>CM019705.1:10991176-13673676 GCA_009760885.1 Achatina immaculata | reverse complement strand
TTTTCAAAGGATTAAGAATTGGGCGCGCAGGCCCGTCTAACATTCTGCCCTTCATCATACAGCTTTCACTCAGTCACAGTCATTCAGCATTTGTTAATGAGCATAATAATCATGAAGACACATTAAATAATTACATAAATAAATGATACACTGTCTCCTGCCCTTACACTCTACACTCTGATTTATGCAGCTATGTGAAATAAAGTTAATTACATTCTCATGTTCATTCAAAACGAACAAATTTATAGTGAAGCAGTATTAAAAAAATACAACAATCAAGCCATACTTTAAACTAATTTAGACTTTGATTGTAATATATCACATTAATCTGGTGTGTGTGTGTGTATACCTATAGTTTTCATATACGCTAGTATATGCAGATACATATATTCACACACAAATCCAAGTACATACCACAAATATACAAACACGTACGCACATACACCTTTATACATACATACATATGTATGTGAACACAAATATATTCTGTCACATATATACATATACACAGATATATATATATATATATATATATATATAATATGCATATTCATATTCACACACGTGCATCCATTCACACATTAATAAATACATACTTACACATATTCATACATGTATACAGATACACAGAACTTTAAACTGTTACCTGTAATTTGATATTATGATGCACATCTGCACACTGACTGCAGAATCTTAGAGGTCACATTGTATCATATCAGATCATTATATAGGACCCCAAACTGATATCTCATCTTTGCTTTTCTCAACAGCTGTCAGATTGTTGACCATCAACATTTGCCTGTTTGTTCTGTATCAAATTGTCAGTTTGTTCTGTGTCGTATTGCCAGTTTGTTCTGTATCACATTGCCAGTTTGTACTTTTGTACACAACTATCTGCTCAACAAAATGTCATTCAAACAGGTCAGTGACTTCCTTTCTGGTCGTAGTCCGCTCATGTTGGCCATTCATATGGGAGAGAACACAGTCTTTGTGCAACTCCAGTTGTCCGTGTTGCAGAGTCAGTCACAGAGCCAGCTTCCGTCACAGAGTCGGTCACAGAGCCAGCTTCCTTCACAGAGTCAGTCTCTTTCACAGAGTCAGTCACAGAGCCAGCTTCCTTCACAGAGTCAGTCTTGTCCAAGTTTAAGTTCTGTAACCCCTGCAGCAGCTTCTGTCCTGTCCAGGATGGGTTTGTCTCCGTCTACGACCATTGCAGAAGCAACTCGGAGTTTATCTCAGAGACTTCAGCGACTTCATAGGATGGGTGCTGGCTCCAGCTTACAGGTGAGTGGTCCACAGTGTGGTCTCATGAATCTTGTGTGTCTGGAAAGGAAAGTAACAGCATTGCTTAACTTGGGTAGCACAACAGTAGTGGAGTGGGTTAAATCAGCTTCCAGCAAGTAAAACTGGATGATGTGTTTGGGAACTACTCCTGATAATGATAGTATGTACCAGTAACACATCACAGTACCTGTAAACATACACTACAGGCCTGTAGACCACTGACTGTAAACCAGTACGTGGTACTTGCCTTGCAAACACATGAAAAAAGTTTACAAGAGAATTAACCAGTACTCTTCAAGTGCTTTTAGCATAATGTAATTTTCATCGCAAAAATACGTATATCACTTCCTAAACAATCTAACATTTTTCAAGATATTTTGAAATACTTAAAAAATATTTTAACAAAAAAAAAATTTCAACAAATATCAGTTTGCTGTTAACGTTTGGTTTGAAAGCAAGATATCCCTTCCACTATTTTCTTTTTAAAACTTATTTATTTCTTTATTTTAAATACGTCTTTATATCTTTTCATCTCCCTGATTAAGTGTATTTTAGGCCATAATCTGGGGCTGGGAGCAGCTGCTGAAGACATACCCACACACAATGTATCATAATACTGTGCCCACACACAATGTATCATAATGCTCTGCCCACACACAATGTATCATAATACTCTGCACACGCACAGTGTATCATAATACTCTGTGCACGCCTTTACTTACAACACATCAACACTACTCTGTCTTGTAGCTTTCAGCATATGAAAAGAAAAAAAGGGAAATACATTATGAATGTGATGAAATTATTTCCATATGAGACTGACTGATTTAATCACTGATGATTTCTGGCAAAATAAAAAAAAAATTAATAATAATAAATTTGTCTTATTCTTTAAATTTAACCTCCAAAAGATTATACTTAAATGTTTCTAACTGCTTGTTACTGTACTAATTTTTTGTTGTTGTAAAAATCATTATGCCCTGAACAAACTGGAAACAACTGTGTTAAGAACACACTTATCTTAACATAGTCTTTGTGAGACAGGGGACATAGATCTGTTTACTTAAAAACTCCGACCTACTTCTGTAACCCAGAAACCTGTAGCAATCAACACTGACTGTAATCCTTATTTTTGTAAAATGTAATGTCATGTTGGTGGAGGATCAGGACATGGAGATTGCCAGCAGGGATGAGGAAAATCTGGTGTGAAACCAATGAATCCAGGACGTGACAAGCCTATGGGTCTTTACAACAATGGCTATCAGAATGATGTAAACAAAACAGAGCCAGCAGATTATAGGTGGTGGAGAATGAGTATCGCTGAGGCACTCATTGAGTTCCTCATGCCGTAGCCGGAGTGTCTCTTTGGAACTGTCTTAAAGCCGTCTGGCCAGCCAGCACTGCACACTGGATCTGACGTGGAGAAGAGGCTTAAGTACAGCCACCAGAGGCTGGAAAACAAAGTTTTGGCCAGGCCAGCCTACACCACTGTCTTCATGGCAGTCCAAGCAAGACCACAGTCTGCCCTAGCAAGGAACGTGCTGAAGTCAGAGACACCCAGCCAAAAGGCGCATCGCAAAAATTAGGGTACCGCACATCATCGCCAATGTGCGTACAAAGAAGAAGACGAACTTACCCCATTGCCCACAAAGAGCATATCACAGTTTCCTTCAATGTTTTCTTTTGAGAATTAAACTCTGGTTTTTAATTGCAGTGTTTTCTCTCATTCTGTTTCAGGCACCTGCGTCCGGTCAACCTGCACTACAGGTACACCAGCCTACAGCCACACAGTCTCCAACTTCCCGACTAGCCACAGCAGCACTATCTCAAGGAGCTGCTTTACCTCCAAAAGTGTTCCAGCTTCCAAAGAAGCAACCACACGCCAACCTGACAATGAGCTCTGTGTCAACCCCTCCTTCCAGTTCTGGGGCAGTTATTGACAGCCTGAAACATCTGGGCCAAGGAGTTTACACAGGAACTTTTCAAGGTGAGAGTGGGTCAAGGTGACGTTCTTCCATGTGTGTTTGTGTTGGCATGGTTGTGGGTTTGCATAAGATATTTCTCATTTTAACGATGGCTTAAAATTTTTTGGTATCATACATGTAATTTATGAGCAGGAAAGCCATGTTGTGTATGCTCTTGTAAAGGGGCACATATGCAGATTTTCTTGCCATGCAAAAACTAAAAAACACTCACATAATGAGATGCTGCATAAAATTCCTGCAACAAATGAGAGGTGTTTCCTTGTCGTTATATCTTCCAAAGTCACCCGTCCCATCTTTCATCATACTACATGTTACAGTCTTATTTTTCTTTTTTTTACAGTTTCATTTGTAATCGAATATTATTATTACAGTTTGAGCCTCATGTCCCACTCTCTTATTTTTGCTGATATGACACTTTGTCTTGCTCGCATTATCATAATTGTCACAGACACATGTCCTACCTATCCCAGTTTTTAATCATTTCGTTATTTCACACAATTAATATATCATGCAGGGACTTTGGACTCATCTCTACAAGATGGAAATGGTCAGCCAAGAAGGAGCGTAAGCACAATACTGCATATTCTCAATGACCTTTTGGTAGCAGCACCTCGAAGTCCTGCCCAGATTCAAGGTCAGGAACAAGCTGTTGTCAGAACGGAGGATCGTTATCCAGGCCTCGCCTCTTCGCAGCCTCTAACTCCTCCTTCAAGCCCCAAGAGCAAGAGTAACCCAGGTTAGTGTCATAACAGACATGGTGTTGAGCACAGGGGTAGCATAATTGTGGTGGACTGCCTTCTCATGTGAAGGAGATGAGTTGGAGTTAATCAGCTGTAAAAGATGTGGAACTTATGTACTTGCTGTAAGAAACTTTGAAACTGGGGGTGAAGCAGAGCGGAGTATTTAGTACAAGGCTGTTCAGTGCATTAAAGGATAAATAAATTTTCAATGAGACATCAGTCTCATATGGGACTGTATGTCCCATATATATGAGACACTACTCACTTTTACAGTGGGTTAATGTCTGAGTGGTGAAGTGGTTAGTGCACTGGTCTCTCATGGAGAAGTCGGGGGTTCAAATCAGGCTGGAGGTGCCCCATTCACTCAGCTGTAGAAATGGTTACCCGACTTCTTCTGGAGTTGGGGAAGGAAAGGCAGCCAGGCGTGGTGCTGATCATATCACCCTCTAGTGTGCTGACAGGTCAAGGAAAATATAGGCACTAACACCATATCCCTATGTGCCTCTAAAGCATGACAGGATTACCTTTACCTTTTTTAATGCAGATAAGAAGATATAAGGAAGATACTCTTAATCTTCAGTTAGTTTCATATGCTCATCTCTGTACAAGGTGATGGGTGCCCTCCATGAGTTTCATCATTAGCAGTAGTTTTTCATGTGTGTCCCAGTTTCCATCCATGTTCTTCCTATTGGGATCAGATTTGGGCTCTTTAAGTCTCTTTAGTGCATGCAGGTTTAAAGGATATGTTCTGGATTCTGGAGACCATTTTGGTTTTGGGTGGCTTTCAGTTTGTGTAGATGGGTTTCGAAAGAAAATATAGTGAGTTTTTGTACTGTTTCAAATAATATTTGGTTTGCATTTTTTCAGCAATTGTACCAAGCTTGGAGGACGAAGAAACTACGATGCTGAGAATGAAAATGCAACGTGTGCAGATGATGTTGGCACAGCGCAAGGAGCAGCGACGCACTCGCAGGGAGGTAAATGCCCCCTACTCAAACCAAAGGTCACCACAGAAGATGACACCAGCAGATGTATCAGCACCCATGTTTGTATCATCAGCTAGATCGGTGTGTATGGCAGCTGAAAATGCAGATGGTCCTAAGCATGGAGAGAGCAGCAGTGATCCATCCAGTGCTTACTGCAAGCCAAATATAGAACAGGACTCGCTAGCTGTATGAAAGTGAAATGCTAGCATTTGTTTCCAGATTTTTGTCATCTTCAACCCCAATGAAGATGGAAAGTTTGTCCAGCTTGTGCTGCAAATGAAGGCAGAATTTTTTTTGCTGAAATAACTGCATCTTTTGTTTTTATTTGTCAGTTTTTCAGCTCACACTGCCACATGGCTAAAAATATCAGAGAGGAGTGTATGAAGGGCCATACCTTCAAGCCAGTTTGTAAACATTGGTGGCTACACATCCACAGTGCCTCTGATTAGTGGAGATTTCTTTTGGCCAGATAATGATCAGTGCTGTTAATTTTTTTTTTTTTGTGTAATCAATTTTGTTTTTCTATGTAATTTTGTTTCAGATGTCACATATTATCATATTAAAAATTGTATTTGGTGCTTACAAAAGTAAGGTAATGCATTCTGATTTTATTTTTGTATGTAATTAGGTGTAGTTGGAAAGTTTTAAAAAATGAATAAATAAATAAAACCCTAATGCATATGCTATACACAGAATTACTGCATAATCTGTCATATTCACATCATTTACATATTTTGAATCTTTTGAGAAATAAAATGTTTGTCTTCATATATTTTATATGAGTTAATTATATTATTGACATTTTATGATTATGTTTCTTTTGACATGTATGTTTTAGGTCTCTCTCTCTGGTCCATGCCAACCAGGCGTTGGTTGTCATTGATTTTCACAACCATCTGTCCTTTGCTCTTTCTGAAAGATGTTTTAGATCTGTTGCTGCTGAAATAACTCTGAATGAAATAAATGAAACTATTTTTTTTTCTTTCAAGGGTGTAATATATCTAGTTTGTTTCAGTTTTTAATTAAATGTTTATACAATTTTTTTAAAATGTGGAGTTAAATATGAGGTTTTGTACCGTTGAAAATTGTTGATTTTTGTAGAATGATGTGTAAAGATGCCAGAGAAAATTAGAACAAAGGCCAATCATGAATTAATTTTTGTGAAAGATTTCTTTAAGTCAAGTTCTTAAGTTATGTCATGTCATTAAATTGTTTTAAAGTTCGCATGCATTGCCTTCATAAAATTAGTTTTTAATTTTCATGTGGGGTAACTATTAAAAAATAATAAAATAAATGACACAAAATATAAGAGTAGCCAAAAGCTAAAAATACAAGATAAAATATATATATGTATATTATATGTATGTGTATATATATATATATATATATATATATATATATATATATATTATATATATAATTTGATTATTTAAGAGCTTAAAGAACAAGAAAGGACACAATGGGCTAAAAAAAAAAAACTAAAAGTTATTGGAATGTTCCAGAAAAAAAAAATTCAGTTTATAGAAAGAAATGATTGCTCAAACACTTATATTTTAATTGTGAGTGCAGATTATGACATCAGATATTAACATATTCCTTATATTATGTCTGTTCCATGTATGTGTATATTAATGTCTTTAACCTGAGAAAGGGTGGAGTCTTGTGATGATTGAAAGACTTCAGCATCTTGAAAATTGTTATTCCTTATACGCAGTCTGTTGTAGCTGGGTGACTTTTCATGGTCCTGATTTGCATAAATTCTTAAATCAAATGCACCTGAAATATGGTCTGTTTTTATGTGTATGTGTAGAGATTTTCTTTCAGCTGTTTTATATATTTATGTGTAGATTTATATATAAATAACATACTATTTTATAACTGTATTCCATATATTTAGTAAACTTGCAAAGTATGGAAATGATTTATTTGTGAGTTAATTAATGTGATTTCTTGGCTGTAAAACTGGAAAGATATCATATCTCACTGTATGTTGTAATCAAAAAAAAAAAAATCCAGATTTACTTGTTTTCAGTCTTTTGTTTCACTAGCATTTTTTTTCATATTTTTTTATTACTAAAAGTTTACACATTTTTGTAAGGTAATTTTTTATTTTGTTTAAGGTAATAAAATACACTGACTGAATGCATTATTTTTTAGAATTTAATTTCCATGTTAAAGATATATGCCAATATTTCAGTACAGATGTTGTTTTGTTTTTTTTTCTCAATATATGAGGAAGTGTAAAGTGTAATGGCAGAGCTTTCATATTTCTTGCATTAACTGAAGAAACAAGACAGAGAGGAATTAATAAACTGAAGAAACAAGACAGAGAGGAATGAATAAGCTGAAGAAACAAGACAGAGAGGAATTAATAAACTGAAGAAACAAGACAGAGAGGAATTAATAAATTGAAGAAACAAGACAGAGAGGAATTAATAAACTGAAGAAACAAGACAGAGAGGAATTAATAAACTGAAGAAACAAGACAGAGAGGAATGAATAAGCTGAAGAAACAAGACGGAGAGGAATGAATAAGCTGAAGAAACAAGACGGAGAGGAATGAATAAGCTGAAGAAACAAGACGGAGAGGAATGAATAAGCTGAAGAAACAAGACGGAGAGGAATGAATAAGCTGAAGAAACAAGACGGAGAGGAATGAATAAGCTGAAGAAACAAGACGGAGAGGAATGAATAAGCTGAAGAAACAAGACGGAGAGGAATGAATAAGCTGAAGAAACAAGACGGAGAGGAATGAATAAGCTGAAGAAACAAGACGGAGAGGAATGAATAAGCTGAAGAAACAAGACGGAGAGGAATGAATAAACCCAGTAGCCATGGTAACCTAATAACTGGTCTGAAAAAAAAAATAACATCTTAAGTCCTGGGATTCATGTCTAAGAAGAGCACAACATGTTTCAGATACTGGAAGTTTATTGTTGTCCTGAGAGCTGAGGAAAAGGTTAGCACCATCTCCTGTGGTTGCAAGGGTCTTGTGATTTGTTCATTTCCTGTTTCAGATGTGAATGTGTGGTAGGATTTGTAGCTGCTGTTGAGCATTTGTCACGGTGAGAGATTTTTTTTTAGAACAGTTCTAGCTTTCTTGAACATCACCAGAGGCAGTATTGTGGAATTAGGTGCATCTTTGATAACATAGTTTCTGTCAGGCTTTATACATCTCTTAAAACAATATCATCATAATTTTTCACTCCCTTGAAAGCATAGGGCACAGATAAAGGCTCTCCAGTCATCCCTGTTCTTGGAATTATTCTCTGCTTCCTTCCATGTGTATTCTTTGTCTCTGAGCACTGTCATAATTTCTCTTCTCCAAGCAAGTCTAGGTCTTCCTCATTTTCTATTTCCTTGAGTATTCCATGTCTTGCTTGTCTCTTAAAACATAATTTCTGTATAATGCAGGCTCTGTATGTCTCTTAAAACATAGTTTCTGTATAATGCAGGCCTGTATGTCTCTTAAAACATAGTTTCTGTATAATGCAGGCCCTGTATGTCTCATAAAATATAGTTTATGTTTAATGCAGGCCCTGTATGTCTCTTAAAACATAGTTTCTGTATAATGCAGGCCCTGTATGTCTCTTAAAACATAGTTTCTGTATACTGCAGGCCCTATATGTCTCTTAAAACATAGTTTCTGTATAATGCTGGCTCTATACCTCTCTGAAAAAAGTTTCAGGACAATGTGGGGGTCTATACTGTTAGATTAATGGTTCACAAGAAAAAACATATATATATAAGATGTAATCCATCAAACAATTTCATCATCTCATTTACTTTCCCCAGTGTTACCATCCATCTATAATGATATCACCAGGATCAGAAATTCTTACATGATTTAAAAAAAAAACATAACAGGTCTTTGATTGATTGACTACAGAAAATCCTGTGACGAGCTTTTGATTTCTGGACATTACAACCAACAGCTGTGTACAAGCTAAAGCCTCGGAGCAGTCAAACAACAGCTGTGTACAAGCTAAAGCCTCGGAGCAGTCAAACAACAGCTGTGTACAAGCTAAAGCCTCGGAGCAGTCAAACAACAGCTGTGTACAAGCTAAAGCCTCGAGCAGTCAAACAACAGCTGTGTACAAGCTAAAGCCTCGAGCAGTCAAACAACAGCTGTGTACAAGCTAAAGCCTCGGAGCAGTCAAACAACAGCTGTGTACAAGCTAAAGCCTCGAGCAGTCAAACAACAGCTGTGTACAAGCTAAAGCCTCGAGCAGTCAAACAACAGCTGTGTACAAGCTAAAGCCTCGAGCAGTCAAACAACAGCTGTGTACAAGCTAAAGCCTCGGAGCAGTCAAACAACAGCTGTGTACAAGCTAAAGCCTCGAGCAGTCAAACAAAACATTCTGCACTAGTTACCAGTTCATATCTCAAATTAACTTTTACAAATTTAACTTGTAAAGTGAAATCATCATCATCTAATTGAAACTGAAATGGATGTTACCTGCATGTTTTCACTTTATAAAAACAGTTAAGAATTATAAATAAACTTTTTGACCATTTATTTTAACAAACCTTAATATATGAAACCTGTATAAATGTTATCAGATAGTGATTTTAACAAATCTTACATGTGAAATACACATGTTTAACAGTGTGTAAATCACCTACGCAAACACATTTCACACATTATAAATCACTTGAAATACACAGTTTGTAATATCTGATGCAGGGAAATCATGAATGAGCCAAAGTAAAAAAAAAATAAAATCTGGCAACTAAGCGTGCAGAATTAACTAGGAGACAAGTCACAAGCACCTTTTACAAGTGGTGATTTTCATAACTAGGACAGTCTAGTGTGATGTATTAAGCAGTGTCAGTTTTGTAATGTACAAATAATGTACACTTTTTCTGCAGTTTATGATTTTGCCAACATTTATCTTCTGTTTCTTAACGCAATTATAGCACCAAATTTTGTGAACATACTTTTGTAGCTTATGAGCTATGGTAACTGGATTGTGGTGTTTCATTCTCTTCCCCCCTCCCCCAAAGATGTTTTATTATGTTCATGATAATATTAAAATATTTCAGAGCATCAGTTGCTTGTGTCTTGTTTGTTATTGTTACACTTTGTATGCGATATGGAAATAATTCCCAGCCCATATGCAATACATTCTATAAGATATAAAATACAGATTTTTTTTAAAAAATGAAATATTTCTTTTTAAATAATAAAAGATGAACTATATTCAATAAATGATGGAACACAGGACTTCCATGAGAGTTTTTTCACAGATGCCTGTCCTTCATCTTTCTTTTTTTTTTTCCCTCACTCTTGCCCAGGTGAGCCTTCTGTGGCTCTCTGTTGTTCTTCTCCATGTCTCCTTTAGTCTACCATTGCCTCTGTTCCCCTGTGGTGTCCATCTTAGTGCTGTTTTTGGTAGCAAGTCGTCAGTTGATATATGTATTATATGGAGTTATCTATCTTACATCCTTCCCATGCCGTTAAATGTTACATAGGCCTCACATGGTAGTGCGCCAGGTTTTTCTGTTCTTGAGCTTTTCAACCTCATCAAGGGATTTTATGCCTATTAATTTGGCCTCTTTTAACAATGTCCTCTTTAGAGTTTCACGTGGTCAACCTCTTTTTCTTTGGCCTGTTGTGTTCCACTTGATAGCTTGTTTTGGGATTCTCTGAATATTTCTTCTAATCACGTGACCAACATATGTCCATCTCCTTTTCCTGATCGCCCATGAGACTGGTTGTTGTTTGCTCATCTGTCTCATCTCTGCGTTGTTCTTGAATTCGTTCTACTTTATGCCTCATATTTTCCTTAGGCATTTGTTTTCAAAAGAGTCTAATTTCTTGTCTATTTCTTTAGTTGTGGATATTACATTTGAATTGAATAGTCTTAGCTTAGTTTTTGTGCTTATAACTTTTGAGTGCCATATGTTCTCAAGATTCTTGAAGCTCAATGCTGCTTTTGCAATTCTAATTCTAACTTCCTTTCTGGTGTCACCATCCTGGTCTGTGTAGCTGCAAGTATGCAAATTGACTGCCTTCTTCAACAGCTGTCCCCTCTACGCATATTTTTCCTGCTTGATTAATAGGAAGTTTCATTATTTTTGTTTTGTCCTTGTTAATTTCAAGTCCTGTTTTGCTAGCCAGTGAAGTTTTTTATTGCATCAAGTTCAAATTGTCACTGATAAGAGATGTCATCAGCAAAATCAAGATCTTCTAGTTGGGTCCCATGTACTTAATTAATACCTGTGTTACATGTACAGCATTTTTTCATTATAAAGTCTATGGCAATCTCAAAAAGCAATGGAAATAACATACAACCTTGTTTCACGCCTGTTTCAATCTGGAACCATTCGCTCATTCCTTCGTCTGTGTTGACTGCACAAACATATCCATTGTAGAGATCCTTAATGATGTTGACAATTTTCAATGATATTCCATATATTCTTAAAATTCTCCACAATGAATCTTTGTGTATGCTAGCAAATGCCTTTTTAAAGTCTATGAAGTTCAGGATTAATGGTTTTTGCTTTTCACTATGTTCTTCAAGTATTATTCTGAGAGTAAATATCTGGTCGAGACAGCTTCTCCCTTTTTGAAATCCTGCCTGTTCTTCTCTCATTGCAGTATCCATTATATCTTTGAGTCTAATCAAAATGACTTTGCAAAATACTTTTGACACAACTGATAGTAAGGTTACTCCTCCAGTTTGCAGTCGCTAAGGTTGCCTTTTTTGGGGTATTATAACAATGATTTCTTTTTTCCATTTAGAAGGGACCTTTTCTTCTTTCCAAATTTTATTAAACATTCTCTGTAGTTGTCTCATGTTGTCACTGTTAATAGCTTTTAACATTTCAGATGTTACTTCATCTTCACCTGCAGCTTTGTTGTTAGCCATTAGATTTACCATTGTTTCATTTGCATGCAATGTAATTTCATCTAGGTTGACATTTAGTTGTGGGACTGGTAAGTTGGTTTCAAGGTTTAACAATTCTTTTGGATGTGGTCGATTAAGTATTTCTTGGAAGTGTTCAGCCCGTCTTTGCTTTTGGTCTCTCATTCATTCATTCATTTGCATGTCCCTTGCGGAACTTTGCCTCCCAAACAGCACTCCTGTAGGCCTCTCGGTTGTGAGCAAGATGGCCTGCCGTTGCTGCATCCATTTGCAGATCGTCAACAATGTCTTGCAGCCATCTTCATTTTGGTCTTCATCTCTTTCTTTTTTCCTATTATGTATCCTTCCAATACGGTCTTCCCTAAATTATCATGACGTTTAATTTGTCCAAAATATTTAAGTTTTCTCTCTTTAATCCTCTTTACTAGCCAGCCTTCTTCAATATTAAGCTCTTGTTGTATAGATATATTTGTTCTTTTTTGTGTCCACGATATTTGGAGAACTCTTCTGTAGCATTTACATTCAAGGGCATTTATGCGTTTCTCAGCTGTTTTGTTAAGTGTCCATGTCTCACAGGCATATGTTGCGATGGAAAAGATGTATGCCCTTAAAAATGTTATTTTTGTGGTTCTGTCTTTTGGTCTCTACTTGATGTTAATAGGACTCCAGTTTTGCTAAAAATTGGTCTTTCTTTACATGTAATAGTACACGTTAGCCTCTTTTGTATGTTATATAAAGTTTTGCTGTCTCCTGTTTTTGCTGCTTTCTCTACCTCTTTCGCCATATTGTCTATGTATTCTCTTTTATCCCTTCTAACTGAACTTTTTACTTTATTGTCTATTTCTTTGTATGTTGCTTTTGCCACATCTTTTCGTACCAAAATCTGTCTAAGCACAACATCCTGTCATACATAGCTAATTTGGCTGCTTGTCTTTCATGTATGTATTTCCATGTGTTTTCCAATATCCAAGCTTTTCTGTTTGTTTTTTTGCAGTCCAGCACAGTTTTTGCTGCTGTGATTATGTCTGTGCTGTAAGAATTCCATACTTCATCTATACCTATCTCCTCTACTTCACTGGGTGTTGTGGAATGATTGGTAAATTCCAGACTGAAATTACTGTTAGTATTTTCTTCTTGTAGGCTGTGACTGTTTATCTTTCTGAGTATTGATTTCTTGTATTGGCTTTTCAGTTTAAGTCTTATCCTCCCTAAACACAGGTTGTGATCACTGTTGACATCTGCACCACTGTATGCTCCTACATCTATCAGAGATGTTCTGAGTTGCTTTCTGATACAGAAGTGATCTGTCTAGTTTCTAGGTCTGTCATCTGGAGATATCCATGTTGTTTTATTTATTTATTTGCGTGGAAATATTGTTCCTCCAGTGACCATGCCCTCTGTTAAACATAGTCCAATTAATCTTTCTCTATTCTGATTTGCCATATCAATCCTTTCTTTCCCCTTTACCTTTTTCAACATCAGTGTTATCTTTCCCTACTTTAGTGTTGAATCTCCTATGACAGTTAGGATGTCGTGCTTAGGGACTTTGTTGATGAGTTGTTGTATCTGGTGACAGAAATCATCTTTAATTTCATCATCTACACTGTTCGTGGGTGCATAACGTATGACTGTCATTCTTCCATGTCTTAGTTTGTATCGTGCTCTTATTGTATGGTTGTCCGCTGGTTATCTATCAGAGGGATATATATGTATTATATGGAGTTATTTGTCAGGGCTACATGTATCAGAGAGTTATATCTATCATGGTGATATATGTATCTGTCTGAGGAATATATGTATCATATGGTGTTATCTATCCAAGGGATATATCTATCTTGTTATGATCTGAACATCATTTCCTTTTTCCCGTCTTTTAAAGAAAGATATAGTTTAGGTATGACTATCAAAGATAAAGAGAGGTATAGTTTAGCTATAAATGTCAAAGATAAGCATCATTCTTACCAAACTATAAGTGTCAAAGATAATCATCCTTACCAAACTATAAATGTCAAAGATAAGCATCATTCTTACCAAACTATAAATGTGACTGATATCTTCCACCCTCATTTATCTGACAAGCTAAACGACTACATTTATAACATTCCCAGTGCCAAGTTTGACTTCTTCAGCCCAGGAGGCTGAAAGTGGAGTCACAGAACAGCACCTTGTCTGCACAGTTCTGAGTGCTCACAGAACAGCACCTTGTCTGCACAGTTCTGAGTAGTCACAGAACAGCACCTTGTCTGCACAGTTCTGAGTAGTCACAGAAGGAAAATTCTGGAAGATTGTGAGACCAGAACAGGTCACAAGTTCATCACATGTAGCCTGGAGTCCTACACAAATTCAGCATTTATGATGCATTGCTGTTGTCCTGAATGCTGTCAGACAGTGTTGCTGTTGTCCCAAATGCTGTCAGACAGTGTTGCTGCTGTCTTGAATTATGTCAGACAGCACTGCTCTTCAGTCAAATGATGTGATGAAAGTGGCTGTAGCTGTCTATTATATCTGTCATCGTGGCACAGGACATACACAAAAAAAGATGGAATAACACATTTCCGACTGCACCACTAAACTAAACCAATATAGTTAAAGTTGAAAGATGAAAGGCAGAGTCTAAGACAAACTGATGAGCCAAATTCATCTTCTGAAAGGAAAATTTGTTCACATGACCATAGCGAGGACCTTGCTGATTTCATGTACCATGGTCCTAGTAGTCCATGATCTTTCTTCTCTTCAATGGCGCTTTAAATTTCAACTGTCAATCATGTAAGGATTTGGACAGCTCTAATGACCATCCCTGTCATACGGCTGAATCTTCCATTCTGTGTTCTGCACTACAAATCTATGAAATAAACTGTACACAGTATGACGAGCCTTTATTTCCACACTCATTGCCAGAAAGAACGAGACAAAGAAGAGTACGCCGCAGGTAAGGGTGATAACTTCTTGCATACTAAGGTAAGTTTTAACCTGAGTGATCTGCCCAGTCTCTGCTAGGAAACAGAAGATAGTTGTCACAGCGCAGATTACCATGACAACCAGCATGAGACCACATATGGCGTGCAGAAATTTGTCACGTCTAGAAACACGTGGTAAATGCCAGTCGTGGAACTGAAAATAAAAATAAAGATTATAAATTTAATGGGACGAATTGTTCTCTCTCTCTCTCTCTCTCTCTCTCTACACACACACACACACACACACACATATATATTATATATATATATATATATATATATATATATTGCCGTCAAACGTCACATAGAACTCAAAGTAGTTCGCCAATTTTCCCTGTCTTCGGCGAGTCTTTCAACCTCATCAAAGGATTTTATGCCTGTTAATTTGGCCTCTCTTAACAATGTCCTCTTCAGAGTTTCACGCGGTCTGCCTCTTTTTCTTCGGCCTGTTGTGTTCCACTTGATAGCTTGTTTTGGGATTCTTTGATCATTTCTTCTCATCAAGTGACCAACATATGTCCATCTCCTTTTCCTGATCACCCATGAGACTGGTTGTTGTTCAGTCATCTGTCTTATCTCTGCATTATTCTTGAATTCGTTCCACTTGATGCCAAGTATTTTCCTTAAGCATTTGTTTTCAAAAGAGTCTAATCTCTTCTTTATTTCCTTAGTTGTTTTCCAGCTTTCACATGCATAAACGAGGGTGGATATTACATTTGAATTGAACAGTCTTAATTTGGTTTTTGTGCTTATAACTTTTGAATTCCATATGTTCTCAAGATTCTTGAAGATCGATGCTGCTTTTGCAATTCTGATTCTAACTTCCTTTCTGGTGTCACCATCCTGGTCTATGTAGCTGCCAAGGTATGCAGATTGATTTACTTCTTCAATATCTGTCCCTTCTATGTGTATTTTTCCATTTTGATTAAGATTTTAAAAAAAAGATTTTAAAGATTTATATATATATATATATATATATATATATATACTGTTAAAAAAAAAACCAAACACAACACTACTGCAGTTGTAATGGACATCAAATTTTAAACTTGTATCAAAATTTTATTTTACAGAATTAATGTTTCAATCTTGGCATGAAGAAACTTCAAGACTTTAACAATGAAATGATGTTCAATAAATTTGGTTTGGACTTTTATTCTTTGCAGTAAGGTGTATGGCCTCCTCTGGCCTGTATCAGAGAACACATCTCCTTGACATGGATCTGATTAGCCATTGGATCTGTTGTTGTGGGAATGCTACCCACTCTTCCCGCAGTGCAAGAGCCAACTGTTGGAGATTGGTTGGCGCCACGTCTCACTGGCGAACTTGTCTGTTGAGTTCATCCCAAAAGTGTTCTATTGGGTTCATGTCTGATGACATGGATGGCCATGGAATGGTCTGGACATTGTTGTCAGTGAGGAACTGGATGGTGAGTTGTGCAACTTGAGGTCCAGTGTTATCCTGCTGAAAAATCTACTCTGGTGCAGCCAGAAGTGGAAGGACGTGAGGAATTTCAGCGACATATCATTGGGCATCAATCTGCACCAGGTTACTTCTTCCCATGAAGCTGATCGTCCCCCACACCAGTACACCTCCACCACCATGTGGAGGAGCATCATCCATGCAGTTCTGGGCTTAGCGCTCATGGACTCTGTGGTAAACTCTTCTCTGTCTATCGTGTCGCTGGAGCAGAAAGAATGATTCACCACTAAACCAAACCCTTCTCCAATCATTCGCAATGGTCCATTAATGATGCTGGTCTGCCCACTGCAGTCGGTTCTGGCGATGCCTGTCCGTAAGAACAGGACCTCTGCACAAAGACCAGTGTCATGCAGCTGGTTCCTGATAATTTGATCTGAAATTCGACGAGCTACTGTCATTGACTGGGCTGATTAGGACACAGATGCAAATAGATTCCTGAGGTGATGCAGCCGTATGAAGCGGTCTGCGATAGGAGTTGTGACTATGGATCTTCCACTGTGCGGCCGGTCTGCAACTGAGCCAGTTTCTTGAAATCATCTCTAAAGGCGACTAATTGTGCTTCTAACCACATTAAATTGTCTGTCCGCTACACTTTGTGACTATCCAGTCTGTAAACATCTAGTGATGATGAGTCATTGTTCTGTAGTGAGATGAGCCATGATTGCACATTGAATTTTCAAATGAATTGATTTGAGGAGTGTCAATCTTTTATAGACATTCAATAACATGGTCAGTGAGTTTTGTGTTCATTAAGTTTCACAGGATTCTCGTGAACCTGTCATGAGGTATTGTCAAAAATGCTGTTTTGACTAGTGTCGTACAATTCAGGTCAGCATGTAAAGCTGATGTCCAAGTGAATGTTTCAGGCAATTTGCCCTTGTCTGATCAGCAAACTTCAGTTTAAATCACTTTTTTTTAACAGTATATATATATATATGTACAATACACAGATAGACAGACAGAGACAGAGGAATGCGACCCAACATTGTAGTCTACTCCACAGAAAAGCTGAAATTAATAATGGTGGAGCTTACAGTTCCATAGGAAACAAGAATAGAGGAGCAGCATTTATTCAAAGGTGACAAGTACAATGATCAAGTAACAAAGGAGTCAAGGCAAAATAGACAGCTGTAAAAGTTGGAGCGAGAAAATTCGTAGCAACATCAGCATGTGGTCTATGTAAGCAACTGGGCATAAAGGGGCAAGCAAGAGCAAGGGGGTTGAAAAAAGCCTCTCAGAAACAACAGACAAGGCCTCATGCCGGCTGCGAAGTAAGCGAAACAAAATTGAGAACTTAAATAATTTCAGATTATCACATCTAATTACAGCCCTCCTTCGCTGAATGGCTAAGATGCACTTTGGAGTGCAGGGCCAGCTGGAAGATCATGGGTTCAATTCCAGGATGAGGCAAACAATAATAACAATAATAATAACTCACAAGACTTCTGGGAGTCAAGACCTCTGGGAGTCAAGACTTCTAAGGGTCAGGACTTCTGGGAATCAAGACTTCTGGAATCAAGACTTCTGGGAGTCAAGACTTCTGGGAGTCCAAGATTTCTGGGAGTCAAGACTTCTGGGAGTCCAAGATTTCTGGGAGTCAAGATTTCTGGGAGTCCAAGATTTCTGGGAGTCAAGACTTCTGGGAGTCCAAGATTTCTGGGAGTCAAGACTTCTGGGAGTCCAAGATTTCTGGGAGTCAAGACTTCTGGGAGTCAAGACTTCTGGGAGTCCAAGATTTCTGGGAGTCAAGACTTCTGGGAGTCAAGACTTCTGGGAGTCAAGACTTCTGGGAGTCAAGATTTCTGGAAGTCAAGATTTCTGGGAGTCAAGACTTCTGGGAGTCAAGACTTCTGGGAGTCAAGACTTCTGGAAGTCCAGGACTCAGAGGGGCCTACCTCCCCTCAGAATGATCAGGAGTTTAAAGGGCCAAAACTCTTGTCTGAAGGGAGGTAATTCCTCTGATGATCTGAAGGAGTTGTGTTGTTGCTCCATTCTCTACAGTAGAGAGCTTCCTGCATTCGAGATAATTATTGTTGTGAAATTTAGTGTGACCCAGCTTCACAGTTCAGCTGTGGCTTACTCTTACTTTTGCTTATTTTATCTGATAACTTTTCTTTCTTTATCTGATAACTCTTCTTTCTTTATCTGATAACTCTTCTTTCTTTATCTGATAACTCTTCTTTCTTTATCTGATAACTTTTCTTTCTTTATTTGATAACTCTTCTTTCTTTATCTGATAACTCTTCTTTCTTTATCTGATAACTCTTCTTTCTTTATCTGATAACTCTTCTTTCTTTATCTGATAACTCTTCTTTCTTTATCTGAAGCAATTTCTTTTTTTTTTCCCCATTTCCATCCAGATATTATAGTGGTGAAAATTCTTGTTTCCATAGTTATTGCTTCATAAATTTACAGAAAAAAAAAAAAAACACAACTGAAACTGTTTCCTTTTAGGGCATCCTTTCATTTCTTTGATGTGGGAGAAGTAAAATGTCTGTTTAAAGGAATAAACAAAAGAAGAAGCAAAACAAGGCTACATCTTGCTCATTTAAACTGGTTGTAGCCTATCAAAAATGGCTGTGGAAGAACGAACGAAAGTATTGCTAATATTCAGATCCATTACTATTTCCAAAGAAATTTTATAATTCTCACATACTATCCTCCACAGTGTGCTCCAGTGATGTGTCCTTGAGAGATACTTACATCTTACATCCTTCCCATGCCACATAGGGCTCACATGAGAGATACTTACATCTTACATCCTTCCCACGCCACACAGGGCTCACATGAGAGATACTTACATCTTACATCCTTCCCACGCCACACAGGGCTCACATGAGAGATACTTACATCTTACATCCTTCCCACGCCACACAGGGCTCACATGAGAGATACTTACATCTTACATCCTTCCCACGCCACACAGGGCTCACATGAGAGATACTTACATCTTACATCCTTCCCATGCCACATAGGGCTCACATGAGAGATACTTACATCTTACATCCTTCCCACGCCACATAGGGCTCACATGAGAGATACTTACATCTTACATCCTTCCCATGCCACATAGGGCTCGCATGAGAGATACAACCTGAACAGAAATGAGAAAAGCTTTAATTATGGATAATAAAACTGTATTCTACTGATGCTTGTTTGACCTGACCTTGAAGTGCTTGTGACGAACATATAAGAACTGGCACAGTTCACACTGGGGAGGCCTCCTGTTTTTCTTGCTTGAGACCTCTATCCATTTCTAGAAAGAAAAAAAAAATGAAACAAACTGTGCAGTTAGTCAAACTATACCTAAAATGCCACGTATTAGCAGTATAAACAATATGTTACAAATACATCATCATGTTATATCATTTTTATTAAACATCTGCTGACGTAGCCATGACTGGTAAAATGTATTTGTTTCAGAAAAATGAATCTAATGTTGTACTTCAATCAATCTGTGTGACAAAAAAACAAAAACAAAAACAAAAACAAAAACAAGAGGATCTAGTTTGAGTGCTGATAAAATAAAGATGCCAAATGTAAACTTCCTGCTTATTTTTTTTAAATTTTTATTCTTATTTCCCTTTCCAGGTTAAGAAAACTTCAGAAATGTGGCGCCTAATTTTTTATTTAAAAATATAAGACAAATAGAATATATAGGCTGATATACAGATCAAATATACCGCATCAGTTTCATTGTGATGTAGTACTGATTTGAAACATCATTTGTATAAATGATGTTCAGTAATCATAGCGGATCCAACAAAGAGATGTGAATTACGTTGCTTGGTTGGCTGTGGGCAGAAAACAAGGAATATCCCAGGGATTCCATCACCATGTGGAACAACAGCCTATTACCTGGAACAACAGCTTTACCTGGAACAACAGCCTATTACATGGAACAACAGCCTATTACCTGGAACAACAGTCTATTACCTGGAACAACAGCATATTACCTGGAGCAACAGCTTTACCTGGAGCAACAGCTTATTACCTGGAGCAACAGCATATTACCTGGAACACCAGCTTATTACCTGTAGCAACAGCCTATTATTACCTGGAACAACAGTCTATTACCTGGAGCAACAGCATATTACCTGGAACAAGTCTATTACCTGGAGCAAAAGCCTATTACCTGGAACAACAGCTTATTACCTGGGGCAACAGCCTATTACCTGAAACAGCACCCTATTACCTGGAGCAAAAGTCTATCACCTGGAGCAACAGCATATTACCTGGAACAACAGCTTATTACCTGGAAAACAGCTTATTACCTGGAACAACAGCCTATTACCTGGAGCAACAGCTCTGGGTAGAATTTGGTTTTGGCAAAGTTTAATTCACTGGCATCAACACAAATGATAAATCGTTCAACTTCCTGAGCTATAGAAAAGAGTTAAATCGCAGCAAAAGAAAGATGCATATAGCAATAATAAACATAGATATATAACGCATACAGCAATAATAACCTAAGATATATAACACATATAGCAATAATAACCTGAGATATATAACATATAGTAATAATAAACTGAGATATATAACACACATATATCAATAATAACTTGATATATATAATGCATATAGCAATAATAAACTGAGTTCTATAACACATATAGCAATAATAAACTGAGATACATAATGCATATAGCAATAATAAACTGAGTTCTATAACACATTAATAAAATGATCTATATAACACATATAGCAAATAATAAACAGAGATACAAGAGATATAAAACATATATCAATAATAAACAGAGATATATAACAGAGTATAATGGCATCATACCAACAGGCAGCTGCTGTGGACAAACTTGAGACTTCCAGAGCATCTGCAAGGGGAGAAAAGGATGTCACCTTCATCACCTGGAAGTTGACATATTCGACAGGTATTCAGGAGGTCTGTGCTAGTTTCTGAGTCTGGGGACTTGATTTTCCTTTCTGGCAACGGGGTAAGATCTGCACCTGTGGCGTGACTAATGTCAAGATGGCCACTGCTACTGAAACAAAAACATTTTCTTTTTTTTTTGTGAATATGAAAGATCTGGTAAAATTTAATGTCTATATTATTAAATAAGTACATAGTTATATCCTTCCCGCGCCGTTAACGTCACATAGGGCTTGTAGGTAGTTCGCCAATTTTTCCTGTTTTCGGCGAACTTTTCAACCTAATCAATGGATTTTATGCCTATTAATTTGGCCTCTCTTAACAATGCCCTCTTTAGAGTTTCCCATGGTCTGCCTCTTTTTCTTCGGCCTGTTGTGCTCTACTTGATAGCTTGTTCTGGGATTCTCTGATCTCTTACGTTCCAAAATCCAATCTTTGTCACGTGCTTAGGCCCGACGAATGTATTCTTTTAGCTCTTCAGAGTTGGCATCCCTGATTCTCGGTTGGTTTTGTTGCGAGTTTTCATAACAAGTTCCCCCCCCCCCCCCCCCATTTAGAGTCGCCTCTAGATAGGTCCCAGGATAAGGTTGTTAGCCTTATGCCCAACTCCCGATACACAAGAACTTAATACTGAAGAAGGTTGGCTAGTAAAGAGGATTAAACAGAGAAAACTTGGGCACATTAAACGTCATGAGAATTTAGAGAAGATCATCTTGGAAGGATATATAATAGGAAAAAAGAAAGAGAGGAAGACCAAGGCGAAGATGGCAAGATGGCTGCAAACATCGTTGGATGCATTAGCAGCAGGGCAACTTGCTTACAACCGAGAGGCCTACATGAATACTGTTAGGGAGGCAAAGTTCCGCAAGAGGCATGCAAATGACTGACTATTTAATCCTCTTTACTAGCCAGCCTTCTTCAATATTAAATTCTTGTAATATGGATATATTTGTTCCTTTTTTGTGCCCATGATATTTGAAGAACTCTTCTGTAGCATTTACATTCAAAGACATTTATGTGTTTTTCAGCTGTTGTGTTAAGTGTCCAGGTTCACAGGCATATGATGCCATAGGACAGATGCATGCCCTTAAAAATCTTATTTTTGTAGGTCTGTCTATTCCTTTCCATAGCTTTTTTGGTTGTTTTACTTTTTGGAGAGCGATAGATGATCTCCTTTTAATATCTCTCCATTATTAGTTAATAATGATCCAAGATATTCAAAACTCTCCACTTCTTCCAGTTTTGTCCTCACTGATACATATTTCAGATGCCTTGCTTGTTTTGTCAGTTGTCATCAATTTAGTTTTCTTCGCATTAAGATAGAGGTTTTGCTCTTCGCTGTTCTTACAGGCTGACATAATTAGTTTTTCCATCCCTTTTTGTGTTGTGGACAGTAATACTGTGTCATCAGCATATCTAATCTCTGGTATTTTATAACCTCCAATTGTTATGGCATCGTAATATTCTTTGTCTACATCTTCTCTAACATTCCTCACTATATTTTCAGTATACAACAACAAGAACAAGAGCAACAAGAACAACAACAACAACAACAACAACAACAACTACTACTACTACTACTACTACTACTACTACTGTTGTTGTTGTTATTATGATTATTATTATTATCATTATTATTATGACAGCGGTGTGGCATGCTGAGATTTTTTTTTTACTTACTCGTATTCACAGAGAGATGTGTCGTACATATCAGAGACAGTCCTGCAGATGTTACTGCCGGCCATGTTATCGTCATCACCAGCAGCGCCGTAGAGGCACATGTCCGGCTGACTCTCACAACAGTTGCTCGTGCTGTGGTCCACCTCCGTGGAGAAGCCTTCCAGCAGTGGCACCGCAGCCTCCAGGTTGATGTCTGCTGATAGTTCACTGTTGTCGCTATCACTGTTGACACCACTGGCTGAAAGCTTCGGCTCCTCAAGTCTGGACACAGAGAAAGAGTACGAAACATGCAAAGTCAAAGACATGAGAGCGTCTAAGTGGCAGAGTGGTTAGTGCACTAGTCTCTCATGGCCAAGGTAGAGGCATCGAATCTGTCCTGAGCCCCCACCCCACCCCCACAATCACCCAGCTGTAAAAATGGGTACTCGACTTCTTTTGGAGTTGGGGAAGGAAAGGTGGCCAGGATTGATGCTGACCATATCACCCTCTAGTGTGCTGGCAGGTCAAGGAAAATATGGGCACTAACACCATATCCCTATGTGCCTCTAAGGCGTGGCAGGATTACCTTTACCTTCACCAAAGACATGCAAGAAAGTGAACACTGTCTGTAGGTACATAAAAACAAAGGTGGAGTGAACATGATGGTGATGACGATGATGATAATGATGATGATGATGATGATGATGACGATGATGATGATTCAGCTTTTATATCCAGCACACTAGTGTAGACACAGTATGGGAGTAATCTCCATCTAGGCCCCTAGGCTAAATTTAGCTGAAGCCCTTGTACACCCCCCCCCCAACTATGCAGGAGGTGTAAAAAAAGCAGAAATAACCAGGCAATAAAATGAGGAGGTTTACATATGTGTGTGTATATATCACACACGAGGGGTGATTGATAAGTTCTCAGCATAAGGTAAAACGGATTATTTGTGGGCAACCTTTTTAGGTTATTTCTTAGCATAGTCATATTGCAAGTTTATGCACTTAGTCCAGCAAAACTGGAGCATACGGATCTCTTCTTTGTAAAAGTCAGCATCATGTGCCAGTAGAAAGTGATCTACAGCATGAATGACGTCATCATCTGAAGCAAATTTGCGACCACTGAGCTCCTTTTTGAGTTTGGTAAACAGGTAATAGTCCGAATGGGGCCAAATCTGGGAATAAGGAGGATGTTCAAGAAGCTGGAAGTCGCATTCATGAATGGCAGCCATTGCTACCGCCGGCGTGTGAACTGGAGCATTGTCTTGATGAAAGATGACTCCTCTCGTCAATTTCCCTCGACCCTTTTCCTTCAGTTTGACCCACAGTTGCTTCACAAGATTAGCGTAATAGGCCCCGGTGACCGTTCTGCCCTTTTGAAGATAGTCTACCAATAGTACACCTTCTGAATCCCAAAAGATGGAAGCCATCACTTTGCCTGCAGACAGAACCACCCTTGCTTTCTTTGGAGGTGGGGATCCATGATGTTTCAACTGCTTTGACTGTTCTTTGATTTCTGGTTGAAAATGATGAACCCAAGTCTCAACCATAGTCACAAATTGCTGAAGGAACTTTTCAGGATCAGCAGAAAAACGGCCAAGATTGTCTCTTGACATGTTGAGACGCTGTCGTCTGTGATCAGCTCCAAGAAGTTTCGGGACCCATCGAAATTTTTGTCACTTGAAGATCATTGTGAATAATGGCATGAACACGTTCCTAGGAGATGCCCAACTTAGTAGCAATGTACCGCTCAGTTAGTCGTCGATCCTCCATTACCATGTCATGGATTCTGCCGATGGTTTCATCGGTGGTTACCGTTCTTGGTCTTCCTGGACGGGGATCATCTTCCAGACTCTCTCTTCCATGCTTGAATTGAACCGCCCAAGAAAGGGCACTCTCCCGTAGAGTTTCTACCAAATCTTCATGGATCTCCTTCTTGATAAGCCCTTGATGCAGAGGTAGCGAATGACTGCTCGATGAGAAATGTTATCCATTTTCTCAATTTCTGCCACTCCTTACCACTTCAGTAGCCTGTAAAAAAAATTGGTTGCAGTTACATTCTTGAAACTTGGTGTTTAATCTTACATTAACCTTATCTACAAATGCACCTAATATCAAATGTGTGTTTCAAGTATTTGTACCTTAGGCCGAGAACTTATCAATCACCACTGGTATATATCATCTTCTAATATATGGCCTGCTTTCCCTCTAGTTGTGATCTCTACTATTACTATACGACTTTGTATTATACAGACCAAACACAAGACTGGTATGAGGGATAACATAACATACTATAGCAACAATTACAGTTATAAATCATTGTCACATGAAACAAAAACTGTTATAAATGACTGTCACATGAAACAATACTCTATATTCTCAGACTTCACCCCCCCCCCTCATGATAATGGGCTCGCCTGTTTTTCTATGCCTTAGACTGAAGATTATTCATCCTAATATGCCCATTAGTGGGTCAAGACCACGTCTATCTTCATGCTGGTTCTCCGACAGGTCAAGACCACGTCTATCTTCATGCTGGTTCTCCGACAGGTCAAGACCACGTCTATCTTCATGCTGGTTCTCCGACAGGTCAAGACCACGTTTATCTTCATGCTGGTTCTCCGACAGGTCAAGACCACGTCTAACTTCATGCTGGTTCTCCGACAGGTCAAGACCACGTTTATCTTCATGCTGGTTCTCCGACAGGTCAAGACCACGTTTATCTTCATGCTGGTTCTCCGACAGGTCAAGACCACATCTATCTTCATGCTGGTTCTCCGACAGGTCAAGACCACGTCTAACTTCATGCTGGTTCTCCGACAGGTCAAGACCACGTCTATCTTCATGCTGGTTCTCCGACAGGTCAAGACCACGTCTAACTTCATGCTGGTTCTCCGACAGGTCAAGACCATGTCTAACTTCATGCTGGTTCTCCGACAGGTCAAGACCACGTCTATCTTCATGCTGGTTCTCCTATAGGTCAAGACCACGTCTATCTTCATGCCCTCCAGGCTCACCCTTTAAATACAGAAAACCCCCCGAGCCTACCCTTTGAATAAATAAAACTCTCCGGGCCCACACTTTAAATAAATAAAACTCTCCGGGCCCACACTTTAAATAAATAAAACTCTCAGGGCCCAAACTTTAAATAAATAAAACTCTCCGGGCCCACCCTTTAAATAAATAAAACTCTTCGGGCCCAAACTTTAAATAAAGAAAACCCTCTGGGCCAACACTTTAAATAAAGAAAACCCTCCGGGCCAACACTTTAAATAAAGAAAACCCTCCGGGCCCACACTTTAAATAAATAAAACCCTCCGGGCCCACACTTTAAATAAATAAAACCCTCTTGGCCCAAAATTTAAATAAAGAAAACCCTCCGGGTCTACAATTTAAATAAAGAAAACCCTCCGGGTCCACACTTTAAATAAATAAAACTCTCAGGGCCCACACTTTAAATCAATAAAACCCTCCGGGCCCACAATTTAAATAAGTAAAACTCTCCGGTCCCACACTTTAAATAAATAAAACCCTCTGGGCCAACACTTTAAATAAAGAAAACCCTCCGGGCCAACACTTTAAATAAAGAAAACCCTCCGGGCCCACACTTTAAATAAATAAAACCCTCCGGGCCCACACTTTAAATAAATAAAACCCTCCGGTCCCACACTTTAAATAAATAAAACGCTCCGGGCCCACATTTTAAATAAATAAAACCCTCTGGGCCCACACTTTAAATAAATAAAACTCTCCGGGTCCACACTTTAAATAAATAAAACCCTCCGGGCCCACACTTTAAATAAATAAAACCCTCCGGGCCCACACTTTAAATAAATAAAACCCTCCGGGCCAACACTTTAGATAAATAAAACCCTCCGGGCCCACACTTTAAATAAATAAAACCCTCCGGGCCCACACTTTAAGTAAATAAACCTCTCCGGGCCCACACTTTAAATAAATAAAACCCTCTGGGCCCATACTTTAAATAAATAAAACCCTCCGGGCCCACACTTTAAATAAAGAAAACCCTCCGGGCCCACACTTTAAATAAATAAAACCCTCCGGGCCCACACTTCAAATAAATAAAACCCTCCGGGCCCACACTTCAAATAAATAAAACCCTCTGGGCCCACACTTTAAATAAATAAAACCCTCCGGGTTCACTAAACCCACCCCCACGCCTACCCCCTGTCCCAATCCCTTTACAGCTTGACTAAGTGCTTCGTGTGTGAACATAGAAAAAAAATGGCAAGATTGCCTGACAACAAACGAACAACCTTTATTTTCAAAAAGGTAAAAAAAAAACATGTAACATACTGGCCTCCATCGTGCAACTTTCTCTTTATTCACGTCTAACATTCTGCCCTTTATCATACAACTTTCACCCTATTCACGTTCAACATTCTGCCCTTTATCATACAACTTTCTCTCTATTCACGTCTAACACTCTGCCTTTTATCATGCAACTTTCACTCTATTCGCGTTCAACATTCTGCCCTTTATTATACAACTTTCACTCTATTCACGTCCACCATTCTGCCCTTTATCATACAACTTTCACTCTATTCACGTCCAACATTCTGCCTTTATCATCCAACTTTCTCTCTATTCATGTCCACCATTCTGCTCTTTATCATACAACTTTCACTCTTTCACGTTCAACATTCTGCCCTTTATCATACAACTTTCACTCTATTCACGTTCAACATTCTGCCCTTTATCATACAACTTTCATTCTATTCACGTTCAACATTTTGCCCTTTATAATACAACTTTCATTCTATTCACGTCCAACATTTTGCCCTTTATCATACAACTTTCATTCTATTCACGTCCAACATTTTGCCCTTTATCATACAACTTTCACTCTATTCGCGTTCAACATTTTGCCCTTTATCATCCAACTTTCATTCTATTCACGTCCAACATTCTGCCTTTATCATACAACTTTCATTCTATTCACGTCCAACATTCTGCCCTTTATCATATAACTTTCAGTCTATTCACGTCCAACATTTTGCCCTTTATCATCCAACTTTCACTCTAATCAGGGAATGCTCTACATCAGCAATTACAAGTTTATTATTGATATGTCTGTAATCTGCATGTCCTTTGTGGAACTTTGCCTCCATAACAGCACTCCTGTAGGCCTCTCAGTTGTAAGCAAGATGCTCTGCTGCTGATGCGTCTATTTGTAGATCATCGATGTCTTGCAGCTATCTTCGCCTTGTTCTTCCTCTCTTTCTTTTTCCCATTATGTACTCTTCCAAAACGGTATTCTCTAAATAATCATGACGTTTAATTATGTCAAAAATAATTAAGTTTTCTCTGTTTAATCTTCTTTACTTGCCAACCTTGTTCAATATTAAGTTCTTGTAGCATAGCTATATTTGTTCTTTTTTTTGTGTTCATGATATTTGAAGGGCTCTTCTTTTTTACTTTATTCATATAACAAATATAATAAAACTGAAATAATACAACTAAAATGACAAAATATTTGCCTCCCAATCTTATCCACGTGCTCATTTCAATAAGTAACTACATACATGTAACAAAGTTATTCTTGCAAACTACACACATGAAACAAAGTTATTCTCACAGACTACACACATGTAACAAAGTTATTCTCGCAGTCTCAAGCATTTATTAATATCTACCAAAAATGGTATTGAGAATTATTCCTTTAAAAAGCCAAAAGCGAAACAAAACAAAGCAAATCTACTATTCAATGTAAATCGTTTACATTCAATGGCTGCAATGGGAGTCTGAAGTAACTTGAAAAAAAGCTATAGAACATCTGAAACTGTCAAGAGAAATCGGGAAAACCATGCAGGAACCAATCATTTTAATGTATCCTGGCGCCCCTTACAAGCAGCATGCCAGAGCTAGAAACAGGAGAGTACTTCGAACACGGGCCTAGAGTTGGAAATAGGAGAGTACTTCGAACACGGGCCTGGAGTTAGAAACAGGATAGGGTACGCTGCACATGGGATGTCTGTATAATAATATGAAAAGGACGCTCACGTAAAAACATTCCCATAATTATAGGACTGCGTCTAAGTTGACAAAAAAAATTTTTTTTTTAATTTTTAGAAAGGAGAAATAAAATTCTTCAAAAGAGGTAAATTTAGATTTTTTTTTTTCAGAAAGTACAGAATAATCCAGGCTATTTCGATATGCACGGGAGACGTAGATGTGGAAGTACTTGTGGGTCAAGTGAGAGAGTCAAGTCTTCTTCTTCTTCTTCTTCGTTCGCTTCTACCATCAAATCGCCCCGTGATCCTACTGAATTTATTCCTGTGGTTCTCCATCCATTTAGGATGGAGGCTCAGAGCATCGTGGGGCTTGGGCCTATATTCTCGGTGGGTCACAGAAGCGGCATTGCGTGACACTGTGGTTTTCGTTGCACTATTTTAGTCTTGAGTTGAACTTCCTCACTGGAAAACATCGACGTGGTTTGGATAAGAATATACTCCCGCTGGGTGAGAGGTAATTGCCCATCCAGGCTAGAGATCTCACTGGAAAACCTTGACGTGTTTTGGATATCAGTATATCCCCGCCGGGTGAGAGGTGGTTTTCCAGTACAGAGTTGGACTTTCTCACCTGAAAACCTCAACGTGATTTGGATATGAATATATCTCCGTCGAGTGAGAGGTGGTTGCCTATCTAGACTACACTGGCCCAGTGTCTCCGACTTCAGCATCTTGTGGTCGTAGCCGCTACCCTTTCTGGTGGTGACCAGGACGGAGCTTTTATCCAGGAGGACGAATCCTCGCCACTAGTAAGTTTCACCCCTTGGTTAGGCCGGTTTACGCGTATTATCCAAGTATGGGTGTATTTATGAAGTGATCGGCCTCTAGAGCGGAGGTACCGTGATATGAGTAGCCATCAAGTTTACACCTGGGTTAAACTGGTTTAGGCATATTGCCCCAGTATGTGTGTTTATAGGACGTGGTCGGCCTCTAGAGCAGAGGTGCCGTGGTATGAGTAGCCATCACCATGAGACTACTGGCCATACCGATTAAACTTCATTTAATCATTTCCATCACCTTTTTCACAGCGGCGCCGCGCGCCAACCCTAATCGAATTTTCTGACCGGGAGGAATTTCACCCCACGCGCGGCAGCGGAAGAATCTCGCCAGCATCGTAGAAATACTTGCATGCTACATCAGTCACAGTGATGCAGGATAAGATCAAGTTAATTACTGCTGCATGAAAACATCAAGTGTGCTACTGCTGCATGAAAACATCAAGTGAATTACTCCTGCAGGAAAACATCAAGTGAGTTTGTACTAGTATATAAATGGCTTAATAACAGTCAAAGGGATTTAAGTCGAATTTATAGTAGGGTTGTCAGAGTTACGTCCTTGCTTAGTTGCTACAAGTTCACGTCATGTTCTAAAAATAAAATGCTCAAGAAAAGATTCCGGTTAGGAAACACGTGAAATATTCATGTAGTCAGTCTCTGTTGGCACAAAAGTATGATTAAAGTCAGTCTGGAGGAAATTTTGGGTGACTTGTTTGTCTGTCAAGAAAAAAGTTGTAAATTGCACGAGAATTGGATGTCTCGTGGACAAAAGTTTTTGGGAAGTGAGAAATGTTTGAGAGAAAGTCATAGTTTAGAGTTAGCCTTCGAGTGAGAAGATAGTAGTAGCTTTTGTCTTGGCTACACGAGTAGTAGCAACGCCAGCAAGTTTGTATGATGGGCTAGATATATTTGTAACATGTTGTCCCCTGGGACAAAGTTTGTTTGTAATTGATGTAATTGCAGGATTATAAGTTTTGAAATTGGTGTATCATGATTCTGTGTAATGTCCTTCCAATGGAATTCTGTAAATTGTGAGCATGGACATTTTTGTGTATTATCTTTGTAATGTTTCTCTTCCAACGACAAACCAGCTCTTGGCGGAAGTTTTTTTATGCCATCTTGTCACCTGCCATGTGGCAGCAGTCTTACTCATCATCATCTACTCACCCGCATCTTCTCATCAATAAAGCTTAATGTGAATTTGTCAATCGTCAGTTATCTGTTGACCACTATATTCGTCAGTTGTCTGTTGACTACTATAATCGCCAGTTGTCTGTTGACTACTATAGTCGCCAGTTGTCTGGTGACTACTATAGTCGCCAGTTGTCTGGTGACTACTATAATCGCCAGTTGTCTGTTGACTACTATAATCGCCAGTTGTCTGTTGACCACTATAATCGCCAGTTGTCTGTTGACTATTATAATCGCCAGTTGTCTATTGACCACTATAATCGCCAGTTGTCTGTTGACTATTATAATCGCCAGTTGTCTGTTGACCACTATAATCGCCAGATGTCTGTTGACCATTATAATTGCCAGTTGTTTGTTTACCGCTATATTCGTCAGTTGTCTATTGACCACTATAATCGTCAGTTGTCTGTTGAGTACTATAATCGCCAGTTGTCTGTTGAGTACTATAATCGCCAGTTGTCTGTTGAGTACTATAATCGCCAGTTGTCTGTTGACCACTATAATCGCCAGATGTCTGTTGACCATTATAATTGCCAGTTGTTTGTTTACCGCTATATTCGTCAGTTGTCTATTGACCACTATAATCGCCAGTTGTCTGTTGAGTACTATAATCGCCAGTTGTCTGTTGATCACTATAATCGCCAGATGTCTGTTGACCATTATAATTGCCAGTTGTTTGTTTACCGCTATATTCGTCAGTTGTCTATTGACCACTATAATCGTCAGTTGTCTGTTGAGTACTATAATCGCCAGTTGTCTGTTGACCGCTATAATCGTCAACAGTTTTGTCTGAGAGAATCTACCGTGACGTTCAAGTTGTTGATATTGCTTGGTGTCAGAATGCCTGGGTTGTGCGTTTAATCAGCGTATAGCTAAAGCCCAAGGTAAAGTTCCAAGGAAATAAGTTCTCTAATTGACACTAAACAAAATTTAAAATTCTTCAGTGGTTCTCAACCACATTTGGTTAAGGCAGCCACTCTCTCTTGTTCTAGAAGATGTTCAGAGATCTACGTCTTCAAGTTAATGCTGAATGAAGATATCAAGTGAACTACTGCTGCAGGAAAACATCACGTGTTTTATCCTTGCATGATAACATCAAGTGAATTACTGCTGCGGGAAAACACCAAGTGAGCTACTGCTGCAGGTAGAAATCAAATGTTACTCCTGCAGGAACATATCAAGTGAGTTACTGCTGAAGAAAAAACATCAAGTTTGTTACTGCTGAAGAATAAAACATCAAGTTTGTTACTGCTGAAGGAAAACATCAAGTTTGTTATTGCTGAAGGAAAACGTCGAGCGTGTTACTGCTGAAGGAAAACGTCGAGCGTGTTACCGCGGAAGGAAAACGTCGAGAGTGTTACTGCTGAAGGAAAACGTCGAGCGTGTTGCTGCTGAAGGAAAACGTCGAGTGTGTTACTGCTGAAGGAAAACGTCAAGTGTGTTAGTGCTGTAAATGCAGTTAACCAAGACGATCTTTACGGTGGTTTTATGTGTTAAATGCACGAACAGCTGACTGAGTTTTATGATGAATTAAACAAACAGAATTCTTAATGCATGTTAGTGCAGGCCTAGTTTTTGGAGGGGAGGTGGGGGAGATGTCTAGATATTATACCACTCCAGCGCTCAGAGAGCTTTCTGTGTTTTAAAGGTGGGGGAATAGAATAGCTAGTCATAGTCAATATGATGGCGGAGAGTGGAGAAGGTATAATTTTCCATTACAAAACTCCTCTTGAAGTACTGTATTCAATCATTCATTCATTTCCATGTCCCTTGCGGAACTTTGCCTCCCAAACAGCACTCCTGTAGGCCTCTCGGTTGTGAGCAAGATGGCCTGCCGGTGATGCATCCATTTGCAGATCGTCAACAATGTCTTGCAGCCATCTTCGTTTTGGTCTTCCTCTTTTTCTTTTTCCCATTATGTATCCTTCCAATACGGTCTTCTCTAAATTATCATGACGTTTAGTGTGTCCAAAATATTTAAGTTTTCTCTCTTTAATCCTCTTTACTAGCCAGCCTTCTTCAATATTAAGCTCTTGTAGTATAGATATATTTGTTCTTTTTTGTGTCCATGATATTTGGAGAACTCTTCTGTAGCATTTACATTCAAAAGTACTGTATTAGGATCTATATTTTCATTTAGCTGTTACATATCATTGGTTTATATCAGATTAGCGATACATTATCGCTGGTTATCTTCTTTTTTTTTTACCTGTTCCATACTGTACTACAGAAGCTCCTGGGCTGAGAATGTCTGCTATAGATCGGACCACCTCTTAATCTCCCAGGGCAGATTGTGAAGAAAGAGACAGAAACATGGAGAACTATTTTTGGCTTGGCTCTCCTTTTTTAGGAGTTATATTAATCACACATGAAAAAAAAAACAACATAGGACACTACAGTGAAACAAACAAAAACGTGAAACTAGAACAAGTCTTGAATGCACGTACATTCAACAACAGATTGATCTTATGGCACTTTAAAATATATACACAAAACCCATTATTCATCAATATTTAAACAGTCGAACGTGGTGACATACAAAAATAAACAGGATAACATCTCTAGCTAGAAACGGGTAAATGTCGAGAAACTAATTGTGCGCATGAAACTGTATGCAACAGCAGCAAATGATTTATTTGAAGTTTTTCAACAAGCAAGCAGCACAGCAGGGGAACATATGAAAATAAAAACTATTTTGTTGTTAGTGTTATTCTTGTTGCTGTTGTTATTGTTGTTGCTGTTGTTGATGTTGATTTGTTGTTATTGTTCCCGTTGTTCTTATAGTTGTTATTGCTGTTGCTATTGTTCTTCGTGTTGTTGTTATTGTTGCTGTTGTTGTTGTTGTTGTTGGTTTATTGTTGCTTTTCTTGTTATTGTTGCTATTTTCCTTTAATGTTGTTGTTATTGTTGTTTCTGTTGTTATTGATCTTGATGTTGTTGTTGCTGTTTCTGCTGTTGTAGTTATTGCTGCTGTAGTTGGTGTTGTTCTTTTTGTTGTTGATGATGTTGTAGTTGTTGCTGTTGTTGCTGCTGTTGTTATTGTTGCTATTTTTTTATTATTATTGTTGGTGGTGTTGTTGCTACTTTTGCTTCTATGGTTTTATTGCTGTTTTTGTTGATTTTGGAGATGTTGCTGTTTTCGTAGTTATTATGCAGTTGTTGTTATTGTTATTCCTGTTGTTACTGTTATTGATGTTGTTTTTGTTGTTGTTGATGTTTACTGTTCGTGTTATTTTGCTGTTGCTTTTGTTGTTTATATAGTTGTTATTAATGCTTTTGTTGTTGTTATTGTTATTTTTGTTATTGTTGTTGCTATTGGTGTTCTTGTTATTTGTTGTTGTTTCTGTTGTTGTTGATGTTATTGCCGTTGTTTTCACTGTTGTTATTGTTATTGCGATTATTTGTTTTTCTTTTTCTTGTTACTGTTGTTATTGATCGTGTTATTGCTGTTGTTGGTGTTGTTCTTGATGCTGCTGTTGTTATTGCTTCTGCTGTTGTTCTTGTTCAGTTGTTGTAGCTTTCGGTGTTGTTGTTTTTCCTGTTGTTAATGTTACTGCTGTTGTTGTTGTTTATGCCGATTCTGTTGTTGAAGTTGGTTTTCTTATTGTTATTATGTTGCTGCTGTTGCTGTTGGTTTTGTTACTGTTACTGTTGTTGTTAATTTTGTTGTGGTTATTGCTACTGTTGTTGTTTTTGGTTTTGTGATTGTTACTAGTAATGTCGCTTTTGTTGTTGTTGGTTTTGTTACTATTACTGCTGATGTTGTTGTTATTGTTACTGCTGCAGCTTCTGCTGCTTTTGTTGGTTTTGTTACTGTTGTCGTTGGTTTTGCTACTGTTACTTCTGCTGTTATTGATATTTATATTGTTACTTTTACTGCTGCTACTATTGTTGGTTTAGTTACTGTTAGTGCTCATGTTGTTGTTACTGCTACAGCTTCTGCTGCTGTTTTTGTTTTTGTTATTGTTACTGTTGTTGTTGTCGTTGGTTTTGTTACTGTTACTGCTGCTGTTATTGTTATTTATTTTGTTACTTTTACTGCTCCTGCTGTTGTTGCTGGTTTTGTTATTGTTACTCCTGCTGTTGATGTTGTTGCTGTTTCTCTTGTTGTTGATCGTTTTATTACTGTTACTGCTGCTGTTATTGTTGCAGCTCTTCTTGTATTTGTTGTTGATGGTGGTGGCGGTAGTTTTGTTACTGTTACAGCTGTTATCGTTGTTGTTGGTTTTCTTACTGGCAGTTGTTGTTGGTTTTGTTACTGTTACAGCTGCAGTTGCTGCTCTTGCTGTTGCTCTTGTTATTTTTGTTGGTTTTGTAACTGTTGCTAATGCTCTTGTTGTTTTTGTTGTTGTTGTTGTTGTTATAATTGTTGTTGCCGATTTTGTTACTATTACTGCTGCTGTTGTTCTTGTTGTTATTGATGTTGTAGTTGTTCTTCCTTTTGATGTTGTTGCTGTTGTTTTTTTATTTTGTTACTGTTAGTGCTGTTGTTGTTGTTCATGATATTATTTCTCTTGTTGTTGCTGATGCTGCTTTAGTTGTTATTGTTACTGCTGCTGCTGTTGTTTTTATTACTACTGCTGTTTTTGATGTTGTTGTTACTGATGCTGCTGTTGCTGTTGTAATTGATGCTGCTGCTGTTGCTGATGTAATTGATGCTTCTGCTGTTGTTGTTATTACTGCTGCTGCTTTTATTGTTGGTACAGCTGTTGTTGTTTTTGTTATTACTGCTGCCGTTGTTATTACTGTTACTGTTGTTTTTGTTGTTTTTACTGCTGCTGTTGTTACTGCTGTTGCTGTTGTTTTATTGCTACCATTGCTGTTATTGTTGTTACTGCTGCTTATGTTGTTGTTGTTTTTGTTGTTGCTGTTGTTCCTGTTGTTTTTGTTGCTACTTCTGCTGCTGTTGTTGTTTTTTGTGATGACATTGCTCCTGCTATTGTTGTTCTTACTGCTGCTGTTATTGTTACAGCTGCTGCTGTTTTTGTTATTCTTGTTTCTGCTGCTGCTTTTGTTGTTTCTGCTGATGCTGTTATTGTTTCTGCTGCTGCTGTTGTTACTGCTATTGCTGTTATTGTTACTGCTGATGCTGTTTTGTTGTTATTGTTTCTGCAGCTGCTGTTGATGTTACTGCTGCTGCTGTTTTGTTTCTGCTGGTGTTGTTGTTTTTGCTGCTGTTATTTGTTGATGTTACTGCTGCTGCTGTTACTACTACTGCTGCTGTTGTTTCGTGTTGTTACTGCCGCTGTTGTTACTACTGCCGTTTGTTTTTGTTACTACTGCTGTTTTTTTTTGTTGTTGTTACTGCTGCTGCTGTTGCTAGTGTTACTGTTTTGTTGTTGTTAATGCTGCTGCTGTTTCTGCTGCTGCTCTTATTGTAACTGTTGCTGCTGTTGTTAATGATGCTGCTGTTTCTACTACTGCTCTTATTGTTACTGCTGCTGATGCTTTTGTTGTTCTTATTTCTGCTGCTGCTGTTGTTTTGTTGTTACTTCTGCTGCTGTTGTTTCTGTTGCTTCTGTTATTGTCACTGCTGGTGCTATTTTTTCGTTGTTACTGATGCTCTTGTTTTTGTTGCCGTTACTGCTGTTCCTGCTGCTGTTGTTATTGTTAGTGTTTCGGCTTTTGTTGTTGTTTTTGCTGTTGTTGTTGTTGTTGTTGTTGTTGATGTTACTGCTGCTGCTGTTTTTGTTTCTGCTGGTGTTGTTGTTTGTTGTTACTGCTGCTACTATTTGTTGTTGTTACTTTGCTGTTACTACTGCTGCTGCTGCTGCTGCTGTTGTTTCGTGTTGTTACTGCCGCTGTTGTTACTACTGGTGTTTGTTTTTGTTACTGCTTTTTTTTGTTTCTGCTGCTGCTGTTGCTACTGTTTTTGTTGTTGTTAATGCTGCTGCTGTTTCTACTGCTGCTCTTGTTGTTACTGCTGCTGATGTTTTTGTTGTTTTTATTTCTGCTGCTGCTGTTGTTTTGGTATTATTTCTGCTGCTGCTGTTGTTTTTGTGTTATTTCTGCTGCTATTGTTGTTTTGGTGTTATTTCTGCTGCTGCTGTTGTTTTGGTGTTATTTCTGCTGCTGTTGTTTCTGCTGCTTCTGTTTTTGTTGTCGTTACTGCTGTTCCTGCTGTTGTTGTTATTGTTAGCGTTTCTGCTTCTGTTGTTGTTGTTTTTGCTGTTGTTGTTATTGTTGTTGTTGTTAATGATGAAGAAGAACAGTAGAAGCAAACGTTATCCCATAGAAAAGTACGTCGAAGGCGTGCATGGTATAAGCAGGAGGAGGTAGCAACGGATTTATCAATGGGAGATAACAAAACGATGGGAGATAACAAAAACACTGGGAGATAACAAAAACAATGAAAGATAACAAAAACAATGGGAGATAACAAAAACAATGACATGGCTTTCACCAACAACAACACCCCAGTACTTTTACAATCGATCGTAGGATATCTATTACCACTGTAAGCGGCTTCAGTGCAACATTAAAGTGACTAGCAGAAACAGTCAACAGATGTTTCAGCAATACTTTCATAACTGTGCTAGAGGGTGTGTAGAGTACTGCGTGGAGAAGTGCATATAGTCAGGGAGACAGTGTTATTGAAGATTTGATTAAGGTAATTGATCGACGTACAACTTCTTTGGGAAAATGAAATATGTGACCTAATGCTCCTACATGTGTCGTGGCGTAAAGTAAACTCATTCTCCTGCACCTCACCACAAAAATAATAAGAAATAATAAGAAAAGACTTGAAATGTAAAGGATCGTTGTCTGAGGCATCAGTTTCTATTGCCATAAAGACCTAATGTATCAAGAAACTTTTCTGTAAAACAGGTGGATCGTAAAACAGACCACTGTCTAGATTTCCTCAATACACAGACTCCTGAACTACGAAAGTCCATAAATCTGGATCACTTCTAAACATCTTGAACATCTTCTGAACATATACCCATGACAAATTAGTGCAGGCTATTCGGGATAGATTTTTACACGAAGAACTGATCAACAGTAGAATGTCCCAACAAGCTAAAACCCTGAGACTGGTGCCAGTTGACCTCCCATAGTCTGATGCCTGGCATCAGCTTAACTCTACATGTTGACCTCCCAACGCCTGATGCCTGGCATCAGCTTAACTCTACATGTTGACCTCCCAAAGTCTGATGCCTGGCATCAGCTTAACTCTACATGTTGACCTCCCAAAGCCTGATGCCTGGCATCAGCTTAACTCTACATGTTGACGTCCCAAAGCCTGATGCCTGGCATCAGCTTAACTCTACATGTTGACCTCCCAAAGCCTGATGCCTGGCATCAGCTTAACTCTACATGTTGACCTCCCAACGCCTGATGCCTGGCATCAGCTTAACTCTACATGTTGACCTCCCAAAGTCTGATGCCTGGCATCAGCTTAACTCTACATGTTGACCTCCCAAAGTCTGATGCCTGGCATCAGCTTAACTCTACATGTTGACGTCCCAAAGTATGATGCCTGGCATCAGCTTAACTCTACATGTTGACCTCCCAAAGTCTGATGCCTGGCATCAGCTTAACTCTACATGTTGACCTCCCAAAGTCTGATGCCTGGCATCAGCTTAACTCTACATGTTGACGTCCCAAAGCCTGATGCCTGGCATCAGCTTAACTCTACATGTTGACCTCCCAAAGTCTGATGCCTGGCATCAGCTTAACTCTACATGTTGACCTCCCAAAGTCTGATGCCTGGCATCAGCTTAACTCTACATGTTGACCTCCCAAAGCCTGATGTAACAATGCTTTGCTCATCACGTGACCACGCTCATGTAAGACTAATCTCATTCAGTCTGGTACAGTTTCCTTCTTCCTTGTGTTTGTAGTTATAACATTTCGCCAAGACATTACAGATTCCGAGTTTCAAATATCTAGAGACCGACCTCGTCACACAATCTTTTGTTCCTTCAAACTCTCGCTTTACACACAGAATACCAACATGCTTACATAACCAAGTTTTAAAGTCACAAGACCGGATTCTTTCTAAACGAAAACTTGGATGTTTGTCAGACTTCATCAGCTCGAGTGCACGAACCGAAATTTCTTGAAGCAAAACGAAAACACAAATTTTGAAACATCATAAGAGGCAATAATTTGTGCAGATAACACTACAGTATTTTTATGTGGCTATATTTATCTCACAGACATGCAGGATTAAGAGCTTTTTTCACAAAATGAATGGAAAGAGAGAAGAAAGATTGAAAACGGCGGTGAGAAGAACATGGAAATGGCCGGAAAGAGAAAAGGATGAATGAAAGCGATGGCGGAAACATCACTCTTTCATGTCAACTCCTGCAACAATTTAAAATGTAAATATGTAGTGCTAATGTAACTAACGGTTGCAGCAACACGCTCTGCAGCCTAGCTGCTCTATTTATTGTGAGGGGGCTGTGATAAATTCACTCTGTCACACCACACCCAAATCACACATCAGAAACACAGCAACATATTTTACACGTTTTCTTATATACTCTAGACATTGCACTCCGCTTTCATCTTTGCTGATTAAAAAAAAAAAGAATAAATAAATATCAAGTTCCAGGATAAGGTGATGCGTGAAGAGAATGTAACTTTTCCACTCCAATCTTCCCTTGTTTATGTTGTCATGGCGGCCGTCTGACCACCTTCACCCCCACATCTCTCTCTCTCTCTCTCTCTCTCTCTCTCACACACACAGAGCTCCCTCACTCACTGTAATTTAATCTTTCTTCTGACGCGAAAAGTTTCAAATCCGTCAAGACAAGAGGACCTCTTCTTCTTATTCGTCTTCTTCTTCTTCTTCTTCTTTCGTTTCTACCAACAACAACACCCCAGTACTTTTACAATCGATCGTAGGATATCTATTACCACTGTAAGCGGCTTCAGCGCAACATTAAAGTGACTAGCAGAAACAGTCAACAGATGTTTCAGCAATACTTTCATAACTGTGCTAGAGGGTGTGTAGAGCACTGCGTGGAGAAGTGCATATAGTCATGGAGACAGTGTTATTGAAGATTTGATTAAGGTAATTGATCGACGTACAACTTCTTTGGGAAAATGAAATATGTGACCTAATGCTCCTACATGTGTCGTGGCGTAAAGTAAACTCATTCTCCTGCACCTCACCACAAAAATAATAAGAAATAATAAGAAAAGACTTGAAATGTAAAGGATCGTTGTCTGAGGCATCAGTTTCTATTGCCATAAAGACCTAATGTATCAAGAAACTTTTCTGTAAAACAGGTGGATCGTAAAACAGACCACTGTCTAGATTTCCTCAATACACAGACTCCTGAACTACGAAAGTCCATAAATCTGGATCACTTCTAAACATCTTGAACATCTTCTGAACATATACCCATGACAAATTAGTGCAGGCTATTCGGGATAGATTTTTACACGAAGAACTGATCAACAGTAGAATGTCCCAACAAGCTAAAACCCTGAGACTGGTGCCAGTTGACCTCCCATAGTCTGATGCCTGGCATCAGCTTAACTCTACATGTTGACCTCCCAACGCCTGATGCCTGGCATCAGCTTAACTCTACATGTTGACCTCCCAAAGTCTGATGCCTGGCATCAGCTTAACTCTACATGTTGACCTCCCAAAGCCTGATGCCTGGCATCAGCTTAACTCTACATGTTGACGTCCCAAAGCCTGATGCCTGGCATCAGCTTAACTCTACATGTTGACCTCCCAAAGCCTGATGCCTGGCATCAGCTTAACTCTACATGTTGACCTCCCAACGCCTGATGCCTGGCATCAGCTTAACTCTACATGTTGACCTCCCAAAGTCTGATGCCTGGCATCAGCTTAACTCTACATGTTGACCTCCCAAAGTCTGATGCCTGGCATCAGCTTAACTCTACATGTTGACGTCCCAAAGTCTGATGCCTGGCATCAGCTTAACTCTACATGTTGACCTCCCAAAGTCTGATGCCTGGCATCAGCTTAACTCTACATGTTGACCTCCCAAAGTCTGATGCCTGGCATCAGCTTAACTCTACATGTTGACGTCCCAAAGCCTGATGCCTGGCATCAGCTTAACTCTACATGTTGACCTCCCAAAGTCTGATGCCTGGCATCAGCTTAACTCTACATGTTGACCTCCCAAAGTCTGATGCCTGGCATCAGCTTAACTCTACATGTTGACCTCCCAAAGCCTGATGTAACAATGCTTTGCTCATCACGTGACCACGCTCATGTAAGACTAATCTCATTCAGTCTGGTACAGTTTCCTTCTTCCTTGTGTTTGTAGTTATAACATTTCGCCAAGACATTACAGATTCCGAGTTTCAAATATCTAGAGACCGACCTCGTCACACAATCTTTTGTTCCTTCAAACTCTCGCTTTACACACAGAATACCAACATGCTTACATAACCAAGTTTTAAAGTCACAAGACCGGATTCTTTCTAAACGAAAACTTGGATGTTTGTCAGACTTCATCAGCTCGAGTGCACGAACCGAAATTTCTTGAAGCAAAACGAAAACACAAATTTTGAAACATCATAAGAGGCAATAATTTGTGCAGATAACACTACAGTATTTTTATGTGGCTATATTTATCTCACAGACATGCAGGATTAAGAGCTTTTTTCACAAAATGAATGGAAAGAGAGAAGAAAGATTGAAAACGGCGGTGAGAAGAACATGGAAATGGCCGGAAAGAGAAAAGGATGAATGAAAGCGATGGCGGAAACATCACTCTTTCATGTCAACTCCTGCAACAATTTAAAATGTAAATATGTAGTGCTAATGTAACTAACGGTTGCAGCAACACGCTCTGCAGCCTAGCTGCTCTATTTATTGTGAGGGGGCTGTGATAAATTCACTCTGTCACACCACACCCAAATCACACATCAGAAACACAGCAACATATTTTACACGTTTTCTTATATACTCTAGACATTGCACTCCGCTTTCATCTTTGCTGATTAAAAAAAAAAAGAATAAATAAATATCAAGTTCCAGGATAAGGTGATGCGTGAAGAGAATGTAACTTTTCCACTCCAATCTTCCCTTGTTTATGTTGTCATGGCGGCCGTCTGACCACCTTCACCCCCACATCTCTCTCTCTCTCTCTCTCTCTCTCTCTCACACACACACAGAGCTCCCTCACTCACTGTAATTTAATCTTTCTTCTGACGCGAAAAGTTTCAAATCCGTCAAGACAAGAGGACCTCTTCTTCTTATTCGTCTTCTTCTTCTTCTTCTTCTTTCGTTTCTACCACCAAGACCGCCCCATGATCCTACTGAATTTACTCATGTGGTCCTCGATAAGGTCCCGTGGTCCTTGAAAGGACCACACGAGATCCCCGAGAGGACCACAAGAGGTTCAGAGTATCGCAGGGCTTGAGCCTGTATTCTCGGTGGGTCTCAGAAGCGGGATTGCGTGACACCGTGGTTTTTGTTGCACCAGTTTAATCTAGAGTTGGACTTTCCCATCGGAAAACCTCGACATGTTTTGGATATCAGCATATACCCGCCGGGTGAGAGGTGGTTGCCCATCCAGTCCAGCGTTGGACTTCCTCGCTGGAAAACCTCAGCGTGATTAGGATACCAATACATCCCCGCCGCGTGAGAGGTGGTTCCTTATCTAGACTGCACTGGTCCAGTGTCTCCGACATCAGCATTTTGTGAGAACGGAGCTTTTGTTCAGGAGGACGAATCCTCGCCACTAGTAAGTTTCATCCCTGGGTTCAGCCGGTTTAGGCGTATTATCTCAGTAAGGGCGTGTTTAGGACATGACTGATCTCTAGAGCGGGGATACCGTGATATGAGTAGCTATCAAGTTTCACCCCTGGTTTAAGCCAGTTTAGGCATATTTCACCAGTATGGGTGTATATCGGACGTGGCCGGCCTCTAGAGCAGAGGTGCCGAGGTATGAGTAGTTCTCGTTGCGAGACTACTGGACATACCGATTACGCTTCACGTTATCCTTTCCATCACCTTTTCACATCGGCGCCACACGGCAACCCCAATTGCTTTTTCGCATTTTCGTCATCGGCCGGGAGGAGCTTCACTCCATGCGCGGCATCCGAAGAATCTCGTCAGCAGTGTCTTAACAACTGGGTTAAGCCGGTTCAGGCAATTCGCCCGGTATGAGTGCATATAGGACGTGAACGACCTCCAAAGCAGAGTTCCCGTGATTTGAGCAGTCCTGACCTCGATACTACTGATTACTTCACTTAGTCCTTTCTTTCACCTTTTCCACAGTGGCGCTGCGCGGCAACCCTGTTCGCACCTTTCTTCATTGGTCGGGAGGAGCCTCACTCCACGCACGGGAGATGAAGAATCTCACCAGCAGCAGTAGATGAGCTACCAAACATGACTCTCATCTACTCGAAGCGTCCGGTTTTCAGGCGGCAGATATTCGCCTTCGCCCCTTCTCCTGTCAGTTTGAACAGTTCTGCCATGAGAAAGCCAGGAGCTGGACTTGATTGTCAGAGGCTATTTGAGACGCACGCCTTGGAGACATTTCATTGGAGTAGAGAGCGTATCCCCCCCCCCACCTCTGGCTATAACAGTCCTTAGAACCAGAGTTGACCTATTTCCTAACATAAATTTGGATGTGCCTCATATCTTTGTCCTTACTCGACGGTTTTGTGCCTCGTATCTTTGTCCTGGCTCGATGGTTTTGTCGCCAGGCAGCGGAGTTAGTGTACTGAGGTGGACGCTGCAGCAGCATCTAAATAAGCGGTTAAACAGACAGGACGGAGGAGAAAAAGGAATCATCATTGGGGGGGGGGGGATGTAAGAGGAAAAGGAGAACAGAGAAACGTAAGAATAAGACTAAGTCTGATAGAATAACGCCGACATACATAAATGTTGGTTATTGAAACTGTAAGAGCGCCAGACAACAGGCACCTGTCCTGGGACGTATGTTGTATGATGTTGATATAATGATCTTATAGGAGACGCTCTAAGAGTCGCTTCAGTTTCCTGGATTCCAGTGCTATATCAACCCGGAGAGATGAAGTTGCAAGGGGCAGGGGAGTTAGATCAAAGCTGGAGATAACTGACATGCTGGAGTAGAACACGGGTAGTTTGGAAATAACTGACATGTTGGAGCGGAACACGGGTAGTTTGGAAATAACTGACATGCTGGAGTAGAACACGGATAGTTTGGAAATAACTGACATGCTGGAGTAGAACACGGATAGTTTGGAAATAACTGACATGCTGGAGTAGAACACGGATAGTTTGGAAATAACTGACATGTTGGAGTGGAACACGGACAGTTTGGAAATAACTGACATGCTGCAGTGGAACACGTATAGTTTGGAAATACAAGGCCTGCAAGTCTGGGCTGGAGGTGGAATATAATTCATATAATACGCTGGAAACAACTCGCTCACAGACGAAGAACAACAGAAGTTCTTGTCTGATTTTGAAGACCTACTAGGGGGTAGGCTGCTGATTTGTGGCGATTTTAATGCTCAAAGTACAAGCTGGGGCAGCATCGTGACAAACACACAGGCTCCAGTATTAGATACTGCAGCGTTAGGAGTGAGCTTGTGTGTGGTGAACAGAAAGGAAATGACGCGACTGGCAACAAGAGAGCATGGCTCAGATTCAAACATAGACCTGATTTTGCTATATACACAAATCTTGCTGGACGTGCTTTGGGAGGCCTTGACATATAGCGGAAGTGATCATCTCCCTTGTACTATGAGAATTCATAAAGTTGGGAGATGTGGTCATAAAAAAGACAAGACATGCATTTAAATATGAGCTCTCAGATAATCAGGCTCTAGGGAAAATTAGATCCAAAGCGTGGCAAAGGAAAGTAGAAAACAGGGGACAGAATCAACCACTTTGGTGGACAGAGCAAAGGAAAGTAGAAAACAGGGGACAGAGTCAACCACTTTGGTGGACAGAGCAAATAGAAAATGCCCGGCGGACCAAGCGAGGGGCGACACAGAGATGGCAGAGATCTAGAGGAGATCCCCAAGTGACAGCTAAAGAACTGAATGGAGCAGAGGAGGAAATGCAGGAGGCAACAAACACATTCAAATCTCTTGCTCAGAGTCAAAGGTGAGGACATGGAATAAGCTGAAAAGTCTTTGAACAAATCGTGGCATGTGTAGAGGAGAATGAACAACAAGCCTGGAGTACAGGCGAGCACCAATATAAGGGATGACGAAGGTAATAAACTGAGATCTGACGAGAAAAAAGGGAGAGCCTTTTTTCCAAGGATACGTCAAATAAACGGATCAGCGTAATCTTGAAGAGCTTGTAATGACGAGAAAGACTATATCAGGTTTTGTACAAACAGAAATCCTGTCAATCCCAACAGAAATGGAGGAGGTAAGACAGACAATTAAGTCTGCCATAAATGGTGCACCCGGTCCTGAAGGCGTTCAGTACTGACATCTCAAAGAAGCTGGCAACTAGTAAAGCAGATGACATTACAGCCAGGGCTTGAAGACTGGCACGATACCCAAGCAATGGCTGCACAGTTACTTGATTCCCTTGCCAAAAATAGGAAAAAACAATACAAAACTGAGCAGATATCTAATTATTACATTATAAAACTTATATGGCGAGGTAATTGAGAAGATTACAGCTGGGCGACTATCAGTCTTTTTAGAGACCATCGGGCTACTACCGAATACATTAGGAAGTTATCGTCCAGGAAGAGATACAACCAACGATGCTGCTATCCTGGCTTATGATGTATACGAGGGATTCCAGAGAAAAGAGGAAACCGTAGTTGTGGCACTTAATCTTGAGGACGCATACAACAGATTGGATTATATTATGCTGCTGACACTTCTGATGGAGTTTAGATGCAAGATAGCTTCAGTGCTGTTAAGTCGATCAGTTGATTTGAGATACAGAACATGAATCTCAAAGCACAGAACCATTGCAACAGGACTACCTCAAGGGTCTCCTTTGTCTCCTGTATTATTCAATGTATATTCTACTGGCCTTGCTCTGTTATTTTGGGGAGGTGTGGCGAGAACGCTGACCTACGTTGATGATATATTAACATATGAGCATGGGAGGTATAGAGAGAAACTAGCTACAAGGGTACAGAACAGGGCAGATCAGATAACAGGCTGATGTGAGGATAACAATGGGGTGATAAACCCAGAAAAAGCCAGCATCCAGTGGTGCTAATTAAATAACAGGATAGTATGCATCAGAAGCAGGCCATCTTGCTCACAACCGAGAGGCCTACAGGAGTGCTGTTAGGGAGGCAAAGTTCCGCAAGGGACATGCAAATGAATGAATGAGTGAAGATCTGAAGTTCCGACTGTGAAGTGTCAGGGACAGGACATTAAGAGAACACATTTCATGGGGTATCTAGGGATCACATGTGATCAATGTAATAGAAAAGACCAGGAAAGCGCTGGGAGTACTTAGGTTAATGGCTGCACCAAACTTTCCACAGCGTACTCTGTTCTTGTTGATGCTGGCGCTGGTGATGTCACAACTGGGGGTGTGGTCTAGGCCTACTCACCCTGTCTAACGCACAGCTGAACAGACAGGAGCATGTACAGAACGAGGCAGTGAGAGTGGTCTTGGGTTGCACCACGGATACTCCTGTAGTGGCCATGTGCTTTCTGCTTGATATGCTGAGTATGTGGTAAAAACACCAAAATGCTTAGGTAAAGGCATACATCAGGGTTACTGGCATGAAGGACCATCCTCTCCTTAAGAAGCTGGGAGTGACAAAGGGCAGATGTATCAAACGAGGCTGATCCTGGATGGCTGAGGCTGAGGACACAATAATGTCAGTGTGCGATTTAGATGAGGTCCCTAAAGGTAATGACTGGTTACGGGTACAGGACTGACCTCAGCTAACAAAGGTTATTACACAGAAGGGCCATGAATGTAGAGACTGGGCACAGAGGACAGCTGAAATTTGGGTTCAAGATCTCATCCAGCGTCACTGTGGGTCTTCCGACACGGTAATATCTACAGATGGCTCAGTGTCTCGGAAGTGGGTGGGGCTTTGTTGTCTAACGCAATGGAAGAGCAGTGGCACAGGGTTCGGGTGACTTTGAAGCATCAAGCATGAGAATGGAAACTGAGGTTGTGTCGGGGGCAATGGAATGGTTAGTTGCTCATGCTGTGGTTCATGGCGTCATTGTGACAGATTCACAGAATATGCTTTGTAAGATTGAGAACAAATTGCTTCGAAAAGAATGGGTTCTTCTGTTACGCCAGTCAGCTGTGAGGAGCCTAAGGTGGCTTCATTGTTCAGCGCATGTGGGAGTACACGGCAATGAAGTGGCACACAGACTTGGACAGGCTAAAATAAATGGCAGGCTGAGAACGGTCAAGGGCGACATTGCTAAAACTATATTGGAAAGACTGCAGGAAAATGAAGAGCCGGAATGGAAGAACAATGTAACCATGAAGAGATTGTTGGGGCTAGGACAAATTAAGGGTGCTGGTAGGAAATCTGAACTGTGTGGCAGAAAACGCATAGCAGAGAATCAACTCTTGATGGGAACTACTAGCAAACATCCGCTTGGGTGGAGGCTGCGACATGCGCCGGGGCATATATAAGGCTGTCCTGAGTGCAACGACGCCGGAGTCTGAACTCTGAACTTTGACTTTCCCCTTCTACCCAGTTATGATAATGTTCGCGATGTTTTCAATGACAGATGGTGATATTTGCGATGTTCTGGAAGACAGATTATGTTGTCTGTTATGTTTTCAAAGACAGATGATGATGATGTCTGCAATGTTTTCAATGATGGATGATGATATTTTGGATGCTTTGGATGACAGATAATGATGATGTTTGTGTGTTTTGAATAACAGATGATTACATTTGCTATATTTTCAATGATAGATGATGCTTAGTATGCTTTGGATAACAGATAATGATAAATGTGTGAGATGGTTTGGATGATAGATGTTGACGTCTGTTATGTTTTCAATGATGATGATGATATGATGATGATGTTTGTGATGAAAAGTGATGATGCCGCAACGGCTTTATTTATTCTCAGGTGTCGTACACATGAAAACAGACGATCTCAAAGCGAACTACAGTGCTAGCCTTCTCAGCTAGCTCCGCCACGAGGCTAACAAACTACCACCCCGCTCGCAAGGTTGTTATGACATATTCAACTTTCAAACAAAATTAGGTAGATTCAGGGTTGTTTCCTCCAGCTATGACGTCACAGAGGACCTCTCGGCGCCCTAAGAGGTCCATCGATTTCCACAAATGTATAGGAGCATGTCTGGCATGCTTGAATGAGGAAAACGAGATCAGAGAACAGAGATGTGTCGAGCAATGGCGTCCAAGCTATTGATCATGTCATGTGCGTAGTTCGCTTCAGCTGTTGCTACGCTGCGGGCCACAAAACTCTTCATGTGTGTTGTTTCTGAGTCACAACAGATCACACACATACTGTGACATGACGAGACGGTTAAAATGGTTCCATATGTCAGCTAATGCCGTCCAGACTGTCACAATATTCGCAAAGTTACCGATGCGTGTCAGACATATTCACTTATGCGTGTCAGACACATTCACGGATGAGTGTCGCATTTACATCTGTTTACATGAAAATATAAATATTTCTTTGAAATTATTAATAATTTAAAGATCCTTGCTAGATTTCCACTTTGCCAAAAAAAAAAAGAAGAAAAAAAGCAAACCAATTTAAATAATAATCTGACGAGTCTTTTAAACGGTATATGTGTGTTTAAAAAGAATTGGACCGCCGCCAAATATATCGTATACTCACATAAAAATATATACTCACATACAGAGATCCGGCCTTAAGAAATGTGTCTACCCGTGCAGCATTATACCTTCATGTCATACCCAATTCTTAAATTAATATTTAATATTCTAAAACTGATTATGTTAAGTTATCAAGAAGGAAAAATACACGAAGAAGGAACAGCTGTTGAAGAAGTCAATCAATTTGCATACCTTGGCAGCTACACAGACGAGCATGGTGACACTAGGAAGGAAATTAGCATTAGAATTGCAAAAGCAGCATTGACCTTCAAGAACCTTGAGAACATATGGCACTCAAAATTTATAACACATATACCAAGCTAAGACTATGCAGTTCAAATGTGATATCCACCCTCATTTATGTAGAGGAAGCTGGAAAACAACTAAAGAAATAGACGATAAATTAGACTCTTTTGAAAACAAATGTAAAAGGAAAATACTCGGCATCAAGTGGAACGAATTCAAGAGCAAAGCAGAGATAAGACAGATGAGCGAACAACAACCAGTCTCATGGGTGATCAGGAAAAGGAGATTGGCTATATACCGGTCACGTGGTGAGAAGAAACGGTCAGAGAATCCCAAAACAAGCTATAATGTGGAATACAACAGGACAAAGAAAAGAGGTCGACCACTTGAAACTCTAAAGAGGCCAAATTAATAGGCATAAAATCCCTTGATGCGGTTGAAAAGCTCGCCGAAAACAGGAAAACTTGGCGAATTACCTTGCGAGCCCTGTGTGACGTTTAACAGCACGAGAAGGATGTAAAATGTAAGATTTTAAGTAGAGTGTAACATGTCCCGGCATTCATTTTAAATAGCAGTAACAGCATTTTATAAATTCATGAAAAAATACATAAACTATAACTTCATTATAATTATCACTGTTGTCGCCGCCATCATCATCACGATTATTGTAAAAGGCCACGCATTAAAAAGTTAGAAGTTGCAAACAGTGGCGAAACAATATTTAAAAGACTAATGCTGCATCTCGCAGAAGTGAAGTTGGTTCGCGTAGTTTTTATAATTTATCTCTATATGTCCCGGAATTAAAATGTACTATACTCTCTCCTCTCTCTCTCTCTCTCCTCTCTCTCTCTCTCTCTGTGTGTGTATTGTGTGTGTGTGTTTATATCTAACCCAGAGTGTAGCTGACGCTTAAAAAACATATGGCTTCCAAAATTAAGACTTGATCTTTTCAAGAAAAGCTTTGTATATTCTGGTGCCCATATTTGGAATACCCTTCCATCCCGTATTTTAAAAAATATATATAAACTATACTCCTTCGTACAACTACAAACTTTTCCAGTATCTTTTTGATATCGACTACATGCCTCCATAACTCAGAAAATTTACATGCCATTTTGGACTCTTCTTACTGGTATCGAGTTCAGTCAATTATTTATTCTGAACAGTTCCGAAACTGTAGTTTGGTTGATATTCATTAGTGTGAGACTGTGATAATATATATATATATATATATATATATATATATATATATATTGGTATGTATGTAGTTACTTTCTGTGCTGAGTGCATGGATAATAGTGAAACGTAAATGTTATATTTTATTTTATGTTTCTCAGCCTTTCAATGTTAATTAAGTTTATTATATGTACAACATATTTGTAGAATTTCTGGGACAGAACGACAGTTGTATATAAAAGGGCAGAATGTCAGACGAGCCTGCGCGCCCAATTCTCAACCCTTTGGAAATAAGGATCAATCAATCAATCTCCTTTTCTTTTGAATGTTGGTTGTACTTTTATCATCGTATAACTTCTTTTTTCTTTTAAGGTAGAAAATAAAGTGATTACTGACTGAGGGTAGTATATTTTGTTAGCCATGATTTCCTTTTCATAAAGATATGCTGTAAACAAGTTTGACATAAAGTACCGAAACCAAAGATTTTTAGTTTTTGGTTAAAAGAACCACTGCCTAGTTTAGTTTTTCGTATTTACTAAAGTTTCTACGCCTTCATACTTGTCGGTAATTACAGTATTGCGACGTAAAGGACTGAGATCAGAGATTAGGGCTGGAAAAGTGTGTTCCGTTTTGCTGTTGGTATTAAATGGGTAAAAACCCTGAAAAAAATCTGGCCATCATAATATCAGCCTGAATTTTATCCTCCTTAATTTTTTAAAATAACTCCCATTTCTGAGGGTTATAATGCTGAGGTGATAAGGTAGGTGATGGCGGATCACTGCACACACAACAAATCATCATCATGTGACTAGGGTGTCTACGGACTAGCTCACAGTCCATATTTCTTTTGTTTCACGCTTCATGATACTTACGACCGCATTCAGCGTTGGGCGGGAAGGTCATCATACTGAGAGCACATTACCACTTTAAAAAGAGTTTTTAAAAATCCCTCAACATAAGCTGAAAATTTTTGTTATGCAATTACTTATAATATGCTTTGGACGCATAAGTACTGATACTCGTGTGTTAACTAAGATTTGCAAAATGTTACTGTATCAAAGTATAAACTGTTATTGTAGCCCACATTAAAAAGAATTTTAAAAAACATGTTAGAAAAGATGACTTTAACAAAACTGACTTTAGACTGATGGTTTTGGGATAAAACTTCGATAGCATGAACCACACCCACAGAAGGAAAAGAAAAGCACAACAATGAAAAGCTTCATTTCTCGCCACTATCTGAGACTCATTAGTAAGTTTAGACATCATCATCATCATCATCGTCATCATCATCATCATCATCACCACGTCTTTGTGAATCTTGTAATTTACTCTGGATACTCGAATCCCAAGAATGTGAACTATTTTCACGTTGAAGCTACCATGTGAACCCGTGTCCTCGGATATTAGGCACATAATTAACACGATTCTGCACAATGTATTTGGATCTAATCGGAAACAACTTCCAAACATTTGTACCAGTTGCCTGTAAAGTCTGTCGGCTTCCTTACTCAGAAATGGTAAAGCTACCTTACGGCACAGAGCATCAATCACTTTTACAGGTGCTCAATAATGAAAGAAAAAAAGTACATTATTTTAATTTTTCTTCTTTCTTTCCTCTCACTTTTCACATTTTGCCGTCGCCTCCCCCCCCCCCCCAAAAAAAGGAACATGCTGCACTATCCATGGAGCCGGCCCTGCAGACATGTACATGCATACATACATACATATACATACACACATACACATACATAAACAATACACACATACATACACACATACACACACATATACAAACATACATATACATACATACACACATACACATACATACACAATACACACATACATACACACATACACACACATATACAAACATATATATATATATACACATAAACATATACACACTTACATACATATATATACACACCAAATACATATATATACATACACACATATACAAACATACATGCACACATACATATACACATACATACACACATACATATATACATGCATGCACATACATGCACACATACACAAATATATATATATACATACACACATACACACATACATACACAAATATATACACATACACACATACATACATACATACATACATACACATAATACATAAACACATATACACTCATACATACATACACACATATACACACATACATACATACACACATATGTGCACACATACATACATACACACATATGCACACATACACACATACATACATACACACATACATTACATACATGCATAAAACACATACATGCACACATACACACATACATACACATATATGCACACATAATACACACATACATATATACATACTTGTACATACCCATATACACACATACATACCTACACACATGCACACATACATACTTTACATACACATATTACCACATACACACATATTTCTTTACGTAATACATACATACATACATATACATACATACATACATACATACATACATACACAAGCGTTACACAGAGAACTACATGGACTTACAAGTGCGATCTCTCCATTATATATCTGTGATCTGACAGAGTGGGAGGTCTGTGACGTGACAGGGCCCTAAGTCTATCCAAATCTGAATCTGAAAAAAAAAATAGAAGAAAAAGTACAAGTTCATGTTTTGTGTTTAGTGTACTAGAAAATGGCGTAACTGCTAGAGTTAACAATATTGGGCTGACCTTATCTCTCAAATTCCCTTCTTTATTTTCTAAAATGGCATCAAGATAAAGACCATCATGGTCTACATGGTGGTGGAGCTTGTTCAGAAAGGTACTTCTTAGGTCTGATCTAGTAGAAGCCCCAGTTATGACCCGGCCTAGCCTTTGTACTTGAAGACCTTCATCGTAGCGTCGATTAAACTCTGCATAAGCTACATAGATTTAGGCATAAGTTACATATTTAGACATAAGTTACATATTTAGACATACGTTACATATTTAGGCATAGGCTACATAGATTTAGACATAAGTTACATATTTAGACATAAGTTACGTATTTAGACATAGGCTACATATATTTAGACATAAATTACATATTTAGACATAAGTTACATATTTAGACATAGGCTGCATAGATTTAGACATAAGTTATAGATTTAAATATAGGGTACATACATTTATATATAAGTTACAGATTTAGACATAGGCTACATAGAATTAGACATAAGTTACATATTCAGACATAAGCTACATAGATTTAGACATAAGTTACACATTTAGACATAGGCTACATAGGTTACATAGATTTAGATATAAGTTACACTGATTTAGACATAAGCTACGCAGATTTAGATGTAAGTCACATAGATTTAGACATAACTTAGAGATTTAGACATGAGTTACATTGATTCAGACTTAAGTTACATTAATTTAGACATAAGCTACAGATTTAGACATGAGCTACACGTATTTAGACATAAGTTACATTGATTTAGACATAAGCTACAGAGATTTTGATGCAAATTACATAGATTTATAAAGTCACATAGATTTAGACATAAGCTATAGAGATTAGGAACAATCTACAATACTACATAGATTTAGAACATTTTGCGTAAACTACAAAGATTTATAGTATTCTATAAACGCGACAGAGATTTATAACATTCTAAAGGAGAACATTCTGAAACTTTTGATAAATCTAGCGACATTTTCTTTCTTTTTTTTAAAAATAGAAAATAAATGAATGCACTGAAAATATTTCATTAAACTTATGAAATATTGCTTTATTGATCGACGTATTGACTCTCTCTCTCTCTCTCTCTCTCTCTCTCTCTCTCTCTCTCTCTCTCTCTCTCTGCGTGTTTGTATGTGTTAACCACTTCCTTATTCTTATTCAGATATGGTAAATAACACCCACGTTGTAAAATCTTCTGGCACCATTATAAACAACAACAACAACAACAACCAACAGCAACAGACAACAACAACAAAATACACTATCCTTCTAGGTAAACGTTCCTTAAAGCAGTAAACTGACACACCAAATCACGTTACCTTCAACACTTTCTCGACAGCAACGATCAATGTTTACCACACATTTCCGCTGTTTACATCACACAAAACATCACACAGAACTAACCTGACCCACACATACACACGGGCACCTCGTACTCGATTTGAAGTGACTAAATTTTAATAAATGCCAAACACGGTTGTTCACTGTAAACAACAACGAGACGTTAATAATGAGGTTAAAACAGTCCTCTTAACATCTAACACAGATTAGTTTAACACCGTCAACTGCGGATATTTACCACTTCGACTGGGAGAGTTTATTTTTCTAGGAAACAAGCTCCATAAACACACAGTCAGCGGAACCAGTTCAGGCGAGACTGTATGTCTAGATGTTGGTGAGTGCGCATGCTCCGAGAGAGGAGGCTGTCAGATCTTTGACCTCAAACAGCTGATCTAGAGGATTAAACGGAACGTTGGAAGTCCTGTTTCAGCAGGTGTCATTCACTGTCTCAAAATCCAGAGTCCTAGGAAAACACACCACAGTGCTAGGTAAACATATAGCACAGTGCTAGGCAAACATATAGCACAGTGGTAGGAAAAAGTATTGTTATGTAAACATTGCACAGTGGTAGGAAAACAGTATTGTTATGTAAGCATAGCACAGTGCTAGGTAAACATAACACAGTGGTGGGAAAGAACAGAACAGTGCTATGTAACATAGCACAATGGTAGGAAAGCACAGCACAGTGATAGGTAACCATATTTTACAGAACAAAACAAATGACAAGGAATAAACATCTGAGACCAGTCTGACAGCAGGAGTGGCTGGGTCGCTAACATCGCGGCCTCTTCGACTGAAAGTATTTGGTTCTGGTAGGACATCGCTTCATTTGACATAGATCTTACAGGCACTACAGAGTACGTGCACCATAGTAGAATATTTCCAAAAATCAGATACAGTACCTCCATACTTACCTTGAGTTATTTTGATAAGAAATTGTAAACATTTTTGAAGCTACTATCCCCTGAGAACAATTGTGCACCAGAGGCTGGAAAACAAAGTTGTGGCCAGGCCAGCTTACGCCACTGTCTTCATGGCAGTCCGAGCAAGACCACAGTCTGGCCTAGCAAAGAAAGATGCTAAGTCGGAGGTACCCAGCCAGAAGGCGCATCACAAAAATCAGAGTACCATGCATCATCGCCAATGTGCGCATGAAGAAGAAGAAGCTACTATATTTAACTATTTTAACATTCTTTTCTTATCTATAGTATTACCTCCCTCTAGGGCTCCTTGTCTTCATGCCCTGGTTGTGACTAACGAAAGCACAGGTTATATTATGTGCATTGTAATCTTTTTACTTCCGGGTGGCGTGCAAGATGGCATGCAAAATTCAGCGGGATATCGCTTGATCAGTCACGTAATCTGAACCGGGATTTAGGCGTAAGGCTAACAAATTTATCCCGAGACTCACATAGAGGCGACACCGGGTGAGGAAACAAGGAACTGTTATGGAAACTCCCAACAAAACCAACCGAGTCAAGGGTGACGCATCAGGGATATCAACTCCGAAGAACTCAGACAAAGATCGAAAGAATGCAGTCATCGGCCCAAAACACGCGACAAAGATTGGATTCTGGAATGTAAAAACGCTGGAAGCACCATCAAAAACTGGTCAGGTAATCCGAGAAATGGATAGATACCATCTAGATGTACTTGGCGTCAGTTAAATGCAGGGAGCAGAATGGTAGAAAACTGCAAGTTAATAATACATTCCAGGTAGATACGATGGGAAACACCAAGAAGGTGTGGGTATAATTATGTCAAATGTAGCAGTAAAGAGCCTTGAAGAATGGGAACCAGTGAACAGTCGTATTAATAAAAACACGATACAAAGACAGGGAAGAATGACAATCAAACATTGCTATGCACCCACTAACGATACAAATGATGAAATAAAAGACGATTTCTATTACCAACTACGACAACTCATTAACAAAGTCCCTAAATACGACATCTTAATTGTCATGGGAGACTTCAACGCTAAGGTAGGGAAAGATAACACTGACGTCGAAAAAGTAATGGGGAAAGAAGGAATTGATATGATAAATCAGAACGGAGAAGCATTAATCGAACTATGTCTAACAGATGTCATGGTCATTGGAGGAACAATATTTCCACACAAAGAGATGCATAAAACAACATGAATATCTCCATATGACAAAACCAGGAATTAGATAGATCATTTTTACATTAGAAAGCAGTTTAGAATATCTCTGATAGATATAAGAGCATACAGAGGTGAAGATGTCAACAGTGATCACAACCTGTGTATAGGGAAAATAAAACTAAAACTGAAAAGCCAACATAAGAAATCAATACACAGAAAGATAAACAGCCACAGACTACAAGAAGAAAATACTAACAGTAATTTCAATCAGGAACTTGCCGATCATTTCACAACACTCAGTGAAGAAGAGGAGATAGGTATAGATGAATTATGGAACTCCTACAGCACAGCCATATTCACAGCAGCAGAAGCAAGCGCTGGACTGCAAAGACAAGCCGCCAAATTAGCCATGTTGAATGTAAAGACAGATCTTAAAAAAGATTTGTCAAAAGCAACATACAAAGAACTAGACAATAAAGTAAAAAAAGTTCAGCTAGAAGAGATAAAACAGAATATATGGACAGTATGGCGAAAGAAGCAGAGAAAGCAGCAAAAACAGGAGACAGCAAAACTCTGTACAACATACTCGTACAAAAGAGGCTAACAGGTACTATTACATCCAAAGAAAGTTACACAGACCAGGATGGTGACATCAGAAAGGAAGTTAGCATTGCAAAAGCAGCGTTGACTTTCAAGAATCTTGAGAACATATGGCACTCAAAAGTTATAAACATAAAAACTAAGTTAAGATTATTCAATTCAAATGTAATATCCACCCTCATTTATGCATGCGAAAGCTGGAAAACAATTAAAGAAATAGACAACAAATTAGACTCTTCTGAAAACAAATACCTAATGAAAATACTCGGTATAAAGTGGAACAAATTCAAGAACAATGTAGAGATAAGCAGATGAATGAAATATATATGAATCCCAGAACAAGCTATCAAGTGGAACACAATAGGCCGAAGATAAAAGGAGGTCGACCACGTGAAACTTACTCTTAAGAGTGTCAAACTCTTACTTACATCTTACATCCTTCCCATGCCGTTAAACATAACATAGGGATCGAATGGCAGTTCGCCAAGTTTTCCTGTCTTCGGTGAACTTTTCAACCTCATCAAGGGGTTTTATAAATTTGCCTCTCTTAACAATGTCCTCTTTAGAGTTTCACGTGGTCGACCTCTTTTTCTTTGGCCCGATGTATTCCACTTGATAGCTTGTTTTGGTATTTTCTGATTGTTTCTCTTCACCACGTGACCAATATATGTCCATCTCTTTTTTCTAACAACCCATGAGACAGGTTGTTGTTCTAATCACCCATGAGACAGGTTGTTGTTCTAATCACCCATGAGACAGGTTGTTGTTCTAATCACCCATGAGACAGGTTGTTGTTCTAATCACCCATGAGACAGGTTGTTATTCTAATCACCCATGAGACAGGTTGCTTTTCTAATCACCCATGAGACAGGTTGTTGTTCTAATCACCCATGAGACAGGTTGTTGTTCTAATCACCCATGAGACAGGTTGTTGTTCTAATCACCCATGAGACAGGTTGTTGTTCTAATCACCCATGAGACAGGTTGTTATTCTAATCACCCATGAGACAGGTTGTTGTTCTAATCACCCATGAGACAGGTTGCTTTTCTAATCACCCATGAGACAGGTTGTTGTTCTAATCACCCATGAGACAGGTTGTTGTTCCCTCATTTGCCTTATCTCTAAGTTGTTCTTGAATTCGTTCCAATTTATTTTCCTCACGTGTGGTTAGAGCACTCTTCTAGCAACCGAATGGTCGAGGGTTAGAATCCCCAGCTAAGCGGGATTTTTTTTTTCTCACCAATACGGCCCCGGTGTCACCAGCCTCGGAAAATGGGTACCATCTGGGAAGGTAAAGCGGCCAGGGCGTGATACTGACCCCATCAGACTTTCATGTGCCGAAGGTGATGGAAAATACGGACCTAACACCGTATTCCCCAATATGCCTTAATGGCATGGAAACGGGAATTTTATACGAATATTCTATATATTCATTATATAATATATTCGCATTCTTAATGCGAAGAAAACTAAATTGACAACTGACAAAACAAACAAGGCAGCTGAAATATGTATCAATAGGAAAAATTGGAAGAAGTGGAGAGTTTTAAACATCTTGGATCATTACTAATAATGGAGATAGAATGAGGGAAATTAAAAGGAGGACATCTATCGCTCTTCAGAAAGTAAAACAACTAAAGAATCTGTGGAGAGGAACAGATAAAACTACAAAAATAAGACTTTTAAGGGCATGTATCTTTCCCATCGCAACATATGCCTGTGAGACCTGGACACTTAACAAAACAGCCGAGAAACACATAAATGCCTTTGAATGTAAATGCTACAGAAGAGTTCTTCAAATATCATGGACACAAAAAAAGAACAAATATATCCATTCTACAAGAACTTATTATTGAAGAAGGCTGGCTAGTAAAAAGGAGAGAAAACTTAAATATTTTGGACACATTAAACGCTATGATAATCTAGAGAAGACCGTCTTGGAAAGGTACATAATGGGAAAAAGAAAGAAAGGAAGACCAAGGCGAAGATGGCTGCAAGACATCGTTGATGATCTGCAAATGAATGCATCAGTAGCAGGGTATCTTGCTCACAAGAGGCTTACAGGAGAGCTGTTTAATTTTAAAAACTATTTCTTTAGTTGTTTTCCAGCTTTGAGTGGACATTACATTTGAACTGAATAATCTTAACTTGGTTTTTGTGCTTATAACTTTTGAGTGCCACATGTTCTCAAGTTTCGAGGCCAAATTATTGAGGTTGAAAAACTCGTTGAAAAAAGAGACAAACTTGGCGAACTACCACGCGGGCTCTTTGTGATGTTTAACGGCACTGGAAGGATTAAGAATCTTCTTAAGCCAATCAAGCTCTCTCCCTCCCCCATGAAAGTACTATGCACTGGTTACTGCTGTGATCTTGTGTTCATATACGCCACTAAGACAAGCTGTACAAGTGTTGTTGGTTGTGTACAAGATAAGACACACTGTGCGAATGTTGATGACTGTACACAATCAGGCAGCATGTACAAGTGTTAGTGGTAACAAATTCTTGTCTGATCTCCCAGGAAATGGCTGATGCTGTGGTGATAGAGGGGCGTCTCACCAAACAGGCAGTAGATTATGCTACTCTGCTTGTAAGACCTGGAGTGACCTCTCAACGCGAGCATCTCTGCAGCTTCGCTAGCTTGATGGTGAGTCCTGCACTATTAGCTGGCCTGAAATAAGGCAAGGAGACAAAGTGGGACTGGGTAACTGGGTCTTGGCCAGTACTGGGTCGTCAGCCTTCATAACCATTTCTGCAGACTACAAAACAAAGAAGCACACACACAAACTTGGTAATGGAAGACGAGCACAGAAATAATGAGTGCATAAGTATATAAAACTAATGAGCGTATAAGTATATAAAACTAATGAGAGTATAAGTATATAAAACTAATGAGAGTATAAGTATATAAAACTAATGAGAGTATAAGTATATAAAACTAATGAGCGTACAAAGTATATAAAACTAATGAGCATATAAGTATATAAAACTAATGAGCATACAAGTATATAAAACTAATGAGCGTATAAGTATATAAAACTAATGAGCGTATAAGTATATAAAACTAATGAGCGTATAAGTATATAAAACTAATGAGCGTATAAGTATATAAAACTAATGAGTGTACAAGTATTTAAATGAAGTATACACCAAGCTTATACAGTGAGAGATAGGTATATAAACCGAAGTATACACTGAGTATATAAGTAATGACAGACGAGCACGTTGTGTCCTCAGACATCTCCTTTTGGTTGCATATCATCTTCATCTAACATCCACCAACTTTAACAAAATCCAGGACCAGTTCAACTATGAGTTTAACAAACAAACAAACAACCAATATTCTTTTATACCATTTTATTATGAATTTCTCCCTTGGAAAACTGATTTAAATGAAGCAAAGAATATACAAATCATACACAGCAAGATAACAACTTTCATACATCATCAGATCACATAAGCCATATTTTCATGAACCTTCTCCTATCCTATGTCAGATTTAGTGCCAAACTAGATTTAGCGTTTCACTTTCAGGACACATTTCTCTCCCACAAACAAAAACTGATTATTTACTATATACAGGGAAAAAGAGTCTCTCATTCCATTTAGCTACTGGTTTATAAAGGTGACAAAGTAACATATATAGAAAACATATGGAGAAGGTGACAAAGTAACACATATAGAAAACATATGGGGAAGGTGACAAAGTAACATATATAGAAAACATATGGGGAAGGTGACAAAGTAACATATATAGAAAACATATGGGGAAGGTGACAATGTAACATATATAGAAAACATATGGAGAAGGTGACAAAGTAACATATATAGAAAACATATGGAGGTGACAATGTAACATATATAGAAAACATATGGGGAAGGTGACAAAGTAACATATATAGAAAACATATGGAGAAGGTGACAAAGTAACATATATAGAAAACATATGGGGAAGGTGACAAAGTAACATATATAGAAAACATATGGAGAAGGTGACAAAGTAACATATATAGAAAACATATGGGGAAGGTGACAATGTAACATATATAGAAAATGTATCAGGAAGGTGACAAAGTAACATATACAGAAAACATATGGAGAAGGTGACAAAGTAACATATACAGAAAACATATGGAGAAGGTGACAAAGTATGGGGAAGGTGACAAAGTAACATATACAGAAAACATATGGAGAAGGTGACAAAGTAACATATACAGAAAACATATGGGGAAGGTGACAAAGTAACATATATAGAAAACATATGGGGAAGGTGACAAAGTAACATATATAGAAAACATATGGGGAAGGTGACAAAGTAACATATATAGAAAATGTATCAGGAAGGTGACAAAGTGCTATAAAACATAAATGAAGCTGTAAATAATCTGGACTCCTTACAAGATCTCTGCTTTAGAAAAAGTGGAGAAGAAAAGGTTAATATATCCCAGTAATAAGTCAGCCCCTTTCATACATTCCATGACAGCACTGTCATTTGTTGTCCTCCCATATACAGAAACAGTGGGAGCACATGTGCCAGGCTGGTCTTCATATAGAAAACAAACTAGGGATTCCCAAAGAAGAAGAGAAGAAACTAGAAGATTTAGACAATGCCAACAGTGCAGCATGTAGTAAACACGTAGGACCATCTATCAACATTAGAAGAAGAGAAGAAACTAGAAGATTTAGACAATGCCAACAGTGCAGCATGTAGTACACACGTAGGACCATCTATCAACATTAGAAGAAGAGAAGAAACTAGAAGATTTAGACAATGCCAACAGTGCAGCATGTAGTAAACACGTAGGACCATCTATCAACATTAGAAGAAGAGAAGAAACTGAGCACCAGGTAAACTAAAGACCAAAACCTTCACGTACAGTGGGGCAGGATACCATCATCTGACAGCACGACAAAAGCAACAAATATACAATAAAAAAACATAAGCCAGAGCAAACTCCCCAAGCTCCCAAACAAAACAACACCCACAGCCAAGCTAAAACCACACAGACACTGCACACAACCCACACTTCTACATGCAACAGACTACAAGACAAAAACTTAATAACATATTTTTAAACTGTACTCGTTCCAACATCAGGGTTAAGAAAGATTCTGCAAATGACAAAAACCTACTCACTTGGTACAGGTTGGACAGACAGGCACAGTTATTTTGAACAAGACCCTGGAAATGCTGACCACCAACGACTAACACTCATCCTATAAGCTGACCACCAACAACCAACACTCATCCATAAGCAGGTCTATCTAACATAAGAACTAAGCACTACACACAGGTCTGTCTAACATAAGAACTAAGCACTACACACAGATCTAACATAAGAATTAAGCATACACACAGGTCTAACATAAGAACTAAGCACTACACACAGATCTAACATAAGAACTAAGCACTACACACAGATCTAACATAAGAATTAAGCACTACACACAGGTCTAACATAAGAACTAAGCACTACACACAGGTCTGTCTAACATAAGAACTAAGCACTACACACAGGTCTAATATAAGAACTAAGCACTACACACAGGTCTGTCTAACATAAGAACTAAGAACACAGGTCTGTCTAACATAAGAACAAAGCACTACACATAGGTCTAACATAAGAACTAAGCACTACACACAGGTCTGTCTAACATAAGAACTGAGAACACAGGTCTGTCTAAGATAATGGCTGTGTTTTCACATACTTGAACTAGTGGCCAGTTTGTTTCTCAGCTAAATCAAACAGGTTAAAGAAAAGTGAGCCTTGTAAAAAGATGCTGCATGAAAAACTAACAAATGACATAAGAAAAGTATGAATTATTACCATCACCCAGTACAGGTTATCTGGCAACATCACAGGCCATTAAACAAACATTACTCTGCAATGACTGACCATTCTCTGTCACACATGGAAGCCCTCAAATTTTAAACCCAAAGTTTAGCTCAAACCATCGAATTTTCACACAGGAGACATCCATAACAATTCTCCACATAAGAGACATCCATAACAAATCTCCACATAAGAGACATCCATAACAAATCTCTGCATAAGAGACACCCATAACAAATCTCTGCATAAGAGACATCCATAACAAATCTCCACATAAGAGACACCCATAACAAATCTCTGCATAAGAGACACCCATAACAAATCTCTGCATAAGAGACACCCATAACAAATCTCCACATAAGAGACATCCATAACAAATCTCCACATAAGAGACACCCATAATAAATTTCTGCAGGTCTCCAGGTAGTGGCTCTCAGTGTCCCAGTTCTCCATTTTCAACCCAGACTGTCCTGAATTCTTCTCCTAGATATTAAAATATCACTCAGAAAGGATTCTCACCATTTTACATTCTCCTCCTATTGGGAAAAAAAAATCCCTGGCTTCCCTGAAGCGCCACCTACCCTCTGGCTGAGAATCACTGCTCCAGACCATGCAGCCAAGCCCTTGAATACATCTTCACATCATACACAAAGTAATGGATAATAAATAAAATATCAACTAATTTCTCTGCCAGATCTGGTTAACAATGCCAGACGCTCCAACATTTCAAACAGAATGACCTTTTTCCCCTCGCCGCCACCAAAAATAAAAACAACTTTACCGAAATAAAATAACGATCGCTGTAGATGTGGGAGATGGTCGGTTCCTGCAAGGAGGACAGCCAGACCGGAGAACAAGCCGACACTAATTCCCCCCCCCCCCATCCCACAGCGAAATGATTTTCACGTGAGCATCAATTCAATCCTTAATGCACTGACGGGTTTTGTGTACAGTGCTGACACTTTCTGATACCATAACCAGTTTCCCCAACACAAGTGTGCCAAGTACTTTTTTTTTTTTTTTTACAACTGCAGAATGACAGCACAGAGTGTCACTGCCTTCACCCTGGGATGCCTGTTCACTACAGCTGTGCTTCTCCCTGCTCATCAGATCGGATGTGACGAGATGAATGAAGAAAACATACCGTGCCCAGATGCAACAATCATACAGATTTCAAACACTGCAATCATGCAGGTTGCCCTTGCATAAACCATTATGTACCCCCACCCACCCCTTTCCTCCCCACACACACACAAATACTGAAACTTGCCAAATACTGACACCAAACAAATCATACCACAAGCTGATATCTCTGCTATATACATTATACAGCTTTGTTCAGTTAACATATAAATCATATAAATTAACACTTACAGACCTCTTGGGGGCCATAACCCCCCCCCAACCCCCAAGGGGGCCCTAGCATCAATGCCCCTCCTAAAAATAAAAAGCATCAGGATTATGACAAACACATATACCAAAATGTATCCAAAAAAAAAAAAGAAAAAACAGCACAATTTCCTCTCTTAAAAATTGTGGAAAGTAACTTTCTTTATCCGACACAATCAGCCATTTTATCAGCTTTAGAAAACAAATAAATAACTGCCTCCATATGACTGTTTTCTACAGTTCAGAATTGGTAAGTTTAAACTACTGCAAGAGCTTAAACCAGACACTGCATTATTTCCTGCTATAACATTAATTTTCTGTAACAAAAAATGTTGCAGGTTATGAGTTGTTTTCTTTTTTTTATGGCAGGATTAGAGTCAAAAGTAAACTCAAGAACAAACTTGACTAAACAAACACATGATTTTCTTGTTACATACACAAGCTTTCTAATTTTAAAAAAAAATGTTTCTGATGACAAGTGTAACTGTTTTAGCTTCTAAGACAGGGAGTTCCCTCCCTGTACAAACATTTATTCTTAAAACATAAATTATACATGAAACAACTACTCATGAAAGTATCTAAAGATTGCACATATTAATAAAAAGTGCTGAGAAACACAACAAACCCAACTGTCTGTCATCAATCACAGCATCTCCAACCTCTGACCACCACAAAACACCTTATGTACAAAATTACAAATTTTTACACTGTCTAAAAATAAGAAAATTCCATAAAATCTAGAAAACATAATAAATAATGCCCAAAAAAAAAAAAAAATTGCAAGAATGGGAATGTGATCATCATGATCAGGTGTCTTGCCAATAAATGTGCAACCATGCTTCTCTGCTTGTCTTTCTGATCTTTCATCTTTGTCACAATAAATGTGCAACCATGCTTCTCTGCTTGTCTTTCTGATCTTTCATGTTTGTCACAAACAGGAGATTCTCATCTATGATGCCATTTTGTCAGACTACCTTCTCCTTCAGCCTTCCTCTCTATTTTTTCCCAACGTTCTCACATGTTAAACATACGCAGTCTAGTCTTACGGCTGTAGACAACTTATTTTCTGGGGTTTGGGATCCAACACTCCTCCAGAGCCATCAAAGTCACCCACACAAATTTCTGAAATATCACATTTCTATCACCATCGACAAAGTTTGTTCATTCATTCTCTCCATGTTGCCCACTTGTTTCTCCTTTGTTGTTTTCTTTCTATGTTAGCTATTGGCATAATTCTATGCCTCTTCAAATGGCTTTTCTTGTTTTAAAGAATGTAACAGTCTCACTCTTATGTTTTCGCAATTCTTCTAGGAAGCTTCCATTGCTCTGCTAAGACCAAGGCCAAGATGGCTGCAAGACATCTTTGATGATCTGCAAACGCATGCATCAGCAGCAGGGCATCTTGCTCACAACTGAGAGGCCTACAGGTGAGCTGTTAGGGAGGCAAAGTTCTGCAGGGGACATGCAAATGACTGGGTGTTGCTCTTCCATAGTGGCTTACAGATCTTTATTTCAGCAGAGATGCTAGTGCTGACAAATATGAAGCTAACAAAATTAACACACAAAATCAAAGTCTTCAAGCGAAAAAAAAAACAAAAGAAGTAAGATGCACAAAATTCTACACACAAAAAAAAAAAAAAGGTTTATCTGACTGGCTGACTATTTTAGATGCACTATTACTGACTGCAGGTAAATGAGCAGATGATGGGAATGATGGATGAAACATTTTCTCACAGGATTGATCTATCATCAAGCACTTTCTTCACTTCAGCCTCACATGTTGTTATCATCATCATTAAGTGCCATCTCCTGAGGGAAGTTTTAGTGCATCTGATTTTCAGTGTTCCATGTCTTCATGACATCACTGGTCATGTCTAACTTGTGTTCTGATGTTGTTAAACTCATATCACTATCATTATATTACATTAACTCTTCTCTCTAGTTTTTTTTTTTTTTTGTAACCATGTTATTATTATGCACATTAACCTACAGGGTTTCTCCAAAAAAAAAAAAATGCTTTTATTTTAATTCAGTTATTTTGAACCAGAAAATGTATAAGAAAGAACAGATCCCTGGCCTCTGTTCACCTGACCTCATTCCCTTGGACCTTTTATTCTCAAGTTATTACATTGTCATGCTGAAAAAAACCAGGTCTGCATTCAAAATGTAAAACACACAACAGGAAATGAAGCACAGGATTTGCCAGGTACTTGAAAATATTATAAGAGATACACCAAAGCTAGTCCGGCAGAGGATGAATACAAGTGCAACATCTGCATTCTGTTTTTTTTTTTTGGACACCGTGAATTAAAATGTGAACAAAAATGGTTTGGATGTTTATGTTTTTTCATTGCATTTTCTTTTTTCCTTTTCAAAGTTCCACTTTCTTCCCCTCAAGATATGTTGCCAAGAGGATCTGGTAATTGTTGTCAGGTCACTAGCTGGTCTCCCTGACAGTGTACTAGCCCCATATCTGAGAGTATCATGGTTTCTGCTGAAGGTGAGAGTATCATGGTTTCTGCTGAAGGTGAGAGTATCACGGTTTCTGCTGAAGGTGAGAGTATCACGGTTTCTGCTGAAGGCACAGCTCCTGCAGTTACACTAAACATGATACTACTCAATTATTATTTACAATGACAATATCTGCTTATATAAAATGTCAAATCACTAAACCTGCATCAAAACTGCTACTTAATGCTGAAGAACTCTGAAACTACATTCCTTTTACCTGAGAATTCTCTCCCTCCCTCCCTCCCTCAACCCAAAAAAGAAAAGAAAAAATAAATACACCCCCACACTGATCTGTTAATCCTGAGCTGATTAATTCTTTTCATTTCCTTCGTGTAGATATTCCAACAATTTAATTCTAGGGTTTCTCTTTGTTCTGCTTTTCTATAATGTCCTTTGCTTTTGGGCCTATCTTTTCTAAATACTTGTAATGTAAATTGCTATTGACTGTAGCTAAAAGGCCTCGTTCACTTTTGTAGTTCAACAATGGAGAGTAATCTATGTAATCTCCATCCAGAGTTGTCATCTTGCCCCCAACAGCGTTGAGTATGGCATTTCCTGCGCAGAGGTCCCATTTCTTGATCAAGGTGATGTGTGTGTAGGCGTCGACGGACCCCCGGATTACTTCCAGCGTCTTGTAACCTGAAACAGGAGATCACGCAGGAAAGTTACACAGAATCCAGAAAAAACAACAAACTGCAAAAAAACAACAATGCAAGAAAGGAAATGTGATCATCATCATCATGTGCTATGCAAACAGACATGAAATCATGCTTCTCTACATATCTTTTTTTTTTTTTTTAATATTTCATGTCTGTCACAAACTGTTGCTTCTCATCTATCATGCCATCTCGTCCCACTACCTTCTCTTTCAGCCTTCCTCTGTGTTTCTTTCCATTTTTTTCCTCAATGTTTTGATGTCTTTGAGTCTTCCTCTTTTCACTAGATGTTGAACAAATGCAGCATTGTCTTCCAGCTGTAAATAGTCTTTCTATGCGTCCTTGTAGTATGTCATGTCCAGTATTTCTATGATCCCTTGTAGTTCTTCATGCCTAGTATTTCTATGATCCCTTGTAGTTCTTCATGCCTAGTATTTCTATGATCCCTTGTAGTTCTTCATGTCCAGTATTTCTATGATCCCTTGTAGTTCTTCATGCCTAGTATTTCTATGATCCCTTGTAGTTCTTCATGTACAGTATTTCTATGATCCCTTGTAGTTCTTCATGTCCAGTATTTCTATGATCCCTTGTAGTTCTTCATGCCTAGTATTTCTATGATCCCTTGTAGTTCTTCATGCCTAGTATTTCTATGGTGCCCCTGTTGTATTTGGTGCCTAGTATTTCTATGATCCCTTGTAGTGCTTCATGTCTAGTATTTCTATGATCCCTTGTAGTGCTTCATGTCTAGTATTTCTATGGTGCCCCTGTTGTATTTGGTGCCTAGTATTTCTATGATCCCTTGTAGTGCTTCATGTCTAGTATTTCTATGGTGCCCCTGTTGTATTTGGTGCCTAGTATTTCTATGATCCTTTGTAGTTCTTCATGCCTAGTATTTCTATGGTGCCCCTGTTGTATTTGGTGCCTAGTATTTCTATGATCCCTTGTAGTGCTTCATGTCTAGTATTTCTATGGTGCCCCTGTTGTATTTGGTGCCTAGTATTTCTATGATCCCTTGTAGTGCTTCATGTCTAGTATTTCTATGGTGCCCCTGTTGTATTTGGTGCCTAGTATTTCTATGATCCCTTGTAGTGCTTCATGTCTAGTATTTCTATGGTGCCCCTGTTGTATTTGGTGCCTAGTATTTCTATGATCCCTTGTAGTGCTTCATGCCTAGTATTTCTATGGTGCCCCTGTTGTATTTGGTGCCTAGTATTTCTATGGTTCCCCTGCTGTGCATTGTGCCTAGTATTTCTATGGTGCCCCTGCTGTGTGGAATGCTTAGTACTTCTTTGGTGCCCCTGCTGTGTGGAATGCCCAGTATTTCTATGGTGCCCCTGCTGTGTGGAATGCCCAGTATTTCTATGGTGCCCCTGCTGTGTGGAATGCCCAGTATTTCTATGGTGCCCCTGCTGTGTGGAATGCCCAGTATTTCTATGGTGCCCCTGCTGTGTGGAATGCCCAGTATTTCTATGGTGCCCCTGCTGTGTGGAATGCCCAGTATTTCTATGGTGCCCCTGCTGTGTGGCATGGCTTAGAACTTTTTGTCACTGGTCATTCTTTGTTCTCCCTTCAGGCAACCATCAAATCACAGCAAGTGCTAGTGACATTTTGTTCTGCAGTACTCTGCTTTATGCATGGCACTCAGTGCTAGTGACATTTTGTTCTGCAGTACTCTGCTTCATGCATGGCACTCAGTGCTAGTGACATTTTGTTCTGCAGTACTCTGCTTCATGCATGGCACTCAGTGCTAGTGACATTTTGTTCTGCAGTACTCTGCTTCATGCATGGCACTCAGTGCTAGTGACATTTTGTTCTGCAGTACTCTGCTTCATGCATGGCACTCAGTGCTAGTGACATTTTGTTCTGCAGTACTCTGCTTCATGCATGGCACTCAGTGCTAGTGACATTTTGTTCTGCAGTACTCTGCTTCATGCATGGCACTCAGTGCTAGTGACATTTTGTTCTGCAGTACTCTGCTTCATGCATGGCACTCAGTGCTAGTGACATTTTGTTCTGCAGTACTCTGCTTCATGCATGGCACTCAGTGCTAGTGACATTTTGTTCTGCAGTACTCTGCTTGCTGCATGGCATTCAGTGCTAGTGACATTTTGTTCTGCAGTACTCTGCTTCATGCATGGCACTCAGTGCTAGTGACATTTTGTTCTGCAGTACTCTGCTTCATGCATGGCACTCAGTGCTAGTGACATTTTGTTCTGCAGTACTCTGCTTCATGCATGGCACTCAGTGCTAGTGACATTTTGTTCTGCAGTAATCTGCTTGCTGCATGGCACTCAGTGCTAGTGACATTTTGTTCTGCAGTACTCTGCTTTATGCATGTGCTAGTGACATTTTGTTCTGCAGTACTCTGCTTGCTGCATGGCATTCAGTGCTAGTGACATTCTGTTCTGGTTCAGACAGTGGGAGAAGAAGAAAGAACTACAAATGTTTCTCAAATTAATGAAAGCTTTTCTTTCTTTCTTTCTTTTTTTGGAAGCTATTTTAGTTGTGTCTTTGTTAGGTTCAGTCATGTTGTGTCAAAGTTTCTGCTCCTTCAAATCTTGACCCATTAATTTAAACGGTTGTTCAGTTTTCTGCATTCATCATTATAATCTGTTCAGTGTTCTGTGTTCACCTTTATAATCTGTTCAGTTTTCTGTGTTCACTTTTATAATCTGCTCAGTTTTCTGTGTTCACCATTACAACCTATGTTTTCCTAATCTTGATGTTTAGCCCCATTTCTTTTCTAACTGTATTCTGGGCACATGTTTGCCCTGCATATAAAAACTCCCCAGTATTACGCACACAAAAGTTCCAAGAAGCACTAGGTTACCTGCCCCTCCAGCCTGAGTAATCTCAACATTATCCAAAGCGCTCTTGAGCATTTCTTCCACCGTGCCGCTGTGACTGCGTGATATTATCACGCTGTACTTCTGAACATTACCGCTCTCTGCTGCCTCGGGTTTCTTCAGATTCTTGGAATGACCGTAGCTGTCCCAAGCCCAAACTGAAATTGACATCATCCTAGAATGACATTTGGCATTGACTACTTTCACACTTCCACTATACTAAAGTTAGCTAGTACAGTGAAAGTGAGTCTCAGACTAAAAACTGACCAAAACAGAGGTCACAGGGACAACAAGAACATGCTTTTTCAGAAGACTGTCAAAGGCAGATAAGATGACCAATTAGGAATTTCTAAGGAAAGTCATTGAGAAAGAAACAAAACTATAAGAAAAACATATTCAAAATTCAGTGGACACATAATGAGAAGAGGAGAACTTGCAAAACATCACACCATCCAAAAAGACGGGGGGGGGGGGGGGGAGAGAGAGGAGACAGATGTAGGTCTAGAGGGAAGATGGACATAAGGACATGATGACCAAATAGAAAATCATTAACTGAGCAGGTGGAAAGAATTGGTCATTCAGATCTGTGGAGAAGCACCAAAGATTGAGATCTGTGGAGAAGCACCAAAGATTGAGATCTGTGGAGAAGCACCAAAGATTGAGATTTGTGGAGGAGAATCAAAGACTGAGAAGAATCAAAGACTGAAATATATGGAGGAAAATCAAAGACTGAGATCTATGTTGGAGCAATAATCACTCACGTGCATTCAATAATAAGAATAAATTGTAATTTAAAAAGTAACTTTTCATTCTGTCTTTAACAAGGTCAATAATATTATTTCTAACAAAATTTCGGTGATCACAAAAAGTATTTTGTAAATGAAACTAACATTCTAAGGTACAAATATAACTGTACTCTATGTGGAAGATGATGATACTGATGTAGCTAGATGTTAGCTGTTGTAGGTTTTGTAGATGTTAGCTGTTATGGCTTTTGTAGATACTATCTGTTGTGGGTTTTGTAGATGTTTGCTGTTATGGGTCTGTAAATGTTAGCTGTTGTGGGTTTTGTAGATGTTTGCTGTTATGGGTCTGTAAATGTTAGCTGTTGTGGGTTTGTAGACTTTAGATGTTGTGGGTTTGTAGATGTTAGCTGTTGTGGGTTTGTAGATGTTAGCTGTTGTTGGTCTGTAGATGTTAGCTGTTGTGGGTTTGTAGATGTTAGTTGTTGTGGGTCTGTAAATGTTAGCTGTTGTGGGTTTGTAGATGTTAGCTGTTGTGAGTTTGTAAATGTTAGCTGTTGTGGGTTTGTAGATGTTAGCTGTTGATGGTCTGTAAATGTTAGCTGTTGTGGGTTTGTAGATGTTAGCTGTTGCTGGTCTGTAGATATTAGCTGATGTTGGTATGTTGATGTCAGATGTTGTGGGTTTGTAGATGTTAGCTGTTGTGGGTTAGCTGTTGTGTGTTTTTGTAGATGTCAAATGTTGTGGGTTTGTAGATGTTAGCTGTTGTGGGTTTTGTTGAACACATTCCCTTATGGTTGGTTCTACCAACTGTTTGATTTGCATATCAGGTCAAAGTAATAACATGACGTGTTTGTGTTGCAGGGATCAGTCTTTTGCCTTGAAATTTTATTTTTCATTTTCTTTTTGTGCACACGTTCATACACCGTAGAGAAGTGTGCAGTGCGCATAGTACATTCTTACAGCACAGAGAATTAACATAACACATAACAATTCAAGACTGCTATAACAGTAAAAAAAAAGTAACACGACTATTATTTCACTTACAAGTTTGATCCACGAATGGTTTATTGATGACACCAATCTTTGGTTCTCCATCAACAACAACACAAACCATGGTTGTCACATACTGTTTCAGATTTTCTGGAGACAAAATCAAATCACCACATAAGATCTCCATACGAAAACAGCCTGCTGTCATCAGCCGGAACATTGTTTAGTATACAAGTTGTTGCAAAGATATTTTCCAGTGAGTTTGGAATATGAATCGGTAGGCAAGACATCGTGAGGTTGTGTGGGTGTGGTTGGTTCTTGATATTGAAATATATAGTGCTAGTGTGCCCTGCACTGATTATGTTGTAAGAGTATGTGATTTATGGTTGTTGGCTGTGACCTCACTGAGCACCCCTAATTCAATTAGGTTTGGTTGTGAATGAGTTCGGTTAGTAGAGATAATTTTGTAAGGATGATAGCATATGTGCTGGGTGCACCCATAGGTATGTATGGCAAGGTTGTAGAATGAGTTGGGATGGTGTTAATATTTGTATATACAGGGTTATTTATAAGTCCGTGAAACATTTTAAAAATTCACAACAAATAAACTACACAGTGGATCATGATTATTCTTATACCAAGAGAGAGAGAAACTCTTCAGGTTTTTTTAAAAAATAAAGCTCACACGCAGAGCTCCCATGGTTTGGCACTAGGTGGCAGCAGCAGCAAATATGGCATTCAGTAAATGTGAGCAGTCATTTTGTGTTTTGGAATACGCAAGAACCTCATCCATTATGACTGTGCAGCGACGATTTTGCGCACAATTCCAGAAGGCAGCACCTATTTTCAACAGCATCAAGAAGTGGTATGCGAAATTCCGGGATGAAGACTGTCTGTGCACAGCTCCTCGGCAGGGATGTCCAGGACCAAGCTAAGAAACTGTGAATCATGTTATAGAAACTTACCAGCGAAGCCCCCGCCTTCATCCTGGAATTTCACATACCACTTGCAAATTTTTAAAATGTTTCACACACTTATGAATAACCCCGTATTATATACAGCTGATGTGGACTGTCATACAATAATGGTTATGGACTATGCTGACAAGATGGTATGATTTATTTATGTAAGAGACCTTGGACAATGATTCAGTTATGCATATTTCTTGCCATTAGTTTTGATGTCGTTGCCATGTACATATAGTATACACGTAATGTTGAGTTTTGATATGATGCTTATTACAGCTGTTTGGAGAGACAGCTTTGTATGTTCTAGTGTTCATGATAAATGCTGTTATGAGGGCCCTCACCAAAGCTTTACTTGTGTGGTGTTAATATTCAATGCATTGCTGAATATATTCATGTATATATTGATAAAATTGATGAACTACCCTGCAAGCCCTATGTGACATTTAATGGCACAGGAAGGATATAAATATATATTTATTGTACTGACTGCTAAAGTTTCTTATGACGATGAAGGCTGATATGACTGAGGATTACTGACTTGCATATTTTGGTTCAGTGATGCATTGTTATGCCATTGCTTTCTATGTTGTATATATTTATATATTATGTGGTCCCTATGTGTGGAATGTGTTCAGAACCATTATTGGTATTGTGTGTGTTCATGACGAGTGTCTTGATGTTAGCGTAATAAACTTATTTTTGTTAGTTGTTTTTTACACATTGAGATATATGTTTTGTATCTGGTATGAGAGATGATGAGAAAGTAGAGTAGACATGATATCTGTAGGTTGGTATGTGAGATGATGAGAAAGTAGAGTAGACATAATATCTGTAGGTTGGTATGAGAGATGATGAGAAAGTAGAGTAGACATGATATCTGTAGGTTGGTATGAGAGATGATGAGAAAGTAGAGTAGACATGATATCTGTAGGTTGGTATGAGAGATGATGAGAAAGTAGAGTAGACATAATATCTGTAGGTTAAACTGTTGGCTAACAAGGATCTGGGAACTGGGAGGGTTGGGGGTCAGAGATTCTTCAAAATTAGGTTTGGGGGTCACAGTACGTTTGTGTCACTGGAAGAATTTTAATTACTTAATTACCACTCTCACAAGTCCCTCACTCTCTCCCTTAAACATACAATGATAACAAACATCAAGTGATCATAGCAACTCTCCATAAATTGACAACAAACACTAAGTGACTGTATGAGGATGTGAAAATATCGTAACAACAGGAAATACAAGCAGCAAGAAAGGCAGATGAAGACTGAGAGAGAAGATAATGGATAGTTTGAGATGACTGACAATCGCCAATTTTGCTGAGGGGGAAATGTCAAAAACTGAAATTTTGGCACAATCAGTCACATCATCCAGACTACACATGATGACAATGAAGATGAATAGTCACCAGTGTACTCTTGTGTTGCATCTAAAGGATCGATCCAAATGGCTATCCGACTAACAGGAATAGACTGGTCACTCTTGATGATTTCATCAATTTCGTCATCTTTGGTCTTTGCAGACAGAATCTGATTCAGATCAACTGGCTTGTTGTCATGTTCTTCAGATACAACCTGAAATACCAAAATCATCTTCTTCAGACACAACCCGAAATACTACCAGCAAATTCACAACGCTTACTTTCATGCGTGTGAATTATTATTGGAGGAGAAAGAACCTGAACCGACAATAGAAGAAGTTTTATGGGCAATAAAGAATATGAAAAATGGTAAATCACCAGGATGTGATGAGATAACAGCTGGACTTATTAAAGCAGGAGAAAAGGAATGTGCAACAATCTATCATGCACTATGCATAAAGATATGGCATTCAGGTATTTGGCCAAAAGAATGGAAAAGAACTGTAATTATACCGCTGCCAAAAAAGTGTAACTTGAAATTATGCACAAACTACAGAACTGTTGCCTTGATTAGTCATGCCAGTAAAATTCTGTTAAAAATCATAATGGGTAGACTTTGTAAGAAAATATAAGAAGAAGTCAATATGGTCCAAGCTGATTTCTGGCAAGGAAAAGGATCAAGAGGTCATATATTCAATATAAGATTAATAACAGAGAAATACAGAGAGTTTAATGTGGATCTATATTTATCTTTTAAAGACTGCTCAAAGGCATTTGACTGTGTACAACACCAGAAACTTTAGGAAATAATGGGATTTCCAAAACATTTGATACAATTAACATCACTGTTGTATCTAAACCAACAGGCAGCAGTAAGAATAAATGGTGAAAAACAACTTGGTTTGACATAAAACAAGGGGTCCATCAGGGGTGCATATTGTCGCCTTACTTATTTAACTTGTATACTGAAAATGTAATAAGGAATGTTAGAGAAGATGTAGACAAAAAATATTACGATGCCATAACAACTGGAGGTTATGAAATACCAGAGATTAGATATGCTGATGACACAGTCCACAACACAAAAAGGAATGGAAAAACTAATTATGTCAGTCCGTAAGAACAAGGAAGAGCAAAACCTCTTAATGCAAAGAAAACTAAATTGATGACAACTGACAAAACAAACAAGGCAGCTGAAATATATATCAATGAGGAAAAATTGGAAGGAGTGGAGAGTTTTGAATATCTTGGATATACAATGAGGGAAATTAAAAGGAGGAAATCTATCGCTCTTCAGAAAGTAAAACAACTAAAGAATCTGTGGAGAGGAACAGACTACAAAAATAAAATTTTTAAGGGCATGCATCTTTCCCATCGCAACATATGCCTGTGAGACCTGGACACTTAACAAAACAGCTGAGAAACACATAAATGCCTTTGAATGTAAATGCTACAGACGAGTTCTTCAAATATCATGGGCACAAAAAAATCCAAATATATCCATACTACAAGAACTTAATATTGAAGAAAGCTGGCTAGTAAAAAGGATTAAAGAAAGAAAACTTAAATATTTTGGACACATTAAACGTCATGATAATCTAGAGAAGACAGCCTTGGAAGGGAACATAACGGGAAAAAGAAAGAGGAAGATCAAGGCGAAGATGGCTGGAAGACATCTTTGACGATCTGCAAATGGATGCATCAGCAGCAGGCCATCTTGCTCACAACGGAGAGGCCTACAGGAGTGCTGTTAGGGAGGCAAAGTTCCGCAAGGGACATGCAAATGAATGACTACTTTCATGCAGAGAAGAACAAATGCTGATAAGATGACTGATCTTGAGGGATAGTACGAGTATCAAAGTGATGAAAGAAAGCTTGCCAGGGAACTTTCCTACTCTCCCATCATGCTTCTGGTAACAGATTGCACTGGTTATTAAGCTTGGCCAAAAGAGGTAAGACCAGTGATGTAACCAGCATAGTGGAGCCTCAAGAGAAGTCTGCTTTCAAAATTAAATGCCACCATAGAATTATCCAACACATCCAAGTTCTTAACTTCAAGATTATTTAGCAATCTAGCAACCAGCAAGACCTACTACAAGAACTTAATATTGAAGAAGGCTGGCTAGTAAAAAGGATTAAACACATAAAACTTAAATATTTTGGACACATTAAATGTCATGATAATTTACAGAAGACAGCCTTGGAAGGGTACATAATGGGAAAAAGAAAGAGAGGAAGATCAAGGCGAAGATGGCTGGAAGACATCTTTGACGATCTGCAAATGGATGCATCAGCAGCAGGCCATCTTGCTCACAACGGAGAGGCCTACAGGAGTGCTGTTAGGGAGGCAAAGTTCCGCAAGGGACATGCAAATGAATGACTACTTTCATGCAGAGAAGAACAAATGCTGATAAGATGACTGATCTTGAGGGATAGTACAAGTATCAAAGTGATGAAAGAAAGCTTGCCAGGGAACTTTCCTACTCTCCCATCATGCTTCTGGTAACAGATTGCACTGGTTATTAAGCTTGGCCAAAAGAGGTAAGACCAGTGATGTAACCAGCATAGTGGAGCCTCAAGAGAAGTCTGCTTTCAAAATTAAATGCCACCATAGCATTATCCAACACATCCAAGTTCTTAACTTCAAGATTATTTAGCAATCTAGCAACCAACAAGACCTACTACAAGAACTTAATATTGAAGAAGGCTGGCTAGTAAAAAGGATTAAACACATAAAACTTAAATATTTTGGACACATTAAACGTCATGATAATTTACAGAAGACAGCCTTGGAAGGGTACATAACAGGAAAAAAGTGAGGAAGACCAAGGCGAAGATGACTGCAAGACATCTTTGACAATCTGCAAATGGATGTATCAGCAGCCATCTTGCTCACAACTGACAGGCCTACAGGAGTGTTATCAGGGAGGCAAAGATCCGCAAGGGACATGCAAATGAATTAATGAATGAATGAGCAACCAACATATCCCTAACATATTCAATATCCAACACATCCAAGTTCTTGAATTCATAAAGATCATTAACCAGCCACTAACAAGCCAACATATTACTGTCATATGAAAATTTACAAATACAGAACAATTTCTTTGAAGGACATCAAAATTTAACATAACTTTCATTAAAACTTAATTATGAATGTTTATATTGCAACATGCTTATATTTCCTGTAGCTGAAGTCATGAGGGCAAATCTGTCAAAATGTGAAATATTAGCAACTTTGAATGTGATTCGAATGTTATGCAGGTTGCATCTAAATCAATCAGTTTTTGTCAACTTCCACAAAAATGAGAAAAAGTGACAATTATGAAGTATAGATCAATGACCATATTTAATTTGTTTTCAAGTTTTTTTTTAGTATTCTGGAAAAAAAGAAATGTTATTTTTAATTAAATAAATTACATTTTAATAATAACTTCGTTGGCTGCATAAGATCTCGCTGGCCGCCATTTGGGCAGCCCTGGTTTGTGAAATGAAAAACTGCAAACAATCAATTTTTACGCGGCGTATTAAAATGAATAAACATTATACATGCCTTTATTCCAGGGTACATCTTTGAAAACCCATAGAAAATAGCTCTGTGAGATTCTAAGTCGCCGTTTGTTAGCATTTCTTTTGCACCCTCTTTCGTCAAGCCTTTCACAGCTTCGTCCAGCTGGTGTTGCTGATGGATTTCCTTCACTTTCAATCCGCCCCTCTTGGCCAGATCAATGCTGACAGTCAAAAGCTCCTTCATGCTAACCCTCTGCTCTCTTCTAAAGAAGTCCGGCATGCCAAACAAATAAAGTAATGTCAAGAGAAAGGCGACAGTGAACACTAGAATCCCAATTGGGTTCAGCCTAACATTTACGGGAGCCATGTTGATATTGAACATGCCGAGGTGGAAACCGCAAGTAAAGCTATTAAAATATCATTGTTTCGATTTACTCTACTAACATACTATGACATGACTTTTAGGAAATGTATATATATTTGATCTGTGCTTTAATTAAAAACATGACAAGTTTGTTGAAAGCTTCATATATGTATTCATATATTTTTAGTCGAAAATATAGGTAAATAAACAGTTTGTGTCTAAATTAATATGCCAATTTGCACATAGATCATTTACAATAAATGTTGGCCTTGCGAAGATAAACATATTTTTTTAGGGGACATTCTCCGAAAACTTTCACTTTAAGGACATCCAGTAAATAGCAAAAGAACAGATGGACACTTGCAGTTGGCATTCAGAAAGATTGTCAAGCCTTGAAGCCTGTAAACAGTTTCTGTGTACAGTAACACCCCCCCCCCTTTTTTTCCCCAGGTCCGCTGTTTCATGAACTGCGGTTTGAAACTATTAAATATATATTAAATAAAAATATTTTAAACCCAGAAATTAGAAATTCATAAACTACCATGCACTGTTATAATTATTCTATTTTATATTAATTATAATTATTTTTCTGATGTGTTAACCCCCATATTTAAAAAAAAACTGTATCATAGGCTTTATGTAAGTTTAAAATGTCTATTATATAGAGTTCGGTATTATCCACTGTTTTGACATATTCCCCCACGGAAGTCTGGAGGGGGAGAATACTATATAAGTAAATATAACTAAGTACATAACTATATAGGAAATTTATGATAATAAATCATTAGGCTTTATGAACAACTTTATTCATTAGCGAAATACAGAGATATAGAACTGTAATGTTTCAGTTTCCAACGTATTCATATACAAACATAAAAGACAAACAAAACGGGGAAAGGAAGAAAAAGACTAAATTTTAATGTCTGATCACACACACATACATTTTAAATAAAAAGAAAATGTTAATGGATTACAGTCATTGTACACAGGACGAGCCTACAAGTACTTCGATTTCGTCCACCAAAGGTCAGTATCAAACTCTGTAGCTTTGGCCAGAACCCTGACAAATGAAAGTGGCGGTATGATAGGGTTAAAGCCAGAACTCGTGATATTGAACAGAAATGGCTTCTTTGACAGAAAGCAATGATTTTGACCCCTACCACCGCCACCTTTCATTGGGGTTCTCGTAAGTGCTAGGGAGTATGCAAACGATGCTGAGGTCCTCCTTCCAATGAGATTGGAATACTTATGGACCAGTCCTTGATGATATGATGACAATTTTAACATTTTTACCAAGTGCCGAAGAAAAAAATAAATGAAACTGCATCATCACGAAGCACCTGGCCATACAATAACCACCCCAAGATGACTTCAATGGAAGTAAGTAGGAGACGAAGAGTTGGTATCCGAGCCGTTATTGTAATCTGTCGTTTAAAACTACTAAATAGGATGTAACGCTAGTATATGATAGTGTCGTAGGAACTTTGATCACTTTGTTTTATGGAAATATTGCATGCCTAACCAGAAATACGAACACTTTTGTCTCGAGCCAACGAATGAGGAAGAAATTCAAAACGTACAAGATGTGAGAGCAGAGATGGTAGTGATAGAAATATCTGTCGATCTCGACAAATTAGAACTCGCTATAAATTTACCCCCATATCATCGTGGCATGTATTTGAGCAGGTTTTCTTTTCCTTCATCCTGGTTGGACGGTCTGGGGCTTGAAGCTGGTGGAGTTTATAAACTTGTTATGTCGATTTCTGGACTTGACACTGTCAGGGAACAAAGATGGCTACGTTAGAGTCATAGTAACATTAGTGGGGCTTGAAAATCAGAGCTGACCAAGACTCAGTCAGTGCTCCTAGTAGCAGGCTAATGTGCCACTTCAGTCAGGCTAACAAGGTAGAGCTCTCTGTGATCCCCAAGGTAGTGGTATTGTATCCAGAAGCATGTTCCCTGGAAACACTCCAAGTCTTCAAACATAAGACTCTGGAGTCTGTAGATCAGAATTTTGCCCTCAGTCATTGGACTCTCATGCAGCTCTTAACTCCTTTGTGAATACTACTTTTTTTTTTAAAAATGTACTCGAGACATGTCCCAGAATTGCATCTGACTCAAAGTCCTCGTCCTCTAGTGTTCTGCTTTCAGTATTTGACTCTCATAAATGGTACAATTTTGCTAACTGAACTCCATAGCCCTTTTCAAATAAGCCACAAAGTCCACTTCCCATTAAACATTATCCATTTCCCATTCAACATTATCCACTTCCCATTCAACATTATGCCTGTATTTTGGCATCAGCTGGAAAGAACAAAAGTCTGCTGCCCCAGGAAGTTCATTAAAAAAAAAAAGCCACCACTAGACCCGGAAACAGTGGTTCTATAACTTTTACAGACTTGGGCACATTTGATATTACAAATTTCTCTCATGACACACCTGTGTTCACATTAAGCATAAATTTACCGTATTTTACTTTAAACGACATTAAGGAAGGTGTAATTGCAGCCAAAATATGTAGCACATCTCTGGCTGTCCTGTGGTACACCAGTGCACTCGGCCACACCATTTGAAAAGCACTGGTCTGATGAAGAGTGATTGTTCTTTGGGGTAACTCTTTCTCAGCCAGAATATAAATATGATGAGAAATTTTAGTAGAGAGAAACTGGAAGGAAGTTACTCTATAATTTAAAGATATGGGTTAAGTTAGAAATATGCTAGTTTTTATAGGCATGCGGGATCTATCAACCCTGCAAGTGTTCTTTTGAACTGAAAGAGTTAAAGTTTTGCCAGAATTTCTGTACATTTTATGCCTGCCTCTCTCTTGAGAGGAGGATCATGAAAGAGTTAGGTTTTAATTTTTCATTTATTTTTCCTCTAATTTTGTGTTGTTTCTGTACTTGGTCTTTCTCAGAGGTATTTGCTGAAATATTGGACTGTTGTGTGTTCCTCATTTGTTTCATCTTATTTTCTGCCAACTTTCCTCACTACTTTTTTTTTGTAAAACTGAACCCTGCACCTCTGTCTGCTTTCATTATTAGTACCAGTTCTGCCATGGTTTTTATTTTTCTTGAATTTCTTTAAAAAAAAACTTTTTTTTTGTTCTTTTGCCAGAAGCGGCTCCAGAAGGAGCTGCAGGCATTGACCAGAGACCCCCCCACAGGCGTCAGTGTTAACACAGACAGTTTGAGCTCCAGCTTGTCAGAGTGAGTGCAGGAGTTTGTACCTGAATATAAAAACTTAGAATTGTCTAGAGAGCGGTGAAAGTGGAGGAAGAGAAGAGAAAGATGAGGAGAAGAGCATCAGCAAGAACAGTAAAAAGCAAAGTGTAAGTACACAGAAGGAGAGCAACATAGAAGAAGGAAAATAATGAAAAGAGCAACAAAATAGAGAAGAAGAGGAAGAAAAGATAAGAAGAAAATGAAGGAATAGAAAGTCAGGAATAAAAAAGATGAAGAAGAAACATCAACAAAAAATGAAAAGCAGATGCATTGTAACAAAATGAGCACTCATAACTCGGTCTTCCTCTCATCTCTGTGCTATCAATATCAAACACGGACGCTAACAGCCAAACACGAAAAGAAAATCATCACGACAGAAATGAGATGTTTAAGAACACTAAATGTAACAAGAAGAGACCAAATAAGAAATGATACCATCAGGGCAACGGCCAGAGTAACACTAGTATTGCACTATATCCAGAAACAAGAAGTTAAATTATTTGGCCACATTGCACGACCACCACCAGACAGTATACCACAGAAAACATTTACACTGAGACTCGCATGAAACTGAGGACAAGGCCACCTACACAAGGAGACGGAGGGAGGAAATGACAGAAACCTTAACTCTTCCCCTCCGTCGTAGATATTGTGATAACTTCCTGTTAGTCTTGTGACAGCCATGTTCGCTATAGTGATTTTGTTTAGTTGCAATGTAAAATTACTATAAAACTTTTTATTGTACACAATTTATCTGCGCATGTCTGGTGACCTTTCATAGTTCAATCAAAAGCGTGGCTAACAACCGAGCGAAATAGTTGTTTTACCGGAGAAATTTCAGTATTTATTGTGATTTCGGAGGCATAAGGACATGTCCTATGACCAGACCACTGTTCCTGAATGTACCCCAAGTACATCTAGATCTATTAAATGGACTGGAGGAGTAGTTAGAAGGTTATTTCAGACATTATTTTAGTGAGAATCCCACCACATGATGAGATCGGATGAAAATTAAAGTAGATCTGGAAATCGCTGATGGTAAACATTGTACATCTAGGCATCGCCGATGGTAAGCACTACACAGTTATCATCTAAAATCATCACACTACTTCTTTTTTCCTAAAAAACTCTTCATTTATGAAATCTTCTTACATTTACAACTATTTTCATGCATAATATGTATACTTTTAAAGTGGAAATAACTTTGTACATTCAGTTTTACAACTATACCCCCTATACATATCAAGACCGTGCTTTTTGTGTAGCACGGACGGGAACGTCTGCGTTTTTTTCTGTGGCACTGGAAGAGTTAGATATCTCATTATATAAATTATATTGTAGGAAGCAAATTACTGCATCCTATCAAGACATCTGTTTGTCCCTTCAACACTGAAAGGTGTATGAGGAAGGAGACAAGACATAAGACAAGACATGGCAAGACAAGACATAAAACAAGACGGGACAAGACATAATAAGACAAGACATATGACAAGACATGACGTGACCAGACAAGACACACAGACATGACATGACAAGACATAAGACACGACAAGCAGAAACATGTCCATTTAACAACATCCATGCTTCTTTGAATCTTACCATAAATTATTTTAACGATTATTTATCTGACATAGCATATGTACGTTATCAAAGTCATAACCTGCTCTTTCCTTAGATGGGTGGTTGACATAGAAGGAGCACCAGGTACTTTATATGAAGGAGAGCGGTTCCAGCTTGGTTTCAAATTTACACCAAAGTATCCATTCGATTCTCCTCAGGTTTGTGCACATTGTAAACTAAGATTATATTAATATCAGCTTTTGTAAAATAGGATAAATTTGTGCCGGTCAGTCAGTCATTTGCATGTCCCTTGCAGAACATTGCCTCCCTAACAGCTCTCCTGTAGGCCTCTCGGTTGTGAGCAAGATGGCCTGCTGCTGATGCATCCATCTGCAGATTATCAACAGTGTCTTGCAGCCATCTTTGCCTTGGTCTTCCTCTCTTTCTTTTTCTCATTATGTACTCTTCCAAGACTGTCTTCTCTAGATTATCATGGCGTTTAATGTGTCTAAAATATTTAAGTTTTCTGTGTTTAATCCTCTTTACTAGCCAGCCTTCTTCAATATTAAGTTCTTGTAGTATGGATATATTTGTTCTTTTTTGTGTTCATGATATTTTAAGAACTCTTCTGTAGCATTTACATTCAAAGGCATTTATGTGTTTCTCAGCTGTTTTGTTAAGTGTCCATGTCTCACAGGCATATGTTGCGATGGGAAAGATGCATGCCCTTAAGAATCTTATTTTTGTAGGTTCTGTCTGTTCCTTTCCACAGATTCTTTAGTTGTTTTACTTTCTGAAGTGCAATAGATGTCCTCCTTTTAATTTCCCTCATTGTATCTCCATTACTAGTTAGTAGTGATTCAAGATATTCAAAACTCTCCACTTCTTCCAGTTTTTCCTCATTGATACATATTTCAGCTGCCTTATTTGTTTTGTCAGTTGTCATCAATTTAGTTTTCTTTGCATTAAGATAGAGGTTTTGCTCTTCCTTGTTCTTACGGACTTACATAATTAGTTTTTCCATTCTTTTTTGTGTTGTGGACAGTAATACTGTGTCATCAGCATATCTAATCTCTGGTATTTCATAACCTCCAATTGTTATGGCATCATAATATTCTTTGTCTACATCTTCTCTAACATTCTTCATTATATTTTCAGTATACAAGTTAAATAAGTAATTTTTGTGCCAGTTGTTTTAAATTATAGTCACATTTGTTCTGGCTCTTGTAAATTAGGATCATATTTGTATGTACTGTTGTAAATTGAGATTATGTTTGCATCAGTTGTTGTAAATTAGGTTTACATTTGTATCAGCTATTGTGAAGTCAGTGCTGTATTTTGTACCTTCTATTTTCCTGTGGCATTTGCATTTGAAAAATGTGTTGAAATTTCATGTTTGATTGCTTCAGAAACCGATCTGTAAAGGTGAGGTTTGATTCTGCCAAACACGTAACAGGTGTTGAAGAATATGAGTAGGCCAGATCAGAAATCTTGATCACTCAGGAACTGTTGACTTTTTGCAGCTGATGCTGTGATGATGCCAAAAGCATAAGCATGACTCCAGGTAGAGGGTGGGTCACTGTAGTTTGGTTAAAAGAACCAGAGTTGACCCATGAAACTTACTTCTTGGTAGGAGCCACCTCCAAGTAGACCACAGTAAGTCCTGCCACATTAGCCAAAGAACAACTTAATGGTAGGTGCCACCTCCAAGTAGACCACAGTAAGTCCTGCCACATTAGCCAGACAAAGAACAACTTCTTGTAGGGGCCACCTCCATGTGGACCACAAGTCCTGCCACATTAGCCAGACAAAGAACAACTTGTAGGAGCCACCTCCATGTGGACCACAATAAGTCCTGCCACATTAGCCAGACAAAGAACAACTTCTTGTAGGAGCCACCTCCATGTGGACCACAATAAGTCCTGCCACATTAGCTAGACAAAGAACACAGCCTACAGCTTGGGGAACTATGAATAGTTGGTGAACGGTCTTGACGAACCTTGACCCATCAGCTTCAACAACCACATCATCGCTAACATGGCTATATTTACTCCCAAAGGGTAGGAATCAATATATTCATCATGATAGTGGAGCTAAATGAGAAGCTAGCTTTTTAGATTTGTTACAGGAGGTCAGGCAAATCACTAGCGCCCATTCCCTGTCCAGAGTTAGTGCCACAACACCTCAGGTCAAGATTTACGCAGACACCATCTTCGAAGAGCATAAAGATTACAGTTACAGGCAGTTTCTCTCAGAACAGTTATAGCCTCCCACTTTTATATTTATCATATCCAGGTGATGTTTCTAGGGCCCAATATTCCAGTCCACCCGCACATCTACAGCAACGGCCATATATGTCTGTCCATCTTGACAGAGGACTGGTCACCTGCCCTGTCCGTACAGTCCGTCTGTCTCAGCATAGTTAGCATGCTGTCTAGTTGTAAAGAGAAGGTTAGTAGCTATCTCAGCATAGTTAGCATGCTGTCTGGTTGTAAAGAGAAGGTTAGTAGCTGTCTAAGCATAGTTAGCATGCTGTCTGGTTGTAAAGAGACGGTTAGTAGCTATCTCAGCATAGTTAGCATGCTGTCTAGTTGTAAAGAGAAGGTTAGTAGCTGTCTCAGGATAGTTAGCATGCTGTCTGGTTGTAAAGAGAAGGTTAGTAGCTGTCTCAGGATAGTTAGCATGCTGTCTGGTTGTAAAGAGACGGTTAGTAGCTGTCTAAGCATAGTTAGCATGCTGTCTGGTTGTAAAGAGAAGGTTAGTAGCTGTCTAAGCATAGTTAGCATGCTGTCTGGTTGTAAAGAGAAGGTTAGTAGCTGTCTAAGCATAGTTAGCATGCTGTCTGGTTGTAGAGAGAAGGTTAGTAGCTATCTCAGCATAGTTAGCATGCTGTCTGGTTGTAAAGAGAAGGTTAGTAGCTGTCTAAGCATAGTTAGCATGCTGTCTGGTTGTAAAGAGAAGGTTAGTAGCTGTCTCAGGATAGTTAGCATGCTGTCTGGTTGTAAAGAGAAGGTTATTAGCTATCTCAGCATAGTTAGCATGCTGTCTGGTTGTAAAGAGAAGGTTAGTAGCTATCTCAGCATAGTTAGCATGCTGTCTAGTTGTAAAGAGAAGGTTAGTAGCTGTCTAAGCATAGTTAGCATGCTGTCTGGTTGTAAAGCGAAGGTTATTAGCTATCTCAGCATAGTTAGCATGCTGTCTGGTTGTAAAGAGAAGGTTAGTAGCTGTCTAAGCATAGTTAGCATGCTGTCTAGTTGTAAAGAGAAGATCAGTAGCTGTCTAAGCATAGTTAGCATGCTGTCTGGTTGTAAAGAGAAGGTCAGTAGCTGTCTCAGCATAGTTAGCATGCTGTCTAGTTGTAAAGAGAAGGTTAGTAGCTATCTCAGCATAGTTAGCATGCTGTCTGGTTGTAAAGAGAAGGTTAGTAGCTGTCTAAGCATAGTTAGCATGCTGTCTGGTTGTAAAGAGAAGGTTAGTAGCTATCTCAGCATAGTTAGCATGCTGTCTAGTTGTAAAGAGAAGGTTAGTAGCTGTCTAAGCATAGTTAGCATGCTGTCTGGTTGTAAAGAGAAGGTTAGTAGCTGTCTAAGCATAGTTAGCATGCTGTCTGGTTGTAAAGGGAAGGTTATTAGCTATCTCAGCATAGTTAGCATGCTGTCTGGTTGTAGAGAGAAGGTTAGTAGCTGTCTAAGCATAGTTAGCATGCTGTCTGGTTGTAAAGCGAAGGTTAGTAGCTGTCTAAGCATAGTTAGCATGCTGTCTGGTTGTAAAGAGAAGGTTAGTAGCTGTCTAAGCATAGTTAGCATGCTGGCTGGTTGTAAAGAGAAGGTTAGTAGCTATCTCAGCATAGTTAGCATGCTGTCTGGTTGTAAAGAGAAGGTTAGTAGCTGTCTAAGCATAGTTAGCATGCTGTCTGGTTGTAAAGCGAAGGTTATTAGCTATCTCAGCATAGTTAGCATGCTGTCTGGTTGTAAAGAGAAGGTTAGTAGCTGTCTAAGCATAGTTAGCATGCTGTCTGGTTGTAAAGAGAAGGTTAATAGCTGTCTCAGGATAATTAGCATGCTGTCTGGTTGTAAAGCGAAGGTTATTAGCTATCTCAGCATAGTTAGCATGCTGTCTGGTTGTAAAGCGAAGGTTATTAGCTATCTCAGCATAGTTAGCATGCTGTCTGGTTGTAAAGAGAAGGTTAGTAGCTATCTCAGCATAGTTAGCATGCTGTCTGGTTGTAAAGCGAAGGTTAGTAGCTGTCTCAGGATAATTAGCATGCTGTCTGGTTGTAGAGAGAAGGTTAATAGCTATCTCAGCATAGTTAGCATGCTGTCTGGTTGTAGAGAGAAGGTTAATAGCTATCTCAGCATAGTTAGCATGCTGTCTGGTTGTAAAGAGAAGGTTAGTAGCTGTCTCAGCATAGTTAGCATGCTGTCTGGTTGTAAAGAGAAGATCAGTAGCTGTTTATTTACTTTTGTTTTATGATACCTGACAGACTGTTTATTTAACACTTCCCGGGCCAAATACGAGGAAATCCGTATTTCTGGTTTCCGTGCGTTGTTGGCCGAAAGGCGGATTTGCCGTATTCAATGGTCGTCTTATTTAAACTGTTTCTAGTGTGTTATTTAAAATAATTTTTGGTTGTCTGTATTTTTACTGCAAATTTGATATAATAAAACATTGTTTTTAACCTTCGTAACTTTAAAAAAAGTAGAAATCTCGTGGTTTTAGCTGTCAGAAACACGTGTTTACGAGATCTCGCCAAGTCGATATTTTGTGCAAATGGCGGAGCACATTGCGTCCGATAATACTGCGAATTTACAATGAATTATGCCCTGAATTTTTTGTCAGACTACCCTAGTGATGAATAAAAATCACTGTTTAATGATTCTAGTAATGAAAAATTTATGTGTTTCAAAGTGATTTCTGTGACGGCGATTGGATTAAAAATACGATAACTAGGCACAGCGTTGCTGTGTCAGAAGTGAAAATTCAAGTGGCAGTGTTATTGTGATTCAATGTCAGGATATGATGCTCAAACAGTAAGTATTTCACATTTTTTATGTGATATAGTTAGCAGTGATATAGGTGTGTGGAGTAACACTGATTCTACACCAGTTCTTGAAAAATTTCTAGGAAATCCTGGTGTTTCAGTGAATGTAAACAAACCAGACAGCATGGAGGAAATTTTCAGTACAGTGTTTGGCAATGATTTTTTTTAAACTGTTACCTCATCATGAAAATTTATACTGTGCACAGACACAACATATGAACAAACTACTGCCTTTTTGTCTGAAAATATAACACATTCAGACATGAACAAATTCTTTGGATTGATCATTTTGATGGGCCAGACTAGGAACCCACACTGGAAAGATTACTGGACAACAGACCCTCTTCTGGAAACACCAATATTTTCAAAAACAATGAGCAGAGCTAAATTTGAGCATCTTCTGACACTTCTGCATTTCTCTGACAACTCTCAGACATTTCCAGAAACAAGTAGAATTAGCAAAATAAAACCTCTGCTGGATTATTTTTTGCCCAAATTTCAAGAGTTATATAAACCGAAGCAGCAGCTTTCGACTGATGAAGGAAAGACGAAAGACTTGTTCGCATGATATCAACAATGCACAACAGTGATTGTCTGGAATAATAAAGAATCATGTTCTAGTGAATACTGAGGATGAAGGCACTAAAAAAGCATCATCTAGGAAGTGCAGTGTGCTTGGTCAATGAGAAAAAGAGTGAAACAAAATTTTTTTGTCAAAGTTGTCAAGGTCCATTGCATTCAGATAATTGTTTCACAAGATATCACACACTCAAGAAGTACTAGGGGGTCTTGGGAGTCTGTCTACCAACCTGGATTAATTTATCTCAATGGCGAGTAGAGATATGCATGTTTTTCTAAGTCCGCTCAAAAAAGTTCATTTTTCAGAAAAATGGCTGGGAACTGGGGGTTTTTCAGGGTAAATAACTGTAGTCATCAAAGTGTTAAGTTTGTTTTATGATACCTGACAGACTGTTTATTTAGGTTTGTTTTGTGATACCTGACAGACTGTTTATTTAACACTTCCCGGGCCAAATACGAGGAAATCCGTATTTCTGGTTTCCGTGCGTTGTTGGCCGAAAGGCGGATTTGCCGTATTCAATGGTCGTCTTATTTAAACTGTTTCTAGTGTGTTATTTAAAATAATTTTTGGTTGTCTGTATTTTTACTGCAAAGTTAATATAATAAAATATTGTTTTTAACCTTCGTAACTTTAAAAAAAGTAGAAATCTCATGGTTTTAGCTGTCAGAAACACATGTTTACGAGATCTCGCCAAGTCGACATTTTGTGCAAATGGCGGAGCACATTGCGTCCGATAATACTGCGAATTTACAATGAATTATGCCCTGAATTTTTTGTCAGACTACCCTAGTGATGAATAAAAATCACTGTTTAATGATTCTAGTAATGAAAAATTGATGTGTTTCAAAGTGATTTCTGTGACGGCGATCGGATTAAAAATACGATAACTAGGCACAGCGTTGCTGTGTCAGAAGTGAAAATTCAAGTGACAGTGTGATTGTTATTCGAAGTCAGGATATGATGCTGAAACAGTATTTCACATTTTTTATGTGATATAGTTAGCAGTGATATAGGTGTGTGGAGCAACATTGATTCTACACCAGTTCTTGAAAAATTTCTAGGAAATTCTGGTGTTTCAGTGAATGTAAACAAACCAGACAGCATGGAGGAAATTTTCAGTACAGTGTTTGGCAATGATTTTTTTTAAACTGTTACCTCATCATGAAAATTTATACTGTGCACAGACACAACATATGAACAAACTACTGCCTTTTTGTCTGAAAATATAACACATTCAGACATGAACAAATTCTTTGGATTGATCATTTTGATGGGCCAGACTATGAACCCACACTGGAAAGATTACTGGACAACAGACCCTCTTCTGGAAACACCAATATTTTCAAAAACAATGAGCAGAGCTAAATTTGAGCATCTTCTGACACTTCTGCATTTCTCTGACAACTCTCAGACATTTCCAGAAACAAGTAGAATTAGCAAAATAAAACCTCTGCTGGATTATTTTTTGCCCAAATTTCAAGAGTTATATAAACCGAAGCAGCAGCTTTCGACTGATGAAGGAAAGACGAAAGACTTGTTCGCATGATATCAACAATGCACAACAGTGATTGTCTGGAATAATAAAGAATCATGTTCTAGTGAATACTGAGGATGAAGGCACTAAAAAAGCATCATCTAGGAAGTGCAGTGTGCTTGGTCAATGAGAAAAAGAGTGAAACAAAATTTTTTTGTCAAAGTTGTCAAGGTCCATTGCATTCAGATAATTGTTTCACAAGATATCACACACTCAAGAAGTACTAGGGGGTCTTGGGAGTCTGTCTACCAACCTGGATTAATTTATCTCAATGGCGAGTAGAGATATGCATGTTTTTCTAAGTCCGCTCAAAAAAGTTCATTTTTCAGAAAAATGGCTGGGAACTGGGGGTTTTTCAGGGTAAATAACTGTAGTCATCAAAGTGTTAAGTTTGTTTTGTGATACCTGACAGACTGTTTATTTAGGTTTATTTTGTGATATCTGGCAAATTGTTTATTTAGGTTTGTTTTGTGATATGTGACAAATTGTTTATTTAGGTTTGTTTTGTGTTACCTGGCAGATTGTTTATTTAGGTTTATTTTGTGGTACTTAGCAAATTGTTTATTTTAACTTGTTTTGTGATACCTGGCAAACTGTTTATTTAGGTTTGTTTTGTGATATCTGGCAAACTGCTGACATGGTCTTTATTTAGACTTGTTCTATAATACCTGGCAAACTGTTTATTTAGACTTGTCTTGTGATACCTGGCAAACTTTTTAGAGTTGTTTTGGTACTGAGGTCCTTCCAAGATTTTCTTCTTATGGATTTTTCTCCTTTTTTTGTGGTCTTTATCTGTTCAAATAAATGGCCAGAAAATGTACAAATTTGTAAACACAGATAAAGTCAATTTCCATTCTGGCATATAGCAAACAAACCCGGGTGTCAAAATAGGTACCTATTACACATGTGTTTAGGAAATCATAGAATATGTGCCTGTATGCTAGAAATCATTGTACAGTTCATTGTATTAAAGAATAAGTAGGATATTCACATGAAAATTACTGTCCCATGTATATAGGACTGTTAAGATTTCACAGCAGATCATTATGGTTCAAAACTTTCTTCGTTTTCATCAAATTGTCTCCATCGTGTCCTCAGAAACTACCTCCAGATAATGCTATTTACGTGAGAACATGCAGCAAGGATCCAAAAAAGACAAGATGGTGGTACCATGGTGAGATCATCTTAAAACTCTTATAATCTGCCTCATGGGTAGTTGATGAAAGAGTAACTTCTTCTTCTTCTTAGAACTCTTATAATCTGCCTCATGGGTAGTTGATGAAAGAGTAACTTCTTCTTCTTCGTAGAACTCTTATAATCTGCCTCATGGGTAGTTGATGAAAGAGTAACTTCTTCTTCTTCGTAGAACTCTTATAATCTGCCTCATGGGTAGTTGATGAAAGAGTAACTTCTTCTTCTTCTTCTTAGAACTCTTATAATCTGCCTCATGGGTAGTTGATGAAAGAGTAACTTCTTCTTCTTCGTAGAACTCTTATAATCTGCCTCATGGGTAGTTGATGAAAGAGTAACTTCTTCTTCTTCTTAGAACTCTTATAATCTGCCTCATGGGTAGTTGATGAAAGAGTAACTTCTTCTTCTTCTTAGAACTCTTATAATCTGCCTCATGGGTAGTTGATGAAAGAGTAACTTCTTCTTCTTAGAACTCTTATAATCTGCCTCATGGGTAGTTGATGAAAGAGTAACTTCTTCTTCTTCTTAGAACTCTTATAATCTGCCTCATGGGTAGTTGATGAAAGAGTAACTTCTTCTTCTTCTTAGAACTCTTATAATCTGCCTCATGGGTAGTTGATGAAAGAGTAACTTCTTCTTCTTCTTAGAACTCTTATAATCTGCCTCATAGGTAGTTGATGAAAGAGTAACTTCTTCTGGTTAGTTGTGGATCTTCACATAACTGTAGTGGACCACAACAGTGCTCCGACTGGGGTGGGGGGGGGAGGGTTTGGCCTCTTTAGACAAAAACTAGAAGAGAAAATTATATATGAATTGATGGAAGGTAAAGGGAACTTTCCACTGCGGAACTTTCATTTTGTATAGCAGAATTTTGTGGGGTTATCATTGTAGCACATCGGTCAAGTCCACAAATGCTCCACTCTCCTGCAGTGGAGGAAATTTTTTATATTGAGGGTTCAGGAATTATGTAAGGTCACACATCAAGAATCATCAGGTAAAAGATCAAATCTCCATTTCCATGCCATTAAGGCATGTTGGGGATACATTGTTAGGCCTGCAGTTCCCAGACCTTCAGCACATGAAAGTCTTATGTGGGCACTATCGCGCCTGGCAGAATTTACCTTCCCAGGCTTCTTTAGTCCCCATCGTTAGAGGCTGGATGGACCTGGGGCCTTTTTGATGTGGTGGTGCTAGAAAAAATCCTGCTGCTGGGGCTTGAACTCGGTGCCCCCCCCCGATTAGTAGACTGAGCACCAAACCACTCAGTCATCCAGACTGCCATTGAGAATTGATGGCATAGATTTTTGCTGTATACATTTTATGTTCCTTAACACAAAGAAGTAATTATAGTGATATAACATGTAGTGTGACAGTAAGATAAGTGTGATAATGTAGTGTGACAGTAAGATAAATATGATGATGTAGTGTGACAGTAAGATAAGTATGATGATGTAGTGTGACAGTAAGATAAATATGATGATATAGTGTGTCAGTAGGATAAGTATGATGATGTAGTGTGACAGTAGGATAAGTATGATGATGTAGTGTGACAGTAGGATACGTATGATGATGTAGTGTGACAGTAAGATAAATATGATGATGTAGTGTGACAGTAAGATAAGTATGATGATGTAGTGTGACAGTAAGATAAATATGATGATGTAGTGTGACAGTAAGATAAGTATGATGATGTAGTGTGACAGTAGGATACGTATGATGATGTAGTGTGACAGTAAGATAAATATGATAATGTAGTGTGAAAGATAACTATGATGATGTAGTGTGACAGTAAGATAAGTATGATGATGTGTGACAGTAGGATACGTATGATGATGTAGTGTGACAGTAGGATACGTATGATGATGTAGTGTGACAGTAAGATAAATATGATGATGTAGTGTGACAGTAAGATAAGTATGATAATGTAGTGTGAAAGATAACTATGATGATGTAGTGTGACAGTAAGATAAATTTGATGATGTAGTGTGACAGTAAGATAAATAATTTGATGTAGTCAACAATGAGTCTTTGTCACACATTCTTCTGAAGATGGTGATGAAACTTGATGATGATAGTGATGATCATGGTGATGAAGAGAGAATGGTGATGATAGCTTTGCAGTCAGTAGCTTCCTTACTTAATGAAGTATGCACAAGACTCAGTACCGTGACTTCAAGTCACATGGCCTGATTTTTCTTTCCACTAAGTTGCACATCAGGTATTTCTATGGCAGCCAGTTAAATCAGTGTGTGTATATTTTTTAAACAAAGGGTGCAGTGTTGGCATAACTTTCTGTGATTGTAAATTTTTGTAGTTGAAGATTTTTTTGTTTTTGCTTTTACCAAAATAAGAAACAGAAAATGTCAATAATTTGTATGTTTGTAATGGGTCCAAATAGAGCACAAGAAAGAGAGATGGAGAACAGGTAGCTCTGTTAAGTCATGGAGTTACCTGGGGAATGTGTTGTTGGTGTCATTGCTTTCCTTGACCTGTCAGCACATTAGAGGATGATCTGGTCATCATCGTACCTGGCAGCCTTTCCTTCCCTGGCTGCAGAAGAAACCAATTACTCATTTCTACAACCTGGGGGTGACTGAGATACCTCCAACTGGATTTGAACTACTGAATTTTGCTATGAGAGGCTAGTTCACTAGTTGTTTTGCCACTCAGGTGCCCCAAATGTTTTCAGAGAGAGATTTTAAAGAACTTTTTTTGGTGCACAAAGGATAATTGTTTTCCTGTTCACAAAGTTCTTTTGAAAAGCAAGCCATCACAGATGAGTTCCACTTAGAAAAGACAGTATCGGAAAATTTTACAACGGCCACAGTGATGGTTAAAAATGACCATCAGTGTGGCCTTTGGTTCTGTTCTAAGATAGTATGATCAGTTTTAAAATACCTTCAAGTGTTCAAAGCATTTTTTTCTGTTTCAGACAATTCCGTATGATGACTGGAGAGACTAGCATTCTGTTTCAGCAGACGTACATTGTACGTTGAGGAATTTTGTTGATATTTATTGCTTTCGTGGACTTCTGGGATAGCTGGCCCCGAGGATGTAGGCATCTGAGCTGTCTGTCACCTGAAATGAGTTAAATACATCTGGTAAATTTCAGAGAAGAATTTAGGCCAACAAAATTACACTCTCAGCTTCTCAGCACTTCATAACATGCACTGGTTCCATTTGAAGTTTCATGAAGTTGTGTAGTTTGTTGCGGTCAGTTTTTTTTTTTTGTGTGTGTGGAAAGTCTAATGTAAAAGTATTGTTAACATTTTGGTGTAGTTTTTGGTGCAGTGCTAGTTTGATACAGTCTGTTAAGTAGAGTGATAGTTTGGTAGTAGTGATAGCTTGGTAATTTCTGTTGAGTTAGGTGGTAATTTGGCATAGTCTGTTCAGCAAAGTGATAATTTGATACAGTCTGTTAAGTAGAGTGATAGTTTGGTACAGTCTGTTGAACAAAGTGAGTTTGGTACAGTCTGTGGAGCAAAGTTATAGTTTGGTACAGTCTGTTGAGTAGAGTGATAGTTTGGTAGTAGTGATAACTTGGTACATTCTGTTGAGTTAGGTGGTAATTTGGTACAGTCTGTTAAGCAAAGTGATTGTCTGCCATAGTCTGTTCAGCAAAGTGATAACTTGATAGTCTGTTAAGTAAAGTGATAGTTTGGTACAGTCTGTTGAACAAAGTGAGTTTGGTACAGTCTGTGGAGCAAAGTTATAGTTTGGTACAGTCTGTTGAGCAGAGAGATAATTTGGCACAGTCTGTGGAGCAAAGTTATAGTTTGGTACAGTCTGTTGAGCAGAGAGATAATTTGGCACAGTCTGTGGAGCAAAGTTATAGTTTGGTACAGTCTGTTGAGCAGAGAGATAATTTGGCACAGTCTGTGGAGCAGTGTGATAGAGTTTGGCACAGTCTGTGGAGCAAAGTGATAGTTTGGTAGTCTTTTGAGTCAGATGGTAGAGTGATTATGACACTGTGTACTATGCTCCAGATGGTAGTGTGATTATGACACTGTGTACTATGCTCAGTTCTGATTGTGTGAAGCCATGCTTGAGCACACGTGTAGAATCTGAAGAGCTGTAGAACAATGCTTGTAGAATCTGAAGAGCTGTAGAACAATGCTTGTAGCAAATCTTCCTGGAACATAATGCCCATACTAGTAAATATAGTGATAGAAAATTATGGAAAAACTTTGAAACTTTAAATCTGAGGTCTTGATTCCTTAAACAGAATGGTCACATATCATGTCATTTTTGTCAAAGATTGGTCAGATATCATGTAATTTTTGTCAAAGATGGTCAGATGTCATGTCATTTTTGTCAAAGATTGGTCACATGTCATTTTTGTCAAAGATTGGTCACGTGTCATTTTTATCAGAGATGATTTTCTCTGACTTTAAAAATATGTTGTGATTTAGAACTTTCTTCACTGAACAGTCTTTCTACATCTCATCTAGAAAAGTCATTCTACATCTAACCTAGAACAGTTTACATCTCACCTAGAACAGTCTTTCTACACCTCACCTTGAACAGTCTTTCTACTTCTCACCTGAGACAGTCTTTCTACATCTCACCTTGAACAGTCTTTCTACTTCTTGCCAGGGCAGTCTTTCTACTTCTCGCCCAAGCAACAGTCTTTCTACTTCTCGCCCAGGGCAATCTTTCTACTTCTCGCCCAGGACAGTCTGTCTACTTCTCGCCCAGGACAGTCTTTCTACTTCTCGCCCAGGACAGTCTTTCTACTTCTCGCCCAGGGCAGTCTTTCTACTTCTTGCCCAGGGCAGTCTTTCTACTTCTCGCCCAGGGCAGTCTTTCTACTTCTCGCCCAGGGCAGTCTTTCTACTTCTCGCCCAGGACAGACTTTCCATTTCTCGCCCAGGACAGTCTTTCTACTTCTCACCCAGGGCAGTCTTTCTACTTCTCACCCAGGACAGTCTTTCTACTTCTCACCCAGGGCAGTCTTTCTACTTCTCGGCCAGGACAGTCTTTCTACTTCTCGGCCAGGACAGTCTTTCTACTTCTCGCCCAGGGCAGTCTTTCTACTTCTCACCCAGGACAGTCTTTCTACTTCTCACCCAGGGCAGTCTTTCTACTTCTTGCCCAGGGCAGTCTTTCTACTTCTCACCCAGGGCAGTCTTTCTACTTCTCGCCCAGGGCAGTCTTTCTACTTCTCGCCCAGGGCAGTCTTTCTACTTCTCACCCAGGGTAGTCTTTCTACTTCTTGCCCAGGGTAGTCTTTCTACTTCTCGCCTAGGATAGTCTTTCTACTTCTCGCCCAGGGCAGTCTTTCCACTTCCCATCTAGTCATATAAGTTGAATCACATTTTTTTTTCGCAATCATGAAACCCTGTGAGTGATTTTCCTTTTGTTTGTGATCGTCTGTGTCATCCTGCAGACAGTTTGAAACCAGGAAGATGTTAGATGTTTATGGAAGATGTTGAAATGATGTCAGAGTGCAATACGTGATGTTTGTTGCTCATGATCATGTACATACTCCAGATTAACTGTTGCAACTTTATTTCTTATGAAGATGACATTGGTTTTCAGCTTGTTTCGTATGTCATTAATAAAAAAAGAATTTTTGTAACTTGAGATCTGAATGATTTCTGGAGGAAAAAAAAAAAACAAACCGGGAATCTGTTTTACTTGGAATGTGGATAATCAGCATATCTTTGAGAATGTAGATCCATGTGTTCTGTGAGATCTGTTTCACGAAAATTAGAAATCATGCAGAAATGTGCTTAGAATGAAGTGTGAACTGTAGACAGAACTCTCTCAGTCATGGAGAAAGAAAAATTGGCAACATAGCTTCTCAGTTCATCAGAGGACTAACCTCTCCTGCATCCGGGCCAGGTGTTTCAGCTTCTTAAAACAGCCAAAGCTTTTTGACCCAAAAGGAACCGGTGAAATAATTTTCTGACCCCCAGGGAACTTGTGTATAAAAGTTATTATATGACACATTAGTGTGATCAGTAAGCTGTACATATAATAATCGAATAAATTTATCAGCCTGTAATGATTGTTACCAGTGCTGTAATGATTGTTAGCAGGGCTGCTAGTGTTATGCAGCTTGTGAAGTTCAAAAAGTCTTGTGGAACATGTAAGGACCTGATATACTAAACCTTAGGGTTCATCGGAACCCAAAGTGAAAACTCATGAACTTAAGTATGTCATAATCTAAGAGAGATCCCCTTCCATTCACAACTCCCAGAGTCTGAGAGTATTGCGTTTTTACTGCTTTTATTAGATTCAAGATATTGTTTACGATATTTTCTTCCTTTTTTTTTGGTTGGTTGGCCTCACTGCTGTCCTTGTCGAGCTTCGAACTTTTCCCTTATATTTTCTGGACTGTTGCTATAATCATGTTTTGTTTTGGTGTTTACCAGTGCACTTTGCTGTTTAATGCTGTCTGTTGCGCAGACAGTGTGCAAGTCTTTTTCTGTACAGGTACTTTTATAGTAATCAGATTCTCTTTTGTTTTTTTTTTATGCTTGTATTTTGCCGTGCGCATTTTGTTATGAGGCCAGTTTGCCTTTCAAGAACTGTGCAGATATGTTACAGAAACGGTGAATGTGTATAGTTCTTTGGAGAATAAATTCTGGCCGTGTGAGTTACGAGAGGTATAACAGATAAATGTATGAGAGATAAACATTGTCTTGCTATGTTTTTGTTTCCAGCAGCAAGGGGGCATATGTATCTGTCAAGTGACTAATGGCAATCTTTTGATTGCTTTGCTCTGCCATAATTTTGGTCATTTTGATCTGGCATTGTGGGTTTTTGATACGTCCTGTTACATTCATTGTATGGTCGTCTGTAATGAGGGATTAATGTGTAACGTGATTATGGTAATGAGCTCTCATTAATTATGCTTGCATTTTATGAAAACTGTTCTGGTGATGTACCAGCTTATGATCATTTAAGGTACTTGAGACCTGTATTTTCTTCTAAGGAGAAGGAATAGAACCACACCCTCTCTCTGCTCACATCATAAGAGGTGACTAAAAGATGGTTTACACCTATTCTTTTGACATCAGTAAACTTCCTTAAACTGATTGCATGTAAATAGCCTGTTTTTTTTCTTTAATATCTTTGTATACCAACAGCCTTTTGTACAGTATAATCTGGTGTACTTTACCCTTCATTTTCAGGGTCAGTCTTCCCAACAGAAGTGTTAGGTACCAATTTGTACAACTGAATATACTTGCCCTCAGCAGATCTGATCTTCACCCCACTCATTAAACTGCTAAAAAAATCATTAACTCTGTCAGCACTTGTGCTCCGGTAAAATATATGATGGATCCATTCAGCATTGCACTTTAGTGCTAAACTTCAGACATGAATTGGGTTTTTGCACTTTAGTGCCAAGGAGAGGTCAGACTTCAGACCTGAATTGGGTTGAGTCCTTAGATCTTAATTCCTTAAGCTCTGGATAGAGAAAAGCTACACAACATGATAGATCTTTGCCTAGTATTTTTACCTCTGTATGTAGAGAATACAGAGTTGTGTATGCCATAGTAGTGTATAACAGTTCCTGGAGAAAATATGAATTAGAAGCATTCTGATATTGAGTTAAATAACAAAAAACATTTGCCAGTTGAGCAGTTCCAGATTCTAATATCTTCTTACATGATTCTTACATCTTCTTACATGATTCTTACAAGATAGTCTGCCAAGTTTTCCTATTTTTGGTGAGTTCCAGATTCTTACATCTTCTTACAAGATAGTCTGCCAAGTTTTCCTGTTTTTGGTGAGTTCCAGATTCTTACATCTTCTTACATGATTCTTACAAGATAGTCTGCCAAGTTTTCCTGTTTTTGGTGAGTTCCATATTAATGTGGTTAAAATAAATGATTGACTGATGTCAGGATGGCAGGTAATGAGTCATGTTGACATTAGAGATAGAAATTCCACAACCGAATGAGCGGTACATGAACCGGGTACTCCAGAAGAGTGTGTGACCATCTAGCTCCAAGATTACAGCACACACTAATCATTTCTCAGACATGGAGTATCACTTGGGAAGGCATCCTTTGTTGTTGATTGGTTCAAACAAAACAAGATGGTTACCATTCCACTGATGTATAATGTTTGATATTCATTCTTTCTCTTGTGATATCACTTCCTCCTCATGTCTCAAAGTTTTGTCTTAACTTTTTTTTGTTTTCTAGGCTCCTCCACCTTATACTTCACCTACTTATCCCTCAGTTATTTCTAGTTTTGATTATTATATTAAAGAACAAGACCCAAAGTATTTTAGGTTGCTCGAAGTGTGCAAGTCATGAGAAGGTTCATGAATGTGATACTGCAGATGTCATAATGAATGTTCAAGCATGTTATACAAGCATCATCACCAGCACATAATCATAGCAGAAAATCGAGAAAACAAGATACATAAATTCAACGCAAAATTTTGTGGCCTGAATCAAAGAGCTTCTGTTACTGCATTGACCCCAAAAACTGCCCTTCTTTCACCTGAGAACCCAGTTCATTCTACTCTGAGCACAGGAAAGAGTTTGGTTTTTTTGGCTCATTCAGAAAGGGGAAATAATGTGAATGTGAGTTCATGCTCAGTGATGTTCTAAATTATCATAGGTGCACTCAATGATTTTCTAAATCAGGGTAGGTATGAAAGATGATTTTCTAAATTATCATGTGTGTACACAATGATTTTCTAAATCATGGTAGGTACGCCAGATGATTTTCTAAATTATCCTGTGTGTACACAATGATTTTCTAAATCATGGTAGGTACGCCAGATGATTTTCTAAATTATCCTGTGTGTACACAATGATTTTCTAAATTTATTGTAAGCGTTACTGGTTGATTTTCTAAATTTCTGCAGGTATGCCTGAATATTTTCTAATTTGGTATAGGCATGCCTTTTTATTTTTAAGCTAATGATAAACACTTTCTGAATTGATATTCTAAATTTTAATAGAACTAGCAAATCTGAACAGTGTGCATTCACATGTGAGTTCTAGATCTGCTTGTGCTGCATTCTTCATTGCTGCAGCATCCAAGTAAGATGTCTAAACCTCTTTGTGCATCTGTGTGGCATGAGCTTGCCTGTTTGTCTGGACATCAGCATGACATGAACAAAATCTGGCCCCTGTGTGCCTCATCAAACCATCAGATTGATTTTTTTTTTTTTCCATGGGAAGATTTTTTTTTTAAAAGTAAGACACAAGCAAAATGGCAAAACTTTACTCTGAGCATTTCTCTGTATTATTTCATGTTTGTTGCCTCAAATGCCTTTAGAAACAATGCTTATTTTTCTTAATCTGTACTTTTATTATCATTCAAGGATCTTATTTTAGGGAGTGGAACTCGTATAAAAGAACAGGTTTTTGATGTAAGAGCTGGCGTGATGTGTATGAGATTTGTTCTTTATACAGTATGTACATTTTATTCGCATAGAAGTATAATTATGTAATATGTGTGTGTGAACTGTATGTGATATGTAGGTCTAATTGTGCATGACTGAGATCAAGAAAAATGGAGGATATGGTCATCTCATTCACTTAGATCAAAATTCCTTCTCTGAAAGAGGCAGTTTTCTTACTTCTGGTAACTAAATTACAGCTAAAATGATGACCCTTTTGAATGTTTTCTTTCTCTCTCCTTCTCCCTCATGTCTGCTCACTCATGTGAATCTCTCCTCGCTGTTGAAGAAAATTGTCATATTTTGCAAATAATAAATGTATCATGTTGCTTAGCAACTTCAACCATGCTCTCTTGTCTCTGATTTTGTTTTTATTGTTGTGTTGTCGTTCTGTTATATAAAGGCAAACCAAAATGGTATATTTTCTTCAGCATTCGGTGCTGAGTGATGCTGGATTCAAAATCTGGAGGCTAGGATAATGTCCACATTTGTCACTGTCATTGAATTAATACATCAGATATCCCCAAATAATATTATAGACACAATCAACAGTAAAACATGAAATCATTTTTATATGAGGGCAAGTAAATAGTCCTTCAAAACAAGGGATGTAAATGTTGAAAAAATATGCAAAGACTCGAGGGCGAGTCAGCCTTAAAATATTAATTTTAATGATTACATCCCTTGATAACCGACCCCCCCCCCCCCTTTTTTTATCCCAACTTTGTGATAGCAATGAAAACCAGTGGCACAAGAGAAGAGGTATAATCATCAACACTTGTTACTGAAGCTAACCAAGTAGATGGAGAGGTATAATCATCAACACTTGTTATTGAAGATCATATAGCCATCTACTGAGTGCTGTCAACTAAAATTTACTTAGTGAAGTCTCCTAGCAGAAGTCACCTGATGGGAAAACCCCATTTTAATAGAGCCCCCCCCCCCCCCAGTCACCACTTTCTCCAGCATTAACTACCAAATAGACGAACCTTCCTGACAGACCCCCCCCCCCCCCCCAGTCACCATGTACTACTCGTGCGTGGCCTATTAAACTAGAATAAGCATTACACAACTAAAAGCTTCGGCTAGTAGTAAGCCAATTTATTTAACAATATGAAAAAAGTACATTTATAACCTACTGCATTATTTTCTCAACTTTTAAAGTTATGGATGAGTTTCCTGTAGGGACACAAGTTCCTCAATATCAGGTTGAAAAGTGCTAAGAAGAAAGGTATTACTGCCCTCGTCTAAGAAGAAAGGTATTACTGCCCTCGTCTAAGAAGAAAGGTATTACTGCCCTCGTCTAAGAAGAAAGGTATTACTACCCTCGTCTAAGAAGAAAGGTATTACTACCCTCGTCTAAGAAGAAAGGTATTACTACCCTCGTCTAAGAAGAAAGGTATTACTACCCTCGTCTAAGAAGAAAGGTATTACTGCCCTCGTCTAAGAAGAAAGGTATTACTGCCTCGTCTAAGAAGAAAGGTATTACTGCCCTCGTCTAAGAAGAAAGGTATTACTGCCCTCGTCTAAGAAGAAAGGTATTACTGCCCTCGTCTAAGAAGAAAGATATTACAACCCTCGTCTAAGAAGAAAGGTATTACTACCCTCGTCTAAGAAGAAAGGTATTGCTGCCCTCGTTTGCTGCTTCTTTTTCCTCTCAACGCCTCCCTACTCTCCCCCCCCCCCCAATTGACCTTTTTCTTTCACAGCCCCCCTCCCCCGGGTCTTTTCCAAAGTCCACAGAGGGGCATTATCGCCCACTTTGGGAAACACTGTTCTATTTTTTTTCCATATATGTCCTAGACGGGCAGGCTACCGACAGTGAAACGCGCGCATATGCACGGGGCAGCAAAAATGGATAATATGGGGGGGGGGGGGGGGGTGCGGGACGGGACAAAAAATGGAAAAAGTGGGGAAATAACACATAATTATACCAAAAATACGCTAAAGTGAATTAGTTATTTGCTCCGAAGGGACCACGTGAGCATCTCTAAAACAGCAATACAATTGAATCTCAATGAAGAGAAAGACAGGCCGGCGAAGGAAGTGGAGATAATTCGTTGTTCCTCTGCAAGGTGCCACAAAGCGTACTGGGTCGCGTGGTCATCAGGGTATATAGACGAATGGATGTACCCTACCTCTTAAATATTTCAGATCTTTCTCTCTCTCTCTCTATATATATATATATATATATATATATATGGCAAAAAGACTAACGACATACCTCCTAGACAATGGTTACGTTGATATATCCGTGCAGAAGGGAGGAATCCCAGGTTTCCCAGGATGTCTCGAGAATGCGTCAATGATTTGGGAAGCTATTCATCAGGCAAAATCTGGAAAGCAAGATCTACAGGTAATATGGCTTGACCTAGCCAATGCGTATGGCTCAGTACCGCACCAGATGATATGGCTAGCACTAGACATGTATCATGTGCCAAAAGAAATTACAAATATGCTGAAAAGGTACTTCACAGGGTTCCTCATGAGGTTTGGAACATCAGGATATACTACAAGATGGATCGAGCTCCAGGTAGGAATTGCAATGGGTTGTACAATATCTCCCATACTGTTCGTACTAGCCATGCAAGTAATCCTGAGAGCAGCAGAAGGCCCAAGATTCAGAAATGGATGTCAAATGCCACCACTAAAAGCATTCATGGATGACACAACAGTAATAACAACCAGTGAAGCACAGGCACGAAAGATGTTAGAGCGTTTGGACAGACTTATCATATGGTGCCGCATGAGCTTCAAGCCAAAGAAGTCAAGAAGCCTGTCACTCATGAAAGGGAAAGTGATAGAAAGATCGTACACAGTGGCAAATCAAATAATCCCGACTGTAGGGGAAGAGCCCGTGAAGAGTCTTGGCAGAGTATATGATGCATCCATGAAGGACTCAAGCGCTGTGAAGCAGGTTATAGAAATGGCGCAGAATGGACTGAGTATCATAGACAAAAGCAGGCTACTGGGTAAGTTCAAAATATGGTGCCTCCAGTTCATGCTGATTCCAAAACTGATGTGGCCACTACTCATTTACGAAGTAAGTACCAGCACAGTAGAGGCAGTCGAAAGAAAGATAAATAAAGCCATAAGAAAGTGGTTGGGCGTACCACCAAGATTAACTGATGTAGCACTGTACTGCAAGAAGAGCAAACTGCAGCTGCCATTCAAATCTGTGGTTGAAGAATACAAGGTAGGAAAAACAAGACTTGCAATGATGCTACAAGAATCTACAGATCCGGTGGTACGAGAAGTGCAGCCAACACTTAAAACTGGACGAAAATGGAAAGTAGGTGAGGAAGTGACCACAGCCAGGGAAACGCAGGAGCTGAAAGAAGTAATAGGGTACACCCAGACCAACAGAAGGGGATTTGGTCATGGCGAAATCAAATGGTGGTCAAAGGCCTCCTGCAAGGAAAGAAGGGATATGATCATCAGCGAAGTAGAAGTAAGGAACTTAAAGAATGACAAGCGGGTCCAGAAGGCAGTCCAACAATCACAACAAGGGCAATGGACAATATGGGAGGAAGTCCTGCAGAGATCACCAACATGGAATGACATCTGGAAAATGGCACCCTTGAGGCTCAGCTTCATCATCAGAGCTACTTATGACCTTCTGCCTACAGGCTCCAACCTATACAAATGGGGTGTATCAGAAGATACAAAGTGCTCTCTCTGCAACGAAAGGCAAACATTGGAACATGTGCTGTCAGCATGTAGAGTGTCTTTAGGGCAAGGACGGTACACCTGGCGGCACAACAGAGTGTTGCAGAAACTAGTAGCCATCGTAGACAGGGCAAACGATAAAGCAAATAACAGCAAAAGAATTGAGGTCCCACCTAAATACTTCATAGGTATCAAATATTGAAATCAGGGACATTCCCTTACCATCACTTCTAGATGGTACAAATGACTGGGAAGTGACAGCGGACCTTCCAGAAAGAAGAGAATACCCGACTGCCATCAAGAACACATGAATGCGACCAGACATTGTAGTGTACTCCACAGAAAAACAGGAATTAATAATGATCGAGCTTACGATCCCATACGAAACTAGAATAGAGGAACAGCATTTATTCAAATTGGAGAAGTACAATGATCTGGTCAAGCAACTGAGGCAGGAGGTAGGAATCAGGGCAAAAGTGATAACTGTAGAAGTGGGAGCAAGGGGATTCATAGCAACATCAGCATATGACTTATGTAAACAACTGGGCATAAAGGGACAAGCAAGAGCAAGGGCATTGGGAAGCCTTTCAGAAACAGCAGAAAGGGCCTCATGCTGGCTGTGGAGTATGCGAAACAAGCATTGGGAACATAAGTAATTTCATTTGCCACAACCAATACCAGTCCTCCGTAGCTAAATCGCTAAAGACGCACTTCAAAAGCGCAGTGCCAACTGGGTTCGATCCCGGGACCGGGAAAAAAAAGCAACAACTCATGACCCAGAGGGGCCCAACCCCCTTAAAGTGTCCGGAGTTTAAAGGGCCGAAACACTTGTCTGAGGGGGGGGGGGGGGTACTTCCTCTGATGATCTGAATGAGTTATGTTGTTGTTCCGCTCTCTACGGTAGAGTTTCCTGCATGTATATATAAAACAGCGTCCTTAGAACCGGAAATGTTCTAAAACCGGAAACAATAAAAACGAAAATACAAAGGTCGCGGTGTTCTTCATGTCTGCCGTATCGGCAACTTTCTTGGCTTTGTAAAGTTCTGATAAGCGCTGCCAGCGACGGTGGCCTTCACGACGATCTGCAAAGATCAGCATCCAATCCCGAACAAAAGGAAACGAGAAAGAACAGTTCTGTGACTGTTATTCCAAAGATAAGCTGACCTTAACGTGTGCATTTTAACAGTTTATTTTCTCCAAAGGTATATCTGAAAAGGTTGAAAATGTTTAGACTATTTACAAAGGTAAAATTTTCTAGAAAATTCTTTTTTTTTTTCAGAAATTTTACTACATATATCTATTTAGATAAATGATTTTTTTATTTTAAAGATTTAAACTTGTTACGGGATGAAGCATGGGGCTGTATTACTGTAGATTTACTGGTAGATCTGAACTTCTTCATGTGACGTGTCCTTTTCAGAACGTTGTCCCTCTCACAGCCTCCCTGAATGTAATACGATCTCGCGCAAGTTGACCGGCGTCTTGCAGTGACACATTCAGACTTTCCCTGATGTCCTGAGTCCATCTACAGTGAAGTCGTCCCTTTTCTTTTTTCCCTGGCTCTGTGCCTTCTATTATCAACCTCTCCAAGCTGTTGTGTCTCTTGATGTGGTTGAAGTATCTCAGCTTTCTCATTTTTTGGGTGTTAGCAAGCCAGTGTTCTACAACACCTAACCCCATCAGTATCTCTTTATTTGATTTTCTTTCTATCCAAGTGCCATTCCGTAACATTTCATTTCAAATGCTGCTATTATCTTTTCTAGTGATTTAAGTATCTGTGTTCCACATTTGTACGTTGCCACTGGGAAAATGTAAGCTCTTAGTAAATATAGCTTTGTTTTCTTGTTGGTACCTTGCCACATACTTTCATTTGCTCTAGTTTCTGTGATGCAGCTGCTGGTCTTCTAGCTGAGGTTCATCCACCCTGATATAACCTTCAGACAAGTGGCAGTGATTTTCTCCTCCCACCAAAAAGAGTCTCAGACTTGCTTTCTCTGCAGGGATGTCAACTTTACCTGACTGTGACCCTGCCTGCCGTTGCTGTACCTTCTGTATAACCAAACTTGGTGTCAGCAAGGGTGACTAACTCTGAATTAATATTCACTATTCAGATGATTCCCAGGATCATTTCCTTCGTTGAGACATCACAATGCAATAACCAAGTCTGTGCTGCTGGCTACATGACACGGTGAAGTTTATTGGATGGAACTTGATGATGATGGATGTTGGATGGATGATAAATACATTGAACAATATTTCGAACTACAGGTCTTCAGCTCTACCATCAAACAGTCAGGCCATACAGCTGATATAAGGCTTCCATTCCAGAGAAACAGTCAGGCCATACAGCTGATATAATGCTTCCATTCCAGAGAAACAGTCAGGCCATACAGCTGATATAATGCTTCCATTCCAGAGAAACAGTCAGGCCATGCAGCTGATATAAGGTTTCCATTCCAGAGAAACAGTCAGGCCATACAACTGATATAAGGCTTCCATTCCAGAGAAACAGTCAGGCCATACAGCTGATATAAGGTTTCCATTCCAGAGAAACAGTCAGGCCATACAGCTGATATAAGGTTTCCATTCCAGACAGTCAAGCCATACAGCTGATATAATGCTTCCATTCCAGAGAAACAGTCAGGCCATGCATCTGATATAAGGTTTCCATTCCAGAGAAACAGTCAGGCCATACAGCTGATATAAGGCTTCCATTCCAGACAAACAGATGAACATGACTTCAGGCAAAACATCAGCAGTATCCATCAGCTGGTCTGCTTCATCATTTCCAGAGACAATGCATGCTTGGGGGCAGGTTCACTAGTGGGGGGAGGGGGCAGTGCTTCGGGGCTCTTATGGGTGATCTCATTTTAATGAAGACATGTAGAATGTGAAAATAAAATCTCATCACTGAGGTAGAGGGTCCTTACAAAAGTTCTGTTAGATCCCTCTCTAGGGACGCAGATAAATGATTTTACAAGCTGTTGAAAGCTGTGCTGACACAGAGTTCCCTTCGTACTGAGGCATCTTTAAGTTTCTGTAGCGTCCTCATTGATGTGCAGATGAGCGTATTTCTTTGTTGTGTTGCCGACCGGTTCAGTGCATTCGTAGTTGCCATTATTCCCATTGCTAGGATCCTTGTGATACAGACTGCTGAACTTCTCTACAGTTTTGCTTTGTGTGGGTGCTTTGAATGTCCATTCACCTTGTCTGTGGTAAATGACTGATCCTTTGGTGTAGCTTACAGCATCCTTATCCCTGGACATATTTCAGAACCATTTTCACATCCCAGGGCAGTAGCCTGTATTTTTCCATGTCAGAACCATCCTGAGAGTTTTTTTGTTTTTTTTTTTAATATGGGTGCTGTCACTATAGTTTTGTCACATCAGAGCTGTCACTATAGTTTTGTCACATCAGAGCTGTCACAAGTCAGAGTCATCCCAGCAGTTTTCATGACATGGAGCCTCATGCCAGAGTTGTGAACTCTAAAAGCAAATATAAATAAACAATGACAGAGGATACTAAGATAATAATAACTATGACAAAGGATAATAAGATAAATAAACCGTGACAAAGGATACTAAGCTAAATAGACTATGACAAAGGATAATAAGATAAATAAACTATGACAAAGGATACTAAGATAAATAGACTATGATAAAGGATACTAAGATAAATAAACAATGACAAAGGATACTAAAATAAACAGTGACAAAGGATACAAAAATAAATAAACAATGACAAAGGATACTAAGATTAAAAAAAACAATGACAAAGGATACTAAGATAGATGAACAATGACAGAGGGTGATAAGATAAATAAACAGTGACAAAGGGTACTAAGATAATAAATAATGACAAAGGATACTAAGATTAAAAAAAAACAATGACAAAGGATACTAAGATTAAAAAAAACAATGACAAAGGATACTAAGATTAAAAAAAAAACAATGACAAAAGATACTAAGATAGATGAACAATGACAGAGGGTGATAAGATAAATAAACAGTGACAAAGGATAGTAAGATAAGAAAAAATCCTGAATGACCTGGCCAAACTTACTGGAAGAATTGGAAGAGAGAGAGAGAGAGAGAGAAAGGAAGAGACATGATTAGAGACACAACGATTGTGCAGTTGTATAAAGAGATTAAAAATGTGTGGCAACATCTGTAAACATGATATTTGTAATGATGATGATGGTGATGAAATATCACTTCCAGCCAAAGTAAATAATCAGTTTATTATTTTTTTCTCTGTAGAGTAGCGTATCCCTACATAGTTCAAGAAGAATGTCATCCCGTGTTGTTAGCTGGAAAGACAGATGGGATTTGGGACGTACTGGCTTTCACAAGACAGAGATTAACCCGTAAGTGTGACTTTGTGTAATTCATTTCAGTTTTACCTGTGGAATCTGAATGTATGTTGCACTCTGTGAAAGTTTTTACACTATGTACCAAGTTAGAGCATTGTCAGTCATGTGTGCACCATCGTGTGTCATCCTTGATGTTTCCAGTCAGCTCGGATGTTTCCAATCAGCTCAGATGTTTCCAATCAGCTCGGATGTTTTTCTTTTTTTTCCATGCTTTCTTTTTTTTTTTTTAAGACGACGAAAACAACAGGCTGTGACCCGGTGGTGCTGCAAACCGGGTCCACCCGTAACAAGATGTGTACCATACCCCCGGCATTCAATGTACAGGGCAGGCCTCATGCATCTCGTTTAGTTAAAAAATAACCAAGCTTTTGTTTAACCAAAGGGCATGTTGACCAGGGTACCTGCCAAGAGGACACTTTGACCTCGGCCACTTTGATCTTAGCTCAAAGGCCGGTTCTAAGGACTGCAAATGTGCCACAAACAGCCTCTGGCAGACAAGTCCAGCTCCTGGCCTTCCCGTGGCAGAACTGTTTAAACTGACAGGAGAAGGGGTGAGGGCAAATATCTGGCGCCTGAAAACCAGTTACTTAGGGTAGATGAGTGGCACGTTTGGTAGCTCATCTGCCGCTGTTGGCGAGATTTTTCAGCTGCCGTGCATGGAGCGGTGCTCCTCCCAGCCAATGAAGAAAGGTGCAAATGAGGTTGCCGCACAGCATCACTGCAGAAAAGGTGGTAGAAAGGATAAAGCGAAGCAAACAGTCAAATCACGGCACCTCTGGTCTGGAGGTCGGCCACGTCCTGAGTGCAGTCATATAGGGTGAAATGCATGAACCGGCTTGTCCCAGAGGTTAAGACACTGCTGGCGAGACTCTTCAAATGCCGTGCGTGGAGTGAAGCTCCTCCCGGTCAAGGAAGAAATGCGGAAAAGAAATAAAGGTTGCTGTGCGGCGCCGATGGAAAAAGGTGGTGGAAAGTGAAGTTTAACTGGTATATCCAGTAGTATCGCTACGAGAGCTATACCACGGCACCTCTGCTCTAGAGGCCGGCCGCGTCCGAAATACACCTGCACTGGTGAAATATGCCTAAACCAGCACACACCAGGGGTGGAACTTGATGGCTAGACATGTCATGCCACCTCCGCTCTAGAGGTCGGTCACGCCTGATATTCACCCATACTGGTGAATTTTGCCTAAACTGGCTCATACCAGGGGTGAATCTTGAAGGCTATGCATGTCACAGTACCTCTGCTCTAGAGGTCGGTCTCGTCCCAAACACGCCCATACTGGGATAATGCCTAAACCGGCTCAACCCAGGGGTAGAAGTCACTAGTGGCGAGGATTCGTCCTCCTGGACAAAAGCTCCATCCTGGTCACAACTAGGAAGGGTAGCGGCCACGACCGCAAAATGTTGAAGTCGGAGACACTGGACCAGGGAAGTCTAGATAGGCAACCACCTCTCACCCAGCGGGGATGTTTGCGTATCCTAATCACGCTGAGGTTTTCCGGTGAGAAAGTCCAACTCTGGACTGGATGGGCAACCACCTCTCACCCGGCGGTGATACACGGGTATCTCAAAACATGTCGAAGTTTTCCGGTGAGAAGGTCCAACTCAAGCCTGGGTGGGCTACCGCCTCTCACCCAGCGGGGATGCACTGATATCCTAAACACGCCGAGGTCTTCCGGTGAGAAAGTCCAACCCTAGACTAAACTGGTGCAATGAAAACCACGGTGTCCCGCAATCCCGCTTCCAAGACCCACCAAGAATACAGGCTAAAGCCCTGTGATACTCTGAACCCCTGGTGGTCCTCTCGTGGATCTTGTGTGGTCTTTTCGGGGACCACACAGGGGACCACGGGACCTAACGAGGACCACAGGCGTGAATTCAGTAGGATTACAGTGCGGTTTTGGTGGTAGAAGCGAACGAAGAAGAAGAAGAAGCTCAAAGGCCGAGAAGCTGCTTGGTCAGAGATGTTTTTCTCTTGGCCTTCTTCATCTTCTTTTTCCCTTGAATTTTCCAGTCTGCTAAGTTCTGTAACTTCATGTCTAAGAAATTTTGACTGCCATTTCCTTATAACTTTGAACTAGTTTTCCTTGTAAAATCTCTAAAGACCTCATTCTCTGAGGAAAAATGTACATCCCTAATTTATAAAACTTAAATTAACTTTGTCTATAAAAGACACTGAAATAATAAATGATAGGCAGCAACAGAAAGAATGTGACTTCAGGTGGAACAAGTTGTCTCCCTTCATTCATTTATGACTTTAGAGTGATGTGCCCTTGAAGCAAGACCAATTACTCCTCTACATTTTGCTTCAGATGTAATTTTTTTTTTTATGCACATCTTTCATCTTCTTCATGCAGCAGTTCTTGCTTTACACTTGAAGAGTTGATGATTCAGGAGGTAGTTTCCACTTGGATGGTCAGTCGTGTTTGTTCCAGCACTTTTCATTCTTTCACACATCTCAGTAGTGTTTGTTCCAGCACTTTTCATTCTTTCACACATCTCAGTAGTGTTTGTTCCAGCACTTTTCATTCTTTCACACATCTCAGTAGTGTTTGTTCCAGCACTTTTCAGTCTTTCACACATCTCAGTAGTGTTTGTTCCAGCACTTTTCATTCTTTCACACATCTCAGTAGTGTTTGTTCCAGCACTTTTCAGTCATGTTTTCACACATCTCAGTAGTGTTTGTTCCAGCACTTTTCAGTCTTTCACACATCTCAGTAGTGTTTGTTCCAGCACTTTTCATTCTTTCACACATCTCAGTAGTGTTTGTTCCAGCACTTTTCAGTCTTTCACACATCTCAGTAGTGTTTGTTCCAGCACTTTTCAGTCATGTTTTCACACATCTCAGTAGTGTTTGTTCCAGCACTTTTCAGTCTTTCACACATCTCAGTAGTGTTTGTTCCAGCACTTTTCAGTCATGTTTTCACACATCTCAGTAGTGTTTGTTCCAGCACTTTTCATTCTTTCACACATCTCAGTAGTGTTTGTTCCAGCACTTTTCAGTCATGTTTTCACACATCTCAGTAGTGTTTGTTCCAGCACTTTTCAGTCATGTTTTCACACATCTCAGTAGTGTTTGTTCCAGCACTTTTCAGTCATGTTTTCACACATCTTTCACAAGCATGTGTCTGCCACCAACAGTCATGCACAGATTTATATTGACTTCGAGTCATGGTCTTTGTACATACAGCTGAGATCCTGTAGAAACAAATCTGAGAAAGTTTTAGAAATGGTCAGCCATCATTAGTGGCCAGGTTTGACAGTTTCTAAAACATTTTCAGATTTTTCCTATTGATTCTCAGCTGAATGTTTAAGTGGCCATAACTCAGTTGCTTATCAGTGGCAGTAGTGTTGACAGCCATAAAATGCTACATTGTACACATCCAAATTATAATACAGTACTGTACCTAATATGTAATGGACAGATATGAGAGATTGATACATTTATGATACTTTTTTTATGCTATTTTGTATATTTTGTTAAAGAAATAAAAAATGCAATGTACAGTAAATATGCAGTTAAAGTTTCCTTCTGTTATGCTAGATTGTCTGCTGCCTGTCTTCAGCTTTTGCCTTGTCTTGTCTCCTTCCTCATATACGTTTCGGTGTTGAGGAGACAAATAGACATCTTGAAAGGGCAAGGCAGTCTTCTTCAGATAAAGGGATCCAGTGGTATTTGGGTCAGATAGCTTTTTTTAGACTGTAGGTAATCCGAGTGTTTTGCATTTATTAGTAAATAACATTTCTTATCAAAATAAAACCATTTGTTGGATAAAACTTTGGCAATAGATTCAGACATTAAAATTGGTTTTCCAAAAAATCTTTAACAAAGGACAGGAAAGAGGTCAAGTTTTAGAAAATTGTAATGTGTACTAGATGTTAACTTATCAAAACAATGATAAGTGAAGAAAACTGATGATGTTTGATTTGCTACAGATACCAGGAAACGGGTCTTAAGCCAGTATTACTATATTATTGGAGTGAATTATAATCATTAATAGAGACAACGAGAGCATTAGAGGTAAATGAAATGTTGTTTCTACACAGAATGTTAAGAATAACATGGGCAGCTAAAATAACAAGTGAAAAATGCCAAAGAGAACCCAGTGAGAAATGAACCTTGTAAAGAGCACACTACAGGGGAGACAGTCAAGGTTCATTGGTCATATGAGAAGAGGAGGAATTGAAGATATCATGACAGCAGGGAAAATGAGAGGCAGGAAAGGAAGAGGCAGACCAAGAGAGAAAATCTTGGTTTGGCAAAATAGCTTAGGAGAAACATGACAGAACCGATGGAAAACGTGAAAGATCAGAAACTTTGTAGAGACACGGTCGTTGATGCTTCCAGGTGTGGCACATGATGATGATGTTTAGGCATTTTATCGGGCAACCCTGAAAGTGCTGAGCCGTGTCATATTTTTTTATTCACCCTGAACAGAATGCTCAGCAAGCACATTGACAAGCTGATCTCAGGCAGCAGGATAAACCAGGTCTTCTTCCCTCTTTGTGGGAAGTCTGTGGACATGAAGTGGTGAGTTCCCATTGTGAGTCAAGTCTGTGGTAATTGTAGATAAGTTATGTCAAGTCTGTGCTGGCTGTAGGTAAGTTGTGTCAAGTCTGTGCTGACTGGAAGTAAGATATCATATCAAGTCTGTGCTGACTATAGGTAAGTTATGTCAGTTCTGTGCTGGCTGTAGGTAAGTTGTGTCAAGTCTGTGCTGACTGGAAGTAAGATATCATATCAAGTCTGTGCTGACTGTAGGTAAGTTGTGTCAGTTCTGTGCTGACTATAGGTAAGTTATGTCAGTTCTGTGCTGGCTGTAGGTAAGTTGTGTCAAGTCTGTGCTGACTGGAAGTAAGATATCATATCAAGTCTGTGCTGACTGTAGGTAAGTTGTGTCAGTTCTGTGCTGACTGTAGGTAAGTTGTGTCAGTTCTGTGCTGACTGTAGGTAAGTTGTGTCAGTTCTGTGCTGACTATAGGTAAGTTATGTCAGTTCTGTGCTGACTGTAGGTAAGTTGTGTCAAGTCTGTGCTGACTATAGGTAAGTTATGTCAGTTCTGTGCTGACTGTAGGTAAGTTGTGTCAAGTCTGTGCTGACTATAGGTAAGTTATGTCAGTTCTGTGCTGACTGTAGGTAAGTTGTGTCAAGTCTGTGCTGACTATAGGTAAGTTATGTCAGTTCTGTGCTGACTGTAGGTAAGTTGTGTCAAGTCTGTGCTGACTGGAAGTAAGATATCATATCAAGTCTGTGCTGACTGTAGGTAAGTTATGTCAGTTCTGTGCTGACTATAGGTAAGTTATCATTTCAAGTCTGTGATTACTGTAGGTAAGTTATCATGTCAATTCTGTGATAACTTTAGGTAGGTCATAATGTCAGGTCTTTACTAACTGTAGACATTTCAAATCTCTTCTAACTATAGGTAAGTTATCATGTAAAAACTTTCAGTTAAGCTATCATGTCAGGTATGTATTTTACTTCAGGTAATATAAGGAAAAAGGAGAAATCTGTGTCAAAGAGATGACATATACATAATAGTTAAAACATAGCTATTATGGAAGTCAATGTACAGCTGATCTGAAGAATGTTAATTTGTCATTATCACAGAACATTAAACAATGATTGTGGCAGTTGGTCACCTGCAGTTGTCTGGAATTTTGTGGCTTTGCAATTTCATGTTTATTTTACACCAAAAATGTTCAGTATAACTATACCTATACACCAGAACCTGATCACAGGGTGTGGATCTAAGACAGAAGCTGTGAGACTCCCACCAGAATGTGGAGAACAAAGCAGAACTCAATCTGGAACCCTGTCATCAGAACCAAGTCCACAAGTTCTGCAGATTTTGGTGGCCATTCCATAGTTTCTTTCTGAGGTTTATGGTTTCCTTCCTGAGGTTAATAGTTTCTTCCTGAGGTTTATAGTTTCTTCCTGAGGTTAATAGTTTCTTCCTGAGGGTTATAGTTTCTTCCTGAGGGTTATAGTTTCTTTCTGAGGTTTATAGTTTCTTCATGAGGTTTGTAGTTTCTTTATGAGGTTTGTAGTTTATTCTTGAGGTTTACAGTTTCTTCCTGAGCTTTGTAGTTTCTTTCTGATGTTTGTAGTTTCTTTCTGAGGTTTATAGTTTTTTCCTAAGGTTTATATTTTCCTTCTAAAGTTTATAGTTTCTTCCTAAAGTTTATAATTTCCTTCTGAAGTTTATAGTTTCTTCATGAGGCTAATAGTTTCCTTCTGAAGTTTATAGTTTCTTCCTGAGGTTAATAGTTTCTTCCTGAGGGTTATAGTTTCTCCCTGCAATTCGTAGCTTCTTCCTGAGGTTTATAGTTTTTTTTAGGTTTGTAGTTTATTCTTGAGGTTTACAGTTTCTTCCTGAGCTTTGTAGTTTCTTCCTGAGGTTTACAGTTTCTTCTTGAGCTTTGTAGTTTCTTCCTGATGTTTGTAGTTTCTTTCTAAGGTTTATAGTTTCTTCCTGAGGTTTATAATTTCCTTCAGAAGTTTATTGTTTCTTCCTGAGGTTAATAGTTTCCTTCTGAAGTTTATAGTCTCTTCCTGAGGTTTGTAGTTTCTTCCTGAGGTTCGTAGTTTCTTCCTGAGGTTAATAGTTTCCTTCTGAAGTTTATAGTTTCTTCCTGAGGTTCATAGTTTCTTCCTGAGGTTTGTAGTTTCTTCCTAAGGTTCATATTTTCTTCCTGAGGTTCATAATTTCTTCCTGAAGTGAAACAAGTTGTTGTAAAAATTTTCCAAATAACATAAAATCACTGTTAACAGATCTTATTTATTTTAGTAAATGTTAAAACGATTTAGAACAAATGTAGGAATAGCTTTATTAGTTAACAACCACATATTTGTAATATATTTTTACTTTTTAAACAAATCTTTATAACGTATTTATTTTAGACGCATTAAAGAAATGTGCCTTCTCACAGGCTGGCTGACAAGGGCTATAAAGTGACCGGAGTCGAAGGCGTAGAGACTGCCCTGGAACAGTTCTTCAAAGAACAGGAAGTTGAAAGTGTAATAGAGAACGTACCAAGTCTTGGAGAAAAGGCAAAACTGTTCAGAGTGGGTAGTTCACAGATTAGTTTCAACAGCTTTGATCTCTTCATTTAATTCTGTCTGTTGGGGGAAAAGACACAGCTGCCTGCTTGGAGTGGGCAGTTCACAAATTAGTTACACAGCTATGATCTCTTCGTTTCATTCTGTCTGTTGAGGGGCGGGGCCTTATTAGAGTGAACAGTGGACAGGCTAATTTCACAGCTTTGATCTTGATTTCATTTAATTTGTTCATTACTCCAGGCATGTGAGAGTGCAGATGTCTGTGCTACTGTGATAGTATAGCTGCCTCCTATACTGTACAGCTGCCCATACAGTACAGCTGCCTATACAATACAGTTGCCCATACAGTACAGCTATCCAGTACAGTACAGCTAGCCATACAGCACAGCTGCCCATACAGTACAGCTGCCCATACAGTACAGCTACCCATACAGTACAGCTACCCATTTCCCACCTCTCTACAGATGCTCCCAGTAACAGTCTGAGCCTGGCTAATGATGATTGGCTTGCTGCAGGCTTGCTAATGATGCTGGGCTTGCTGTGGCCTGGCTAATGATGATGGGCTTGCTGCAGCCTGGCTAATGATGCTGGGCTTGCTGCAGCCTGGCTAATGATGATGGGCTTGCTGCAGCCTGGCTAATGATGCTGGGCTTGCTGCAGCCTGGCTAATGATGATTGGCTTGCCGCAGCCTTGCTAATGATGATTGGCTTGCTGCAGGCTTGCTAATGATGCTGGGCTTGCTGTGGCCTGGCTAATGATGCTGGGCTTGCTGTGGCCTGGCTAATGATGCTGGGCTTGCTGCAGCCTGGCTAATGATGATGGGCTTGCTGCAGCCTGGCTAATGATGATGGGCTTGCTGCAGTCTTCATGCTGGTGGAATCTCCCAAGATAACTGCTCTTTTTTGGTCAGCTCTGAGACTTCAAGCTCACCACAGTAACCCACTTGGGGACTTTAAGCTTGTCACAGTAACCCACTTGGATACTTTAAGCTTGTTACAGTAACCCACTTGGAGACTTTAAGCTTGTTACAGTAACCCACTTGGAGACTTTAAGCTTGTCACAGTAACCCACTTGGAGACTTCAAGCTCACCACAGTAACCCACTTGGAGACTTTAAGCTTGTCACAGTAACCCACTTGGAGACTTTAAGCTTGTCACAGTAACCCACTATGAGACTTTAAGCTTGTCACAGTAACCCACTTGGAGACTTCAAGCTCACCACAGTAACCCACTTGGAGACTTTAAGCTTGTCACAGTAACCCACTTGGAGACTTTAAGCTTGTCACAGTAACCCACTTTGAGACTTTAAGCTTGTCACAGTAACCCACTATGAGACTTTAAGCTTGTCACAGTAACCCACTTGGAGACTTCAAACCCACTTGGAGACTTTAAGCTTGTCACAGTAACCCACTTGGAGACTTCAGGCTCTCCACAGTAACCCACTTGGAGACTTTAAGCTTGTCACAGTAACCCACTTGGAGACTTTAAGCTTGTCACAGTAACCCACTTGGAGACTTCAAGCTCACCACAGTAACCCACTTGGAGACTTTAAGCTTGTCATAGTAACCCACTTGGAGACTTTAAGCTTGTCACAGTAACCCACTTGGAGACTTCAAGCTCACCACAGTAACCCACTTGGAGACTTAAGCTCACCATAGTAACCCACTATGAGACTTTAAGCTTGTCACAGTAACCCACTTGGAGACTTCAAGCTCACCACAGTAACCCACTTGGGGACTTTAAGCTTGTCACAGTAACCCACTTGGATACTTTAAGCTTGTTACAGTAACCCATTGGAGACTTTAAGCTTGTTACAGTAACCCACTTGGAGACTTTAAGCTTGTCACAGTAACCCACTTGGAGACTTCAAGCTCACCACAGTAACCCACTTGGAGACTTTAAGCTTGTCACAGTAACCCACTTGGAGACTTTAAGCTTGTCACAGTAACCCACTATGAGACTTTAAGCTTGTCACAGTAACCCACTTGGAGACTTCAAGCTCACCACAGTAACCCACTTGGAGACTTCAAGCTCACCACAGTAACCCACTTGGAGACTTTAAGCTTGTCACAGTAACCCACTTGGAGACTTTAAGCTTGTCACAGTAACCCACTATGAGACTTTAAGCTTGTCACAGTAACCCACTTGGAGACTTCAAACCCACTTGGAGACTTTAAGCTTGTCACAGTAACCCACTTGGAGACTTCAGGCTCTCCACAGTAACCCACTTGGAGACTTTAAGCTTGTCACAGTAACCCACTTGGAGACTTTAAGCTTGTCACAGTAACCCACTTGGAGACTTCAAGCTCACCACAGTAACCCACTTGGAGACTTTAAGCTTGTCATAGTAACCCACTTGGAGACTTTAAGCTTGTCACAGTAACCCACTTGGAGACTTCAAGCTCACCACAGTAACCCACTTGGAGACTTAAGCTCACCATAGTAACCCACTATGAGACTTTAAGCTTGTCACAGTAACCCACTTGGAGACTTCAAGCTCACCACAGTAACCCACTTGGAGACTTTAAGCTTGTCACAGTAACCCACTTGGAGACTTCAAGCTCTCCACAGTAACCCACTTGGAGACTTTAAGCTTGTCACAGTAACCCACTTGGAGACTTTAAGCTTGTCACAGTAACCCACTTGGAGACTTCAAGCTCACCACAGTAACCCATTTGGAGACTTTAAGCTTGTCACAGTAACCCACTTGGAGACTTTAAGCTTGTCACAGTAACCCACTTGGAGACTTCAAGCTCACCATAGTAACCCACTATGAGACTTTAAGCTTGTCACAGTAACCCACTTGGAGACTTCAAGCTCACCACAGTAACCCACTTGGAGACTTTAAGCTTGTCACAGTAACCCACTTGGAGACTTCAAGCTCACCACTGTAACCCACTTGGAGACTTTAAGCTTGTCACAGTAACCCACTTGGAGACTTCAAGCTCACCACTGTAACCCACTTGGAGACTTTAAGCTTGTCACAGTAACCCACTTGGAGACTTTAAGCTTGTTATAGTAACCCACTTGGAGACTTTAAGCTTGTCACAGTAACCCACTTGGAGACTTTAAGCTTGTTATAGTAACCCACTTGGAGACTTTAAGCTTGTCACAGTAACCCACTTGGAGACTTTAAGCTTGTCACAGTAACCCACTTGGAGACTTTAAGCTTGTTATAGTAACCCACTATGAGACTTTAAGCTTGTCACAGTAACCCACTCTGAGACTTCCAGCTAGCCACAGTGACCCACTCTGAGAATTCAAGCTAGCCACAGTGACCCACTCTGAGAATTCAAGCTGGCCACAGTGACCTACTCTGAGAATTCAAGCTAGCCACAGTGACCCACTCTAAGAGTTCAAGCTAATTTCAATAACCTATGCTGAGACATGAGGGTAACCATGGTGACCCAGTCCGGAAGCTCCGTGGTGTAGATATAGCAGAGCTGAAATCCCACAATCATAGGATTTTATATGATAATGCTCATTATTTTTCCTGTATGTTTTTTTTTACATGAGGTGGGGGGGGGGGGTGTTCAGAAGTAAACATGAAAGGACATGGAAAGTAATATAATACATGAAGAGGTCTCAGAATCTTGCAAATTTTTGTTTGTTTGTTAAAAACTGATTGCAGAGTAAAGATGGTGCAATCCGACTGTACTGCTGTGATATCATGAACTTCACAAGGTAAGCTTTGCTACTTTACCATCAGGGATTTGTTTTTTCTCCATAAATGCAGCATTACAACTGTAGTGGAAATAGAATGGAGTTATTTGTTTGGCTTCTTGTTAGAGTATATGATTTTGGATTCTCGATAAGGTCATGCCTCTCTTATCTACACCAAACAGCAATGTCAGCCGAACTGAGACTGATTTAGAATGGGGTTTGGAAACTATGGCCAGGCACTTTGGATACAGGAGAGGAAAACCACAAATGAATTATAGAGAACCGAACCGCTACCCCTGTAGTATGACCAGCAGTCACACTTATTCACTATTTGGTCCTGAGCCATATTTTGTTGGTTATTGTTTACTTCAGTCACTCGTGTGACAAGTCAGCTTTTTTATTTTTTAGATGCATCACAATTATGCAGTAAGCAAAGAAGCAGCCTTTCTTTAAGTTGAAGATTTCGTTCTGTGTTTCACAGGCCATCAGAGTTTGCATTGAGGTGATCTTCTCAGCCTTGAAATAAAGTAAGCTGTTATCCTCGTTCTTAAAAAATGTCCTTCTGGTTCCCTGATCAGATTTAATGTTCTGTTCCACAGTGATCTAGATGGTACTGCAGATGTGGTGTGGGATAGAGCTGCTCTCGTGGCGCTAGATAGAGAAGATGTATCACAGTGAGTACTTTCTGTGATCATTTCACTGAAAAAGCTACAGAGAAAGGTTATTTCACTGACATGGCTACAGAGGTAGGTTATTACACTGACATAGTGACAGAGGCAGGTTATTACACTGACATAGCGACAGAGGTAGGTTATTACACTGACATAGCGACAGATGTAAGTTATTTCACTGACATAGCTACAGAAACAGGTTGCTTCACTTATACATCTACAAAGATAACTTATTTCACTGTGAGATCTACAAAGATAATTTATTTCAGTGTGATATCTACAAAGATAACTTATTTCACTGTGAGATCTACAAAGATAACTTATTTCACTGTGAGATCTACAAAGATAACTTATTTCACTGTGAGATCTACAAAGATAACTTATTTCACTGTGAGATCTACAAAGATAACTTATTTCACTGTGAGATCTACAAAGATAACTTATTTCACTGTGAGATCTACAAAGATAACTTATTTCACTGTGAGATCTACAAAGATAACTTATTTCACTGTGAGATCTACAAAGATAACTTATTTCACTGACAGGGCTGTAGAAACAGTCAAATTCACCAACAGCCACAGGAATGACAGAAGGGGGGGTTGGGGGGGCATAGGTTATTGAGCAGGTCAGGTTTCTTCTGTTCAACTTGTGTGGTGATCTGCCCAGAATCCAGCAACTTGTGTGGTGATCTGCCTGGAATCCAGCAACTTGTGTGGTGATCTGCCTGGAATCCAGCAACTTGTGTGGTGATCTGCCCAGAATCCAGCAACTTGTGTGGTGATCTGCCCAGAATCCAGCAACTTGTGTGGTGATCTGCCCAGAATCCAGCAACTTGTGTGGTGATCTGCCTAGAATCCAGCAACTTGTGTGGTGATCTGCCCAGAATCCAGCAACTTGTGTGGTGATCTGCCCAGAATCCAGCAACTTGTGTGGTGATCTGCTCAGAATCCAGCAACTTGTGTGGTGATCTGCTCAGAATCCAGCAACTTGTGTGGTGATCTGCTCAGAATCCAGCAACTTGTGTGGTGGTCTGCTCAGAGTCCAGCAACTTGTGTGGTGATCTGCCCAGAGTCCAGCAACTTGTGTGGTGATCTGCCCAGAGTCCAGCAACTTGTGTGGTGATCTGCCCAGAATCCAGCAACTTGTGTGGTGATCTGCCCAGAGTCCAGCAACTTGTGTCCTACCACTTCATGTTTGACAGCTTGCAGCTCAAGATCTCAGCACATCAGCAACCAGGAACTTGCAACTATAGCGAGATCCAACAGCAGCAGGGACTAAAGCACTTGATTACAGGGAGATCCAACAATAGCAGGGACTAAAGCACTTGATTACAGGGAGATCCAACAACAACACCAGGGACTAAAGCACTTGATTACAGGGAGATCCAACAACAGCAGGGACTAAAGCACTTGATTACAGGGAGATCCAACAACAGCAGCAGGGACTAAAGCACTTGATTACAGGGAGATCCAACAACAGCAGCAGGGACTAAAGCACTTGATTACAAGAAGATCCAACAACAGCAGGGACTAAAGCACTTGATTACAAGGGTATCCAACAACAGCAGGGACTAAAGCACTTGATTTTAGCTGAAGACACAGACATAAATCGTATAAAGGAAAATGAAAGTTGTTGCTAAAAATAGAATTTATTCCTAGAGAATAAATGAAATCAGTTAATAAATAACATAAATTGTGGTAGAGAAAAGTGAGAGCAGCAGCAGGTCTCTCTCTCTCTCTCTCTCTCTCTCTGAACCTTAAGTGCCCAGGGTACATGGGGCTTCCGCAGGGGTTTTCCACAAATGCCTGTCCTTTGCCTTTTTTTCTGCTCTTGCCCAGGTGAGCCCTCTATTGCTCAACATCCTTTCTGTTGTTCTTCTCCATGTCTCTTTTTTTTTGTCCACCCTTACTTCTGCTCCCCTGTGGTGTCCATCTTAGTGCTATCAGCAGCAGCTAGATAATATAAATTGTGATGCTGAGGAAAAAAAAAAAAGAAAATTAAAACAGTTACTAGATGACAAATTGTGACATAGAGAAAGATAAAGCAGATTTCGTATGACATATGACAGTATGGAAAAAGGAAAGCTGATGACAACTTTTGACATAGAGAAATAAAAGCATCTGTCAGAAACTAATAAATTGATTATAGATACAAAATAAAAGCATATGCTAGGAAGAAAAGGAATATGGCAAAATGTATGCATACAGTAAAGCATTTGTTGTATTGTCTTCTAACTCTAGATATGTACAATAAAGCATTTGTTGTATTGTCTTCTAACTCTAGATATGTACAATAAAGCATTTGTTGTATTGTCTTCTAACTCTAGATATGTACAATAAAACATTTGTTGTATTGTCTTCTAACTCTAGATATGTACAATAAAACATTTGTTGTATTGTCTTCTAACTCTAGATATGTACAATAAAGCATTTGTTGTATTGTCTTCTAACTCTAGATATGTACAATAAAGCATTTGTTGTATTGTCTTCTAACTCTAGATATGTACAATAAAGCATTTGTTGTATTGTCTTCTAACTCTAGATATGTACAATAAAACATTTGTTGTATTGTCTTCTAACTCTAGATATGTAAAAGTAATAAAAAACATACTAAGTCCAGGTGGACGTATGCTGCTGGAGGCCATGGAATACGATATGTCTATAATGGATGGTGAGTGCTTGTTGAGTACAGTGTACTTCATTTTCCCACATAACATTATTCTTCAGCCCTAATAAAGCAACAAGATTTTTTTACTTTGAAATTTCTAAGCTGACTTTTTGAGTCGTATGTGACCTTTTTGATTCAAGGACTTTTTTTTTTCTTTGTAATTTTATTTTATTTTATCAATAAACCACTTCTGCCTTTGCAAAAATCATTTACAGCATCTAATATGGTTTCTCAGAAGAAGGTCCAGAGCAGTACTTCATCCTGAGAAGATGGTTAGTGAGATAATGGCATCTGAGAAAGTGGTTAGTGAGATGATGGCATCTGAGAAGGTGGTTAGTGAGATGATGGCATCTGAGAAGGTGGTTAATGAGATAATGGCATCTGAGAAGGTGGTTAGTGAGACAATGGCATCTGAGAAGGTGGTTAGTGAGATAATGGCATCTGAGAAGATGGTTAGTGAGATAATGGCATCTGAGAAGGTGGTTAGTGAGATAATGGCATCTGATAAGGTGGTTAGTGAGATAATGGCATCTGAGAAGGTGGTTAGTGAGACAATGGCATCTGAGAAGGTGGTTAGTGAGATAATGGCATCTGAGAAGGTGGTTAGTGAGATAATGGCATCTGAGAAGATGGTTAGTGAGATAATGGCATCTGAGAAGATGGTTAGTGAGATAATGGCATCTGAGAAGGTGGTTAGTGAGATAATGGCATCTGAGAAGATGGTTAGTGAGATAATGGCATCTGAGAAGATGGTTAGTGAGATAATGGCATCTGAGAAGGTGGTTAGTGAGATAATGGCATCTGAGAAGATAGTGAGACAATGGCATCTGAGAAGATAGTTAGTGAGACAATGGCATCTGAGAAGATGGTTAGTGAGACAATGGGATCTAAGAAGATGGTTAGTGAGATAATGGCATCTAAGAAAGTGAGATAATGGCATCTAAGAAGATGGTTAGTGAGACAATGGCATCTGAGAAGATGGTTAGTGAGACAGTGGCTTCTGAGAAGATGGTTAGTGAGATAATGGCATTTGAGAAGATGGTCGAGATAATGACATCTAAGAAGATGGTTAGTGAGATACTGACATCTGAGAAGATGGTTGAGATAATGGCATCTGAGAAGATGGTTAGTGAGATAATGGCATCTGAGAAGATGTTCTGAAGCATACAGGTGTTAGTTCTGTATCTGTCTGGCCTCACCAGGGCAATCAGCACAGACAAATGGTGGAAATGCTTTACCTCTGTTTCAGCTCTGTCAGTCAGCTCCAGAGAATGGGCAAGATCCATATGTCAGAAAATCTGGCAAAGTTACAGGAATGTCAAAAGATGGATAAACTAAATAACCTCAACACCAACTGATGCACCTCCCTCAGGAATTTTATTTTAGGGTTTACTCCTATAGCATCTGAGTCTTCTGGCCACCCACAAGGCTGGGGGTTAAAGGCTGTGGTTAAGGTTGTCAGTTAAAGCTGTGGGTTAAGGTTGTCAGTTAAAGCTGTGGGTTAAGGTTGTCAGTTAAAGCTGTGGGTTAATGTTGTAGGCTTAAGGTTGTCCGTTAAAGCTATGGGTTAAGGCCGTGGGGTTAAGGTTCTCCGTTAAAGCTGTGGGTTAAGGTAGTCAGTTAAGGCTGTGGGGTTAAGGTTGTCAGTTAAGGCTGTGAGGTTAAGGTTGTCAGTTAAAGCTGTGGGGTTAAGGTTGTCCGTTAAAGCTGTGGGGTTAAGGTTGTCAGTTAAGACTGTGGGGTTAAGGTTGTCCGTTAAAGCTGTGGGTTAAGGTTGTGGATTAAGGTAGTCAGTTAAGGCTGTGGGGTTAAGGTTGTGGGTTAAGGTTGTGGGTTAAGGCTGTGGGGTTATGGTTGTGGGTTAAGGTTGTCAGTTAATGCTGTGGGGTTGAGGTTGTGGGTTAAGGTTGTTAGTTAAGGCTGTGGGGGGTTGTCAGTTAAAGCTTTGGGTTAAGGCTGTGGGGTTAAGGTAGTCAGTTAAGGCTGTGGGTTAAGGTAGTCAGTTAAAGCTGTGGGTTAAGGTTGTGGGGTTAAGGTTGTCAGTTAAGGCTGTAGGTTAAGGTTGTGGGGTTAAGGCTATGGGTTAAGGCTGTTAGTTAAGGTTGTGGGTTAAGGCTGTTAGTTAAGGTTGTGGGTTAAGGCTGTTAGTTAAGGTTGTGGGTTAAGGCTGTTGATTAAGGTTGTGGGTTAAGGCTGTTAGTTAAGGTTGTGGGTTAAAGCTGTGGGTTAAGGCTATGGGGTTAAGGTTGTCAGTTAAGGCTGTAGGTTAAGGCTGTGGGTTAAGGCTATGGGTTAAGGCTGTTAGTTAAGGTTGTGGGTTAGGACTGTTGGTTAAGGCTGTTGATTAAGGTTGTGTGTTAGGACTGTTGGTTAAGGCTGTTGATTAAAGGTTGTGGGTTAATGGCTGTGGGTTAAGGCTATGGGTTAAGGCTGTTAGTTAAGGTTGTGGGTTAAGGCTGTTGATTAAGGTTGTGTGTTAGGACTGTTGGTTAAGGCTGTTGATTAAGGTTGTGTGTTAGGACTGTTGGTTAAGGCTGTTGATTAAAGGTTGTGGGTTAATGGCTGTGGGTTAAGGTTGTGGATTAAAGGCTGTGGTTTTGACATGGACTAGTAGTTCTGCTTTACTGTCATATGGTAGCAGGCGGGAGTGATGACACTCTCTGGTGTATCAGTCAGTGCTCCCATACCTGGCATGCTAGAGTCATGGTTGGCAAGTCATGGCTGATGTGTTAGAGTCAGGGTTGGTGAATCATAGCTGATGTGCTAGAGTCAGGGTTGGCAAATCATAGCTGACATGCTAGAGTCAGGGTTGGCAAGTCATAGCTGACATGCTAGAATCATGGTGTGTGAATCATAGCTGACATGCTAGAGTCATAGTTGGTGAATCATTGCTGACATGCTAGAGTCATGGTTGGCTAACTATAGCTGACATGCTATAGTCATGGTTGGTGAATCATAGCTGACATGCTAGGGTCAAGGTTGGTGAATAATAGCTGACATGCTAGAGTCATGGTTGGCTAACTATAGCTGACATGCTAGAGTCAGGGTTTGTGAATTATAGCTGACATGCTAGGGTCAAGGTTGATGAATAATAGCTGACATGCTAGGGTCAAGGTTGATGAATAATAGCTGACATGCTAGAGTCAGGGTTGATGAATCATACCTGACATGCTAGAGTCAGGGTTGATGAATCAAAGCTGATGTGCTAGAGTCAGGGTTGGTGAATCATAGCTGACATGCTAGAGTCAGGGTTGATGAATCATACCTGACATGCTAGAGTCAGGGTTGATGAGTCATAGCTGATGTGCTAGAGTCAGGGTTGGTGAATCATAGCTGACATGCTAGAGTCAGGGTTGATGAGTCATAGTTGACATCATAGACTCTGGCTAATAGGGCAGTGATCACCATAATTCCTATAGCACTTCCCCCTCCCTCCCTCACTTTTTAGCTCCATTCAGAGACCGAAAAAAAAAAGTAGCTGCAGTGACCTGCTCCCAGTCTGACACGATGCTGTGGCTCAACATCTTCATAGCAGTAGCTGGAAAGAGTGCAAGCTTTCAGAATGATAGAAGAGGAAGAAGATAGCAAGCAGACCTGGCAAGACATGAGATTGATGAGAAGGTAAATAAGCTTAAAACAAGCCAGCAAGAAAAAAATGAATTAGAACTGTTAGAAGACATAAACATTTGTAAGAAGGGGAGGAGACAACAACAGAAAAGTACAAAGAGAGAGAGAGGTGGTGAACGTTCTGCCATAGTGGCATGTGATCTTCGACTTCCTAGCCTGAAGTCATCTATGCCTTTTGTCATGCCGCCTGATGATGATGCTTTAACATTTATCGTTTGATGGCAGTGATTTTGCCAGGGTGCAGTTGGGAAAAATGTGATATGAAGCTAAGATGTGTTTTTGGTTTCTTAGTTCAGCACTGACTTCCTTATTTCATTGTTCCTGTTTAAGTGTTAGTTCAGCAGTTTCTTCCTTATTTCACTGTTTTAGTTGTTAGTTCAGCAGTTTCTTCCTTATTTCACTGTTTTAGTTGTTAGTTCAGCAATTTCTTCCTTATTTCACTGTTTTAGTTGTCAGTTCAGCAATTTCTTCCTTATTTCACTGTTTTAGTTGTCAGTTCCTCAATTTCTTCCTTATTTCATTGTTTCAGTTACTACTTCAGCAGTGACCTCCCTAATAGTACATCATGTAGAGAGATGGCTGCTCAGCATAATCAGAGGGATTGTAGATTAATTTTTGTCACATTCCAGTCTGTAAAACTGGGTACTTGACCATTGTGTTTGGGAAACTGCTCACACGGAGAACTTTGTACACAATCCACAAAGCTAAAAGTGTATTGCAGAGAAAACAGACTGTCAGTATAGAAATGAGTTCCATGCGGGACTACTTTGGTTCTGAAAGGGTGCAAAATCTGGAAAAGAAAATTTGTAATTTTCCTGATGAGGACCTATTTTGTAAAAATCTTTCAATGTATTCTATTTCAGTTTATTAATCTCCACTATTAAATGAAAAGATGTCTGTAGAAAAAAGTGCTGTGAAGATGGACTGGGAGGTGTAGTGTAATTTAGAAAAAGAAAATCAGACTGAAGCAGGAAACAGTTGCTAGAATTTTTTTTTCTTTTTGTTTTCTGTTTAGTTTCCTGCAGAACATCCACAGAATCCCAGCCACTTGACAAATATATCAGTTTTTTTCTTCTTTTTATACTGTGTTTATTTCTTGTTTCGTCTTTTCTGTTGCCACGAGAAGAAGGCTTTTTGCCAAAATATTGTACTGAAATGTCCTTCACTGTATAACTGCTTCACGCATTAAGTTATGATTGATGTGATGTGTCTTGTCACCTGCAGATGTGGACAGTCCAACGAAGCCACCACCTCCTTACCCAATGTTTGAAGCAGAAATTAAAAAACTCTATGGTATGTTTTTTTTTAAATTTATAAATATGTATGTTTTTTTCTAAAGAGAAAATTTAAACAATACACAATATGTTTTGCTCAGAGAGAAAATTAAAACACTTTTGTAGTATGTGTCTTCCTTAAGTCAGTGTTTTTGTGTCAGTGAGATGCCCAGTGTAAACTTTTTCTCCCATCATTATTGTTGTATTGAAGATCTTGATTTTACTGATGACATAACTCTTATCAGTGACAGTGTGAAATCGATGCAGGAAAAAACAGATTCCCTGTCTTCCTTGGCTAGCAAGTCTTGACAAGCTGTGATCACAGGGTATTGACAAGCTGTGTTCACAGGGTCTTGACAAGCTGTGTTCACAGGGTCTTGACAAGTTATGTTCACAGGGTGTTGACAAGTTATGTTCACAGGGTCTTGACAAGCTGTGTCCACAGGGTCTTGACAAGTTATGTTCACAGGGTCTTGACAAGCTGTGTTCACAGAGTATTGACAAACTGTGTTCATAGAGTATTGACAAGCTGTGTTCACAGGGTGTTGTCAGGATGTGTTCACAGGGTATTGACAAGCCATGTTCACAGGCCATGGCAGCTCTGCCATCAGTAAGTTTTTTTGGGGGAAAAGAAGTTATCTTCTCTCCATATACTTAATATATGCCTCATATATGTTTGTATACTTATAGATATATGACAAAGCTTTTACTGTTAAATATTTTATTTACAGCTTTATATTGCCATATTTCATTTAGATGAGTTTTGCTTCACTTACATTATAAGTTTTCATCTTCCGTGAATGTGTGTGAAATTTATGAAATATGATTTCATACGTGAACTGACTGGATTAAACTGGATTCCATGTCATGGATGTGAGTTTCTAGCTCTTCTCCTCCGCCTCTGATGTCTGAGACAGCTGTGGCTTGATCAGAGCCTCCAGGCCTAGTCAGATGATTGAGGCTCTGCAAATAGGTGTGGGCTGGCTAGGCTTTTCTTTTTGTTTTTTAAGACCCAGGGCCTGTCTGAATTCATTCACTCATTTGCATGTCCCTTGCGGAACTTTGCCTCCCTAACTGCTCTCCTATAGGCCTCTCGGTTGTGAGCAAGATGGCCTGCTGCTGTTGCATCCATTTGCAGATCCTCAATGATGTCTTGCAGCCATCTTCGCCTTGGTCTTCCTCTCTTTCTTTTTCCCATTATGTATCCTTCCAAGACGGTCTTCTCTAGATTATCATGACGTTTAATGTGTCAAAAATATTTAAGTTTTCTCTCTTTAATCCTTTTTACTAGCCAGCCTTCTTCAATATTAAGTTCTTGTATTACGGATATATTTGTTCTTTTTTGTGTCCATGATATTTGAAGAACTCTTCTGTAGCATTTACATTCAAACGCATTTATGCATTTCTCAGCTGTTTTGTTAAGTGCCCAGGTCTCACAGGCATATGTTGCGATGGGAAAGATGCATGCCCTTAAAAATCTTATTTTTGTGGTTCTGTTTGCTGCTCTCCACAGCTTCTTTAGTTGTTTTACTGTCTGAAGAGCGATAGATGTCCTCCTTTTAATTTCCCTCATTGTATCTCCATTATTAGTTAGTAGTGATCCAAGATATTCAAAACTCTCCACTTCTCCAGTTTTTCCTCATTAATACATATTTCAGCTGCCTTGTTTGTTTTGTAAGTTGTCATCAATTTGGTTTTCTTTGCATTAAGATAGAGGTTTTGCTCTTCCTTGTTCTTACGGACTGACATAATTAGTTTTTCCATTCCTTTTTGTGTTGTGGACAGTAATACTGTGTCATCAGCATATCTAATCTCTGGTATTTCATAACCTCCAATTATTATGGCATCGTAATATTCTTTGTCTACATCTTCTCTATCATTCCTCATTATATTTTCAGTATACAAGTTAAATAAGTAAGGCGACTTCTTCTTCTTCTTCGTTCGCATTGTCTGTCTATATCTGCAGTCCTGTCTCTTGGATAAATTTCACTGTTTTTTTGTAACTCATGTATGGAACCGTAGAGCTTATCTTCTTTAGTGGTTTCACTGGGCCAGTAATTATTTCTCAGTGTCTCGTAGTTGATGCAGTTCTGGAGGATATGTTCCACAGTTTGGGGCACCTGGGCACATGTACATAGATTAGTAGTACCAACCTTAAACTTTGTATACATATGACTTTGGAGGTGGCAGTATCCTGTTCGGAGACAGAAGATGGTGACTTGTTCCTTTCTGTTTAGCATGTGATAGTCATCATGTGGTGGTGTTTGTGGCTTCCTGTAGGTTTTTATCATGCTTTTCTTCTGATTATAGGTGATTGGTATGTCTGGTTGCTCCATTTCAGTGCCCTCTTTGGCCAGATGGTCAGCTTTCTCCTTGCCTGGTATCCCACAGTGGGAGGGAATCCACTGCAAAGTGACTCCATGTTGTAAGCCAGTTTTTGACAAGGCATCTTTAAGGTCTGGTAGTTTGTTGCACTGAAGAGCTTCCAGTACTGATCTTGCATCTGTGAGAATTACTACAGGACATGTATCAATTCTGGAGTCTGATAGTTTTTCAACTGCAGCAATAATTGCCCTAACTTCTGCATCAAAGTTGTTGCAGTATTTACCAGTGGGTATGGAAATCTTGTCAATGGTGTTGTTTGGATATTCAATATATGCTCCTGCCCCTCCATTCTTTACGGCATTATGTGCAGATCCATCTGTAAACACACGTATCCAGGTGTCACATGGATATTTGTCATCTAGAACACTAAGTGTGGCTGTTGATCTTACAAGACTGCTCTGCATCTCACCATTCTGCACACTTTTCACTTCAGTCTGAATAGTTATTTGTGTATAATCTGCTTCTTTCCATGGTGTATGCTCTGGTGCAGATGATAATGGAGCGACTTCAGTTGGAAGGTCAGGTATCAGCTTACGCATACGCTTGGCCTGATGGATGAAGCTGCTTCTTTTAAGCCATCCTAATGCCAAGTTATTGAATCTCTCCTTCAGGGGATGGCTTACAGAGCTAAGGAATTTTTCTCCCATGGTCATGACCTTTGTGTCTCTACGTTCCTTTAGCGCTTGAACACCAACTATTTTCTGCATTTCTACTATTGGTGTAGACCTCATGGCACCTGTGATAATCCGTAGTGACTGATTTTGAACCTTGTCTAGATTATGCAGCGTAGTGTTTGATGCTGTGCACCAAGATGTTGAGCCATATTCTAAATGTGGTAGAATACTTTGCTGATATACATTCTTGAGGATTCTTTCACTAGCTCCCCATGTGGTTCCACTCAATTTTCTTAATATGGCTAGTTTTCTTCTGGCTTTTGTTTCTGCACTGTTGATGTGTTGCTTCCACGTCAGTTTTGAGTCAGGAGTCACTCCTAAGTAAGTGGGTTGGTTGTCCATCCTTAAGGGTATTTCATTTACAAAGATCTTACCTGCTTTCTGTTTAGATGAGAGGGTGAACAGAGTGGTACTTGATTTCTCTGTGTTGATACTTACACACCATTTGTTTGTCCATGATGTCAAGATGTCTGCTGCTCTTTGGAGTCTCTGTGTAGCAACTGTCGCATATTCATCTGTACACCACATGACCAGATCATCTGCATACAGTGCCGCTTTGATTCCATAGGGAAGTTCCTTGACCAGGTCATTAATGAATACAAGGAATAGTGTAGGCAAAAGGACTCCTCCTTGTGGTACACCGTGTCGCAGAAGTACTTTCTGGCTTTTGTGTCCATCCATTACTACTCTAGCTCTTCTATTGTGTAAATAGGACTTTATCCAGTTGTACAGTCTTCCATTCACATTGCAGTTTCTTAGTTTCCACAGCAGACCTTTTTTCCATACTTTATCAAAGGCTTTCTTTAGGTCTATCCACGCTGCTAGTACAAGGTTTTTTTCTTGGAATGCATCCTCAATCTCTTGAGAGAGATAGGTCACTTGATCTTCCGTACTGTAGTACTGCCTAAATCCTGCTTGTTGTGGAACGAGAAGGTTTTCACTTTCTAGATACCATTTTAGCCTCAGGTCAATGATGCGTTCCATCGTTTTGCATAGGCAGCTAGTGAGACTGATTGGCCTGTAGCTGGAGGCAGTATCACTGTTTTTCCCTGGTTTTAGCAGTGGTACCATGCTTGCTTCCTTCTAGATTTGAGGTAACTTACCTGTGCTCCAGTGCATATTGAAAATATCCAACAGCTTTCCCATTGCTGCCATTCCCAGGTTCTTGATCATTTCATTGGACACTCCATCTGGTCCTGGTGATTTCCTTGGTTTCAGTTTACTAACTGCTAGGTCTAACTCACTGCGTGTGATTGGTGCATCCATGACCTCCACTTTTCTAACTTGTTCCTCTTCTTTCTGTGGCTCGATGCGCACTGTACGCTCCTTCTCTGGATGGATATCAATGTTGCAGTCCTGTGCAAACATGCGAGCAAAGTGATCTGCTACCTGCTTACCTGTAAGAGTTTTCCCATCCTCTATTAGTGTAACCTTTGTACTTCTTCCAGTACTCTCATCATTTAACTGTTTGATTAGTTTCCACAGTTTCCTTCCATCCTTTTCAAAGTTTAGGGACTCTGTTTTCTCTCTCAAACTTTCCCGTCTGGTTTGCAGCTTTGCTGTCTGAAATTTGGCCTTAGAATGTTGGTAATTATTGTGGTGTTCTTGGCATGGTCTATTTTCTGCTTGCTTTCGAGCTGCTTCCACCTCATCATGGAGTTTTCCCAGCTCACTAGACCAGTATGGTTTATAGTCCCTGCGAGCTCCTCTGGGAATGGTTTCACGAGCGGCCTGAAGGATACAAGCATTGAATTCCTTCACTATGCTGTTAATATCCTTACCTTCTATGGACAGCTGTCACACCAGGATACCTGTACGATGTCTGCACATTGTCCAGTTTGCTTTTTTATAGTTCCATCTGGGGAGAGGGCTACTGGTGTTAAGGAGTTCATTTTCTGTTGTCAGGAAGATTGGTCGATGGTCACTACCTCCAAGTTGTTTTCCAACTTCACTTGTAATGTTCCACTTCAGATCTGGAGAGTGGCATGCCAGATCTGGTGTTGAGGTTGTACGCCAAGCCCTTGAGTAAAATGTTGGGGGATCCATTGGCTGGTTGATCAGAAGTCCATTATCATCCTGCCAGCTCTCAACTTCCTCTCCTCTCTTGTCTATGTGGTCATAGCCCCAGCTCTGGGAATGACTGTTAAAATTGCCACAGACCATCAGTCTCTCTTTGCGTGGGATTGTTTCTAAAGCAAGTGGGCGGTCATTAGGACAGTAATAGTTAAGGAGGTGGAAATCTGTATTACTACTTTTTAGATGGATCATCTGGTATTCGGCTCCTTCCATGTACACTCCCACCTGACATGCGCTGATGTTATTCTTAACAAGTGTGAGTACTCCTCCTTTTCTTCTGTCCTGTCGGTCTGATCTAAAACACTGGTAGCCTCTGATTTTAAAGGCGGCATCTCTGGTTAGGTGTGTCTCCTGTATGCAGCATATACTTACCTGCTCTGCAAAAAGTATGTTCTCTAGTTCCACTTTTTTGCTATAGCCATCTCTAACACGGCTGACACCCTCAGCATTCCACTGCATTATTTTAAGTTCTTGCTTTTTGGCTGTTTTCTTCTGTTGTATTTTTTGGCCAGTAGCTCTACTCTCATGACTCCTGACTCCACAAGACGAACTGAGAGGACCTCCAGTAGCATTGGGTGGACCCTTTCGAGGCAGGGGGCCCGGCACTGCATCTGCCTGGTTAGTCTTCACAGGGCGAGCACCATGTTTGAAAACTGCAGATAGAGACATTTCATTAGCGATAATGCGTGTTACCCTGATTTTTGCGATGCGCCTTTTGGCTGGGTAACTCCGACTTCAGCACCTTTCCTTGCTAGGGCAGACTGTGGTCTTGTTCGGACTGCCATGAAGACAGTGTGGCTGGCCTGGCCAAAACTTTGTTTTCCAGCCTCTGGTGGCTGTACTTAAGCCCCTTCTCCATGTCAGATGGTTTTGAGACAGTTCCACAAAGACACTCTGACTTTGAGATGAGGAATCTGATGAGTGCTTCAACGATATCCATTCCCCGCCACCTATAGTCTGCAGGCTCTGTTTTGTTTACATCATTCTGATAGCCATTGTTGTAAAGACCCATAGGCTTGTCACGTCCTGGATTCATTGGTTTCACACCAGACTTCCCTCATCCCCGCCAGAGATCTCCATGTCCCCATCCGTCCACCAACCTGACATTACATTTTACAAAAATAACAATTACAATTAGTGTTGATTGCTACAAGTTTCTGGGCTACAGAGGTAGGTCAGAGTTTTTAAGCAAACAGATCTATGTTACCTGTCTCACAAACACTATGTTAAGATAAGTGTGCTCTTAACACAGTTGTTCCCAGGGGAAGTAAGGCGACAATATGCACCCCTGACGGACCCCTTGTTTTATGTCAAACCAAGTTGTTGTTTCACCATTTATTCTTACTGCTGCTTGTTGGTCTAGATACAGCAGTGATGTTAATTGTATTAAATGTGTTGGAAATCCCATTTTTTCCATTATTTCCCAAAGTTTCTGGTGTTGCACACAATCAAATGCCTTCGAGTAGTCTGTAAAGGCCAAATATAGATTCACTTTAAAGTCTCTGCATTTCTCTATTATTATTAATCTTATACTGAATATATGATCTCTTGATCCTCTTCCTTGCCTGAAACCAGCTTGTACCATATTGACTTCTTCTGATTTTCTTTTGAAGTCTACCCATTATGATTTTTAACAGAATTTTACTGGCACAACTAATCAAGGCAACAGTTCTGTAGTTGGTGCATAATTTCAGGTTACCCTTTTTTGGCAGTGGTATGAATACAGTTCTTTTCCATTCTTTTGACCAAATACCTGAATGCCATATCTTTTTACATAGTGCATGATAGATTGTTGCACATTCCTTTCCTCCTACTTTAATAAGTTCAGCTGTTATCTCATCACATCCTGGTGGTTTACCATTTTTCAGATTCTTTATTGCCCATAAAATTTCTTCTATTGTCGGTTCGAGTACTTTCTCCTCCAGTAATAATTCACACTGTTGATTTCTGCTTTCACAGTCAATTGTTTCATACATTCCTCTGCAATATTCCTTCCATCTTTCTAGAATTTCCTCTGTCTCTGTCAAGGTATTCCCCATCTCATCACAAATTAATTTAGCTTAGGTGTGACATTTCTTGTCAATGTCTTCATTTCTTGAAACATTTCACTATCTCTTCCACACTTCTGATGTTCTTCTGTTCTTTCACAACAGTCTTGTATGTATTTTTTTTTGTCTTTTCTTATGTTTCTTCATACTTCTTTTGTTAAAGTTTTATATTCCTCTTTGTTGTTGTTTGTCGCTTTCCATTGCGTCTTCATTTCTCTACTTTGTTTTATCAGATCTAGTGTGCCTGCTGTAATCCATCCATTCTTTTGTGTTTTCTTTACTGGAACCATGTCTTTACCTGTTGTTATTAAGATATCTCTGGCCTGCATAGCCAATTCATCTGGTGTCATCTCCTCCTGTACAGCCATCAGGATTTCGAAACGGTTCTTCACTTCTATACCGTATTGTTCTGGTATTTTTGTAAGATCAAAGCGGAGTGGTCTTGATCCCGTAACTGTATTTTTTATCTTTATCTTCATGTCTGCTATTAATAACTCATGGTCCGTGTCACAATCAGCACCTGGTAAAGTTTTTGCTGATGTTATACTTGATCTCCACCTTCTTTGCACTAAAATGTAATCTATTTGATTCTTGGTTTTCCCATCAGGCGATGTCCATGTATAAAGTCTTCTTGGGTGTTGTTTAAAAAGTGTGTTAGCGATCATTAGTTCATTTTCCATGCAAAACGCCATTAGATTGTCACGTGCCTCATTTCTATGTCCTATGCTAAATTTCCCTACAACATGTCCTTCATCTTCTACTCTTTCTGTACCAATCTTTGCATTAAAATCCCCCCATTATTAATACAATATCATTTTTCCGTACCTGGTCTATCATTGTTTGCAGTGTGTTATAAAACTCTTCTACTTCCTCTTCTTCTGCTGTTGATGTAGGTGCATATATCTGGATGATTGTTACATTTCTAGGATTGCCCTTAAGTCTGATAGTGAAGATTCTATCACTTATTGGATTATAACCTAGTAATGCTTTTGATGTTGATTTGTCCAAGTAAAAAGCCACTCCATTCTTTCCTCCTAATTCTCCACCAGAGTATATAAAGATATTATCATTCTCACTCTTGAAGTATCCTGATCCTTTCCATTGATGTTCACAGATTCCCAAAATGTGTATCCCTGTTCTTTTCATCTCGTCACTTATTATTTGATACCTCCCCTCATACATACTTCTTACATTCCATGTTCCTACTCTTATTTTTCTTTTTAGTTTGATGCAGGGATTTCCTTGGTAACACTGTCAGGATTTTGTCTGTCATCACAATTACTAGTACTGACCTCTGTCTCACACTCTTCCCCAGTGTTAAAATTAGATTTATCTGGCCTGGGGGACTCACCACCAGATCTTTTTCCTATCTGACTTTCCATGTTGCTGTTTGGGTTTCTTGGTATATTTCCAGAAGATAGTTTACCATTGTTTTTCTTCTGGGCAGTGACTGTACTAGTCAGTGATCATAGCCATTGTCCCTACATTGAGATCATCTGCCTACCATCATAGAATGGTGACCATAACCAACATTATCTGTCAGCTGCTCTCCCATTCCATCCACCACCTGCTCCCATGGCTTCACGTCACCCTGATCTGAAACTGAGGGCTTTTGTCAGCCCCAGAGCACTGCAAGGGCTGGGATTCTCTGCAGGCTTCACCTCAAGTGGAGAATAAACATGAACTGATAATGAAAATGAAACTGATAATGAAAGTGAAAACAACTAAAGAAATAAAAAAGAAATTAGACTCTTTTGAAAACAAATGCCTAAGGAAAATACTCGGCATCAAGTGGAATGAATTCAAGAACAATGCAGAGATAAGACAGATGACGGAACAACAACCAGTCTCATGGGTGATCAGGAAAATGAGATGGACATATGTTGGTCACTTGATGAGAAGAAATGATCAGAGAATCCCAAAACAAGCTATCAAGTGGAACACAATAGGCCGAAGAAAAAGAGGCAGACCACGTGAAACTCTGAAGAGGACATTGTTAAAAGTGGCCAAATTAACAGGCATAAAATCCTTTGATGAGGTTGAAAGACTCGCCGAGGACAGGAAAAATTGGCGGACTACTTTGCGAGCCCTATGTGACGTTTAATGGCACGGGAAGGATATAAGATATAAGATAAGAAGATAATGAAAGTGAATGAGTTTTATGTATGTAGTGACTAGTAAAATTGGGATTCTGGAAAAAAAAATTCAGATAATCTTGACTTGAGATTTGAATTCCAAAACTTGAATGAGAAATCTTTGGCAAAGGATAGGAGAGGGTTAAGCTATCATAAAAAAAAAAAAAAAGAAATGTGGAAGATTTTTAATTCATTTTTTTATTTTTGGATTTGTTTTTGCTTTTTTCCCACTCAGAGCCTGAATGTTCTGTTGAGTTCCTGGACCGAACTGGGCGGGAGCTTTCAGGCAAAGACATCCACACTGCTGTTTATTTAATTGTTAAAAAGTCCTAACTGTGACAAGAGCTGTTTTATCTGCAGTGATAAAACATCAACATAAAAACTTACGCTGCACAAAATGGGGCAATGTTGCTTATTTCTATAGCAGTCCTAGCAGTCGGAAAGTTTGAGTGAGTGAGAGAGAGTAGGAAGTTTTTCACTGTATATCAGGTTTTGTTTTTTGCTTATGTATGAGCTTGATGTCTCATTATAAAGCTCGTAGGTGATAGTCCTATTATAAAGCTGGTATCTACATTATAAAACTGATAAATAATAACTTATTATTGCAGCTGATAGGTGATAATCCTTTTACAGAGCAAACAGTGTCAGGTGGTCCCATTATAAAGTTTATGTGTGATAGCCCCATTATAAAGCTTATGTGTGATATCTCATATAAACTTTGTGTGATAGTCCCATTATAAAGTTTATGTGTGATAGTCTCATTATAAAGTTTATGTGTGATAGTCTTATTATAAAGTTTATGTGTGATAGTCCCGTTATAAAGTTTATGTGTGATAGTCCCATTATAAAGTTTTTGTGTGATAGTCCCATTATAAAGTTTATGTGTGATAGTCCCATTATAAAATTTATGTGTGATAGTCTGATTATAACGTTTATGTGTGATAGTCCGATTATAAACTTTATATGTGATAGTCTCATTATAAAGCTGATGTGTTATAGCTACACATTTTAAGCTGATATATGATAGCCCCATTATAAAGCTGATTTATAATAGTTTTGTTTTAAAGCTGATTTGTGATAGTTTTGTTATAAAGCTGATTTGCTATGGTCTTAAAGCTGATTTCAATTTAATGTGGACCATTACTTGCTTTTGGAGATGATTTCAATTTAATGTGGACAGTTATTTAATTTAATGTTGATTTCAATTTAATGTGGACCATTAGTTGCCTTTGGAGATGATTTCAAGAAACTGGCTCAGTTGCAGACCAAGTGCGCAGTGGAAGACACATAGTCACAACTCCTGCTGAATACCTCTTCATACGGCTGCATCACCTCAGGAATCGATTTGCGTCTGCCTCCTCAACAGTCCAGTCAGTGACAGCAGCTCGTCAAATTTCAGATCACACGGTCAGGAACCGGCTGCACAACGCTGGTCTTTGGGCTAGAAGACCCTACAGAGGTCCTGTTCATATGGAACGGCATCGCCAGAACCAACTGCAGTGGGCAAACCAGCATCGTCAATGGACCGTTGTGAATGATTAAAGAAGGCTTTGGTTTAGTGATGAATCATTCTTTCTGCTCCAGCGACAGGATAGATGGAGAAGAATTTACCACAGAGTCCATGAGCGCTACACCCAGAACTGCGTGGATGAGATCCTCCACATGGTGGTGGAGGTGTAAACTGGTGTGGGGGACGATCAGCTTCATGGGAAGAAGTGACCTGGTGCAGATTGAAGGACACCTGAATGCCCAACAATGCATCGCTGAATTTCTTCGTCCTCACATCCTTCCACTTCTGGCTGCACCAGGGTCGATTTTTCAGCAGGATAATGCTCAACCTCATGTGGCACAACTCACCACCCAGTTCCTCGCTGACAACAATGTCCAGACCATTCCATGGCCATCCATGTCATCAGGCATGAACCCAATAGATCACATAGAACACTTATGGGATGAACTCAATAGACAAGTCCGCCAGTGAGACGTGGCGCCAATCAATCTCCAACAGTTGTCTCTTGCACTACAGGAAGAGTGGGCAGCCATCCCACAACAACAGATCCAATGGCTAATCAGATCCATGTCAAGGAGATGTCGTTCTCTGATACAGGCCAGAGGAGGCCCTACACTTTACTGAAATAGAGGCCTCAGTCACAAAGAATAAAAGTCCAAATCAAATTTAATGAACATCATTTCATTGTTAAAGTCTTAAGTTTCTTTACGCCAAGATTGAAACATTAATTCCATAAAATAAATTTTTGATTCAAGTTTGAAATTTGATGTCCATTACAACTACAATAGTGTTTCTGTTTTTTGAACAGTAGAGATTATAACATGTTGTCATATGCCCCAGCTATTTTAATGGTCTGGTTCTTAGTTTTTAATTATTTCATTATCATTTCAGTTATTCTTTATCTATTTATCCTAGAAATATTCCCACATTATTTTGTGCATTTACAATTCTCAGAGATAATTTTCTGTTCCGTTTTTCTTGTTTACTTTCTATCTCAACAGTTGTGTCTTAGTTTAAAAATCATATTTCGTTGGCTTGAGAGCTGCTATTTGGTCTTGGTGCTGTGTGTGATTCGTATTGGATTAATCAACCAATTCCAGTTACCCTCGTAGCAATCGTGGAGACTTTTTGGATAGCCTTTTTTATTGTTTAAACTTTAAAACTTTAGGTGCTAAAATGGATCGATTTGTGAATTGTAAGCCTTCGACTTCACGCAAACAAATTGATAGTAGTGGCAGCGAAAGTCACTGTGATCGAGACGACATTAACGTTGATACTTGTAAGAAAACTAAATACGCCCAAAAATATAATGTGGACTATATTAAGTACGGTTTCGTCCAATCAACAAATGACCAAAATCTGCCACAGTGTGTTATTTGTTTGCAAATCCTCTCTCATGAGGCAATGAAATTGCGTCATCATCTAACTACAAGACAACCAGATCTACAGAAGAAAACCAAAGAATTTTTCGACGTAAAGCCAAGGAATATAGTAAACAGAAGACAGTGTTAAAAACAAGAGCCACTCTCAGTGAAAAAGCTCTTAAAGCATCATACCTGATTGCTCAGAGAATCCCAAAATCAAAGAAACCGCATATGGTTGGAGAAGATCTTATCATGTCAGCCACTGTTGAGATTTGTGACATATTGTCTGGCTCAGAATACACTACAAAACTGAAAAGCATTCCCATCTCAAACGATACTGTCCGCAGAAGAATATCAGAAATGTCCGAGGACATTGTCATGCAGCTAACTGAACAATTACAATCTACTAAGTTTGCTATTTAGTTAGATGAGTCAACTGACATTGCCGGTGAGTCACAGCTGCTTGTTTATGTTCGGTATTGTTGACAAAATAGTATGCAAGAGGAATTTCTTTTTTGCAAGTCACTGCCAGCGAGAACGACGGCCGATGAAATATTTCGTGTTTTAAACAATTTTTTCACAACTTTTGGACTGCAGTGGATGAATTGCATCGGTGTTTGCACCGATGGTGTTGCCACAATGACTGGTCGCAACAGTGGTGATATAACTCGCATAAAGCAAGTGTCACCCGAGACTGTAGGCACCCATTGCATGATCCATCGTGAGGCACTCGCTTCAAAGATGTTGAATGAAACTCTGGGATCTGTACTCGAAGACTGTATTCGGATTGTAAACTTCATAAAAACTAGAACAGTGAAGAGTTGATTATTTGCTCAACTTTGTATTGAGTCAGATGCAAGACACAAGCATCTCCTATTGCACTCGGCTGTGAGTTGGCTGTTCAGAGGAAAAGTTCTTGCACGGGTGTTTGAGCTTCGTTTAGAATTGTTGCAGTTTTTGACAGAACACAATCTCCACCTGGCAGGTAAGGTCGCTGATATTGAGTGGCTTGCCATGCTGGCATACCTTGCTGACATTTTTAGCCTTTTGAACAGTTTGAACATATCACTGCAGGTTAAAGATGCCACTATACTCAAGACATACGACAAAGTTGCAGCCTTTAAGAAGAAACTACGACTTTGGCGCACATGAATTGAGAACAAACCACAAGACTTGTTTCACTTGTTCTGTGAATTTATAGAGAGCAATGAAGTTAATGTTGAGATTCTGGAATGGGTCACTGGTGTAATAAAAGAGCATCTGACATCTCTTGCTGAATATTTTGACAAATACTTCACACCCGAAGACATTAAAGTATATGATTGGATTTGTAATTTCAGTGTGCTTTCTCTAAATTAACGAGTCGTGCACAAGAAGATTTAGCGAAACAGTCTAGCCATCGCACATTATATTTCAAATTTAACAACCCCACTGTGGATATATCTTCCTTTTGGTACACTGTTTCATTTTTTTGTCAGCCCTGACGATGAAAGTTCTTCTATTTTTTCAGCAACTTATTTATGCCAAGTTTCATTTTCTGCATTGACTGCCATGAAAACCAAATATCATTCAAGAATGAATGTGGAGGATGATCTCTGAGTGTGTTTGTCACAAATTCCAGCCAAAATAGACATGCTATCCAACTGGAAACAGTGCCATCTTTAAGGTAAATGAAAAGAACTTTTGTGTAGCAGTGAATATACGGTTAAACATGTATAGAAAATATTACATAATACTTTATAAAATTAAATTTATACCTTGCAAATATAAAGCATTTTATTAGGGGGCTGCAAAAATGTTTGACTTAGATATGGGCTGTGCAGCAAAAGGGTCTGAGAACCACTGATCTAGATGTTTATATTTTCTTCATGGCATCATTTTTATGACTAATGCAAAAAAGAAAAGTACAGTGTTCTTTTGTGACATAAGAAAACATACATGACATCAATTACTACATTGTGTAAGCTGTTAGAAAGACAGCACATTAGTAACTACATTGTGGAGTCATGCAGAGAGACATTAGATAGAAAATATGTAGTTTTCCTGTCTCATAAACAAAACAAAACAAAATCAACTGTCAGACGTCTGACAGTTTGAATAAACATTATTCTAAAAGGTATAAAAATTATGAATGAAGACTGAAAAACAAAAGCATTAAAAAAATGTTCAGATGTGTTGGTTATATTCTTTATTTGTTTTTTTTAAAAATATTTTATTTTTCATTACAAGCTGTATGATTTATCTTAGAAACATTTGTTGATGGTTTTAAATGAGATCAAGTTTTCACATACAACACAAAGGAAAATGAGATCAAGTTTTCACATACAACACAAAGGAAAATGAGATCAAGTTTTCACATACAACACAAAGGAAAATGAGATCAAGTTTTCACATACAACACAAGGGAAAGTGAGATCAAGTTTTCACATACAACACAAGGGAAAATGAAATCGTTTTCACATACAACACATGGGAAAATGAGATTCTGTTTGTGATTGGACACTTCTTTTATAGGGATGAGTTTTCTTACATCCACAAATGATGCTGCTTATAGGTTTGTTATGTTTACATCATAAAATATACTTGCTCATTATCGTTTACAGGTGTTAAGATTGCTAGATATGTTATATATGTATGAAGTGAAACAGCAGTTCCCAGGCTGGACTGTATCAGGCCTGTAGGGGGAGGGAAGATCAAGCAGGGAAGTGAAGGAAAAGAAGCTGGCAGAGGACATTATAACCACCTGAGCTGGCTGTCTGGTAGGGATAAGGGCTAGGAGACAAGGGGAGGCCACTGAAGTAATGCTACCAGACTGTTGGAGACAGCACAGAGGACATCCACAGCAGACTTACTAGAGCAAACCAGGCTTTTGCAGTGCTGCAGAATATATGGAAATCAAAAAAACTAAGCATAAATATGAAAATCAGGATATTTAAGAGTAATGTTCTAAGTGTACTACTCTATGGAAGTGAATGCTGGAAAATCACCAAAACCATAGAAAACAAGTTGAATTCTTTCCAGACTAAATGTTTACGAAGAATTAAAAAAATATTTTGGCCAAACACCATAAGAAATAACATCTTATTGGCAGAAATGCAGATGAAGCCACTGACAGCAATTATTGAGGAAAGACGCTGGCGATGTTTGGGACATGTGCTCCAAATGACTGACAACTCACTACCAAAAATAGCACTAAGATGGACACCACAGGGGAACAGAAGTAAGGGTAGACCAAAAGAGACATGGAGAAGAACAACAGAAAGGATGTTGAGCAATAGAGGGCTCACCTGGGCAAGAGCAGAAAAAAAGGTGAAGGACAGGCATTTGTGGAAAACCCTTGCGGAAGCCCCATGTGCCCTGGGCACTTAAGGTTCAGAGAGAGAGAGAGAGAGAGGTATGGTAAGCCGTTATAAAGATCACAGTCAACAGAAGTCTAGAACTAAAGATATCAGTCAACCGAAGACTAGAACTAAAGACATCACAGTCAACAAAAGACTAGAACTAAAGACATCACAGTCAACAGATGACTAGAACTAAAGACATCACAGTCAACAGAAGACTAGAACTAAAGACATCACAGTCAACAGATGACTAGAACTAAAGACATCACAGTCAACAGAAGACTAGAACTAAAGACATCCCAGTCAAAAGAAGGCTAGAACTAAAGACATCACAGTCAACAGAAGACTAGAACTAAAGACATCACAGTCAACAGAAGACTAGAACTAAAGACATCCCAGTCAAAAGAAGGCTAGAACTAAAGACATCACAGTCAACAGAAGACTAGAACTAAAGACATCACAGTCAACAGAAGACTAGAACTAAAGACATCCCAGTCAAAAGAAGACTAGAACTAAAGACATCACAGTCAACAGAAGACTAGAACTAAAGACATCACAGTCAACAGAAGACTAGAACTAAAGACATCACAGTCAAAAGAAGGCTAGAACTAAAGACATCACAGTCAACCAAAGACTAGAACTAAAGACATCACAGTCAACAGAAGACTAGAACTAAAGACATCACAGTCAACAGATGACTAGAACTAAAGACATCACAGTCAACAGAAGGCTAGAACTAAAGACATCACAGTCAACAGAAGACTAGAACTAAAGACATCCCAGTCAACAGAAGGCTAGAACTAAAGACATCACAGTCAACAGAAGACTAGAACTAAAGACATCCCAGTCAAAAGAAGATTAGAACTAAAGACATAACAGTCAACAGAAGACTAGAACTAAAGACATCACAGTCAACAGAAGACTAGAGCTAAAGACATCACAGTCAACAGAAGACTAGAACTAAAGACATCACAGTCAAAAGAAGACTAGAACTAAAGACATCACAGTCAATAGAAGACTCTAAAAACAGCAGGGCACGAGGAAGAACAAAATATTTGATAAGATGTCCATGACAGATTTTTCCTACAGCTGCAGGAACTGGTGAAAGATAATGCCACACTGAGAGGAACATTTCATACGAATGTTGCATAATTTCAAAACTAAACAAGATGCTAAAAGTCATAATAGATCCTATCTACTCTTACCACTGATAGTCATAATATGATCCTATCTACTCTTATCACTGATGGTAATAATATGATCCCATCTACTTTTATCACTGATAGTCATAATATGATCCTATCTAACTCTTACCACTGATAGTCATGATCCTATCTACTCTTATTACTGATAGTCATGATCCTATCTACTTTTATCACTGATAGTCATGATCCTATCTACTCTTATTACTGATAGTCATGATCCTATCTATTTTTATCACTGATAGTCATGATCCTATCTGCTCTTACCACTGATAGTCATAATATGATCCTATCTACTCTTACCATTCACTCATTTGCATGTCCTTTGGGAAATTTGCCTCCCTTATAGCACTCCTGTAGGCCTCTTGGTTGTGAGCAAGATGGCCTGCTGCTGATGCATCCATTTGCAGATCATCAGCGATGTCGTGCCGCCATCTTCGCCTTGGTCTTCTTCTTTCTTTTTCCCATTATGTACACTTCCAAGACGGTCTTCTCTAGATTATCATAACATTTAATGTGTCCAAAATATTTAAGTTTTCTCTGATTAATCCTCTTTACTAGCCAGCCTTCTTCAATATTAGGTTATTGTATTACGGATATATTTGTTCTTTTTTGTGTCAATTATATTTGAACGAATCTTCTGTAGCATTCACATTCAAAGGCATCTGTGTGTTTCTCAGCTGTTTTGTTAAGTGTCCAGGTCTCACAGGCATATGTTGCGATGGGAAAGATGCATGCCTTTAAAAATCTTATTTTTGTGGTTCTGTTTGTTCATCTCCACAGATTCTTTAGCTGTTTTACTCTCTGAAGAGTGATAGATGTCTCTTACCACGACAGTCATAATATGATCCTATCTACTCTTATCACTGATAGTCATAATATAATCCTATCTACTCTTATCACTGATAGTCATAATATGATCCTATCTACTCTTACCACTGATAATCATAATATAATCCTATCTACTCTTATCACTGATAGTCATAATATAATCCTATCTACTCTTACTACTGATAGTCGTAATATAATCTTATCTACTCTTACCACTGATAGTCATAATATGATCCTATCTACTCCTATCATTGATAGTCATAATATGATCCTATCTACTTTTACCACTGATAGTAATAATATGATCCTATCTATTCCTATCATTGATAGCCATAATATGATCCTATCTACTCTTACCACTGATAGTCATAATATGATCCTATCTACTCTTACCATTGATAGTCATAATATGATCTTATCTATTCCTACCATTGACAGTTATAATATGATCCTATCTACTCTTACTACTGATAGTCAGAAAACTTTCTTGTGCCTTGTAATACAGACAAAGTACAGTGCTTCTAAAGCTGATTATGCCAATGTAATTTTCTTAGAATCAGCCACGAGAAAAGATGTTCACTAACTTTAACAACAGTGAGTATCATCCTGTCATTAGATGTATCAGCATGAGTTCATCATGAGTTGAAGAGATGTTTCCATATGTTCCACCAACGAGATGTATCACTATGTGTTATCAATGTATATGAGATTTGTTTCGTGAATAAAGAGATATATGTTAGATATGGAGGCCACTTAATCATCTTAGAAACATTTCATTGCTGACAGAAATGCAAACAAACAAAATCATCAGATGGTCCTTTAGATCAGCAAGAGTTTCAGCCCTTCGACTGTGGCTGAGAAAGCTTACAATCACTTCTGTACTGATACTTCCCTTCATACATGCCTCATTTTTTTATAAAAATAACACATCACAAATATATTAATCTTTCTTCTGAGAATTATTCAGACTTTTGGATGTATCACAGAATACCATCTACAGAAAATGTAACATTAATGTATCCATCTGGTCACAGACAAGAGTTATGTTTCCTCCTCCATTCTGAAAGCAAACATTTAATCATCAGGGAGAAACAACTCTTACAGTTCACCTAAAATGATAGGATTATCTTTCCTTACAACTAGTTTTTGCAAATAGCCTTTTTTTTTTTTCAAGAAAAACATGATGGTGAAGTAAAGTCTATGGTAGTGTGAATGGTTTTATCTTCTCAATCCCGTAGATGCTGAGATTGTGCTCAATGTTTGTCTTGGCAGGTGGGTTCAGCTTAAGGCGTATGTCCATGCATCGGTTGTCCAGATGTAGCGAGAGAGTCCTGAGGGCTATGTCATCATTTAGACGGTGCAAACTCTTCTGCAGACCATCAAAAGTGTGCCTGAATTGTGCAGAAGCAATAAAACTCATCAAGACATAGCTTTCTGTGGACACGTAATCTAATGCTTTAGACATAGGTTTCTGCCGACACATAATCTAATGCTTTAGTCATACCTTTCTGCAAACACATAATCTAATGCTTTAGTCATACCTTTCTGCAAACACATAATCTAATGCTTTAGTCATACCTTTCTGCAAACACATAATCTAATGCTTTAGTCATACCTTTCTGCAAACACATAATCTAATGCTTTAGTCATACCTTTCTGCAAACACATAATCTAATGCTTTAGTCATACCTTTCTGCAAACACATAATCTAATGCTTTAGTCATACCTTTCTGCAAACATAATCTAATGCTTTAGTCATACCTTTCTGCAAACACATAATCTAATGCTTTAGTCATACCTTTCTGCAAACACATAATCTAATGCTTTAGTCATACCTTTCTGCAAACACATAATCTAATGCTTTAGACATAACTTTCTGCGGACACATAATCTAATGCTTTAGACATAGCTTTCTGCAGACACATGATCTAATGCTTTAGACATAGCTTTCTGCAGACACATAATCTAATACTTTAGACATAACTTTCTGCCGACACATCTAATACTTTAGACATAACTTTCTGCCGACACATAATCTAATACTTTAGACATAACTTTCTGCGGACATATGACCTAATGCTTTCTCCACAGCCACGGAGATGGAAGCAGTTTTGAGTGGAGTTAGTAAACTTGTATGAATTATAAAAATATCAGAGAGATGGATGATTGAAAAATAGAAATAGTAGAGTCAGGATCAAAAGTGTGGTATCTGACATCACAGCCCTGTCCATTTTTTTTTGGGGGGGGGAGGGGGTATGTGACTAAGGAGTAGAGGGGTAGAAGTAAGAACTGATGAGAAAGAAGAACTGGAACTTTTTTTTTCATTTGTTGGATTCAACTCTGCTGTAATCTCATATACATGGATACACGGTACTTTTCAATGTGAATATCCCATTTCTTTCCTCTTAACACAGTCATTTGCATGTTCAGTGCACTCTGTCTTGCCATGCAGGCATCCTCCTTTTCAAAGTTTCCCTAAAACCTACTTTTTCAGCTCATTTAATTGGAACAGAATAATCTATTACTCATCTTCTTTCATCTTGAAAAGCAAGTTCGCTGTTAGCTGCACTACACTTGCTCATTAGAGATGTGACTATTCTCCTACTTTGCCCAACAACAGTCTTAAATCATTTTGTATGTATTTTCAAGGATTACAGAAACTTACTCAAATGAACCAGACTCACAGAAGTTACCAAAACAAATGATCAATGTCCACACAAATAGCCATCATACATTCAGGAAAAGGCTAAATTAATATGACTCAGAATACAGAAGCTCAACTAATAGTCAACTAGCTTCCCATGTAAGCTTCAACTGTGCTTCCAAAGTGCTCCAGTTGACCCTGCAGTAAAAATGGGTATCTGAAATACAATATTACAGGGAGTCGAAAATTCGTCACATTTTTCGATACTCTAATTTCAGTCAAGGTTCCCCTTTTATATGATGTACTGGCATTTGTAATGTCCTGCTATGTCAAGTGCTATGTCCTGCTGAAGTCATGTGCTATGTCCTGCTGAACACATGCATATCCATTTTGAGGCAATGAATTATGAGTTAAGTGACCAGCAGAAGGAAGTAAGGCAGGCAGCAAGGTCATCGTTTGCATCCTCCAGAGGCATAAGTGAAAGAAAGGGCTTAATGTCTCTGTAACTGCCCGTGAAGTCTGCAGCGTGGAAGGGGAAGTGACAGTTGATGACATCACTACAAGGAGGTGGTTCCAAAGGTTCGAGTCTGGGGACACCAACATCAAAGACAAGCTCATGTTAGGTGCCCCTCAGCCACCAATGATGAAGTCCTGTGCCAAGCTGTTGAAAATAATCCCAGTACCGGTACTCATCTGTATTCAGGCCAGTTGGCCCCTACTCAGAGCACCATAGTTCGGCACTTGTCAGCCCACCTGGGCCCTTCTCAGAGCACCATAGTTTAGCACTTGTCAGCCCACCTGGGCCCTTCTCAGAGCACCATAGTTTAGCACTTGTCAGCCAAGCTGGGCCCTTCTCAGAGCACCATAGTTTAGCACTTGTCAGCCAAGCTGGGCCCTTCTCAGAGCACCATAGTTCGGCGCTTGTCAGCCCAGCTGAGCCCTTCTCAGAACACCATAGTTCGGCGCTTGTCAGCCAAGCTGGGCCCTTCTCAGAGCACCATAGTTCGGCGCTTGTCAGCCCACTTGGGCCCTTCTCAGAGCACCATAGTTCGGCGCTTGTCAGCCCACTTGGGCCCTTCTCAGAGCACCATAGTTCGGCGCTTGTCAGCCCACTTGGGCCCTTCTCAGAGCACCATAGTTCAGCACTTGTCAGCCCACTTGAGCCCTTCTCAGAGCACCATAGTTCGGCACTTGTCAGCCCACTTGGGCCCTTCTCAGAGCACCATAGTTCAGCGCTTGTCAGCCCACTTGGGCCCTTCTCAGAGCACCATAGTTTGGCGCTTGTCAGCCCACTTGGGCCCTTCTCAGAGCACCATAGTTCAGCACTTGTCAGCCCACTTGAGCCCTTCTCAGAGCACCATAGTTTGGCACTTGTCAGCCCACTTGAGCCCTTCTCAGAGCACCATAGTTCGGCGCTTGTCAGCCCACTTGAGGCCCTTCTCAGAGCACCATAGTTCGGCACTTGTCAGCCCACTTGAGCCCTTCTCAGAGCACCATAGTTCGGCACTTGTCAGCCCACTTGAGCCCTTCTCAGAGCACCATCATTCAGCATTTGCACGAGCTCTGCTTCAGCAGCAGGCAGTCTCAACAAGTCCCTCACTTCCTCATTCTCCAGCAAGCATAGAGATATGTTGACACCTGTCACCAACTGTTGGCAAACTCAATGAAGACAAAAGGTTTCTCCACCATATCAGCATTGAGGATGACAAATGGGTTTTCCTCTGGTACCCCAACACAAGCGCCCAATGGCTCTAGCTAGGCCAGGCGGCGGAGGCAGTTATCTGATGAGGCTAGTTCGAGAAACTGTTTTTGTATAGTAGTGAAATTCACTGCAAAAACGTGATAGACTTTTTATTCAGCTTAGTATTATGGGAAAAATACTTCTGAAAATGAAAGAAAGCTGGCCTGCAAAGTGAGGTGAACTACAATACAATGTGCATGTGGATGTTTGCCCATGAAAGATATAAAAGCATGTTTACACGAATATGTCAATACATATAGGAATATGATGAAGCCATAGCTGAAATAACTTTTTAAAAAACCCACTGAAAATAGAGAAACATAAGAGAAAACATTTATGTGTCATAATTTAACAAAACTGATGTGACATGTCACATACTGTGCTTGCTTAAGCTTTTCTTCCAGTGCACTTTTGGTGGCATAAAGCTGTTTCAACTCATCTTCTAGACCATACTGTGCAGCATCACGGCACCGCTCCACATTTGGGCGATAACTTCGATTAATCAGCCTAGTCTCAGCTTTCTTAGTCGACTTACTGTTGTTCCTGAGAGCTTCTTCAATGCCTCGGATGTCATTCAACATATCTGCAATTTCATGTTCCGTCTAGGAAAGACAGAATTATGACAGGATTCAGAAATGGTATCACCCCAACTTTTGACAAATCTGGCTCAGATTTTTTTTACTTTTTGTCTCCTAACTTGATCAATATAAAAAGGTATTCTGATTTTATTTTACTTTCTGTCTTCTAACTCGATCAATATAAAAAGATATTCTGATTTTTTTTTTACTTTCTATCTACTAACTCGATCAATATAAAAAAGTATTCTGATTTTTTTTTACTTTCTGTTTACTAACTCAATCAATACAAAAAAGATATTCTGATTATTTTTACTTTCTGTCTCCTAACTTGATCAATACAAAAAGTATTCTGATTTTTTTAACTTTCTGTCTCTTACTTCAATCAATACAAAAAGATATTTTGATTTTTTTACTTTCTTTCTCCTAACTTGATCAATACAAAATGGTATTTTGATTTTTTTACTTTCTGTCTGCTAACTCAATCAGTACAAAAAGGTGTTCTGATTATTTTTACTTTCTGTCTCCTAAAGGTATTTTGATTTTTTGTACCAATTATTCAGTTTTAAACTGCAATCTGTTGAGTTTGGCTCCGTTCTTTCTTTGTCCATTAGATAAGGATTAAGATTAACATTGACAAAGTAACTGCTAGTAGGATGCAGGAATATGGCAGCAGATAATGCACTGCATACTCAAGGGTTACTGATTAGTTCTATCATATTGAAATGAGTACATCCACAAATAATGAGTACTCCCACATATAATGAATGCTTCCACTAATAATGAGTACTCCCACACATAAAGAGTACTTCCACAAATAATGAGTACTCTAATACGTTAGAAACGCTACATCTTAAACTGAACAAATATTGGCCGAGAAAGCAAAATATCCTGCACACACAACAGTCAATGTATTTAACTCTTTCCGTGCCGCATGAAAAAAAAATGCCGCCGTTCTGTTTACGCCAAATTAAAAGCGCGGGTCTTGATCTGCATAAGGGGTACAGCTGTAAAATTAAATGTAATAAAATATTTCCACATTATGAGTATACGTATTATGCATAAAAATAGCTGTAAAAGTAAGAATGAAGTTTTTTAGGAAAAAAAGAAGTAGTTTGATGATTTTAGATGATAACTGTCTCCTACTTACTATCAGGTAGGTCTAGAGGTGCAATATTTACCATCGGCGATGTCTAGATTGACCTGTAGCTTCATCCTATCTCGTCGTGTCATAGTATGTGGCATACATAGTACAATAATGTCTGAAATAATCTTCTAACTACTTCTTCAGTCCATTTTATGATAAAAATCTACTTGGGGCACATTCAAGAACAGTGGTCTGGTAGTGGGGCCAGAAATACACAAAATATTGCAATTACTCCATCAAAACACACATTTTCACTTGGTTGTTAGGCACACTTCTGATGGAACTATGGCAGGTCATCGGACATGCGCAAATAAAACATGTACAATTAAAAAGTTACACCGTTTTTTAAAGAAACAAACATGGGCTACCGTAGTACCCGCTGGCACTCTAGACACAAAATGGAAGGGCTACCTCAGTACCCAGAAGCACAGAAAGAGTTAAGAGACAGGCATAGAATTTTCCAGCCAGGCGTGATACTGACCATATCACCCTCTAGTGTGCTGACAGGTCAAGGAAAATATGGCCACTAACACCATATCCCTATGTGCCTCCAAGGCATGACAGGATTACCTATAGAATTTTCACATAAAAATCAGTACCATTAAATATGCTGAACACAGTAGGACATTTTGAGTCATGTTTCAAAAAGAGAGTTTTCATGTAGTCACAGATGCTAGGTTGTTTAAATCTTTCCCTGCCGGAGGTAAAAACACGGACATTCCGTTCTGTGCCAGACAAAAAGCGCGGGTTTTGATATGTATAAGGGATAATTTTTAACTAATTATTTCCACATTAAAAGTATGCGAATTATGTCTCTAAATAGCTATAAATGTAAGAAGATTTCATAAATGAAGAGTTTTTTATGAAAAAAGATGTAGTTTGATGATTTTAGCTGATCTCTCTCTCTGAACCTTAAGTGCCCAGGGCATATGGGGCTTCCGCAAGGGTCCTCCACAAATGCCTGTCCTTCGCCTTTTTTTCTGCTCTTGCCCAGGTGAGCCCTCTATTGCTCAACATCCTTTTTAGCTGATAACTGTGTATTACTGTCCATTGGATAGGTCTGGGACTAGCATCAACCGACTGGCGATGTGTAGATTGATTTTGTTGTTTTATCAGATCTCGTCGTGTGATTATGTTGCATGTTCACTTTAAAATAATACCCCTGAAATAACCTTCTAACTACTTCTCCAGTTCATCTAATAGTCTAAATCTACTTGGGGTACATTCACAAACAGTGGTCTAGTCGTAGGGGGACATGTTTGCCTCCGAAGTCGCACAAAAATTGATTTTTTTCTTTCGAAACGCTGTATTTTGACCCCCATTGCTATGATGCTTTCAAAATGGTGATAAAGGTCACTTGACATGCGTACTGAACTGTGTACAATCAAAAGTTACACTGGGTTTTTAATGAAACGAAGCTAGGGTCCCTATTGGGACCTTGGCAAAAACTTGACAAAGGGGAAGGGTCCCGATTGGGACCCCCGGCACGGGAAGAGTTAATGAATGTTTTCATGTAGTCACAGATGATATGTTGCTTAACAAATGTTTTCATGTTATCACATAGATGATACTAGACTCTTTTCATGACATCTCCAGACTAGGAAGACCTACATTTTTCTTCTGCCATTCTAATTCATCTTTTGAATTTTCATTATCATGAATCCTCTTTCTGAAGGCAAATTCAGCGGCTTCTTTTTGTGCCTCAAGGTCATTTGCTGCCTTATGTAGCAGGTTGTGAATCTGTTCCCGTAATCTGATAGAGGATCTCAACTCTGCATCGGCACGCTCCTTGTTATAGCGGCAGAAATCATCCCATTGTTGGATTGTTGTGCTCCTGGAGAAAAGAAAACAAAAATCCATTTAAAACTTTTTGAAACCTGTTACAAAAGTGCTTTCTTTTTTTTTTTTTTAAACAAAATCTTTTGACACAACAGTCTCCTTTAGTTCCAAGGCCAGCCCAGCTTTATTAAGTGTGTGATAATTAATTATAAATAGAATGTGAATGGGACTGATTTTTTACATTCATTCATTATGTGCTAAGTTGGACAGCACAGGCAGCCATGCATCTCCATCTTGTGTGATCCTTGGTGTTTCTGATCAATTCAAATCTTTGGTCAGTCTCCTGAGGTATTTTTCTCTTGCCCTCCCTCTCCATCTTTTTCCACTTCAGTTTTCCAGATTTTTACATGACATCCTGCTTTTCTTTTGTCATGCACTGACAAATATGTGTGTATGATGTAACCCAGTGTGCTTCACTTAACAGGAAGATGTTCTTAGTTTTCCCCAACACAGAAGTCATGTACCAAGTTTTTATTGTTTGACTGAACTTTCACGGTAACTGGTCTCCTGCTTACAGCCCTCAGATAAGGCAGTTTGCTATCAGCTGTGCTTCTCTCAACCCCATGAGGCAATATTTAAACTCTGATGATGCAAAACTGTTTTTATTACTGAGCAGATGTTCCTGTGCTACTTTTCTTACTTTGACCCTTCCCACAGGTGGCTTGTTCAAAAACATTGACCTAAAACAATACACCTGTAGACTGCTATGTTGCAGTTGCTGTTGTCATGTCTGCATGTAAACCACAAATCTGGGGCTTTTTGTAATCAGTGCCACCGTGAAGGTTTAGAAACACGGCAAAAAAAAGATACATGAGAGTGGACATAAAAAAAAATCTAACTTTTTTATAGGCTCCACTACCAGTGGGTCTGCATCAGTTTTCTACCTTTTCAGCCAAGCTTAAGCAACAAAATAAGGTCTTTTTAGAAATAATTGTAGGGAGGGAGGATTTGGATACTGACTGACTGTGGCTGATGAATGTGACATTAATGACACAGAGACAACATCTCAGAAATGTGATATTAATGACACAGAGACAACATCTCAGAAATGTGATATTAACGACACAGAGACAACATCTCAGAAATGTGATATTAATGAAACAGTCAGCTGCATCTGATGAAACTGACATTATTGACACAGACAGCCACATTTCTTCTCAACTTTGTAAATAATGGAGGTAATATATCAAACTTCAAATGTGGTTTTTATGCAAATCTTCATCAAAAAGTGTTCCTTCCAAACAGTAACATAAAATGAAAAAAATTGTGCCAATAACTACGAGAAAACAAAAAAAATTGGTGAAATAAAAAAAATTTTTTTTTTTTTCCTATTTTTTTCTTATCTTGAACCAGCATAGGAAAGAGTTACAATTTTTCTTTCAAGCAGGAAACAATGAGGCTTTTCACATAGTAAAGTGACAGAGCATGGGGTTGTATGGTTAGACTTTGAAAAAAATCATAGACAAAGCACTTTTAGACATGAGAGAGAGAAAAATGACAAGAAAATTACCTAGGACATAAGCCACGGACTCCGGTAGGATGAGCAACCATCCGGCCACGAGAATACAGCACACATATCAACTTCCCCATATTTCAAGTGCAAGATCTCTTGCCACTCTCATGGCTGGATGTTTGCCTGTCCTACTGGACTCCGAGGTTCGGGTCCAATGTACTTCTCTCTTCATTTTTGATTCTTTCATATCTAACATGTTTTGCTTATGATTGTTCTAAGCCTACCATACAGCACCGTGCTCTATCACTTTACTGTGGGTACATGCTCCTCACCCTTCAGGGACCTTCAAAGGATCAGTCTTGTAGGTAATATTAGTTGACCAATCTGACAAGTTGTATTGGTCAATGTCAATGCCTAGAGTTATGCTCTTATCCTGAAGATCAGCCTGGATTTGCTGCCTTGCCTCCTGGAGCAGACACAACTGCTCAAAGGCTTCTGAGATTTTTTGCTGAAGAGCTTTCTTAACTCCGTCAATGATTTCAACTTCCTGTGAGTAAAAAAAGAACAAAAGCATGTGCATTTCATGGAAAAAGGTTGCCTTTGTTGTCAAGTCAAGCGTAGTCAAGAAATCTGGAGAGGGGATTTTAAGGCAGTTAATTGTGAAGTTCTCTCCCTTTTATTTTGTGGCATCCCCTGTAATTCTTTCAGATTTCTAAGAATGTGGACTTTTTTTGTCCTGGACACTCTAAGCTGCTTACAAGCTCTGATAGGCAGAAGTAGACTATTGTTATACAGTGACAGGTTAAGAGGTGATACACCTTTAAATAAAGTAACAAAACTCTCTAAGAACAAACAAATCATACGGTCAGAAAAAGAAACAATAGTAATTATTGTTTGCTGTGGTATTATACTCCCCAAGTCATTGTATCACTCTGTGCCTTGATTCTGTTTGCTGTGGTATTATACTGCCCAAGTCAATGTATCACTCTGTGCCTTGATTCTGTTTGCTGTGGTATTATACTCCCCAAGTCATTGTATCACTCTGTGCCTTGATTCTGTTTGCTGTGGTATTATACTGCCCAAGTCATTGTATCACTCTGTGCCTTGATTCTGTTTGCTGTGGTATTATACTGCCCAAGTCAGTGTATCACTCTGTGCCTTGATTCTGTTTGCTGTGGTATTATACTCCCTAAATCAATGTATCACTCTGTTCCATGATTCTGTTTGCTGTGGTATTATACTGCCCAAGTCAGTGTATCACTCTGTGCCTTGATTCTGTTTGCTGTGGTATTATACTCCCTAAATCAATGTATCACTCTGTTCCATGATTCTATTTGCTGTGGTATTATACTGCCCAAGTCAATGTATCACTCTGTGCCTTGATTCTGTTTGCTGTGGTATTATACTCCCCAAGTCATTGTATCACTCTGTGCCTTGATTCTGTTTGCTGTGGTATTATACTGCCCAAGTCATTGTATCACTCTGTGCCTTGATTCTGTTTGCTGTGGTATTATACTGCCCAAGTCAATTGTATCACTCTGTGCCTTGATTCTGTTTGCTGTGGTATTATACCCCAAGTCAATTGTATCACTCTGTGCCTTGATTCTGTTTGCTGTGGTATTATACTGCCCAAGTCAATGTATCACTCTGTGCCTTGATTCTGTTTGCTGTGGTATTATACTCCCCAAGTCAATGTATCACTCTGTGCTTTGATTCTGTTTGCTGTGGTTATTATACACCCCAAGTCAATGTATCACTCTGTGCCTTGACGTATCTAGAAATATTTGACAAAGGATAGGAAAAGGTTAAGGTTATTTAAAAAACTGTGTGTAAATATGCAAACCTTGTGCAGCTGGGTCTCAGGACCGTCCTCTACCACATCAACATTCTTTCGTCCCTCACGGAGTGTCAAGCACTCGACGGCAACGTCTGTTCGGAGATTCATCGACTCCAGAGTGTTCTCACTTGTCTCTTTCGCCTCGGAGAGGTCAGCAATTTCCTGATCCAGCTGACCCAAGAGCCTCTCCAGAGTGACTTTCCAGTTTCTGAGGTGATCCACTCGATCTGCCAACCTAACATCCGTTGAGTATTGGTCCCACTTGGTCTGGGTGTCATTTCATTGCGGAGAAATCGGGACTCTTGACGGACCTAAAATTTATCAGTTAAAAGCTAAAGAATTTCATTTTTTTATTCTTTTCACATTCCATATTTAGTGTTAAATAAAGTTGCATTTTACATTCTTAAAATAGATATGTTGGATACAAAAATCTTGGAAACATTTTGTTGTTGGTAATCAATCCAACAATCATGACCAGGATGGTAATCAATCCAACAATCATGACCAGGGTGATGGTAATCAATCCAACAATCATGATCAGGATGATGGCAATCAATCCACCAATCATGACCAGGATGATAATCAATCCAACAATCATGTCCAGGACCTCCAAAAGGAATTTTAAGTGAAAATCTATTTCTTCTCCCCCCCAATCTTTACTCTATATTGATTAGCCATTCTGTTTTCACTCAAACTGGCCCCCTCTCTCCTGATGCTCACCCACCCCCACCCACCCCCCAACAAGGGAAAGTCCCAGAGTGATGTACCAGCTGTAAAACTGGGTGTGAAAGACAGATACCAGTGCAATCGGCAGCTGATCAGGACCTTATCTCCCTGCAGAGATTCCATTCACACTGCATTAGCCTCACTATTAGAACATCAGCTGATCATAATGGAGCCTGCTAAGAAGTCAGGTCTGAGAACTGAAGTAAACCTCCATAACCCACCCCTCCATCTAATTTGATGTCTATGTTATATTTTAGTTATCAATTAAAAATTAATTATATCTACGTAAATTGTTATCAACATAAACAATAAAATGAACGTAAATGTGTGACAAAATGAGCGAATACTTAAAAGATTTCACTAGAAAAAAAAAACAACAACAAATATACAAGCAAAAACAGGAACAGTACAACAGAAAAATGGCGTTCACTTGGTGCGAAGCTGAATTCTGACGGTCCGCATTTGTTGCTTGCGTGTAAACTTGTGTGTACCAGTCCGGAGGCTGGTGCCTCACTACTGGTCGGACCTCTGTTGCCATTTCTGTGTAAATAATCAAAGAAATAAGGCACAGATTTAGTAAAAATGCGTGCTTTCTTTATCTCCGTAGATCAAATCTCAAACTTTTTGACTTCCATCCCCTTGCCTCTCAAGTCTGCACTCTCCTCTCAACTGATTCTCATCCTCCTCATCATCCTTTTTCCTTCACCACCTCCACCCCTCCTCCTGAACTTTTCTGCCTCCAGGACTAGAAAGTTATCACAAGGAATAAGATATTTTTCTTCTTCTCTTGACGTAACTGTGAAGAAGTTCACCAAAGAGTTATTGCTCCTGGTTAAATGAATTAAGGTTCTGATTTAGCTGAAGAGAATCAAAATAACGCAATGTGTTACAGTGAGACATACAAGTGTATTTACACTGACAAGCAAGACAGCTATATTCTTCTTCTTCTTCTTCTTCTGCTTTGTCAAAGATCTAGTTTTTGATCCTGCAAATCCTGTAGTCATGGTGAATTCCAGGACCGTTTCTATATTTATTTATGGTAGCCTCATATAAAGTGACCCGCTGACCCATAATATATAGGACAGACCATAATTTTAAGGAACTGTCTCAGGAATCATATTACTGTGGTGAAGTGCAACAAGTATGCCACTGTGGTGAAGTGCAACAAGTAGGTCACTCTGTAGAGAAGTACAACAAGTAGGCCACTGTGGTGAAGTGCAAGAAGTAGGCCACTCTGTGGTGAAGTGCAACAAGTAGGCCACTCTGTGGAGAAGTGCAACAAGTAGGCCACTCGTGTAGAAGTGCAACAAATAGGCCACTCTGTGGTGAACTACAACAAGTAGGCCACTCTGTGGTGAACTACAACAAGTAGGCCTGATTTAAACATTTTAAGTAAACGTATAAACCTAGCTTACTTATTAAAATTTTGGTTTAAAATTTCAATTTAGTTTTCCAACCCCTCTGTCTTTCCGTTGTTTACTTAATGGTTTAGTCTTGCATTTTTTGTAAAGAAAATAATATTCGTGCCTCGCATAATAATTATTATTTAAACATTAAACGTGATAAAGATTATATTAGTTTCCAACTGACCTCTCAAGAGCTGTCACTGGATGTGCCAAGACCAGCAACGGGTGGGGACCTCAAATAATAATCGCTTAGCTTTCCATGGCAACGGCGTCAATTTGTTAACACATTTTCTATTGGCTGAGTAATTTTTTTGACCAATGAAAAGAAATGTTTTAAATTTTGAATTCTTGCTTGTCGTCCTGGAGACACTGTTTAATTTCCGAATTACTTGTTTTTAATATGGCCTTTTACACATTTCATGTTGTTGTTGTTCCGAGTGCCACCAAGTTTTTTTGCCTTTTATCCAGTGAAGACGACGAAATATCATCTTCGTACGCTTTTATACTCTTTATCTTAAGCTCTGCTCCCGGATAAATTGGACTACATTTTATAACCCCTTTATAGAACTGTACGGCGAGAAAGATAAACAGGAAGATGGAAAGGTATTCATGAGCTCTATGTAAAAAATCTCATTAAGCCACGCCCACAAATGAGACCATAAAGATCTATTACTGGCTCTTCTGACTGTTTGCAGGAAACATTCGCGGCTCTAGTCTCTTCAGCAAGTCTGATATCACGCCCTAACCTCCAGCAGTGTCCTGTTGATTATATTTTTGTTGTTGCTTTTTCGTGTTGTACTGCTTCAGTCATTCTTTGCATGTCCCTTGGGGAAATTTGTCTCCCTAACAGCTCTCCTGTAGGCCTCTCGGTTGTAAGCAAGATGACCTGCTGCTGATGCATCCATTTGCAGATTATTAACGATGTCATGCAGCCATCTTCGCCTTGGTCTTCCTCTCTTTCTTTTTCCCACTATGTACCCTTTCAAGACTGTCTTCTCTAAATTATCATAACGTTTAATTTGTCCAAAATATTTAAGTTTTCCCTGATTAATCCTCTTTAGCAGCCAGCCTTCTTCAATATTAAGTTCTTGTAGTATGGATTTATTTGTTATTTTCTGTGTCCATGATATTTGTACTGCTTACACAGTGGAAAACTTCTATATTTGTGGACATGTCATAGCGACCTTACCTTCCTTGGTGTTGACATCCGACCTTTCATTGCAATAGAAAGTTCAGGTAAAGGACTACAAGACGAAACACCAATACACTTTACAGATGAAATTACACAAGAAAGAACAAATGAGAAGTGTCTTGGGGCTAGCTGCACGTGAGCACAACTTATTGGTGTTTGTTCAGTTTTTGTTAGTTTCGATTTTTTTCTCGAGTCAAAATATGTTTGCCTAGTTCATGTTCCGCCATCATCATCATCATCATCATCGTCGTCGTCATCATCATCATCTCGTGTCGTGTGTTCCTGTACTATTTTATTTCATCATTAAGATTCGAGTTCTTAGAATAACCAATGCGTCAAGAGGCCACGTGACATATTAATACGTTTCCGTAAAGCTTATACCTGTATACCAGTGTCCATTACATGTAGTATCATTATCACAAGAAGTTACAGTTGGACTGCCTCTGAGTTATATCACTAGTCTAGTACCTCCGTTTTCAATAATCATTTGATCGCTGCTGGCGAGATTCTTCAACTGCCGTGCCTCCCGGCCAATGAAGAAAAATGCGATTATGGTTGCCGTGCAGCGCTGCCGTGGAAAAGGTGAAAGATAGGATTAAGTGAAGTAGCCAGTAGTCTCGAGGTCAGGACTACTCAAATCACGGCACCTTTGCTCTAGAGGCCGGCCACGTCCTATATACACCCATATTGGGCCAGATTGCCTAAACCGGCTTAACCAAGGGGTTAAACAAAAAACACTGCTGGCGAAATTCTTCGGCTGCCGCGCGTGGGGTGAAATTCCTTACTGCCAATGAAGAAAATGCGATTATAGTTGCCGTGCGGCACCGCTGTAAAAAGGTGATGGAAATGATAAAGTGAAGTTTAATCGGTATGTCCAGTAGTCTCGCGGCGAGAGCTACTTATAACACGGCATCTCTGCTCTAAAGGCCAGTCACGTCCGATATACACCCATACTGGTGAAATATGCCTAAACCGGCTTAACCCAGGTGTGAAACCTGATGACTACTCATATCACGGTACCTCCGCTCTAGAGATCGGTCACGTCCTAAACACGCCCTTACTGGGATAATACGCCTAAACCGGCTTAACCTAGGAGTGAAACTTACTAGTGGCGAGGATTCGTCGTCCTGGACAAAAGCTCCGTCCTATTCACAACTAGGAAGGGTAGCGGCCACGACCACAAAATGCTGAAGTCGGAGACACTGGACCAGTGCTGTCTAGATAGGCAACCACCTCTCACCCGACGGGGAAATATGCGTATCCTAATCACGCTGAGGTTTTCCGGTGAGAAACTGCAACGCTGGACTAGATGGGCAACCACCTCTCACCCGGCGGGGATATACTGATATCCAAAACACGTCGAGGTTTTCCGGTGAGAAAGTCCAATCCTAGATTAAACTGGTGCAACGAAAACACAGTGTTACGCAATCCCACTTCTGCAACCCACCGAGAATACAGGCCCAAGTCCCGCGATACTCTGAACCTCCTGTGGTCCTCTCTGGAATCTCTTGTGGTCCTCTCGGGGATCTTTTGTGGTGCTCTCGGGGACCACAGGACCTATCAAGGACCACAGGATCACGGGGCGGTCTTGGTGGTAGAAGCGAACGAAGAAGAAGAAGAAGAAACATTTGACAGAGCCAGCTCCTACATGTTTTATGTCCTTGTTGAAGACCAATTCTCCAAGTCCCTGACTTCTAGTTTACATTTGAAACTGTCCCCGCAACCATTGGTCAAATCACGTGTGTCATAGACATTTTTGTTTCTAATCATGAAGAGTCTGCATGTGATAACCGACTGTTATATTCGTGTGAGTACATGAAAGAGAATATGATCGGGCTGATATTGAGGTGGCTCTCACTGTGAAGGATAGCCAATGGTCTCTTTTGTATCACTTGGAAATATCTTTTAGTCTGTAAACAGTAGTGAGAACGTGTAGACGATTTGTGTTCATCTACATTAACCTGACCATGTTAACAGCAAGGAGAACGTGTAGAATATTTGTTCATCTACATTAACCTGACCATGTTAACAGCAAGGAGAACATGTAGAAGATTTGTTCATCTACATTAACCTGACCATGTTAACAGCAAGGAGAACATGTAGAATATTTGTTCATCTACATTAACCTGACCATGTTAACAGCAAGGAGAACATGTAGAATATTTGTTCATCTACATTAACCTGACCATGTTAACAGCAAGGAGAACATGTAGAAGATTTGTTCATCTACATTAACCTGACCATGTTAACAGCAAGGAGAACATGTAGAATATTGTTCATCTACATTAACCTGACCATGTTAACAGCAAGGAGAACATGTAGAAGATTTGTTCATCTACATTAACCTGACCATGTTAACAGCAAGGAGAACATGTAGAAGATTTGTTCATCTACATTAACCTGACCATGTTAACAGCAAGGAGAACATGTAGAATATTTGTTCATCTACATTAACCTGACCATGTTAACAGCAAGGAGAACATGTAGAATATTTGTTCATCTACATTAACCTGACCATGTTAACAGCAAGGAGAACGTGTAGAAGATTTGTTCATCTACATTAACCTGACCATGTTAACAGCAAGGAGAACATGTAGAATATTTGTTCATCTACATTAACCTGACCATGTTAACAGCAAGGAGAACGTGTAGAAGATTTGTTCATCTACATTAACCTGACCATGTTAACAGCAAGGAGAACATGTAGAATATTTGTTCATCTACATTAACCTGACCATGTTAACAGCAAGGAAAACATGTAGAATATTTGTTCATCTACATTAACCTGACCATGTTAACAGCAAGGAGAACATGTAGAATATTTGTTCATCTACATTAACCTGACCATGTTAACAGCAAGGAAAACATGTAGAATATTTGTTCATCTACATTAACCTGACCATGTTAACAGCAAGGAGAACATGTAGAATATTTGTTCATCTACATTAACCTGACCAACCATGTTATCTAAATTAAAATACGACGCGTTCATGTTTTTTTTTTTGGGGGGGGGAGGGTTAAAATATATTTTAATCAGTGTATTTAATCAAAATTGTAATCAGTAATCAAAGTTGATAATTTTACTTACAAACATATCTGCCAGGCCTATTTATTGTACTTCTCTACAGAGTCAGCTTTCTTCAAAGAACAAACATTTCCAAGAAGATAATTATAATTATTCAGGGTTTTCTCGAACATGGGGCAGTCAAAGATGAGAATATGGGACAATATGGGACAAGTGTTTTAAAATAAGGGATATTTAGGCGTGCCAACGGAAGTAAATACGATTCCCGGAACAAATCCTTAAAATGCGAGAGTGCCCCGTGTAATACAGGACTTTCCTGTATAATAACGGACAATTTGTCACTTTACATGTGTGAATGTCTTAGGTTCTTCATAACCCCACACTGGACATGTCCACACATAGTCTGACCCATGTCCACACATAGCCTGACCCATGTCCACACATAGCCTGACCCATGTCCACACATAGTCTGACCTATGTCCACACATAGTCTGACCCATGTCCACACATAGCCTGACCCATGTCCACACATAGTCTGACCCATGTCCACACATAGTCTGACCCATGTCCACACATAGCCTGACCCATGTCCACACATAGTCTGACCCATGTCCACACATAGTCTGACCCATGTCCACACATAGCCTGACCCATGTCCACACATAGTCTGACCCATGTCCACACATAGTCTGATTCCCGTGGAAGGAAAATTCCAGAAAAGGTATTTGACTGAGTGGGGGGGGGGGTGGGGTGCGACGGCAGGAAAAATAGAAGACGCTGTCTTCAGTCTGAGAAGTCGTGTCGCTATTTTCAACAAAATCCAGCTTTGCTAACGACTAACTTGAAACTTCAGGCAGACTGTCAATGGACAAGGGGGACATTGCTAAGGCTGTACTGGACAGACTGCGGGAAAATGAAGAGCGGGAATGAAAGAACAACGCAGCTGTACAGAGACTGCTGGAGCTAGGACAAATTAAAGATGCTGGCAGGAAATCTGAACTGTGTGGCAGAAAACACATCGTAAACAACCAACATTTGACAGGAACTGCTAGGAAACATATTCTTGGATGGTTGCGGCTACATGCGCGGGGGCATATACGGGGGTTGTCCCGAATGCAGTGAAGCCGGTGTCTGAACTTTGAACTTATTATATTTGAAAGTACTTGTACATGAAAGAAGATTCCACGAATAAACTTTTGTGACAAAATATGAAAACGTAATATTTAGCACAAATTTTGGTGCAAAATAATAAAATAAAATCATGTTCTACTTACCCCAAGTTTCTCCTTAATCCTCTGAGACTGTCATATTTCCTTATTTAGAATTTCGCTCTATAAACATCTACACTTTTTTGTGATAATTTCTAACACTTTGTGCAATAAATGCGTTTTATTACAATATCTGCAACAGGCAGTCCATATAACCAAACAAACAAACAAAAAACATATATCTTATATATCTTATATATCTTATATATCTTATATCCTTCCCGTGCCGTTAGACGTCACATAGGGCTCGCAAGTTAGTTCGCCAATTTTTCCTGTCTTCGGCGAGTCTTTCAACCTCATCAAAGGATTTTATGCCTATTAATTTGGCCTCTCTTAACAATGTCCTCTTCAGAGTTTCACGCGGTCTGCCTCTTTTTCTTTGGCCTGTTGTGTTCCGCTCGATAACTTGTTTTGAGATTCTCTGATCATTTCTTCTCATCAAGTGACCAACATATGTCCATAAAAAAACATATGGATCTCTATTAAAAATGATAAAATCTTCAGAACACCGCTTATTAAGGCAAACTAGTCAAACCGTGCAGGCCGCTCAACTGAGAGGAGAGAAGTACTATTTTAGAGAGGAACAGTTTCATTAATTCATTACGTTCCGTACCAGGCAGAGCTGACGATTGTGAGTCTCCATCTTGTGTGATCCCTGGTGTTTATAGTTAAATCAGATTCTTTTCTTTTTTTCCCCCAACCACTTGGTCAGTCTAGTGAGATTTTTGTTTTCTCCTGACTTCCTTCTCCTCTCGAGTTTTCCCCGTCATTAGCAACTTATCTTAGTAACAATTCTAATCTACATTTACCTGTTGTGATACTTGTTGCCTCAAAGCCATCGCAGCCAAGGCTACAGTGTCAAGACCATCACAGCTCCATTTGAAGTGTCAAGACCATCACAGCCCCAGTTGAAGTGTCAAGACCATCACAGCCCCATTTGAAGTGTCAAGACCATCACAGCTCCATTTGAAGTGTCAAAATCATCACAGCCCCAGTTGAAGTGTCAAGACCATCACATCCCCGGCTGCAAAGTCAAGACCATCACAACCCCGGCTGCAGGGTCAAAACCATCACAGCCCCGGCTGCAGAGTCAAGACCATCACAACCCCGGCTGCAAGGTCAAAACCATCACAGCCCCGGCTGCAGAGTCAAGACCATCACAGCCCCGGCTCCTGAGACTGCAAGTTAGTCACTTAAGAAAATAACATGGACGCGGGAAGGATGCGGGCAACAAGCGAGAAAAACTTTACAATAAGCAGGTCTTTCTTAGCTTGGGGATGTTGTGTCTGGGTACAGCCTGCCTGATCTCCGTTATCGTTCAACAGGTCAAGAGAAGAATCTTGAGCTTAGTATAAAGTTCTCCTTTTAAAAACTATTATTTGATATTTTGGGATATCAGCAGGCAACAGCATCACCACGGTCCAGGCTGCCAACACACAGCATCCACCCACAGTCTGACATGTCAACACAGCATCCACCCACGGTCTGACATGTCAACACAGCATCCACCCAGGGTCTGACATGTCAACACAGCATCCACCCACGGTCTGACATGTCAACACAGCATCCACCCACGGTCTGACATGTCAACACAGCATCCACCCACGGTCTGACATGTCAACACAGCATCTACCACGGTCTGACATGTCAACACAACATCCACTCACGGTCTGACATGTCAACACAGCATCCACCCACGGTCTGACATGTCAACACAGCATCTACCACAGTCTGACATGTAAACACAGCATCTACCACAGTCTGACATGTCAACACAGCACCAATCACAGTCTGACATGTCAACACAGCATCTACCACAGTCTGACATGTCAACACAGCACCAATCACAGTCTGACATGTCAACACAGCATCTACCACAGTCTGACATGTCAACACAACATCTGCCACAGTCTGACATGTCAACACAGCATCCACCCACGGTCTCACATGTCAACACAACACAGCCCATTGTATGCTAGATTTTTAACAAGTTGTCGCTGTAACCAAGGTCAGGTTGATAAACAGTGGTGGAAATGAAAACTGTGCCGTGTGCAACTACCAAAGAGAGAGAGAGGGGGGGAGGGGAATGCGCGAACTTTACTTATAAAGGTTAAAAAAAATTAGGTCGTAGGTTCGTCTGACATTTTGCTCTGTATCTCACAATTTTCTCTCTTAAGCGAGTGCAACATTAGTTCAGCACAAGTTGAGAGGGAGAGAATTACGTGTACGTGCCTGAAATGAGGAGACTGGCGGGAAACTCGACGATACAGACACAAATAATGTAGACCCTCTAATATGAAGGCTCTAAATAATCACCTAACATTTCCCAAGTGGAAGTATAAACTAGGAAAAAAAAAAGTAGGAGCAGCTTTATTACTTAACGACTACAAAGTTGTGACGTTTCGGCGTGAGCCTTAATTATACAAAAGCATACAGGATGAAGAAATAGAGAGATTTTAATTAATTAATTATATACAGCACTTAACTGTAAATTGTAAGGTGTGGCTTGTCCGGCGGTGTGTGTCAGGAATAGATTTAGTAGAACGTGGAGACTGTTTAAATTGAGACCTATGAAATGTGGTCGGTGGATTGCAGCTGGGGGTTGTGGATGGGGAACCGTGGAGGGGAGAGAGAGTGATACAATGTTGACCTAGCCAGAAGAAGTTGAAATAGATGATTAAGGAATAGGGGTTGAAAAGTGATGCTGTGAGGAGGTTTTAGACTATGTGTGACAAATAATAAGTGGGTAGAGCCTAGTGGAGAGGTACTATGATGATTGAAGAGAATGTTAAGTGTAGCTGAACAGCGAGTTTAACGCGTGTGGCTCTAGCGTACCATAATTTTGAATGCAGCGATTCTCAAGCGCCAGGCGGCTTGTGTCATCTGCGTGACATTGTTTGATGGCTGTTACCATAAAATCAGATTTGCCTCTGTGGTTGGGGCCATTGAAATGATTTGGAACTGGTTTCGAAGCAAGCTGGGCGATGTCGTACAGGTGTTTTTGCATGCGGTCCCCTAATCTGAGGCCAGTCTCACCAATATACGTTATTCTGCATCTTTTGCAAACGATGACATATATCACATTACGGGACTCGCATGTGAGTCCCTCATGAAGAGTGAGGATAGTTTTGGGAAAGGTGATCGTTTTCGTTTCACAGACTACCGGACAGGTACGCAGCGGGGGTGGTTATATTTTCTGGTGCCAATATATGTAATGCTCTGCTTCAAGTGGCTGTGGAAGATGATGTCCTTAAGGTTTGGCTCACGTTTGTATACCAACAGGGGTGGATCAGAGAAAATGTCACGAGTGTCGGAGTCGAGTTGGATTATCGGCAGATGACGATAAAGGATTTTCTTAACCATCTGACCGTGCGGGTGGAAAGGCAGTACCAACTTAACTCTGTCAGATGGGGTAACAGGCTTTTTCCTGAATACTTCTTTGCGACTCACTAGTTGGATACGGTTGAAGGCTTCACGAAGGACCTTTTCTGGGTAGTGGTGTTGACGGAAAAATTCTAATAACTTGTTGGAGTGATCTATAAAGTCCAAATTATAATGACATATGCGGCGAAGATGGAGGAGTTGGGAGTATGGGATGGAGTTCTTACAGCCTTCAGGATGGGAGGAGGTGTAAAGCAAATAGGTGTGGCTGTCGGTGGGCTTGTAAAATACAGAGGTGACAAGCCTGTTTGTGCCAATAGAAATTTTCATATCTAAAATGTTGACAGACTTGTCAGAAATTTAAGAAGTGAATTTTATGTTGTTGTTGTTGTTGAGTGAGTCGGCGTATGAATAAGAGATGGTTTACAGTATGCGAGAAATCGCGTCAAAAGTGCAACGTTTCAAGCAGAAACACACGTAACAAAAAAACGACAATTTACCCAGCCACACAAATGTAACAAGGCCTATTATCACATACATCTCGAACAATCTAACATTAAATGTCTGCTTGTAATATAACACGCTGACAATTTGTACTCGGACAGGCAACTCAAAAGAGAATTGTACACAGGGTTGTCGATTTAGATTTTTTTTTAAAATCTAGATCTAGATAAGTTCGGTCTTGCCTAGATAATGAAAATTGTCATGTAGATGTTAGCTATAAATAGATCAGTCCAACAAGTTATTAGAATTTTTCCGTCATCGCCACTACCCAGAAAAGGTCCTTCGTGAAGCCTTCAACCGTATCAAACTAGTGAGTCGCAAAGAACCATTCAGAAAAAAGCCTGTTACTCCATCTGACAGAGTTAAGTTAGTACTGCCTTTCCAGCCGCATGGTCAGATGATTAAGAAAATTCTTTATCGTCATCTGCCGATAATCAAACTCGACCCCGACACTCGCGACATTTTCTCTGATCCACCCCTGTTGGCATACAAACGTGAGCCAAACCTTAAGGACATCCTCTTCCACAGCCACTTGAAGCAGAACATTACATATGTTGGCACCAGAAAATATAACCACCCCCGCTGCGTACCTGTCCGGTAGTCTGTGAAACGAAAAAGATCACCTTTCCCAAAACTATCCTCACTCTTCATGAGGGATTCACATGCGAGTCCCGTAATGTGATATATGTCATCGTTTGCAAAAGTTGCAGGATAACGTATATTGGTGAGACTGGCCTCAGATTAGGGGACCGCATGCAAAAACACCTGTACGACATCGCCCAGCTTGCTTCGAAACCAGTTCCAAATCATTTCAATGGCCCCAACCACAGAGGCAAATCTGATTTTATGGTAACAGCCATCAAACAGTATCACGCAGATGACACAAGCCGCCTGGCACTTGAGAACCGCTGCATTCAAAATTATGGTACGCTGGAGCCACATGGGTTAAACTCGCTGTTCAGCTACACTTAACATTCTCTTCAATCATTATAGTACCTCTCCACCCCTTCTTACTTGTCAAACCTCCTCACAGCATCACTTTGCAACCCCTCTTCCCTAATCATCTATTTCAACTTCTGGCTAGGTCAACATTGTATCACTCTCTCTCCCCTCCCCGGTTCCCCATCCACCACCCCCAATTACAACCCACCAACCACATATCACAGGTCTCCATTTAAACAGTCTCCACTTTCTACTAAATCCATTCCTGACACACACCGCCGGACAAGCCACACCTTACAGCTAAGTACTCTGTTTAACTTTTAATTTTTTTTTCTTTATAGTGTTCATGTGAATCTATACTTTATCTCCTCTATTTCTTCGTCCTGTCTGTTTTTGTATGATTAAGGCTCACGCCGAAACGTCACAACTTTGTAGTCGTTAAGTAATAAAGCTGTTCCTCCATTTTTCCTAGTTTATACATTCTGAATTCAAGAACAATGCAGAGATAAGACAGATGACTGAACATAAACCAGTCTCATGGGTGATCAGGAAAAAGAGATGGACATATGTTGTTCACGTCATGAGAAGGAACGATCAGAAAATCCCAAAACAAGCTATCAAGTAGAACACAACAGGCTGAAAAAAAAAAGACACAGATCATGTGAAACTCTAAAGAGGACATTGTTAAGAGAGGCCAAATTAATAGGCATAAAATCCCTTGATGAGGTTGAAAAGCTCCTCGAAAACAAGAAAAATTGACGAACTAACTTGCGGAAGGATATAAGATTCTGTTGTATGGCCACCAGTCTTAGTCAGTTTAACTTCCCATTGTCTAGTTTTAGTTGGGCCCATTCTGTTATATGGACCCCAGTCTTAGTCTTAACATTCCGTTGTCTAGTTTGTATTTTGGAGAATGAATCCAGTGAAAGTAGATTCACAAAATTATTCTAGTTAGGATAAGCCAACATTCTGGAAACTTTGGTCAACAGTTTCATTGCTCTCAGTGCAAGCTGTGTTTAAGTGTGTGAATATATTTACTGGAATTATTTCTTCATCACATCTCTCTGAAAATGTCAAAATTCAAGAAATGAAAAAAATAATTAGAAAAGAATAGTTAAAAGATGAGTTGTTTGTAAAATGGATAATGATGGCTACTGGGGATGATACCAAAGCTTACTGTAAATTTTGCAAGTGTGACATTAAAGCAAAATTTGAAAATGCGTGAGAAATTTAAGAAACACACAAATACGGTAAAGTTCAAGTACCTTTGACTTGTATACGTGAAGAAGAATACATACATTTAAAAAATAATTAAAATAATTAGAGGGAGTAATATGTTAAACATTTTACCAGATCTTTTAAATGGTTTTATCAATAATAAGTTAACATAAACTGACTTTCTTGGAAGATAGTTATATTTAAACAACCTCTTCTTTTTTCGCGGTATTTCGAAGCCTCCTTCTTTCGTATTACAATTTAAATATTGCTCTATTTCAATTGGCTAACTTAGAGGATCTTCTGAGACTGTAAGAAATTACAAAATATGTTATATAATCTGTATTTATTATGATCACATGACAGCCTCTCAGTCTCTTCTTGCCAGAGTTGACAATCTGACAAAAAACTAGAGAAGTATTTTGTGAACATAAAATGTATGATATATATATATATATATATATATATATATATATATAAATCTGGCTATAGTCGACTACACCTAGGTAGGCCATAGCAATTTTTACTCCTTATTTATGAAAACCGGAGAGATTTTCTCTAAAAATTCCATAATTTTCATTACATACGCAGCGGCAGTCTTGGAAGAGTACATAACATAATGGTAAAAAGAAAAAGAGGAAGACCAAGGCAAAGATAGCTGCACGACATAATCTGGATAATTGTTACATTTCTGGGAGTGCCCTTAAGTCTGGCTGGGAGGATTCTATCACTTACTGGGTTGTAACCTAGTAATGCTTTTGATGTTGATTTGTCCAAGTAAAAAGCCACTCCATTCTTTCCTCCTAATTCTCCACCAGAGTATATAAAGATATTATCATTCTCGCTCTTGAAGTGTCCTGATCCTTTCCATCGATGTTCGCAGATTCCCAAAATGTGTATCCCCGTTCTTTTCATGATTATATAAAGAAAATATTCGACCGACAATTGTGACACATGGACCAAGCTAAGTTTACTTTCGAGTCAGGTAGAAGGGATGGAGTTTTTTCTTCATAATGAGGAATAACTGTGGTCGGTTTTAAAAATAATCTAAGCTGATAAGTCGCCATGTTCTTGAGTTGTCATTGTGCTGTTGCAAACTGTGACCATCTTGTTGATGTGTGCAAGGACAAAGTTGCTGATAGTAAAGCTGCAACAAAACGCTCAAATCCAGCCTATCAGGACGTTATTTAGGCACTTATCAACTCCCCCCCCCCCCCGGAGTTCAAAAAGATGTAGGAACAACTTAATAATAACAGCACATCAGAAAAACAATTCTGAAAGAGATGGAGCTTGTGTACCATCTTGCCAAGTGGGTCCTTCACGTCTTGAAGGCAATGGTGATGATGATTTTCAATTTTTTTTTTGCCAAGGTAATTAATAATGTAATGACACATTAGCATTATTAATATATAAGCATTACTTTCAATAACATTTCACATATTAATTTTCACTTTTATTTTAAAAGACAAAATATTTCCTAGATATTTTTTGGATAAATGCTTTTAGAAATGTAGATGACTCCAGATGTATTCTGAGGCAACTCTAGATATTTTTGTGTGGAAAAAAGTTGGCAACCTTAGTTGTACAACATATTGTTGGTATCATATGACAGAAGTTATCACAAGCTGTCAAAGTGTGCAAGTCATTAGCAAAACGTGCCTGTTTCATCTAAACAGCTTTGTTCCCCTGCATACCAGTGACAGAGTGAGTAGTGGAGTATGTACCTACATATTTTTTTTTGGTTGTTTTAAAAGTCAGAACACATTAGAGTTAATTGAGCAAAACAATGATTTAATGAACAGCACATCATCAACAAATAGTCTGCAGCAGGCCTTTGCAATGCTGCAGACTGTATGCAAATCTAAAAAAGCTAAGGATGAAGACGAAAATCAAGATATTTAAGAGTAATGTTCTACTCTATGGAAGTGAATGCTGAAAAATCAACAAAACCATAGAAAACAAGTTGAATTCTTTCCAGACTAAATGTTTACGAAGAATTAGAATATTTTGGCCAAACACCGTAAGAAATAACATATTGTTGGCAGAAATGCAGATGAAGCCACTGACAGCAATTATTGAGGAAAGACGCTGGCAATGGTTAGGACATGTGCTCTGGATGACCGACAACTCACTACCAAAAAACAGCACTAAGATGGACACCACAGGGGAACAGAAGTAAGGGTAGACCAAAAGAGACATGGAGAAGAACAACAGAGAGGATGTTGAGCAATAGAGGGCTCACCTGGGCAAGAGCAGAAAAAAAAGGCAGAGGACAGGCATTTGTGGAAAACCCTTGCGGAAGCCCCATGTGCCCTGGGCACTTAGGGTTCAGAGAGAGAGAGAGAGAGAGAGAGAGGTCAACAGATATTTTGTTAAATCAGCTGTACAAGACTTTCATACCAACATCATCAAGTACTAGGTCAGCAGCACAGATAGTCCCTGTGTTGATGTACTCCATCAGCTCAGCTGGGTTTTCTCTCCAGCCATTGCCTCAGACTGGTCATTATCTTCTATCACGGCCTGTCTTTCTGTTGTTCTGTCTCTGTTGTTTATGTTCTCTGTTATTCTGTCTCTGTTGTTTATGTTCTCTGTTATTCTATCTCTGTTGTTTATGTTCTCTTTTATTCTGTCTCTGTTGTTCATGTTCTCTGTTATTCTATCTCTGTTGTTCATGTTCTCTTTTATTCTGTCTCTGTTGTTTATGTTCTCTGTTATTCAGTTTCTGTTGTTCATGTTCTCTGTTATTCTGTCTCTGTTGTTCGTGTTCTCTGTTATTCTATCTCTGTTGTTCATGTTCTCTTTTATTCTGCCTCTCTGTTGTTCATGTTCTCTGTTGTTCTGCCTCTCTGTTGTTCATGTTCTCTGTTGTTATGTTCTCTGTTGTTCTGTCTCTCTGTTGTTCATGTTCTCTGTTGTTCTGCCTCTCTGTTGTTCATGTTCTCTGTAGTTCTGTCCCTCTGTTGTTCATGTTCTCTGTTGTTCTGTCTCCGAACCTGGGAACATGAAGCTCTTAGCTGTGGACATGCTCGCGCACGTTATGGGACTGAAAGTGGGTCACGAGGGCTCACAAAGAGAGCTTCCAAGCAGACTTCACTACCTTCGGGACTACGATGAATCATGCCACATTTGCCAGGGTGCTTTTTTTAAAAAACTAGAACAGTGTTTCCCAACGCTTTCTGGATCATGTCCCATCTCAACGCCTGACAGATTTGTAAGTGCGCCCCCCCCCCCCACTCCCAAGCACATAGTCAGCCAAGTACCGAAAAAGTATAATATATATTTAATCTAATTGCCCCCCTGCGGGGCATACACCATAAGTTGGGAAACACTGTACTAGAAGAACACACGGAGAGATGAGGCAGATCTGAACTGACAAATGGAGTTCAGTTCCATGGTCGTAGAGACATATGTGAGATAAAGTGTAGCGCCAGTATTTGTGCTGACCTGTTGGTAGCGGATACAGTGTTGGGGCCAGTATTTGTGCTGACCTGTTGGTAGCGGATACAGTGTTGGCGCCAGTATTTGTGCTGACCTGTTGGTAGCGGATACAGTGTTGGGGCCAGTATTTGTGCTGACCTGTTGGTAGCGGATACAATGTTGGCGCCAGTATTTGTGCTAACCTGTTGGTAGCGGATACAGTGTTGGCGCCAGTATTTGTGCTGACCTGTTGGTAGCGGATACAGTGTTGGCGCCAGTATTTGTGCTGACCTGTTGACAGTGATATGGTCCAGCTTCTCCTAGCTCCAGGAAATGCTACGAATCCGCTTTCACATCAGGGTTGCCTGGACCCCCCCTCCCCCTCCCCCAGGCTGGAATCATAACGTTGAACGCCAGTATGAGAGCAGAGTACTCTAGTCACTTTGTTGCTCGTCACAGATCAACACAGTTTCATCTCTGCCATGCCCTGACAACCCATAATTCTTCCAGTAACAAAAACAAAATGCTGACACAACGAATGATGACAAAGTTCTGCCAGAAAATGAAGATTAAAGCACTTTTATTTGCATTGTTTGCTGGTAAATATGATGTCCTTGTGAAATGATCAAAGTTCCAAACATTTCACAACTATATACAATAAGAATAAAGTAGCATCAGCACATCTGTATAACTCTATCTTACTTGGAACATTAACAAACTCTGTGAACTTCATGGAACATTAACATATTCTGTGAACTTCACGAGTTTAAAGAAGTTGAAGGTGAAACAAGAAAGGCCAGAATCTAAAAAAGCAGAGACTAGAAACTGGTCAGACAAAACAATGCTCCAAGTTACAATGACACTAAGCAGCCATGCTTATATAAGGTCTGGCAAACCACGGGAGAGGTACTGCGCCTCTTGTGTCATGTAATATAAGTCAGAGAAATATGGGGGGGGGGGATGGTTATAACATGGTCAATACCAGGGAACAAATACGGGACAAGATAATGGTAGAACATTTTCTAGAAGTTCTGTCTAGAAGTGACTGCGGAGAGAGCGTGGCTGATATTTAAACTCAATTACATTATCCAAATAGAATAACAGAAAAAAAAAAACGTAAATTGAACTTGACACTCCAAACATCACATTATGTTTCACTGGGTCAAACATTTCTACTGGCATAGGACAGTCATCATGTGACAGATATCTATACAATAATCACAGTTATCAGGTGACAGACAACATCTCTACAGTCATCGAGCAGTCGTCAGGTGACAAACATCTCTACAGTTATCGGGCAGCCATCAGATGACAAACAACATCTCTACAGGCACTGGGCAATCATCAGATGACAAACAACATCTCTACAGGCATTGGGCAGTCATCAGATGACAAACAACATCTCTACAGGCATCAGGTAGTCATCAGATGACAAACAACATCTCTACAGTCATCAGGTAGTCATCAGATGACAAACAACATCTCTACAGGCATCAGGTAGTCATCAGATGACAAACAACATCTCTACAGGCATCGGGCAGTCATCAGATGACAAACACCATCTCTACAGTCATCAGGTAATCATCAGATAACAAACAACATCTCTACAGATACTGGGATACAGGTCAGGCAACATCTCTAAGATAACACAAGCAAAATGTGAAAAGTTCAACATTTTAGTTTAACACAATAAAGTGAAAAGAAAATTTCTTATGATATAGAGAAAAGGCCGAACAGATGTGAGAATTACATGCAGTGACTCTGCATCAGTGTTAACTAAAACTGCGCTGAACGCAGCAAGTCGTGGTCTGTATGAACTAAATATGGTGACAATGGAGCATAATTAATTTCTCTACAGGAACTGCAAATATTAATGAATTAGCAGGCAACTTTTTTGGTTTCAACCAACCACAATGACAAGTGAAATGACTGACATGTTGATTTCTCTGTGTTGATACCACTGACTTAGTTAAGAATTGCAGAAATAAGCAGCACCAAGTTCTGAAAAAATCTTCTCTCCCATATCTTACTTCAGTCAGTGAATATTTTATAGCACCACACACGTCAACACACACACAACATATCAACAAAGAACCTTGAAATCCAACAAGCTTTTTTTCCTTGTAGAATCAACTTGAGGTATTGTTCTCAATATTACAACAGAGCTCTACAATAAGGCTGGAGGAAGAACAAGGCTACGGCAGACATTACTGTTGTTGGAAGTAAGTGTAATATGTCACAAATACTAGTTGTTGGTCTTAGTATGGTTCTCTGTATGCAGGACGCATATAAACACACGACAGAACTGTTGACTGATCTCACAGACATAAAGCCTCTCCTAACATAACTGTTTACTGATTTCATAGACATAAAGCCTCACCTAACACAACTGTTTACTGATTTCATAGACATAAAGCCTCTCCTAACATAACTGTTTACTGATTTCATAGACATAAAGCCTCACCTAACACAACTGTTTACTGATTTCATAGACATAAAGCCTCACCTAACACAACTGTTTACTGATTTCACAGACATAAAGCCTCTCCTAACATAACTGTTTACTGATTTCACAGACATAAAGCCTCACCTAACACAACTGTTTACCGACTTCACAAGCATAAAGCCTCTCCTAACATAACTGTTTACTGATTTCACAAACATAAAGCCTCTCCTAACAGAACTATTTACTGATCTCACAGACATAAATGCTTCTTCTAACAGAAATGTTTACTGATCTCACAGATATAAATGCCTCTTCTAACAGAACTATTTACTGATCTCACAGACATAAATGCTTCTTCTAACAGAAATGTTTACTGATCTCACAGACAAAAAGCCTCTCCTAACAGAACTGTTTACTGATCTCACAGACATAAAGCCTCTTCTAACAGAACTGTTTACTGATCTCACAGACATAAAGCCTCTTCTAATTTGTTCAGAAAAAAAACCTCTACCCTACATCCAGAACAAAGCTATATTACTTTACACATACAAGTACGTACAAGTCCTGTTTACACAGCAATAAGTAAAACAATGATAAGAATAAAGTACAATATTAAATGAACAAGTTATAATTGTAAAATACAATAGTTTGTAATACAAGTGAAATGTAGAAATTTATACTTCTGTTTCACTATCTCATATACGATACAGGCACATAAAACATATGATGCAGGCACATAATGTCAAACATACAATGCAGGCACATAATGTCATGGTTACAGCCAAAATGTCAAAACATGATACATCAACAAAATTTTGTATAGGTAATATGATACACAATCGCAAGTGTTCAGAAAAATGAAAAAAAAAATAAACACAAAGGAAGCACCAAAAGTTCCCACAGTGCAACAAAAGAGTTAAAAATAATACAAAACATCACTAAAAAAAAAGTCATCCATAACTGGAAGCTAAATTATCTTTCGATGTAGTGACTACAATTTTGTTTTTCCTTTTTTAATCCAAGGATATTCTTTCTTGTTCCAACACAAATAATCATCAGAACAATCTAGGAATACTCAATTATACATTTACAAAAGAAATACATAAACCATGCACACAGCCCCGTCTAACGATTAATTCATTTTATAAAATCTCTTTCATAATATTATCTTTGTCATGAACGTTCATTTGAAATGAAATGTAATTCTGTTGTAAGACAATTAATTTTAGAATGTTCATTTTCCACAGCTTCTATAAGAAAATCTACACAATCCATACAAGACAAAACACTCACAACCATCTGTATCCCCAATCAATAAATTATTGAGCTTATATGAGAGGTAGAGAGATTTTAAGGATACTTTGATGTTCAATAAAAGTAACAGCTTACTATATCCTGTGTGTGTTAATCAATCTGGCAAATATTTGTTTCGTAGGTCACAATCTACTCATATATCACTTTTTTTTTTCTGTCTGTTTTTGTCTCTGTTACTTTAGACCTATAAATAATATCTGTGCTGGTCCATGTACCTGGCCTTCTCCCACTGTCTGCAAAAACTAAAGGGTATTATAGCTCTCAACACAAGTCAAAGTTTCCCTTCAAGTTTTATAACTGTTCATGAGCCAAAGTTTCTCTTCAAGTGGTATAACGAGTTCATAAGCCAAAGTTTCCCTTCAGTGATATCATGAACAATAAGCCAAAGTTTCCCTTCAGTGATATCATGAACAATAAGCCAAAGTTTCCCTTCAGTGATATCATGAACAATAAGCCAAAGTTTCCCTTCAGTGATATCATGAACAATAAGCCAAAGTTTCCCTTCAGTGATATCATGAACAATTCCAAGATTCTCTTCAATGTAAACATCTGTGGTTTCAAGGACAGTAAAGCAATATCTGTCCCTTAAAACTGAGATAAAACAGAAAAATGACATAGAACTTAGTCCCATATAAATATGACAACAAACCTGCCTCAGTTTAGTTGGGGAAGGGGAGACTTAAAACAGTTCTATGGCCCTGATTTTAAACAAAAGCATGGAACATTCAGATGTGATGTAAGGAGCACATGCTGAGAGGAAAGATATGAAGCACAGGTAAGTGAATAGTTGCTACTTGTAGTTACTGTTTAGATAGCCAGGTAAGGAGGTGTTTATTCTGCCAGTCTATGAAAACACGCATCAAATAACGTCTTTCCTTCAGCCAAATTCTCCAAGCTGGCAACATGACAAAACCTGTATAAAAGGAATGGAACTCCTTATATGCAAATAAATGTTCTCACTGCATTTACATCTATACTGCCGCTCAAACAAATATGAACACTGTCAAGTACACGAGAAATGCATCATCATCATGTTCAAGCAACCTGGATCATCACACAGACATTAACAATGAGAACCTTGTAATAGCCAAATTATCAGAGGTGATGCTGTGGTGGAGATCTTGTTACACAGACAATATAAAGAACAGTATGTGAGCTAAGATTCCCATCGTGCTCATGAAGATGACTTACTCTTCTGAACTGGCTGAGCTATTATATGAGAAAGTTTATCAGAGGCAGTGCCTGAGGATAATATGCCCCTGAATAACTGATTAGACCAGAGTTATCTCTTCACAGTCACTCTTCACTAATACAATGCTTCAACAAATGTAACTGTCTCGACATTGATTTTCTCTTGTGCTCTGCTCTTCTTCCCTCAATGTCACCATGAAATGAGATACAAGAATTATAGTGTGTAGCTCTGATGTAACAGACACAGCTAAAGCTGACACTAGACTAACTGCATGTAAAGCTTGTAAACAGCTGCAGACTACAACTCTGGGAAATTGTATTCATGGTAAACAGTTTACAATATGCTTTCCCATGGCCAACAACATGCACGATATTTTGACCAACTTATAAACATTCAAACAATGACAAAAACCTATAAATTATCTGACTATGACCAACAACTTATAAACATTCAAACAATGACAAAAACCTACAAATTCTCTAACCATGACCAACAACTTATAAAATGCTCTAATCATGAGGGGAAAAAAAAACAAAAACAAACCCTAAATGTGAACAATGAATTTACAAAATTATGAAGTTATAGCAACTACAATTATATCCATAATACAAGAACTTAATGTTGAAAAAGGCTGGCTAGTAAAGAGGATTAAACAAAGAAAAGTTGAATATTTTGGACACATTAAACATCATGATAATCTAGAGAAGACAGTCTTGGAATGGTACATAATGGGAAAAAAGAGAGGAAGACCAAGGCAAAGATGGCTGCAAGACATCGTTGATGATCTGCAAATGGATGCATCAGCAGCAGGCCATCTTGCTTACAACCGAGAGGGCTACAGGAGTTCTGTTAAGGAGGCAAAGTTCTGCAAGGGACATGCAAATGAATGAATGAATGAGCAACTACAATAAATGATGGTTTTCCCAATGTAATGACATCATTTAACTCTCTGGTTTTCTACACTTACTGTTTGATGACCTGTAAGAACTTACAACCAAGAACAAGTACCAAAGAACAGAAAAGAAAACCTACATTTTTTGGGGTCTCCTCATGTAGAGTAAACTGGAGCTCATGCAGCCATAAACTGGAGATCATGAAATATATGAGGCTAGCAAGGAATGGGAGACTAGTTTTACCTCATTCTTAGAGCAGACCCAACAACTAGGATTCTCAGCTGGATCCATGGTTCATGGAGGGAGGAAGACACTGACCCCTGTCATGCTGGCCGGACACATGCAGCAAAACAGGCTGTTTGTACAGGAAGCAGGATAAGATCCCAGCAACTGTGACATCCCTCTACCACACTCATTCCTCCACCTACTACAAGTAAACTTCTTTCTCTGATTCTTTTCAGAATAAACACAGCAAACAGCTTGTAGTGAGTAACTTCATTATCTTCAGTGATATTTACAAACCATTAGTTCTGAATTAATGACTGCGGAGACTGGAAACCACCACACTATCAGCAGTTCAGTAACTATGGAAGAGCAATACTGTGAACGTGGGAAAGATGTTGCTAGTATTGCTGTAAGAATTACCACCACAGAAGACAAACTCATGCAGATGATCCAATGAACAAAGTCCATGGTCAAAATTTACAAGTACAAACAGCATGGTCACAGTTGTTTACCCATGCTTACATCATCATCATGTGTCTTTTGGCTGCCATAAATGTCCACCTTGTTCTGTCTTCGGCGTCCAAACTTTTTCCAGTACTAATCTTGATGTTGTAACTATTTTCCTCTTCCTTCTTTCAGCATTTTCCATCAAATATTATTTCCAGTACTAAGCATTGTACATAAACATTAGATGGAACCAAGATTCTGAATCTGAAACAAAAAAAAAACATGAAGTTTTATTAATTGTAAAATGTCCATTTAATTGTTTCTCACAATTCATTACAGATATAATCTGGGGGTCTGTGGGTGTGTCTTAGTACCCAAGAATGCACCTGACTGTCATATTCTATCATCCAAAGGTTTCTGCCGAGATTCAGAGCCACTGGAGTAGAAGACTGAAACTAGCTGGCAGGATGACAGATATCTCCTGTTGTCTGCCCTTCGTCACTGGGTACACGCCTGTACCACTCTACCACGTCAAATGAATATTAACGTCAGCAGGACGACGGTCTGCAGATGCTCACATGAATTAAGACTTGTTTCACAAAGACTGGCAATCAGAATCCTTCTCGCTCCAGCTCACCGTGGGTCCTGTGTTGCCTGGTGTCATGAGGACATCAGTTGGACAAGATGCCAGTAGAGTCAAGTCGAGATTCCCACTTCACTTTATCATTTAATAATGGCAGGGTTCGCATTTGGAGAAGGCAAGGAGAGTGTTTTACCGATGACACAAATCGAGAAGTGGATCGCCATGAAGGAGGCTCTGTCATGGTCTGGGGTGGCTTAGGGCAAGACCCCTCTTTATGTCATCCATGGCACATTAACTGGCCTCAGGTATTAAGATGAGATGTTGTGACCTCTCTTTATGTCATCCATGGCACATTAACTGGCCTCAGGTATTAAGATGAGATGTTGTGACCTCTCTTTATGTCATCCATGGCACATTAACTGGCCTCAGGTATTAAGACGAGATGTTGTGACTTCTCTTTATGTTATCCATGGCACATTAACTGGCCTCAGGTATTAAGATGAGATGTTGTGACCTCTCTTTATGTCATCCATGGCACATTAACTGGCCTCAGGTATTAAGATGATATGTTGTGACCTCTCTTTATGTCATCCATGACACATTAACTGGCCTAAGGTATTAAGATGAGATGTTGTGACCTCTCTTTATGTCATCCATGGCACATTAACTGGCCTCAGGTATTAAGATGAGATGTTGTGACCTCTCTTTATGTCATCCATGGCACATTAACTGGCCTCAGGTATTAAGATGATATGTTGTGACCCCTCTTTATGTCATCCATGGCACATTAACTGGCCTCAGGTATTAAGATGAGATATTGTGACCCCTCATTCAACCTGTTCTAAAGGCCATGGTTGGTGATGCTGTTTTGCAGGATGACAATGCTTGATCTCGCCTGATCTTGCTCCAAGTGAACACCTCTGGGACGTCCTTTGACAGAGAATATCAACGAATCACCCTCCACCAGTCAAAGTTGCACAGCTGATTATATTTCTTCATCTAGAGTGGCAGGCTATTTCACATGGTGTTCTCAGAACCCTAGTGGACTCCATGTGTCAAAGATGTATCGAACGCCTGGCCGCAAATGGTGGTTATAGCAGATTTTGACAGATCAAATGTAACAGTAATTATCCTGTGACTTTTATGATAATGTGTAAGTGACTTCTCAGGGTTATAACTTTTGTATGGATTATCACATCTGCATAAGAGTTGTATGAATTTGTTGCACTTTAAATGCAGTTAATTCTGATATCAATTTTTGTGATATTGCTGCATATTATTTTTTTAAGCAAGAGTTTTAGCAAGTGGCCCTTAACTTTTGTGCAGTAGTATATTATCATCTGCATATTTCTCTACAAAAGTTAAATATTGTCAATTTCAAGACCAAAAAAAAAAAAAATACCATATACAATGGAGACTTTCATTTCCAATGACACCAGCATTTCTTCTTCTTCATTCGCTTCTACCACCAAGACTGCCTGTGATCCTACTGAATTTACACCTGTGGTCCCCTCAAAAGGACCACAGGAGATCCACAAGGACTGCAAGAGGTTCAGAGTATCGCACGGCTTGAACCTGAATTCTTGGTGCGTCTCAGAAGTGAGATTGCGTGACACTGTGGTTTACACACCAGCATTTGATATTCTCAGGAATATCTTTTTTACAAAAAGCTTTGCTTTTCAAATGCTGAGTGTTCTAGTAAACTCATTGCAATTAGCATTTTTGCTACTGTTCACTGTAAATCAATCAGCAACTTAGTCATTGTTCAGTGTCAACCAATCAGTATATCTGCTATTGTTCAGTGTCAACCAATCAGTATATCTGCTACTGTTCAGTGTCAACCAATCAGTATATCTGCTACTGTTCAGTGTCAACCAATCAGTATATCTGCTATTGTTCAGTGCAACCAATCAGTATATCTGCTATTGTTCAGTGTCAACCAATCAGCATATCTGCTATTGTTCAGTGTCAACCAATCAGTACATCTGCTATTGTTCAGTGTCAACCAATCAGTATATCTGCTATTGTTCAGTGCAACCAATCAGTATATCTGCTACTGTTCAATGCAACCAATCAGTATATTTCCTACTTTTCAGCATCATCCAATGAGCGTTTCTGTTACAGCTCTATATGAAATCCTCTTTACTATAGTACAGTGTAATATCAGAGCTGTGTTGTACACAACAGCACTTTTATTGTTCTTCTTCACTTTCTTGTGAATGTCTGTTGTGTTAATTATGTTACTTACAATTTTAGAAACTTATTTGTATACAAAGTAACACACTAATCTACGTATTTATAGGAGTACCATGTAAAGACAGGATGGAGCCTTAACTAACTGCTGCTCATCAAACCTACCAATTGTACCACAGCTGGACCCCCCCCCCCCAACTCTCTCTTGAGTGTTTATGTAATTTCACACACAAAATGAGCTAAAAATATTTTTGTTAAAACTTTACTTACCAAAGAAAGCTGCAAAAGCCAATGCTCTAATTCCAGGTAGTTATGGCTAAATGATTACATTTAGTCCGGGAACGTATAGCCTTCATCATCATCTCCATCTGGACTTCACTCTGAACATGATGCACAATGAACACATAGAGAAAGTTACAAATCCTGAGGCCACTTGGACTAAGTACGAATCTATTGCTGCTGATCGGGTTGACGCCCAAATGGGACATAACTATACCAACATAAGCATCTTCATTGGATATTGGGGTAATGTATACACTTTCTGAGACAAGACGCTTAACAATATCATCCGAAATGATGTAGCCAATACCACTGGCATAAGATGGATAATAATCCTCAGAATACTCTTCATGGCTGACAGACCACTTCTTTTCAGATCCTCTAATGACTTTCAACTTGGCCCTATCCCCAATAACACTACCTGCATAAAGTTCACTCTTCTGGGTATTGTAGTTAAGAAGAAACTCATACAACAGGCCTGTGTTCACAAAACAATCATCATCAGTTTTTATAACATATGAACTAGGGCAGTAGGTGACACTCCAGCTGAAGCCATGGAGGACTTTGAATGTTAGATTTCTATAGGAATCTACATAGCTGCCTAGAAGTATGTCATTATATAAAGCTTTCTCTCTGATGACTTGTGACTTTATTTCATCATTGCTCGAAGCACCTACCAAAAATACACACTTCCACATGTGCTCAGATGCTGAAAAATGTTTAGGGTTACACCAAGAGTTGCGGATTGCCATCCTGCGACTGCCATGTTCTGGTGAAGATGTGACTAGTACAGTAAAGAATGTATGCTGCCTGCATTCAGGAAGTGACTCCTCCCACCAGTACAACATACTGGAGTTCCACACCATCTTCCTGTGTGACGCCGTGCTGGCATGTGCTGTGAAATTGTTTCTCACAAATGACTTGATGATATCATTTCCAGTTTTAATTTTAGTCCGGCCCTGTAGTTTAACCCTCTTATAAAGAGAAGGAATGTCAGATGAACTAGGATGCAACTGCTTGTCCACATAAACCAGCAAGATGGTGTAGACAAAAAGAAATGACAACACCAGACACACGCATGTCCAGATGCTCACTCTGACGATTACTTTCGTTGACCGTCGGGAGAGACCTGAATGTCGCATGGCGTTAACGATACTAACGCTGACAAACATGTGAGACGACTGCCGCTCCTGACATGGTATGATGTACTTTAGATTGACTTTCATTTTATAAGTCACTTAGGGTGGTCAGGTTTGTGCCTTGTTCTGAGGATAAAATTTCAACACTGAGTGTGCTGTCATCATACATGCTTCTTGTGATTAACTAAAAATATCAAATCACAAAATGCTTCTTTCCATGCTCCATCTACAATATGTATTAATCAGACCCTAACCCAATGACCAGACTGAAATGACACAACTGTCTGTATAATTCGGTAGAGTAACAGTATCCGAGTGCCGAAATGGTTAGTGCACTAGTCCTTTGTGGTGAAGGTCGGGGGTTCGAATCCTGCCGGAGGTGCCCCAGTCACCTAGCTGTAGAAACAGGTACCTGACTTCTTTTGGAGTTGGGGAAGGAAAAGCGGCCAGGCATGATATTGACCATATCACCCTCTAGTGTGCTGACAGGTCAAAGAAAATATGGTCACCAACACCATATCCCTATGTGCCTCTAAGGCATGAAAGGATTATCTTATACAGATTAACAGAAGGCTCCTAATGAGCTCCACCCTGTCTCTAGTAACATTTGACAAACAAATCTCAGGTAACTGCACTCTGCCTTCACACTTAACACTGAAGACTTAAAAAAAACAACTTCTGGTCACCAACAATGAATAAGCCTACATAACAGTTACTGCAACATGTACAGAAATACAGTAACCACACCAAGACAGTCATCAAAGTGGAACACTAACTGAGGTTATAAAGTAGGAAAAAAAAAAGCCCAGGCAGTGTTGCATGTATTACATATATGAGTTCTTGTAAAACAATATTATGTGAATATCTGCTTCAAGTGGTCAGTTAGAAAGTGTACTGCCATGGTGTACTGACACTTTTCTCTGATAAGAGCGTCTTTCCATGTTGGTGATGTTTGGGCCACATGCTCCATATGGCTGGTGACTCACTGCCAAAAATAGCACTGAGATGAACACCCCAGGGGAACAGGAGTAGGAGTAGAATAATGGAGACATGGGGAAGAACAAGAGAAAATGCTAACACTTGGGCCAGTGAAGAAAAAAAAGGTGAAAGACAGGTGACTGTGGAAGGCCCACATGCCTTGGGCATCCAGAGGCTCAGAGAGAGAACACAACAAAATATAACCTAGCTATATAATGCAGACCAGTACAACAAGCTGTGTAACACAAACATATCCAACAACCTCAGATACTACTATATCTATTGTAAAAAAAAAAAAAAACACTCATAAAATATCAACAATGAGATCCACACAAAACAGCACTTACTACGAGGGGCGTTCAGAAAGTAATGCACCACATCGTTTTTCTCAGAAGCTGTTTATTCAAAAAGCATGAAATATATACACAATATACATGGGTATGTCATGTAAACACAGTATTATTCAACATAATCCCCATCAACTTGTACGACTTTATGCTAGCGCGAAACAAGTGCATGTATTCCTAGCCCATACCAGATTTTCTCTTGATTATGTAGCCATTTCTTTGCTGCATGAATCACTCCTCCGTCATCTTTAAATCTTACCCCTTGGAGTGCATCTTTAAGTGGACCAAACAGATGGAAATCAGAGGGTGCCAAATTGGGACTGTAGGGTGGATGGGGTAGTACAGTCCAACCCAATTTGGTGATATCTTCCTGTGTTGCCAGACTTGCGTGAGGACGCGCACTGTCATGAAGAAGAAGCAGGTCTGCTGGATTCTTGCGTGGCCGAACTCTGAGAAAACACTGATTGAGTTTTTTCAATGTCTTAATGTAAGCTTGCGAATTGATTGTCTCTCCTCTTGGTATAACATCCAAAAGAATCACACCTTCAATGTCCCAAAAGACAGTGATCATGACCTTTCCAGCTGAAGGAGTTGTCTTGAATTTCTTTCCTCATGGTGACTGCGGATGATGCCACTCCACTGACTGTCTTTTTGTTCAGGTTCAAAATGATGTGCCTACGTTTCGTCACCTGTTGCAATATTAGCCAAAAAAGTTCTCTCTCTCAGTATTGAAATGCTCCAACAATTCAGAAGAAATTGCTTTCCTCTGCAATCGATGTTCATTTGTGAGACTTCAAGGAACCCATCTTGTGCAAACCTTAGAAAATCCGAGAGCTTTTATAACTGCACTTGCTGATTGACAGTTTTAAGGCCAACTTTTGAGTAGTGATACGCCTATCAGTAAGAATAATGCCCTCAGCGCATTTCAACATTTCTGCCTTGGTGGCTGTGGCAGGATGTCTACAGCGCGGCCGATCGTGCAACTCCTTATCTACACATTGATTCTTTGATTCTCTGAACCCAGCAACTGCTTGTGCTCCTGTCGACTGTGAAACTTCCATACACATCACATAGATGCTTGTGAATGTTCACAAGTTTCCTTCTCTGCAAAGAGAAATTCTATCACAATTCGCTGCTTATACCGCAAGGTGTTAACACGCTCCATTTCAATGGTTAAGACAGCCATATTATTTGGCCAACTGCAGTGCAATTTGGTTCACACAATCAACACATACCATATTTAAAGTGTGCAAAATTTCACGTTTCTATCCTCATTTTTAGCTGAAAAAAATAATGTGGTGCATTACTTTCTGCTGCCCCTCGTATAACTAACAGCAGCACAGAGAGCGTCAAACATGAATGACAGCACCAGACTAGATATGTGTGCAGACAAGAAAGTAAGCCACTGCTTGGACCACATCCCCTGATAAGTAACAGCGACTATTAAGCAACCTTTAAGTTATACAGCTACACATAGTAACACTGATCCATTACACACAGATTCAAGATGTCCCGTATTTCTGAATGTAGCAGTTCTCAAGCATTAGGCGGGTTCTGTCATCAGCGTGATATTGTTTGATGGCTGTTATCAGAAAATCAGATTTGGGTTTCAAATCATGCTGGGTGATATCACACAGATGTCAGATGTTTCTGCATGTGGTCCCCTAACCTGAGACCAGTTTCCCCAATATAAGTTATCCCACATCTTTTGCACACAATGGCATATATCACATTACAAGACTCGCATGTGAATCCCTCATAGAAAGTGAGGCTAGTTTTGGGAAAGGTAATCGCTTTCATTTCCCAGACTACAGGGCAGGTAACACAGCGAGGGTGGTTACATTTTCTGGTGCCAACATATGCAAAGCATCACTTCAGGTGGCTATGGACAAGGATGTCCTTAAGATTTGGTTCCCATTTGTATGCTAATAGGGGTAGATCAAAGAAAATGTCTTGAGTGTTGGGGTGAGTTGGATTAGCGGCAGATGGCGATAAAGAATTTTCTTAACCATCTGATCATGTGCTGGAACCACACGGTTTGAACTCGCTATTCTGCTACATCTAACATTCCCCTCTTCCACAATCATAATCCCTCTGTACTAAGTTCCACTCCCTTTTCACATGGAACACACAGTTCAGAACCTCCTCACAGCATCACAATACAACCCCTTTACCCCAACTATAATTACACACTTCACCTTCTCCCAGCTAGATTACCACTGTATCTCTCTCCTCTCTACAGCCCCCCCCCCACATCCTTATTTGCGACCCACTTATCACACATCACAAGTCTCCATTTAAACATTCTCTACACATCACCATGCACATTTCTGGACACAGACTCTTACAAGTCACAGCTAAGTGTTCTATTCATTTTATTTATTTATTTTTTCCATTCATATCTTTTACATAGGATTCATGTGAATTTATACTTTATCGTCTCTCTCTATTTCTTCGTCCTGTGTGTTCTTGTATGATTAAAAGGCTCATACCAAAACCTCACAACTGTGTACTAGTTAAGTAATAAACCTGTTCCTACTTTTTCCCTAGTTTATACATTTTTTGTTATTACAGGTTTACTGCAGCGGCTCCACGTACAGTTGTATACTTATACACTAATTATTCATGTAATTATTACAGATTCAAGATGGACTCCAACTTTTATTCTGAAAATGTGAAAAAAAAAAAAAAAGAAACTTTAAAAAGCAGATACTGTGACATGGTAACAACAACTCTAACACTAGCAACCACCAGCCTTATAGTGAATTATAGATCTTGTGATGCTGCACTTTAGAAATAGCAAAAAAACTTGTACACACAGGGAATCTAAAATGTGCATCAACAAACATTAACTGATAACATGTCACAACAATCAAACAACTATGCCCCAGCAGCATATACATAACTCTGACCTAGCTAAAGTGAAAATACAAAATTCAGTTATAGTCAAATGTAGAACAGATAGATGCTAATATGTGCTAGCTAGCACCAGAAATGTCATTAGCTGTATCACAGTACATTGCAACAAAATACACATGACAATGTAATATATTCTACACAGACTGACAGAAACCTACAGATACATTCATTCATTCATTCATTCATTTGCATGTCCTTTGTGGAAATTTGCCTCCCTAACAGCACTCCTGTAAGCCTCTTGGTTGTGAGCAAGATGGCCTGCTGCTGATGCATCCATTTGCAGATCATCATCAATGTCTTGCAGCCATCTTTGCCTTGGTCTTCCTCTCTTTCTTTTTCCCATTATGTACCCTTCCAAGACGGTCTTCTCTAGATTTTCAAGATGTTTAATGTGTCCAAAGTATTTAAGTTTTCTCTCTTTAATCCTCTTTACTAGCCAGCCTTCTTCAATATTAAGTCCTTGTAGTATGGATATATTTGTTCTTTTTTATGTCCATGATATTTGAAGAACTCTTCTGTAGCATTTACATTCAAAGGCATTTATGTGTTTCTCAGCTGTTTTGTCCAGGTCTCAAAGGCTTATATTGCAATGGAAAAGATGCATGTCCTTAAAAATCTTTTTGTGGTTTTGTCTGTTCCCTTCCACAGATTCTTTATTTGTTTTACTTTCTGAAGAGCAATAGATGTCCTCTTTTTAATTTCCCTTACTGTATCTCCATTATTAGTTAATAGTGATCCAAGATATTCAAAACGCTCCAGTTTTTCCTCATTGATAGATATATCAGCTGCCTTGTTTATTTTGTCAGTTGTCATCTATTTAGTTTTCTTCGCATTAAGATAGAAGTTTTGCTCTTCGCCATTCTTACAGGATGACATAATTAGTTTTTCCATTCCTTTTTGTGTTGTGGACAGTAATATTGTGTCATCAGCATATCTAATCTCTGGTATTTCATAACCTCCAATTCTTATGGCATCGTAATATTCTTTAAGCCTTTTGATAAAATCTTCTGACAAAAGAAAAATGTTTTGTTCCTTTGATAAAAATATTTTATTCACCTTTTACACTTTCTGACTGTTTTCTTCTAGCCTGGCATTGAGCAGAGAGAGATCTAGATAACTTGGATGTGGAGTTGAGGGGAGGAGAGTCAAGGAGTTGGAGGCATCTGAGGGTGCTTCAAAGCTAGCAGAAACTCACTTTTAATGATGAATTTACACAGAGGAAAAATATAAATCACAAGCAGTTTTGTTGGAGTCATGGTCAGAATAAATGTATCATTTATGAAGCAGCTGACAAATGACGCTGTTCAGAAGAAAAAATAGTGGAATCAGTGTGGATGGTTTGGCAGAGTGTTATTCTTTTATAGATTTTTTCTGTGAGAAACCCTGTTGTTGTGGTCAAACATTAATAGACCACAACTCACCTGTTTATGCTAGCACGGAGAAAGTGTCTCCGTGTTCCGAGGGAGAACTCAGTCACGTGGATCTGATGGGTGGGGTCTATGAATGAGTTAGTTTTGGTCGGAATGTTGTAGAGACAGGTCGTACGTGTTTTATTTTCTAGAAAAGGATGTTAGGGATTCTCTAGTTCATTATGTAAGTTTGGTGTGATTGTCCTCTTTTAGGACAGAAGTGTCGTTCTAGTATGTAGTATTTGTCCTTTTTAGGACAAATGTAGTTAAATGGATTGTCCTTTTCAGGACGTAGTTGTCATGTAGAGGGTGTGTTTGATTTTTTCCCATTTTGGACAAGGTTGTAATTTCAGGTTGAAAGGTATGTTGTAGTTTTGAAGTTGGCATGTTTTGTCAATGTTGTATGTCTGAGTTAGTCCCATTGTGATGTTAGTTGCCCGGATATTTTTTTATGATAATTGTAATTGTTCTCATCAGTTTACACTTCACATCTATGCAACACACATCGAACAAATGGGATTCATCATTAAACATCTGCTGATTGTTTGGTGACTGCTGAATCCTGTGATTCTTGTTAAGCGTCAGCTGTGGTGTTGAGTTAGTCGATTACATGTAACTGGTCATGTCATGTACTGATGTGTAGTTGTATGTTAATGTTATCTGGATTGTCTTGTTACACAGTGTATACCAATGTAACGTCTGTTGTGTCACTGGGCCTAATGCTCATGTTAACACGTAATAGGCACAGTACGGAACAGTGTGTGAGCAAAACACGTGTTCAGTGTTCAGTAATACAAATATGAAAATCTGTTTCAATGCCTCACAGGCCTGATACAAAGACTAAAACAGTTTACGGCTGAGACATTAAAAACATTAATCACATAAAAAAAAACAATTGAATAAGCAGCAAAAAAGGTTTATAGTTTTGAAAAATAAATTGCCAAAAAATCCTAAATGAGGAAAAACAAACAAGAGTTTCAGAAAAAAAAAATACAACCAAATTTTTATTATATCTTTTTCTGTTAAATGAACCTGCAGTATCTGAAAAACTGCCATGGGTGAAAATGTCTAAATAGTTAACTGTCTGATTATTATTATGATCTTATAAATTCTATATTTCACATGACCAGTATCTTTAGATAGTGACTGTATTACCACGACAAAAAGTAGACACTAGGTGATAGGTAAAAAGTGAAGTTTATTCATTTTTTTAAACATGTCATGCGCCTAATTTTCAAGATCTTTTTGTAAATCACAATCTTTTTTCAATATATCTCCAACAAAAAAAAAAAACAACAACAACAAAAAACCCCATCGCTATTAGGTCAAATAATTAAATTAGGCTGCACAGGTAACACAGGTATTGACTGGGTACATGGGACCCAACTAGAAGATCTTGATTCTGCTGATGACATAACTCTTATCAGTAACAATGTGAATTCCATGCAAGAAAAAACAGATAGCCTGTCTTCACTGGCTAGCAAAATAGGACCTGAAATTAACAAGGACAAAACAAAAATAATGAAAATTCCTCTCAATCAAAATGGAAAAATACACATAGAAGGGACAGATATTGAAGAAGTCAATCAATTTGCATACCTTGGCAGCTACATAGACCAGGATGGTGACACCAGAAAGGAAGTTAGGATCAGAATTGCAAAAGCAGCATCAATCTTCAAGAATCTTGAGAACATATGGAATTCAAAAGTTATAATCACAAAAACCAAGTTAAGACTATTCAATTCAAATGTAATATCCACCCTCATTTATGCATGCGAAAGCTGGAAAACAACTAAAGAAATAGACAAGAAATTAGACTCTTTTGAAAACAAATGCCTAAGGAAAATACTCGGCATCAAGTGGAATGAATTCAAGAATAATGCAGAGATAAGACAGATGACTAAACAACAACCAGTCTCATGGGTGATCAGGAAAAGGAGATGGACATATGTTGGTCACTTGATGAGAAGAAATGATCAGAGAATCCCAAAACAAGCTATCAAGTGGAACACAAAAGGCCAAAGAAGAAGAGGCAGACCGCGTGAAACTCTGAAGAGGACATTATTAAGAGAGGCCAAATTAACAGGCATAAAATCCCTTGATGAGGTTGAAAGACTCGCCGAAGACAGGAAAAATTGGCGAACTACTTTGCGAGCCCTATGTGACGTTTAACGGCACGGGAAGGATATAAGATTAGGTCAAAGTATTGTTAGAATCTTCTACAAAACTACTTACTTTACACTGATGCAAGGTCCGTATCGCAGACTGCGAAGAAAATTTGTGATCACTAATGTCATAAACAGTAATGACTTATTTATCCAAACCATTATGTAAAACGATACATATTAAACTGTCCTACCTCGACATTTATGACGAGGGGTGATCAACTTTTAACTGGAAATTCTGTCAAAAATCTAGGGTTCCCAGCCACACGATGTTACAGGACCGACTGCTTACACATCATCAATCTAATGAAGGTAACGCACAGTTCATGCGAACGAGGTACAGTCTGCGGTCTGTTCCGCCGTTTCTGGAAGGAATCCCAAAAGCTAGTTCCCAACGCCATGTGTGACCTTTTCTCGAGGCCAAAAAATCGTACTCAAGTTCATCTCGTCGTCTGCCACATAATTCGATACCTCAAAGAAATCGCTCCGAGCATTAACTACACTGATACTCATCTTAACCTTTCCTCGCCATCTAGGACACATGTCACCAACAAGGGCTTTCCCTTCATTTCTATCCTGGGCTGTTTCTTCTTTCCGTCTTCATGATAAACAACTTCTTCTTTCCAAAATGTTAAAATTAAGTCAAACAAAAATAGAAACATCATTTCTATTTATATAGAATACCATCTATTATTGTCAACATAATTCTTTTCAAAATGTTAAAATTATGTCAAACAAAAATAGAAACATCATTTCTATTTATATAGAATACCATCTAAAATTGTCAACATCATTAAGGACTTCTACAGTGGATATGTTTTTGCAGTCAAGACAGAAGAAGGGATGAGTGAATGGTTCCAGATTGAAACAGGCGTGAAACAAGGATGTATACTGTCTCCTTTACTTTTTGGGATTACAATAGACTTCATAATGAAAAAATGCTGCACAGGTAACACAAGTATTGACTGGGTACATGGGACCCAACTAGAAGATCTTGATTTTGCTGATGACATAACTCTTATCAGTAATAATGTGAATTCCATGCAAGAAAAAACAGATAGCCTGTCTTCACTGGCTAGCAAAATAGGACTTGAAATTAACAAGGACAAAACAAAAATAATGAAAATCCCCCTTAATCAAAATGGAAAAATACACGTAGAAGGGACATATATTGAAGAAGTCAATCAATTTGCATACCTTGGCAGCTACATAGACCAGGATGGTGACACCAGAAAGGAAGTTAGGATCAGAATTGCAAAAGCAGCATCAATCTTCAAAAATCTTGAGAACATATGGGATTCAAAAGTTATAAGCACAAAAACCAAGTTAGGACTATTCAATTCAAATGTAATATCCACCCTCATTTATGCATGCGAAAGCTGGAAAACAACTAAAGAAATAGACAAGAAATTAGCCTCTTTTGAAAACAAATGCATAAGGAAAATACTCGGCATCAAGTGGAACGAATTTAAGAACAATGCAGAGATAAGACAGATGACTGAACAACAACCAATCTCATGGGTGATCAGGAAAAGGAGATGGACATATGTTGGTCACTTAGTGAGAAGAAACGATCAGAGAATCCCAAAACAAGCTATCAAGTGGAACACAACAGGCCAAAGAAAAAGAGGCAGACCGCGTGAAACTCTGAAGAGGTCATTGTTAAGAGAGGCCAAATTAATAGGCATAAAATCCTTTGATGAGGTTGAAAGACTCGCCGAAGACAGGAAAAATTGGCGAACTGCCTTGCGAGCCCTACGTAACGTTTAATAGCACGGGAAGGATATAAGATGATTCGTGCGTTACTTCAAGTTCTCTTTTTGCTCCGTTTTGCTTATGAGGTTCTCAAATGAACAGAGATTGCCGAGGTATGAAACAGAACTGACCAAGAACCACCTCATATGTGTGTGTGTGTGCTCTGTCAGGGCTTGATTTGGTATTCTTGGTAATGAAGTCTGTCGAGGAAGCTGCTTGCTGCATCTGAACCAGGTTGTCAAGCTGTTGTAATCAGGTCATCATTTCATACAATCATGGTGGTATCGATACCGTAGCCACAGCTCACGTTAACTCTTTCACTCCTGAATTAATATTTGGGCTCAGATCAAATTTTGATTAAAATGTATAAACAGAAAAAAAAAAGTAGGAACAGTTTTATTACTTAACGGGCACAAAGTTGTAACGTTTCAGTGTGAACGTTAATCATACAAAAACACACAGGACGAAAGAACAGAGAGAGAGAGAGAGAGAAGATAAAATATAAATTCACATGAATGCTATGTAAAAAATAAAGGTAGATAGAGGTGTGGTTCTAAGGACTGTAATAGCCGGAGGTGAGGTGAAGGATAAGCTCTCCACTTCAAATGTCTCCAAGGCGTGCATCTCAAACAGTCTCTGGCAGTCCAAGTCCAGCTTCTGGCAGAACTGTTTAAACTGACAGGAGAAGGGGGGAAAGGCGAGTATCTGGCGCCTGAAAACCAGATGCTTTGGGTAGATGAGACTCGTTAGTCTTGGTTGGTAGCTCATCTAAGAGAAGGGAAACTCTGATTTCAAACCCTTTGTTGCCTTGCAGGGTAGGCTCTGGCGAGAGTCAAAGTCTAGTGGAGTAAACCATAAACAAACCAGTGGAAGGCAAGGGGAAACCAATACTGTACGTTCACAAGAACAATCATGACAATCCACAATTCTTTGACTCATAGCGACGTTAATGGGTGTTCCAGTGGAATCACCTCATCCGGTAGGGACTATCACGTGCGACAGGTGATACCAGATTGTCATCCAGCTACTGTATGCAAAGAAAACACAAGTAACACCACAGTAATTGCAACATGGAACATTAGACCACTAACAGAACTTAGAAAACTGGAAAACATTGAACAAGAAATGAAAAGAATGGATATTAACATCCTTGGATTATGTGAAATGAGATGGACTGGGGCAGGAAGCAGAGATCATAAAGACTTCAAAATAAAATATTCTGGGGGAAACCAGTGTAGAAATGGAGTTGGCATAATATTGGATAAGAAGACAGCAAGAACTGTGAAAGGTTTCTGGACAGGATAAAATAATGGCACGAATAATGGTGCGAATACATTAGAGAGCTCTATGAGGACAATTGAGGCGAAATAGATATACGAAATAATAATGAAGGGCCTCCCATATTAAAAGCAGAAGTGGAAGAAGCCATCAAACACATGAAGAACAACAAAGCACCAGGACCAGATAAAATCAGCAAGGAAGAAATAAAATCACCAAGGAAGAATTGGAAGCATTAGGAGAGCTTGGCATACAAATTACCAGATTGCTGAATGGCATCTATAACAGTAACTATGTCCCATCAGACCTTTTGCAGTCAGTTTTCATTGCCCTACCAAAGAAACAAGGTGAAGCTGAATGTGAAGACCATTGAACCATTAGTCTTATGAACCATGTTACCAAAATCCTACTTCGTATTGTCATGAGAAGAGTCAGGGCAAAATAAAACCAGAAATCACTGAAGAACAGTGTGGCTTCGTCGAAGGAAAAGGCACAAGTAATGCCATACATATATTGAGAACACTGATGGAAAGATCAACAGAAGTAAAGACGGAACTATACTTATGCTTCACAGACTACTGTAAAGCATTCAATAAAGTGAGACACACAGAAATTATAAGAATGCTGGAAGACATCAACACAGATGAGAAAGATCTGAAATTCATCAAAAACATATACTGGCAACAATCAGCAGCAATGAAGGTTGAGAACCAAATACATCCGAGACATAAAATTGGGAGTGAGACAAGGATGTGTTCTATCTCCTGACCTCTTCTCCTTGCACAGCGAAAACATAATGAGAAATACAGAAAACATGCCAGGAACATCAGTTGGTGAGTACAACCATAATAACTTAAGATATGCAGACGACATAGTTCTGACAGCTAAAATAGCTACAGGCTCTTCTGGACATCGTGGTTCATGAAAGTAAAAGTAAAGGTCTCAGCCTGAATAAAAAGAAGACTGAAGTGATGGTCATCTCAAAGAATACCACCAAAATATAGCATTACCACTGATGGCACAGAACTGAAACAAGTTGATTCAAGTACTTAGAAACGATTATAACAGCTGATGGTAAATGAAAAAAACGAAATAAAAAGCAGATGTGCTCAGGCCAAGTCAGCATTCCAGAAAATGAGAAACATCTTGTGCAACAGATCCATATCAATGGAAAGAAGATGTAACTTAAATGTTACATCAAGCCAGTTTTGTTTTATGGATGTGAAGCATGGTCCATGAATAAGAGAGTACAGCGAGAAATGGAGGCCATGGAAATGTGGTTCATAAGAAGGATGCTGAAGGTACCATGGACAGCTAAATAAACCAATGAAGAAGTCTTAAGAGAGGCTGGAGTTAAAAGGCAAATTATAGCAAAGGTCAGAGGCAGACAACCGAGATTTATAGGACATTTTCTGAGAAGAAGAAAATTGGAACACATTGTGGCAACTGGAAAAATAGAGGAAGGAAGAGACAGAGGAAGACAGAGAGAGAGAGAAGTTACTAGATGGGCTGTCAGTGTGGCTAGGAAGAAAGTCACCGGCAGGTCTCACAATCAAGTCTAAAGACAGGGAATTGTGGAGAGAAATGATCACCTACACCATGTGGAACAGCACTTGATTGACTGATTGATTGGTACAACATTACAGTTTGTGTCTTTGCCTACTCAATGGTCAAAATGTAAAGCCAGGATAAATGCACCGTCAAGGTGATGGAGTGAAGAAACTAGAGATCGATTACTGCCAACCTTCCTACCAAAGATGACACATGATGATGATGTCCAAGACTTTTAAAAGGCAACTATACATTGATCAGTGATAAACTATATAGCAAAGGTATGAAGATGAGTTAGGTTCAGTTTTACAAAGAGAAAGAAAAGAGGAGAAAAAAAATGACAGGAGTAAATTAAAAGATGTAAAAATGAAAAACAAACAGTGAATGAGAACTAATATGTGCAGCCATAAGGCACCATAGATCTATAGTTGCTCCTAGTTCTACTGGCCTTACATCTAGTCATAACACAAAGAAATGCAGTCTTGTTTACTATTGTATTTATTCATCAAAATGTCCATGTAAATGTCAGCACACTGATCTTCTATGTGCAGGGCCCTGCGTACACAAATTAAAGACTGTGCACAAGACCCTATGATTTAAACTTAATCATAAGAAAATTCAGCACTTGAATTTATTATTATTAGTATTATTAATTTTTTTTCTGTTCAATATCAAGTGCAATTTCTCTGCAAAATTATTGTTGTAGTCTTGTTGCTTGGCTACAACTCTACATCAAACATGAGATAACGCTTATGGCACAAATGTTGTTGATGTTATTGTCTCCATGCCAGTTTCAGTTACCAATAAACTGTATACACAGCTGTAGTTAGTCTGCTAGCTTCATAGAAAGACACTTGTAGAGAGTAAATTTCAAACAGTATTATTACATTTTTTGTTCTGCTACTTCATGTCTTAGTGACAGAGCCAAATAGACAGCAGACAAGGTAATTTTCCCCTCTACAAACATCCACATGGTGCCCACACATCATATAACAAACACTCAACTGGCAACCACATACCATACAAAAAACATTCACATAGTAATCACACAACATTACATTTTGTGACATTCCTCCTGCATGCTTTATTTGGTATGAATTAAGATTCTCTTCATGGGAAAATGAAGTACTACAAATGTCACATTTAATACAAAGACAATACAACAATACAAACACCAGACCTGTAAAGCTTCTCTCATGTATGTATTTTTTTTGTATGTATTCTTTTATGTTGTTGCACAGTGCTTTTCCAATAAAATCCAGCACCACAAACATCACACTTGTAAGGTTTCTCTCCTGTATGTGTTCTTGTATGTATTCTTTTATGTCTTTGCAGATAATATTTTTGTGAAAATCCGGCACCACAAACATCACACTTGTAAGGTTTCTCTCCTGTATGTATTCTTTTATGTCTTTGCACATGACCCTTCTGTGAAAATCCAGCACCACAAACATCACACTTGTAAGGTTTCTCTCCTGTATGTATTCTTTTATGTATTTGCAGATAATATTTTCGTGAAAATCCAGCACCACAAACATCACACTTGTAAGGTTTTTCTCCTGTATGTATTACAATATGTCTTTGTATACTGTTTTTACTTGAAAATCTAGCACCACAAACATCACACTTGTAGGGCTTCTCTCCTGTATGTATTCTTTTATGTTTTGGCACATGACTCTTTTGTGAAAATCCAGCACCACAAACATCACACTTGTAAGGTTTATCTTCTGTATGTGTATTTTTATGTGTTTGAAGAGACGACTTTTGTGAAAATCTAGCACCACAAACATCACACTTGTAAGGTTTATCTTCTGTATGTGTATTTTTATGTGTTTGAAGAGACGACTTTTGTGAAAATCTAGCACCACAAACATCACACTTGTAAGGTTTATCTTCTGTATGTGTATTTTTATGTGTTTGAAGAGACGACTTTTGTGAAAATCCAGCACCACAAACATCACACTTGTATGGTTTATCTCCTGTATGTGTATTTTTATGTGTTTGAAGAGACGACTTTTGTGAAAATCTAGCACCACAAACATCACACTTGTAAGGTTTCTCTTCTGTATGTATTCTTTTATGTTTTTGCACATGACTCTTTTGTGAAAATCCAGAACCATAATAATCACACTTGTAAAGTTTTTCTTGTGAATGCACAAAATCATGAGAATAAATTTGAACACTAACAGAAATTTCACATTTATTAGGATTCTCTTCGTAGTGTCTTATTTCATGTTCTGCTAGTGTACACTCACTATCACAAACCACCTCAGAACTATCACACTTGTAAGAGTTCTCAGCACTAGAAATGTCTCTGTGTGATGTAACATTCAAGTTATCTACTGACACATTTCTATTTCTCTCCACAGTCTGAATATTTTGTTCATTAAATGAGCATGTGTTAAAGAACTTTTTATTGTATTCTCCATTTTGTAAAACAACATTATCATCACTCTGAGACTCTTGAAAGTTTATTAATCTCAATGACTCTTTATCATCAGTTTGCCATAATGAGCTATTATCTTCTTCTGCTCTTTCTAGAAAACAGTCGTCTCCAGTTGTTATGTCTGCTTCCTCAACTTTCACAACACAAGCCAGCACTTTAGGGTGATCTTGTGTATGCGCTGTCATGTGACTAACTGCTTGTGTCGTCTTCATATCTCCACGTAAAGCATCAAGTTCAGGGACAGAAAGAAAATGTGAATGTGTACCTGAAATGTGAAAGCACAGAAACAAACAATTACACACTGCAAGTTTTAGAAGCTACTTCAAAACTTTTCATTTCTTACAAATTGCTCCTCTTGTATTTGATCTTCACATCAACTGTTTCACTATACGTAAAGAAAGTGGACAGAGATCAGGCTTATAAGCCAAATGCCACAAATTTCATAACTTCCCAGAATTCTCATGATTTATGATTTGTACAAATTTCAAATATTAACACTTTAAGTATCTTGGAAGCCTCATTTCAGCAGACAGAAATATCAAGAAGGAAATACCCACAAGAACTGCACAAGAATCTCAGGCCTTTAACAAATTAGTAAACATGTGGAAATCTCCTATTCTTCATATAAGCCTCAAGATCAGAATCTATAAATCCAATGTTCACTCCATTTTATTATATGCAGCTGAGACATGGAGAACCAATCAGAGAACTGAAAGCAGAGTGAGAGAACCAATCAGAGAACTGAAAGCTGACTGAGAGAACCAATCAAAGAACTGAAAGTAGACTGAAAGAACCAATCAGAGAACTGAAAGCAGACTGAGAGAACCAATCAGAGAACTGAAAGCAGACTGAGAAGATTTGAAGGAAGATGCCTCAGAAAAAAAAAATTAAGAATACACTGGGAAGAACACATGACAAATATGGAAATCAAACCAAATGTACAGGCACTGAGAACATTACTTTAGAGGTCAAAAGATAAAGATGGAAATGGCCCACCTACAAACTAGGAATGGAAAGAGCAAGACACCCCCATATCGCCTTGACTTGGGAGACCTCAAAGGAAAAGAAAGAGGGGAAGGCCATTGGGGACATACAATACAGGAAGAACTAAAGAAAGCTGAAAAGTCATGGTTTGAGGTATCCTGACTAGCTCAAGGCAGGATTGGCTGGAGAACCTTTGCTGATGCCTCATGCTCCACTGAGAGTACAGAAGACTGATGTAATAGTATATGGGATTTTTGTACACAGAAAGTTAGGTAAGTCATTTTGGAATCTAAAAGTTGGATATAAATAAGGTCAGGTAATGCAGGTTTCTTAACTGATCGTTCATTCCCTTTTAATCTCATGCTGGCATATCACAGCCATGGCCATGGAGTTCGTGGAAATAGAGACTGATCAGCCAATCAAGAGAGGAAAGTTAGGCTTTGAAAGTCAGTCTTAGTTTTGGTTTCGTTAGAGTCTGAGTCTTAGTTTTGTTAGAGTAGAACGTAGTTTGTAGTGTAGGAACTTAGTCTGTGTCTTAATTGTTGGCAGTGGTTTTTGTAGTATAGAATAGTGAATCCAGTATGTGATAGGATTCTGATGGCGTCAAAGTCTTCTTGCTGTTAACAGATGCCTGGAATCATATATGCTGTTTTGCTGGAGTTACTTCAAGTCGCGTTATTCAGAATTGTCACTGCCACTGTTTTCCACTCATCGTCAACGTCATTATGTCATCACTTGCACCAAATAAAGCCATCATATTCTACACAGCTGCTACTTGCGCTGCCACAGAGTGATTGCTGTACCTAGGAGAGTTAGTCTGTCAGCGTATAGTAAGGAGACACCAAGAGACACCCACCAGACTCCAAGCAGGTATTAAAGCAGACAAGGAAGCAACAATGAAAGAGATGGACCTCGACTGTTTGAAAGAGAGAAATCTTGACTGCCTGTTGTTGATACACTGGTTAATACTATGAAGTCAAATGATAATGGAGGTTTAAGCTCAGAGCCACCAAGACATAACACTAGTAAAATGTAGGGCTGAGGAGTCAGACATACTAAGACATATACTAGTAAAATATAGGGCTGAGGAGTCAGACATACTAAGACATATACTAGTAAAATATAGGGCTGAGGAGTCAGACATACTAAGACATAATACTAGTAAAATATAGGGCTGAGGAGTCAGACATACTAAGACATATACTAGTAAAATATAGTGCTGAGGAGTCAGACATACTAAGACATAATAGTAAAATATAGGGCTGAGGAGTCAGACATACTAAGACATATACTAGTAAAATATAGGGCTGAGGAGTCAGACATACTAAGACATAATACTAGTAAAATATAGGGCTGAGGAGTCAGACACATGAAATAAGCGGGCATAATAAGCAGAACAGAATTAGAATATTGTACAACGAAATCTACCATCATTAAGATGTGATCTTCTTCTTCTTCGTTCGCTTCTACCACCAAAAACTGCACTGTGATCTTACTGAATTCACACCTGTGGTCCTCGTTAGGTCCCGTGGTCCCCTGTGTGGTCCCCAAAAAGACCACACGAGATCCACAAGAGGACCACAAGGGGTTCAGAGTATCACAGGGCTTTAGCCTGTATTCTTGGTGGGTCTCAGAAGCGGGATTGCGTGACACCGTGGTTTTCATTGCACCAGTTTAGTCTAGGGTTGGACTTTCTCACCAGAAGACCTCGACGTGTTTAGGATACCAGTGCATCCCCGCTGGGTGAGAGGCGGTAGCCCACTCAGGCCAGAGTTGGACTTTCTCACCGGAAAACCTCGACGTGTTTTGAGATACCCGTGTATCACCGCCGGGTGAGAGGTGGTTGCCCATCCAGTCCAGGGTTGGACTTTCTCACCGGAAAACCTCAGCGTGATTAGGATACGCAATCATCCCCGCTGGGTGAGAGGTGGTTGCCTATCTAGACTTCCCTGGTCCAGTGTCTCCGACTTCAGCATTTTGCGGTCGTGGCCGCTACCCTTCCTAGTTGTGACCAGGATGGAGCTTTTGTCCAGGAGGACGAATCCTCACCACTAGTGACTTCTACCCCTGGGTTGAGCCGGTTTAGGCATTATCCCAGTATGGGCGTGTTTGGGACGAGACCGACCTCTAGAGCAGAAGTACTGTGACATGCATAGCCTTCAAGATTCACCTCTGGTATGAGCCGGTTTAGGCAAAATTCACCAGTATGGGTGTATATCAGGCGTTACCGACCTCTAGAGCGGAGGTGGCATGACATGTCTAGCCATCAAGTTCCACCCCTGGTGTGTGCCGGTTTAGGCATATTTCACCAGTGTAGGTGTATTTTGGACGTGGCCGGCCTCTAGAGCAGAGGTGCCGTGGTATAGCTCTCGTAGCGATACTACTGGACATACCGGTTAAACTTCACTTTCCACCACCTTTTCCCATCGGCGCCGCACAGCAACCTTTATTTCTTTTCCGCATTCTTCCTTGACCGGGAGGAGCTTCACTCCACGCGCGGCATTCGAAGAGTCTCGCCAGCAGTGTCTTAACCTCTGGGACAAGCCGGTTCATGCATTTCACCCGATATGACTGCACTCAGGACGTGGCCGACCTCCAGACCAGAGGTGCCATGATTTGACTGTTTGCTTCGCTTTATCCTTCTACCACCTTTCTGCAGTGATGCTGCGCGGCAACCTCATTTGCAAATTTCATCATTGGCCGGGAGGAGCACCGCTCCACGCATGGCAGCTGAAAATCTCGCCAACAGCGGCAGATGAGCTACCAAACGTGCCACTCATCTACCCTAAGTAACTGGTTTTCAGGCGCCAGATATTCGCCCTCGCCCCTTCTCCTGTCAGTTTAAACAGTTCTGCCACGGGAAGGCCAGGAGCTGGACTTGAATGCCAGAGGCTGTTTGAGGTGCGTTTGCAGTCCTTAGAACCATTAAGATGTGATAAAACGGCAACCAAAATTCGTATTTACTGATGACGATTTGTAAAAAGTATGACTTTTGCATTCATAAGATTAGGTACAGTCAAACCTACTTAACTCCTTCCCTGCTATCGGCCTTGTGACAAGCTGCATCCAGTTTCCATGTTCCTGACTTGGGCCTTTGGGTAGGTCTCTGGTTTGTTTCGGTGTAAAATCGGTTGACTTTTTAGATCGCATGTTATGTGTACATGTTACATTTACCCAGCATTCTTTTCATAAAATGTTCTTACCAATGGGGGTCAAATGGAGTCAAATTCAATGTTTACAATTGAAATTTTCAACTTTTTTGTGTAACTTCGGAGGCAAACATGCCCCCCTACGACTAGAGCACTGTTATTGAATGTATCCCAAGTAAATCTAGACATATTAGATGACTGGAGAAGTAGTCAGAAGGTTATTTCAGCGATTTTTGGCACATATAATCACAATATGACATCGACAAGTCAATCTAGACATCTCAGATGATAACTAGTGTCGATCTAGGCCTATCCGATGGTAAGTAGGATACAATTATTGTCTAAAAACATCACATTACTTCTTCTTTCCTAAAAATGTTATTGTGAAACATAATAAGTACACATTTTCATATGGAAAAACTGTGTTTCATTCGCTTTTACTAATATGCACTTTTACTCTGGCACGCAACTAAACCTCCACGTTTTGTTCCCCCCCCCCCCAGCAGGGACTGAGTTAATATCACATCACTTTATGTCACAACCTGGATATTGTCTCAGAAATTTGTATCCCTGGCCACTCTCATAGGTAATTAATGGGCTTTACTCCAGTTAATTTCACCCCGTTTACTGGCACAAATCGATTAATGTCACAGGTTTATGCACTCAGAGGAGATAAAGAACCTGCTTCGTATAACAAACTGGGCGAGCACAAGCTACAGACATCTCGAAAAGAGTTATCACCTTCACGGCTCATCAAAGAAGGGGCCAGCCATCTGATCATCGAGTATGTGCCACATCAACCTACTGAACATGTGGACATCAAAACTCACATGGTGTGAATGAAAAGATTACTACGGTCACCCTTTTGCAATTAAAATCTGGCTTCTTTTGGTCACTGTCTTCTTTATCAACACATGTGCAGTGTTATGTTGGCAACGCGAGTTGATAGCTGGTAAGTCTCAAATAGTGTACTGTGAATCATACAGTCGGGAAGTTCTCTCTGGTTCTTGTTGTGATAGATAATGGTTACTAAACGCAAGTGTGTTGATCTGGATTTGAGCACTAAAATGGATATTCTGAAGCAAGCTGATGAAAAAGTTACGAGAAAGGACATAGCGGATAAATCTGAAATTGACATTTCAACTATATCAAAACTTGTTAAAAACCCGAGACAAAACTGAATGAGACTTTCACTCGTCTTTAGTTAAGTCAAAATGTAAGCAAAGGTGTGCGATGTCTTACATGGATATTGAGTGTGCTCTGCTGAAATGTTCAGGCAGACATGTTCTGTACAGTTGCCTGTGTGTGGTCCTATGTTGCCGGAAACTGTTGAACGTTTTGCAAAAGAAATGGATATGTCTGACTGGAAGTATTTGAATGGATTTCTTGAGTGCTTTAAGAATGCTACAACATAACATGTAAGGTCGCTTGAGGTGAAGCGGCCCAAATTAACACTGATGTCATTAATGATTAGATTTTGCGTTTGCCAAAAATTTTGGTTATCCATAAGACACTTTTAACATGGATGAAACAGGCATGTTTTATAAACTGCTACTGAATAGAATTTTGTGCCTTCGTGATGAGAAGTGGCATGACGGCAAACAAGCTAAAATCACTTAACAGCTGTCGTGTGCTGTAACATGTCAGGCATTGAGAAGATTCCACTCTTTGTCACTGGAAAGTTATGAAATCTGCGGTGTTTCAAGAATGCAAAGAGCCTGCCTATTACAAGGCCAGCCAGCGTGCTTGGATGACAAATGAACTGTCTGAGGACTGGGTCATTTCTTTTTACAACAAAATGAACCGAATGAACAGAAAAGTTTTGTTGTTCCTTGATAACTGTCCGGTGCACAGTCTGATGGCTGCAAAGCTCGTTTTCCTGCCATCTAACACAACCAGTGTGCTACAGCCAAGTGATCAAAGCATCATTTGCGCCTTAAAGCAACAGTACAGAAAACAAACAGTGCGTCAGGTGCTGCATGATGTGGAACAAAAGTGTGTCGCCGAGATCCACATCAAGATAGTGATTAATTTTATTCATGCTGCATGGAACAGCGTCCGTCAGTCAATAATTAAAGTTGCTTTATCCCAGTTAATGCCCTTGTAATCTCTCTCTCTCTCTGAACCTTAAGTGCCCAGGGCACATGGGGCTTCCGCAAGGGTTTTCCACAAATGCCTGTCCTTCGCCTTTTTTTCTGCACTTGCCCAGGAGGAGGTCAACGAATCTGTATACCTTGGCAGCAGAGTAGTAGAAAATAGAGACAGCACAAAGGACATCAACAGCAGACTTACTAGAGCAAACCAGGCTTTTGCAGTGCTGCAGACTATATGGAAATCAAAAAAACTAAGCATAAATATGAAAATCAGGATATTTAAGATTAATGTTCTAAGTGTACTACTCTATGGAAGTGAATGCTGGAAAATCACCAAAACCATAGAAAACAAGTTGAATTCTTTCCAAACTAAATGTTTACGAAGAATTAGAAAAATATTCTGGCCAAACACCATAAGAAATAACATCTTATTAGCCCTTGTAATGGACCCCGGTTAATGTCAACTCCACTTAATGTCACCATAATGTGAGGGTCCAGACAATGTGATATTAAGTAGACTGTAATCTGCCAAAAGTTTTATGAGTTATGCATTCAATGTATTTACTAACCACAAACTAACCGTTATCATCTTTACTAGTTGAAACTTCCTCCTTTTCTACTTTCAGCATTTTCAAGTAAGTCGTTTGTATATCAGTCTCTTTACCACTGCAGTCATTCATTTTCTGAAACAAAAATTGTTATAACATGCAGAAAAAAATATGTTAACATATTCCTATAACAAACCAGCTTCTTCCTCAGAATTCAATCACTGACAGATATTTACTTCCATCATGAGCATACGTATAAGTACAAGTTTTGACAATAAAACTATATAATCTATACAGATTAATGTTGTCAATATTCAAGATTGAAGGAGTAAAGCTGAATATTATAAAGTAACTTGAACAACAGAAGATTATCTATACATTATATGAAGCTTTATCAGGAACAGTGTTAGATATAATATACTACCTCAGCAATGTCAAGACTGATGAGTGGTCCATGTCCTAGACAGCCCACACTTTTCTCCTGCTTAAATTCTTCACAACCTATCAAATAAGATGTCATTATTACAAATCTCAACATCTTGATCTTAACAAGTCTCACAAATGTCTAGAATAGAGTGAAAGATGTATGATAAAGGGCAGAATGTCAGACGGGCCTGCGAGCCCAATTCTTAACCCTTTTTGAAATAAAGATCAATCAAAGATCAATCAATCACTATTATTAGAAATCTCAACATCTTGATCTTAACAAAAGTCTCACCAATATTAGAAATCTCAACATCTTGATCTTAACAAAAGTCTCACTATTATTACAAATCTCAACATCTTGATCTTAACAAGTCTCACTATTATTACAAATCTCAACATCTTGATCTTAACAAGTCTCACTATTATTACAAATCTCAACATCTTGATCTTAACAAAAGTCTCACTATTATTACAAATCTCAACATCTTGATCTTAACAAAAGTCTCACTATTATTAAAAACCTCAACATCTTGATCTTAACAAAAGTCTCACTATTATTACAAATCTCAACATCTTGATCTTAACAAAAGTCTCACTATTATTAAAAACCTCATCATCTTGATCTTAACAAAAGTCTCACTATTATTACAAATCTCAACATCTTGATCTTAACAAAAGTCTCACTATTATTAAAAACCTCAACATCTTGATCTTAACAAAAGTCTCACTATTATTACAAATCTCAACATCTTGATCTTAACAAAAGTCTCACTATTATTACAAATCTCAACATCTTGATCTTAACAAAAGTCTCTCTCTCTCTCTCTCTCTGCACCTTAAGTGCCCAGGGCACATGGGGCTTCCGCAAGGGTTTTCCACAAATGCCTGTCCTTCGCCTTTTTTTCTGCTCTTGCCCAGGTGAGCCCTCTATTGCTCAACATCCTTTCTGTTGTTCTTCTCCATGTCTCTTTTGGTCTACCCTTACTTCTGTTCCCCTGTGGTGTCCATCTTAGTGCTATTTTTGGTAGTGAGTTGTCAGTCATTTGGAGCACATGTCCCAACCATCGCCAGCGTCTTTCCTCAATAATTGTTGTCAGTGGCTTCATCTGCATTTCTGCCAATAAGATGTTATTTCTTAAGGTGTTTGGCCAAAATATTTTTCTAATTCTTTGTAAACATTTAGTCTGGAAAGAATTCAACTTGCTTTCTATGGTTTTGGTGATTTTCCAGCATTCACTTCCATAGAGTAGTACACTTAGAACATTACTCTTAAATATCCTGATTTTCATATTTATGCTTAGTTTTTTTGATTTCCATATAGTCTGCAGCACTGCAAAAGCCTGGTTTGCTCTAGTAAGTCTGCTGTTGATGTCCTCTGTGCTGTCTCCATTTTCTACTACTCTGCTGCCAAGGTATACAAATTCGTTGACCTCCTCCACTAACTTGCTATCTACTCTGAGTACATTTCTGTTGTTCACATTTTGCTTCATTAACTTTGACTTTCCTACGTTGATCTTTAGTCCTATGTTGTTTGCATTCTGAGTTAGCTTGTTTATTTTATCTTGCATATCTTTGTGACTGCTTGATAATAGACAAATGTCGTCCGCAAAGTCAAGGTCCTCCAGCACTGTGTCAAGGGTACATTGTAATCCTCTGCGTTTGTCTGATGTTGCCTCCTTCATGGACCAGTCTACTGCCAAGATAAATAATGTTGGTGATAGTACACATCCCTGTTTCACTCCTGTTTGTACCCTAAAGCTGCTGGAGGTATGTTCTCCACAGATAACTTTGCACTGAAAACCCTCATATATGGCTTTGATTACATTTACTATCTTGTGGGGGAGGCCATGCCATCTTAGGATTTTCCACAGTGCATCTCTGTTGACACTGTCAAAGGCTTTCTCAAAATCTATGAATAATGCATATGTTGTGCTATGCCACTCATCTGCCTGTTCTAATATTTGTCTAAGTACAAATATGTGGTCTATGCATGATCTTCCTTTCCTAAATCCTGCCTGCTCTTTCCGAAGTTTTTCCTCTAGTGTTGGTACAATTCTGTTGATGATTATTTTGCAAAATACTTTACTGGTGAGTGGCAGTAGGGTAATGCCTCTCCAGTTCCCGCAATCTCTGAGGTCACCCTTCTTTGGTAGTTTTACTATAAGCCCAGTTTTCCACTCCTCTGGGGCTTTTTCTAGATCCCAAATTTGTTGTAATATCTGGCAAAGTTGTTTTGGTGTTTCTGTTTAACAAAAGTCTCACTATTATTAAAAAACTCAACATCTTGATCTTAACAAAAGTCTCACTATTATTAAAAAACTCAACATCTTGATCTTAACAAAAGTCTCACTATTATTAAAAAACTCAACATCTTGATCTTAACAAAAGTCTCACTATTATTAAAAAACTCAACATCTTGATCTTAACAAAAGTCTCACTATTATTAAAAAACTCAACATCTTGATCTTAACAAAAGTCTCACTATTATTAAAAAACTCAACATCTTGATCTTAACAAAAGTCTCACTATTATTAAAAAACTCAACATCTTGATCTTAACAAAAGTCTCACTATTATTAAAAACCTCAACATCTTGATCTTAACAAAAGTCTCACTATTATTAAAAACCTCAACATCTTGATCTTAACAAAAGTCTCACTATTATTAAAAAACTCAACATCTTGATCTTAACAAAAGTCTCACTATTATTAAAAACCTCAACATCTTGATCTTAACAAAAGTCTCACTATTATTAAAAAACTCAACATCTTGATCTTAACAAAAGTCTCACTATTATTAAAAAACTCAACATCTTGATCTTAACAAAAGTCTCACTATTATTAAAAAACTCAACATCTTGATCTTAACAAAAGTCTCACTATTATTAAAAACCTCAACATCTTGATCTTAACAAAAGTCTCACTATTATTAAAAACCTCAACATCTTGATCTTAACAAAAGTCTCACTATTATTAAAAACCTCAACATCTTGATCTTAACAAAAGTCTCACTATAATCAGAACAATGCGATGCTTGAATGATGCTAGTAACACATAGCAACCTTCAGAATACGTGATGTTCACAAATTTTTATTTTACGCAGACTCATCGAGGGAAGGTAAAGAAACTTATGGAGACAAACAACAGACGGCAAACACTGCAAAGATAACTGAGTACAACAAACCATAATTTTCATGTTGATTTAATTTTCTTTTCTTTTTTATTTTTTTTGACAGAATACAAGCTCAGGTACAAAAAGCAAAGACTAAACTCTACACAAGCAAGAATGGTCTCCAGACTCTAGAACACATTCTACAAACTCATATTTTATACAGAGACTTAAGAAGTCAAAGCTGACCACAACAAAAGGACATGAATGGAAAACTATGGGGGCTTGTATTAAGAACTCTTTCTGATGGTGGGATTCATGGAGGTTGACCAGTCTCCTTGCCTAGAATATACTATTGATACAAAACCAAATAATAGCAACAAAAAAAAAAGAGGCAAAAAAGAATAATCTATTCACAATTTAGCATATTAAACCTCAGGATTACTGAGTATAAATATATATTTATGAATACAATGATATGACTCCAAAGTTATGGATGGCTCTATAAACAGTGCAATACATGCTTTTTCATGGGACAGCAAGAATATGAGTGGCGAAGTGGTTAGTGTACTGGTCTCTCATGGCGAAGGTTGGGGGGGGGGGGGGGTTTGAATTCGCCTGGAGGCGCCCCAGTCACCCAGCTGTAGAAATAGGCAACTGACTTCTTCCGGAGTTGGGGAAGGAAAGGCGGCCGGGCGTGATACTGACCACATCACCCTCTAGTGCGCCGACGGGTCAAGGAAAATATGGGCAATAGCACCACATCCCTATGTGCCTCTAAGGCAGGACAGGGTTACCTCTATTCTCACAGGTTACAACAATGAGCCTAGACCTCCAACAAATAGTAACAGAGCACAGAAGTATCATGGAGTCATGAAGAGAAGAGAGGAGCATAAAACAAGAATGATCTAGAAGTTTATCATGTCTGTCATGTTTATCATATCTGTCATGTCTATCATATGTCATATCTGTCATGTCTATCATATGTCATATCTGTCATGTCTATCATGTCTGTCATATCTGTCATGTCTATTATATGTCATATCTGTCATACCTGTCATGTCTATTATGTCTGTCATGTCTGTCATATCTGTCATGTCTATCATGTTTGTCATGTCTGTCATGTTTGTCATATCTGTCATGTCTGTCATATCTGTCATGTCTGTCATATCTGTCATGGTGCACACTGGAGAAGCTGAAGAAAAAAATGGCACTGGTGAAGAGCAAGTCTATTACAGGGAAAGTCAAGAACAAGTTAGACAAAGTCAGGGCAAGTGTTATCTTCTATTACAGGGAAAGTCAAGAACAAATAAGCTAGACAAAGTCAGGGCAAGTGTTATCTTCTATTACAGGGAAAGTCAAGAACAAGCTAGACAAAGTCAGGGCAAGTGTTATCTTCTATTACAGGGAAAGTCAAGAACAAACAAGCTAGATAAAGTCAGGGCAAGTGTTATCTTCTATTACAGGGAAAGTCAAGAACAAACTAGATAAAGTCAGGGCAAGTGTTATCTTCTATTACAGGGAAAGTCAAGAACAAACAAGCTAGACAAAGTCAGGACAAGTGTTATCTTCTATTACAGGGAAAGTCAAGAACAAACAAGCTAGATAAAGTCAGGGCAAGTGTTATCTTCTATTACAGGGAAAGTCAAGAACAAGTTAGACAAAGTCAGGGCAAGTGTTATCTTCTATTACAGGGAAAGTCAAGAACAAACAAGCTAGATAAAGTCAGGGCAAGTGTTATCTTCTATTACAGGGAAAGTCAAGAACAAACAAGCTAGATAAAGTCAGGGCAAGTGTTATCTTCTATTACAGGGAAAGTCAAGAACAAGCTAGACAAAGTCAGGGCAAATGTTATCTTCTATTACAGGGAAACTCAAGAACAAGTTAGACAAAGTCAGGGCAAGTGTTATCTTCTATTACAGGGAAAGTCAAGAACAAGCTAGACAAAGTCAGGGCAAGTGTTATCTTCTATTACAGGGAAAGTCAAGAACAAACAAGCTAGATAAAGTCAGGGCAAGTGTTATCTTCTATTACAGGGAAAGTCAAGAACAAACTAGATAAAGTCAGGGCAAGTGTTATCTTCTATTACAGGGAAAGTCAAGAACAAACAAGCTAGACAAAGTCAGGACAAGTGTTATCTTCTATTACAGGGAAAGTCAAGAACAAACAAGCTAGATAAAGTCAGGGCAAGTGTTATCTTCTGTTATAGGGAAAGTAAAGAACAAGCAAGCTAGACAAAGTCAGGGCAAGTGTTATCTTCTGTTACAGAGAAAGTCAAGAACAAGTTAGACAAAGTCAGGGCAAGTGTTATCTTCTATTACAGGGAAACTCAAGAACAAGCTAGACAAAGTCAGAGCAAGTGTTATCTTCTATTACAGGGAAACTCAAGAACAAGCTAGACAAAGTCAGAGCAAGTGTTATCTTCTATTACAGGGAAAGTCAAGAACAAGCTAGACAAAGTCAGAGCAAGTGTTATCTTCTATTACAGGGAAACTCAAGAACAAACAAGCTAGACAAAGTCAGAGCAAGTGTTATCTTCTATTACAGGGAAACTCAAGAACAAGCTAGACAAAGTCAGAGCAAGTGTTATCTTCTATTACAGGGAAAGTCAAGAACAAGCTAGACAAAGTCAGAGCAAGTGTTATCTTCTATTACAGGAAAAGTCAAGAACAAGCTAGACAAAGTCAGGGCAAGTGTTATCTTCTATTACAGGGAAAGTCAAGAACAAGCTAGACAAAGTCAGGGCAAGTGTTATCTTCTATTACAGGGAAACTCAAGAACAAACAAGCTAGATAAAGTCAGGGCAAGTGTTATCTTCTATTACAGGGAAACTCAAGAACAAACAAGCTAGACAAAGTCAGGGCAAGTGTTATGTGGTACAGAAGAAGTTCAGCTCAAGGCTGTAAAAGGCAATTTTGTTTATAGTTCATGGAGATTCACAACACTGGATGACCAATCTGCTCTTTTTCTGATATTACTACTTTACTATCTTTGTTTTTGATGGGCTTATCTATCCTACATGATCTGCTTGCCAATGTCTTAGTGATATTGTAAAAGGCTCTCATTTTGCTTATGCTGACTGCTTCTTGTGCCTGTTCTTCCACGCTGTTGAAGTAGGCCTATCTGTCATTCTTCACACTTTTCCTCACTTCCTTGTGGGCCAGGTTGTATTCTACCTGTGCTGAGGTCTTTGCTGCATTTGTTTTACTTTCATTTATTTTTGCTTTCACTTCTGTCCCTCTGTCTATCTTCTTCAGTGTTTCCAACATAATCCTCTACTTGTATTGGGGTTTCTTGAATACCACTGTCTCTCCGCATGACTTCCTCTGTCTATCTTCTTCAGTGTTTCCAACATAAGCCTCTACTTGTATTGGGGTTTCTTGAATCCCAAGGTCTCTTCGCATGACTTCCTCTGTCTATCTTCTTTAATGTTTCCAACATAATTCTCTACTTGTATTGGGGTTTCTTGAATCCCACTGTCTCTTTGCACGACTTGCTCCGCATATCTTTAGCACTATTTCGCACAGTGTTCATGTTTTGTGTATCACCTATAATTCTTGCAGAATCTGGAATATCTTGCTCACTTTCAGACTGAAGTTCTCTGCAATATCTAGGTCTGCCAGCAGTACAGTACCATGTTGTGCCTTTTTCTTGCCATGTCTGTTCTGTGGTGCTTTTTCAGTTTCATCCTCAGTTTAGCTATCAGCAGGTGGTGGTCCGATGCTTCATCTGTACCTCGTTTCAACATCTTGCAGTGTTCAGTGAAAGCTTCTGCTGATACAAATATGGTCTATATGGTTCTCTGTGACATGATCTGGTGACACCCATGTGGTTTTGTGTGGAAATATACTTCCTCCAATGACCAGGTTGTTAAACATACACAGACTGTCAGTTTCTCCGTTTTTGTTCACTGTTCCTAATTCATCACTTCTTTTTAACCTGTACTAATCTTACCTACCCTTGCATTGATGTCTCCCATTAGGATTGTTCTGTGTTTGTTTCCCTGGTGGTCTAAAATTTCTTGCGTGTGTTATAGAATTCATCCCTTACTGCCTCCTCTGCATCATTTGTTGGAGTATATACCTGGATGACGTTCGGCTTCCTCTTTATCACATAGCAGGTTGCATTCAGCTTTGAGCTAAGTGCCTCCCAACTCATCAGTGCTCTCTGGGACTCTCAGGATAGCATCAGTGCCACACCCTCTGAGTGTGTCACATCTAGGTTTTGGTGTCCTGAGAACAGAATAATCTCCCCTGTTGCTAACCAAAATTTACTTGCTCTTGTCCAGTGTTTTGCTCTGTCCCATTATCTTTATATCTGTTCATCTCTCTTGCTATCATGGCTGCCTTTCCACTTTCATGCATTGTTCTGACATTCCAACAGGAAATTCCAACATTCTGTGGCCATCTTTTTTACTAGGAGTATACCCAAAAGCTAAGTTTTTCAACTATTTTCTGTGTTTTTATGCGTTGTGTCATTCTTGTATGTGAGATAAGAAATTCTTGGGTATACTTATCTATTTCTGTCTGACACACTCAAAGCATTATGTCCAGAATGAGGTTCTGCTTTGAAACAAATTTAAAATAAAACAGAAAGAAGAATTAGCATATATTAATCAATTTTACTAAAATACCAGAATTAAATAACTTATCATCCAAAATCTTTTACAGGTTGCTTCTACCTCTCAAAGAACAAATTATTTTAAAAAGCACAAGGACATTATAATGATCATACAAACATTTTATACAAGCTGTCACTGAGCACCTCAAAAATCTGTTACATTTGCTTACAGTTCTGAAAAGAAAATAATCACATTCTATAGTCTGACTAAAGTAATCACATTCTATAATCTGACTCACAAAGTAAATTGTTCTCCAGAAGATGAGTAGATGACATGGGACCGATGCTAAACCTCCTTGCTTTAAGATCATGAATATTCTCATCACTTTCTATCTTCACTACATCACTCTGGTGAGAAGGAAAAAAAAAAACATTTTTGTTGTTTCTGGTCTTGAAAGATGACAAAAGCATTAAGGATTTGGATTACAGACCAATTAAATGTCAGCTTAGTTTTGCCTGTTATATGACAATGAAAGGTACCACCTGTGGCTGTAGATATCTCACATGTAAAGTTTATCTCTGCATGTATTCCTACCCTGTGGGTGGCTCTTAAAGTCATAAGCTAGTGGAATAAACATGGAAAAACTTGAACTGATGGGAAAGTTCCTGCTTATCTTCTGGCATCCCTTGCATGGACTACTAGATTTCCAGACAAGTGCACCCTGTCCACCCTGAGAAGTGGTTAATGTAGTGTGAGTAAGGCACTTTCATCACAGAAACTGCTTGGGTAAGTACAAGTACTGTGCAGTGACCCAGTTGTAAAAATGGATATCTGGCTTCTTCTAGAGCTGGGGAAGGAGAGGTAGCTGGGTAAGATGGTGACCACATCAACCTCTGGTGTGCCATCAGGTCAGTGAAATCTGGACACCTGGGTGCCTCCATGGCATACATAATAGGGCTCCCCTTATCTTTTATTTTATAAACAACACTGATGCTTATGTAACAATGGTAGCAGCAACTTCACAAGAACGGGACCTAATTACTTGCCAGGCCCGCCAAAATCTCACTAAAGTAAGCATAAATCTTAGAAGATAATGTCAAAAATGGACAGAGGGAAAAATAAGAGGAAATAAATGAACTCATTAACAAACAATCAACTCCTGAGAACATAATCATTTATGCAGATGGATCAGCGAGCAGGAATACTAGAAGCAGTTGGGGTTTTGCAACATACCGAGGAGGTAAAACACTCAAACTCATGGCTGGGGCTTATACAAACGCCCGCTCAGGCATGCACGTGGAAACAGAGGTCATCACACAAGCATTAAAATGAGTGGTGATACAGAAAACATGCTGCATCACCATCATTACTGACTCTCAAAATCTAGTAAGGAAAGTGGAACAAAAAAGCCATTAGAAGTCATCATCACCATCATCGCCTTTCACTCCCTTGAGAGCATAGGCCACGGATAAAGGCTCTCCAGTCATCCCTGTTCTTGGAATTACTCTCTGCTTCCTTCCATGTGTATCCCTTGTCTCAGAGCACTGTCATAATTTCTCTTCTCCAAATAAGTCTAGGTCTTCCATTAAAAGTGGATGGCAAGAAATAATTAATAAATCCCACATCAAAAACATCACATGGATATACTGTCCAGGCCATGGATTGTGGTGCATTAAGGAAAAACCATATCTTCACATAAAAATTAGTCCACTATATAAAGTGTCTTGCCAAGTTTCTCAGCTTTTTATGTTCAAGATGTCAAAGTACTGAAATCATGACAACAAAAACCCTCACTAACCTGATCTAGTTCTTGCTTCATCTGTATTGTTTCTTCATTTTGAATCATTTCTTCACCAATATTTTGGAACAATTTCTGCAGGAGATAAATGCGAAGAAAGTTTACAAGATCCAGTCAAATAAACTTATTTTCAAATTTCTGGTGAAAGTCTCTCCTATCGAGTGGTTATACTTCAGTCATAAACTTCTTCACTTTTGTACCATTTGTTCCTATACAACCCAGGGTAAAGTATAATCATCATCATGTCCCATTCCAACAGATCTCCATTTTGCAGGTCCTTGGAGTTCTAAATTAATGATCTAAATCCATGCTACCAGTCCCACAGCGTCTGAATGCCACAGGGGTTTGAAGTGCTAGTTCATTCACATTTCTAGGTCACTACAGCGTTTGAGTTAGGGTTGCCAGAACCTTTCCTTCACTGCGTAGGGAAACCCCAGGTGCCTATTTTTTTAGACAGGGTTGATCCCGGTACCAGGTGGTGAGGTGGTTGAGAGAGCTGGCCAAACTGTTTAGTGTCCTGCTTTGTCCTGGTCGGGCGATTGCTATCTACTCATATCCTGATTCATAATCAAATTATGAATGATTAAAATATGAACAAAGGAGTAAGTCAAAATGTTAGAACTATGTGCTTCATTAATGAATAAAACTGTTACCACCTTTTCAAAAGTCTGATCAAGTTAGTTGTTTTCTTTTCTGTCTTATCTCATTTACCTTTCAGTGCTAAAGGGACAAATAGATCTCTTGATAGGGCTCAGTAATTTCCTACATATAATGGGATATGTAAGATCTCTATAACTTCCTCCCTCCATCTCAGTCTCAATAACTTCCTCCCTCCATCTCAGTCTCAATAACTTCCTCCCTCCATCTCAGTCTCTATAACCTTCTCCCTCCATCTCAGTCTCTATAACCTCCCTCCATCTCAATCTCTATAACCTCCTCCCTCCATCTCAGTCTCTATAACCTCCTCCCTCCATCTCAGTCTCTATAACCTCCTCCCTCCATCTCAGTCTCTATAACTTACTCTCTCCATCTCAGTCTCTATAACCTCCTCCCTCCATCTCATTCTCTATAACCTCCTCCCTCCATCTCATTCTCTATAACCTCCTCCCTCCATCTCAGTCTCTATAACTTCCTCTCTCCATCTCAGTCTCTATAACTTCCTCCCTCCATCTCAGTCTCTATAACTTCCTCCCTCCATCTCAGTCTCTATAACCTCCTCCCTCCATCTCAGTCTCTATAACCTCCTCCCTCCATCTCAGTCTCTATAACTTCCTCCCTCCATCTCTTATGCAGGCAAACTGTTCCTGTTATCTATAAATCTTAGTGTGTTTCTGGTGGCGTACTATCTGGTGGTAGTCAAGTAATGTGTTTCTGGTGGCGTACTATCTGGTGGTGGTCAAGTAATGTGTTTCTGGTGGTAGTCAAGTAATGTGTTTCTGGTGGCGTACTATCTGGTGGTAGTCAAGTAATGTGTTTCTGGTGGCGTACTATCTGGTGGTAGTCAATTAATGTGTTTCTGGTGGTGTACTATCTGGTGGTAGTCAAGTAATGTGTTTCTGGTGGCATACTATCTGGTGGCGTACTATCTGGTGGTATACTATCTGGTGGTGGTCAAGTAATGTGTTTCTGGTGGTGTACTATCTGTTGGTAGTCAAGTAATGTGTTTCTGGTGGCGTACTATCTGGTGGTGGTCAAGTAATGTGTTTCTGGTGGCGTACTATCTGGTGGTGTACTATCTGGTGGTGGTCAAGTAATGTGTTTCTGGTGGTGTACTATCTGGTGGTATTCAAGTAATGTGTTTCTGGTGGTGTACTATCTGGTGGTATTCAAGTAATGTGACCAAAACATTTGACTTGTTGGTCCAGAATGTAGTGAAACACTGGTGCTTACTCCAACCTTTGCTCTGATTGTTTCTATTATTTGTTTTCTTCACATTTCTCTTTAAACATCTCATTTCTGTTGTGATGATTTTTCTTTAGCATTTGGCTGTTAGTGTCCATGTCTGACAATGAAAGCACAGAGTTGGGAGGAAAATCTGGTTGTATAGTGCTCTTTTTGTTTCAGTTGTGAACAATGTTTTTCAGTAAAAGTGTCATGTATCTTGATTTGCTTTATTGCATCTATTCTCAATCTTAGCATCAATTTTCCCAGAGGATGATAATGTGCTACCTAGGTATTTGAAATGTTTTACATGTTTCAAGGGCTGTGTGCCAGAAAGATCTTTGTTGATATTTCTTCTCTCATTATTGCCATGTGTCCCATTTTTTTCAGTACTGATCTTAATCTTACATGCCCTTGCTAAGTTATCAATGTTCTACTGTATGTCTTTTTTTCCTGATGTAGCTGTAAGAGCTTGGTCATCAGCTAAAAGGAGTTTGTTTATGGTCCATCTAGTTGCTATGTTTTCTGTAAGATGTGAATTTATCCGCATTACTTCTGAAGATGGGCTGTTGAGCAATCTTTTGAGAGAAGTTTTATTATGTTTCTTTGCAGATGTTGTCAAAGTATGTTTTCATATATGTTTATGCATAAGTTGATCAAATGTATACTACCTCCATCATGCTGTAAGATTTCCCCCAGTTTATATCTATCTACTCTATCGAATGCTCTTTCTTGGTGTATATAAGTTGTGTGCAGTATCTGACAGTGTTTGACTGATCTTTCTGTTAGCTGTCTCAGGAAATTGATGCCATCTGAAAAGCTTCTACTTTTCCTAAAGCCCATATGAGCATCTAACTGTGCTTCAATAATTTGCCACAGTCTCCAGATTTTGCAGAATATTTTTCCAGTATGGCTTAGTAGTGCCTTCTATACTGGAGTAATCATAGCGTTTCTCCAGTCCTTTGGCAATTCTTGTTTCTCCCACGCCAAATACAGATTCTGTGAAGTCATGTTTTCCAACCTCTTTTGCACATTTGATTAGTTCATTGGGTACTTCATCATATCCTAGAAATTTGTTCACTGGGGTCTTTCCGACAGCTTCTCTGATTTCAGCCAGTGGTATGTCTGATTCAGACTTTTTGGAACCAGTTGTGTTGTTGTCATGGAGCTGACATGTGTGGGATGGTTTAATGAGTAGCTTGTCACAGTTTTGCCCCTATCTCAATATTACACTACATTAACATTGTTTGCAATCTGTGTTGGGTCAAAGTAGTCTGCTCTCTTTCTCCTTGCACTGATCTTTTTACAGAAGATTCTCACAGCTTCTTTCTGATCACTGTTTAATGCCTCACCGTATTCCTGCCACGAGTTTATCTTTGCTACTTTTATCACTCTCTTAGAGAATCTTTTTGCAATCTCATATTCCATGTGGTCTTGCTCTTGCTTACTTCTCATCCATTATTTTATTTTTCTTTTCTTTTACAGCCTCTTTCATCATTCCATCATGTTGTTATTTTCATTCACCTGCCTCTTTTATTCACAGTTCCACATGTGTTCTCTGCTGCTTGCAAAATGGATGTTTTGAACAAGACTCATTCCTATTCCATTCATTTTCTTTCTATGGGTAAGTTTATCAACAATTCTCTTATTTCCTTCACATATATGTCTGTCACATTCTCTTCCCTGAGCTTGCTTAGTTTTACTGCTTCACTTGTCTTCTTTTTTTTATGAGTTCTGATATCTCTTTTCCCATGTGTTCTGATAAATGCTATCACTGCTTTAAGGTCTGTACTTGAACTCGGGTTGGGTATTGCTCTTGCATCTATGACTGACCTTTTCTTGCTGTTCCTTCTCGGTATGAAATCAGTTTGGCATCTACAGGTCAAATTATTCCATTTGTACCAAGTATATATTTGGGACTCTGTGTTTAAAAAAAAAACGTATCTGTGATAAAAAGATCATGCTAGCTGCACAAATGATCTTCAAAAATCTTGAGAACATAGGACACTCAAGCACAAAAACCAAGTTAAGATTATTCAATTCAAATGTAATATCCACCCTCATTTATGCATGCAAAAGCTGGAAAACAACTCAAGAAACAGACAATAAATTAGACTCTTTTCAAAACAAATGCCTAAGGAAAATACTCTGTATAAAGTGGAACAAATTCAAGAGCAATGCAGAGATAAGGCAGATGAGTGAACAACAACCTGTCTCATGGGTGATCAGAAAAAGGAGATGGACATATATCGGTCATGTGATAGAAAAAAAAACAGTCAGAGAATCCCAAAAACAAGCTATCAAGTGGAACACAACAGGCCAAAGAAAAAGAGGTCAACCATGTGAAACTAAACTCTAAAGAAGATATTGTTAAGAGAGGTCAAATTAGAGATTGAAACTCGCCAAAAACAGGAAAACTTGGCAAACTATCATGCGAGCCTTATGTGATGTTTATGGGGAGGATGTAAGATGTAAAGCATGAGACAGCTAAGCCATCAATACCTGTCAGACCAAAAATCATGACAAGCAGAAAGGAAACGAGGCCATGACACAGAAATTCTGTCGTTTACATATGGTCTCTTGCAAATGTATAGTGTACACTGGACAAAATAGCAACAAACAAGCGCTTTTTACATAAAGGTAGTTTCAGTTTATGGTTTCATATACAAATTTTAACAAACATTAAACAACAGGGCTTTCGCACAGTAAACTAATAGAACATAGTTTTTTATGGTAAAACCTAAGAAAAAAGTCATAAACAAAGGACTTTTAGACATGGAGTTGGTAGATGATTAAACTGATTAATGAATGCACTGTTCTCTCGTGGCTAAACGGTTGCTTGTTCTACCAGAGTCTATGGTTCAAATCCTATGTAATTCTTTCATGTCTAGAGATCACTGTGCCCTGTTACTTTACTGCGTGAAAGCTTTGTTGTTTCCTGTTTATGAAACTTTGTATCTGAAGCAATAACCCAAGGAATCGGTTCCGGGTGCTTACTAAACCAGTAACAGAAAGATTCAATTTCTACAAAAGCGAATAATGCTTTACTCCAACAGCCACCAACCAGTTCGACAACATCCGGTCTTCGTCGTTTTCTCTATTTGTTTGGCATTTTAATTATTCAATATTCATCGTTCTCGGATTTATTCGTTGTTTTGTTCATTCGGTACAAGTCACACAAAATCCAAAATCACATAATTTTTATAACCGATTAGATAAGAAAAGGTGACTACCGGTTCAATGTGGCCCCGCACGTGTCCGTTGTTTGTTGATCGCCACTAATTTGGTGCGGAAAGGTGAGAAACGACAAATGACTGAAGCTTTCCTGGCAACTGCATAGAAGTATGAATGGTGCAGTAAATAAGAGGTATGTTCCTAACTTCCTGATTGTGGACCTTACCTGGCAGATGGTGGATGAAAACAAGAGCAATTTTTTTTTATAAATAGGAAACTACGAGACTTTGGTACGGTAAAGTAAGAGAACACAGTTTTGTAGCATTAGACCTCGAAAAAGTCGTAGACAAAGCACTTTAGTGAGACGTGAGAGAAAGAAAAATCACAAGAGAATTACCTGGGATTCGAACATGGACCCCGGTAGGACGAGCAGCTGTCTAGCCAAGAAGAGACCAGCGTATTATCGACTTAACCAGCTAGCACTCCACCCGACATGATAAATAGCGAAGAGTAAATCTCTGTATCAGATGAAAAGAATATTCTGAAAAACTGCTAAACTGTGAAGAGCCTATAAGCACATTACCATGCGAAGAAGAAAAAAAAAGACATGACGAAGCGTAACGTTGCTAAAGCGGTTCTCTCAAGAATGTGCAGGGCCCAGGAACCGGGGTGGGGGAGGAAGTGAAGAACAATTTTGTGGCAGCTGGTGGGATCAAGGATGTGTTACAACGGGCTATAAACGGCTGGACCTCCTTCCATTTACTGTTGTTGGTTCCTACCCAGTAGAGAAACCTGGGCCAGTGCAGCAGTTTTGCATATGCTGTTTACGAGGGATTCCACGCAGGCAATTAGATTGCAGCACCGACCATTATCCTGTGGAAGCTAGACTTTACCAAAGTCGATTTTGACTTTCGTGCGTTAAGGCACTATAGTGCCACATGTGTTTCCTATAACTGTAATTCACATTTTGGTTCGCACGTTAACTCCTTATGTCCCTTTACAAAATGGCGGAAGAATGCTTTGTTAAGACCGATTCGAGCGTGAAAAACGAAGTTTGTGACCGAGATAGTTTCCTGTTTATATAAAAAAAATTGCTCTTGTTTTCATCCACCATCTGCCAGGTAAGGTCCACAATCAGGAAGTTAGGAACATACCTCTTATTTACTGCACCATTCATACTTCTATGCAGTTGCCAGGAAAGCTTCAGTCATTTGTCGTTTCTCACCTTTCCGCACCAAATTAGTGGCGTTCAACAAACAACGGACACGTGCGCGGCCACATTGAACCGGTAGTCACCTTTTCTTATCTAATCGGTTATAAAACTTATGTGATTTTGGATTTTGTGTGACTTGTACCGAATGAACAAAACAACGAATAAATCCGAGAACGATGAATATTGAATAATTAAAATGCGCAAACAAATAGAGAAAACGACGAAGACCGGATGTCGTTGAACTGGTTGGTGGCTGTTGGAGCAGATCGTTATTCGCTTTTGTAGAAATTGTAGACAGAGGTGTATGGTGCAGTTTTACACAGTGAGGGAGGGAGTGAGTAAGGTGAGAAAAAAACGAATAGAAAGTATGAGAATGTATAAATGAAAAACATACAACATCCGATATTTCGGCGTGAGCCTTTTTCGAGGATTACATGCACACACGAGACAAAAATTTAAAACACGAAGAACTTATCTGAATATGGCCTCCTCCAAAAGTAGAAAACAGAAATGTGTGTAGTAGAAGGAAGGACCACGCTGACCACAACAATGGATACCAGATAGGGCCAATCGTAAAGAAGAGGTGGAGAGAGAGAGGAGGAAAACAAATGGTAGAAAGGGGTGGGGGAAAATGCAATAGAAACATGATAGCCGCTAGAGGGGGTGGAGGGGGGGATGGGAACGCGGAGAGATAATGAATGAAGAACATAAACACCTGCAGGGAGAAAATGTGAAACTGGTGAATAGGACAAGACCTTATAGACACCAATATGTTGCCAGAGAAGAAAAGAGGGTGGTGGTAGGGAGGGGTAACATAGAGAAAGAGAGTTTAAAAAAAAAGGGGAGTGGAAAACTGAAGAAGTTACAGAAAGCTGAAGATATTGTTAATTCCAGCTGGGTGGAGACAGCCAGTCTGGAAAATAAGGCGCTGTTCTAGGACCCTCTGAGATCGTACATCAGCAGAACAAGAGCGGATCGCACTAACAGAAATGTCCTGTTTTCCCCTGTGGTTGCTAAAGGCAAAAATTTTTAGCCACAGTGTAACAGAATAGCCATTCTGTTCAGAGAGTTTTTGTGTATTGCTAATAATTGTGTTGCGTAGACTACGTCATTAGGAAAGTACGTGTGCAAAGAAGTCGTTAAAAAGGTCCGTGTGAAAAAGCCGGTCGTTAGGCAGTCTTTGAGTGAACGTTGAAGGGGAAGGACGTGTTTGGGCGAACGAGAATGGGGTAGAGCGAGTCTTGTTGTCAGAATTAGTTTAGTTTGTTTTTTCTGTGTGGCTGCAGTCCTTGGTAAGCCTGTAAGTATGGTTTTTGGTATGAATAAATCATTGTAAGGTTTTCCTTGCCCATGTGGCGTAGATATTTCACGCCGGGCATTTGTTGCTGTGAATTTCTGTAATAAATGTGTGTTGTCTGATGATAAACTACAACAAATCGGCTTTGTGGAAATTTTCATTGTTGACCAGTTTGTTTTTGGTCGGAAGACTGCCAAGTTATGTTCAAGTTGTTGTATTCGTACTAATTTTGTGGAGTGGAAAGCCTGGGTGTCTTGTTGTATTTTCTTAGTGTATAATACAGAAAATTAGGTGATGGTTAGAACACCAGCAACAAGAAGAAACTTATAAGTTGAAACTGTACTCCACAAGAAGAATCAATCAAACCAGTAGTCTCCTTGTAAGGGGAATCCTGCTTTAGTGGCGCCGTGATTCTGTTTCAACAGGTCCAGGCCCTCTTAGAAATATCACTGAGATGCTGGCGAAATCAATCTCCTAAGCGTAAGCCAGTCTCCCCTATGTACTTCAAACCGCAACGTTTGCACATAATAGCATAAATAACATTGCGTGAAGTACAGGTGAAACCCTCCTGAACTGATAATGTAGACTTAGGGAAGGAGATAATTGAATCTTTCTGTTACTGGTTTAGTAAGCACCCGGAACCGATTCCTCGGGTTATTGCTTCAGATACAAAGTTTCATAAACAGGAAACAACAAAGCTTTCACACAGTAAAGTAACAGGGCACAGTGATCTCTAGACATGAAAGAATTACATAGGATTTGAACCATAGACTCTGGTAGAACAAGCAACCGTTTAGCCACGAGAGAACAGTGCATTCATTAATCAGTTTAATCATCTACCAACTCCATGTCTAAAAGTCCTTTGTTTATGACTTTTTTCTTAGGTTTAACCATAAAAAAACTATGTTCTATTAGTTTACTGTGCGAAAGCCCTGTTGTTTAATGTTTGTTAAAATTTGTATATGAAACCATAAACTGAAACTACCTTTATGTAAAAAGCGCTTGTTTGTTGTTATTTTGTCCAGTGTACACTAGACATTTGCAAGAGACCATATTTATGTTTACGTCTCTAGTTTGGTAAAGAGACTGAATGTAAACGACAGAATTTCTGTGTCATGGCCTCGTTTCCTTTCTGCTTGTCATGATTTTTGGTCTGACAGGTATTGATGGCTTAGCTGTCTCATGCTTTACATCTTACATCCTCCCCATGCTGTTAAACATCACATAGGGCTCGCATGATAGTTTGCCAAGTTTTCCTGTTTTCTGCGAGTTTCAACCTCTAATTTGGCCTCTCTTAACAATGTCTTCTTTAGAGTTTCACATGGTTGACCTCTTTTTCTTTGGCCTGTTGTGTTCCACTTGATAGCTTGTTTTTGGGATTCTCTGACTGTTTTTTTTTTCTATCACATGACCGATATATGTCCATCTCCTTTTTCTGATCACCCATGATATTGGTTGTTGTTCACTCATCTGCCTTATCTCTGCATTGCTCCTGAATTCATTCCACTTTATACAGAGTATTTTCCTTAGGCATTTGTTTTGAAAAGAGTCTAATTTATTGTCTGTTTCTTGAGTTGTTTTCCAGCTTTTGCATGCATAAATGAGGGTGGATATTACATTTGAATGAATAATCTTAACTTGGTTTTTGTGTTTAAGTGCTTTATGTTCTCAAGATTTTTGAAGGTCAGTGCTGCTTTTTCAGTTCGAATTCTAACATTTTCTGGTGTCACCATCCTGGTCTAAGCAGCTGCTGAGGTATGCTAATTGGTTTACCTCTTCAACAGCTGTTCCTTCTACGTATTTTTTTCCTTCTTGATTAATGGGAAGTTTCATTATTTTTGTCTTTTGCTTGTTAATTTCAAGTCCTATTTTGCTAGCCAGTGAAGACAGAGTATCTGTTTTTTCTTGCATCGATTTCACATTGTCACAGATAGCAGTTATGTCATCTGCAAAATCAAGATCTTTTGTTGGTGTTCTAGATGGGTGAGTTGATTAATGCACTGTTCTCTCTTAGCTAGAAGGTTGCTCGCCTTACTGAAGTCCGTGTTCAAATCCCGGGTAGTTCTGTTAGCATTTTTCTTTCTCTTGTGTGTGAAAGTTCTTTGTTTATGATATTTTTAAAGTCTATACCATACAATACAGTGCTGTGTTAGTCAGGTTATTGCTGTTGGTAAATGTGAGTGATGATTTGCATATGATGTGAATGACAATTTCCCTATGCTTTTCCATACGTCTCCACACAGAACTGATATTTGATCTTCGAGCCATTATTTACACGTACCTTTCACTGTAAAATTTCCGGTTCAACAGTGGCGGTAGCTAGCATTTGACTGTTTCGTGCTCCCACAATCGACACCCGGACTGTCATGAAATTCGACGTGGATCTGCATTTCTGTGATGCCCGTTGTTAGTGCTTGTGACCGTGGTGGCTGTTGGAAGTTTGACCAAGCATTGTGTGAACAGGAATAAATAGACAATGTCAAATAGCAACAGTGCCATCATTGCTTTCAAGATGGAGGTTGGTTCTGTGTGCCAAGCTACTGAGCTTGGTGCTATGGCACCACTGTGAGCTGTGAAGTTTTTGAGGCTAACACACACACAGGAAAGGTGTTTTAGAAGTATCATTTGGTCACACAGGAAAGGTGTTTTAGAAGTAACATTTGGTCACACATTAAAGGTGTTTTTGAAGCAATATTTCTCTGATAAAGTTAAAAAAAAAATATTTGTGCACATAAGAGTTATTGCTTGTACTTGTACAAGCTGTACAACTGCCTGTAACTGCGAGCTGTTGTTGTTTGCAGCCGATGCTGTAGAGATGCTGCGGCACTGCATCGTATTGATGTGGTAGCGGGTTGTGGCGGCTACTTCTTCAGTCCCGGATAATAAAAATTAATAATAAAAATTCTCTCACACGACTCCCCAACAGCCCATCTCCAGAAATAATGCGGATAAATTCACATCTTACAGAAAACATAGCAACTAGATGGACCATAAACAAACTCCTTTTAGCTGATGACCAAGTTCTTACAGCTACATCAGGAAAAAAAGACATACAGTAGAACATTGATAACTTAGCAAGGGCATGTAAGATTAAGATCAGTACTGAAAAAAATGGGACACATGACAATAATGAGAGAAGAAATACCAACAAAGATCTTTCTGGCACACAGCCCTTGAAACATGTGAAACATTTCAAATACCTAGGTAGCACATTATCATCCTCTGGGAAAATTGATGCTAAGATTGAGAATAGGTGCAATAAAGCAAATCAAGATAAATGACACTTTTACTGAAAAACATTGTTCACAACTGAAACAAAAAGAGCACTATACAACCAGATTTTCCTCCCAACTCTGTGCTTTCATTGTCAGACATGGACACTAACAGCCAAATGCTAAAGAAAAATCATCACAACAGAAACGAGATGTTTATGCATAAATGAGGGTGGATATTACATTTGAATGAATAATCTTAACTTGGTTTTTGTGTTTAAGTGCTTTATGTTCTCAAGATTTTTGAAGGTCAGTGCTGCTTTTTCAGTTCGAATTCTAACATTTTCTGGTGTCACCATCCTGGTCTAAGCAGCTGCTGAGGTATGCTAATTGGTTTACCTCTTCAACAGCTGTTCCTTCTACGTATTTTTTTCCTTCTTGATTAATGGGAAGTTTCATTATTTTTGTCTTTTGCTTGTTAATTTCAAGTCCTATTTTGCTAGCCAGTGAAGACAGAGTATCTGTTTTTTCTTGCATCGATTTCACATTGTCACAGATAGCAGTTATGTCATCTGCAAAATCAAGATCTTTTGTTGGTGTTCTAGATGGGTGAGTTGATTAATGCACTGTTCTCTCTTAGCTAGAAGGTTGCTCGCCTTACTGAAGTCCGTGTTCAAATCCCGGGTAGTTCTGTTAGCATTTTTCTTTCTCTTGTGTGTGAAAGTTCTTTGTTTATGATATTTTTAAAGTCTATACCATACAATACAGTGCTGTGTTAGTCAGGTTATTGCTGTTGGTAAATGTGAGTGATGATTTGCATATGATGTGAATGACAATTTCCCTATGCTTTTCCATACGTCTCCACACAGAACTGATATTTGATCTTCGAGCCATTATTTACACGTACCTTTCACTGTAAAATTTCCGGTTCAACAGTGGCGGTAGCTAGCATTTGACTGTTTCGTGCTCCCACAATCGACACCCGGACTGTCATGAAATTCGACGTGGATCTGCATTTCTGTGATGCCCGTTGTTAGTGCTTGTGACCGTGGTGGCTGTTGGAAGTTTGACCAAGCATTGTGTGAACAGGAATAAATAGACAATGTCAAATAGCAACAGTGCCATCATTGCTTTCAAGATGGAGGTTGGTTCTGTGTGCCAAGCTACTGAGCTTGGTGCTATGGCACCACTGTGAGCTGTGAAGTTTTTGAGGCTAACACACACACAGGAAAGGTGTTTTAGAAGTATCATTTGGTCACACAGGAAAGGTGTTTTAGAAGTAACATTTGGTCACACATTAAAGGTGTTTTTGAAGCAATATTTCTCTGATAAAGTTAAAAAAAAAATATTTGTGCACATAAGAGTTATTGCTTGTACTTGTACAAGCTGTACAACTGCCTGTAACTGCGAGCTGTTGTTGTTTGCAGCCGATGCTGTAGAGATGCTGCGGCACTGCATCGTATTGATGTGGTAGCGGGTTGTGGCGGCTACTTCTTCAGTCCCGGATAATAAAAATTAATAATAAAAATTCTCTCACACGACTCCCCAACAGCCCATCTCCAGAAATAATGCGGATAAATTCACATCTTACAGAAAACATAGCAACTAGATGGACCATAAACAAACTCCTTTTAGCTGATGACCAAGTTCTTACAGCTACATCAGGAAAAAAAGACATACAGTAGAACATTGATAACTTAGCAAGGGCATGTAAGATTAAGATCAGTACTGAAAAAAATGGGACACATGACAATAATGAGAGAAGAAATACCAACAAAGATCTTTCTGGCACACAGCCCTTGAAACATGTGAAACATTTCAAATACCTAGGTAGCACATTATCATCCTCTGGGAAAATTGATGCTAAGATTGAGAATAGGTGCAATAAAGCAAATCAAGATAAATGACACTTTTACTGAAAAACATTGTTCACAACTGAAACAAAAAGAGCACTATACAACCAGATTTTCCTCCCAACTCTGTGCTTTCATTGTCAGACATGGACACTAACAGCCAAATGCTAAAGAAAAATCATCACAACAGAAACGAGATGTTTAAGGAGAAATGTGAAGAAAACAAATAATAGAAACAATCAGAGCAAAGGTTGGAGTAAGCACCAGTTTTTCACTACATTCAGGACCAACAATTCAAATGTTTTGGTCACATTACTTGAATACCACCAGATAGTACACCACCAGAAACACATTACTTGACCACCACCAGATAGTACACCACCAGAAACACATTACTTGACTACCACCAGATAGTACACCACCAGAAACACATTACTTGACCACCACCAGATAGTACGCCACCAGAAACACATTACTTGACTACCACCAGATAGTAAGCCACCAGAAACACATTACTTGACCACCACCAGAAACACATTACTTGACTGCCACTAGAAACACATTACTTGACCACCACCAGAAACACATTACTTGACCACCACCAGAAACACATTACTTGACCACCACCAGAAACACATTACTTGACTACCACCAGATAGTACACCACCAGAAACACATTACTTGACCACCACCAGAAACACATTACTTGACTACCACCAGATAGTACGCCACCAGAAACACATTACTTGACCACCACCAGAAACACATTACTTGACTACCACCAGATAGTACGCCACCAGAAACACACTAAGATTTATAGATAACAGGAACAGTTTGCCTGCATAAGAGATGGAGGGAGGAAGTTAAAGAGACTGAGATGGAGGGAGGAGATTATAGAGACTGAGATGGAGGGAGGAAGTTAAAGAGACTGAGATGGAGGGAGGAAGTTATAGAGACTGAGATGGAGGGAGGAAGTTATAGAGACTGAGAGGGAGGAAGTTATAGAGACTGAGATGGAGGGAGGAAGTTATAGAGACTGAGATGGAGGGAGGAAGTTATAGAGACTGAGATGGAGGGAGGAAGTTATAGAGACTGAGATGGAGGGAGGAAGTTATAGAGACTGAGATGGAGGGAGGAAGTTATAGAGACTGAGATGGAGGGAGAAGGTTATAGAGACTGAGATGGAGGGAGGAGGTTATAGAGACTGAGGTGGAGGGAGGAGGTTATAGAGAATGAGATGGAGGGAGGAGGTTATAGAGACTGAGATAGAGGGAGAAGGTTATAGAGACTGAGATGGAGGGAGGAGGTTATAGAGACTGAGATGGAGGGAGGAAGTTAAAGAGACTGAGATGGAGGGAGGAGGTTATAGAGATCTTACATATCCCATTATATGAAGGAAATTACTGAGCCCTATCAAGACATCTATTTGTCCCTTTAGCACTGAAAGGTAAATGAGATAAGACAGAAAAGAAATAATTTGATCAGAGTTTTGAAAAGGTGGTAACAGTTTTATTCAGTAATGAAGCACATAGTTCTAACATTTTGACTTACTCCTTTGTTCATATTTTGATCATTCATAATTTGATTATGAATCAGGATATGGGTAGATAGCAATCGCCCGACCAGGACAAAGCAGGACACTAAACAGTTTGGCCAGCTCTCTCAACCACCTCACCACCTGGTACCGGGATCAACCCAGTCTAAAAAAATAGGCACCTGGGGTTTCCCTAGGCAGTGAAGGAAAGGTTCTGGCAACCCTAACTCAAACGCTGTAGTGACCTAGAAATGTGAATGAACTAGCACTTCAAACCCCTGTGGCATTCAAACGCTGTAGTGACCTAGAAATGTGAATGAACTAGCACTTCAAACCCCTGTGGCATTCAAACACTGTAGTGACCTAGAAATGTGAATGAACTAGCACTTCAAACCCCTGTAGCATTCAAACGCTGTGGGACTGGTAGCATGGATTTAGATCATTTGATTTAAACTCCAAGGACCATGCAAAATGGAGATCTGTTGGAATGGGACATGATGATGATTATACTTTACCCTGGGTTGTATAGGAACAAATGGTACAAAAGTGAAGAAGTTTATGACTGAAGTATAACCACTCAATAGGAGAGACTTTCACCAGAAATTTGAAAATAAGTTTATTTGACTGGATCTTGTAAACTTTCTTCACATTTATCTCCTGCAGAAAGTGTTCTAAAATATTGGTGAAGAAATGATTCAAATTGAAGAAACAATACAGATGAAGCAAGAACTAGATCAGGTTAGTGAATGTTTCTGTTGTCATGATTTCAGTACTTTGACATCTTGAAAAGAATACAGCTGAGAAACTTGGCAAGACACTTTATATAGTGGACTAATTTTTATGTGAAGATATGGTTTTTCTTTAATGCACCACAATCCATGGCCTGGACAGTATATCCATGTGATGTTTTTGATGTGAGATTTATTTATTATTTCTTGCCATCCACTTCTAATGGAAGACCTAGACTTATTTGGAGAAGAGAAATTATGACAGTGCTCTGAGACAAGGGATGCACATGGAAGGAAGCAGAGAATAATTCCAAGCCTATGCTCTCAAGGGAGTGAAAGGCGATGATGGTGATGATGACTTCTAATGCCTTTTTTATTCCACTTTCCTTACTAGATTTTGAGAGTCAGTAATGATGGTGATGCAGCGTGTTTTCTGTATCACCACTCATTTTAATGCTTGTGTGATGACCTCTGTTTCCACGTGCATGCCTGAGCGGGCGTTTGTATAAGCCCCAGCCATGAGTTTGAGTGTTTTACCTCCTCGGTATGTTGCAAAACCCCAACTGCTTCTAGTATTCCTGCTCGCTGATCCATCTGCATAAATGATTATGTTCTCAGGAGTTGATTGTTTGTTAATGAGTTGGTTTATTTCCTCTTATTTTTCCCTCTGTCCATTTTTGACATTATCTTCTAAGATTTATGCTCACTTTAGTGAGATTTTGGCGGGCCTGGCAAGTAATTAGGTCCCGTTCTTGTGAAGTTGCTGCTACCATTGTTACATAAGCATCAGTGTTGTTTATAAAATAAAAGATAAGGGGAGCCCTATTATGCCATGGAGGCACCCAGATGTCCAGATTTCACTGACCTGATGGCACACCAGAGGTTGATGTGGTCACCATCTTACCCAGCTACCTCTCCTTCCCCAGCTCTAGAAGAAGCCAGATATCCATTTTTACAGCTGAGTCACTGCACAGTACTTGTACTTACCCAAGCAGTTTCTGTGATGAAAGTGCCTTACTCACACTACATTAACCACTTCTCAGGGTGGACAGGGTGCACTTGTCTGGAAATCTAGTAGTCCATGCAAGGGATGCCAGAAGATAAGCAGGAACTTTCCCATCAGTTCAAGTTTTTCCATGTTTATTCCACTAACTTATGACTTTAAGAGCCACCCACAGGGTAGGAATACATGCAGAGATAAACTTTACATGTGAGATATCTACAGCCACAGGTGGTACCTTTCATTGTCATATAACAGGCAAAACTAAGCTGACATTTAATTGGTCTGTAATCCAAATCCTTAATGCTTTTGTCATCTTTCAAGACCAGAAACAACAAAAATGTTTTTTTCCTTCTCACCAGAGTGATGTAGTGAAGATAGAAAGTGATGAGAATATTCATGATCTTAAAGCAAGGAGGTTTAGCATCGGTCCCATGTCATCTACTCATCTTCTGGAGAACAATTTACTTTGTGAGTCAGATTATAGAATGTAATTACTTTAGTCAGATTATAGAATGTAATTACTTTAGTCAGACTATAGAATGTAATTACTTTAGTCAGACTATAGAATGTGATTATTTTAGTCAAACTGTAGAATGTGATTATTTTCTTTTCAGAACTGTAAGCAAATGTTACAGATTTTTGAGGTGCTCAGTGGCAGCTTGTATAAAATATTTGTATGATCATTATAAAGTCCTTGTGCTTTTAAAAATAATTTGTTCTTTGAGAGGTAGAAGCAACCTGTAAAAGATTTTGGATGATAAGTTATTTAATTCTGGTATTTTAGTAAAAGTGATTAATATATGCTAATTCTTCTTTCTATTTTATTTTAAATTTGTTTCAAAGCAGAACCTCATTCTGGATATAATGCTTTGAGTGTGTCAGACAGAAATAGATAAGTATACGAAGAATTTCTTATCTCACATACAAGAATGACACAACGCATAAAAACACAGAAAATAGATGAAAAACTTAGCTTTTTGGTATCCTCCAAGTAAAAAAGATGGCCACAGAATGTTGGAATTCCCTGTTGGAGTGTCAGAACAATGCATGAAAGTGGAAAGGCAGCCATGATAGCAAGAGAGATGGAGGGAGGAGGTTATAGAGACTGAGGTGGAGGGAGGAGGTTATAGAGAATGAGATGGAGGGAGGAGGTTATAGAGACTGAGATAGAGGGAGAAGGTTATAGAGACTGAGATGGAGGGAGGAGGTTATAGAGACTGAGATGGAGGGAGGAAGTTAAAGAGACTGAGATGGAGGGAGGAGGTTATAGAGATCTTACATATCCCATTATATGAAGGAAATTACTGAGCCCTATCAAGACATCTATTTGTCCCTTTAGCACTGAAAGGTAAATGAGATAAGACAGAAAAGAAATAATTTGATCAGAGTTTTGAAAAGGTGGTAACAGTTTTATTCAGTAATGAAGCACATAGTTCTAACATTTTGACTTACTCCTTTGTTCATATTTTGATCATTCATAATTTGATTATGAATCAGGATATGGGTAGATAGCAATCGCCCGACCAGGACAAAGCAGGACACTAAACAGTTTGGCCAGCTCTCTCAACCACCTCACCACCTGGTACCGGGATCAACCCAGTCTAAAAAAATAGGCACCTGGGGTTTCCCTAGGCAGTGAAGGAAAGGTTCTGGCAACCCTAACTCAAACGCTGTAGTGACCTAGAAATGTGAATGAACTAGCACTTCAAACCCCTGTGGCATTCAAACGCTGTAGTGACCTAGAAATGTGAATGAACTAGCACTTCAAACCCCTGTGGCATTCAAACACTGTAGTGACCTAGAAATGTGAATGAACTAGCACTTCAAACCCCTGTAGCATTCAAACGCTGTGGGACTGGTAGCATGGATTTAGATCATTTGATTTAAACTCCAAGGACCATGCAAAATGGAGATCTGTTGGAATGGGACATGATGATGATTATACTTTACCCTGGGTTGTATAGGAACAAATGGTACAAAAGTGAAGAAGTTTATGACTGAAGTATAACCACTCAATAGGAGAGACTTTCACCAGAAATTTGAAAATAAGTTTATTTGACTGGATCTTGTAAACTTTCTTCACATTTATCTCCTGCAGAAAGTGTTCTAAAATATTGGTGAAGAAATGATTCAAATTGAAGAAACAATACAGATGAAGCAAGAACTAGATCAGGTTAGTGAATGTTTCTGTTGTCATGATTTCAGTACTTTGACATCTTGAAAAGAATACAGCTGAGAAACTTGGCAAGACACTTTATATAGTGGACTAATTTTTATGTGAAGATATGGTTTTTCTTTAATGCACCACAATCCATGGCCTGGACAGTATATCCATGTGATGTTTTTGATGTGAGATTTATTTATTATTTCTTGCCATCCACTTCTAATGGAAGACCTAGACTTATTTGGAGAAGAGAAATTATGACAGTGCTCTGAGACAAGGGATGCACATGGAAGGAAGCAGAGAATAATTCCAAGCCTATGCTCTCAAGGGAGTGAAAGGCGATGATGGTGATGATGACTTCTAATGCCTTTTTTATTCCACTTTCCTTACTAGATTTTGAGAGTCAGTAATGATGGTGATGCAGCGTGTTTTCTGTATCACCACTCATTTTAATGCTTGTGTGATGACCTCTGTTTCCACGTGCATGCCTGAGCGGGCGTTTGTATAAGCCCCAGCCATGAGTTTGAGTGTTTTACCTCCTCGGTATGTTGCAAAACCCCAACTGCTTCTAGTATTCCTGCTCGCTGATCCATCTGCATAAATGATTATGTTCTCAGGAGTTGATTGTTTGTTAATGAGTTGGTTTATTTCCTCTTATTTTTCCCTCTGTCCATTTTTGACATTATCTTCTAAGATTTATGCTCACTTTAGTGAGATTTTGGCGGGCCTGGCAAGTAATTAGGTCCCGTTCTTGTGAAGTTGCTGCTACCATTGTTACATAAGCATCAGTGTTGTTTATAAAATAAAAGATAAGGGGAGCCCTATTATGCCATGGAGGCACCCAGATGTCCAGATTTCACTGACCTGATGGCACACCAGAGGTTGATGTGGTCACCATCTTACCCAGCTACCTCTCCTTCCCCAGCTCTAGAAGAAGCCAGATATCCATTTTTACAGCTGAGTCACTGCACAGTACTTGTACTTACCCAAGCAGTTTCTGTGATGAAAGTGCCTTACTCACACTACATTAACCACTTCTCAGGGTGGACAGGGTGCACTTGTCTGGAAATCTAGTAGTCCATGCAAGGGATGCCAGAAGATAAGCAGGAACTTTCCCATCAGTTCAAGTTTTTCCATGTTTATTCCACTAACTTATGACTTTAAGAGCCACCCACAGGGTAGGAATACATGCAGAGATAAACTTTACATGTGAGATATCTACAGCCACAGGTGGTACCTTTCATTGTCATATAACAGGCAAAACTAAGCTGACATTTAATTGGTCTGTAATCCAAATCCTTAATGCTTTTGTCATCTTTCAAGACCAGAAACAACAAAAATGTTTTTTTCCTTCTCACCAGAGTGATGTAGTGAAGATAGAAAGTGATGAGAATATTCATGATCTTAAAGCAAGGAGGTTTAGCATCGGTCCCATGTCATCTACTCATCTTCTGGAGAACAATTTACTTTGTGAGTCAGATTATAGAATGTAATTACTTTAGTCAGATTATAGAATGTAATTACTTTAGTCAGACTATAGAATGTAATTACTTTAGTCAGACTATAGAATGTGATTATTTTAGTCAAACTGTAGAATGTGATTATTTTCTTTTCAGAACTGTAAGCAAATGTTACAGATTTTTGAGGTGCTCAGTGGCAGCTTGTATAAAATATTTGTATGATCATTATAAAGTCCTTGTGCTTTTAAAAATAATTTGTTCTTTGAGAGGTAGAAGCAACCTGTAAAAGATTTTGGATGATAAGTTATTTAATTCTGGTATTTTAGTAAAAGTGATTAATATATGCTAATTCTTCTTTCTATTTTATTTTAAATTTGTTTCAAAGCAGAACCTCATTCTGGATATAATGCTTTGAGTGTGTCAGACAGAAATAGATAAGTATACGAAGAATTTCTTATCTCACATACAAGAATGACACAACGCATAAAAACACAGAAAATAGATGAAAAACTTAGCTTTTTGGTATCCTCCAAGTAAAAAAGATGGCCACAGAATGTTGGAATTCCCTGTTGGAGTGTCAGAACAATGCATGAAAGTGGAAAGGCAGCCATGATAGCAAGAGAGATGAACAGATATAAGGATAATGGGACAGAGCAAAACACTGGACAAGAGCAAGTAAATTTTGGTTAGCAACAGGGGAGATTATTCTGTTCTCAGGACACCAAAACCTAGATGTGACACACTCAGAGGGTGTGGCACTGATGCTATCCTGAGAGTCCCAGAGAGCACTGATGAGTTGGGAGGCAGTTAGCTCAAAGCTGAATGCAATCTGCTATGTGATAAAGAGGAAGGATATCGAGTCAAACATCATCCAGATATATGCTCCAACAAATGATGCAGAGGCAGCAGTTAGGGATGAATTCTACAACACACGCAAGAAATTTTAGACCACCAGGGAAACAAACACAGAACAATCCTAATGGGAGACATCAATGCAAGGGTAGGTAAGATTAGTACAGGTTATAAAGAAGTGATGAATTAGGAACAGTGAACAAAAACGGAGAAACTGACAGTCTGTGTATGTTTAACAACCTGGTCATTGGAGGAAGTATATTTCCACACAAAACCACATGGGTGTCACCAGATCATGTCACAGAGAACCATATAGACCATATTTGTATCAGCAGAAGCTTTCACTGAACACTGCAAGATGTTGAAACGAGGTACAGATGAAGCATCGGACCACCACCTACTGATAGCTAAACAGAGGAAGAAACTGAAAAAGCACCACAGAACAGACATGGCAAGAAAAAGGCACAACATGGTACTGTACTGCTGGCAGACCCAGATATTGCAAAGAACTTCAGTCTGAAAGTGAGCAAGATATTCCAGATTCTGCAAGAATTATAGGTGATACACAAGACATGAATGCTGTGTGAAATAGTGCTAAAGATATGCGGAGCAAGTCATGCGAAGAGACAGTGGGATTCAAGAAACCCCAATACAAGGAGGGGATTATGTTGGAAACACTGAAGAAGATAGACAGAGGAAGTCATGGGAAGAGACAGTGGGATTCAAGAAACCCCAATACAAGGAGGGGATTATGTTGGAAACACTGAAGAAGATAGACAGAGGAAGTCATGGGAAGAGACAGTGGGATTCAAGAAACCCCAATACAAGGAGGGGATTATGTTGGAAACACTGAAGAAGATAGACAGAGGAAGTCATGCGAAGAGACAGTGGGATTCAAGAAACCCTGAAGAAGATAGACAGAGGAAGTTATGGGAAGAGACAGTGGGATTCAAGAAACCCCAATACAAGGAGGGGATTATGCTGGAAACACTGAAGAAGATAGACAGAGGGACAGAAGTGAAAGCAAAAATAAATGAAAGTAAAACAAGTACAGCAAAGACCTCAGCACAGGTAGAATACAACCTGGCCCACAAGGAAGTGAGGAAAAGTGTGAAGAAAGACAAATAGGCCTACTTCAGCAGCATGGAAGAACAGGCACAAGAAGCAGTCAGCATAAGCAAAATGAGAGCCTTTTACAATATCACTAAGACATTGGCAAGCAGATCATGTAGGATAGATAAGCCCATCAAAAACAAAGATAGTAAAGTAGTAATATCAGAAAAAGAGCAGATTGGTCATCCACTGTTGTGAAACTCCATGAACTATGAATCAAAATTGCCTTTTATAGCCTTGAGCTGAACTTCTTCTGTACCAAATAACACTTGCCCTGACTTTGTCTAGCTTGTTTGTTCTTGACTTTCCCTGTAACAGAAGATAACACTTGCCCTAACTTTTTCTATTTTATTTTAAATTTGTTTCAAAGCAGAACCTCATTCTGGATATAATGCTTTGAGTGTGTCAGACAGAAATAGATAATATACGAAGAATTTCTTATCTCACATACAAGAATGACACAACGCATAAAAACACAGAAAATAGATGAAAAACTTAGCTTTTTGGTATCCTCCAAGTAAAAAAGATGGCCAGAATGTTGGAATTCCCTGTTGGAGTGTCAGAACAATGCATGAAAGTGGAAAGGCAGCCATGATAGCAAGAGAGATGAACAGATATAAGGATAATGGGACAGAGCAAAACACTGGACAAGAGCAAGTAAATTTTGGTTAGCAACAGGGGAGATTATTCTGTTCTCAGGACACCAAAACCTAGATGTGACACACTCAGAGGGTGTGGCACTGATGCTATCCTGAGAGTCCCAGAGAGCACTGATGAGTTGGGAGGCAGTTAGCTCAAAGCTGAATGCAATCTGCTATGTGATAAAGAGGAAGGATATCGAGTCAAACATCATCCAGATATATGCTCCAACAAATGATGCAGAGGCAGCAGTTAGGGATGAATTCTACAACACACGCAAGAAATTTTAGACCACCAGGGAAACAAACACAGAACAATCCTAATGGGAGACATCAATGCAAGGGTAGGTAAGATTAGTACAGGTTATAAAGAAGTGATGAATTAGGAACAGTGAACAAAAACGGAGAAACTGACAGTCTGTGTATGTTTAACAACCTGGTCATTGGAGGAAGTATATTTCCACACAAAACCACATGGGTGTCACCAGATCATGTCACAGAGAACCATATAGACCATATTTGTATCAGCAGAAGCTTTCACTGAACACTGCAAGATGTTGAAACGAGGTACAGATGAAGCATCGGACCACCACCTACTGATAGCTAAACAGAGGAAGAAACTGAAAAAGCACCACAGAACAGACATGGCAAGAAAAAGGCACAACATGGTACTGTACTGCTGGCAGACCCAGATATTGCAAAGAACTTCAGTCTGAAAGTGAGCAAGATATTCCAGATTCTGCAAGAATTATAGGTGATACACAAGACATGAATGCTGTGTGAAATAGTGCTAAAGATATGCGGAGCAAGTCATGCGAAGAGACAGTGGGATTCAAGAAACCCCAATACAAGGAGGGGATTATGTTGGAAACACTGAAGAAGATAGACAGAGGAAGTCATGGGAAGAGACAGTGGGATTCAAGAAACCCCAATACAAGGAGGGGATTATGTTGGAAACACTGAAGAAGATAGACAGAGGAAGTCATGGGAAGAGACAGTGGGATTCAAGAAACCCCAATACAAGGAGGGGATTATGTTGGAAACACTGAAGAAGATAGACAGAGGAAGTCATGCGAAGAGACAGTGGGATTCAAGAAACCCTGAAGAAGATAGACAGAGGAAGTTATGGGAAGAGACAGTGGGATTCAAGAAACCCCAATACAAGGAGGGGATTATGCTGGAAACACTGAAGAAGATAGACAGAGGGACAGAAGTGAAAGCAAAAATAAATGAAAGTAAAACAAGTACAGCAAAGACCTCAGCACAGGTAGAATACAACCTGGCCCACAAGGAAGTGAGGAAAAGTGTGAAGAAAGACAAATAGGCCTACTTCAGCAGCATGGAAGAACAGGCACAAGAAGCAGTCAGCATAAGCAAAATGAGAGCCTTTTACAATATCACTAAGACATTGGCAAGCAGATCATGTAGGATAGATAAGCCCATCAAAAACAAAGATAGTAAAGTAGTAATATCAGAAAAAGAGCAGATTGGTCATCCACTGTTGTGAAACTCCATGAACTATGAATCAAAATTGCCTTTTATAGCCTTGAGCTGAACTTCTTCTGTACCAAATAACACTTGCCCTGACTTTGTCTAGCTTGTTTGTTCTTGACTTTCCCTGTAACAGAAGATAACACTTGCCCTAACTTTATCTAGCTTGTTTGTTCTTGACTTTCCCTGTAATAGAAGATAACACTTGCCCTGACTTTGTCTAGCTTGTTCTTGACTTTCCCTGTAATAGAAGATAACACTTGCCCTGACTTTATCTAGCTTGTTTGTTCTTGACTTTCCCTGTAATAGAAGATAACACTTGCCCTGACTTTGTCTAGCTTGTTTGTTCTTGAGTTTCCCTGTAATAGACTTGCTCTTCACCAGTGCCATTTTTTTCTTCAGCTTCTCCAGTGTGCACCATGACAGATATGATAGACGTGACAGATATGATAGACATGACAGATATGATAGACATGACAGATATGATAGACATGACAGATATGATAGACATGACAGATTTGACAGATATGACAGACATGACAGATTTGATAGACATGACAGACATGACAGATTTGACAGATATGACAGATATTATAGACATGACAGATATGATAGACATGACAGATATGACAGATATGATACACATGACAGATATGATAGACATGACAGATATGACAGATATAATAGACATGACAGATATGACAGACATGACAGATATGATAGACATGATAGATATGACAGACATGATAGATATGACAGACATGATAGATATGACATATGATAGACATGACCGATATGATAGACATGACAGAATTGACAGACATGACAAACTTCTAGATCATTCTTGTTTTATGCTCCTCTCTACTCTTCATGACTTCATGATACTTCTGTGCTCTGTTACTCTTTGTTGGAGGTCTAGGCTCATTGTTGTAACCTGTGAGAGTAGAGGTAACCCTGTCCTGCCTTAGAGGCACATAGGGATGTGGTGCTGGTGCCCATATTTTCCTTGACCCGTCGGCGCACTAGAGGGTGATGTGGTCAGTATCACGCCCGGCCGCCTTTCCTTCCCCAACTCCAGAAGAAGTCGGGTGCCCATTTCTACAGCTGGGTGACTGGGGCGCCTCCAGGCGGATTCGAACCCCCAACCTTCGCCATGAGAGACCAGTACACTAACCACTTCACCACTCAAATGCTTGCTGTCCTGTGAAAAAGCATGTATTCCACTGTTTGTAGAGTCATCCATAACTTTGGAATCATATCATTGTATTCATAAATATATATTTATACTCAGTAATCCTGAGGTTTAATATGCTAAATTGTGAATAGATTATTCTTTTTTGCCTCTTTTTTTTTTGATATTATTTGGTTTTGTATCGATAGTACATTCTAGGCAAGGAGACTGATCAACCTCCATGAATCCCACCAACAGAAAGAGTTCTTAATGCAAGCCCCCACAGTTTTCCATTCATGTTCTTTTATTGTGGTCAGTTTTGAGTTCTTAAGTCTCTGTATAAAATATGAGTTTGTAGAATGTGTTCTAGAGTCTGGAGACCATTCTTGCTTGTGTAGAGTTTAGTCTTTGCTTTTTGTACCTGAGCTTGTATTCTGTCAAAAAAAAAACAAAGAAAAGAAAATTAAATCAACATGAAATTATGGTTTGTTGTACTCAGTTATCTTTGCTGTCTGTTCTTTGTGTCCATTAGTTTCTTGACTTTCCCTATAATAGAAGATAACACTTGCCCTAACTTTGTCTAGCTTGTTTGTTCTTGACTTTCCCTATAATAGAAGATAACACTTGCCCTGACTTTGTCTAGCTTATTTGTTCTTGACTTTCCCTGTAATAGAAGATAACACTTGCCCTGACTTTGTCTAGCTTGTTTGTTCTTGACTTTCCCTGTAATAGAAGATAACACTTGCCCTGACTTTATCTAGCTTGTTTGTTCTTGAGTTTCCCTGTAATAGAAGATAACACTTGCCCTGACTTTGTCTAGCTTGTTCTTGACTTTCCCTGTAATAGAAGATAACACTTGCCCTGACTTTATCTAGCTTGTTTGTTCTTGAGTTTCCCTGTAATAGAAGATAACACTTGCCCTGACTTTGTCTAGCTTGTTTGTTCTTGAGTTTCCCTGTAATAGACTTGCTCTTCACCAGTGCCATTTTTTTCTTCAGCTTCTCCAGTGTGCACCATGACAGATATGATAGACGTGACAGATATGATAGACATGACAGATATGATAGACATGACAGATATGATAGACATGACAGATATGATAGACATGACAGATTTGACAGATATGACAGACATGACAGATTTGATAGACATGACAGACATGACAGATTTGACAGATATGACAGATATTATAGACATGACAGATATGATAGACATGACAGATATGACAGATATGATACACATGACAGATATGATAGACATGACAGATATGACAGATATAATAGACATGACAGATATGACAGACATGACAGATATGATAGACATGATAGATATGACAGACATGATAGATATGACAGACATGATAGATATGACATATGATAGACATGACCGATATGATAGACATGACAGAATTGACAGACATGACAAACTTCTAGATCATTCTTGTTTTATGCTCCTCTCTACTCTTCATGACTTCATGATACTTCTGTGCTCTGTTACTCTTTGTTGGAGGTCTAGGCTCATTGTTGTAACCTGTGAGAGTAGAGGTAACCCTGTCCTGCCTTAGAGGCACATAGGGATGTGGTGCTGGTGCCCATATTTTCCTTGACCCGTCGGCGCACTAGAGGGTGATGTGGTCAGTATCACGCCCGGCCGCCTTTCCTTCCCCAACTCCAGAAGAAGTCGGGTGCCCATTTCTACAGCTGGGTGACTGGGGCGCCTCCAGGCGGATTCGAACCCCCAACCTTCGCCATGAGAGACCAGTACACTAACCACTTCACCACTCAAATGCTTGCTGTCCTGTGAAAAAGCATGTATTCCACTGTTTGTAGAGTCATCCATAACTTTGGAATCATATCATTGTATTCATAAATATATTTATACTCAGTAATCCTGAGGTTTAATATGCTAAATTGTGAATAGATTATTCTTTTTTGCCTCTTTTTTTTTGATATTATTTGGTTTTGTATCGATAGTACATTCTAGGCAAGGAGACTGATCAACCTCCATGAATCCCACCAACAGAAAGAGTTCTTAATGCAAGCCCCCACAGTTTTCCATTCATGTTCTTTTATTGTGGTCAGTTTTGAGTTCTTAAGTCTCTGTATAAAATATGAGTTTGTAGAATGTGTTCTAGAGTCTGGAGACCATTCTTGCTTGTGTAGAGTTTAGTCTTTGCTTTTTGTACCTGAGCTTGTATTCTGTCAAAAAAAAAACAAAGAAAGAAAATTAAATCAACATGAAATTATGGTTTGTTGTACTCAGTTATCTTTGCTGTCTGTTCTTTGTGTCCATTTTTTTCTTCAGCTTCTCCAGTGTGCACCATGACAGATATGATAGACGTGACAGATATGATAGACATGACAGATATGATAGACATGACAGATATGATAGACATGACAGATATGATAGACATGACAGATTTGACAGATATGACAGACATGACAGATTTGATAGACATGACAGACATGACAGATTTGACAGATATGACAGATATTATAGACATGACAGATATGATAGACATGACAGATATGACAGATATGATACACATGACAGATATGATAGACATGACAGATATGACAGATATAATAGACATGACAGATATGACAGACATGACAGATATGATAGACATGATAGATATGACAGACATGATAGATATGACAGACATGATAGATATGACATATGATAGACATGACCGATATGATAGACATGACAGAATTGACAGACATGACAAACTTCTAGATCATTCTTGTTTTATGCTCCTCTCTACTCTTCATGACTTCATGATACTTCTGTGCTCTGTTACTCTTTGTTGGAGGTCTAGGCTCATTGTTGTAACCTGTGAGAGTAGAGGTAACCCTGTCCTGCCTTAGAGGCACATAGGGATGTGGTGCTGGTGCCCATATTTTCCTTGACCCGTCGGCGCACTAGAGGGTGATGTGGTCAGTATCACGCCCGGCCGCCTTTCCTTCCCCAACTCCAGAAGAAGTCGGGTGCCCATTTCTACAGCTGGGTGACTGGGGCGCCTCCAGGCGGATTCGAACCCCCAACCTTCGCCATGAGAGACCAGTACACTAACCACTTCACCACTCAAATGCTTGCTGTCCTGTGAAAAAGCATGTATTCCACTGTTTGTAGAGTCATCCATAACTTTGGAATCATATCATTGTATTCATAAATATATATTTATACTCAGTAATCCTGAGGTTTAATATGCTAAATTGTGAATAGATTATTCTTTTTTGCCTCTTTTTTTTTTGATATTATTTGGTTTTGTATCGATAGTACATTCTAGGCAAGGAGACTGATCAACCTCCATGAATCCCACCAACAGAAAGAGTTCTTAATGCAAGCCCCCACAGTTTTCCATTCATGTTCTTTTATTGTGGTCAGTTTTGAGTTCTTAAGTCTCTGTATAAAATATGAGTTTGTAGAATGTGTTCTAGAGTCTGGAGACCATTCTTGCTTGTGTAGAGTTTAGTCTTTGCTTTTTGTACCTGAGCTTGTATTCTGTCAAAAAAAAAACAAAGAAAAGAAAATTAAATCAACATGAAATTATGGTTTGTTGTACTCAGTTATCTTTGCTGTCTGTTCTTTGTGTCCATTAGTTTCTTTACCTTCCCTCGATGAGTCTGCGTAAAATAAAAATGTATGAACATCACATATTCTGAAGGTTGCTATGTGTTACTAGCATCATTCAAGCATCGCATTGTTCTGATTATAGTGAGACTTTTGTTAAGATGTTGAGGTTTTTAATAATAGTGAGACTTTTGTTAAGATCAAGATGTTGAGGTTTTTAATAATAGTGAGACTTTTGTTAAGATCAAGATGTTGAGGTTTTTAATAATAGTGAGACTTTTGTTAAGATCAAGATGCTGAGGTTTTTAATAATAGTGAGACTTTTGTTAAGATCAAGATGTTGAGGTTTTTAATAATAGTGAGACTTTTGTTAAGATCAAGATGTTGAGGTTTTTAATAATAGTGAGACTTTTGTTAAGATCAAGATGCTGAGATTTGTAATAATAGTGAGACTTTTGTTAAGATCAGGATGTTGAGATTTGTAATAATAGTGAGACTTTTGTTAAGATCAAGATGCTGAGATTTGTAATAATAGTGAGACTTTTGTTAAGATCAAGATGTTGAGGTTTTTAATAATAGTGAGACTTTTGTTAAGATCAAGATGCTGAGGTTTTTAATAATAGTGAGACTTTTGTTAAGATCAAGATGTTGAGGTTTTTAATAATAGTGAGACTTTTGTTAAGATCAAGATGTTGAGGTTTTTAATAATAGTGAGACTTTTGTTAAGATCAAGATGCTGAGATTTGTAATAATAGTGAGACTTTTGTTAAGATCAAGATGTTGAGATTTCTAATAATAGTGATTGATTGATCTTTGATTGATCTTTATTTCAAAAAGGGTTAAGAATTGGGCTCGCAGGCCCGTCTGACATTCTGCCCTTTATCATACATCTTTCACTCTATTCCAGACATTTGTGAGACTTGTTAAGATCAAGATGTTGAGATTTGTAATAATGACATCTTATTTGATAGGTTGTGAAGAATTTAAGCAGGAGAAAAGTGTGGGTTGTCCAGGACATGGACCACTCATCAGTCTTGACAATGCTGAGGTAGTATATTATATCTAACACTGTTCCTGATAAAGCTTCATATAATGTATAGATAATATTCTGTTGTTCAAGTTACTTTATAATATTCAGCTTTACTCCTTCAATCTTGAATATTGACAACATTAATCTGTATAGATTATATAGTTTTATTGTCAAAACTTGTACTTATACGTATGCTCATGAGTGGAAGTAAATATCTGTCAGTGATTGAATTCTGAGGAAGAAGCTGGTTTGTTATAGGAATATGTTAACATATTTTTTTCTGCATGTTATAACAATTTTTGTTTCAGAAAATGAATGACTGCAGTGGTAAAGAGACTAATATACAAACAACTTACTTGAAAATGCTGAAAGTAGAAAAGGAGGAAGTTTCAGCTAGTAAAGATGATAAAGGTTAGTTTGTGGTTAGTAAATACATTGAATGCATAACTCGTAAAACTTTTGGCAGATTACAGTGTACTTAATATCACATTGTCTGGACCCTCACATTATGGTGACATTAAGTGGAGTTGATATTAAGCAGGGTCCATTACAAGGGCATTGACTGAGATAAAGCAACTTTAATTATTGACTGACGGACTCTGTTCCATGCAGCATGAATAAAATTAATCGTTATCTTGATGTGGATCTCGGCGACACGCTTTGTTCCACAGCATGCAGCACTATTTGCTTTCTGTACTGCTGCTTTAAGGCGCAAATGATACTTTGATCACATGGCTGTGGCACACCGGTTGTGTTAGATGGCAGGAAAACGAGCTTTGTAGCCATCAGACTGGCAACATCAATATGCACCGGACAGCTACCAAGGAACAACAAAACTTTTCTGTTCATTCAATTCATTTTGTTGTCAAAAGAAATGACCTATTCCTCAAACAGTTCACCTGAAGCAACCTTACATGTTATGTTGTGGCATTTCTTAAAACACTCAAGAAATTCATTCAAACAGTCAGGCATATCCATTTCTTTTGCAAAACATTCCACATTTTCTGCAAACATAGGACCACACACAAGCAACTGTGCAGAACATTTCAGCAGAGCACACTCAGTATCCATGTAAGACATCGCACACCTTTGCTTACAGTTTGACTTAACTAAAGACAAGTGAAAGTCTCATTCAGTTTTGTCTCCGGTTTTTAACAAGTTTCAATACAGTTGAAATGTCAATTTCAAATTTATCCGCTTTGTCCTTTCTCATAACTTTTTCATCAACTTGCTTCAGAGTATCCATTTTAGTGCTCAAATCCAGATCAACACATTTGTGTTTATTAACCATTATCTATCACAACAAGAATGAGAGAGAACTTCCTGACTGTATGATTCACAATACATTATTCAAGATTTACCAACCATCACCTCACATTGCCAATGTAACACCACCCACGTCTTGATAAAGAAGATAATGACCAAAAGAAACCAGATTTTAATCGCGAAAGGGCGGCCGTAGTAATCTTTTTATTCACACCATGTGAGTTTCAGTGTCCACATGTTCAGTAGGTTGATGCAGCACATACTCTGTGATCAAATGGCCGGCCCCTTCTTTGATGAGCCATGAGGGTGATATCTCTTTGCAAGATGTTTATAGCTTGGACTCGCCCAGTTTGTTATACAAAGCAGAGTCTTTAACTCCTCTGAGTGCATAAACCTGTGACATTAACCGATTTGTGCCAGTAAGCGGGGTGAAATTAACTGAAGTAAAGCCCATTAAATACTTATTGGCCGGGGATACAAATTTCTGTGACAATATCCGGGTTGTGACATAAAGCGATGTGATATTAAGTGGGTTTGATTGTACCTAATCTTATGATTGCGAAAGTCATACTTTTTACAAATCATCAATAAACATGAATTTTGGTTGCCGTTTTATCACATTTTAATGATGGTAGATTTTGTTGTACAATATTCTAATTCTGTTCATCTTATTATGCCTGCTTATTTCATGTGTCTGACTTCTCTGCCCTACATTTTACTAGTATTATGTCTTAGTATGTCTGACTTCTCTGCCCTACATTTTACTAGTATTATGTCTTAGTATGTCTGACTTCTCTGCCCTATATTTTACTAGTATTATGTCTTATTATGTCTGACTTCTCAGCCCTACATTGTACTAGTATTATGTCTTAGTATGTCTGACTTTTCAGCCCTACATTGTACTAGTATTATGTCTTATTATGTCTGCCTTCTCAGCCCTACATTGTACTAGTATTATATCTTATTATGTCTGACTTCTCAGCCCTACATTGTACTAGTATTATGTCTTATTATGTCTGACTTCTCAGCCCTACATTGTACTAGTATTATGTCTTATTATGTCTGACTTCTCAGCCCTGCATTTTACTAGTATTATGTCATAGTATGTCTGACTTCTCTCCCCTACATTTTACTAGTATTACTGTCATTTGACTCCAAAGTATTAACCAGTGTATCAACAACAGGCAGTCAAGATTTCTCTCTTTCAAACAGTTGAGGTCCATCTCTTTCGTCATTGCTTCCTTGTCTGCTTTAATACCTGCTTGGAGTCTGGTGGGTGTCTCTTGGTGTCTGCTTACTATATGCTGACAGACTAACTCTCCTAGGTACAGCAGTCACTCCGTGGCAACGCAAGTAGCAGCTGTGTAGAATATGATGGCTTTATTTGGTGCAAGTGATGACATAATGGTGTTGACGATTAGTGGAAAACAGTGGCAGTAACACTTAATAAATAACGTGGCATGAAGTTACTCCAGTAAAACAGCATATATGATTCCAGGCATCTATTAACGGCAAGAAGACTTCGACGCCATCAGAATCCTATCACATACTGGATTCACTATTCTATACTACAAAAACCACTGCCAACAATTAAAACGCAGACTAAGTTCCTACACTACAAACTACGTTCAACTCTAACAAAACTAAGACTCAGACTCTAACGAAACCAAAACTAAGGCTGACTCTCAAAGCCTAACTTTCCTCTGTCGATCGGCTGATCAGTCTCTACTTTCACGAACTCCATGGCCATGCCTGTGATATGCCAACACGGGGTTAAAAGGGACTGAATGATCAGTTAAGAAATCTGCAGGACCTAACCTTGTTTATACCCAATTTTTAGATTCTAAAATGACTTACCTAACTTTCTATGTACAAAAATCCCATGTACTATTACATGTCTTCTGTACTCCCAATGGAGCATGAGGCATCAACAAAGGTTCTCCAGCCAATCCTGCCTTGAGCTAGTCAGGATACCTCAGACCATGGCATTTCAGCTTTCTTTAGTTCTTCCTGTATTGTATGTCCCCAATTGTCTTCCCTTCTTTCTTTTCCTTTGAGGTGTCCAAGTCAAGGCGATATGGGGGTGTCTTGCTCTTTCCATTCATAGTTTGTAGGTGGGCCATTTCCATCTTTATCTTTTGACCTCTTTAGTAATGTTCTCAATGCCTGTACATTTGGTTTGATTTCCACATTTGTTATGTGTTCTTTCCAGTGTATTCTTAAATTTTTTGTTTCTGAGGCATCTTCCTTCAAATCCTCTCAGTCTACTTTCAATTCTCTGATTGGTTCTCTCAGTCTGGTTTCAGTTCTCTGACTGGTTCTGTCAGTCTGCTTTCAGTTCTCTGATTGGTTCTGTCAGTCTACTTTCAGTTCTGTGATTGGTTCTCCATGTCTCAGCTGCATATAATAAAATGGAGTGAACATTGGATTTATAGATTCTGATCTTGAGGCTTATATGAAGAATAGGAGATTTCCACATGTTTACTAATTTGTTAAAGGCCTGAGACTTTCTTGTGCAGTTCTTGTGGGTATTTCCTTCTTGATATTTCTGTCTGCTGAAATGAGGCTTCCAAGATACTTAAAGTGTTAATATTTAAAATTTGTACAAGTCATAAATCATGAGAATTCTGGGAAGTTATAAAATTTTTGGCATTTGAAATCAGGCTTATAAGCCTGATCTCTGTCCACTTTCTTTACGTGTAGTGAAACAGTTGATGTGAAGATCAAATACAAGAGGAGCAATTTGTAAGAAATGAAAAGTTTTGAAGTAGCTTCTAAAACTTGCAGTGTGTAATTGTTTGTTTCTGTGCTTTCACATTTCAGGTACACATTCACATTTTCTTTCTGTCCCTGAACTTGATGCTTTACGTGGAGATATGAAGACGACACAAGCAGTTAGTCACATGACAGCGCATACACAAGATCACCCTAAAGTGCTGGCTTGTGTTGTGAAAGTTGAGGAAGCAGACATAACAACTGGAGACGACTGTTTTCTAGAAAGAGCAGAAGAAGATAATAGCTCATTATGGCAAACTGATGATAAAGAGTCATTGAGATTAATAAACTTTCAAGAGTCTCAGAGTGATGATAATGTTGTTTTACAAAATGGAGAATACAATAAAAAGTTCTTTAGCACATGCTCATTTAATGAACAAAATATTCAGACTGTGGAGAGAAATAGAAATGTGTCGGTAGATAACTTGAATGTTACATCACACAGAGACATTTCTAGTGCTGAGAACTCTTATAAGTGTGATAGTTCTGAGGTGGTTTGTGATAGTGAGTGTACACTAGCAGAACATGAAATAAGACACTACGAAGAGAATCCTAATAAATGTGAAATTTCTGTTAGTGTTCAAATTTATTCTCATGATTTTGTGCATTCACAAGAAAAACTTTACAAGTGTGATTATTATGGTTCTGGATTTTCACAAAAGAGTCATGTGCAAAAACATAAAAGAATACATACAGGAGAGAAACCTTACAAGTGTGATATTTGTAGTGCTGGATTTTCATGTAAAAATAGTATACAAAGACATACTGTAGTACATACAGGAGAGAAACCTTACAAGTGTGATGTTTGTGGTGCTGGATTTTCACGAAAATATTATCTGCAAATACATAAAAGAATACATACAGGAGAGAAACCTTATAAGTGTGATGTTTGTGGTGCTGGATTTTCACAAAAGTCGTCTCTTCAAACACATAAAAATACACATACAGGAGAGAAGCCTTACAAGTGTGATGTTTGTGGTGCTAGATTTTCATGTAAAAAGAGTATACAAAGACATATTGTAATACATACAGGAGAAAACCCTTACAAGTGTGATGTTTGTGGTGGTAGATTTTCATGTAAAAAGAGTATACAGAGACATATTGTAATACATACAGGAGAGAAACCTTACAAGTGTGATGTTTGTGGTGCTAGATTTTCACAGAAGTGTCATGTGCCAAAACATAAAAGAATACATACAGGAGAGAAACCTTAAAAGTGTGATGTTTGTAGTGCTGGATTTTCATGTAAAAAGAGTATACAAAGACATACTGTAGTACATACAGGAGAGAAACTTTATAAGTGTAATGTTTGTGGTACTGGATTTTCACAAAAGGGTCATGTGCCAAAGACATAAAAGAATACATACAGGAGAGAAACCTTACAAGTGTGATGTTTGTGGTGTTGGATTTTATTGGAAAAGCTCTGTGCAACAACATAAAAGAATACATACAGGAGAGAAACCTTACAGGTCTGGTGTTTGTATTGTCTTTGTGTTAAATGTGACATTTGTAGTACTTCATTTTCCCATGAAGAGAATCTTAATTCATACCAAATAAAGCATTCAGGAGGAATGTCACAAAATGTAAGTTGTGTGATCACTATGTGAATGTTTTTTGTATGGTGTGTGGTTGTGTGTGTCTCTGAGGAAAGTATAGCACTAACAACACGTCTCAGTGTGCTTAAAAGGAAAATATGAACACTAACACCACATCTCTATGTACATTATAGGAAAATATTGCCACAATCCTTATCTTTATTTGCCTTAAAGGAAAATATGGCCACTAACGCTATATGTTTCTAAGGAAAATGTGGCTACTAACAGCATATCACTATGCGTCTACAAGTAAAATATGGCCACTAACACCATATCTCTATGTGTCTCTAAGGAACATATGGCCACTAACATCATATCTCCATGTGTCTTTAAGAAGAATATGGCCTGTAAATCTCTATGTGACTCTAAAGAAATTAAGGGCAGTAACATCATATCTCTATGTGTCTCTAAGGAAATTATGTGCAATAAAAAGATATCTCTATGTGTCTCTAAGGAAATTATGTGCAATAAAAACATATCTCTATGTGTCTCTAAGAAAAATCTTTCACTAACACCATATTTTTATGTGCACCTAAGGATAATATGACCACTAACACCGTATCTCTATATGATTCTAAGGATAATATGGCTACTAACACCATCTCTATGTGCCACTAAAGATAATATTGCAAAAAATGTCATATCCCTATGTGTCTCTAAGGATAATATGGCCACCAACAATCTGTGAGCCGCTAAGGAAAATATGGTTACTAGCATCATATCTGTATGTGTCTCTAAGGATAATATGGGCACTAACACCATATCTCTACATGCCTCTAAGAAAAATATTTGCACTAACACCATATCTCACTGTTTCTCTAAGGAAAGATTGGTACTACCACCATATCCCTATGTGCATCTAGGGAAAATATGGCAACTAACAACGTATCGCCATGTGTCTCTCAGTAAAAAATGGCCACTAACGTCATATCTTTAAGTTCCGCTAATGAAAATATGGCCACTAATACCGTATTTCTATTTGCCCCGAATGAAAATATGGGCACGAAAATAACGTCTCTGTCTCTAAGGAAAATATTGGCACTAACACCATATCTCTATGTGTCTCTAAGGAACATATGGCCACTAACATCATATCTCCATGTGTCTTTAAGAAGAATATGGCCTGTAAATCTCTATGTGACTCTAAAGAAATTAAGGGCAGTAACATCATATCTCTATGTGTCTCTAAGGAAATTATGTGCAATAAAAAGATATCTCTATGTGTCTCTAAGGAAATTATGTGCAATAAAAACATATCTCTATGTGTCTCTAAGAAAAATCTTTCACTAACACCATATTTTTATGTGCACCTAAGGATAATATGACCACTAACACCGTATCTCTATATGATTCTAAGGATAATATGGCTACTAACACCATCTCTATGTGCCACTAAAGATAATATTGCAAAAAATGTCATATCCCTATGTGTCTCTAAGGATAATATGGCCACCAACAATCTGTGAGCCGCTAAGGAAAATATGGTTACTAGCATCATATCTGTATGTGTCTCTAAGGATAATATGGGCACTAACACCATATCTCTACATGCCTCTAAGAAAAATATTTGCACTAACACCATATCTCACTGTTTCTCTAAGGAAAGATTGGTACTACCACCATATCCCTATGTGCATCTAGGGAAAATATGGCAACTAACAACGTATCGCCATGTGTCTCTCAGTAAAAAATGGCCACTAACGTCATATCTTTAAGTTCCGCTAATGAAAATATGGCCACTAATACCGTATTTCTATTTGCCCCGAATGAAAATATGGGCACGAAAATAACGTCTCTGTCTCTAAGGAAAATATTGGCACTAATACCAAATCTCTATGTTTCTCTGAGGAACACTGGGCAATAACATCATGTCTTAATGTGGCTTTTATGTAAAATATAGACACTAACACCATATCTACACATGCCTCTAAGTAAAGTATGGCCACTAGCACCATATCTACACATGCCTCTAAGTAAAGTATGGCCACTAACACCATATCTACACATGCCTCTAAGTAAAGTATGGCCACTAGCACCATATCTACACATGCCTCTAAGTAAAGTATGGCCACTAACACCATATCTACACATGCCTCTAAGTAAAGTATGGCCACTAACACCATATCTACACATGCCTCTAAGTAAAGTATGGCCACTAACACCATATCTACACATGCCTCTAAGTAAAGTATGGCCACTAACACCATATCTACACATGCCTCTAAGTAAAGTATGGCCACTAGCACCATATCTACACATGCCTCTAAGTAAAGTATGGCCACTAACACCATATCTACACATGCCTCTAAGGAAAATATGGGTGGTAACACCATATCTACACATGCCTCTAAGTAAAGTATGGCCACTAACACCATATCTACACATGCCTCTAAGGAAAATATGGGTGGTAACACCATATGTCTATGTGTCTCTTATGAAAATATGGCCACTAAAACACCATATCTAATCTCTAAGGAAAATATGGGCAGTAACACCATAACTCTATGTATGTCTTAGAAAATACGGGCAGCAATACCATATTTCTATGTGTCTCTAAGGAAAATATGGGCAGTAGTACTATTTCTCTGTGTGTGTCTAAGAACATATGCCCACTAAATCACTATGTGTCTCTAGGGAAAATATGATCACTAACACCATATCTTTATTAGTCTCTAAATAAAATATGGCAAACAACAACATGTCTATGTGTCTCAAAGGAAAATATGGGCACCAACAACATATCTCTATGTGTCTCTAAAGAAAATATCGGCACATGCAACATATCTATATGTATCTCTAAGGAAAATATGGTCACGAACAACATATCTCTGTATGTCTCTAAGGACAATATTGACTATAACAACAGATCTCTGTATGTCTCTAAGGAAAATAATGGCAGTAACACTGAATCTCCATGTGTCTCTAAAGAAATTATGGGTACAAACAACATATCTTTATGTGTGTATCACCTATACAAATGGGGTGTATCAGAAGATACAAAGTGCCCTCTCTGCAACGAAAGGCAAACATTGGAACACGTGCTGTCAGCATGTAGAGTGTCTTTAGGGCAAGGACGGTACACCTGGCGGCACAACAGAGTGTTGCAGAAACTAGTAGCCATCGTAGACAGGGCAAAAGATAAAGCAAATAACAGCTAAAGAGTTGAGGTCCCACCTAAATACTTCATAGGTGCTGGTACGACATCAAATATTGAAATCAGGGACACTCCCTTACCATCACTGCTAGATGGTACAAATGACTGGGATGTGATAGCGGACCTTCCAGGAAGAAGAGAATACCCGACTGCCATCAAGAACACAGGAATGCGACCGGACATTGTAGTGTACCCCACAGAAAAACGAATTAATAATGATCGAGCTTACGGTCCCATACGAAACTAGAATAGAGGAACAGCATTTATTCAAATGTGAGAAGTACAATGATCTGGTCAAGCAACTGAGGCAGGAGGTAGGAATCAGGGCAAAAGTGATAGCTGTAGAAGTGGGAGCAAGAGGGTTCGTAGCAACATCAGCATATGACCTATGTAAGCAACTAGGCATAAAGGGACAAGCAAGAGCAAGGGCATTGAGAAGCCTTTCGGAAGCAGCAGAAAAGGCCTCATGCTGGCTGTGGAGTATGCGAAACAAGCATTGGGAACATAAGTAATTTCATTTGCCACAACCAATACCAGTCCTCCGTAGCTAAATCGCTAAAAAACGCACTTCAAAAAAAAGTGCAGTGGCAACTGGAAGATCATGGGTTCAATCCCGGGACCGGAAAAAGAAAAGCAACAACTCACAAGACCTCTGGGAGTCATGACCCAGAGGGGCCCACCCACCCCCCACCCCCCTTAGAGTGTCAGGAGTTTAATAGGGCCGAAACACTTGTCTGAAGGGGAGGGGGTACTTCCTCTGATGATCTGAAGGAGTTGTGCTGTGTTCCGCTCTCTACGGTAGAGAGTTTCCTGCATGCATGTGTATAAGAACATAAGCCCATTAACAGTATATATTTCTAGTGTATAAGGAAAATATGGCCAGTAAAACCATATTTCTATGTTTCGCTAAAGAAAATATGGGGACTAACGCTATATTTCTATGTATCTCTGAGTAGGCTCCATCACCATATCTCTATATGTTTCTAAAGCATATTTCTGTGTGTCTCTAAGGAAAATATGAAAATATATATCTTTGTGTCTCTAAGGAAAATATGAAAATATATTTCTTTGTGTCTCTAAGGAAAATATGAAAATATATTTCTTTGTGTCTCTAAGGAAAACGTGGCACTATCACCATATCTCTATGAGACTCTAAAGAAATATGGGCAACAACAACGTATTTCTATGTGTGTCTAAGGAAAATATGGCCACTATCATTAGATCTCTGTATGTCTCTGGAAAATATGGGCACTAACACTATATCTTTCGGTGTCTCAAATATGACCACTAGTAACATTTCTCTATGTGTCTCTAAGGAAAATATCGGCACTAACAACATATCTCTATGATTCTCTAAAGAAAATATGAGCACTATTATCTTATCTCTATGTGCCTCTGATGAAAATATGGGCAATAACGCCATGTCTTTATTTGACTCTATGAAAAATATGAGCACAAACACCATATCTCTATGAGCTTCTCAGTACAATACGGCCACTAACGCCATATCTCTATGTGCCTTTAAGGATAATATGGCCACTAACACCATATCTCTCTGTTCCTCTAAGGATAATAAGGGAATGTATGGGTACTAACACCATATCTCTAATGAAAATATGGACATTACCACAACACCCCTATGTGTCCCTAGGGAAAATTATCGGCATTAACATCATATCTCTCTTTGTCTCTACGGAAAGTATGGATACTACACCCATATCCTTATGTGCCTCTGGGGTAAATATGGCAACTAAAACCATGTCTCTATGTGGCTCTAAGGGAAATATGGAAATTAAGTCTCTATGTGGCTCTAAGGGAAATATGGAAACTAACACCATGTCTCTATGTGGCTCTAAGGGAAATATGGAAACTAACACCATGTCTCTGAGGCTCTAAGGAAAATATGGAAACTAACACCATGTCTCTGTGTGGCTCTAAGGAATATATGGCCACTAGCACATTTTCTCTATGTGCCTCTAAGACATTGTGGACATGTGGACAGAGTATATCGGTGAGCTATATGGAGAAGAAAGACCAGAATTAACACCAGATACTGAAAACTGTGATGGACCACCAATACTTGAAGATGAAATCATAGATGCCATCAAACACATGAAGAAAGGAAAAGCGACTGGGCATGATAATATAACAGTAGAAGAAATAGAGGAGCTAGAGGAAATAGGAATAAAAATAATAACCAAGTTACTGAATGACATTTACAACAGTGGTTATATGCCCAGTGACATGCTTAAATCCACGTTTATAGCACTACCAAAGAAACCAGGTGCAAAGGAATGTGATGACCACAGGACTATCAGCCTCAAATGTCACACAACGAAGCTACTTCTGAGAATAATTATGAGAAGAACAAGGGAAAAGATACAAATGGAAATAGCAGATGAACAGTTCAGATTTGTTGAAGGAAAGGGAACACACAATGCCATTTATGCTTTACGAACACTAACAGAAAGAGCTTTAGAAGTACAGAAAGATCTCTACTTATGCTTCATTGATTACACCAAGGCATTCGACAAAGTGAAACATAATGAAATTATTAAAGTGCTTGAAGACATCAATATAGACGGCAAAGACTTGAGGATTGTAAAGCATCTATATTGGCAGCAAGAAGCAGCAATTCGAGTTGAAAATAGAACTGGAAAATATCAACCTATAAAACAAGGGGTGCGACAAGGATGTGTACTATCTCCAGACTTTTTTTCTCTGTATAGCTAGAATATTCTAAGAACAATCATCACAGAACTAGGCATAAAAATTGGAGGATACGATATTAACAACCGTCGGTATGCTGACGACACAGTACTGATAGCTGAGAAACAACAAGACCTGCAAAATCTCTTGGATAAAGTCGCCAAAGAAAGTGAACAGAAAGGCCTTACTTTGAACATCAAAAAGACAGAGACTGTGGTTATATCTAAGAAACAGAATCCACCAGCACGCAGTATTCAATTAAACGGAACTATTTTAAAGCAGATGTAGAAATTCAAATACCTTGGAGCAGTAATAACTTCAGATGGGAAATGCAGAACAGAAATTAAGAACAGAATAGGCCAAGCAAAGACTGCATTTCAGAGAATGAGAAACATATAACACATCCTTATCAATGAATGTTAGAAAACGAGTCCTAAAATGCTATATTTAACCTATCTTGTTATATGGAAGTGAATCATGGACAATAGGCAGGTCTGCACAAAAATCATTGGAAGCAGCAGAAATGTGGTTTATTAGAAGAATGTTGCGAATTCCCTGGACACCAAAAATAACTAATGAAGAATGTATGAGAAGAGATGGAGAGACAAAAAAGTCTTGTCAAAAAAAAAATAATAAGAGAGAGACAATGTACTTTCATAGGACATGCAATGAGAAGAGGGGACATTGAAAATATTATAACAACAGAAAAAAATAGAAGTAAACAGATCAAGAGGAAGACCAAGAGAAATGATACTGGACATTCTGACGAGATGGTGTGAGAGGAGATCACCAACTGAGCTGATGGCCTGCATGAAGGATCGTGTACTCTGGAGAAGCATAATAGCCAACACCAGTCGGCACGGCACCTGATGATGATGATGATGCCTCTAAGAAAAATATGGCTACGAACACCATATCTCTATGTGCATCTACGAAAATGTGGCCATTAGCGTCGTATCACTATGTGCCTCTAAGGAGAATATGGCCAATAACAACATATCTCTATGTGCTTCTAAGTAAAATATGGGCACTAACACCATATCTCTATGTGGCTCTAAGTAATATGTGGGCATTAACACAATATCTCTATGTTTCTTAAAGGAAAATATAGGCACTAACGGTACATTTCTTTGTGTCTCTAAGGAAAATATGGGCACTAACACCATATCCCTGAGTGTTTCTGAGGAAAATATGGACATTTACACCATATTTCTATGTGTCTCTAAAAAATATGGACAACAACAACATATTTCTATGTGTCTCTAAGGAAAATATAGGTACTAACAATGTATCTTTGTGAGCCTCTGTGGAAAATATGGGCACTAATACTATATCTCTACGTGTCTCCAAGATAAATAGGGGCACTACACCATATCTCTATGAGTCTTTAAAGAAAATATGGGCAACAACAACATATCTATATGTGTCTCTGAGGAAAATATGGGTACTAACAATATATCTCTGTGAGTCTCTATGGAAAATATGGGTACTAACAATATATCTCTGTGAGTCTCTAAGGAAAATATGGACACTAACATCATATCTGTATGTGTTTCTGAGAAAATATGGGCACTTAGGCCATATTTCTATGTGTCTCTAACTAAAATATGGCCACTAACAACATGTCTCTCTGTGTCTCGACGGAAAACATGGGCACCAACACCATATTTCTATGTGTCTCTAAAGAAAATATGGGCAACAAAAACATATCTCTATGAGTCTCTAAAGAAAATATGGGTAACAAAAACATATCTCTATGTGTCTCTAAAGAAAATGTGGGTAACAAAAACATATCTCTATGTGTCTCTAAGGAAAATATGGCACTAACAATATTTCTGTGTCTGTCTCTGTTTTCAATGTTCCGTTTAGAAAAGAATATAGCTACTAACACTTTATTTCTATGACCCGCTAAGGAAAATACTGAGACGAAAACCACGTCTCTATGTGTCTCTAAGGAAAATATTGGCACTGATACTATATATCTATGTTCCTCTAAGGAAAAGTGGGCACTAACACCATGTCTCTATGTGGTTCTAAGGAAAATATGGCACTAACACCATATCCATGTGTGGCTCTAAGGAATATACGGGCACTAGCACATTTGATCTACATGCCTCTAAGGAAAATATTGGCACTAACATCATGTCTCTGTGTGCCTCAAAGGAAAATAGGGCCACTGACACCATATCTCTATGTGCCTCAACGGGAAATATGGCCATTAACGCCATATCTCAATGTTCCTCTAAGGAGAATGTGGCCAATAACAGCATATCTCTATATGCCTCTAAGTAAAATATGGGCACAAACACCATATCTCTATGAGCCTCTAATGATAATATGACCACGAACACCATATGTCTATGTGCTTTTAAGGATAATATGGCCACTAAAAGCTTCTCTATGTTCCTTTAAAGATAATATGGCCACGAACACCATATCGCTTTGTACTTGTAAGGATAATACGGCCACCAATACTATATCTCTATGTGTCTCTAAGGAAATAGTGGGCACTAACACCATACCCCTATCTGTCTCTAAGAAAATTGTAGACACTAACATCGTATCTTTATCGGTCTCTAAGGAATTTGTAGGCACTAACATCATTTCTCTATCTGAACATATTGCCTCGATTGGTCCCACTAGTCAACGATACATTTATGACTACGTCATGAACTATGGGACAAGAGGTATTTGTCGCCTTGTCTACCTTTTCTATCAATCAACAGGGGTATGGCAGATCAGTCTGTAGTGAGCGGTCCACCATAAACGGAATGTCTGTACGTGAACAGGATTCTGCAAGACTCACTGACCTGTCGTTACACATCTCAGACCGCTGTGTTTGAGGTACGTCCCTATTAACGTGTGCTGGTACTGCTACAGAAGTAGCACCATAGAAACGTCCCAAGGTTTCTTCCCACGCACCCAGATGAAACAACATCTGAAGGTTCATGGTGCGAAGTTTAGCAAACCACCTCTGAAACTTGACGTCTGACATCTCCTGCCGACTGAGGAATATATCTACCAGGGGTCTATGGCCATACTTAACAGGGAAGTGTCTATTCACCAGGAAATATCTCAACTTCTGCGTGGCGTGATGGACAGCATACGCTTCTCTCTCGAAAGTAGACCACTTAGTCTGAGAGCGCGACAGCTTCTGCGAAAGAGAATACAATGGCTCTTCAACAGAGAACCCATCAGAATTGAAAGCTGTCTGCACTAAACAGGCTCCAACCGCAACAATGGAGGCATCTGTGTACATTGTAAGTGGTTTCTGCAAATCAGGATGCGGTACATTCGCAAGGCGATCCTTCAGAAGCTCCATCACAAAGGAACATTCAAAGGAGGCGGCATTACGGCAATGGCTGTGACCTTCTCATGATCAGGAGATATGCCAGACTGGCTGATGACATGACCGAGATACTTGGTCTCTGAGACTGCAAAGTGGCATTTCGATAGTTTTAGTTTGACCTTATGTTCACGCAATCGGTTGAATATCGTCTGAAGATCGCGAACATTGTCTTCTGTCGTTCCATCAGTGAAAACCAGAACACCCGAGTTCACAGTGCGCTGATGACCTAGTTCAAACGAGAACGATTATCTCAAACACCCTGCTACAAAATCTGGCTAAGTGCCCTTGCCTTCCACAAGTAAAGCAACAACGAGTTCTCGTGGCAGTGCACTTGGATTCTTAGTACTCGATCTCTGGTGATCGAACCTATCTTCCGCTCTATGCCAAGCTGGCTTTGAAGAGTCGACTTGATGAGAGACCAAGTGTACTCTCTGCAAGCTCGCCTGCCATATCTCTCTGTTTTGACCTGTCACTTGAAATCGATGTACTAGAAGCAAAAGTCTGACGTGAACCACAACTGATGTTCAATGACTGGTTAAGTACATGCTCTTGCAATGCTAATTCAGTGGCTTGCAAAAATGTAACAGGTTTTTCGCGTAATAATTTAGTTTTAATACCCCTTGATGTTAATGCATCTATGAAGATTTGAACCAGCTGTCTCTGCGCAAGTGGGGTGACTATCTCCGAAGCAGAGAAAGCAACTTTAGCCGCACCAATGAAGCGATAGGCTAAGCCTTGGGTGGTCTCTCCAGCAGTCTGCTTGATTGAGGCTAGCGTATGCCAGGCCTCTTGTGGAGTCTGCAGCATTCCATACCGTGCTAATAAAACCTCCACAAATTTCTCCCACGACTCCTAAAGTTGAAGGCGCTGCTTCGCAAAATCTGATATTGGACCTGTCGTACGGAGGTGCACCAAGAGCTTCTTATAGTCCAGGTCCGCAGCCCTCACCTCCATCAGCTTGTCTAACTCAATTACCCACTGCTTCAGCTCCGTGGGTTCTCTATCAAACTTTTCTACAGCTGACATGACATGTGAGTATTTGATGTCCTCACTGATTCTTGACAGAGTGTCGTGAAGAACGCCCAACAAGTTCGACGTGGACTGAGAAGCCATTTTTATCTTCAAAGATGTTACACAATCGAAACAAACAATATACAGTAGCGAAAAAAAAATCAATGCAAAAAATAATATGCAATCACTAATCTAAACTAAGTTTCTAACTAATATAGATGAAATGTTCACGCTAATAATGTCCAAAATACGGTAATTCCATAGTTAAAGTGTAAAATGACGAATTTTCCGCAGGCTGCACACAAGGTAATGCAAATAAAAATTCATAATGTTCACGAGGTCATACGTATAGAAGATCCGAATGTTCCATAGTTTATGTTAATATTACTACTGCCAAAGTCTTTAATAATAAAATTTCACTGACTGGAACGAGACGAAAAAGATTAAGACGATAAAAAATGATACTTGTCTTTTTCTGCGATGATGATGTTGTTGTACAGGCTTTCACAGGCATGTGATGCTCCACTGACACACAACGGGTTCGGGATCCACAAGACGAGGATGGATGCACAGACACAGCAAGGTTGCCTAGACACACTGCACTAGGCCAAGGTTGGCTAGACACACTGCACTAGACAAGGTTGGGTAGACACACTGCACTAGACAAGGTTGGGTAGACACACTGCACTAGGCCAAGGTTGGCTAGACACACTGCACTAGACAAGGTTGGGTAAACACACTGCACTAGACAAGGTTGGGTAGACACACTGCACTAGGCCAAGGTTGGCTAGACACACTGCACTAGGCCAAGGTTGGCTAGACACACTGCACTAGGCCAAGTTGAAAGTGTCCCAAATTTAAGGTTATAAAAGTCTCGTACACCTTTTCACGATGTCTATACACGACTCAAGTCTTAGAAGTCTTGTTCACTGTGTTCACAATGTTTATACACAACTCAATAGTCTCAGTACTAATGCTAATTCTAGTAGCTAACAATTCCAATCAAAACAAAAACACTTTCTTGCACAACTAAAGAATGCTGTTGTACTGTTAAAAAAAAACCCGCCTGTACTCGGCACCAAGTTAAGCAACATCAAAGGACGAACAAGAAAATGACAAATACGAGCTACAGTGGAAGATAGTGACCGTCCAGGCACGAAAATAATCTGTGCCGGGAAGAACTGGGCGCGTGCAAAAATTATAGCAGGTTTTGTGGCAAGCAACAGCTACCTAGCCGCCAGCGTATGAATGAAAACACTAGTAATATGAAACAGTTAAAGAAGTACGCCGTGACAGATAACGCCCGTCTCGACAAAATGAAAATTGTGCCGACCGTGAAAGCAAGGGCCAGTCACCGCGCCAATTAAAATAGAATGGTACAGTATGGTATGTGCCAAGACACGGCACTAATTAAAGTACTTCACAATTGTGTAAAGCCGCCACCCAAGTGATAAACTGTACACCTTTTCCTTACTCTATCTACTGATTACATCTGAGGAACTTTATTGTGTAACTGAGAACGAACATATCTCAACAGTTTGATAACCACTAACACTCAAATTGATAATAGCAATTACACATATTTATTATGGGAAAAATGAGTGGTGAATAAGTGAGGATGTAGCAATAAATTGAGTAAACAGATGAATAATCCAAATGCTCTCCCGACGAGAACTAGTTCGCCATGTAGAGAGGGAGTGGGCAACAGTCACTTTCAGCTAGGAAAAACAGGCATTCAACATGATGGAATAAGAGCCAACTTACTAACTCACTGAAAATTCCATGGATCCTTACATGCAGCTTCACATCACCAAAAATATCAGACTTATTAAGTCCTCAAAAATCTCAATAAAGCTAATTCACATTTCTTCAGTTACAAACTATTTCTAACAACTCGTAGCTACATCAAAATTTACACATTGGTTCAGTGAGAGAAAAAAAAAAACTAACAGATCACATCCTAGCATCCTATCTAAAACATCCTTTTCAGTCAGATTCTGCATAATTCATTATGCAGTCATAATGAAACCCAAACTACTAATCAATCTAATCCTTATAATCCTACGTAAGATTTTGGTCCTTAAATGTGAACTAAAATTTCTATTCCTAAATCTTCCCGAAGATTCTATCTCGCGAAAGATAAAAATCGTGATTAAAACATTTCTGCCTAAACTCTCAATCCGTGCAAAAAAAAGCCAAAAAAAAACCTGCTTATGACATTGTACAATAAACAAAAAACAACAATCCTATTTTAAGCTTTTCTGTAACTAAAAATAACAATTTAAACAAATATGTCCTAAATAACTTTAGTTAACTGTAAAAAATCCCATGCCTGGACATGACAAGAAATAGCCTTCAACTTGTCAAACCTGACATATAGTTGACCTGTAGTTAAAAAAATAACTAAGGGCGCTAACCACTATGCTAATCTACCAAAAATCACTGGTTAACTCCCCTACAAAGTTAAATAAAAGATAGAATTCCAGAGTTAAGGAATTCTGCTGTACTGTATACCAACTTGCCTTACATTGAATATATCCAAATATTTCAAATGTTAAAACATATTCGGAATCACAAAATTTATTTCAAAGTTAGTGGCCTATATCAGCCTCGATGGGGTGGCAAAGTATTCTGCTGCATTTGTAGACAGGCCCTGGTCTTCATGACTGTAACCAAGATGTTAGTCTTCACGATTTTAACCAAAATTTGATGTTCATTAAAGTTACTAAAACATCACTAGCAGAGAACAGTTCCTAAATACAGGGAGGTAATCAATCAGTTTATTGAACAACTAGCGTAACAAGATAAATATACATGTTTTTCTCCCTTACATTGCCCGATCCTATACCCAGTACTTTCACATTAGTGCATCTTATATTTTATATCCTTCCCGTGCATAGGATCGTCACATAGGGCTCGCAAGGTAGTTCACCAATTTTTCCTCTTTTCGGCGAGCTTTTCAACCTCATCAAGGGATTTTATGCCTTTTTAATGTTTTTGTGCTTATAGCTTTTGAGTGCCATATATTCTCAAGATTCTTGAAGATCGATGCTGCTTGTGCAATTCTAACTACCTTTCTGGTGCCACCATCCTGGTCTATGTAGCTGCCAAAGTATGCAAATTGATTGACTTCTTCAATATCTGTCCCTTCTATTTGTATTTTTTCATTTTGATTAATGGGAAGTTTCATTATTTTTGTTTTGTCCTTGTTAATTTCAAGTCCTATTTTGCTAGCCAGTGAAGACAGGCTATCTGTTTTTTCTTGCATGGAATTCACATTATTACTGATAAGAGTTATGTGATCAGCAAAATTAAGATCTTCTAGTTGGGTTCCATGTACCCAGTCAATACCTGTGTTATCTGTGTAGCATTTTTGCAGCATTATGAAGTATATGGCAATTCCAAAAAGCAAGGATATAGCATACAACCTTGTTTCACGGCTATTTCAATCTGGAACCATTCACTCATTCCTTCTTCTGTGTTGACTGCACAAACATATCCACGGTAGAGGTCCTTAACGATGTTGACAGTTTTAGATGGTATTCCATACAGACTTAAAATTCTCCATAATGAAGCTCTGTGTATACTATCAAATGCCTTTTTAAAGTCTATGAAGTTCAGTATTAATGGTTTCTGCTTTTCAATATGTTCTTCAAATATTATTCTTAGAGTAACGATCTGGTTGAGACAACTTCTACCTTTTCAAAATCCTGCTTGTTCTTCTCTCATTGCAGTATTCACTATATCTTTAAGTCTATTCAAAATGACCTTGCAAAATACTTTTGACACAACTGATATTAAGGTTACTCTTCTCAAATTGTTACAGTCACTAAGGTTGCCTTTTTTTTTTGGTATTTTAACAATGATTTCTTTTTTCCAATTAGAAGGAACCTTCTCTTCTTTCCAAATCTTGTTAAACATTCTCTGTAGTTGTCTCATGTTGTCACTATTGATAGCTTTTAGTATTTCGGCTGTTATTTCATCTTCACCTGCAGCTTTGTTGTTAGCCATTAAATTCACTGCTGTTTCAATTTCATGCAATTTAATTTTATCTAGGTTGACATTTAGTTATGGGGCTGTTAAGTCAGTTTCAAGGTTTAACAATTCTTTTGGGTGTGGTCGATTAAGTATTTCTTGGAAGTGTTCAGCCCATCTTTGCTTTTGGTCTTTATTTGATGTTAATAGGGTTCCAGTTTTGCTAAGGATTGGTCTTTCTTTAGATGTAATTGTACCTGTTAGCCTCTTTTGTATGTTGTATAAAGTTTTGCTGTCTCCTGTTTTTGCTGCTTTTTCTGCCTCTTTCGCCATATTGTCTATGTATTCTCTTTTATCCCTTCTAGCTGAACTTTTTACTTTCTTGTCTATTCCTTTGTATGTTGCTTTCGCCAGATCTTTTCCAAGATCTGTTTTTGCATTCAACATGTCTAATTTAACGGGTTGTCTTTCATGTATATACTTCCATGTTTTATCTGATATCCATGCTTTTCTATTTGGTTTTTTCAGTCCAGCGCTTGCTTTTGCTGCTGTGATTATGGCTGTGCTGTAAGAATTCCATAACTCATCTATACCTATCTCCTCAACTTCACTGGGTGTTTTGGAATGATTGGCAAGTTCCTGATCGAAATTAATGTTATTATTTTCTTCTTGTAGGCTGTGGCTGTTTATCTTTCTGTGTACTGATTTCTTGTGTTGACTTTTCAATTTTAGTTTTATTTTCCCTACGCACAGGTTGTGATCACCTATAAGCCCTTACATCTATGAGAGATGTTCTGTATTGCTTTCTAATACAAAAATGATCTATCTGGTTTCTAGTTCTGTCATCTGGAGATATCCACGTTGTTTTATGTATCTCTTTGTATGGAAATATTGTGCCTCCACGACCTCTTTTGGACATGTTTCAATTAATCTTTCTCCAATCTGATTTATTGTATCAATTCCTTCTTTCCCCATTACTTTTTCGAAGTCAGTGTTATCTTTTCCTACCTTAGCGTTGAAGTCCCCCATAGCAATTAGGATGTTGTGTTTAGGAACTTTGTTAATAATTTGTTGTAATTTGTTATAGTTTAATTGATGACAGATTAGTGCATACAATCCGTCAAAGTAAAAGCTATCAGTAAAAGGATAGCATTGCTTGTGTCGACAGATCTGTATGCAAGAAAGAGAAATTAAAACTTTCTTTTGTCGTTTAAAAGTTTTCATTTTTATCCCCCTTGTTGAATCAAGCTAGTTTATTTCATACTTGCTATTGGGAAAACTAAGATCTATCTATCTATCTATCTATCTATCTATCTATCTATCTATCTATCTATCTATCTATCTATCTATCTATCTATCTATCTGACTGTCTGTCTGTCTATCTATCTATTTATCTGTCTGTCTATCTATCTCTCTGCCTGCCTGCATGTCTGCCTGCCTGCCTGTCTGCCTGTCTGTCTGCCTGCTTGCCTGTTTGTCTGTTTGCCTGCCTGCCTGTCTATCTGCCTGCATGCCTGTCTGTCTGTCTGTCTGTCACATTCTGCAAGCAAAACTCGACATTTCTCTGTTGGTTATTAAAACAGCAGCGCCCACGACACTTGAATGAACCAGTAATAGATATCATGCCATGCCGTGCCATGCAGTACTATATCGTGCCGTACCATGCCGTACAGTGCCGCACAGTACCATGCCGTGCCATGCAGTACTATATCGTGCCGTACCATGCCGTACAGTGCCGCACAGTACCATGCCGTGCCATGCAGTGCCGTGCTGTATACAGGCAGTGGAGACTACACGGAAAATACTATATATTAATTTAGATTTTACAAACTGAGATTATATCTGGAAGTTTCATGAAGTCCTGCACATAAAGAACATTAACTTAACAGGAAAGAAAGAAGGATACAAATGCTATGTACCTTCTTGTCAGACTGTGATATCAGCATGGGGGGAGGGAGGGCCCCTCACTATGTACCTTCTTGTCAGACTGTGACATCAGCCTGGGGGAGGGAGGGCCCCTCACTATGTACCTTCTTGTCAGACTGTGATATCAGCATGGGGGGAGGGAGGGCCCCTCACTATGTACCTTCTTGTCAGACTGTGACATCAGCCGGGGGGGGGGAGGGCCCCTCACTATGTACCTTCTTGTCAGACTGTGACATCAGCCGGGGGGGAGGGAGGGCCCCTCACTATGTACCTTCTTGTCAGACTGTGACATCAGCCTGGGGGGAGGGAGGGCCCCTCACTATGTACCTTCTTGTCAGACTGTGACATCAGCCGGGGGGGGGGAGGGAGGGCCCCTCACTATGTACCTTCTTGTCAGACTGTGACATCAGCCGGGGGGGGGGAGGGAGGGCCCCTCACTATGTACCTTCTTGTCAGACTGTGACATCAGCCGGGGGGGAGGGAGGGCCCCTCACTATGTACCTTCTTGTCAGACTGTGACATCAGCCTGGGGGAGGGAGGGCCCCTCGCGACGAAGCTGCTGAAGCTCAAGAACACGCTCAGAAGTTCCGGACTCGTGTCTTCCAACGGCTGGACAATCCTTCTCTCTGCTAGATGACAAGAAGGCGCAGGCTGGCCACCTGCTGGCGGTCAAAGCTGTGCTTCATCTCTTTGTGCTTGTTCCTTGTAACAGGCCGTTTCCCCAAGTCTCTTTGTCGCTGCAGAGTGACCCCACTCCTCCCCGACACCCACGATCATGACAAGCCCTGACCCAGGTAAGTCAAGCAGTTCACTGTTATCTACTCTCCATCCAGCTCCACCATCAAAATCTTCAGGACTGAGCTACAAAGAGCAGAAGCTTGGGGGGTACATCAAGATGTTTCCATCAACAACATCAGCAGACCAAGCAAGAAACAGCACATCAAAATGCCATGTCACATTTCAAACAATCATTTTAATGCCATGTCACATTTCAAACAATCATTTTATTGTCATGTCACATTTCAAACAATCATTTTAATGTCATGTCACATTTCAAACAATCACTTGATGTCATGTCACAGTTCAAACAATCACTTGATGTCATGTCACATTTCAAACAATCATTTTATTGTCATGTCACATTTCAAACAATCACTTGATGCCATGTCACATTTCAAACAATCACTTGTATCAGGATGTGTGCAGAAAACTCTCTATTGTAGAGTGCAGAGCAACAAGGCAAAAAAAAGAGCGCAGAGCAACAAGGCAAAAAAAGAGCACAGAGCAACAAGACAAAAAAAGAGCGCAGAGCAACAAGGCAAAAAAAAGAGCACAGAGCAACAAGACAAAAAAAGAGCACAGAGCAACAAGACAAAAAAAGAGCACAGAGCAACAAGACAAAAAAAGAGCACAGAGCAACAAGACAAAAAAAGAGCGCAGAGCAACAAGACCAAAAAAAAGAGCACAGAGCAACAAGACAAAAAAAGAGCACAGAGCAACAAGACCAAAAAAAAGAGCGCAGAGCAACAAGGCAAAAAAAAGAGCGCAGAGCAACAAGGCAAAAAAAAGAGCGCAGAGCAACAAGGCAAAAAAAGAGCACAGAGCAACAAGGCAAAAAAAGAGCGCAGAGCAACAAGGCAAAAAAAAAGAGCGCAGAGCAACAAGGCAAAAAAAGAGCGCAGAGCAACAAGGCAAAAAAAGAGCGCAGAGCAACAAGACAACTCCTTCAAATCATCCCTCCCCCCGCCCATTAAACTCCTTTCCCCTCCCCCAATTAAACTCCTACCCCCTCCCCTCTTTTTTTCCCCTGAGATGGGTCATGACTCTTAGAGGACCTGAAAGTTATTATTACGATTATTATATCCCGTCCAGGAATTGAACCCCAGATCCTCCAGTTGTCACTGCACTCCGAAGTGCATCTTAGCCATTCAGCCAAGCAGGACTGGTATTAGATGTGACAGTCTGAAATTATTTAAAGCTCTCAATGCCTGTTTCCCATACTCCACGGCCAGCATGAGGCCTTTTCTACTGTTCTGAAAGGCTTTTCAATGCCCTTGATTTAGCTTGTCCCTTACTGCCCAGTCGCTGTTTACATGGATCGTGTGCTGATGTTGCTATGGACCTTCTCACTTCCATTTCTACAGCTAGAAGTAAGAACACTTTACGTGATGTCAGGTTTATAGAAAAGCTTTAACCATGTAATACTTATAACACCAGACTTAAACAGCAGAAGTGTAATAACAGCAACCAGCTTCAACCTGTTACGGTACCGATGACTGCAGTACAACTCTGCGACCATTTTAGCCTTCTAGCAAACTCTGTCGTCTGTTCTGACACAACCGGCCACGCCGTCTGGAGCCCAGAGAGAGTTTCTGCACTTCTGCTTCCGTTTCCGGTCTCTGTAACATAAAAAAGAACAACTTTATTGGACAGAGAAAGCGGGCGGAGAAGTGTGTGTGCAAGAATTTGTTACAGAAGCTGTGTTGATAGTTTCTCACTACAAAAAGCGAACAAAGTTCTTGGATTCAACTTGAAACGTGGTTGGATATCTTTTGTAAGTTCTTTTTTTTCTTCTAAAATAATTATCGTAATTTGAATATATATATATATATATATATATATATATATATATATATATATATATATAACTTAAGTATGTACATATTGACGTGCTATGATAGTCTGGAGAAGTCGCAGGTGGAAATATCACACCTGTTGTGTCTTGTTAACAGATAAGGCTTATTCGTGCTTTTTTGTTTATATTGTAAATCTTATTTCTATTGCCTCATTATAGTGACCTCGTTTGTAGTTGATATAAGCAGTGTTAAGATATTCACTTGCAAGGTGTCCAAGATATAATTTGTTTCTTTGTTTTATCGCTGCTTAATCAGAAACTGTAAACTCTAAATACGTAGAATCTTGTTTATGAGGTTGGCTAATTATAGAGATAGACTCTATATACGTAGAGTCTTGTTTATGAGGTTGGCTAATTATAGAGATAGACTCTATATACGTAGAGTCTTATTTATGAGGTTGGCTAACTACAGAGATAGACTTTATATATATAAAGTCTTATTTATGGGATTGGCTAATTGTAGAGATAGACTTTATATACGTAGAGTCTTATTTATGAGGTTGGCTAATTATAGAGATAGACTCTATAGGGTCTTATTTATGAGGTTGGCTAACTACAGAGATAGACTTTATATATGTAAAGTCTTATTTATGGGATTGGCTAATTGTAGAGATAGACTTTATATACGTAGAGTCTTATTTATGAGGTTGGCTAATTATAGAAGTAGACTCTATAGAGTCTCTTTTATGAGGTTGGCTAATTATAGAGATAGACTCTATATACGTAGAGTCTTATTTAAGAGATTGGCTAATTATAGAGATAAACTCGGTATACGTTGCTTTTTATTCATTACGGTGGCTAATTAGAGAAATAAACTCGATATACGTCACTTCTTACGTGCGTAGTGCAGGAACATACAGACAGCTCCCCCTGGCGGTGTCTTTTATTTTTTTATGTTTTGAAATTTATAATTATAAATTTCATATGAAATGTACACAATATAGACGGAGTCACTGACAGCTATTATTGAGTAAAGATGCTGGGCTGTGTAGATGTGCTCCGAATGACCGACAACTCACTACCAAAAAAAATAGCACTAAGATGGACACCACAGGGGAACAGAAGAAAGGGTCTACCAAAGGAGAAATGGAGAAGAACAGCAGAGGGAAGGTTGAGCAATAGAGGGCTCACCTGGGCAAGAGATGGGGGGAAAAGGCGAAGGACAAGCGTTTGTGGAAAACCCTTGCGGAAGCCTCATGTGCCTTGGGCACTTAAGGTTCAGAGGAAAGATAAATAAATATATATGAAATATTTAAACAAATATTGTAAACCCGTGTAGCCATGGCTATATAATGTAACTTCCTGGAAATTCTAATTTGAGAGAGTGTATAGTAAATAAAAGCGCCATTAATAATAAATACACAGCAACTGCCTGAAACTCTCTAGAGAAATGTGTCTTTACCAAGACAAGTTTTTGACAACGTTGAAGATGATCATGTTCAAGACCTGCATGAATCAATTAGATCTTAGATGATGAAGACCTCGTAGATTTTAGCTTATGAAGAACTCGTAGATCTTAGCTTATGAAGAATTCGTAGATCTTAGCTTATGAAGAATTCGTAGATCTTAGCTTATGAAGAATTCGTAGATCTTAGCTTACGAAGAATTCGTAGATCTTAGCTTATGAAGAATTCGTAGATCTTAGCTTATGAAGAATTCGTAGATCTTAGCTTATGAAGAATTCGTAGATCTTAGCTTATGAAGAATTCGTAGATCTTAGCTTATGAAGAATTCGTAGATCTTAGCTTATGAAGAATTCGTAGGTCTTAGCTTATGAAAAACTCGCGGAACTAAATAGACAGGCATTTGATGAGAAGAGAATAGAAGATAGAGGCACAGTTTCAGCAGAAAAAAAAACAATAGATTTAAAAACAAGATAAACTGAAGTCGATGTTAACCTTTGTTGATGAATTAATAAACATTATATGAGGCTGTGATGACCTGCCTGCGTTAAGATGATGGACGAGCGATTCAAGCAAATCAGTTTGCGAATAGGTCAGAGTGTCGGCAACACAAGATTGTGTAGCTGTGTCATAACTGCTGGGCTGTGTAGCTGTGTCATAACTGCTGGGCTGTGTAGCTGTGTCATAACTACTGGGCTGTAGGAATACGTCATTTCTAACATCGGCCAGTCGTAGAAATCAACATGTGTACACCTGACTCTTGTACTGAGCTAACCAGGCTCACAGATAAGTCTCCCTTGTTTCCCAGAGATGCAAACAAGTGAAACTCATAAAACGTGTCAGGGAACCAGCAGGAACATCGACTAAGTCTGCAGCAACCTCTGCTGCTTGGAAGGGACAACAGTTAAATCTGTAGCAGGTTCAGCTGCTGGGAAGGGACAACAGCTACATTGGCATCAGCTTCAGCTGATGAGAAGGGACAATAGCTAAGTATGCAGCAACTTTAGCTGCTGGGATGGGACAACAACTAAGTCTGCAGCAAATTCAGCTGCTGGATGGGACAACAACTAAGTCTGCAGCAAATTCAGCTGCTGGGATGGGACAACAACTAATTCTGCAGCAAATTCAGCTGCTGGGATGGGACAACAACTAAGTCTGCAGCAAATTCAGCTGCTGGGATGGGACAACAACTAAGTCTGCAGCAAATTCAGCTGCTGGGATGGGACAACAACTAAGTCTGCAGCAAATTCAGCTGCTGGGATGGGACACAACTAAGTCTGCAGCAAATTCAGCTGCTGGGATGGGACAACAACTAAGTCTGCAGCAAATTCAGCTGCTGGGATGGGACAACAACTAAGTCTGCAGCAAATTCAGCTGCTGGGATGGGACAACAACTAAGTCTGCAGCAAATTCAGCTGCTGAGATGGGACAACAACTAAGTCTGCAGTAAATTCAGCTGCTGGGATGGGACAACAACTAAGTCTGCAGCAAATTCAGCTGCTGGGATGGGACAACAAGTCTGCAGCAAATTCAGCTGCTGGGATGGGACAACAAGTCTGCAGCAAATTCAGCTGCTGGGATGGGACAACAACTAAGTCTGCAGCAAATTCAGCTGCTGGGATGGGACAACAACTAAGTCTGCAGCAAATTCAGCTGCTGGGATGGGACAACAAGTCTGCAGCAAATTCAGCTGCTGGGATGGGACAACAAGTCTGCAGCAAATTCAGCTGCTGGGATGGGACAACAACTAAGTCTGCAGCAAATTCAGCTGCTGGGATGGGACAACAACTAAGTCTGCAGCAAATTCAGCTGCTGAGATGGGACAACAACTAAGTCTGCAGTAAATTCAGCTGCTGGGATGGGACAACAACTAAGTCTGCAGCAAATTCAGCTGCTGGGATGGGACAACAACTAAGTCTGCAGTAAATTCAGCTGCTGGGATGGGACAACAACTAAGTCTGCAGTAAATTCAGCAGCTAGGATGGGACTACTGAAACGGGAAGAAGAATAATATGTCTTATTAACAGTTTCATTGTCAGATGACAGTGCCAGGTCGGTACGCGCAGGCGCAGTCATCTTTCTCCATCTCGCTCGATCCTCCGTGTCTCGAATCAAACCGACTGCTGTTTTCCCGTCAAACCATACAATCAGGTCATCCGGGTATTTCTGTCTTCTCCGCCATGTTTGTCTTGTGCCATTTATCTCTGTAGCCATGGCTAATTTGTCGAGACATTTACATCCGCCGACGTGTCCGAGAAACTTTGATTGTCTTCTTTCTGATGTACAGCACTAGTTTGAGATGTTGTCTTCAGATGTTTAGTGCTATATTATCTAATTATTATTTAGAGATTACAACGCGTTGTACCGTGTTTCGAGTTTTACGTGCAAAGAATTAGATATTTCATACGAACCTTGAAGATTTTGTTTCTTCTGGAACCTCTCACATAACGCGTCATTTCAACAGGAAATCCGTGTCTGATACAAGTCGTTTCGATATATGCCGCGTTTCTTTTCTGGCAACATATCTAGGACGTATATAGAGCATCCTTGTATGTGGGTTATCTACTCAGCAAGAAAGAGGGCTTACTGTGTATAATTTCAACTAATTTTTCCCGTTTCGTTCGAATTTTGTCTTAACTAAGAAGTTTTTTTTTTTTTTTTTTGCTTTTTTTGCGTAAACGCAGGATGTTGGAGTTCAAACAAGGAGGAGGGGGGCAAGCTGCAGAAAGTAGTGCAAAAATCAAACCCAGCGGATGAAGCCGTGCGGATGAATAACAACTGCAGATTTTGCAAATTTTGAGAGATTGTGCTGCATCAGATCGCTCGTTTTTTTTTTTCATTTCGAACTGTTGTTTTATTATTTTCTTTTTTCGCATTTCAGCATCCATGAAAGGCAGAAAAGTAAACATAATGTAAGGATGCACTGAAATGTATTAACAAGTAAAGTAAGTAACTGTCCCGTATTATACAGAACAATCTTGTATTTTAAAGATTTGTCCCAGGAATCGTATTACTTCGATCAGAAGGCCTAAACATATGTTCCCTATTTTTTTTTTAAAATGTCCCATTTTGTCCCGTGTATACTCGTAGTTTTAATTTTCTTAGTGATAGTGTTGGCATTTTGAAGACACTTCACTCTGTCATGGAGAAGAACAGCAGAGGGGATGTTGAGCAATAGAGTGTCGGCAACACAGGATTGTGTAGCTGTGTCATAACTGCTGGACTGTATAGTTGTGTCATAACTGCTGGGCTGTGTAGCTGTGTCATAACTGCTGGACTGTATAGTTGTGTCATAACTGCTGGACTGTATAGTTGTGTCATAACTGCTGGACTGTATAGTTGTGTCATAACTGCTGGGCTGTGTAGATGTGCTCCGAATGACCGACAACTCACTACCAAAAAAATAGCACTAAGATGGACACCACAGGGGAACAGAAGAAAGGGTCTACCAAAGGAGACATGGAGAAGAACAGCAGAGGGGATGTTGAGCAATAGAGTGTCGGCAACACAGGATTGTGTAGCTGTGTCATAACTGCTGGACTGTATAGTTGTGTCATAACTGCTGGGCTGTATAGCTGTGTCATAACTGCTGGGCTGTGTAGCTGTGTCATAACTGCTGGACTGTATAGTTGTGTCATAACTGCTGGGCTGTATAGCTGTGTCATAACTGCTGGGCTGTGTAGCTGTGTCATAACTGCTGGGCTGTGTAGCTGTGTCATAACTGCTGGGCTGTGTAGCTGTGTCATAACTGCTGGGCTGTGTAGCTGTGTCATAACTGCTGGGCTGTGTAGCTGTGTCATAACTGCTGGACTGTGTAGCTGTGTCATAACTGCTGGGCTGTGTAGCTGTGTCATAACTACTGGGCTGTAGGAATACGTCATTTCTAACATCGGCCAGTCGTAGAAATCAACATGTGTACACCTGACTCTTGTACTGAGCTAATCAGGTTCACAGATAAGTCTCCCTTGTTTCCCAGAGATGCAAACAAGTGAAACTCATAAAACGTGTCAGGGAACCAGCAGGAACATCGACTAAGTCTGCAGCAACCTCTGCTGCTTGGAAGGGACAACAGTTAAATCTGCAGCAGGTTCAGCTGCTGGGAAGGGACAACAGCTACATTGGCATCAGCTTCAGCTGATGAGAAGGGACAATAGCTAAGTATGCAGCAACTTTAGCTGCTGGGATGGGACAACAACTAAGTCTGCAGCAAATTCAGCTGCTGGGATGGGACAACAACTAAGTCTGCAGCAAATTCAGCTGCTGGGATGGGACAACAACTAAGTCTGCAGCAAATTCAGCTGCTGGGATGGGACTACTGAAACGGGAAGAAGAATAATATGTCTTATTAACAGTTTCATTGTCAGATGACAGTGCCAGGTCGGTACGCGCAGGCGCAGTCATCTTTCTCCATCTCGCTCGATCCTCCGTGTCTCGAATCAAACCGACTGCTGTTTTCCCGTCAAACCATACAATCAGGTCATCCGGGTATTTCTGTCTTCTCCGCCATGTTTGTCTTGTGCCATTTATCTCTGTAGCCATGGCTAATTTGTCGAGACATTTACATCCGCCGACGTGTCCGAGAAACTTTGATTGTCTTCTTTCTGATGTACAGCACTAGTTTGAGATGTTGTCTTCAGATGTTTAGTGCTATATTATCTAATTATTATTTAGCGATTACAACGCGTTGTACCGTGTTTCGAGTTTTACGTGCAAAGAATTAGATATTTCATATGAACCTTGAAGATTTTGTTTCTTCTGGAACCTCTCACATAACGCATCATTTCAGCAGGAAATCCGTGTCTGATACAAGTCGTTTCGGTATATGCCGCGTTTCTTTTCTGGCAACATATCTAGGACGTATATAGAGCATCCTTGTATGTGGGTTATCTACTCAGCAAGAAAGAGGGCTTACTGTGTATAATTTCAACTAATTTTTCCCGTTTCGTTCGAATTTTGTCTTAACTAAGAAGTTTTTTTTTTTTTTTTTTGCTTTTTTTGCGTAAACGCAGGATGTTGGAGTTCAAACAAGGAGGAGGGGGGCAAGCTGCAGAAAGTAGTGCAAAAATCAAACCCAGCGGATGAAGCCGTGCGGATGAATAACAACTGCAGATTTTGCAAATTTTGAGAGATTGTGCTGCATCAGATCGCTCGTTTTTTTTTTTCATTTCGAACTGTTGTTTTATTATTTTCTTTTTTCGCATTTCAGCATCCATGAAAGGCAGAAAAGTAAACATAATGTAAGGATGCACTGAAATGTATTAACAAGTAAAGTAAGTAACTGTCCCGTATTATACAGGACAATCTTGTATTTTAAAGATTTGTCCCAGGAATCGTATTACTTCGATCAGAAGGCCTAAACATATGTTCCCTATTTTTTTTTTAAAATGTCCCATTTTGTCCCGTGTATACTCGTAGTTTTAATTTTCTTAGTGATAGTGTTGGCACTTTGAAGACACTTCACTCTGTAGAGAACTACAAGTAAGCCTGATTGCCACATTTGTAAATAAAGTTGTAAAACTTGATTACTGAGTAAAATAATAAAGTTGTAAAACTTGATTACTGAGTAAAATAATAAAGTTGTAAAACTTGATTACTGAGTAAAATAATAAAGTTATAAAACTTGATTACTGAGTAAAATAATAAAGTTGTAAAACTTGATTACTGAGTAAAATAATAAAGTTATAAAACTTGATTACTGAGTAAAATAATAAAGTTATAAAACTTGATTACTGAGTAAAATAATAAAGTTATAAAACTTGATTACTGAGTAAAATAATAAAGTTGTAAAACTTGATTACTGAGTAAAATAATAAAGTTGTAAAACTTGATTACTGAGTAAAATAATAAAGTTGTAAAACTTGATTACTGAGTAAAATAATAAAATGATAATACGGGTTAAAATTTCAAGTTAAAACAGAGAGTTAAAGTAGAATTAGAAAAGGGAGCATAGTTTATATATTTGTAGACACACGAGCGCTGGTGTAGCGCAGTGGTTGCACATTCGTGTTTAACGTGGATGGTTGGGAGTTCAGCGACTGCAGTAGTTGTTCTATTTATCTTAGGATTCTCTCCGAGCTGGAGAAGGACAGGAAGCTGGATGTGATGGTGGTCATATTACTCTGTAATGCACGTACAAGTTCAGAATAACATAAACATTATCGCCGTATCTTGTACACGTCACAGTGACATAGAACTTGCATCTTACATCCTTCCCGTGCCGTTAAACGTCACATAGGGCTCACATAGTTGTTTGCCAGGTTTTTCTGTTTTCAGCGAGTTTTTCAACCTCATCAAGGGTAATTATGCCCACTAAACTGGCTTCTCCTAACATTGTCCTCTTTAGAGTTTCACGTGACCGACTTCTTTGTCTTCGGCCTGTTATGTTCCACTTGATAGCTTGTTTTGGTATTCTCTAACTGGTATAAAGTGGAATGAATTTAAGAACAACACAGAGATAAGACAGATGATCAAACCACAATCTGTCTCATGTGTGATCAGAAAAAAGAAGATGGACATATATAGACCATGTGATGAGAAGACATAGAACTTGGACATATATAGACCATGTGATGAGAAGACATAGAACTTGGACATATATAGACCATGTGATGAGAAGACATAGAACTTGGACATATAGACCATGTGATGAGAAGACATAGAACTTGGACATATATAGACCATGTGATGAGAAGACATAGAACTTGGACATATATAGACCATGTGATGAGAAGACATAGAACTTGGACATATATAGACCATGTGATGAGAAGACATAGAACTTGGACATATATAGACCATGTGATGAGAAGACATAGAACTTGGACATATATAGACCATGTGATGAGAAGACATAGAACTAGTCAGGAAAAATGTGAACACCAGCGTCACGTGTCTTATGTATGTCACATTGACATAGAACGCGTTTGTTTCCTACGTCTTTGTATAAATGCTTGCAGCATCTTATATCATCATCTTTTCGTGCCGTTAAACATAGGGCTCTCATTGTGCCATATTTTTCTGCTCTGAGCGAGCTCTTCCAACCCGGTCAAGGGATCTTAAGCCCATGATTTACATCTCCGAACAATGTCCTCTTTAGAGTCCCCCCCCCCCCCTTGGCCTGAAGTGTCCCACATGATAGTTTGTTTTGGGATTCTCCGACTGTTTCTTCTCACCACGTGACCGACATATGTCCAGTTCCTTTTCTTGATTACTGATGAGACAGGCTGTTGTGTGCTCATTTTCCTTATCTCTGCGCTGGTCTTGAATTCGCTTCACTGTATACAGAGTATGCACGCAGATTTCTGTAAATAAAACTACAAAATTAGCTTCGCGATAAGTAGTCTGTGATGCTAATATGGTAATATACGTAATGTAAAGAAATCTTTCTCCGTTCGCCTTCTTCAGATAAAAGAAAGAGATTTTCTTTAAGTAATGGAGAAATTCAACTATAAGTTAAAGGAAAATGATGAAGGTAAAAAGAACACAAAAACCGAGAAAACTTGGCCAAGATAAGTGTCAGGTAATCTTAACTTGACCAAGATAAGTGTCAGTTAACCTTAACTTGGCCAAGATAACTGTCAGGTAACCTTAACTTGGCCAAGATAAGTGTCAGTTAACCTTAACTTGGCCAAGATAAGTGTCAGTTAAACTTAACTTAGCCAAGATAAGTGTCAGTTAACCTTAACTTAGCCAAGATAAGTGTCAGTTAACCTTAACTTGGCCAAGATAAGTGTCAGTTAACCTTAACTTGGCCAAGATAAGTGTCAGTTAACCTTAACTTGGCCAAGATAAGTGTCAGTTAACCTTAACTTGGCCAAGATAAGTGTCAGTTAACCTTAACTTAGCCAAGATAAGTGTCAGTTAATCGTAACTTGGCCAAGATAAGCGTCATTTAATCTTAACATTTAGATCAAGATTCTCAAAATTCCAGTGAAATACCAAAGCTCTCTGATCTGGAATGTAAAACCAAAGATTTCAGAACTGGAGTGAAAAACCAAAGCTCTAAGAAATCAAATGGAAGGCTAAAGTTCTCAGAACGCGAATGAAAGGTCAAAGTTATCAGACCAGCAGCAGTCAGCGATCAAAGTTCTTTGAATCTGAATAAATGTCTAAAAGTCCTTAGAATTCGAAATAAAAGACCTAAGTTCTCGAAGTTCGACTGCGAGATCAAAGTTTTAGGATTCCTAAAAGAGACCAAGATTCTCAGAATTGCAACGCTTAAACTACGAAACAAATCTTCAGCTTTTTTCACATAAAACACTGAAAGCGAAATCAGGAACTGAACTTTGAGCGAAGGTTAAAACGTTACCAGACTCTAGGAAACACTGTGTTCGAGAAGGTTTACAAGGAAATTTACATTCTTTCAAGTTCTCGTCTTTTATCGTTTAGTAAATATGGCGAATGATCGTATGGCTTTTCGTTTATTATGCCTGGGGCCGGTAGGCATAGATGATCATGCTTCTCCATTCTTGTGCTGTATCAGGTCAGTTGCCTTTCTCTTCCTGTGTCACTTCGTCGGTCAGCCAATGTGTGTGTGTCTCTCTCTTTCTCTCTATCTCTTTCTCTCTATCTCGTTCTCTCTCTCTCTCCCTCTCTCTCTCTTTCTCTCTATCTCTTTCTTTAGAACTTGGACATATATAGACCATGTGATGAGAAGACATAGAACTTGGACATATATAGACCATGTGATGAGAAGACATAGAACTTGGACATATATAGACCATGTGATGAGAAGACATAGAACTAGTCAGGAAAAATGTGAACACCAGCGTCACGTGTCTTATGTATGTCACATTGACATAGAACGCGTTTGTTTTCTACGTCCTTGTATAAATGCTTGCAGCATCTCATATCATCATCTTTTCGTGCCGTTAAACATAGGGCTCTCATTGTGCCATATTTTTCTGCTCTGAGCGAGCTCTTCCAACCCGGTCAAGGGATCTTAAGCCCATGATTTACATCTTCGAACAATGTCCTCTTTAGAGTGTCCCCCTCCCCCTTGGCCTGAAGTGTCCCACATGATAGTTTGTTTTGGGATTCTCCGACTGTTTCTTCTCACCACGTGGCCGACATATGTCCAGTTCCTTTTCTTGATTACTGATGAGACAGGCTGTTGTGTGCTCATTTTTCTTATCTCTGCGCTGGTCTTGAATTCGCTTCACTGTATACAGAGTATGCACGCAGATTTCTGTAAATAAAACTGTACAAAATTAGCTTCGCGATAAGTAGTCTGTGATGCTAATTTGGTAATATACTTAATTTAAAGAAATCTTTCTCCGTTCGCCTTCTTCAGATAAAAGAAAGAGATTTTCTTTAAGTAATGGAGAAATTCAACTATAAGTTAAAGGAAAATGATGAAGGTAAAAAGAACACAAAACCGAGAAAACTTGACCAAGATAAGTGTCAGGTAATCTTAACTTGACCAAGATAAGTGTCAGTTAACCTTAACTTGGCCAAGATAACTGTCAGGTAACCTTAACTTGGCCAAGATAAGTGTCAGGTAACCTTAACTTGGCCAAGATAAGTGTTAGTTAAACTTAGTTTGGCCAAAATAAGTGTCAGTTAACCTTAACTTAGCCAAGATAAGTGTCAGTTAACCTTAACTTGGCCAAGATAAGTGTCAGTTAACCTTAACTTGGCCAAGATAAGTGTCAGTTAATCGTAACTTGGCCAAGATAAGTGTCAGTTAACCTTAACTTGGCCAAGATAAGTGTCAGTTAATCGTAACTTGGCCAAGATAAGTGTCAGTTAATCGTAACTTGGCCAAGATAAGCGTCATTTAATATTAACATTTAGATCAAGATTCTCAAAATTCCAGTGAAATACCAAAGCTCTCTGATCTGGAATGTAAAACCAAAGATTTCAGAACTGGAGTGAAAAACCAAAGCTCTAAGAAATCAAATGGAAGACTAAAGTTCTCAGAACAGGAATGAAAGGTCAAAGTTATCAGACCAGCAGCAGTCAGCGATCAAAGTTCTTTGAATCTGAATAAATGTCTAAAAGTCCTTAGAATTCGAAATAAAAGACCTAAGTTCTCGAAGTTCGACTGCGAGATCAAAGTTTTAGGATTCCTAAAAGAGGCCAAGATTCTCAGAATTGCAACGCTTAAACTACGAAACAAATCTTCAGCTTTTTTCACATAAAACACTGAAAGCGAAATCAGGAACTGAACTTTGAGCGAATGTTAAAACGCTACCAGACTGTAGGAAACACTGTGTTCCAGAAGGTTTACAAGGAAATTTACATTCTTTCAAGTTCTCGTCTTTTATCGTTTAGTAAATATGGCGAATGATCGTATGGCTTTTCGTTTATTATGCCTGGGGCCGGTAGGCATAGATGATCATGCTTCTCCATTCTTGTGCTGTATCAGGTCAGTTGCCTTTCTCTTCCTGTGTCACTTCGTCGGCCAGCCAATGTGTGTGTGTCTCTCTCTTTCTCTCTATCTCTTTCTCTCTCTCTCTCTCTCTCTCTCTCTCCCTCTCTCTCTCCCTCTCTCTCTTTCTCCATATGATACATCTTTTTCCACATGTTGCATCTTTCTCCAAGACCGCATGTCTTATTTGCTTTGTGTTTTTGTTTTTATTCTTTATTGTCCAAGCCTCACTAGCAGATATGTTGTTCCTTGTCTTGCTGTCTTCGTTGTGTATCTTTCCCTGTGGAGGTGACAAGTATACTGAGCTCGAGCGTTTTCCCCAACTGACTTGTTGTATCAAACAGTAGCCTAGAAGGAAGCTATGTTGTGGGGAGGGGGGGGGGGAAGAACAGCGCTTCTCAGATGGTCAGACAAGTGCCCTTCGAACAAGTATTCCGGCCCTACTTCCGACACACTATGTGAGGCTTGGCTCCAGAGGTCTGTGAGTTGCTGATTTATAACCTCTTCCTGGACTTTACTCACACGTTCACCTCGGCTACATTACGAGTGCTACATTACTTTTCTCACTATCAGTGATCTTCTTCTTCTTCTTCTACTTCTTTCAAAAGGACTTCGGTTAAGTTCTATCACAGTTACGCGCCCTGAAAGCCTCTACAAATCCTGGTGTCCTATTTCTGTCTTACTTCTGGAGTTTTACTTCTGGTGTCTTATTTCTGGAGTCTTACTTCTGGAGTCTTACTTCTGGAGTCTTACTTCTGGAGTCTTACTTCTGGTGTTTTACTTATGGTGTCTTACTTCTGGTGTTTTACTCCTGGTGTCTTATTCTTGGAGTCTTACTTTTGGTGTCTTACTTCTGGTGTCTTATTTCTGGTGTCCTACTTTTGATGTCTTATTTCTGATGTCTTACTTTTGATGTCTTATTTCTGGTGTCTTACTTTTGATGTCTTATGTCTGGTGTCTTACTTTTGATGTCTTATTTCTGGTGTCTTACTTTTGATGTCTTATTTCTGGTATCTTATTTCTGGTATCTTATTTCTGGTATCTTATTACTGATGTCTTATTTCTGGTGTCTTATTTCTGGTGTCTTATTTGTGTCGTGAAAAACTCTTCCCTAGTTTGATTTTCTTCCCTCTCTTTATTTACCTGCTTGGAGGGGGTGGGGGTAACTGAGTTTGTCTACTTTGAAAAACTTTATCTGCAATTTATCAACTCACGCTAGAACAGAACATCAACCTGCAGGGCGGGACACACTGGTGCATGTCTGTCAGTGTATAGAGGAAATGACTAAGAGTGTACAGTGGAGCCTGCAGCAGACTGGCAAACAGAAAAATAAAGTCTGCGTACGTTCCTGTAGCATCTAAAGATCTATATTACCGGAACAAAAATATACTTCAGCGATGTTTATAACCACAGATCCCCCCTCCCCCTCAAGCTCCCCCCCCCCTCCTGTTGAATCCAGATTTATGAAGTTCATTTGAGTACTAGTCCAACACAAAACTCAAAAACTATATCTCGGATCAGAAAGCGAAACGAAGAAAACCCCACAAAAAGAAACGTACGGAACCTGTATTCAACGTTTCCCAAGTCTTAGCTTCGTGTACTTCCAATAAATCGTTGAGACATATATAGTTATGAGAGTAAACAGGAGAGTTGGTGTAATTCTATGCTATTGCCTCCACAAATTGGTCGAAAATATAGTAAAAAGTACAAGACACGCATTCCCTCCCCCACCCCCGGCAGGTAAAATTATGTGGAATTTGATTTCATTTCTTTTTGAACGCACAAAAAAGTCTATAAAGACTTGGCTTGCGTATAACACGTTCGGAGACGCCGGTAAAATATTGACCTGGCGATTGATGGGGCCATAAGTTCAGCCCAGTCACGTGATGTAGCCAGACACTAATCTTTAGATTCTTGAAGCTCTAAACCACGCCCAGAGTAAGCCATAAGATTCAATACATGTACGTTTCTTTATGTCAGTTTATTAACTCTTTCATCAATACATGCACGTTTCTTTATGTCAGTTTATTAACTCTTTCATCAATACACGAATGTTTCTTTATGTCAGTTTATTAACTCTTTCATCAATACATGCACGTTTCTTTATGTCAGTTTATTAACTCTTTCATCAATACATGCACGTTTCTTTATGTCAGTTTATTAACTCTTTCATCAATACACGAATGTTTCTCTATGCCTTTTTATTAACTCTTTTATCAATACGCGAATGTTTCTTTATGTCAGTTTATTAAATCGTTTCATGTGTCGAGATAAAGTAGTTATATAAATTCAGTATTTCTCATTTAATTTTCTTTATATTCTCATTTTCTTTGCAAAGTAACAAGGTAAAGTAATACTGTAAAGTAACAATGTAAAGTAATGCTGTGAAGTTACATTGTAAAGTACTTCAATAATAATGGATATATGGTAGAAGCTTTCTTCAGTAACGTTTTTATCACTTGGTTATACTGTGTATTATATTTGCGCTGTTAATCTAAGGAGATGGTTTTGAAGTGGGCAGGTCTCAGATGGTCAGACAAGTGCCCTTCGAACACGTATTCCGGCCCTACTTCCGACACACTATGTGAGGCATGGCTCCAGAGGTCTGTGAGTTGCTGATTTATAACTTCTTCGTGGACTTTACTCACACGTTCACGTCGGCTACATTACGAGTGCTACATTACTTTTCTCACTATCAGTGATCTTCTTCTTCTTCTTCTTCTTCTACTTCTTTCAAAAGGACTTGGGTTAAGTTCTATCACAGTTACGCGCCCTGAAAGCCTCTACAAATCCTGGTGTCCTATTTCTGTCTTACTTCTGGAGTTTTACTTCTGGTGTCTTATTTCTGGAGTCTTACTTCTGGAGTCTTACTTCTGGAGTCTTACTTCTGGAGTCTTACTTCTGGTGTTTTACTTATGGTGTCTTACTTCTGGTGTTTTACTCCTGGTGTCTTATTCTTGGAGTCTTACTTTTGGTGTCTTACTTCTGGTGTCTTATTTCTGGTGTCCTACTTTTGATGTCTTATTTCTGATGTCTTACTTTTGATGTCTTATTTCTGGTGTCTTACTTTTGATGTCTTATGTCTGGTGTCTTACTTTTGATGTCTTATTTCTGGTGTCTTACTTTTGATGTCTTATTTCTGGTATCTTATTTCTGGTATCTTATTTCTGGTATCTTATTACTGATGTCTTATTTCTGGTGTCTTATTTCTGGTGTCTTATTTGTGTCGTGAAAAACTCTTCCCTAGTTTGATTTTCTTCCCTCTCTTTATTTACCTGCTTGGAGGGGGTGGGGGTAACTGAGTTTGTCTACTTTGAAAAACTTTATCTGCAATTTATCAACTCACGCTAGAACAGAACATCAACCTGCAGGGCGGGACACACTGGTGCATGTCTGTCAGTGTATAGAGGAAATGACTAAGAGTGTACAGTGGAGCCTGCAGCAGACTGGCAAACAGAAAAATAAAGTCTGCGTACGTTCCTGTAGCATCTAAAGATCTATATTACCGGAACAAAAATATACTTCAGCGATGTTTATAACCACAGATCCCCCCTCCCCCTCAAGCTCCCCCCCCCCTCCTGTTGAATCCAGATTTATGAAGTTCATTTGAGTACTAGTCCAACACAAAACTCAAAAACTATATCTCGGATCAGAAAGCGAAACGAAGAAAACCCCACAAAAAGAAACGTACGGAACCTGTATTCAACGTTTCCCAAGTCTTAGCTTCGTGTACTTCCAATAAATCGTTGAGACATATATAGTTATGAGAGTAAACAGGAGAGTTGGTGTAATTCTATGCTATTGCCTCCACAAATTGGTCGAAAATATAGTAAAAAGTACAAGACACGCATTCCCTCCCCCACCCCCGGCAGGTAAAATTATGTGGAATTTGATTTCATTTCTTTTTGAACGCACAAAAAAGTCTATAAAGACTTGGCTTGCGTATAACACGTTCGGAGACGCCGGTAAAATATTGACCTGGCGATTGATGGGGCCATAAGTTCAGCCCAGTCACGTGATGTAGCCAGACACTAATCTTTAGATTCTTGAAGCTCTAAACCACGCCCAGAGTAAGCCATAAGATTCAATACATGTACGTTTCTTTATGTCAGTTTATTAACTCTTTCATCAATACATGCACGTTTCTTTATGTCAGTTTATTAACTCTTTCATCAATACACGAATGTTTCTTTATGTCAGTTTATTAACTCTTTCATCATACATGCACGTTTCTTTATGTCAGTTTATTAACTCTTTCATCATACATGCACGTTTCTTTATGTCAGTTTATTAACTCTTTCATCAATACACGAATGTTTCTCTATGCCTTTTTATTAACTCTTTTATCAATACGCGAATGTTTCTTTATGTCAGTTTATTAAATCGTTTCATGTGTCGAGATAAAGTAGTTATATAAATTCAGTATTTCTCATTTAATTTTCTTTATATTCTCATTTTCTTTGCAAAGTAACAAGGTAAAGTAATACTGTAAAGTAACAATGTAAAGTAATGCTGTGAAGTTACATTGTAAAGTACTTCAATAATAATGGATATATGGTAGAAGCTTTCTTCAGTAACGTTTTTATCACTTGGTTATACTGTGTATTATATTTGCGCTGTTAATCTAAGGAGATGGTTTTGAAGTGGGCAGGTATCAGACGTTGCAAGATTTTGCCAAGAATCATCTTGCTGGGCACATTCTTCCATGGCTGACTCCATCAATGCAGGATCTGCATAACCGGCCACAATGACAGCAACCAATGTCTTTGCTGCAGGATCTGCATAACCGGCCACAGTGACAGCAAGCAATGTCTATGCTGCAGGATCTGCCCGGCCACAGTGACAGCAAGCAATATCTGTGCTGTAGCATCTAAAGATCTATATTACCGGAACAAAAATATACTTCAGCGATGTTTATAACCACAGATCCCCCCTCCCCCTCAAGCTCCCCCCCCCCCTCCTGTTGAATCCAGATTTATGAAGTTCATTTGAGTACTAGTCCAACACAAAACTCAAAAACTATATCTCGGATCAGAAAGCGAAACGAAGAAAACCCCACAAAAAGAAACGTACGGAACCTGTATTCAACGTTTCCCAAGTCTTAGCTTCGTGTACTTCCAATAAATCGTTGAGACATATATAGTTATGAGAGTAAACAGGAGAGTTGGTGTAATTCTATGCTATTGCCTCCACAAATTGGTCGAAAATATAGTAAAAAGTACAAGACACGCATTCCCTCCCCCACCCCCGGCAGGTAAAATTATGTGGAATTTGATTTCATTTCTTTTTGAACGCACAAAAAAGTCTATAAAGACTTGGCTTGCGTATAACACGTTCGGAGACGCCGGTAAAATATTGACCTGGCGATTGATGGGGCCATAAGTTCAGCCCAGTCACGTGATGTAGCCAGACACTAATCTTTAGATTCTTGAAGCTCTAAACCACGCCCAGAGTAAGCCATAAGATTCAATACATGTACGTTTCTTTATGTCAGTTTATTAACTCTTTCATCAATACATGCACGTTTCTTTATGTCAGTTTATTAACTCTTTCATCAATACACGAATGTTTCTTTATGTCAGTTTATTAACTCTTTCATCATACATGCACGTTTCTTTATGTCAGTTTATTAACTCTTTCATCATACATGCACGTTTCTTTATGTCAGTTTATTAACTCTTTCATCAATACACGAATGTTTCTCTATGCCTTTTTATTAACTCTTTCATCAATACACGAATGTTTCTTTATGTCAGTTTATTAAATCGTTTCATGTGTCGAGATAAAGTAGTTATATAAATTCAGTATTTCTCATTTAATTTTCTTTATATTCTCATTTTCTTTGCAAAGTAACAAGGTAAAGTAATACTGTAAAGTAACAATGTAAAGTAATGCTGTGAAGTTACATTGTAAAGTACTTCAATAATAATGGATATATGGTAGAAGCTTTCTTCAGTAACGTTTTTATCACTTGGTTATACTGTGTATTATATTTGCGCTGTTAATCTAAGGAGATGGTTTTGAAGTGGGCAGGTATCAGACGTTGCAAGATTTTGCCAAGAATCATCTTGCTGGGCACATTCTTCCATGGCTGACTCCATCAATGCAGGATCTGCATAACCGGCCACAATGACAGCAAGCAATGTATGTGCTGCAGGATCTGCCCGGCCACAGTGACAGCAAGCAATATCTGTGCTGCACGATCTGCCCGGCCACAGTGACAGCAAACAATGTCTGCCCGGCCACAGTGACAGCAAGCAATGTCTGCCCGGCCACAGTGACAGCAAGCAATGTCAGTGCTGCAGGATCTGCCCGGCCACAATGACAGCAAGCAATGTCTGTGCTGCAGGATCTGCCCGGCCACAATGACAGCAAGCAATGTGTGTGCTGCAGGATCTGCCCGGCCACAGTGACAGCAAGCAATGTCTGCCCGGCCACAGTGACAGCAAGCAATGTCTGTGCTGCAGGATCTGCTCGGCCACAGTGACAGCAAGCAATGTCTGTGCTGCAGGATCTGCTCGGCCACAGTGACAGCAAGCAATGTCTGCCCGGCCACAGTGACAGCAAGCAATGTCTGCCCGGCCACAAGACAGCAAGCAATGTCTGCCCGGCCACAAGACAGCAAGCAATGTCTGTGCTGCAGGACCCAGTCCCCGTGTCGTTTCCTTTTTCAAATGATGCTGCGCCCTCATGCATAGTTGCTCTCCACGTTACACGATCTTTCGCCAGCTCTTCCTACAGCAGATAGTGTCTCTGGTTAACGTCCACTTAAAACAAGATAAACTGTTCCCTGTATCGGTACACCTCCACCTGGGACAACACAACCGCCCCAGTATATAGGGTCTATGTGAGGCTCCTCTGTACAGTCTCCAAGTTATGAACGAGTTCCATTGCTAAATCTGTCCGTAAGTCGAATTTATACGTAAGTCGAAAATTTCAGGCATGGTTCCTATCTAACGTCAGTTATGTAGTATGTAGTATACAGTGTACTTTTCTATGCGAGCTCGAATTTTAGCATAACAGAAATTACGGGGGTTGTTTGTAACTTCTGGTTATACGTAAGTCGGGCGTTCGTAACTCGGAGACTGCTTGTATCTGTTGTGTACACACTGCAGCGTCTGGCCTCCTTCCCAGTGACAAATCTTTGAAACGATGCGCCCATCTTCTGTTAACACTTTCATTCCAAGACAACACTAGCAGTGTTGATAGATCCTTCTCGCCTAAGCTAATCAGTGCTAAGTGTAATATTTAGGCAACGTCTTAATATGCTGAAAAGTAGCAGGATTTTCTAGCACAATCCATATTTTTAAAATATGGGATCTTCCCTCCAATTTCCTTCTCTCAAAATTTCTCAGCGAAAGTTATTTTGACAGAGCACGGAGATTAATTCAAGAATGAAAGAGTTAAGTAGACAAGGCCAGGATGGGGTAGTCTGACCATGTCATATCAGAGGGTGAGTTCTTAAAAGGTTTGCGTTGATCTCCCTTCATTATTTAATTTTCTTGTCACATTTTTGGTCACAAGTCATTAAATCCAGGACAAATGTTCGTCCACTTATCCAAGTCGGTAAACATTGTTTAAGAAGTTCTAAAAGCAAATATATCTTAATGCCCCGTCAGCTTTTTCTTTTAAATCAATCACTCGCCGGTTCCCTTCATTTACAATAACCGATTCTCTCTCTCTCTCTGAACCTTAAGTGCCCAGGGCACATGGGGCTTCCGCAAGGGTTTTCCACAAATGCCTGTCTTTCGCCTTTTTTTCTGCTCTTGCCCAGGTGAGCCCTCTATTGCTCAACATCCTTTCTGTTGTTCTTCTCCATGTCTCTTTTGGTCTACCCTTACTTCTGCTCCCCTGTGGTGTCCATCTTAGTGCTATTTTTGGTAGTGAGTTGTCAGTCATTCGGAGCACATGTCCCAACCATCGCCAGCGTCTTTCCTCAATAATTGTTGTCAGTGGTTTCATCTGCATTTCTGCCAATAAGATGTTATTTCTTATGGTGTTTGGCCAAATATTTTTTAATTCTACGTAAACATTTAGTCTGGAAAGAATTCAACTTGTTTTCTATGGTTTTGGTGATTTTCCAGCATTCACTTCCATAGAGTAGTACACTTAGAACATTACTCTTAAATATCCTGATTTTCATATTTATGCTTAGTTTATTTGATTTCCATATATTCTGTAGCATTGCAAAAGCCTGGTTTGCTCTAGTAAGTCTGCTGTTGATGTCCTCTGTGCTGTCTCCATTTTCTACTACTCTGCTGCCAAGGTATACAAATTCGTTGACTTCCTCCACTAACTTGTTATCTACTCTGAGTACATTTCTGTTGTTCACATTTTGCTTCATTAACTTTGTCTTTCCTACGTTGATCTTTAGTCCTATGTTGTTTGCATTCTGGGTTAACTTGTTTATTTTATCTTGCATATCTTTGTGACTGCTTGATAATAGACAAATATCGTCCGCAAAATCAAGGTCCTCCAGCACTGTGTTAAGGGTCCATTGTAATCCTCTGCGTTTATCTGATGTTGCCTCCTTCATTAACCAGTCTACTGCCAAGATAAATAATGTTGGTGACAGTACACATCCCTGTTTCACTCCTGTTTGTACCCTAAAGCTGCTGGAGGTATGTTCTCCACAGATAACTTTGCACTGAAAACCCTCGTATAGGGCTTTGATTACATTAACTATTTTATGGGGGAGGCCATGCCATCTTAGGATTTTCCACAGTGCATCTCTGTTGACACTGTCAAAGGCTTTCTCAAAATCTATGAATAATGCATATGTTGTGCTATGCCACTCATTTGCCTGTTCTAATGTCTGTGCTGCAGGATCTGCTCGGCCACAGTGACAGCAAGCAATGTCTGCCCGGCCACAGTGACAGCAAGCAATGTCTGCCCGGCCACAAGACAGCAAGCAATGTCTGCCCGGCCACAAGACAGCAAGCAATGTCTGTGCTGCAGGACCCAGTCCCCGTGTCGTTTCCTTTTTCAAATGATGCTGCGCCCTCATGCATAGTTGCTCTCCACGTTACACGATCTTTCGCCAGCTCTTCCTACAGCAGATAGTGTCTCTGGTTAACGTCCACTTAAAACAAGATAAACTGTTCCCTGTATCGGTACACCTCCACCTGGGACAACACAACCGCCCCAGTATATAGGGTCTATGTGAGGCTCCTCTGTACAGTCTCCAAGTTATGAACGAGTTCCATTGCTAAATCTGTCCGTAAGTCGAATTTATACGTAAGTCGAAAATTTCAGGCATGGTTCCTATCTAACGTCAGTTATGTAGTATGTAGTATACAGTGTACTTTTCTATGCGAGCTCGAATTTTAGCATAACAGAAATTACGGGGGTTGTTTGTAACTTCTGGTTATACGTAAGTCGGGCGTTCGTAACTCGGAGACTGCTTGTATCTGTTGTGTACACACTGCAGCGTCTGGCCTCCTTCCCAGTGACAAATCTTTGAAACGATGCGCCCATCTTCTGTTAACACTTTCATTCCAAGACAACACTAGCAGTGTTGATAGATCCTTCTCGCCTAAGCTAATCAGTGCTAAGTGTAATATTTAGGCAACGTCTTAATATGCTGAAAAGTAGCAGGATTTTCTAGCACAATCCATATTTTTAAAATATGGGATCTTCCCTCCAATTTCCTTCTCTCAAAATTTCTCAGCGAAAGTTATTTTGACAGAGCACGGAGATTAATTCAAGAATGAAAGAGTTAAGTAGACAAGGCCAGGATGGGGTAGTCTGACCATGTCATATCAGAGGGTGAGTTCTTAAAAGGTTTGCGTTGATCTCCCTTCATTATTTAATTTTCTTGTCACATTTTTGGTCACAAGTCATTAAATCCAGGACAAATGTTCGTCCACTTATCCAAGTCGGTAAACATTGTTTAAGAAGTTCTAAAAGCAAATATATCTTAATGCCCCGTCAGCTTTTTCTTTTAAATCAATCACTCGCCGGTTCCCTTCATTTACAATAACCGATTCTCTCTCTCTCTCTGAACCTTAAGTGCCCAGGGCACATGGGGCTTCCGCAAGGGTTTTCCACAAATGCCTGTCTTTCGCCTTTTTTTCTGCTCTTGCCCAGGTGAGCCCTCTATTGCTCAACATCCTTTCTGTTGTTCTTCTCCATGTCTCTTTTGGTCTACCCTTACTTCTGCTCCCCTGTGGTGTCCATCTTAGTGCTATTTTTGGTAGTGAGTTGTCAGTCATTCGGAGCACATGTCCCAACCATCGCCAGCGTCTTTCCTCAATAATTGTTGTCAGTGGTTTCATCTGCATTTCTGCCAATAAGATGTTATTTCTTATGGTGTTTGGCCAAAATATTCCCAAGATGAGTAGCATATCATGCTTGGGTATTGTTTCTACTGTGGCTTGGAGGCTGTTGTAAAAATCTTCTTTTAATTCCTCTTCAGCTGCTTCTGTTGGTGCATAACAAACTATAATAGACAGCTTCGTGAATCTTGAGTTGAACCGTGCATATAATAATCTCTCATTTATTGGGGTCCATTTCAGCAATGCTCTTGATGCTTCTTTTGTTATAATCAATGCTACTCCTCCTTCATGAAGATCTTCTTTACCTGACCATATTATTGTATCTTCTGTGTGCTGTGTTGTTAATTTCCTTCTGCCTTGTCCTGTCCATCTTGCTTCTTGTATTCCTAGTATGTCTAGTTTGTATCTGTGCATTTCCTTGATGGTTTGTGCTAGTTTTCCAGTCTGGTTTAGTGTTCTTACATTCCAGCTGCCTATTTGCATCTTTTGTTTAGGTTCCAGGAGGTCTGCAGTCGGGCTGGGGACTTCCAGTGGCTGGCTTTCATCCACAACCTTCATGGGCTCAGTTTCCTGATACGCATTTCTCCTTCCACCTGCATTTGCTTTTTCCCTTGCTTCTGTTTCTGTAGCAGTCTGATAGTTTTTTACCAGATAGGGTTGCTGGCCCTATGCCGAACCCTCCTTAGTCGCCTTTTACGATCATGCGTGGTAGGGTACAGTGGTCCTATTCTTTGCAGATCCCGGGTACCACACGGGGGAACCGATTCTACATCTGGTTAATTTAGGGTTATCGTTCGACCTTATTTATGTGGACACGTCATCGTTTTTGGGGGAAAAATTACTATCCACAGCGACAGGCAACCATACAGGAAATCAGAACAGAACTGAAGCCCCCTACATGTCAAAAACTGTGGCCCTACACTGGGTACCATCCCACCATGGGATAGCTGGCAATGAAACAGCTGGCAGCAATCAACATCAAGCAAATTATCACGTAAACTACCACGAGGCAAGAACTATAATCCCTAATCAGTGAAGATCTGAATGGAAGAAACAACTGAAATACATCAACGAACCAGATCCAGTACACCAACTACAAAGATATCAGCAAACCATCCTCTTTAGCCTAAGGACGGGCCACTGCAAACTACTGAGCCACCTAAATCGATTCAAAATGTCTCACACAAACAAGTGTCCATGTGGCAGTGGAGTCCAGATTCCAGAACTTATCCTTCAAGAGTGCCCAAAATATGAAGACCTAGGTGTGAGACTTGGTCAGAGGACACAAGCTTGGGGCAAAATCTTTGGGGGTCCTATCATGATCTGGAGAGGACTGCGGGCTTTGCCATGTCGACAGGGATCAGGATCTGGAAAAGACTGCGGGCTTTGCCATGTCGACAGGGATCAGGATCTGGAAAAGACTGCGGGCTTTGCCATGCCGACAGGGATCAGGATATGGAAAAGACTGCGGGCTTTGCCATGTCAACAGGGATCAAGATCTGATGTGACCAACAATCTCGAAGGCAGAGGAAGACTATTTGCATACATTTTTGTGAATTCTATTTTTTGTCCGCGTTTCCAGACATTGTTTCATCACTCTGTTCCACTTATAAATGAGAGATTTTCACTATTAGTAACAACGTAGAGTTACATTTAGAATTCAGAATCTGGTTACATGACAAATGACAGCGGCAGCTGAAGATCGTTTTTGCTTGTCATTTCATCATGGCTCTTCTGGCTCCGATCTTCATTAGCAGCCAAATTCTGTTTCCAGTCACATGTAGACAGCCTTCATTTTTACCATCCGTTTATTGTTTATGATAATCCACGGCTTATCCGCCGTTTATCGTTTATGATAATCTACGGCTTATCCGCGGTTTATTGTTTATGATAATCTACGGCTTATCCGCGGTTTATTGTTTATGATAATCTTCGGTTTATCCTTCGTTTATTGTTTGTGATAATCTATTATTTACCCGCCTAGATTCTTGTGAAAGCACAAGTACGAAAGATATTCTTATTAGTCAGAGATGAGGTTGGAGGAGCCATGTGAGGAGTTTTCTTGGTGTAGTGCGCTAGATCTTGAAGATAACTCCCGGGAAGGTGTAGAAATAAATAAAACATTTGTTTATTTTTTAAGAAAGTGTGCAAGTTGATGATAGCTTTGATGAGTTCTCCAATAAGAACAACTCTATTGCCATATTTGATACACATTTTTTACACATGGGAAACAACTGTCACATAGCAAAGTAACAGACAACGAAACTCTTACATAGCAAAGTAACAGACAACGAAACTCTTACATAGCAAAGTAACAGACAACGAAACTCTCACATAGCAAAGTAACAGACAACGAAACTCTCACATAGCAAAGTAACAGACAACGAAACTCTTACATAGCAAAGAAACAGACAACGAAACTCTTACATAGCAAAGTAACAGACAACGAAACTCTCACATAGCAAAATAACAGACAACGAAACTCTCACATAGCAAAGTAACAGAACACAAAACTCTCACATAGCATAGTAACAGAACACAAAACTCTCACATAGTAAAGTACACAAAACTCTCACATAGCACAGTAACAGAACACAAAACTCTCACATAGCAAAGTAACAGACAACGAAACTCTCACATAGCAAAGTAACAAACAACGAAACTCTCATATAGAAAAGTAACAGACAACGAAACTCTCACATAGCAAAGTAACAGACAACGAAACTCTCACATAGCAAAGTAATAGACAACGAAACTCTCACACAGCAAAGTAATAGACAACGAAACTCTCACATAGCAAAGTAACAGATAACGAAACTCTCACACAGCGAAGTAACAGACAACGAAACTCTCACATAGCAAAGTAACAGACAACGAAACTCTTACAAGGCAAAGTAACAGATAACAAAACTCTCACATAGCAAAGTAACAGACAACGAAACTCTCACATAGCAAAGTAACAGACAACAAAACGAAACAAATTCCTAGACAAATCACTTTTAGACGTGAGAGTAGGGGGCACTAAGCGTTACACCACCGAAGTTCCTTGTTCTCTCGTGACTGGGCGGTTGCTCGTCCTGCTGGAGTCCGTGGTTCAAGACCCAGTTAATTCTCTTCTCATTTTTCTTTCTCCCACGTCTTTTCGACGCCATTTATGATAGAGAGTTTCAAGTCCAAGAAATGGTACAACTACGTCACAGATGATGATGATGATGATGACGATGACGATGATGATGATGATGATGATGATGATGATGAACAGATGGATGCCTGGATTTAGGAGATGGCATAGACCCAGCCTAATTTAATATACAGGCCTGGGCTACCGTCCTGTGCAAGTAATCAGAACTGTCACGTATCATACGGCTTATGATAAGTAATGTGTTAGTTTGTGATAGTGATAGTTCTCTCTCTCTCTCTCTCCTTTTCTCTCTAGGTCGCTCTCTCTCTCCCATCTGTTTTTCTCTCTCTTCTCTTTATCTCCTCTCTCTCCTCTATATCTTCTCTCTCTTTTACTTTCTCGTTTCTTTCTCTCTCTCTCTTCTCTCTCCTCTCTCTTCTCTATGACCTCTATCTCTGTCCTCTCTTTCTCTCTCTCCTAATTTAATTTGTATATTTATATTAAATCGAGCGTGTGGGAAGAATGAAAGATGGAGTGATGAAGGGCGGAATGTAAGACGGGCCTGCGTGCCCAATTCTTTACCCTTTAAAAATAAAGATTATTCATTCATTCTCTTCTCTCTCCTCTCTATGACCTCTATCTCTGTCCTCTCTTTCTCTCTCTCTCTTTCTCTCCGCTCTCTCTATCTCTCTCGCTTTCCGCTCTCTCTCTTCTCTTTCCTCTCTCTCTCTCCCTCCCTCTCTCTCACTCTTCTCTTTCCTCTCTCTCCTTCCCTCCCTCTCTCTCTCTTCTCTCTCCTCTCTCTCCCTCTCTCCCTCCCTCTCTCCCTCCCTCTCTCTTCTCTATCCTCTCTCTCCCTCTCTCTCTCTCCTCCCTCCCTCCCTCTCTCTTCTCTATCCTCTCTCTCCCTCTCTCCCTCCCTCTCTCTTCTCTCTCCCTCCCCCCTCTCTCTCTCCCTCTCTCTCTTCTCTATCCTTTCTCTCCCTCCTTCTCTCTCTCTCTCCTCTCTCTTCTCTATCCTCTCTCTCTCTCTCTCCCTCCCTCCCTCTCTCTCTTCTCTATCCTCTCTCCTCTCTCTCTCTCTTCTCTTTCCTCTCTCTCCCTCCCCCTCTCTCTCCCTCCCTCCCCTTCTCTCTCCCTCCCTCCCTCCCCCTCTCTCCCCCTCCCTCCCCCTCTCTCCCTCCCTCCCTCCCTCCCTCCCCCTCTCTCTCTCTACGAATGCATCAGAAAGAAAGTTTAGTGACCTCGGACAGAATATTAGAAGGAGCCAGGCTCTTCATCCTGGAAAATAAAATCCGTTCCTTCATGAGATCCTCGACTCTTCCGCCCGTTCGTTCATTCTTTCCTTCCTTCTTTCGTTGTCTCTCATCTCCACACACGTTTCCAATTATTTTCTTCTAATTATTAACAGAGTCGTGGGAGAGCCTGGTCTGCCGGCGTCCATCACCTGAACCAAACTGATAAGGGCAAACAAAATATTACTTCCTACTCACATTAGTTCTTCTCCTCCTCCTTCTTCTTCTTCTACTTCTTCTTCTTCTTCTTCTTCTTCTCTTCTTCTTCTTCTACTTCTTCTTCTTCTTCTTCTTCTTCTGAAAGTTGAAAAGTTATTATTATTATTATTATTACTTTCACTTTTCAACTACCAATTTGTTTATGAGAAGTCGACTCCGTGAAGACACTTAAGTTCAGGAGTCGTGTCGGATACGGAGAGGGTTACATCGGCTTACGTGAAGACATCACAGGTGACCCACATGCAGGACAAATTCCAGGCTCCACCAAGGCAGAGACCAGGTGGTACTTAACCATATTAGCCAGGATTTTAAAAAAAGACTTTAAAAAAGAACAAAAACGAATACTTGTCTTGTTATGAACGCTTTGAATCTCTGTGGTGTAGGGTCTTTGCCAGATCTGATATCCGATCCCGGCAAATACATCACTCTTCTATACTAGCCATCCTTTTTTTTTACCAATCATCAGCACGTGCCGTGTCCCTCACAGGAAAATTTATCTCCTGACAGCCACTATGAAAACATCTAGCTATCATGCCAGATTACCTCAGTAAGTGTGGTATTTAGAGTGTCGGTTATATTATAGGCCCCTTGCCTCTTTCTCAATTCCTTGGAACAATACCCTCAATTTATGTTTTCCATAAACCATCATTTGGTTATATGGTTATATTTACAAAAGATCGATAGTTGTCTTTCCTTGGTGAAACTAAGGAACTGGCTTTTTAATCCGGTCTCTGCTTCAGTTGTTTCGACATTTTAAAAACAAAAGTTCAATATCAAGAAAACTTTTATTTGTAAAATTGATTTTTGCATTTATATGCAATAAAAACTGTTCTATTCTTTGGTCTGTACAGACTGTAAAACTCAGCTCTAAGGAGAACTCCGAAGATCTCAGGTTTGACAAAAAGATAAAGAGTTCTACGTGAAAATCTACGTTCAAATCTTCAACTTTATGGAAGAGATGTGTTCCACTGCCAGAGCTCTATGTCCTTGGCCAGTTATCGTGCTCTGGTCGTCAGCTGTCCTGGTTTCTGGCAGACATTTAGTGGAACGTGACACTAGTTACGGGAAAGTTCGGGGATTTGTGGACAAGTTAAAAACTGGACAAAAAGTGGAAAAGTACCTTGGAGTTCCTTACGCTAAGCCGCCTGTAGGAGAACTTAGATTCGAGGTAAGTTTTTGTGGTGGAAAAAAATGTCAGTTTTGTTTTACTGATTTAATAGTGGTTTTTTTTCCTCTTTCGTTTAGCTTGGACTTGTCCTAATCTCCAACTTCCAAGAAGAACTAATACTGATATCCCAATCCTATGTCAAGTAGTTCATCCAAGAACTAATATGTCAAGTAGTTCATCGAAGAACTAATATGTCAAGTAGTTCATCAAAGAACTAATATGTCAAGTAGTTCATCAAAGAACTAATATGTGCACCGTTCTTCGTTGTCAAGATTTCCTAGATTAACACTGACATTCTATCCTCCTGTCAAAGAATACATAGACAAGTTAACATTGACACTCTGACTGCGTTTTTTGGGAGCATTAATTTCTCCGTAAAAAAATGAAATTTGATTAGCTAAATTTGAGACTAATGTCTGATGTCTTTCAGAAAGTTACTGGCAGACAAGGAAATGGAAAGTCTGTCTGTATAGTCAGTACAGGGGCAAAGATGGACTGTAACTCGCATAGCGATGGAGCCAACACAGAACCAGCTTCTGGTGTCCGCTTGTAGGAAATGCTAAAATCCACCGTGACCCGCTTGCAATCTTTCACCGCTAGCGCCTGTAACAACTCACACCGGCAGCAGGGAAGCTGGTTGTTACACTGAGGTACAGAAGGAAGTTATTATGAGTCTAGCTGTACTGGTTGTTACTCTGAGGTACAGAAGGAAGTTATTATGAGTCTAGCTGTACTGGTTGTTACACTGAGGTACAGAAGGAAGTTATTATGAGTCTAGCTGTACTGGTTGTTACTCTGAGGTACAGAAGGAAGTTATTATGAGTCTAGCTGTACTGGTTGTTACACTGAGGTACAGAAGGAAGTTATTATGAGTCTAGCTGTACTGGTTGTTACACTGAGGTACAGAAGGAAGTTATTATGAGTCTAGCTGTACTGGTTGTTACACTGAGGTACAGAAGGAAGTTATTATGAGTCTAGCTGTACTGGTTGTTACACTGAGGTACAGAAGGAAGTTATTATGAGTCTAGCTGTACTGGATGTTACACTGAGGTACAGAAGGAAGTTATTATGAGTCTAGCTGTACTGGTTGTTACACTGACATACAGAAGGAAGTTATTATGAGTCTAGCTGTGATGTGAAAGAAAAACGTTCTTGGGTCAACAATAGTTTTAGAAACCATCAGCTAGAAACAACACTGAAAGTGGATCAGTTAGAGACAACACTGACTGTAGATCATTTAGAGACAACACTGAAAGTGGATCGGTTAGAGACAACACTGAAAATGGATCATTTAGAGACAACACTGAAAGTGGATTCGTTAGAGACAACACTGACTGTGGATCATTTAGAGACAACATTGAAAGTGGATCAGTTAGAGACAACACTGAAAGTGGATCATTTAGAGAAAACACTGACTGTGGATCATTTAGAGAAAACACTGAAAGTGGATCAGTTAGAGAAAACATTGAAAGTGGATCAGTTAGAGAAAACATTGAAAGTGGATCATTTAGAGACAACACTGAAATTGGATCAGTTAGAGACAACACTGAAAGTGAATCAGTTAGAGACAACACTGAAAGTGGATCAGTTAGAGACAACACTGAAAGTGGATCAGTTAGAGACAACGCTGAAAGTGGATCAGTTAGAGACAACACTTAAAGTGGATCAGTTAGAGACAGCACTGAAAGTGGATCAGTTAGAGACAACACTGAAAGTGGATCAGTTAGAGACAACGCTGAAAGTGGATCAGTTAGAGACAACACTTAAAGTGGATCAGTTAGAGACAACACTGACTGTGGATCATTTAGAGACAACATTGAAAGTGGATCATTTAGAGACAACATTGAAAGTGGATTAGTTAGAGAAAGCACTGAAAGTGGATCAGTTAGAGACAACATTGAAAGTGGATCAGTTAGAGAAAACACTGAAAGTGGATCATTTAGAGACAACACTGAAAGTGGATCATTTAGAGACAACACTGACTGTGGATCATTTAGAGACAACACTGACTGTGGATCATTTAGAGACAACATTGAAAGTGGATTAGTTAGAGAAAACACTGAAAGTGGATCAGTTAGAGACAACATTGAAAGTGAATCAGTTAGAGAAAACACTGAAAGTGGATCAGTTAGAGAAAACACTGAAAGTGGATCATTTAGAGACAACACTGAAAGTGGATCAGTTAGAGAAAACATTGAAAGTGGATCAGTTAGAGAAAACACTGAAAGTGGATCATTTAGAGACAAGACTGAAAGTGGATCAGTTAGAGACAACACTGAAAGTAGATAAAAATGAAGATAATGGGCAAAAGCCTGCCTCGAAATACATCAAACACTGAAGATGACTACTTAATAAATAACACTGATAGAACAATTTGAGCATGTTTAGCGTCGATGGAACAAAGTGAGGATGATTAGTTTCAATAGAACAAAATGAGTTTGCTTAACGTCGATAGAACAAAGTAAGGATGCTTAGCGTCAATAGAACAAAGTAAGGATGCTTAGTGTCAATAGAACAAAGTAAGGATGCTTAGTGTCAATAGAACAAAGTAAGGATGCTTAGCTTCGATAGAACAAGGTGCAGATGCATAGCGTAGATAAAATAGTCGACGACGTGCTAGAATCTTACAAACGACGACGTGCTAGAATCTTACAAACGACGACGTGCTAGAATCTTACAAACGACGACGTGCTAGAATCTTACAAACGACAACGTGCTAGAAACGTGAGAAGCAGAAAACGAGTTAAATAATAACCGAGATTCGAACCTTGACCCCACTGGGACCAGAACATCCTGCAGGGTTGTTCGTACAACCACAGCCGAGCTGCTGAGTCTAGTCCTTCCTTGGCTGATCGGTTTCCCTTGTAACAGGAACCCAGGTTCGAGTCATAGTCACTCTTAGACAATGTTTTATTTCCTTCTTCCTGTAGGAAAAAATATAATAATAAATATTTCTATTTTATTTTATATTGTTTATAGTTTTAGAGTACAAGAGATAGATGTTTGTTCTTACATGGTTCTTAATCAATTCTGTCTGGCCTGTGGTCTGTTTCTTCACTCTGTCCTTTCTCTCATTCATTCATACGCATAAAAAACATTGCAATAAAGAAAGAAAACAGGAATAACAATTCTTCATCAAAAGATCATCAATTTATGACATGACCGACGAAATTCAACACTTATCCAGCTTCTTAGCATCTGTGATTACTTCTTAAACACAACTTATCTTATATCCTTCCCGTGCCGTTAAACGTCACATAGGGCTCGCAGAGTAGTTCGCCAATTTTTCCTGTCTTCGGCGAGTCTTTCAACATCATCAAAGGATTTTATGCCTGTTAACTTGGCCTCTCTTAACAATGTCCTCTTCAGAGTTTTACGCGATCTGCCTCTTTTTCTCTGGCCTGTTGTGTCCCACTTGATAGCTTGTTTTGGGATTCTCTGATCATTTCTTATCATCAAGCGACCAATATATGTCCATCTCCTTTTCCTGATCACCCATGAGACTGGTTGTTGTTCAGTCATCTGTCTTATCTCTGCATTGTTCTTGAATTCGTTCCACTTGATGCCGAGTATTTTCCTTAGGCATTTGTTTTCAAAAGAGTCTAATTTCTTGTCTATTTCTTTATTTGTTTTCCAGCTTTCGCATGCATAAATTATTACATTTGAATTGAATAGTCTTAACTTGGTTTTTGTGCTTATAACTTTTGAATTCCATATGTTCTCAAGATTCTTGAAGATCGATACTGCTTTTGCAATTCCAATTCTAACTTCCTTTCTGGTGTCACTATCCTGGTCTATGTAGCTGCCAAGGTATGCAAATTGATTGACTTCTTCAATATCTGTCCCTTCTACGTGTATTTTTCCATTTTGATTAATGGGAAGTTTCATTATTTTTGTTTTATCCTTGTTAATTTCAAGTCCTATTTTGCTAGCCAGTGAAGACAGGCTATCTGTTTTTTTTCCTTGCATGGAATTCACATTGTTACTGATAAGAGTTATGTGATCAGCAAAATCAAGATCTTCTAGTTGGGTCCCATGTACCCAGTCAATACCTGTGTTACCTGTGCAGCATTTTTTTAATTATGAAGTCTATTGTAATTCCAAACAGCAAAGGAGACAGTATACATCCCTGTTTCACACCTGTTTCAATCTGGAACCATTCACTCATCCCTTCTTCTATCTTGACTGCACAAACATATCCATTGTATAAGTCCTTAATGATGTTGACAATTTTAGATGGTATTCCGTACATAAATAGAACTACGAGTAGAAAAAAGTGGAATGATCACAAATAATCAAACATCTTGTGTATAAAAAAATGTGTTTAATGCGATTAACCAAAATCGTTCCATATATAAATTGCAAACTAGTGACTTTAATGATTGTCTGATTGTGACAGTGGTTGTGGTAGTGACTGTGATAGTAATTGTGACAGTGATTGTTATAGTGATTGTGTTAGTGATTGTGATAGTAATTGTGATAGTGATTGTGGTAGTGACTGTGATTGTGATAATGAGTGTGATAATGACTGTGATAGTGATAGTGAATGTGTCAGTGATTGTGATAGTAATTGTGGTAGTGATTGTGGTAGTGATTGTGATTGTGATAATGATTGTGATAGTGATTGTGATAGTGATAGTGATTATGATAGTAATTGTGATAGTAATTGTGGTAGTGATTAGCAAGAAATATTTATGACAATAATGCGTACACATAAAATTCAATGATACGTAATTTTATGTCAACATATAAATCCTCAATGCGTACACACGAAATCAGAATCTTACATGCTCGTAGAACATGACCATCATAAAAACTATGCCTTTTCATCTTTCGATAGCCATACCAGAGTGGGTCGGGAGGGATCGACAACACGATTTACATGGGTCCACATCACAGAACATAAATCATAATCAAAGTATATATATATATATATATATATATATATATATATATATTTATATATACATACACCTCCCTACGTGTTAAACGTAGAAAATCTCGACTGATTAAAATATCTCACGTTTCCTGTTTATACTGTTTCAGTCGGTACCGATTTTACTCAGAGTTGCGCACCCTCTGAGCTGACCTGTCATAGACCTTTTTTTGTTTTTTTTTTAAAATTGCTTCTGGTATTGAAAACAAACTTTATTTAATAATCTGTCCGTATTCCTACCTATACTACATCCCGCCTATAAAGTACTTTGTCAACTATTCTGTCAAGGTTAATTATGCATACATTTTCTCTAACACTTTACTGTCCGGAAGCCTAGCTGTCTACAACTTGCTAATGGATGTCTGTCGGCACGGAATGCGAGATTTCAAGCACTTGGCTATTAATCCTGATACGCAAAAAAAGGGGGGGAGTAACTGATATTTTTTAATTATGGTGTGGTGGGGGTTTTTTGTGGGGGGGGGGGGCGGGGTCTAAAGGTTTACCTAAACTGAACATAGAAGTAAACCTTTAGACTCCCCTCTCCAAGCCCGATGATGAAGGTAGCAACGATTGCTAACGATAAACGCGACCTATCAGTGGCCTTCTAATACCACAGGGAATAGACCAAAAATGATAGGAGATTGCCTTCCTGAGGAGTTGCAGGTGCTGGACTTCGTAGTAAGATCAAGAGCGTGGACCCTGGACATGTTCGTCAATCTAGGCTTACACATCTTGTAGATGTCCCGGCACTGTGCCATCAGTGACATCATTACATTTTCGTCAATCTAGGCTTACATATCTTGTAGATGTCCCGGCACTGTGCCATCAGTGACATCATTACATTTTCGTCAATCTAGGCTTACATATCTTGTAGATGTCCCGGCACTGTGCCATCAGTGACATCATTACATTTTCGTCAATCTAGGCTTACACATCTTGTAGATCTCCCGGCACTGTGCCATCAGTGACATCATTACATTTTCGTCAATCTAGGCTTACACATCTTGTAGATGTCCCGGCACTGTGCCATCAGTGACATCATTACATTTTCGTCAATCTAGGCTTACACATCTTGTAGATCTCCCGGCACTGTGCCATCAATGACATCATTACATTTTCGTCAATCTAGGCTTACACATCTTGTAGATCTCCCGGCACTGTGCCATCAGTGACATCATTACATTTTCGTCAATCTAGGCTTACACATTACCCGTGTGGTACCCGGGATCTGCAAAGAATAGGACCACTGTACCCTACCATGCATGATCGTAAAAGGCGACTAAGGAGGGTTCAGCATAGGGCCAGCAACCCTATCTGGTAAAAAACTATCAGACTGCTACAGAAACAGAAGCAAGGGAAAAAGCAAATGCAGGTGGAAGGAGAAATGCGTATCAGGAAACTGAGCCCATGAAGGTTGTGGATGAAAGCCAGCCACTGGAAGTCCCCAGCCCGACTGCAAACCTCCTGGAACCTAAACAAAAGATGCATATAGGCAGCTGGAATGTAAGAACACTAAACCAGACTGGAAAACTAGCACAAACCATCAAGGAAATGCACAGATACAAACTAGACATACTAGGAATACAAGAAGCAAGATGGACAGGACAAGGCAGAAGGAAATTAACAACACAGCACACAGAAGATACAATAATATGGTCAGGTAAAGAAGATCTTCATGAAGGAGGAGTAGCATTGATTATAACAAAAGAAGCATCAAGAGCATTGCTGAAATGGACCCCAATAAATGAGAGATTATTATATGCACGGTTCAACTCAAGATTCACGAAGCTGTCTATTATAGTTTGTTATGCACCAACAGAAGCAGCTGAAGAGGAATTAAAAGAAGATTTTTACAACAGCCTCCAAGCCACAGTAGAAACAATACCCAAGCATGCTATGCTACTCATCTTGGGCGACTTCAATGCAAAAGTAGGTGAAGGAAATGAAGATAGAAGAAGAATCATGGGAAGAGAAGGAATCGGAGAAATAAATGAAAATGGAGAAAGACTGTGCAGTTTCTGTGAAGAAAACATGATGACCATCGGAGGGACAATTTTCCAACACAAAAACATCCATAAGGTGACTTGGAGGTCACCAGATAAAACCACAGAAAACCAAATCGATCACATACTAATAAACAACAAGTGGAAACGGTCACTACAAGATGTGCGAGCAAGGAAAGGAGCAGATATAGGAAGTGATCACAACCTTCTGGTAGCAAAAATAAAACTAAAATTAAGGAAAGCCAGAATCGGAGAACACAGAAGATACATTTTGATACAAGAAAACTGATAGACCAACAAACAAGAAATGAATTCTCAATAATACTTAAGAACCGCTTCAGTGTCCTACAAGACGAAGCAGAAATGTCCATATTAGAGTTCAATAAAACACTACAGGAAACAGCAAAAGAGGTGCTGGGATATCGGAAAAGGAGAAAAGAGGAATGGATAAGTGAGACCACATGGGAAAAGATAGAGCAAAGAAAAGAAATCAAGAAAAAATTACTGAACACCAAATCACAACGACTTAAAGAACGAGTTTTAAGTAATTATGCACAAAAAGACAAAGAAGTGAAGGAATCATGCCGTCGAGATAAACGTCAGTATTATGACAACTTAGCAGAGACAGCAGAGAAAGCAGCATATACAAATGACATGAAAACCATATATAAAATCACAAAGCAGATGACAGGTAACTTCAATACAAGATGTGAAAGTGCAGTAAGAACACAAAATGGACAACTGGTCAGTGGAGAAAGAGAAAAAATTGAAAGATGGAGGGAACACTTTAACATCCTACTAAACAGAACACAAGCAGCACAAGCAATAGATATACCTGAAGCAAAAGCGGAACTAAACATCAATACAGGACCAATAACAATAAATGAAGTAAAAGAGGCGATAAAGATGCTAAAATCAGACAGGGCACCAGGTGAAGATGAAGTGACTGCTGAGATGTTGAAAGCAGAAGAAACAGAAACACCAAAACAACTTTGCCGGATATTACAACAAATTTGGGATTTAGAAAAAGCCCCAGAGGAGTGGAAAACTGGTCTTATAGTAAAACTACCAAAGAAGGGTGACCTCAGAGATTGCGGGAACTGGAGAGGCATTACCCTACTGCCACTCACTAGTAAAGTATTTTGCAGAATAATCATCAACAGAATTGTACCAACACTTGAGGAAAAACTTCGGAAAGAGCAGGCAGGATTTAGGAAAGGAAGATCATGCATAGACCATATATTTGTACTTAGACAAATATTAGAACAGGCAAATGAATGGCATAGCACAACATATGCATTATTCATAGATTTTGAGAAAGCCTTTGACAGTGTCAACAGAGATGCACTGTGGAAAATCCTAAGATGGCATGGCCTCCCCCATAAAATAGTTAATGTAATCAAAGCCCTATACGAGGGTTTTCAGTGCAAAGTTATCTGTGGAGAACATACCTCCAGCAGCTTTAGGGTACAAACAGGAGTGAAACAGGGATGTGTACTATCACCAACATTATTTATCTTGGCAGTAGACTGGTTAATGAAGGAGGCAACATCAGACAAACGCAGAGGATTACAATGGACCCTTAACACAGTGCTGGAGGACCTTGACTTTGCGGACGACATTTGTCTATTATCAAGCAGTCACAAAGATATGCAAGATAAAATAAACAAGTTAACCCAGAATGCAAACAACATAGGACTGAAGATCAACGTAGGAAAGACAAAGTTAATGAAGCAAAATGTGAACAACAGAAATGTACTCAGAGTAGATAACAAGTTAGTGGAGGAGGTCAACGAATTTGTATACCTTGGCAGCAGAGTAGTAGAAAATGGAGACAGCACAGAGGACATCAACAGCAGACTTACTAAAGCAAACCAGGCTTTTGCAATGCTACAGAATATATGGAAATCAAAAAACTAAGCATAAATATGAAAATCAGGATATTTAAGAGTAATGTTCTAAGTGTACTACTCTATGGAAGTGAATGCTGGAAAATCACCAAAACCATAGAAAACAAGTTGAATTCTTTCCAGACTAAATGTTTACGTAGAATTAAAAAAATATTTTGGCCAAACACCATAAGAAATAACATCTTATTGGCAGAAATGCAGATGAAACCACTGACAACAATTATTGAGGAAAGACGCTGGCGATGGTTGGGACATGTGCTCCGAATGACTGACAACTCACTACCAAAAATAGCACTAAGATGGACACCACAGGGGAGCAGAAGTAAGGGTAGACCAAAAGAGACATGGAGAAGAACAACAGAAAGGATGTTGAGCAATAGAGGGCTCACCTGGGCAAGAGCAGAAAAAAAGGCGAAAGACAGGCATTTGTGGAAAACCCTTGCGGAAGCCCCATGTGCCCTGGGCACTTAAGGTTCAGAGAGAGAGAGAGAGGCTTACACATCTTGTAGATGTCCCGGCACTGTGCCATCAATGACATCATTACATTTTCGTCAATCTAGGCTTACACATCTTGTAGATCTCCCGGCACTGTGCCATCAGTGACATCATTACATTTTCGTCAATCTAGGCTTACACATCTTGTAGATCTCCCGGCACTGTGCCATCAGTGACATCATTACATTTTCGTCAATCTAGGCTTACACATCTTGTAGATCTCCCGGCACTGTGCCATCAGTGACATCATTACATTTTCGTCAATCTAGGCTTACACATCTTGTAGATCTCCCGGCACTGTGCCATCAATGACATCATTACATTTTCGTCAATCTAGGCTTACATATCTTCCAGATATTGTTTTTATTTTCTCGTCTCATTCTCGCCATCGTTTTCTCTCTCCTGTCTGTGTGCCGTGTCCAAAATTCTCCAGTCTAATATGACCTACTTAATTCCCCTGTCTGTATGCCGTGTCTAAAATTCTCCAGTCTAATATGACCTACTTAACTCCCCTGTCTGTGTGCCGTGTCTAAAATTCCCCAGTCTAATATGACCTACTTAACTCCCCTGTCTGTGTGCCGTGTCTAAAATTCCCCAGTCTAATATGACCTACTTAACTCCCCTGTCTGTGTGCCGTGTCTAAAATTCTCCAGTCTAATATGACCTACTTAACTCCCCTGTCTGTGTGCCGTGTCTAAAATTCTCCAGTCTAATATGACCTACTTAACTCCCTTATTTGTGTGCCGTGTCTAAAATTCTCCAGTCTAATATGACCTACTTAACTCCCCTGTCTGTGTGCTGTGTCTAAAATTCTCCAGTCTAATATGACCTACTTAACTCCCCTGTCTGTGTGCTGTGTCTAAAATTCTCCAGTCTAATATGACCTACTTAACTCCCCTGTCTGTGTGCTGTGTCTAAAATTCCCCAGTCTAATATGACCTACTTAATTCCCCTGTCTGTGTGCCGTGTCTAAAATTCTCCAGTCTAATATGACCTACTTAACTCCCCTGTCTGTGTGCCGTGTCTAAAATTCCCCAGTCTAATATGACCTACTTAACTCCCCTGTCTGTGTGCCGTGTCTAAAATTCCTCAGTCTAATATGACCTACTTAACTCCCCTGTCTGTATGCTGTGTCTAAAATTCCTCAGTCTAATATGACCTACTTAACTCCCCTGTCTGTATGCCGTGTCTAAAATTCCCCAGTCTAATATGACCTTCTTAACTCCCCTGTCTGTGTGCCGTGTCTAAAATTCTCCAGTCTAATATGACCTACTTAACTCTCACACCTGCTGCTACCAGGAAGTGTCGCAGGTAAGAAAGGTGAGGCGCTGACCTGCCATATTTGGCATCCATCAAATCAGATCCAGAAAAAAAAAGATTAATAAATTGATAAATATATTTAGAATCCGGCATGTCGGCAGAACAAGGAAAGCCACGTCTTATTGTGAGCATTGATGTAAATATTTCATAAACTATTTTTGGACTTCACAAAAGCCGGATTAACATGTTGTGTTGTGTAATCGACTGCGAGTCGCGGACTAATGAGATCCAGGAAAGGAAAAAGGTAGCGGGGAAAAGACCTGGAAATGCGAGGAAGTATCAAAAAGGAGATTATTGAAAAAAATATTTTAGAAGATGAAGTCGATGGAAAGACAGAAAAGGGAATACATTTTTAACTATTTCTTTTTTTTTTAATCCTTCTTTGCAAAGATCGATTCCCTAGCGATGTAATCAACGTTCTTATTTTTAAAATCAATTTCAAAGACTTGAGTTACTTTACGTATCTATTCTTGTTTTATTGATCGGCTGTTGCTCTGTAGTTTTAATATGCTAGTTATTTGACTGTAACTTTTCTTGTTTAGTTAAATTCCTGAGCATTTGCTTGGCTAGTGATTCTTGTCAGTTAGTTATCTAGCTGCAACTTTGATTGGTTGGTTGTCTAGTTGTAATGTTGATTGGCTGGTTGTCTAGCTATAACTTTCATTGGCTGTAATTTTGATTGGCTGGTTATCTAGGTGTAACTTTGATTGGCTGGTTATCTAGGTGTAACTTTGATTGGCTGGTTATCTAGGTGTAACTTTGATTGGCTGGTTCTCCAGCCGTAACTCTGATTGGCTGGTTATCTAGCTGTAACTTTCATTGGTTGGTTATCTAGCTATAACTTTGATTGGTTGGTTATCTAGCTGTAACTTTCATTGGTTGGTTATCTAGCTGTAACTTTGATAGGCTGTTTATCTAGCTGTAACTTTGATTGGTTCGTTCACACTTTCTCCAGTCACACTTTCTCCAGTCACACTTTCTCCAGTGACATGTTCTCCAGTCACATGTTCTCTAGCCGTGCGTTCTTCAGCCACAAGTTCTTCAGCCACATGTTCTTCAGCCACATGTTCTTCAGCCACGATTTCTCGCCCATACCTTCCTACACTAAATAGATATGGATTCTACGTGTATGTTTTGTGTTCTTTTATTTATGTGCTCTTTCTTGTCTCCAATATTTCCCGCCATTTCACATACTGTTTGATTTTTTTGTCCTGATTAAAAAATAACTTGACGTTGATGTCCCCTAGACCAGATAAATAGACTGTTTATCGTTTGTGTCTTTGCTGAAATATAGATTTTTAAAAAATGTCTAAATCTTGTAAGACTAGGCGTCTCACATTGTTATCCACGTTGAATCCATCTATTACCCATGACTAGTTTTCTAGAGCTTCTGGTAAACATTTAAGTTGCTAGCCTCCAGCAAATGTTCAGCTTCCAGCTAGAAGTAAACAATCTGATGTGCTGAAAGCCGGTACCTCTAACCGCGCATTCTGTTTGTTATATTGTTTGTTATATTGTCTGTTATATTGTTTGTTATATTGTTTGTTATATTGTTTGTTATATTGTTTGTTATATTGTTTGTTATATTGTCTGTTATATTGTTTGTTATATTGTTTGTTATATTGTTTGTTATATTGTTTATTATATTGTTTGTTATATTGTTTGTTACATTGTTGTTAAATTGTTGACTTGCATGGTAAGTTGTCAAAATTTCCTGTTTATATCAGTAGATCTTTTGTGTCATAACTTGGCCGAACAAATTGTATGGCTTCTAGCAACAATGTATTTCGTGTTTCCTAAAATGAACGATAACCCACCCCCCAACCTTTATTGGGGTTGGAAAACATCGGGGGAGGGGGGCAGTGGAAGAAAAAGGGTCAGTAGTGGTGGGGGGGGGGAAGGAGGCGTTGAGGGAAAACGACGGGGACAGAAGATGGGTAGTGGTAATATCTTCTTTCTTAACACTTTTCAATCTGACACTGAGAAACTTGCGCCCCTACATGAAACTTACCCATCACGTTAAAAGTTGAGAAAATAATGCAGTAGGTGAGTTATAAGTGTACTCCTTCATATTGTTAACTGGTCTGCTGACTGAAGTTTTTTGTTTTTTTTTTTTGGGGGGGGGGTACTGCATATTCTAGTTAAAAAAAGAACAAATATATCCATACTGCAAGAGCTTAATATTGAAGAAGGCTGGCTAGTCAAGAGGATTAAAGAGAGAAAACTGAAATATTTTGGACACATTAAACGTCATGATAATTTAGAGAAGACCGTCTTGGAAGGATACATAATGGGAAACAGAAAGAGAGGAAGACCAAGGCAAAGATGGCCGCAAGACATCGTTGATGATCTGCAAATGGACGCACCAGCAGGAAGCCATCTTGCTCACAACGGAGAGGCCTACATGAGTGCTGTTAGGGAGGCAAAGTTCCGCAAGGGATGTGCACATGAATGAATGAAATCCTAGTTTAATGGGTCAGTGTATGAGTAGTACAAGGGGGGTGGGGGGGGGGAAGAAGTGGCCTGGGAGAAAAGGGGCCGGCACCCCGAGGAAGCCTGGGAAACACTGCTGTCAATAAACAAAATGCCGAGTTTTACGCGAGTATTCATTTTCCTTTAATACACTGACAAACGTGTTTTCAAGCACTCGTTGTGACTGGTCAGTCTGTTTCCTGGACAAAGCATCATCTAGTTTAAGAAGTGAGCAACAGGGCTATAGGCGGAGGCGTTCATGGCTGAGAAGTCTAGACCTGGCGGGTGGTGGAGCCAGGCGGTGAGCCACCAGGTGGCAGCACTAGCATGTGGTGTGACATAGTTTGCCAAGTGCCGCGGAAGTGGCCTTAAAACTGTAACCGGTAAAAAAAGGGCCTATCTCTGTTGCTGGTCCTGGGGAGGGGCCTCACCACACTCGGGGCCCGCCCATACGTGCTCGGCCTCCGACATCAGGATTTCCTTCAGTGTTTTTAGGGAGATAACCCCAATGCTGTGTTGACTGTGTGTTGCCCGTGATCTAGCATTTTGTTGGGATTTGCAACCACTGCTCTTGGATACGTCTAACGAACTGAGTCCTATGTGGTAGGTACTTGGAGCGAGGCTCACGTACTTGGAGCGAGGCTCGCGTACTTGGCGCGAGGCTCACGTACTTGGAGCGAGGCTCACGCACTTGGAGTGAGGCTCACGTACTTGGAGCGAGGCTCATGTACTTGGAGCGAGGCTCGCGTACTTGGAGTGAGGCTCACGTACTTGGAGTGAGGCTCGCGTACTTGGAGTGAGGCTCACGTACTTGGAGTGAGGCTCACGTACTTGGAGTCGCGTTTGACATCGTTCACAGTCTTATGATTTTCAAGATGAGTGTAAGAATGGAGCCACGACTTTGCTTCATATTCTGTGCGAATCTCGGACAAACTGCATGAGAAAACCTGGCAGAGATTCAGCAACTGTCTGGTGAGAAATCTCTTGGCTGGATACGGTATTTCTGTGACATGAGCGATTCCAGGCCGGACAACTGGTGACAGGGAGGCCTTTGACCTGCAAAACTGTTGAAAATGTGGCAGAGATCCAGTAGCTCATGCTTGAGAATCCACGTAAGTGATTGTGGAGTGTGTAAAGTTCACAGGTCGAGAACCGCTTGAACAAGCATAAAGACGCGGTCTTCGGAATGTTACAGGATTTAAAAGACACGTAAATAGTGGCTATTAATAGACAAATAAAGGAAAAAAACTGAGGAAAACTGGAAATAGATTCTTGCATGTGGCCTGTGAAAGTTACGCTTAATTTGAAAGAGAGAGAGAGAGAGAGAGAGAGAGAGAGAGAGAGAGAGCTCTACTCAAAATACGAGAGTCTCATCTTGGAATGTCATAATATTGCAGTTTAAATCATGAGCTGCGGAACAACAAGTGAGGCTTACCTCCCTTCCTGTCTTCACAGATTTTATGAGTGCCATTATTAAAATTAATTTTCATCATCATCATCATCATCATCTTCAGGTGCCGTGCCGACTGGCGTTGGGTATTATGCTTCTCCAGAGTACACGATCCTTCATGCAGGCCATCAGCTCAGTTGGTGATCTCCTCTCACACCATCTCGTCAGAATGTCCAGTATCATTTCTCTTAGTCTTCCTCTTGATCTTCTTCCTTCTATTTTTCCTGTTGTTATAATATTTTCAATGCCCCCTTTTCTCATTGCATGTCCTATGAAAATACATTGTCTTTCTCTTATCTTTTTCACAAGATTTTTTTGTCTCTCCAGCTCTTCTCATACATTCTCCATTAGTTATTTTTGCTGTCCAGGGGATTCGCAACATTCTTCTAATAAACCACATTTCTGCTGCTTCCAATGACTTTTGAGCAGACCTGCCTATTGTCCATGATTCACTTCCATATAACAAGATAGGTTTAATATTGCGCTTTAGGACTCGTTTTCTAACATTCATTGACAAGGATGTGTTGGATATGTTCCGCAATCTTTGAAATGCAGTCTTTACTTGGCCTATTCTGTTCCTAATTTCTGTTCTGCATTTCCCACCTGAAGTTATTACTGCTCCAAGGTATCTGAATTTCTGCACTTGCTTTAGAATAGTTCCGTTTAATTTTATACTGCATGTTGGTGGATTCTGTTTCTTAGATATAACCACAGTCTCTGTCTTTTTGATGTTCAAAGTAAGGCCTTTCTGTTCACTTTCTTTGACGACTTTATCCAAGAGATTTTGCAGGTCCTGTTGGTTCTCAGCTATCAGTACTGTGTCGTCAGCATACCGAAGGTTGTTAATATTGTATCCTCCAATTTTTATGCCTGGTTCTGTGATGATCGTCTTAGAATATTCTCGCTGTACAGAGAAAAAAGGTTTGGAGATAGTACACATCCTTGTCGCACCCCTTGTTTTATAGGTTGATATTTTTCAGTTCTATTTTCAACTTGAACTGCTGCTTCTTGCTGCCAGTATAGATGTTTTACAATCCTCAGGTCTTTGCTGTCTATTTTTATGTCTTCAACCATTTTAATAATCTCATCATATTTCACCTTGTCGAATGCCTTGGTGTAATCAATGAAGCATAAGTAGAGATCTTTATGTACTTCTAAAGCTCTTTCTGTTAGTGTTCGTAAAGCATAAATTTCATTGTGTGTTCCCTTTCCTTCAACAAATCCAAACTATTCATCTGCTATTTCCATTTTTATCTTGTTCCTTGTTCTTCTCATAATGATTCTCAGAAGTAGCTTCGTTATGTGACATGAGAGGCTGATAGTCCGGTGGTCATCACATTCCTTTGCACCTGGTTTCTTTGGTAGTGCTATAAATGTGGATTTAATCAGGTCACTGGGCATATAACCACTGTTGTAAATGTCATTCAGTAACTTGGTTATTATTTTTATTCATATCTTCTCTAGCGCCTCTATTTCTTCTATTGTTATATTATCAGGCCCAATTCCTTTTCCTTTCTTCATGTGTTTGATGGCATCTATGGTTTCACCTTCAAGAATTGGTGGTCCATCAGAGTTTTCAGTATCTGGTGTTAATTCTGGTCTTTCTCCTCCATATAGCTCACCGATATACTCTGTCCACCATGTCTTCTTTTCCCATTAACATTTTACCTTCTTTTGATTTCAGGCATCCTGTGGTATATTTTGTTTTCCTGCCTGTAAGTTCACTAATTCGTTTGTGCATGTTTTTGCTGTCTTTATTATGAGTGTCCTCTATCTGTCTGCACTGTTCATTTAACCACACTTCTTTTGCTTCTCTGCATTTGCGTCTTATTTCTTTATTTATCTTGCTATATTTTTCTTGGTTAGTTTTACTCCTCCTTCTCTTGTCCATCAGCCCCAAGATGTCGTCTGTCATCCATTTATTCTTGGGGCCTTGTGTTTTCGGTGGTATTATCTCCTTAACAGTTTGGTGGATAGAATATCTTAACATTCCCCAATGTTCATCTATACTATTTATCTTTGCTATTGCATTGTATCTATTTGTTATAATAACTTTGTATTGTTCTCGCAGTTCTTGGTCATTTTTAAGGAGTTCTGCATTCAGTTTGATTTTTCTCACTTTTCTGCCTGCTTTCTTTAGCTTTATTCTAATTTTTTCACAGAGTGGGTCGTGGTCACTATTGCAGTCGGTTCCTGGCATGGTTTTTGTTGTCAGTAATGCATTGCGGAATCGTTTGTTGATTAATACGTAGCTCTTCATGATGATGATGATCGCGACAATTGTCATAACCTTGCTAATTTTCCTGGGCTGGGACAAGGAGACGCTGTTTTTGATGGTCGTGCAAGGAGATGGGACACTTTTTGTATGGGCTGGGACAAAGAGACACTCTTTTTGATGGGGTGTGTAAGGAGATGGGACACTTTATTTTAGCGGCTGGGAAAAGGAGACGATGCTCTTTTTGATGGAGTCTGTCAGGAGATGGGACACTTTTGTAAGGGCTGGGACAAGGGAGATGGAGGCTTATTTTATCTTAGTTGGAGACAGATGGGATAAGAAGACTGGACTTTAATTTCCCTGGGCGAAAAAGATGGGACGTTTATAGGGGAAGGCTGCGGGAAGGTGATGAGTGAGTTTCTGGTCTGAAAACTTCCCTGATGAGTCAGTCAGCTCACACATTCATTGTTGACCCACATAGAGAGCGTATCACCAGTCGCTGTAGAAGCAGAGATTTCTTTGAGGAAGAGACCTGATTGTGTATGATCTGGTTCTGAAAGCGAGGATGAGTGTATCTTTTACCTTTATGTCCTAGATAACATAAAGTGAATGTGTGGTGTTAATTTATCTTTACGTCAGCTAAAAGAGGATGTTGTAATGCAAACATAATTTATCAGTGCCCGGCTATCTTGACCTTCGGAACATTGTCTCTGTGGTTACAGTGAAGTAAAGCTCTCTGTTACTGAAAAGTGGTCTCATCGATCTTCACCAGCCATGACACCGGCAGCAAAGTGTCCTGACCACCAGCTTTTCCCTTACAGCTCAGAGAGCGAGGGCAGCGGAGATAGAACGCAGTGCCTCCATTCTGGGGTCTGCGTCACTACTTCCGCATACTCGTACATGTGATAGATGTGATAGTGAATGTTTCTTCCTCTCACATTACACGCAGCCAGATCCACGTAAAGTACAGCGGTTCTCAAACTTTTCACGTCCAAGCACCAATTTTTCAACTACACAATAAATGGCGGACCACAATATTATACATAATATCGCAGTGTCATCAGTCAGTGTTTATACTGAACAGGTGATACTTAACACCAAACTGACAGAACATCTGAGGGCCACCTGGAAATTCGCGACGGACCACCTCTGATCCGCGGACCACAGAATGGGAGTCACTAATATAGTGTGACGTAACAGAACACGTGATTGTAAACATCGGAAAAAAAATCATAGACAGAGAACTTTTAGACGTGAGAGAAAGATAAATGACTAATAAATGACGTGGGACTTAAACCGTGGACTCCGGCAAGATGAGCAACCACCTAGTCACGAAAGAACAGCGCATTAATCAACACCAGCTTGAGCTATCTGGCACCCTTTCTGGTGACTAGACATCTTGCTCTACCGGAGTCCGTGGTTCTGTAAGAATTTAAATTATTTTAAATCTGGTAAATGTTGTAAGTGAATAATATGTTGACATTTTTTTAATTGTTGGTATCTTATCTTTAATGGTACACGGAGACTGAAGATCGCACAGACTAGCACATTCACAAATTACACCAATGACAGGAAAAACAAAATCAGTACTACTTCTTCAAATAGTCATAAACTTATATTGTTGTTAAATTATCTGTTACATATCACACGAAGGATCACCAAATTATATGTTGATATTCATCGGTTTACATTGTTAGCAAAATCACACAACGGGGCATCACTTTATATGGTGTTATTCATCACATTAAATTGTTATCAACAAAAATCACTAAAACAATTTTCCTGAAATATTTAGGTTCAACTCAGAGTGTAACATATATAACTAAGTGGCAAGAATTTATTCAAGTGCATATGCTAAAATTCGGTAATATAAAAATTTAGCGCACATATAAAACATCACTTCCACCTTACAAAAAAAAAAAGAATATCAAAATCTTAGATATAACAATTACACCTCCACTGAGCTATGATTATTCATTATCATTCGTTACTTTTCACTAACAAAATATTTACCTAAGTGGATCGGGACTGGACCAGAGGAGTCGACTGCACAGCTGGCATGCATCCACATCACCCAGTATAAAACAACACTAACCTACATACACATTGGTTCTCGTCCGACGAATAAACATTCTCATTCGCGCTTGAACATTCGCTGGCCTCCTACGTGCTCAGCTTACAAATCCCGACCGATTAAAACTCTATCATGTTTTCTTTATATACTGGGTAAGAGATGGACCTTTCCCAGAATTGCGCACTTCCGGTACTAGCCTGTCTCTGACCTACTGTTTCCTACGCTTCGGGTTGCTATGCAACCTAGGTAGCTAGTTTATTCTTCTCATCCTACAGTTCAAGTCTCACGTTATTCTCTTGTGATTTTTCTTTCTCTCACGTCTACAAGTGTTTTGCCTAGATTTTGTTGAGGTGTAACCATACAATAATGTACTCAGTTACCTTACCGTGTGAAACCCTCGCTGTTTCATACTTGTAGAAATTGGCATTAATATAGTGCACCTCGTCTTGGGTGTAGATAGTTTCCGTTTCCAGAAACAATTTCCCTACCACAAATGTCAGGTACCTGAATGTGGGTTGACTGAAGCGTGAGGGAGGTCCTAAACAACCCACGTCGTTCACGATGAGATTCCTCGACTCTTTTCTCTACCCTTCATCGATTTGCCGCGCTGATACAAATAAGACATAAAGCATGACTGGGTTCAATAAATCTGATTTTTGTGCTTGGTCTGTGATTTTTGTGTGTGCTTGGTCTGTGATTTTTTTTGTGTGCTTGGTCTGTGATTTTTTTATGCTTGGTCTGTGATTTTTGTGTGCTTGGTCTGTGAATTTTTTATGTGCTTGGTCTGTAATTTTTGTATGCTTGGTCTGTGAATTTTTTATGCTTGATCTGTGATTTTTTTGTGCTTGGTCTGTGATTTTTTTATGTGCTTGGTCTATAATTTTTTATGTGCTTGGTCTGTAATTTTTGTGTGCTTGGTCTGTGATTTTTTTAGTGCTTGGTCTGTGATTTTTGTGTGCTTGGTCTGTGATTTTTGTGTGCTTGGTCTGTGATTTTTTGTGTGCTTGGTCTGTGATTTTTTTGTGCTTGGTCTGTGATTTTTTTGTGCTTGGTCTGTGAATTACTCTGACTAAAACGTGAAAAGTATAAATACTACTTCTTAGTAAATAAAAAAAGAAAAAAAAAATAAGGAGTTAAAGAAATAATCAAGTATAAAAAGCAGTGGCATAGAAATAACAAAACAAATAGACGCTCTTAAAAAAGAACCACAGAAATAAAAATATTAAAGAGAAGTAGATATAATAAAAGAACCAACCAGTGCATCAGATCTGAACTTCATTTCTCTGTATTTCTCTGTGTCAAACTTATCCATTTCACTACTCGACAACTTTTTTATGAGAAACACTTAGTGTGGGAGACAACATATTATCTTTTAATTTTTATCCGCCATCAAGATTGCGGGGAGTAAAACACTAGATCCGACTCGATTCTGACGATACACAGAAGAACAAGAAGACATAGATAAGAATTTAGATAACATTTTAATGTCGGTCAAGGACTGTCATTCTCTGGCGGTAAGATTTGTGAAATCTGAAACTCAAATTTTGGGCGTTATTTATCTTGTCTGTATTTGTTTACGTCTTTGAGACGTTAAAATAAATATTGCAACATCCGTTAGACCTTCACCTGTCGCTTTCTCCAACACTGCCCTTGTTGTGTCCGCCATTTCGTCTAAGGGTCCAACAGCCCCTAATTATCTCCCTTGGATTACACCAGAACTTGTGCGCCAGGAATGTCAAAAAACTGTTCCTTGAATAGGGACGAAAGAAATGATTTGAAGTGACTTGAATGAATCGAACACCTTTATGTAACCTTCGTCTGGAAGTTTATAGAATTTGCTGTCGTTGGTGTTGGTGATGTTGCTGAAAAGATGAGGATTGCAGTAGTGGTGGTGGTGATGGCAGTAGTAGTGGTAGTAGTAGTAGCAGCAGCAGCAGTAGTAATAATAGTAGTAGCAGTTGTAGTAATACTAGTAGTAATAGTAGTAGTAATAATAGTAGTAATAGTAGAAGGACTGCTATAAGCAGCAACAAATGTAGTTGCATAATCAATGTAAGTAACGGTGTAATGCAAGAAGCAACAGTTGTCATAACTAGTTGTAAGCGCAGAAGTATAGTGTTACTAATATTAAGAGTGGTAGTAGTAGTAGTAGTAGTAGTAGTAGTAGTATTAGTAGTAGTAGTAATAGTAGTAGTAATAGTAGTAGTAGTAGTAGTAGTAGCAGTAGTAGTAGCAGTATTAGTAGTAGTAATAGTAGTAGTAGTAGTAGTAGTAGCAGTATTAGTAGTAGTAATAGTAGTAGTAGTAGTAGTAGTAGCAGTAGTAGTAGCAGTATTAGTAGCAGTAATAGTAGAAGCAGTAGTAGTAGCAGTAGTAGTAGTAGTAGTAGTAGTAGTAGTAGTAGTAGTAGTAGTAGTAGTGTAGTAGTAGTAGTAGTAAACCAGTTCAAAAAGAAATAAGAAGAAAGAAAATCTGGCCTGAAAGTTGGAAGATTGTATTTGAGAAGGACAACGGATTGTAATGAAAAAAAGAAATCTCATGAAAATGCACGTCAACGAAGAGTATAGTAGAAAAAAAAATAGAAGGAAATTGGAAAAAAATAGAAGGAAAAGTAAAGGACGTATTTAACAGGTAAATAAAACTGATTTTTATCAGATAAAACGTTCCAAACACTGGCGCAGAGAGGACTAGATTCCTGAAGGTTGCCATGTTGAGCTACAGACGTCATCACATCAGTGTTAGATTTAAACCATAGTTCTTCCCAGTTCTCTGCCCAACTGTTCGCGAGACCACCACAATAACAGGAGCCTGCACATCCCAGAGCTTCTGTTTTTTAACATAACCCGTCGATATCGCTCACATATCTGATTCCTCGGCAGAGTTTATAACTTCCTCGTGCGATCCGGTTCCCAAAACCTGGATCAATCTTACGGCATTGACTCGACCGGAGGTTGCAGAGAATCGAAGGAGTTACAACAAAGGCATTTGGATTTGAAGAGTGAATGAGTGAATGAATGAGTGAAGAATGAAATAATAGATAGATGCGAGGGGGGAACATGAAAAAGATAGAAAGACACGGTATAAATACGATAGGAATATAGGAAGACACGGTATAAATACGATAGGAATATAGGAAGACACGGTATAAATACGATAGGAAGACAGGAAGACACGTTATAAATACGATAGGAAGATACCATATAAATACGAAAGAAAGACACGTTATAAATACGATAGGAAGATACCATATAAATACGAAAGAAAGACACGTTATAAATACGATAGGAAGACACGGTATATATAGAGCAGAGTGAGAATACAGTAAAATAGTTTTTTTTCACAGAATAAACGAGAAGATGAAAGAACTAAAAATGAATAATTGAACCACAAACACAAGAAGAACAGAAGGAATGAAAAACACACACGCACAAACACACACATACACATAAATAGCACGTAGATAATGTAAAGAAAAAAATAACAAAACAATCAATAAGAAGACGAAATGATACAAGTTGAATAATAGAAAGAAATAATATAAAAATAATAACATAAAGAAATAATATAAAATACGTGAGAGAAATAAAACAATATAAATAACAGAAAGAAATAATATAAAGTAAAAATAAAAAAGAAATAACACAAAATAAATAACAGAATTTTTTTTTAAATTTAAAATCAAGGAAAGAAATACCGAAGAAGAAAATAAAGACGTTAAGAGCACACAACAACAACAACAACAAAAACAGAGACAGAAAGTTCATCAAAAGAACAAAAACCAGAATGGGATGGCCAAGCTAACAGAGATGAAGAGGAAGAACCCCCCCCCCCCTCTTTTCCAAAAAAAAAGGGGGGGGGGGAGCAAGAAAACAGTCACACACAAAAAGTAGAATAACACAAAACAAGGAACGCAAATATGTTTACATTTTCACTAACTTGAGGAAGAAAAATTGACATTTTGTAGCTCCTACTTTGTTTAATTTTGTTTCCTTTCCTTTACACAAAGATCTTATATTCTTCGTCTTCTAAATCAGTACAGTTTTTTTGTTTTCTTTTTTAAATTCAAACTACTTGAGATGCATGTACACAATCAGTGAGTCAGTGAGTCCTGTATTTAGGGTCTCCTGCACAAAATGAATGTCCAGAAAGCATGGAGTAAAGATTCAAGAGCTTAAAATCTTACATTGTTCACTGAATGTGGAGCTATACAAGCAGTTCTGGATTAGGTCTGAGGCACATACCCTAAAGATCTTCCATCGTGACTAAATTGTATTTTATATTATTTCACCACGTTCCAAAATTGGGTCATATGGCTCCAGATTTAGCACCATCCAGCACTGGGCCATATGGCTCCAGATTTAGCACCATCCAGCACTGGGCTGTCTGGTTTCAGATTTAGCACCATCCAGCACTGGACCATCTGGCTTCAGATTTAGCACTATCCAGTACTGGGCGATATGGCTTCGCATTTAAAATGATCCAGTACTATGCTATATAGCTCCACATTTAAAATTGTACAGTACAAGGCTATATAGCTCCACATTTAACATAGTCAAGTACTAGGCCACATAGCTCTACATTCAACATGGTCAAGTACTAGGTCACATAGCTCCAAATTTAATATGGCCCGTACTGGGTCACATTGCTCCAAATTTAACATGGTCCAGTACTGTGCTATATGGGCCCATATTTAACATAATCCAATATTTAAGGGCTGAACAGCCGCGAGGAGGGGAGAAAGAAGAAGAAGGTAACAGATAAATAGAGGATCTGGAGCCATATTACCCGGTGGTGGATCGTGTAAAGTCTAGAGAATGCAAGACATAAAGAAAATACCATATAAATACGAAAGAAAGACACGTTATAAATACGATAGGAAGATACCATATAAATACGAAAGAAAGACACGTTATAAATACGATAGGAAGACACGGTATATATAGAGCAGAGTGAGAATACAGTAAAATAGTTTTTTTCACAGAATAAACGAGAAGATGAAAGAACTAAAAATGAATAATTGAACCACAAACACAAGAAGAACAGAAGGAATGAAAAACACACACGCACAAACACACACATACACATAAATAGCACGTAGATAATGTAAAGAAAAAAATAACAAAACAATCAATAAGAAGACGAAATGATACAAGTTGAATAATAGAAAGAAATAATATAAAAATAATAACATAAAGAAATAATATAAAATACGTGAGAGAAATAAAACAATATAAATAACAGAAAGAAATAATATAAAGTAAAAATAAAAAAGAAATAACACAAAATAAATAACAGAATTTTTTTTTAAATTTAAAATCAAGGAAAGAAATACCGAAGAAGAAAATAAAGACGTTAAGAGCACACAACAACAACAACAACAAAAACAGAGACAGAAAGTTCATCAAAAGAACAAAAACCAGAATGGGATGGCCAAGCTAACAGAGATGAAGAGGAAGAACCCCCCCCCCCCTCTTTTCCAAAAAAAAGGGGGGGGGGGTAAGCAAGAAAACAGTCACACACAAAAAGTAGAATAACACAAAACAAGGAACGCAAATATGTTTACATTTTCACTAACTTGAGGAAGAAAAATTGACATTTTGTAGCTCCTACTTTGTTTAATTTTGTTTCCTTTCCTTTACACAAAGATCTTATAGTCTTCGTCTTCTAAATCAGTACAGTTTTTTTTTTGTTTTCTTTTTAAAATTCAAAATACTTGAGATGCATGTACAAAATCAGTGAGTCAGTGAGTCCTGTATTTAGGGTCTCCTGCACAAAATGAATGTCCGGAGAGCATGGAGTAAAGATTCAAGAGCTTAAAATCTTACACTGTTCACTGAATGTGGAGCCATACAAGCAGTTCTGGATTAGGTCTGAGGCACATACCCTAAAGATCTTCCATCGTGACTAAATTGTCCTAGATTTCACCACGTTCCAAAATTGGGTCATATGGCTCCAGATTTAGCACCATCCAGCACTGGGCCATATGGCTCCAGATTTAGCACCATCCAGTACTGGGCCATATGGCTTCAGATTTAGCACCATCCAGCACTGGGCCATATGGCTTCAGATTTAGCACTATCCAGTACTGGGCGATATGGCTTCGCATTTAAAATGATCCAGTACTATGCTATATAGTTCCACATTTAACATTGTACAGTACAAGGCTATATAGCTCTACATTTAACATAGTCAAGTACTAGGCCACATAGCTCTACATTCAACATGGTCAAGTACTAGGTCACATAGCTCCAAATTTAATATGGCCCGTACTGGGTCACATTGCTCCAAATTTAACATGGTCCAGTACTGTGCTATATGGGCCCATATTTAACATAGTCCAATATTTAAGGGCTGAACAGCCGCGAGGAGGGGAGAAAGAAGAAGAAGGTAACAGATAAATAGAGGATCTGGAGCCATATTACCCGGTGGTGGATCGTGTAAAGTCTAGAGAATGCAAGACATAAAGAAAATAACAGAAATCAGAATGATCTGGCCTACGCAAATCCATGAAGCAGAGCAAGCTACAGCTAATCACTGAAGCAGAGCAAGCTACAGCTAATACATGAAGCAGAGCAAGCTACAGCTAATACACGAAGAAGTGGCACAGGATGATGGTAAATGATTGTGAATATATCGCTGCAGCTTTCTCAAGAAGAAAAAAAAACATTTGTAATAGCCTGTGATCTTACGAGAATCAGCTGTGATCTTACGAGAATCGGCTGTGATCTTACGAGAATCAGCTGTGATCTTACGAGAATCAGCTGTGATCTTACGAGAATCAGCTGTGATCTTACGAGAATCAGCTGTGATCTTACGAGAATCAGCTGTGATCTTACGAGAATCAGCTGTGATCTTACGAGAATCGTGTGCGATCTGGCGAGAATTACACGCGTATAAAACCGGCAGATTTTTCTTGAAGTTTCATTCTTGCCATTTTCCCTGAAGTTGATTAAATTGATCACTGAGATTATTTCAGATTTTATTGTTAAATAACCTCGTGCTGTATGCCTGGGACACGAACAAGGTCAAGGCTACAACTGGCCAGACAATCGGAGAGAGACTACGACCCGGATGTGATTTTGGCAGCCAACGCTTGAGGGCAAGAAGAGGTGGAGACAATCCAGGGCACAAGGAGATTGTAATCTGAGCGTGTCTAAAATACAGATCTTCTGATTTGTTGACAGAGAGAGAGAGGAGAGAGAGGAGAGAGAGAGAGAGGGGGGGAGAATTCCTGGCATAACTCTTACTGATATTATTAATGCTAGAAAATAAGGCCAGAATATTACCGCTACAACTTTACGATTTTCCGAGGAAATTGACCTCACCGTTTCTTTCTTCCTGTTTGTCTGGGCTCCATACTTCAGATGAGTTCGCTTTTCACTTCAAGTAATTATCTAGATTAGAAGAAGAAGAAGAAGCCTTTATTTTCACTGAAGCGTCTGTAATGCTGTCTCTACTACATATTATCGATAACGATCCTAAATGAAGACTGAATTATTCTTTGCTTGTAGTTTTGTTCAATCAGTCGAACTGTTTGCCACGCCCACTAGTTTTCTTGATTGCCTTTGTCACTGATTGGTCGAGTTAACGTTTCATGTCTGGTTCTTGCGCTGATTGGTTGTTATCTAGTTCTGATTCGCCACGTGATTGTTCGGTTGTACAAAGTAATGCCTTGTCTTTACTCACGTTTTACAGCACGTGATTTGTGCCACTGTTTCTTGGCAGATTACCCCAGTAACAGCAGCCATCTTCAATCAATTTCTGATCAGAAGTTGATGTTCCAGCGCAGAGAGATCGGTTATGTGTGTGCGTGTGTTTTGATTGGTCTTTGTTTGTGCTTTTCTGTGTGTTCTTTTTAATTTTCTGATTGTAAGAGAACTTTTTTCATCCGATTTTTAGTTGTACAAATTGATGTCTTGACTGATAACGACTGAATGCACATGACCTCCTTACAGAAGTTACAGAGGTGTAACAACCAACCAAATGTCAGGGGTAACAATCAATCAACCAAATGTCAGGGGCCAGCAAGAGAAATTTAACAAAATTGGGTCCCTTTATTTTCAAAATCCAAAGCAGTAAAGAGATAAAACGCCACATGATGATAATGGATTTAGCCGTCAGGTTATTTTCCCATCGTGCGGTGTGCAGTATTGTGCAGTGTGCATTCTGATGTGCCTTACTCAGCGGACAAAAATTCTTCCTTTTTTCAGTGACAGCTGCCTGAAATCATCACTCAGTTACAACACATCACTCGCAGTTACAACACATCACTCGCAGTTACAACACATCACTCGCAGTTACAACACACCACTCGCAGTTACAACACACCACTCGCAGTTACAACACATCACTCGCAGTTACAACACACCACTCGCAGTTACAACACACCACTCGCAGTTACAACACATCACTCGCAGTTACAACACATCACTCGCAGTTACAGTACTCACACATTTTTATACCCAGGTCTTCGTAGGTCAGGGTTTCTCACTGCAAAATGGACGGCTCCTAGAAGAGTTGCACCGAATTTTGAGGTGACCCGAATGAAAGACACCAAAAAAAAAACACTTTTCCTGGCCACAGAGATAGAAGAAAAAATAAAACAGAGATAAAGAGGTGGGGGTCACGAGAAAAACATGAGAAACCTGGTGCAGATCTTGATATGTCTTCACCTACTAGTTTATATGTAGTGTACTACTCGCACCGCTAAACAAAATTTCGTTGAAACTTGCATGGGAAAGAAAGGGTCAAACTGTATAAATGAAGACACCTTTATGTTGTACCTTGTTTGCCTGTTTCAGGCTTGAAAGCACTTCATAAACCGCTGCAGGCCGTACTTAACGAGCTGTACCTTGTTCTAGAGCGCTGCCGAAGCGGACACACATCAAAGCTACATGTTGGCTGGCTCTTTCATTACGCTCTAAGCACGTGAAGACTGAAGCTACAACCTAGTTTAATATAAAAATATATACGCAGTGTAGACTATCTCTGTAGTTTCAGTGCGAACGTTGTCCTGGACGATAAGGAGGGGTAAAGCAAAGATGGGGTTGTACCCCTGGAACCAGAACGATGAAGGGGCCCGGTTTATGTCTTATATAAACAAACTCAACCCTTGACAAGATTAAACATTTCGTTTCTTAAAAACTTTTGAACATAAACTTCAGCCAGTAAACACGGTGCAGGAAAATAGAAAATATAAAGGACAGCCGAAAAAATATTCAGTCAAAATGTAGACACACTGAACAAATAATGAACATTTTTTAAATGTTTGGTCAAAATGTAGATAAATCTAACTTTCATTTAAAAAAAATAATGGTTGGAAAAATTAGATCACACATATAAATCTGTAGATTTGTTCACACTATGACATCACACATATAAATCTGTAGATTTGTTCACACTATGACATCACACATATAAATCTGTAGATTTTTTCACACTATGACATCACACATATAAATCTGTAGATTTTTTCACACTATGACATCACACATATAAATCTGTAGATTTTTTCACACTATGACATCACACATATAAATCTGTACATTTGTTCACGCTATTAGATCACATATATAAATATGTAATTATTTTCACTATTAAGATCTGAGCGATGGGAGTGTCACTTCTCCTACTTCACGACCTGACAGATAAAACAGGTTCAGTCTACAGAGACTTGACAGATAAAACAGGTCCGGTCTACAGAGACCTGACAGATAAAACAGTTCCGGTCTACAGAGACCTGACAGATAAAACAGGTCCGGTCTACAGAGACCTGACAGATAAAACAGTTCCGGTCTACAGAGACCTGACAGATAATACAGTTCCGGTCTACAGAGACCTGACAGGTAAAACAGGTTCGGTCTACAGAGACCTGACAAACAGGTCTGATCTACAGAGACCTGACAGATAAAACAAGCCCGGTCTACAGAACAAGAAGAAGTTACAAAAAAAAAAAAAAAAGAAAAAAAGTTTGCAAGAAGGTACACGGGAGAAGAGAGAAGTCTGTCTATGGCCGGACACCCGCTACCCCCGCCATCTTGTCCACCCTAGGCACCTGATGAGCACTCAGAACGTAAAATGTTCTATGTGAAGTACAAAACATCTACCTTCACGGCCAAGCGTACTGGATCACCCATGGTAGATGAAGGTAAATTATTCCTGAATAAATTAGTCTCACGAATATGCGTGCACCGAAGACTTTGAAGAGAAAACTGCTTGTAAACACTTCGCTCTTCCGCCAAAAGCCGGCTTTCCAAAGACAGCCAGACTGGTCACGACAGCAGGAACTCAACACAAACTGAAGTTTATGAAAGTAAGCTGTATCTCACAGTACCTCAAAGTATCTAACAGTACCTCACAGTATCTCACAGTACCTCACAGTATCTCACAGTATCTCACAGTACCTCACAGTACCTCACGGTACCTCACAGTACTTGTACGTATAAACAGCATCCGATGTCCGGCTTGTCTTCTGGAGATTCTGAAATCAACTCTCAAGGCTCCTGACATACCTAAATGATGTTTATTCTTCCTAGTTCAGGCCACGAAAGCGCAAAAAATGATGACGTCATTATCAAGGTTTAAACAGATTTTCTTTCGGGACTCATCCGACGCTTACTTTCTTGTGGACAGTGTTGAAAAAAAAATGGCTCCTCTAAATCGGCCGTCTTTGGTTTTTAATCAAGTCGAAAATCTATCTTCAGCTTTATCGTCTGTCTCCTTCTCTTTCCACGACCGGCTGACCTTTCATGCTTTCCCTCTTACTTTCCGGCGTCGCACTGAGTCTTTCCCCCCAATAAAATAACAGAAATGCCTCCTACTGTTAGTGTGTACTGTTATAAAGTAACAGTTCATAGCGTAAGTTTTCTGTATGATCCACTACCTATTTTCGAACCATTATTTTAAACAAAATGAAGGTTAGATTTATCTACATTTTGACTAAATATCTTAAAAATGTTTTTTTCAGTTTATGTACATTTTGATTGAGTTGTTTTTAAATAGCCCGTAATATTTTACATTTTCTTGCACTGTGCTTGCTGGTTAAAATTCATGTTCAAAAGTTTTTAAGAAACGAAATGTTTAATCTTGTCAAGAATTGATTATGTAAAATATCCATTGTCAAATAAATATTCGTGGCTCTCATTTGCACATAATTTTAATGTATTGTTGGTGTGTCTCTTATATGTTTATAATGATGTACTTTTGTTATGAATTCTTCAATTATCTCTATTTCGCTCTTTCTTTCAACTCGGTCACTGCGTGATAACAACAACAACTGGTAAAGCCATGATGATTAGCTTAAAGTTTATTTACACTAGGCCGGACAAGCGCCCGAGTACACTATTCAACATAACAGTCTGTAGGTTAATCCGTTACTGGTATGTAATGAGGGAAATGAAAGCAACAGCGCAAGGAATGGAGCTCAATACGGCGATACTAAGCTGACTATTTGGCTGAGAGAGGTTGTCGTTAACTCTTGTTTAAATTCTCAAGTTTCCTGTACGATGTCTGTTCATCTCGTGTGCAATATTTATTCTTCAGCTCCCACCATCCCCCCACCCCCGCAGTGCAAAACTCCTGCACTCAGCTTTGACTGGCTATTTTTCCCTACTCGAGTTTTAGTGTATTGGTCAGTTTGACTAATCAAATGATATGTTTAGATTGTGACCAGCCCACATGAGGTAATACTAGGTAATTGTACACTAAACTAGCTTTAGGCGTCAAGGTCTGAATGAGATGGAAAGACCCTGGCTTTCACTTTTCATCATAACATTCAGACCTTGCTCGTCCTGACAATATTACAGATCAAGGCTGGCCTGAAAAATACATATTTTCTGAACTACAAATAAACCGCTTGTATACGAAGACTTTGATAGAGATAAGGAGAAAGGGCTAAGCATTCTCATTTGGCGCAAATATTTACTGGTGCAGCAATCATTAGCTAGATATATATTTTACTACACAGACATCTTACAGTCCAGCTTGCTAGAATTATACTCGTGGAAACTCGTTATCACAAAGTTTGTTTTTTTCATGTAAGTTACTGATTATTTCATGTTTTCTTCTTTTTTAAATTTGTGAATGTTTTTTGTTTATATAATCAAATAAGTTAAGGTCTACAATATAATAGTGCCTTAAAATCTCTCGCTCCCGCTGCCTTGCGGGTAGGACAGGGAGTCCAAAGTCTAGCGGAGAGTCCGTACACAAACCGACAGAAGGCAACGGGAAACCACTGTTGTAGCTCCCAAGAACAATTACGCTTATTCAGAGTAATAGATTTGTCATGAACGACGTTAATGGATGTTCCTCTGGAACAGCCTCGTCCGGTAGGGCAGCTCACGAGCCACAGGTGAGGCCAGATCGTCATCAAGCTACTGGTGGCAAAACTAACAAGTTCAAAATAGCGACATGAAATGTTAGAAATTTATTCCAGGATGGAAAATTAGAAAATGTAAAGATGGAAATGGAAATGATGAAGATCAACATATTAGGAATGAGTGAAGTTAGATGAACAGGTGCAGGGAAGATAAACTCTGATAAATATGCAATAATATATTCAGGAATTGAGAAACATGAACGAGGAGTAGGAGTAATATCTGACGAGCAAACAGCAAGGACAATTGTAGGATATTTGAACATCTCGGACCGAGTTCTGCTAGCCCAACTGAAAGGACAACCAATAAACATAAATATTATACAAATGTACGCTCCAACATCTGAAAGTTCTGAAGAAGATGTACAGCTATTTTATAATGACATAGAGACAGCCCTAAAACACACAAAGTCACATGAAGTTACCATAGTCATGGGAGATTTTAATGCCAAAGTTGGTAAAGGAAGAACTTCAGACATCGTTGGTGACTATGGACTGGGGGAGAGGAATGACAGAGGTAGTAAATTAATTGAATGGCCAAGAATACACAGCATGGTTGTAGGAAACACCTGGTTTAAACATCATCTCCGAAGACTGGCAACGTGGTGCAACCCAGACAAAAGCACTTTGAACCAAATAGACTACATATCAATCAACAAACGATTCCGCAATGCATTACTGACAACAAAAACCAAGCCAGGAAACGACTACAATAGTGACCATTACCCACTCTGTGGAAAAATTAGAATAAAGCTAAAGAAAGCATGCAGAAAAGTGAGAAACATCAAACTGAATAGAGAACTCCTTAAAATGACCAAGAACTGCGAGAACAATACAAAGTTATTATAACAAATAGATACAATGCAATAGCAAAAATAAATAGTATAGATGAAAATTGGGCAATGTTAAGATATTCTTTCCACCAAGCTGTTAAGGAGATAATACCACAGAAAAAAGAACCCCTAAAAATAAATGGATGACAGACGACATCTTATATAAATAACCAAGAAAAATATAGTAGGATAAATAAAGAAATAAGACGCAAATGCAGAGAAGCAAAGGAAGTGTAGTTAAATGAACAGTGCAGACAAATAGAAGACTCTCATAATAAAGACAGCAAAAACATGCACAAACGAATTAGTGAACTCACAGGCAGGAAAACAAAATATACCACAGGATGCCTGAAATCAAAAGAAGCTAAAATGTTAATGGGAAAAGAAGACATTGTGGACAGGTGGACAGAGTATATCGGTGAGCTATATGGAAGAGAAAGACCAGAATTAACACCAGATACTGAAAACTGTGATGGACCACCAATACTTGAAGATGAAATCATAGATGCCATCGAACACATGAAGAAAGGAAAAGCGACTGGGCCTGACAATATAACAATAGAAGAAATAGAGGCATTAGAGGAGATAGGAATAAAAATAATAACCAAGTTACTGAATGACATTTACAACAGTGGTTATATTCAAAGTGACTTTATTAAATCCACGTTTATAGCACTACCAAAGAAACCAGATGCAAAAAAATGTGATGATCACCGGACTATCACATAACGAAGCTACTTCTGAGAATCATTATGAGAAGAACAAGGAAACAGATAAAAAAAATGGAAATAGCAGATGAATAGTTTGGATTTCTTGAAGGAAAGGGAACACACAATGCCATTTATGCTTTACAAACACTAACAGAAAGAGCTTTAGAAGTACAGAAAGATATCTACTTATGCTCTATAAAACAAGGGTGCGATAAGAATGTGTACTATCTCCAGATCTTTTTTCTCTGTACAGCAAGAATATTCTAAGAACAATCATCACAGAACCAGGCATAAAAATTGGAGGATACAATATAAACAACCTTCGGTATGCTGACGACACAGAACTGATAGCTGAGAACCAACAAGACCTGCAAAATCTCTTGGATAAAGTGGCCAAAGAAAATGAACAGAAAGGCCTTACTTTGAACATCAAAAAAGACAGAGATATTGGTTATATCTAAGAAACAGAATCCACCAGCATGCAGTATTAAATTAAACAGAACTATTCTAAAGCAGATGCAGAAATTCAAATACCTTGGAGCAGTAATAACTTCAGATGGGAAATGTAGAAATTAGGAACAGAATAGGCCAAGCAAAGACAGCATTTCAGAGAATGAGAAACATATTATCCAACACATCATTATTATTGAATGTTAGAAAACTAGTCCTAAAATGCTATATTGAACCTATCTTGTTATATGGAAGTGAATCTTGGACGATAGACAAGTCTGCACAAAAATCATTGGAAGCAGCAGAAATGTGGTTTATTAGAAGAATGTTGCGAATCCCCTGGACAGCAAAAATAACTAATGAAGAATGTATGAGAAGAATTAGAGAGACAAAACATCTTGTCCAAAAAAATAAGAGAGAAACAATGTACTTTCATAGGACATGCAATGAGAAGAGAGGACATTGAAAATATTATAACAACAGGAAAAATAGAAGGAAGAAGATCAAGAGGAAGACCAAGAGAAATGATACTGGACAGTCTGATGGGATGGTGTGAGATGAGATCACCAACTGAGCTGATGGCCTGCATGAAGGATCGTGTACTCTGGAGAAGCATAATAGCCAACGCCAGTCGGCACGGCACCTAATGATGATGATGATATAATATTCCATCTAATATAAAAATAAAGCTCAGTCTGGTTTCTTATACAACCTCTTACTAACTGTAGATATTCTGTTGTGTTGATGCTCTGCATAATTTTTTACTTATTTTTGAACATTTTAATACGTTTCAACTAGTAATGAAAGGCAAATCAGTTTTTCAAACAACTCCTGTTTCCTGTTTCTCATTTCAGCCTCCGGCGCCCCAGGAGAAGTGGCAAGGGATGAAGAACACTCTAGAACTGCCTCCTGCATGCCCTCAGACACGCTCGGGAGTTGAGTACATCCAGTTTCACGTCCCAGACTTCAACAAAACCAGCGAGGACTGTCTGTACCTCAACATCTTTGTCCCTAGGGTAAAGTCTTGCCAATGTAGCGGTGGCTCTTGTTGCTTTCCTTTTTTTTTGTGTGCTGTTGTTATTGTTTTGTTGCTGCTGTTTTTTTTGTTGTTGTTGTTGTTACTGCTTTGTTGGTGTTGTTGTATTGTTGTTGCTGTTTTGTTGTTGTTATTACTATTTTGATACTGCTGTTTTAGTTGTTGTCGCCGTTGTTATTATTATTGTTTTATTGCTGTTATTTTGTTGTTGTTATTATTGATTTGTCGTATTTGTTTTTGTTGTTGCTATTATTGTTTTGTTGCTGCTGTTTTGCTGGTATTATTTCTGTGTTGTTGTTGTTGTTGTTGTTGTTGTTGTTATTGTTGTTCCATATGCTATGAATTCCAGCGGTTTACACGTCTTCCTAATGATGACGATTTTGATAGTGATGAGGATGATGACTGAAAGTTCTACTGTTTGTTACTCTGTCTCTCTAGAACTGTCACCTGTGTGTACTTAAGGCCGTCGCCATGGAGATGTTGAACAAACAAAACATCCTTGGTTACTGGGAATACTCGTAGCTTCCAGTGGCTTGTTTGGAGATCAGGAGTACACTCAAAAAAGCAAGCTTCTTAGCAGACTCCGCCACCCATTTTTGCTAGCAAAAGCTTCATCGCTAACCTCTGAAATTTATTACTTTGTGGTAGGGATTAATTTCGCCGTTGAATTTTAGGTCCACATGCCAAACAGCTTGAGAACCAGTGAAACAAGGCCCGTGTAGTATTCCTGTATTCACGGCTGACAAATGTTTCCAGGTTTTTGACAGACATCTCGAACTACGGACACTTCAGCGCAGGAATGTTGCGATCTGTTCATCTGCCAGTCTAGTTAGTTGTTGATATATTGATACTTTGAGATTTTTCTTTACATTTGTTGCGTGCTGTGTTTAGATTCTGGCCATCCCACCTCAGGTAATGCGAGATAATTTTACACTAGCTGTAGGAAAAAAAAACGGAGGGAAAAAAATTCTGACAAAGCTTCAAAGAAAGAAAAATCTGGACAATACATTAACCCTTTCAGTACGAATCTTGCGTGTGTTGTGCTCATGCAGGTCACGTGATTTTTAGAGCGGAAACGAGGTGGAGAAAATTCATAAATCTGTTACTAAAAATAATGCTCTGGCAGAGAATCTCCACTGTCATAAATCTACGTTAAACAGCAAGGAAACTACAACATCACCAATCAGTTATACCAATACCAACATTTTCTGGTTCTCGTTAAGAATGTTACTAAGTAATACAACATATGGTTGGAATAATAGAATCTTGGATGGAATGAAAAGAAATTTTCGTCTGCTCCATGATAAGATCAAAAGAACATGACTAATACTGGAGAAAACTGGGAAAATGGAGGGGGGAGGAAGGAAGGAAGGAAGGAAGAAGGAAGGTAGGGAAGGAGGGAGGGAAGGAAGGAAGGAAGGCCCCAGGTCGAAGAATGGCAACCATTTGATTGAAAGTACAGCTGGGCCAAGAAGTGCACACAGCATGATCACCAACATCTGTCACCACGGCACAGAATGAATGAATGTTTGAATGAATGAATGAATGAATGAATGTCTCTTAACATATCTTGTCTTAAACTGTGTCCCTGTTTGAAAAATGTGTTTACAGAGTTACCGACACCACAAGCGCTATGTGACGGATAACAAGTCACACAGAAGCCATGCTGTGATCATCTTCGTCCACGGCGGAAGTTACATGTACGGCATGGGAGCGATGATGGATGGAAGCCACCTTGCTGCACACGACGTCATTGTTATCACTTTCAACTACAGGCTTGGTCCTCTGGGTGAGTATCTTAACAATTCTGAGTTTGCTGGCCTGGCCGGTGTCATAATATTCTAAAAGTGTCCCATATCATGGCGTCTTACAAGCAATGCAGCCACTGTTGTCATGGTATCATCATGGTCTTCCATGTTAACATAATCTACAGAAAAGTAATTAATGCACCGGAAGAGGAAGTATTTATGTATTGCCCGCCATATCCGCCGCCTAATGCGGTGTCACCTCTGGCACAAACACATCAATTTTCATTTATCTTAAACATACTCGAAGCTGAAAACAGACAGAACTTGCAGCTTTGCAGACATTATCAAACAGACAGCAGAAGTTAGGAAAGATAAATGTTTTATTTTAAATATCAGATTTTTTTCCGTGTTTAATTACGGTTTGTTACACATTACAGTGACCTATGACCCTAGTAACCTCACCTGTATAAGTGAATCTGTAAAATGTAGTCTTTCATGTACCGAGTTACTTTTGTGATTACATCGTTTTAGCCATAACAACAATCTTACTAGCTGTCAGTCACGTGACTTGGTATGGAATAGTTATAAGCGCTCGTTCTCCGGTCTCTAATAATCTTAACCTGATCATCCAGAGCACTGTCAGCGTTGGAAGATGTTTTTTTCATTTTCTGAAACTGGTCAAACGTTGCCCCTTCGTGACGTCTGCTGAGTAGCGATGTGGACCCTCAACTAATCTTCTTCATAAATGGCCCTCCGTCTGGCGAGAGCTGGCAGAAAGTTCTAAGACTGCGTGATGTTTCAATACTTTTACCAACATATTGTCGGTGATATCATGCTATGTTCTCTCAGCAAGAAAGTTTTCACTAGGGATGCGCCAATCGATGATGATGATCATCATTATGATCATAATCATGATGATGACGATTACGATGATGATTACGATAATGATGATGATGACGATGATGACGATGATGATGATGAATAATCTCTAGCCCTCGTACTACCACCCTAACCAGGTCATATATTATGCAGAATGTCTCTTCAGCTATTTATAGATCTGTCTGATCCTGGCTGCAGGTTTCTTGGAGTCCCAAGACGACTTGTTGCCTGGAAACTACGGCCTGCTTGACCAAGTAGCGGCCCTGAGATGGGTCCAGGAAAACATCCATCACTTCGGGGGGGATCCCTCTAGAGTGACGATTGACGGGCATAGCGCTGGTGGGTGCAGTGTTGGCCTCCTGATGCTGATGCCCATAGCAAAAGGTAAGCTCCTGTGTCAAGGTATCGATGCAAGAAGTTCTAATTCTTAGTATTAACCCTTAGACCCCGGCTACGAACAGAAAAAATGAAATAGCAGATTTGACCAGTTTCCCTACTTGCCGCTGTTGTTTGTTATTTATTATACTAGTTTCACGATGTTGAATACCTAGATCACTTACTGATGTGAAAACTGACTAATAGATTGTTGTACTCAGTTTAAAATAACCCGGCTTTTGATCTCAAATTCAGAGACGCCGAATTTGATATAATAGTGTGGTACCACTCTCATGTCTGTGGCAGATTCTGCCTTTGATTTTTGCGTGAAATACGGTGTCCTGGTTCAGAAGATTCCAGGGAACTTGTCTCATAAATACGGTGTTCTGGTTCAGAAGGTTCCAGGGAACTTGTCTCATAAATACGGTGTTCTGGTTCAGAAGGTTCCAGGGAACTTGTCTCATAAATACGGTGTCCTGGTTCAGAAGGTTCCAGGGAACTTGTCTCTAGCAATAATTAGCATAAGTATATTTAAGTATACAGGAAGCATTCGTGTGAATTTTTATTCTCTCTCTCTCTCTCTCTCTCTCTCTCTCTCTCTCTCTTCGTCCTGTGTGTTTTTGTATGATTAAGGCTGACGCCGAAACATCACAACTGTGTGCTCGTTAAGTAATAAAACTGCTCCTACTTGTTTTCCTAGTTTATACATTTTGTTGTCATAGGAGAACCAGTCGCCTGAGACAGGGCAGATGAGAAACAGCGTCATGATTTAAACCTGGGTGGATGTAAACGTTTCGTATTTCTCTGATGATGATGATGATTCGAGGAGGAGGAGGAGGAAGACGAGGAGGAGAAGGCGGAATTTCAGTAACTTTACAAAGAAATAAAAGGTGACCATCTTGCCAAATTGTCTGACTGAAGCCAAATCAAATATCATCATTGGTGCTCAGAGGTAGTTTCTGCTAACACGGGTGCCGGGTACAAGTATGTTACACTTGTGTTGACAGGACAGGACATCTACCGCTCTTCAGAAAGTAAAACAACTAAAGAAGCTGGGAGAGGAACAGACAGAACTACAAAAATAAGATTTTTAAGAACATGCATCTTTCCCATCGCAACATATGAGACCTGGAGACTTAACAAAACAGCTGAGAAACGAATAAATGCCTTTGAATGTAAATGCTACAGAAGAGTTCTTCAAATATCATGGACACAAAAAAGAACAAATATATCCATACTACAAAAGCTTAATATTGAAGAAGGCTGGCTAGTAAAGAGGATTAAACAAAGAAAATGTAAATATTTTGGACACATTAAACGTCATGATAATCTAGAGAAGACTGTCTTGGAAGGGTACATAATAGGAAAAAAAAAGAGAGGAAGACCAAGGAGAAGATGGCTGCAAGACATCGTTGATAATCTGCAAATGGATGCATCAGCAGCAGCGCATCTTGCTTGCAATTGTGAGCTTTTAGGGAGGCAAAGTTCCACAAGGGACATGCAAATGACTGACTGACTGACTGTTTGACAGGACTACGAGAGACCCGCCTCACAGACTTCTCCTTAGCCTGGAGAATGCGCCTTGTTATCAGTAGCGCTGCTTAAACTTTCTTTCCTGGCAATATAAATCATCGCTCAGTCTATGCTGGCCTAAATACCCGCCAGTCTGAACATACAAAACTCTAATGACGCTGCAGATTAAGTTGACTTTCCTTCAGGGAAAAATCCAGGCCCGCTTCAGCAAGTCACCTCTACAAGAACAAATTTGCTGACAAGTTCAATTTTCTGTTCTGCAGCAGTTGCTATTTAAAAGTATAAACTTGTGGCATGGAAATTATGTATAATTTGAAAATTAGCTACAAAACAAATGTTTTCACTTGAATGATTTTCTTTTATTTCCACGAGTTTTGTTATATCTTTCAAGTCACTTCATTTTGTTATATCTTTCAAGTCATTTCATTTTGTTGTATCTTTCAAGTCAGTTCATTTTGTTGTATCTTTCAAGTCAGTTCATTTTGTTGTATCTTTCAAGTCAGTTCATTTTGTTGTATCTTTCAAGTCAGTTCATTTTGTTGTATCTTTCAAGTCAGTTCATTTTGTTAATATTTGTGCATGTAGGATTATTTACAAGGGTTATACAACAAAGTGGTTCACCGTTTGCTAACTGGGCGGTGTCACGCCAGCCCGACAACCAGAATTTCTTCTTCAAGCTTTTCACCTCAGCCAGCGGTTGCTATGGAAACGGCACGCTGGAGGTCAAGGCCTGCCTGAAGAAAGCCTCATCAGAAAAGATTCAAACTGTGATTGATGATTTGATTATGGTAAGTAGAAGATAAGACGTCCCTAACTGCAGATCAAACATTCGGGTTCTAAACACAGAGAACGGCACGTGCACCTTGCTAACAGCAACGACTATCATGAGAATTACTGATGAATTAAAAAAAAATGACCTGTGGAACGACGCAAAGGGGGTGGTAGTGGGACGCAAGCGTAGCACAGCTGAAAGTGAACTGTCAATGTGCCAGAGACTAGCGTTTGTGACTTTCCAGCCCACCCAGATTAAAAATGAGCCACTGACTTGACAAGAGTAGTCCCATATATATGAGGCTATTTTGCGTGGTTTTTCTATTATCTCGTAATGCACCGACAGCAACGTGTACAATATAGTCTAGTGCACCTCCTAGTGACGATGATATTCACAGTGACAACTCATCTCTTTGTTTGAATGGCCAAGTATATAAAAACGCTGAAGAATATATATTTTGCTGTTGTCCCCAGCGCAGTGTGTCAGGTACCAAAATTTACTAAGTCGTCTGAAGTTAAATGGGCAGAATCTCAAACTTACTTCTCATTCTGGCCGTAATACAGCTCACTATCGGCTGTTCTACCCGCCAGCTTCCGCGGTATTGTTTGTGTGTGTGTTACTCTACCAGCTAAAACACATATTAATCTAACAGCTAAAACACATATTAATCTAACAGCTAAAACACATATTAATCTACCAGCTAAAACACATATTAATCTAACAGCTAAAACACATATTAATCTACCAGCTAAAACACATATTAATCTAACAGCTAAAACACATATTAATCTAACAGCTAAAACACATATTAATCTACCAGCTAAAACACATATTAATCTAACAGCTAAAACACACTATTCTAATAGCTGAACCACAATAATCTAACATCCAAAACACATAATAATCTACCAGCTCCTTCTTCTTCTTCTTCTTCTTCTTCGTTCACTTCTACCACCAAAAACCGCACTGTGAACCTACTGAATTCACGCCTGTGGTCCTCGTTAGGTCCCGTGGTCCCCTGTGTGGTCCAAAATAGACCACACGAGTTCCACGAAAGGACCACAAGGGGTTCAGAGTATCACAGTGCTTTAGCCTGTATTCTTGGTGGGTCTCGGAAGCGGGATTGCGTGACACCGTGGTTTTCATTGCACCAGTTTGGTCTAGGGTTGGACTTTCTCACCGGAAGACCTCGACGTGTTTGGAATATCAGTGCATCCCCGCTGGGTGAGAGGCGTTAGCCCACCCAGGCCAGAGTTGGACTTTCTCACCGGAAAACCTCGACGTGTTTTGAGATACTCGTGTATCACCGCCGGGTGAGAGGTGGTTGCCCATCCAGTCCAGGGTTGGACTTTCTCACCGGAAAACCTCAGCGTGATTAGGATACACAGACATCCCCGCCGGGTGAGAGGTGGTTGCCTATCTAGACTTCCCTGGTCCAGTGTCTCCGACTTCAGCATTTTGCGGTCGTGGCCGCTACCCTTCCTAGTTGTGACCAGGATGGAGCTTTTGTCCAGGAGGACGAATCCTCGCCACTAGTGACTTCTACCCCTGGATTGAGCCGGTTTAGGCATTTCCCAGTATGGGCGTGTTTGGGACGGGACCGACCTCTAGGGCAGAGGTACTGTGACATGCATAGCCTTCAAGATTCACCCCTGGTATGAGCCGGTTTAGGCAAAATTCACCAGTATGGGTGTTTATCAGGCGTTACCGACCTCTAGAGCGGAGGTGGCATGACATGTCTAGCCATCGAGTTTCACCTCTGGTGTGTGCCGGTTTAGGCATATTTCACCAGTGTAGGTGTATTTCGGACGTAGGCGGCCTCTAGAGCAGAGGTGCCGTGGTATAGCTCTCGTAGCGATACTACTGGACATACCAGGTTAAACTTCACTTTCCACCACCTTTTCCCATCGGCGCCGCACAGCAACCTTTATTTCCGCATTTACTTCCTTAACCGGGAGGAGCTTCACTCCGCGCGCGGCATTTGAAAAGTCAAGCCAGCAGTGACTTAACCTCTGGGACAAGCCGGTTCATGCATTTCACCCGATATGACTGCACTCAGGACGTGGCCGACCTCCAGACCAGAGGTGCCGTGATTTGACTGTTTGCTTCGCTTTATTCTTTCAACCACCTTTTCCGCAGTGATACTGCGCGGCAACCTCATTTGCAAATTTCTTCATTGGCCGGGAAGAGCACCGCTCCACACACGGCAGCTGAAGATCTCGCCAACAGCGGGCAGACATTTGAAAGATGCGTCGCCGGCACAGAAGGCCATGCGATCAGCACAAAGTTATCCAGAGTCACCAGTTGGGACGCCGCGCCCCGCGAAGGGCAACGACGATTGGTTTTGAACTAATAAAAGCGCTCTTTCCACGAGGGTCGGAGCTTGGTAAGCATGTATTAGCTCTAGAATTGCCAGTTATCCAAGTAGGATCGTGTCATCTAAGGAACCTCGACTGATTTAATGAGCCATTCGCGGTTTCACCGTGAGACAGTGTGAACTTGGACATGCATGGCTTAATCTTTGAGACAAGCATATGACTACTGGCAGGATCAACCAGATAGCTTTCTTCACCGAACCTTTGTCGGATATCTGCCGACAGACCGACGCGGGGCAAGGGAGACAGCGCTCTGCTCAGAGCGGATCCCTTTCGACCCCGGCGATCTACCAGCTAAAACACATATTAATCTAACAGCTAAAACACATATTAATCTAACAGCTAAAACACATATTAATCTACCAGCTAAAACACATATTAATCTAACAGCTAAAACACATATTAATCTACCAGCTAAAACACATATTAATCTAACAGCTAAAACACACTATTCTAATAGCTGAACCACAATAATCTAACATCCAAAACACATAATAATCTATCAGCTAAAACATATATTAATCTAACAGCTAAAACACATAACAATTTAACAGTCTAAACACATATTCGTTTAACAGCTAAAACACATATTAATCTAACAACAAAAACGCATATTAATCTAACAGGTAAAACATATTAAATTAACAGTTAAAACACATAATAATCTAACAGCTAAAACAGATATTAATCTAACAGCTAAACCACATATCACTCTTACAGCTAAAACACACAATAATCCAACAGCTAGAACACATATCAGTCTCACAGCTAAAACACATATTGTCATGTCTTACACTATTTCACTGCGATGGACCATCTTACTTTAGGCCCACAGAGTGCTTGTACCAGTCATCCATCAGTAATTTGCGACTGATCTTTAAATTTCAGTTTCTAAGTAGAGTTTATCTATAACTTCGCGCTTCTTATATAGTTTTTCCCAGAATTTGCAATTTTTTTTTAGTTTTCTTCTGAATTCTATATGACAGTTGTGTAATTAAGTACAAGCACAAATAACAAATTCATATGAATAATTTTGTACTGTGTATAATTAATATTAACAGTGTAGGGATATTCCCTGTCTAAGGAAAAGTAAGACGTTTCCTTCCATCCTCTAGTCTGTTCCCTGTCTAAGGAAAAGTAAGACGTTTCCTTCCATCCTCTAGTCTGTTCCCTATCTAAGGAAAAGTAAGACGTTTCCTTCCATCCTCTAGTCTACAGGACACCCTTGGGCAAGGTAAAGTATCCGTTTAGCCCCCCCCCCCTCCCTCCCCGATCAGAATTACGTGAAGCCATGGGAGCAGGTTGTGAGTGGAGCAGTGGGAGCAGGTTGTGAGTGGAGCAGTGGGAGTAGGTTGTGAGTGGAGCAGTGGGAGCAGGTTGTGAGTGGAGCAGTGGGAGCAGGTTGTGAGTGGAGCAGTGGGAGTAGGTTGTGAGTGGAGCAGTGGGAGCAGGTTGTGAGTGGAGCAGTGGGAGCAGGTTGTGAGTGGAGCAGTGGGAGCAGATTGTGAGTGGAGCAGTGGGAGTAGGTTGTGAGTGGAGCAGTGGGAGCAGGTTGTGAGTGGAGCAGTGGGAGCAGATTGTGAGTGGAGCAGTGGGAGCAGGTTGTGAGTGGAGCAGTGGGAGTAGGTTGTGAGTGGAGCAGTGGGAGCAGGTTGTGAGTGGAGCAGTGGGAGCAGGTTGTGAGTGGAGCAGTGGGCGCAGGTTGTAAGTGTAGCAGTGGGAGCAGGTTGTAAGTGTAGCAGTGGGACCAGGTTTGAGTGGAACAATGGGAGCAGGTTGTAAGTGTAGCAGTGGGACCAGGTTGTGAGTGGAACAATGGGAGCAGATTGTGAGTGTAGCAGTGGGAGCAGGTTGTGAGTGGAGCAGTGGGAGCAGGCAGTAGTTGTTGAGGGTCATAGTCCCCACTCTACTATGGTGGGCAAAGGATCTCAGCTGTGGAGCAAAGGCTATGATGACCGTCTTGTAACATCCACTGCCAAGTAGGAAAGGAATGACAAGTACCTTCTTACCTTGCATTACATGAAGGAAAGCTACCTTGCATGAAGGAAAACTACCTTCTTACATTGCATTACATGAAGGAAAGCTACCTTGCATGAAGGAAAACTACCTTCTTACATTGCATTACATGAAGGAAAGCTACCTTGCATGAAGGAAAAATACCTTCTTACATTGACCAACAGGATGACAAACTACCTTCTTACATTGCCAGAAGGAAAGGGATGACAAGCTACCTTCTTAAATTGTCAAGAAACCTAACATGGCCAGTCTGAAGAAAGAACAAAGATCTGGTAAAGACCCCCCGGGCAGGCAGATAATTTGCAAGACCCTGGGAAGAGGGTGAAGCGCGAGTTCTGGTAAACGAGATGACAATGAGGAACCTGACCTTGTTACCAAGGAAAACTCTGCCAACAGAGTAAAGAACTGGAATATAAGGAGCTTATATCAAGACAAACATCTAACAGTAAAAAAAGAGATTGGCAGGTTAAACATGGACATCCTAGGTATATCAGAACACAGATGGACAAGTTAATCATCGACATCCTAGGTTTATCAGAACACAGATAGACAAGTGGGTGCCAGAGAAAATCTGGGAAGGAAAGGCAGCGAGGAAAGGAACTGGCCCACCCTACCTCATACGCTGATGGCCCAGGATAATGAGGTCTCTAACGCTTCACCCCCTACGGCATTTTGTTATGTGACTAGCTTTTACCTATTCGTTAGAAAACTTATCTGCTTTCTTCGAATTTATCCATGTAAATGGTGTGACTATACCTTCAGCACCCGGTGTCCATGGCCCCGCCCTACAGACCCGTAGTCGACGGCCTCGTAATTCCAGACACACCCGAAAAACTGGCTGTCCACGGGCACATAAACGGCCATGAGATACTGACAGGAACAACTACAGGGGAGGGGCTTGAGGCAGGTCAGTGTGTGTTGTCTGATCTGTCTGTTTACAGTCGACTCACTGGTTCGTCGATCTTCACATCATAGCCAGGATATACTATAACTAGATATAGTACAATTAGGGATATACTGAGATATAGTATTATCAGGTATATATTATAACAAAAGATATGATATAACCAGGATATTATTATAACCAGAGATGTAGTAGGATCAGGTAATATATTATGACAAAAGATAATCAGGGAAGTATTATAACCAGGTGTATATTATAACCAAAGATATATTGCAGCTAGAGATGTAGTATAATCAGGTATATATTATAACAAAAGATACAGTACAATCAGAGAAATAGTATAACCAGGGATGTAGTATAACCAACTGTATTATAACCAGAGATATAGTATAACCAAAAATATAGTATAACCAAGGATATATTACAAATAGAGATGTAGTATACTAGGGATATATTGTAACCAGAAATATAGTATAATCATGTATATATTATAACAAAAGATATATAATAACCAAATATAAATTATAACCAGAGATATAGTATAACCAGGCATATATTTTAACCAGAGATATAGAATAACAGGGATCGTATTATAACAAGTGATATAATATAACCAGAGGTCATATTATAACAGTAGATATAGTACAACCAAGGATATATTACTGTATAACCAGAGATATAGTATGGCCACGGATATATTATAACCAGGGCTTCAGAAAGAACTTTTGTAATATGGTGCAAAACTATTTTCGGGTACCCTATCCTGGCAATTAACAATTTTCTTTTCATTCACTACGGGGCCACGATAAAACGGGGGGGAGGGGGGGGGGCTCTCTGGGTCCCAGCGATGACTTGACCGTGTCCTCCGGCAGCCTGCTTTAAGTGATCCCGAGCACAACAATTCATTCAACAGTGGGGAAGGGGAAACTGTCAAGACATTAAGAAAGGGGAAACTGTCAAGACATTAAGAAGGGGGAAACTGTCAAGACATTAAGAAAGGGGAAACTGTCAAGACATTAAGAAAGGGGAAACTGTCAAGACATTAAGAAAGGGGAAACTGTCAAGACATTAAGAAAGGGGAAACTGTCAAGACATTAAGAAGGGGGAAACTGTCAAGACATTAAGAAAGGGGAAACTGTCAAGACATTAAGAAAGGGGAAACTGTCAAGGCATTAAGAAAGGGGAAACTGTCAAGACATTAAGAAAGGGGAAACTGTCAAGACATTAAGAAGGGGGATGGGATTGAAAGGGGTGAACTTGCAGTAGAATTATCAGCTGATAGTTGTGCTTTAAATAAGAACTAGTCATTGTAGTTTAATGATGCACATCCGGGACCCAAGATGTCCCAGGCGCATGAATGTCCTTAAAGAAAAACAAAACATGCTCCAGGATGTGTACTTCAAGAGCATTCAATGTTTGTAGATTAACCTTGTCACAAGAATTTGTAGATTAACCTTGTCACAAGAATTTGTAGATTAACCTTGACACAAGGGTTTGTAGATTAACGTTGCCACAAGGGTTTGTAGACCTACCTGGCTACAAGAGTTTGCAGACCTACCTGGCTACAAGAGTTTGCAGACCTACTTGGCCACAAGAGTTTGTAGACCTACTTGGCTACAAGAGTTTGTAGACCTACTTGGCTACAAGAGTTTGTAGACCTACCTGGCCACAAGAGTTTGTAGACCTACTTGGCCACAAGAGTTTGTAGACTTACTTGGCTACAAGACTTTGTAGACCTACCTGACCACAAGAGTTTGTAGACCTACCTGACCACAAGAGTTTGTAGACCTACCTGGCCACAAGAGTTTGTAGACCTACTTGGCCACAAGAGTTTGTAGACTTACTTGGCTACAAGACTTTGTAGACCTACCTGACCACAAGAGTTTGTAGACCTACCTGGCCACAAGACTTTGTAGACCTACTTGGCTACAAGACTTTGTAGACCTACTTGGCTACAAGACTTTGTAGACCTACTTGGCCACAAGAGTTTGTAGACCTACTTGGCCACAAGAGTTTGCAGACCTACTTGGCCACAAGAGTTTGCAGACCTACTTGGCCACAAGAGTTTGTAGACTTACTTGGCTACAAGACTTTGTAGACCTACCTGACCACAAGACTTTGTAGACCTACCTGGCCACAAGACTTTGTAGACCTACTTGGCTACAAGAGTTTGTAGACCTACTTGGCTACAAGAGTTTGTAGACCTACTTGGCCACAAGAGTTTGCAGACCTACTTGGCCACAAGAGTTTGCAGACCTACTTGGCCACAAGAGTTTGCAGACCTACTTGGCCACAAGAGTTTGCAGACCTACCTGGCCACAAGGGTTTGTAGACCTACCTGGCCACAAGGGTTTGTAGACCTACCTGGCCACAAGAGTTTGTAGACCTATCTGGCCACAAGGGTTTGTAGACCTACCTGGCCACAAGGGTTTGTAGACCTACCTGGCCTGATCTTGGAGCTGTGACCAGAATCTGAAAAAAAAAAAAAACTTTCTCGTGGAAACAGGCTTTATCCCATGATGGCTACTTTTCTTTCATCTTAAGTCACACGTGGACCAGGCCCAGAAAACTTCCTCCCGGCCCCAGCAGTTTTCAAAGTCTGACTTCATCACTGAGTAAAACTGCTTCTTTTCGAACCTGCCTCAGATTTCCACAGCACACCTGCAGACCCTTCGAAGCACGCCATTTGATATTAACTACTCTGGAGTTAGCGTGACCTAGTACTTGAAGGGGGTAGGATTTGAAGAAGAAGAAGAAGAAGAAGAAGAAGAAGCTAGTATTTATGATGACTTCTCAAACGTTCTGCTCTTAGCCTACATATTATCCAACACTATTGGCAAAGACCACCACGGTCTCCAGCGTCTGATGGCTGTCATGAATGGCTTCCGGGTTGATCTACCGGATATCCGGAGTCTTGTGGGTAAGTTTTTGTGTGACATTGGTTTTGTGTGTTTGTTTGTTTGTTTGTTTCTCTGTTCGTTGGCTCTTTTTCATTTTATACTATTTTCATCTGCATGTTAGGAAATACTGAATGCTGATTCTTTGCTCAGTGATGATGATGATGATGATGATGATGATGATGATGATAGTCTCATGACTTCCGAGAGCGAATATATTTAAAAAGATAGATTCAGCGCCTTTCTTTTCTAATAGGCTCCACCCTGGTGTAAAACACTGTCGATCCGTACTTTACCTTCATTTAGATGCAGTCTGTTTCAAAGAAAGCTGTTAATTTATCGTCAGCCTGTTTCAAAGAAAGCTGTTCATTTATCGTCAGCCTGTTTCAAAGAAAGCTGTTCATTTATCGTCAGCATGTTTCAAAGAAAGCTGTTCATTTATCGTCAGCCTGTTTCAAAGAAAGCTGTTCATTTATCGTCAGCATGTTTCAAAGAAAGCTGTTAATTTATCGTGAGCCTGTTCCACTCAAACATTTGCCTGCACTTTAAACCTTCTCTTATAATGGCTGTCTCTATGTCCTAGGTCTGAGCACGCTTCACATGTATGCTTCGGCACACGATTAATATAACTATACGTATATAAAAATAAGTATATAATTATACACGAATAATATAACTATACGTATATAAAATTAAGTATATAACTATACACGAATAATATAACTATGCGTATATAAAACTAAGTATATAACTATACACGAATAATATAAATATACGTATATAAAACTAAGTATATAACTATACACGAATAATATAACAATACGTACGAGGGGTGATTGATAAGTTCTCGGCATAAGGTACAACGGATTATTTGTGGACAACTTTTTTGGGTTATTTCTCAACATAGTTCCCTTGCAAATTCATGCACTTAGTCCAGCGATCCTGGAGCATACGGATTCCTTGTTTGTAAAAGTCAGCATCTTGTGCCAGTAGAAAGTGATCTACAGCATGAATGACGTCATCATCTGAAGCAAATTTGCGACCACTGAGCTCCTTTTTTAGTTTGGTAAACAGGTAATAGTCTGAAGGGGCCAAATCTGGGGAATGAGGAGGATGTTCAAGAAGCTGGAAGGTGCATTCATGAATGGCAGCCATTTCTACCGCCGACTTGTGAACTAGAGCATTGTCTTGATGAAAGATGACTCTTCTCGTCAATTTCCATCGACGCTTTTCCTTCAGTTTGACCGGCAGTTGCTTTACACTATTAGCTTAATATGCCTCGGCGACTGTTCTGCCCTTTTGAAGATACCAATAACACACCTTCTGAATCCCAAAAGATGGAAGCCATCACTTTGCCTGCAGATAGAACCACCTTTGCTTTCTTTGGAGGTGGAGATCCATGAAGTTTCCACTGCTTTGACTGTTCTTTGGTTTCTGGTTGAAAATGATGAACCCAAGTCTCATCCGTAGTCACAAATTGCTGAAGAAACTTTTCAGGATTTGCAGAAAAATGGGCAAGATTATCTCTTAACATGTTGAGACGCTGTCGTTTGTGATCAGTTCCAAGAAGTTTCGGGACCCATCGAGCAGAGACCTTTGTCATTTGAAGATCATTGTGAATAATAGCATGAACACGTTCCTGGGAGACGCCCAACTTGGTAGCAATGCACCGCTCAGTTAGTCGTCGATCCTCCATTATCATGTCATTGATTCTGCCGGTGATTTCATCGGTGGTTACCGTTCTTGGTCTTCCTGGACGGCGATCATCTTCCAAACTCTCCCTTCCATGTTTGAATTGAGCTCCCCATTTCTTCACTGTGCTGTAAGAAGGGGCACTCTCCCCTAGAGTCTCTACCATATCCTCATGGATCTCCTTCCATGATAAGCCCTTGATACAGAGGTAGCGAATGACTGCTCGATGAGAAATGTTATCCATTTTCTCAATTTCTACCACCCCTCACCACTTCAGTAGCCTGTAAAAAAAAAAATTGGTTGCAGTTAATTTCTTGAAACTTGGTGTTTAATCTTACAATAACCCGATCTATAAATGCAACTAATATCAGCTGTGCGTTTCAAGTATTTGTAACTTATGCCGAGAACTTATCAATCACCCCTCGTATATAAAACTAAGTATATAACTATACACGAATAATATAATTACTGTATGAGTATATAAAACTAAGTATATAACTATACACGAATAATTTAACTACTGTATGAGTATATAAAACTATGTACATAAATATACACTAATAATTTAATTAGTGTATGTGTATATAAAATAAAAGTATATAAAACTATATAAAGCTGTAAGTATACAAACGAAGTATATAACTAAACACGAATAATATAATTAGAGTATGAGTATATAAAACTAAGTATATAAATATACACGAACAATTCTTTTATAAGTATATAGAACAAATATATAAATATACACGAATAATTCGTTTATAAATATACAGAACTAAGTATATTACTATACAGGAATAACTCTTTTATAAGTATATACAACTAATTACATAACTATACACGAATAATTAGTATATAAGTACATAAAACTAAATATATAACTATACACGAAGCCACTGCAGTAAAGCTGTGATAACAAAATGTATAAACTAGGGAAAAAGTAGGAACAGCTTTATTAATTAACGAGCACACAGTTGTGACGTTTCGGCGTGAGCCTTAATCATACAAAAACAAACAGGACAAAGAAAAGGAGAAAGAAGATAAGACGTAAATTAGTATGAATGCTATGTAAAGAAAACAAAAAGGAATGGAAAGAATTAGAATAATTTCACAATCTACAAGAAGACGAGATTCGCCCCCCCCCCCCCCCCTCCACTTTCTGAACCATTGTCTCCGCCACAAAATAATTCCTAAAGGTTTCTCGTCATCCTTTCACCCCGCGGCCGGCACACTCCACGTGGTTGAACAAAGACTTCTGGATAAGATCGCGAAAAATTGCTGGCGGCTCAGAATGCGCTGTATCATTCAGAATCACAGACGCCTGTTGTCCAACCTCGATCGGGTCAAAGATAACCTTGAACGCCGCCTTCACTCCTACACATCAGACAACCGTGTTCTCCCTCTTCTTATCAAACACATTATACACGTCACAAATCGCCAGCTTTACCAGTTCTATGTCTCTGGCAAAGAACATAAACTTAACCGACTTCTACCACAGCCGGTCTCTTCTACTTCTAGAGGTGAACCACCTTCCAATCAGCCCCCCTCTTCTGCTACACCTGACCAACAGACTTCTATCTCACTTGACCATCAGACACTTGTAACACCCCCTGAACTACCTTCCCAGATTACACAGCATATTCAAGTACTCGCACCCCCATCCTCAGATGATACCCCATCTCCTCCTCATCCTCCTCCAACCTCTAATGTAGTCTGTATATAGTCTGTAGACTTACCCCTTTCTGATGATGAAAAATTAGTTCTCGCCAAAGATCTTAAATTTATTCCTATCCGCCCTCGTTGTGATCGCTATTTTTTACTCCGCGATGTTAAACAGTTCCACCGCCGACTGCGGCTTAAATATCACTTTGCCAACAAAGAGTCCAACCAACCCACACAAGACCCCGATAACCCATTTACACGTTACGACCACCATAAATATAGCTGGACACCTTCCCCGGAGTTTCCCAAGCTTTAGATCTTTATATTGATACGACGTGGCGTGAGATCCTTAACCTCAAACCACCAAAAATTTGACATTTTAACCTAAATAAGGGAGAGTCCAGGGCATTGTCCAGCCTGAGGCGTCGAAGCGATATCGAGATCAAACTAGCAGATAAGACCAGCAATCTCGTAGTTTGGAAAAAAGATTTATATATCGCGGAAGGAATGTCCCAACTCAGCAATACAAAATTCTATGCCCCAGCGAAAAACGATGCTACCCGTTCTAATAATGACATAGTCGAAGCAACCATTAAAGACCTAATCACAGAAGGTGGCCTCCCACCCCAAGCTGTTTCTCTTCACGTTAAGGACAGCTGTTTAGGCACACCCACCTTCTATCTTCTTCCTAAAATCCACAAACCAGGTAACCCTGGACGCCCCATTGTATCAGCGTGTTCATGCCCCATTGAGCATATTTCTGACTTTTTAGATAGCATTTTCCAGCCTCTAGTACACAAACTACCCTCCTTTTTGAAAGATACCAACCACGCATTAACAACTTTTGATACGATCACACTCTCTCAACACCAATCACATCTTTCTCCTTGATGTCTGCTCCCTATACACTTCTATCCTCCATCAGGATGGACTTTTAGCACTCCGCTATTTTCTCGACAAAGACCCTCACCCCACAACTAACACTGACACCATAATCAGACTTACAGAGCTAGTACTAAACCTAAATTCTTTCGAATTCAACGGCGAATACTTCGAGCAAATCAGTGGTGTTGCCATGGGAACGAAAATGGTTCCTAGTTATGCATGTCTATTTATGGGCTTTCTGGAAGTCAAATTATGGGAAACCTACACTGGCAGATTTCCAGAATTCTATAAAAGGTACATCGATGATGGCATTGGAATCACAAGTATGCCACATGAAGACCTTAAAAAATTTATTGAATTCGCCAATACACTCAATAATAACATAAAATTCACTTACGAAATTTCTGACAAGTCTGTTAACTTTTTAGACATTAAAGTCTCTATTGGCACAAACAGGCTTGTCACTTCTGTATTTTACAAGCCCACCGACAGCCACACTTATTTGCTTTACACTTCCTCCCATCCTGAAGCCTGTAAGAACTCCATCCCATATTAGCAACTCCTCCGTCTTCGCCGCATATGTCAGGATAATTTGGACTTTATAGATCAGTCCAACAAGCTATTAGAATTTTTCCGTCATCGCCACTACCCAGAAAAGGTCATTCATAAAGCCTTCAACCGTATCCAACTAGTGAGCCGCAAAGAAGTATTCAGGAAAAAGCCTGTTACTCCATCTGACAGAGTTAAGTTAGTACTGCCTTTCCACCCGCACGGTCAGATGGTTAAGAAAATTCTTTATCGTCATCTGCCGCTAATCCAACTCGACCCCGACACTCGTGACATTTTCTCTGATCCACCCCTATTGGCATACAAACGTGAGCAAAACCTTAAGGACATCCTCGTCCACAGCCACCTGAAGCAGAGCCTTACATATGTTGGCACCAGAAAATGTAACCGCCCCGCTGCGTTACCTGACTGGTAGTCTGGGAAACGAAAACAATCACCTTTCCCAAAACTATCCTCACTCTTCATGAGGGATTCACATGCGAGTCCCGTAATGTGATATATGTCATCGTTTGCAAAAGATGCAGGATAACGTATATTGGTGAGACTGGCCTCAGATTAGGGGACCGCATGCAAAAACATCTGTACGACATCGCCCAGCATGCTTCGAAACCAGTCCCAAATCATTTCAATGGCCCCAACCACAGAGGCAAATCTGATTTTCTGGTAACAGCCATTAAACATTGTCACGCAGATGACACAAGCCGTCTGGCACTTGAGAACCGCTGCATTCAAAATTATGGGACGCTGGAACCACATGGGTTAAACTCGCTGTTTAGTTACACGTAACGTCATCTTCTTCAATCATTATAGTACCTTTCCACTAAGTCCACCCCTTCTTACTTTTCAAACTTCCTCACAGCATCACTCTACAACCCCTCTACCCCAATCATCTGTTTCAATTTCTCCTAGCTTGGTCAATATTGCATCACTCTCCCCTCCCCGGTTCCCCATCCACCACCCCCAGTTACAACCCACCGACCACATGTCACAGGTCTCTATTTAAACAGTCTCCACGTCCTACTAAATCCATTCCTGACACACACCGCCGGACAAGCCATACCTTGCAATTTACAGCTAAGTACTCTTTTAAAACAATTTTTAAAAAATTTTTTTTTTAATTAAAAAAAAAAATTTTTATCTTTTTATTTAATTTAATTTATTTTTTTAAAATAGCATTCATGTGAATCTATACTTTATCTCCTCTCTCTATTTCTTCGTCCTGTATGTTTTTGTATGATTAAGGCTCACGCCGAAACGTCACAACTTTGTAATCGTTAAGTAATAAAGCTGCTCCTACTTTTTTCCTATTTTATACATTCTAGAATAAATGGAGCACTTAGCTTTTTTCCCATCATTTTCCATTCCTATGTTTTACATATCATTCATGTGAATTTATATTTTATCTTCTTTTTCCATTTCTTTGTCCTGTTTGTTTTTATATGATTAAGTCTCACACCGAAACGTCACAATTTTGTAGTCTTTAAGTAATGAAGCTGTTTCTACTTTTGTCCTAGTTTATACGTCTCATTTACGCTGGCACACGAACAGTTTGAACATAATTTTTATCTCAAAGTTTCAGTTGATGTAGCTGCTGAATGCCCAGTGTGTGTAAAATTCACGAATCCAATCCACATCCCCAGAAAGTCTTGGTATGGTGTGTAGTGTGTGGTGTGTGGTGAGCAGTGTGTGGTGTGTGGTGAGCGATTTCCGCACAGAACATGACTGGTCCATTCATGTCTGATTCATTTCATGTCACTGGAGAGACTTACGCCACCGGAGAGACTTACGTCAGTGGAGAGATTTACGCCACAGGAGAGACTTACGTCACTGGAGATACTTAGGCCACCGGAGAGACTTACGTCACTGGAGAGACTTACTTCACTGGAGAGACTTACGCCATGATGCCCGGCTCCTTCTTCTTCCCTGAGCTGAGACGATGTTCTCTCCAGGCACAGTGGCTCCATTAGTGGCTACAATAGTGGTTCCAATAGTGGCTCCACCAGTGGCTCCAATAGTGGCTACAACAGTGGCTCCAATAGTGGCTCCATTAGTGGCTCAATTAGTGACTGCAACAGTGGCTCCAATAGTGGCTTGAACAGTAGCTCCAACAGTGGCTCCAACAGTAGCTCCAACAGTAGCTACAACAGTGACTCCAACAGTAGCTCCAACAGTGGCTCCAACAGTAGCTCCAACAGTGGCTCCAACAGTGGCTCCAAAAGTAGCTCCAACAGTGGCTCCAACAGTGACTCCAACAGTGGCTCCAACAGTGGCTCCAATAGTAGCTCCAACAGTGGTTCCAACAGTGGCTCCAAAAGTAGCTCCAACAGTGACTCCAACAGTGGCTCCAATAGTGGCTTGAACAGTAGCTCCAACAGTGGCTCCAACAGTAGCTCCAACAGTAGCTCCAACAGTAGCTCCAACAGTAGCTCCAACAGTGGCTCCAACACTAGCTCCAACAGTGGCTCCAACAGTGGCTCCAAAAGTGGCTCCAACATTGACTCCAACAAGATGAAGATCTCACACTACTCCAAAATTCCTGGAATCCCTGCACTCCAAGTTCCAGCATCGCATAATGTCCAATCGGTTCCCACAGCAGTTCCAGTGCGGATTCTCTTGGTCACCATACAGTCTAGATTTAACTCCGTGTAATTTAAATCCTTCTTCCTCTGGGGTTACCTGAAGGACAAAGTGTTCGGCAGTGCTTCCCGAAATCTGACCGAACTGAAGTTGAGGATCGTGGACAGCTGTGCTCAGGTCACAAAAGGAATGCTCACCCGAACTGTACAGAACTTTGACGTCTCACAGAGGAGTATGTGGATGAGAATGAAGAGAAATCTAAGTTGTGCATTTTAACATTTTTGAAAGAAAAAATAGAAAGTGTAGCTGGCGTCCACATCTAAACCTCTTTCTTCTGTAAAGAAAGGAACATGGGAAAAAAATCCACTATGTGTTATTGTTATCGGTTATAATAACTTATAGGCGTCTCTCCAGGCTGTGAAATCTGGCCCTGGTTTGGTCTAATCGGTGTGTGTCAGGAATGGATTTAGTAGAACGTGGAGACTGTTTAAATAGATACCTGTGATATGTGGTCGGTGGGTTGTAACTGGGGTGGTGGATGGGGAACCGGGGAGGGGAGAGAGAGTGATACAATATTGACCTAGCTAGGAGAAGTTGAAACAGATGATTGGGGAAGAGGGGTTGCAGAGTGATGCTGTGAGGAAGTTTGAAAAGTAAGAAGGGGTGCACATAGTGGAGAGGTACTATAATGATTGAAGAAGAGAATGTTAAATATAGCTAAACAGCGAGTTTAACCCATGTGGTTCCAGCGTCCCTTAGTTTTGAATGCAGCGGTTCTCAAGTGCCAGACGGCTTGTGTCATCTGCGTGACATTGTTTGATGGCTGTTACCAGAAAATTTGCCTCTGTGGTTGGGGCCATTGAAATGATTTGGGACTGGTTTCGAAGCATGCTGGGCGATGTCGTACATATGTTTTTGCGTGCATCGTCTATAATTATATACTTACACATTAATTATCGTGTTTTACTGTCATTCAGAAATGTTTCTAGCAGCTTTCATGAGAGAGAGAGAGAGAGAGGGAGGGAGATGGAGCTAGGGAGAGAGAGAGAGGGAGAGAGAATGAGAGGAAAAGATTAGGGAGAGGACAAGAGAGTTAGGGGGAGGACAAGAGAGGGAAGGAGGGAGAGAGAGAGAAGGAGAAAAAAAGAGAGGGAAGGAGAGGAAGGAAAGGGAGGGAGAGAGAGGGAGGGGTGAGAGAGAAAGAGAGAGAGGAAAAGAGGGAGGGTGAGAGAGAAAGAGAGAGAGAGAGGAAAAGAGAGAAAGCGGAAGAGAGAGAGAAAGAGAGAGGGGGGGGGGACCAAATATGACGTTAAAAAAGCTAACTTTATGAAGTTCTGAACTAGAGTTATGCAGGCAACACTAGGGTTCTGATCTGTGTGTGTGTATGAGAGAGAGAGAGAGAGATAAAGAGAGAGAGAAAGAGAGAGAGAGAAGAGGAGGGGGAAGAAGTGAATATTAAGCATGAATGATATTTATTTCAGACTGGACCACAGAAAATTGACCTGAAAATCATATTTCTCATATACTGGATATGAGACTAATTGTATTTATCAGATACTAGATATGAGAATAATAATATTTATCAGATACTAGATATGAGACTAATAGTATTTATCAGATACTACATATGAGACTAATAATATTTATCAGATACTAGATATGAGACTAATAGTATTTATCAGATATTAGATATGAGACTAATAATATTTATCAGAGACTAGATATGAGACTAATAGTATTTATCAGATACTAGATATGAGACTAATAGTATTTATCAGATACTAGATATGAGATTAATAGTATTTATCACATACTGGATATGAGACTAATAGTATTTATCAGATACTAGATATGAGACTAATAGTATTTATCAGATACTAGATATGAGACTAATAGTATTTATCAGATACTAGATATTAGACTAATAGTATTTATCAGATACTAGATATTAGACTAATAGTATTTATAATATACTAGATATGAGATTAATAGTATTTATCAGATACTAGATGTGAGACTGATAGTATTTATCAGATAATAGATGTGAGACTAATATTATTTATCAGACAATAGATGTAAGACTGATAGTATTTATCAGATACTAGATGTAAGACTGATAGTATTTATCAGATACTAGATGTGAGACTAATAGTATTTATCAGATACTAGATGTGAGACTGATAGTATTTATCAGATACTGGACCTGAAAGTGATGATGATACTGAGCCAAGTTCTCAGATACTGGACCTGAGAGATATGGTATTTCTCAGATATTGAACCTGAGAATAATTATATTTCTCAGATGTTGTATCTAAGAGTCGTGTTATTTTTCAGATACTGGACCTTGAGAGACATGATATTTCTCAGAGATTTTGTATCTAAGTGACATGATGTTTTTCAGATATTGAACCTGAGAGTCATGATATATCTCAGATATTGGACCTAAAAGACATAATATTTCTTAGAGACTGGCAGAAAAAAAGTCATTCCATTAGCACCATAGTTTGTTCCCTTGCGACGTGCCAGCATCCATTTCTTTCAGTTCAGTGACTTGCACTGGCATTAAATTAAAACTGTGTTCTCTCATTTGAACTTGCCTCTCGTAACAAGCAGAAGACGCTGCTCAATTTGTCTCGCACAAGTGGAGAACACATCAAGAATGATAATATTCTTGACTTCAGATGAAAGATTAATACTAGTTTCGACTTTTAGACCAGAAAATGTTCATATTTAGAGAAGATTATATCAGAAAACGATTTTTTTTCTTGAAAATAAGACCAAGATATCCAATATCCAGTAAGTCTGAGAATGTATTGGGGGGGGGGGGGGATGAATGATCGAATACGAATTCTGTTGTACAGCAACTGGACAGGTGGGGTATTGATTTTTATATTACACTTAATCGATTACTTTGATGAAGTTCAACTCTGAGTATAAAGTATGCAACGATACAACCCCAGGCTGCGCACGTCAATCAATCTTCCTGCACTCGTCCACATCTCGTCCACATCTCGTTCACGTCTCGTCCGGAAGTTGGTGGGATCATCAAAATCTGCTCCATCTATCCCAGGCTCGTGTGACTGCCGTAATAACTGCGTGTCTGGCTGAGGTCAAGGCCGCGTGTATCCGTTCTAAATATTTTATTTTCTTACCGTCGTATTCAGTACCGTCCCGTCCAGTTCGATACTTGTATGAGTATCGAAGCGCCTCCTTGTTCTTTCCCTGCCCATGGCAGATGATATCTTGTCTTGTGATGTTATTGAATAACCAAAAGATGTTATTTCAGTAACCACGCGTCAAGAGACGTAACCATTCAAATATACATGAAAAGACACGAGGGCGAGTCAAAAAGTCTTTTCATACATTTTTCAGTGGTTGGAATAATTTATTTGCGGTTACTTTTTGACTCACACTTGTTTATATTCACTGTCTCTATTTCACTTGCACAGTCGTTTCATGATAGTAGTAACGGCTAGTAGGACGGTCACAGTTAGCTTGTAAATCAAGTTTTTTTTTTCTTACCAGTCGGCCCTTCAGAAATGTTAGCTTTCATAGGAGATTCAAATCTGAACATGACATGACGAATAGAACACATGACATGACGAATAGAACACGTGACATGACGAATAGAACACATGACAAGACGAACAGAACACATGACATGACGAATAGAACACATGACAAGACGAACAGAACACATGACATGACGAATAGAACATATGACAAAGACGAACAGAACACATGACAAGACGAACAGAACACATGACAAGACGAATAGAACATATGACATGACAAATAGAACACATGACATCACGAACAGAACACATGACATGACGAATAGAACATATGACAAGACGAACAGAACACATGACAAGACGAACAGAACACTGAGATAGGACACTGTGATGTTCTGGTCGAGAAACCCTAGCAGTGTCCAAGTTATTACATTCACTCCCCTCTCTGCTGCTGGCACTCTCCTCCCATCCCCCAAACTGGCAAACTCCAACTCCTCAATCCTCCAGAGTTATAATAATAATTCCATAATAGTGGCTAATAGTGAATGAGTGTGGTTAATAGTGGCCGAGTGTGGCTAATCGTGGCCGAGTGTGGCTAATCGTGGCCGAGTGTGGCTAATCGTGGCCGAGTGTGGCTAATCGTGGCCGAGTGTGGCTAATCGTGGCCGAGTGTGGCTAATGGTTGCTGAGTGCGGTGGTCAGGTTTACCCTCATCGGCTACCCCAGTGTAATCTTAGGTAGTCCTCCCCAGTCACGTGACAGCTGTGAAGGTCTGGTCTGAGATAAAAACATATTAGATGACATTTTGGCTGTCCAATTTCATCAAACTCCGCCTTCACCTTTCCCGATAAAGTTACACTGTGTGTTGTAGGGGCGGACGCAACAAGCAGCCTTCACTAATCATGGAACAAAGAAACCACGTTTTTTTCACCTTTTTTTTAACCTTTAACCAGACTGAAAGGAATACAATAGCCTGTTCTAGAATTGGAATCGGGTCTTGATCAGTTGTAATTCGCTGGCCATGGTAACATTGTTTATCCTGCAGAGTGTGTGTATGTGTGTGTGCGTGCGTGCGTGCGTGCGTGCGTGCGTGCGTGCGTGCGTGCGTGCGTGCGTGCGTGCGTGTGTGTGTGTGTGTGTGTGTGTGTGTGTGTGTGTGTGTGTGTGTGTGCGCGCGCTTGCTTGCTTGCTTTCTTACCACTTAGTCTGAAGTAAAACTAGTATTGTTTAACAAGTCCATCATCTTCAGTGCATGCCCTTTTGTTCTGATTGGCTGTTTTAAGTTTGGTAAGATTGTGGTCAGGCATCAAGATCATTGTTTCCTTTCCTCTGCAACAAGAAGTTTCTTTCTGACGTTTCTTTAGCATTCTTGCTTAGCGACTGGAAACCGGCGAAGCGGACACTCATGAATGTGCTGGCGAAGGTTTGAGTAGACTGGAAATTTCAGTATCTCAGGTTTACTCGAGTTTTAAATGATGCAATCCCCCCCCCCTCCTTTTTAAAAACATTGGTGGGGAGCTTTGATAATTTGTTTCTTTTTTTGTTCAGTGTGCCCTGGGTTGAGAAAGATTGACAATCTCTGGTCTAGTGCTTTCAGCCTTCTGTATCATTCTTCTTAGAGTTACATGCCACGAGGCGGGCGCTTGTGTGAATGACATTTCAATGCTTACATTCTTCACAAAACCGTTTCTGCTTTGCTGACGGACGTTCTAAAAGATTTGTCACAAGACCAGCAAGCTCCTCAAAGATTACCAAGTAAAGAGTGAATGAAAATAAACATCACTACAAGCAACAACAAAAAAAAACTTCATCAGCGAGCTCGGCACTGTCTGAGGAAGTTCCTAACTGAGCCAATTAGATGTATCTGTGTATATATTCTGACTGAACTCCCACACACCGAAAAATATTCTTATCTTGACAGCAGACATGGTATCAATGATGATCAAGACATTCCTCCTACTCATTTATTGACCGCATCATTTCCGCGTGTTTTTTGGGTTTTTTTTTTTTTGTTCTAAGTAAGAATCTGATTTGCCACACTTTAAATCACGTTACCAAGGAGATTGACACTGCTTAAATCCGCCTACAGCAAGCTTTTTTTTTTTGCATAACAAACTCAAAACGAAAAAAATGACTTTGTTTTCTCCATTAAAGATTACGTTTTTCAGGTACTTAATATCGGAGGTAATAATTACATCCATTCTTTTTTTTTCGTTTGTTTGTTTAACGAAAAGGATGAAGATCTGAGAAGTTGTTTATTGAAATGTTGGGAATCTTCGATTATTTCCCCCCATAAACAAGCAGCGTCAGCTAGGAGGTAGCAGTTTCAAGAAAGAGCATTCAAAGACTCTCTTGTTTGGAAATCTGCTACTTCAGCTAATCTGAACTGTTATTTGGCCAATAAGTGCTGCTATAAGAGCATGGAACTTCACCCTCGGGGGGGGGGCAGTGTAATCATCAGCAGAGCTTTCCTGCGGATATAAGGTCCAGAGATGTGTACCATCAGCAATCTCAAACAAGATGTCACGGATTATTATAAAGTCAAAGAGACTTCAGTCACTGCCCTTGTCGGTGTTTATGGCTAAGAGCCTGGAGAGCATAAGATGTCCTCTTTAATGACTGAATGGAAACAGCCTTGCTCGAAGATAAGGCGGGAAAATGAAAAGAATAAACTGAAATCCAGTTTTTGCAGTACTCGACTTCCTGTTTACAATGTTGGTTACATCTGCTCAGTGGTTTAAAAAAATCAGAACAAAGTCTACCCAGCAACGAAACAAAAACAACACTCTGCTGATCTAGATACAGTCTTAACCTTTAAAAGAATCAGCCATATTCAAATAATCTTGTTTAGGTTAAGATCTGTCAGTGCAAGTATTTTTGACACCTTCAGCGACTGAAGACTTCCCGATGAATCTGTTGTCATTAGTCAGACTCCAGACTGTTTTCTGTGAGAATGTCAACCAGCTCAAGACTACAGCAGCCAAACTTTGGTGAAGGTGGCTGGGTGGCTTGTGTCTGGCGGTGGCTGGGTGGCTTGTGTCTGGCGGTGGCTGGGTGGCTTGTGTCTGGCGGTGGCTGGGTGGCTTGTGTCTGGCGGTGGCTGGGTGGCTTGTGTCTGGCGGTGGGTGAAAAGCTTGTGTCTGGCGGTGGGTGAAAAGCTTGTGTTTGATGAGAAAGCCACGGAGTTGCCACCAGAAATTTAAGAAATCTTTGACCTTCTTCGTTAACACACCGTACAGTATTTAGCATGACCTCGTATACTGATAAAGAAGTAGTAGTAGTAGTAGTAGTAGTAGTAAGTAGTAGTAGTAGTTAGTAGTAGTAGTTAGTAGTAGTAGTTAGTAGTAGTAGTAGTAGTAAGTAGTAGTAGTTAGTAGTAGTAGTAGTAGTAAGTAGTAGTAGTAGTTAGTAGTAGTAGTAGTAGTAGTAAGTAGTAGTAGTAGTTAGTAGTAGTAGTTAGTAGTAGTAGTAGTTAGTAGTAGTAGTAGTAGTAGTAGTAGTTAGTTAGTAGTAGTAGTAGTAGTAATAGTAGTAGTAGTAGTTAGTAGTAATAGTAGTAGTAGTAGTAGTAGTAGTAAGTAGTAGTAGTAGTAGTAGTAGTATTAGTAGTAGTAGTAGTAGTAGTTAGTAGTAGTAGTAGTAGTATAGTAGTAGTAGTAGTTAGTAGTAGTAGTAGTAGTAGTAGTAGTAGTAGTAGGAGGAGGAGGAGCAGAAGTAGAAGTAATACTTGTAGCAGTAGTATTAGTAGATGAAGTAGTATAGTAGTTGTAGTAATAGTAGTAGCAGTATATGAATGTGAGAAACATCAAACTGAATACAGAACTCCTTAAAAATGACAAAGAACTGCGAGAACAATACAAAGTTAGTATAACAAATAGATACAATGGCATAGCAAAAAGATAAATAGTATAGATGAACAATGGGGAATATTAAGAGATTCTATCCACCAAACTGTTAAGGAGATAATACCACCGATAAAAAGAAGTCCCTAAAAATAAATGGATGACAGACGACATCTTAGGACTGATGGACAAGAGGAGGAGGAGTAAAAATAACGAGGAAAAATATAGAAAGATAAATAAAGAAATAAGACGCAAATGCAGAGAAGCAAAAGAAGTGTGGTTAAATGAGCAGTGCAGACAAATAGAGGACTCTCATAATAAAGTCAGCAAAAACATGCACAAACGAATTAGTGAACTCACAGGCAGGAAAACAAAATATATCACAGGATGCCTGAAATCAAAAGAAGGTAAAATGTTAAAGGGAAAAGAAGACATTGTGGACAGGTGGACAGAGTATATCGGTGAGCTATATGGATGAGAAAGACCAGAATTAACACCAGATACTGAAAACTGTTATGGGCAACCAATACTTGAAGATGAAATCATAAATGCCATCAAATACATGAAGAAAAGAAAAGCAACTGGGCCTGATAATATAACAATAGATGAAATAGAGGCACTAGAGGAAATAGGAATAAAAACAATAACCAAGTAACTGTATGACATTTACAACAGTGGTTATATGCCCAGTGACTTGCTGAAATCCACGTTTATAGTACTACCAAAGAAACCAGGTGCAAAAGAATGTGATGACCACCGGACTATCAGCCTCAAATGTCACATAACAAAGCTACTTCTGAGAATAATTATGAGAAGAACAACGAAAAAGATAAAAATGGAAATAGCAGATGAACAGTTTGGATTTGTTGAAGGAAAGGGAACACACAATGCCATTTATGCTTTACGAACACTAACAGAAAGAGCTTTAGAAGTACAGAAAGATCTCTACTTATGCTTCATTGACTACACCAAAGCATTCGACAAGGTGAAAAATAATGAAATTATTAAAATGCTTGAAGACATCAGTATAGACGGCAAAGACCTGAGGATTGTAAAACATCTATACTGGCAGCAAGAAGCAGCAGTTCGAGTTGAAAATAGAACTGGAAAATATCAACATATAAAACAAGGAATGCGACAAGGATGTGTACTATCTCCAGACCTTTTTTCTCTGTACAGCGAGAATATTCTAAGACGATCATCACAGAACCAGGCAAAAAATTGGAGGATACAATATAAACAACCTTCGGTATGCTGACGACACAGTACTGATAGCTGAGAACCAACAAGACCTGCAAAATCTCTTGGATAAAGTCGCCAAAGAAAGTGAACAGAAAGGCCTTACTTTGAATATCGAAAAGACGGAGACTATAGTTATATCTAAGAAACAGAATCCACCAGCATGCAGTATAAAATTAAACGGAACTATTCTAAAGCAGGTGCAGAAATTCAAATACCTTGGAGCAGTAATAACTTCAGATGGAAAATGCAGAACAGAAATTAGGAACAGAATAGGCCAAGCAAAGATTGCATTTCAGAGAATGAGAAACATATTATCCAACACATCATTATTATTGAATGTTAGAAAACGAGTCCTAAAATGCTATATTGAACCTATCTTGTTATATGGAAGTGAATCATGGACAATAGTCAGGTCTGCACAAAAATCGTTGGAAGTAGCAGAAATGTGGTTGATTAGAAGAATGTTGCGAATCCCCTGGACAGCAAAAATAACTAATGAAGAATGTATGAGAAGAGCTGGAGAGACAAAAAACCTTGTCAAAAAGATAAGAGAGAGACAATGTATTTTCATAGGACATGCAATGAGAAAAGGGGGCATTGAAAATATTATAACAACAGAAAAAATAGAAGGAAGAAGATCAAGAGGAAGACCAAAAGAAATGATACGGGACAATCTGACGGGATGATGTGAGAGGAGATCACCAACTGAGCTGATGGCCTGCATGAAGGATCGTGTACTCTGGAGAAGCATCATAGCCAACGCCAGTCGGCACGGCACCTGATGATGATGATGAGTAGATGAAGCAGTTGTAGTTGTAGTAGTACTCGTAGATGAAAAAGTAGTAATAGTAGTGGGAGTAGTAGTAGACGCAAAAGTAGAAGATGTAGTAGTAATAATGCTTGATGATGATGATGATGATGATGATGTAAAATAAAGGTATGAAAAGTTTTCATCTATCAACTATAAAAAACCAACAGTGCAATATTTCGATTAGGGTCCTCTTATAAGGCAAGCGCACTTAACGAGGAGGAGAAAGTAAGGTAAACACAACCTAATAAAATAAATGTTCCAGAAGAAAAAGATATCACTCTACTGTGCTGAATGTTGACATCTAGCTCGATATAAGTGTCGTGGAGAGTATGTTAGCCTGCTTCTGATAAAGTAAAATGCAGTGACACCATATAAAACAAGTTGTGTCCTCATAGAAAACAGGCTGTATCCTCATAGAAAACAAGTTGTGTCCTCATAGAAAACAGGCTGTATCCTCATAGAAAACAGGCTGTGTGTCCTTGTAGAAGTTGGTTACTTGATGGATCTTAGCTGCTCAAGCCTTACTACAACACATGTGTCCACGTGAAGTTTGGCCTGAGATCATGTGAAGGTTGGTCATGTGATCATGTGAAGGTTGACCATGTGATCATGTGAAGGTTGACCATGCGATCATGTGAAGGTTGGTCATGTGATCATGTGAAGGTTGGCCATGTGGTCATGTGAAGGTTGGCCGTGTGATCATGTGAAGGTTGGCCATGTGATCATGTGAAGATTGGTCATGTGGTCATGTGAAGGTTGGCCATATGAAGGTTGGCCGTGTGATCATGTGAAGGTTGGCCATGTGATCATGTGAAGGTTGGCCGTGTGATCATGTGAAGGTTGGCCATGTGATCATGTGAAGGTTGGCCATGTGATCATGTGAAGGTTGGACATGTTATCATGTGAAGGTTGGCCATGTGATCATGTGGAGGTTGGTCATGTGATCATGTGAAGGTTGGCCATGTGAAGGTTGGCCATGTGATCATGTGAAGGTTGGCCATGTGAAGGTTGGTCATGTGATCATGTGAAGGTTGGCCATGTGATCATGTGAAGGTTGGTCGTGTGATCATGTGAAGGTTGGTCATGTGATCATGTGAAGGTTGGGCATGTGATCATGTGAAGGTTGGTCATGTGATCATGTGAAGGTTGGTCATGTGATCATGTGAATGAGTTGTTGCTGAACTTGGTTACGAGAGGGGAGTGTGTGGGTGTTGTAGGACTTTGGGGGGGGGGAGGAGCAGAGACGTGAAAGCTAGAGAATGGAAGCCTTTAGATTCCTACGTGAGAACTTAAAAGGCGACTAAACGTGAGTATATATGTGAGATCGTGGAGTTGGACTTAAGCTTGGACCTGTTCTTTGTTGTAGATGTCGTTTTCCAGAGTCGCATTCAAAATCAAGGTGAAGTGTTGGTTTGCTCGGATGTTGTTGTATGTTGAGCTGTCACTACTTACAACTTACGTCATCACATACACTCACCCCCCCCCCCCCACTAGATCACGTGGGACACGTGTGCGGGGCAACCGTGTACGCTGTACGTCTTTATCAGCTCTGCCTGGGAATATAACGAAGAAGCAGAACATGGGTCTTGACCACTTGTTATTCGCTAGTATGCAGATTTGCGAGAAGTTCTGGACTAAAAATATTAGAGAGAAGACGTATTTTTGATCTGCGTTTTGTGTTGAAGTACAGTCTGGCCCCACTTATACGGCGGGTTATGTTTTATCTCATTTTGAAAATGGAGTAGACGCTTGTACCTTTTTAGATGAATATACAAGTATGATATTCTGTCCACACTATCATATACAAGTATGATATTCTGTCCACACTATCATATACAAGTATGATATTCTGTCCACACTATCATATACAAGTATGATATTCTGTCCACACTATCATATACAAGTATGATATTCTGTCCACACTATCATATACAAGTATGATATTCTGTCCACACTATCATATACAAGTATGATATTCTGTCCACACTATCATATACAAGTATGATATTCTGTCCACACTATCATATGCAAGTATGATAATATGTTCAGCTGTCGTATAAGTATGATAATATGTTCACTCTGTCATATAAAATTGTGTTAGTTTGTTCATACTGTCACATAAAAGTATGATAATATGTTCATACCGTCATATAAAAGTATGATAATCTGTTCACACTAACATATAAAAGTATGATAATCTGTTCACACTAACATATAAAAGTATGATAATCTGTTCACACTATCATATAAAAGTATGATAATCTGTTCATACTGTCACATAAAAGTATGATAATATGTTCATACCGTCATATAAAAGTATGATAATCTGTTCACACTAACATATAAAAGTATGATAATCTGTTCACACTATCATATAAAAGTATGATAATCTGTTCACACCATCATATAAAAGTATGATAATCTGTTCACACTGTCATATAAAAGTATGATAATCTGTTCACACTGTCATATAAAAGTATGATAATCTGTTCACACTATCATACAAAAGTATGATAATCTGTTCACACTATCATATAAAAGTATGATAATCTGTTCACACTATCATATAAAAGTATGATAATCTGTTCACACTATCATATAAAAGTATGATAATCTGTTCACACTATCATATAAAAGTATGATAATCTGTTCACACTGTCATACATTGACTACGCAATAGAAATGTCGGACAATAAAACGGCGAGGAAGGCCCTTCTCTGTCTTAGCTGTTGCGCAATTTTACGTCGAAAAACGTCGAAACAACGGAACAGCGTCGAATGTTATTTAAAAAAACACTGATATAATTGTTAACAGGCGAATTATATAAAAGTCGTAAAAGCATAAATGGTGAACCATTCTATTAATAATTTCCATAAATATGTTTCTCGTCAGTGTGCTAGTAATATGTAACTTCCAATGATGTGAAGCTAGTAATATGTAACTTCCAATTATATGAAGCTAGCAATATGTAACTTCCAAGGATGTGAAGCAAGTAATATATAACTTCCAAAGATGTGAAGCTAGTAATATGTTACTTCCAAGGATGTGAAGCAAGAAATATGTAACTTCCAAGGATGTGAAGCTAGTAATATGTAACTTCCAAGGATGTGAAGCAAGTAATATGTAACTTCCACAGATTTGAAGCTAGTAATATGTAACTTCCAAGGATGTGAAGCAAGAACATGTAACTTCCAAGGATGTCAAGCAAGTAATATGTAACTTCCAAGGATATGAAGCTAGTAATATGTTACTTCCAAGGATGTGAAGCAAGTAATATGTAACTTCCAATGATGTGAAGCTAGTAATATGTAACTTCCAATTATATGAAGCTAACAATATGTAATTTCCAAGGATGTGAAGCAAGTAATGTTAATTCTCATTTCGTCTCATTTGTTTTATCCGCAGAAATCGTTCTAGAACAGTATTACAGATGGCCATACGACCTTGAGGACAGTGAAATCAATGAAGGACTAGCTGAGGTTAGTACAGCCCGCCTCTTCACAAGGCCCCGTCTTGTTATTGTCTGTTCAGTGCTTTGAAAATAAAAAAGAAATCAGAACAAGATATTTTTCCCCAGTAAGGAAAAAGAAAAAAAAAACCATTATAATGTTCTAGATGTAGACTTGACCTTTATCTCAGCTTCCTTACGGCCGACTTCCTTCTAGAAGTGAGCCGTGTAATATTTGTACGGCGACTTCATTATATCAACAAACTCCACTCATTTTCTTGCTATAATCAATATTTTTGTCCAATAAACATTCTTGCCCAGTACACAAATGGCACAGGCAGGGATGATCAGTCACAACCTAGAGCCCTAGGCTAAACTTCGAAAGGGTCCCTGCCGGCCTCTGATCTATACTGCCCGTCCCCCGAGAGATAGCCGGATTCCTCTTTTGATGGTATCTCTCCTATTTTGTTTATTATATTGTCTTGTATTACACAAGCCCAACACAAAAGACATGTCACTGTCTGTCTTTCACGGTTCATCAGATTTATTATTTACTACTTTCATCATCATCATCATCATCATCACCAGGTGCCGTGCCGACTGGCGTTGGCTATTATGCTTCTCCAGAGTACCCGATCCTTCATGCAGACCATCAGCTCAGTTGATGATCTCCTCTCACACCATCCCATCAGACTGTCCAGTATCATTTCTCTTGGTCTTCCTCTTGATCTTCTTCCTTCTATTTTTCCTGTTGTTATAATACTTTCAATGCCTCCTCTTCTCATTGCATGTCCTATGAAAGTACATTGTCTCTCTCTTATTTTTTTTTGACAAGATTTTTTTGTCTCTCCAGCTCTTCTCATACATTCTTCATTAGTTATTTTTGCTGTCCAGGGGATTCGCAACATTCTTCTAATAAACCACATTTCTGCTGCTTCCAACGATTTTTGTGCAGACCTGACTATTGTCCAATATTCACTTCCATATAAGAAGATAGGTTCAATATAGCATTTTAGGACTCGTTTTCTAACATTCAATAATAATGATGTGTTGGATAATATGTTTCTCATTCTCTGAAATGCAGTCTTTGCTTGGCCTATTCTGTTCTTAATTTCTGTTCTGCATTTTCCATCTGAAGTTATTACTGCTCCAAGGTATTTGAATTTCTGCACCTGCTTTAGAACAGTTCCGTTTAATTTAATACTGCATGCTGGTGGATTCTGTTTCTTAGATATAACCAGAGTATCTGTCTTTTTGATGTACAGAGAAAAAAGGTCTGGAGATGGTACACATCCTTGTCGCACCCCTTGTTTTATAGGTTGATATTTTTCAGTTCTATTTTCAACTCGAATTGCTGCTTCTTTGCGCCAGTATAGATATTTTACAATCCTCAGGTCTTTGCCGTCTATATTGATGTCTTCAAGCACTTTAATAATTTCATTATGTTTCACCTTGTCGAATGCCTTGGTGTAATCAATGAAGCATAAGTAGAGATCTTTCTGTACTTCTAAAGCTCTTTCTGTTAGTGTTCGTAAAGTATAAATGGCACTGTGTGTTCCCTTTCCTTCAACAAATCCAAACTGTTCATCTGCTATTTCCATTTTTATCTTTTTCGTTGTTCTTCTCATAATTATTCTCAGAAGTAACCTCGTTATGTGACATGAGAGGCTGATAGTCCGGTGATCATCACATTCCTTTGCACCTGGTTTCTTTGGTAGTGCTATAAACGTGGATTTAAGCAAGTCACTGGGCATATAACCACTTTTGTAAATGTCATTCAGTAACTTGGTTATAATTTTTATTCCTATTTCCTCTAGCGCCTCTATTTCTTCTATTGTTATATTATCAGGCCCAGTCGCTTTTCCTTTCTTCATGTGTTTGGTGGCATCTATAATTTCATCTTCAAGAATTGATGGTCCGTCACAGTTTTCAGTATCTGGCGCTAATTCTAATCTTTCTCCTCCATATAGCTCACCGATATACTCTGCCCACCTGTCCACAATGTCTTCTTTTCCCATTAACATTTTACCTTCTTTTGATTTCAGGCATCCTGTGGTATATTTTGTTTTCCTGCCTGTGAGTTCACTAATTCATTTGTGCATGTTTTTGCTGACTTTATTATAAGAGTCCTCTATTTGTCTGCACTGTTTATTTAACCACACTTCTTTTGCTTCTCTGCATTTGCGTCTTATTTCTTTATTTATCTTTCTATATTTTTCTTGGTTATTTTTACTCCTCCTCCTCTTGTCCATCAGTCCTAAGATGTCGTCTGTCATCTATTTATTTTAGAGGCTTCTTTTTTTGGCGGCATTATCTCCTTAACAGTTTGGTGGATAGAATCTCTTAACATTTCCCATTGTTCATCTATACTATATCTTTGCTATTGCATTGTATCTATTTGTTATAATAACTTTGTATTGTTCTCGCAGTTCTAGGTCATTTTTAAGGAGTTATGTTTTCAGTTTGATGTTTCTCATTTTTCTGCATGCTTTCTTTAACTTTATTCTAATTTTTGCACGGAATGGGTCATAGTCACTATTGCAGTCGGCTCCTGGCATGGTTTTTGTTGTCAGTAATGCATTGCAGAATTGTTTGTTGATTAATATGTAGTCTATCTGGTTAAAAGTCTTTTTGTCTGGGCTGCACCACTTTGCCAGTCTTCGAGGATGTTGTTTAAACCAGGTGTTTCCTACAACCATGCTGTGTATTCTTGGCCATTCAATTAATTTATAACCTCTGTCATTCCTTCTCCCCCAGTCCATAGTCACCAACGATGTCTGAAGTTCTTCCTTTACCAACTTTGGCATTAAAATCTCCCATTACTATAGTAACTTCATGTGACTTTCTGTGTTTTAGTGCTGTCTCTTTGTCATTATAAAATAGCTGTACATCTTCTTCAGAACTTTCAGATGTTGGAGCGTACACTTGTATAATATTTATGTTTAATGGTCGTCCTTTCAGTTTGGCTAGCAGGACTCGGTCCGAGATGTTCAAATATTCTACAATTGTCCTTGCTGTTTGTTCGTCAAATATTATTCCGACTCCTTGTTCATGTTTCTCACTTCCTGAATACATTATTGTATATTTATCAGAGTTTATCTTCCCTGCACCTGTCCATCTAACTTCACTCATTCCTAATATGTTGATCTTCATAATTTCCATTTCCCTCTTTACATTTTCTAATTTTCCATCCTGGAATAAAGTTCCAACATTCTATGTTGCTATTTTAAATTTGTTACTTTTGCCACCAGTAGCTTGATGACGATCTGACCTCACCTGTGGCTTGTGAGCTGCCCTACCATATGAGGGTGTTATAGAGGAACATCCATTAACGTCGTTCATGATAAATCTATTACTCTGAATAAGCATAATTGTTCTTGGGAGCTACAACAGTGATTTCCCGTTGTCTTCTGTCAGTTTGTGTACGGACTCTCCGCTAGCCTTTGGACTCACTGTCCTACTCGCAGGGCAGCGGGAACGATAGGTTTAAAAGGGCCTCTTATCCACCTGGTATTCCTTTCACTGAGCACCTGAAGCACTTTATAAGAGTAGTAGAGCCACCTACCACCCCACCTCGCTCTCTGAGTCTACCGCCAGTTGGCCCGCGCCTGCTTATTTGGGTAAATCCTTATTCACAGGGATCCTCCATATCTGAAGGACTTTCACCATCCGCTACCTGTGACTCGCTGGGTTGGGGATGGTAGCCCCATCTTTACCCAGACTTACTATTTATTATTTATGTAAATAAAGTTTACTCAGTGTTTTACAGTTGTCGTTTTTTCTTCGTTTGACCTCGAACCCCTTACCCTCCCGACTCCCGAGCAGACTTACTACTCAGCCTAACAACAAGTTGTTATTCCAGCTTTATCAGGGGGAGAGAAGTGAAGAAGGTTATCTGCCCACGTCTTGACCCAGTTTATTAGCCAGTGCCGTATGAGGAGAAGCGATAGTTTACCGAGTTACAAATTTTGCCTCAAGATGGACTGGGTAATGACGTCTCCCTCCACATTTTCTGTGTAGGTTTTTAACCATGTGAACTTTGACACTCTTGGGGCGGACCTAAGACAGCTGGCTTTTTGTCACGTCCTAAGACCGTGATCTAGCAGTGCCACAACCCTCTACAACACTCTACGTCTACAGCATTCTACAGGACTCTACAACATCTACACCACTCTACAGCACTCTGTAACACTCTACAGCACTCTACAACATCCAGCAGCACTCTACAATATCTACAGCACTCTACAACATCAACAGCACTCTACAGCATATACAGCACTCTACAGCACTCTACAGCACTCTACAACACTCTACAACATCTACAACACTCTACAGCACTCTACAACTCTCTACAGCACTCTACAGCATTTTACAGCACCCTAAAGTACTCTACAACACTCTAAAGCTATTTACAGGACCCTAAAGCAATCTACAGCACTCTACAGCACCCTAAAGCATTCTACAGCACTCTACAGCACTTTACAGCATCCTAAAGCACTCTACAACACTCTACAGCACTTTACAGCATCCTAAAGCACTCTACAACACTCTACAGCACTTTACAGCATCCTAAAGCACTCTACAACAGTCTACAACTCGGATATTCTTTATTAACAAGATATGAGTGTGACTTCTTCCTTTGAAAATCTCCACTTTCTTCCATTTGTTCTTGACATCGCAAACTTCAGACGTTTCAAACTCTGTTTATTTGAACTCTGTCAAACAGTGTGGACAAAGTTTGTTTTCTGTGGGTTATTGTTGGTTATTGGTGGTTGGTGATTGGTTGGTAGTTTGTGGCTGCTTACTGGTGGTTGGTAGCTTGTGGCTGCTTATTAGTGGTTGGTAGCTTGTGGCTGCTTATTAGTGGTTGATAGCTTGTGGCTGCTTACTGGTGGTTGGTAGCTTGTGGCTGCTTACTGGTGGTTGATAGCTTGTGGCTGCTTACTGGTAATTGATAGCTTGTGGCTGCTTACTGGTGATTGATACCTTGTGGCTGCTTACTGGTGGTTGATAGCTTGTGGCTGTTTACTGGTGGTTGATAGCTTGTGGCTGCTTACTGGTGGTTGATAGCTTGTGGCTGCTTACTGATGGTTGGGAACTGACGTATATGACCTTGTCGTGAAGATTTTGATACAATGGTTGTCCATCTAGTCAAGGTCTTTGTAACACACGCTTCAGCCCGTGAAGATCTTTGTAACACACGCCTTGTTTCCTTGAAGATCTGTGTAACATGCGCCTCGGCCCATGAAGATCTTTGTAACATGCGCCTCGGCCCCATGAAGATCTTTGTAACATGCGCCTCTACCCTATGAAGATCTTTGTAACATGCGCCTCGGCCCCATGAAGATCTTTGTAACATGCTCCTCTGCCCTATGAAGATCTTTGTAACATACGCCTCGGCCCATGAATATCTTTGTAACATACGCCTCGGCCAATGAAGATCTTTATAACATACGCCTTGGCCGAATGAAGATCTTTGTAACATACGCCTCTCTCCGTGAAGATCTTTGTAACACGCGCCTCGGCCCCAAGAAGATCCTGTGAATATGGGCAGACAATTTGGCATGGAAATAGGCTGTAACAGATTATTTAAGTCCTAGATCTCGCCTACGACATCAGCTTCTTCACAACACCACCATCATTGTGTGGTACACATCGATTCCTACACCAGTAAACAGCCTGTTCAGGGGACATTACCTGGGAAGATCGATAAGTTCTGATAGACCCACATGATTCTTCTGTAGCAAGAACATCATTTTACCATGAAAAGTATTTCAGTTATTCTTGTGTTTTGTAGTAAAATGTTATTTCATTTATTCTTGTGTTTTGTAGTAAAATGTTATCTCAATTGCTCTTGTGTTTTGTAGTAAAATATGCATACCGTAATTTACATAAAATATTTGTAGGAACTACTTTTTTTAACCAGATTGTTGGGGACTATTTTATAGCTGCGCCAACTCATTTAACGGCAGAGCTGTTGTCTTCGAGGAACGTGGCGGTGTACGTCTATAACTTCGATTACTTCTCCAGTTTTGATCATTGGAAAGGTATACTATTATAATTTTGATTTTCGTTTCTTTATATATCCTTCTTCTTCTTGTTTTCTCTTCTTCTTTTTCTTCTCCTTCTTCTTCTTCGTTTTCTTCTTCTTTTCCTTCTTCTTCTTCTTTTCACTTCTTATTCTTCGTCTTCTTCTTTTCCCTTTCTCTTCCTCTTTTCTCTTTCTCTTCTTCTTTTCCCTTCTTCTTCCTTTTTTCCCCTTCTTCTTCTTATTCCTTCTTCTTCTTTTTTTTTTCTTCTCCTTCTTTTCCCTTCTTCTTCTTCTTGTTTTCTCTTCTTCTTTTTCTTCTCCTTCTTCTTCTTCGTTTTCTTCTTCTTTTCACTTCTTCTTCTTCTTTTCACTTCTTCTTCTTTTCACTTCTTCTTCTTCGTCTTCTTCTTTTCCCTTTCTCTTCCTCTTTTCTCTTTCTCTTCTTCTTTTCCCTTCTTCTTCCTTTTTTCCCCTTCTTCTTCTTATTCCTTCTTCTTCTTTTTTTTTTCTTCTCCTTCTTTTCCCTTCTTCTTCTTCTTTTTTTCTCTTCTTCCTTTGCGTTCGAGAAAGTTTGGTCACGCTAAACCTGCAGCCCTGTCACCTTGACTAAGTCCGTCAAGATGATGAGTGTCTGCCCCCACAGCTTTTCTTTCAGTTCCCCTCCCTCGGGCCAGATCCGTGCTCTTAGACTTGAGTGTCTGCCCCCACAGCTTTTCTTTCAGTTCCCCTCCCTCGGGCCAGATCCGTGCTCTTAGACTTGAGTGTCTGCCCCCACCGCTTTTCTTTCAGTTCCCCTCCCTCGGGCCAGATCCATGCTCTTAGACTTGAGTGTCTGCCCCCACAGCTTTTCTTTCAGTTCCCCTTCCTCGGGCCAGATCCGTGCTCTTAGACTTGAGTGTCTGCCCCCACAGCTTTTCTTTCAGTTCCCCTTCCTCGGGGCAGATCCGTGCTCTTAGACTTGAGTGTCTGTCCCCACAGCTTTTCTTTCAGTTCCCCTTCCTCGGGGCAGATCCGTGCTCTTAGACTTGAGTGTCTGCCCCCACAGGTTTTCTTTCAGTTCCCCTTCCTCGGGGCAGATCCGTGCTCTTAGACTTGAGTGTCTGTCCCCACAGCTTTTCTTTCAGTTCCCCTCCCTCGGGCCAGATCCGTGCTCTTAGACTTGAGTGTCTGTCCCCACAGCTTTTCTTTCAGTTCCCCTCCCTCGGGCCAGATCCGTGCTCTTAGACTTGAGTGTCTGCCCCCACAGCTTTTCTTTCAGTTCCCCTCCCTCGGGGCAGATCCGTGCTCTTAGACTTGAGTGTCTGCCCCCACAGCTTTTCTTTCAGTTCCCCTCCCTCGGGCCAGATCCATGCTCGGAGGTCTCAGTGGTTGGACAGGTGTGCAGGATGTGTTCTGGTGTCTGGATCCCAAGGTCGCAGGGACACTCATTTGTGTGTGATATTTTGAGGCGATAGAGATGACTTAGAAGTCTTCGGTCTTTCTTGAGCGAAAGATTGGGCGAAAGATTGTGGTTTTCTGGTATCTCAGTAGTTAATGGACCAAAAAGTTTAATAATGTACTGAAAACTTTATTTGAGAGGAAAGTTTAGAGGAGGAGGTCAACGATGTTGACGAGAGGACAAGATTAAGAGACGGATAATTAACTAGAATTGACTGATGTACGTGAGGATGAGGATGAGGAAGACTGGAGAAACATAGGGAGGCTATCCTGACAGTACAACTCAACATTTGGCATGACCTAATAAATGAATTCTGAAGAAGAACATAATGATGATGATGATGAGGAGGAGGAGGAGGAAGAAGAAGAAGAAGAAGAAGAAAAAGAAGAAGAAGATGATGATGATGATGAAGTAGAAAAAGAAGAATAATCAAGCTTGTATACTCCGGTACCAGTTACTGTTATCTCTCGTAAAGAAACAGATCGACGGTCACGTGATTGCTGATACAACCAATCACGTGCCTGCTCTGACTGATCAACCAATACAAGAGTCCCGTATCTTTCAGGCGCCCGGCACGGGGTGGAACTGTTCTATTTGTCCGGATACCCATTGTCAGGTCACGATAATTTCGGCTACGATGAAACGGACAAGGTCATGGCCAACACTCTCATGCAGATGTGGGCAAATTTTGCTCAGACTGGGTAAGTTTCTATGTCATTTTGAGTTTTTTTTCTGTCGGAATTGATTTCCAGTTACCTGTATTCTCATTTACGTGCATCTTATTTTATGTAAATGATTTTAATTTCTATTTGTTCTCCTGACACCTGCCTGTCAGTACTTAGACAGTCATTTAGACGTTCATTCATTCATTCATTCATTCATTCATTCATTCATTCAGTCAGTCAGTCAGTCATTTGCATGTCCCTTGCGGAACTTTGCCTCCCTAACAGCTCTCCTGTAGGCCTCTCGGTTGTGACCAAGATGCCCTGCTGCTGATGCATCCATTTGCAGATCACCAACGATGTCTTGCAGCCATCTTCGCCTTGGTCTTCCTCTCTTTCTTTTTCCCATTATGCACCCTTCCAAGACGGTCTTCTCTAGATTATCATAACGTTTGATGTATCCAAAATATTTAAATTTTCTCACTTTAATCCTCTTTACTAGCCAGCCTTCTTCAATATTAAGTTCTTGTAGTATAGATATATTTGTCCTTTTTTGTGCCCATGATATTTGAAGAACTCTTCATTTACATTCAAAGGCATTTATGTGTTTCTCAGCTGTTTTGGTCATTTAGACACTTTCCTGAGTACAGAGTGTCTGGCGACAAGTTTTGTTTTGTTTTTTTTTCTCATTGTTGTATTGACTGTATTCATGCTAATGCCAAAAAAGGATAACTTGAAATTATGTACAAACTATAAAACTGTTTCCCTGATTAGTCATGCCAGTAAAATTCTATTAGAAATCATAATGGGTAGACTTCGTAAGAAAGTAGAAGAAGTCAATATGGTCCAATTTGGTTTCAGGCGAGGAAGAGGACCAAGAGATCAAATATTCTTCTTCTTCTTCTTTTTCTTCGTTCGCTTCTACCACCAAGCCCCCTCCGTGATCCTATTGAATTTACTCCTGTGGTCCTTGATAGGAGGTCTTGTGGTCCTCCTCTGGTCTCCGAGAGGACCACAAGAGATCCCCGAGAGGATCACAAGAGATCCCCGAGAGGACCACAAGAGGTTCAGAGTATCGCGGGGCTTGGGCTTGTATTCTCGGTGGGTCTCAGAAGCAGGATTGCGTGACACCGTGGTTTTCGTTGCACCAGTTTAATCTAGAGTTGGACTTTCTCACCGGAAAACCTCGACGTGTTTTGGATATCAGCATATACCCGCCGGGTGAGAGGTGGTTGGCCATCTACCTTAGAGTTGAACTTTCTCACCGGAAAACCTCTGCGTGATTAGGATACGCATATATCCCCGTCGGGTGAGAGGTGGTTGCCTATATAGACTGCACTAGTCCAGTGTCTCCGACTTCAGCATTTTGTGGTCGTGGCCGCTACCTTTTCTAGTTGTGACTAGGACTGAGTAGTCATCAAGTTTCACCCCCGAGTTAAGCTGGTTTAGGCATATTTCACGTGGCTGGCCTTTAAAGCAGATGTGCCGTGGTATGAGTAGCTCTCGCCGCGAGACTACTGAACATACCAATTAAACATTACTTTATCCTTTCCATCACCTTTTTCACAGCGGCGCCGCACGGCAACCCTAATCGCGTTTTCGCATTTCCGTCATTGGCCGGGAAGAGATCACCCCACGCGCAGCATCCGAAGAATCTCGCAAGCAGTGTCTTAGTTTATCCCCCTAGGTTAAGCCGGTTTAGGCAATCTGCCCCAGTATGGGTGTATATAGGACGTGGCCGGCCTCTAGAGCAGAGGTGCCGTGATTTCAGTAGCCCTGACATGAAGACTACTGGTTACTTCACTTAATCCTTTCCTTCACCTTTTCCATCGCGGCGCCGCGCAGCAACCCTAATCGCATTTTTCTTCATTGGCGTTTCACCCCTCGCACGGCAGCTGAAGAAGCTCGCCAGCAGCGATCATATTTTCAATATGAGATTAATAATAGAGAAATGCAGAGAGTTTAATGTAAATCTATATTTATCTTTTATAGACTATTCAAAGGCATTTGATTGTGTACAACACCAGAAACTTTGGGAAATAATGGAAAAAATGGGATTTCCAACACATTTAATACAATTAATATCACTGCTGTATCTAGACCAACAGGCAGCAATAAGAATAAATGGTGAAACAACAACTTGGTTTGACATAAAACAAGGGGTCCATCAGGGGTGGATATTGTCGCTTTACTTATTTAATTTGTATACCGAAAATATAATGAAGAATATTAGAGAAAATATAGAGAAAGAATATTACGATGCCATAACAATTGGAGGTTATGAAATACCAGAGAATTAGATATGCTGATGACACAGTATTACTATTCACAACACAAAAATGAAAAGAAAAACTAATTATGTCAGTCCGTAAGAACAGTGACGAGCAAAACCTATATCTTAATGCGAAGAAAACTAAATTGATGACAACTGACAAAAATCAATGAGAAAAAATTGGAAGAAGTGGAGAGTTTTGAATATCTTGGATCACTGCTAACTAACAATGGAGATACAATGAGGGAAATTAAAAGGACATCTATCACTCTTCAGAAAGTAAAACAACTAAAGAATCTGCAGAGAGGAACAGACAGAACTACAAAAATAAGATTTTTAAGGGCATGCATCTTTCCCATCTCAACATATGCCTGTGAGACCTGGACACTTAACAAAACAGCTGAGAAACACATAAATGCCTTTGAATGTAAATGCTACAGAAGAGTTCTCCAAATATCATGGACACAAAAAAGAACAAATATATCAATACTACAAGAACTTAATATTGAAGACGGCTGGCTAGTAAAGAGGATTAAAGAGAGAAAACTTAAATATTTTGGATACATTAAATATCATGATAATCTAGACAAGACCATCTTGGAAGGTTTACATAATGGGAAAAAGAAAGAGAGGAAGATCAAGGCGAAGATGGCTGCAAGACATCGTTAATAATCTGCATATGGATGCACCGGGGTTGCACCAGCTCTCTCAGGGAGCCTGTAAAGAGAGAGAGAGAGAGAAAGAGAGAAAAAGAAAGAGATAGAGAGAGAGAGAAAAAGAAAGAGATAGAGAGAGAGAAAGAGACAGAGAGAGAAAGAGAGAGATAAAGAGAGAGAAAAAGAGAGAGATAGAGAGAGAGAAAGAGAGAGACAGAGAGAGAGAAAGAGAGAGAGAAAGAAAGAGAGGGAGATAAAGAGAGAGAGACAGAGAGATAGAGAGAGAAAGAGAGAGAGAACGAACAATCTTCGTATGGAAAGTGTGAAGGACTTGGCAGTCAGGTCCACATGCTCTTTTGTCTCCAATCATTCACTCTTCCCAATCATTCACTTTAATTCAAGTATATAAAAACATAATGACTATGGATAACATGCAATATAACAAAATGGAAACGGATATCATCTTATCTATACTTTCACACTTATAGAATAACTAACACATCGCCCTGCATCTATTCACAATTATAGAATAACTGATACATCGCCGTGCATATATTCACACTTATAGAATAACTGATACATCGCCGTGCATATATTCACACTTATAGAATAACTGATACATCGCCGTGCATATATTCACAATTATAGAATAACTTATACATCGCCGTGCATATATTCACAATTATAGAATAACTTATACATCGCCGTGCATATATTCACAATTATAGAATAACTTATACATCGCCGTGCATATATTCACACTTATAGAATAACTGATACATCGCCGTGCATATATTCACAATTATAGAATAACTTATACATCGCCGTGCATATATTCACAATTATAGAATAACTTATACATCGCCGTGCATATATTCACAATTATAGAATAACTTATACATCGCCGTGCATATATTCACAATTATAGAATAACTTATACATCGCCGTGCATATATTCACAAATAGAATAACTTATACATCGCCGTGCATATATTCACAATTATAGAATAACTTATACATCGCCGTGCATATATTCACAATTATAGAATAACTTATACATCGCCGTGCATATATTCACAATTATAGAATAACTTATACATCGCCGTGCATATATTCACAATTATAGAATAACTTATACATCGCCGTGCATATATTCACAATTATAGAATAACTTATACATCGCCGTGCATATATTCACAATTATAGAATAACTTATACATCGCCGTGCATATATTCACACTTATAGAATAACTTATACATCGCCGTGCATATATTCACACTTATAGAATAAATGATACATCGTAGTGCATACATTAAACGTCATGATAATTTAGAGAAGACCGTATTGGAAGGATACATAATGGGAAAAAGAAAAAGAGGAAGACCAAGACGAAGATGGCTGCAAGACATCGTTGACGATCTGGAAATGGATGCAACAGCAGCAGGCCATCTTGCTCACAACCGAGAGGACTACAGGAGTGCTGTTTGGGAGGCAAAGTTCCGCAAGGGACATGCAAATGAATGAATGAGTGCATATATTCACACTTATAGAATAACTGATACATCGTAGTGCACATATTCACACTTATAGAATAACTGATACATCGCCGTGCATATATTCACACTTATAGAATAACTGATACATCGCCGTGCATATATTCACACTTATAGAATAACTGATACATCGGAACAACTTAATATCACATTCTCACACACGCATACAGTAAAATCGCGTCATTCTCTGAGGTAAAACATGGACGGACAGATGTGGCCAAACTTAAGGTTCAGAGAGAGAGAGAGAGAAAGAGAGAGAGAGAGAGATGTGAAGAACTGGGCACACACGCCCATCTCTCTTTAGCAAACATTATTTAATGAACTCTTACATTTGTCTCTTAATCACATATTCAGAGAAAGAGAGAGAGAGGAAGAGAGAGAGAGAGAGAGAGAGTGCGTGTGTGTGTGTGTGCGTGCGTGCGTGCGTGCGTGTGTACGTGCGTGCGTGCGTGCGTGCGTGCGTGCGCAAGCTCTCACACACAAAGCAGTGAACTATTTTATCTGTTTGCAAGATTTTACTGACAGGTCGGCGTGCATGGTTCATATCAGTATGCTACTGTTACGGAATTAAAGCGTCTGCTAAATTCATGGTTGACTAGTATCTCTTTATAATAATTTTATTTGTTTTAGAAATTGTATTTTGCTAATTCACTTGTTGCCATGGACGCTACAGTTTCAACGAAAACTTAAGAAACATATATCCTCTAACCCATTTTCATGTGCCATGCCGACAGGAGTAGGCGGCCATCTCTCTTCATCTCGCTCGATCTTCCGTGTCTCGAATCAGTTCAGCTGTTGTTTTCATACCAAACCATACAGTCAGGTCATCTAGGTATGTCTGTCTTCTTCTTCTCACACCAAACCATGCAGTCAGGCCATCTAGGTATGTCTGTCTTCTTCTTTTCACGCCAAACCATGCAGTCAGGCCATCTAGGTATGTCTGTCTTCTTCTTCTTCTTCTGCTTCTTCTTCTTCTTCTTCTTCTCACACCAAACCATGCAGTCAGGTCGTCTAGGTATGTCTATCTTCTTCTCACGCCAAACCATGCAGTCAGGCCATCTAGGTATATCTGTCTTCTTCTTCTCACGCCAAACCATACAGTCAGGCCATCTAGGTATATCTGTCTTCTTCACCTTCTCTGTCTTTTACCATTTATCTTTCCAGTAATGACCAAGTTTTCGAGACCTTCGTGTAGGCTGATGTGTCCGAGAAACTTTGAATATCTTTTTCTTATGTATGGCACCAGTTTGGGGTATTTAGCCTGCTGTAATACTTCTTCATTTGTCTTTCTGGCTGTCGATGCTATGCAAAGCATCCTTCTTATGAACTACATTTCAGTGACCTTTATTCTTTTTCATATCCATACCATGAATATTATGTAATAAATAGCAGTGGTGATAAGATACAAACTTGCTGAACGCCAGATTTAATAATAAAGTGTTCAGAATGTCCCCCTATTGCTCTGATGATGCCACTTCCGTTGTTGTACAGACTCTTACACAGATTTATTAGATGATTGGTACCCCATATTGTTTTAGGACTTCCCATACTTTGTTCCTGTTCACTCTGTCGAATGCTTTTTCCTGGTCAACAAAAGTCAACAAAAATTTGCTGTTTTTTCAAAATTATTGTATTAAAAAACAGCAAATAAAATGGTTCGGTCATGTATCACGACTACCAACAGAACGTGTACCACAGAGAACAATGTTTTACAGACCACACAAAGGCAGAGGAAGGGGCCGCCCATGCAAACGATGGACCGATGGTATAGCAGAGTCCCTGAACATCTCAATGTACGAAGCCAACAGGCGAGCCATTGGGAGACAATTGCACTTCACCTCTCCACCTAGCAGTAAATGAGGAAGGACAAGACAAGACAAGACAAGACAAGACCATGAATATTTATGATTTCAGGTTTTATTTTTAAATTATGCGCCTGCGTATGTGTACGACAAATCTCTGCTATCATATTTTTATTTGCTAGGTTTTTCTTAATCAAGTTCCGCCTACGCAAGTGTGTTCTCTGCGGAAGAAAGAAAATATTTTGTAGTAGTATTTCACAATGTTGTTCTCACAGCTTCGCATGTAATGATTTTGTCATCTATTGTTCAGTTTGCTGGTAATGCTGCTGTATTCTGTTTCAGTTTACCAACGTTGGCACCTCACAGGGACTACCACATACCTCCCTATACCGTCTCACAGCCCAGCTACACGCAGATAAAGGGGAGCGATGGCCAGGTCTCCATGTCAACGGAGTCGTCCTTCAAGCAACACAAAATGGCTTTTTGGAACCATTATGTTCCAAGTTTATATATCAACCAACTGAGCAGAGACGTTCATCTCCTTGGAGACTCGCTGAGGTTTGAACTAACTTCCTCGACTACTCAGGGCATCTCTTCTCGTTCAACCATTAGTACAGCCAAAGACGCAGTCCAGAAGTTGTCTGTGTGCTCCAAGAGGAACATATCAGACAACTGGATTTTGATAGCTGCTTGTGTTGGCTTGTGCTTCCTAACCGTTCTCTTGTCTGTCTGCTACTGCCAGGTGAAGAGACAGGTGAAAACATTAATACGGCAGACAATTATCAGCGGTGGAGAACCAATCTTATAGTACATACAGTCCCAACTTTTAGCATATTCTATACAGAATACATTTTGTCATATTCTATACAGAATACATTTTGTCATATTCTATACAGAATACATTTTGTCATATTCTATACAGAATACATTTTGTACAAAGAAAGTGTTTTTGTAAATAATGTAATTACAGTTTTTTTTAATTGACCTCTTCATTTCTTCTTCTATTTTCATAACTTGTAAGAATCTGAATAATCCGTAGCATGTGAACAATGACAACAAGCTTAGAGTGTGGTGTCCCATGCGTTCATTTGGTAGCTGGAACAGTGAGTTCTTGGGGTCTGTGTTGAAAACCGACGTTTCCAGAAGCTCTGGCACGTGTTTCAGTCCAGTCAAAACTAGAGCACAAATCTGTCCTGGCGGCCACCAGAAGGCACTCCTCACAGAGTTGTATGCCACGAGACTAGCGTACCAGGTAATACTGTCAGATGGCAATTTTAATATCTCATACACGTTTAGATAACTTTTATTACATTGCATTTCCATTACATGAGACTTCTTTAGTCAGGTAAGGAGGTAATCAACAAAAGTCATCAACTAAAGGTGCCGGAAAATCGCTGGTCAGTCTGTATTGCTTGGGGAATTTGAAAAAAAAAAAAAAACTATTTCATCACTTCATCTCGTTCTATTTTTGGAAAACAGTGTCAACACATCTTCCCGTCCTGTGGCACTTTTGGAAAATTGTTACAATTCATTAATCCCTCCCAAATAGTGGATCGTGTTGAGATTACTTTTAGAGACTTGTCCAGGATTTGAAAGAAAAAAAAACCATGGCCCACACTCCATCAAAGTTGATGCCTGTGTTTCAGGATCATCACTGTCTGCAGCGAACTCCTCCCTGGTTAGTTACACTGAGGTAAAGAAAACAGATGAGAAAGAGGATGAAGAGTGAATGGCAGACAATCACGATTTGTCTCGCACTCAAGGGCGGCAATTCAGTACAGATTTCTCTCAAGAAGGAATCGTGTTTAACCCCCTTGGTTTTCCGTGGAAACGTGTACTAGCGACCACTCCAGCCCCCACGCTGCTGGACAGAAGAGCACTGTCCATTCATTAGGAAATTTTAAGACTTCAGGGGCGGCAGAATACTGGGTTTGTGGTATCTCTCTCGTCTCTGTGTAGCTACGAGCAGGATGTGTAGCGGCTGACGCAGCGAAGATGCTGCAGTACAGACATCTTTTTGAAATGGAAGAAATTACGGTACTTAGTTTGAAACCACCGAGTGGATTTTTAAAAAAACCGTCTTCTGAGTAAGCTCCATCTCCATGGCGATTACGGCATGCCCTGTCCCATTAGGCAAGTTGAGCTAGATATTAGCAGCAGCGGCGCAGATGTAGAAGTGGCCAGGTGCTGTTCGCTGGACAGTTCAATCACGCTGGTGATATTGCCTGGTGGTAACCGTGTAATGTGGCGAACCATCTGACTGGCTGTTTCTGGATGTAATGTAATACTGGTGTTACTTCAGCCTTTGCCCTGGTGGTGGCATTTCTTATCCTCACATTTAGTACTCTCCTTAAACATTTCATTTCTGTCGTGACTTTCTTTTTGCGTTTTCACCGTCAAGTACATTTTCTTCTTCATTCACTTTAAAAAAAAAACACTTTCGTCTTGACCTGCACTTGATTTGAGTCTTGCTCCTGCTATCTGTTGTTATTGTTCTGAGCTCAATGAATTTATTTACCTTTTGTCAGTTATCTTCTGTGTCGTTATCCGAGAGTTTCAGTTTCTTTTCTCATATATCCATACACAAATAAACACTTCAGATAATCTGCAACTCTCCTTTCCAGTTGTAAAGTTGTTTTGGACCAAGTGACCGTCAAAAGTTCATTTAATCATCTGAAATTTTTTTTTTCTGATTTCAACTTTCAGCCACGTTGTGTACAGACATACAAGATGTTACTGGCGGTATCATATTTTCTTTCACTTTATGTTGTTGGCATATTTATGATTGTTTATAGTTGTTATAATACTGTCAAATATTTATGATGTATATAGAACTTGTGTTACATAGATTTAGCCCTACACATGTTAACCTATAAAATACATATAAAAGATGGGTATCTAATATTTACAGAGAGCACTGATACACTAAACCTATTTATAAACTATTTATATAATAAACCAATATTATACCTTACATTATACGAGTCACAGTTATTGATACCTGATCAACAATCACCTGCTGTTTGACTGTATCATGTCAGTTACGAATGAATTTTAAATTAGTATACTTGTGAAACTTTTGCTGAAAGATTTGCAGTATTTTGAATAATTTATGTCAATAATGTTTGGATAATGGGAGTAAAATGACATAATATTGTTTGTTGATTGAGGAAATCACATGGATCCCAACACAGATAAAATGTTAACTATTTGCACCACCATCTACGGCTTTGGTGGTCTGGATGATTGTTGTCATTCTTTAAAATGCTTTCTAATCAAATGGCTGTTTTCATCTTTCAAGACAATGCACAAGCACAAGCAGGAGGTGCAGTGGGAGAAGGACCTTCATGTTATATGAGTGGCAGATGTGGAGAAAGTGTCTGTCTGATCAAGAAAGATGATGTCCACATGTCACAGAATCTAGAACTGAAGGATGATGGACAAGTTGGGACAAGCTTCGCCATCACACGCTTCCCTCCCTTCAGGATTTCTTCTTCATCATCCAGATTCTTACGGTTCAGCCACATGAACAAAGAGATGGGTCACCTCTGTGACTCTTATATTCTTCAGTGTTTCTTACACCTACCTCAGTTTTCTGCCCTTGCTCGTTTCCTTTGGACAAGTCACAGACTTGCTGTGATGCAGGCAGGTGCTAGTCCTGCGTGTTTCTGACTAAGTTCTATTTTGTTGTGCAGCTCTTCACATGGCCAGTTCCATCAATATTCTTCACATGGCCAGTTCCATCAATATTCTTCACATGGCCAGTTCCATCAATATTCTTCACATGCCCAGTTCCATCAATATTCTTCACATGGTCAGTTCCATCAATATGCTTCACATGGTCAGTTCCATCAATATGCTTCACATGGTCAGTTCCATCAATATGCTTCACATGGCCAGTTCCATCAATATGCTTCACATGGTCAGTTCCATCAATATTCTTCACATGGCCAGTTCCATCAATATGCTTCACCAGGTCAGTTCCATCAATATTCTTCACATGGTCAGTTCCATCAATATGCTTCACATGGTCAGTTCCATCAATATGCTTCGCATGGTCAGTTCCATCAATATTCTTCACATGGCCAGTTCCATCAATATTCTTCACATGGTCAGTTCCATCAATATTCTTCACATGGTCAGTTCTATCAATATGCTTCACATGGCCAGTTCCATCAATATGCTTCACATGGCCAGTTCCATCAATATGCTTCACATGGCCTGTTCCATCAATATTCTTCACATGGCCAGTTCCATCAATATTCTTCACATGGCCAGTTCCATCAATATGCTTTACATGGCCAGTTCCATCAATATTCTTCACATGGTCAGTTCCATCAATATTCTTCACATGGCCAGTTCCATCAATATTCTTCACCAGGTCAGTTCCATCAATATTCTTCACATGGTCAGTTCCATCAATATGCTTCACATGGTCAGTTCCATCAATATTCTTCACATGGTCAGTTCCATCAATATTCTTCACATGGCCAGTTCCATCAATATTCTTCACATGGTCAGTTCTATCAATATGCTTCACATGGCCAGTTCCATCAATATTCTTCACATGGCCAGTTCCATCAATATGCTTCACATGGCCTGTTCCATCAATATTCTTCACATGGCCAGTTCCATCAATATGCTTTACATGGCCATTTCCAAAAATATTCTTCACATGGCCAGTTCCATCAATATTCTTTACATGGCCATTTACAAAAATATTCTTCAAATGGCCAGTTCCATCAATATTCTTTACATGGCCAGTTCCATCAATATTCTTCACATGGCCAGTTCCATCAATATTCTTCACATGGCCTGTTCCATCAATATTCTTCACATGGCCTGTTCCATCAATATGCTTCACATGGCCAGTTCCATCAATATTCTTCACATGGCCAATTCCATCAATATTCTTCACATGGCCAGTTCCATCAATATGCTTCACATGGCAAGTTCCATCAATATTCTTTACATCGCCATTTCCAAAAATATGCTTCACATTGCCAGTTCCATCAATATTCTTCACATGGCCAGTTCCATCAATATTGCGATGGTATACAATGTTTACAGTAACAAAACATCAATGTTGTTGTAAGGTTCGATATCTTTAGCTCTTGGTTCATCTTCATTTTTGGCCCGTTTCCTCGTCAAGCCATGCATCGTGATCATTCTTCATCTAGCATGATCTCTTGCCAGTTTTTTCCATTCACTGCGCTTTATGGCAAAATATGTTATGGACTTTTTTACATTTTTATGTTCCGCTTTTCTTGTGACCTATTAAATTTTTGAGTAAACTCTTTGCACCTTGTTTGACACATACAGTAACAACAGGCTAGCTGCCAGCAATACCTGCTGATAATACGATAAAAGATCCAGATATGAAATATAACTTTTATTTTAATCAACCGAGAACTCAAACGGTAACATACACAACTGATCAATATATGAAAATTTAGGCAGGGAACAGAACAAAACAAAATATTACATCTAAATGAATTGAAACCTTATACTAACACACATGCTATAACAATGAGTTTAAACATACTAGCACATGTTATAATAAAGCTCTGTATTTTACAAAAAAAATGATAAAACAATGATAGAGGCAGCAAAAAGTGGCAAACATAAAATTAGGTTTTTTGAAAACTCCAAAAGCTGCAGGCATTTTAATCGTAAGAAAAGGTCAATGAAGGAATGACAGAGCTGTGTCTCCATTTCTATGCCCTCTATTCTGTAAATGAATGAAAAGATAACTCTGCTAGTACCTGTATAAGTTATAGATCTCTGAAGCTCATTATAATTCTTTCCCCACCCCCTTTCCAGCATACAAAATAATCTAGATATGCCACATGGCTCCCCCCCCCCCACCACCCTCCATTCCCTTCCTCAAAGACACTTCATGGACTTGAGATTCATTTAATGTGTCAACTGAACTGTTCTCATTTCTATGAAGGTTGATGAAGTCTTCCAACTCTGACATGGCCAGTTCAAAGTCTTTTCTAAGACAAGGTCTAGGTATGCTGGGCTTTAGAAAGTTGAGAGTGAAAATACCACATGTCCAAGACTCTGTGAAACTGTCAGATGCCCAAGACAGAAACTCAGATGCCCAAGACTGCCAGAGCACCTGTCAGATGCCCAATACTGTCAGAGAAATTGTCAGATGCCCAAGACTGTCAGAGAAATTGTCAGATGCCCAAGACTGTCAGAGAAATTGTCAGATGCCCAAGACTGTCAGAGAAACTGTCAGATGCCCAAGACTGCCAGAGAAACTGTCAGATGCCCAAGACTGTCAGAGAAATTGTCAGATGCCCAAGACTGTCAGAGAAACTGTCAGATGCCCAAGACTGCCAGAGAAATTGTCAGATGCCCAAGACTGTCAGAGAAATTGTCAGATGCCCAAGACTGTCAGAGAAACTGTCAGATGCCCAAGACTGTCAGAGAAACTGTCAGATGCCCAAGACTGTCAGAGAAATTGTCAGATGCCCAAGACTGCCAGAGAAACTGTCAGATGCCCAAGACTTCGAGCAACACTCAGATGGCCAAGACAGAGAGAAACTAAAAAGTCTAAGAAACTGTCGGACGTCAAGTCATGAGAAACTGTCAGATAACCAAGCATGTGTAAAACTGTCGGACGTCAAGTCATGAGAAACTGTCAGATAACCAAGAAACTCTGATGCCCAAGACAGGTGTGTCAACTACAACACAGCACCACAAGAAAGATCTTGACATTTCTGACCTGTAATGGCCATGGAATCCTTCACAAAAGTCAAACATCTTGATTTTTACCTTTTTTCTTTCAATGATAAATGAGGAAAGAAGGTATGAAACTTACTTTTCTTTTTCTGCATAACCTTTTCTATCTTAAGTGTTGATGGATTCCTTCTGTGCCAATGAAAGAAATGACTCATGTCCATTAGCTAAGACATTTACACTCATCTTCTCATTCTTTCTTTGCTCCTTGCTTTACTGTTGTTCTTGAAGTACTAGAGCGAGGGTATGCATTCTGATTATCCCAAATCATACAGCAGGATCTGTCATGTTGTCAGAGTGTACTTATATTCTTCTTCCACATATATCTTCATGAAGTTTGCATTGGGTTGTTCATAGTGACAATTCCTTCCACCCAACAGGTTTTATGTTTGTGAATGATTGCTGACATTCACCAGTTGATCAAGCTATGAAAATGGGTACCTGATACATGAGTACTGGGGACAAGCCTTCAAAAGTGGTGGTGAGCTGCAGTGAGCTGCATGCGATGATATTAATGAATGAGGGAACAATAGAATATTATACAAACATTGGGTCACTCAAGTGCTTGGCTGTTGAATGCACAAAACAAAAGCAAACTGTCATGCTTACATTGCCATTTCCAGAGAGAGAGAGAGAGAAAGAGTGAGAGAGAGAGAGTGTGTGTCTATTTCCTGAACCAATGAAAAGTTCTGAAATTACATCTTCTTTCAGTGCTGTAGTGACAAGGTCTTTCAGTCAACCTTCTTTCAGTACTGTAGTGACAAGGTCCCTCAGTCAACTTTCTTTCAGTACTGTAATGACAAGGTCCCCCAGTCAACTTTCTTTCAGTACTGTAGTGACAAGGTCCCTAAGTCAATATTCATGGCTGTGGACCCTGACACCTGGTGGCTGCATTCTCCAGTTGACCTAGCTGTACAAAAAAAGATACTCTGCATGCCATATTTGGGACAAATCTGCCAGTGAAGATACAGAATACATGCCTGAAAGGGGATGTACTTGCTGCCACTGGATGATGAACAAAGTTGGATGTCTTGCACGATTCTATCAAAACAAGAGCTTAGCCCAAGACATTCGGAGTGAACAGGAAAAAATATCTAGTGGTGTTCCAACATATGTGAAGATGTAAGAAGACAATACACTCACTGAATTCTTGCATGTTTCTTACACACAAGTTTTCAAACAAGTAGCCCTACAATACTTTTAGTAGTTTTTTAAAATACAAAAAGAAGCATTTGATGAAGGAGTGAAAATCATGTGAAATGTAACGTGATTTTTCAATGACAAATATGTGGACTAGATACTGTGTACAAGGACAATCTAAATGAAATATAAAGTGATGCTGGATGTATAAATGTGAATTATTCACACCTGCCCAAAACTATGATGACATTCACTCACATCCATCATGTACAGGCACTCTCCATCCCATGACAACATAACAAATACATAACACAAACACCAGAAATGTAATGCTGCAGCTCTGACAAACAGAAACCATGCTGAAGGCATACATGGATGATCAGAAGTGCAGAAACTCATCATCATCATTACTGTAATTCTAGTACAATTATACTGATCTTAGCAGCAAAAATGATGAAAAAATTACTCTTGCCAGCTGAACAAACTAAAATATTAACGATGCCTCTATCTCATCATTTTATTAAATCTTAGATGTCAGTTTGACGAAGTGAAACTAAATGGCAGAAAAATACAAAGTTACACCTACCATGGTAATATTTCACAGACAAATAAAAAAAATAGTGAATGAGGAAGGGGAAAAAAATCTGGCATATAGTGGATTCAAGTACAGTACATGTTAAGCACGACGACGTAACGGTTAAAGTCGGCCCCACACTTAGCAGAAAATTGTAGAGATGCTTGAGCGGGCTTGCTCAATTACATCTGACCAAACAAAAAGCTGGAGTTAAGTCTCCCTTGTGTCAGCGCCTGATAACGAAAGAAAAACATTAATAATGATGAATAAATGAAACAAATAACAAAACTGATCTTTTGTTCCTGAAAAATAAATTCAATGTGTGAATCTCTATGCTTAATCTCTATGTCCAATTTCTATGCCTGATCTTTATGCATTAACCCTCTATGCTCAATCTTTATATTTTAAATTTCTATGCTTAATCTCTATGTCCAATCTCTATGCCTGATCTTTATGCTATAACCCTCTATTCTCAATCTTTATGCAACTTTCTATGCTCAATCTTTGCATTTTAAATCTCTATGCTTAGTCTTTGTGCTTGATATCTATGTTCAATCTAGATGATTTTAACTCTTTGTGCTCAATCTTTATGCTTGATGTCTATGCTCAATCATTTGCCGTGTATTTTTAAAACCTGTATAAAGAAAAAAGTCTTCTATTTTTAATGATTATATAAATAAACATAGTTTTTTAATATAAAATCTTACCTATTTTACATCAAAACTTTCTCACACAAATCAAATGTAATGTTCTACTTTACATCAAGACTTTCTCACACAAATCAAATGTAATGTTCCACTTTATGTCAAAACTTTCTCACACAAATCAAATGTAATGTTCTACTTTACATCAAGACTTTCTCACACAAATCAAATGTAATGTTCCACTTTATGTCAAAACTTTCTCACACAAATCAAATGTAATGTTCCACTTTATGTCAAAACTTTCTCACACAAATCAAATGTAATGCTCCTTCTCTACATTAAACACTTCTGAAATGTGCCGGCCATTTTAAATAAATTTTTTTTTCTATCAGTCACAAACTGGATTTTAAAATACCATGGGTAATTCAAATATTTATCGCATATTATTTTAACATCAGTTTCAAATTCAACTAGCAACAAGAGAGCAGGATCAGAGAGAACTTTCATTAAAAGGAAAAAATACATTGCAGGACAAACTTCAGCAGGAAAAGATGAGCAAGAGGACAGACAGACAGACGGACAGACAGAGTGGATGAAGTCTGGTGAAGTTCACTAATAAAATCAAGAGACAGACTGAACTACAAATCCACTGTAGGCACTCTTCTCTTGGTGAATGGCACGTGATGATGATGTTTTTGGATGGGTGGCATGCCTTCGCTTTTCAGTAATGGATATAGGAAAGAGCTAAAATAATGAAAGATATACTAGACAATGTTAAATTTGATAACAATAACAGCCAAATGAAATTTTCTTCATTCAGCCCAGTTTCAAACCTCGACCGTTTGGAGCCAGCTTGGGGGCTTGAAGAGCGTGACCTTGAGAGAGACCTCGAGGAACTTGAGTGTCCTCTTTTCGATCCCTTATTATGAGACCTGATAAAACAAATGTTTTCACTCATAAAATTTGATCTTGGCTAATTTTTCAAACTGCAAAAAATTTTTTTAAAAATCTTGTGTAATTCATCTCCATCAGAGAATGTGTTAAAAACAACGACGAACATATCAATGAAAAGATTACCAGCAGCAAGAGAAATGTCGTTTGTTGGACAAATATATAATACAAAGAGCATAAACTAAACTGACAAATGAGGAATGCTGGGTGTGTGTGTGTGTGTGTGCGTGTGTGTGCGTGCGTGAGAGAGAGAGAGAGACTACACAAAGATTAAGTAGGAAAAGAGACACAACAAAGTGCCATAAAGAAAATAATGGACAGATAAAATGATGGTAAGATAGAAAACCATCAACTGGGCTGACAGAAAGTAGAGAAAAAAAAATCTAATGACAAGAATAAAACCATCATCTGAGCCAAGTACAAAAAAAAAAAACAATCTGTCCCTGCTATTAGACTGGTTGGTGAATTATTCTCAAGTGAAATTTGTCAATAATTCTGCAGTAAACTGGTCAGAACGTCGTAGACCTACACACAGTTCCCAACAAACGCCTTTTTCTCCTTTCTCATCGAGATTTTACCTCCACAGAAGACTTACCTTTCTTTTTGCTGTCTGCACTAAAACTTCGTACAATTAGTTACAAGTTTATTTTGCTTGAAATACATATTTTACAAACTATAAGCTGTATGTTTTCATGAAATGGGACATACGATCGAAGAAAATGATCACTGTATGAAACATGATTAAGAATTACTTTTTATGTTACATATTAAGATGATCATCTGCAAAATCTGTACAGAGTTTAATCCTTGAATGAGCTGGATTCCCCCCCCCCCCCCCCAACTTACAGCCAAAAACATCAACTTCACACAATTCAAATTTATAATGTAGTATACAAAAATATGGAAAATCACCAAAACCATAGAAAACAAGTTGAATTCTTTCCAGACTAAATGTTTACAAAGAATTAGAAAAATATTGTGGCCAAACACCATAAGAAATAACATCTTGTTGGCAGAAATGCAGATGAAGCCAGTGACAGCTGGAAAGATGAGGAAAGATGCTGGCGATGGTTGGGACATGTACTCCAAATGACACTACCAAAAATAGCACTAAGATGGACACCACAGAGGAACAGAAGTAAGGGTAGACCAAAATAGACATGGAGAAGAACAGCAGAAAGGATGTTGAGCAATAGAAGCTGGGCAAGAGCAGAAAAAAAAAGGCAAAGGACAGGCATTTGTGGAAAACCCTTGCGGAAGCCCCATGTGCCCTGCGCACTTAAGGTTTAGAGAGAGAGATACCAAGACACTGGCAAAATAATGTAGTGAAGGAGAGTAATAAACACAGATGTAGTATACCAAGAAACTTGTAGGAGAGTAATAAACACTACAGGTGATGTAGTATACCAAGACACTTGTGAAATAACGTTGTAGAGGAAAGTAATAAACACTACGGAGTGACTGACAACTCACTACCAAAAGTAGCACTGGGATGGACACCATAGGGGAACAGAGGTGGGGGTGGACCAGGGGAGACATGGAGAGGGGCATCAGAGAGGATGTTGAGCAGTGGAGGGCTCGCCTGGGCAGGAGCAGAAAGAAAGGCGAAGGACAGGCATTTGTGGAAAACCCTTGCAGAAGCCCCATGTGCCCTGGGCACTTAAGGTTCAGAGAGAGAGAGAGAGAGAGTTTAAAAAAAAACTACAACTACACTTAAATACACTGATATACTTCAATAATTGATGCATGTGTGGTACAACTGATAATGAACTACTTTCTTATGAAAGATTGTAGGCCTCCAGCCAATTCAGTGGAACAAATGGGGGGACCCAACATTAGTACTGGTTAAAATTGCCTCAGAAAACAGAGAACACTCTCCTGTAGGGCCTGACACACGAGGTTATACCATCTATACTGCTGCCAATGTATGAGGTGTTAAAAAACAGCATCCTGTGAAACTCAGGGTGTAGTTGGTAAACAAAATAAAGAGTAACAAACATCCCAGAGTTGATGACATAATGTGATATACAGTTTCAATAGTTTTGATATTATTACAAATTCTATTATATTTATACTTAAGAGAAAATAAGAAAATGTTAAAATATTAATGACAAAATCAGTTAATGCTAAATTATGTTAATTTCCAGAAGAGAACAAACTAGCAGGTGAATTCATTCTGTTATATTATTATTTTCAACAATGAAGTTCATTTAAGTATGTTCACAGCCTCAACATTCAGTGCCCTGGCAATAATAACTGACTGTTCATTGGCTGCCTCAACACAAGAAACTAGCTTCTGTCGCAGAACACACCAACATGAGCTACACTGAATAATCTATCAATCAAATAACCTTTTCTTCTGACCTTCAGTTTTCACAAAATATAGATGACCAAATTTGTCATATTCTTTAGCCGCTTTACCATGGAACAAAATGTGTCAAAACTGATTCTAGCCGTGTAATTAACTACCAAAAATGTCCTTATCAGAAACAAGAAAACAAAGACTATACACAAAGAAAAGTGCAGCACATATCAATTTACTTCAGTTTTAACATTAGAAGTAGTAAATCTAGAGTAGACATGGTGCTATATCTAAATCTACAATACACGTGGAAAACTGTCTGAATTTAGAATGGACAGTGGTCTAAGTCTAAAATATACAGATGAAAAAGTATCAAAAGTAAGAATTCTCAAAGAAAAATGCACCAGTTGTAATACACGCTGTCAAAAGTGATCAGTACTTTGTTATATTCCAATTAAATGTTCAAAATAACACAATCTCTGACTGAGAATTCTCAGAGACGCATTTACTACTTGATCCCTAAACTGCAGCATTTAACATCCATCTTCAAGGTTGTTCAGTATATATGGTTCTGGTGAAACATGATGTTGGGCACACCAGGTTATCCATGTTTTTCGTCTTGAATGACATAACAGACTCACACGGGGAAACAAGGGTAGGAACTTCCTCCAGCATTAAATTTCTTTTGCTCTTGCCAAATCTGGAGCATGCCACCAGGAAAAAAAGGTTCCTGTTCTCCCAAGGTCCTCACGGCAGACTTCTGCCACGGTTCCAATCCTTCTCTTGAGGTCTGGCGACATAGATCTGCACTTCTTGAGGCCAGTAATAAAACACTGATATATGTATACTTCAAATACAATATCTGAATCTTCCAGTGGCATGACAGCCTAATATAAAGAAATCAAACAAGAACCAACCAAATGAAATACTTGTAATAGGAATGATATTGACCTTGTGTGGGTTACCTAGAGTTGTTACCATATACCCTTGGTTTTACCTGGACCTAGATCGTCTCTTTCTGCTGTTGGAACGTGACCTGCGCTTTCTACTGCCTGACCTTGACCTACTGTCACGAGATCCACTGCTTGACCTTGACCCAGACTTCTTTGACCTTGATCCAGAGTGAGAAGAAGAACTAGAGCTGGAGGAACTAGAACTAGATGACCTAGATGATGATGACCCCTGGGAAGACTTTTTATGGTTTGAGGACGAGCTAGACTCATTCTTCTTGTCTCTGTCATCTTCCCCATCACTGTCCAGTTTGTATTTCGAGACATCATCATCATCTTCTTCCTGCCAATGAGAACAAATTTAACGGTTTTGAAATCATTCCATGATTCAATTTATTTCAGATGATAAACAGAATAAAACCTGTTCAAAGTTTAATGTGTACAAAACTGTGTGTAAAATTGTATACATCTCTTGTCTTTGATGACTTAAAAAGCATATATTCTGAAGAAATGATTAAACAATTTATGGGGGAAAAAAAAAACCCACAAGTCACAAGACATACACAAAAATACTTCCCCAAAAAAAGAGAGTAAAAATTCACCAACGTACATCGTCTGAATCCAATTTATATTTGGAAATATCTCCATCGTCATCATCCTCATCTTCCTCAGCGTCCTCGGTCTGTTCTTGCTCCTTGCCAGTTTTGTCTGTCTCTGTACTGTTTCGAGATGTTCTGTACTGTTTCTTCTTTCTTCCAAACTAAAAACAGAAATAATCACAATAAAACACTAGCACATTATACTACTACAACATTCACATCAGAAACATTCATTCATTCATTTATTTGCATGTCCCTTGCGGAACTTTGCCTCCCAAACAGCACTCCTGTAGGCCTCTCGGTTCTGAGCAAGATGGCCTGCTGCTGCTGCATCCATTTGTAGATTATCAACGATTTCTTGCAGCCATCTTTGTTTTGGTCTTCCTCTTTTTTCTTTTTCCCATTATGTATCCTTCCAATATCTCTCTCTCTCTCTCTCTCTCTCTCTCTGAACCTTAGGTGCCCAGGGCACATGGGGCTTCCGCAAGGGTTTTCCACAAATGCCTGTCCTTCGTCTTTTTTCTGCTCTTGCCCAGGTGAGCCCTCTATTGCTCAACATCCTTTCTGTTGTTCTTCTCCATGTCTCTTTTGGTCTACCCTTACTTCTGTTCCCCTGTGGTGTCCATCTTAGTGCTATTTTTGGTAGTGAGTTGTCAGTCATTCGGAGCACATGTCCCAACCATCGCCAGCGTCTTTCCTCAATAATTGATCTTTCCAATATGATCTTCTCTAAATTATCATGATGTTTAATGTGTCCAAAATATTTAAGTTTTCTCTCTTTTATCCTCTTTACTAGCCAGCCTTCTTCAATATTAAGCTCTTGTAGTACAGATACAATATTAGAAACATTAGCACATTATATTACAACTATTTTCACAACAGAAACATTAGCACATTATATTACAACAACATTCATATCAGAAACATTAGCACATTACTACAATATTCACATTAGAAAAATTAGCACACTACTACAATATTCACATTAGAAACATTAGCACACTACTACAATATTCATATTAGAAACATTAGCACATTATATTACAACTATTTTCACAATAGAAACATTAGCACATTATATTACAAAACTAATCATATTCAAAAGGCACCTAATGGCACAGCCGTTAGTGCACTTGTGTCTGGTGGTGAAGTTTAGAACTCTGAATCCAGCCAGAGATGCCACCGTGCCACAGCTATAGAAATGTGTACCTGGCTTCTCTGGCAGCTGGGGATGAAAAGCTGGCCAGGTATCTACCCTCTAGGGTGCTGATAGGTCAAAGAGGAGAATATGAACACCAACATCATATGCTAAGACACCTCCATGACATAAAAGATGCTACCTTAATCTTTTATCTTACATTAATCACAGCAGATACATTAGCACATTACATTACAAAAAACAAAACAAAAAAAACCACAATATAAAAAACTATCATGTTAATATTAATCATAGAAAAAATATGTACATATGACTTTCTAAGAACTGCACAAAGGCCTGCACTTTCTACCACTAAATAGGGACAATGTGATTACTCATAAACCCAGGGATCAGCCAAAGTAGTACACATTTTCTGTTTCCAAAATCAAGGATAAATGCTGTGAAGTTGGGTCTAAAGAAACATAACATTGACAAAGAAGTTGAGAGAGTGGAAAAACAAAGGAGCTAGAATCTGGGACGATTTTTGGTCAAGTTGACACCTGCTGAAATGCACACTCATGAAAATGTCAAGATGGAACCACAGATGTACGCTGTTTATGAAAAAATCAAATTTGGAAATAAACCACTTATGATCAAGATTAGAGCTGAAGGTTTGGTGTAGAGACTTCACAGCCAAGTCTTTGAATTTGTTCACGTGTATTTGATCTTTACCTCATCATACTCATCATCAGAGTCATCTCTCTTGTTGTACTCCACAACCTCATCCCTCTCCATGTAGCCACCGCCAAAGCCTGTGCGCTGCTCAACCCGACCATACTTTGGAGCATTGCACATGTTACAGGTCATACGTCTGGCCCAATTCACATTACCACAGCTGTTCAGAGGAGAAAATAGAGCACAGCCTGCATTTTTGTTCCAAGAATGTTGTCTCTGACTAAAAATGTTGGTGGCATTCTATACACAAGAAAGAGTACAGGTCACACAATGTAATAAAGCTAGATAGAGGTGTATGGTTCTAGTAATAAAGATAGATAGAGGTGTATGGTTCTAGTAATAAAGATAGATAGAGGTGTATGGTTCTAGTAATAAAGCTAGATAGAGGTGTATGGTTCTAGTAATAAAGATAGATAGAGGTGTATGGTTCTAGTAATAAAGATAGATAGAGGTGTATGGTTCTAGTAATAAAGCTAGACAGAGGTGTATGGTTCTAGTAATAAAGATAGATAGAGGTGTATGGTTCTAGTAATAAAGATAGATAGAGGTGTATGGTTCTAGTAATAAAGCTAGACAGAGGTGTATGGTTCTAGTAATAAAGCTAGATAGAGGTGTATTGTTCTAGTAATAAAGATAGATAGAGGTGTATGATTCTAGTAATAAAGATAGAGGTGTATGGTTCTAGTAATAAACCTAGATAGAGGTGTATGGTTCTAGTAATAAAGATAGATAGAGGTGTATGGTTCTAGTAATAAAGCTAGACAGAGGTGTATGGTTCTAGTAATAAAGCTAGATAGAGGTGTATTGTTCTAGTAATAAAGCTAGATAGAGGTGTATTGTTCTAGTAATAAAGATAAAGGTGTATGGTTCTAGTAATAAAGCTAGATAGAGGTGTATTGTTCTAGTAATAAAGATAGAGGTGTATGGTTCTAGTAATAACGACAGATAGAGGTGTATGGTTCAGTTTTACAAAACCACAAAGGAAAGAATGAGGAAAGTGAGAAAAAAGCAAAAATAGCAGAAAGCATGAAAGTAAGATGAAAATGTATAAATGAAAAACACAACATCCAGCATTTCAACATCAGCCTTTTTTCAGGGATTACACATGAGAACAACATAACACATAAATAAAAAGCTTTGTGGCATCCTCCTAGTACAGAATACAACAAACGCACCCTGAAGACGGAGAAGGAGCAATGAATGGCTGGGAGACTCAGTTGGTCAAAGTTGTTTTTCTTTGTCATCTCCCAGCCATTCATCTCTTCCACTTTCTCCATTCCCTCTGTTGTTTTGGAAAACTGAACCTCTACCTACCTTTATTACTAGAACCATACACCTCTATCTACCTTTATTACTAGAACCATACACCTCTATCTACCTTTATTACTAGAACCATACACATCTATCTACCTTTATTACTAGAACCATACACCTCTATCTACCTTTATTACTAGAACCATACACCTCTATCTACCTTTATTACTAGAACCATACACCTCTATCTACCTTTATTACTAGAACCATACACCTCTATCTACCTTTATTACTAGAACCATACACCTCTATCTACCTTTATTACTAGAACCATACACCTCTATCTACCTTTATTACTAGAACCATACACCTCATTCTACCTTTATTACTAGAACCATACACCTCTACCTACCTTTATTACTAGAACCATACACCTCTATCTACCTTTATTACTAGAACCATACACCTCTACCTACCTTTATTACTAGAACCATACACCTCTATCTACCTTTATTACTAGAACCAGTTTTATTGCAATCATTATCTCTTTTATCTAGCACAATGTAGTACTGCTTGTACACCACATAAATACAGAAATGATTAATTATTGTTGATTATTTTATTATTTATTATTGTTTTTATTATTTATTATTGTTTTTCAGTGTACTTACCTGCTATCAACTCATTTATGGTATCATGGACATTTTTACATGAATGCTGTTTTTTTCTTATATACACTCACAGCTGAAGTGTGCCTTGCTCTGCAGGCAGGTATTGCTCTTTGAGAAATCTAAAACTGTTTATGTCATTTTTAATGTGGTGCAAGCTCAATAAAGAAGAATGTCTCGGATCAATTCAACAATTGCAAAACCATTTTCATTTTCATCCCAAGACCTCTTGTTGTTTCTATAAATGAAATATCAGAATAGAGTTTCTTTGGCTGGCTAAGTTTGTAGCAGTAGATGTACACATCACAGAGTTCCCTGGGCTGGCTAAGTTTGTAGCAGTAGATGTACACATCACAGAGTTCCCTGGGCTGGCTAAGTTTGTAGCAGTAGATGTACACATCACAGAGTTCCCTGGGCCAGCTAAGTTTGTAGCAGTAGATGTACAGAACACAGAGTTCCCTGGGCCAGCTAAGTTTGTAGCAGTAGATGTACACATCACAGAGTTCCCTGGGCCAGCTAAGTTTTTAGCAGTAGATGTACACATCAGAGTTCCCTGGGCTGGCTAAGTTTGTAGCAGTAGATGTACAGAACACAGAGTTCCCTGGGCTGGCTAAGTTTGTAGCAGTAGATGTACACATCACAGAGTTCCCTGGGCCAGCTAAGTTTTTAGCAGTAGATGTACACATCAGAGTTCCCTGGGCTGGCTAAGTTTGTAGCAGTAGATGTACAGAACACAGAGTTCCCTGGGCTGGCTAAGTTTGTAGCAGTAGATGTACAGATCACAGAGTTCCCTGGGCCGGCTAAGTTTGTAGCAGTAGATGTACACATCAGAGTTCCCTGGGCTGGCTAAGTTTGTAGCAGTAGATGTACAGATCACAGAGTTCCCTGGGCCGGCTAAGTTTGTAGCAGTAGATGTACAGATCACAGAGTTCCCTGGGCCAGCTAAGTTTGTAGCAGTAGATGTACACATCACAGAGTTCCCTGGGCTGGCTAAGTTTGTAGCAGTAGATGTACACATCACAGAGTTCCCTGGGCTGGCTAAGTTTGTAGCAGTAGATGTACACATCACAGAGTTCCCTGGGCTGGCTAAGTTTGTAGCAGTAGATGTACACATCACAGAGTTCCCTGGGCTGGCTAAGTTTGTAGCAGTAGATGTACACATCACAGAGTTCCCTGGGCTGGCTAAGTTTGTAGAGGTAGATGTACACATCACAGAGTTCCCTGGGCTGGCTAAGCTTGTAGCAGTAGATGTACAGAACACACAGACTCAACAAGCATGGCTTCTCTAAACAGAAGGAATGAGCTGGGAGCAAAATGTGGCATCTGACATGAAATGTAACTCAGCACAGAACCAAAGGATACGTTCATGAACTGATGGCAGAACTACAGACTTGTCTGATGTGCATAATCTAATTTATGTGGCCATATGCTTCAAATAAATATTAGTAGAATCACCCAACGCTGGGCAGTGTCTGTCAACGAAGGTTCCCTCTTCCATTCAGATTTATTAACTGTATTTAATATACAAGACAGTAACAACTGCATCGGAAACAAACTGGCATGTACTTTTAAAAGACTTTGATACCAATGCTGGAACACCTATGTAATGTATGCAGGAAACTCTACTGTAGACAGCAGAACAACAACACAACTCCTTCAGATCATCAGAGGAAGTACACACCCCCCCCCCCAACAAGTGTTTTGGCAGTAATAAACTCCTGAAATTCTGGGGGGTGGGGGGGGTCTCTGGGTCATGAATCCCAGAGGCACAGAGTGCTAGTGATCACCAGTGACAACTTGATGAAGAAATGCCAAAGCTGAGATGGACATCATGCAACCCAGCTGAGGCACCATACACAGGCTGGCTGGAGAACATGTGAAGCGATGAAAGGCTGGCTGCAGAACATATGAAGCGATGAAAGGCTGGCTGTAGAACATGTGAAGTGGTGAAAGGCTGGTTGCAGAACATGTGAAGTGGTGAAAGGTTGGCTGCAGAACATGTGAAGTGATGAAAGGTTGGCTGCAGAACATGTGAAGTGATGAAAGGCTGGTTGCAGAACATGTGAAATGGTGAAAGGTTGGCTGCAGAACAAGTGAAGTGGTAAAAGGCTGGCTCCAGAACATGTGAAGTGGTAAAAGGCTGGCTCCAGAACATGTGAAGTGGTGCACTTTTGTTACTACCCTGCAAGATGTCATGACATACACCAGATGTCTAGTCAATCAAGATACACCAGATGTTTAGTCAGTCATGATACACCAGATGTCTAGTCAGTCAAGATACACCAGATGTCTAGTCAGTCAAGATACACCAGATGTTTAGTCAGCCAAGATACACCAGATGTTTAGTCAGCCAAGATACACCAGATGTCTAGTCAATCAAGATACACCAGATGTTTAGTCAGCCAAGATACACCAGATGTCTAGTCAATCAATATACACCAGATGCTTAGTCAGCCAAGATACACCAGATGTCTAGTCAATCAATATACACCAGATGTCTAGTCAGTCAAGATACACCAGATGTTTAGTCAGCCAAGATACACCAGATGTCTAGTCAGTCAAGATACACCAGATGTTTAGTCAGCCAAGATACACCAGATGTCTAGTCAGTCAAGATACACCAGATGTTTAGTCAGCCAAGATACACCAGATGTCTAGTCAGTCAAGATACACCAGATGTCTAGTCAATCAATATACACCAGATATCTACTCAATCAATATACACCAGATGTTTAGTCAGCCAAGATACACCAGATGTCTAGTCAATCAATATACACCAGATGTCTAGTCAATCAATATACACCAGATGTTTAGTCAGCCAAGATACACCAGATGTCTAGTCAATCAATATACACCAGATATCTACTCAATCCATGTTAAAGGTCACAAAATCCATATTTAATATATTAATGTAAATGATATAATAATGAAACATAATTAACAAGAAAGCTTTGTGTGTATGTGTTTTATTTTTAAGAGTAACCTTTTGCACTGCCAATCTTCTGCACTGAAGAGTCCCTTGCTCTTCTCTGCTAGTTGCTTGCCAATCTCTGTACCTCCTTTTTTAAAAACTGTTCCCTCTTTCCGACCTGGTGAAACAAATATTTAATTCTATTACTACATTGCTGCTGGTAAAAAAAAATGTAGAGATAAATACAAGGTGTTTCCAGTAAGTTATGAGACTGATTTTATCCCTTTGTATCCTAAATTAAATTCCCTATAGCTTTTTCATTATTTTTTTATGTCATGAGGTAGTTTTTGGTGAGCAATGAACATAGAAAGAAGGAAATTAATTTTTATAAACATTTTCATGTTTTTTTTTTTTTTTAAGGATGGAATTTACAAAGAGGAAAAATCTCAAGTTTTCTGAAAAATTGGCCAGTTTTGTTTGACAGGACAGAAAAAAGTACACTCTGCACAATGAAGAGCAAAATTTCAGAGTGCTGGCCTTTTACTGGTTGTTTGACAGAAGGCTGTTTTATACATATTCCTCTGAGTAACATCAACAATGTTTGCATTTATGAAATATTAAATACTACAATTTAAACAAGTGGTACTTGTGAGTACCTTATCTTATATATATCTTATATCCTTCCCGTGCCGTTAGACGTCACATAGGGCTCGCAAAGTAGTTCGCCAATTTTTCCTGTCTTCGGCGAGTCTTTCAACCTCATCAAAGGATTTTATGCCTGTTAACTTGGCCTCTCTTAATAATGTTCTCTTCAGAGTTTCACGCGGTCTGCCCCTTTTTCTTCGGCCTGTTGTGTTCCACTTGATAGCTTGTTTTGGGATTCTCTGCTCATTTCTTCTCATCAAGTGGCCAACATATGTCCATCTCCTTTTCCTGATCACCCGTGAGACTGGTTGTTGTTCAGTCATCTGTCTTATCTCTGCATTGTTCTTGAATTCGTTCCACTTGATGCCGAGTATTTTCCTTAGGCATTTGTTTTCAAAAGAGTCTAATTTCTTTTCTATTTCTTTAGTTGTTTTCCAGCTTTCGCATGCATAAATGAGGGTGGATATTACATTTGAATTGAATAGTCTTAACTTGGTTTTTGTGCTTATAACTTTTGAATTCCAAATGTTCTCAAGTACCATTAGGATATAAAAGGTTATTCAGCCAATCAGCAGGGCTGGGGGGGGGGGGGTGGATTCTCCAGGCCTTAAGGTCAGTGGGGGATGTTAGGTAAAGGGTCAATATCTCGTCATTTGTCTTTGAGCTTTTACAGAGTGCAGATCACTTGCGAAGTGGACAGCTATTTAAGCGTTGTGTAATGGTCAAATTGCAGAGGCACGTCGAGCAGCATTACGTGATTAAGTTTTGTGTTAAATTTGAAAAATTCACGACCGAAATCCTTGCTATGATACAAAAAGCCTATGAGAAGGATGCTTTATCGAAAGCACAGGTGTTTCAGTGGCACAAGATATTCAACGAAGGAAGAGAGAGCATCGAATATGAACAATGAACAGGGCACCCATTAACGTCTCACACTTCTGACAATGCTGATAAGGTGAAAATGGTTTTGGACTGACCGATGTCCGAGTCTTAGATTGACAGCAGATCAAGTGTGACTTCCAAAATCCACTGTGGATGAAGTCATCACGAAACAATAGAGTGCGCCCGGAGATCGCCAACACCTGGGTTCTTCACCATGACAAGGCACAGAGCCATGCGTCGCTGCTAGTGAGAGAGTTCCTGCCGAAACAAACCATGGCAATGCTGTGCCAACCTCTCTACAGCCTGGATTTGGCCCCGGTTGACTTCTTTTTGTTTCTCCAGCTCAACTCAAGCTTGAAAGGCCACCATTTTGGGACTGTTAGTGACATGCAAGCTGCCGTGGCAAGTGCTTTGAAGGAGATCCCTGTTCAAGACTTCCAGGCGAGCTACAACACACGGCAAAACCATTGGCAATGGTATAATGATGCTCAAGGATGTTATTTTGAGGAATTTTAAGTATATGTAAGTATATCTTGAACAAATCCAACTTTAAGGAATCAGTCTCATTACCTACTGGACACATTTTGTATATAGTTCCACTGCTGATGGTTACAAAAATTTTTAAAATATTCTAAGTCTTTCACAGCAAAAGTTCACAATTGGATCCATCCATCTATCCATCCATCCATCTTTGTCCTTGATTGGCGACTGGCTAAGAAATCACTGGCCACTGCGCCCTCTGACATCTTGGACAGCAACAAATTCTCTGCACCTCTCATGGTCTGTGGCCAGCCTTTGTATTGTGCCCTGGCTGCGCTGCATTCTACTCATTTCTGCTTCTACAGTTCTCTGCCACGTAGCCTCTGGTCAGCCTCTTTTTCTCTCAGGTGTCCATCACAGGGCTGTTTTAGCAATGTTGCTGGGGTCTCTTCAGAGCACATGATCAGTCCATTTCCAGTGGTTTTTTTTTCGCTATTATGACATGCATATCTTCTAGTTCACACTGAGCAAGTAGGTCTCTATTATTTATTGTTTGATCCATCACAATGGGACGACATAAATGAAGAGTAAAAACTGTGTACAAGTCACACCTGGCTTCCCTCTAGTTCAGTGGTTCTCAAAGTCCCAGATTCCAAGACTCCCTTGTCAACCCAGGCTGGCTGCCCCCCGCAATCCTCCCTTACATATTAAACCATCATCCAGACAGGATATTCACCATTAAACCTTTTATGGTGGCAAAATTTCTCTCCTTAGATTTGAAATTCCTCCCTGGGTTGGGGCTGTGGTGGGGGTTGGGTTAGGGGCGCCACCCACCTCAACATTGAAAACCACTGCTGTAGACATTCAGAACCATGATGAAATCCCACATGAAAGCTAAAAAACATGCAGACCTATGTGTAGATGAAGACATACCTTCTACACAACACTCTATGCTGCAAAAAAAGACAAGAAGGGAAACAAAAGGTTAGATCTGAGACAGAATCAGACAGAGAAATGTATGTCCTTACGTCCCTATGTATACACTGTACGGACAATAAACTGATGTCAAAGGGAAAAAAAAAAAAAGGTATTCTGTAATGTTCTCTAACTTTAATCAGAATAGTTACATAGTCTGTTAGGAACACCCACATGCTTCAGACACGTCCATGGGTGCTCTAATCTCCTCTTGAGTATCTCCTTCAGCATAAAGTAACTGATTACGCTTGTTCTTTGCTGGCTGACCATCTATTCGGAGATCTTGATGAAATGTTCCCAAGTTTCACACCCTCCCTCCCTCCCCCTGCCATTCTTGGCAATGACACTGATTCACAGTTGTCAGCGGCATCCTTTGTTCAAACAGCTTCTCTTACAGGCTGAAGATGTCTGCTGGATCCACTGCCTGCCCTTCCTCCGTGACAGCCAAGTCAGACAACTGATCTGCTCTTTCATTTATTTCCCCTGGCACCTGCGTGGCCTGGTACAAAAATGAAAATCAGTCGCTGGATCTGTGACACCTGCAGGGATCTGAGCCGCTGCTGCCTTAGAGTGCCAGCCTGAATTTTCTTTAGTATGTTCACTGTTCAGGTCAGCGGGGTAGAGGTATCCCCTATCAAAGGAGAAGTAAAACGCCTCCTTACCTCTGTCAGTCTGTGGGACACCCTTGGGCAAGGTGGAGTACCCGTTTAGCCCCCCGATCAGGGTGACGTGAAGCCATGGGAGCAGGTGGTGGATGGAATGGGAGAGCAACTGACAGATAATGTTGGTTATGGTCACCATTCTATGATGGTAGGCAGATGATCTCAATGTAGGGACAATGGGTACGATCACTGACTAGTACAGTCACTGCCCGGAAGGAAAGCAATGGTAAACTATCTTCTGGAAATATACCAAGAAACCCAAACAGCAACATGGAAAGTAAAATAGGAAAAAGATCTGGTGGTGAGGCCCCCAGGCCAGATAGATCTAATTTTAACACTGGGGAAAACTGTGAGACAGAGGTCAGTACTAGTAATTGTGATGACGGACAAAATCTTGACTGTGTTACTAAGGAAAACCCCTGCATCAAACTAAAAAGAAAAAAGAGTAGGAACATGGAATGTAAGAAGTATGTACGAGGGAAAATATCAAATAATAAGTGACCAGATGAAAAGAACGGGGATACACATTTTGGGAATCTGTGAACATCAATGGAAAGGATCAGGACACTTCAAGAGCGAGAATGATAATATCTTTATATACTCTGGTGGAGAATTAGGAGGAAAGAATAGAGTGGCTTTTTACTTGGACAAATCAACATCAAAAGCATTACTAGGTTACAATCCAGTAAGTGATAGAATCCTCACAATCAGACCTAAGGGCATTCCTAGAAATGTAACAATCATCCAGATATATGCACCTACATCAGCAGCAGAAGAAGAGGAAGTAGAAGACTTTTATAACACACTGCAAATGACGACAGACCAGGTACGGAAAAATGATATTGTATTAATAATGGGTGATTTTAATGCAAAGATTGGTACAGAAAGAGCAGAAGATGAAGGACATGTTGTAGGGAAATTTAGCATAGGACATAGAAATGAGGCACGTGACAATCTAATGGCGTTTTGCATGGAAAATGAACTAATGATCGCTAACACACTTTTTAAACAACATCCAAGAAGACTTTATACATGGACATCACCTGATGGGAAAACCAAGAATCAAACAGATTACATTTTAGTGCAAAGAAGATGGAGATCAAGTATAACATCAGCAAAAACTTTACCAGGTGCTGATTGTGACACAGACCATGAGTTATTAATAGCAGACATGAAGATAAAGATAAAAAAGAGAGTTACAGGATCAAGACCACTCCGCTTTGATCTTACAAAAATACCAGAACAATACGGTATAGAAGTGAAGAACCGATTCAAAATCCTGATGGATGTACAGGAGGAGATGACACCAAATGAACTGGTTACGCAGGCCAGAGATATCTTAATAACAACAGCTAAAGACATGGTTCCAGTAAAGAAAACACAAAAGAATGGATGGATTACAGCAGGCACACTAGAACTGATAAAACAACGTAGAGTAATGAAGACGCAATGGAAAGTGACAAACAACACAAAGAGGAATATAAATCTTTAACAAAAGAAGCATGAAGAAACATAAGAAAAGACAAAAAAACAACACATACAAGATTGTTGTGAAAGAATAGAAGGACATCAGAAGTGTGGAAGAGATAATGAAATGTTTAAAGAAATGAAGACATTGATGAGAAATGTCACACCTAAGCTAAATGTAATTTGTGACAAGATAGGGAATACCTTGACAGAGACAGAGGAAATTCTAGAAAGATGGAAGGAATATTGCAGAGGAATGTATAAAACAACTGACTGTGAAAGCAGAAATCAACAGTGTGAATTATTATTGGAGGAGAAAGAACTCGAACCGACAACAGAAGAAGTTTTATTGGCAGTAAAGAATCTGAAAAATGGTAAATCACCAGGATGCGATGAGATAAGATAACAGCTGAACTTATTAAAGCAGGAGGAAAGGAATGTGTAACAATCTATTATGCACTATGTAAAAAGATACGCCCCCGTGTGGTACCCGGGATCTGCAAAGAATAGGACCACTGTACCCTACCATGCATGATCGTAAAAGGCGACTAAGGAGGGTTCAGCATAGGGCCAGCAACCCTATCTGGTAAAAAAACTATCAGACTGCTACAGAAACAGAAGCAAGGGAAAAAGCAAATGCAGGTGGAAGGAGAAATGCGTATCAGGAAACTGAGCCCATGAAGGTTGTGGATGAAAGCCAGCCACTGGAAGTCCCCAGCCCGACTGCAGACCTCCTGGAACCTAAACAAAAGATGCAAATAGGCAGCTGGAATGTAAGAACACTAAACCAGACTGGAAAACTAGCACAAACCATCAAGGAAATGCACAGATACAAACTAGACATACTAGGAATACAAGAAGCAAGATGGACAGGACAAGGCAGAAGGAAATTAACAACACAGCACACAGAAGATACAATAATATGGTCAGGTAAAGAAGATCTTCATGAAGGAGGAGTAGCATTGATTATAACAAAAGAAGCATCAAGAGCATTGCTGAAATGGACCCCAATAAATGAGAGATTATTATATGCACGTTCAACTCAAGATTCACGAAGCTGTCTATTATAGTTTGTTATGCACCAACAGAAGCAGCTGAAGAGGAATTAAAAGAAGATTTTTACAACAGCCTCCAAGCCACAGTAGAAACAATACCCAAGCATGATATGCTACTCATCTTGGGCGACTTCAATGCAAAAGTAGGTGAAGGAAATGAAGATAGAAGAAGAATCATGGGAAGAGAAGGAATCGGAGAAATAAATGAAAATGGAGAAAGACTGTGCAGTTTCTGTGAAGAAAACATGATGACCATCGGAGGGACAATTTTCCAACACAAAAACATCCATAAGGTGACTTGGAGGTCACCAGATAAAACCACAGAAAACCAAATCGATCACATACTAATAAACAACAAGTGGAAACGGTCACTACAAGATGTGCGAGCAAGGAAAGGAGCAGATATAGGAAGTGATCACAACCTTCTGGTAGCAAAAATAAAACTAAAATTAAGGAAAGCCAGAATCGGAGAACACAGAAAGATACATTTTGATACAAGAAAACTGATAGACCAGCAAACAAGAAATGAATTCTCAATAATACTTAAGAACCGCTTCAGTGTCCTACAAGACGAAGCAGAAATGTCCATATTAGAGTTCAATAAAACACTACAGGAAACAGCAAAAGAGGTGCTGGGATATCGGAAAAGGAGAAAAGAGGAATGGATAAGTGAGACCACATGGGAAAAGATAGAGCAAAGAAAAGAAATCAAGAAAAAATTACTGAACACCAAATCACAACGGCTTAAAAACGAGTTTTAAGTAATTATGCACAAAAAGACAAAGAAGTGAAGGAATCATGCCGTCAAGATAAACGTCAGTATTATGACAACTTAGCAGAGACAGCAGAGAAAGCAGCATATACAAATGACATGAAAACCATATATAAAATCACAAAGCAGATGACAGGTAACTTCAATACAAGATGTGAAAGTGCAGTAAGAACACAAAATGGACAACTGGTCAGTGGAGAAAGAGAAAAAATTGAAAGATGGAGGGAACACTTTAACACCCTACTAAACAGAACACAAGCAGCACAAGCAATAGATATACCTGAAGCAAAAGCGGAACTAAACATCAATACAGGACCAATAACAATAAATGAAGTAAAAGAGGCGATAAAGATGCTAAAATCAGACAGGGCACCAGGTGAAGATGAAGTGACTGCTGAGATGTTGAAAGCAGAAGAAACAGAAACACCAAAACAACTTTGCCGGATATTACAACAAATTTGGGATTTAGAAAAAGCCCCAGAGGAGTGGAAAACTGGCTTATAGTAAAACTACCAAAGAAGGGTGACCTCAGAGATTGCGGGAACTGGAGAGGCATTACCCTACTGCCACTCACTAGTAAAGTATTTTGCAGAATAATCATCAACAGAATTGTACCAACACTTGAGGAAAAACTTCGGAAAGAGCAGGCAGGATTTAGGAAAGGAAGATCATGCATAGACCATATATTTGTACTTAGACAAATATTAGAACAGGCAAATGATGGCATAGCACAACATATGCATTATTCATAGATTTTGAGAAAGCCTTTGACAGTGTCAACAGAGATGCACTGTGGAAAATCCTAAGATGGCATGGCCTCCCCCATAAAATAGTTAATGTAATCAAAGCCCTATACGAGGGTTTTCAGTGCAAAGTTATCTGTGGAGAACATACCTCCAGCAGCTTTAGGGTACAAACAGGAGTGAAACAGGGATGTGTACTATCACCAACATTATTTATCTTGGCAGTAGACTGGTTAATGAAGGAGGCAACATCAGACAAACGCAGAGGATTACAATGGACCCTTGACACAGTGCTGGAGGACCTTGACTTTGCGGACGACATTTGTCTATTATCAAGCAGTCACAAAGATATGCAAGATAAAATAAACAAGTTAACCCAGAATGCAAACAACATAGGACTAAAGATCAACGTAGGAAAGACAAAGTTAATGAAGCAAAATGTGAACAACAGAAATGTACTCAGAGTAGATAACAAGTTAGTGGAGGAGGTCAACGAATTTGTATACCTTGGCAGCAGAGTAGTAGAAAATGGAGACAGCACAGAGGACATCAACAGCAGACTTACTAGAGCAAACCAGGCTTTTGCAATGCTACAGAATATATGGAAATCAAAAAACTAAGCATAAATATGAAAATCAGGATATTTAAGAGTAATGTTCTAAGTGTACTACTCTATGGAAGTGAATGCTGGAAAATCACCAAAACCATAGAAAACAAGTTGAATTCTTTCCAGACTAAATGTTTACGTAGAATTAAAAAAATTTTGGCCAAACACCATAAGAAATAACATCTTATTGGCAGAAATGCAGATGAAACCACTGACAACAATTATTGAGGAAAGACGCTGGCGATGGTTGGGACATGTGCTCCGAATGACTGACAACTCACTACCAAAAATAGCACTAAGATGGACACCACAGGGGAGCAGAAGTAAGGGTAGACCAAAAGAGACATGGAGAAGAACAACAGAAAGGATGTTGAGCAATAGAGGGCTCACCTGGGCAAGAGCAGAAAAAAAGGCAAAAGACAGGCATTTGTGGAAAACCCTTGCGGAAGCCCCATGTGCCCTGGGCACTTAAGGTCCAGAGAGAGAGAAAAAGATACGGCATTTAGGTATTTGGCCAAAAGAATGGAAAAGAAATGTATTCATACCACTGCCAAAAAAGGGTAACTTGAAATTATGCACAAACTACAGAACTGTTGCCCTGATTAGTCATGCCAGTAAAATTCTGTTAAAAATCATAATGGGTAGACTTCGTAAGAAAACAGAAGTCAATATGGTCAAATCTGGTTTCAGGCAAAGATCAAGAGATCATATATTCCATATAAGATTAATAATAGAGAAATGCAGAGAGCTTAATGTGAATCTATATTTATCATTTATAGACTATTCAAAAACATATGATTGTGTACAACACCAGAAACTGTGGGAAATAATGGAAAAAATGGGATTTCAAACACATTTGATACAATTAACATCACTGTTGTATCTAGACCAACAGGCGGCAGTAAGAATAAATGGCGAAACAACAACCTGGTTTGACATAAAACAAGGGGTCCGTCAGAGGTGCATATTGCCGCCTTACTTATTTAACTTGTATACTGAAAATATAATGAGGAATGTTAGAGAAGATGTAGACAAAGAATATTACGATGCCATAACAATTGGAGGTTATGAGATACCAGAGATTAGATATGCTTATGACACAGTATTACTGTCCACAACACAAAAAGGAATGGAAAAAACTAATTATGTCAGTCCGTAAGAACATGAATAGCAAAACCTCTATCTTAATGCAAAGAAAACTAAATTGATGACAACTGACAAAACAAACAAACCAGCTGAAATATGTATTAATGAGGAAAAACTGGAAGAAGTGGAGAGTTTTGAATATCTTGGATCACTACTAACTAGTAATGGAGATACAATGAGGGAAATTAAAAGGAGGACATCTATCACTCTTCAGAAAGTAAAACAACTAAAGAATCTGTGGAGAGGAACAGACAGAACTACAAAAATAAGATTTTTAAGGGCATGCATCTTTCCCATCGCAACATATGCCTGTGAGACCTGGACACTTAACAAAACAGCTGAGAAATGCAAAAATGCCTTTGAATGTAAATGCTACAGAAGAGTTCTTCAAATATCATGGACACAAAAAAGAACAAATATATCAATACTACAAGAACTTAATATTGAAGAAGGCTGGCTAATAAAGAAGATTAAAGAGAGAAAACTTAAATATTTTGGACACATTAAACGTCATGATAATCTAGAGAAGACCGTCTTGGAAGGGTGCATAATGGTAAAAAGAAAGAAAGACCAAAGCGAAGATGGCGGCAAGACATCATTGATGATCTGCAAATGAATGCATCAGCAGCAGGCCATCTTGCTCAGAACCGAGAGGCCTACAGGACATGCAAATGAATGAATGAATGTTGACTGAGCTACTTAAGATGCCTGCAGCCATGTGACTTGAGCCAGATCAGAGCTTTTGTCACAGCCATGGTTTCCAGTGTGGGGCTGCTTGCTGCCACAGCAAAACCAAAATCAATATTAATGCTCTAAATGATACATACAAAACAAAGCATTTGTTGTGTTTTATTATTTCTTAGATCCGAAAAAAAAAAACTTACTTTTTCCACATTTGTTGCACTCTGGTCTCCTTGCAAAGTTCACATTCCCACACCTGATGGCAGAGACAACACAAACATTTTGCTCATGTAAAATTCATAAAATTCACTTGCATTCTGAGAACACGGAACTGACACCTTTACCCAGGCTAAACGGCCATCGTAACATGAAGACCTTGCCAATCATTCAGCAGACATAAAACAGATTTCACAACTGTCAAATGCACCCACACACATATGCAGCCACACACACACACACCATTGCAGCCACACACACCTATGCAGCCACACACCTATGCAGCCACACACATCTATGCAGCCACACACATCTATGCAGACACACATCTATGCAGCCACACACCTATGCAGCCACACACACCTATGCAGCCACACACATATCTATGCAGCCACACATCTATGCAGCCACACTCAGCTGAATGTTGCTAGGTGTGAAGCAGAAGATGCAGGGTTGCATAAATAAGCTTGCTGGAACAGGAAACTCCGTTGTAGTCAGAGCCCCAGACTCGGACTGAGAAAGTGCTCTCAGACACACCTTGTAAGTCACAGCTTAGTGCTCTCAGATACACATTCTTGTAAGTCACAGCTAAGTGCTCTCAGACACACCTTGTAAGTCACAGCTTAGTGCTCTCAGATACACATTCTTGTAAGTCACAGCTAAGTGCTCTCAGACACACCTTCTTTTAAGTCACAACTAAGTGCTCTCAGACACACCTTCTTGTAAGTCACAGCTAAGTGCTCCCTCTTTTTTTTCCTCATTCCTATTTGTTGCATATCATTCGTGTGAATTTATATTTTATCTTCTTTTCCTAGTTCTTTGTCCTGTATGTTTTTGTATGATTAAGGTGTAAACCAAAACATTACAACTGTGTGCTCATTAACTAACAGAGCTGTTCTTGTTTTTGTTTTCAACAGTTTTAACATTTTGTTATCACAACTTTACTACAGTGGCTTTGTGTATGTTTATATTTATGTAAAATTTCTCAATTTGCTGAGGTCAAAGTTAAATTTATGAAGAGAATTTATTCAAGAACACAGAACTAACTCAAATAAATGAAACTTTTTGTATTCAATCAGTAATAAAGCTTCTGCATGATGCTGGACTCTTGTCTACCATATCTTTGACATAAGATAGAAAAGGGTTAATATGCTCAGATAAAAAAAATATGCACTGGTTGGAATGTTCTAACAAATGTCAACATTTATGCCCTTGGTTTACACAGCATAAAATAAACTAAGAAAGACCTTCTGTAACCCAACCTCAAAATAAGAACAAAAAATTATGAGGGATGAATAAAAAAAAAGTAGCCACTGAAAAGTATATGAAAAGATCCAAGGTATAGTTAAAAAATATTTTCATATCATCTTTCAGTTGTTATGTCTCTTGATTTGCAGTTACTTTATTACTCATTCTCATAAATCTATCAATAAGTTTAGAAAATAATGAGGGGGGAAAAAAAAACTCTGATTTTGTAGCAATTTATACAGCATTCTTGGATATATATATCCTGTAGAGGAAGATTTCTGTAACATCACATCATATTGCTTTTCTGGGGTTTTTTTTAAATCATTCGTTTTTCATGAAAAGAAAGTTTTGCACTGACTTGCATATGAAAAAACACACACACATACAAAACAGGTTATGGACATGCAAGTAAAAGAAATTAACAGTTGTCAAACAGATGTGATGCAGTCACGTATTAATGGCTGTGATGCGAGGCACTGAGTCACATATTAATGGCTGTGATGTGAGGCACTGAGTCACATATTAATGATTGTGATGTGAGGCACTTAGTCACATATTAATGGCTGTGATGTGAGGCATTGAGTCACATATTAATGACTGTGATGTGAGGCACTTAGTCACATATTAATGGCTGTGATGTGAGGCACTGAGTCACATATTAATGGCTGTGATGTGAGGCACTGAGTCACATATTAATGACTGTGATGTGAGGCACTTAGTCACATATTAATGGCTGTGATGTGAGGCACTGAGTCACATATTAATGACTAATGTGAGGCACTTAGTCATATATTAATGGCTGTGGTGTGAGGCACTTAGTCACATATTAATGGCTGTGATGTGAGGCACTTAGTCACATATTAATGGCTGTGATGTGAGGCACTTAGTCACAAATTAATGGCTGTGATGTAAGGCACTTAGTCACAAATTAACTCTTCCTGTGCTGGGGGTCCCGATTGGGACCATTCTGCTTTGTCAAGTTTTTGCCAAGGTCCCAATCGGGACCTTAGTTTCGTTTCATTAAAAACCCGGTGTAACTTTTGATTGTGAACAGTTTAGTACACGTCTGGTGACCTTTGTCACCATAACAACGGGGGTCAAAATACAGCGTTTCAATTGAAAAAAATCAATTTTTGTGTGACTTCAGAGGCAAACATGTCCCCCTACTACTAGACCACTGTTTGTGAATGTACCCCAAGTAGGTTTAGACTATTAGATGAACTGGAGAAGAAGTTAGAAGGTTATTTCTGGTATTATTTTAAAGTGAACATGCAACATAATCACACGACGAGGTCGGATGAAATGACAAAGCCGATCTACACATCGCCGGTCGATCGATGCCGGTCCTGGATCTATCCAATGGACAGTAATACACAATCATCAGCTAAAATCATCACATTACATCTTTTTTTCCTAAAAAAAACTCTTCATTTATGAAATCTTCTTACATTTATAGCTATTCAGAGACATAATACGCATACTTTTAATGTGCAAATAGTTAAAAATTATCCCCTATACATATCAAGACCCGCACTTTTTGTCTGGCACAGAACGGATGTCCACGTTTTTACCTCTGGCAGGGAAAGTATTAATGGCTGTGACGTAAGGCTGTCACAAAATAATGGCTGTGGTTTACCATATTGGGGACTGAATTAAAGAAAACGGCAATTTGTACAATCTTGTGCCTATCTTTCTTACAAGGATATCAAAAGGGCTAAGTGTTTAATTTTTCATTTGTATTTTTATTCATTGGGTTGTTTTTGTATGTGGTCCTTGAAAAAAAGCATTTGCTGAAATATTGAACTGTTGTACATTCTTCATTTATATGCGTTTATCTTCTTTTTTTTCTGTCACTCGTTACTGCACTCTCCTCACTTTCAGTGAACCGTACACGTCTACGATTTGCACAAAATTTAAATGTAAACTGCCAAATAGCCGCCAACAATCTGAACACTTCATTGTTAGAACGGGATAATATCTACGCTTATACAAATGGGGGGGGGGCGAAGGATTTAAAAGAAGTGCTACATGTCAAAGATGCACAACCTATGCTCCAGGCAGAAAATCCTTCATATGAACATGCTCTGTGCGAACATAGAAAAATTTTGGTTTCTACACGGGAACAAACTGTACGAGCAGATGTGATTACTTTGTATCTGGACAAATCCAGTCCCCTTCGTTTGGCTTGAATCGTTCCTTGGAAGACATGATTCGAACGTTGTATTTTAAAGAAACAAATTTCGTTGCCTTGATCTTGATCACGCAGACCCCATCCAAGTGTAACGGAAGCGCCAGATATTTTGCGCGATTTCATGCCAAAATCATCAACATCATCATGTGCCGTCTTCAGGGCAAAGATTGACGGTAATGAATCTGCAGTTTCCTCGCTCTCTACCTTATTTGTGCACTCATTCAGACTGTTTCCTATCAAATCTTGTATGTTGTCTTCTCATCTACATCTATGTCTACCTCTCACTATTTTTCTTTAAACTTTTCCTTATAGTATGGTCTTCAGTCTGGCCTGGGAGACTCACCACCAGATCTTTTTTCGTATTTGACTTTCCATGATTGCTGTTTGGGTTTCTTGGTATGTTTCCAGAAGATAGTTTACCATTGCTTTCCTTCCGGGCAGAGAAGAAGATGTTAGAGAAGATATAGACGCAGAATATTACGATGCCATAACAATTGGAGGTTATGAAATACCAGAGATTAGATATGCTGATGACACAGTGTTACTGTCCACAACACAAAAAGGAATGGAAAAACTAATTATGTCAGTCCGTAAGAACAGCGAAGAGCAGAACCTCTATCTTAATGCAAAGAAAACTAAATTGATTATAAATGACAAAACAAACAAGGCAGCTGAAATATATATCAATGAGGAAAAATTGGAAGAAGTGGAGAGTTTTGAATATCTTGGATCACTGCTAACTAATAATGGAGATACAATGAGGGAAATTAAAAGGAGGACATCTACTGCTCTTCAGAAAGTAAAACAAATAAAGAATCTGTGGAGAGGAGCAGACAGAACTACAAAAATAAGATTTTTAAGGCCATGCATCTTTCCCATCGCAACATATGCTTGTGAGACATGGACACTTAACAAAACAGCTGAGAAACACATAAATGCCTTTGAATGTAAATGCTACAGAAGAGTTCTCCAAATATCGTGGACACAAAAAAGAACAAATATATCTATACTACAAGAGCTTAATATTGAAGAAGGCTGGCTAGTAAAGAAGTTAAAAAGAGAAAACTTAAATATTTTTGACACATTAAACGTCATGATAATTTAGAGAAGACCGTATTGGAAGGATACATAATGGTAAAAAGAAAAAGAAGAGCACCAAAACGAAGATGGCTGCAAGAAATCGTTGACGATCTGCAAATGGACGCAGAAGCAGCAGGCCATCTTGCTCACAACCGAGAGGCCTACAGGAGAGCTGTTTGGGAGGCAAAGTTTCGCAAGGGACATGCAAATGAATGAATGAATGAATGGTCTTCAGTATATTATGTCTTTTGATATGGTCAGAGTAGTTTGAATTCTTGATCCTTATTTCTTTGAGAAGTTTGCATTGCACTTGGAGCTGTTCTAAAACGTGTGCATTTGTTCTTTTCATTCTCCGTGATACATGAAAATATAATTGTTTGGCAGATCCACATTTCTGCTGCATTTATCCTTCTCTTCGATTTTTTGCTTACAGCTCAGGTTTCTGCTCTCTACAGTAATGCAGATTTTATATATATATATTTTTATACACATTTCATTTTTTGTTTTTTATTGGAAGAATCCTGAGCACCGTCTTCATGATGTTGTATGTACGCTTTGCCATTCCTATTATTTACTGCGTCTCCATCTCACATCTCTCATCGTCGGTTCGTATATGCCCTGTTTAGCTGTAGTTCATCGTTTGTTCCAGTTTCTCATTGTTCATGATTATATCCATCTGTGGCTTTTGGTATTTCCTGCTGAACACTGCTGGTTTTTTTATCTTTTTGTTATTGATCTAATCCCTATTCTTGGCTTGTGTTGCCAGAATAGCAGTTTTGTGTTAAATTGTGCTGAGATCTTAGCAAGTGCTCATCCTTCAACAAAAACAACAGCAACGATAATAATAAAAGAAAACATATGTTGATTCAGGCTACACATATTTATGTAAAATAAGAAAGACAGAATGTTTGGTAATGTGCTTTGTTAAAGAACATTTATTACTTCATTAAATAGACGGAAGCTTTTTTATGCTGTTATTCTGACGCTTCGCGCTGTACACGTTTGCCCCTTATATGTCTTCTTCTTCTTCCTCGCATCCCCTTATATGTCTTCTTCTTCTTCGTTCGCATCCCCTTATATGTCTTCTTCTTCTTCGTTCGCATCCCCTTATATGTGAACAGCGTGATCCAGTGGTGGATGAGTGCATGTTTGATAGCTCTTGCTGTAAGTACTCAACATACAACATCCAGGCAAACAAAGCTTGACTTTGACGCGACTCAGGAAGGACCTCTACATTGAAGAACAGGTCCAAGCGTAAGTCCAACTCCATATATATATATATGAAGGGTCCCTTCCAACAAGAGTAGGATATCATGTCCTTCCATAACCCTTGATCCCTTGTGCTTCTCAACAGATTTGTCACCGAGCATTTCCCGTGCCAGGAAGCCAAACCATCAAACGCCTCTCTCTGTCTGCCTCTGTCTCTTCTACCTTCCATCTTTCCTGTTGCCGTTAGGGCTCTTGCCCCCTTCTTCTTCAAACATGCCTGCCCCACAACCCACAAATTTAGATTGCTGCTTTCTGGTCTTGTTCATATATATATATATATATATATATATATATATATATATATATATTCTATATTTAATCACTTTTTCGTCACACATGTAGACCTCTCATTCTTCCACCATCTTTTCATTCGCACAGCTGTTCTTCCCCCCCCCCCCCTCCCGTCAAAAAACCCTCATTTAGAACTCAGTCACATGACCAAATGACCAACTCTCACATCGCCACTTGCTTGAATATATGTTGTAATAAGTCCTGAACAACCACAACGCACCTAGTAACCAAAATGCTGCTATAACGCTAGTCTACAAATAAATTCTCATAAATAGTGCAAATATACACGTATTATTTTGTTTTTCAAAAATTTCTTTATCCAGGCCAAATATCTATGCTATTAAAAACACTTCTTTCAAAATCACTGGAACTTTTCAACTAAGAAGACAATTTTGAAGTAGATATTAATCTGTTTCGGCGGTCCGCCCCCCTCCCCCAAATCCCCTCCAAAAGCATAGTGTTGTTGAGCATCTCCCAAGACTGACTCTAGCAGTATCAGAAGTGCATAGTCGGCGGCAGCAGTAACAACAAGCAGTGCAGCTAATGTTGAATGTGCAAGTAATGTCTTCTTCTTCTTCTTCTGCCATCAGCGTGGCAGGAACTTTCAGACATCGGTCCAGAGCACGGTGAGAGGCCTGGGTAGCTGTCACGTGACCTCATTGTGTCTTTCACCCCATCTATCCACTTTTTCCTTTGTCGTCCTCACGCCCTATGTCTAGATGTTTTCCAGTTTTACGCGCGTGCGATATATACTCATCTTTTACTGTTAAAATAACATGATCCTGCAGTTTGTTTGTTGTTGTTGTTGTTGTTGTTGTTGTTGTTTTTTGCCCACAATTTTCCCCATCTCTGCTGGTGTTAATTTTTACCTTCACTACTTTTTCTCCGATTTTTACAAAGATTGATATTTATCGATAATTATTGACATACGTCTGTTTCAATGCAGTTTACAGAAACGAAGTGTCACATTTTATGTCTATTTACTGAAGTAAAAAAAATTTATCATCAGCATATTTTGTACCACTACTCACTTCTACAGAGATGGGGTCTTTGCCCTCTTGCTCCAACACCCCCTCCTCCAATCTGAAGGACCAGGAGATAGACCAAGAGGTAGACCTAGACAAAGATGGCCAGACGACCTAGAAGAAGATATACACCCTCTCGGAGTAAACAAGGAAAGATCAAGAACAGAGAAGAATAGAGACGTGCATTCTCTACAAGAATGCGCCTCAATGGCTCGGAAAGCTACCGAACTCAGCAGCTGCATACAGAAGAAGAAGAAGAAGAAGAGGAGGAGGAGGAAGAAGAAGAAAAACCAGTAGTGGAAGTAGTAGTAGCAGTAGCAGCAGCAGCAATCAGCATAGTAGTAGTAGTAGCAGCAGCCGTCAGCATAGTAGTAGTAGTAGCAGCAACAGTCAGCATTGCAATAGTCGTAGCAGCAGCAGTCAGCATTGTAATAATCGTAGCAGCAGCAGTCAGCATAGTAGTAGTAGTAGCAGCAACAGTCAGCATTGCAATAGTCGTAGCAGCAGCAGTCAGCATAGTAGTAGTTGTAGTACCAGCAGCAGTCAGCATTGTAGTAGTTGTAGTAGCAGCAGCAGTCTCCATAGTAGTAGTTGTAGTAACAGAAGTAGTCAATATTGTAGTAGCTGTAGTAGAATCAACAGCAGCCAGCATAGTAGTTGTAGTAGCAGCAGCAGTCAGCAGTGAGCATGGTAGTTGTAGTAGCAGCACCAGTCAGCAGTAAGCATGGTAGCTTTAGTAGCAGCAGCAAGCAGCAGTGAGCATGGTAGTTGTAGTAGTAACAGCAGCAGCAGTTAGGGTTGTAGTTGTAGTAACAATAGCAGTGAGCATATTAGTAGCAGCAGAAGTCAGCAGTGAGCGTAGTAGTTGTAGTAGCAGCAGTAACAGTGAGCATAGTACTAGTAGCAGCAGCAGTGAGCATGGTAATTGTAGTAGCAGCAGCAATCGGCATAGTAGCAGTAGCAGCAGGAGCAACCAGCATAGTAGTAGTAAATGCAGCAGCAGTCAACATAATAGTAGTAGTGACTGCAGCAGCAGTCAGCATCTGAGTAAAAGTAGCAGCAGCAGTCACCATAGTAGTCGTAGTAGTAGTAGTAGTAGCAGCAGTCAGTCAGTATATTAGTAGTAGTAGCAGCAGTCAGTATAGTAGTAGTAGCAGCAGCAGCAGTCAGCATTGTAGCAGTAGTAATAGTAATAGTACTAGTAGTAGCAGCAGTGAGTATAGTAGTAGTAGCAGCAGTGAGTATAGTAGTAGTAGCAGCAGTCAGTATAGTAGTAGTAGCAGCAGCAGTGAGTATAGCAGTAGTAGCAGCAGTGAGTATAGTAGTAGTAGCAGCAGTCAGTATAGTAGTAGTAGCAGCAGCAGTCAGTATAGTAGTAGTAGTAGCAGCAGTGAGTATAGTAGTAGTAGCAGCAGTGAGTATAGTAGTAGTAGCAGCAGTCAGTATAGTAGTAGTAGTAGCAGCAGTCAGTATAGTAGTAGTAGCAGCAGTGAGTATAGTAGTAGTAGCAGCAGTCAGTATAGTAGTAGTAGCAGCAGCAGTCAGCATAGTAGTAGTAGTAATAGTAATAGTAGTAGTAGTAGTAGCAATAGCAGCAATCAGCATAGTAGTAGTAGCAGCAGTGAGTATAGTAGTAGTAGCAGCAGCAGTCAGCATAGTAGTAGTAGTAATAGTAATAGTAGTAGTAGTAGCAGCAGTGAGTATAGTAGTAGTAGCAATAGCAGCAGTCAGCATAGTAGTAGTTGTGGTAACAGCAGTCAGCATAGTAGTAGTAATAGTAGCAGCAGCAGTCAGCACAATAGTAGTAGTAGCAGAAGCAGTCAGCATAGAAGTAGTACCAGCAGAAGCAGTCAGCGTAGTAGTAGTAGTAGTAGTAGTAGTAGTAGTAGTAGTAGTAGTAGTAGTAGTAGTAGTAGTAGCAGCAGCAGCAGCAGCAGTCAGCATAATAGTAGAAGAACCAGTCATCATAGTGGTAGTAGACGCAGTCAACTTAGTAGTAGTAGTAGAAGCAGCAGCAGTCAGCGTAGTAGTAGTAGTAGTAGTAGTAGCAGCAGCAGCAGCAGTCAGCATCGTAGTAGTAGTAGTATTAGCAGCAGCAGCAGTCAGAATATTAACAGTAGTAGCAGCAGCAGCAACAGTCAGCATAGTAGTAATATTATTAGCAGCAGCAGCAGTCAGCATAGTAGTAGTAGTAATAGTATTAGCAGCCGCAGTCAGCATATTAATAGCAGTAGTATTAGCACCAGCAGCAACAGTCAGCATAGTAGTAGTATTATTAGCAGCAGCAGCAGTCAGCATAGTAGTAGTAGTATAGTATTAGCAGCAGCAGTCAGCATAGTAATAATAGTATAGCAGTCAGCATAGTAGTAGTAGCAGCAGCAGCAGCAGTTAGCATAGTAATAGTAGCATCAGCTGCAGTCAGCATAGTAGTAGTAGTAGTAGTAGTAGTAGTAGTAGTAGTAGTAGTAGTAGTATTTGCAGCAGCAATCAGCATAGTAATAATAGTATAGCAATCAGCATAGTAGTAGTAGCAGCAGCAGCAGTTAGCATAGTAATAGTAGCATCAGCTGCAGTCAGCATAGTAGTAGCAGCAGCAGTCAGTATAGTAATAGTAGTAGCAGCAGTCAGCATAGTATTAATAGCATCAGTCAGCACAGTAGTGATAGCATCAGTCAGCATAGTAGAAGTAGTAACAGTCAGCATAGAAGTAGCAGCAGTCAGCATATTTATATTAACTACAGAAGTGTATGCTGGTTCACGCTGGAGATAGGAATAAAAAGGCGACCGTTCGTTATTCTTAATACATAACCCTCATGCGTGACGACAGGTCACAGAAAATATTTTAAACTACACAAGGGGTGTCTTCTATATGCTTCAGTACATCATACACTATGCTAAATAATCAGGGGATGGCTTGCAGAGCAGAGGAATTTTTCTCTCAAGGTCATGACCTTTGTGTTTCTACGTTCTTTTAGCGCTTGAACACCAACTATTTTCTGCATTTCTACTACTGGTGTAGACCTCATAGAACCTGTGATAATTCGTAGTGACTGATTTTGTACTTGTCTAGATTATACAGCGTAATGTTTGATGCTGTGCACCAAGATGTTGAGCCATATTCTAAATGTGGTAGAATACTTTGCTGATATACATTCTTGAGGATTCTTTCACTAGCTCCCCGTGTGGTTCCACTTAATTTTCTTAATATGGCTAGTTTTCTTCTGGCTTTTGCTTCTGCACTGTTGATGTGTTGCTTTCACGTCAGTTTTGAGTCAAGAGTCACTCCTAAGTAAGTGGCTTGGTTGTCCGTCCTTAAGGATATTTCATTTACAAAGATTTTACTTGCTTTCTGTTTAGCTGAGAGAGTGAACAGAGTGGTACTTGATTTCTCACAGTTGCTACTTACACACCATTTGTTTGTCCGTAATGTCAAGATATCTGCTGTTCTTTGGAGTCTCTGTGTAGCATCTGTCGCATATTTGTCTGTACACCACATAACCAGATCATCTGCATACAGTGCCGCTTTGAGAAGTTCCTTGACCAGGTCATTAATGAATACCAGGAACAGTGTAGGTGAAAGCACTCCTCCTTCTGGTACGCCATGTCGTAGCAGTACTTTCTGGTTTTTGTGTCCATCCATTACTACTTTTGCTCTTATATTGTGTAAATAGGACTTTATCCAGTTGTACAGTCTTCAACTCACATTGCAGTTTCTTAGTTTCCACAGCAGACCTTTTTCCATACTTTATCAAAGGCTTTCTTCAGGTCTATTCAAGCTGCTAGTACAAGGTTTTTGTTTTGGAATGCATCCTTAGTCTCTTGAGAGAGATAGGTCACTTGATCTTCTGTACTGTAGTACTGCCTAAATCTATTTGTTGTGTTTTCACTTTCTAGGTACCATTTTAGCCTCAGGTCAATGATGCGTTCCAATGTTTTGCAGAGGCAGCTAGTGAGACTGATTGGCCTGTAGCTGGAGGCTGTATCGCTGTTCTTCCCTGGCTTTAGCAGTGGTACCATGTTTGCTTCCTTACAGATTTGAGGTAATTTACCTGTGCTCCAGTACATGTTGAAAATATCCAACAGCTTTCCCATTGCTGCCATTCCCATATTATTGATAATTTCATTGGACACTCCATCTGGTTCTGGTGATTTCCTTGGTTTCACTTTACTGACTGCTAGGTCTAACTCGTTGCATGTGATTGGTGCATCAATGACCTCCACTTTTCTGACTTGTTCCTCTTCTTTCTGTGGGTCAGTGCGCACTGTACGCTCTTTCTCTGGGTGGATATCAATGTTGCAGTCCTGTGCAAACATGCGAGCAAAGTAATGAGCTACCTGTTTACATGTAAGAGTTTTCTCATCTTCTATTAGTGTAATCTTTGTACTTCTTCCAGTGCTCTCATCATTTAACTGTTTGATTAGTTTCCACAGTTTCCTTCCATCCTTTTCAAAGTTTAGGGACTCTGTTTTCTCTCTCCAACTTTCCCGTCTGGCTTGCAGCTTTGCTCTCTGAAATTTGGCTTTAGGATGTTGGTAATTATTGTGGTGTTCTTGGCATGGTCTATTTTCTGCTTGCTTTCTAGTTGTTTCCACATCATCATGCATTTTTCCAGCTCATTAGACCAATATGGTTTGTAGTTCCTACGAGCTCCTCTGGGAATGATTTCACGGGCGGCCTAAAGGATACAAGCATTGAATTCCTTCACTATGCTGTTAATATCCTTACCTTCTATGGACAGCTGTCCCACCAGGATACTTGTACGATGTCTGTATATCGTCCAGTTTGCTATTTTATAATTTCATATGTGGAGAGGGCTACTTCTGTTAATGAGTTTATTTTCTGTTGTCAGGAAGACTGGCCGATGGTCGCTACCTCCAAGTTGTTTTCCAACTTTGCTTGTAATGTTCTACTTCAGGTGTGGAGAAAGGAATGCCAGATCTGGTGTTGAGGTTGTATGCCAAACCCTTGAGTAAAATGTTGGGGCATCCATTGGCTGGTTGATCAGGAGAAGTCCATTATCATCCTGCCAGCTCTCAACTTCCTCTCCTCTCTTGTCTATGTGGTCATAGCCCCAGCTCTGGGAATGGCTGTTAAAATCGCCACAGACCACCAGTCTCTCTTTATATGGGATTGTTTCCAGAGCAAGTAGGCAGTCATGTAGACAGTAATAGTTAAGGAGGCGGAAGTCTGTATTACTGGTTTTTAGATGGATCATCTGGTATTCAGCTCCTTCCATGTACACTCCCACTTGACATGGGCTGGTGTTATTCTTAACAAGTGTGAGTACTCCTCCTTTTCTTCTGTCCTGTCGGTCTGATCTGGAAACACTGGTAACCTCTGATTTTAAAGGCGGCATCTTTGGTTAGGTGTGTCTCTTGTATGCAGCATATACTTACCTGCTCTGCAAAGAGTATGTTGTCTAGTTTAACTTTTTTTATTGTTGCTATAGCCATCTCTAACACTGCTGACACTCTCAGCATTTCATTGCATTAGTTTAAGTTCTTGCTCTTTAGCAGTTTGCTGCTGTTGTATTTTCTGGCCAGTAGCTCTACTCTCATGTAAAGACGAACTGAGAGGACCTCCAGTAGCATTGGGTGGACCCTTTCGAGGAAGGGGGCCCGGCACTGCACCTGCGTGGTTAGTCTTCACAGGGCGAGCACCATGTTTAAAAACTGCAGATACGGACATTTCATTAGCGATAATGCGTGGTACCCTGATTTTTGCGATGCGTCTTCTGCCTGGGTACTTCTGACTTCAGCACCTTTCCTTGCCAGGGCACACCGTGGTCTTGCTCTTACTGCCATGAAGACAATGGTGTAGGCTAGCCTGGCCAAAACTTTGTTTTTCAGCCTCTGGTGGCTGTACTTAAGCCCCTTCTCCATGTCAGACCCAGCGTGCAACATTGGGTGGCCAGACGGCTTTGGGAAAGTTCCTCAGAGACACTCCGACTTTTGGAAGAGGAATCTTATGAATTCTTCGACGATATCCATTCTCCACCATCTACAGTCTGCTGACTCTGTTTTGTTTACCTCATTCTGATAGCCTTTGTTGTAGAGACCCATAGGCTTGTCACGGCCTGGATTCATTGGTTTTACATCAGACTTTCCTCATCCCCACCGGCAATCTCCATGTCCCCATCCGTCCACCACTCTGACATTACATTTTACAACAATAACAATTACAGTTAGTGTTCATTGCTACAGGTTTCTGGGCTACAGAAGTAGGTTAGAGTTTTTAAGCAGTCAGATCTATATTCCCTGTCTCACAAGGACTATGTTAAGATAAGTAACACAATAATTGGTGTATAAGTATACAACTATACACTAAGCACTGCAGTAAAGCTGTGATACCAGAATGTATAAAATCGGAAAAAAGTAGGAGCAGCTTTATTACTTAACGATTACAAAGTTGTGACGTTTCGGCGTGAGCCTTAATCATACAAAAACATACAGGACGAAGAAATAGAGAGAGGAGATAAAGTACAGATTCACATGAATACTGTTTAAAAAACAGTGGCGATGACGGAAAAATTCTAATAACTTGTTGGACTGATCTATAAAGTCCAAATTATCCTGACATATGCGGCGAAGACGGAGGAGTTGGGAATAAGGGATGGAGTTCTTACAGGCCTCAGGATGGGAAGAGGTGTAAAGCAAATAGGTGTGGCTATCGGTGGGCTTGTAAAATACAGAGGTGACAAGCCTGTTTGTGCCAATAGAAATTTTAATGTCTAAAAAATTAACAGACTTGTCAGAGATTTCATAAGTGAATTTTATGTTCTTATTGAGTGTATTGGCGAATTCAATAAATTTTTTAAGGTCTTCATGTGGCATACTTGTAATTCCAATGTATCGATGTACCTTTTATAGAATTCTGGAAATCTGCCAGTGTAGGTTTCCCATAATTTGACTTCCAGAAAGCCCATAAATAGACATGCATAACTGGGACCTATTTTCGTTCCCATAGCAACACCACTGATTTGCTCGAAGTATTCGCCGTTGAATTCGAAAGAATTTTGGTTTAGTACTAGCTCTGTAAGTCTGATTATGGTGTCAGTGTTAGTTGTGGGGTGAGGGTCTTTGTCGAGAAAATGGTGGAGTGCTAAGAGTCCATCCTCATGGGGGATAGAAGTGTATAGAGAGCAGACATCAAGGAGAAAGATGTGATAGGTGTGGTGTTGAGAGAGTGTGATTGTATCAAAAGTTGTTAATGCGTGGTTGGTGTCTTTCAAAAAGGAGGGTAGTTTGTGTACAAGAGGCTGGAAAATGCTATCTAAAAAATCAGAAATGTGCTCAGTGGGGCATGAACACGCTGATACAATGGGGCGCCCAGGGTTACCTGGTTTGTGAATTTTTCCGTCATCGTCACTACCTAGAAAAGGTCCTTCGTAAAGTCTTCAACCGTATCCAACTAGTGAGCCGCAAAGAAGTATTCAGGAAAAAGCCTGTTACTCCATCTGACAGAGTTACGTTAGTACTGCCTTTCCACCCGCACGGTCAGATGGTTAAGAAAATTCTTTATCGTCATCTGCCGATAATCCAACTCGACTCCGACACTCGTGACATTTTCTCTGATCCACCCCTATTGGCATACAAACGTGAGCCAAACCTTAAGGACATCCTCGTCCACAGCCACTTGAAGCAGAGCCTTACATATGTTGGCACCAGAAAATGTAACCGCCCCCGCTGCGTTACCTGCCCTGTAGTTTGGGAAACGAAAACAATCACCTTTCCCAAAACTATCCTCACTCTTCATGAGGGATTCACATGCGAGTCCCGAAATGTGATATATGTCATCATTTGCAAAAGATGCAGGATAACATATATCGGTGAGACTGGCCTCAGATTAGGGGACCGCATGCAAAAACATCTGTACGACATCGCCCAGCATGCTTCGAAACCAGTCCCAAATCATTTCAATGGCCCCAACAACAGAGGCAAATCTGATTTTCTGGTAACAGCCATTAAACAATGTCACGCAGATGACACAAGCCGCCTGGCACTTGAGAACCGCTGCATTCAAAATTATGGGACGCTGGAACCACATGGGTTAAACTCGCTGTTTAGTTACACGTAACATCATCTTCTTCAATCATTATAGTACCTCTCCACTAAATCCACCCCTTCTTACTTTTCAAACTTCCTCACAGCATCACTCTGCAACCCCGCTATTTTCTCTGCAACCCCTCTTCTCTGCAACCCCTCTTCCCCAATCACCTGTTTCAATTTCTCCTAGCTAGGCCAGTAGTGCGTCACTCTCTCTCCCCTCCCCGGTCCCCCATCCACCACCCCCAGTTACAACCCACCGACCACATGTCACAGGTCTCTATTTAAACAATTTCCACGTCCTACCAGATCCATTCCTGACACACACCGCCGGACAAGCCACACCTTGCAATTTACAGCTAAGTACTCCTTTAAAAAATTTTTTTTTTAAACAGTATTCATGTGAATCTGTACTTTATCTCCTCTCTCTATTTCTTCGTCCTGTATGTTTTTGTATGATTAAGGCTCACGCCGAAACGTCACAACTTTGTAATCGTTAAGTAATAAAGCTGCTCCTACTTTTTTCCGATTTTATACATTATGTTAAGATAAGTGTGTTCTTATCACAGTTGTTCTCAAGGAGCTGCAACTGTCAAAATAAAAGGAGCCTAGCTTTGTTGCTGGTCCTGGGAAGCGGTCTCATTACACTCAGGACATGCCCGCACGTGTTCGGCCTTTGACACCAGGATCTCCTTCAGTGTTTTTAGGGAGATGACTCCAATGTTGTGTTGCTTGTGTGTTGCTCGATATCTATCATTTAGTTGGGATTTGCAACCGCTGCCTTGGCTACACATAATGCATTGAGTCGTACGTGATAAGTACTTCGGAGGAAGTTGCCTTGCATTTGTTCATCGAGGTGTTGCTTGATGGATTTGTATAGGTCAGATTTGTCCATGTTGATGAGGTCCTCTGGTTTGGCCTCTGTTGCTAGCTGGTCAGCTTTGTTGTTTCTGTGGACTCTGGCATGGCCTGGGCAGTATATCTATGTGATGTGTTTGATGTGGGATTTTGTAATTTTTTTTATTGCCATTCACGTCTAATGGGTTTTTGTTCCACTTTCCTTAATAGGCTTTGAGACCTGGTAATGATGGTGATGTGGCGTGTTTTCTGTGTCACTACCCATTTTAATGCTTGTGTGATGGCCTCTGTTTCCATGCACATACATGATTAGGTATTTGTATAAGCCCCAGCCATGAGTTTCAGTGGTTTGCCTCCTCGGTTTGCTGCAAAAAATATCCCAGTCGCGTCTAGCGGCACTGCCCAGTAATCCGTCCATATAGATGAACTGCCAGGAATATCAGTGGGGTTGGAGGGAGGTAATACAACCTAAGCAACTTAAGATATGCAGATGACAGTCTTAATAGCAAAATGTTAACAAGGACTGCAGGAACTGCTGGACGTGATGGTAAAAAGAAAGTGAAAATAGGGGCCTTGCCTTGAACAAACAGAAAATGGAAGTTGTGGTCACCTCAGAGAAAACGATGCGACCCCTGAATGTGAAATAACAGTAAACAGCACAGCACCGAAACAGGTGGACGAATTTAGATATTTGGGGACAATACTGATCTGGGTAGATACCTAGCTGAGATAAAGAGCAGAATAACGCCAGACAAAATAATGTTTCACAAAACAAAGAGCACTCTGTGTAACAAATCACTGTCATCTTGAGTGAAGAAAAGAGTACTCCAGTGCTACATTGAGCCAGTTTTATTTTATGAATGTGAAGCGTGGTCAGTCATCACTACAGTACAACGCCATCTGGAGGCCACTGAAATGTGCCCCTTTAGAAGAATCTTATCTAATATATCTTATATCCTTCCCGTGCCGTTAAACGTCACATAGGGCTAGCAAGGTAGTTCGCAAATTTTTCCTGTCTTCGGCGAGTCTTTCAGTCTCATCAAGGGATTTTATGCCTGTTAATGTGGCCTCTCTTAACAATGTCCTCTTAAGAGTTTCACGCGGTCTGCCTATTTTTCTTTGGCTTCCTTAGAAGAATGCCAATACAGATTTCCCCACCATGAATCATAGGATCAAGAAATGGAGGGCGTGTGCTTACCTCAAGTGCAGACAAAAAGCATTCATTGCACCAAGAGCTCCTCAAAGAAAAGGTAAGGTAAAGGCAAAGAAAAGGTAAGGTAAAGGCAAAGAAAAGGTAAGGTAAAGGCAAAGAAAAGGTAAGGTAAAGGCAAAGAAAAGGGTGACAGGCTAAAGAGGGGCAAATCATGGATGGGTCGTGCAGAAGATGTCATCAAGCAGGTCTGTGAACCCAGCAACATCAGCTCTCTCAAGGAATGGGTCCCCGTTCCTCCAAAGTTCAGGGGCACCTTCTCTTGTATTGTCACGCTTGACAAGAGAAGCAGGGAGCAGAGTCCGCTTGCTGTGAATGCTGAGCTCAACTCCCTCATCAGTAAAAACTTCCCCGAGGCAGATGCTGTGATTTACACAGATGGATCTGCTGTGCCACATCAAAGTAGTGCACGGGCATTCACATCTCTTTCGGCGGATAGAACAATGCAGGAAGGCAGCGGTGCCTTCACTATGACCACAACCAGTATGATGAAGGAGGTGATGGCAGTAACGAAGCCATAAACCATAAATGCTACGAACAACATTGACATCACAGAAATCAAATGAAAAGGTTCTGAGAAAAGCTGGAGAGATGAGGCAGATAATAATAACAAACAGAAAAAGACAATCCAAAGTCACAGGACAAGTTCTAGAGCGAGACACTCTAAATACATTGTGACAACGGGAAAGACAGACGGCAAAAAAGATCGGGGTAGACAACTGTGTACTCGTTAAGCTGTTCCTACTTTTCCCCTAGTTTATACAGACAGCCAATACCAGTCGGCTGGGCATTAGCTAGATCGATAAATGCATATACATACAATTTTTTTATAAATAGGAAACAACGAGGCTTTCGTACGGTAAAGTAATTGTGTTCTCTTACTTTACATATACATACACACTTGATCTATTTTTAGTTGGAGTCTGACCAAAGTGACATAACAGCATGTTCTGACTACTGAAAGTGATATCATGCTCTGAATGACCTGAAGTATTTTATAAAGCGCATTCTTTTATATGTGCCCAGACATGAAATAACAACTGTAGTTTTGAGGTGGATAAAGTTGTATCATCACCACACACATCTCAGTCTAACACCGGTTTGATCGTCCGGTGTTCGACATTTTCTTGATCTTCGGTTTCAAGAAGAAGAAGAGGAGGAAGAAGAAAAACCAGTAGTAGTAGTAGTAGTAGTAGTAGTAGTAGTAGTAGTAGTAGTAGTAGCAGTAGTAGTAACAATCAGCATAGTAGTAGTAGTAGTAGCAGCAGTCAGCATTATAGTAGTAGTAGCAGCAGCAGCAGTCAGCATTGTAGTAGTTGTAGCAGCAGCAGTCAGTATTATAGTAGTAGTAGCAGCAGCAGTCAGCATTGTAGTAGTTGTAGCAGCAGCAGTCAGTATAGTAGTAGTTATACTAACAGAAGTAGTCAGCATAGTAGTATTTATAGTAGTTTTAGTAGCAGCAGCAGTGAGAGTAGTTGTAGTAGTTGTAGCAGCAATCAGCATAGTAGTTGTAGTAGCAGCAGCATTCAGCATAGTAGTAATTGTGGTAGCAGCAGCAGTCAACATTGTAGTAGTTATAGTAGTAGTTGTAGTAGCAGCAGTCAGCATTGTAGTAGTTGTAGTAGCAGCAGCAGTCAGCATTGTAGTAGTTGTAGTAGCAGCAGCAGTCAGCTTTGTAGTAGTTGTAGTATCAGCAACAGTCAGCACAGTAGTAGTTGTAGTAACAGAAATAGTCAGCATAGTTGTAGTTGTAGTAGTTGCAGTAGCAGCAGTCAGCATAGTAGTTGTAGTAGCAGCGGCAGTGAGAGTAGTTGTAGTAGCAGCAGTCAGCATTGTAGTAGTTGTAGTAACAACAGCAGTCAGCAGTGAGCATGGTAGTTGTTGTAGTAGCAGCAGTCAGCAGTGAGCATGGTAGTTGTTGTAGTAGCAGCAGCAGCAGCAGTGAGTATGGCAGTTGTAGTTCCAGCAGTAGTCAGCAGTGAGCATGATAGTTGTAGTAGCAGCACCAGCAGCACTGAGCATAGTAGTTGTAGTAACAATAGCAGTCAGCATAGTAGTAGTAGCAGAAGTCAGCAGTGATCATAGTAGTTGTAGTAGCAGCAGGAACAGCGAGCATAGTACTAGTAGTAGTAGTAGTAGCAGCAGCAGCAATGAGCATGGTAGTTGCTGTAGCAGCAGCAATCACCATAATAGCAGTAGTAGCAACAGCAATCAGCATAGTAGTAGTAGAGGCAGCAGCAGTCAGCATAATAGTAGTTGTAGTAGCAGCAGCAGTCAGCATTGCAATACTAGTAGCAGGAGTCAGCATTGTAGTAATAGTAGCAGCATCAGCAGCCACTATAGTAGTAGTAGCAGCAATCAGTACAGTAGTAGTAACAGCAGCAACAGTCAGCATAATAGTAGTAGTAGTAGTAGTAGTAGTAGTAGTCAGCATAGTAGTTGTAGTTGTAATACTGTAGTTGTAGCAGCAGCAATCATCATGGTAGTAGTAATAGCAGCAGCAGGCATAGTACTAGTAGCAGCAGCAGTTAGCATAGTAGTAGTAGTAGTTGTAGCAGCAGCAGATGTAGTCAGCATACTAGTAGTAGTAGTAGTAGTTGTAGCAAAAGCAGCAGTCAATATAGTAGTAGCAGCAGTAGTAGTAGTAGTAGTAGCAAGCAGCATAGTAGTAGTAGTACTAGTAGCAGCAGCAGCAGTCAGCATAGTAGTCATCCATTCATTTGCATGTTCCTTGCGGAACTTTGCTTCCCAAACAACACTCCTGTAGGCCTCTCGGTTGTGAGCAAGATGGCCTGCTGTTGATGCATCCATTTCCAGATCGTCAACGATGTCTTGCAGCCATATTCGTTTTGGTCTTCCTCTTTTTCTTTTTCCCATTATGTATCCTTCCAGTACGGTCTTCTCTAAATTTTCGTTTAATGTGTCCAAAATATTTCAGTTTTCTTTCTTTAATCCTCTTTACTAGCCAGTCTTCTTCAATATTAAGTTCTTGTAGTATGGATATATTTGTTCTTTTTTGTGTCCACGATATTTGGAGAACTCTTCTGTAGCATTTACATTCAAAGGCATTTATGTGTTTCTCAGCTGTTTTGTTAAGTGTCCAGGTCTCACAGGCATAGTAGTATTAGCAGCATAAGCAGTCAACATAGTAGTAGTCGTAGCAGTAGCAGCATCAGTCAGCTTAGTTGTAGCAGAAGCAATAGTGATTAGCATAGCAGCAGCAGCAGCAGCAGTAGTAATAGTAGTAGTAGTAGTAATAGCAGCAACAGTCAGGATAGTATTAGTAGTAGTAGTAGCAGCAACAGTCAGCATAGTAGTAGTAGTAGCAGCAGCATAGTAGTATTAGTTGTAGCAACAGCAGTCACCTTAGTAGTAGTAGTAGTAGTAGTAGTAGTAGTAGTAGTAACAGCAACAGCAGCAGTCAGCATATTAGTAGTAGGTGCAGTCAGCATAGTAGTAGTAGTAGCAGCAGCAGCAGTCAGCATAGTTGTAGTAATAGTAATAGTAGTAGTAGCAACAGCAGTCAGCATAGTATTAGTAGTTATAATAATAGTAGTAGTAGTAGTAATAGTAACAGCAGCAGCCAGCATAGTTGTAGTAGTAGTAATAGTAGTAGCAGCAGCAGCAGTCAGCATAGTTGTAATAGTAGTAACAGTAGTAGCAGCAACAGCAGTCAGCATAGTATTAGTAGTTATAATAATAGAGCAGCAGCCAGCATAGTTGTAGTAGTAGTAGTAGTAGTATTAGTAGTAGTAGCAACAACAACATCAGTCAGCATAGTAGTGGTAGTAGTAGTAGTAGTAGTAGTAGTAGTAGTAGTAGTAGTATAGTAGTAGTAGTAACAACAGCAGCAGTCAGCATAGTAATAGTAGTAGTATTAACAGCATCAACAGTCAGCATATTAGTAGTAGCAACAGCAGCAGTCAGCATACAATTTTTTTTATAAATAGGAAACAACGAGGCTCTCGTACGGTAAAGTAATTGTGTTCTCTTACTTTACATATACATACACACTTGATCTATTTTTAGTTGGAGTCTGACCAAAGTGATATAAGAGCATGTTCTATGTTCTTATGACTGCTGAAAGTGATGTCATGCTCTGATTAACTTGAAGTATTTTATAAAGCGCATTCTTTTATATGTGCACAGACACGAAATAAAAACTTCGTTCTGAGGTGGATACGGTTGTATTATCACCACACACATCTCAGTCTAACACCGGTTTGATCGTCCGGTGTTCTACATTTTCTTGTTCTTCGGTTTCGGTTTTTGTGTACATGGAAGAAATGTGGTTGTCTTTGGTGAAACATGGTGTAACCGCTGGAGGAGCAGAACTCTGAATTCCAAACAGCTTACAGAGTATAGAAATGGATAATTCTAGAGTAGACGCTGAAGATCATGCACGGAGGCGACACAGGCCATTTGATACCCTCCCAGATGATAGCGGTGACCAACCTCCAGAACAACCTACGGCGACTAACAGGAGGAATCGAACCCGCACCAGCTCCCGAGTAAAGACAAGAGCTGCCGTTGCATATCTTGTTATAGGCGCTTATTACTTGTTAATGGGATTCTTTGTGCATTTTCGGATGAATTCCTATCCGAGACCCAAAACCAGCGACAATTCCTATCCGTACGAGTTCAGAGAAGAAACAGCAAGGCATTATCTGGAGGCTATAACCGGCCTAGGCCCGCGGGTTTCTGGCAGCGAAGCCAACGTGAAAGCTGAGAAGTACATTTTGGGGGTTGTTGAAGACATCAGAATGAGAAAGGTATCAAACAACGACATCGAAGTTTCTGTGCAGACCGTAAGCGGAGACCTGACTGTAGATTTTATCAGCGCAGGTTTGGGAGAGTTTACAAGTGTGTATCGGAATTTGAAAAACATTGTGGTGAAAGTGTCTCCTGCACAGCACGCCAACAGCAGTGTCCTTGTCAACTGCCACTATGACACTGTGATAGACAGCCCAGGTAAATGTTTCTCAGTTATTTTTATTTATTGTTGTTTGACCCCCCAACTGTCTTTTATTTGTTGTTAAATCTCCTTGGAATTGTCTTTTGTTTACTATTGTAAGATCACCTTAGAGCTGTCTTTTGTTTACTATTGTAAGATCACCTTAGAGCTGTCTTTTGTTTACTATTGTAAGATCACCTTAGAGCTGTCTTTTGTTTACTATTGTTAGATCACCTTAGAGCTGTCTTTTGTTTACTATTGTAAGATCACCTTAGAGCTGTCTTTTGTTTACTATTGTAAGATCACCTTAGAGCTGTCTTTTGTTTACTATTGTAAGATCACCTTAGAGCTGTCTTTTGTTTACTATTGTAAGATCACATTAGAGCTGTCTTTTGTTTACTATTGTTAGATCTCCTTAGAATTGTCTTTTGTTTACTATTGTAAGATCACCTTAGAGCTGTCTTTTGTTTACTATTGTTAGATCTTAGAATTGTCTTTTGTTTACTATTGTTAGATTTTCTTAGAACTGTCTTGTTTTATCTCCACAGAACTGCATGTGGCTGATGCCATTATGTCAGGTCTCTGATTTTAAAAGATAAAAAAAACAATAATATATGTAATCACGCGTGGGATTGAGTTTGTAACCTTTTTCTTACCGTCTGCACACTTTACCCTGGCACCAAATGCTTCACACGAGTTGTAGTTTAGTTTCACAATAATAAAGAAGTTTTGTGTATGTACAAACAAACTTTAGATAATATGTCAAGAGACTGGCCATTAACATGGACAAAACATTAGAATTATATAGTTTTAGGGTTCTTCTAAATTTCATTTTTCTTTCAGTTTTACATTGGTCAAGTGGTTCTTTGTCTGTCATCTTGTCTGTGATGTGCAGCTCATTCTTACGGCTATTTCTGATGTAGTTTTTTGTTTTCCTGTTGTTCTGCCACTTAGAACTTCGTTGCAGCCAGTGCAGTGAAGTTGTTGAAAGCACAATCATCTCGTCACATGGGGAGTTAGACAGAGCAGCTAGTTTTCCTGGCTCAGAGTGAGGCCAAAAGAAGCAGAGGATGGTGCATTGCTTCTTTAATGGACCGTATGATGAGGTCTATACTGTGAGGACTGTTGCAGCCCCTGCCCCTTTAGCCAGGCAGAGAATATTACTTGGGGCAACAACAGAGAGATGGGACTGGGACCTGGCCAGCAGTGATTTGCTAACCCTGATCCCGCCGGTTAACAGTAGGTCAGTGACTGGTCTTTCACACTGCATCTTCATCTTTTTTTTTGTTTTTGATTTTGTTTATTAGATTAAATACCATCTTGATCCCCAGGTGCTGGTGATGATGCTGCAAGCTGCGCCATTATGCTGGAAATCCTCAGAGCTCTGTCACAGAGTTCGGTCAGTTTAATGCACAACATCATCTTCCTGTTCAATAGTGCAGAAGAAAACATGCTGCAGGTTTGACTAACAGTTTTATGTTACTTTACTGTGATTAAACTGCTGTTTTTTTGTGCTGCACTGTACTTTACTTGATTAAACTGCTGTTTTTTTGTGCTGCACTGTACTTTACTGTGATTAAACTGCTGTTTTTTTTTGTGCTGCACTGTACTTTACTGTGATTAAACTGCTGTTTTTTTTTTCTTGAGCAAAGTGTGATACAGTATTGTAGACTAGCCAAAGATATGTTTGTATTTACTGTATTTTTATGCATATGATGTGTCTGTTACCCCACATTTCAAATTGCAAACTCCACTGTGCTTTATACTTGTATACACATTGTATATGAACTTTTTTTTTTTGACAGATGGTGCAAGTTTATGGGTAAAATATAATCATTAGTTGACCCATGGCTTTTTATTGAACATCTTCTTGTTATCATAAGTCTGTTTATACCATTAGCATCAGAGGATGTATCAGCTAGGAAAAAAAAAGTAGTAACAGCTTTATTACTTAACGAATACACAGTTGCGATGTTTCGGTGTGAGCCATAATCATACAAAAACACACTGGGCAAAGAAATAGAGAGAGGAGATAAAGTATAAATTCACATGAATGTTATGTTAAAAAAATCAAATAAAATGAATAGAGCACTCAGCTGTAACTTGTAAGAAGCTGTGGCTTGTCCAACTCTGTGTGTCAGAAATGGGCATGGTTGAGTTTAAAGAATATTTAAATGGAAACTTAGGATGTGTGATAGGTGGGTTGTAACTGAAGGCGGTTGGTGGGGAAACCATAGAGGGGAGAGAGAGAGTGATACAGTGGTAACCTAACCAGAAGATTGTCTGTTTTTCCAGCCTGTATAAATGTGCTTCCCAGATATTTGAATTTAGTAAACTGCTTGGGTTTGGTGTTATTTATATCAATGTTACATTCTCTTGTGGTTCTTCTTATCACCATTGTTTCTTTTTATGCAGTATTTATTTTTGTATTGTACTCCTTGCATCTGCTATGAAGGATGTTGATGTGACTTTGTAGTTCTTCATCATTTTAGCTTTGGTCATCTGTGAACATCAGGTAATTTAATTTCTCAGATTCAGCATTTGCTTTTTTATTTTTGGTGGCCTGGTACTTATATATGATAAAAAGTAGTGGAGTAGGTGTTCCTTATATATGATAAAAAGTAGTGGAGTAGGTGTTCCTTATATATGATAAAAAGTAGTGGAGTAGGTGTTCCTTATATATGATAAAAAGTAGTGGATTAGGTGTTCCTTATATATGATAAAAAGTAGTGGAGTAGGTGTTCCTTATATATGATAAAAAGTAGTGGAGTAGGTGTTCCTTATATATGATAACAAGTAGTGGAGTAGGTGTTCCTTATATATGATAAAAAGTAGTGGAGTAGGTGTTCCTTATATATGATAAAAAGTAGTGGAGTAGGTGTTCCTTATATATGATAAAAAGTAGTGGAGTAGGTGTTCCTTATATATGATAAAAAGTAGTGGAGTAGGTGTTCCTTATATATGATAAAAAGTAGTGGAGTAGGTGTTCCTTATATATGATAACAAGTAGTGGAGTAGGTGTTCCTTATATATGATAAAAAGTAGTGGAGTAGGTGCTCCTTATATATGATAACAAGTAGTGGAGTAGGTGTTCCTTATATATGATAACAAGTAGTGGAGTAGGTGTTCCTTATATATGATAAAAAGTAGTGGAGTAGGTGCTCCTTATATATGATAACAAGTAGTGGAGTAGGTATTCCTTGAATATGATAAAAAGCAGTGGAGTAGGTGTTCCTTGCATATGATAAAAAATATTGGAGCAAGTGTACATCCTTGTTGAACTCCTGGTGTCGCCTTGAACCAGGTAGTCAAACCAGTGACTGTTCTGACTGCACACATATTATCATGGTAGAAGGCTCTGATGTTGTCAAGTAACTGTACTCTTATCCCATATGATTCTAATACTTCCCATAACTTGTACCTGTTGACTCCGTCAGATGCCTTTTCTTGGTATATAAAGGTGACCATGATCTCTTGATAGCTTTCTCGGGAAGTTGTCTCATTGCTAAAACTGCATATGTGCACCCTCTTCCTCTCCTAAATCAGTGAACAACAAAAGAAAAAAAAGAATTTACACAAACAGAAACTAGAGTTTTAAAATTCGTTTGTCACAGCCAGTACCAGTCCTCCGTAGCTAAATCGCTAAAGATGCACTTCAAAGTGCAGTGCCTACTGGAAGATCATGGGTTCAATCCTGGGACAAAAAAAAAACAACTCCCAAGACCTCTGGGAGTCATGACCCAGGGGGCCCACCCACCCTTAGAGTGTCAGGAGTTTAATAGGGCTGAAACAATTGTCTGAGGGGGGTGGGGGGTACTTCCTCTGATGATCTGAAGGAGCTGTGTTGTTGTTCTGCTCTCTACAGTAGAGAGTTTCCTGCATCTAGAGCAGGAAAAGAAGTTTCAGTCATGATTTACCTAATATAGAAAACACAAACACAGATCAGTGAAGAATGAAAACTTAAGTACTGGGTAAGTCTGGGTGAATCCTCTTTTGTCCAGGTGGATGATGGTTGGTTTGTCCAGGTGAATGATGGTTGATTTGTCCAGGTGGATGATGATTGGTTTGTCCAGATGAATGATGGTTGGTTTGTCAAGATGGATGATGGTTGGTTTATCAAGGTGGATGATGGTTGGTTTGTCCAGGTGGATGATGATTGGTTTGTCCAAATGAATGATGGTTGGTTTGTCCAGGTGAATGATGGTTGGTTTGTTCAGATGGATGATGGTTTGTCCAGGTGGATGATGGCTTGTCCAGGTGGATGATGGTTGGTTTGTCCAGGTGGATGATGGTTGGTTTGTCCAGGTGAATGATGGTTGATTTGTCCAGGTGGATGATGATTGGTTTGTCCAGATGAATGATGGTTGGTTTGTTCAGATGGATGATGGTTGGTTTATCAAGGTGGATGATGGTTGGTTTGTCCAGGTGGATGATGATTGGTTTGTCCAAATGAATGATGGTTGGTTTGTCCAGGTGAATGATGGTTGGTTTGTTCAGATGGATGATGGTTTGTCCAGGTGGATGATGGCTTGTCCAGGTGGATGATGGTTGGTTTGTCAAGATGGATGATGGTTGGTTTATCAAGGTGGATGATGGTTGGTTTGTCCAGGTGGATGATGATTGGTTTATCCAGATGAATGATGGTTGGTTTGTCCAGGTGGATGATGGTTTATCCAAGTGGATGATGGTTGGTTTGTCCAAGTGGATGATGGTTTATCCAAGTGGATGATGGTTGGTTTGTCCAGGTGGATGGTGGTTTATCCTAGTGGATGATGGTTGGTTTGTTCAGGTGGATGATGGTTTATCAAAGTGGATGATGGTTGGTTTGTCAAGGTGGATGATGCTTTATCCAAGTGGATGATGGTTGGTTTGTCAAAGTGGATGATGGTTGGTTTGTCCAGGTGGATGATGGTTTATCCAAGTGGATGATAGTTGGTTTGTCAAGGTGGATGATGGTTTATCCAAGTGGATGATTGTTGGTTTGTCAAAGTGGATGATGGTTGGTTTGTCAAGGTGGATGATAGTTTATCCAAGTGGATTATGGTTGGTTTGTCAAGGTGGATGATGGTTGGTTTGTCAAGGTGGATGATGGTTGGTTTGTCAAGGTGGATGATGGTTGGTTTGTCAAGGTGGATGATGGTTGGTTTGTCTAGGTGGATGATGGTTGGTTTGTCCAAGGATTATCAGAAATACAGGGGCCCGTTTTTTAATGGGAGTCATGGTTAACAGTGCGCTGCCAAGAATAAAAGAAAACCTGTGTATTTATAGCTCATTTGAAAGTTTCAGTCAATTCTTTGATTTTTAAATTAATGTTGTTTAGTTTGTGCGTATGTAATTAAGATCATATGTGAAATCTCCCTCTCGCACGTGCTCATACATGAATGTACATTTAATTAGGGTGTTAATTAGTTCTTGATATGAAGCATCTAACAGAAAGATTTTTAATTAGTTCTTGATATGAAGTATCTAAGGGAAAGGTTTTTAATTAGTTCTTGATACGAAGCATCTAATGGAAAGGCTTTTAATTAGTTCTTTATATGAAGTACCTAACGGAAAAGTTTTTAATTAGTTCTTGATATGAAGCACCTAACGGAAATATTTTTAATTAGTTCTTGATATGAAGCATCTAATGGAAAGGTTTTTAATTAGTTCTTTATATGAAGACAGGATATCTGTTTTTTCTTGCATCGAATTCATATTGTCACTGATAAGAGTTGTGTCATCAGCAAAATCAAGATCTTCTAGTTGGGTCCCATGTACCCGATCAGTACCTGTGTTACCTCTGCAGTATTTTTTCATTACGTCACTATATGTGATATTATAAATATTAGTATATATGATACTGTGTATGTCAATTATTATGAATTTTCCAGCAGTTCCATTGATTATTTCAGACTAGTCATGGCTTCATCACTCAACATCCGTGGGCTTCAGGCATCAAAGCATTCGTCAACCTGGACTCAGCTGGTGCAGGAGGATGGGAAATTGTCTTCCAGACAGGTCAGGGAGGATTAGGATTTGTTTCTTAGTTTAAAACTGAATTTCCATGAAAAAACAAAATGAACGGTTATATCCTTAATCCATAAATTTCATTCACATGCATCCTTAGCTGTGTTAGATTTATGTTTCAATCTGACTTAGATTACACATTCATTCATTCATTCATTTGCATGTCCCTTGCGGAACTTTGCCTCCCAAACAGCACTCCTGTAGACCTCTCGGTTGTGAGCAAGATGACCTGCTGCTGATGCATTCATTTACAGATCATCAACGATGTCTTGCAGCCATCTTCGCCTTGGTCTTCCTCTCTTTCTTTTTCCCATTATGTACCCTTCCAAGACGGTCTTCTCTAAAGTATCATGACGTTTAATGTGTCCAAAATATTTAAGTTTTCTCTCTTTAATCCTCTTTACTAGCCAGCCTTCTTCCATATTAACACTTTGTTGACCACAGTTATTTACCCTGAAAAACCCCCAGTTCCCAGCCATTTTTCTGAAAAATGAACTTTTTTGAGTGAACTTAGAAAAACATGCATATCTCTACTCACCCTTTAGGGAATGTAATCCAACTTGGTAGACAGACTCCCAAGACCCTCTAGTACTTCTTGAGTGTGTGATATCTTGTGAAACAATTATCTGGATGCAGTGGAACTTGACAACTTTTACAAATAAATCTTGTTTCACTCCTTTTCCCATTGACTGAGCACACTCTGCACTTCCTAGATGGTGGTTTTTTAGTGCCTTGACCCTCAAGCTTCACCAGGACATGATCCTTTACTATTCCAGATAATCTTCCTGGAGGATCCTTGCTTGGAGCCCTTTTGAGCTGTTTGGTAGGGGGTTCATTCTCAACACCTGCTTCCAAGATTTCTTGAGCAGTAGAAGTGGTTTCAGAGAGCCAGACTCTTGCCACTTCAACCAGATACTGCTTATAGGTCTTCTTGTTCTTATTTAAGGCTCTGTAGATTATGTATGAGTTAAACAATGCACAATTGATGAGATAGAATCCTACTTTTTTGTTCCATTTCACCGTCTTCCTCAAGATGTTGTAGTACGAAAGATACTGATCAGCCCTGTCTACTCCTTTCATGTGCTTGTTGTAATCAACAATGCAAATTGGTTTCATCAGTGGCTGTCCTGTTTTTCTATCTGTCTTCCCAGTAGCAAATATTTTAATTAGTTCTTGATATGAAGCATCTAATGGAAAGGTTTTTAATTAGTTCTTTATATGAAGACAGGATATCTGTTTTTTCTTGCATCGAATTCATATTGTCACTGATAAGAGTTGTGTCATCAGCAAAATCAAGATCTTCTAGTTGGGTCCCATGTACCCGATCAGTACCTGTGTTACCTCTGCAGTATTTTTTCATTACGTCACTATATGTGATATTATAAATATTAGTATATATGATACTGTGTATGTCAATTATTATGAATTTTCCAGCAGTTCCATTGATTATTTCAGACTAGTCATGGCTTCATCACTCAACATCCGTGGGCTTCAGGCATCAAAGCATTCGTCAACCTGGACTCAGCTGGTGCAGGAGGATGGGAAATTGTCTTCCAGACAGGTCAGGGAGGATTAGGATTTGTTTCTTAGTTTAAAACTGAATTTCCATGAAAAAACAAAATGAACGGTTATATCCTTAATCCATAAATTTCATTCACATGCATCCTTAGCTGTGTTAGATTTATGTTTCAATCTGACTTAGATTACACATTCATTCATTCATTCATTTGCATGTCCCTTGCGGAACTTTGCCTCCCAAACAGCACTCCTGTAGACCTCTCGGTTGTGAGCAAGATGACCTGCTGCTGATGCATTCATTTACAGATCATCAACGATGTCTTGCAGCCATCTTCGCCTTGGTCTTCCTCTCTTTCTTTTTCCCATTATGTACCCTTCCAAGACGGTCTTCTCTAAAGTATCATGACGTTTAATGTGTCCAAAATATTTAAGTTTTCTCTCTTTAATCCTCTTTACTAGCCAGCCTTCTTCCATATTAACACTTTGTTGACCACAGTTATTTACCCTGAAAAACCCCCAGTTCCCAGCCATTTTTCTGAAAAATGAACTTTTTTGAGTGAACTTAGAAAAACATGCATATCTCTACTCACCCTTTAGGGAATGTAATCCAACTTGGTAGACAGACTCCCAAGACCCTCTAGTACTTCTTGAGTGTGTGATATCTTGTGAAACAATTATCTGGATGCAGTGGAACTTGACAACTTTTACAAATAAATCTTGTTTCACTCCTTTTCCCATTGACTGAGCACACTCTGCACTTCCTAGATGGTGGTTTTTTAGTGCCTTGACCCTCAAGCTTCACCAGGACATGATCCTTTACTATTCCAGATAATCTTCCTGGAGGATCCTTGCTTGGAGCCCTTTTGAGCTGTTTGGTAGGGGGTTCATTCTCAACACCTGCTTCCAAGATTTCTTGAGCAGTAGAAGTGGTTTCAGAGAGCCAGACTCTTGCCACTTCAACCAGATACTGCTTATAGGTCTTCTTGTTCTTATTTAAGGCTCTGTAGATTATGTATGAGTTAAACAATGCACAATTGATGAGATAGAATCCTACTTTTTTGTTCCATTTCACCGTCTTCCTCAAGATGTTGTAGTACGAAAGATACTGATCAGCCCTGTCTACTCCTTTCATGTGCTTGTTGTAATCAACAATGCAAATTGGTTTCATCAGTGGCTGTCCTGTTTTTCTATCTGTCTTCCCAGTAGCAACTATTCTTGAATTGTGCATTGTTGATATCATGCGAACAACTCTTTTGTCTTTCCAGACCTGAAGCAGTGTTTGGTCTTTCCGACAAAATGTGCTTTCACTTTTCTTTATTTGTTTGGAAGCAGCTTTCAAACTTTTTGGCAGTCCTCTGTTTTCTCTAATTGTTCCACAGACTCTGGTTTTGTTCTGCAGTAGAACTTCAGCCATTGACACACTGTTGTAATAGTTGTCTTGGTATACATGATGCCACATTCCAAGATAGGGGCTCAGAACAGATAGGACTGTTTCTTGTAGCTTCTTTCCTTCTCCTGTATATATTTCCATGTTTAGTATGTAGCCTGTGTCACTCTCACACACCAGTCTCACAAGGATCCCATACTTTGTTAACTTTGAAGGATTATATGTCCTAAATTTCAGTCTTCCTCTCCAAGGAATCATTCCTTCGTCAAGCGAAAGCTGCTGTTTTGGTTTATACAACTCCTGAAACTTAGGCAAAAAATAATCCAGCAGAGGTTTTATTTTGCCAATTCTGCCTGTTTCTGGAAGTATCTGAGAGTTATCAGAGAAATGCAGAAAGGTCAGAAGATGCTCAAATTTACCTCTGCTCATTGTTTTGGAAAATATTGGAGTTTCCAGAAGAGGGTCTGTTGACCAGTACTCTCTCCAGTGTGGCTTCATAGTCTGGCCCATCAAAATGATTAACCCAAGGAATTTTTTCATGTCTGCAGGTGTTATGTTTTCAGACAAAAAGGTAGTAGGTTTGTGCATATGTTGGGTCTGTGCACGGTATAAATTTTCATGATGAGCCAACAGTTCAAAAAAATCATTCCCAAACATCATACTGGAAATTTCCTCTATGCTGTCTGGTTTGTTTACATTCACTGAAACACCAGGATTTCCTAGAAAATGTTCAAGAACTGGTGTAGAATCAGTGTTACTCCACACACCTATATCACTGCCAACTATATCACACGAAATATGTAAAATACCTGGAACTGGAACATTATATCTTGACACTGATTCAGAGTCACTGTCATCAGAAGTTTCACTATCTGACGCAGCAACGCTGTGCCTAGTTATCGTATTTTTAATCCGATCGCCGTCATAGGAATCACTTTCACACACATCATTTTCATTAGAAGAATCATTAAATAGTGATTTTTCATCATCACTAGGGCAATCTGACAACAAATCATAGCACATTTCAGCGCCAACAGCAGTATCTTCGAGAGAAGCATGCTCCGCCATTTCGAAAAAATGTCGACTTGCGAAATCTCGCGAAACACGTGTTTTCGACAGCTGAAACCGCGAGATTTCTATTTTTTTTAAAGTTACGAAGATTAAAAACAATATTTTATTATATTAACTTTACAGTAAAAATACAGACAGCCAAAAATTACTTTAAATAACACACTAGAAACAGTTTAAATAAGACGACCATCGAATACGGCAAATCCGCCTTTCGGTCAACAACGCACGGAAACCAGAAATACGGATTTTCCCGTATTTGGTCAGGAAAGTGTTAACACTTTGTGGACCACAGTTATTTACCCTGAAAAACCCCCAGTTCCCAGCCATTTTTCTGAAAAATGAACTTTTTTGAGTGGACTTAGAAAAACATGCATATCTCTACTCACCACTGAGATAAATTAATCCAGGTTGGTAGACAGACTCCCAAGACCCTCTAGTACTTCTTGAGTGTGTGATATCTTGTGAAACAATTATCTGAATGCAATGGAACTTGACAACTTTGACAAAAAAAATTTGTTTCACTCTTTTTCTCATTGACCAAGCACACTCTGCACTTCCTAGATGATGCTTTTTTAATGCCTTGATCCTCAGTATTCACCAGAACATGATTCTTTACTATTCCAGACAATCACTGTTGTGCATTGTTGATATCATGCGAACAAGTCTTTCGTCTTTCCTTCATCAGTTGAAAGCTGCTGCTTCAGTTTATACAACTCTTGAAATTTAGGCAAAAAATAATCCAGCAGAGGTTTTATTTTGCTAATTCTACTTGTTTCTGGAAATGTTTGAGAGTTGTCAGAGAAATGCAGAAGTGTCAGAAGATGCTCAAATTTAGCTCTGTTCATTGTTTTTGAAAATATTGGTGTTTCCAGAAGAGGGTCTGTTGTCCAGTAATCTTTCCAGTGTGGCTTCCTAGTCTGGCCCGTCAAAATGATCAATTCAGAGAATTTGTTCATGTCTGAATGTGTTATATTTTCAGACAAAAAGGCAGTAGTTTGTTCATATGTTGTGTCTGTGCATAGTATAAATTTTCATGATGAGGTAACAGTTTAAAAAAAATCATTGCCAAACACTGTACTGAAAATTTCCTCCATGCTGTCTGGTTTGTTTACATTCACTGAAACACCAGAATTTCCTAGAAATTTTTCAAGAACTGTTGTAGAATCAATGTTACTCCACACATCTATATCACTGCTAACTATATCACATAAAAAATGTGAAATACTTACTGTTGAAGCATCATATCCTGACATTGAATCACAATAACACTGTCACTTGAATTTTCACTTCTGACACAGCAACACTGTGCCTAGTTATTGTATTTTTAATCCGATCACCGTCACAGAAATCACTTTGAAACACATCAATTTCATTACTAGAATCATTAAACAGTGATTTTTATTCATCACCAGGGTAGTCTGACAAAAAATTCAGGGCAAATTTCATTGTACAGTTGCAGTATTTTCGAGCGTAACGTGCTCCGCCATTTGCACAAAGTGTCGACTTGGCGAGATCTCGTAAACACGTGTTTCAGATAACTAATACCGCGAGATTTCTACTTTTTTTAAAGTTACGAAGATTAAAAACAATATTTTATTATATTAACTTTGCAGTAAAAATACAGACAACCAAAAATTATTTTAAATAACACACTAGAAACAGTTTAAATAAGACGACCATCGAAAACGGCAAATCCGCCTTTCGGCCAACAACGCACGGAAACCGGAAAAACAGATTTCCTCGTCTTTGGCCCAGGAAGTGTTAAGTTCTTGTAGTATAGATATATTTGTTCTTTTTTTGTGTCCATGATATTTGAATAACTCTTCTGTAGCATTTACATTCAAAGGCATTTATGCATTTATCAGCTGTTTTGTTAAGTGTTTAGGTATCATAGGCATATGTTGCTATGAGAAAGATGCATGCCCTTAAAAATCTTATTTTTATGGTTCTGTCTGCTCCTCTCCACAGATTCTTTATTTGTTTTACTTTCTGAAGAGCGATAGATGTCCTCCTTTTAATTCCTCTCAATGTATCTCCATTACTAGATCACATAGCTGTGCTAAAATTAATCAATAAACTGTTAAAATAAACCGGCCATAAATCAAGAATTCAATGTCATAAAGGCACAGTTTATTCTCAGAATATTGCCACACCCTCTTCCTGTCCATTTCCCAGGATGTTTAGATTTTATGGGGTGCACTGGTCTCATGGTGAATGTCGGGGGATTGATTCTGGCCAGAGGCACCCTAGTCACCTCCAGTTATAGAAATGGATATCTGACTTTAGGAGTTTGGGAAGTAAAAGCTGTCAGGCGTGGTGCCAGTCATATCACCCTCTGAAACGTATAAACTAGGAAAAAAAGTAGGAGTAGCTTTGTTACTTAACGATTACAAAGTTGTGACGTTTTGGCGTGAGATGGCAGGTCAAGGAGTATATGAGCACCAACACCATATCTCTCAGATGCCTCAGCGGCATAAAGAGACCACCTTTAAGTTATGTTGTGATTTGGCTGAAGTAAGACCCTCACACTTAGAATGTTGAAATCCCTTTATAACGTTTTAAGGATGACCATCTCCCAATGTTCCACTTGACTTTTATTACATCTTACACTCTAAGAATAGCACAGCTACAGTGTTTGCACAAAGCAAGTTCACAAGAGTATTTGCACAAGTTAAAGTGTGCTATTATAAGGAACAAAGCAATACAGTTTACCAGTGCATTATTATTAACACTAGCTCTAGTCTTTCAGAAGTGATGGGAAAAGAAATTTTTAAAAAGTGAATTTCACTTAAACTCTGTTCACACATTATTGAACTGTTAACATTTCTCTGATCAGAACATTTCTTTGTTAGCCTCAATCTCCATATAATATTGCATGCTGTATAAAACTTCTGCCCAGTTTATTAAACTGGTGGTACTTGGTTTAAGTCTCAGCACTGGGGTTTTGTCTGGTACCACCACACCAAAAATTCCCAGGGTTCCACTCAGTATCTAAAAATGGGTACCAGAGAAATCTGGGAAGGTAAATGATACTGGTATGATACTGACCACATCAGACTTTCATGTGCTGAAGATCTTGGAAATGGGGCCTAATTCCATATCTTAACGGAGACAAATGCCTAAGGAAAATACTTGGCATCAAGTGGAACGAATTCAAGAACAATGCAGAGATAAGACAGATGAGTGAACAACAACCAGTCTCATGGGTGATCAGGAAAAGGAGATGGACATATGTTGGTCACTTGATGAGAAGAAATGATCAGAGAATCCCAAAACAAGCTATCAAGTGGGACACAACAGGCCAAAGAAAAAGAGGCAGACCACATGAAGCTCTTAAGAGGACGTTGTTAAGAGAAGCCAAATTAACAGGCATAAAATCCCTTGATGAGGTTGAAAGACTTGGCGAAGACAGGAAAAATTGGCAAACTACTTTGCGAGCCCTGTGTGACGTTTAACGGGACGGGAAGGATATAAGATATAAGATAAGATATCTTAACGGCATGGAAACAGGGATTTTACTTCATGTGGAGCATGGCAAAAAACTGAACATCAACTGGTGATACAGTCATATACAAGGTGACCCTGTCATGTTTTATTGGCACATAGGGGATATGGTGTTAGTGCCCATATTTTCCTTGACCTGTCAGCACACTAGAGAGTGATGTGGTCAGCATTATGCCTAACCACCTTTCCTTTCCCAACTCCAGAAGAAGTCTGCTACCCATTTGTACAGCTGAGTGGCTGAGGCACCTCCAGCCAGATTTGAACCCCCAACCTTTGCCATGAGAGACGAGTTGTTAAACTTTGCCTATATATCATGGCACTGTGTGATCACCGTCATCATCTCGTGCCATCTCCCCGTGGAAGGTTGGCTGCAATGAGTCTCCACTCTGCTCTTTTCTTGTCTTCTTAGAACACGCGGCCAAGCTTGTCCCTCTCTTGATGTTGTCCACCCATCTGTGTCGCTGTCATCCTCTGGTTCTTTTCCCTTTGATCTTGCCCTCAAGAATGGTCTTCAGTTTAGTATTGTGCCTTTTGTCATTCCCAAAGTATTGTAGCTGTCTTGTTTTTATGATTTTCGTTATTTCTTTTTTCACTTCTAGCTGGTTTAGCACTTTGTTGTTTCTTTTCTTTTCTGTCCACAATATACACCCTATTCTTCTGTATATCCACAATTCAAGGGCTTCAGTTTTCTTTTCTGTTGTCTTATTCAAAGTCAAGGCTTCTGCACCATAAAGGAGTATTGAATATATGTAGCATTTTACAATAATTAATCTCAGCTGCTGTGATATTTGTTTTGATGTAAGGATCTTCCTCATTCTGCTGAAGATGTTTTTTGCCAAACCTATTCTTGAGTTAATTTCTGCTTCACATTTTCCATCCTCTGTTATCATGTGCCCCCAAATACCTGAAGCTTTTCACCTGTTCCAGTAATTCTCCATTTATTTTTATTTTTACTGTCAGCTTTCTTTCTTCTCTGCTGATTATCATGACATTTGTCTTTCTGATATTTATTTCCAGTCCGTTGACTTTCATCGTTTATTCCCGTCACTAGATTCTGTTGGTCTTTCTGGTTCTCTGCCATCAGTACAGTGTCATCCACTTATCTTAAGTTACTGATTGCTGTTCCATTAATGTTTAGTCCAGACATCTGACTAGTTTCTTTGAATACCTTCTCTGTATAAAGATTAAACAGACACGGAGAAAGGACACATCCTTGTCTGACACCTCTCTTTATATCTGTTGGTGCTGAGTAGTTTGTGTTAGACCACACAACTGCCATCTGTTCCCAGTACAGCTTGCTTATTATTCTGATGTCTTTACCATCAACATTTCTTTCAGACTTGGGACCCTGGAGTTTCTTTATCTCTTCATACATCAGCTGTTTGTGCCTGACTCTGTTAAAGGCCTTTGTGTAATCTATAAAACAAGCACAGATGTACATTTTAACTTCCATATACTTCTCAGTTATCATCCTACTAGTGAATATTGCTTCTCTTGTTCCACTATTTCTTCTAAATCCAAACTGCTGATCACTAATTTACATGTTTATTTTGGCATTGATTTTCTCTCTCTATAATGAATTAAAAGGAGGACATCTATCGCTCTTCAGAAAGTAAAACAAATAAAGAATCTGTGGAGAGGAGCAGACAGAACCATAAAAATAAGATTTTTAAGGGCATGCATCTTTCCCATAGCAACATATGCCTGTGAGACCTGGACACTTAACAAAACAGCTGAGAAACACATAAATGCCTTTGAATGTAAATGCTACAGAAGAGTTCTCCAAATATCGTGGACACAAAAAAGAACAAATATATCTATACTACGAGAGCTTAATATTGAAGAAGGCTGGCTAGTGAAGAGGATTAAAGAGAGAAAACTGAAATATTTTGGACACATTAAATGTCATGATAATTTAGAGAAGACCGTATTGGAAGGATACATAATGGGAAAAAGAAAAAGAGGAAGACCAAGACGAAGATGGCTGCAAGACATCGTTGACGATCTAGAAATGGATGCAACAGCAGCAGGCCATCTTGCTCACAACCGAGAGGCCTACAGGAGTGCTGTTTGGGAGGCAAAGTTCCGCAAGGGACATGCAAATGAATGAATGAATGAATAATGATTTTACATAATATCCATCACATGGCTCATTAAATTGATGGTTCTAAAGTCGGTGTATTCTGCTGAGTTTGGTTTTTTGGTAGTGTTATAAATACTGAAGTTTTTAGGTCATGTGGTAGGTATTCTCTGTTGCATACATATTTGCACAAATCTTTGATCTTCTCTATTCAAAATTCTCCTAGGGCTTCTAACATTTCTGTGCTGATATTGTCCAAGCCAGTAGCTTTACCATGTTTTGTTGTTCTCGTAGCCTTCTCTGCTTCTGATTTTAGTATTGTTGGGCCTGTCTCTGGGTATGGACTTCTATTTCTGTTATCTGCATAAAGCTCACTGATTTATTCCTTCCACCTTTTATTTACGTCTGAGCCTTCCATCAAGAGGCGTCCGCGCTTGCTTTTAATGCGGCCACCCTGACTGACACTTTCTGATTTGTGCCTGTGAGTTTCTTTATCTCTTAATACATCTCTCTTCTGTTGTTTCTCCATCTTTCTATTTCTTTGTAGCTGTTATCTAGCCATCTCTCCTTTTCCTTGCAGCTCATCCTGTTTATTTCTTTGTCTCTGTTATCATAACCTGGGCTGTTTTTTTTGTGTTTGCTCCATTTTTATTCATTGGCCATCCAGTTTTGCTTAGCCTTCTGTTATTTCTATGGTATAATATTTTTGACCATCTCCAAACTTGATTTTAAACATTCCCATTTGTTGTCTATTTTTTTCCATCTATATTGCTCTATGCTATGTCCTAGAAGGCATTTGTATCTGTTCTTCACTTACACTGAATATTTCTGTTTTAAGTCTGTATTTCTTAGGACTGTAATGCCTATTTTTGATGTCTTGTACTTCTAACTTTGGTCACTGTCCTTTAGTTTTACTTTCATTTTCATCACTGCTGGGTTGTGATGTGAGTTTATGTCTGCCCCTGGGTAGGCTTCTGTTGGCTAAACATTATTTCTAAATCTGCCTTTGATCATTATAAAATCAGTCTGATTTCCTTTTAAATCTCCAGGGCTTTTCCATGTGTATATCCTCCTCCTCTCTTGTTTGTAAAATGTGTTGCAGATGATTAGCTAGCTTTCCTCACAGAATTGTATCAGTCTGTCCTCACACTCATTTCCTTTACCAAGTCCATATTTTCCTACGTCCTTCACCTACTTTTACTTTCATGTCCCCATTAGAATATCTGTAGATCTGACGTGTTTTAAAACCTCTTGCAGTTCATCATATTAAACCTCTAGCGCTTCCTCCCCATATTCTTTTGTTGGTGGATATGTCTGTAGAATGGCCGTGTTGAAGGGTTTTGCTCTTAGCTTTAATAACATCATTCTGTCGTTGTGCGTCCAGCATCTACATATGAATTTTTCCGGTGAGTTTCTTATTAGTGTGCCTACGCTTCTTTGATGTTCCTCTCCTCCTGAGTAGATAAATATGTGGCTCTCTTCCTTAATATACCCCGCGTCCTTCCATATAGTTGCAGCTACTCCTAATATGTCTAAATCCTGCCAGCTTCCAGGATTAGATTTGCCAGTTTTCTGCTTTGGCGTAGGGTTCTGGCTTTCCATGTTTCTATTTGTAGATGTTTCTTTCTAGCTTTTAGGCAGCTTTTCTCAGAGCATGCTCCCTCACTAGATCACTTTAGGACATGCCCCCTCCTTAGATGACTTTAGGACATGCCCCCTCATTAGATGACTTTAGGACATGCCCCCTCATTAGATGACTTTAGGACATGCCCCCTCATTAGATGACTTTAGGACATGCCCCCTCATTAGATGACTCTAGGACATGCCCCCTTGTTAGATGACTTTAGGACATGCTCGTCATTATGGCCTGCACTAGTCCCTAGAAATAAACTCTTTTCCTTGTTTGTATCTACAGCAGGCTGTGCTCCAGGGGTCCAGATTTTGTTTGTATCTACAGCAGGCTGTGCTCCAGGGGTGCCCAGATTTTGTTTGTATCTACAGCAGGCTGTGCTCCAGGGGTGCCCAGATTTTGTTTGTATCTACAGCAGGCTGTGCTCCAGGGGTCCAGATTTTGTTTGTATCTACAGCAGGCTGTGCTCCAGGGGCCCAGATTTTGTTTGTATCTACAGCAGGCTGTGCTCCAGGGGCGCCCAGACTTTGTTTGTATCTACAGCAGGCTGTGCTCCAGGGGCCCAGACTTTGTTTGTATCTACAGCAGGCTGTGCTCCAGGGGCCCAGACTTTGTTTGTATCATTTGTTTCTTTCTTCTGTTAGATTCATTGCTGTCTTTGGTTTATATATGGTAAGGTCCCTGTTTTTTCCACGATGGTGAGCCATATTGTTCTTTATGCATCCCAAAATGCCTCATGTGTGCCACACACTGTTTTGCCTTGTGAGCTGTTGATTGTTGTGACTCCTCCACCTCACTCACTGCCCAAGGCTGTGTACTAGGGATGGACATTCCCTTATTTGATTGCTCCACTTAGTTTTTGCAGCCAGCCAGTGCCTGGGGTGGGGGTGGGGGGCTGCGCTGCCGTGCACAAGCTGACTCGCTGTGTGATATCAGCGTAGAGAAAGTAACAAACTTCCTACTAAATGTGACCTTTGACATGTAGCATCAGATCTGTCTGTATCAGTTTCCATTGCAGTTGCAGAGATAGCTGGAACAGCAGAATGTGATGAGCATTGCTCCGTCAGTTTAATGAGCCACATCACAAAAATGCCATTAAGAGTCATTAACCCGAGAATACGAAATAAAATAAAAACTGAAATCACAGAAGAACAATGTGATTTTGTTGAAGGAAAAGCACAAGTAATGCAGTTTTATATTGAGCACTATAACAGAACAATCTGTAGAGGTGAACAAAGATTTATACTTATGCTTTATTGAATGATTACACGAAAGGTTTAGATAGAGTTAGACATGAAGATATGGTACAAATGCAGGAAAACTTCATACAGATAATAAAGATATGAGAATTATTAAGAATACATACTGAAATCAAAGAACAACAATAAAACTGAACAACACAGGTGAGTATTAGGATATAAAATAAGATGTAAGACAAGGGCATGTATTGTCACCTGACTTGTTTTCATTATACAATGAAAACTTCGTGAGAGGCATTCAGAAACTCAGAAAGAAGTTTTACCATCAATAATCTGAGACATGCATATGATGCACTAATAGCACAAAGTGAAAGCAGTTTGCAGAAACTTGTGGACAAGATTATTGAAGAGAGCAATATAAAGAGGCCCAGTGCTAGACAGAAACAATGGTCATATCAAGAAGAATAAACGCACCAAAGTGCATTCAAACATGAAAACACTGACAACAGTTTTTTAAAAATTCACTTACCTCAGAGCAGCAGTAACAGTGGATAGAAAGTGCACAAGTGAAATAAAAATCATGAATAGGTAAGGCAAAAGCAGCTTTTTATGACATGAAGAAGATACTAAGAAATAAGATGATGTTCCTAAAAGTGAGGAGAAGAGTACTGCAGTGCTATATAAAACCAATTTTACTCTATGATTGTGAAACTTGGACAATTAATGATGACAAAGAAACTGGAAGCAACAGAGATCTGGTTTTGGAGAAAGATGTAACAGATAGCCTGGACATATAGAAAAACAAATGAAGAGGCCCTCACAGAAGTTTCAGAACAACAAAAACTAGTTAAAGTGATAAGAAAAAACACAGTCAAAATTTCTTGGCCATGCCATGAGAAGACAGAAGTTGGAGAACCTAGTAATGATTGGAAAATTCAAGGGAAAAAGGAAGAGAGAAAAGACCAAGAGAAAAATATCTCAGTGGACTGACCAAGTGACATGGAAAAAGAAAAGCATTTGAAACAAAATCAGAAACACCAAGGACCATGCAAGATGGAGAAGCAGGATCATCAGTACTACCAGCTAGGCACAGAATAGTTGTGTATAAACCTGAAGAGCATTCTGCTCACTGTACACCACTTCCAACATCAGAATTAAGCCAGTTCCTAAATTTCTCCACATACTGGACTCAGTCAATACCAGTGTCTTGTTATTTCTTCACACATCAGAAGTAAGCCAGTTCCCAAATTTCTCCACATACTGGACTCAATAAAGACCAGTGTCTTGTTATTTCTTCAAGAGTTACCTTCAGTCATTTGCATGTTCCTTGTGGAATTTTGCCTCCCTAACACCTTTCCTATAGGCCTCTCAGTCAGTCAGTCATCTGCATGTCCCTTGCAGAACTTTGCCTCCGTAACAGCTCTCCTGTAGGCCTCTCTGTTGTAAGCAAGATGCCCTGCTGCTGATGCATCCAGTAGAGTTACTTTAGCACCGAAAAATTTTGCTGTACCCATATGTATATTAGAAAAATGTTAACTTTGGCCAAAAAACTTGTACTTGCTTGAGTGAAATTCTCTGCTGAAACTTCTATAAAGATTTGTTGATTGACAGAAAACTTATCTAAAAGTGAAGACCAAAATGCACTGTACTCTATCAGAGTATTAAGAGTTAAAACAAAGCACATAAAAGTGAGTATTAAGAGTTAAAACAAAGCACATAAAAGTGAGTATTAAGAGTTAAAACAAAGCACATAAAAATTCTGTGTATATGAGGTAACATCTGAGATGAAAATGAGTACATAGAAAGACAAAATGTTAAAACTGTTTAAAAGTAGGAACAGTTTTATTAATTAATGAAAACACAGTTGTAAGGAGCGCTGGTTAATTAGTAAAGCTGTTCATACTTTTGTTTTAAATAGTTTTAACATTCTTTTGTCACGGAATTGCTGCATTGGCTTCATGTATTTATATATAGAGTATTTAGTTTTATATATACTTATAGCCAGACTATTTGTGTGTCACTAAATAGTAAGATGAGAACATTCCCTGTATCATGTCCTGTGTTTATATTATCGCAGCTTTTATATTTCTGTTTACATGTACAGGGCCAGAGCATCCGTGGCTTATCAAAGCTTACATTGAGGCTGCACCCTATCCTCATGCTTCCGTGGTTGGCCAGGAGGTTTTTCAGACAGGAGCTATACCTTCTGATACAGATTTCCGCATTTTCAGGGACTATGGGAATATCCCAGGTACATAGATAGTGTTACATTGTTTGGCTTACTTGTTATTATATGGCTCAAATTACATTATGTGTATCAAGTATGTAATAATTATTTACATTTTTTTTTCTTTGGTTCACTAGGATTTACTTGGCATTAAACTTTTGGCCTAAAAAGGAACAAAGAGCTGGCACATCTGAATGATGGCCAACAAAGAACCTCTAAAAGGGGATAAGCGTAGTTAAAAAAGCATCGTAAACAGTATAGATATGCTAATTACACAGAATGGTCGTACAGTGGTGGAACATCAATCATCTGATGACATGCCATCATGATGATGATGACATGATCTTATCTGTCATGCTTATCCTTTTTTTTTTCTTTTTGTCTTGTCTTTGGTACTTATAATCAGATTTTTTTTGTCTTGTCTTTGGTACTTATAATCAAATCAGTTACCTTTTTTTCTTCCATCTTTTGGTCAACCAGGTTATATATTTTTCTGTCTCCCTTTTTTTTTTTCCTTGTGAGTTTTTCAGTGATTGCACAGATATAGAGGAAAAAAAGTAGCAAGAGCTTTATGAGTCAAGGCAGCTACTGAGGTAATGTAAGCACTGGTTTACTGGAGCGTGAAGTTTGACTCCCAATCTTTCATGTGTCATGTTCTTGTCTGCCTTGTGTGTCCATGTGCTTTGTATGATTTGCTTGTGGGCTCCTCCGTCTTGTGTGATTTGCTTGTGGGCTCCTCTGTCTTGTGTGTCCATGTGCTTTGTGTGATTTGCTTGTGGGCTTCTCTGTCTTGTGCGTCTGTGTGCTTTGTATGATTTGCTTGTGGGCTTCTCTATCTTCTGTGTCTATGTGCGTTGCTTGTGGGGTCCTCTGTCTTATGTGTCTGTGTGATTTGTGTGATTTGCTTGTGTGCTACTGTGTCTTATGTGTCTGTGTGCTTTGTGTGATTTGCTTATGGGCTCCTCTGTCTTGTGTGTCTGTGTGCTTTGTGTGATTTGCATGTGGGCTCCTCTGTCTTGTGTGTTTGTGTGCTTTGTGTGATTTGCATGTGGGCTCCTCTGTCTTGTGTGTTTGTGTGCTTTGTGTGATTTGCTTGTGGGTTCTTCTGTCTTATGTGTCTGTATGATTTATATGATTTGCTTGTGGTCTGCTCTGTCTTATGTGTCTGTGTGCTTTGTGTGATTTGTTTGTGGACTCCTCTGCCATGTGTGCTTTGTGTGATTTGTTTGTGGACTCCTCTGCCATGTGTGTTTTGTGTGATTTGCTTATGGGCTCCTCTGTCTTGTGTGTCTGTGTGTTTTGTGTGATTTGCTTGTGAGCTCCTCTGTTTTATGTGTCTGTGTGATTTGCTTGTGGGCTGCTATGTCTTATGTGTATATGTGATTTGTGTGATCTGCTTGTGGGCTCCTCTGTCTTGTGTGATTTGTGTGATTTGCTTGTGGGCTCCTCTGCCTTGTTTTTTTCTTGTTTAAATGCTTATAAAGAGAAGTGGCCAGAGAAATAGATCTGAGTAGTGGTAAGAGAAACAGAAGATCTGAGAAGTGGCCAGAGAAATAGATCTGAGTAGTGGTAAGAGAAACAGAATATCTGAGAAGTGGCCAGAGAAACAGAAGATCTGAGAAGTGGCCAGAGAAACAGAAGATCTGAAAAGTGGCCAGAAAAACACACCCGACTGCAGCAAGAGCAAGGTTCAGATAGTTGTAGAAGAGCAGAAATATAATAAACCTGGAAAATTGACTGCAGCTACCAAAAACATAATCTTCCTTCTGTTCCTATACAATTGTGAGTCTTGGTGCTCACTGGCTGAACAAATCTGTGAGTCTGGGTGCTCACTGGCTGAACAGATCTGTGAGTCTTGGTGCTCACTCTCTCTCTCTCTCTCTCTCTCTGAACCTTAAGTGCCCAGGGCACATAGGGCTTCCGCAAGGGTTTTCCACAAATGCCTGTCCTTCACCTTTTTTTCTGCTCTTGCCCAGGTGAGCCCTCTATTGCTCAACATCCTTTCTGTTGTTCTTCTCCATGTCTCTTTTGGTCTACCCTTACTTCTGTTCCCCTGTGGTGTCCATCTTAGTGCTATTTTTGGTAGTGAGTTGTCAGTCTTTCGGAGCTCGCTGGCTGAACAAATCTGGCAAGACAAATAGAATAGGAGAGTTGTGAGGATATTGTACACAGATCATGGAATGCATGAGAAAGTTAGAAAGCAAATAACACTATATACAGCACTACCATGTATCATAAGATCCTCAGAAACACTGTAAAACTGCAGTCCATTTGAGTGTGGGGGAGGGGGCACTGCGTAACAGAGAAAAGATCTTCACTACTTTACACAAGCAGGAGAAAAGACGAAAATTGTGAACCCAAATACAAGTAGTCCCTGATTTACGATGGAGTTTCCGTTGCAACGACTCCATTGTTATTTAGAACCATTGTAAGTGACACTGTTTTCTGTTCATTTTCACTGTTAAAGCTGTTTTTATATCGGTGTCTTAACAGATCTGTTCTTTGTTTTAGAAGATTAGAAAACAGAAAATATCAAACAATAAAAAGGTTAACATCAAACACAGCATGGAGTTTCAGCTGGTTAGAATACAAAACAAGGAGAAAGTAATCTTAAAACTAGAATATTAGTTGTGGGCTAGGCTGATATATGCAGCTTCCCCATACACATAATTTATGTAGGCCAAAACTACCACCTTCCTTAGCAGAAAATGTGAAATTTCTGAACTTCAGAGACATGATATGACTCACAGTGACAGCTGCATTTTGTCATAACTCAAGCACATAATTCAGGTACCATCTGTACAGTAAGCTCCATTTCTGTGAGTTTAATTCAGTTTTCTGTAAAATATGTATCATATAATTTTAAATTAGGTTATAACAGCTGTGAGAGTGAAGCTTGCTATTACAAAAAAAAAAGAACAATTCACCAGAAGCTCCAAATGGATGGTCAGCCACAAAGAATGGATGTAATTATTTTCTGTATGCTTAAGGAGAAATTGAAGAGGAGATCAAAACACATGGAAGTGTGTGGGGTGCTTGGATGATGGTCTTTCATAAATAACTGGCTAACTATTTGTAACATGAAAAACTCATCATATCAGCCACCTGTAACATCATATCAGCCACCTGTAACATCATATCAGCCACCTGTAACATCATATCAGCCACCTGTAACATCATATCAGCCACCTGTAACATCATATCAGCCACCTGTAACATCATATCAGCCACCTGTAACTTAGAAACTGCCTAATCAGTTCTCAGCCAGTAGAACTCAATCAGATGATGTGAATTCATGATAAATATACTTTATAACAGTCATTCTCAATGGGAGCCAAGAGGCCCTCTTGGTTCTTGGGGACCACAGAAGGCTCAAGGGAGGGCCTTGGCTGAGAAAACCAAAGGTGGGGAGGGGGCCATTGGGAGCTCAAAGGGAGCTATGAGCTGAAAGAAATGAAAAAGAGAGGGGGAGGGGAGGGCTTGAAAAAGAAAAAATCTGCGATACCGGTGCAGTATGCTGACTTTGGTCCAAAATGATCCCATAGGCAGCAGTGGCAACAAACTCTTGTGATGGTCATATTATGGCCTATGGATTTACTTTACTTGAAAGTAATGGCTCAGGACATTGGAAGCACTTTTTCTGCTTTACTCATTCCAGGGAGACTATCCTTACAAATAGATGAGCCTGCTTTACATGATGATGATGCTTTTCTTGTGACATATGTTTGATTTCTCAGTGACAGCAAATTAATGGAAGAGATGATGTTTTGCAAAGGTGTTCTGTATTAGAGGTAGTAAACTGCTACCTGTCTGATAGCTTTAAAGAACATAGCTGCTCGTGCAGCAGATGGGGCAGCTGCGGTAGCGGGGAGATATAAAGGATTCACCAACCATTAGAAATATCTGCTCCCTACAATTTATACGATTCACTGTGTGCTATTCTTCAGCAGCATCTCATGCAGAGGTGTCCAGCTAGCAGTGTAAAAGCCCTTTTTTGTGACCTGCCATGTTATTTTGAGAGTGTCATTTATTTGATTAAAATGAATAAAACCATGTAATTAAAAGACCTGAAAAGCTAATTAAAACAGCTCATCATTACTTCATAGCTGGCACTTTTTCACATTTTTATGCAAGTTGGCAAAAACTAGTTGATCTAGATGCAGCCTGCCCCTCATTTCCTGCATTCAGTTGTGGCCCTTGAGGCTACTGAAGTTAGAATTGGCAGGAACGCAGCGGTAATGTGAGCCGAGATTGTTTCATGACTGTTTCTTGGGTTGTGTGCGTGTTCTGATTTTCCCAGACTGCGCCATGTGTTGGCTAACGCACTTCGTCTTAGGCAGTCTGGGTGACCTTGCGTTATCGATAATGGCGGCACTTACCTGGCCGTCCCTGTCCAAACGCGTACAGGAGAAAAGGTCCTTCTGCTTGCATGAATCACACACAGAATCATAGGACATGGTGTAATCCACATCACTTTCACAGGGGAACCCCAGTCCATGATGAAAATGAGCACAATCATTCAGACAGAAGGCACGCACAGCTGCTGTATGTACTATCCACTGTCTCTCAGACAGAAGGCACAGCTGCTGTATGTACTATCCACTGTCCACCATCTTCGACCGGAAGTCACTGAAGTTAGGTAGCCCAGATCTTGTGGCTAAGAACTTGAGAGGGCACTTGACAAAGAACCATTTAATTGTTACAAGAATAGTTAACCACGCCCCCTGGGAGCAACTGTGTTAAGAACATACTCATCTTAACATAGTGTTTGTGAGACAGGGAACATAGAGCACACTCATCTTAACATAGTGTTTGTGAGACAGGGAACATAGAGCACACTCATCTTAACATAGTGTTTGTGAGACAGGGAACATAGAACATACTCATCTTAACATAGTCTTTGTGAGACAGGGAACATAGAGCACACTCATCTTAACATAGTGTTTGTGAGACAGGGAACATAGAGCACACTCATCTTAACATAGTGTTTGTGAGACAGGGAACATAGAGCACACTCATCTTAACATAGTGTTTGTGAGACAGGGAACATAGAACATACTCATCTTAACATAGTGTTTGTGAGACAGGGAACATAGAACATACTCATCTTAACATAGTCTTTGTGAGACAGGGAACATAGAACATACTCATCTTAACATAGTCTTTGTGAGACAGGGAACATAGAACATACTCATCTTAACATAGTCTTTGTGAGACAGGGAACATAGATTTGTTTTGCTTAAAAACTCTGACCTACTTCTGTAGCCCAGAAACCTGTAGGAATCAACATTAATTGTAATTGTTATTGTTGTAAAATGTAATGTCAGGTTGGTGGATGGATGGGGACATGGAGATTGCCGGCGGTGATGAGGAAAGTCTGATGTGAAACCAATGAATCCAGGACGTGACAAACCTATGGGTCTTTACACCACTGGCTATCAGAATGAGGTAAACAAAACAGAGCCAGCAGACTATAGGTGGTGGGGAATGGATATCGTTGAGGCACTCATCAGATTCCTCATCCCAAAGTCGGAGTGTCTCTGTGGAATTGTCTCAAAGTCATCTGGTCAGCCAGCGTTGCACACTGAATCTTATGTGGAGAAGGGGCTTAAGTACAACCATCAGAGGCTGGAAAGCAAGTTATGGCCTATGCCACTGTCTTCATGGCAGTCCGAGCAAGACCACAGTCTGCCCTGGCAAGGAAAGGTGCTGAAGTTGGAGCTACCCAGTCAAAAGGCACATCACAAAAATCAGGGTACCACGCATCATCGCTAGTGTGCGCATGAAGAAGAAGTTAGTACCAGATCACACTCTCTCCATGACTGACTTTTCTGGCAACTTTTTGAATAAAACTGAGGATTTGTAGGTTCTGCTGTTGCATGGAGAGATGAAGTGGCTGTGTGAGGACGATTGTCTTCACCATTTTGTTGCATTCTGGAACACTGTCACCAGATTTGTTTTATCTGGCAGATATTTTTGAAGAACTCAAATTATAAATAAAGATTTCCAGTCAAGTTGAGTAATCTCATTTCGAGCAAAGAGGCCAGAGTCACTTTTCTTCAACAAACTAGAGATGTATTTGCAAGACATGACAAGTCTGGTCATGGTTCTCAGACCTTCCTTGCTGAAGACTGTAAGCGCACTGATTTGACTTTGTATGTCAGTCATATAAAACAAGAAGGAAATGAAACACAGGTTTAATTGGCCTAATTAATATGGAAGTCCCGGATTTGGCTCCAGATCATCCAGCTGATGTGCAGTCCAGCCATGCTAGAGTTGAAGGTCCAGGAAAGCTTCAAAGTGTCCCAAAGGCAAAAGCAAAATTCCTTCAATCTGAAAGGGATTTGTGGATAAATACCTGTATATGACAAAGAGATTTCCCACACTGCAGGTAACAGTGGATATATTATCCGTTGCTTTTCCATCTACTTACTTGGTTGAGAGCAGATTCAGCAGAATGTGACAGGTTAGAAACAGACAAGACAGCAAGATGAAATCTGTCACTGTCCAGTTTTCAGTCAGACATAAGAAAACTTATTCAAGGACATCAAGTTTAATGTTCACATTAAAGATCCTGACAAAAGATCTAAACTGCTTGCTTTGTTGTTTGATTGGTTTATTATTTTTTCATTCATCATTTGCATGTCCCTTGTGGAACGTTGCCTCCCTAACAGCGCTCCCGTAGGCCTCTCGGTTGTGAACAAGATGGCCTGTTGCTGATGCATCCATTTGCAGATCATCAGTGATGTCTTGCAGCCATCTTCGCCTTGGTCTTCCTCTCTTTCTTTTTCCCATTATGTACCCTTCCAAGATTGTCTTTTCTACATTATCATGACATTTAATGTGTCCACAGTATTTAAGTTTTCTTTCTTTAATCCTCTTTACTAGCCAGCCTTCTTCAATATTAAGTTCTTGTAGTATAGATATATTTGTTCTTTTTTTGTGTCCATGATATTTGAAGAACTCTTCTGTAGCATTTACATTCAAAGGCATTTATGTGTTTCTCAGCTGTTTTGTTAAGTGTCCAGGTCTCGCAGGCGTATGTTGCGATGGGAAAGATCCATGGTCTTAAAAATTTTATTTTTGTAGTTCTGTCTGCTCCTCTCCACAGATTCTTTAGTTGTTTTACTTTCTGAAGAACGATAGATGTCCTCTTTTAATTTCCCTCATTGTATCTCCATTATTATTTTTTACTGTGTATACTTTATTACCCTCCTTATCTGAATCATACTTTAGAATGTATTACGTGTATTATTATATCTTGTCTTCTTCAATATTTCATATTTTTTGTGTGTGTGTTCTAGCCCTCCTCATTCACTCCTAAATGTTATTGCTCGATGCCGGTAACAGTGTTAAATCTTGATCATTTCTGATTGCTCCTGTGAATGTTATTGTTTGATGCTGGTAACAGTGTTAAATCTTGATCATTTCTGATTGCTCCTGTGAATGTTATTGTTTGATGCTGGTAACAGTGTTAAATCTTGATCATTTCTGATTGCTCCTGAGGATGTGAAAAATCTGAATATTTCATTGTCGTTTGTTCTTCAGCTTCACTTGAAAACTGCTAAGAAATTATAAAGAAATTTTAGAATTTGCAGTTAAAGAGCATTAGTGAGAGAGAAAGATATTTAGCAGGGTATACACAAGTTCAACAGGTGAGGCGGGGATCGGGGGGTACATGGCATGAAAGTTTGGAAAAGTTCAGGGGGGTGGGGGGTCACTGCTGAGAAAAGATTGAGAATGGCAGAACAGAAAAAAAAATTACTTTAGAAAGATTAATTAACGTTAGGATAGTTTGTTCATGCTTTGGGTCATTGGTGGAAAGGGGGGGGGGGGAGCTGAGGAAGAAGCTGAGAAACCATGAGGTTTTTGTTTGCAGTGAAATAATTGTGACCAAAATAGATATTAACAGCTTTAATTAAGTAACGCTGTAAGAGTAATCGCCAAACCAGAACCACTTCCACTGAACCATGTGCAGAGATGAGAGATTTACAAAACACTTAGTGAAGGCCCTGTTACAGGCTTAACATGATTATGATAAATGTGCGGTATTTTAGTTCAGATGATAATTTATTCAGCGACATTATAAATTTGTTTAGATGCATGTGAGGTAGCAATAAAAGTGTAAAGTATACATTGTCACTTTCTAATGCATGGTATAAGGTTATGAGCGATCAGTTTTGTCATGATATCATATTTATACTGTGGTCATTGTGGGCTTGTTCATATCACAAATTCTTGTTAACTCGATCCACTCGTAAGATGGGTTTTCTGTTTTTTGGAATGGCAGCTTGTAGTCTGAGACATTGTGGTAAGGGCTACAAAGTCCTGCTAAAAATGCTGAATAAATGTAAACTCTGCTTCTGTGGCCACATTTTGAGATAAGACATTCCAGTGAAGACTTTTTAAAATGGAAAAGCACCTTAAAAAAACTGAAGTGGAAAAATCTAAGAAAGAAAGAACATCATTCATTGAATTAACATCTTATGTGATAGTTGTCACTTCTTATGTGAAGAAGTCATACTTTTTCTTCTTTTGTGAAAAAGTCAGTTTTTTCAAAGTCCAAAATATTTATTGAGTCTTTCTCCAAAACTGCATGGCAAGCAAAATTCTGTGGATGCAAAAAGACAGTTTTAGAACTTGACAGCGTTGAAAGTGTGGGAAACCCAGTGGTATTACCTGAACATTGAACAGGGCCATAGAGTTGGTAGAAGGAAGAGACTAGGACAACAGATGTGATTAGATAATGAAGAATAAATGCCAGCATCTATCAAAATGATAATGATTCTGTTCTGTATGATCGTACTTTACATTCCTTTCCTGTAACCAGGTATTGATATAGCTCACATCAAGAACGGCTATGTGTATCACACCAGAAATGACTACTCTCACTTCATCCCTGCTGGCTGTATGCAGAGAGGAGGTACTTTCATCTCATTTAATCAGTAGACAGCTGAATTTAATGAGCTCACACAACACTTAGTTTATATTGGGTCTAAATTAGAGTGCTACTGAATTTCATTATCTTGTGAAGCATTCAGCCACATAGACATAAATTAGAATATTATCATACTGAATTAGCTTGTGGAGCACTCAGCATTTATAGACTGAAGACAGTTCAGTGAACAATAAAAGGTTAAAATAAATTCATTATCATCATCATCCTGTGAAATGGAATTATTGGCTTAAGTGTATATACTGGTTGTTGTATTTATGTGCATATGACCAGACTGATACTTGTCCTCTTGATGCTGTCCACATCTCTTTGTCATCAAGCTGATAATTGTCCTCTTGTTATCCACCTCAGTGTCATCAAGCTGATACTTGTCCTCTTGTTGTTGTCCACCTCCATGTGTCATGAAGCTGATACTTGTCCTCTTGTTGTTGTCCACCTCCATGTGTCATGAAGCTGATACTTGTCCTCTTGTTGTTGTCCACCTCCATGTGTCATGAAGCTGATACTTGTCCTCTTGTTGTTGTCCACCTCCATGTGTCATCAAGCTGATACTTGTTATCTTGTTGTCCACCTCTCTTTGTCATTAAGCTGATACTTGTTCTTTTGTTGTTGTCCACCTCTGTGTGTCATCAAGCTGATACTTGTCCTCCTGTTGTTGTCCACCTCTGTGTGTCATCAAGCTGATACTTGTCCTCTTGTTGTTGTCCACCTCCATGTGTCATGAAGCTGATACTTGTCCTCTTGTTGTTGTCCACCTCCATGTGTCATGAAGCTGATACTTGTCCTCTTGTTGTGTCCACCTCCATGTGTCATCAAGCTGATACTTGTTATCTTGTTGTCCACCTCTCTTTGTCATTAAGCTGATACTTGTTCTTTTGTTGTTGTCCACCTCTGTGTGTCATCAAGCTGATACTTGTCCTCTTGTTGTTGTCCACCTCTGTGTATCATCAAGCTGATACTTGTCCTCTTGTTGTTGTCCACCTCCATGTGTCATGAAGCTGATACTTGTCCTCTTGTTGTTGTCCACCTCCATGTGTCATGAAGCTGATACTTGTCCTCTTGTTGTTGTCCACCTCCATGTGTCATCAAGCTGATACTTGTTATCTTGTTGTCCACCTCTCTTTGTCATTAAGCTGATACTTGTTCTTTTGTTGTTGTCCACCTCTGTGTGTCATCAAGCTGATATTTGTCCTCCTGTTGTCCACCTCTCTTTGTCATGAAGCTGATAGTTGTCCTCTTGTTGTTGTCCACCTCTGTGTGTCATCAAGCTGATAGTTGTCCTCTTGTTGTTGTCCATCTCTCTTTGTCATCAAGCTGATACTTATCCTCTTGTTGTTGTCCACCTCTCTTTGTCATTAAGCTGATACTTGTTCTTTTGTTGTTGTCCACCTCTGTGTGTCATCAAGCTGATATTTGTCCTCTTGCTGTCCACCTCTGTGTATCATCAAGCTGATACTTGTCCTCTTGATGTTGTCCACCTTTGTGCGTCATCAAGCTGATACTTGTCCTCTTGTTGTCCACCTCTGTGTGTCATCAAGCTGATACTTGTCCTCTGCTGTCCACCTCTGTGTGTCATGAAGCTGATACTTGTCCTCTGCTGTCCACCTCTGTGTGTCATGAAGCTGATACTTGTCCTCTGCTGTCCACCTTTGTGTGTCATCACGCTGATACTTGTCCTCTGCTGTCCACCTTTGTGTGTCATCAAACTGATGCTTGTCCTCTTGTTGTCCGCCTCTCTGTGTCATGAAGCTGATAATTGTCCTCCTGTTGTCCGCCTCTCTGTGTCATGAAGCTGATAATTGTCCTCCTGTTGTCCGCCTCTCTGTGTCATGAAGCTGATAGTTGTCCTCTTGTTGTCTACCTCTCTGTGTCATGAAGCTGATAATTGTCCTCTTGTTGTCTACCTCTCTGTGTCATGAAGCTGATAGTTGTCCTCTTGTTGTTGCTCACCTGTTTTGCCTTTTGCTCTTTTCTCTTTGGTATGATTTTCATTATGTTACTGATCCTCCTATACGTCCAGAAGAACTTTCCTGTATGGTTTAATGGCTTTTTTTTTTCACTGTTCTGTTTTCCAATCTTGATTACTTCAGTGCTGCTTTGTGTGAGTTTGTGTATGTGGGCACTTTAGTGTATAAGTGTATGTGCATGTATGTGAAAAAAATACATCTCATGTCACACATAAATAGAATTTCTGTTTTCTTTTCCATTTTCTTGTTTAAATAAAAAAAAAAAAAGCAAGGCAAAATGTGAGTAACAGACTGGACACTTCACGGATGCATGGACGTATAATCAGAAATAAATTGGGGGGGGGGGAGGAGGCTACAAATGCAGACTCTTCATTGTTTGAAGTAAAGAAAAGTGACCAATGAAGCTTGATGTTGCTAGAATGGGCACTTTTTCGGGCAACCCTGAAAGTTTTCTGTGAGTAGTCTTTCTTTCTTTAGCAGGCATGCCAGTTACAAAGTGGTTTGTACACGTTTTTTTTGTCCATGATGAGGCCATGGTTTGATTCTGGCCCCGCAGAAAAAGTGGCTAACCAGCTCCCCTTAGAGTGGTGGGCACCAACCTAAGCATGAGAGATAAGTGCACTAACAATCACACTACTCCCACGCCAGTTCTGGAAGTTAATTCATTCATAAATTATATGAACTGTTATCTGTGGTGCTGGAACTGTGCCGACAGTTATCCTTAATAGTATTCTTGTCTGATACCACAGGAGAGAACGTGATGGCAACTCTCGTAGTTCTCGCCAGCAGCTCCAAGCTTACCAATCCTGGAGAAGATAGACATGGCTCCATGGTTTTCTTTGACTACCTCGGTTTCTTCATGGTAGCTTACCCCAAACGTATGGCCACCATACTCAACTGGACAACCTCTCTATATGTTTACGTGGCCTTTGTTAAGAGGATGTTGAGGGAAGGAGCATCAGGTAAGGCTTTATAACATTTGGTCATTTACATATGGTCACATGATCATACAGGTAAGTTACATGGTTGGACCAGTCACTTTGGTATGTTTACTCTGTCTGATATCACCATCATCTTGTCTTGTTGCTGTTGAACTTTCATTCTTTTTTTTCCTTCTTGCTCTTGAATGGCCTTGTTCACTAGTTTCTGTTACCAGCTGTCAGCTGTCTCAGGTCATTGATATCATTGCCTCCTGGTTTGATGTCTTCAGACTTTTAATGCTTCTCATGATGTTGTCATTGTCAGATGAAAATAGATGAGGTGACAGAACACACCCTCATCTTACATCTCATTTTATCTCTTGATATTTGCCTATGTCTTTGTTCACTCTTATAGAAGCTCTTTGATTCCAGTACATATTCTTAATAATCTCAGCTGGGAAATAGAAAGGGAGAAGCGAAGGCTAGGCCATAAAGAGAGTTTATTTTGTGCCTACAGAAATAATAGAAGTTCAAGTGTTTAGGAACAAGAACACAAGACAGAAGGTGCAAAACCACAAGCAGAAGCAGAATATCCCAGGCCAAGTCACCGTTTATGAAAGTGAAAAAAAAAACATACTACGCAGCAAAGCTCTGTCATTGAATACCAAAAAGAGAGCTGTTCATTGCTACATCGAAGTCATGTTGTTATGTGGATGTGAAGCACGGACATTAGCCAAGAGCACCCAGAATCTGCTGGGAGCAGCAGAGACGTGCTTCCTAAGAGGAAGGATGAGAATGCCGTGGACTGCCAAGAAAACAAATGAAGAGGTTCTAAGTGAGGATGGGCAAAAGAGAGAAATTATGGCAACATTCAGAACACGGCAATCTAGATTTGTAGGACATGTTTTGAGAAGAGGCAAACTGGAACGCCTAACGACAACAGGAAAACTGGAGGGAAAAAGGGACAGAGGAATGCAAAGAAACGAGATACTTGACTGACTAAAAGAGTGGCACGGAGCATGACACATCTTATAGAAAGAGGAAAGGACAGGTGGTTATAGAAATCAGTGATGACCAACACCCTGATTGGCATTGATCAGAGAGAGAAAGGGAGAAATGATGAATGGGGGGGGGGGGAGGAGGCTACAAATGCAGACTCTTCATTGTTTGAAGTAAAGAAAAGTGACCAATGAAGCTTGATGTTGCTAGAATGGGCACTTTTTCGGGCAACCCTGAAAGTTTTCTGTGAGTAGTCTTTCTTTCTTTAGCAGGCATGCCAGTTACAAAGTGGTTTGTACACGTTTTTTTTGTCCATGATGAGGCCATGGTTTGATTCTGGCCCCGCAGAAAAAGTGGCTAACCAGCTCCCCTTAGAGTGGTGGGCACCAACCTAAGCATGAGAGATAAGTGCACTAACAATCACACTACTCCCACGCCAGTTCTGGAAGTTAATTCATTCATAAATTATATGAACTGTTATCTGTGGTGCTGGAACTGTGCCGACAGTTATCCTTAATAGTGTTCTTGTCTGATACCACAGGAGAGAACGTGATGGCAACTCTCGTAGTTCTCGCCAGCAGCTCCAAGCTTACCAATCCTGGAGAAGATAGACATGGCTCCATGGTTTTCTTTGACTACCTCGGTTTCTTCATGGTAGCTTACCCCAAACGTATGGCCACCATACTCAACTGGACAACCTCTCTATATGTTTACGTGGCCTTTGTTAAGAGGATGTTGAGGGAAGGAGCATCAGGTAAGGCTTTATAGCATTTGGTCATTTACATATGGTCACATGATCATACAGGTAAGTTACATGGTTGGACCAGTCACTTTGGTATGTTTACTCTGTCTGATATCACCATCATCTTGTCTTGTTGCTGTTGAACTTTCATTCTTTTTTTTCCTTCTTGCTCTTGAATGGCCTTGTTCACTAGTTTCTTTTACCAGCTGTCAGCTGTCTCAGGTCATTGATATCGTTGCCTCCTGATTTGATGTCTTCAGGCTTTTAATGCTTCTCATGATGTTGTCATTGTCAGATGAAAATAGATGAGGTGTCAGGACACACCCTCATCTTACATCTCATCTTATCTCTTGATATTTGCCTATGTCTTTGTTCACTCTTATAGAAGCTCTTTGATTCCAGTACATATTCTTAATAATCTCAGCTGGGAAATAGAAAGGGAGAAGCGAAGGCTAGGCCATAAAGAGAGTTTATTTTGTGCCTACAGAAATAATAGAAGTTCAAGTGTTTAGGAACAAGAACACAAGACAGAAGGTGCAAAACCACAAGCAGAAGCAGAATATCCCACGCCAAGTCACCGTTTATGAAAGTGAAAAAAAAAAACATACTACGCAGCAAAGCTCTGTCAGTGAATACCAAAAAGAGAGCTGTTCATTGCTACATCGAAGTCATGTTGTTATGTGGATGTGAAGCACGGACATTAGCCAAGAGCACCCAGAATCTGCTGGGAGCAGCAGAGACGTGCTTCCTAAGAGGAAGGATGAGAATGCCGTGGACTGCCAAGAAAACAAACGAAGAGGTTCTAAGTGAGGATGGGCAAAAGAGAGAAATTATGGCAACATTCAGAACACGGCAATCTAGATTTGTAGGACATGTTTTGAGAAGAGGCAAACTGGAACGCCTAACGACAACAGGAAAACTGGAGGGAAAAAGGGACAGAGGAATGCAAAGAAACGAGATACTTGACTGACTAAAAGAGTGGCACGGAGCATGACACATCTTATAGAAAGAGGAAAGGACAGGTGGTTATAGAAATCAGTGATGACCAACACCCTGATTGGCATTGATCAGAGAGAGAAAGGGAGAAATGATGAATGTATGATAATGATGATGATGAATATAACTTCTTGTGATTGTTCACTTTATTTCTTTATGTGACCCAGAAATACTTTTGACATATTATCTTTCGTTACTTTCCGCAGGCGCAGGAAGTTTGCTAAAACAGATGGTGGGAGCTTTACTGGTGACATTCCTGACGTGGCTCATCACCCTCCTTGTCCCCATAGCAATGGCCTTGTTCTTGGCAGCCATTGGCCACAGTCTCAGCTACTACACGCACAACTTGAACATCATCTGGCTCTTTATGCTTCCTGCTGTTACTGTGGCACTTTCATTCCATCTGTGCTTGAAGAAGACTGTCTTCAAGGTAAGAATATTGTCAGAAGACTGTTTTCGAGGTAAGAATATTGTCAGAAGACTGTTTTCGAGGTAAGAATATTGTCAGAAGACTGTTTTCAAGGTAATAATATTGTCAGAAGACTGTTTTCAAGGTAAGAATTTTGTCAGAAGGCTGTTTTTGAGGTAAGAATATTGTCAGAAGACTGTTTTCAAGGTAAGAATATTGTCAGAAGACTGTTTTCGAGGTAAGAATATTGTCAGAAGACTGTTTTCGAGGTAAGAATATTGTCAGAAGACTGTTTTCGAGGTAAGAATATTGTCAGAAGACTGTTTTTGAGGTAAGAATATTGTCAGAAGACTGTTTTTGAGGTAAGAATATTGTCAGAAGGCTGTCTTCAAGAATTTTGTCAAAAGGCTGTCTTCAAGAATTTTGTCAAAAGGCTGTCTTCAAGAATTTTGTCAAAAGGCTGTCTTCAAGAATTTTGTCAAAAGGCTGTCTTCAAGAATATTGTCAAAAGGCTGCCTTCAAGAATATTGTCAAAAGGCTGCCTTCAAGAATTTTGTCAAAAGGCTGCCTTCAAGAATATTGTCAAAAGGCTGCCTTCAAGAATTTTGTCAAAAGGCTGCCTTCAAGAATTTTGTCAAAAGGCTGTCTTCAAGAATTTTGTCAAAAGGCTGCCTTCAAGAATTTTGTCAAAAGGCTGTCTTCAAGAATTTTGTCAAAAGGCTGCCTTCAAGAATATTGTCAAAAGGCTGCCTTCAAGAATTTTGTCAAAAGGCTGTCTTCAAGAATTTTGTCAAAAGGCTGCCTTCAAGAATTTTGTCAAAAGGCTGCCTTCAAGAATATTGTCAAAAGGCTGCCTTCAAGAATTTTGTCAAAAGGCTGTCTTCAAGAATTTTGTCAAAAGGCTGCCTTCAAGAATTTTGTCAAAAGGCTGCCTTCAGGGTAAGAATATTTTCAAAAGGCTGTCTTCAAGAATTTTGTCAAAAGGCTGCCTTCAAGAATTTTGTCAAAAGGCTGCCTTCAGGGTAAGAATATTTTCAAAAGGCTGTCTTCAAGCTAAAAATATTGCCATCATACTGCCTTCAGCAGTCTGCTGACATCCAGGCAATTATGTATATACCTCATCCATTCTCTGTAGCTGATTAGCAGAAGTGACAGAGTGTTAGCGCTAGCAAGGAACTATTCTCTACACCAGATACCCAGGCAGAGCAGGATACCTGAACAGATTGGACCCCCCACAGTTCAGACATGATTATACTGAGGCTGACTATGCAAATCCAGTTTTGGAGGAAAAACTTACTTAGTAAATTGATGCTTGGCAAATCCTACAAACTTCCAACATCTGATTCAAGACCATCTTTTGAGATAGAAAAAAGAAACATTTGTTTTAAACAGCTTTACTGCATATTCAGACATACACTGCACAGTAACCTAGAAACTTTGTATAAATCTGATGGATCTTTGGGTATGTGAAAGTGGATGTTTTTCATGTGGAAATTACTCTGCTTATTTTAATGTAGTATCCATCATCTTGTCTTGTTGCTGTTGAACTTTCATTTCTTTTTTTCCTTCTTGCTCTTGAATGGCCTTCTTTGAAGGGCTGTCAGCTGTCTCAGGTTATTGATATCGTTGCCTCCTGGTTTGATGTCTTCAGACTTTTAATGCATCTCATGATGTTGTCATTGTCAAATGAAAATAGTTGAGATGACAGGACACACCCTCATCTTACATCTCATTTTATCTCTCGATATTTGCCTATGTCCTTGTTCACTCTTATAGCTGCTCTTTGATTCCAGTACATATTGGATGAGGATTTGGAGAAGACAGTCTTAGAAGGGTACATAGTGGAAAAAAGAAAGAGAGGAAGACCAAGACGAACATGACTGCAAGACATCATTGATGATCTGCGAATGGATGCATCAGCACAGAACATCTTGCTTACAGCTGAGAAGCCTACAGGAGAGCTGTTAGGGAGGCCTACAGGAGACCTGTTAGGGAGGCCTATTGGAGAGCTGTTAGGGAGGCCTACAGGAGACCTGTTAGGGAGGCCTACAGGAGACCTGTTAGGGAGGCCTACAGGAGAGCTGTTAAGGAGGCAAAGTTCTGCAAGGGACATGCAAATGACTGACTGCTCCATCATCAGACTGGTATGTGCACATGGAACAACTAATAGTAAGCTGAGAAATGAGTGCTACAAAATGAGACACTAAACTGGGAAATGAGTATTTCACCATAAGATACAAAACTGGGAAACGAGTATTTAAAAAATAATGCAATCATCACTGAAGATCCCTACATTGTAACTGTTGTGATATTAATATTTGGCCACGTGTTACTTATGGTAGTGGAACCTGTTGAGAAGACTGCATTGTTGTATCTGCTCAAGGGGGATAAGATTTATTGTAAAGAATTTCTTTCGGACAGATGCACGGAAGTCCTAAAACAGCATCAAATATTTCACAAAGTTTTGGGTAATAATAACTTTTCTTAGTTTTGCCATGGTATCCCAGCAGAAAGAAGGGCATTGAATATGTAAGTATTACATACAGTTTGTAACTAAGCCAAAAGAAGGCTTTGTAGATATTACTTAACAACTTGTCTCATACAGCTAAAAAAAGGATAATATATATTCTGTGAATATTAGCTCCACCTCTCAGCTTCCCTACAACTGAGGCAGCAGATATAAATATAGACCTTTTAAACGATCGCCACACTGGAAGTTTAACAATACACTTCTCCAAAATCAACAATTTGTAGACAACATAACACAGATTATCCACGCTTTCACAGACGACTTACCCACACACAACATTCAACAACACTGGGAAATGCTGAAGATCACAATAAAGAAAGAGCACAGATACTCTCAACCCAGATATACAGAGAAAGACTGCAACAGGAGAAAATAATTGAAGACGCAATCAGACTAACAAAGCAGGTAGACAAAAACTCACCAAATATACTAGCACTACAAGAAGAACTTGACAAACATAGACAGCACAGATTTCAAGGCGCACTGCTGAGAACTAGGCTCAACACTATCATGCAAGAAACACCTACCAAACAGTACTTAGGGATAGAACAAAACATTCAACGCAACAGACAAATAGGCAAGATAATAGATCTAAATGGCAACAGACAAACGGACACACAAAACATAGCGCAAGCCTTCAGAGAATATTACAAAAATCTATACACTAAGGAAAAAACAGAAACTCATACACAAGACAAATACATGCAATATACTAACAAACTCTGTGACACAGACAGACAGGCACTTGATACACCACTTACATTAGAAAATTTAACACACGCAGTGCAAGGGTTGCACAAAGACAAGTCACCAGGACCAGATGGTCTCACAGCAGAGTTCTACCAACACTTCTTTCCTATCTTAGGTCCTCTCCTCTTACTTGTTTTCACAGAAACTTTTGAACGCAAAAAACTCCCACCCAGCCTGAACCTATCATATGTTACACTCATACCAAAAGACAAATCAGACCGGTTCTCAAGTGCCAGGCGGCTTGTGTCATCTGCGTGACATTGTTTAATGGCTGTTACCAGAAAATCAGATTTGCCTCTGTGGTTGGGGCCATTGAAATATTTGGGACTGGTTTCGAAGCATGCTGGGTGATGTCGTATAGATGTTTTTGCATGCGGTCCCCTAATCTGAGGCCAGTCTCACCGATATATGTTATCCGCATCTTTTGCACACGATGACATATACCACATTTCGGGACTCGCATGTGAATCCCTCATGAAGAGTGAGGATAGTTTTGGGAAAGGTGATTGTTTTCGTTTCCAAATACAGGGCAGGTAACGCAGCGGGGGCGGTTACATTTTCTGGTGCCAACATACTTAAGGCTCTGCTTCAGTGGCTGTGGACGAGGATGTCCTTAAGGTTTGGCTCACGTTTGTATGCCAATAGGGGTGCTTCAGAGAAAATGTTACGAGTGTCGGAGTCGAGTTGGATTATCGGCAGATGACGATAAAGGATTTTCTTAACCATCTGACCACAGAGGCAAATCTGACTTTCTGGTAACAGCCATTAAACAATGTCACGCAGATGACACAAGCCGCCTGGCACTTGAGAACCGGTGCATTCAAAATTATGGGACGCTGGAACCACATGGGTTAAACTCGCTGTTTAGTTATACGTAACATCATCTTCTTCAATCATTATAGTACCTCTCCACTAAATCCACCCCTTTTTACTTTTCAAACTTCCTCACAGCATCACTCTGCAACCCCGCTATTTTCTCAGCAACCCCTCTTCTCTGCAACATCTCTCCCCAATCACCTGTTTCAAATTCTCCTAGCTAGGCCAGTGCGTCACTCTCTCTCCCCTCCCGGTTCCCCATCCACCACTCCCAGTTACAACCCACCGACCACATGTCACAGGTCTCTATTTAAACAATTTCCACGTCCTACCAGATCCATTCCTGACACACACCGCCAGACAAGCCACACCTTATTTACAGCTAAGTACTTTTTTTTTTTTTTTTACAGTATTCATGTAAATCTATACTTTATCTCCTCTCCCTATTTCTTCGTCCTGTATGTTTTTGTATGATTAAGGCTCACGCCGAAACGTCACAACTTTGTAATCGTTAAGTAATAAAGCTGCTCCTACTTTTTTCCAATTTTATACATTCTAGTATCACAGCTTTACTGCAGTGTTTAGTGTATAGTTGTATACTTATACACCAATTATTGTGCTTAATGTAGACAACAAGATCCTTACAAAGGCACTAACCAACAAGCTAAAACCATTCATGGCCAAACTCATACACGAAGACCAACAATGTAGTGTAGAAAACAGAAATATACATCAACACACACATTTCATACGAGACTTCATATGAGACTTCATACACTACATGCACATAAAAGACTGCCAGTCGTCAATTCTTTCTCTAGATCAAGAGAAAGCTTTTGATAGAGTGTCACATCAATACTTACACAAGACACTACTCCACTGTAACATAGGGAATTACTTTAGAGAATGGATCAACATTCTCTATGTCAAGCCTGAAAGCAAGATCTTAGTAAACCATACGCTTACAGAGACTTTCAGGCTAACTAGATCTGTTAGGCAGGGCTGTCCCCTCTCTCCTTTACTGTACGTACTCACTCTAGAACCACTTCTAGAGAAAATCAGACAGGACAAAACAATCCAAGGTACTTTCATACCTGGGAAGGGAGATAGGAAGTTGCTTACGTATGCAGACGACACTATCTTCTTTCCAGAAACAGACAGATCAATAGCGAACATTCTAGAGACATTCACAGAGTTTGGCAAAGCTAGTGGAGCCAAATTAAACATACAAAAATCAGTAATAATGGGGGTAGGCAAATGGCGGAATAAAAAGGATTTTCCCTTCTGCCTCACACACACAGACAACATAACACTTTACGGCATTACTTTCTCGTCACACCCAAATAAAATGCACAAATCCACATGGGACAAACTTGTCGCACAAATCACAGACATGCTGAACAGGTACAAATATAAAACCACCATGATATTCGGTAGAAGCATAGTAGTGAACACTTACATCATTCCAAAAATAATATACATAGCCACAGTACTAGACCCTCCACAACAGATAATGCACGAAATCAACAAACAGATCAGACATTTCATCTTCATAAACACTATACGCAGCATTAAACATACAACTCTCATACAAGACAAATTGCACGGAGGAATCGCCCTACAAGACATACAAACAAAGATCCAAGCACTCAGGATCAGCCACTTGGGCCGCATCATCAAACACCCAAAACAGCCCGCACTAGCCCACTATTATGTGGGACTCAGAATATCAAATCTACTACCACCAAACAACTCACAGCCACACCACTTCGGCACGCTGCCAGCATTCTACAAAACCTGTATTCAGGCCATCCAAGGAAACGAAACACTCATACACCATAAAACAAACAGCATCTACAAACATTTAGTCAGAAATCAAGCATCCCCACTACACCTCAGAATCATGAGAAGTCAGAGATACGCCATTTTTGACTTCAAGGAAACATTTACGAATCTACACGTGAAGAACATCACACCGAAAGCAAGAGAAATTACATGTAGGCTTATTTACAACATGACACCCACCACACAGAGAGCAGCACACAGATCCAGACAGACCGTACCATGTCAACTGTGCAACAACAACATACAAGAAACAGAAGAGCACATATTTTACACATGCAGCACAATCACACCCAGTATAGCAACACTACAGAAAACACTAGAAGCACACACAGCACGAAAGATAGACATATATAAAACAATTATGTTAAATATTATCCCTGTGACTCAATTGGACACACACACCAAGTTACTGGCCCTGCTCGCAGAGTTCAGGCACTTGGTGTGTACGTGCAGGAACAAAGCTAGATTTAAGTTCGGCACGTTTAGTCCCAACATTTTTAGGGATCTGTTTCGACAAAGGGAAATGAAAATCATGACGTGCTGTAAACTGACATGAAATAAAACTTTGACAGTAGCGAGCGCATAAGAGAGAGAGAGAGAGAGAGAGGAAGGAGGGAGAGAGAGTGAATCGCAAATGCTCGTATGAAGAATGCTGATTTATATCCAAAATATTCACTGCTTCATTGTTACTGGAATAACCTTACACTCCTTGTGAATTTCTTATGTATATTTTTACATTGTCACACCTGTTTCTTCAACAAATGTTATTAGACGGGATTAGCCTAGAACCAACAAACTGACCAGACAATGAGCACAGACAGCGACACGACAATAGAGATAAAAACAAGCCCACTCACGGTACAAAACAAAGCCCTGACGCTATAGCAAGCCTGTGAGAGAGAGAGAGAGAGAGGGAGAGAGAGTGGGTGTGTGTGTGTGTCATACTTTTACTGTACACTTTTGTTTTCACATTTTATGTATAAAGTATTAACTTTATCATACTCCACGCTATCACCTCATGGTTTGTAAAAGCCCACCATTTCATTATTTCACCCCACGGGCAGTCATCCCCATTTCACACCATTTCAGTTGAATATGAAATTGTTTATAAAAAAAAAATCTGTTCTTATCAATCCATTGTTACTGGAACAACCTTACACTCCTTGTGAGATTCTTATGTATATTTTTACAATGTTACACCTGTTTCTTCAACAAATGTTATTAGACGGGATTAGCCTTGAAGCAACAATCTGACCAGACAATGACTGCCAGACAGGATTAACTCTTGACGCGACAGACTGACCAGCAGACATCTCTACCCTCGAGGGGGTTTAAGATAACATGTCAGCCAAGTTTGAAGATAAACAAGGCACAGCGGCGCAGACAGCGACACGACAACAGAGATAAAAACAAGCCCACGACGCCTTTTTTATCACCCCATCCCACGATACAAAACAAAGCCCTGACGCTATAGCAAGCCTCTGTGAGAGAGAGAGAGTGTGGGTGTGTGTGTGTGTGATAATATTACTGTACACTTTTGTTTTCACATTTTATGTACAAAGTATTAACTTTATCATACTCCACGCTATCACCTCATGGTTTGTAAAAGCCCACCATCTCATTATTTCACCCCACAGGCAATCACCCCCACTTCACATCATTTCAGTTGTATATGAAATTGTTGATTGTTGAATGAAAATAAAGTTGTTAAAAAAAAAAAAAGCAGATATAAATATTACTTACAGTTTGTAACTAGGCCAAAAGAATGGCAGTGAGCAGGTTACGAATATTACTTCCAGCCTGTCATGTGATCACATAGATGTCACATCTTACAGGGCACAGATCCTGCAAATGTGGTGGTCATGCTACAGGAGACTAATTTGATGTTGTGGTCCGTGGTCCTGATGATCATGACATTCTATGACATCATGTCCGCTTTCCTACCCCTGCTGTTCATATTGTGGCCAGCCTTCTTTTACACGATCTTGGAAGTGTTGGGGCTAAAGCCTACAAGTGAGTTAATTTTATTAGTTAAAAAATTTGTGTTTGTTTTTACTGCCATCAGTCCACGCAGTGTCCTGTATTCGTGTTATTTTCATGTGTACATCTTGATCTCTTTTAATACACTGATATTCATGTGTATGGTATGCAGTAAATATAGAATCAAAGTTTGTCAGAATCTGAAAACTTTGTTTCATGAATACATTTTTTAAAAAAAAATATTTTTCCATGTATATTGAATTTACTGAACACCTTAGCCAAAGAAGGTTTCACAAACAGTTACAATCTTGAGGAAGCTGAATCTGTGATAAAAATAAAATTCAAAAACCAAACGGGCATAAGAATATCCTGGCCACCAGAAAAGTGACGCTTACTACCAGCTCAGCAGAGAGAAGAAACTGATCATTTCTCACCCTGCATTGGTCACAGTAGGCTGAAGTGCCACTTCTCCAGCAGGCTCAAGACCGGCCAGAACCTGGCATGATGACAGGAGAACAGTGTTCTGCAGGCCTGCCCATGAGGTGCAGAGAAAACAGGCGTAGCCAGCACTTGTATAGGTTAAAGAAAAGCTTTATGGGGATGTACACAAACTCCAGCTGACCAGCCATTACTTCAAAAGTATACAAACTGACATTTGAGAATGATAGAAGAAGAAGAATTTACTGAAGAATACCTGTGAAAACTGTTGTTATCATTGTTATTATTATTGTGATTATTATTATTCCACTTCAGGTCTGCTGTTTAATTTGCTGGCCTCGTTCATCCCAAGTTTATACCTGGTGTACGTTTCGTACTCGCTGTTTGTCTTCCTTATCCCAGTCATGGGGCGGACAGGTTTAGAAACTTCACCTGACCTGTACATAGCAACCCTGGCAGGTCTACCTGTTATGGTCTGTCTACCTTATCAGGTAATCATAACTCGACATCACGGAGTCATTATTTTATTGTAATCCAAATGTACTACTTTTATCCTTGAGATAGATGCAATGACCATCTGCTTTATCCTTTTTGTACAGTGATGAGGATAATGAGATATCATTACTTTTATTTTCTCCCACAGCAATACACAAGAAAATAGAACAATTTTTCCCCAGCAGCGCTGCAGAGTCGGGCTTCTTAATAAGATCCACCATGAAAGGAACCTTATAAATTATCTTATTTACTAAATGGTATGCTATATTACCAGGGAATACTGCAAGGGTCTTGACCAGCCCTGATATTTCATTGCAAGTGATTGTTTCATCAGAACCAAATGTGAGATACATTTTGAAGCTGTCTGAAAAATCTGCCATGGGTGGTATATTGATCACCAGCAGGACAAGAGTTGACCACATTCCTGGCTCTGACACCAGGCTGTTGTGGTACTTCAGGGCCACCTGGATAAGAAATGTTACAGATTGTTATGATGATTGCCAAAAAGTTACCCTTGTAGGTCCGCTCTGACTCAGACTCCATTGTAGGATCCAATTCAGTGTTAGGAAAGCCACCATCTTGTGTCCTCTTCACACTTAGGAAAGCCACCATCTTGTGTCCTCTTCACACTTAGGAAAGCCACCATTTTAAGTCGCCTCCAAATGTTAAAAACTCACTGCCTTAGGTCCAGGCCAGATATAGGATAGCCACTGTGCTAGATCTACTATAATTTTAGAAAAGCCACTCTGACCCACAACACATCAGCATGTACAAGGGCAAGCTACAGCCCATGAGGAGTGGACAAAATTTGTTCCTGTCTTGCAAGACACCACTAGGTGCACTGGGTGATTGCTATGGTATCCACTATCCATGAATGTGGATTAATGGGTAGGTTATAGTCCACCATTCCCCTCCCCCAGTCTGAACTGGCTCTTGTTTTCAAGATCTTCTTCTTCATCACATTGACAGGTGCAAAGAACATAATTCGTAGTTTCATTTTAAAACCTGTAAACTGAGTTTAAACAGCTGAGTAACAGTTGATGATCGGTCACATGATGAGAAGAAATAGTCAGAAAATCACAAAACAAGCTGTCAAGTGGAACACAACAGGCTGAAGAAAAAGAGGTCAGCCACGTGAAACTCGAGGACACTGTTAAGAGAGGTGAAATTAGTAGGCATAAAATCCTTTGATGAGGTTGAAAAACTCGCCGAAGACAGGAAAACCTGGCAAACTTCCATGCGACCCCTATGTGACGTTTGATGGCACGGGAAGAGTGTGAGATGTAAGAGCAGTTGAATCAAAGAGACATTTCATTTTGAAGATCGTAAACATGCTGTATCCATGTGTGTACTATTGTAGTGTAAGTGAACAGTTTAATCTGCTATGTCAAAAGACTAATTTGTTTCTCTTTACAAGTTACATGTTACTCAAAGCTTGAGACCGCTGTAACGTTCATAGTTTGTATCAGAAACTGGATTCAACTATCAGAGATAGAATACAGTGATGAAATAACACTACAAAAAAGAAAACTGAAAAATGAATTAATTCTTATGGGAAAAACTCATTCCATCAAGTTCTGAGAGTGTGCTGATACATACGAGCCACCCTTTTTATTGGGCTCATCTGTTGTAGATTTTGGAGTTACGTTATATTGGGGAGAGAAGTCTAGGATAAGCTGGATTTGTTGCTTGCAGGTAATCTTTTATTGCTTTTATTTGAAGCCACTCAAGTTATTCGTGTGTTACTGTGTGGTAAGTTTAGCTCTTATTGACTCTCATGAGTTTACATTTAAGATGACACATTGCACTTGTCACTTATCATCATCACACTCTAAATGAGTATCATTCTAATGTCACTTTAAATTGTCACACTCTAAACTATCATCCTGATGCCAGTCACCACACTTGAATTGAGCAAATATCCACAGATTGGCTTTGTCTACACTCACAGCCGAGTTACTGGGGTCATCACCACTACCGTTGCTGTAATTCTGCTGGGGTTGACTGCGGTCATTTTCACACCTGCTGGATTCCCGTACTCGTACAACCCGCTAGATGCTTCTCCACAGAGGGTGCTTTTGGTGGTATGTACTTGCATACGGCAATTACAAAAGCTGCGGTATTCTTTATAACAGAAAAAAGATGTACAGCACGCCATCGTTAAAACTATTTAAAGCAAAAGTAGAAACAGCTTTATTAATTAACAAATTATTAATTAACAAACACACAGTTGTAACATTTTGGTTTACACTGTAATCATACAAAAACACACAGGACAAAGAAATAGAGAAAGAAGATAAAACATACATTCACATGAATAGCATACAAAAATAAGAATAGAAATAAAATAGTAGAAAAAAGTGGGACCACTTAGCTGTGACTAGTGAGAGTGGAGTATTGTGAGTTATAGAGACTTGTGAGATGTGATAGGTTGGTAGTAAAGAGGGGGTGGGGAAAATGAAAAGGAGAGATAGGGATACAATGATAATCAAGCTAAGAAAAGGGAAGGTGGGTAGTACAGTAAGGGTTAAAGATGAGGAAGAGATGAGGACTTAGTATAGTAAGGATTAAAGATGAGGAAGAGATGAGGACTTAGTATAGTAAGGGTTAAAGATGAGGAAGAGAGGAGGACAGTATAGTAAGGGTTAAAGATGAGGAAGAGAGGAGGACTTAGTATACTAAGGGTTAAAGATGAGGAAGAGAGTAGAACTTAGTACAGTAAGGGTTAGAGATGAGGAAGAGAGGAGAACAGTAAGGGTTAGAGATGAGGAAGAGAGTAGAACTTGGTACGGAGGGAATATGATTGTGGAGGAAGAGAGGGTTCAGTGTAACTGAACGTTAAGTTCAAACCCTGTAGTTCCAGTGTCCTAAATGTAATGTGTGTCAAGTGCCAGGTGTCTTCTGTCGTCATTGTTTGACAGCTGTTACTAGAAGATCAGTCTTGCCTCTGTGGCTGGGGCATTGAAGTAATTAGAGAATGGCTGAGAAGCATGCTGGGAAATGTCATAAAGATGTTTGTGCAGGTGGTCACCCAGTCAGAGCCTAGCCCCATGACTGTCCTCGTGCTAAATGAGGGATTCTCATGTGAGTCCCACAGTGTAATAATATATGCCATTTTGTGCAAACAGTGTAGGATAACTTGCCTGGAGAGAACATATATCACCAGTAAACTCAGAGCTCCATTGAGTCTAGTTATTAACTGACATAAAGTACACTGATGTTTTGTGTCATTCATTATTATCATTAGATGGTGTGCTAGCAGCCATTGGTGATCATTCATTTTCATTTGTGTTGACTAAAGTGTCTCTAACAGATTTTGTTGCTTTGTTTTCCTGCAACCAACACTTACTTCTTTCTTTCTTTCTTTCTTTCTTTCTTTCTTTCTTTCTTTCTTTGCTCCTATTCCTGTTGCTGTCAGTTTTCTGGTGATTGTCAGGTTGTCTAAATTCTTTCTTCTCGTGACATTTCCCCCAAATTTTTTTTCATTTTCTTACCGTTTTAATCAGAGTGTGGTGTCCTTGTTTTGTGCCGTTAGTTGTCTTTATGAGGACACTTTAGAAGAAAAAATAAAGATGCTTATTTATATATATATTTTTTTGTTTAAAGCACTGTGATCGCAGATTTCACTCATATAATGGACAAGTGACTTCCAAGGATGCTTACCTTTGGTATAAACCTTTGGACTATCATGGGGGAAGTATGCTGGAAAGTCATGTCCCTGAAGTGTTTGCAAAGGCCAGGAAAGCTACCTGCGATGGTGTTTACTGTGGACGACCGTATTTGTATCCAGCTTTATCACAAGTCGATGCACGGTAGTAAAATAGGCATAATTTTGCTGATAGCATTTGCATCTTTTCCAAATAAACCTGTTTTGCCAAGTAGGCTGTCAGATAATATTTATTCAGCCAGATGTATAATGTCAGCTTTAACCTGGCAGGCTTTTAAATGTCTTTCACTTTGAATGAAAACAATGTTTAGACCTACTGTCATTTGGCTTGGAATGTTTTTGTAGAAGTGGATATATTAGTGTATCTATAACAGTCTACATGGTTGGCTTATGCTGTTTGGTGAATACATTTTGAAAAGTGGCCTTTGTGGATTAGTATCTGCCATTTACATTACATTCTTAGGTGGACTGAACCAGAAATGCTACTTTTCTGTGCTACTTTCCACTTCTGCTTTTATTCTCCCTCATGTATACATGAACAAAATTCCCTTTTCTGCCATCCTCACTCAGAGGTCCTTTTGGCCCTACAAAAAGCCCACCAGATGGTTTGTGTTATACTGCTCTAGTGCGCCTCATCTTGCAGGCATATATTCTCTGTCTTCAGAGTTATTTCCCCCTAACACAGTAATCGAGTGTGTGAAAGTCAAGTTAGTAATTCACTTTCACTCCCTGTCCTTGATAAGGCAGCTGACTGTTCACTACACTACTCCTGCATTAACTCTTTGTATACTGGGGGGTTTTTCCCCTCAAAATACCAAGGGGGGTAAATTTCACAATGTGAAATGGGATGGTTGTCACATTTAAAAGAATGACAAAGGCATAATCTCATTTGTAGTATTACATATTATACATTAGTTTAAACAGGAAAATTGTATTTTGTTTTTCTAATAAAATTGTTAGTATGTTATTAGCATACAACAGAAAAAAAGAGCTAAGAACTGAGAAGAAAGAATGGAAAATGAAGAAACTGGAATAATGTTGTTTTTTTTTTTTACTTACCCCTCAAGTCAATCCACTGTAGTTGGTCAGATAATTCCATAGTGAATAAAAATGTACACAAACACCTTTTCTTCACATATCTTCTAAAATTTACATGAAAACATACACTAATTATGCATTTACAGTAAATTAAAAACACCAAGTGGGTAGGTAATATTTACATGAAAACAAGTAAGTGAGCAACGACTAATATTTACCAGACAACAGGCCATTGTGTTTTTGTTTTGTTTTTAATTTGAAGCATTCTACAACATTTAATTGTTTAAATGACACAATCTCCAGCATTACCTACTGTGATATTACAGCTAGTACTAGCAAAAAGCTGAGAAGTAGTACCACCAGCTACCCTTCTAGCACGTTTTGCTGCTGACCAAAAAAAAACATCATCCTCATCCTTTGAATCAGCCACGTGGGTCCGATAATTCAAAATCTCTACTACTGCATTCTTTTCACTGCAGTCTAGAAATTGTAAAATAAATTTTGAGCTTGTAATGCAGAAATACACTGCTCTGGATGAAATAAACTACCACTGGAACCTATATTTATTGATAAACAAAAATCTAGCAAGAATAAACTTAAAAAAAAAAACAGTTAAATTAACACACGACGGCTCTGTATTTCAGCTGAAACACATGCCTCATGTCGAGAAATGGATTCCGGAAGGAAGTGAACTCCTGGTTTTTAATATACTTTGATTATCTTCAAAATTAGAGAGCTACAAACTGTCATCATGCTGTGTGGAACATAGTGTTTTGAGGGGTCCATAATCCACGCACGATGCGTCACAAAGCATACAAAGAGTTAATTTGTTTTGATTAAACAGACTAAACGTTCAGTGGAAAATTTTGATTGACTTTGTATGGCAAATGTAAGCATGATTTATAAGATTACTTTCCATCTTTGTTTTATAAAATTATTTTCCTTCTTTGTTTTGTTATATCATCCCTTAACAAAGGTATTGATATCATCCCTTAACAGAGGTATTGATATCATCCTTTAACTGAGGTATTGATTCTTGTTTTTGCTGCTGATGTCATGATGGAAGTTTTGAAACACAGACTTGAGTTGGAATGGGGTGTAAGCAGAATAAACTGGCTCGCCAGCAGGCTCCATCGCCCAAGGAGCACTGTTCCCGGCGTCATTAGCCAAAGCTAAAGTAATGCAGCTCTACAAGTGTTGTGGGAAGATAAAACAGGGTCTTGTCCAGCTCTTGTTTGCTGGCTCTTATAGCTAAAACATTGCTCAGTCACAGATGTCTTTGTTTATAGTTTCAGGCTCTATTTTGCTAGACTTGACAGTTGTCAGCATCCTCTAGAATAGTTCTCTTTGTTCTCAGATCACAAAGCTTAATGTTTAGAACTGAGTACCAAAGTTCATTTTTGCTGCATTTATTTATTGGTAGGAAGACCTATGATTTCCCAGCATCCCACTTGAATCTAAGTCATGTGAATGTGGAGCAGAATGGACGAACAGTGCTGAGTGACTCCGAAGTCAGGCTGAGTTTCAATATATCAGGTGAAGCTGTTGCTTCTGCTATATTTCATGAAGTTTTTCTGATTGTGTTTGGTATTTTACAGATTTTTTGGAACCAGAAGGCTTCCTCTTCAGTTTTTGAAGATAGATGATGATGATCATGATCATGATGATGGCTGATTTTCTTTCCATTCCTTGTATTCTGCAATATACATAAGAAGATAGGATGATATCCTTTCAACAGGTTGCGAAGGCCAGGCTTCTAAATAAGCAGTAACATTTGAGGGATCATGCTGACCCCATTTAAGCTTATTACCAGGAATGTAGGGTCTTGACTGGCCATGGTTTGTTTGCCTGGGTATCAGATTAGACATCACTTCTTCATTTGTTGTGCTGTGAATATAAACTACTTGTCTGCTTTGTTGTGAAAGTAAACTCCTTGTCTGCTGTGCCTTGAATGTAAACTACTTGTCTTCTGTGTTGTGAAAGTAACTACTTGTCTGCTTTGTTGTGAAAGTAAACTTCTTGTCTGCTGTGCTGTTAATGTAAACTACTTGTCTGCTATGCTGTGAATGTAAACCACTTGTCTGCTGTGCTGTTAACGTAAATTACTTGTCTGCTGTGCTGTTAATGTAAACTACTTGTCTGTTGTGCTGTAAAACACAGCATAAAGATATGTATGTAAGAGATGGGTAGACAGTATAAAGACATGTGTGAGGCAGTAGACATTTTAAAGACGTGTGTATGAGAGGGGAAAACAGTATAAAGACACATATGAGCAAGCAATGTAACCTAAACTGACTGAAGTTTACCACACAAACATACATATGGGAACAGAGTAGATTCCAGAGACTATGCTCCAGCAGTTTCCAGTATACAATAGTCTACATGTCCATACCTGACCATAAGGTGTAGATCTTGAGTCAGAACTAGCCTACATGTCCATACCTGACCATAAGGTGTAGATCTTGAGTCAGAACTAGCCTACATGTCCATACCTTGACCATAAGGTGTAGATCTTGAGTCAGAACTAGCCTACATGTCCAGAGTTGACCACAAGGTGTAGATCTTGAGTCAGAACTAGCCTACATGTCCAGACCTGACCACAAGGTGTAGATCTTGAGACAGAAGTGGCCTACATGTCCAGACTTGACCACAAGGTGTAGATCTTGAGACAGAAGTGGCCTACATGTCCAGACTTGACCACAAGGTGTAGATCTTGAGACAGAAGCTGCATGTCTCAGAACTTTCAAAAAACTCTGGGCTCCACTGTGGTGACATGGTTGCAGATTTAGCATGATCTGGGATTTGATCTCTATGGAAGAAGGAGAATGTAATGAGGGACATATGTAAAGTTGCAACTGAAGGTTTGACTCACTTTGCTAAGATTATTGTGTGATATTTTACTGAATTTTGCCACTTTGCTTGATATTTATAATGTTTTCATAATTTGTTTTCATGCTGCTTTTGTACTGTTTTCTGTAGGACCAAGCCACATTACCATCTTCATCTCGGGGCTGCCACTGGTAAACGTTAAAAGATGGTCCTGCGGACACAATTTTCCTGTGGAAATTTTCACAGTGCCTTATATCCAGTATCCAACTTATTTCATCTACTACTCTCATGCTAATCCACCAAACACAACTTGGCTGTTTTCTCTGGATGTTCAGGTTGTTTCAGAAAAATTGTTTTCTCTGTTTTTTCAGTTGGCTCTGTCAACTGTATGGGAGTAAAACTGATGACTTTTTTTATTTGTTTAAATATGCATGCTGAATTTTTGCATTGAATATCACATTCTCTGTTAAAAGCACTGACAGTTATATAAATGGTATGCTTTGATGTGCCTTACCTCACAGTTAGATATTCTGTTTTTAAAGCCAAGTTTCATAACACTTGGTGTATCAGGTATCTCTTTTAACAGTTAACTGGGTTAATTGAACAAGGACAGCAGGAGATGGTAATTCACTAAAGACTGCTGTATTTTAAACTTTGCAGTCCCTACCACAGTTTTTACTTGGTTCTGAAATATGGTTTATGGTCTGGGTCATTGTTATTGCGCTCTGGACATGTCCATAGGTTCTCAGACAGAGAGAGAGAGACACACACACACACACACACACACCCCCATCCCATATCCATCAGCGTCCTGCGGCTGATAGTGCCTGTCCTGTGTTGGTTGACCAGTTGTTTCGCACGTCCACCTCTTGTTCCTGGCCATGCCAGTCTGTATTCTCAGCTCTCTGAGTCTGAGTAGTGATGTAGATTCACTGCCCTCGAAGTCCTTCACTCTGCCCATCTCTCTGAGCGCGTTAACAATATCAGCTCGATCCTATGGTTGTCCATCTGCAATAATGGCAGAGCCAGCCAGTCTGTCAGCTCTCTCATTTCCCTGGATGCCCGTGTGCCCAGGAACATAGATGAAGGCGACTCTGCGAGTCATTGATTCCTGCAGTGACTCGTGGCACTGCCTGCATACAGAACCTGCCTCGACCTTCCAGGTCATACTCATTGAATCACTTAGTATGTAGACATGGGTGTAGTCTTGTGATTCGAGCCAGACAGATGCTTTCGTTACTGCCATCACCTCCGTCGTCATACTGCTTGTGGTCATAGCGAAGACACCGCTGCCTTCCTGCATTGTTCTGCCCGCTGAAAGTGCTGTGAATGCCCATGCACTCCTTTGATGTTTTACAACAGACCCATCTGCGTAAATCATAACATCTGCCTCACTGGAGTTTTCACTGATGAGGATGTTGAGCTCAGCATTCACAGCAAGTTGATACTGCTCCCTGCTCTCCTGTCAAACCTGACAATGCAGGCAAAGGCGCCCCTGAATGCTGGAGGCACGGGGACCCATTCCTCGACAGAGCTGATGTTGTTGGGTTCACAGACCTGCTTGATGACATCTTCTGCACGACTCATCCGTGATTTGCCCCTCTTTAGCCTGTCACCCTTTTCTTTAAGAAGCTCATGGTACAATGGGTGTTTTTGTCTGCACTTATCTTGAGGTAAGCACGCACCCTCCAGATCTTGAGGTAAGCACTCACCCTCCAGATCTTGAAATAAACACGCACCCTCCAGATCTTGAAGTAAACACTCACCCTCCAGATCTTGAGGTAAGCACGCACCCTCCAGATCTTGAAGTAAGCACTCACCCTCCAGATCTTGAAGTAAGCACACACCCTCCAGATCTTGAGGTAAGCACTCACCCTCCAGATCTTGAAGTAAGCACTCACCCTCCAGATCTCGAAGTAAGCACTCACCCTCCAGATCTTGAGGTAAGCACGCACCCTCCAGATCTTGAGGTAAGCACGCACCCTCCAGATCTTGAGGTAAGCACGCACCCTCCAGATCTTGAGGTAAGCACGCACCCTCCAGATCTTGAGGTAAGCACGCACCCTCCAGATCTTGAGGTAAGCACGCACCCTCCAGATCTTGAAGTAAGCACTCACCCTCCAGATCTTGAAGTAAGCACACACCCTCCAGATCTTGAGGTAAGCACTCACCCTCCAGATCTTGAAGTAAGCACTCACCCTCCAGATCTCGAAGTAAGCACTCACCCTCCAGATCTTGAGGTAAGCATGCACCCTCCAGATCTTGAGGTAAGCACGCACCCTCCAGATCTTGAGGTAAGCACGCACCCTCCAGATCTTGAGGTAAGCACGCACCCTCCAGATCTTGAAGTAAGCACTCACCCTCCAGATCTTGAAGTAAGCACGCACCTCCAGATCTTGAGGTAAGCACTCACCCTCCAGATCTTGAAGTAAGCACTCACCCTCCAGATCTCGAAGTAAGCACTCACCCTCCAGATCTTGAGGTAAGCATGCACCCTCCAGATCTTGAGGTAAGCACGCACCCTCCAGATCTTGAGGTAAGCACGCACCCTCCAGATCTTGAGGTAAGCACGCACCCTCCAGATCTTGAAGTAAGCACTCACCCTCCAGATCTTGAAGTAAGCACACACCCTCCAGATCTTGAGGTAAGCACTCACCCTCCAGATCTTGAAGTAAGCACTCACCCTCCAGATCTCGAAGTAAGCACGCACCCTCCAGATCTCGAGGTAAGCACGCACCCTCCAGATCTTGAGGTAAGCACGCACCCTCCAGATCTTGAGGTAAGCACGCACCCTCCAGATCTTGAGGTAAGCACGCACCCTCCAGATCTTGATACTGTGGTTCATGGTGGGGAAATCGAGAAGGTATCTCATTGCTACACAGGAAGTGTCTCTCATACACCCCGAGATAATTCACATGGCTTCATTTTGCACCTTTTTAAGGTTTTCGACCTGAGAAAGGCTGACAATGAGGATGGGCCAGGGCGTACTCAGTGGGTGCAAGGACCAGTCCCTAGTAGAGAATATTAGTAGCCTCTGCTAAATGTTGGCAGCTGCCATGACCTTCATTGCTGATAGACCTTTGAAACTTTTGTTATCATGTGGTCAACATGTTCCTTGAAACATAGACTGCGATGAAACTTCACTCCCAAGTATGTCATCAAGTTAGTTCTGGTCATATCCTCGCCATCCAATCTCATTCATTTGCATGTCCCTTGTGGAACTTTGCCTCCCTGACAGCTCTCCTGTAGGTCTCTCGGTTGTGAGCAAGATGCCCTGCTGCTGATGCATCCATTTGCAGATCGTCAACGATGTCTTGCAGCCATCTTCGCCTTGGTCTTCCTCTTTTTTTCCCATTGTTTACCCATCCAAGACGGTCTTCTCTAGATTATCATGACGTTTAATATGTCCAAAATATTTAAGTTTCTATCTTTAATCCTCTTTACTAGCCAGCCTTCTTCAATATTAAGTTCTTGTAGTATGGATATATTTGTTCTTTTTTGTGTCCATGATATTTGAAGAACTCTTCTGTAGCATTTACATTCAAAGGCATTATGTATTTCTCAGCTGTTTTGTTAAGTGTCCAGGTCTCACAGGCATATGTTGCAATGGGAAAGATGCATCCCTTAAAAATCTTATTTTTGTAATTCTGTCTGTTCCTCTCCACAGATTCTTTAGTTGTTTTACTTTCTGAAGAGTGATAGATGTCCTCCTTTTAATTACCCTCATTGTATCTCTATTATTAGTTAGCAGTGATCCAAGATATTTAAAACTCTCCACTTCTTCCAGTTTTTCCTCATTGATACATATTTCAGCTGCCTTTTAATGTTATAGACTGAGATGACCTACTCTGATCTCTTATTCATTGTTCAGTTTACTTCTTCTTGTTCATGCACAGCTCATTGTAGTAAAGGAAAGCATTCATGTTAAAGTTGGTCTGTAAAAGTGGTTTATGAGTGGAAATGAAATAGTTTACTTTTCTTCATCTCATTGTTCTTTGTTTTACCCGCAACAGGTAGAGCGGAACAAGAACATCAACAGCTCCCTGATTAGAATGGGATTTGCTGGACATTATTTACATGGACCAAATCAGGTGAGAAGATTTACCTGCAAGGTGCAAAATTTTCTGTATATAAACCAGGTGAAAGGATTTGTCTGTCAGCAACAAAAAAAAACGACAAGGCCTCTATTCTTTGTGTGTTAGAGAGGCTGTAGATGAAATAATAGTTGGTGTGGTAGTAAATGACTTGGCCAGTGGTTCTTAATCTTTTCTTGGCCACGGAACCCTCGTACCAACCTGAGAATAGTTGTGGCCACTCATTAAAAATAAAGCAGTAAATATAACTCAGATGATGCAGACATTTTTGTGCTTGAGCTAATCCATTTGCTGGTCTATGGACCCTCCAGAAATCCTTCCATGGACACTCCCACACACCTCCCCCCCCCCACCTCCACCATGGAATTACTGTTTGTAATGTTAACAGACTTACATATGAAAGTGGTTTTTTTTTTTCCCAGACACAGATGGATTCCATTAGGTTTAGAGACACAAAAGAGGGGAGACAACCAGTTGTCAGTTGTGTTGATATCTGTGAAACTGATTAGGAGATCTCAGTTTTTTTATTTTCTTTTGATGAATCTGTCAGTCAAGAACTTGAAATACAGGAAAGAATGCTGTAAATGACAAGAAAGATAGACACAGGACTTGGCTGGACGGAGGAGAGTTTTTATCTCCACATTATGTGCCTGCCACTGGGTGCAGTGAGGATATATGATATTAATGATAATTCTTTATATAAATGTTTATAGTTACGGTCTCATCAATTCATTCATTTCTTCTCATTTGTTGTCATTCCTCTCATTTGTATGTCCTACTTTCTGTACTCATTTCTTCCTTTAATTCCAGTCTGTCTCTTATTTGTTTACACTATTCCAGTCTGTCTCTTATTTGTTTACACTATCATATATGTTTTACACTGTAGCTTTCCACAAATGTTATCATTTAATCTTTTATCTGTGCAGATAACTCCAGATATTCTGGCTTTAGAGGAAGAGTTGCCCCTCTGGATATTGACTGTCCGATGGTCAGCTACTTATGATGAGTATATTTTTTAAAAGATACAATAAAGCGGCTGGCTTTGATGCCACATAAAGTTCCCTGCATCACATGAAGTCATTGTTCCCTGCATCACATGAAGTCATTGTTCTTTTCATCACATAAATCTGTTGGTCCCTATGTCACATAAAGCTGTTGGTCTCTTCATCACATAAAGCTGTTGGTTTCTTCATCATATGAAGCTGTTGGTCTCTTCATCACATAAAGCTGTTGGTCTCTTCATCACATGAAGCTGTTGGTCTCATCACAAGAAGCTGTTGATCTCATCACATGAAGCTGTTGGTCTCTTCATCATATGAAGCTGTTATTCTCTATGTCATGTTAAGCTATCAACTGTATTCACATGAAGCTGTTGTTCCCTGCTTCACATGAATCAGCATTACATGAAGTTGCAGATGTCATCTTACAGCTCACCTCCTCCAAGCTATGTACAGTTGTATTTTGTATCCTGTCTTGTTTTATTCAATGTACATTATTATATCATTAGTTGTCTAGCAAGGATGCCTGCGTCAGTGAGTATGGTATTTAAACTGTTATGAGGGGTGATTGATAAATTCTCTGCATAAAGTACAACAGATTATTTGTGGACAACTTTTTAGGGTTATTTCTCAACATAGTCCCCTTGCAAGTTTATGCACTTAGTCCAGCGGTCCTGGAGCATACGGATCCCTTCTTTGTAAAAGTCAGCATCTTGTGCCAGTAGAAAGTGGTCTACAGCATAAATGACGTCATCATCTGAAGCAAATTTGTGACCACTGAGCTCATTTTTGAGTTTATTAAACAGGTAATAGTCCGAAGGAGCCAAACCTGGGGAATAAGGAGGATGTTCAAAGAGCAGGAAGCCGCATTCATGAATGGAAGCCACTGCCACCACTGACTTGTGAACTAGAGCATTGTCTTGGTGAAAGATGACTCCTCTCATCAATTTCCCTCGATGCTTTTCCTTCAATTTGACACGCAGTTGCTTCACAAGCTCTGGTGACCTTTCTACCCTTTTGAAGATAGTCTACCAATAGCACACCTTCTGAATCCCAACAGATGGAAGCCATCACCTTGCCTGCAGACAAAATCACCCTTGCTTTCTTTGGAGGTGGGGATCCATGATGTATCCACTGCTTTGACTGTTCTTTGGTTTCTGGTTGAAAATGATGAACCAGTGTCTCATCCATAGTGACAAATTGCTGAAATTTTCAGGATCTGCAGAAAAATGGCCAAGATTGTCTCTTGACATGTTGAGACGCTGTCGTTTGTGATCAGCTCCAAGAAGTTTCAGGACCCATCGAGCAGAGACCTTTTTCATTTGAAGATCATTGTGAATAATGGCATGAACATGTTTCTGGGAGATGCCCAACTTGGTAGCAATGTACTGCTCCATCAGTTGTCGATCCTCCATTATCATGTCATGGATTCTGCCAATGGTTTTCATTAGTGGTTATCATTCTTGGTCTTCCTGGATGGGGATCATCTTCCAGACTCTCTCTTCCATGTTTGAATTGATCTGCCCATTTCTTCACTGTGCTGTAAGAAGGGACATTCTCCCCTAGAGTCTCTACCATATCCACATGGATCTCCTTCGATGATAAGCCCTTGATGCAGAGGTAGCGAATGATTGCTCGGTGAGAAATTTTTACAACTTTATAATCATTAAGTAATAAAGCTGCTCTTACTTTTTTCCTAGTTTATACATTTTGACGAGAAATATTATCCATTTTCTTAATTTCTGCCACCCCTTAGCACTTCAGTAGCCCTTAAAAAAAAAATTGGTTGCAATTAATTTCTTGAAACTTGGTATTTAATCTTACATTAACCTGATCTACAAATGCACCTAATATCAACCGTGTTTTAAGTATGTGTACCTTATGCAGAGAACTTATCAATCGCCCCTCATAACAAAATATAATATGTCATGTAACGTGCTGGTAATGCTGAAATAATTATAGCATTTTTTTAAGAAGGAGATTGTTTTTGTTCTTGAATATGCAAATGTAGACCTATCCATTTTGAAAGCATGAAATGGTCCTGTAGTATACAGTTTACTTGCAGCTTCATTTGTTAATTTTGTTTCATTTACAGGATAATTGTTCATCTTCCTTGCTTTTTAATTGCCATGTGAAATGTGGTGATGGTAATTTAACACATGACTTGATAATTAGCTGAAATGAGTGGCTCTGGATTGATCGGGAATAGCCCTTTCTTACCTTTTTTTGTGAAAGATTTCTCTGACAAACTGGTTTGGATGTGGAGACAAAATGACTAAAGTAAATAAATTGTTATTGAAAGTGTTGCTGCTTGTTCTGTTAAAAAAAAAATTATTTCTTTTAAAAATTTCACATATGTTGGTACTTTTCATTTAAGAAGACAGTTTGGAAGCATGCACATATGAGCTGTTGTGGGTTTTGAAAAAAAAAAAAACTATACCTGCAACACGTGATGTTCTCTGGCAGTTGCTGATAAAGTACTAACCAGGGTCACTGTTGTTTGACTGGTGATTGAAGTGAGGATTTGTATTTTCAGCGAAACAAACAGGGTAGATGAAACATTTACCTCGGTCTACGTTGTGAATAACCTGAATTCTACATCTCGACTTTGCTGTATGAAATAGATGGGAAAGTGTTAATGGTCAGGTGACAGATTGGAGCGCAGAGTTTGTGTTGTTGTGTTCTCCGTGTCTTTCTCAAAGAAACTAATACTCATTTGTGCCTTGAAAGGTATTACTTTTTTGTTTCCTTGTGGTTAGTCATGGAAATTGTATGTGTCATTTAACTGAAGTATCAGCATTGTTGATAATTTTACGAATATAATGTTCATATTTCGCAGTGAACAAATGCAGCAGTTACGATGTTCATGGTTTACACTATCAGACAAAAGGGGATGGTTCATGGTTATAGATTGGGGATTGCAATTCATGGTTACAGATTGAGGATTGTAATTCATGGTTACAAATTGAGGATTGCTGTCTTCTAGGATTTTGTTTTTTTCTTCAAGAGGACAGCAGAACTGAGGTTGTCTGTGAGATTGTTAAGCTACTAACACTGTTGATATAACTTTCACATTTATAGGTGGAGTGTGGGGGGGGGGGGACAGAAAGAGAAAGACACCACACAGATGTGTCATAGAAGCAAGACACCACACAGATGTGACATAGAGGCAAGACACCACACAGATGTGACATAGAGGCAAGACTCCACACAGATGTGACACAGAGGCAAGACACCACACAGATGTGACATAGAGGCAAGACACCACACAGATGTGACACAGAGGCAAGACACCACACAGATGTGACACAGAGGCAAGACACCACACAGATGTGACATAGAGGCAAGACACCACACAGATGTGACACAGAGGCAAGACACTACACAGATGTGACATAGAGGCAAGACACACATAGACATACAAGGCACAAAGAAACAGAGCACATATGATAACACTGAAACAATAGAAGGAATGACAAACCACAAAGAGGCAAGACACATGCAAAGACAGAAATTAAACTAGAGAGAGAGAGACAGACAGATACATTAACATACATACAGAAACAGAGAAACAAGCATACACATAAAATGGGACAGAGAGAGAGAGAGAGAGAGACAGTGGCAAGAGTTTATGTTTTAAAATGGTGACAGAAGAACATAATTACACCAAAAAAGATTATAAAAAGTTAAACATTTAGTCTGAGAAGAATAATTTTTTAAACAAAAGTTTCCTTAACTGCATGTAACTTAGTAAGCATTTTGTATTTATTATTACATGCTGGTGTCTCATCAATGCTTTGTATTATTGTCTGACATGAAGGAGTAGCACAGTTCTTGGCACACTAGGTCCTCAGAATGACTACAGTCATCTCAGCTGTTCCATGTGACACCTGGATATGTGTGTATACAGACGGATCTGCACACAATGCCGTAAAGAATGGAAGGCCGGGAGCACATATTGAATATCCAGACAACACCACTGACAAGATTCCCATACCTACCAGAAAATAAAAAACTATGATGCAGAAGTTAGGGCAATTATTGCTGCGATTGAAAAACTGTCAGACTCCAGAATTGGTACATGCCCCATAGAAATTCTCACAGATGCAAGATCAGTACTGGAAGCTCTTCAGTGCAACAAACTACCAGACCTTAAGGATGCCTTGTCAAAAATTGGCTTACAACACAGAGTCACGTTGCAGTGGATTCCCTCCCACTGTGGGATACCAGGCAATGAGAAAGCTGACCATCTGGCCAAAGAGGGCACTGAAATGGAGCAACCAGACATACCAATCACCTATAATCAGAAGAAAAACATGATAAAAACCTACAGGAAGCCACAAACACCACTACATGATGATTATCACATGCTAAACAGGAAGGAACGAGTCACCATTTTCCGTCTTCGAACAGGACACACCCGACTCCGATGTCATATGTATACAAAGTTTAAGGTTGGTACTACTAATCTATGTACAGGTGCCCCAAACTGTGGAACATATCCTCCAGAACTGCGCCAACTATGAGACACTGAAAAATAATTACTGACCCAGTGAAACCACTAAAGAAGATAAGCTCTACGGTTCCATACATGAATTACAAAAAAACAGTGAAATTTATCAGAGACAGGACTGCAGATATAGACAGACAATGTGTACGAAGAAGAAGAAGAGGATCTCAGCCGTAAGGATGATTATCTCATGCATGCACATACACTGTTTGTGAAAATTAAAAATATATACCAGCAAGGCAAGGCACACCAAAATACACTTTGCTGTCATTATATTAAGAGAAAGCAAAATATTTAAAATTAAATGTCATAACTTAAACAAATTGAACAAAATGTTTTATACTTGTGTTAATCCTACAATCCATGAATTAGTAAACAACTTATGTTTTATGCTAGGTGTATTTTACATGTAAATCCTCAAATTTATAAACTTGTATTTTTGTTATTTGTAAACATTTTTTCTAGTGTCCACTTTTTAAAACTTTTTTTTTGCGCGTGTGTGTGTGTGTGTTATCATTGGACAAAATGAATGGAGAAAAATGAGAGATTTCATATGCTAACATATAGAGATAGATGAGTAAGCAGTACGTGGATCTGAGGGAGTGAATAATGACTGCAACACATATAAATGTCATGCACCTTTATGTTTCCTTGTTAGATCAAGACGTGAAATTTATTCTTAATCAAAAGGTTAAACAGTGATATTCAGAATATGTAAAACATTTTTTTTTTAATTGCAGTACTATATCATATATATATTTCCCATGGCAGCATATGCCTGTGAGACCTGGACAGTTAGCAGAACACCTGAGAAACACATAAATGCCTTTGAATGTAAATTCTACAGAAAAGTTCTTCAAATATCATGGACACAAAAAAAGAACAAATATATCCATACTACAAGAACTTAATATAGAAGAAGGCCGGCTAGTAAAGAGGATTAAACAAAGATAATTTAAATATTTTGGACACATTAAACATCATGATAATCTAGAGAAGACCGTCTTGGAAGGGCACATAATGGGAAAAAGAAAGAGAAGAAGACCAAGGTGAAGATGGTTGCAGGACATCGTTGATGATCTGCAAATGGATGCATCAGCAGCAGGCCATCTTGCTCACAACTGAGAGGCCTACAGGAGTGCTGTTAGGGAGGCAAAGTTCCGCAAGGGACATGCACATGAATGAATGAAATATATGCAAGTGTTGTTAGATTTAGCTGGGAGGAGTCTGAGTGTGACAGTTTACACATTGTTTAAAAAAAAAGCTTTTTCACATGACATGTTCTTTGACTTTGGAGTTGGTGTCCCTGATGCTCTGTTCGTTCTGTTGTGCGTTTCCATAACAATTCCTTTTTTCCCCATCTAGAGTTGCCTCTAGATGGGTCCCAGGATAAGGTTGTTAGCCTTAAAAAATAGTCAGAGAATCCCAAAACAAGTTACCAAGTGGAACACAACAGGCTGAAGAGAAGAAAAAGAGGTTGACCATATGAAACTCTAAAGAGGACACTGTTAAAAGAGGCTAGTTTAGTAGGCATAACATCCCTTGATGAGGATGAAAAGCTTGCCAAAGACAGGAAAACTTGTCGGATTACCATGCGAGCCCTATGTGACAGCTCGGGAAGGATGTAAGATGTTTGTTGATAGGTTTTGTTGAATCTTCATGTTGTTTTAGCCAGCATTAAGAAGCCAGCTGCAAGTTTCTTTTTCTAGAATGAAGTTGAATTGTAGAAATCCTGGCCAGTTGTCATCTGAGGTCATACTTCATAATGCTTTCTGTGTGTGAAATGGTTTTTACTTGTATTACTGAGAGATTTTTTTGGTGAAAATTTGTCTCATAAAAGTATTAATATAGGAACCAGAAATGTTGTCTGTGACTCTTTGTCTGACATTGTCTGTGACTTGTTGTCTGACATTGTGTGTGAGTCTTTGTCTGACATTGTGTGTGACTTGTTGTCTGACATTGTGTGTGAGTCTTTGTCTGACATTGTCTGTGACTTGTTGTCTGACATTGTGTGTGAGTCTTTGTCTGACATTGTCTGTGACTTGTTGTCTGACATTGTGTGTGAGCCTTTGTCTGACATTGTGTGTGAGTCTTTGTCTGACATTGTGTGTGAGCCTTTGTCTGACATTGTGTGTGAGTCTTTGTCTGATATTGTGTGTGAGCCTTTGTCTGACATTGTGTGTGAGCCTTTGTCTGACATTGTGTGTGAGTCTTTGTCTGACATTGTCTGTGACTGTTTTTTCTATGTTGTCTGTGACTCTTCAACATATGTTAATGACTGCTAAGTTGACATTGTCGGTAATTTGTATTTAAAAGATATTTTAATCCCCTGATTGCTCTCTAAGAAATCTGTTCACATCAGGATTCAGTTGCTCTCACAGAAACTACAGAGATAAAACAAGAGCAGTCTACAAAAGTAAGTCAAAATGTAACTGCAAATCAAGGGATGTAACCATTGAAAAATAGGAAAAGACTTGCTGATTCATCCTTCATTTTTTTCATGTTTTTCTTAAAAGTTAGGTCCGTTGATTTGCTGTTACTTTTTTGACTCACCCTTGTATATTCTGTTTAGAACTAAATATAATATAAATCTATATCAAACAATGTCTCGCTCAAGTTCCTATCATTGCTTATATTCGTAGTGTCCTCGGTAGCTCTGTGAAGTCTGCTATCATTGCTTAGTGTCCTCGGTAGCTCTATGAAGTCTGCTATCATTGCTTAATGTCCTCGGTAGCTCTATGAAGTCTGCTATCATTGCTTATATTCGTAGCGTCCTTGTTAGCTCTGTGAAGTCTGCTATCATTGCTTATATTCGTAGTGTCCTTGGTAGCTCTGTGAAGTCTGCTATCATTGCTTATATTCATAGTGTCCTTGGTAGCTCTGTGAAGTCTGGTATCATTGCTTATATTCGTAGTGTCCTTGGTAGCTCTGTGAAGTCTGCTATCATTGCTGATATTAGTGCCCTCAGTAACTCTGTTGGATCTATTGTTACTACTGATGTTATCATCCTCAGTCAAAGCTGGTGTTGTTATTGATATTAGACTCCTCCATAACTGTGTCAAAGTTGTTATCTGTTATCAGTACTGATATTAGTATTTAGTAGCTGTATTAAACCTGTTATCACCACTGATATTAGTATTTAGTAGCTGTATTAAACCTGTTATCACCACTGATATTAGTATTTAGTAGCTGTGTTAAATATGTTATCACTATTGATATTAATATTCAGTAGCTGTATTAAATCTGTTGTCACTACTGATATTAGTATTCAGTAGCTGTATTAAACCTGTTATCACCACTGATATTAGTATTTAGTAGCTGTGTTAAATATGTTATCACTACTGATATGAGTATTCAGTAGCTCTGTTAAATATGTTATCACTATTGATTTAGTATTCAGTAGCTCACTTACATATGTTATCACAGCTGATATTACTATTCAGTAGCTCTGTTAAATCTGTTATCACTACTAATATTAGTATTCAGTAGCTCTGTTAAATCTGTTATCACTACCGATATTAGTATCTTCAGTAACTATATCAAAGTGGTTATCCTAGCTTTTACAAAGAATATGTGCAAGTCCTGACCACAGTTTATTGACTGGTGCTAAAAAACTGTGTTACCCTGCTACCAGCATTATTAGTTTGTTGTCCTGGCGTTTGTTTGCCATCTTGTGATGTTTGCTAAGTTTTGAGTGACAGGTTCATGATGCAGTTCTCTTCACCCGCAGCCTCTCAACCAGAGGAGTCCCAGAAGACCTTTTTAGTCGTGTGTGAACTCGGGGAAACTGTAACCTCGTTCTCACTGAGTGCCAACAACAAAGAATTTAGTTTTTTTTTTTTTTTATTTAGATCTGAGATTTTTGTTTTTAATTTATAATTGAGTTTTATTAGTGATTTTCATGTTCTTTTATGATACATTCAGATAATTTGTCTTTTTTTTTTTTTCTCAAATGACATTTTTAGTTTGTCATGTTTTCCTGGTAAAAAGTGTGACATTTTTTTAATTAAACATATTTGTATAAGAGGTCTGCAAGTCTCGGTTTGCCTGAAAGAGAATCTGTGATAGTACAAAAATCAAAGAAAAGGTGAGAATCTCAGATTTGATCTGCATGTATTATTCAAGGGCAGGTCAGAAAGTGACAACAATGTTTTTAATAACATAAAATGTACAGATATGACTGAAAATTCTGTGTCACCTTTCAGCGTGGCTGCCATCATGCTCTGTGCAGATCTTCAACTGCTTCACTAATGCCTGGATTCCTCAACAAGAAAAAAACAAATGATTGAGTGTGTAGCCACTTATGCTTTGCTTTCTTTATCTGTAATCAGAGACAGGCATCCCTAACTCTGGGCACTTAATTCCAACACCCATTGAAGCGTGTGCCTGCTGATGGAACCAGTTACACATCGGTTGTGGGTAAGACGCACTAATCCACTCTGTTCAGAAAAACATCCAGTTCCCTTCTCCTCCCCCAACTCGATCATCCTCATGATGTGATTTCTGTCATTCAGCCCTATGTCGCTCTCCGTACGCAGCCCGTCCAAAGTGGCTCTTGCAATATCCTTCTTGTCCATTCTGAGGGGACCCCGAGTCTGCTTTCTCGTTGCTGTTGACTCCTGCATGACCCGGGCAGTAGATCCACGTCAGACTGGATAAATGAGAGCCCTCTAGAAGCCGGATTCGCTCCCTGTGGAAGAACTGTCTCTCAGTTCTCTGTAACCAGCTTTGAGAGTCAGTCACAGTGACCTCGTGCGAGTCGGCCTGCTCCACCAGCCAGGAAACTGCTTCTGTGCTGCCTGCAGCTCCATTCTCATGCCCGGAGTGGTGGTTGCATAGGCTTCTGATTTACTTGCGACCAGTTTGCCATTACGGTAGACAATATAGCCCTATTCACTTTTTAAACCTCGTACCCCAGACCCGTCCATGAAGATCACAGGGTCGTGTGGTTTGGAGTGTTGCTGAATCTGTTCCAGCACTTGGACTTCTGCTCTATCCTGAGCCCAGTCTCGGCATTCATGCCCACACTTAATCACAACATTCATTAGGTTCTGCATGTCTGACACTTTAGTCCGTTCTGGTTCTACAGAGACCCGCTCTGAGTCACTGACTGCTGACAGGTGTTTCTTCTGCCTCCACCACCCACAATCTCCTTCGCTTGATATGCTTGCCCTTTGCTGAGTTCAGTTCTGGTAGAAGGGAGTGGTTTGCTGTGCCAGCAGTCCTGAGATACGTCTTCACTTGCGCATGCTTGTGCCTACTTTCATGGTGGGCTTATCCAGCAAGTAACACATGGCTGTGGTCTGAGTATCTCTGGTGCACCCCAGAGCTGTTCTTATGACCTCATTTTGGATTCTTTCAAGCCTGGTTATCTGAATCACTGACAAAGTCAGAGGGACGAAGCCATGGTCAGTTGCCGACGTCGTCAGTGCCTGCATCAGCAGGAAGAGTGTCCGTTGTGGCAGACAAGTACCTGTCATGGTCTTCACTGAGCCCTTTCTTTGCCATCTGAATGACCATGTCCATGTGGTGGTTGAAAGATAATGTCCTGTCAGATGTGATCCCATGGTGTTTCAAACATTGCTCCCTCTTGATGGTTTCCCATCGCAGTGCAGGGAGGATGGTCTTCTCAGATATGATGTCTAATGAGCACCTCAGGAGTTTGGCCTTGGTGGGCTTTATCTTTTTATCTTTACTGAAATTCTTCCTTCCTAGCACCTTTTTGAGAGGTCCAGACACATGATAATCACGTAATGCAAGGTTAGATGAATATGAGAGATGTGGTAGACACTCAGAACACATGATAATCACGTAATGCAAGGTTAGATGAATATGAGAGATGTGGTAGACACTCAGAACACATGATAATCACGTAATGCAAGGTTAGATGAATATGAGAGATGTGGTAGACACTCAGAACACATGATAATCACATAATGCAAGGTTAGATGAATATGAGAGATGTTGTAGACACTCAGAACACATGATAATCACATAATGCAAGGTTAGATGAATATGAGAGATGTTGTAGACACTCAGAACACATGATAATCACGTAATGCAAGGTTAGATGAATATGAGAGATGTTGTAGACACTCAGAACACATGATAATCACGTAATGCAAGGTTAGATGAGTATGAGAGATGTGGTAGACGCTCAGAACACAAATCAGTATTTGGTTGAGATGTATGAGCCATGTGATGCCATGCATTAATCATGCTGTAAAAAAACACAGGAACTAAGCAAACCATGATGTTTTGGCCTGACTGAAGGTTTTAGGTCATTCTAAAGTAGATCACAGTATGATTTGCTGTTAATATTGGTTTCTCTGGGCATGTAATGTCCAGGATTGGGTCTTTACAGCTACGGCGCACATGAGCATCAATTTTCCAGCGACTGAGTTGTATAGAACTTGGTTTTGGCCAGGAAGAAAGTTGCCATTCTTTGCTACCTTGTTTTTCTCAGGCTGAAAGTAATCTGCTCAACTTTCATCTCCAGTCACTGTACACTGCAGAAACCACCTCCTTCAGTTTTACAGCATCATAACAGTTTCACAGATATCATCACTGTGTTCTTTCAAATCTGGAGTGAGTTGTAACTTTGCAGTTATTTCTGGCTCACCCTCATCTCATATCACTGTGATACCACACATGTAACAAGATGAAGATGGTCATAGCTGATGAAAGCACCTGACTCCCCAACATCTACTGCTAGGCTGCCATGCATGCCAGGAGAGAAGAAGATGGCCATCACTGTTAGTTAGCAGTATGATTTCAGACAGGCAAACCACTTGATTTTACTTTACATGTGGCTAGCTAGGAACAAAACAGCAGAGAGAAGTATAAAAGCATGATATATTGAATCTCATCTTCTCATTATTTGGTTCCATACTTCCAAGGGGCACGGACACCTCTGCTTAAGAACCACTGTTATAGACTTTGTTTCATTAAGTTTCATTCATCTTTGCACAGGAATCCCATCATTTTTATCATCTTCATGATTATTATATCATGCTAGATGTCTAAGTGTCCCTCTGACAGTTTCAGCTTTTCTTTTATGCTGGATATTTTTTGTGTGCTGGCTGTTTCTTATTGGATGTCTGAAAGATATTTTTCAGGTTTTTTTTTTTTTTGTGCATGTGTTTTTTAAGGCCTATTTTGGTTGGGTAATACCAGGCTGTCACAGATTTTTAAAGTAATGTTTCTTTCATTTTAACACTAATTTCTTATTGTTTAAAATATAAAATGGTATGCTGCTAGAGTACATGTATTATACTAGTAGCTGACAATTTATCTTTTTTTTTTAAGCTTTACCATTATTTCTAGGCATTAGTTCTTATTAAATGTTAATATTAACATTATATTCAGTTATGATTATTAGTAATGGTACATTTATTTATGATGTTATCATTTATGGTATTCATCTTTTACATTTTTAAAAAATCTGCTTGTAACAGATACTATCTCGCTCTATTGATCTCCAACTGATTCTTTTCATCAAATCAGTCAGTGAATTTCTGTCATGCTATCATTTGAGACTGTTCAGTATCTTATCTTTCTTCATTTCTTTCTGTCATTTTGTAAGTATTTGTATACTTACCTAAGTGATTTTACTTTGATATAATTTGAGATTGCTTCATACTTTGTTTTGGTGATGACTTCCACTGAGCACTTTAGCATTTAGTTGTGGGATCATAGCAGAAAATCCATGTTTCATCCTCTGCAACAATCAAATTTAAGAAATGTTTATTTCTGCAACATGTTTTGATGATGTCTTTTGCATACTCAACACGCTGATGTTTTTTATCATCAGACAACGAATATAGTACAAACCGGCAAGCAACTTTTGTTCCTGCCCAAATCTTCCACTAAAATTTTACAAATGGTCTCTCGGTTAACACCAGATTCATCTGCCATCATCCTCACAGTCAAACAACGACATTCTTGTATCCGTTCTCTGACTTTTGCAATGAGTTCCTCATTATGAACAGAAACTGGGCTTCCATGTCTAGTTGTATTTGTAATTGTTTCCACACCACTTTTGAATCATGAATACCACCTGAATATCTGTGCACGAGATAAACAATTATCCCCATAAACTTGTCGCATCAATTCAACTGTCTCAATGGCACTTTTCATGAGTTTTAAATAGAATTTAGAGTTAGCTTTTTATTCCGTGCTGATTACGTAACAATGCACCTTTGACTAGGTCAACTTCTTCTTCTTCTTCTTCTTCGTTCGCAACTAGGTCAACAAAATGGTGGCTTGTTTGTCGTCTGCCTATCGGGCGCCGATGAAAAATTGCCAGATCATAATTGAAGGTTGTCCCTTTGGATTCCATGCTTTGCTTCATAGATGGCATTTTTGTCTTAGCCATAATAAAATCAGTCTTATTACTTAATTGTCAGACCTTGTATTATTCTAGTTATTGTTTTTGTATTGTTTTTTTTTTCTTTATTTAGTATATAAAACCTACCATCTTTTCATACAAAGAGATATCTGATGGGATTATTGTATTATGCTGTGATTACATTTGTTTTTTGTTTTGTTTTTCAGAGTAAACCACTTGGTATTGCCTCTTTAGCTTTTGTAATCTCCATTTTACCAGAAGATGGAGCAGATACATTATATCTGGCCAAGGTTTATTTCCTGGCATTTTGTAGTCCATAGAAATAGGCTGTCTAGGTCAACAAGGTTAGGATTGACATGGTGGAACTAATTGAGATGCCAGAAATTGAACCCTTATTAGAAATACTTTGTCACATCTTTGTGTATGTGTGTATGTGAGTATCCAGAAAAAAATTAACACCGTCTATCAATCAACTTCATTGGGAGCAAGAGCAGCCCGTTTTTCTGTTGTAAAACTGACACCTATAGATCTGTTCAAAAGATCTGTTACATTAAAGTTGCCAAGTAGAATACTATGCAAGTAATGTTTATAAAATTTTTGATTTTCTTATGAAAAAAAAAAAAACATGTGTAAAGTACATTATTTATTTTGTAGTTAATTGATCACCTGTTTCAGTTTTTTTTTTTTTAAGAACTAGACAGAATGTTGGAGTATGTGTTTCAGACATTCTTGTGAAAATTTTCAACCAAGTGCAGGCATTTTCATACTTTGGTTCTGCATGCCTATTTTGATCAGTTGCACATTCATTAATAAGTTTCATTATTTATAAAATTAATGGGACTTCAGATTATAAATATTTAGGAATCAACAACAGAGAAGATTGTCAGATATTGGCATTTACTGATAAGATCAACAAAGAAATATGTTTGTTACTGAAAACCTGTGCATTTGTTGAATGCTTATTTTTCATAAATTAGCACATTTGTGCTAAGAGATGACACTTAATTAACCTTTTCCTATCCTTGTTTGAACATAAAGACCTGTTGGAGAGTTTAGTTTATAAATTTACTTACCAGGTTTTTTTTTTCATTTATAAGTTTTTTAAAACCTGCCCTAAGTGTTGCTCATGAAATTTGTTTCTACATATTCAAGCAGTTCCAGCACTTGACTGAGAAATTTGATTGTCAGATTTTCAGCAGAGGATAAGAAAGGGTTACAGCCAACTCTATTCCACTGCTGTTTATCATTTTTTTTTACCATTTATTCCACCACTCATGGCTTTTAGATTAGAAATTGTCTTAAAGTTTCCAATCCATTATTTTCATTTTAAAAAAAGACAGTTAACTCAGCTGTAAGACACTTGCCAATTTGCACATCAACCTAGCAATGCACAGTTTTGAATATCCTGTGATCCAGGTTTCTTATGTAGTGACATTTATATTTGTTCTAGAAACAGGCTTCACAAATTTATTTCCATATTGCATTTTTTAAATTAGTTGTGGTTTGAAATTTAGCAGTTAAAATATGCATTTATTAAAAAAATGTCCTGAGCTCAATGCAGACCAGCTTTGTTTTGTTCTGTTAATATCAGAATGTGAATTCCTAAAATTTTATTAGGTGTAGTGAGTTTGTGACATGATATTGTGATATTGTGTGAGTTAAAAGCACAAATGTCAAATGTAGCTGCAAAGAGCCTTGTAGAATGGGAACCAGTGAACAGTCGTATAATAAGAGCACGATACAACCTACGACACGGAAGAATGACAATAATACAGTGTTATGCACCCACGAATGATGCAGATGATGATGTGAAAGACGACTTTTATCACCAACTACAACAAATCATCAACAAAGTCCCTAAACACGACATCCTAATTGCTATGGGGGACTTCAATGCTAAGGTAGGGAAGGATAATACCGACGTTGAAAAAGTGATGGGGAAAGAAGGAATTGACATGGTTAATCAGAATGGAGAAAGATTAATTGAAATATGTTTAACAGAGGGCATGGTCATTGGAGGCACAATATTCCCACACAAAGAGATACATAAAACAACATGGATATCTCCAGATGATAGAACTAGAAACCAGATAGACCATTTTTGTATTAGAAAGCAATACAGAACATCTCTCATGGATGTAAGGGCTTATAGGGGTGCAGATGTCAACAGTGATCACAACCTGTGCATAGGGAAAATAAAACTAAAATTGAAAAGTCAACACAAGAAATCAGTACACAGAAAGATAAACATCCACAGCCTACAAGAAGAAAATACTAACATTAATTTCAATCAGGAACTTGCCAATCATTCCAAAACACCCAGTGAAGTTGAGGAGATAGGTATAGATGAGTTATGGAATTCTTACAGCACAGCCATAATCACAGCAGCAAAAGTAAGCGCTGGATTGGAAAAACCAAATAGAAAAGCATGGATATCAGATAAAACATGGAAGTATATACATGAAAGACGAGCAGTCAAATTAAACATGTTGAATGCAAAAGCAGATCATGAAAGAGATTCGGCAAAAGCAAAATACAAAGACATAGACAAGAAAGTAAAAAGTTCAGCTAGAAGGGATAAAAGAGAATACATAGACAATATGGCGAAAGAGGCAGAAAAAGCAGCAAAAACAGGAGACAGCAAAACTTTATATAACATACAAAAGAGGCTAACAGGTACTATTACATCTAAAGAAAGACCAATCCTTAGCAAAACTGGAACACTATTAACATCAAATAAAGACCAAAAGCAAAGATGGGCTGAACACTTCCAAGAAATACTCAATCGACCACACCCAAAAGAATTGTTAAACCTTGAAACTGACTTACCAGCCCCACAACTAAATGTCAATCTAGATGAAATTGAATTGCATGAAATTGAAACAGCAGTGAATTTAATGGCTAACAACAAAGCTGCAGGTGAAGATGAAATAACAGCCGAGATGCTAAAAGCTATCAATAGTGACAACATGAGACAACTACAGAGAATGTTTAACAAGATTTGGAAAGAAGAAAAGGTCCCTTCTAATTGGAAGAAGGGAATCATTGTGAAAATACCAAAAAAGGGCAACCTTAGTGACTGTAACAACTGGAGAGGAGTAACCTTAATATCAGTTGTGTCAAAAGTATTTTGCAAGGTCATTTTGAATAGACTCAAAGATATAGTGGATACTGCAATGAGAGAAGAACAAGCAGGATTTCGAAAAGGGAGAAGCTGTCTCGACCAGATCTTTACTCTCAGAATAATACTTGAAGAACATATTGAAAAGCAGAAACCATTAATACTGAATTTCATAGATTTTAAGAAGGCATTTGATAGCATACACAGAGATTCATTATGGAGAATTTTATGTCTATATGGAATACCATCTAAAATTGTCAACATCATTAAGGACTTATACAATGGATATGGTTGTGCAGTCATGACAGAAGAAGGGATGAGTGAATGGTTCCAGATTGAAACAGGCGTGAAACAAGGATGTATACTGTCTCCTTTACTTTTTGGGATTACAATAGACTTCATAATGAAAAAATGCTGCACAGGTAACACAGGTATTGACTGGGTACATGGGACCCAACTAGAAGATCTTGATTTTGCTGATGACATAACTCTTATCAGTAATAATGTGAATTCCATGCAAGAAAAAACAGATAGCCTATCTTCACTGGCTAGCAAAATAGGACTTGAAATTAACAAGGACAAAACAAAAATAATGAAAATTCCCATCAATCAAAATGGAAAAATACACATAGAAGGGACAGATATTGAAGAAGTCAATCAATTTGCATACCTTGGCAGCTACATAGACCAGGATGGTGACACTAGAAAGGAAGTTAGGATCAGAATTGCAAAAGCAGCATCAATCTTCAAGAATCTTGAGAACATATGGAATTCAAAAGTTATAAGCACAAAAACCAAGTTAAGACTATTCAATTCAAATGTAAAATCCTTTGATGAGGTTGAAAGACTCGCCGAAGACAGGAAAAATTGGCGAACTACTTTGCGAGCCCTATGTGACGTCTAACGGCACGGGAAGGATATAAGATATATAAGATAAAAGCACAAGAACAGTGTGGTTAAAGGTTCTAAGGACTGTTATTGCCGGAGGTGGGGTGGAGAATTCGCTCTCCACTCCAACATCGTGCGTCTCAAACAGCCTCTGTCAGTCAAGTCCAGCTCCTGGCCTTCCCGTGGCAGAACTGCTTAAACTGACAGGAGAAGGGGCGAGGGCGAATATCTGGCGCCTGAAAACCAGACACTTAGGGTAGATGAGTGGCACGTTTGGTAGCTCATCTACCGCTGCTGGCGAGATTCTTCAGCTGCCGTCCCGGCCAATGAGGAAAGGTGCAAATGGGTTGCCGCGCGGCACCACTGTGGAAAAGGTGGTAGAAAGGATAAAGCGAAGCAAACAGTCAAATCACAGCACCTCTGGTCTGGAGGTTGGCCACGGCCTAAGTGTACTCATATCAGGTGAAATTTTTTAACTGGCTTAACCCAGAGGTTAAGACACTGCTGGCGAGACTCTTCGAATGCCGCACGTGGAGTGAAGCTCCTCCCTGTCAAGGAAGGAAATGCGGAAAAGAAATAAAGGTTGCTGTGCGGCGCCGATGTGAAAAGGTGAAGGAAAAAGATAAAGTGAAGTTTAATCGGTATGTCCAGTAGTATCGCTGCGAGAGCTACACATACCACGGCACCTCTGCTCTAGAGGCCGGCCACGTCCGAAATACACCTACACTGGTGAAATATGCCTAAACCAGCATGCACCAGGGGTGAAACTTGCTGGCTAGGCATGTCATGCCACTTCCGCTCTAGAGGTCGGTCAAGCCCGATATACACCCATACTGGTGAAATATGCCTAAACCGGCTCACTCCAGGGGTGAAAATTGAAGGCTACGCATGCCATGGCACCTCTCCTCTAGAGGTTGGTCACGTCTCAAACACGCCCATACTAGGATAATAATATGCCTAAACCGGCTCAACCCAGGGGTGGAAGTCATTAGTGGCGAGGATTCATTCTCCTGGACAAAAGCTCCATCCTGGTCACAACTAGGAAGGGTAGCGGCCATGAACACAAAATGCTGAAGTCAGAGACACTGGACCAGGGCAGTCTAGATAGGCAACCACCTCTCACCCGGCGATGATACATGGGTATCTTAAAACACGTCGAGGTTTTCCGATGAAAAAGTCCAACTCTGGCCTAGGTGGGCTAACGCCTCTCACCCAGCGGGGATGCACTGATATCCTAAACACGTCGAGGTCTTCCGGTGAGACAGTCCAACCCTAGACTAAACTGGTGCAACGAAAACCACGGTGTCACGCAATCCCGCTTCCGGGACCCACCAAGAATACAGGCTCAAGCCCTGCGATACTCTGAACCCCATGTGGTCCTCTCGGTGATCCTGTGGGGTCCTTTCAGGGACCACACGGGGGACCACAGGACTTAATGTGGACCACAGGCGTAAATTCAGTAGGATCGTAGGGCTGTCTTGGTGGTAGAAGCGAACGAAGAAGAAGAAGAAGTGTGGTTAAAAATTGTGTATTTTCATGCAGAAGAATGGGGCATATCCCATGGACAAAGAAGTACTTAATTGGTTGAAATTTAAACAGAAACAATGAAAGATATAAGATTGAGACAGAATATTTTGGCCTTGTGTAAAGGCATAATACAATAATGAAAACTATGCTGGCCTTGTATGAAGGCTTAATGCAATAATGAAAACTATACTGGCCTTGTATGTAGGCTTAATATAATAATGAAAACTATACTTGCTTGTATGAAGGCTTAATACAATAATGAAAACTATACTGGCCTTGTGTAAAGGCATAATACAATAATGAAAACTATGCTGGCCTTGTATGAAGGCTTAATACAATAATGAAGACTATGCTGGCTTATATGAAGGCTTAATACAATAATGAAAACTATATTGGCCTCGTATGAAGGCTTAATACAATAATGAAAACTATACTGGCCTTGTCTCTCTCTCTCTCTGGACTTTAAGTGCCCAGGGCACATGGGGCTTCCGCAAGGGTTTTCCACAAATGCCTGTCCTTCGCCTTTTTTTCTGCTCTTCCCAGGTGAGCCCTCTATTGCTCAACATCCTTTCTGTTGTTCTTCTCCATGTCTCTTTTGGTCTACCCTTACTTCTGTTCCCCTGTGGTGTCCATCTTAGTGCTATTTTTGGTAGTGAGTTGTCAGTCATTCGGAGCACATGTCCCAACTATCGCCAGCGTCTCTCCTCAATAATTGTTGTCAGTGGCTTCATCTGCATTTCTGCCAATAAGATGTTATTTCTTATGGTGTTTGGCCAAAATATTTTTCTAATTCTTCATAAGCATTTAGTCTGGAAAGAATTCAACTTGTTTTCTATGGTTTTGGTGATTTTCCAGCATTCACTTCCATAGAGTAGTACACTTAGAACATTACTCTTAAATATCCTGATTTTCATATTTATGCTTAGTTTTTTTGATTTCCATATAGTCTGCAGCACTGCAAAAGTCTGGTTTGCTCTAGTATGTCTGCTGTTGATGTCCTCTGTGCTGTCTCCATTTTCTACTACTCTACTGCCAAGGTATACAAATTCGTTGACCTCCTCCACTAACTTGTTATCTACTCTGAGTACATTTCTGTTGTTCACATTTTGCTTCATTAACTTTGTCTTTCCTACGTTGATCTTTAGTCCTATGTTGTTTGCATTCTGAGTTAGCTTGTTTATTTTCTCTTGCATATCTTTGTGACTGCTTGATAATAGACAAATGTCGTCCGCAAGGTCAAGGTCCTCCAGCACTGTGTCAAGGGTCCATTGTAATCCTCTGCGTTTGTCTGATGTTGCCTCCTTCATTAACCAGTCTACTGCCAAGATAAATAATGTTGGTGATAGTACACATCCCTGTTTCACTCCTGTTTGTACCCTAAAGCTGCTGGAGGTATGTTCTCCCCAGATAACTTTGCACTGAAAACCCTCGTATAGGGCTTTGATTACATTAACTATTTTATGGGGGAGGCCATGCCATCTTAGGATTTTCCACAGTGCATCTCTGTTGACACTGTCAAAGGCTTTCTCAAAATCTATAAACAATGCATATGTTGTACTATGCCACTCATTTGCCTGTTCTAATATTTGTCTAAGTACAAATATGTGGTCTGTGCATGATCTTCCTTTCCTAAATCCTGCCTGCTCTTTCCGAAGTTTTTCCTCAAGTGTTGGTACAATTCTGTTGATGATTATTCTGCAAATTACTTTACTGGTGAGTGGCAGTAGGGTAATGCCTCTCCAGTTCCCGCAATCTCTGAGGTCACCCTTCTTTGGTAGTTTTACTATAAGCCCAGTTTTCCACTCCTCTGGGGCTTTTTCTAGATCTCAAATTTGTTGTAATATCCGGCAAAGTTGTTTTGGTTTTCTGTTTCTTCTGCTTTCAACATCTCAGCAGTCATTTCATCTTCACCTGGTGCCCTGTCTGATTTTAGCTTCTTTATCGCCTCCTTTACTTCATTTATTGTTATTGGTCCTGTATTGATGTTTAGTTCCGTTTTTGCTTCAGGTATGTCTATTGTATGTGCTGCTTGTGTTCTGTTTAGTAGGGTGTTAAAGTGTTCCCTCCATCTTTCAATTTGTTCTCTTTCTCCACTGACCAGTTGTCCATTTTGTGCCCTTACTGCACTTACTGCAACTTCACATCTTGTGTTGAAGTTACCATACTGGCCTTGTGTAAAGGCATAGTACAATAATGAAAACTATGCTGGCCTTGTATGAAGGCTTAATACAATAATGAAAACTATACTGGCCTTGTATGTAGGCTTAATATAATAATGAAAACTATACTTGCTTGTATGAAGGCTTAATATAATAATGAAGACTGCTGGCTCATATGAAGGCTTAATACAATAATCAAAACTATACTGGCCTTATATGTAGGCTTAATACAATGATGAAAACTATACTGGCTTGTATGAAGGCTTAATACAATAATGAAGACTATGCTGGCTTATATGAAGGCTTAAAACAATAATGAAGACTATGCTGGCTTATATGAAGGCTTAATACAATAATGAAAACTAAACTGGCCTTGTGTAAAGGCATAATGCAATAATGAAAACTATGCTGGCCTTGTATGAAGGCTTAATACAATAATGAAAACTATACTGGCCTTGTATGAAGGCTTAATACAATAATGAAAACTATACTTGCTTAATATGAGGGGTGAGTGATAAGTTCTTGGCGTAAGGTACAACGGATTATTTGTGAACAAATATTTTGGGTTATTTCTCAACATAGTCCCCTTGCAAGTTTATGCACTTAGTCCAGCGATCCTGGAGCATACAGATCCCTTCTTTGTAAAAGTCAGCATCTTGTACCAGTAGAAAGTGGTCTACAGTATGAATGACATCATCATCTGAAGCAAATTTGCGACCACTGAACTTCTTTTTGAGTTTGGTAAACAGGTAATAGTCCGAAGGGGCCAAATCTGGAGAATAAGGAGGCTGGAAGCCGCATTCATGAATGGCAGCCTCTTTACTAGCCAGCCTTCTTCAATATTACGTTCTTGTAGTATGGATATATTTGTTCTTTTTTGTGTCCATGATGTTTGAAGAACTCTTCTGTAGCATTTACATTCAAAGGCATTTATGCGTTTCTCAGCTGTTTTGTTAAGTGTCCAGGTCTCACAGGCATATGTTGCAATGGGAAAGATGCATACCCTTAAAAATCTTATTTTTGTAGTTCTGTCTGTTCCTCTCCAGATTCTTTAGTTGTTTTACTTTCTGAAGAGCGATAGATGTCCTCCTTTTAATTTCCCTCATTGTATCTCCATTATTAGTTAGTAGTGATCCAAGATATTCAAAACTCTCCACTTCTTCCAATTTTTCCTCATTGATAGATATTTCAGCTGCCTTGTTTGTTTTGTCAGTTGTCATCAATTTAGTTTTCTTTGCATTAAGATAGAGGTTTTGCTCTTTGCTGTTCTTACGGGCTGACATAATTAGTTTTTCCATTCCTTTTTGTGTTGTGAATAGTAATACTGTGTCATCAGCATATCTAATCTCTGGTATTTCAGAACCTCCAATTGCTATGGGATCATAATATTCTTTGTCTACATCATCTCTAACATTCCTCATTATATTTTCAGTATACAAGTTAAATAAGTAAGGTGACAATATGCACCCCTGACGGACCCCTTGTTTTATGTCAAACCAAGTTGTTGTTTCACCATTTATTCTTACTGCTGCTTGTTGGTCTAGATACAGCAGTGATGTTAATTGTATTAATTGTATTGGAAATCCCTTTTTTCCCATTATTTCCCACAGTTTCTGGTGCTGTACACAATCAAATGCCTTTGAGCAGTCTATAAAGGATAAATATAGATTCACATTAAACTCTCTGCATTTCTCTAATATTAATCTTATATTGAATATGTGATCTCTTGATCCTCTTCCTTGCCTGAAACAAGCTTGGACCATATTGACTTCTTCTTCTATTTTTGAATGAAGTCTACCCATTATGATTTTTAACAGAATTTTACTGGCATGACTAATCAGAGCAACAGTTCTGTAGTTTGTTTTTCAGGTTACCCTTTTTTGGCAGTGATATGAATACAGTTCTTTTCCATTCTTTTGGCCAAATACCTGAATGCCATATCTTTTTACATAGTGCATGATAGATTGTTGCACATTCCTTTCCTACTGCTTTAATAAGTTCAGCTGTTATCTCATCACATCCTGGTGATTTACCATTTTTCAGATTCTTTATTGCCCATAAAACTTCTTCTATTGTCGGTTCGGGTTCTTTCTCCTCCAATAATAATTGACACTGTTTATTTCTGCTTTCACAGTCGGTTGTTTCATACATTCCTCTGCAATATTCCTTCCATCTTTCTAGAATTTCCTCTGTCTCTGTCAAGGTATTCCCCATCTCGTCACAAATTACATTTACAGAAGACTACAAAAGGGAAAATAAATGGATGATATTAGAAGACTACAAAAGGGAAAATAAATGGATGATATTAGAAGACTACAAAAGGGAAAATAAATGGATGATATTAGAAGACTACAAAAGGGAAAATAAATGGATGATATTAGAAGACTACAAAAGGGAAAATAAATGGATGATATTAGAAGACTACAAAAGGGAAAATAAATGGATGATATTAGAAGACTACAAAAGGGAAAATAAATGGATGATATTAGAAGACTACAAAAGGGAAAATAAATGGATGATATTAGAAGACTACAAAAGGGAAAATAAATGGATGATATTAGAAGACTACAAAAGGGAAAATAAATGGATGATATTAGAAGACAGGGAAAATAAAAATAAAAAAATGACGTTATTAGGCAGCTGAGTGCAGTAGGGGAAATCAAATGGGCACAGCAGACGACCATAGAAAAGCAGTTGAGGATACACCTGGGATGGTCTTAAAGCTAACAATTAAAGCAATTAAAGGAGTGACATGGAAAAACATAGACTGAGATACAATGTATGTCACGTAGGTACGTCCCATGGCAACAGAGATGTGGGGGGGGGGGTGTATAAAAGAATGTTAAGAGTCCCATGGACAGGTAAGATGACAAAGAGGGAATGTCAGACAAAAGCAAATGAAGAGTCTAATTAAATCTACAAGAAAAAGAAATCCATCATTTATTTGATACGTAAAGGGAAGGGGGTGGGAGTGGACTTGGAAGCATAACAGGAAAAATAAATGAGAAAAGAGAAGAAGACCAAGAAAAAAAATCACGGATGGACTAATGTCATTGCACAAAAAAAAGTCACCAGCTGAGCTGATGGAAAATATCAAGGATCATAAACTCTGGACCCTTGACCGCCTACCGGCACGGCACCTAATGATGATGATGACATTCATAAGTCATAATCGGGGAAATGTTCCAACCCCTAACGAAGTATATAACAATGTCACACTAAATGAACACCCACACATAGCTTTGCAAAATCATAGAATTTCCCAATAGTGAATTCTATTTGCAAACTTTTCAATGCTATAAGTTCTAATTGTTCCATTGGACACATTTGACTCTTCGTGACATGGCACTATGATGTAGGAGTTCCTAATCTTTCTATGAATACAGAACCTCTATGGATTACCCATACAGAACCTCCATGAATTGACCCAGTATTTTTCCACACCTCTTTGCCAGATTCATCATCATTGTCAGGATTTGTGTTTCCATCTTCCAAGAGGCTCTTTAGCAGATATATCATCGAAAACTTGCCTTGTCAAAGACATTGCTCTGTGGATAGTTTCTAGACTTTACAGTCTATTTCTGAAATGTTTGTTTCATTATATATTTAAAATTATATACATATAATTTACAGTAAGTACTGTAGTTTCGGCTTCACAGAAACTGTTGGTTTGTAAAATTTATTAGTTGTTTTAAATACTAATAATACTTATTACTGCATTTTACATATTTTACATATTTTATATATTTCATATACTTTTTTTCAGCAGCAGGGCATCTTGGTTACAACAGAGAGGCATACAGGAGGGCTATTCGGGAGCTGTTCGGGAAGCAAAGTTTCACAAGAGACATGCAAATGACTGACTGATATATACATTATATATATATATATATATATATATATATATATATATATATATATATATATGGTATACTGAATTTATTATAATAATAATAATACATGGAAGAACATATTAGCAGAGAATACCCCATGTGTGTGTGTTATTATTCAAACAACAAAAGTGCGAATTGAATTGATGAATATCGAGTTCACCATTCCTGATTAACGAATGCTAAACAAAATATACAGCGTGATTCAACAGCTGTTCACAGGTTGAGAGAGGTTGTTGTTTGCTCTTGGTTCTAAGAACTGTTATTGCCGGAGGTGGGGTGGAGAATTTGATCTCCACTCCAACGGCGTGCGTCTCAAACAGCCTCTGACAGTCAAGTCCAGCTCCTGGCCTTCCCGTGGCAGAACTGTTTAAACTGACAGGAGAAGGGGCGAGGGCGAATATCTGGCGCCTGAAAACCAGACACTTAGGGTAGATGAGTGGCACGTTTGGTAGCTCATCTGCCGCTGCTGGCGAGATTCTTCAGCTGCCGTGCGTGGAGCGGTGCTCCTCCCGGCCAGTGAAGAAAGGTGCAAATGGGGTTGCCGCGCGGAAATGGTGGTAGAAATGATAAAACGAAGCAAACAGTCAATCACGGCACCTCTGGTCTGGATGTCGGCCACGTCATGAGTGCAGTCATATCGGGTGAACTGCATGCACCGGCTTAACCCAGAGGTTAAGACACTGCTAGCGAGACTCTTCGAATACCGCGCGTGGAGTGAAGCTCCTCCCTGTCAAGGAAGAAACTGCGGAAAAGAAATAAAGGTTGCTGTGCGGCGCCGATGTGAAAAGGTGAAGGAAATGATAAAGTGAAATTTAATCGGTATGTCCAGTAGTATCGCTGCGAGAGCTACACATACCACGGCGCCTCTGCTCTAGAAGCCGGCCATGTCCGAAATACACCTACACTGGTGAAATATGCCTAAACCGGCATGCACCAGGGGTGAAACTTGATGGCCAGTCATGTCATGCCACTTCCGCTCTAGAGGTCGGTCAAGCCCGATATACACCCACACTGGTGAAATATACCTAAACCGGCTCATACCAGGGGTAAAACTTGAAGGCTGCGCATGTCGCGGTACCTCTGCTCTAGAGGTCGGCCACGTCCCAAACACGCCCATACTGGGATAATATGCCTAAACCGGCTCAACCCATGGGTGGAAATCATTAGTGGCGAGGATTCGTCCTCCTGGACAAAAGCTCCACCCTGGTCACAACTAGGAAGGGTAGCGGCCACGACCGCAAAATGCTGAAGTCGGAGACACTGGACCAGGGCAGTCTAGATAGGCAACCACCTCTCACCCGGCGGGGACGTATGCGTATCCTAATCACGCTGAGGTTTTCCGATGAGAAAGTCCAACACTGGACTGGATGGGCAACCACCTCTCACTCGGCGGTGATACACGGGTATCTCAATACACGTCGAGGTTTTCAGGTGAGAAAGTCCAACTCTGGCCTGTGTGGGCTACCGCCTCTCACCCAGCCGGGATATATTGATATCCAAAACACGTCGAGCTCTTCCGGTGAGAAAGTCCAACTCTAGACTAAACTGGTGCAACGAAAACCACGGTGTCACGCAATCCCGCTTCTGAGACCCACCAAGAATACAGGCTCAAGCCCTGAGATACTCTGAACCCCATGTGGTCCTCTCGGGGATCTCGTGTGGTCCTTTCGGGGACCGCACGGGGGACCACGGGACTTAACGAGGACCACAGGCGTAAATTCAGTAGGATCACAGGGCGATCTTGGTGGTAGAAGCGAACGAAGAAGAAGAAGAAGAAATTGTTTGCTCATCTGTCTGATCTCTGCGTCGTTCTTGAATTCATTCCACTTTATACGGAGTATTTTCCTTAGGCATTTGTTATCAAAAGAGTCTAATTTCTTTTCTATTTCTTTAGTTGTTTTCCAGCTTTCACATGCATAAATGAGGGTGGATATTACATTAGAAATGAATAATCTTAACTTGGTTTTTGTGCTTATAACTTTTGAATGCCATATGTTCTCAAGATTTTTTAAGGTCAATGTTGTTTTGGCAATTCAAATTCTAACATCTTTTCTGGTGTCACCATTCTGGTCTATATAGCTGTCGAGATATGCAAAACGGTTTATTTCTTCAACAGATGTTCCTTCTAACTATATTTGTCCTTCGTTAATGAGAACCTTCGTTATTTTTATTTTATCCTTGTTAAAGTTCTATTTTACTAGCCATTGAAGACAGGCTATCTGCTTTTACTTTCATTGATTTCATATTGTCGCTGATAAGAGTTATGTCATCAGCAAAATCTAGATCTTCCAGTTGGGTCTCACGTACCCAATCAATGCCCGTTTTACCTGTGCAACATTTTTTTCATTATAAAGTCTAAGGCAATTCAGAAAACCAAGGGAGATAATATACATCCTTGTTTCAATCTGGAACTATTCACTCATTCCTTCGTCTGTAATGACTGCTAAAGATATCCATTGTAGAGGCCGCTAATGATGTTGACAGTCTTAAATGGTGTTCCATATATTCTTAAAATCCTCCATAATGATTCTCTGTGTATGCTATCAAATGCCTTTTTAAAGTCTATGAAGTTCAGGATTAACGGTCTTTGCTTTTCAATATGTCGTCATCATCATCATGTGCCGTGCCGACAGGCGTTGGCTATTATGCTTCTCCAGAGTATCCGATCCTTCATGCAGGCCATCAGCTCAGTTGGTGATCTCCTCTCACACTATCTCGTCAGACTGTCCAGTATCATTTCTCTTGGTTTTCCTTTTGATCTTCTTCCTTCTATTTTTCCTGTTGTTATAATATTTTCAATGCTCCTTCTTCTCACTGCATGTCCTATGAAAGTACACTGTCTCTCTCTTATCTTTTTGACAAGGTTTTTTGTCTCTCCAGCTCTTCTCATACATTCTTCATTAGTTATTTTTGCTGTCCAGGGAATTCGCAACATTCTTCTAATAAACCACAATTCTGCTGCTTCCAATGATTTTTGTGCAGACTTGCCTATTGTACATATAACAAGATAGGTTCAATATAGCATTTTAGGACTCGTTTTCTAACATTCATTGATAAGGATGTGTTGGTTAATATGTTTCTCATTCTCGGAAATGCAGTCTTTGCTTGGCCTATTCTGTTCCTAATTTCTGTTCTGCATTTCCCATCTGAAGTTATTACTGCTCCAAGGTATTTGAATTTCTGCACCTGCTTTAGAATAGTTCCGTTTAATTTTATACTGCATGCTGGTGGATTCTGTTTCTTAGATATAACCATAGTCTCTGTCTTTTTGATGTTCAATATGTTCAGACTATCAATATTTCAATATGTCCTTCAAGTAATATTCTTAGAGTAAAGATCTGGTCGAGATAGCTTCTCCTTTTTTCGAAATCCTGCCTGCTCTTATCTCATTGCAGCATCCACTATATCTTGAATTCTATTCAGAACAACTTTGTCTGTATATAATAACTATATATGAGTGTTGACAAAAATGTGAACGCGGTGTTAAAGTTTTGCTGAGCCCGACCAAGTCTTTAGAATTCATGTACCAAAGTGATGCTGAGTACGAGAGACAGGGTGAAAGTTTTTTTCTTTCTTTCTTTCTTTCTTTCTTTCTTTCTTTCAAAAGCTACGGCAGTCCACTTTTTAATCTTATGCTCAGCGCAATAAAAAAAAGCGAAACACTATTTAACAAGTTATGATGTTCTGCTTAAAAATATATCAAAATACATTTAAAAAAAAACTAAACTAAACTAAGAGTCCTCGTCTACTTGGCGAAATGCAAACATTTCACTGAACTCCACCGTGGGACCCTCGAACAAGGTAAAATGTAAATGAAGGAGAAAGCATCAAGATCCTAAGCGTAGCTGGCAAACTGACCGGAAGTGGCAAGCTGAGACTTCCACATAGGATACACAGTGACAACTCACAAGGTTTTATAGTTGTTTGTTGTAGGGCGCGCCTGTCAGGCGAGCAGAACCGCAGGACACAGTAGTAAATATTATCAGTAGCAAGTTGAGACCCGTAATGGCAAGTCCAAGAACTAGACGGGTGCTGAAAGACCTGAAGTTGATAGATGGCAATAGTGTAAGTAGAACAGATGGAAGCCTGCTGTAACCTTAACGTATAATGTTAGTCTGTGAAAATGGTTATGTCATTTTTTTCCCCAACTATGAGGCTAATCTTGTTGTTATAACTGTTTAAAATGTAAATAATGTATGTCTTATTACATATGTTTCAGCCTTACAAAACGTTTAATAATCTTATGTTCTGTAAAATATGCCAGGACGAAAACATGTTTGCGAACAATAGCAGACCAAGACTTTCCTTACATCTTTGAATTGCTTCATAGGAACAGACTCATAACAGTCTGGCGAGAGATGTAAAAGCCGACGTGGTCTTCTTCGTTCGTTGAGCTTACTGTCAGTAATTAATGGTCAGTCCTATCAGCTGTCTTTATGTACCGTGCCGGTTCAGTGATCCTGGACAAGGATTCAGTCTTGACTGCTCAATCAGCAGCATGATGATGACATCAAGTGTGAGGATTATGCTTGTGTCAGGTGAATGAATGGGTCTGATGTGGTCTAGGGATCAGAAAGGATCATGTCTACCTGCAGGATGAACTAGACAAATTTTGTTCTCTTTTGACTATTTGGCTGATGGCAGTGGTCAAGACCTTTTAACAAGAACTTGTTATTACAGCTGCGCTATTTCTGTAACAAAACAGTATTTTTTGTGCATCTTATTTCAGCCTCCAGAAAAATTTCTCCCTTTATGTGGACAAAATGTGAACATTAAATCATGCTAAATTTTTTAACAGATTTTTTTTCATTGACAATTGATATAATTAGCATAAAAATGTAATAAAAGATCATTTTCATTATTTTTAGTAGTATACAGAGTAGGGGGGGCTGGCATAGCTTGGTTAGGGCCCCCCACCCCCAAAGGAGGGCCCCTAACCCAGGTTTTGTTATGTATGGATTATGTGATGGGGCTGCTGGTTAGTGTACCTGGCCAAATGTGTGTTTAGGTCCCACATTACTCCACCTAGCAGGGCCCTCACTCAACACATAAGAGGTTGTGTTAATTGTATTTTCTTTTAATCTTTCCATTCCTGTCAAATATTTAGTACTGATCATGACCACTTGGCGAAGTTTTGGAGACCTCCGTGCTTCAGAAATTTGAGAAGCATTGTTTTTTTTATGTGTAATATAAAGTCCCTGTACTTCAGAAAGTTTGAGATCTTCTATTTTAACATGGAAAGAAAAAAAATCAGTGAAACTGAAGAAACAAAGAGTCAGTTGGGTCCCTGTTTCTGTATTTTCAGAATTGTTTTGAATGTGGAGCACACAATCCTCAGTGGGTGAGCGTCACATATGGTATATGGATATGTCTGGAATGTTCTGGCAAGCATCGAAGTCTGGGTGTCCATCTCAGGTATTGTTGGCTGATGTTCTCTCTGTGATTGTGTTCTTTCACAGCTGATGCCAGGTTGACTGAAACCATGATACACAAGCTTTTGAGTTGGATGAGAAGTGGGTTAAGTGGATCTTTTAATTCCTGAAGCCAAGCGTGGAGGTGAATATCTTGGCAAACTATGCTGCCTTGGGAAGACATTGATCCATACTTGATGTCCAGGCTGAAGAAATGCAACAGCCTGTTTCCAGGAGGATAGCACAGAGGCAGATAGAGTTTTGGACAGCCGTGGTTTCGTGATGAAAGGGACGGAACTGTCCCACCAGCTGTGTTACCTCCGCTTCCATCCCAGATCTCATGATGATCAGTACTGCCAGCATGTCCCAGTATTGTCCCATATACTTGTCTTTTCTCGTCTCCATCTTCAGGTGTCTTGCAGAGGGACAGATTGATTTCTTGACATGGTTCAGTGATTTGCGTTTTGCAAAAAAGAACAGAAAAAGTTCATTCATTTTCTTATGGTGAAGAATTGAGCATGAAGGGTCTGTCTAAAATAATGCCCTTCATCTCTTTACCATTTACTGTGTTGCAAGCATTGGTGTAGTACAAGTGTTGATTTCTACATTAATATGTCAGCTGTTTTTATAGCATCTTCTGGTGTGCCTCACACAGCAGGCAGATCATCTTTTTTTTTTTTTTCAGAGGCAGTTTCTCTAACATAAATGTCAACTCTGATAATTTTGGTAAAATTTGTTCATAAGAAAGGGCAGTGGTCTGGAGAAGGGCTCCTGTTATCTCTGGTCAGTCTGACTGTAAAAATTAGCACCTGACACACTTTTGTTGAGAAACTGCCTCGTTAACCTGAGAATGTCTGTCTGCAAGATGAGGCTGACCAGATTACATGGTAAATACTGCTGTCAGTGCTTTAAGAAATAAATGAATGCTCACGTAAAATATTGGTAGTGTATACATTTTGCCGATGTTGTGATGTTTAATCTTCCAGAAACTGTGATACTTTTAATAGTCAGTGCCATAAAAATGTTGACACTTGGGCATACCGGTAGATTTGGAGTAGCACTGATTGTGTTAACTGGCAATTACTGGTGGATTTGAAGTAGCACTGATTGTGTTAACTGGCAGTTACTGGAGGATTTGTCGTAGCACTGATTGTGTTAACTGGCAGTTACTGGTGGATTTGTCATAGCACTGATTGTATTAACTGACAATTACTGGTGGATTTGTCGTAGCACTGATTGTGTTAACTGGCAGTTACTGGTGGATTTGTCGTAGCACTGATTGTGTTAACTGGCAATTACTGGTAAATTACCAATGAAAAAGAAAGAAAACCAAAATTTTTGGAGGTCACCAGTTACTGTAACTGGTGTGATAATATAAAAAAACCTAATAAAAGGCAGCCATTGATGTTGGTTGGAGGATGATGGAGCAAGTAAGTTGATCATGCTTGATTTGATCAGCCAGTTTTGACTTTGGTTCAGCATTTGAGTGTTTTGTAAATCTTAAATCTCACTGCAGTAAGATAAGAAGAACATTTCACATGAACATTTATTTCCCGCTGTTTATAAAGTGTCTTTAATTGTACATTAGGAAAAAAAAGTATTAAGGTACCGAATGTTGTATTGAGAAAAAGAAACCCCAGCATTTCAGAAAGTGCTTCATGCAAAGTGAAAGACAGATAAAATTTTACCAGTTTAGAAAAATTCTAACATGATCACCTGGGTGGGTTATAGTGTTGTGCATGGAGACTCCGGGGGTGAACCAGTATACTCTCACCATGGGGGCTACAGTGATCTCTAACTCATTAGCTTGGCTGAATCTCTTACTAGGAGCATCCACAGAGTAGTTGGATAGAGTGTATAGCAAGCACTCTGATAACAACTCCAGGACAATTATTTTTGCCACAAAACTATATACAGTCAAACTCGTTTAATGTCACATTGTCATGACCGTCAAAATGTGACGACACTAAGCGGAGCTGTTTGTCCTCTGGAAAGGCTTTAACTGGGCCATTGCGTGCGTGCATGCATCCATCCGTCCGTCCGTCCCACATTTGCTACATTAAACACATAACTAACAGCCAAAGCTATCATCATCGGACACAAAATATATTAATCACAAAATACAATAGGTCTTAGTCTTACAATATAGAAAACACTATAATTAAGCAGCATCTGACTTGTCAGCATTAGTACTAAAAAAATGCGCGATTTTGTGTTGTGTAGTGATAACTGGTCTATTAGTAAAAAAAGTCATTTAAACACGATAGAGCACTAAAAACATCCTACGTCATGTCAGGCATACTGTAAATGAACGAGCGCACAGTCTTGAACGCACTTACATACTGAGCATAAGAAACAGTTTTGGTGGGCATCTGGTCCATGAACTCACTGACGTCATCAGCCATCAACACTATTCTCGGCATCACTGTCTACCTTGCTTTTACTGCAGCTAGCAACAATCTCTTTGACTGAATACATTTCTGTTCATAGCAAGCCGTCATCAGCTGAATGAACTGATCAAACGTGACACTTCCATCAGAAATTGCTGCCCACTCTTCATCTGTGATCAAGTCCAGGAGAACATAGCAAATATCGCTAGCATTTGTATTGATTACTGGCTCGGGCAAGAAAATAAATTGCGGTTTACAAAAGCAATTCACAATCGTTGACTGACTGACGCTATTCTGTGCCACTTACATAAAATGAATCGCTATCTTGATGTCCATCTCGATGACATGCTTTTGTTCCACAGCAAACATTCATTGATTATGAGAAGGCATTTGATAGTTTAGATCGTAGAATGCTATGGAAACTACTGGAACACTATGGTATCCCAGCCAAGATAACAAAGCTTGTAAAGACCATATATGAAGGAAAAACTTGTAGAATTGTGTATGGGGAAACTCTCACAGAAAGTTTTAAAGTGGAAACAGGCGTGCGGCAGAGATGTTTGCTGTCATCATTCCTATTTCTTCTAGCAGTTGATTGGATCATGAAAACTACCACACAAAGAAAAAGAAATGGGTTACAATGGACATTGTGGAACCAATTGGAAGATCTTAACTTTGCAGATGATGTGGCACTTCTGGCACACAGCCACACACAAATGCGAGAGAAACTTCAGATCTTAAGCAAGAATTCAGCTAAACTGGGACTATATATATTAACAGACAAAAAAACAAAAGATAATGAAAAATAATAATGCAAGTAATAGCCTCATGGTAATTGAGGGAGTTCCAGTTGAGGAAGTAGAGTATTTCACATATTTAGGCAGCATAGTGGATAAATATGGAGGAATGGAAAAGGATGTTAAAGCTAGAATAACCAAGGTCAGGACAGCATTTATCCAACTTAACAAAATATGCTCATCTGAGAACATCACAACAAGAACCAAACTTATGCTTTTCAGTACAAACGTAAAGATTGTCCTACTATATGGTTCAGAGACATGGGTTATGACCAAGACAATACAACAGAGGATGCAAACATTCATGAACTACTGCTTGATGAGAATTTTAAACATTAAATGGCAGGACAAGATCAGGAATGAGGAGGTCTGGAAAGGGCAGAACAAGAACCTATGAACCTACAAATCATAGGAAGTGGAGGTGGATTGGCCACACTCAGAGGAAACCCGACACCAACATAGCAAGACAGGCACTGACATGGAATCCTCAAGGAACTAGAAAATGAGGAAGACCTAGACTTAGTTTGAGAAGAGAAATTATGACAGTGCTTAGAGACAGGGGATACACATGAAAGGAAGCAGAGAGTAATTCCAAGAACAGGGATGACTGGAGAGCCTTTATCTGTGGCCTGTGCTCTCAAGGGAGTGAAAGGTAATGATGATGATGATACAGCACATGATGCACTATTTGCTTTCTGTACTGTTGCTTGAAGGTGTAAATGATACCTTGGTCACAAGACTGCACCACACTGTTTGTGTTAGGTGGCAGGAATACCGTCAGATTGGTGACGTCAGTGTGTACCTGATAGATGTCAACAAACAACAAAACTCTTCTGTTCATTCGGTTCATTTTGATGTCAGAAGAAATGACCCAGTCCTCAAACAGTTCACTTGTCATCCAAGCACCCTGGTTGGCCTTGTAAGTGACGGGCAGGCTCTTACATTATTGAAGCACCGCAGATTTTGTGACTTTCTGATAACAAGTAGTGGATTCTTCTTAGTGCCAGACATGTTACAGCACACGTCACTGGTTAAGTGATCTTTAGAACGTTTGCCACCCTAGCACTTCTCATCACGAAAGCACAAAGTCCTGTTCGGAAGCAGTTTATAAAACACGCCTGTTTCATCCATGTTAAAAATGTCATTTGGGCTATACACATTGAGAAATTTTGGCAAGTGAGAAATCCAATCATTAACGACATTGGTGTTAAGTTGGGGTGCTTCACCTGAAGCGACCTTAAGTGTTATGTTGTGCATTTCTTAAAGCGCTCAAGAAAACCATTCGAACACTTCCAGTCAGGCATATCCATTTCTTCCGTAAAACGTTTTGCGATTTCTGGCAGCATGGAATCGCATGCAGTCAACTGTGCAGAACATGTCTGTTTGAACCATTTCAGCAGAACACACTCAATATCCATGTAGGAACTCACATGCCTTCACTTACAGTTTGACCTAACTAAAGACGAGTGAAAGTCTCGTTCAGTTTTGTCTTGGTTTTTAACAAGTTTTGATACAGTTGAAGCATCAATTTCAAATTTATCTGCTGTGTCCTTTCTTGTAACTTTTTCATCAACTTACTTCAGAATATCTATTTTACTGTTCAAATCCAGATCAACATGTTTGCGTTTAGTAGCCATGATCTTTCACAGTGAGAACCAGAGAGAAGTTCCTGGTTGTACAATTCACAGTACATTATTCGATTCTGACTGTCACCTCATGTTACCAATTTAATACCACCCACATCTTGATAAAGAAGCCAGTGACCGAAAAAAAGCCAGATTTTAATCACAAAAGGGCGGCCGTGGTAAGCCTTTCATTCACACCACGTGGGTCTCGATGCCCACACGTTCAAAAGGTTGATGCGGCAATTACTTGGTGATCAAACGGCCGCCCCCTTCTTTGATGAATCATGAAGCTGATAACACTTTGTGAGATGTTTGTAGCTTGTACTTTGTGATACAAAGCGGGGTCTTTAGCTCCTCTGAGTGCAGAAATACCGTGACATTAAGTGATTTTTGCCAGTAAGCAGGGTGATATTAATGGGAATAAAGTCCATTGATTACTTATGGGAATTGGCCAGGGATACAAATGTATGTGACAATATCCAGGTGGTGACATAAAGCAATGTGATAATAAGTGGGTTCAAATGTATACAGTTTTGTCTGAGTCTGTGGTAAGTGATGCGCCCCCCCCCCCCACCCCAAATGACTGTTTATAAAAAAATTGTTTCAAAATGATGTAAGTTTTGTGATGATTTGATGTGAAATTCTTGTCCAAGGTGATTACAAACGGTGTGTGACTTTGCTTTCCAGTTTTGTACGTTCAGTTTCCATGGACAAGTGGAAGGATTCTGAGCTGGAGAAGATGAAATCTGGTGGGAACAAAATGTGCAAAGAATTCTTTCAGTCACAACCAGACTTCCAAGAGGGTATGAGCCTTCAGGAAAGTATAACACAAAGGCTGCCGCGCTGCTCAGAGATAAGGTTTGTTGGTGGTTTTTTTTTGTGTCTGTTAAAATGTTGGATCTTTTTTTCTTGTACTTGTTCAGAGTGATCTGGGAACTGAGTGTGTTGTTGATGGTGTTCTTGATTGCAAGTGACTTTCTTGATGATAGGTTGCAGTCTTGGTGGAAGTATGATAGGTGACTTTCTTGATGATAGGTTGCAGTCTTGGTGGAAGTATGATAGGTGACTTTCTTGATGATAGGTTGCAGTCTTGGTGGAAGTATGATAGGTGACTTTCTTGATGATAGGTTGCAGTCTTGGTGGAAGTATGATAGGTGACATTCTTGATGATAGGTTGCAGTCTTGGTGGAAGTATGATAGGTGAAATTCTTGATGATAGGTTGCAGTCTTGGTGGAAGTATGATAGGTGAAATTCTTGATGATAGGTTGCAGTCTTGGTGGAAGTATGATAGGTGACATTCTTGATGATAGGTTAGTCTTGATAGAAGTGTGATAGGTGACATTCTTGATGATAGGTTAGTCTTGATAGAAGTGTGATATTCTTGATGATAGATGATATTCTTGATGATATATGATATTCTTGATAATAATGGGCAACAATGATAGTAAGGCTGCCATTGTTTTTTTTTTTTGTTGTTTTTCTTGCGCAGGTTCCAGTGACCTGCAGTGTCCGTCTTTTTTGTTAAGCTTAACCATGACTAAAATCACACAGATTCTAACTTCATCTCCTAGGCTTTTGTGACACTGTTTCCTGTCAGGCTTTTGTGACACTGTTTCTTGGTAGCATTGTGAGGAAAGAAAAATAGTTATGGTCTTGTCAGGCTATTGTGACACTGCCTGTTTACCAGTTGCACTTTTACCAGTCGGTAGTTCACATATTCCCTCATCAAAGAAAAGTATATCTACTCGCCAATTTCTGAAATTGAGATTGATCACAGATATACTAGTTCAGCGGTTCCCAAACTTTTTTTACATCGAAGGACCACTTAGATTAAGGACCACTGTCTTATGTGCAGTGGTGTAATGCCATAAACCTGTCATTATTTTTAACCAACAGATGGTACTTAATACTGTGCTAGATCAATAATGCTTCTGTGGACACAGGTTGGGAGCCACTGCTGGTTTCTGTAATAGTTTTAAGTGGATGAATATCAGCTACGCAACATTGTTTTGTTGAACAACTTCTCATACAGCCTCACTAAAAATAAATGTTTTGGTATTTAAGGGCAGAGAATGATGATTAAAACACATTAATAAGTTGAAAATGATAGATAGTTTGAGTGATTATTCTTGGTTCCATTTTTTTTCTGGTTTCAGCCATAATTTGATTGATTTGTCTGGTTTCTGTTTTCCAGGTTGCCACCACAGCAGAAGGAAAACCTTGGAGTATAGAAACTTCGTCTGCTCGTAATTTTGTATCATTCCAGCCATCTCGTCTGGCATCATCAGCTTCTGCTTCTCATTTGTCTTCACACTCCCCATCTCAGGACAGTAGTAGTTTTCACTACAGCAACAGTACAGGTGATCTTGGAGGGACATACAACACTGGCTACCAAGACTATGAGTCCACACCTAGGTATGTTATTAAATTCTGCCGCTGTTATTCTGGCACTCACTTAAGATGCAGGCGGTGTGAGTTGGGCATATCAGCTTATTTTAACTCAGAGAGACTAAAACAGGGGAGTAGAGAGTTGTCTTCTCACCTGGGAAATTGAAGGCTCAAGGCCTGCTTTTAGCACAGCTGTAAAAATGGGTACTCAACACAGGTGTTGGGGAAAAACAGTCTCCATTGAGGGGAGAATATCTGCTTGGATGGCAAGACACGTTAGATTGCACAGCATAGTAAATGAAGATAAAGTAGATGTATCACAAAAACAAAAAAAAAATTGTTTTGACAGTCTTTATTAAACATATCTGTGTTATTCCTTCTCCAGTGATCACCTGATGTGTTTGTGTTATACCTTAACCAATTATCTAAAAGATTGTGTTACTCTTTCTCAAGTAATTACCTGATGTAATTCGGTTATTTATTATCACGTGATCATCTAATGTAATTAAGTTATTCCTTCTCACATGGTTATCATCTTATTTATATTTTTCTGTATGCTGTGATTAACTTTTGTATGTATTAATTATACACACAATTATATATATATATCTATATATATATAATTTTTAAAACTAAAGGCAATTTAAAAATAACTTGCCCACAATAGAAGCTGATGCAATATCACATGTTCACAAACTCACACAGCGCAGTGCTCTGCCCTTAGTCTAATTGAAGTCAGGGTTAAATGATAGTAAAGTCAAGGTCAAATAATAGTCTTAAGTGAAGTCAAGGTCAAATAATAGTCTTAAGTGAAGTCAAGGTCAAATAATAGTCTTAAGTGAAGTCAAGGTCAAATAAACATGGATACTTCAGTGTGAGATTGCAGCATTTTTTTGAGCAACATGCCCTAGTGAGATTTATTTGGGCCGAGGTTGTGAAATTCTCCGCAGAATGTTGACTCAGCACAGAAGTGACTCAGTGAACATTTTATGAACTGGTAGAGAGGTTTAAAGCTGAAAGAACAAGTGAAGCTCAGTCTCCTTGGCCATCAGCATCACATACACAAACCCACAGGGTGCAAGTCTTTGTCAGAGAAGACTAACGGATTATGTTGTCCACTGTTGCTGCACATCTGGATATCAGCTTTGGATCCTTATGTGCCGTAATGAATGATTTCTTGGGGTGCTGTAAAGTTTGTGCAGGATGGGGGCAGTGCTCAGCAGCTGTAAGGATTCTTCTCACAAGGAATGAAGAAGGTAGTGGATCAATACAGGAAGTGCATCGACCTGCAGGGGGGACTGTGCTGACAAATGATATGACCATTATATTCATTTGCTTGTAGTTGCCAGTATTAAAGGGTTGGTTGGTTTTACTTTTTGATTCTTCGACATACTTTGTTACAACACCAGTGATATATACAGTGTTTTATTTCTCTCTCTCTCTCAGTGATTATGTGAAGAGACAGAAGGAAGAGTTCTTCTCTCGAGTGCAGCAGGAGAACGCTGGAAGACCAGAGTAAGCATAAAATTGTTGTCAGAAAAAAAATTCATCCTAAAATTATATTAACATCTTATTTTTATAACATTCTAATGCCTGTAGCTTCACATTAAAAACTTTAATTTCAACATTTACTTTTTTTTTATTTCATGTTGACATCTGGAGAGAGTTTTGTCATGATCTTTGGTTTATTGGCTTTTTAAATTTTATGTTGATATCTGAAGAGAGTTTTGTCATGATCTTTGGTTTATTGCCTTTTTTAATTTTATGTTGATATCTGAAGAGAGTTTTGTCATGATCTTTGGTTTATTGCCTTTTTTTTGTGTTGATGTTCGGAAAGAATTTTGTTTAATCTTTGAATCTTTGTGTTTATATATTATTATTTTTTTAAAACTCATTTTGATGTCTGGAGAGAATCTTATCATGATCTTTGGTTTATTGTTTTTTTTTTTTAAATCAGTCATTTACCTCCAAGTCAAGGAGGGCGGTACACTGGATTCGGTAACATGCCGCAAGTAGATGACAAGAAGGATGACTTCTTCGATAATACAATGTCAACACTTTCATCTGTAAGTAGGGGGAGGTTATCTCGTCATGTAATTGTATTACTTTTTTTTTAAAATTTTGTGATTGACACTGAAGGTTCTGATGATCTTTCAATCTTAACACTTTCTCAAATGAATCTGCATCCTGGAAGACATGTTTGGGACATGGGAAAAGACAGTTTTTCTGTTTTTTTTTGTGTGTGTGCAAAATGATGAAACATCAAGTGTTAAGAGAAAGTAACCAACTGTAACATATACTTTAGCGTGCTGGACTTCCATCCACGTTGACAGTACAAAGATATACTTAGCTGGACTTCCATCCACTGTGACAGCACTAAGATATACTTAGCTGGACTTCCATCCACTTTGACAACACTAAGATATACTTAGCTGGACTTCCATCCACTGTGACAGCACTAAGATATACTTAGCTGGACTTCCATCCACTGTGACAGCACTAAGATATACTTAGCTGGACTTCCATCCACTTTGACAACACTAAGATATACTTAAACATGCTGGACTTCCATCCACTGTGATAGCACTAAGATATACTAAAGCGTGCTGGACTTCCATCTACGGTGACAACACTAAGATATACTTAAACATGCTGGACTTCCATCCACTGTGATTGCACTAAGATATACTTAACCGTGCTGGACTTCCATCCACGGTGACAACACTGAGATATACTTAACGTGCTGGACTTCCATCCATGGTGACAACACTAAGATATACTTAGCTGGACTTCCATCCATGGTGACAACACTGAGATATACTTAGCTGGAGTTCCATCCACTGTGACAGAACTAAGATATACTTAAACGTGCTGGACTTCCATCCAAAATAGTCCCCAAAATTTTGTATAGTAGATAGTCATTTATAATGTATGTAGCTAGTTCTGTACTGAGTGAATGTTTAAGAGCGAAACGTAAGTTATATTTTATTTTATGTCTCTCAGCTTCATTGTTAATTATTTTTTTTTTAATATGAGCGGCATATTTGTAGAATATCTGGAATAGAGTGAAAGTTGTATGATAAAGGGCAGAATGTCAGACGGGCCTGCGTGCCCAATTCTTAACCCTTTTGAAATAAAGATCAATCAATCAATCCACTGTGACAGAACTAAGATATACTTAAATGTGCTGGACTTCTATCCACTGTGACAGAACTAAGATATACTTAGCTGGACTTTCATCCACTGTGACAGAACTAAGATATACTTAAATGTGGACTTCCATCCACTGTGACAGAACTAAGATATACTTTAATTTGCTGGACTTCCATCCACATTGACAGCACTAAGATATACTTAAATGTGCTGGACTTCCATCCACTGTGACAGAACTAAGATATACTTTAATTTGCTGGACTTCCATCCACATTGACAGCACTAAGATATACTTAAATGTGCTGGACTGCCATCCACTGTGACAGTACTAAGATATACTTAGCTGGACTTCCATCCACAGTGACAGAACTAAGATATACTTTAATTTGCTGGACTTCCATCCACATTGACAGCACTAAGATATACTTAAATGTGCTGGACTTCCATCCACTGTGACAGAACTAAGATATACTTAAATGTGCTGGACTGCCATCCACTGTGACAGTACTAAGATATTCTTAGCTGGACTTCCATCCACTGTGACAGAACTAAGATATACTTAAATGTGCTGGACTGCCATCCACTGTGACAGTACTAAGATATTCTTAGCTGGACTTCCATCCATGTTGACAGCACTAAGATATACTTAAGCATGCTGGACTTCCATCCACATTGACAGCACTAAGATATACTTAAGCGTGCTGGACTTCCATCCATGGTGACAACACTAAGATATACTTAAGCGTGCTGGACTTCCATTCACTGTGACAGTACTTAGATATACTTAGCTGGACTTCCATCCACTGTGACAGTACTAAGATATACTTAGCTGGACTTCCATCCACTGTGACAGTACTTAGATATACTTAGCTGGACTTCCATCCACTGTGACAGTACTAAGATATACTTAGCTGGACTTCCATTCACTGTGACAGTACTTAGATATACTTAGCTGGACTTCCATCCACTGTGACAGTACTAAGATATACTTAGCTGGACTTCCATCCACATTGACAGCACTAAGATATACTTAGCTGGACTTCTATCCACGTTGACAGTACTAAGATATACTTAACCGTGCTGGACTTCCATCCACTGTGACAACACTAAGATATACTTAACGTGCTGGACTTCCATCAATGGTGACAACACTAAGATATACTTAACCGTGCTGGACTTCCATCAATGGTGACAACACTAAGATATACTTAACCGTGCTGGACTTCCATCAATGGTGACAACACTAAGATATACTTAACCGTGCTGGACTTCCATCAATGGTGACAACACTAAGATATACTTAAGCGTGCTGGACTTCCATCCATGGTGACAACACTAAGATATACTTAAGCGTGCTGGACTTCCATCCATGGTGACAACACTAAGATATACTTAACCGTGCTGGACTTCCATCCATGGTGACAACACTAAGATATACTTAAGCGTGCTGGACTTCCATCCATAGTGACAACACTAAGATATACTTAACCGTGCTGGACTTCCATCCATGGTGACAACACTAAGCAGCAGAAGTTTAAGATGGCTAGAGCTTGTAGCTTTAACAAATAAACTTCCATCCATAGTGACAACACTAAACAGCAGAAGTTTAAGATGGCTAGAGCTTGTAGCTTTAACAAACAACCTCTTGAAGCCAAGAAAGTTTCATTGGTGAACTTTTGGAGGGAAGGAGGTCATGAACTAAAACAGACTGACATACATACTTTCTGTCAGGCTTCCATTGGAGATTTTTTTTCATTGGGCACAAGAACAAGGAAGAGACCATGCCAGATGGTAGGAGACCATGCAAGATGGTAGGTGACCATGCAAGATGGTAGGAGACCATGCTGGATGGTAGGTGACCATGCTGGATGGTAGGTGACCATGCAAGATGGTAGGTGACCATGCAAGATGGTAGGAGACCATGCTGGATGGTAGGAGACCATGCCAGATGGTAGGAGACCACACCGGATGGTAGGAGACTGTGTTGGAGTGTTCTGTTGTGTGAGGAGAAACTGGTATCAGAATTAAAGACAAAGAAGCTTTAGCCTGCAACACAAACATGGTGTGTTGCTGCGATCTGAGTAATTATATCAGTGAAATATTGATGGAATCAGTCATGCAAGAAGTTATTCTGCATAATTTTCTTGGCAGCTTTCACAAACATTAAATATAAGCTTTCTCCCACAACCTAAACTGAAATGTGCCCATACTCCACCTTGTGCTTGCTAGAACTCTCCACACTGTAGAATGCATCTTCCAGACCTGCTCTATTTACACAGACTTGGCTCCAGGAGAACAAAATGGGGCACACATGAGCTCCTGCTGACTGTAAGATTCATGGAGGGGACCCATCTCCTTGTTTAGATGGCTTAGCATTTGAATCTGTGTGAAGAAGAGGAAGAATTGTCTTGTAAGAAGAGAAGAGCCATTATGCTGTCTACTCTCCGTTGACCTCCTGCCTAAAGACTGCACAGTTTATCCAGACATTAAATATAAATCTCTGAAGCTAGCGCCATGACATGTAGAAGATGTAGTTCTCCATCTGGTAGCTGATCTTCTCCTGCTTCCTCTGGTTCTCATCCTTTCTTCTTCCACTCAGCCTCTCCTCTCCCTTGTCTTCACTGAGTTGAAAGGAGATTGGGTTAGTGAAATTCCTGAACTCCAGAAGCATACCTACAAGAAACAAGCTTTTCAGCAAGGTCCACCACCCTGTTGATCTGTAGTGCCAGATTAACACAAACTAATAGCCTGGAGACACTATGAAGAAGTGGGATTAGGGCTCCTAGTATGCTGTAGTAACAGGTTGTCTTCTGTAGTGACAGGTTGTCTTCTGTAGTAACAGGATGTCTTCTGTAGTAACAGGTTGTCTTCTGTAGTAACAGGTTGTCTTCTGTAGTAACAGGATGTCTTCTGTAGTGACAGGTTGTCTTCTGTAGTAACAGGATGTCTTCTGTAGTAACAGGTTGTCTTCTGTAGTGACAGGTTGTCTTCTGTAGTGACAGGTTGTCTTCTGTAGTGACAGGATGTCTTCTGTAGTAACAGGTTGTCTTCTGTAGTAACAGGTTGTTTTCTGTAGTAACAGGATGTCTTCTGCAGTAACACTTGTCTTCTGCAGTAACAGGATGTCTTCTGTAGTAACAGGATGTCTTCTGTAGTAACAGGTTGTCTTCTGTAGTGACAGGTTGTCTTCTGTAGTGACAGGTTGTCTTCTGTAGTGACAGGATGTCTTCTGTAGTAACAGGTTGTCTTCTGTAGTAACACTTGTCTTCTGTAGTAACAGGTTGTCTTCTGTAGTAACAGGATGTCTTCTGTAGTGACAGGTTGTCTTCTGTAGTGACAAGATGTCTTCTGTAGTAACAGGATGTCTTCAGTAGTGGCAGGTTGTCTTCTGTAGTAACAGGATGTCTTCTGCAGTAACACTTGTCTTCTGTAGTAACAAATTGTCTTTTAGCACAATCATACCACTCTTTACATTCCAGAAAATCCCTGAATATATAAAGTGAGTCATTTCATATCAAAGAGGCACACAGGGACTATGCTGCTAGTGCATGCAGTTGACCTTGACTTGTCAGCACACTAGAGGATGATGTGATGAGTATCACACATGACTACATTTCCTGCTACAGTTCCATACAGTTCCAGAAAAAGATAGCTACCCATTTCTGCAGCTGGGTTTTGGAGTGCATCCAGCTGAACCCAAACCATCAACCTTCATCATGAGAGACAAGTGTACTAACTGCAGAGCCACTTGAATGCCTTTAAGAAATAATTGTATGCATGAACAGATGGAGTTTTAATCATTATCATGTTGAAAACAGTTGTTACCTGCTAGAGTTGAGAAAAGCTGTAAGTCTATGTTCAGCTGCCATATCAGCAGTTCTCTGAAAACATTGACGCAGACTTGGTTGGACCTGTGGCAGCTACCAGGACTGGAGAACTGGAGAACTGGAGCAGACTTAAAACTTTGTCCTACTTTCTGGTGGTGCTCCTTGTGCCACACTGACATGCTTATTCTTCCTGGCTGATAAAGTAGGACTTGGTGGGGTTCCTAATAGTGGAGCCAGTTGAGATACCTGTTTTGTGGTTCTGATGTGGGATCTCATGTAAAGTCACTGTGATCTAGTCCCATCTGATGCAGTTCAGCATCATATGAGGGGTGATTGATAAGTTCTTGGCCTAATGTACAAATACTTGAAACACACAGTTGATATTAGGTGCATTTGTAGATCAGGTAAATGTAAGATTAAACACCAAGTTTCAAGAAATTAACTGCAACCTTTTACAGGCTTCTGAAGTGGTAAGGGGTTGCATAAATTGAGAAAATTGATAACATTTCTCATCAAGCAGTCATTCGCTACCTCTGCTTCAAGGGCTTATCATCGAAGGAGATCCATGAAGATATGGTGGAGACTCTAGGGTAGAGTGCCCCTTTTTACAGCACAGTGAAGAAATGGGTATCTCAATTCAAACATGGAAGGGAGTCTGTAAGATGATCCCCATCCAGGAAGACCAAGAACGGTAACCACAGATGAAACCACCAGCAGAATCCATGACATGATAATGGAGGATCGACGACTAACTGAGCGGTACATTTGCTACCGAGTTGGGCATCTCCCAGAAACGTGTTCATGCCATTATTCACAATGATCTTCAAATGACAAAGGTCTCTGCTCGATGGGTCCCGAAATTTCTTGGAGCTGATCACAAACAACAGCGTCTCAACATGTCAAGAGACAATCTTGCCCATTTTTCTGCAGATCCTGAAAAGTTTCTTCAGCAATTTGTGACTATGGATGAGACTTGGGTTCATCATTTTCAACCAGAAACCAAAGAACAGTCAAAGCAGTGGATACATCATGGATACATCACGGATCCCCACCTCCAAAGAAAGCAAGGGTGGTTCTGTCTGCAGGCAAAGTGATGGCTTCCATTTTTAGGGATTCAGAAGGTGTGCTATTGGTAGACTATCTTCAAAAGGGCAGAACAGTCACTAGGTTTTATTATGCTAATCTTGTGAAGCAACTGCGTGTCAAATTAAGGAAAAGTGTCAAGGGAAATTGATGAGAGGAGTCATCTTTCATCAAGACAACGCTTCAGTTCACAAGTCAGCGGTGGAAAAGATGTCCACAAATAATCCGTTGTACCTTATGCCGAGAACTTATCAATCGCCCCTCGTAAAATCATCAACCACAGAGAACATAAGTTTTTACTTTCATGAAGGTATGGAGTTAGAAAAGGTCAGAAATAAACCCGTTAAATTATCTCAGTGTTTATTGTTATTTTTGTTACTATCATGTCATTGTCTTCACAAAAACGTTGCTTGATCTCCGACAGGGATGGTCCACTTTTGCCTTGAGTGCTACAAGATTTGCTTCGGCTGCCACCGAGAAAGTAAGTGTTCATTTTACTCTTGAGCAGTGGTTTGTGTTGTGTGTCTGTGTTTCTATGTGTGCCAACAGTACGAGCAAGTCCTGCACATCAAAGCTTAATACTTTCTGTCAGCTCACCACAACGGTTACATGTTATCTAGTTTGTTTTTTTTTTGTAATCGGTAAACATCAAAGTGGCAAACTTCAAAATGGTTCTGTCCAACCTGTAAAAGTCACTTTTTTTTTTTTTCTCACACAGAAAGTAAACTACCAAAAAAAAAATTAGCAGTTTTTACCATTTGGTCTACAATTTCAAAATCTGACCTAAGTCTTAATTTTTTGTCAAAAATCACATTTCTGATTATCCCAGATTTTTGTAACTAGTTATGGAAAAATAAGTGTTAAAATTTCTTTTAAAAGTTTAAAGGTAAAAAGCATACATTTTGTTATAATTTCATTTGGAAAAATCCCCATTTTCTGTTAAATTCCCATGCTCAGATTTATCAGAGGTAGTAAGCTTTGATGTTGATGTTGATGTTGTAACGATGTTGTAAAAGCTCATACTGGCAGCTTCCTGCCCTCTGTCAAAGCTTCTGTTGAAACTAAAATCGTATTTAAGCTTATGAAGATACAACATACAGCACTGCATAATGTGTAATGTAATTTTGTATGCTTACTGCTACAGATTTGTATAGCTGTGTTATTTACTGCTAACTTCAGCGTCTCAGGTTAATTTACAGAATTCACATACACCACCACCTTCACCCTCTTCCCCCCCCCCCCCATCTGATTCTTTTGATATCATCATTCTCTCTCTCTCTCTGAACCTTAAGTGCCCAGGGCACATGGGGCTTCAGTATTATTCTATTGGTATGTATCTGAGATGAGGTGGTATGGTAGTTGGTGCTGTTGTGCCAAAGCTTATCAAAACTCTTACCTACCTATGCGTATTAGTTATTTTTGGTAACAGACGAGTTGTGAAACTGATTTGAACAAAAAAAAAGAAAGAAAAAGTAGCTTTGTTATACCATAAAGGCACCTGGGCATAATCCCAAAACAAGCTATCAGGTGGAACACAGCAGGCCGAAGAAAAAGAGGTTGACCATGGGAAACTCTAAAGAGAACATTATTAAGACAGGCCTAATTAGTATGCATAAAATCCCTTGATGAGGTAGAAAAATTTGCAGAAAACTTGGTGAACTACCATCCGAGCCCTATGTGACGTTTAACGGCATGGAAGGATGTAAAAGTACTAGTACTTGTTATAGTTTTTGATGATAGAACCAGGTCAGCATTAGAACTTTATAAAGAAACAAAGGTAAAAAAAAAAAACTAAGCCTATGTTTTTCATCTATTTTTCATGTTTTTATCTGTTGTGTTTGTTTGTGTATGTGATCCTTGAACAAGGCTTTTGCTGAAATATTGGACTGTTGTATGTCCTTCATTTATATGTGCCTATCTTGCTTTCGCTTTCTACTTTTTTTGTTTCTGACCACTTTCTTCACTTGTTCCGTCTTTACTTTTTTTTTTTTTTTTAACTGAACCATACAGCTGTCTATTTTTAGCCGAGACTGTTACTACTGTTTGCTACAGTTTATGATGGTATGCCCAGAAGGGGACTAATGTTTGCTACAGTTTATGATGATATGCCTGGAAGAGGACTAGTGTTTGCTACAGTTTATGATGGTATGCCCAGAAGGGGACTAATGTTTGCTACAGTTTATGTCAGCCACGCCGAGCTGCACAGCGCGGGCTGCTGTTGCTCAGGCCGACCGTTCTTTTGGCGAAAAGTGCTCTCGAGTTCTGTGCATGGGAAGAAAAGCTTTCGCTCCCTTCCTGGATGGCGAGAGTTAAGATGTTTTGATGCAGAAGTAAGTGGTTTGTCCATCGAACGAAGCCTATAAACGGCTAGCCAGCCAGGTTCGTGCTAACGGTGTGCTGCGGCTTTGTCGACCGATGGTCTTGAAATTGGCCTGTCTCTTGCAAAAAGTATCGGGTCTGCAGTATGTAATGTGCATGGTTGTGGGTGCTGGGCTTTCTTCTCGTTCGTTAGAGCAGAGAGAGCAGGCCACCACTGGTTAAAGGAAATGAAACGCCGTCGGGGTCGAAAGGGATCCGCTCTGAGCAGAGCACTGTCTCCCTTGCCCCGCGTTGGCCTGTTGGCAGATATCCGACTAAGGTTCAGTGAAGAAAGCTATCTGGTTGATCCTGCCAGTAGTCATATGCTTGTCTCAGAGATTAAGCCATGCGTGTCAGGAATATTTCATTAATCAAGAATAAAGTCAGAGGCGCGAACCACTGCTGGCGAGATTCTTCAGCTCCCGTGCGTGTAGTGGGGCTCCTCCCAGCCAATGAAGAAAGGTGCAAATGGGGTTGCCTTGCAGCACCACTGTGGAAAAGCTGAAAGAAAGGAATAGGTGAAGTAAACAGTAGTAAAATCATGACACCTCTGGTCTGGGGGTCGGCCACGTCCTAAGTGCACTCGTATCGGGAAAAATGCCTGAACCATCTTACCCAGAGACACTGCTGGCGAGATTCTTCGGATGCCACCCGTGGAGTAAAGCTCCTCCCGCCCAAGGAAGAAAATGTGGAAAAGCAATCAGGGTTGCTGTGTGGCGCCGATGTGAAAAGGTGATGGAAAAGATAAAGTGAAGCTTAATCGTTATGTCCAGTAGTCTTGCGGCGAGAGCTACTCATACCATGGCGCCTCTGCTCTAGAGGTCGGCCACGTCCGAAATACACCCATACTGGTGAAATATGCCTAAACCGCCTTACACCGGGGATGAAACTTGATGGCTACGCATGTCACGATACTTCTGCTCTAGAGGTCGGTTGCGTTCGATATACACACATACTGGTGAAATATGCCTAAACTGGCTCAACTCAGGGGTGGGATGTCACTAGTGGAGAGGATTCATCCTCCTGGACAAAAGCTCCGTCCTGGTCACACTAGGAAGGGTAGCAGCCACGATCACAAAATGCTGAAGTTGGAGACACTGGACCAGGGCAGTCTAGATAGGCAACCACCTCTCACCTGATGGAGATGTATCCATATCCTAATCGCGCTGAGGTTTTCCGGTGAGAAAGTCCAACACTGGACTGGATGGGCAACCACCTCTCACCCGGTGGTGATCACGGATATCTCAAAACACGTCGAGGTTTTCCAGTGAGAAAGTCCAACTCTAGCCCAGATGGGCTACCACCTCTCACCCAGCGGGGTTATACTGATATCCAAAACACGCCGAGGTTTTCTGGTGAGAAAGTCCAACTCTAGATTAAACTGATGCAACGAAAACCACGGTGTCATGCAATCCTGCTTCTGAGACCCACCAAGAAAACAGGCTCAAGCCCTGTGATACTCTGAACCTCTTGTGGTCCTCTTGGGGATCTTGTCCTTTTGGGGACCACACAGGAGACCACGGGACCTATAGAGGACCACAGGTGTAAATTCAGTAGGATCACAGGGCAGTCTTGGTGGTAGAACCAAACGAAAAAGAAGTTACAGTTTATGATAATATGCCCAAAAGGGAACTAGTGCTTGTTACAGTTTATGATGATATGCCCAAAAGTGGACTAGTGCTTGTTACAGTTTATGATAATATGCCCAAAAGTGGACTAGTGCTTGTTACAGTTTATGATAATATGCCCAAAAGTGGACTAGTACTTGTTACAGTTTATGGTGGTATGCCCAAAAGTGGACTAGTGCTTGTTACAGTTTATGATGGTGTGCCCAAAAGGGGACTAGTGCTTGTTACAGTTTATGATGATATGCCCAAAAGTGGACTAGTGCTTGTTACAGTTTATGGTGGTATGCCCAAAAGGGGACTAGTGCTTGTTACAGTTTATGATGGTGTGCCCAGAAGGGGACTAATTCTTGTTACAGTTTATGATAATATGCCAAAAAGTGGACTAGTGCTTGTTACAGTTTATGATAATGTGCCCAAAAGTGGACTAGTGCTTGTTACAGTTTATGATTGTGTGCCCAAAAGGGGACTAGTGCTTGTTACAGTTTATGATGGTATACCCAAAAGGGGACTAGTGCTTGTTACAGTTTATGATGGTGTGCCCAAAAGGGGACTAGTGCTTGTTACAGTTTATGATGGTATGCCCAGAAGAGGACTAGTGCTTGTTACAGTTTATGATGGTGTGCCCAAAAGAGGACTAGTGCTTGTTACAGTTTATGATGATATGCCCAAAAGAGGACTAGTGCTTGTTACAGTTTATGATGATATGCCCAGAAGGGGAGTTACAGGTCTGGGCAGGGCTCTGTCTCAGCAGTAATTTAAGGTTCTGAAATATCAGATTAATGACACCATTCCAAGCACTTGTTTTTGTAATGAGCTGCAACATGTGGCCTGTGCGGTTGGTATGCTGGGCTCTCATGTACCTGTCTGTAACAGCTGTTGCTAATGTGCCTTGTGTAACAGGTGTAGCTGAGGTGAAGCGTGTTGCATGCTTCATGCTTGTTTCATAGGTTTGTGTATGGCTGTCTTGGTTCCATGACCGTAGGACAGCTAAGTGATGGTGAACTGACTTCATCTGTGAAAGCACTGATTTAAAATACACTTCAGTCATTCCAGCCATAATAAATTAGTACCTGACACATTTAGGGAATTTGTCTCTGAAATCTCAAATGTCTTACCTGAATATGCAGTGCACAAAGCTTTCAGTGTATGAAGCATCAGAAATATGTTTGTGTAAAAACTAGTCATATGTATATGAGGCATTTCTTGGGGTTAACAGCAGGCAAATGAGAAACATGATTGGACCTGTTTCTGTGATGTCCAGTCACGTTTACCCTCCTCGGCAAGGATGCCATGCTTTTTGTGTTGTGGAGGTGTTTAATGTGCTAGTGGACAGAATCTAAATGTCCCAGTTACTGGACAGAAGTGACCAGTTCTGCCAGGTGTAGAGGTTTATAAAAGCTGCTGATTGGTGTTTGACGTTAAGCCAGATCAACGACGAACCAGGGTCTGTACATCGCATATGCTGCATTGATGACGCGTTAGTGTCAGAAATGTCATTGATGTCATGTTGGTGTCACGCAAGTTCTTCATGCTGCATTGGCATCACACATGTTCTTGATGCCACACATGTTCTTGAGGTCACATTAGTGGCATATACATCTCAGTGATGCCACACTGTTGTCATACATGTCACATTTATGTTACGTAACATTAAGCCCCAGTGTTGTCACAGATGTCACATTTTTGTCACACATCTCACTAGCTTTAAATGGCACAATAATGTTCAAAATATTGGATTGGTGCTACAAATGTCACAGCAATATCATATGTTGCGTTGATGTCTGATATGTTTTGTTAATGTTGCATTGATATAGCATGTGTCATATGTGCCAGATTGATGTCACATACTGATGCATTTAAATGAATTTCATTAGTAGAGAATAAGAATTCATTGAGTAGTTTTTGTTCTGAGAAGCAAGAGGCAGTAATGCATGACTGTACATCAAGAACTTACATCTATGCATTGAGAATTTACATGTATGTGCGGAAATAGCTTACATCTGTGTGCATCGAGAATTTACATTTATGTGCGGAAATAGCTTACATCCGTGTGCATGGAGAATTTACATTTATGTGCGGAAATAGCTTACATCCGTGTGCATGGAGAATTTACATTTATGTGCGGAAATAGCTTACATCCGTGTGCATGGAGAATTTACATTTATGTGCGGAAATAGAGTACGTCTGTGTGCATGGAGAATTTACATTTATGTGCGGAAATAGCTTACATCTGTGTCTATCAGAAAGAACTAGTCCCACTGGCTCTAAAAATACAAGTTCTTGCGTGTGTTTCTTATTTGATATAGAGTGTTGCACAAATCTTCCCTGGCTGGTTTAAGCTTGCCTTAGTTTCTGAGCAGGTTGGCGTTGGCCACCGTGCTTGTCCATTCTGTTCAGTCCCCGCTTTTTTGTCTTTCTTTCCATATGCATTTGATGAGACTGTTAAGATTTTTTTTTTTTTGTTGCTCTTTTGGTCTCTCCCTCTTTTTTTTTTTTCCAAAGAGTTTTCATATGACAACCAGGTTATCAAAATTCTGCTTTCTCGTGGCATGTCCAAAGAATTGTGATTATTGTAAATGTTGACGTGTCGCCAGTTGCGTGGGTTTTGCTATGGCTTTCAGATCCCTTCTTCCTGTGTTGGTCTGAGGGGTCACATCATCGCGCGGAGAAGCTGGCGCGGGTTTGCTGTTTCGGGCGTGAGCCGTTCTCCCCCGCCAGTGCGCGGCTATCCTAAGGTCGAGGTTGTCTGTTGTGTATTCCCAGTGTGAGATCGTGTGATGCTAGGCCTACACGAGGATGTCAGACTAGCGCTGCTCTCGTGTAACAGGTGCGTGTGTCGCCGAGAGCGCAGCGGGTAGCTCCCTCCACAAGGTTAGTTTTGGCTAGTTCCTGAACGTTGTTAGCGCTTGATATTGTGGTGAGATGTTTGTTAATAACTGTGCGTCTGGTGGACGTTCTGGCCAGCACTTGTGTGTGGTGGCTTTGCTGTGAGAGTATGTTTGTTATAGCTCAGTGTGTGAGCGCCCATGCCTGTTTTTGTGTTTGTCACGCGTTTGTATACAACACAAAAGAAATGTGGCTTTACAGGATATAATAATGCGGAAGGTTTTTTTTTTATTGTTTTCGTGAGTGTATAAATTGTTATGTGTAAACGTATGTTTATTTATGAGAATGTATGCAGCTGTGTGCTTGGTGTATGGTGGTTTGTCAGCTGTCTGAAAGAATTGTAGTTAGAGTATTATTGTTATCTGCGTTGTTTGTATCACAGTGGAATAATCTGCGTTGTTTGTATCACAGTGGAATAATCTGCGTTGTTTGTATCACAGTGGAATAATCTGCGTTGTATCAGTAGAATAATCTGCGTTGTTTGTATCACAGTGGAATAATCTGCGTTGTTTGTATCACAGTGGAATAATCTGCGTTGTATCAGTGGAATAATCTGCGTTGTTTGTATCACAGTGGAATAATATGCGTTGTTTGTATTAGTGGAATAATCTGCATTGTTTGTAACACAGTGGAATAATCAGTCTTGTTTGTATCACAGTGGAATAATCTGTGTTGTTTGTATCACAGTGGAATAATCTGTGTTGTTTGTATCACAGTGGAATAATATGCATTGTTTGTATCAGTGGAATAATCTGCATTGTTTGTATCACAGTGGAATAATCAGTCTTGTTTGTATCACAGTGGAATAATCTGCACTGTTTGTATCACAGTGGAATAATCTGCGTTGTTTTTATCACAGTGGAATAATCTGCGTTCTCTGCATCATATTCGAGTAATCTGAGCTGTTTGGATTATAGTTGAGTAATCTGTGTTCTTTTGCATCATAGTCGAATGTGATGGTTTCTGTTTATCAATTTTGTATGCATCATAGCTGAATGTGATAGTTTCTGTTTATCAAGTTGTGTATGCATCATCATCAAATGTGACAGTTTCTGTTTACAGTTTTGTTTGCATCGATTGTCAAATGTGACATTTTCTGTTCATCTACTTTGTTGAGACAGATGAATATGATTGTGTGTACACACTGTGTAGACTGTATAGACAGACCTGGAATGTGACATTTTCTGTTCATCTACTTTGTTGAGACAGATGAATATGATTGTGTGTACACACTGTGTAGACTGTATAGACGGTCCTGGAATGTGACATTTTCCCCATTAGCAAGGCTGTAGTTGAAATGATTCTGGTCATATGACCATGAGTATAAAGCTATGTAGTTTTTTTTTATTATTTGTAGAGGATAGTAATATATGTACGTGCGTGTGGTAGTTGTTCTCGGTATGACTGGTTAGATTTGTGATATAGACATTGTGATACGTTTTAGAGGAAGTGGAGATTATGAAAGTGAGGTAGTAGGACCACACAGACATGGTAAATATATGACTGAGAGTAGAACCCATTACTCAGACTGCACATAGTTATAAGAAAATGGGGTTTTCTACTAGGACACAAAACTTTTCTATCTAAATGATAATACTTACTGGCTATCTTATCAACAAGCGGTACGTGAAGACATATGAGACTGTACCTTCGGCACTTCAGTGACTGTAAATGCACATTTCTCACAGCTTACGTGACTGAACTACAGTACGTCCACGGTAAGTCAGAGCTGGCCAAGACCCTGTCCCATCTCTTCTCCTGTGCTTCAAATAATAGGCTCAGTCCGACTACCAAAGCAAGGCTCATCGAGATCATCGTCATGGTGGCCAAACCAGAAGGTGGCCGTACTGGATCTTCAGGCTGCCCACTATAGTCCACCTTCACTTCACTCACCATGTCCGTGTCACAAGATGTTCACATATCCTAGTTCTAGAGAGAAACAACCACAACACCAGCAGCTGTACAACTCTGTGTCACAGATCTTAGTTCTAGAGAGAAACAACCACAACACCAGCAGCTGTACAACTCGGTGTCACAGATCTTAGTTCTAGAGAGAAACAACCACAACACCAGCAGCTGTACAACTCTGTGTCACAGATCTTAGTTCTAGAGAGAAACAACCACAACACCAGCAGCTGTACAACTCGGTGTCACAGATCTTAGTTCTAGAGAGAAACAACCACAACACCAGCAGCTGTACAACTCTGTGTCACAAATCTTAGTTCTAGAGAGAAACAACTGTAACAGCAGCACCTGTACAACTCTGTGTGACAGATCTTAGTTCTAGAAAGAAACAACCACAACACCAGCAGCTGTACAACTCTGTGTCACAAATCTTAGTTCTAGAGAGAAACAACTATAACAGCAGCTGTACAACTCTGTGTTCTAGAGAGAAACAACCACAACAACAGCTCATGTACAACTCTGTGTGACAGATCTTAGTTCTAGAGAGAAACAACCACAACATCAGCACCTGTACAACTCTGTGTGACAGATCTTAGTTCTAGAGAGAAACAACCACAACAGCAGCAGCTGTACATCTCTCTGTCAGAAGCCGAGAAGAATGAATAGATTTGTGTGGAGATTTCTCATTGCCATAGCCCCAGATTCTGTGTTTGGGTATTGCTGTTGTTGGCAGTGATTCTCAGCCTGGAGACCGGTGGGGTACAGGGGATGAATTTCAGGTGTAAAATGAGAAATGTATTCCCTAGAGAAAAGGGTGCCTGTTTCGGTAATTGTGGCAGTAAAAGAATGTCTGTGTTGTTGATGAAAGTCTTTTCTGGTTTAATATGTAGGGAAAGATTCAGGGCCAGCCTGGCTTGAACAGGAAGGATTGGCATTTGAGGACCACCGAGCTGTACGTAATGGCTGATAAGTATGCAAGCAAGCACAGTTGGATTGACTGGTTATTTGATTTGATTGATTAGTTTACTAATAGCCGATGCCAGTGCTTGTGCATTCAATGTGCTTTCTTTATGTTTACAGTCGGTTCAGTTGCCTTACGTTTTATGTGCCACTTGGTCAGTCTGTTTAAGTACTTTTCTCTTGACCTCCTTTGTTTTTTTTTTCCTTGGGAGTTTTCCAGTGACAGACAGGTTCTCCAACTCCTGTCATCCTGTGACGTGTCTAGGTAATCCTCAATGCCTTTTCCTTACTATTTAAGCTAGTTGTCCTCGTTCTGTATGCTCTGTGAAAGCGTCTTTATTTTTGTTTTTTTGCTGGCCGTGTAGATTATGTGCCTGTCTGTGTGTGTACAGTGTTGTTGCTGGCCGTGTAGATTATGTGTCTGTCTGTGTGTGTACAGTGTTGTTGCTGGCCGTGTAGATTATGTGTCTGTCTGTGTGTGTACAGTGTTGTTGCTGGCCGTGTAGATTATGTGCCTGTCTGTGTGTGTACAGTGTTGTTGCTGGCCGTGTAGATTATGTGTCTGTCTGTGTGTGTACAGTGTTGTTGCTGGCCGTGTAGATTATGTGTCTGTCTGTGTGTGTACAGTGTTGTTGCTGGCCGTGTAGATTATGTGTCTGTCTGTGTGTGTACAGTGTTGTTGCTGGCCGTGTAGATTATGTGTCTGTCCGTGTCTGTACAGTGTTGTTGCTGGCCGTGTAGATTATGTGTCTGTCTGTGTGTGTACAGTGTTGTTGCTGGCCGTGTAGATTATGTGTCTGTCTGTGTGTGTACAGTGTTGTTGCTGGCCGTGTAGATTATGTGTCTGTCCGTGTCTGTACAGTGTTGTTGCTGGCCGTGTAGATTATGTGCCTGTCTGTGTGTGTACAGTGTTGTTGCTGGCCGTGTAGATTATGTGTCTGTCCGTGTCTGTACAGTGTTGTTGCTGGCCGTGTAGATTATGTGTCTGTCTGTGTGTGTACAGTGTTGTTGCTGGCCGTGTAGATTATGTGTCTGTCTGTGTGTGTACAGTGTTGTTGCTGGCCGTGTAGATTATGTGTCTGTCCGTGTGTGTACAGTGTTGTTGAAGATGGAAACAAGTATCGGCGGGATGTTAAACGTCGAGTCTGAATTGGTTCAGCTGATAGATTAACTAGTCACTCAGTGACTATCTTGTAAGCTGATAGATTAACTAGTCACTCAGTGACTATCTTGTACGAGTTATCTGCGCAGAGAACGCATCCATGTACATCGTGCGGGGGATATAGTTTTGAGCTTTCAGCCCAACTTAGATTTGAACGCTCTCCCTACTGCGGGTAACGGAGATGGTTTTGTTTTGTATAAAAATACACAGTAACTGTTTATGCTTTTTTTTATTTCGGTTTTTGAAAATTTAAATTTAAATTACAGTATTGGCGTTGCGTCAGTTCCTGGTAAGTCTATGGCGGGTATGTTTATTATAAAGTTATTTGTGTGGGCTAGTAATTTTAGTGTTCTTATATAGGTTGTGTGCTGTAGAAACACGAAGATAATGATGGAATGAGGAGGTTACGGTAGTTTGTTGTAGTCTTCGTGCCAAAATCATCTGACTTCTAGACAGATCATACTGCCACGTTTAACGTCTCGACCTTCACCTCGTCGGCCAGTCTCATTCATTCATTCATTCATTCCTTTGCATGTCCCTTGCGGAACTTTGCCTCCCAAACAGCACTCCTGTAGGCCTCTCGGTTGTGAGCAAGATGGCCTGCTGCTGCTGCATCCATTTCCAGATCATCAACGATGTCTTGCAGCCATCTTCGTTTCGGTCTTCCTCTTTTTCTTTTTCCCATTATGTATCCTTCCAATACGGTCTTCTCTAAATTATCATGACGTTTAATGTGGCCAAAATATTTAAGTTTTCTCTCTTTAATCCTCTTTACTAGCCAGCCTTCTTCAATATTAAGCTCTTGTAGTATAGATATATTTGTTCTTTTTTGTGTCCACGATATTTGGAGAACTCTTCTATAGCATTTACATTCAAAGGCATTTATGTGCTTCTCAGCTGTTTTGTTAAGTGTCCAGGTCTCACAGGCATATGTTGCGATGGGAAAGATGCATGCCCTTAAAAATCTTATTTTTGTGGTTCTGTCTGCTCCTCTCCACAGATTCTTTATTTGTTTTACTTTCTGAAGAGCAATAGATGTCCTCCTTTTAATTTCCCTCATTGTATCTCCATTATTAGTTAGTAGTGATCCAAGATATTCAAAACTCTCCACTTCTTCCAGTTTTTCCTCATTGATACATATTTCAGTTGCCTTGTTTGTTTTGTCAGTTGTCATCACTTTAGTTTTCTTTGCATTAAGATAGAGGTTCTGCTCTTCGCTGTTCTTGCGGACTGACATAATTAGTTTTTCCATTCCTTCTTGTGTTGTGGACAGCAATACTGTGTCATCAGCATATCTAATCTCTGGTATTTCATAACCTCCAACTGTTATGGCATCGTAATATTCTTTGTCTACATCTTCTCTAACATTCCTCATTATATTTTCAGTATACAAGTTAAATAAGTAGGGTGACAATATGCACCCCTGACGGACCCCTTGTTTTATGTCAAACCAACTTGTTGTTTCACCATTTATTCTTACTGCTGCTTGTTGGTCTAAATACAGCAGTGATGTTAATTGTATCAAATGTGTTGGAAATCCCATTTTTTCCATTATTTCCCAAAGTCGGCCAGTCTGCAGTAATAAAACAGGCTGTTTCGGGGAATTCCGCGAGGAGGAAGAATAGGATATTGACCAGCTGTGGCTTGCCGGCCCTGATAGTTTTGTGCTATAGAAGGAAATATAACTTCATTTTATCGGGCCCGATTCTGGTCATCAGACCATGATCCTGGCTCAGGAATATAGCCTCCATTCTGTCTTTAGAGGAGCGTGAGAAAGTAAAACTTGGGCTTAGGAAGGTAGACTCCATTCTGTCTTTAGAGGAGCGTGAGAAAGTAAAACTTGGGCTTAGGAAGGTAGCCTCCATTCTGTCTTTAGAGGAGCGTGAGAAAGTAAAACTTGGGCTTAGAAAGGTAGCCTCCATTCTGTCTTTAGAGGAACGTGAGAATGAAAAACTTGGGCTTAGGAAGGTAGCCTCCATTCTGTCTTTAGAGGAACGTGAGAATGAACAACTTGGGCTTGGATATGCCGCAGAATGAGTCTGGAGATTCGTCGTTGTGATATAGATCTACCAATAAAACGACATAAGCCACGTGATCTTAACTGCAGTGTTCCGTGGTTAAATGTTTAGATATTTGTTTACTCGAGATCCACAGACGTTTACAGGTATATCTCTGTAGCTTAGAGTGGTGTTTGTAGTTAAGATGATCCTAGCTTAGAGTAGTGTTTGTAGTTAAGATGATCCTAGCTTAGAGTAGTGTTTATAGTTAAGATGATCCTAGCTTAGAGTAGTGTTTGTAGTTAAGATGATCCTAGCTTAGAGTAGTGTTTATAGTTAAGATGATCCTAGCTTAGAGTAGTGTTTGTAGTTAAGATGATCCTAGCTTAGAGTAGTGTTTGTAGTTAAGATGATCATAGCTTAGAGTAGTGTTTGTAGTTAAGATGATCCTAGCTTAGAGTAGTGTTTGTAGTTAAGATGATCATAGCTTAGAGTAGTGTTTGTAGTTAAGATGATCCTAGCTTAGAGTAGTGTTTATAGTTAAGATGATCCTAGCTTAGAGTAGTGTTTGTAGTTAAGATGATCCTAGCTTAGAGTAGTGTTTATAGTTAAGATGATCCTAGTTTAGAGTAGTGTTTGTAGTTAAGATGATCATAGCTTAGAATAGTATTTGTAGTTTAGATGATTCTAGCTTAGAATAGTATTTGTAGTTTAGATGATCCTAGCTCAGAGTAGTGTTTGTAGTTAAGATGATCATAGCTTAGAATAGTATTTGTAGTTTAGATGATTCTAGCTTAGAATAGTATTTGTAGTTTAGATGATCCTAGCTCAGAGTAGTGTTTGTAGTTAAGATGATCCTAGCTTAGAATAGTATTTGTAGTTAAGATGATCCTAGCTTAGAATAGTATTTGTAGTTAAGATGATCCTAGCTTAGAGTAGTTTTTGTAGTTAAGATGATCCTAGCTTAGAATAGTTTTTGTAGTTAAGATGATCCTAGCTTAGAATAGTTTTTGTAGTTAAGATGATCCTAGCTTAGAATAGTTTTTGTAGTTAAGATGATCCTAGCTTAGAATAGTTTTTGTAGTTAAGATGATCCTAGCTTAGAGTAGTTTTTGTAGTTAAGATGATCTTAGCTTAGAATAGTTTTTGTAGTTAAGATGATCCTAGCTTAGAGTAGTTTTTGTAGTTAAGATGATCTTAGCTTAGAATAGTTTTTGTAGTTAAGATGATCCTAGCTTAGAATAGTATTTGTAGTTAAGATGATCCTAGCTTAGAGTAGTTTTTGTAGTTAAGATGATCCTAGCTTAGAATAGTTTTTGTAGTTAAGATGATCCTAGCTTAGAATAGTTTTTGTAGTTAAGATGATCCTAGCTTAGAGTAGTGTTTGTAGTTAAGATGATCCTAGCTTAGAGTAGTTTTTGTAGTTAAGATGATCCTAGCTTAGAGTAGTGTTTATAGTTAAGATGATAGTTTGTTTACGCACTGAGTTTCTGTCTGAAATGGCTCAGGACTGTCCTTCGGACAATAAAACTTATTGCCCCTGGCAACAATTCTTGATATTCCAAGTCTTTTGTTATTATTTTTGTGGTAGAGAACGGGAACAAGAGAACGAGTCCACTTTAGCCCACGGCACAGTGACAGAATGTCCGTCACTTATCTCAGACTTATCTCAGACTCCCTGCCAAGCAACAGGTCCTCATCCTTCACTTAACACACGCCACGCCACGCCACGCTTCGTTTCTCCGCTTCACCTCACTGGTATTTTGCTGTTGTTACCTTGTGTCACAGCCTGAAGTTAGGCTGCGATATCTACACGACACAGCGACTTCGGCATGGAGTATTATTAAGATGAGATTAGCCTCCCACTTCCGCCAAACTGTCATCTGTGACCGGGGCACTATGTGGAGTGACATGGGTTCTTGGTCAGCTGTTGGTCTCTGGCGGCTGTCTCATTCAGGTTGAGAACAGCGTCGCCAGCCCCCGTGCACGCACAGAGTGCCGTGAAACTTCACTAAAAACCAGGACAGTCTGAAGTACTAGTGAAAGTTCTATCAATGAAACCAGCACGTGCAGGACTTTACCAGTCTTTCCTATGTCATGGAGCATCAAACAACTTTCTGAGACTTATGAACCAAGCTGTTACACTCTCCACAAGCTGCTGCTGCTGCTGTTCGCGAAATGTCTTGTGTAAAACACACTCTGGTGTGCCTTGCGTTGCAGGTAGATGTCCTCCGTGACAAGAAACTAAACCTTCTATCTCACTACCAAGTAAATTAGAAACATATGAGAAGGAACAGGGCTCCAAGACAGCCACGTTGTCATGGAGACAGTCCGCTACTCACTCCTTCAACCTTTTGGCTCCTCGAACGATCTTGTAATTCTGCGTGCTCCCTGACCACTTGCTCATGTTACAGTCATGCGCCGGCTTACGGCCTCATTTCAGACCGAGGGGTCCGGTTTTAAGTCGATTTGACCCTGCGTCGGTCGTTTGCAGGGGTGTACACTTCACTACTGTAACGTATCACAACATGAATAGACGTGTTTACCATCGCTTTCAAGAAGACGCTGTCCGATTTGGCAACAGGCCACCCATAACTGACATTCTAACGTCAGGGTTGGCAACAGGCCACCCATAACTGACATTCTAACGTCAGGGTTGGCGACCCATAGTTGACATTCTAGGGTCAGGGTTGGCGACCTATAGCTGGCATTCTAGGATTAGGGTTGGTGAACTATAGCTGACATTCTAGGATCAGGGTCGGCGAACTATAGCTGACATTCTAGGTTCAGGGTCGGCGAACTATAGCTGACATTCTAGGTTCAGGGTTGGCGAACTGTAGCTGACATTCTAGAGTCAGGGTTGGTGAACTATAGCTGACATTCTAGGTTCAGGGTTGGTGAACCATAGCTGACATTCTAGGGTCAGGGTTGGCGAACTTTAGCTGACATTCTAGGGTCAGGGTTGGTGAACTATAGCTGACATTCTAGGTTCAGGGTTGTCGACCTTTAGCTGACATTCTAGGATCAGGGTTGGCGAACCATAGCTGACATTCTAGGTTCAGGGTTGGCGACCCATAGTTGACATTCTAGGGTCAGGGTTGGCGACCTATAGCTGGCATTCTAGGATTAGGGTTGGTGAACTATAGCTGACATTCTAGGATCAGGGTCGGCGAACTATAGCTGACATTCTAGGTTCAGGGTCGGCGAACTATAGCTGACATTCTAGGTTCAGGGTTGGCGAACTGTAGCTGACATTCTAGAGTCAGGGTTGGTGAACTATAGCTGACATTCTAGGTTCAGGGTTGGTGAACCATAGCTGACATTCTAGGGTCAGGGTTGGCGAACTTTAGCTGACATTCTAGGGTCAGGGTTGGTGAACTATAGCTGACATTCTAGGTTCAGGGTTGTCGACCTTTAGCTGACATTCTAGGATCAGGGTTGGCGAACCATAGCTGACATTCTAGGTTCAGAGTTGGCGAACTATAGCTGATATTGTAGGTTCAGGGTTGGCGAACTATAGCTGACATTCTAGGGTCAGGGTTGGTGAACCATAGCTGACATTCTAGGGTCAGGGTTGGCGAACCATAGCTGACATTCTAGGGTCAGGGTTGGTAAGCCATAGCTGTCCCACCTCTCCGTCGGTACCCCTAGTGACAGAGCTAGACTGGCAAACAGAACAGGGATCACCATAGTTCCCATGGTGGTGGAGCCTGCTAACGAAATATTACACGCCCTCTTCTTTTTAGCAGCACTCAGGGCCTGAAAACTTAGCCGCCTTGACCCGCTCTCAAGCCGACACGACGCTGTGCCCCAACATCTCCACCACATCGGCTGTAAAGAACACGAGCTCACAGTTGCGGGAAGAAAACAAGAAGAAACCCATCACTTTAAAATACTAACTAAATACAAAGTATCACAGTAACTTCTGTGAAAGTTAGTCCCAAAATATGAATCAGAGCCTACTAAACAGAATCTTACTGTAGCACCTTTTCTCTGACTGCACACAGACTAACACGTATATACCTTGTACTATAAGATGATGTGTGCTAGTTCATCTCCTTTTCTTGTCCTTTGGTGAATTGATGGTGTTTGTGGTACAGCAGATGTTTGTAAATTAATCGTAACGTGAATCACAATACAGTAGACAGTTGTACGAGCGGTCGGCCGTAGGTAGGAACGGCTGTAACTCGGCCGGCCGTAAGTCGACGCATGACTGTATTAGCTGGTGTTTTTAATTTTACATTTGAAGCCGGCGTTTCGATTAGATTCCGTCTGACGGAGTGGTGTATCTAGACTGTCTCTCTTGTGCTGGTTGCCAAGCCTGTCTGCTAGGGGCCAGCACATCTAGCATTCAACACGGGCTTGAAGGATTGCCACCGGAAATATTTATGCTAAGAATGGTAAGAAACAGGAGGAGAGGCCGCCCACGCGGGAGCTGGACGGAGGAGATAATAGAGGACTTTAATATCCCATTATAGGAAGCCGAGTCCTTGCCAAGACGTCTGTTGTGTTCCCTCAACACTGAGAGGTACATGAGGAAGGAGACAAAGACAAGAATTGAGAGCTTTGTGCACGCATCCCCGGGATAGTAACATCTGAAATAATAATCTTTTAGTAGTGGTGGTAGTAGTAATAGTAGGGGTGGTAGTGGTAGTAGCTCTCCACAAGCTGCTGCTGCTGCTGTTCGCGAAATGTCTTGTGTAAAACACACTCTGGTGTGCCTTGCGTTGCAGGTAGATGTCCTCCGTGACAAGAAACTAAACCTTCTATCTCACTACCAAGTAAATTAGAAACATATGAGAAGGAACAGGGCTCCAAGACAGCCACGTTGTCATGGAGACAGTCCGCTACTCACTCCTTCAACCTTTTGGCTCCTCGAACGATCTTGTAATTCTGCGTGCTCCCTGACCACTTGCTCATGTTACAGTCATGCGCCGGCTTACGGCCTCATTTCAGACCGAGGGGTCCGGTTTTAAGTCGATTTGACCCTGCGTCGGTCGTTTGCAGGGGTGTACACTTCACTACTGTAACGTATCACAACATGAATAGACGTGTTTACCATCGCTTTCAAGAAGACGCTGTCCGATTTGGCAACAGGCCACCCATAACTGACATTCTAACGTCAGGGTTGGCAACAGGCCACCCATAACTGACATTCTAACGTCAGGGTTGGCGACCCATAGTTGACATTCTAGGGTCAGGGTTGGCGACCTATAGCTGGCATTCTAGGATTAGGGTTGGTGAACTATAGCTGACATTCTAGGATCAGGGTCGGCGAACTATAGCTGACATTCTAGGTTCAGGGTCGGCGAACTATAGCTGACATTCTAGGTTCAGGGTTGGCGAACTGTAGCTGACATTCTAGAGTCAGGGTTGGTGAACTATAGCTGACATTCTAGGTTCAGGGTTGGTGAACCATAGCTGACATTCTAGGGTCAGGGTTGGCGAACTTTAGCTGACATTCTAGGGTCAGGGTTGGTGAACTATAGCTGACATTCTAGGTTCAGGGTTGTCGACCTTTAGCTGACATTCTAGGATCAGGGTTGGCGAACCATAGCTGACATTCTAGGTTCAGAGTTGGCGAACTATAGCTGATATTGTAGGTTCAGGGTTGGCGAACTATAGCTGACATTCTAGGGTCAGGGTTGGTGAACCATAGCTGACATTCTAGGGTCAGGGTTGGCGAACCATAGCTGACATTCTAGGGTCAGGGTTGGTAAGCCATAGCTGTCCCACCTCTCCGTCGGTACCCCTAGTGACAGAGCTAGACTGGCAAACAGAACAGGGATCACCATAGTTCCCATGGTGGTGGAGCCTGCTAACGAAATATTACACGCCCTCTTCTTTTTAGCAGCACTCAGGGCCTGAAAACTTAGCCGCCTTGACCCGCTCTCAAGCCGACACGACGCTGTGCCCCAACATCTCCACCACATCGGCTGTAAAGAACACGAGCTCACAGTTGCGGGAAGAAAACAAGAAGAAACCCATCACTTTAAAATACTAACTAAATACAAAGTATCACAGTAACTTCTGTGAAAGTTAGTCCCAAAATATGAATCAGAGCCTACTAAACAGAATCTTACTGTAGCACCTTTTCTCTGACTGCACACAGACTAACACGTATATACCTTGTACTATAAGATGATGTGTGCTAGTTCATCTCCTTTTCTTGTCCTTTGGTGAATTGATGGTGTTTGTGGTACAGCAGATGTTTGTAAATTAATCGTAACGTGAATCACAATACAGTAGACAGTTGTACGAGCGGTCGGCCGTAGGTAGGAACGGCTGTAACTCGGCCGGCCGTAAGTCGACGCATGACTGTATTAGCTGGTGTTTTTAATTTTACATTTGAAGCCGGCGTTTCGATTAGATTCCGTCTGACGGAGTGGTGTATCTAGACTGTCTCTCTTGTGCTGGTTGCCAAGCCTGTCTGCTAGGGGCCAGCACATCTAGCATTCAACACGGGCTTGAAGGATTGCCACCGGAAATATTTATGCTAAGAATGGTAAGAAACAGGAGGAGAGGCCGCCCACGCGGGAGCTGGACGGAGGAGATAATAGAGGACTTTAATATCCCATTATAGGAAGCCGAGTCCTTGCCAAGACGTCTGTTGTGTTCCCTCAACACTGAGAGGTACATGAGGAAGGAGACAAAGACAAGAATTGAGAGCTTTGTGCACGCATCCCCGGGATAGTAACATCTGAAATAATAATCTTTTAGTAGTGGTGGTAGTAGTAATAGTAGGGGTGGTAGTGGTAGTAGTGGTAATAGTAGGGGTGTTAGTGGTAATAGTAGTAGTAGTAGGGGTGGTAGTGGTAGTAGTGGTAATAGTAGGGGTGGTAGTGGTAATAGTAGTAGTAGTAGGGGTGGTAGTGGTAATAGTAGGGGTGGTAGTGGTAATAGTAGTAGTAGTAGGGGTGGTAGTGGTAATAGTAGGGGTGGTAGTGGTAATAGTAGTAGTAGTAGGGGTGGTAGTGGTAATAGTAGGGGTGGTAGTGGTAGTAGTGGTAATAGTAGTAGTAGTAGTAGGGGTGGTAGTGGTAATAGTAGTAGTAGTAGGGGTGGTAGTGGTAATAGTAGGGGTGGTAGTGGTAATAGTAGTAGTAGTAGGGGTGGTAGTGGTAATAGTAGGGGTGGTAGTGGTAATAGTAGTAGTAGTAGGGGTGGTAGTGGTAATAGTAGGGGTGGTAGTAGTGGTAATAGTAGTAGTAGTAGTAAGGGTGGTAGTGGTAGTAGTGGTAATAGTAGGGGTGGTAGTGGTAGTAGTGGTAGTAGTGGTAATAGTAGGGGTAGTAGTGGTAATAGTAGGGGTGGTAGTGGTAGTAGTGGTAATAGTAGTAGTAGTAGTAGGGGTGGTAGTAGTGGTAATAGTAGGGGTGGTAGTGGTAGTAGTGGTAATAGTAGGGGTGGTAGTGGTAGTAGTGGTAATAGTAGGGGTGGTAGTGGTAGTAGTGGTAATAGTAGGGGTAGTAGTGGTAATAGTAGGGGTGGTAGTGGTAGTAGTGGTAATAGTAGTAGTAGTAGTAGTAGGGGTGGTAGTAGTGGTAATAGTAGGGGTGGTAGTAGTGGTAATAGTAGGGGTGGTAGTAGTGGTAATAGTAGGGGTGGTAGTGGTAATAGTAGTAGTAGTAGTAGGGGTGGTAGTAGTGGTAATAGTAGGGGTGGTAGTGGTAATAGTAGGGGTGGTAGTGGTAGTAGTGGTAATAGTAGGGGTGGTAGTGGTAATAGTAGTAGTAGTAGGGGTGGTAGTGGTAATAGTAGGGGTGGTAGTGGTAATAGTAGTAGTAGTAGGGGTGGTAGTGGTAATAGTAGGGGTGGTAGTGGTAATAGTAGTAGTAGTAGGGGTGGTAGTGGTAATAGTAGGGGTGGTAGTGGTAGTAGTGGTAATAGTAGTAGTAGTAGTAGGGGTGGTAGTGGTAATAGTAGTAGTAGTAGGGTCAGGGTTGGCGAACCATAGCTGACATTCTAGGGTCAGGGTTGGTAAGCCATAGCTGTCCCACCTCTCCGTCGGTACCCCTAGTGACAGAGCTAGACTGGCAAACAGAACAGGGATCACCATAGTTCCCATGGTGGTGGAGCCTGCTAACGAAATATTACACGCCCTCTTCTTTTTAGCAGCACTCAGGGCCTGAAAACTTAGCCGCCTTGACCCGCTCTCAAGCCGACACGACGCTGTGCCCCAACATCTCCACCACATCGGCTGTAAAGAACACGAGCTCACAGTTGCGGGAAGAAAACAAGAAGAAACCCATCACTTTAAAATACTAACTAAATACAAAGTATCACAGTAACTTCTGTGAAAGTTAGTCCCAAAATATGAATCAGAGCCTACTAAACAGAATCTTACTGTAGCACCTTTTCTCTGACTGCACACAGACTAACACGTATATACCTTGTACTATAAGATGATGTGTGCTAGTTCATCTCCTTTTCTTGTCCTTTGGTGAATTGATGGTGTTTGTGGTACAGCAGATGTTTGTAAATTAATCGTAACGTGAATCACAATACAGTAGACAGTTGTACGAGCGGTCGGCCGTAGGTAGGAACGGCTGTAACTCGGCCGGCCGTAAGTCGACGCATGACTGTATTAGCTGGTGTTTTTAATTTTACATTTGAAGCCGGCGTTTCGATTAGATTCCGTCTGACGGAGTGGTGTATCTAGACTGTCTCTCTTGTGCTGGTTGCCAAGCCTGTCTGCTAGGGGCCAGCACATCTAGCATTCAACACGGGCTTGAAGGATTGCCACCGGAAATATTTATGCTAAGAATGGTAAGAAACAGGAGGAGAGGCCGCCCACGCGGGAGCTGGACGGAGGAGATAATAGAGGACTTTAATATCCCATTATAGGAAGCCGAGTCCTTGCCAAGACGTCTGTTGTGTTCCCTCAACACTGAGAGGTACATGAGGAAGGAGACAAAGACAAGAATTGAGAGCTTTGTGCACGCATCCCCGGGATAGTAACATCTGAAATAATAATCTTTTAGTAGTGGTGGTAGTAGTAATAGTAGGGGTGGTAGTGGTAGTAGTGGTAATAGTAGGGTGGTAGTATTAGTAGTAATAGTAGTAGTAGTAGGGGTGGTAGTGGTAGTAGTGGTAATAGTAGGGGTGGTAGTGGTAATAGTAGTAGTAGTAGGGGTGGTAGTGGTAATAGTAGGGGTGGTAGTGGTAATAGTAGTAGTAGTAGGGGTGGTAGTGGTAATAGTAGGGGTGGTAGTGGTAATAGTAGTAGTAGTAGGGGTGGTAGTGGTAATAGTAGGGGTGGTAGTGGTAGTAGTGGTAATAGTAGTAGTAGTAGGGGTGGTAGTGGTAATAGGGGTGGTAGTAGTAGTAGGGGTGGTAGTGGTAGTAGTAGGGGTGGTAGTGGTAATAGTAGTAGTAGTAGGGGTGGTAGTGGTAATAGTAGGGGTGGTAGTGGTAATAGTAGTAGTAGTAGGGGTGGTAGTGGTAATAGTAGGGGTGGTAGTAGTGGTAATAGTAGTAGTAGTAGTAAGGGTGGTAGTGGTAGTAGTGGTAATAGTAGGGGTGGTAGTGGTAGTAGTGGTAGTAGTGGTAATAGTAGGGGTAGTAGTGGTAATAGTAGGGGTGGTAGTGGTAGTAGTGGTAATAGTAGTAGTAGTAGTAGGGGTGGTAGTAGTGGTAATAGTAGGGGTGGTAGTGGTAGTAGTGGTAATAGTAGGGGTGGTAGTGGTAGTAGTGGTAATAGTAGGGGTGGTAGTGGTAGTAGTGGTAATAGTAGGGGTAGTAGTGGTAATAGTAGGGGTGGTAGTGGTAGTAGTGGTAATAGTAGTAGTAGTATAGTAGGGTGGTAGTAGTGGTAATAGTAGGGGTGGTAGTAGTGGTAGTAGGGGTGGTAGTATGGTAGTAGGGGTGGTAGTGGTAATAGTAGTAGTAGTAGTAGGGGTGGTAGTAGTGGTAATAGTAGGGGTGGTAGTGGTAATAGTAGGGGTGGTAGTAGTGGTAATAGTAGGGGTGGTAGTGGTAATAGTAGGGGTGGTAGTAGTAGGGGTGGTAGTGGTAGTAGTGGTAATAGTAGGGGTGGTAGTAGTAGTAGTGGTAATAGTAGTAGTAGTAGTAGGGGTGGTAGTATTAGTAGTAGTAGTAGGGGTGGTAATATTAGTAGTAATAGTAGGGGTGGTAGTATTAGTAGTAATAGTAGGGGTGGTAGTATTAGTAGTAATAGTAGGGGTGGTAGTAATAGTAGGGGTGGTAGTATTAGTAGTAATAGTAGGGGTGGTAGTATTAGTAGTAATAGTAGGGGTGGTAGTATTAGTAGCAATAGTAGTAGGGGTGGTAGTAGTAGGGATGGTAGTATTAGTAGGGGTGGTAGTATTAGTAGTAATAGTAGTAGTAGTGGTGGTAGTAGTAGTAGGGATGGTAGTATTAGTAGTAGCATTAGTGTGTGAACGTCAAGAAATGTGCACCCAAAAAATGACGGTATTGAGCCGAGACACGGAAAATAAAACATAACGATCTGATTGTTTTGAGTAGAGAGAGCAACATAGGAAAGGCGCGCTTGCTTGTGTTCCGTCTGGCGTAGTTGTTCTTGCACTGTCTCCCTTGAGCCGCGAGCAGCGAGTCCTGCTGCAGCAGTGGCGGCGAAGACGTTCAAGCACGAGCCATCTGTCGAGTGGGGGGTGGTAGACGGCGGACCCGGAATGAGGCGCTGTTCTAGTCGGAAGTCTGATCTGTCTAACTCTTAGCTGGGCTGGAGCAGTTACTGGGAGCACCAACAGAGAGGTGGGACAGAATGTTGGCTTGCTCTAACATCTCTGCCGTCAGTCTGACGTAGATGGTCTTTCTTCATAGCCAAATTATAGATTTTTCCTACCCTCTCCCCCTCCCCCCCCCACATACATCTATGCAGCTCATGTGGTGGGGGGGGGGTGGCTATGCTGTTGTTTTGCTGAGAGAGAAAGAGAATATGTCAACATCGAGAAGTCATTCTCGCCAAACTGGCGGACCTTGACTCATCTCTCTACTTAACAACCCTCCCTCTTCTCTCCCACAACCCCCCCCCCCACCACACACACACATACAGTTGGAGGTTATGAAATACCAGAGATTAGATATGCTGATGACGCAGTGTTACTGTCCACAACACAAAAAGGAATGGAAAAACTAATTATGTCAGTCCATAAGAACAGCGAAGAGCAAAACCTCTATCTTAATGCAAAGAAAACTAAATTGATGACAAGGCAGCTGAAATATGTATCAGTGAGGAAAAACTGGAAGAAGTGGAGAGTTTTGAATATCTTGGATCACTGCTAACTAATAATGGAGATACAATGAGGGAAATTAAAAGGAGGATATCTATCGCTCTTCAGAAAGTAAAACAACTAAAGAAGCTGTGGAGAGGAACAGATAGAACCACAAAAACAAGATTTTTAAGGGCATACATCTTTCCCATCTGTGAGATGTGGACACTTAACAAAACAGCAGAGAAACACATAAGTGCCTTTGAATATAAATGCTACAGAAGAGTTCTTCAAACATCATTGACACAGAAAAGAGCAAATATATCCATACTACAAGAACTTAATATTGAAGACGGCTGGCTAGTAAAGAGGATTAAACAGAGAAAACTTAAATATTATGGACACATTAAACGCCATAATAATCTAGAGAAGACCGTCTTGGAAGGGTACATAATGGGAAAAAGAAAGAGGAAGACCAAGGTGACGATGGCTGCAAGACATCGTTGATGATCTGCAAATGGATGCATCAGCAGCAGGCCATCTAGTTCACAACTGAGAGGCCTACAAGAGGGAGGCAAAGTTCCGCAAGGGACATGCACATGACTGACTGACTGACAGCTCTCGTATGTGCGGATAGTGGTCTTAGTGAACCCAAGCTCTGGTATGTAGGGATGTCGGTCTTAGTGAACCCTAACTCTGGTATGTAGGGATGGTGGTCTTAGTAAACCCTAAATCTGGTATGTAGGGATGGTGGTCTTAGTGAACCCTAAATCTGGTATGTAGGGATGGTGGTCTTAGTGAACCCAAGCTCTGGTATGTAGGGATGTCGGTCTTAGTGAACCCTAACTCTGGTATGTAGGGATGGTGGTCTTAGTGAACCCTAACTCTGGTATGTGGGGATGTCGGTCTTAGTGAACCCTAACTCTGGTATGTAGGGATGTCGGTCTTAGTGAACCCTAACTCTGGTATGTAGGGATGTCGGTCTTAGTTAACCCTAACTCTGGTATGTGGGGATGTCAGTCTTAGTAAACCCTAAATCTGGTATGTAGGGATGGTGGTCTTAGTGAACCCTTGTATAATGTGATTGTTGTCATCTGTGTGGTTGTTCTGATTTGCGTGGTTATTCTCACCTGTGTGGTTGTTCTGATTTGCGTGATTGTTCTCATATGTGTGGTTGTTCTGGTTTGCGTGATTGTTCTCATATGTGTGGTTCTCATCTGTGTGGTTGTTCTGGTCTGCGTGATTGTTCTCATATGTGTGGTTGTTCTCATCTGTGTGGTTGTTCTGATTTGCGTGATTGTTCTTATCTGCGTGATTGTTCTTATCTGCGTGGTTGTTCTTATCTGCGTGGTTGTTCTCATCTGTGTGGTTGTTCTGATCTGCGTGATTGTTCTTATCTGTGTGGTTGTTCTCATCTGTGTGGTTGTTCTGATCTGCGTGATTGTTCTCATCTGTGTGGTTGTTCTCATCTGTGTGGTTGTTCTGATCTGCGTGGAAGCGCAACATTCTTGTTCTTTAAAGATGACGTCATTGTGATGTTAACGCACTGTCATGGTGCTGGATAGGGTGTGGGTTATGATGCAGTGTCTGAACACGCAGAATGGGCTTTAGAGATGTGGTTTCTGGCAGAGTCTACTAGCACAAGAGCCACAACATAATGGCCAGGCTGAGTATTAAATCAGTCCTTTACCGGGTCACATTCAGAACGTGGGGCCAGGTCAGGCATGTTGACAACTGCGCGGTCTGTTCTGGTAGAACCAGCTTCGCTCCGTGGCTTACCAGCAAGCCCACTCTGGAAAGGAGGTCACTGTCCCACATTTCTGGGTGCTCTCAAGGGATACGGGAACACCCAGGCATATACTTGGTTTCATCGGCGTCATGGCTTGAGTAGAACTGTCAGGGAATTCAGCTCTGTAGCGTTGTGAAGTGTGGACGTGGGGGGTCCGCGTACAGAGGACGGACAGAACATGTGAATGTAATGTTTAAGAAAAAAACAAAACATGAGCGATGTTAGTGTCAGAGAGTTTGTGTTGCTTGAGTGCCGGCCAGAAGCTGGTATCAGTGTTCGTTTCTGTATTTGCCTGTGCTATTTGCACGTATCGGCTCAGACTTTATTGATCTCGCCGGCCCGCCCGCCCGTTTCCTATTTGCTTTCATCATCTCAAGACGTCCCTTCCCCCCAGGGCTACAGGCCCGGCAGACGGAGATGCTGTCAGTTTCTGTGTGTAGGGTAGCTCTCTGGGGCCCGCTACAGACAAGTGAAACCAGACCACGTCCGTCACTGCCTGTGATTTATCACTCCATGACTTGTTACTGGCGGGAAAACAACCCTTGATTCATAAAAAAAAAAAAGGACAGTGTAAGAGAATGCGAGAAAACATGTATAATTTCGACCTCTGCGGCCTTTATCAGGAAGCTTAATAAAATAGTGGAAGAAAATAGTAGAAATAACTGAAGTGATGAACGAGGAGACTTAGAGATAACTGTTACTGTGTGTGAACGTTTTGCAAGTCTTGCAGTAAGAAACGACAAGGGTTTGTGAACATCATCAGTCATTATTTCCAGTGATTTGTGCGCCTGTTTGTTTTATTTCTTTTAACGGTGTCTGTTCATAAACTAAACACTTTTTTTCTTCAAGAAATCCTTCTGCAAATTTAAATCTGTTTAGAGTGGATTTCTTTTTCCATTGTTTTGCCAAGATGTCTACGGGGCATGGGGAAAGAGATATGATTTACAGCCCCCGAACATTTGTTTGTGAAGAAGAAACTTGACATCTTGTGTTATATCTTAGTGTTAGTCTGGTGTTGTAAGGTGTAACTAAGCTGTTAACTGCTGCCCTGGCAGGCAACCCAGCTGGCCACGACAACAGCCAAGAAGACTAAGGAGCTTGGCCTCACTGTCAATGAATCGGTCATCAAGCCGACTGCAGACAAGGTTAGTAGACATTTAGTGTTGACATTATGTAGACATTTAGTGTCGACGTTATGTAGACATTTATTGTTATATAGACATGTAGTATTAGTGTTAACATAATATAGACGTTTGGCGACGTTATGCAGATATTTACTGTTAACATTATGTGGACATTTAGCGTTATCATTAAATAGGTGCTTGGCCAGTGTTATATTGTACAGACAGTTGGTTCAACATTAAATAACATAAAAAGATTAAAGTTACATTGTATAAATGATTTGATTGTTATAACATTATGTAGATGGTTAGCACTATGTTACCAGTACATATAAAGTTACAGATAACATCATGTAGGTGGCCAGTAACATAACAGTGTTATCCTGTTTTTGCAGTCAGTCAATGTTAAATTACATAGATATTTAGGTAGTGTTATATTTTACTGGCATTAGACAATGTTACATTATATAGACAAGTAGACTATAGAGCCAAGTGGCTCATGATTACTAGTAGCCATAACTGTTACATTTGTCAAGTTTGCTGTATTTTATGGAGCCCCTTGTGTTTCTGACACTGGCTGTAAGAAAACTTATGCTGGAAGTATGCTTGCATGTATGTTATTTGTTAGTGATGAAGGAATTCAGGGATTAGGTGAAGAAACAGAAGGCAAGAAACATTTCAGTAACAAGAGTTTTCCTGCATTGTTTTTTTTTCATGTGTATACTTTGTACTTGTTGTTATTATGTATACTTTTGTGAAGCTTTGGTCAGTTTAATGCATGTTCAGTAAATGTAACCTTTTCCTGTCCATTTTTGTTGTTGTTGAGGCAAAGGTTTGTTGAGGCATTTAGATTATTAAAACTTCATTTTCCAGCTTTATAGATTATTAAAACTTCATTTTCCAGTTTTGTAGATTATTAAAAACTTCATTTTCCAGTTTTATAGATTATTAAAACTTCATTTTCCAGTTTTATAGATTATTAAAACTTCATTTTCCAGTTTTATAGATTATTAAAAGCTTCATTTTCTACTTTTGTTTTACTAAAATCCTGTTTTCCCCCTTCCATGCATTGTATTCTCACTCCTGTATATAATCTGGATGATTAAATAACTGAAGTGATAATATATCTGGTGTTGTTAATAATAATAATAATAAAAATAAAATTTGTGGTTGATGTAGTTGCTTGTGTAGGAAAGCCTTAGACAAGATTGGGACACTAAAAAATGCATGAGGAATGTTTCAGACAGGATGGGAAAAGGTTGAGCTGTTTGTTTATAGTGTTAATATGGCTGTTGTATCGCTTCCTGTGTTACAGTGTTGTACTGGTTACATGGTTGACTAATGTCAAATTATAGACAGAGCTATAAAGCTAAAAATGAGGTGACTGTTTTCAATACATAAAGTACAGTTACTGTGATAGGTTGTTGTCATTTTTGTCACATATATATATAGTGTCACTTTATCTTGGCCACATGAATTGTAATTATTGTCACAAATTTCTGCCTTGTTGTCTGTTTAGGGTTATATTTATTATATTTGCTGCCACAGTCTGCTGTCTGTCACATTAATCGTAACTAATGTTGCACATTTCTGACTTTTTTTTTTGGCTCTCTTATCCACATAGATTGTATGTGCTATCACAGATTTATGCCCAGCAAAAGATTGTATGTACTGTCACAGATTTGTGCCCAGCAAAAGATTGTATGTGCTATCACAGATTTATGCCCAGCAAAAGATTGTATGTACTGTCACAGATTTGTGCCCAGCAAAAGATTGTGTGTACTGTCACAGATTTGTGCCCAGCAAAAGATTGTATGTGCTATCACAGATTTATGCCCAGCAAAAGATTGTATGTACTGTCACAGATTTGTGCCCAGCAAAAGATTGTATGTGCTATCACAGATTTATGCCCAGCAAAAGATTGTATGTATTGTCACAGATTTGTACCCAGCAAAAGATTGTATGTGCTATCACAGATTTATGCCCAGCAAAAGATTGTATGTGCTATCACAGATTTATGCCCAGCAAAAGATTGTATGTGTTGTCACAGATTTATGCCCAGCAAAAGATTGTATGTACTATCATAGATTTGTGCCCAGCAAAAGATTGTATGTACTGTCACAGATTTGTGCCCAGCAAAAGATTGTGTGTACTGTCACAGATTTGTGCCCAGCAAAAGATTGTATGTACTGTCACAGATTTGTGCCCAGCAAAAGATTGTGTGTACTGTCACAGATTTGTGCCCAGCAAAAGATTGTACTGTCACAGATTTGTGCCCAGCAAAAGATTGTATGTACTGTCACAGATTTATGCCCAGCAAATGATTCACTCTAGGGTGTCCCAGAACATGAACATATTCTGGCATTTAATAGTGATGTATTTTTGTGTCTTGATTCTGTGAAGTAAATTTTACAAAGAAGGTTAGATATTTTTAAAAAGTCATGAGACTTTTCATACTGAAGTTTACCTGAACAAGCACACATGGAAAGCACATTATATACAAACTCTGTACGGTTAAAGAAGAGTTCCAGATACTTTGGCATTGCTTCGAGCTGAAGAGCACGAGCTCAAGTGGCTGCTAGATCGGAGAACTGAAATGAAAATCATATTGAAGTGACGTGTTATTTCAGGTGTTCACTTTGTCATTTTTTTTTCTCATCAGTTTGTGTTGGTAGTTCTAGCTGCCATTCATCTCTCCTCCATCTTTGAGTTCATTTAATTTTTCCCAGACAACTTAAGAAAAACTTTATGTTGCTCAAGTGTGAGTCTGTCATTGTCCACCTCCAAGGCAGACTTTCACCCCCCCCCCTTCCACAAAGTGGTGAAGACATGTGAGCTGTAAAGTGTACACACTTTGTGGGATACCCTGTAGTGTAGCAGGAAGTTGACAGAGCACAGTGTCTGTGAATAGCTTTTGAAAAATAGACAAAGTATTTTACAGGTGAAAGAAAAGAAAATGACAATGACTCATTCCATGGACTTGGGGAGGACAAGTTGACCGTGTGCTGTCCTCTTGTGGCTAGGCACTTGCTCACCCTAGCAGAGTTGGTGGTTCCAGTTGCAGTCATTCTGTTTTCTTTTTCTTTTCTTCTTATGTCTGAGTGCTTTGTTTACCAGGCACAAGGTTCACCGTTTCCAGTTTGTTAAATTCTTAATGCAGCAGTCATCTTTCAAGTGCTATTATGTACTTGGGTCAATAATCATTAAGGTGTCGCCAAACACACACTTAGATAAGCCACATCCTGGGTTATAGAATATGTAATGGCAGTGCCCTCCACTGTAGTCCTCTTTTTATAATTAATAAAGCTGTTTGCTAGTTTAGTTTTGGTATAAAACTAGCGTGAGAAATTCCATATATTGTCTGTGCCAGGCTGTTACCTTGGATAGATCAAAAAGACAGAGAGTTTTTTAATTCTAGTCTGTTGTTTAGTAAGAGTTGTAGACATTTGTTTAGTCACAGTTCTAGATGATTGTTTAGTCTCAGTTCTAGACTTTTGTTTAGTCTCGGATCTAGATTTTAATCTGCTGTTTAGTCTCAGTTCTAGACTGTTGTTTTGTCTCAGATTCTAGACTTTTTGTTTAGTGACAGTTCTAGACTAGCATTTAATCACAGTTCTAGACTTTTGTTTAGTAACAGTTCTAGACTAGTGTTTAATCACAGTTCTAGACTTTTGTTTAGTGACAGTTCTAGACTAGTGTCTAATCACAGTTCTAGACTAACATTTAATCACAGTTCTAGACTTTTGTTTAGCGACAGTTCTAGACTAGTGTTTAACCACAGTTCTAGACTAGTGTTTAACCACAGTTCTAGACTAGTGTCTAATCACAGTTCTAGACTAGACTAGTGTCTAATCACAGTTCTAGACTAGCATTTAATCACAGTTCTAGACTTTTGTTTAGTGACAGTTCTAGACTTGTGTTTAACCACAGTTCTAGACTAGTGTTTAACCACAGTTCTAGACTAGTGTTTAACCACAGTTCTAGACTAGTATCTAATCACAGTTCTAGACTAGTGTCAGCCTTTTTTTTTTTTACTTCATCCTGGATTATAAACAACAGAACAAACATTTTATAATTTGTTCAGGTCATGCAAGTTAATGAGCATGACCTAGTACTTTTGTAGTTTCATTGTGATGCTATTTATGTATGATAACAGGCCATGTACTTCTGTCACGCTACGTGCAACTGAATGTGGAATTGTTGTTGAAGTAACTGCGCTGGTTGCTTCAGTGATGCTTATGAGCACAGGCAGTGTTAGACAGCGTCCTTGTGGATGTAGTAGCAGAGCTGTTTTGTGTTGAAAATCTTATAACAGATTGGTTAGCAGTCTTGAACAGGTGCCATATGTCTGTAGAAGTGTATGAATGTTCTACCACTACAGGCCAGGAGCCTTTTTAACTGCTGTGTCATAAGTGTTTCTGATATCCATAGAAGTTCTAGTGTTTCTTCTGTTAGAAGACATGAGTGTTTAAACATTTTGAAGATTTAGAATACGTGAGCGTGTAGACATTTTGAAGATTTAGAAGACATTAGTGTGTAGACATTTTGTAGATTTAGAATACGTGAGTGTGTAGACATTTTGAAGATTTGTTAATGATGTGATAAGTATGTTAGAAGACATGAGTGTGTAGACATTTTGTAGATTTGTTAATGATGTGATAAGTATGTTAGAAGACATGAGTGTGTAGACATTTTGTAGAGTTAGAAGACATGAGTGTGTAGACATTTTGTAGATTTGTTAATGGTGTGATAAGCAGTGTTAGAAGACATGGATGTGTAGACATTTTGTAGATTTAGAAGACATGAGTGTGTAGACATTTTGTAGATTTGTTAATGATGTGATAAGTAGTGTTAGAAGACATGGGTATGTAGACATTTTGTAGATTTAGAAGACATGAGTGTGTAGACATTTTGTAGATTTGTTAATGATGTGATAAGTAGTGTTAGAAGACATGGGTATGTAGACATTTTGTAGATTTAGAAGACATGAGTGTGTAGACATTTTGTAGATTTGTTAATGATGTGATAAGCAGTGTTAGAAGACATGAATGCATTAGAAATTGTTTCAGAAAAAAAATTGTTGAAGGCATGATAACAGCTTTTGAAATATTTGAGTGTATAAAAGCTGTTGCCATTATTTTAAAATATGTGTTACACTGTTTGAGTATATACAGAAGTATTATGTTTAATATGGAATTTCAACAGGATATAGTATGTGTTGTTTTCAAGTTTTTATAAACTGTAGCTAAATTGCAGGTTATGCTTATATCTTACAAGACATTAGTTGCTTCGTTAACACAATGGCCAAACAGCCGAGTATAAGATCCAAACAAGCTTCTGTTGTTGTTCCTCATTCACCTTTTGTTGGTTTATATTTGATGGTAAGATGTGCATCAACTACTGTGTTGTTTGTTTCATTAGCGGTTGTTGTAAAGAGATTAGAACATAATAGGAACAGAAGGTTTTTACAATTTTGTGTGGTCAGACACTTTAATATGGTTCAGCTATTCTGATAAGCAGTACCAGCTAGTGTAGTGGTTAGATCACTTATCTGGCAACCGAATGGTCAAGTGTTCAGATCCCCAGCTAGCAGGATTTTTTTTTTTTCTCCAACCAATATGGCCCTGAGTTGACCCAGCCTGGTAAAATGGGTACCGAGAAAATCTGGGAAGGAAAGGCAGCGAGGAAAGGAACTGGCCACTCTGCTTCTTACTCTGATGGCCCAGCATGAGGTCTCTGACGCGTCACCCCCCATGACATTTGTTATGGGACTCTACCTTTACCGTTACCTATTCTGATAAAAAAATTTTAATGACATAAGCAGCCTTCATTATCATCATCCTGTGCCACTCCTCTGGGTGAGTTTTTTGCAGTGGACTTTCAGCTTGTGTCTCATTGCCTGATGTTGTCCTCTCATTTGTCTTTATTGTCGTCCTTTCAGTGTGTATCATTGTCAGCCTTGTGCTATTTTGCCACTCAGCTTTTCTCTGCAGCACAGTTTCCAGTAGATTGTTATATCTGTATTTATTTATTGTCTAAACATTTTGAATGTTTATCATGAATTTTGTTTTGGTTTCAGTAATAACTAGTGTGAATATTTTCATTTATGTGGTTTAATATTCCGCATAGATACCCATACACATATAGTCATTTATTTCTGATATGTTGTTCCTTTATAACCCAGGTCAGAGAGGGCAATTTAATAAATGACGTCGGAACATCAATGAGTGGGTTAGCTTCAAAGGTAAACATTACATTTGTTTTCTGTTGTTCATATTTGTCATTTTTTAGTTCTGATCATAATTACCATTCATTTATTCATGCATGAGTAGGTAAGTCACTAGTGGCCTGCTTTTCATGCGAAAGGTTGCAGGTTTATGACCCACTATTAGCAGCCTTTGGTGTTGACCTGTCTGTAAAACTGGGTACCTGACAAGGCATTGCTTAGGGAAAACAGTCTCTAAAAGCAGAAAATATTTGCTTGAGGGATGACTTTAGATAGCATATGGCTGTAGGTGTATGAAGGTGAATATAAGATATATGTGAAGGTGAATTTCATGAATAATTTGTTTGAGTCCATGACGGAAGGTTTATTCCATGAATATGAGAACTTTACATTGGTCTTTGGTGGATGAGGGTCTGTCTCATGAGTAAAGGCACGAGTTCATGTCTGCTGAAGGTGAATCCTACAAATAAAAGCATGATTCCATGGTGGACGAACACAAATAATAAGTTTATTCTGATAGATCTTGATGATTAAACTTTTCTTCTTGTACAGTTCTTGATATTTTTTATTAGATTACTTGCCTTTCCTTTCCAGTGGGTGAAGTTAGCACTGATAGTGTTGGATGTAGGCGACTATGCTTAAGTGTTGGCTGGGGGGGAGGGAATTTATATGGAGCAACAGACCAGACTTGATTAAAACTTTATCCTACCTCCCTCCTCATGGGGGGGGGAGGGAATTTATATGGAGCAACAAACCAGACTTGATTAAAACTTTATCCTACCTCCCTCCTCATGGGGGGGGGGAGGGAATTTATATGGAGCAACAGACCAGACTTGATTAAAACTTTATCCTACCTCCCTCCTCATGGGGGGGGGGGGGGGAATTTATATGGAGCAACAGACCAGACTTGATTAAAACTTTATCCTACCTCCCTCCTCATGGGGGGGGGAGGGAATTTATATGGAGCAACAAACCAGACTTGATTAAAACTTTATCCTACCTCCCTCCTCATGGGGGGGGGGAGGGAATTTATATGGAGCAACAGACCAGACTTGATTAAAACTTTATCCTACCTCCCTCCTCATGGGGGGGGGGGAGGGAATTTATATGGAGCAACAAACCAGACTTGATTAAAACTTTATCCTACCTCCCTCCTCATGGGGGGGGGGGAGGGAATTTATATGGAGCAACAGACCAGACTTGATTAAAACTTTATCCTACCTCCTCATGGGTGCTCTGAGAAACAAGGTTGTTGGGCTGCTTGACCCTGATAAAGGAGCAGAGGTGAGTGAGTTCCCAAGACAGAATTAGAGAAAGCAACAGTAGCCCACTCCCCATCCAGCACAGAAAACTTACATTTCACGTTGATTGCTCTTTCATGCCGCAGGTAATTGACATGTGTTGACCTGTATACTTTCAGTTGTCTGCTGTTGGCACCAAAGGATGGAAGGATTTGCAGTCCCTCTGGGGTGAGCCAAAAACAACCTTGACCTCAGGAGACACCAGCCCAGGAGAGAAGTCGTCCCTTCTAGGGAGGTCATCTTACGGCAGTGGAGAGTATGTCCATGTACACATGTCATGTGTACAATGTGTAAAATTACCTAGTTAACTTAATGTAGTTGGATTAATCCTTTGAACCTGACAGCCCATGAAAGTAGGGTCAAGTTTTTTTTATTCCATCAGATGCTGTGATAGTGAGATCATAGCTCTGTTAAATCTAGCACATTGGTGACATGTATTGTGCAGTTGTGTCAGAGTTATTGAGTGTGTTAGTCTGTGTGGCCAGCCCCTGACACAGCTCTCCTCATGACCATGCATAAAGCTTATCAGTGCTGCACATCAGTAAGTTAAAGTGTAGAATGTCAGAGATAACTAGGGTCCATCATCTCCTCTGTTGACCCATTCTCATTTTCCAAGAATCAAACCCTCCAATACTGTTCTCATTAGGTCTTGACATCTTTTCATCCATGGACCCTCTTTCAGGCTTGAGAACAGCTGCAGGCCCCATTTCAGGCCAGAGAAACAGCTGTGGACCCCCTTCCAAGCTTGAGAACAGCTGTGTACCCCCTTTCAGGCCCATTAACAGCTGTGGGCCCCCATTTCAGGCCAGAGAACAGCTGTGAACCCCCTTCCAAGATTGAGAACAGCTGTAGGCACCTCTTTAAAAGTAAACCTATAAATATAATCCAGATCATGCTAAGAATTTGTAAAATGAGCCAATCCATTTGCTGAGTTTTGGGCAGCTAAAAATCGTTTTGTAGAAAGGTTAAAAACTGGTACCGTAGGGATCATCCTGTGTGACCAAAGGACAGCTCTCTTTTCCTGATGGACCTGAGAAACCAGTTTTCATCCATGTTCCTAGAAACTACTTTTATTGCTCTTCTTATCCTTGCAAGATAATCTGAGGGCTTATCTGTAAAATCTCATCTCAGAAGATGCTGTCCTCTTTTTTTTTGTTGCTCGGGTCAGTTCCCAAGATTGATTTTAGTTTGTTGCTGTCCAGAAGATGGAGAACCTGAGAGTTTTTAGTTTTGTGTCTCGATTTTTTAGTTTGCCAGGTATTATAGGTTTTTTTTTTCTGTTAACTTTACGTTAATTTTACTGTTTATGCTTCTGAGTAAGTTTATTCTTTTTACAATGAAAATCATGTTTTAAGCACTCTAGCAAGTATAAGTGACAGTTCAGATATTTGACTATTCAACTGTTGCAGAGCATAGTTTTACCTCAGTCAAAGAAATAGTGTTATAATGTCTTTTGTAATGTTATAATGTTCCGCTTGTAGTGTTCTGTTTGTAATATTCTGTTTGTAGCGTTATAATGTTCTGTTTGTAGTGTTACAGTGTTCTGTTTGTAGTGTTATAATGTTCTGTTTATAGTGTTACAATGTTCTTTTTTGTACAGTTATAATGTTCTCCTTGTAATGTTACAATGTTATGTCTGAACTGTTATAATGTTCTCCTTGTAGTGTTATAATGTTATGTCTGAACTGTTATAATGATCTTCTTGTAGTGTTACAATGTTATGTCTGAACTGTTATAATGATCTTCTTGTAGTGTTACAATGTTATGTCTGAACTGTTATAATGATCTTCTTGTAGTGTTACAATGTTATGTCTGAACTGTTATAATGATCTTCTTGTAGTGTTACAATGTTATGTCTGAACTGTTATAATGATCTTCTTGCAGTGTTACAGTGTTCTGCTTGTAGTGTTATAATGTTATGTCTGAACTGTTATAATGTTCTGCTTGTAATGTTGTAATGTTATGTCTGAAATGTTGTAATGTTCTGCTTGTAGTGTTACAGTGTTGTTTGTACTATTATAAAGTTCTGCTTGTAGTGTTACAATTTTGTGTCTGTACTGTTATAATGTTCTGCTTGTAATGCTATAATGTATCTTTTTTTTTTTTTTAGTGATATAATGAGTGTGTGTTTAATTTTCACATTAAAAGAAGTACAGAGTACCAACTGTTATACTGAGAAAAAACCAGTATTTCGTAAAGTAATTCGTATAAGTTGAAAGATGGGTACAAGAGTGCCGGTTTCGAAAAATCCTAGCACGATCACTGGTTATAATGTTCTGTTTGTAGCGTTATAATGTTCTGTTTGTGGTGTTATATGTATTTTTAAAAATAAATTTTCTATTTTGATTTAGTTTGCAATCCTTCATATTAGTGTTTACTGTTTAAGTAATTTAGAATTAGTTCCCCTTTGTAACAGTCCGTCATTGTTTGTTCAGCTCCATGTTTATATTTATATCCACAGTGAGTCATCTAAAAGTCATCTTCTGGGAGATGATGATGATTCATGGGGTCAAGGGTCAGACTGGTCCTCGGGTAAAAAAGTGGCTAAAACTACAGATGGCACTAACGACAAAAATGATTGGTCAGCTGGCAATGAGGATGACCTTGAAGCTTGGCTGAACAGTGACACTTCAGCTCTCTCAGGTTCCAAAAAGTCCAAAAGTAAGAAGAGCAGTGACGAGTGGGATGGCTGGAAAGGAAACAATTCTTCGCTGAAGTCCTCGGGCAAGTCTTCATCTTCATCCAAATCTAAGAAAAAATCCCAGAAATCATCATCATCAGGTGTCACAGCCTCTGATGGGTGGGATGATGCTGACTGGAACTCGGGTTTCACCTCCACCCCGTCAAAACAGAAGGAGCCTTTGGTTGGAAACCTTCTAGATCTGGACGATGGGAACGGGGTTTCCAAACATGCGGCGCAGGATGGTTGGGACAATGAAGTATGGGCGGCAGAGGGTGACGATGATGCTGATGATAATGACGGCTGGCAGACATTAGAATTAGGCGGGGAGAGCAATAAGACTAGATGAAAATGTAAATAACTTACGATTGATTTGTTCAGAAATTTTTGTCATTGCTTGTCATCATATTTGTGTCATGTGACCCCCCAGAATTGTTCTGAAGTGATGCTGGTATAAAGGTTAACTTTCAGTGCCGTTGCCCTGCTGCTTATTAGGCTCCATCATTCATTTATAAATTTTTTTGCATTAGCCCTTTCCTACCCATGTTTAATAAGCATTGGCTCTTTTTTTTATCGATGTTTAGCAAGCATTGGCCCATTCTTACCCATGTTTAGCAAGCATTGGCCCATTCTTATCCATGTTTAGCAAGCCTTGGCCCATTCTTATCCATGTTTAACAAGCATTGGCCCATTCTTATCCATGTTTAGCAAGCATTGGCCCATTATTATCCATGTTTAGCAAGCATTAGCATTTCCTTATCAATGTTTAGCAAGCATTGGCACTTTCTTATCCATGTTTAACAACCATTAACCCTTACCTATCAATGTTAATAAGCATTGGTCCTTAACCTATCAATGTTTACCAAGCATTGGCCCTTATCTGTCCATGTTTAGCAAGCATTGGCCCTTTCTTATCCACGTTTAACAAGCATTGGCCCTTCCTTATCTATGTCTAACAAGCATTGGCCCTTCCTTATCTATGTCTAACAAGCATTGGACCTATCTGTCTATGTTTAACAAGCATTGGCCCTTATCTGTCCATGTTTAACAAGCATTGGCCCTTATCTGTCCATGTTTAACAAGCATTGGCTCTTTCTTATCTATGTTTAATTGGCTCTTTCTATCGATATTTAGCAAACATTGGCTCTTTCTTATCCATGTTTAGCAAGCATTGGCTCTTACCTTCAGTGTTTAACTAGCATTGACCCTTTCTTATCCATGTTTAACAAACATTGACCCTTTTTTAATCTGGGTTTAACAAGCATTGACCCTGTCCTTTCAATGTTTAATAAACATTGGCCCTTTCCTAAGTTCTACTGGCAAAAGCTTCTATAATGAATTCTTTTTTTCTTATTTTTCCCATTCTGATTACATTGTGACGGTGGTAAAAGTTCTTTCATTTCATGAACTGATCTGAAGATATTTTTTTTCTGTGTACACAGTTAACTCTTTACCTGCCATTAGTGATATTTTTTTCATGTGCACAGTTAACTCTTTACCTGCTATTAGTCGTTTAAATAACTTTTTGAAAAAAATAGCAGGTTTTGTTTCATAGCTGGTAGTTTATAATTTTTGAACAACCATTAATGGTAAATATAGACTTCAAATTATTTCCAGGTAAAACATCATGGTCAGAATTTTTTATTACAGAAAATGTATTTGGTCATGGTTGTTGTTTGGTAAGTTAGTAGTTAGCAGCGTAGTTGATTGCTTTTCTCAGATGAGCCACTTGTGCATGAAAATTAACCCAGGATTGAAGTGGTTTTTTTTTTTGTTTGTTTTAAATTACCGTGTCCTGGATATGTTTAATTGGAATGTGGAAGTGATGTGTATGGCCATCATTTAAATATTTACTTATTAATTATCAGAGTTAAATATTTGTAGCCTAGAAATGAATATTTCTATGAGATGGCTTCCATTGACATCATTGTGCTGTAGTTGTTATGCTGTACAAAGTAATAAAGGGGAATGAATGATATACACATTTTTTTTGGTTGTTGGTTGGTGTTCACTTTCTGTTGTGAACAGATGTCATTTTTGTTGATCATTTGATATATCTTGGGTTTTTGTTTTATCTTCATGAACTTGAAATGTTGTACGTTTTCCTTTGTACATTGATAAAAGTGTACACAGTGTAGCCTAGTGTGCCTCACGCTTCAGACAGGAGTTTCCCTAGCACGTGTGTCTGGTAGCAGTATTTACAAGAAGGTTGTTTCAGCATGGTGGAGCCACTCTGCAGCACACCTGCTCTCAGTGAAGGCTGTTCACTGTCCGCTGCTCAATGGCAGAGTAGAACGTTGTAAAATGAAAAATATGAAGCACATGGCAAATGTTTGTGAAAAATTACATTTTCTGGTTGTTTTTAATGTCATTTATTATTTTCATTTGCGTTGCCTTTTGTTTCATTGACTGGACAGTTGACAGCATTGAGAGTCTTCTGCTAAGTATAAACTTGACTTTTATTGTACTTTGTGTTAAACTTGACATATTGTCCTTCTTGTGAAACTTGAATTTTTGTCGTTTATGTGAAAGCTGATTTATCTGTTTTTTAATCAAATTTGCCTCAACTTATTGTCACTGGTGTGAAATTTGACTTATTGTTCGAAACTGTGAAACTTGACTTATTATTCTGTGGGGGGAAACTGAAACTTGACTTGTCATTTGTTTACAGACTGACTTGTGTCAGACATGGCAGAGATTGTCTTTTGTTTCACAATTTGACCCTCATTATTCTTTGTGTCAAGAGGTAAATCATGTGAAACTCTAAAGCGAACATTGTTAAGAGAAGCCAGTGGGCATAACATCCCGTCATGAAGTTGAAAGACTCGCCGAGAACAGGAAAACTTGGCAAACAACTATATGAGCCCTATGTGACATTTAACAGCACAGGAAGGATGTAAGATTCTTTGTGTCAAAATTTAATGGTCATTGTCATTTGTATGAAACTTGACTGACATTGACATGTATGTCAGAGTTGAACTCTAGTCTTTCTTGTTTTTTTTTTTTGTTTGTTTTAAATTACCGTGTCCTGGATATGTTTAATTGGAATGTGGAAGTGATGTGTATGGCCATCATTTAAATATTTACTTATTAATTATCAGAGTTAAATATTTGTAGCCTAGAAATGAATATTTCTATGAGATGGCTTCCATTGACATCATTGTGCTGTAGTTGTTATGCTGTACAAAGTAATAAAGGGGAATGAATGATATACACATTTTTTTTGGTTGTTGGTTGGTGTTCACTTTCTGTTGTGAACAGATGTCATTTTTGTTGATCATTTGATATATCTTGGGTTTTTTTTATCTTCATGAACTTGAAATGTTGTACGTTTTCCTTTGTACATTGATAAAAGTGTACACAGTGTAGCCTAGTGTGCCTCACGCTTCAGACAGGAGTTTCCCTAGCACGTGTGTCTGGTAGCAGTATTTACAAGAAGGTTGTTTCAGCATGGTGGAGCCACTCTGCAGCACACCTGCTCTCAGTGAAGGCTGTTCACTGTCCGCTGCTCAATGGCAGAGTAGAACGTTGTAAAATGAAAAATATGAAGCACATGGCAAATGTTTGTGAAAAATTACATTTTCTGGTTGTTTTTAATGTCATTTATTTTCATTTGCGTTGCCTTTTGTTTCATTGACTGGACAGTTGACAGCATTGAGAGTCTTCTGCTAAGTATAAACTTGACTTTTATTGTACTTTGTGTTAAACTTGACATATTGTCCTTCTTGTGAAACTTGAATTTTTGTCGTTTATGTGAAAGCTGATTTATCTGTTTTTTAATCAAATTTGCCTCAACTTATTGTCACTGGTGTGAAATTTGACTTATTGTTCGAAACTGTGAAACTTGACTTATTATTCTGTGGGGGGAAACTGAAACTTGACTTGTCATTTGTTTACAGACTGACTTGTGTCAGACATGGCAGAGATTGTCTTTTGTTTCACAATTTGACCCTCATTATTCTTTGTGTCAAGAGGTAAATCATGTGAAACTCTAAAGCGAACATTGTTAAGAGAAGCCAGTGGGCATAACATCCCGTCATGAAGTTGAAAGACTCGCCGAGAACAGGAAAACTTGGCAAACAACTATATGAGCCCTATGTGACATTTAACAGCACAGGAAGGATGTAAGATTCTTTGTGTCAAAATTTAATGGTCATTGTCATTTGTATGAAACTTGACTGACATTGACATGTATGTCAGAGTTGAACTCTAGTCTTTCTTGTTTTTTTTTTTAGAAGACTGATATTGATGTAGCACACAAAGTATTCAGAAACACAAAATAAAACTTTTTTTTTCTTTCCAAGTCAGTATTTGACCGAAGTGTCATTGTTTATTGAAGATGTCTCTTGTGAGTAGTTTTTTTAGAGGGTATTCATGCCAGAGGGTTAGATGTTATCATGTTATTGTTATAGGTTTTCATTGTTATTGGAAACTCGAAGTCACTTCACTGGAGGGGTGATCTGCAGGGATAAGCATCAAGACAAGGAGAGTAATGCATTTAATTTTTCTCTGAGTTGGCAGTCCTGTTAGTGTTGACAATCCTGCTTCTCCTTAGTGTTTCTAGTTAGATCTGTTTCCTTTCTGTTTTGTTTTTTGTGTCACTTGATCAAGCAGTTTAGATGTTTTTCTCTGTTTCCCTTACTTTTTTTTTTACCTTGAGTTTTCCGGTGGTTGTCAGGATTTCTGTCTTCTCATGATATGTCCAGTGAATGTCAGGTTCTTTGTCTTTTCATGACATGTCCAGTGATTGTCAGGTTTTTTGTCTTTTCATGACATGTCCAGTGATTGTCAGGTTCTCTGTCTTCTTATGACATGTCCAGTGATTGTCAGGTTCTCTGTCTTCTTATGACATGTCCAGTGATTGTCAGGTTCTCTGTCTAGTGATTGCCAGGCTAACTTCTGTCTTCTCATAACATGTCCAGTGATGTCAGGATCTCTTTCTTTTCATGACATGTCCAGTGATTGTCAGGTTCTCTGTCTTCTTATGACATGTCCAGTGATTGTCAGGTTTTTTTGTCTTTTCATGACATGTCCAGTGATTGTCAGGTTTTTTTGTCTTTTCATGACATGTCCAGTGATTGTCAGGTTTTTTTTGTCTTTTCATGACATGTCCAGTGATTGTCAGGTTCTCTGTCTTCTTATGACATGTCCAGTGAATGTTAGGTTCCTTGTCTAGTGATTGCCAGGCTAACTTGTCTTCTCATGACATGTCCAGTGAATGTCAGGTTCTCTGTCTTCTCATGACATGTCTAAAGAACTTCCTGGTTTTAGTTGTATAATTTTTCTGAGAACTTCTTCGTCTTCCGGTTGCCCAAGTTTATGTCTTGTATTTCTCACAGCCACATCACTGCCGCTTGTTGCTATGTAGTGTTCCCTACAGGTTTTCCTTTCTCCTTGGATAGAGTGTCTTATCTGGCAGAGTCATCATTGGAAACATGCTGACCAGGACATCATTAGCAGGCTGAAACAGCACAACAGCCTGTTGTCAGGAGAACTACTGAGAGAAAGTAAGGGATCACCAGTGGGTTGCTGGTCCTGAGAACAGTCTTCTCACTAATGTATGTTTATCTTCATTTTTTTTTCCCTCTTTCAGGCATAAAAGTGTGGGATGTTGATCATGTGTTTTGATATTAGAATCAGGTGATGTTGGCTTAGTATTTAATATAGAGATTGAAGTGCTGTACATATTGTTATTGTATGTTGTTTATGGTTGATTTTGGACGCGAAGCAACTAAACATCCAAAATGACCAGAGTTTGTTTTTTTTTTTTTGCATAAGAGTTTGCCAATAATTTGCCTGATGTCGTGTGAGTTGTTCGGATTTGCCTTTCTTTAGGCCAGTAGACTTAGTTGTATTGCAACTATTTTGTTAGTATGTGCATATATATGTATACATAATGCATATATAGGCTGTAATCTGGGACCAACAGAAGCGAGGGGTTGCTAGGGCGGTAAATTAGCCAGTGCTCATAGAGTTGAGATAGCAGTCTGTGCTATATAAAAGAGTTTAAAACTCATTTTTGGGAAAAGCTTTCAGATCATCTGTTTGGCATATGGCTTTGGTGCATTTGTCACAGGCCAAGTGTAGAATTAAGCATGTGAAACTTGATACATTTGTTCCAGGTCAAGTATAGAATTAAACGTGTGAAATTTGTCCAAGGTCAAGTATAGATTTAAACATGTGAAATTTGTCACAGGTCAAGTTTAGAGTTAAATATTTGAAATTTGACATAATTATTACGGGCCAAAAGTAGAATTAATTATGTGAAATTTGATGCATTTGCAGCAGGTAAAAATCAGAAGTAAATGTGAAACTTTACATTTTTGTCATAGGTCAAGTATAGAATTAAACAGATGAAAATTGATATATTTGTCACAGGTAAAATATAGAATAAAAGATCAGGCCATATGTGAAAACTGTATTGTTTGTTCTGAGTGTTTGTGTCACCCGATTGATTTATGAGAACAGTCTGTTGATCAGTTTATTATCAGAACAGTCTGTTGATCAGTTTATTATTATCAGAACAGTATGTTGATCGCTTTAGTATGGATTGATTTATTAGCACAGTCAATTGATCACTTTATCATTCCTGTCATTTGCTGGGACAGTCATCTTTGTTAAGTACACATTTCCTTAAACAAGCAAACTTGAGAGCTGAGATATGGACATGTCAGTGAAATAAAGCTGGCAAACTTGGGTTATATCTTATCTTATATCCTTCCCGTGCCGTTAAATGTCACATAGGGCTCACAAAGTAGTTCGCCAATTTTTCCTGTCTTCGGCAAGTCTTTTAACCTCATCAAAGGATTTTATGCCTGTTAATTTGGCCTCTTTTAATAATGTCCTCTTCAGAGTTTCACGCGGTCTGCCTCTTTTTCTTCGGCCTGTTGTGTTCCACTTGATAGCTTGTTTTGGGATTCTCTAATCATTTCTTCTCATCAAGTGACCAACATATGTCCATCTCCTTTTCCTGATCACCCATGAGACTGGTTGTTGTTCAGTCACCTGTCTTATCTCGTCATTGTTCTTGAATTCATTCCACTTAATGCCGAGTATTTTCCTTAGGCATTTGTTTTCAAAAGAGTCTAATTTCTTTTCTATTTCTTTAGTTGTTTTCCAGCTTTCGCATGCATAAATGAGGGTGGATATTACATTTGAATTGAATAGTCTTAACTTGGTTTTTGTGCTTATAACTTTTGAATTCCATATGTTCTCAAGATTTTTGAAGATTGATGCTGGTTTTGCAATTCTGATCCTAACTTCCTTTCTAGTGTCACCATCCTGGTCTATGTAGCTGCCAAGGTATGCAAATTGATTGACTTCTTCAATATCTGTCCCTTCTATGTGTATTTTTCCATTTTGATTGAGAGCAATTTTCATTACTTTTGTTTTGTCCTTGTTAATTTCAAGTCCTATTTTGCTAGCCAGTGAAGACAGGCTATCTGTTTTTTCTTGCATGAAATTCACATTATTACTGATAAGAGTTATGTCATCAGCAAAATCAAGATCTTCTAGTTGGGTCCCATGTACCCAGTCAATACCTGTGTTACCTGTGCAGCATTTTTTCATTATGAAGTCTATTGTAATCCCAAAAAGTAAAGGAGACAGTATACATCCTTGTTTCACACCTGTTTCAATCTGGAACCATTCACTCATCCCTTCTTCTGTCTTGACTGCACAAATATATCCATTGTATAAGTCTATCAAGTGGAACACAACAGGCCGAAGAAAAAGGGGCAGACCGCGTGAAACTCTAAAGAGGACATTATTAAGAGAGGCCAAGTTAACAGGCATAACATCCTTTGATGAGGTTGAAAGACTCGCCGAAGACAGGAAAAATTGGCGAACTACTTTGCGAGCCCTATGTGACGTCTAACGGCACGGGAAGGATATAAGATATAAGATATAAGATAAGTCCTTAATGATGTTGACAATTTTAGATGGTATTCCATATAGACATAAAATTCTCCATAATGTTATGGGTTATATAGGTTAGTGAAATAAAGCTGACAAACTTGGGTTATATAGGTCAGTGAAATAAAGCTGACAAACTTGGGTTATATAGGTCAGTGAAATAAAGCTGACAAACTTTAGTTATACATGTCAGTGGAATAAAGCAAAGGTCTGTGTTGAGCTACTTAAGGCAGCATTGTTACTCTGTGGTTAAAGAATATGGGGACAGATAAAAATAGAACTGACCATCCTGTGAATTTGTACATTCAGTTTTGTTTCTAGTTAAGAGTTGTGTTTGACATGTAGAATAGGACTGAGATGACATGAGAAGTAGAATATCTCTGGGGTGATGTGTGTAGAATAGGACTGAGATGACATGAGAAGTAGAACATCTCTGGGGTGACGTGTGTAGAATAGGACTGAGATGACATGAGAAGTAGAACATCTCTGGGGTGACGTGTGTAGGACTGGGATGACATGAGAAGTAGAATATCTCTGGGGTGACGTGTGTAGAATAGGACTGGGATGACATGAGAAGTAGAATATCTCTGGGGTGATGTGTGTAGAACAGGACTGGGATGACATGAGAAGTAGAATATCTCTGGGGTGACGTGTGTAGAATAGGACTGGGATGACATGAGAAGTAGAATATCTCTGGGGTGACGTGTGTAGAATAGGACTGGGATGACATGAGAAGTAGAATATCTCTGGGGTGATGTGTGTAGAACAGGACTGAGATGATATGAAAAGTGGAATATGTCTGGGGTGACGTGTGTAGAATAAGACTGGGATGAGATGAAATGTATGTTTGGGGTGACATGTAGAATAGGGCTGGGATGAGATGAAAAGTATTTTTGGGGTGACGTGTAGAATAGTACTGAGATGAGATGAAAAGTATAATATGTCTGGGGTGATGTGTAGAATAGTACTGAGATGAGATGAAAAGTACAGTATGTCTGGGGTGACATGTAGAATAGGGCTGGGATGATATGAAAAGTATGTCTGGGGTGACGTGTAGAATAGTAGTGAGATGAGATGAAAAGTAGACTCTGTCTGGGGTGACATGTAGAATAGGGCTGGGATGAGATGAAAAGTAGTTTTGGGGTGACGTGTAGAATAGTACTGAGATGAGATGAAAAGTATATGTCTGGGGCGATGTGTAGAATAGTACTGAGATGAGATGAAAAGTACAGTATGTCTGGGGTGACGTGTAGAATAGGACAAGTAGAATATGTCTGGGATAAGATGACAAGTATTATATGTCTGGGGTGACATGCAGAATAGGACAAGTAGAATATGTCTGGGGTGATGTGTGTAGAACAGGACAAGTAGAATATGTCTGGGATGAGATGTCACATAAAATATGTCTGGAGTGATGCGTATAGAATAGGACAAGTAGAATATGTCTGGAGTGACATGTAGAATAGGACTGGGATGAGATGACAGGTGAAATATGTCTGCAATAACTTGTAGAAACATGATGATAATGGCAAGCTTATCTTAATGGTTAAAAAGCAAGTCTGGCAGCGGAGGGAGGTATAGTTTATTTTTCTTCTAGGGCAAAACAAAAAAAAACAAACAAAACTAATCACATTTTAGCAGAAAATAGACATACAGTGTACGACCAAAAAACTGAGGCAAAAATGGTCACAGAAAGGCAAACAGGCTTGTTGAATGTCCCAAAATATGAACAATGTGAAAAATACAGTCTCCAACATTTTCTTTCCCATTACAGTTTTCATTATTCATAATTATTTTAATAACATGGATTAAAAAATAACACATGATACAGTAGGGAACAAATTTTTTTTTTGTTTAAAATACATGTAAAATATCTTGAATATTTCAATGCAGTGATTATCGACAGTATAAAGTAACACATATATACAGAATACAAATTCAAATAATTTCGAATCTGTCTGTAATGGATCTCCAGTATATGCTGCTTCTTGTTCTATGATCAAGCATATTATGAGCTAATTTTAGTCGCATACTGGCACAAATAATACATATATAATATATATACAATACAAATGATACATTACTTCCAAAAACTTCAGGAACTCTGTATTATTTGACAAACACTATTTTTAGTGATGAGCTTTTCTTCTCGGTGCATCTGCACTACTCACGTGTGTTTCTCATGTTCTGACATCAGAAAGTGGCACAATGGCTCCAGCATGCCACTGTTTGAGAAGCATCAAGCCTTGACCTGCAGATTTATCTCAGAACTCTTCTGTTTGCTAAGTTAGCAAAAACTAATCTCATCCAAGAAATCTTTTTCTGCCATTTAAAAAAAAAAAATACAGCTAAATCAGCTCCAAGGCCTTGAGCAAAATACTGTACCAGATTTTAGTTCAACTGTGGGCAGGGATACCAAGTTACTTCACCAGGTTATTTGGGCCAAAATACACAAAACAACAAACAGGGCTCACTGTTGCTGTGGCCAATGATGTCAATCAAAATATTGGTTGAATGAGCCATGAGAAAAGTTGTTCAGAAGCCAGCACCCTCCATCTTCAGAAATGTGTTCCGTGATAAAGAAGTCATGTGACAAGTGTGCTCAAACAATGAACAACACATGAATACATGGCTGTCAGTTTCGAAGCTTGAAAAGCAAAAGATTACAATACAGAGCGGCTGTAGTTTTTCCTTCAACTAATAACTGCAGTAGAATGCTCTGAATTAATAAACATTCATCCACAAATGCTGGAAATCTTGGAATGTTCTATAAACTGTTCTACTGCACCTTCACTCCTCAATGAGCTCTTTTATTAGATTTGTTGTTTTGTGTTTTGTCAACATCACATTCTTCTTCCTCTCATCTTCCTCGCTGGAATAAAAGTGTTTCGGGTTCGTTCTCTTTAGGGTGTGTGAATGTTTCATGACAGCAACTGCCACATCATCATGAAATGTAAAAACCACAGCTATTCAGCAATTTATCTCTCATGCTGCAAGGAAGCAAAGATGGTCGAGTCAAGAGAATGAAAAACATGGCCAGAGTAACCAAGACACTATCTACTCCTGTTACATCTACCTAGGCAATGAAATGGAGATTGATGAAACACCATCACGGGTGGATTATTTGGCCTGCTCCTGGAACTGAAGCACACTGTCATTCTGTTATGTTATCTGTCTTCATAAAGCTGACTAGCTGATGTTTCTCCCAAGTTTGTACCACCAACCAAACTAGCCATCCCGGGGCGTGAGACTTGTATGAGGGCTACTGGACTGGGTTTACATCTTGAGGCTTAACATACCAGGAAATGCAATGTGGCACATGACCAGCCAAATAAATTATCATGAAAAGAAAAGTTGGTTTTTTTTTCCCTTAATCTATCCGGCAAGAAGCCTGTAAATAATGCCTAACTTGGAAGAATCAAACGCAGTTAGACTGCCAATTACTAGGTAACATACTCACTGAACAAACCGGCAATGAACATTTGGTCCCAACAAGATGTAAATTTTAGACTAAAACTGATAGGAAGCAGAAAGTGAGAGCTACTGTGACAAGCCATCCATCTCCCAGAATACACCACACAAAGAGTAACCATACTGAGACTGTGACATCTGAAGAAGAAAAGAGCTTCAAACTGAAAGACAAAAGAGATGATGACAAACAGGCTGCAGCTCTCACACACACAGTTTCTTGTTAGCACAATCCAAGATGTCAAACATTTATACAAATCTTGATGAGAGAAGTTGGCCTTTAGCTTCTATCAGAAGCCCAAACAACCACTTGCTTTAGAACATTTTTGAAGATGAACAATATATGCCAATGATTATCAGATTTTTGTTTCCTTTCACAAGGAAAACTTAAAATGGTTCACATTGTGATCTTACATCCTTCCCGTGCTGTTAAACATCACACAGAGCTCGCATAGTTGTCTGCCAAATTTTCCTGTTTTCTGTGAGTTTTTCAACTTCATCAGGGGATGTTATGCCCACTAAACTGGCTTCTCTTAACTATGTCCTCTTTAGAGTTTCACATGGTCAACTTCTTTTCTTCGGCCTGTTGTGCTCCACTTGATAGCTTGTTTTGCTATTCTCTGATTGTTTCTTCTCATCACATGGCAAACATACATCCATCTTCTTTTTCTGATCACCCATCGGACAGGTTGTTGTTTGCTCATCTGTCTTATCTCTGTGTTGTTCTTAAATTCATTCTACTTTATACCAAGTATTTTCCTGAGACATTTGTTTTCAAAAGAGTCTAATTTCTTGTCTTTTTCTTTAATTGATTTTCAGCTTTCACATGCATAAATGAGGGTGGATATCACATTTGAATTGAATAATCTTAACTTTGCTTATAACTTTTGAATTTCATATGTTCTCAAGATTTTTGAAGGACAATGCTGCTTTTGCAATTCTAATCCTAACTTCCTTCCTGGTGTCACCATCCTGGTCTATGTAGCTGCCAAGGTATGCAAACTGGTCTACTTCATCAACAGCTGTTTCTTCTACGTAAAATTTCCTTCTTGATTAATGAAAAGTTTCATTATTTTTTGTTTTGTCTTTGTTAATTTCAAGACCTACTTTGCTAGCCAAGGAAGACAGGGAATCTGTTTTCTTCCTGCACTGATTTCACATTGTCACTAATAAGAGTTATGTCATCTGCAAAATCAAGATCTTCTATTTGGGTCCCATGTACCCAATCAATGCCGGTTTTACCTGTACAGCATCTTTTCATTATAAAGTCTATGGCAATTCCAAAAAGCAAGGGAGATAATATACATCCTTGTTTCACGTCTGTTTCAATCTGAAACCATTCGCTCATTCCTTCTGTTTTGATTGCACAAACATATCTATTGTAGAAGTCCTTAATGATGTTGACAATTTTAGATGGTATTCCACATAGTCTTAAAATTCTCCACAATGAATCTGTGTATGCTATTAAATGCTTTTTTAAAGTCTATGAAGTTCAGGATTAATGGTTTTTTGCTTTTCAATATGTTCTTCAAGTATTATTCTGAGAGTAAAGATCTGGTTGAGACAGCTACTCCCTTTTCGAAATCCTGCCTATTCTTCTCTCATTGCAGTATCCACTACATCCTTAATTCTATTCAGAATCACTTTACAAAACACCTTTGACACAACTGATAGTAAGGTTACACCCCTCCAGTTACTGCAGTCACTGAGGTTGCCTTTTTTGGGTATTTTAACAATGATTCCTTTTTTCCATTTAGAAGGGACCTTTTCTTCTTTCCAAATTTTATTAAACATTCTCTGTAGTTGGCTCATGTTGTCACTATTAACAGATTTTAACATTTCAACTGTTATTTCATCTTCACCTGCAGCTTTGTTGTTAGCCATTAGATTCACTGTTGTTTCAATTTCATTCACTGTAACTTCATCTAAGCTGACATTTAGTTGTGGGACTGGTAAATCGGTTTCAAGATTTATTAATTCATTTGGGTGTGGGCAATTAAGTATGTCTTGGAAGTGTTTGGCCCATCTTTGCTTTTGGTCTTTACTTGATGTTAATAGGTTGCTGTTTTGCTAAAGACTGGTCTTTCTCTGGAGGTAATAGCACCTGTTAGCTTCTTCTGTATGTTATATAGAGTTTTGCCGTCTCCTCTTTTTGCTGCATTTTCTGCTTCTTTTGCCATATTGTCCATGTATTCTCTTTTGTCTCTTCTAGCTGAACTTTTTACTTTATTGTCTAGTTCTTTGTATGCTGCTTTACCAAAACTTTTCCAAGATCTGTCTTTACATTCAACATGGCTAACTTGGCTGCTCGTCTTTCATGTATGGATTTCCATGTGTTATCTGATGTCCATGCCTTTCTACTTGTTGATTGCAGTCCAGCACTTGCTTTTGCTGCCGTGATTATGGCTGTGCTGTATGAATTCCATAATTCATCTACATCTGTCTTGTCTACCTCACTAAGTGCTGCGAAATGTTTGGTAAGTTCCAGACTGAAATTACTGTTGGTATTTTCTTCTTGCAGGCTATGACTGTTTATCTTTCTGAGTACTGCTTTCTTGTGTTGGGTTTTCAGTCTTATTCTCCATATACACAGGTTGTGATCACTGTTAACATCTGCACCCCTATATGCTCTTACATCTATCAGAGATGTTCTGAATTTTTTTCTAATATAAAAATGATCTATCTGGTTCTATCATCTGGAGATATCCATGTTATTTTATGTATTCCTTTGTGTGGAATTACTATTCCTCCAATGACCATGCCCTCTGTTAGACATGTTTCAATTAATCTTTCTTCATTTTGATTTATTGTATCAATTCCTTCTTTCCCCATTACTTTTTCAGCGTCAGTGTTATCTTTTCCTACCTTGGCGTTGAAGTCTCCCATGACAACTAAGATGTCATGTTTAAGTACTTTGTTGATAAGTTGTTGCAGCTGGTAATAGAAATCGTCTTTTATTTCATCATCCGCATCGTTCATGGGTGCATAGCACTGCATGATTGCCATTCTTCTGTGCCTTATTTTGTATCATGCTCTTATCATACGACCATTCACTGTGATAGTACTTAGGACAACATCACCAGACCCTAAAACCTCACTCAAAATGTAACTTAATATAACTCAAATGCCACAAATTACTTCAGATTGGGAAGTCTTCCGCAGAACTGAAAACTGCCATGTACAAATCCCTTTATACTCCAGTTCTGGTAACATTTCAGTCTTGTTTCAATTATTCAGCTGTACTCACACATGTCCACTACTTCACATGTCCTTATTTGGAACAACTGGGCTATACTGTGAGTCTGGATACAAAGTAAACTCAGAATGCCATTTTTAACTGAGTAAACGCAGCAAAAATTACAATGGTGTAGAAATAAGCTAAACTATAACATTTTCTTGACGCTAGAGAAAGCAGCTGAGAAAGATGAAGGTTATTCTCAAGCTTGGTTTAGATGATGTGATAAAACTTCATAGCAACAGAGACCAATTCAGGTATTATAAAATAATCGTTTTCTTCAACAGATGCCAGCTATAATTAATTATTTTACTAATTACAAAACTGGACTCAGATAAGCAGACACAGAGGAAGACGTACTAGCCAAACAATAAGATGACTTTCAACCAGTAATTTATGTGACACGGACAAGCAATAAGATGACTTTCAACCAGTAATTTATGTGACACGGACAAGCAATAAGATGACTTTCAACCAGTAATTTATGTGACACGGACAAGCAATAAGATGACTTTCAACCAGTAATGTATGTGACACAGACAAGCAATAAGATGACTTTCAACTAGTAATGTATGTGACACGGACAAGCAATAAGATGACTTTCAACTAGTAATGTATGTGACACGGACAAGCAATAAGATGACTTTCAAACAGTAATGTATGTGACACGGACAAGCAATAAGATGACTTTCAAACAGTAATGTATGTGGCATGGACAAGCAATAAGATGACTTTCAACCAGTAATTTATGTGACACGGACAAGCAATAAGATGACTTTCAACCAGTAATTTATGTGGCACAGACAAAGCAATAAGATGACTTTCAACAAGTAATGTATGTGGCACAGACAAAGCAATAAGACGACTTTCAACCAGTAATTTATGTTACACGGACAAGCAATAAGATGACTTTCAACCAGTAATTTATGTGGTACAGAAAAAGCAATAAGATGACTTTCAAACAGTAATGTATGTGTCACAGACAAGCAATAAGATGACTTTCAAACAGTAATGTATGTGTCACAGACAAGCAATAAGATGACTTTCAAACAGTAATGTATGTGTCACAGACAAGCAATAAGATGACTTTCAAACAGTAATGTATGTGGCACAGATCGTCAAAGAACTGGAAAATATCGCATTCTAAATGGACCAATTTATTACAGTACACAAGCCAGACAACCAGCAGTACATAAACCAGACAACCAGCAGTACATAAACCAGACAACAAGCAGTACACAAGCCAGACAACCAGCAGTACATAAACCAGACAACCAGCAGTACATAAACCAGACAACCAGCAGTACATAAACCAGACAACCAGCAGTACAGCTCTCCATCCTGTTCACATACATAAGAGATATGGTGTTAGTGCTCATATTTTCCTTGATCTGTTCCATGCCACTAAAGTATATTGTGGAAACTGTGTTAGGTCTTGTATTTTCCTTCATTTGTTCCATCCCATTAAATTATATTGTGGAAAATGTGTTAGGTCTTGTATTTTCCTTCATTTGTTCCATCCCATTAAATTATATTGTGGAAAATGTGTTAGGTCTTGTATTTTCCTTCATTTGTTCCATCCCATTAAATTATATTGTGGAAAATGTGTTAGGTCTTGTATTTTCCTTCATTTGTTCCATCCCATTAAAGTATATTGTGGAAAATGTGTTTAGTCCTGTTTCAAGTGCACATGACCATTTTTTTCTTCCTCAACGCTAAAAGACACCAAGGACTATTTTTTCTGCTGAGTGGTCACATGGTCTGATAATTATCTGACAACTGAAACAGACACAAAAGAAAAATAAAACAAAACAAAAAACCATTCACATAATAAGACAAAACTAGAAACTACTACCAAATCAAAACAAAACTAGAAACTACTACCAAATCAAAACAAAACTAGAAACTACTACCAAATCAAAACAAAACTAGAAACTACTACCAAATCAAAACAAAACTAGAAACTACTACCAAATCAAAACAAAACTAGAAACTACTACCAAATCAAAACAAAACTAGAAACTACTACCAAATCAATAAAACAAAACTAGAAACTACTACCATATCAATAAAACAAAACTATCATAAACTTTTCTTAAAAAATGATGCAGCAGTAAGAAAATAAACTATATATCTGAGAAAAGAGAAACATGGAAACACACAAAATGACCATTAATGATAATAAGCTCACAAAATGACCACAAAGGACACTAAGCTCACAAAATGACCACAAAGGACACTAAGCTCACAAAATGACCACAAAGGACACTAAGCTCACAAAATGACCACTAAGGACACTAAGCTCACAAAATGACCACAAAGGACACTAAGCTCACAAAATGACCACTAAGGACACTGAGCTCACAAAATGACCACCAAGGACACTAAGCTCACAAAATGACCAGCAAGAAACACAAATTGCTACTTAAAATGTGCACAAAAACAAAATAATCAATTCTTCTGTTATGACTCACAAATAAAGAAGATGAATACATAACATCCCTGATTTATGTAAGTGGATTGGTCCACAACTTAATTAAATGTTGCTGACCAACCCACAAAAACAATGCATCTGTTATAAAGGTACATGGTTAAGAAGTGCGCTGTCCAGTTTTAGAAAAATGTCAGAAAGAGAGAAGCATTTTTGTGCCGTCTATCTTCCAAAGAAATTACCAAACAAGCTAAGTGTTTAATTTTTCATGTTTTTATCTGTTGTGTTGTTTCTGTATGTGGTCCTCAGGAAAAGGCAGTTGCTGAAAAACTGGGTTACTGTATGTGGTTCTCAGGAAAAGGCAGTTGCTGAAAAACTGGGTTATTGTATGTGGTTCTTGGGAAAAGGCAGCTGGCTAAAAACTGGGTTGTTGTATGTGCTTCATTTCTACATGCTCATCTTATTTTTCTACTGCTCACATTTCTCCACACTTCCTTCACTCTCTTTATCTTTTAATTTTTTTGTAAAACTGAACCACACACCTCTATCTACCTTTATTACTAGAACCAGTATTACAGTGCTCATCATTTCTCTTATCTCTCATCAATTTTTTGCTACATAATTTCAGATCAATCAAATCAAATGATTCAGGCCAATCCACAAATCAAATGTTTTGCTGCATACCAACTTCAGGTCAATCAAGAAATCAAATGTTTTGTTGCATACCAATTTCAGACCAATCCACAAATCAAATGTTTTGTTACATACCAATTTCAGACCAATCCACAAATCAAATGTTTAGTTGTATACCAATCTGCAATATTTTATGTTACCAGATTTTTTTTGTGTATGTCAGTATTATATGTTAGTCTTAATCTATGTATGTCACAGCAACATAATTTTCTGTCAGTCTGTATATGCCTACATTCACAAAATCAGGTACTGAATCAGTCACCAGAGATACTTTAACTACTGAAAATTCACATAGGATATACTCTGTAATTTTTGGTTCAGATTCCACAACACCAAAATTCACAATCTGCAGGAAATTTATCACACTTTCATGTTTGAAACAAACAAGAATGTCATCTATGGCATATTTAACACAGTGATCTTGTCACACTGGCAGGTCTCTATATAAGACAAAATAAACAATCAGTATGTATCATACAGGTTAAGAGTGCTATTTCTTATAACAGGAATAATCTACAATAGAAATACATCTAAAATAGGAATAATCTACAAAACAATCTAAAGAAGCAAGGGTAAAATATCACACATAAGGGTAAGATATTCACTGTACAAAGGCCAAAAAAAAAAAAAAACGCCCCCAAGAGAAATATCAAATGTCATTCCCTGACAAATGACATGTAAGTGAAATGTTATAACAGTCAGGTAAATAAATGTAATGATTTTTTAATTTCGAAGGGGGGGGGGGTGTTTGGTGTGTGTGTGTTTTGACTGGGTAGGGGGGCAAGGAAGAGACAGAAATGAAGCTCTCAACTTCTAGCTCGAAGGTGAATATGACTCGCAGGCCATCAGGTTAATATATTCTTGTGTAGATCCCTTCTTCGCAAGCAACATCTGGCTTGCCACTTCTTAGAGTGGCTCATTACCAGCTTGGCTGTCATGACAGTCCATCAGGTGATCTACAGAGCTAGCAGTCTTAGGTGAATCAGGTCTCTGCAGCCTTCAACATGGCCATCATATTACACAGGTATGTGGCTGTGGTGATGGCAGGGGAGAGAAATGTGGCAGCTTTCCTGTGGTAGACTTGAGAATCATCAGTTTTATGACATTCAGAAGCAGCAGCAGAAAGTTGAAGCCCAACAGCCAACATGGCACATTCTATCTTCAGCTCTTTCAGTTGTCAGTCTCTGCTGGTGAAACATTCAGAAGCAGCAGCAGAAAGTTGAAGCCCAACAGCCAACATGGCACATTCTATCTTCAGCTCTTTCAGTTGTCAGTCTCTGCTGGTGAAACATTCAGAAGCAGCAGCAGAAAGTTGAAGCCCAACAGCCAACATGGCACATTCTATCTTCAGCTCTTTCAGTTGTCAGTCTCTGCTGGTGAAACATTCAGAAGCAGCAGCAGAAAGTTGAAGCCCAACAGCCAACATGGCACATTCTATCTTCAGCTCTTTCAGTTGTCAGTCTCTGCTGGTGAAACATTCACATTATTTATTCTCTGATCACATTCTTCATTGGATGAGTGAGGTATTCTTACACCCTCCCCGTGCCATTAAACGTCACATAGGGCTCACATAGTTGTCTGCCAAGTTTTCCTGTTTTCTGTGAGTTTTCAACTTCATCAACGGATGTTATGCCTACTAAACTGGCTTCTCTTAACTATGTCCTCTTTAGAGTTTCATGTGGTCAACCTCTTTTCTTTGGCCTGATGTGCTCCACTTGATAGCTTGTTTTGCTACTCTCTGATTGTTTCTTCTCATCACATGGCCTACATATGTCCATCTTCTTTTTCTGATCACCCATGGGACAGGTTGTTGTTTGCTCATGTCTTATCTCTGTGTTGCTCTTAAATTCGTTCCACTTTATACCAAGTTTTCATGAGGCATTTGTTTTCAAAAGAGTCTAATTTAGTGAGGTATTCACAAAATCATTATTCTCTGATCACATCCTTCACGCTGGATGAGTGAGGTATTTGTAATTCATTATTCTGTTCATATCAAGCTTCGATATCCTCTAAGAAGCTCTCCAACATTCGTCACTTGATTTGTACATTTTCTCAATTCACATCTATTATGTTCTCTTTTCCGTACTCATCAAACACCACCACCTACTGAACATCTTTATTTAACCACTTCCAGTTCAGCCACTGTCCCACATACCTGGACCACTCTTCTGCTTGGTATACTTTCTCTTCTTCATAAGCATTAAAAAACTAAATCTGCCATTCAGTCTCTGATAAATTTCAATAACAACTGTCACTGATCTGTCATCATACCAGAGAGTGATGTAGTCATCAGCATCATGCCTAACCACATCTTTCCTTCCCCTGCCACAGAATGGGCCAGGTTCCTATTTATACAACTGATGCACCTCCAGCCAGAATCAAACTATCAACCTTCGCCATGAGAGGCAAGCGCACGAACCACTTCAACACTAAAAAAATCTGGACAATTCATGGCAACACACACACAGTATTCAAGTATTATAATATTACAGATACATATTTATCATGTTCCTGTTGTACACTACTAAACTTTGTCTGCAAGAGATCCATCTGAGTTTTCTGTTCTGATCCAGGACATGTGAATCTTAACTGGCCTTGACTACACCTGACTCCCAGGTAACAGGCTCAGTCATAACAATGAAAGGTAAATCATAACTGGCCTTGGCCACATTTAACTCCCAGGCACCACACTCAGTTGTAACAATCTATGTCAGGATGGAGGTCACACAAAAGCCTGGAACACTGGCTACAACTGACCCATTTCTTGTCCATGATCCAAGACATTAATTCTTTCCCTCAGAAACAACACTGGCAAAGCTGGCAGACCTTGCACACAAACCACTGCTCAAACTAACATTTAGGCACAGCCTAAATAAAATGAAAAAAACTGCACATTTCTAATCCAATCCACATTTTTAAATTACAGAGTAATTTCCTTCCAGTTTCTTTCTGGTGAAGTTTGTCAACAAACATAGAACAGAAAATAATTCAGAATAAAGAGAAAACTATATAACCTACAATCATGCCTGGACAGAAAGGTGAAAGCTTGTTAATCCTGTATTCAGAACAAGAAAAATAAAACAAAAATTCAGGAAGAAAGTTTAACAAAATAAAACACAGTCTGCAAACAAGAACTCTATATCTCCGTCTCTGAACATGGACTTTTAATCCAGAACAGTGTGCGGCCTACTGAGAAAATTAATTGGAATTCTGTGACATCTTGAGAATTTAAACGGAACTCTGACGTGAAGTGAAATTTTTTTCAGAACTTGGTAAAATATGAAGTTTAATTCTGGTAAATTTAAAAAAAATTATGAAGTTTAAATCTGGTAAATTAAAAAAAAATTTTTAAAAACAAAACACTCTTTTCAATCGTGCACAAGATTACAGCACTGTTCCAAACTGTGAAATTTCATATGCTACATGCATACAATTTTTTTTTTATATTAATGTTACAATTTCTAAATCATGCAACTTTATTCTTAATTTTATAAAAAAAAAAACAAACTGCTTCTTTACTTCATTTACTGCTTACCATCTGATGATGACAAGATTCAAATAACTCGCTATACAATCACCATTATCTCCTCATAAACATCATGTGAACATCATCTCATGAACATCATCTCACGAACATCATGTGGACAACTCCTCATGAACATCACGTGGACACCGAATGAACATTTATGACACCTCCTTCAAAATTCTTACAAATTCTCATCTTGTATAATCCCACAGTTCCTTGAAATGGTATTCCCACAGAACTATGCACTCATATCAATGAGCTAAGGATCAGCATTACCATATTAATCTAAGCAAATACAAGCATGTTCTGCTACCATTCAGATACTTCCTCAGTGCATACACTTGTCTTTGTGAAGCACCATACCTGGAAGAATGCCCACCTGATATCAAAATATGGCTGTAGGTAAAAGCACAGCTAAACATATCTAGAAAATGTGAAGAAAAAAAAAAGAGAAAAAACCTCCATAACTGTAAAAACAGTAAATGTTCAGCACAATCAAGAATGCAGTCTTCTGTATTGTCTAGATCTGGGAATTCATAAACTTGGGTATATCTTTCTGTATTTTCTTCAGCAAAATACAACACAACGAACAATGTGGTTTCATATTTTTTTTTTTTGTTTTGTTTCATAAATTCTGAGACATTTAAAAAATATAAGCATGAGAGAGATATGGCATCATTAATTAAATCAAAACAAATAACAAGTAGACACAGCTGCCCCAATTTTACAAACAGCCTTACAAAATCTGCACATTTCATTAATCCCTCCTTATTTCTGGCTTCAAGTGCAGCCCACGTATCATCAAAATTTGTTAGCTCTGCTCACACTTCCACGACGCTGGTGTCACAGTCAAAGGTAGATGCCCCTTCAGATTCATCATGATCATTAAGATGACTTCTGGGATTGGTCTGAGACTGCAGCTGCTGAAGGCTGGCTCGAACATTCTCTAATCGTGTGGCGTCTTCCAGGGATGTGCTCAACTGCTCAGGAGTGTCATAACCTCGACTTGATCCATTTGAGCCTTGAGGGCTAACCGAAATTGAAGAACTGTCTACAAGCCGCAAGCGCTCAAGATGGACAGAGAGGTCTCGCTCTGTTGTGGCAGAATTTGGAGGACTTTCTGAAGGAGTCATCGGAGTCTGAGGGGTGTTATGGGGCGTTGGAGGAGAAAGTGAGTGATGATCACCTGAGCGGTCAACCTGCTGGATGGGAATAGACTGACGAGTTGAGCTCTGCCCTGTGACATTTTCATGTCCATCAGCTCCGGGTCGATCGGAATCAAGCATAACTGATTCTGAAGAAATTTTCAGTCCTGCTACACCTTTTCGGCCCGTAAGATTCAGCAAGTCACGTTTCACTCTGCGCTTCTTTGTACGATCATTTCTACGAGACTGAACCATGTTATGAAGATCAATAATATACACATAACCTGCAATTAAAAGCTCACATGAAGTATGTCCTGCTTTATGGTGGGTTTCAAGCTCCCGAGATGTACGATCATCGTACTGCCACCAACCATTGACCCCTTCGTAAAACCAGCTGTACCCATCATCAAATGTAACAGGCTGCTCCAGGTCATCCCGCCGGACCAGGTTTGGCCTACAGAAGAAGTCTGGAGGAATCTGCTGTCGGCACAGGGCACAGCGTTTACTTCGACTGGCAACACCTTTCACACATAGGAAACAAAAAATGTGACGACAAGGCAACTGAACAGGGTATATACAAGTCTGAAGGCACACTGGACATTCCAAGATGTTCTCCTCAGCATCTGAAAAAAAAAAAAATGAAATACAGAAAAGGCCTGCCCACAGTGTTCACCAGCACATTTGTACGAACTCAAAAAAATGTAGCATAATCACCGCATTTACCAAAGGCTGCTGCTACTCCCCCCCCCCTCATGTAAGTGAATTTATCTACTTGCGTCGGTGTTTCTGTCCACATGGATATTGTGTTTTTACCCAAATGAACAAACTTTATTTTAAAAACAGGTGATGAACTGGGCTTGTAGGTCTACTGAACATTCTCATCATCATCATCATCATCTTCTGTCTCCCTGGACCTGTAAGCCTGATATTCTCTGCTTCTGATGCAGTGGAGATATTGAGGCACCGAGTCATCAGATTGGTAGCAGGTTACACAGCTATTTTTCTGTCCTTGAGTTTGGCTAGAAAAAAACAGGGAGTGTGCAATACTTCTTTAGCAGGCTCCACCACCACGGAGACTATGGTAATCCTTGCCCTGTTAGCCAGGCTAGGCCCGTTACTGGAGGTACCAATGAGGAGGTGTGACAGGGTCTTGGTTGACTATGGTTAACTAACCCTGATGCTAGCATGTCACTTTTGGGTCTCCCTGACCATCATCATTCTACATTCATTTTAATGCAAACATTACAGTAAGTAAAAAGAACAATAAATATGAAATCATCTACTATTATGTATGTGGTCAATAAATATGAAATCATCTACTATTATGTATGTGGCAAAGCCATGCTCTGTTCTGTATGGGTACTATTTATGTCTTCTTTTTGTTTAAACTTAATCCTCTTTTACTGTTCTCTCTAACCTTGTTTCAATCAATCAATCAGGTGCCGTGTCGCGTGGCGTAGGCGATCATTTCTCTCCACAATTTTCTGTCTTTAGATTTGATGAGATCCACCGTTGACTTTCTTCCTAGCCACACTGACAGCCCATCCAGTAACTTTTCTCTCTGTCTTCCTCTGTCTCTTCTTCCTTCAATTTTTCCACTTGCCACAATGTGTTCCAATTTTCCTCTTCTCAGAAAATGTCCTACGAATTTCGCTTGTCTGCCTCTGATCTTTGCTGTAATTTGCCTTTTAACTCCAGCTAAGACTTCTTCATTGGTTTTCTTAGCTGTCCATGGTACCTTCAACATCCTTCTTATGAACCACTTTTCCATGGCCTCCATTTCTCGCTGTACTCTCCTATTCATGGACCATGCTTCACATGCATAAAACAAAATTGGCTCGATGTAACATTTAAGTACTCGGAATCTTGTTTCTGCTGATATGGATTTGTTGCTCAAGTTGTTTCTCATTTTCTGGAATGCTGACTTGGCTTGAGCACATCTGCTTTTTACTTCATTGTGACATTTCCCACCAGCTAAGCACTTGAATCCATCAACTTGTTTCAGTTCTGTGCCATCGACGGCAATGCTACATTTTGGTGATATTCTTTTCTCTGAGATGGCCATCACTTCAGTCTTCTTTTTGTTCAGGCTGAGACCTTTACTTTTACTAACCTTGTTTACTGCTTGTAGATTGCTTTCACTTTCTGTTAGCAGTACTATGTCGTGGAAATCTCAAGTTAATTATATCGTTACCTCCATTTTCATTTCTTTCAAATTATTAATCCCCCGCATGATGTTTTTACTGAGCAACAAAACTGGGCAGATCATTACCAAAACTTACACAAGCAACAATTAAATATCATAAAATGCTGTGAAACCAAAAACAGTACCCACCATGGCCATTGGCACTTGTCTGGTTAGCCTGTTCCTTTTCTCCAGCCTTTGATTTATCGTCAGTTTCCAGCTTGTCAATTGAGTCAAAATCGCAATGATCCGCATCTTCAAACCTTACATCAGCATCCATTTTCACTAAACCAATTCCCAGAAAACTATAAACGAAAAACCCCTTATCTCAGGCAGCCATATTTTCTCCTAAACTATTCCAATGGGTGAGCTAATAGGCTTCTGAAGGCCAGTGGTAATCAAAAATTATCTTAGATAAACTGAATTCATTTATACATTTATGCATCATATATTATCATTTGTTTAATATAGAAAGAAGAAATAAAATGTTTTCATTGAAATTTACTGAATATGAAAAATATTTCTCATACAAGTTTAAGGGGAAATTAAACATGTCATTCTGTCTTTGCACATCAAACGCGATTACTACCTGGTATAGCTGCCTAGCACAACAAGATGGCGGAGTTCGATTTGACAACCACGCTTGGTCAATATTTGGATCGACATTTGGTGTTTCCGTTGCTGGAGTTCCTCACAGTTAAAGGGGTACATTGTTTTTTACCTTTACTTTTGATATTTCAGCACTGATTCTTTCTTCTTTATATGTCTGTATCGCTTTTCCCACATACATAGATATGTAGTCCATTCATAAGCGAACGTGTAGACAGGCATGGTAAGTATCGATCTCCCTACCGGTACTACCCCTCTTTTTCTGTCTTCTGGTTTTTTTTTTATGAGTTGCGTTTCTAATATTTTAACACTTTGTGGACCACAGTTATTAACCTTGAAAAACCCCCAGTTCCTAGCCATTTTTCTGAAAAATGAACTTTTTTGAGTGGACTTAGAAAAACATGCATATCTCTACTCGCCATTGAGATAAATTAATCCAAGTTGGTAGACAGTCTCCCAAGACCCTCTAGTACTTCTTGAGCGTGTGATATCTTGTGAAAAAATTATCTGAATGCAATGGAACTTGACAACTTTGACAAAAAAAATTTGTTTCACTCTTTTTCTCATTGACCAAGCACACTGCACTTCCTAAATGATGCTTTTTTAGTGCCTTCATCCTCAGGATTCACCAGAACATGATTCTTTACTATTCCAGACAATCACTGTTGTGCATTGTTGATATCATGCGAACAAGTCTTTCGTCTTTCCTTCATCAGTCGAACGCTGCTGCTTCGGTTTATACAACTCTTGAAATTTAGGCAAAAAAATAATCCAGCAGAAGTTTTATTTTGCTAATTCTACTTGTTTCTGGAAATGTCTGGGAGTTGTCAGAGAAATGCAGAAGTGTCAGAAGATACTCAAATTTAGCTCTGCTCATTGTTTTTAAAAATATTGATGTTTCTAGAAGAGGGTCTGTTGTCCGGTAATCTTTCCAGTGTAGCTTCCTAGTCTGGCCCATGAAAATGATCAATCCAAAAAATTTGTTCATGTCTGAATGTGTTATATTTTCAGACAAAAAAGCATTAGGTTTATTTGTTGAGTCTGTGCACTGTATAAATTTTCATGATGAGCTAACAGTTTAAAAAAATCATTGCCAAACACTGTACTGAAAATTTCCTCTATGCTGTCTGGTTTGTTTACATTCATTGAAACACCAGGATTTCCTATAAATTTTTCAAGAACTGGTGTAGAATCAATGTTGCTCCACACACCTATATCACTGCTAACTATATTACATGAAAAATGTGGAATGCTTACTTTTGGAGCATCATATCCTGACTTTGAATAACAATCACACTGTCACTTGAATTTTCACTTCTGACACAGCAACGCTGTGCCTAGTTATCGTATTTTTAATCTGACTGCGGTCACATAAATCACTTTGAAACACATCAATTTAATTACTAGAATCATTAAACAGTGATTTTTAGTCACCACTGGGATAGTCTGACAAAAAAATCAGAGCATAATTCATTGTAATTTGCAGTGTCATCGAGAGAACCGTGCTGCGCCATTTCCACAAAATGTCAACTTGGCAAGATCTCATAAACACATGTCCCTGACAGCTAAAACCATGAGATTTCTATTTTTTTAAAAGTTATGAAGATTGAAAACAATATTTTATTATATTAATTTTGCAGTAAAAATACAGACAATCAAAAATTATTTTAAATAACAAACTAGAAATAGTTTAAATAAGACGATCGGTGAAAACGGCAAATCCGCCTTTCGGCCAACAACGCACGGAAACCAGAAAACGGATTTTCCTATCTTTGGCCTGGGAACTGTTAACATTTTATTTAAAGAATCATTATTTTCAGATACTTTTAACGTTAAAGAACACTGTATCCCATGAATACTAAGGAGCAACATTTTGAGAAAGAAAACGAAAATAAACACTACATGGACAGGGCTGCATTTCTGTAAAATTAAAAATCTGATGACAGTTTTCATGTCTGCGAGCCTAATATGTAAACTTTGTTTTCATATCTGCAGCTGTGATGTAAACTGCTTTCCTGAAACTCTCGTGCTTTTGTGTCAGTGGCTTCAGTTTGTGAATTCCGTTTTCATGCCTGCAGATTTATGTCTAGAGATCTAATATGAACTCTTCTTGTCTGTAGCTCTATGATGAGAAAGAGATGCTCATGGGGAAGCTGGAGCTGCTCAGCAACACCAACATGGTGGACTTTGCGATGGATGTGCACCGCAACCTCTACCCAGACCAGGCTGTGCCCTCTGGTATGTGAAGTCTTATCTCACTGTTCGCTGTTAGCTTGAGAGCTTGCTGTCTGTTGTTAGCTTGAGAGCTCACTGTTTGTTGTTAGCTTAAGGGCTCATTGTGGTTAGCCTGAAAGCTTGCTATTAGCTTGAGAGCTCACTGTTTGTGGTTAGCTTAAGAGCTCACTGTTTGTTGTTAGCTTAACTGCTCATTGTTTGTGGTTAGCTTGAGTGTTTGCTGTTAGCTTGAGTATTTGCTATTAGCTTGAGAGCTTGCTATTAGCTTGAGAGCTCACTGTTTGTGGTTAGCTTAAGAGCTCATTGTTTGTGGTTAGCTTGAGAGCTTGCTGCTTAAGAGTTCATTGTTTGTGGTTAGCTTGAGAGCTTGCTGTTTGTGGATAGCTTGAGAGCTCGCTGTTTGTGGATAGCTTGAGAGCTCACTGTTTGTTCTTAGCTTAAGAGCTCACTGTTTGTTCTTAGCTTGAGAGCTCACTGTTTGTTCTTAGCTTAAGAACTCATTGTTTGTGGATAGCTTGAGAGCTTTCTGTTTGTGGCTAGCTTGAGAGCTTTCTGTTTGTTCTTAGCTTGAGGGCTCGCTGTTTTTTATTAGCTTGAGAGCTCACTGTTTATTGTTAGCTTGAGAGCTGGCTGTTTATTGTTAGCTTGAGAGCTTGCTATTTATTGTTAGCTTGAGAGCTCGCTGTTTATTGTTAGCTTGAGAGCTTGCTATGTACTGTTAGCTGAGAGCTTACTGTTTAATGTTAGCTTGAGCTCATTATTTTATGACTTTAATGAAGTAATATACAATCACTATTAAAAAAGTTTTGCATATGGGCTATCAGTCTTTCTACTTCCTACACCTTCCATTAGCAATTTTTATTTTTGTGTATATTAATCTCCTAGATGTTCAGTGGTCCCACATGTCATTGCTTTTGTTTTTGCTGTTAGCATTTGTGTGTTTTGCTACTTAACACATTTGTATTTGAACAAGCAGGAAACATCTCAATTTTTTTTTTTTTTTCAGAATATAGTTATCTCTGTTTTCTTGTCAGAGATTATTTTTCATATGTTTCTCATTCATTTCAGTGTTGATTCACGAATATGAAAGAATGATTTTCTTTTGTACAGAGGCATGTAAATCTGGTCTCCTGTATCCTTTGTGCCATGTTTCTGGCTCATCTGGTGAACTGATGTAAAGGTCTGAAAGTATCTGAGATTTTATTTTGCTAGTGGCTCATTGCTTTATCTGAACATGTTTATTTGTTGCTTTGTCTTTTTTGCTTTGTTTGGTCTCATCATTGTTAGCTTAATAATTGACCTGCTGCATGTGTGTTACATAAACATACAACAGTTGACAGATCAGTGAGTGACTGAAGAAAACATAGTTATCAGTAGTTATGACAACCAAGACTACCTTGGTCGTGACAGCCAAGACTATCTTGGTCGTGACAGGTGGTTGTCGGGATTAACAATATGTATCCTGTCAAGGTTGTCCTACCTCCCTCTGGTACTCAAAGAAAAAGGTTAGTTTGCCCTAGTTCAGCTTGTTCTGATTGCCTTGAAGTGGTGGAGCCTGTTGAAAACACTCTGGGGAGAAGTTTAATATCTTGGCTAGATCGGGTTTGCTGGCTGTAATAAATGTGCCTTCCTTGTAGCGTTCTTCCTGTTTCCCATTTCTCATCCTTGACGTTTCACATTAAAACTCGCGTCGGTCGGTGATATTGTTGGAACTGTAAGCAGCTTGTTCATGTCACCCAAAGCCGAGAAAATGTTGGAACGTGTGCATCGTGTCAGACTGAGACTCTGCACCCATTAGATGGGTCGTCCTTGTTGCTAGAAGCATTCATGGAGTGAATGAGTAGACTTTATTTTCTAAGAATTGGGCACTCTTCTGACATTCTACCCTTCACTTCTCAGCTTCTGCTCTTCCCATCTGCTCATTTCAGTGCAAGTATTACTGATAACATAACAAGCATGAGTAAAATATAAAACCACAAAAAAATGGACATTCATCTGTATAAAGTACAACTGAATACTTGCGATGTGTTCTGATTAACTGAGTCCTAGTGACTGGTCCTTACATTTAATACAGTCACCTTTACTCCCGCTGTTGCTCATGTCAAGTTACATTACTCTTTCCTTTGTGCTAGATAGTGGAATGTACAAGTCTTTCTTTCCTTTGTGCTAGATAGTGGAATGTACAAGTCTTTCTTTCCTTTGTGCTAGATAGTGGAATGTACAAGTCTTTCTTTCCTTTGTGCTAGATAGTGGAATGTACAAGTCTTTCTTTCCTTTGTGCTAGATAGTGGAATGTACAAGTCTTTCTTTCCTTTGTGCTAGATAGTGGAATGCACAAGTCTTTCTTTCCTTTGTGCCAGATAGTGGAATGCACAAGTCTTTCTTTCCTTTGTGCCAGATAGTGGAATGTACAAGTCTTTTTTTCCTTTATGCCAGATAGCGGAATGCACAAGTCTTTTTTCCTTTGTGCCAGATAGCGGAATGCACAAGTCTTTTTTTCCTTTATGCCAGATAGCGGAATGCACAAGTCTTTTTTTCCTTTGTGCCAGATAATGGAATGTACAAGTGTTTTTCAGCTGCTCTATATCCCCTTACAAAATGTCAGAGGTGGAAGAGTTTGGTGATATCAGGTTCTTGGATAGACTGAAAGTGTAAAGCAGGTTTTGTGATTTGTTAGCAAGATCATTGTTCACTTATATATTTGGTCATTAAAGGGATACTTAGACTGATAGTTGGGATTACAAGTAACTACTTTTGTCACATTTGCTCAAAGTTGATTGTTACTGTGACCAATCATGGCAGTGAAATATAAGTATAATCAGACATGAGAGAAGCTTCCAAGCAGAATCATCCTCAGCAGGTCCTCCGCAGTCAACATTTGTCTTATTCAGAACTTGTTTTCTAAGACATAAGAGAGCTTGTATAGGTCAGACCTATACAAGCCAACACAGGGAGGGGGGACTATAAAAATGGGTGATGTTATTTTCTGTCACTACATGGGCGATTGTTTGGTACTCTTATAAAGAGAATAAATGGCTGACCTTGCTAAATCTGGAGATGACACATGATGATGATACTGCTATTAAACATGACTGTTTTTGTGTATATTCCAGAGATGGCCGCCAGCTGTATGATTTCCTGTCCAAGGAGTATGGTGTAAGTTTATGTTTCTTGGAAACTTTAAAATCTTTTTTTTTTTTTTAATTACAAAAGCTGGTTTTAACCAGATTTGTGCAGAAAATGCTGGTCAAGAGGGAGTGTTTTGTATTTGATATGTGGCATAATACTAATTGTATATGGACATTTGTGTTTCATTGTACATGATAACCATGTGTACTTATTACTCTAATATGTGTCTCTCCATGCAGGAAAAGTATCCATTGTTGTGTTATTGTTGTGATCTCCCAGGAATGGCAGAAGTCTCTGCAGGCGTTGCTGTGGTGATGAAACTGAATCACACAGAACATGCTGCATGAGTAGTAGGATGTAGTGCCTGGCTTGCTTGAGGACAAGGCCAGTAATAGTGAGAAGCTTGGCAGGTTTCGCAATTCTAGAGGACTTCAGCAGGCCAGGCTTAAAGAACAAAACGAAGTGGTGGGACAGGGTCTTGGCCAGGTCTGGTCTGCTGCTGCCCCCCCCCCCCCCCCCCAAAAAAAAATCCGTGCATTGCTTCAGCATTATCATCTTTGGACCATTAAGTAACTTATAAATGTACACCAGTCAGAAAATAACTTGTTTCAGAGGATATCTTGGTGACTTAGCGGTCAAGGTGCTTGAGTGCTAAACAAGGTGTCCTGGGTTCGTGTCTCAAAAGTTAGTGAACTCTCTTTTTTTTCTGTGATGTCCACACATACAGTGTCTTGATATATTGATGTGAGACACATATCACAGAAAACAAGGAATATTTATATGCAACTCAAAGGTATAAGAAAGTACATTGTATGCAGGCTGTCGGTCTTCAAATGAAAATCAGTTTTAATATTCACATTTCTGGTTTAATAGTGGGGGGAGGGGGGGGGGGAGTCATATTTAAGGTTGCCATGTTTCTCAATTCAGAAATGCAGATGAAGCCACTGACAGCAATTATTGAGGGAAGATGCTGGCGATGGTTTGGACATGTGCTCCGAATGACTGACAACTCACTACCAAAAAATAGCACTAAGATGGACACCGCAGGGGAACAGAAGTAAGGGTAGACCAAAAGAGACATGGAGAAAAACAGAAAGGATGTTGAGCAATATAGGGCTCACCTAGGCAAGAGCAGAAAAAAAAGGCAAAAGACAGGCATTTGTGGAAAGCCCTTGCGGAAGCCCCATGTTCCCTGGGCACTTAAGGTTCAGAGAGAGAGAGATGTTTCTCAACCACGTTGTGTGTTCCCTTAGGAATCTTCATCTTTGCTTTCATGATATCAAAATGTTCGCGTTAAAAACATGAAGTGTTTGTGTGAGTCTTGTTCTTTTAGTGTTGTATTCTTTCATCTGCAGTTTAAACATGAGATGATCAACACTCTCTACGATTATGCCAAGTTTCAGTACGAGTGTGGTAACTACTCGGGAGCAGCTGAGTTTCTCTACTTTGTTAGAGTCTTGGTAAGTTATAGAACTCTCTGTACTGTTAGAGTCTTGGTAAGCTATAGAACTCTCTGTGCTGTTAGACTCTTAGTAAGATGTAGAAGTCTCTGAGCTGTTAGAATCTTGGTAAGTTATAGAAATCTCTGTGCTGTTAGACTCTTAGTAAGTTATAGAACTCTCTTTGCTGTTAAAGTCTTGGTAAGCTATAGAACTCTCTGTGCTGTTAGACTCTTAGTAAGTTGTAGAAGTCTCTGTGCTGTTAGACTCTTAGTAAGTTATAGAAATCTACTCTTGTTTTCTGCATGTGCTTGTTCTAAATACAGTGAGATCAGGCAGTTGAATCATCTGCACTGTTATGTTGGTGACAGTGATAGTAGACTGCTGGCTTTCCTCACTTGCATGGACTAGACAAGAAAATAAAATGATACCTTCTCAATAAGCTACATTTCCAGGTTTCTCAAGAAGCTCCATCATGAGGAAAACTACATAAATCAGTACCTCATTGAGATCTCATCTATTGAGATATATTCTGTTACAAGAGAGTTCTGTGATGAGATGTGAGTTAAGGACTGGCCAATGTTTGCAGGCCTTAGCTCTAGCAAGTCTCATGATGGTCAGTGGTTTGAATCTAGTTGAATGTGGCTCAGTCATGCAGGCATGATTCTGATCACATCATCCTCTAGTATGGGCACCCTTTTATTTCTTCAGCAGTCCAGAAAATATGCTTTCTATTGTCAAATGGGCCACACAGTTTGTTTTTTTTTTATGTCAAATTTATGAACCTCATAGTTCAAAATATACAATTTAAATTAATGTAGATGGCTACTGTTATATAATCAAGCCAGACTAATGTATTTCTACAACCTAAAATCATGAATATTAATATTTTAGGTAAATTATGTGATTTTTAGAGAAACTACATAGATTGGTTGCATGCCACATAAAATGTTGCCATGTGTGAAAAGTTGCCCACATATGCTGTAGTGTGTCAACTGGTCAAGGAAAATATGGAACCCATAGCCTGCAGGTGTTTGTGTACATATGGTACCTTTTTTCATAGTTTTATCATATACTGGTCAAAATTTGCCAGTTCTGACATCACTACAGATGCCAAAGTATCTGGCTGTGTTGTGCGTGTATGTTAGACTCCACGTAATTAGAACAAACTTGCTAGAATATTTCACCATCTGCCTTCATCAGACAGCAGTCATGAAGAAAGAACAAAATGTTAAGACTAGGATATACACATGAAGAAGGGAGAATCTGTAATGTTGTGAATAATGATTTGTCAGTGCACTTGTGTTCATAGTATCGGGTGTGTCCAGATGGTTAGTTGCGTGATATCATATACAAAAGAGGTTAGCAGTTTACTCTGTGTTAATAGGCAATTTCTTGACAGAGTTATTGTATCAATCCAACAACTGTACATATTAACAGATTTTTTTTTTTTCTTAGCTACCTCCTAATGATCGCAATTTTCTCAATGCATGCTGGGGAAAGCTGGCCTCTGAAATCCTCATGCAGAACTGGGAGTATGCATTAGAAGATCTTAACAAGGTCAAGGATCTCATAGATAATAACGTAAGTTTTGTTTTATTGTGAAAGAAGGGCTTTGAATCATTCTGCAGAAAACATGGTCCCGGAGAGTAGTTAACCCTTTTAGGTCTGTGAGAATTTTTGTTTCTGATCTCCTTACATCAGTGCTTCTCCTCCACCACCTCCTCCTTTGTTTTTAGGAAAACAAATTCTCTGTCTTTGCTTTACAAAACCTGGCATATTGTACCTGTATGAAATATGAAATGTTGAACTACCTGAATCCACAGTAAAAAAATAGATTCAAACATTTACTTGTATGAAGTAATTTTATTTGAGAATTTAAAAAAGGAAGAAAAAATTTTATGCTCGATTGTCAACATTACATGAAGAAAAAAGCCATCAAAACACGAGAAAGCAGAAAATTTCTTATCATCTTTGTTATTTTCTGTGTGCCTCATGTAATCAAAAAATAAACCATATTTTTCACTTTTATACACACACACATAATTCATATTAAACTCACAAAAATACAGAATACATATCTGATCTTGGCCACACACTTGCAAATTGAGAATAATACATAAAAAATCAAAGCATTAACCAGAACTTTCAAATTACATTGCAATATATAGATATTCCAATGTGATATCTATTATGAATATTTTCTTTGGTAGGAGTTGTTAAAAAAATGTGTACACTAGACCGAAGATCAGCCCCCATCATTTTGACCAGTCATTGGCCATCTAGACTTCTGTAACATATGAGGGGTGTTCAGAAAGTAATGCATCACATAGTTTTTTTCAGCTAATAATAAAGATAGAAGCATAAAATTTTGCACTTTAAATATGGTATGTGCCAGATGTGTGAACCAAATTGCACCGCAACTGGCCAAAGAATATGGCTGCCCTAACCGTTGAAATGGAGCGTGTTAGCAACTTGAAGTATAAGCCGCGAATTGTGATAGAATTTCTCATTGCAGAGGAGGAAACTTGTGAACATTCACAAGCATCTATGTGATGTGTATGGAAGTTTCACAGTCGACAGGAGCACAGGCAGTTGCTGGGTTCAGAGAATCAAAGAATCAATAAGTGGAGATAAGGAGTTGCATGATCGGCCGCGCTGTGGACGTCCTGCCACAGCCACCAAGGCAGAAATGTTGAAATGCACTGAGGGCATTATTCTTACTGATAGGCGTATCACTACTCAACATTCCCCCTGGGAACAACTGTGTTAAGAGCACACTTATCTTAACATAGTGTTTGTGAGACAGGGAACATAGATCTGTTTGCTTAAAAACTCTGACCTACCTCTGTAGCCCAGAAACTTGTAACAATCAACACTAATTGTAATTGTTATTTTTGCAAAATGTAATGTCAGGTTGGTGGACAGATGGGGACATGGAGATCTCTGGCGGGGATGAGGGAAGTCTGGTGTGAAACCAATGAATCCAGGACATGACAAGCCTATGGGTCTTTACAACAATGGCTATCAGAATGATGTAAACAAAACAGAGCCAGTAGACTATGAGTGGCGGGGAATGGATATCGTTGAAGCACTCATCAGATTCCTCATCTCAAAGTCAGAGTGTCTTTGTGGAACTGTCTCAAACCATCTGACATGGAGAAGGCGCTTAAGTACAGCCACCAGGGGCTGGAAAACAAAGTTTTGGCCAGGCCAGCCACACTGTCTTCATGGCAGTCCGAGCAAGACCACAGTCTGCCCTAGCAAGGAAAGGTGCTGAAGTCGGAGTTACCCAGCCAAAAGGCGCATCGCAAAAATCAGGATAACACGCATTATCGCTAATGAAATGTCTCTATCTGCAGTTTTCAAACATGGTGCTCGCCCTGTGAAGACTAACCAAGCAGGTGCAGTGCCGGGCCCCCTGCCTCGAAAGGGTCCACTCAATGCTACTGGAGGTCCTCTCAGTTCGTCTTGTGGAGTCAGGAGACATGAGAGTAGAGCTACTGGCCAAAAAATACAACAGAAGAAAATAGCCAAAAAGCAAGAACTTAAAATAATGCAGTGGAATGCTGAGGGTGTCAGCAGTGTTAGAGATGGCTATAGCAAAAAGGTTGAACTAGAGAACATTTTTTGCAGAGCAGGTAAGTATATGCTGCATACAGGAGACACACCTAACCAAAGATGCCGCCTTTAAAATCAGAGGCTACCAGTGCTTTAGATCAGACCGACAGGACAGAAGAAAAGGAGGAGTACTCACACTTGTTAAGAATAGCATCAGCGCATGTCAGGTGGGAGTGTACATGGAAGGAGCCGAATACCAGATGATCCATCTAAAAAGTAGTAATACAGATTTCCACCTCCTTAACTATTACTGTCCTAATGACCGCCCACTTGCTTTAGGAACAATCCCACACAAAGAGAGACTGATGGTCTGTGGTGATTTTAACAGTCATTCCCAGAGCTGGGGCTATGACCACATAGACAAGAGAGGAGAGGAAGTTGAGAGCTGGCAGGATGATAATGGACTTCTCCTGATCAACCAGCCAATGGATGCCCCAACATTTTACTCAAGGGCATGGCATACAAAATCAACACCAGATCTGGCATTCCACTCTCCAGATCTGAAGTGGAACATTACACGTGAAGTTGGAAAACAACTTGGAGGTAGCGACCATCGACCAGTCTTCCTGACAATAGAAAATGAACTCCTTAACACCAGTAACCCTCTCCCCAGATGGAACTATAAAAAAGCAAACTGGACAATGTACAGACATCATACAGGTACCCTGGTGGGACAGCTATCCATAGAAGGTAAGGATATTAACAGCATAGTGAAGGAATTCAATGCTTGTATCCTTCAGGCCGCTCGTGAAACCATTCCCAGAGGAGCTCGCAGGGACTATAAACCATACTGGTCTAGTGAGCTGGGAAAACTCCATGATGACGTGGAAGCAGCTCGAAAGCAAGCAGAAAATAGACCATGCCAAGAACACCACAATAATTACCAACATTCTAAGGTCAAATTTCAGAGAGCAAAGCTGCAAGCCAGACAGGAAAGTTGGAGAGAGAAAACAGAGTCCCTAAACTTTGAAAAGGATGGAAGGAAACTGGAAACTAATCAAACAGTTAAATGATGAGAGTACTGGAAGAAGTACAAAGGTTACACTAATAGAGGATGGGAAAACTCTTACAGGTAAGCAGGTAGCAGATCACTTTGCTCACATTTTTGCACAGGACTGCAACATTGATATCCATCCAGAGAAGGAGCGTACAGTGCGCATCGAGCCACAGAAAGAGGAGGAACAAGTCAGAAAAGTGGAGGTCATGGATGCACCAATCACACGCAGTGAGTTAGACCTAGCAGTTAGTAAACTGAAACCAAGGAAATCACCAGGACCAGATGGAGTGTCCAATGAAATGATCAAGAACCTGGGAATGGCAGCAATGGGAAAGCTGTTGGATATTTTCAATATGTGCTGGAGCACAGGTAAGTTACCTCAAATCTGGAAGGAAGCAAGCATGGTACCACTGCTAAAACCAGGGAAAAACAGTGATACTGCCTCCAGCTACAGGCCAATCAGTCTCACTAGCTGCCTATGCAAAACGATGGAACGCATCATTGACCTGAGGCTAAAATGGTACCTAGAAAGTGAAAACCTTCTCATTCCACAACAAGCAGGATTTAGGCAGTACTACAGTACGGAAGATAAGTGACCTATCTCTCTCAAGAGATTGAGGATGCATTCCAAGAGAAAAACCTTGTACTAGCAGCGTGGATAGACCTGAAGAAAGCCTTTGATAAAGTATGGAAAAAAGGTCTGCTGTGGAAACTAAGAAACTGCAATGTGAATGGAAGACTGTACAACTGGATAAAGTCCTATTTACGCAATAGAAGAGCTAGAGTAGTAATGGATGGACACAACAGCCAGAAAGTACTTCTGCGACACGGTGTACCACAAGGAGGAGTCCTTTCGCCTACACTATTCCTTATATTCATTAATGACCTGGTCAAGGAACTTCCCTATGGAATCAAAGCGGCACTGTATGCAGATGATCTGGTCATGTGGTGTACAGATGAATATGCGACAGTTGCTACACAGAGACTCCAAAGAGCAGCAGACATCTTGACATCATGGACAAACAAATGGTGTGTAAGTATCAACACAGAGAAATCAAGTACCACTCTGTTCACCCTCTCATCTAAACAGAAAGCAGGTAAGATCTTTGTAAATGAAATACCCTTAAGGATGGACAACCAATCCACTTACTTAGGAGTGACTCTTGACTCAAAACTGACGTGGAAGCAACACATCAACAGTGCAGAAGCAAAAGCCAGAAGAAAACTAGCCATATTAAGAAAATTGAGTGGAACCACATGGGGAGCTAGTGAAAGAATCCTCAAGAATGTATATCAGCAAAGTATTCTACCACATTTAGAATATGGCTCAACATCTTGGTGCACAGCATCAAACACTACGCTGCATAATCTAGACAAGGTTCAAAATCAGTCACTACGGATTATCACAGGTGCCATGAGGTCCACACCAATAGTAGAAATGCAGAAAATAGTTGGTGTTCAAGCGCTAAAGGAACGTAGAGACACAAAGGTCATGACCATGGGAGAAAAATTCCTTAGCTCTGTAAGCCATCCCCTGAAGGAGAGATTCAATAACTTGGCATTAGGACGGCTTAAAAGAAGCAGCTTCATTCATCAGGCTAAGCGTATGCGTAAGCTGATACCTGACCTTCCAACTGTAGTCGCTCCATTATCATCTGTACCAGAGCATACACCATGGAAAGAAGCAGATTATACACAGATATCTATTCAGACTGAAGTGAAAGGTGTGCAGAATGGTGAGATGCAGAGCAGTCTTGTAAGATCAACAGCCACACTTTGTGTTCTAGATGACAAATATCCATGTGACACCTGGATATGTGTGTATACAGATGGATCTGCACATAATGCCATAAAGAATGGTGGGGCAGGAGCATATATTGAATATCCAAACAACACCATTGACAAGATTTCCATACCCACTGGTAAATACTGCAACAACTTTGATGCAGAAGTTAGGGCAATTATTGCTGCAGTTGAAAAACTATCAAACTCCAGAATTGATACATGTCCTGTAGTAATTCTCACAGATGCAAGATCAGTACTGGAGGCTCTTCAGTGCAACAAACTACCAGACCTTAAGGATGCCTTGTCAAAAATTGGCTTACAACATGGAGTCACTTTGCAATGGATTCCCTCCCACTGTGGGATACCAGGCAATGAGAAAGCTGGCCAAAGAGGGCACTGAAATGGAGCAACCAGACATACCAGTCACTTATAATCAGAAGAAAAGCATGATAAAAACTTACAGGAAGCCACAAACACCACCACATGATGACTATCACATGCTAAACAGAAAGGAACAAGTCACCATCTTCCGTCTCCGAACAGGACACAGCCGACTCCGAAGTCATATGTATACAAAGTTTAAGGTTGGTACTACTAATCTGTGTACATGTGCCCAGGTGCCCCAAACTGTGGAACATATCCTCCAGAACTGCATCAACTACGAGTCACTGAGAAATAATTACTGGCCCAGTGAAACCACTAAAGAAGATAAGCTCTATGGTTCCATACATGAATTACAAAAAACAGTGAAATTTATCCAAGAGACAGGACTGCAGATATAGACAGACAGTGCGAACGAAGAAGAAGAAGAAGACTACTCAACAATTGGCCTTAAAGCTGTCAGTCAGCATTGGTAATGCAAATGCAGCAGTTATAAAAGCTCTTGGATTTTCTAAGGTTTGCGCAAGATGGGTTCCTTGAAGTCTCACAAATGACCATCGATTGCAAAGGAAAGAATTTCTTCTAAATTGTTGGAGCATTTCAGTGTGTAGAGAACTTTTTGGCTAAGATCGTAAGAGGTGACAAAACCTGAGCACATCATTTTGAATCTAAGACATCATCCGCAATCACCACAAAGAAAGAAATTCAAGACAACTCCTTCATCTGGAAAGGTCATGATCACTGTCTTTTGGGACATTGAAGGTGTGATTCTTGTGGATGTTATGCCAAGAGGAGAGACAATCAATTTGCAAGCTTACATTAAGACATTGAAAAAAACTCAGTCAACATTTTAGCAGAGTTTGGCCACATAAGAATCCAGTAGACCTGCTTCTCCTTCATGACAATGCTCCCTCACTCAAGTCTGGCAACACGAGAAGCAATCACCCTATAGTCCAGATTTGGCACCCTCTGATTTCCATCTGTTTGGTCCACTTAAAGATGCACTCCAAGGGGTAAGATTTGAAGATGAAAAAGAAGTAATTCATGCTTCGAAGAAATGGCTACATAATCAAGAGAAAATCTGTCATGCTTTTTGAATAAACAGCTCCTGAGAAAAACGATGTGGTGCATTACTTTCGTATGTTGATTAGGGTTAGTCATTGTATCTAAAATAAGACCTTCGCTATGTCCCCCTATTCCGTAGTCACAGATTACTTTTGTTATCACTTCTAAAAACAATCCTGTGCAACAAATCAGGTGAGAAGCAAGTCGTCATGTAGAGAGTTAAGGTTTAGCTCTTAATAATGGAGTAAAGTGGTGGTGCCCACCAGCACCAAGAATGCTGGGACTTAGAACAGTCAGCCTCCTTGTTGAGGTCCAACAGATTCAGGATGATTATATTTGAAGGGTGGAAGAAATGAGCGCTTTGAGTGATATGAGAATTCTGTGGTAGTTTCAGTCTCATTGAATGTTGTGTCATTCTGTCATAGAAGCCGAGGTGACTTTTTGCTGTAAGGTTTGTACCATTCATACAAACGTTGCCATAACTGTCATAGAACCATTTTTATTTTGTAATGATGGAAAAATTTTGTGTCTGAGATGAAAAGAATCTGTTTTTTATAATGTATACATTTTTTACTACAAAATATAAAAAAAGGTAAAAATTAGGGCCATATGTGTTGCTGATGTATCGCTTTCTGTTCTCTGTTCAGTCATTCAACTCGGACTTGATGACCTTGCAACAAAGAACATGGGTTATCCATTGGAGTTTGTTTGTCTACTTCAACCACCAGAAGGGGAGGGACCTGATCATCGACCAGTTCCTCTACACGCCAACGTGAGCAAGTTTTTCTCTGCCATTTTGTGTTGTTGATGTTACAAACTCTGTAAGACAGAGTGCTTTGTGGTAGTGATGAATGATTATTGATTATGATTATTGTCATGGCTCTTTTAAAAAATGTGCATGAAAAGATGGGCTGATGACCTCCTACCAAGAACTGATACCAGGGATTCTCTGTAATGTAATGGATACCAGGTTTATCTCAGACTCTTTCATCAGCCTTTTATGTCACAACTGTTTTCTAGTAAGTTCTTGAAGAAACTCACTCAGGTCTTTGGCCAGCTTTTCTTCTTCAACCAGCATCAGACCCAACTCCTGTTTCCTGGATTTTATACAGTAATAACAGAGTTGGAAAGATTCTGTTCTAAAGTCAAAATATGTTTTTCAGCATGCCAGTTTGGCATGTTTCTTTATTGAGACAGAATTATCACATTGTTATGAAAGAATGCTGCTGGAATTGTGGTAACTGAGCGTTGAAATTTTAAAAAATGTTATTGCACAAGCTAATAAAATTGTTGCACTCATGATATTATTCAGCTATATTTGGGGGGGAAACCCCATAACAGGTACCTGAATGCAATCCAGACAACCTGCCCACATGTTTTACGATACCTCACCACAGCAGTCATCACAAACAAACAAAGAAGAAGAGCTGTTCTCAAAGATCTGGTCAAGGTCATTCAGCAGGTGAGTTGACGCTTCAGATAAGATGCCTGTTGTTACTTCAGATAAGATGCCTGTTGTTACTTCAGATAAATGGCAGCTACTGCTTTTGTTTAAAATGAAATACGAGTTGCCTTTTGTTGGTCTGATGATGTGTAGCCTATTGTTGGTCTGATGTTATGTTGCTTTTTGTTGGTCTGGTGTTATGTTGCTTTTTGTTGGTCTGGTGTTATGTTGCTTTTTGTTGGTCTGGTGTTATGTTGCTTTTTTGTTGGTCTTATGTTATGTTGCTTATTGTTGGTCTGGTATTATGCTGCTTATTGTTGGTCTGGTGTTATGCTGCTTATTGTTGGTCTGATGTTATGTTGCTTATTGTTGGTCTGGTGTTATGTTGCTTTTTGTTGGTCTGATGTTATATTGCTTATTGTTGGTCTGGTGTTATGTTGCTTTTTGTTGGTCTGATGTTATATTGCTTATTGTTGGTTTGGTGTTATGTTGCTTATTGTTGGTCTGATGTTATGTTGCTTTTTGTTTGTCTGATGTTATGTTGCCTGTTGATGGTCTGATGGCATTTCCCTACAAATCTAAACGCAGTCTGGAGTGTGGCTGTTGACCATATTTGGATCACACAAATTCAGGAACAATTTCATACCATCATGCAGTGAGTCCTCATTGTCTTCTGAGACAAACGTATTTGCCACAGGTCATCGTTGTAGTGTAACAATACGGCTGTATTTAGCTTCACCCACTCATTGAATTTGCTGTTTCAGTAGCCTCCCATGATATCTGACAACCAGGTCAGCTGCTGTTTACAATAGAACAAGAATTGGAGACAACATTGTGATTGATTGATTGATCTTTATTTCAAAAGGGTTAAGAATTGGGCATGCAGGCCCGTCTGACATTCTGCCCTTTATCATACATCTTTCACTCTATTCCAGACAAATATGCTGTTCATATAACAAACATAATTAACATTGAAGCTGAGAGACATAAAATAAAACATAACATTTACATTTCACTCTTATCCATTCACTCAGTACAGAAGTAACTACACACATATATACATGACTATCTACTAAACAAAAATTTCGGGACTATTCAGAATAAACAATTAACTGTATTCGGTGTCTGTAAGAGCAGTCTAAGATAACTTTTAAGTTTTATGATTCATGGAGGCATGTAGTCGACATCAAATAGATATTGGGAAGGTTTGTAGTTGTGGGAAGGAGTATAATTTCTATTTTTTATACATGATGGGAGGATATTCCAAAGATGAGCAACAAGTGTGAGAGCGCATCTGTATGTTAACTCGGAGAGAACGCAGTAAAAACAAGAAGCAAGCATGAGATGTCTTGGAGAGAACCCTAAAGGGGTCAATAAAAGATAATTTAATACATGTATTTGCAAATTCAGCTGCATAATTTTTTTTTATATGTTGTGATTAATTGTAAGTTCTAGCTGCATGATCTGAAAAAACTTTGACACGAGACAGGAGTGATAGATTTATGTAAGAAAATCTTTGACACAAGATGGGAGCGATAGATTTATATACGAACATTTTTAAAACAGAATAAGCGAGGTAATAGCCCTCCAAATGGCTATATAAACTGGCACCAGTTTCATCTGGTTAGTCTCTGATGCTAGATAAAAACATAATCAGTTATACAAGTTTTATGTTTCCAGGAGTCATACACATACAAGGACCCAATAACTGAGTTTGTGCAGTGTCTATATGTGGACTTTGATTTCGATGGTGCTCAGAAAAAACTGAGGGAATGTGAAATGGTAAGAGATTTTTCTTTATATGTGGCTGTACAGCCTTTGTGGCATTGAGTATGACATTTCTGTAAGTTGGCGCACTGCATAAATCATGAGATACAAAAGCCAACTCAGATGACAAGTAGTTATAAGTATAGTAACTACTTTTTGTCCTGGGGCAGGTGTAGGGCAAGCTGAGCTGCATTAGGGAACCAGAACTACTTGAATTCCTGTCATTCTGGCAAGGCTGAGTACTTCTTCTGTCTCATTAGAACCATGAGCTGATGTTCTTTGTAGTCGATGTGGCGAAGATGTTAAGGCACAGCATCATGTTAGATTGGGAGCAGGTTCTGGTAGCTGTTTCTGCTGTCCCTGGTGGGGGAAGCAGGGGCTATGCAGACCCCACCACCATGGAGACTGATGTGATCCCTGCCCCATTAGCCAGGTTAGGTCTGATTCTGGGGGTACCAACAGAGAGGTGTGACAGGTTCTTGGTCAACTGTATCCTCTCCCACACCCCCCATCACATTTTTCTTAGGTCATTTCTGTTATATGTTTTACCAATATGAAATAATAAATATTCACACTGTGTTTGAGCTTGTTAATGTGTTTTTCTTTTCTCAGTATGCTGTTGCTGGGATTCTCTGCTGTTTTCTTTAGCACTGTATATTCAGACTGTGTGTCATTCATTCATTGTATGCTGTGTCGATAGGCTTTGGGAAATCATTCTTTTCCTTTCATGTCGCTTGTGGCATTTCTGTTGCCTTTCTTCCCTGTCATTTGATCAGGCTGTTCAGATATTTTTCTTGTCTTCGTCTCTTTCTTATTTCCTTGAGGTTTCGAGTTATTAATTTAGAACTAAATTGCTTATCTAACCCTTGAATGTTACATCTTAGGCATCCCCTTTGAAGCTTTGAAACACCTTTAACCATTTGAACCATTATCATCTTTAACCTTTTGAGTTCCTGCGAAGGAAAGTTGAAATAATTTCCTATTGTGACAAAATCTGCGCTAAGATCAGCAGTATAAGACTCAGGGTTTCTTAGCTATGTCTGCGCTAACCAGTAAACTGGTACACATCATTTAAAAATAGCTTGAATTTGAGGTTGCCAGGTTGCCTTTTACTCATAGAAGAGTGCTGGCTTCATCCCTCACCAGTCCATTTCATAGTATGCTCAATATACAAAATTTTAACAAGTCTTATCTTCACATTCAAGAGATCAGTGTTATGGTAGGATATTTCTTGTGGTTATGTTTGTAATATAGCATTGTGTATAAACAGCTTGATAGCACCATTATTTTGTTGCTCTTGACAGGTTCTCTTCAATGATTTCTTTCTGGTGGCCTGCCTGGAGGACTTCATTGAAAATGCCCGTCTTCTCATATTTGAGACTTTCTGCCGCATCCACGAGTGCATTAGCATCAGGTAAACATGAGCTATTGTAAGTGGTGTCACTTTTTGTGGGGGGGGGGGGAGGGATTGGGCATCAAGAAAACATGAACAGCTATTTTTGGTAGTACGGTCTTTTTGTGTGGAATAGTCAAATCAAGCATCGAGTAAAGAACTATTTGATAGTGCCACCCTTTATGGAAAAAATGGGATTTTCAACACATTTGATACAATTAACATCACTGCTATATCTAGACCAACAAGCAGCAGTAAGAATAAATGATGAAACAACAACTTGGTTTGACATAAAACAAGGGGTCCGTCAGGGGTGCATACTGTCGCCTTACTTATTTAACTTGTGTATTGAAAATATAATGAGGAATGTTAGAGAAGATGTAGACAAAGAATATTATAATGCCATAACAATTGGATGTTATGAAATACCAGAGATTAGATATGCTGATGACACAGTATTACTGTCCACAACACAAAAAGAAATGGAAAAACAGTTATGTCAGTCCGTAAAAATAGTGAAGAGCAAAACCTCTATCTTAACACAAAGAAAACTAAATTGATGACACCTGACAAAACAAATGAGGCAGCTGAAATATGTATCAATGAGGAAAAATTGGAAGAGGTGGAGAGTTTTTAATATCTTAGATCACTACTAACTAATAATGGAGATACAATTAGGGCAATTAAAAGGAGGACATCTGTCGCTCTTCAGAAAGTAAAACGACTAAAGAATCTGTAGAGAGGAGCAGACAGAACCACAAAAATAAGATTTAAGGGCATGCATCTTTCCCATAGCAACATATGCCTGTGAGACCTGGACACTTAACAAAACAGCCGAGAAACACATAAATGCCTTTTTATGTAAATGCTACAGAAGAGTTCTTCAAATATCATGGACACAAAAAAGAACAAATATATCCATACTACAAGAACTTAATATTGAAGAAGGCTGACTAGTAAAGAGGATTAAACAGAGAAAACTAATATTTTGGACACATAAAACATCATGATAATCTAGAGAAAACCGTCTTGGAAGGGTGCATAATGGAAAAAGAAAGAGAGGAAGACCAAGGCGAAGATGGCTGCAAGACATCGTTAATAATCTGCAAATGGATGCATCAGCAGCAGGCCATCTTGCTTTCAACTGAGAAGCCTACAGGAGAGCTGTTAAGGAGGCAAACTTCCACAAGGGACATAAAAATGACTGACTTTATGATGGCTGGATTGACCATTTGATAAAGAACTATGCTTGGTAGTACCACCCAATGTGGTAGCCAAGAACTGGAGTTTAGTCTGGTGAGAGAATCATTTACTGTCTCTGTCTTACATATCACCAGAAGTAACTGATTGTATGTTTTCTGAAGGTTTCAAACCTGATCTATTTCAACTGTGTCTTGGTCATAGAAACAGACAGTCCAGGAAAGACCTTGTGCTGAGGAAAAAGACCATACAGTTGTGTAAGGAGGGGAGGGGAGGGCCTCATTTTTGTCACAAAAAGTAAGGAGGATGGAGCCACACAGTTGTCATATAACAGATGAACATCATTTCTTGTTTTAAGAAAAATGTAGAATCGCCGTTTCCATGCCATTAAGGTGTGTTGGGAAAATGGTGTGTATTTTCAAGACCATTGGCAAATGAAAATGGTCAGTATTTTGCCTGGTCGCATTTACTGTCCTAGATTTATCTAGTACTCATTAGAGGCTGGGTGAACCCTGGGCCTTTTTGGCATGGTGATACCATAAAAAATCCCCATTGCTGGAACCCAGTAGCACCAGACTGGTAGGCTGATCGCCTAACCACTCATTAAACCAGGCCACCAGCAGTTCTTGTAGTACACTTTTTTTTTTTTTTTTAAAATTAACATTTCACAAAGTATTTAAGAAAGACTGAACCAAAATCTGGTAGGCAGATGAATGTGTCACAGATTGAAGACAGCCACAAGTTATTTTTTTTAAATGGTTATAAAGCGTTAATGCTGAGTGTTTGTTGTGAAAAGGGTTCTTCTTTGTTCGCTTCTACCACCAAAACCACACTGTGATCCTACTGAATTTACGCCTGTGGTCCTCGTTAGGTCCCGTGGTCTCCTGGACCACACGAGATCCACGAGAGGACCACAAGGGGTTCAGAGTATCGCAGGGCTTTAGCCTGTATTCTTGGTGGGTCTCTGAAGCTGATTGCGTGACACCGTGGTTTTCGTTGCACCAGTTTAGTCTAGAGTTGGACTTTCTCACCGGAAGACCTTGACATGTTTAGGATATCAGTGCATCCCCGCTGGGTGAGAGGCAGTAGCCCACCCAGGCCAGAGTTGGACCTTCTCACCGGAAAACCTCGACGTGTTTCGAGATACCTGTGTTTCACCGGCGAGTGAGAGGTGGTTGCCCATCCAGTCCAGAGTTGGACTCTCTCACTGGAAAACCTCAGCGTGATTAGGATACGCAAACATCCCCGCCGGGTGAGAGGTGGTTGCCTATCTAGACTGCCCTGGTCCAGTGTCTCCGACTTCAGCATTTTGCGGTCGTGGCCGCTACCCTTCCTAGTTGTGACCAGGACGGAGCTTTTGTCCAGGAGGACAAATCCTCGCCACTAGTGACTTCCACCCTTGGGCTGAGCCGGTTTAGGCATATCCCAGTATGGGCGTGTTTGAAACGTGACCGACCTCTAGAGCAGAGGTACTGTGACATGCATAGCCTTCAAGATTCACCCCTGGTGTGAGCCGGTTTAGGCAAAATTCACCAGTATGGGTGTATACCAGGCGTGACCAACCTCTAGAGCGGAGGTGGCATGACATGTCTAGCCATCAAGTTCCACCCCTGGTGTGTGCCGGTTTAGGCATATTTCACTAGTGTAGGTGTATTTCGGACGTGGCCGGCCTCTAGAGCAGAGGTGCCGTGGTATGTATAGCTTTCGCGGCGATACTACTGGACATACCGATTAAACTTCACTTTATCCTTTCCACCACCTTTTCACATTGGCGCCACACAGCAACATTTATTTCTTTTCCGCATTTTCTTCCTTGACTGGGAGGAGCTTCACTCCACGCGCGGCATTCGAAGAGTCTCGCCAGCAGTGTCTTAGCCTCTGGGACAAGCCAGTTCATGCATTTCACCCGACATGGCTGCACTCAGGACGTGGCCGACCTCCAGACCAGAGGTGCCGTGATTTGACTGTTTGCTTCGCTTTATCCTTTCTACCACCTTTTCCTCAGTGATGCTGCGCGGCAACCCCATTTGCATCTTTCTTCGATGGTCGGGAGGAGCACCGCTCCACTCACGGCAGCCGAAGAATATCGTCAACAGCGGTAGATGACCTACCAAACGTGCCACTCATCTACCCTAAGTATCTTGTTTTCAGGCACCAGATATTCGCCCTCGCCCCTTCTCCTGTCAGTTTAAACAGTTCTGCCACGGGAAGGCCAGGAGCTGGACTTGACTGCCAGAGGCTGTGTGAGACGCGCGCCGTTGGAGTGGAAATCGAATACTCCACCCCACCTCAGACAATAGCAGTCCTGAAAAGGGTTAATGCTGAATGTTTGTTTTGAAAAAGGGTTAATGCTGAGTGTTTGTTATTCAGAATATGTACTGAAATTCTAAACAATGTCCTCCCCCAGCATGTTGGCAGAGAAGTTGAATATGAGCCCTGATGATGCTGAGAAGTGGATTGTCAACCTGATCAGGAACGCCCGTCTGGATGCCAAAATTGACTCCAAACTGGTTAGTGTGATTTCCTGATAGAGTTAGAAATTTGATTTCTGAAATATGTCATTTCTTTATAGTTCTAAGGATACAAGAGCCATTGAAATCTTATACTTCTAGGATTATTGAGCACAAGAGTAGTAGATGGGGGTACTTGTAATTGTACTTGTACGAACTCCCTGTAACTACGATCTGTTGTTCTTTGCGGCCGATGCTGTGGAGATGTTGAGGCACAGCGTCGTATCTGCGTGGGGGTGGGTTGTGGCGGCTGCTTTTTTGGTCCTGGAGTACAGCTTAAAAAGCAGGGGGTGTGCAGTGTTTCTTTAGCAGACTCCACCACCATGGAGACTGGCAATCCCTGCCCCATTAGCCAGGCTAGGCCTGTTACTGCGGGTGCCATGGAGAGGTGGGACAGGGTCTTGGTCAGCTGTGGGTCACTAACCCTGACGCTGACATATCAGCTATGGGTCACTGATTACCTTATTGGGCGTCTTCACTCACATAGCTGGGGGTAATAAGTTAAATTTGCATGTGTCAGTTTGATGAGAACTTTTTATACAAGTTTATGGCAATTGGTGAATATTTGCTAACATTATGTGATATATGTTGTTCATTTAGCTTTGACACTTGTGTTTTCTGTGGCTTGTGCACAGGGCCATGTTGTCATGGGAACACTGGCAGTATCACCATATCAGCAGGTCATAGAGAAGACCAAGAACTTGTCCTTCAGGTCGCAGATGTTGGCCCTCAATATTGAAAAGAAGCTCGGCAACCGTGGCGGTCAAGATGTAAGTTTTTGCAGATTTAGTTGAAATTTATTGGGCTCCAGGTTTTTGGAAAGATTGATTTTAGTTAAGTACATTCACGTGAAAGTGTGTCACAGTTTTATTTTGAAGCACAAACACGTGAAAGTGTGTTGTGAGAACAAAGGTGAGGAGAATTGCCTGCATGAAGATGAAGGGTGGAAGGTTCTAGAAGATAAAAGTTGGTTCCACTTATGGAACTTCACCTTTATGGTCTGAAGTACTTACGAAATAGCCTTACCCAGGTCTGACAGGTTTCGGCAGCAATAGGAGGAGCTGAGCTTAGATAGAGAACTTGATCCAGATCACTAGTAACCAAGGCAACATCACACTTAACTCTTCCCATGCCGGTGGGAAAAAACACAGACAGTTGGTGCCAGGAAAAATGCGTGGGTGTTGCGATATTTTTGGGGTTTAGTTGAAAAAGTGAATGTAACAAATTATTTCCATGTGAAAAATATACTTCTTATACATCTAAAAAAAAAAAAAAAAATGAATGAAGATTCCATAAGTGCAGAGTTTTCTTAGGAAAAAAATAACTGGTGAGAAAATAAGACATTTTCAGCCCCCAAAAAGAAAAAATTATGACGCACAAATAAAATTGTTTTCTACTTACCATTAGAGTTGTAAATATCCACTTGTAAAACACAATTTGATGGTAAATGGAATTCTTGACACGAAATGTAATAACTTTCTGCACAAATATGCAGAAACAAACAGAGCAACCATGTTCATTGCCATTCTTGACAGTTTGGGGGACCCTGAAAAGGGCCACTAAAGAGTTGCTGTTGCTGGGGTGAAGGCTGCATTGCACAAACTGTCCAGCATGCAAGCATAACTTGAAATTATCACAGTTTGATGGTAAATGGAACTTCTGACATAGAATGTGCTTTTAAATTTTGGCACAACTTTTCATAAATATTGCACAGACTGCAGCATGATCACAGAATATCTAACACAATTCCATTTCATGAACTTTAAGTCTGCACTTCCTGTTCTTGCACCAAAAACTCAATGACTGTGATGGTAAATGGAATTATTTATATAAAATATTCTCCCAACTTTTCCTGCACTTTTGAAAACTTTTCAGCTGGCAGCCAGCAAACAAGCACAACAACAAAAAAAACCTGTGCTGCTCTCCATGTCGAATCTGGTTCTGCATCTGCTATTTGAGCCGCAGAAACATTCCTCTTTGCCCTCTTGGCAGGTGAAGGAGCAGAAGTAGCGACACTTGTTGAGAGACGGTCACTATCACTTTCTGTGTCACTACTTGCAGTCAGTCTGAACTTGATGCATCGGAAGACTTATCGTCAGAATCAGAATGAGATTCGTCGGCAGCATAGCGAGATTTTTTATCAAATAATGTCTGATATAACTGTCTACCAGCAAGTGCGCTGTTTCTGACAGGTCTAGAACTACCTGGGGTACATCCAGTAACACTTGTCATTTTGGAGGCCGTGTCCATTTTTTTAATACACTCTTAAAAACGTTCACAAAACTGAGCAGAGATTTCAAAATGTCCACTAGCTTGCCCACGCTGAAAAGATGGGACGTATGGTAAATGTGACATGCGCAGATAACGTGCGAATCAAAATGTGAATTGGATTTATACTGAAACAAAACATGTATCACTACAGTAACACAAGGCTTTCAAGTCAGAAACTGGAAGTGTTACTGTAGTAACACGAGGCGCAGGAAGAGTTAATGTTTTGTCAAAGGACCGATCATTGCAGACTGGCAAGTCATCTATATAAACTCGGGAACAAGGCGCTGTCGTATGTAGGCCCATGTCTGCAGGATTGGAACTCCAAACAAAAGCTGTGAAACTGCTGCAGCAGATACAGAACTTGCAAGACTAGGCTAGAATAAGCTAAGACTTGAAATTTCTCAGAGTTCTTGTAAAAGTTAGCGGCAAATAGAAGGAAACTTTTCAAAAGTCCTTCATTGGCATTTATCTGTGTGGGATATTTTTGTGTTTATTGATTCTTACCAGTATGGTTATTTCTTTGTTTGATAATGCTTTATATTTTGTGTGCAGAAAGAACTGTGCTTGTTATTCGACTGCATCAAGGCTGATTTTAAGCTTTTCTTGTGTGTTTACCATTGTTTGTTGTATGTTTACCATTCTTTGCTGCATGTTTACCATTATTTGTTATATGTTTACCATTGTTCTATGTTTGCTCCACAGAATCAGTGGTCAGGTCAGGAGTAAATGAGGCTGGGTAGTTCCAAGATTTCTGATTACGTGATAAGTTAACAGTTAGATTTCTCTTGCTATCTGAAGTAACTGATGAATGGTAAATAGTTTCAATATTTACTTCATATTGTTTGCTGCTGGTTTTTAGGTTTGTTTTGTTTGAACTTGTTTTGATGTTTCTCTGAAATATGCATGGTGGTAAAAGGGGACATTTGGCTTGTCACGTTTTCCTGTAAATTATTGGAGGGTGGGGCTGCGGGTATTAAAAAAAACGTGTTTGTTTCATGTGTTTTCTGTGTGGTGTCCGAGAGAACTGATTCCTCTTACAGATGTTACATGCCCATCTGTAAACACACACACATAATTTCTAATCTTTTCCACTTGCAGTAATTTCATATCCATTATTTTGGTGTATTGGCCCAGTGCTTGTTTTTCTCATCAGGCCATTCTGGTACTGAAAGTCCATCTCTTGGTCATCTCACAGAACAAGATCAGTCCATCACTTATCTCAGTGTTTATTCTGGTTCTGTGTTGGGTTCTGTGTTCTTGACTCTTTCTTCCTAAGTTATCCTCAACGTTATTCAGACCTCTAGGCTTGTTTTCTGTTTTATCGTCGGATTTTATGTATTTCTTTTCATGATAGAACTCTTCTGGCACAGAAATTAGATTCTGGGTTTCTTTTGTTGGCATGCCTTTAAAGATAGTTTCCTTTTATTTGATGTTTGCATTAATTGTCCATGGTAGGATTTTTTGTATATCACAAAGGGTTGTTGGGTTTATCAGGCATGCCAGCTTGGCTTAATATAGGATTTTTGTCTTGACACAGTTACCTCACATGAAAAGAAAAAAATTGGTGGTTTTCTACATTTGGCAAGTAACACTTGAAATACCTGTCCTCTTTCTGGAAAAACTAATGTATAGAACAGTACATGTTTTGGTTTTGTTATTTAATTTCTTTGGCCTGTAAATGGGAAGTAATAAAAAAAATAAAAATTCATCCAGTTTGTGTCATTGTGTTGATGTGAAGCATATTTGCTCATATCATTGCACATCTCCAAATACTCACAAAGGGAGATTCTACGTATAACCATCACTAGAGAGAGTACAACTTTGGGATTCAAGTCCATCCAAGACCTAAAGCGGGCGGCGGCGAGTCATCAGACATGGAAAGATATGATTTCCATCCTGTGAGCCAATGTTGGCCCTAAAGGAATGTCAATGAAACAATCAAATGCTCACCAGATCTTTATTTAGGTCCGCTGTGCAGACATGTTTTGTTTGAGATTGCTCATACCCTGTCAGAGTGGTCTGCCCCTGACTTGCACCTCAGACTGAAAATACTTCCCAGCAGTTACAGCAGGGACTCACTCGGTATACTGGACCTTGGAAGTCTTGTCATGTATTTGCTATCACAAGGATGAGCCATTAGCATGTGACTGGCTCCCATTGGTCCAAATACATGAGCCATTAGCAAGTGACTGGCTCCCATTGGTCCATATAGATGTGTCATTAGCAAATGATTGGCTCCCATTGGTCCATATAGATGTGCCATTAGCAAGTGACTGGCTCCCATTGGTCCATGTATGTGGTCATTTTTTTTTTTGCAGAGATTAACCTATTGACACAGGCATGAGTTTGTGAAATAAGACAGGTCTCATCCTTTTTCTAATGGTAGTCAGAAATTGTGTTAAAAAAACATTGAGTTGGATGGGAAGTGGGCAGAGGTGGTATTCTTTACTTTCTGGAGCACATGTAAGAAGCAGGCATCATCACTGTGAGCAAGACTTGATCCCTGTCAGCTGAGATTGAGAAGTGCAGCAGCCTGTTTTCAGGATCAACAAGGAGAAGGTAGGCTAGAGCCATGGCTGACTGGCTTGCTGTCACTGCTTTGTCTCTCTGACATTTGTTCCAGCTCCAAGCAGTATGGAAAGCCTATATATATTATATATATAAAATGAGTTTTCTCTCAACACTGATGGTAGTGAAAAAGCACTTAATTTTCTTTCTTTCACTAGTCAAATCTCAGAGAGACAGAAATACATTATCGGTTTTCAAGGCTGTGACGTGGATAAAGCATTTTTAAAGCATTTTTTTTCCTCACCAAAGTGTGTAAAACTTGCAGCTACTGTTGTCTCCAAAAACAAGTAAACAATAAGACAGTGAACAGGAAAAATGTTGCACCTTAACTGTTTTGCCATACAGATCCTCATTTTCATTTGGTTTGGAGGAGACATGATGTCACTAGTAGAAAACATCTCTCTGCTGGGACAAAAGAATGAAAAATCAATAACACGAAACTCCTGAATTCCAACTCGGGGACAGGAATAACAAATTATCTTTCTAGTGTTTTGTTGTTTTAAAACATGTATAGCGGTTCTGCCAACCTGAAATTGTAAGAAGAGAAAAGAACTCGAATGCGAAATTCTTTCATTTGAAACAAACAAACAAAAAAAAATAGGATGTGAAACCAGGACAGTCCCAGAAAAAAGGGACACCTAGCAACCCTAAGCCAACTTTCACTTTTAGTGAAATCAGAATTACTTAGAAAAGAGAACAAATGAAAAGCAATGTACCATAGCTTCTTTCTCATCTATACATGGCAAGAGAGGTTGATACATGCCCAGTGAGCCTCGTGCCAAGAAAAGAAGTCAAGTCAAAAATTAGAAACCTAATTTACTGACCTGCAGAAATTTACTTTAATGTTTAAAGACTCTTCAAATCAAAACATTTTCACCAAAATGGGCTAAATTGTTTGTGCCGAGCTCCCTTTTTTTTCATAACAAGGACTTGAAAATTCTTCAACATGGCGGCTGTCCTGGAAAAATCGATATGGCTGCTGGTCAGCTTGCATATGTGCGTGATACAAAGTCTAGTAGAGATCTTAACTAGAAAGAAGAATAACGTCATATAGTAATAAGTCTAGTAGAGATCTAGAAAGAAGAATAAAGTCATATACAATCGTAGATTTGCTTGAATGTTTGCAGGTTCGTCTGGCCACGTATATTAATATTCTCCTTCACTTACAATTGGGTTATATTCCAACGGATCTGTCATAAGTTGAAAATTTATTTAACACACCCAGCCTATCAAATAAGAATAAAAGTTTAGAAGAATAATGTTTACAAGATGATTTGTTTATGCAACTGATAATGACATTGATATGTATATATACTAGCTGATCATTTGGCATTGCCCAGATATTTATTTATCCTAATCGTCCATTAGACAGGAAAAGGAATTAATTCTTTCTATGGTGTAATATCAAAGTAATTTTATTTACAGATTTTTAAAAATATAAGTATACAAACTATAAAGTCTTACAAATTCACTATAATATTAATTTAACTCACAACTTGATTATAAACAACATTTTTAGTTTCACCTCCAGGAGCAAGAATAAATAAATTCTCCAGTGAACCCACTCTTGATCACGCAACATAAAGTTGTCTGTGGGAGAAACATGGCAATCTCAAATCTCTCTTCCTCTCTCCCTCCCTCTCTCTTTCTCTTCTTCTCTCTCTCTCTAATTTGAAAAAATAAGAAAAAAAGCACACTGTCACTGAGCAATGAAATCTATTATAGAATACAATAAAAAGCTAATAAGGAAAAAAACACAGTTAAAGTGTATTTATTTCGACTTGCCATGGAAGGCTACAAATGCTTCTCTTAGACCAGTATCTTTATTTCACAATTATCTCCCTTAGAACCTTTTTTTTTTTTTACCCCTCCTTGAATTTAGTAGATAAGGTATTTGGGTGTCATACCTCCACAGTACTTTTCTTGAAATTGTCAAGCTTGGTTGAAATTGCTCCAGGCGTTCCTGAGTGATGTTGGAACATATATATATCTCTGTGTGTGTGCGTGCGTGTTTGTTTGTGTGTATGTGTGTTTTTTATGGAAACTCACAAAGAAACCAACCGAGCATAAGGGATGCCAACTCCAAAGAGCTCATTCATCAGCCCCAAACATGTGACAAAGATTGGATTCTGGAACAAAAGAATGATGGTAGCACCAACAAAAACTACTCAGGTCATCAAAGAAATGGAGAGATACCACCTAGATGTACTGGGCATCAGTGAAATGCAATGACCAGAAGCAGGTAAAAGATCGTCGGAAAACGGTAAGTTAATAGGCAGAGAGGATGGGAAACACCATGATGGGGTAGGTATAATTATGTCAAATGTAACAGCAAAAAGCCTTGTAGAATGGGAACTAATGAGCAGTCGTATAATAAGAGCACGATACAACCTAAGACACAGAAGAATGGCGATAATACAGTGTTATACACTCACGAACGATGCAGATGATGGGGTGAAAGATGATTTCTATCACCAATTACAACAAATCATTAACAAAGTCCCTAAACATGACATCCTAATTGCTATGGGGGACTTCCAACGCTAATGTAGGGAAAGATAACACTGACGTCAAAAAAGTAATGGGGAAAGATGGAATTGACATGGTAAATCAGAACGAATAAAGATTAATTGAAATATGCCTAACAGATGGCATGGTCATTGGAGGTACAATATTTCCACACGAAGAGATACATAAAACGATGTGGATATCTCCAGATGATTGAACTAGAAACCAGATAGATGATTTTTGTATTAGAAAGCAATGCAGAACATCTGATAGATGTAAGGGCATATAGAGGTGCAGATGTCAACAGTGATCACAATCTGTGTATTGGGAAAATAAAGCTAAAACTGAAAAGCCAACACAAGAAATCAATACACAGAAAGATAAACAGCCACTGCCTACAAGAAGAAAATACTAACAGTAATTTCACTCAGGAACTTGCCAATCATTCTACAACACTCAGTGAAGTAGAGGAGATAGGTATAGATGACTTGTGGAAATTTTACAGCACTGCATAATCACAGAAGCAAAAGCAAGCGCTGGATTGAAAAAACCAAATAGAAAAGCATGGATATCAGAAAACACGTGAAGTACATACATGAAAGAAAAGCAACCAAATTAGACATGTTGAATGTAAAGACAGATCTTAGAAAAGATATTTCGAAAGCAATATACAAAGAAATAAGGCAGGAAAGTAAAAAGTTCAGCTACAAGGGATAAAAGAGAATACATAGACAATATGGCAAAAGAGGCAGAGAAAGCAGCAAAAACAGGAGACAGCAAAACTTTATATAACATACAATAGAGGCTAACAGGTACTGTTACATCTAAAGAAAGACCAATCCTTAGCAAAACTGGAACCCTATTAACATCTAGTAAAGACCAAAAGCAGAGATGGGCTGAACACTTCCAAGAAATACTTAATCAACCACACCTAAAAGAAATGAAAACCTTGAAACCGACTTACCAGCCCCACAACTAAATGTCAACCTAGATGAAATTAATTTGCACGCAATTGAAACAGCGGTGAATCTAATGGCTAAAAACAAAGCTACAGGTGAAGATGAAATAACACCCGAAATGTTAAAAGCTGTCAATAGTGACAACATGAGACAACTACAGAGAATGTTTAACAAGATTTGGAAAGAATAGAAGGTAACTTCTAAATGGAAAAAACTAATCATTGTTAAAATACCAAAAAAAGGCAACCTTAGTGACTAACAATTGGAGAGGAGTAACCTTGATATCAGTTGTGTCAAAAGTATTTTGCAAGGTCATTTTGAATAGACTTAAAAGATATAGTGGACACCACAGTGAGAGAAGAACAAGTAGGATTTTGAAAAGGGAGAAGCTGTCTCGACCAGATCTTTACTCTCAGAATAATACTTGAAGAACATATTGAAAAGCAGAAACCATTAATACTGAACTTCATAGACTTTGAAAAGTCATTTGATAGCAGAGATTCATTATGGAGAATTTTAAGTCTATATGGAATACCATCTAAAATTGTCAACATCATTAAAGACTTCTACAATGGATATATTTGTGCAGTTAAAACATAAGAAGGGATGAGCAAATGGTCCTAGATTGAAACAGGCGTGAAACAAGTATGTATACTGTCTCCTTTGCTTTTTGGAATTACAATAGACTTCATAATGAACAAATATTGCATAAGTAACACAGGTACTGACTGGGTACATGGGACCCAACTAGAAGATCTTGATTTTGCTGATGACATAACTCTTATCAGTAACAATGTGAATTCAATGCAAGAAAAAACAGATATCTTGTCTTCACTGGCTAGCAAAATTCATTCATTCATTCATTCCTTTGCATGTCCCTTGTGGAACTTTGCCTCCCTAACAGCACTCCCATAGACCTCTTGAAATTAACAAAGACAAAACAAAAATAATGAAACTTCCCATTAATCAAAATGGAAAAATATATGTAAAAGGGGACAGATATTGAAGAAGTCAATCAATTTGCACACCTTGGCAGCTACATAGACCAGGATGGTGACACCAGGAAGGAAGTTGGAATTGCAAAAGCAACATCAGTGTTCAAGAATCTTGAGAACATATGACATTCAAAAGTTATAAGCATAAAAACCAAGTTAAAATTATTCAATTCAAATGTAATATGCATCCGAAAGCTGGAAAACAACTAAAGAAATTAGACTCTTTTTAAAATAAATGCCTAAGGAAAATACTGGGCATCAAGTGGAATGAATTCAAGAACAATGTAGAGATAAGACAGATGACTCAACAACAACCAGTCTCATGGGTGATCAGGAAAAGGAGATAGACATATTTTGGTCACTTGATGAGAAGAAATGATCAGAGAATCCCAAAACAAGCTATTAAGTGTAACACAACAGCCCAAATAAAAAGAGGCAGACCACGTGAAACTCTGAAAATGACATTGTTAGGAGAGACACAATTAAGAGACATAAATCCCCTGATGAGGTTGAAAGCTCACAGAAAACAGGAAAAATTTGGCAAACTACTCTGCGAGCCCTGTGTGATGTTTAACGGCACGGGAAGGATATAAGATTACCCGGCGTTGCTCGAGAATTTATTACTAATACTCCAGAGTGGATTTGAGATAGCCATGTTTCTCCCACGGACAACCTTATGTTGCTTGTTCCAAAAAAAGGGAGGGGGGGGGTTCACACAAGAAAGTACTTTTGCTCCTGGAGGTGAAACTAAAAATGTTGTATATAATCAAGTTTTGAGTTAAATTAATATTATAGTGAATTTATAAAACTTTTTACTCTATAATGTTTAGACTGCCCCTGCGACTCGTTGATCGTGTGATCGAGAACGCAAGTCTCACTGGAAGTTGCAATCTCTTAAAGTTAAAAGGAAGATCTATCAGAATGAGTGGTATCCGTGGATAAAAACTGCTTCAACCTTTCCTTGTCCTGTTAAGATAGTCCCTTCAACTACCTTGCCCAGCATCCTCTTTACACACAGCCTTGTGCCGTTGCAAAGTTTTGACGGGTCGAGGTTCCGTAGTAAAGTAATTGGCGATCCCACCCTAATCTTCACCGCCTCTCACCTCTCAGTGCCGATGAGGGCTGAACATGGACTTAGACGGCATCTCAGCGACTTCGAAAACTGTGGATTCCCACTACTACCAGTCGTTTTCGATTATTTTTACATGTCACCCCATCTCACCCCCCACCCTAGGCCCTCCTAGGGGTGTCTTACCCCTACAGTACTTTTCTCCAGATTGTAAGTCATATGTGTACCAAGTCTGGTTGAAATTGCTCCTGTCGTTCTAGAGTTATGCTGGAACACACACATTCATACATATACATATATATCAGAGAGAGAGAGATGGTAATAAACATCTCCAGCCCCAGGGGGAAAGATAAAATTCAAAGCCTGAAGAAGTTTCTACTGAATATGTTTAAGAACCAACATAAAATCGGAACTAGGTCGAACCATCGCAAGTCTGGGAACATCTGTGTCAATAGATTAGACCACGAGGTGGCGGGGCCCATTACTAAGTTTAGCCTGGATAGTGCACAATCTTTCATTGGTCACATGTTAACATTCATGTTCACAACGAAAATTATAAACTAAGAAAAACGTATAAAAAACTGGCAACAGCAATTCATGAACTCCGTAGCAGACAATATACACTTCTCATGGAAAGAATCGACAACAATATTCTGTGTTAGAACTAACTGCTGTCAAATTAAGACAGATCTACACAGAGTGAAAAATTCCAACTCTTACAGAATGCGACTACATACATTCTACACAGATTCCTTTCCATATTCTTGAATGTGCCAAGATCTTCAGGCAAGGAAAATTTGAGGAATAACTATACGTAGCCGAATACTCCATATTTAACAGAAAGTAATCGGTACTGCCATTGCTATATTCGAATCTACACTCTCTCTCTTTCTCTCTCTCTCTCTCTCTCCCTCTCTCTCTCTCAACCTTAAGTGCCCAATGCACATGGAACTTCCGCAAACGCCTGTACTTTGCCATTTTTTTCCCGCTCTTGCCCAGGTGAGCCATTTATTGCTCAACATCCTCTCTGTTGTTCTTCTCCATGTCTCTTTTGGTCTACCCTTACTTCTGTTCCCCTGTGGTGTCCATTTTAGTGCTATTTTTGGAAGTGAGTTGTCAGTCATTCGGAGCACATGTCCCAACCATCGCCAGCGTCTTTCCTCAATAATTGTTGTCAGTGGCTTCATCTGCATTTCTGCCAACAAGATGTTATTTCTTATGGTGTTTGGCCAAAATATTTTTTCTAATTCTTCGTAAACATTTAGTCTGGAAAGAATTCAACTTGTTTTTTATAGTTTTGTTGATTTTCCAGCATTCACTTCCATAGAATAGTACACTTAGAACACTGTTCTTAAATATCTCGATTTTCATCTTCGTGCTTAGTTTTAAAGATTTCCATATAGTCTGCTGCATTATAAAAGCCTGGTTTGCTCTAGTAAGTCTGCTGTTGATGTACTCTGTGCTCTATTGCTATTCCTGGGTTGTTCTGGTAAGTCTGTTGTTGATGTACTCTGTGCTCTATTGCTATTCCTGGGTTGTTCTGGTAAGTCTGTTGTTGATGTCCTCTGTCCCGTCTTGATACTTCGTTACTTGAAAGTTGCGAGATGAATGGCAGAATGTTAGACGGGCCTGCGTGCCCACTTCTTTACTATTTGAAAACTGTTCCCTCAGAGTTTCTGATGCAACAATGACATTCTGCTTTTGTTCTACCTTCAGCTGTTTTCATCGTCAGCATCATCGTGTGCCGTCTTCAAGTGAAGATTGTCTGCCATGCTTGCTGGGGCTGTTACTGTACACCTGCTGGGGCTGTTACTGTGCACCTGCTGGGGCTGTTATTGTGCACCTGCTGGGGCTGTTACTGTGCACCTGCTGGGGCTGTTATTGTGCACCTGCTGGGGCTGTTACTGTGCACCTGCTGGGGCTGTTACTGTGCACCTGCTGGGGCTGTTACTGTGCACCTGCTGGGGCTGTTACTGTGCACCTGCTGGGGCTGTTACTGTGCACCTGCTGGGGTTGTTACTGTGCACCTGCTGGGGCTGTTATTTGTTTATCTACAAATTTTCCATCCAGTATTTTTCTTCAGTTAATTGCGTGACCTTTGTAATATCAAAAATTCTTTGAATTGTTTGTTCTGTACTTTATGTTTTTAATCTGTTTCCCTTGCTCGTGTGTGTATGTTTGTCCACGAGATGTGCCTGATTTTGTATAAAACAACAGCCTGACGTGGGAGACAGCCAGGAAAATAGCAAAGCACCGAAAAAGCTGGATATCTCTTGCTACAGGCTGCCTCGTATTTTTGGGGCGTGAGGGGTAAAAGAAAAGAAAAAAAAATGTATATATATTTCTTGTTCAACTAGCTACAGATCATTTCAAACATAAATCCTAAACCTGAAAGCATCATAACAAAGAGGCAGCGCTGACGTCCAACACAACTGGCAGGAACGCAGATCCTGGAACTTGTCGCTTATTTCATTCTGCTGCTAACAAATATCTGCTCTGTCATATTGTGCTTAATCTTGTGCACAGAATCAAATCTGGTTCCAGAGGAGAGAGGTTTATGTTCATTTGATTGAGAACTTTGGGACAGAACACTGCAGGGATATTGTTTCAGTATTCTCACTTTTTTCTCCATGAAGAGAGCTTTCGTCGCTGCATCTTTCGGACGTGCTTTATTTCTTTTACAGAGAGTTCCTGATTTACGAAAGTTTGACTTATGAACATCCAGTACAACGGATATCATAGCGAACACGGCCGAGCGATCTATCCCCATAAACTAAATGAATGAAGTCACGTGGTTCTGGTGTTCTCACTATGACGTGGAGCACAGATCTTTCCTGTGATGATTATAGTCACGTGACCGAGCACAGTAAAGTGATAGAGCACAGTACTGCACAGTAAAGTGATAGAGCACAGTAAAGTGATAGAGCACAGTGTTGTACAGTAAAGTGATCGATCACAGTGTTGTACAGTAGAGTGATAGAGCACAGTGTTGTACAATAAAGTGACAGAGCACAGTGTAAGTGATAGAACACAACGTTGTACAGTAAAGCGAGAGAGAACAAAGTTGTACAGTAAAGTGAGATTGAACAAAGTTGTACAGTAAAGTGAGAGAAAACAGAGTTGTACAGTAAAGTGAGAGAGAACAAAGTTGTACAGTAAAGTGAGAGAGAACAAATTTGTACAGTAAAGTGAGAGAGAACAAAGTTGTACAGTAAAGTGAGAGAGAACAAAGTTGTACAGTAAAGTGAGAGAGAACAAAGCTGTACAGTAAAGTGAGAAAGAACAAAGCTGTACAGTAAAGTGAGAGAGAACAAAGTTGTACAGTAAAGTGAGAGGGAACAAAGTTGTACAGTAAAGTGAGAGAGAACAAAGTTGTACAGTAAAGTGAGAGAGAACAAAGTTGTACAGTAAAGTGAGAGAGAACAAAGTTGTACAGTAAAGTGAGAGAGAACAAAGTTGTACAGTAAAGTGAGAAAGAACAACGTTGTACAGTAAAGTGATAGAGAACAACGTTGTACAGTAAAGTGATAGAAAACAATGTTGTACAGTAAAATGATAGAGAACAATGTTGTACAGTAAAATTAGAGAGAACAACGTTGTACAGTAAAATGATAGAGAACAATGTTGTACAGTAAAGTGAGAGGGAACAACGTTGTACAGTAAAGTGATAGAGAAAAACATTGTACAGTAAAGTGATAGAGAAAAACGTTGTACAGTAAAGTGACAGAGCACGGTGTTGTACAGTAAAGTGATAGAGCACGGTGTTGTACAGTAAAATGACAGAGCACAGTGCTGCACAGTAAAGTGGCAGAACACAGTGGTGTACTTTTACCTCTAAAAACGGTTGTCACTTTACATGTGACAGATAAAGAGTAAACGAGTGACCGAGACTCAAACAGCGAGCACTGTTAAGAGGAGCAGCAGCAAGAGGACACCGCACTATCTATTCGACCATCTCAGATTCTTGGTGACTTTTTAAAATGTATACAACTCTAGCCATCCTGTGTTCAAATGAAAAACACTGCTAGTTCTATTAGTTACAACGTTATATCGTGAACCGATAAACATAAATAACAGCAGAGAGATGTAAGAAACTTCTGGCCATAGCTCATCATTATCTAACAAAGTGTTAGTACAATGTGACGGAATAAGGGAGGAACTGCTGTGACTGTCACTAACACATTTCTCAGTTTAAGGAGTAGAAAGATTGGATGAAAATATCAAGTTCTTGACTACATGAAGATAGAAAAGTTGCTAAATTTACTGACTGAAAGACAAATTCCGAACTTCGTTTAAATATTCCTAATAACGAATAAGTTTGCTTGAATATGTTGTTCACTTCATTTAGTCAGCAGTGCTTATTTTGTGATATAATTAGGCATTTAACGAACAAAACATAAAGCAATCATGACGTATTATAAGCAAAAGACGTAAAACGCAAGGAATGAGAACATAAGAAACAAAATACTCGTATACAACAAATAAAATATACTGTCTGTCTGTCTGTCTGTCTGTCTGTCTGTCTGTCTGTCTGTCTGAACCTTAAGTGCCCAAGGCAAGGGTTTTCCACAAATGCCTGTCCTTCGCCTTTTTTTTCTGCTCTTGCCCAGGTGAGCCCTCTATTGCTCAACATCCTCTCTGTTGTTCTTCTCCCTGTCTCTTTTGGTCTACCCTTATTTCTGTTCCCCTGTGGTGTCCATCTTAGTGCTGTTTTTGATAGTGAGTTGTCAGTCATTCAGAGCGCATGTCCCAACCATCGCCAACGTCTTTCCTCAATAATTGTTGTCGGTGGTTTCATCTGCATTTCTGCCAATAAGATGTTATTTCTTATGGTGTTTGGCCAAAATATTTTTCTAATTCTTCGTAAGCATTTAGTCCTGAAAGAATTCAAATTGTTTTCTATGGTTTTGGTGATTTTTCAGCATTCACTTCTATAGAGTAGTACACTTAGAATATTACTCTTAAATACCCTGATTTTCGTCTTTATGCTTAGTTTGTTTTTTGGTTTTTTTTTTTAAAGATTTCCATATAGTCTGCAGCATTGCAAAAGCCTGGTTTGCTCTAGTAAGTCTGCTGTTGATGTCCTCTGTGCTGTCTCCATTTTCTACTACTCTGCTGCCAAGGTATACAAATTCGTTGACCTCCTCCACTAACTTGCTATCTACTCTGAGTACATTTCTGTTGTTCACATTTTGCTTCATTAACTTTGTCTTTCCTACGTTGATCTTTAGTCTTATGTTGTTTGCATTCTGAGTTAGCTTGTTTATTTTATCTTGCATGTCCTTGTGTCTACTTGACAGCGGACAGATCATATAACTGACAAAACTGTAACAGGCAAAACATTTAACGGTCAATGCACATAAGAAACAAAAAGGACAAGACATAATTAACATAACATAATGGATAAACATAATAAATAAAGCATATAAAGGATAAAACTACGACAAACAAAACACATAACTAACAAAGCATGTAACAAACATAACGTATAACTCACAAACCATATAACAAACATATAACGAACAAAACATATAATAACATATAACAGACAAGAATAAAGAATACAAGGAATAAGCTTAATACACAAAACGTATAAGGGGCAAGACCTGTAATCAAGTTTAGCTATGAAGTCAGAAACTCGGATGACCCCTATAAACAAGTTTAGCTATGAAGTCAGAAACTCGGATGACCCCTATAAACAAGTTTAGCTATGAAGTCAGAAACTCGGATGACCCCTATAAACAAGTTTAGCTATGAAGTCAGAAACTCTGGCGACCCCTATAAACAAGTTTAGCTATGAAGTCAGAAACTCGGATCCCCAGTACTGCACATCTTGATATTGTACTTCCACCCGGTCCCCTTCTAGTTCCCGCCCCCATTGTCCCCACATTTCTTCAGATTCACGATTCATTTCTCAGGTCTCTATTAAATTTCCTTCAACTTCTCATTTTGTTTCCTCCACTTTCTCATTAAAAAATAAACTTTAAAGTACCAAAGTGCGAGTTTTCCAAGCGGTTTTTTTTTTCTCTTACAAAGTCCTGCTTAAGAAATGACTTTTTTTTGTTTTGTCTTGTTTCCTTTTTATATAATAGTTTAACTTTTTATATCGCCGTCTGAGTTTCTGCTCTTTCAGATCCTTCCGTTTAATCAGAATTGGAAAACTGGGGGACTTAATTGACACACGACAAAATGTCCAATATCCCAGGACCCGGCCTGTCGGAGCTCCACAGATGTGATAGCCAGGCAGGCTATTGAAATCCTGGGGTAACGATCTACAGACGGCTCTGGAGAGGTACATAAATGACACGAGAGAGGCAGCCAATCAGAGCTGTAGCAGCTGTTGAAGTTCCTCAAGTTGACGAGATTTCTCTCCCCCTCTCTCTTCCCCTCTCATCTCGTCCCACTCCACTTCTGTGACGGCACCACAAAGACATGTCACACTTCCCCGCGGAGATAGCGACCAGGGGGACGAGCAGAACATGAGATACCAGGCCATTCTTGTCCCAGAAAACTTCTCCCCTCGAATCAGAAGCTGAGCTTGCAGGAAAAACTGACCCCCTAAGGTGGCATTATTTGGATTTGTTGTGAGGTATGTTGGTTATTATGTTAGTTTTTAATTATTTTATTTTGCATTCTTTTTTTTTTTTAAAGACAGCTAACTGAACAGTTTTCCCTCTTTCAAGTTACTACAAATTAGCTTTCCCATTGTTAACAAATCCAAAAATTAGTGTGTCATTATTAGCAAGTCCAGAAATTAATTTGCCCATTGTTAACAAATCCAAAACTTAGTGTGTCATTATTAGCAAGTCCAGAAATTAATTTGCCCATTGTTAACAAATCCAAAAATTAGTGTGTCATTATTAGCAAGTCCAGAAATTAATTTGCCCATTGTTAACAAATCCAACCTTTTATATTTTTCATAGCCCGTTTATTATGCAACTGTCTTTTAAAAGCTAATCGCACTCAGTTGACCTCATTACCTTCACTCTGATTACCTTCACTCTGATTACTTTCACACTGATTACCTTCACTCTGATTACTTTCACAATGATTACCTTCACATTGATTACCATCACACTGATTATCTTCACACTGATTATCTTCACACTGATTACTTTCACAATGATTACCTTCTCAATGATTTTCTTCACACTGACTACCTTCACACTGATTACCTTCACAATGATTACCTTCACACCGATTATCTTCACACTGATTACCTTCACAATGATTACCTTCACAATGATTACCTCCACACTAATTACCTTCACAGTGATTACCTCCACACTAATTACCTTCACAACGATTACCTCCACACTAATTATCTTCACGCTGATTACCTCCACACTGATTACCTCCACATTGATTACTACTCTGTTTTCTTTCTTATGTCTTTCTTGTATTTTTTTGCCTAATAAAGGTTTTTTCCCCAGTATCTTTTATTTTAGAAAGAAGTGATCATTTCTTTTCAGGTATTTAGAAACCATTTTTTTCCCCTCCTGAAAGTGACCACTAGAATAATAAAGTAGGTGTAGATGTATGGGTCAGTTTTAGAAGAAAGAGGAAAAAAGAGAGAGGAAATTGTGCGAGAATGAGAGTCCCAGAAAATGAGATGAGTACGTATAAATGAAAAACGTACCAATATTTCGGCAAAAGCCTTTTTTTCAAATATCACATGCAAAAACAACAGGACAGATAAAAACATGAAAAAAAATTGATACAAATTAAACATTTAAGGGGGTGGGGTGTTATCCTCCTTGTAAGAAAGATAAGAACAGAATGTTTTACTTCGGTCGTTATTGCTCTTATCTGTGACTAGAATATTAAAACTTTCAACGATTAACAGTGTCAGGAGATTTAATGGGTGATAATATTTTTAACAAAAGAAACGTTCTCTTCAGTTTTTTTCCCCGAGGCAGAAACTGTGTTGACGTAATCTTGCTCGCGTGGGACAGCCAAGGCCGGTCCCGGTTTGTTATATTTCACAGATAAACATAAGCGAGCTCTCGTAAATTCTCGCATACAACGAGATCTTACACGACGGGAGAAAATTTCAATGAACTCTTTACTCCAGAAACACAGGCAGGGTTGTTGGATCTTACACACCTGCGTGAATCGGTGCCTAGGGCGATATTTAGGCAAAGTCGAAATAACATTAGAAGTAGCACATTTCTAACCCAACCCATATTTAAAAAAAAATTATAGAGTAACTTCCTTCCGGTTTCTTTCTACCAAAAATTTCTAATGAACATTTATTCTGGCAGAGCAGGGAAATTAATTCAACAGTGAAAAAGTTTATATGCTGTATCAAGAATTGCCTTTTCGCCGCAAAACGCGTCCTTATAGTTTGGGTTGTCTTTTTTGGGCGTAGAAAACTAAATTCAAAGTGTGTCCGGTAAGTAATGAGAATTATTTTATTCAGCAGGGCCGGGGGCAGGGGGGGGGGGGGGGTGAATTCTCCGGACCTGAAGGTTAGAAGGGGATGTTAGGTAAAGGGTCGATATCTCGTCATTTTGGCTTTGAGCTTTTTCAGAGTGCGGATGGCCTGCGAAGTGGACAGCTGTAGCGTAACGGCCAAAATGCAGCGGGGTTTCGAGCAGCGATACGCGATAAAGTTTTGTGTTTGACTTGAAAAATCCGCGACCGAGACGCTTGTTATGATACAGAAAGCCTACAGGAAGGATGCTTTATCGAAAGCACAAGTGTTTCTATGGCACAAGACTTTCAACGAAGGAAGAGAGAGCGTCGAGGATAAACAATGAGCAAATCGAAGATGAAATCGATGCTCATTGTCTTTTTTTTTACCATAAAAGTGTTGTCCATAAGGAGTTCGTACCACCCGCGCAAATGGTTAACGCAGCATTTTATGTGGAAATGCTTAAACGGCTGAAGAACAGAGTCACGCGCGTCCGCCTGGAGATCGCCAATACCTGGGTTCTTCACCACGACAATGAGCCGAACCACACGTCTCTGCTGGTGAGAGAGTTTCTGGCGAAACAAACGTGGCAACGCTGTGCCAACTCCCTACATCCCGGACTTGGCCTCGGCTGACTTCTTTTTGTTTCCCCCGGCTCAAACCAAGCTTGAAAGGCCACCATTTTGGGACGTGCAAGCTGCCGTGACGAGTGCTTTGAAGGAGATCCCTGTTCAAGACTTCCAGGGGAGCTACGACGCGTGGCAGAACTGCTGGCAACGGTGGATTGATACTCAATGCCATTATTTTTTTCGATCGATTTTAAGTAATATGTAGATATATCTTGAGCAAATCGAATTTTTTATTAAAATCAGTCTCATTACTTACGGGACACACCTTGTATAAGTAGACAGAGATTCCGTTTTACAAAAAGAAAGAAACAGCGAGAAAAGTGGACAGGAATAAGAGTAGTAGAACATACAACAGTCCAATAATTCAACAAATACTGAAAGGACCACATACAAAGAAATAAAAATAAATAAACAAAAACATACATAAAAATATATAAAAAATTAAACACTCTTCAGGTATTCTTCTCGCAAAAAAGGGGCACAAAATGCCCCCCCCCCCCCCAGTTAAAAGTTGATAGGCTTGAATTAGAAACAATATTTTCTTACCGCTCTCATCCTTGCCTACTTTCCTCGCTCTTTCTATCTTTTTGTAAAACTGAACTATACCTTCTGTCTATCTTCATTGCTGGAACCAGTTTTACCGCAGTCGTCATTTCTATTAAAAGTATGCTTATAAATATACACAAAGGCTCTGCAGTAAGACAATGACAACAGATAATACGTATGTAGCGTAAAGCTTTGCCTCCTCTTTGCATGGTCTTGATTGTGGTTCTGTGCGAATAAGGAGAACGCTGAAAAGTTACAACTGTGTTCTCCGTTAATGAATAAACTGTTCTCTCCCTCCCTCCCTCTCTCTCTCCCTCTTTTTCTCTCTCTCTCTCCCCCTTTCCCCCTCTCTCCCTCTTTCTCTTCCTCTCTCTCTCCCTCTCTTGCTCCCTCTCTCTCTCCCTCTCTCTCCCTCTCTTTCTCCCTCTCTCTCCCTCTCTCTCCCTTTCTCTCTTTCAAGCCCACCCCATCCCCATCTAACCCCTGTCTTTTTGTAAATTATCTACAAGTTGGTCAGAGAAAGTTCCCGGACTAATCATTTAGAAAAAGTACAGACTTACCTTATTTAAATTTGATCGCTATCCCCTTCGAAATAATCCCCTTGGAAACGAACACAGCGGCATCAGAATATGTGTCCTCCATTCTTCAAAATCTCCGCGGAAGTTATTTTCGTGGAGGCCGCCCAATCTCTCTCTCTCTCTCTCTCTCTCTCTCTCTCTCTCTCTCTCTCTCTCTCTCTCTGAACCTTAAGTGCCCAGGGTACATGAGGCTTCCGCAAGGGTTTTCCACAAATGCCTGTCCTTCGCCTTTATTTCTGCTCTTGCCCAGGTGAGCCCTCTATTGCTCAACATCCTTTCTGTTGTTCTTCTCCATGTCTCTTTTGGTCTACCCTTACTTCTGCTCCCCTGTGGTGTCCATCTTAGTGCTATTTTTGGTAGTGAGTTGTCAGTCATTCGGAGCACATGTCCCAACCATCGCCAGCGTCTTTCCTCAATAATTGTTGTCAGTGGTTTCATCTGCATTTCTGCCAACAAGATGTTATTTCTTATGGTGTTTGGCCAAAATATTTTTCTAATTCTTCGTAAACATTTAGTCTGGAAAGAATTTAACTTGTTTTCTATGGTTTTGGTGATTTTCCAGCATTCACTTCCATAGAGTAGTACACTTAGAACATTACTCTTAAATATCCTGATTTTCATATTTATGCTTAGTTTTTTTTTTTTATTTCCATATAGTCTGCAGCATTGCAAAAGCCTGGTTTGCTCTAGTAAGTCTGCTGTTGATGTCCTCTGTGCTGTCTCCATTTTCTACTACTCTGCTGCCAAGGTATACAAATTCGTTGACCTCCTCCACTAACTTGTTATCTACTCTGAGTACATTTCTGTTGTTCACATTTTATTTCATTAACTTTGTCTTTCCTACGTTGATCTTTAGTCCTATGTTATTTGCATTCTGAGTTAGCTTGTTTATTTTCTCTTGCATATCTTTGTGACTGCTTGATAATAGACAAATGTCGTCAACAAAGTCAAGGTCCTCCAGCACTGTGTGAAGGGTCTATTGTAATCCTCTGCGTTTGTCTGATGTTGCCTCCTTCTTTAACCAGTCTACTGCCAAGATAAATAATGTTGGTGATAGTACACATCCCTGTTTCACTCCTGTTTGTACCCTAAAGCTGCTGGAGGTATGTTCTCCACAGATAACTTTGCACTGAAAACCCTCGTATAGGGCTTTGATTACATTAACTATTTTATGGGGGAGGCCATGCTATCTTAGGATTTTCCACAGTGCATCTCTGTTGACACTGTCAAAGGCTTTCTCAAAATCTATGAATAATGCATATGTTGAGGCCGCCCAATACCGCCTACTATTCCTCTTGGAACCTGCAGTGTCAGTGCGGCGCCACTTCAGTTTTTTTTTTTTTTTTAGTTTAATTTTGGGGAACAAAGTGAGGTCACAGAGGGCCAGGTCAGGCGAGTACGGAGGGTGTAGGACGACCGTCGTGTTGTTTTCTGTAAAAAACTGCGTCGTCTTGAGGACGGTGGGAGCGGACGCGCTGTCGTGATGCAACAGCCAAGTGTGGTTGCACCGTTGCGGTCTTTTTCGTGGTGCATCTTTCATCAAAAGCCTCAAGACGTCGCAATAAAAATTAGACTTCACATTAGTGCCGGCAGGAGCAAATCCTCGTTCTTGATGATGAACGATGAAGCGGTTTTCTGCTGCATTCTCTGGTCTTGATGTTGAACGATGAAGCGGTTTTCTGCTGCATTCTCTGGTCTTGATGTTGAATGATGAAGCGCTTTCTGCTGCATTCTCTGGTCTTGATGTTGAACGATGAAGTGCTTTCTGCTGCATTCTCTGGTCTTGATGTTGAACGATGAAGCGGTTTTCTGCTGCATTCTCTGGTCTTGATGTTGAACGATGAAGTGCTTTATGCTGCATTCTCTGGTCTTGATGTTGAATGATGAAGTGCTTTCTGCTGCATTCTCAGGTCTTGATGTTGAATGATGAAGTGCTTTCTGCTGCATTCTCTGGTCTTGATGTTGAACGATGAAGCGGTTTTCTGCTGCATTCTCTGGTCTTGATGTTGAACGATGAAGCGCTTTCTGCTGCATTCTCTGGTCTTGATGTTGAACGATGAAGCGCTTTCTGCTGCATTCTCTGGTCTTGATGTTGAACGATGAAGTGCTTTCTGCTGCATTCTCTGGTCTTGATGTTGAACGATGAAGCGCTTTCTGCTGCATTCTCTGGTCTTGATGTTGAACGATGAAGTGCTTTCTGCTGCATTCTCTGGTCTTGATGTTGAACGATGAAGTGCTTTCTGCTGCATTCTCTGGTCTTGATGTTGAATGATGAAGTGCTTTCTGCTGCATTCTCTGGTCTTGATGTTGAACGATGAAGCGGTTTTCTGCTGCATTCTCTGGTCTTGATGTTGAACGATGAAGCACTTTCTGCTGCACTCCGGGTCTGCATTTTTCTGGTCTTGATGGCTGCCAGCTTTTCCTCTACGACCTTGTTTTGTCTTCAGATTGTTACAGTAAGTCCAGATGTCATCACCCGTGGTGGTTCTAGAGATGAAAGTAAATTTAGGTCATCGTTAGCCATCTCTTGAATCTCGTGGCACACGCCAAGACACTGCTTCGTCTGAGTGAATGTGGGCGGATTGGTTGGGGGAGGGGGTGGTCACAAACTTCACATCAATGCGGTGCATGTTCAGGTTTTCTATGACGATCTCCCGTAGACTCTGTATAACTGATTCAAACTATGCAAGAGAGTTGATGGATTGTTCGGCCACGGTCCTGACGGATGGATTCACAAAAAAGGTTTTCCACATTTTCTGGCGTTCTGTTGGAGATTGGTCATTCTGAACATTCGTCATCGTGAACAGACACTCTACAGGCCTTGGAGTGTCATTCATAAACCTGTGTTCCATCTAGAGAACATTCACCAAAAGCCCGAAGAAGCAGACTCTCGATATCAGATCTGGCGAGCTTCAAGCAAAGTTTGACGTGGACGCATTTGCTCGAGTTTGTCAGTCGCCGTAAAGATGGCGAGAGCGTTCTTAACACAGGGTCATAAAACCGCGTGTGCATAATTACTACGTGTAGACAACACGACATCAAACTACAAACTGACTTAGTAGGTTTGGGAGTATCAACACATCAAACTACAGGCTGACTTAGTAGGTTTGTGAGTATCAAACACATCAAACTACAGACTGACTTAGTAGGTTTGGGAGTATCAAACACATCAAACTACAGACTGACTTAGTAGGTTTGTGAGTATCAGACACATCAAACTACAGACTGACTTAGTAGGTTTGGGAGTATCAGACCTATCAAACTACAGGCTGACTTAGTAGGTTTGGGAGTATCAAACACATCAAACTACAGGCTGACTTAGTAGGTTTGGGAGTATCAAACATATCAAACTACAGGCTGACTTAGTAGGTTTGGGAGTATCAAACACATCAAACTACAGACTGACTTAGGAGGTTTGGGAGTATCAAACAGACTTAGTAGGTTTGGGAGTATCAAACAGACTTAGTAGGTTTGGGAGTATCAAACAGACTTAGTAGGTTTGTGAGTATCAGACACATCAAACTACAGACTGACTTAGTAGGTTTGTGAGTATCAAACATATCAAACTACAGACTGACTTAGTAGGTTTGGGAGTATCAAACACATCAAACTACAGACTGACTTAGTAGGTTTGGGAGTATCAGACCCATCAAACTGCAGGCTGACTTAGTAGGTTTGGGAGTGTTGACCTTCAATGTCACTCGCGTATTTCTCTAAAGGTCTGTTCTCGGTAGATATAGTCCGAGAACTTACCGATACCACCTCGTATTTATTTAAAATGTGGAATGTCTGAATACAGGTGAATATGTTTACACGTGGTTGCCAGAGTGTGATATGACATCGCACTAAAGCCAGTCCACTAATACAGGATTTTCCTCATTTCAGTTTGGTTAAAGGGAAACATTATTTTTATTTCTTTAATCTCTCTTTGTTTCAGTCATCAAGTATCAGTTTCTTGTTAATCACTTCTGTTATCATGCATTGTTAAATAGTAATGTTAATTGACATTCATTTGATCTTGGCCTTGATAATCTTTAGGTAAAATATGAGCTGGAGAGAACGGTTGGCTTTTTTGGCACTAAATGCCAAACTGGCCTGGCGTATGCGATCATCGGAACATGACGAGGAGAAGCGTGAATTCGCCAAGTATCCGGCGGAAGTAAGTTTGTGTCAGGGTTGCCATCTGTGAATGGTCTCTGTTGTATCATATTTATTTCTCTTCACAGTTGGCTTTACTAACAAACTTGCCTCCCTTGTGCACTGAAAGCTTAAATAAGGCCCGCTTACGAACGTAGGTATAGTGCAGTTCATACTGAACTAACTCTCATAAAAGAAGCAGAGAGATAGAGACCTGATGCGTAAAATTCGTATAAAAATAAATCTACAGGTTTTACTGAATTTTAGTTATAAGGTTATTCATAAATGCATGAACCATTAAAAAAAAAACTGGCAACAAATAAACTACGTAACAAATACATTTTTTTTAGATTGAATTACAGATAATCTCACCACGTTTTTTTTATTTTTACATATTTCAAAACTGCACAATACGTCCACCTGTGGTTATGCGGCAGACATCTGTAGGATAATCCATTTAATCCCACACGCGTGTCACCATATCATTGTCACAGCATCGGGGACACGGTTGCCAAGTTCCTGGATATTAGCCGGGAGTAGTGGGGCAAAGACGGTGTCCTTCACAAACCCTCACAAGAAAAAATCGCAAGGGGTTAAATCAGGGAACCGGGGTTGCCACCCCATTAACGCGTCCTCTTGTCGCCCTCTGCGCCCTACCCATCTTTGTGAGGAATTTTGACTGAGATACCCTCGGACGTCTCTGTGGTAGTGAGCCTACCAGCCGTCTTGTTGAAAGATGTACCCATTAAAGTCTTCATTCAACTGGGACGTCAGCCAGTTTTCCAACATGTCCAAGTAAATCATCAGGGACTGGCTAGCGTAGTGATTAGAGCAGTAGTCTAGCAAACGAACTGTCGACGGTTCGAATCCCCAGCTGAGCGGGATTTTTTTTTCCGACCAGTACGGCCCCGAGGTCGACCTAACCTGGTAAAATGGGTACAAGAGAAAATCTGGGAAGGAAAGGCAGCGAGGAAAGGAACTGGCCTACCCTACCTCATACCCTGATGGCCCAGGATAATGAGGTCTCTAACGCTTCACCCCCTACGGCATTTGCTATGGGAATATCTTTACCTTTACCACGTAAATTTTGGGCACTTCAAATAAAAATGGTCCATACACCTCTTTGGAAATAACACAGAAGACGTTCACCTTATGTGAGTCTCAGGCATGTTCTCTGACTAGGCAAGGGTTTTCAGTCCCGCAGACGAGCACATTGAGCCGATTCAGCTGTCCGGGCAGATAGAAACTAGCTTCGTCACTAAAGATGAGCGAGTCTGCGAAGCCGTCAATTTCAAAACTCTCTTGCATTCAGTGCAGAAATTCAGGCGCACATCTTTGTCATTTTCGCTGAGATACTGACACAGCTGTAGCTTGTAAGGCTTACACTTTAATCTCTTACGAAAAATTCTCCATACTGTTGATTACCAGACTCCTAGCCGTAAACTTGCACGTGCAGTGGGCTTGCTGGAGCTTCGCTGGTAAGCTTCTCTGACATGATTCACAATTTCTTCACTTGGTCCTGGACGTCCCTGCCGAGGAGCTGTGCACAGACAGCCTTCATCCCAGAATTTTGCATACTACTTCTTGATACTTTTGAAAACAGGTGCTGCCTACTGGAATTCAGCTCGAAATCGTCGCTGCACAGTCATAATGGACGATGTTCTTGCGTATTCCAAAACACAAAATGACTGCTCACGTTTACTGAACGCCATATTTGTTACTGCTGCCTCCTAGCGGCAAACCACGGGAGCTTTGCTCGCAGGCTTGATTAAAAAAAAAACTTTAAAAGTTTATTTCTCTCTTGGCGTAATAACAATTCATTGTGTAGTTTCTTTTGTTGCGAAGTTTTGAAATGTTTAACTGCCGTATGAATAACCCTATATACAAGTGTGTGTGTGTATATATATATATATACACACACACTACTGGACAAAAATTAAGGGCCGGTTTTTTTCAATTCTTACAAAAAACAGAATCAACATCAACTGATTAACAAACAAGCCATTAGTACCAAAGAAAATAGGATTTAAAACTGAACAAATTCAATCATTTCATTTGCAAATCAGAATAGGAATACACATACAGCAATCTGGCGAAATCACTCACTCCTCGTCCAAAAATTTCACGAGAGCGGTCTTCAAACAACAAACATGTCAGTATCGCGTGTGGCACACTGTTCGCTGCCAGATATTCGACGCACCGTTGCCTCATCGAGTTAACCAGGGTTGTTGGGACATTCTGTGGAATGGCCTGCCACTCTTGTTAAAGGAAAAGGGTCATCAACAGGTGGAGGATGATTTGTCGAAACCCGTCTGCCTAGGACAACCTAAATGTGCTCAATGTGCGACAGATCGGGCGACCGAGTTGGCCAATCGATTTTAATGATCCTTTGCTATTGAAGAAAATCTTCTACGACACGACCCCGAGGTGGTCTTGCGTTATCGTCTTGTAGGATTGCCCCTGCACCCATGGCTTGCAAGGTAGGCTGGACAACGGGTTGGAGAATTTCATTCAGGTATCGCTGGGCGGTGAGGGCGCCATGAATGACATGGAGGAGAGTCCTGCCGTGTCTGCTGGTGCCACCCCAGACCATGATTGATCCCCCTCCGTAACGATCCACCTCTTGGATAGTGGCGTCATGGAACCGTTCCCCTGGCCTTCTCCAAACATGGATTCTACCATCATTGAAGGACATACTGAAGCGGGATTGGTCCGTGAAAAAAATCCCCCCCCCCCCCCCCACTGGCACCTCGTCCAACGGATGTGCTGCCGGCACCAGGCAACTCTAGCTCTGCGGTGAACTGGAGTATGAGGTATTATTATTGCTGGTCGTCGTGAAGCCAGCCCAGATTCTCTTAAACGCCTGCGAATTGTTCTGCCGCTAACATTGACGTTTGCGGTATTCATTAGCTGGTTTCTGAGAGTGGAAGACGTTACTGTCCGGTTGCGAAGTGCTGACAGCTGCAGGTATCTGTAACCTTGTCTACTGTTGCAACGAGGTCGGCCTGAACGATGCCTGTCTTCTGCTCCTCCGGTTGCGCGAAATCGCTCCAAATGCCTTTGGATGGTAGAATGGGACATCCCCCAACGCTGTGCAACTTCACGGCCAGATAAACCGCTTTCAACCAAGGCTATGACCCGATGACGCTCAAAGCTGCTAAAACGCCTTCGCGGTGGCATGGTGTTTTTCAAATGACAAAAATACCCCTAAACCCGCATTAATAAAAATGATTGGAAAGTGAGAAGTGTTCACTAAGGAAACCTTTTGCACGTGCAGCACAAATCAGCACCATTTAATTACCTGCTAGGTCATGCTGACACCTTTAAAAATTCCCTAAAATTTTGTCTAGGACGATGCTACTGCACGTGATTTTTACACTTTTTGTGATGAATAGTTGGTGTTGTTTATGCCCCGGCTGCATAGAGGACTGCCTGAGAATGCAGTTTAATCAAGATTCTACAATAAATGTTTTTACAGTTTTAATACGGCAATCAAAATAAACATATGCTTGAAATTAATGACCGGCCCTTAACTTTTGTCATATATATATATATATATATATATAACGAGAGAGAGAGAGAGAGAGAGAGAGAGAGAGAGAGAGAGAGAATCGTGATCACGAACTACTGGCTGACAAATGAGTAAATCATTGGAGGCAACAGAGATGTGGTTCCTGAGAAGAATGATGAGGATCCAATGGACAGCTAAGATAAGTAATGAGCAGTGTCTGAGACAAGATAATGAAAAATGCAGTATAATAACAAAGATAAGGGAAAGGTAATCATCATTCTTGGGGCATGTGATGAGAGACTAGAAAACATCGTAACAATGGGCAAAATTTAAGGCTGGAGAGGCAGAGGAAGACCGAGGGAGCATTTGTTAGAGGGCATAATATTGTGGCAAGGAGGGAAATCAGGAGAGAGAGAGAGAGAGAGAGAGTGAGAGAGAGAAATGGAGAGAGAGACAGCTTCTGCTTGGTCCCGAGCAACCCAAGATAAATAAAAGAAAACAAGAAATTGTTCGTAACTTGTGAAAGTGCTGCCATGTTCTGTAGATATTGGATTTTTAAGAATATATATATATATATAATATCCAATATCTACAGAACATGGCAGCACTTTCACAAGTTACGAACAATTTCTTGTTTTCTTTTATTTATCTTGGGTTGCTCGGGGGCAAGCAGAAGCTCTCTCTCTCTCTCTCTCTCTCTCTCTCTCTCCATTTCTCTCTCATTCTCCTCCTCCACAAATTTCGGGCCTTGACATTAACTCTTGCTGATTTCCCTCCTTGCCACAATATCATGCCCTCTAACAAATGCTCCCTCGGTCTTCCTCTGCCTCTCCAGCCTTAAATTTTGCCCATTGTTACGATGAATAGATATTGGATATTTGTGAATCCCATGTTCTGTAGATATTGGATATTTAAGAATCCCATTTTCTGTTAGATATTTGGTATCTATGAATCCTATGTTTTGTAGATATTGGATATTTATGAATCCCATGTTCTGTAGATATTGGTGTGATATAGTTGGCAGTGATATAGGTGTGTGGAGTAACACTGATTCTACACCAGTTCTTGAACATTTTCTAGGAAATCCTGGTGTTTCAGTGAACGTAAACAAACCAGACAGCATAGAGGAAATTTCCAGTATGATGTTTGGGAATGATTTTTTTGAACTGTTGGCTCATCATGAAAATTTATACCGTGCACAGACCCAACATATGCACAAACCTACTACCTTTTTGTCTGAAAACATAACACCTGCAGACATGAAAAAATTCCTTGGTTTAATCATTTTGATGGGCCAGACTATGAAGCCACACTGGAGAGAGTACTGGTCAACAGACCCTCTTCTGGAAACTCCAATATTTTCCAAAACAATGAGCAGAGGTAAATTTGAGCATCTTCTGACCTTTCTGCATTTCTCTGATAACTCTCAGATACTTCCAGAAACAGGCAGAATTGGCAAAATAAAACCTCTGCTGGATTATTTTTTGCCTAAGTTTCAGGAGCTGTATAAACCAAAACAGCAGCTTTCGCTGACGAAGGAATGATTCCTTGGAGAGGAAGACTGAAATTTAGGACATATAATCCTTCAAAGTTAACAAAGTATGGGATCCTTGTGAGACTGGTGTGTGAGAGTGACACAGGCTACATACTAAACATGGAAATATATACAGGAGAAGGAAAGAAGCTACAAGAAACAGTCCTATCTGTTCTGAGCCCCTATCTTGGAATGTGGCATCATGTATACCAAGACAACTATTACAACAGTGTGTCAATGGCTGAAGTTCTACTGCAGAACAAAACCAGAGTCTGTGGAACAATTAGAGAAAACAGAGGACTGCCAAAAAGTTTGAAAGCTGCTTCCAAACAAATAAAAGAAAAGTGAAAGCACATTTTGTCGGAAAGACCAAACACTGCTTCAGGTCTGGAAAGACAAAAGAGTTGTTCGCATGATATCAACAATGCACAATTCAAGAATAGTTGCTACTGGGAAGACAGATAGAAAAACTGGACAGCCACTGATGAAACCAATTTGCATTGTTGATTACAACAAGCACATGAAGGGAGTAGACAGGGCTGATCAGTATCTTTCGTACTACAACATCTTGAGGAAGACGGTGAAATGGAACAAAAAAGTAGGATTCTATCTCATCAATTGTGCATTGTTTAACTCATACATAATCTACAGAGCCTTAAATAAGAACAAGAAGACCTATAAGCAGTATCTGGTTGAAGTGGCAAGAGTCTGGCTCTCTGAAACCACTTCTACTGCTCAAGAAATCTTGGAAGCAGGTGTTGAGAATGAACCCCCTACCAAACAGCTCAAAAGGGCTCCAAGCAAGGATCCTCCAGGAAGATTATCTGGAATAGTAAAGGATCATGTCCTGGTGAAGCTTGAGGGTCAAGGCACTAAAAAACCACCATCTAGGAAGTGCAGAGTGTGCTCAGTCAATGGGAAAAGGAGTGAAACAAGATTTATTTGTAAAAGTTGTCAAGTTCCACTGCATCCAGATAATTGTTTCACAAGATATCACACACTCAAGAAGTACTAGAGGGTCTTGGGAGTCTGTCTACCAAGTTGGATTACATTCCCTAAAGGGTGAGTAGAGATATGCATGTTTTTCTAAGTTCACTCAAAAAAGTTCATTTTTCAGAAAAATGGCTGGGAACTGGGGGTTTATCAGGGTAAATAACTGTGGTCAGCAAAGTGTTAAGTTCAGCAGAATCAAAAATTGGCAAGTTTGTGTGTGACGCCCAGCAGTGATCCTTGTCAAAGTTTGCCAGGTTGTAATGACGCAGCGGTTGGTTGTCAGGAGCTCTGCGGGAAGACGGGTTAAACGTTTTTAGTCCTCTATCTGTGATAACTGGTCCCTTCTTTGCACTCTGAACGCATTTCTTACATCAAACTTGGCTACAAATGAAGTTGCTATATCTCGTGTGTGTAAGAGATTTAGGAGTTAGGGATTTAATTCCGACTTTAATCCCAGCTTTAAATTTAACTTTAATCCTAACCTTTACCCCCAATCATAATTTTATTCTAACATTGACCCTAATCAAACTTTTACTCCCAAACTTTAATGCTTTAAGGAGAGAAGGTATGATTTAAAAGCGTTAAAGTTCTTTACTTTTTGTCCCTTTAGGACAACGGCCACGAGTCATACCCCATGAAGAACGGAATATTCTCGCATCTCTCATCCTCCGAGGACGAGAACTTGGGCAAATGCCCGAGCCAGAACGGCTGGAACCCCCTGCAGGATGACGTCATTTTGGAGGAAGCGGAAATCGGCGGCGACCCACGTGACAAAATCACAGAGTGGCAGGCGGGCTGGAACGTCACAAACGCCATTCAGGTGAGGCTGGGCTTTCTATCTCCAGCGTCTGCTCTCTGAGGCTGTCTTCAGAATGGGGGATGTAACATCTTTATATTCCCTTGACCTCCCTCAAAACAGGGATTGTAACATCTTTATATTCCCTTGACCTCCCTCATAACAGGGATTGTAACATCTTTATATTCCCTTGACCTCCCTCAAAACAGGGATTGAAACATCTTTATATTCCCTTGACCTCCCTCAAAACAGGGATTGTAACATCTTTATATTCCCTTGACCTCCCTCAAAACAGGGATTGTAACATCTTTATATTCCCTTGACCTCCCTCAAAACAGAGATTGTAACATCTTTATATTCCATTGACCTCCCTCAAAACAGGGATTGTAACATCTTTATATCCCCTTGACCTCCCTCAAAACAGAGATTGTAACATCTTTATATTCCATTGACCTCCCTCAAAAGAGGGATTGTAACATCGTTATATTCCCTTGACCTCCCTCAGAACAAGGATTGTAACATCTTTATATTCCCTTGACCTCCCTCAAAACAGGGATTGTAACATCTTTATATTCCCTTGACCTCCCTCAAAACAGGGATTGTAACATCTTTATATTCCCTTGACCTCCCTCAAAACAGGAATTGTAACATCTTTATATTCCCTTGACCTCCCTCAAAACAGGGATTGTAACATCTTTATATTCCCTTGACCTCCCTCAAAACAGGAATTGTAACATCTTTATATTCCATTGACCTCCCTCAAAACAGGGATTGTAACATCTTTATATTCCCTTGATCTCCCTCAAAACAGGGATTCATTCTATAGACCAGTTTGTTAACGTGAAAACAAAGTTCCAGTGTTGTATCCAACCCTCCCCCTTCCCATGGTATATGAAGCTTATTGTTCAAAAATAACATTTTAACTGGATTTTGTTACCATGGGGCGCAGTGGCTCCCTTAGTTGTTGTACTCCAGACAGATCCATAGACTGCTCTGTCTCCTCCTTGAAAGGAAGATCTGAGCGTGGTGTACAAACTCTGTAGCACTAGAGAAAATCTTAACGAAATGGAATGGTGACATGGGGCAGAACTCGCTATCTTCATCCAAAAGTCCATCAAGCTCACAGATTCCGTGGTCAGGTGTTATCACTTCTTCTTCTTCTCTAAGTTACGGTTCTAGTGTTTTATATATCATTTCTTCTTCTTCTCTAAGTTACGGTTCTAGTGTTTTATATATCTCTTCTTCTTCTCCTCTAAGTTACGGTTCTAGTGTTTTCTGTATCACTTCTTTTTCTTCTCTAAGTTACGGTTCTAGTGTTTTATATATCATTTCTTCTTCTTCTTCTCTAAGTTACGGTTCTAGTGTTTTATATATCTCTTCTTCTTCTTCTCTAAGTTACGGTTCTAGTGTTTTCTGTATCACTTCTTCTTCTTCTCTAAGTTACGGTTCTAGTGTTTTATATATCATTTCTTCTTCTTCTCTAAGTTACGGTTCTAGTGTTTTATATATCATTTCTTCTTCTTCTCTAAGTTACGGTTCTAGTGTTTTATATATCATTTCTTCTTCTTCTCTAAGTTACGGTTCTAGTGTTTTCTGTATCACTTCTTCTCTAAGTTACGGTTCTAGTGTTTTCTATATCATTTCTTCTTCTCTAAGTTACGGTTCTAGTGTTTTCTATATCATTTCTTCTTCTCTAAGTTACGGTTCTAGTGTTTTATATATCTCTTCTTCTTCTTCTCTAAGTTACGGTTCTAGTGTTTTCTGTATCACTTCTTCTTCTTCTCTAAGTTACGGTTCTAGTGTTTTATATATCATTTCTTCTTCTTCTCTAAGTTACGGTTCTAGTGTTTTATATATCTCTTCTTCTTCTTCTCTAAGTTACGGTTCTAGTGTTTTCTGTATCACTTCTTCTCTAAGTTACGGTTCTAGTGTTTTATATCATTTCTTCTTCTCTAAGTTACGGTTCTAGTGTTTTATATATCATTCTTCTTCTCTAAGTTACGGTTCTAGTGTATTCTATATCATTTCTTCTTCTTCTCTAAGTTACGGTTCTAGTGTTTTCTATATCATTTCTAAGTTACGGTTCTAGTGTTTTCTATATCATTTCTTCTTCTCTAAGTTACGGTTCTAGTGTATTCTATATCATTTCTTCTTCTCTAAGTTACGGTTCTAGTGTATTCTATATCATTTCTTCTTCTCTAAGTTACGGTTCTAGTGTATTCTATATCATTTCTTCTTCTCTAAGTTACAGTTCTAGTGTATTCTATATCATTTCTTCTTCTCAAAGTTACGGTTCTAGTGTATTCTATATCATTTCTTCTTCTCTAAGTTACGGTTCTAGTGTATTCTATATCATTTCTAAGTTACGGTTCTAGTATTTTCTATATCATTTCTAAGTTACGGTTCTAGTATTTTCTATATCACTTCCTCTTCTCTAAATTACGGTTCTAGTGTTTTCTACACCATTTCTTCTCTAAGTTGCATAAAAGATATGACAAAACAAAGCTTGTCTTCTCAAATAACTGTTTGGAAACACAGAAATCACGTGGTAGAAGAAAACGTGTTTGATTGGCCTGTAAAAAAAATTGTGGAGAAAGAACTTTAAACGTGAGGGGGGAAAAATGACAGAACGACGAGTCGAACCTGGGACTTCTGTAGTTTGAGCTACAGTCTGGCCGGAACAGAGCAAGGCTTTATCAACACTGCCACTTAGGAGAGCAGCAACACTGCAAAAAAAAAAAAAGAAAAGAAGAGAGCCATGCATGATATTGGTGGAGGGGGTAAATGAGATAACAGAGGGACAAAAAAAAAGCGAAAACAATAGAAATATGTTAACCTTCTGTAAACTTAGAGGTAACTCTGTATATCAAAGATATTATTGTTTTATCTCTAGTATTAAATGTGAAGCTATCAAGTAGAACACAACGGGCCGAAGAAAAAGAGGCAGACCGCGTGAAACATTGAAGAGGACATTGTTAAGAGAGGCCAAATTAACAGGCATAAAAATCCTTTGATGAGGTTGAAAGACTCGCCGAAGACAGGAAAAATTGGCGAACTACTTTGCGAGCCCTATGTGACGTTTAACGGCACGGGAAGGATATAAGATATAAGATAAGATATAAGATTAAACGTCATGAGAATGTAGAGAAGATCATCTTGGAAGGATCCAGAATGTGAAAGAGGAAGATCAAGGCGAAGATGGCGGCAAGACATGGTTAATAATCTGCAAATGGACGCATCAGCAGCAGGCCATCTTGCTTACAAATGAGAGGCCTACAGGAGAGCTGTTAAGGAGGCAAAGTTCCGCAAGGGACATGCAAATTTGGAGTTGTCTGTGCTTGGTCGATGTATCTGTTGACAGGTGGCTCGTGTGAGCTTTTCATCGGCCAAAAGAAGACCATATCTAACGGATCACCCCGGCGAGGGCCTGTATTTCACTATAGTGAGGTCCCTTAGCCGCAGGACGTGGCCTGTTGGAATTCTTTTCTATTTCATAAGCCTGCATCACAGACGGGGCCCACCGAACAGCACAAGCACAATATTAGGGCCCTTACATATGTGTGTATATATATAGTCCAAAAAAAAGAAACGTATAACTACTGATGACCCAATTTTAGCGATAACTTTGACATTCTACAGCTTTTTTTAATTTAATGAATAAAATTTTCATATTGCACACAATAATACCTAAGTGTTTAAACACTCACTTGACAGTTTCTTGCATCTGTGTGATGAGAATTTGTTAGTTCCAGGGGTTCTCAAGTTGCTATAGTGTGTAGCCTCCGCTTGCATCGATCAGCGACTGGCATCTCCTGGGCATAGATGCGATCAGATATCTGATGTGCGCCTTTGAGATGGCTGCCCACTCTTCCTAGAATGCCTGCCACAGATCACGACGATTGACTGGAGAAATGTTTCCGTGACAAACACGTCGTTGCAGCTCATCCCATAGGTGCTCGATCAGATTCATGTCTGGAGACAGGGATGGCCAGGGAAGGGTGAGAATGCTGTTGGCAGTCAAGAACTGTGTGGTGAATCATGTAGAATGGGGTCTGGTGTTGTCCTGTTGAAACACAGACCCTTGCGCAGCCAAAAATGGAAGGACATGGGGTCGAAGAGTTTCATTGACATATCGTTGCGCAATCAAGCCTCCTTCAATCTGTACCAATGGACTCCTTCCGTTGAAATTTATCATTCTCGATACCATTACACCTCCACCACCGTGCGGCGGAGCTTCATCAACGCAATTTTGTGCAAAACGTTCATTTGGCCTACCGTAAACCCTTCTCCGCACATCATGGCGGTGCAACAAAAAGAAAGATTCATCACTAAACCAGACACATCTCCATTGATTTTGTCAGTTGTCCAAGGCCGATGCTGGCTGGCCCAAACAAGTCCATTTTGGCGATGACGTCTCGTTAAGACAGGACCTCGGTGATCTACATTATTTATTAGCTTTGTGTCCAGCTTCATGCAGTCATTTCCGGACAGTTTGATCAGACACACGACGACCTGTAAGCAATGACTGGACACTTGAGGAAGCTGTTGTAAACTAATTTCTGAGGTGATGAACCAGAATAAAGCGATCAACACTGCCACTTAGGAGAGCAGCAACACTGCAAAAAAAAAAAAGAAAAGAAGAGAGCCATGCATGATATTGGTGGAGGGGGTAAATGAGATAACAGAGGGACAAAAAAAAAGCGAAAACAATAGAAATATGTTAACCTTCTGTAAACTTAGAGGTAACTCTGTATATCAAAGATATTATTGTTTTATCTCTAGTATTAAATGTGAAGCTATCAAGTAGAACACAACGGGCCGAAGAAAAAGAGGCAGACCGCGTGAAACATTGAAGAGGACATTGTTAAGAGAGGCCAAATTAACAGGCATAAAAATCCTTTGATGAGGTTGAAAGACTCGCCGAAGACAGGAAAAATTGGCGAACTACTTTGCGAGCCCTATGTGACGTTTAACGGCACGGGAAGGATATAAGATATAAGATAAGATATAAGATTAAACGTCATGAGAATGTAGAGAAGATCATCTTGGAAGGATCCAGAATGTGAAAGAGGAAGATCAAGGCGAAGATGGCGGCAAGACATGGTTAATAATCTGCAAATGGACGCATCAGCAGCAGGCCATCTTGCTTACAAATGAGAGGCCTACAGGAGAGCTGTTAAGGAGGCAAAGTTCCGCAAGGGACATGCAAATTTGGAGTTGTCTGTGCTTGGTCGATGTATCTGTTGACAGGTGGCTCGTGTGAGCTTTTCATCGGCCAAAAGAAGACCATATCTAACGGATCACCCCGGCGAGGGCCTGTATTTCACTATAGTGAGGTCCCTTAGCCGCAGGACGTGGCCTGTTGGAATTCTTTTCTATTTCATAAGCCTGCATCACAGACGGGGCCCACCGAACAGCACAAGCACAATATTAGGGCCCTTACATATGTGTGTATATATATAGTCCAAAAAAAAGAAACGTATAACTACTGATGACCCAATTTTAGCGATAACTTTGACATTCTACAGCTTTTTTTAATTTAATGAATAAAATTTTCATATTGCACACAATAATACCTAAGTGTTTAAACACTCACTTGACAGTTTCTTGCATCTGTGTGATGAGAATTTGTTAGTTCCAGGGGTTCTCAAGTTGCTATAGTGTGTAGCCTCCGCTTGCATCGATCAGCGACTGGCATCTCCTGGGCATAGATGCGATCAGATATCTGATGTGCGCCTTTGAGATGGCTGCCCACTCTTCCTAGAATGCCTGCCACAGATCACGACGATTGACTGGAGAAATGTTTCCGTGACAAACACGTCGTTGCAGCTCATCCCATAGGTGCTCGATCAGATTCATGTCTGGAGACAGGGATGGCCAGGGAAGGGTGAGAATGCTGTTGGCAGTCAAGAACTGTGTGGTGAATCATGTAGAATGGGGTCTGGTGTTGTCCTGTTGAAACACAGACCCTTGCGCAGCCAAAAATGGAAGGACATGGGGTCGAAGAGTTTCATTGACATATCGTTGCGCAATCAAGCCTCCTTCAATCTGTACCAATGGACTCCTTCCGTTGAAATTTATCATTCTCGATACCATTACACCTCCACCACCGTGCGGCGGAGCTTCATCAACGCAATTTTGTGCAAAACGTTCATTTGGCCTACCGTAAACCCTTCTCCGCACATCATGGCGGTGCAACAAAAAGAAAGATTCATCACTAAACCAGACACATCTCCATTGATTTTGTCAGTTGTCCAAGGCCGATGCTGGCTGGCCCAAACAAGTCCATTTTGGCGATGACGTCTCGTTAAGACAGGACCTCGGTGATCTACATTATTTATTAGCTTTGTGTCCAGCTTCATGCAGTCATTTCCGGACAGTTTGATCAGACACACGACGACCTGTAAGCAATGACTGGACACTTGAGGAAGCTGTTGTAAACTAATTTCTGAGGTGATGAACCAGAATAAAGCGATCATCAGCTGCTGTTGTCACCCTGGGTCGTCCACTGCGGTGCTGGTCTTCAGCTGAGCCAGTGGCTTGGAAACGGTGCGAAAGTCGACTGATGGTACTCTGCTGCACGTTTAAATGCCTGACAACCTGACTTTGACTTTTGCCTGCTTGCAGGCGACCAATAGCAATGTTTCATAAATTTTGCGACAGACGCGCTATAATTGTCTGCTTGAAAATTAACTGAATTTTTTTTTGTGTATCCTCATCCGTTTATAGGGTTTCATTTGCATGGGAAGTGAGTTGTGCTCACCACAAAAATCACGACTTTTCTATAAACACAACGTGAATTATGGTAAAAATAAATGCGTGATTAGCAAGGCCAGCTACTGCTTCTGATTATACACGAGAATAGCAAAATTGACGCTAAATCATGGACCCGATATCTTGGTGAGAATTTTTGGTTTCGTTTGAGAGACCCGGGAAAAAATGTTTGTCATAACATGTAAGATATGCCTTTCTTTTTTTTTTTTTTGGACAAGCTCTCTCCCCACTTGTTCTAGATTTTGCTTGTGGTAATAGTGCTACATAAAACTGATTTTTCATGTTTCGTAAACACAGATGATAGTTTACACATCCGTTCTAGTTACCGCAGACAGTTGTTGTCGGACAGTTATCGCCGGACAGTTGTTGTCGGACAGTTACCGCTGGACAGTTGTTGTCGGACAGTTACCGCCGGACAGTTTTTGGCGAACTATTTTGCGAGCCCTATGTGACGTTTAACGGCACGGGAAGGATATAAGATATAAGATAAGATATAAGATTAAACGTCATGAGAATGTAGAGAAGATCATCTTGGAAGGATCCAGAATGTGAAAGAGGAAGATCAAGGCGAAGATGGCGGCAAGACATGGTTAATAATCTGCAAATGGACGCATCAGCAGCAGGCCATCTTGCTTACAAATGAGAGGCCTACAGGAGAGCTGTTAAGGAGGCAAAGTTCCGCAAGGGACATGCAAATTTGGAGTTGTCTGTGCTTGGTCGATGTATCTGTTGACAGGTGGCTCGTGTGAGCTTTTCATCGGCCAAAAGAAGACCATATCTGACGGATCACCCCGGCGAGGGCCTGTATTTCACTTTAGTGAGGTCCCGTAGCCGCAGGACGTGGCCTGTTGGAATTCTTTTTTATTTCATAAGCCTGTATCACAGACGGGGCCCACCGAACAGCACAAGCACAATGTTAGGGCCCTTACATATGTGTGTGTATATATATATATAGTCCAAAAAAAAAAAGAAACGTATAACTACTGATGACCCAATTTTAGCGATAACTTTGGTATTCTACAGCTTTTTTAATTTAATGAATAAAATTTTCATATTGCACACAATAATACCTAAGTGTTTAAACACTCACTTGACAGTTTCTTGCATCTGTGTGATGAGAATTTGTTAGTTCCAGGGGTTCTCAAGTTGTTATAGTGTGTAGCCTCCGCTTGCATCGATCAGCGACTGGCATCTCCTGGGCATAGATGCGATCAGATATCTGATGTGCGCCTTTGAGATGGCTGCCCACTCTTCCTAGAGTGCCTGCCACAGATCACGACGATTGACTGGAGAAATGTTTCCGCGACAAACACGTCGTTGCAGCTCATCCCATAGGTGCTCGATCAGATTCATGTCTGGAGACAGGGATGGCCAGGGAAGGGTGAGAATGCTGTTGGCAGTCAAGAACTGTGTGGTGAACCATGTAGATTGGGTCTGGTGTTGTCCTGTTGAAACACAGACCCTTGCTCAGCCAAAAATGGAAGGACATGGGGTCGAAGAGTTTCATTGACATATCGTTGCGCATTCAAGCCTCCTTCAATCTGTACCAATGGACTCCTTCCGTTGAAATTTATCATTCTCGGTACCATTACACCTCCACCACCGTGCGGCGGAGCTTCATCAACTCAATTTTGTGCAAAACGTTCATTTGGCCTACCGTAAACCCTTCTCCGCACATCATGGCGGTGCAACAAAAAGAAAGATTCATCACTAAACCAGACACATCTCCACTGATTTTGTCAGTTGTCCAGGGCCGATGCTGGCTGGCCCAAACAAGTCCATTTTGGCGATGACGTCTCGTTAAGACAGGACCTCGGTGATCTACATTATTTATTAGCTTTGTGTCCAGCTTCATGCAGTCATTTCCGGACAGTTTGATCAGACACACGACGACCTGTAAGCAATGACTGGACACTTGAGGAAGCTGTTGTAAACTAATTTCTGAGATGATGAACCAGAATAAAGCGATCATCAGCTGCTGTTGTTACTCTTGGTCGTCCACTGCGGTGCTGGTCTTCAGCTGAGCCAGTGGCTTGGAAACGGTGCGAAAGTCGACTGATGGTACTCTGCTGCACGTTTAAATGCCTGACAACCTGACTTTGACTTTTGCCTTCTTGCAGGCGACCAATAGCAATGTTTCATAAATTTTGCGACAGACGCGCTATAATTGTCTGCTTGAAAATTAACTGAATTTTTTTGTTGTGTATCCTCATCCGTTTATAGGGTTTAATTTGCATGGGAAGTGAGTTGTGCTCACCACAAAAATCACGACTTTTCTATAAACACAACGTGAATTATGGTAAAAATAAATGCGTGATTAGCAAGGCCAGCTACTGCTTCTGATTATACACGAGAATAGCAAAATTGACGCTAAATCATGGACCCGATATCTTGGTGAGAATTTTTGGTTTCGTTTGAGAGACCCGGGAAAAAATGTTTGTCATAACATGTAAGATATGCCTTTCTTTTTTTTTTTTTGGACAATATATATATATCTTGCTTACAAATGAGAGGCCTACAGGAGAGCTGTTAAGGAGGCAAAGTTCCGCAAGGGACATGCAAATTTGGAGTTGTCTGTGCTTGGTCGATGTATCTGTTGACAGGTGGCTCGTGTGAGCTTTTCATCGGCCAAAAGAAGACCATATCTGACGGATCACCCCGGCGAGGGCCTGTATTTCACTTTAGTGAGGTCCCGTAGCCGCAGGACGTGGCCTGTTGGAATTCTTTTTTATTTCATAAGCCTGTATCACAGACGGGGCCCACCGAACAGCACAAGCACAATGTTAGGGCCCTTACATATGTGTGTGTATATATATATATAGTCCAAAAAAAAAAAGAAACGTATAACTACTGATGACCCAATTTTAGCGATAACTTTGGTATTCTACAGCTTTTTTAATTTAATGAATAAAATTTTCATATTGCACACAATAATACCTAAGTGTTTAAACACTCACTTGACAGTTTCTTGCATCTGTGTGATGAGAATTTGTTAGTTCCAGGGGTTCTCAAGTTGTTATAGTGTGTAGCCTCCGCTTGCATCGATCAGCGACTGGCATCTCCTGGGCATAGATGCGATCAGATATCTGATGTGCGCCTTTGAGATGGCTGCCCACTCTTCCTAGAGTGCCTGCCACAGATCACGACGATTGACTGGAGAAATGTTTCCGCGACAAACACGTCGTTGCAGCTCATCCCATAGGTGCTCGATCAGATTCATGTCTGGAGACAGGGATGGCCAGGGAAGGGTGAGAATGCTGTTGGCAGTCAAGAACTGTGTGGTGAACCATGTAGATTGGGTCTGGTGTTGTCCTGTTGAAACACAGACCCTTGCTCAGCCAAAAATGGAAGGACATGGGGTCGAAGAGTTTCATTGACATATCGTTGCGCATTCAAGCCTCCTTCAATCTGTACCAATGGACTCCTTCCGTTGAAATTTATCATTCTCGGTACCATTACACCTCCACCACCGTGCGGCGGAGCTTCATCAACTCAATTTTGTGCAAAACGTTCATTTGGCCTACCGTAAACCCTTCTCCGCACATCATGGCGGTGCAACAAAAAGAAAGATTCATCACTAAACCAGACACATCTCCACTGATTTTGTCAGTTGTCCAGGGCCGATGCTGGCTGGCCCAAACAAGTCCATTTTGGCGATGACGTCTCGTTAAGACAGGACCTCGGTGATCTACATTATTTATTAGCTTTGTGTCCAGCTTCATGCAGTCATTTCCGGACAGTTTGATCAGACACACGACGACCTGTAAGCAATGACTGGACACTTGAGGAAGCTGTTGTAAACTAATTTCTGAGATGATGAACCAGAATAAAGCGATCATCAGCTGCTGTTGTTACTCTTGGTCGTCCACTGCGGTGCTGGTCTTCAGCTGAGCCAGTGGCTTGGAAACGGTGCGAAAGTCGACTGATGGTACTCTGCTGCACGTTTAAATGCCTGACAACCTGACTTTGACTTTTGCCTTCTTGCAGGCGACCAATAGCAATGTTTCATAAATTTTGCTACAGACGCGCCATAATTGTCTGCTTGAAAATTAACTGAATTTTTTTGTTGTGTATCCTCATCCGTTTATAGGGTTTAATTTGCATGGGAAGTGAGTTGTGCTCACCACAAAAATCACGACTTTTCTATAAACACAACGTGAATTATGGTAAAAATAAATGCGTGATTAGCAAGGGCAGCTACTGCTTTCTGATTATACACGAGAACAGCAAAATTGACGCTAAATCATGGACCCGATATCTTGGTGAGAATTTTTGGTTTCGTTTGAGAGACCCGGGAAAAAATGTTTGTCATAACATGTAAGATATGCCTTTCTTTTTTTTGGACAATATATATATATAGCTCTCTCCCCACTTGTTCTAGATTTTGCTTGTGGTAATAGTGCTACATAAAACTGATTTTTCATGTTTCGTAAACACAGATAATAGTTTACACATCCGTTCTAGTTACCGCAGACAGTTGTTGTCGGACAGTTACCGCCGGACAGTTGTTGCCGGACAGTTGTTGCCGGACAGTTGTTGCCGGCACAGTTACCGCCGGACAGTTACCGCCGGACAGTTGTTGCCGGACAGTTACCGCCGGACAGTTGTTGCCGGACATCTACCGCCGGACAGTTGTTGCCGGACAGTTACCGCCGGACAGTTACCGCCGGACAGTTGTTGCTGGACAGTTGTTGCCGGACAGTTACCGCCGGACAGTTGTTGCCGGACAGCTACCGCCGGACAATTACTGCCGGATAGTTGTTGTCGGACAATTACCGCCGGACAGTTATCACCGGATAGTTGTTGTAGGACAGTTATCACCTGATAGTTGTTGTCGGACAGTTATCACCTGATAGTTGTTGTCGGACAGTTATCACCTGATAGTTGTTGTCGGACAGTTATCACCTGATAGTTGTTGTCGGACAGTTATCACCGGATAGTTGTTGTCAGACAAGACAGGTGCTGCATGAGAACTGCTGCAAGCACAAAGGAGGAATAATTAATTTCACTTCCATAGAACACCAAGAAACTCATTTCGTGGCGAAGATTCCAACAAATTCCCGCCAAGACAAGAAAAAGCGGTTTCAGAAATAAGATTTCATTGAAACTGCTTTCAATTTCGAGCGAAGATCTTCATGAAATTCCAGCAGAGGTTTCGTGAAATCATCGACGAATTCTTTTTTAGAATTTTGTGTAAAACCTGAGGCCTTGTAATCGATTACTTTATCACTAGGTTTTTACTAAATTCCCTGTGCTCGGATCTCTTGATTACTGTTAGAGGAATCGATTCGTTACCCCTATTTGGGAATTAGCTACTAAGCTCAGCATGAAAATCGAAAAGTAATCACACATTCTGTTTGTTCGGATTCGAATTCTCACGCCCTATCACGTGATGCTTTTTTTTTTCTTTTCCCTTTGTTTTGTTTTGAGATCTCTTAGGATTTTTAGCGGTACTCGATGACAACCGTGCATCCTTCATAATCGATGCTATTCAAACTCGGGTACTAAATTGCGGGGGGCTCTCCACTGAATGTAACACGACACAGAGTTCAGGAAAATTCTGAATCGACTTCCAAACGATTTCCTTGGTATCGACTTGGTCCTCCATTAAAAAATAAGTGTGTGTGAGTGTGAATAGATGGATGGGTGTGTGTAAATGGTATGTAAGAGAGAGAGAGAGAGTATGTGTGTTTCAGGGTATAAAGTGTGAGTGGGTAGGAGAATGTGTGTATATGAGTCAGACAGACAGATAAATGGATGGATGGATGGATGGATAGATAGATAGATAGATAGATAGATAGATAGATAGATAGATAGATAGATAGATAGATAGATAGATAGATAGATATTTCAAAAGGGTTAAGAATTGGGCACGCAGGCCCGTCTGACATTCTGCCCTTTATCATACATCTTTCACTCTATTCCAGACATTCTACAAATATGCTGTTCATATAACAAACATAACTAACATTGAAGCTGAGAGACATAAAATAAAATATAACATTTACGTTTCACTCTTAAACATTCACTCAGTACAGAAGTAACTACACACATATATAAATGACTATCTACTAAACAAAAATTTCGAGACTATTCAGAATAAACAATTAAATGTATTCGTGTCTGTAAGAGCAGTCTAAGATAACTTTTAAGTTTTATGATTCATGGAGGCATGTAGTCAACATCAAATAGATATTGGGAAAGTTTGTAGTTGTAGGAAGGAGTATCATTTATATTTTTATACAAGATGGGAGGATATTCCACAGACAGACAGAGAGGCAGACAGACAGACAGACAGACAGATAGATAGATAGATAGATAGATAAGTTAGAGAGAATGTGTCTGCGTGTGAAAGTGTGGGTGTGTATGTGAGTAAGAGAATGTGTGTTTGTAAGTGTGAATATGTGTGTAGACAAACAGACAGGCAAACAGATAAATATTTTATGAAAAATATGTGATATAGATTGTTTTCTTATACCATCTATGAAGCAAAACATGGAATCCAAAGAGGCAACCTTTATTTATGATCTGGCAACTTTTAATCGCCGCCCGATAAGCAGACGACAAACAAGCCGCCATTTTACTGACCTAGTCAGAGGTACATTGTTACATAATCAGCATGGAATGAAAATCTAACACTAAATTCTATTTAAAACTTGGGAAAAGTGCTATTGAGACAGTTGAATTGATGTGACAAGTTTATGGGGATAATTGTTTCTCTCATGCACAGATGTTCAGGTGGTATTCACGATTAAAAAGTGGTGTGGAAACGATTCCAACTTTAACTAGACATGGACGTCCAATTTCTGTTCATAATGAGGAACTCGTTGCAAAATTCAGAGAACGGATACAAGAAGATCGTTGTTTGACTGTGAGAATGATGGCAGATGAATCTGGTGTTAACCGAGAGACCATTCGTGCAATTTTAGTGGAAGATTTGGGCAAGAAAAAAGTTGCTTGCCGGTTTGTATCAAACACATCAGCGTGTTGATTACACAATAAACATCATCAAAACGTGACGCAGAGATAAACATTTCTTAAATTTGATTGTTGCAGAGGATGAAACATGGATTTTCCGTTATTATCCCACAACTAAATGCTAAAGTGCTCAGTGGAAGTCATCATCATCACCAAAAGGTAAACAATTTCGTATTCAAAAGTCGAAAGTGAAGACATTGTCTGTGTGCTTCTACGACAGAAAAGGAGTTATTCACAAAGAATTTATTCCAGAGGGACAGACTGTCACTGCCAAAGTTTATTTAAGTATTTTGAAACGCCTATTGAAAAGGATTCTCCGAGTCCGACCTGAGTATTCAACACATGGCAGTTTTTTCCTTCTCATGATAATGTACCGGCTCACTGGGCGGTAATTGTACAGGAATTTTTGGCCCAAAAACAAGTGTGTGTTCTCAACCATCCACCCTGTTCCCCAGATTTGTCTCCCTGCGATTATTTTCTATTCCCAAAACTAAAGTTACCACTGAAAGGACGCTTCTTTGACGATACTGATGACACCCAAAGGGCTGTAATATTGAGTTTAAGAACAGAAGAATTGCAAAGGTCGTTCCAGTTTTTGCTACATCGTGCCACTGGCTGTATCAATGCACAAGGGGCTTACTTTGAAAAAATACAGGTTATATCTTCAACTGTTGTTTATTTTATTTTGTATGGAATTAGTCTCATTACTTAATTGTCATACCTTGTACAACTTGAACTAGTTCCCAACTTATGCTCTTGTCTGGGGGTCCTTGTACGAACTACTTTTAGCATTCCAGACCTTTGTCAGTTTTTTTTTTTAACAAACGGCGTTTTTTTTTTTAATCATTCATCATTAGCTTGTCTTGTCTTGTCTCCTTCATCATATACCTTTCGGTGTTGAGGGGACAAATAGGCGTCTTGTTAGGGCTTGACGATTTGCTTCATATACATCTTACATCTTACATCTTACATTTTACATCCTTCCCGTGCCGTTAAACGACAAACAGGGCCCGCATGGTAGTTCGCCAAGTTTATTTGCTTCATATAATGGCATGTTTAATGCTTCTGTAATTTCCTCTCTTCATCTCCCGCGTGGGCGGCCTCTTCCTCTGTTATCTTTAAATCTTGGTGTGAATTTTTTTGTTGTGATAAATGGTCTGGAAACGTGGCCAAACCATTTGACTCGTGTGCAGAATGATTGCAGAGACTCACTTTGGGTTGTTGGGTCACCTCGTAGGAATTATTTGCTCTTTTGGGTGACGTTTGTTCTCTTTGCCTCTGCCTTGCTTGTGCGTACGATCATACATTGGGTGTTCTTTTAATCTTCTGAATTTTTCTGCCTGCAGTAGTGCACTAAGTTCCCTTCTGTCTTCTAGATGTTCTAAGTTCCCTTCTGTCTTCTAGATGTTCTAAGTTCCTTTCTGTCTTCTAGATGTTCCAAGTTCCCTTCTGTCTTCTAGATGTTCTAATTTCCCTTCTGTCTTCTAGATGTTCTAATTTCCCTTCTGTCTTCTAGATGTTGTGTTTGTGTTATACTTTCCAGTTCTTTTACTGGTGTTGTTTTCATTGCACTGTTATGATTCTCAGTGCCTGACTTTGTACAAGGTGTTTCAGTCAATTATTGTCATCGCCAGCTCAACAGCGCATTGCTAAAAGTGAATTTATTTGTATGAAAACAGTGTCAAAATAACAAATAAGGATTAGAAGTTCACATCTGGACTCTCCAATTACTTGGAGATGTCATGCACAGTTCTGTACAATTCAGCTGAGCATTCCTCTTGTGACCTGAGCACAGCTGTCCGTGATTCTCTCTTTCAGTTCAGTAATATTTCGGGAAGCACTGCTGAACACTTTGTCCTTTAGATACCCCAAGAGGAAGTAATCAGACGGAGTTAAGTCGGGACTGCATAGTGTAAGAGAATCCGCACTGGAACTGCTGTGGGAACCGACTGGACATTATGCGATGCTGGAACTTGGAGTGCAGGGATTCCAGGACCTTTGGAGTAGTGTGAGATCTTCATCTTGTTGGAGCCACTGTTAGAACTACTGTCGGAGCCACTGTTGGAGCTACCGTTAGAGCCACTATTGGAGCCACTGTTGGAGCCACAGGATGAAACATGGATTTTCCGTTATTATCCCACAACTAAATGCTAAAGTGCTCAGTGGAAGTCATCATCATCACCAAAAGGTAAACAATTTCGTATTCAAAAGTCGAAAGTGAAGACATTGTCTGTGTGCTTCTACGACAGAAAAGGAGTTATTCACAAAGAATTTATTCCAGAGGGACAGACTGTCACTGCCAAAGTTTATTTAAGTATTTTGAAACGCCTATTGAAAAGGATTCTCCGAGTCCGACCTGAGTATTCAACACATGGCAGTTTTTTCCTTCTCATGATAATGTACCGGCTCACTGGGCGGTAATTGTACAGGAATTTTTGGCCCAAAAACAAGTGTGTGTTCTCAACCATCCACCCTGTTCCCCAGATTTGTCTCCCTGCGATTATTTTCTATTCCCAAAACTAAAGTTACCACTGAAAGGACGCTTCTTTGACGATACTGATGACACCCAAAGGGCTGTAATATTGAGTTTAAGAACAGAAGAATTGCAAAGGTCGTTCCAGTTTTTGCTACATCGTGCCACTGGCTGTATCAATGCACAAGGGGCTTACTTTGAAAAAATACAGGTTATATCTTCAACTGTTGTTTATTTTATTTTGTATGGAATTAGTCTCATTACTTAATTGTCATACCTTGTACAACTTGAACTAGTTCCCAACTTATGCTCTTGTCTGGGGGTCCTTGTACGAACTACTTTTAGCATTCCAGACCTTTGTCAGTTTTTTTTTTTAACAAACGGCGTTTTTTTTTTAATCATTCATCATTAGCTTGTCTTGTCTTGTCTCCTTCATCATATACCTTTCGGTGTTGAGGGGACAAATAGGCGTCTTGTTAGGGCTTGACGATTTGCTTCATATACATCTTACATCTTACATCTTACATTTTACATCCTTCCCGTGCCGTTAAACGACAAACAGGGCCCGCATGGTAGTTCGCCAAGTTTATTTGCTTCATATAATGGCATGTTTAATGCTTCTGTAATTTCCTCTCTTCATCTCCCGCGTGGGCGGCCTCTTCCTCTGTTATCTTTAAATCTTGGTGTGAATTTTTTTGTTGTGATAAATGGTCTGGAAACGTGGCCAAACCATTTGACTCGTGTGCAGAATGATTGCAGAGACTCACTTTGGGTTGTTGGGTCACCTCGTAGGAATTATTTGCTCTTTTGGGTGACGTTTGTTCTCTTTGCCTCTGCCTTGCTTGTGCGTACGATCATACATTGGGTGTTCTTTTAATCTTCTGAATTTTTCTGCCTGCAGTAGTGCACTAAGTTCCCTTCTGTCTTCTAGATGTTTTAAGTTCCCTTCTGTCTTCTAGATGTTCTAAGTTCCTTTCTGTCTTCTAGATGTTCCAAGTTCCCTTCTGTCTTCTAGATGTTCTAATTTCCCTTCTGTCTTCTAGATGTTCTAATTTCCCTTCTGTCTTCTAGATGTTGTGTTTGTGTTATACTTTCCAGTTCTTTTACTGGTGTTGTTTTCATTGCACTGTTATGATTCTCAGTGCCTGACTTTGTACAAGGTGTTTCAGTCAATTATTGTCATCGCCAGCTCAACAGCGCATTGCTAAAAGTGAATTTATTTGTATGAAAACAGTGTCAAAATAACAAATAAGGATTAGAAGTTCACATCTGGACTCTCCAATTACTTGGAGATGTCATGCACAGTTCTATACAATTCAGTTGAGCATTCCTCTTGTGACCTGAGCACAGCTGTCCGTGATTCTCTCTTTCAGTTCAGTAATATTTCGGGAAGCACTGCTGAACACTTTGTCCTTTAGATACCCCAAGAGGAAGTAATCAGACGGAGTTAAGTCCGGACTGCATAATGTAAGAGAATCCGCACTGGAACTGCTGTGGGAACCGACTGGACATTATGCGATGCTGGAACTTGGAGTGCAGGGATTCCAGGACCTTTGGAGTAGTGTGAGATCTTCATCTTGTTGGAGCCACTGTTGGAGCCACTATTGGAGCTACTGTTGGAGCTACTGTTGGAGCTACTGTTGGAGCCACTATTGGAGCCACTGTTGGTGCCACTGTGCTTGGCGAGAACATTGTCTCAGCTCAGGGAAGAAGAAGAAGAAGTCGAGCATCATGGCGTAAGTCTCTCCAGTGACGTAAGGCTCTCCAGTGACGTAAGTATCTCCAGTGACGTAAGGCTCTCCAGTGACGTAAGTATCTCCAGTGACGTAAGGCTCTCCAGTGACGTAAGTCTCTCCAGTGACGTAAGTCTCTCCAGTGACGTAAGTATCTCCAGTGACGTAAGGCTCTCCAGTGACGTAAGTCTCTCCAGTGACGTAAGTATCTCCAGTGACGTAAGTCTCTCCAGTGACGTAAGTATCTCCAGTGACGTAAGTCTCTCCAGTGACGTAAGTATCTCCAGTGACGTAAGGCTCTCCAGTGACGTAAGTATCTCCAGTGATGTAAGTCTCTCCAGTGACGTAAGTCTCTCCAGTGACGTAAGTATCTCCAGTGACGTAAGGCTCTCCAGTGACGTAAGTATCTCCAGTGATGTAAGTCTCTCCAGTGACGTAAGTATCTCCAGTGACGTAAGTCTCTCCAGTGATGTAAGGCTCTCCAGTGATGTAAGTCTCTTCAGTGACTTAAGTCTCTCCAGTGACGTAAGGCTCTCCAGTGACGTAAGTATCTCCAGTGACGTAAGGCTCTCCAGTGACGTAAGTCTCTCCAGTGACGTAAGTCTCTCCAGTGACATGAATCAGACATGAATGGCCCAGTCACTCCCTGTGCAGATAGCACACCACGCCAAGACTTCCTGGGCACGCGGTGTGGGTTCGTAAATTTTATGTGGAGGCTGAGTGTCCCAGAAAGGCACGTTATGTCTGTTCATGTCCACCGTGAGGTGAAAGTAGGCCTCATCACTAAACCAAATGTCTTCCAGAGTGTGAGAGTTCTGCTACAGACAATATCTGAATTAAACCTTGCCCGCTTTTCTCGGAACTAAAAAAAAAAGCTGTTCTAGATCTGAAGACAATGATCTCTGTACGGACGTATGCATATTTGTAGATCTGTTCCAGGTCTGGATCGAGCTGTTGAAGGCCATGCCCTGTGGATAACTGTGGCACAGACTTCCGTGTAGGAGATGACATCACACTCGCAGGAATTTTCTCAACAAATTCGGGCGTGCGAACACTTGGCTTGCTCCAGCTTCTTTCCTTGTCTGTTACCTTCCAGCTTCTTTCCTTGTCTGTTACCTTCCAACTTCTTTCTTTGTCTGTTACCTTCCAACTTCTTTCCTTGTCTGTTACCTTCCAGCTTCTTTCTTTGTCTGTTACCTTCCAACTTCTTTCTTTGTCTGTTACCTTCCAACTTCTTTTCGTTGTATGTTACCTTCCAACTTCTTTTCGTTGTATGTTACCTTCCAACTTCTTTTCGTTGTATGTTACCTTCCCAATTCTTTCCTTGTCTGTTACCTTTCAACTTCTTTCCTTGTCTGTTACCTTCCCACTTTCGCTAAACTGCTTCACCAACATCTTCACTGCGTTCCTTGCTGGTTCCTCCCTGCACTTGCACTGTTTTTTTAAAGCTACGTTGGACTGACAACAGAATTTGTTTGCAGAAAGCACTCCACAGCTCCACTTTTCTGCTCAGCGGTTAGTGTTAGCACCAGCTTTTGAATGACGTCACTGGGTTTTTTAAGTACTAACATCTGACGATTACTCCGCTAACATTTACATCCGGGCTTTCTCTTTCGTGCATCGTTCAACCAAAACTGACAAAAATTGAGTGAATCACCCCGTACTTTGTCTAATTTGTAAAAGTTGGTGTTGGCTGTTGCTGCCCCTGCTGTCACACTTTGTTCTAGTTTTGGCCACAATCTTCCTGTGTATATCTTTTTCAGTAGAGGGACTTGCTGATGGCTATCTTACTAAACAGCTTCTCTCATGGCTGACACTGGCAGTGTCAGATTTGTTCAATCATTATATTAGGCCATAGTAGCGGTGACTGTGTTGCATGGACCAGTCTCCTTCCCCTTGAATCTTTTAATGTGGCCCTCATTTCCCCTGACATAATGCTGCAGTAAATGTGTGAAGTAATAACATTCTAAAGATATCCTAAAAAAAATTCACCAGGAAATCAAGGAAGAAACTTTCTCAAATATTTTAAATTCACAAAGACATAAGCCAGAGTTCTCCATTTTTCTACCAGTATAGAAGAATGTCTTCTTCTTCTTCTTCTTCTTTTTCTTTTTCTACTACTACTACTACTACTACTACTATTACTACTACTACTACTATTACTATTACTACTACTACTACTACTATTATTATTATTACAACAACAACAACTACTACTACTATTACTACTACTACTACTACTACTACTACTACTACTACTATTATTATTATTACAACAACAACAACTACTACTACTACTACTACTACTATTACTACTACTACTATTACTACTACTACTACTATTACTATTACTACTACTACTATTATTATCTCCAGTGACGTAAGGCTCTCCAGTGATGTAAGTCTCTCCAGTGACGTGTCTCTCCAGTGACGTAAGTCTCTCCAGTGACGTAAGTCTCTTCAGTGACATGAATCAGACATGAATGGCCCTGTCACTCCCTGTGCAGATAGCACACCACGCCAAGACTTCCTGGGCACGCGGTGTGGGTTCGTAAATTTTATGTGGAGGCTGAGTGTCCCAGAAAGGCACGTTATGTCTGTTCATGTCCACCGTGAGGTGAAAGTAGGCCTCATCACTAAACCAAATGTCTTCCAGAGTGTGAGAGTTCTGCTACAGACAATATCTGAATTAAACCTTGCCCGCTTTTCTCGGAACTAAAAAAAAAAGCTGTTCTAGATCTGAAGACAATGATCTCTGTACGGACGTATGCATATTTGTAGATCTGTTCCAGGTCTGGATCGAGCTGTTGAAGGCCATGCCCTGTGGATAACTGTGGCACAGACTTCCGTGTAGGAGATGACATCACACTCGCAGGAATTTTCTCAACAAATTCGGGCGTGCGAACACTTGGCTTGCTCCAGCTTCTTTTCCTTGTCTGTTACCTTCCAGCTTCTTTTCCTTGTCTGTTACCTTCCAACTTCTTTTCTTTGTCTGTTACCTTCCAACTTCTTTCCTTGTCTGTTACCTTCCAACTTCTTTCTTTGTCTGTTACCTTCCAACTTCTTTCTTTGTCTGTTACCTTCCAACTTCTTTTCTTTGTCTGTTACCTTCCAACTTCTTTTCTTTGTCTGTTACCTTCCAACTTCTTTTCTTTGTCTGTTACCTTCCCAATTCTTTCCTTGTCTGTTACCTTCCCAATTCTTTCCTTGTCTGTTACCTTCCCACTTTCGCCAAACTGCTTCACCAACATCTTCACTGCGTTCCTTGCTGGTTCCTCCTTGCACTTGCACTGTTTTTTTAAATGCTACGTTGGACTGACAACAGAATTTGTTTGCAGAAAGCACTCCACAGCTCCACTTTTCTGCTCAGCGGTTAGTGTTAGCATCAGCTTTTGTATGACGTCACTGGGTTTTTTAAGTACTAACATCTGACGATTACTCCGCTAACATTTACATCCGGGCTTTCTCTTTCGTGCATCGTTCAACCAAAACTGACAAAAATTGAGTGAATCACCCCGTACTTTGTCTAATTTGTAAAAGTTGGTGTTGGCTGTTGCTGCCCCTGCTGTCACACTATGTTCTAGTTTTGGCCACAATCTTCCTGTGTATATCTTTTTCAGTAGAGGGACTTGCTGATGGCTATCTTACTAAACAGCTTCTCTCATGGCTGACACTGGCAGTGTCAGATTTGTTCAATCATTATATTAGGCCATAGTAGCGGTGACTGTGTTGCATGGACCAGTCTCCTTCCCCTTGAATCTTTTAATGTGGCCCTCATTTCCCCTGACATAATGCTGCAGTAAATGTGTGAAGTAATAACATTCTAAAGATATCCTAAAAAAAATTCACCAGGAAATCAAGGAAGAAACTTTCTCAAATATTTTAAATTCACAAAGACATAAGCCAGAGTTCTCCATTTTTCTACCAGTATAGAAGAATGTCTTCTTCTTCTTCTTCTTCTTTTTCTTCTACTACTACTACTACTACTACTACTATTACTACTACTACTATTATTACTATTACTATTACTACTACTACTATGATTATTATTATTACAACAACAACAACTACTACTACTATTACTACTGCTGCTACTACTACTACTACTGCTACTACTATTATTATTATTACAACAAAAACAACTACCACCACTACTACTACTATTGTTACAAAAACAACTATCACTACTACTACTACTATTACTATTCTACTACTACTACTATTATTACAATAACAACAACTACTACTACTATTACTATTACTACTACTACAATAACAACAACAACAACTACCACTACTACTACTACTACTACTACCACTACTATTACTACTAGTACTAGTACTATGAAAACTTATATTCACTGCAGTGGACGCTTTGATGGTATTGAAACGCTTGAACCTTGTCTGTTGGGGAGTAGTGTACACATGCTTGCTAAAAGACCTATGTTGACTTGAGAACTTGCACCATATGATGAGCCCAAACGTATGACCAAGCTCACGCTGACATGGCTTAGGGGGCGCTGCAGCATGTCATGTGAGATTCCTTGGGAGAATAGATAAGAATTTAGAATTTTTAGATTATCTGGTTCTGATAAGTGTGATGTTTTGTTTTTTTTAATCGCAATCATCCATTTTTTCCATGATGATACTTAGGCTGTTGTGCCATTAATTTAACACTCACGCTGTTGTCACGTTAATCCAACACTTAGCGTTCATGCAGCATAAACTTTGTACTTACAGTGTCGTGATGGTACTTACAATGTTAAGATGGTACTTACAATGTTGTGATAGTACTTACAATGTCGTGATAGTGCTTACAATGTCGTGATGGTACTTACAATGTTGTGATGGTACTTACAATGTCGTGATAGTGCTTACAATGTCGTGATGGTACTTACAATGTTGTGATGGTACTTACAGTGTTGTGATGGTACTTACAGGGGATGTTTATAGTCTGTTTTCCTTACACCGTCCTACAAGGGGGCTACTGGGCTGTGGTGGCCATGGTTGTCGTGGCGTACATCTGCTGCCACACGGGGAACATACTCGTCGACTGCCTCTACGACATTGACTCTATGGGCCACAAGGTCAGGGTCAGGTCAAGCTATGTAGAGATCGCTGCCGCTGTCTGGGGCCCCAGGTATGGGGCAAAGATAGTTCATTCGGCCCAGGTGAGAGACGTTCTGTTGCTGTGTAGCATCTTTCCTTCTGTTGCTGTTTTTGTATCAATCATTCTGCTGCTGTTTTGTATCAGTCGTTCTGCTGCGCCGTCATTCGCTCTGTTGCTGCTGTTTAGTATCATTCACTCTGTTGTTGCTGTTTAGTATCATTCAGTTTGTTGTTGCTGTTTAGTATCATTCCCTCTGTTGCTGTTTATTATCATTCACTCTATTGTTGCTGTTTAGTATCAGTCACTCTGTTGTTGTTTCTCTATTGTTTAACGTTAGTTTCTCTGTTGTTTAGTAACAGTTGCTCTGTTTCTTAACAACAGCCCTCTAAGACGAGACTTATAACTTCATGTTTCTATGCCGTAGCTGATCGAACTCCTCATGACCTGTATCCTCTACGTTCTGTTGTGTGGGGACCTCATCCAGGGAAGCTTTCCAGACACGCCTTTGTCTCTCACCTCCTGGATTCTGGTGTGTACCACACCCCTGCTGGCATGCGCGTTCTTGACCTCACTCCGCCGGGTCAGCACGCTGAGCATGTGGTGTACGGTGTCCCATATGCTCATCAACGCAATTATTTTGATTTATTGCTTCACAAAGGTAAGTATATAAAGGGCGCTGTTGACTGTGGTGGCGGCTCCTGTAGTTGTTCCTGTTTAGCTAAATATACTTACCTGCTTTAATCAAGTTAGCCTAAGTGTTCTTAACCAAGGGAATCCACGTTGCTGCGGATGATATGTGTGTGTGTCTGGGGATCAAATAAAGGAGGCGTGAGACAGTTAAAAAAATCATTTCTTTTTGTAGATTGTTTTTTTTTACAATTGTTCTGTTCTTAGCCGTCAATGTGTAAAGTAAAATACGGCTACTAACAATTTGTGGTGGTGGGTGGTGGTGGTGGTAGTGGTGGGTGATGGTGGTAGTGGTGGTGGTGGTAGTGGTGGATGGTGGTGGTAGTGGGTGGTGGTGATGATGGGTGGTGATGGTGAGTGGTGGTGGTGGGTGGTGGTGGTGGTAGTGGGTGGTTTTGGGTGGTGGTGGTGGTGGGTGATGGTGGTAGTGGGTGGTGGTGGTGGGTGGTGGTGTTGATGAGTGGTGATGGTGAGTGGTGGTGGTGGTGGTGGTGGTGATGATGTATGGTGGTGGTGGTGGTGGTGGTGGGTGGTTGTGGTGGGTGGTGGTGAAGAGATATGGGAACTTACTGCAAAATTTACTGCGAGTCCATGGTCATGAAAAACACTAAGAGCCATCGTCTTAAAACCAAATGTAATTACTTTCTTTTGTCATGGTTTAGCTTTTTAGACTTACTACTTTTAGTCATTGCCTGACTTTACTTAAAAGCGCTAGTCATTGTTCAACTTAGAAGACATGCAGTCACAAGTCACGGTTACATGCTGCAGACTTTGATCTGCAGTCACAAGTCACGGTTACATGCTGCAGACTTTGATCTGCAGTCACAAGTCACGGTTACATGCGGCAGACTTTGATCTGCAGTCACAAGTCTAGACCTGAGATTTCGAATGCAGAATTTGTAAACTCTGCTCCAGGCGCTGATGGTAGCAAGATGTGCGCCTTGTTTCCTCTGCTCTGACTGTCTGCATGTTTTCTTGTCTCATCTCCTCTTCTCTTTGTATTCTCCTCTCTGGTGAACTTGATTCTTCTACTCACTGTACAGAGTGATAGTTTTCTATAAGGACAGGGGCTGGAAGTCGCACTCTCTTCCCTCTAACACACTGTTCAAGAACATGAGACTTATAACTTCATGTTTCTATGCCGTAGCTGATCGAACTCCTCATGACCTGTATCCTCTACGTTCTGTTGTGTGGGGACCTCATCCAGGGAAGCTTTCCAGACACGCCTTTGTCTCTCACCTCCTGGATTCTGGTGTGTACCACACCCCTGCTGGCATGCGCGTTCTTGACCTCACTCCGCCGGGTCAGCACGCTGAGCATGTGGTGTACGGTGTCCCATATGCTCATCAACGCAATTATTTTGATTTATTGCTTCACAAAGGTAAGTATATAAAGGGCGCTGTTGACTGTGGTGGCGGCTCCTGTAGTTGTTCCTGTTTAGCTAAATATACTTACCTGCTTTAATCAAGTTAGCCTAAGTGTTCTTAACCAAGGGAATCCACGTTGCTGCGGATGATATGTGTGTGTGTCTGGGGATCAAATAAAGGAGGCGTGAGACAGTTAAAAAAATCATTTCTTTTTGTAGATTGTTTTTTTTTACAATTGTTCTGTTCTTAGCCGTCAATGTGTAAAGTAAAATACGGCTACTAACAATTTGTGGTGGTGGGTGGTGGTGGTGGTAGTGGTGGGTGATGGTGGTAGTGGATGGTGGTGGTAGTGGTGGATGGTGGTGGTAGTGGGTGGTGGTGATGATGGGTGGTGATGGTGAGTGGTGATGGTGGGTGGTGGTGGTGGTAGTGGGTGGTTTTGGGTGGTGGTGGTAGTGGGTGGTGGTGGTGGGTGGTGGTGTTGATGAGTGGTGATGGTGAGGGTGGGTGATGGTGGTAGTGGGTGGTGGTGATGATGTATGGTGGTGGTTGGGTGGTGGTGGTGGGTAGTGATGGTGGGTGGTTGTGGTGGGTGGTGGTGAAGAGATATGGGAACTTACTGCAAAATTTACTGCGAGTCCATGGTCATGAAAAACACTAAGAGCCATCGTCTTAAAACCAAATGTAATTACTTTCTTTTGTCATGGTTTAGCTTTTTAGACTTACTACTTTTAGTCATTGCCTGACTTTACTTAAAAGCGCTAGTCATTGTTCAACTTAGAAGACATGCAGTCACAAGTCACGGTTACATGCTGCAGACTTTGATCTGCAGTCACAAGTCACGGTTACATGCTGCAGACTTTGATCTGCAGTCACAAGTCACGGTTACATGCGGCAGACTTGAATCTGCAGTCACAAGTCTAGACCTGAGATTTCGAATGCAGAATTTGTAAACTCTGCTCCAGGCGCTGATGGTCGCAAGATGTGCGCCTTGTTTCCTCTGCTCTGACTGTCTGCATGTTTTCTTGTCTCATCTCCTCTTCTCTTTGTATTCTCCTCTCTGGTAGCTGGGTCTCTGTGTTCCAAGTCCGTCGCCACGTTTCTCTGATGCTCACGAGGAGAGAAGCTTTGATTTACTTGGTCCGTGCATCGTCGACATTACTTGACGCGTTTCTTCGGACACAGTCGAATCAGCTGAAAAAAAACTTGATTCTTCTACTCACTGTACAGAGTGATAGTTTTCTATAAGGACAGGGGCTGGAAGTCGCACTCTCTTCCCTCTAACACACTGTTCAAGAACATGAAAGTTATAGTAAACAACAGTTACAATTTTGACATTTGTATGCCACTAAATAAAAGTGTTCCATCAGAAAGAAGTTCTGATTGAACGTAGAACTTTTCTCTTTATACAAGCTAATCAATTATCAGTACTTCTTTCAACCATTTTTTTTTTTAAGACAACGAAAACAATAGGCCATGACCCGGTGGTGCTGCAAACCAGGTCCACCCGTATCGAGAAGTGGACCATACCCCCGGCATTCAATGTGCAGGGCAGGCCTCGGGCATCTCGTTTAGTTCAAAATAACCAGGCTTTTGTTTAACCAAGGGCATGTTGATCAGGGTACCTGCCAAGAGAGCACTTTGACCTCAGCCACTTTGATCTTAACCAAAATTTCTAACCTTTTTTTTTTATTGCCCGCGTGGGCTCGCTAGATAATTTACCACGTGTGTGGTGAGGGTTTGTAGATTAAAATCTACTTAGCCTGGGTAGAAAGACCACCTTTTTTATTTATTTATTTCATGGTAATCTTCCGTGCCAGGTAAGTAAAATTTCTTTTTTTTTTTTTTTTGAGACAACGAAAACAACAGGCCGTGACCCGGTGGTACTGCAAACCGGGCCCACCCGTAACGAGATTCGGACCTTACCCCCGGCAGTCAATGTGCAGGGCGGCCTCAAACACCTCGTTTGTTCCAAAATAACAAAGTGTACATTCTAACCACGATGATATCTCCCTTGAAACAATCTTTCGTGTACCTTTCTAAAAAGCCCTCATTCCTTTCTCTGCCTAGTGTACGGATCTTTCTTAGTTCTTCTTGAGTTGAAGATTATACATCTCCACTTGGGATATGTTTGTCCCAGAATGTTTTGTCTGTAGTCATTTTGCGACGTTTGGTCTATAGTCTTTCAGTGATGTTTGATCTGTGGTCCTTCAACGATGTTTAGACTACTGCCACTCCATGATGGCTGGTCTATAGACCTCCCCTCCCGATGTTTAGGTTATTGCCCTTGTTGTTTGGCCTGTAGTTTGGTGTACAGTCCTTACACTATGTTTGTTGTACAGTCCTTACACTATGTTAGATGTACAGTCTTTACACTATGTTTGGTGCACAGTCCATCCACGATGTTTGGTGTACAGTCCTTACACTATGTTTGATGTAAAGTCCTTACACTATGTTTGGTGTACAGTCCTTACACTATGTTTGATGTACAGTCCTTACACTATGTTTGATGTACAGTCCTTACACTATGTTTGGTGTACAGTCCTTACACTATGTTAGATGTACAGTCCTTACACTATGTTTGATGTACAGTCCTTACACTATGTTTGGTGTACAGTCCTTACACTATGTTTGGTGTACAGTCCTTACACTATGTTTGATGTACAGTCCTTACACTATGTTTGATGTACAGTCCTTACACTATGTTTGGTGTACAGTCCTTACACTATGTTTGATGTACAGTCCTTACACTATGTTTGATGTACAGTCCTTACACTATGTTTGATGTACAGTCTTTACACTATGTTTGGTGCACAGTCCATCCACGATGTTTGGTGTACAGTCTATCCACGATGTTTAATGTGTAGTCCTCACACTGTGTTTGGTCTATAATCCTCACACTATGTTTGGTCTATAATCCTCACACTGTGTCTATAGTCTTTCCGCGAAGTTTGTCTGCTTACAGCACTAAGTATCACATATCCAAACATCTGTGAGGCGCAGCTATGAATGTTCGGTTGTTACTATTTTGGCACAAGCTAAATTTACCTTGAAGAATATGTAGCGACACGTCCCTCTTCCACTTTGTTGACATAGCCGAGAGAGTCTAACATGTTCTGTCTATAATTAGTGCTCAGTTCAATCATTTGCACATCCCTTGCGGAACATTGCCTCCCTAACAGCACTCCTGTAGGCCTCTCGGTTGTAAGCAAGATGCCCTGCTGCTGATGCATCTATTTGCAGATCATCAACGATGTCTTGCAGCCATCTTCGCCTTGGTCTTCATCTCTTTCTTTTTCCGATTATGTACCCTTCCAAGACGTTCTTCTATAAATTCTCACGTTTAATGTGTCCAAAATATTTAAGTTTTCTCTGTTTAATCATCTACTAGCAAACAAACATAAGAATATTGTGAATATAAATATATAAAAATATTTTTAAATTAATATTGAAGAAGATAATAAAAATGAATAGTGCTACATACAGTAAAATATGTACAAAATACTGGACAGTGACATTTTATAATTACAAAATACTGGACAACGACATTTTATAATTACAAACGGGACAACGACATTTTATAATCACAAACGGGACGACATTTTATAGGTAGACTGTAGAGATCTGTGTGTTTTGTCGTTCATCCAGGCTGAGCAGTGGCGCTGGAAAGATGTCCAAGTTCGCATCGATATCTGGACATTTCCCATCTCCCTGGGCATCATTGTGTTCTCGTACACCTCCCAGATCTTCCTGCCTTCCTTGGAGGGAAAGCTAAGAGATCGTTCCAGGTTCCGCTGTATGATGACCTGGACACACGTCATTGCAGCCATATTTAAAGCTTTGTTTAGGTTTGTTTATTACAGCAGAAGACGATAGATAGAACATTTTTTAAAATTTAGTTATTACTCATTATTGGTAATTTGGTTGGATGATTGATTAGATGGTTGATTTGCTGGCTGGTTGATTCTTTTGTTGGTTGTTTTAGTGGTTGGTTGGTTGGTTGTTTGTTTGCTCTCTGGTTGATTTTATATGGTCCGTTGTTTAATTGATTGGTTGGTTAGTAGTTTACTTACTTAGTTAATCATTTGATTGGTTGGTTAGTAGTTTACTTACTTAGTTAATCAGTTGATTGGTTGGTTAGTAGTTTATTTACTTAGTTAATCAGTTGATTGGTTGGTTAGTAGTTTACTTACTTAGTTAATCAGTTGATTAGTTGGTTAGTCGTTTACTTACTTAGTTAATCAGTTGATTGGTTGGTTAGTAGTTTATTTACTTAGTTAATCAGTTGATTGGTTGGTTAGTAGTTTACTTACTTAGTTAATCAGTTGATTGGTTGGTTAGCAATTTAATTACTTAGTTAATCAGTTGATTGGTTGGTTAGTCGTTTACTTACTTAGTTAATCAGTTGATTGGTTGGTTAGCAATTTAATTACTTAGTTAATCAGTTGATTGGTTGGTTAGTCGTTTACTTACTTAGTTAATCAGTTGATTGGTTGGTTAGCAATTTAATTACTTAGTTAATCAGTTGATTGGTTGGTTAGTCGTTTACTTACTTAGTTAATCAGTTGATTGGTTGGTTAGTAGTTTACTTACTTAGTTAATCAGTTGATTGGTTGGTAATCGAGTTCAATGATTAATTAGTTGGCTAAACAGTTGAATGATTGGTTGATCGACTGATTATCTAGTGGTTTGAGTGGATGGTTAAGTGATTGATTAGTTGGTTAATCGGTTTATTGATTGCCTGGCTTGTTATTTGACTGGTTGATTAGTTGGTTCCTTGATTAATTTAGCATCTGTGTCGCAAGGCCGGACCTACGACGGAAACTGACTGGACAGCAGCAAAAATATGAAGAATGTGTCAGTCGTTGGGATCCAGATTTAGCATTACCTAAAAAGGCATTTGACAGCATACACAAAGATTCATTGTGTAGAATTTTAAGTCTATATGGAATACCATCTAAAACTGTCAACATCATAAAGGACTTCTACAGTGGATATGATTTGCAGTCAAAACAGAAGAAGGGATGAGTGTATGGTTCCAGATTGAAACAGGTGTGAAACAAGGATGTATACTGTCTCCTTTGCTTTTTGGAATTGCAATAGATTTCATAATGAAAAAATGCTGCACAGGTAACACAGGTATTGACTGGGTACATGGGACCCAACTAGAAGATCTTGATTTTGCTGATGACATAACTCTTATCAGTAACAATATGAATTCCATGCAAGAAAAAACAGATAGCCTGTCTTCACTGGCTAGCAAAATAGGACTTGGAATTAACAAGGACAAAACAAAAATAATGAAAATTCCCATTAATCAAAATGGAAAAATACACGTAGAAGGGACAGATGTAGAAGAAGTCAATCAATTTGCATATCTTAGCAGCTATATAGACCAGGATGGTGACACCAGAAAGGAAGTTAGAATTAGAATTGCAAAAGCAGCATCGATCTTCAAGAATCTTGAGAACATATGGTATTCAAAAATTATAGCACAAAAACCAAGTTAAGACTGTTAAATTCAAATGTAATATCCACCCTCATTTATGCATGCGAAAGCTGGAAAACAACTAAAGAAATAGAAAAGAAATTAGACTCTTTTGAAAACAGATGCCTAAGGAAAATACTGGGCATCAAGTGGAACGAATTTAAGAACAATGCAGAGATAAGACAGATGACTGAACAACAACCAGTCGCATGGGTGATCAGGAAAAAGAGATGGGCATATGTTGGTCACTTGATGAAAAGAAACGATCAGAGAATCCCGGAACAAGCTATCAAGTGGAACACAACAGGCCGAAGAAAATGAGGCAGACCGCGTGAAACCCTGAAGAGGACAATGTTAAGAGAGGCCAAATTAACAGGCATAAAATCCTTTGATGAGGTTGAAAAGGCTCGCTGAAAACGAAAAACTGGCGAACTACCTCGCGAGTCATATGTGACGTTTAACGGCGCGGGAAGGATATAAGAAGAATGCATGAACATTTAAAAAATCTTTTGTTGCCCGTTATTTGTCAGAGCATCTTGGGGACTGATTTTTTTGTCCGTTATTTGTCAGAGCAACTTGGGGACTGATCTTTTGTTGTCCGTTATTTTTCAAATCATCTTGGGGACTGATCTTTTGTTGTCTGTTATTTGTCAGAGCATCTTGGAGACTGATCTTTTGTTGTCCGTTATTTGTCAGAGCATCTTGGGGACTGATCTTTTGTTGTCCGTTATTTGTCAGAGCATCTTGGGGACTGATCTTTTGTTGTCCGTTATTTGTCAGAGCAACTTGGGGACTGATCTTTTGTTGTCCGTTATTTGTCAGAGCAACTTGGGGACTGATCTTTTGTTGTCCGTTATTTGTCAGAGCATCTTGGAGACTGATCTTTCAGGAATGCAGGAGTTCGTGAGAAGGAAGCGAAAGTTTTTGTTGTAGATGACGTTTGTGTTTTGTATACAAACTGAGATGGAATCTTTCTGTCTCTTAGCTACGTGGGGTTCCTGACCTGGGGATTCGACACTTTGGAAGTGGTGACCAACAACCTGCCGTCCACAGGCCTCAAGCTTGTGGTCAACTTGATCCTGGTGTGCAAGGCCATGCTGTCCTACCCGCTTCCCTACTTCGCGTCAGTGGAGCTGCTGCAGACAGCTCTCTTCCAGGGGAAACCTCGAACCTGCTTCCCGTCATGCTTGGATGAATCGCGACGCCTCACTTGGTGGGCTCTAAGCCTGAGGCTTGGCTTGGTGTTGTTCACCTGCGCCATGGCGATCAGCGTCCCCCACTTCGCCCTGCTCATGGGGCTAATAGGCAGCTTTACAGGGACAATGTTATCTTTTGTTTGGCCTTGTTATTTTCATCTCCGCTTGCGATGGCACTTGCTGTCCCGAGTCACGCGCGTCCTTGACATTGCTATCATTGCCATCGGCTTCATATGTGCAGGTATTGGAATATATTACTCGGCGCATGCGCTATCCAGGGCATTTCGGGGACTTCCGCCAGAATCAACTCATACTCTGAAGTTGCCTATTCATAATTAGACTGTAATTCTTTTATTTACTTATTACTTATAATTATTTCATTTACTTATAACGTATAATTCTTACATTTACTTAATCTATCATTTATAGCTTTATAACTGTTAGGGAAACTTTTTATTTACTTATTACTTAAAAGCTTTATAACTGTTGGAGATACTTTTTATTTACTTATTACTTATAGCTTTATAACTGTTGATGATGATTTTTATTTACTTATTACTTATAGCTTTATAACTTGGGGATGATTTTTATTTACTTATTACTTATAGCTTTATAACTGTTGAGGATGCTTTTTGTTTATATACTGTTTACAGCATTATAACTATATGTTTTGTTAATGTTGACCTGTCCAGTTAGTTTTTTTTTTTGTAGAAATTTATTTTCATTCCTTGTATGTAACTTTTGTTACATTTATATTTATTTTCATTTCTTGTATGTAACTTTTGTTTCATTAAAAAGTCAGATTGTCACCTTCCAGATTTTCTGATTATCATGGGTTATTTAAGAGGGAAAAAAAAAACGAAGAAAAATGTTATTCATCAGCCGAAATAACTATTTTAATGACTGTAGTTACTTATAAAATATGTTTAAAAGCTGTGAATATCTTCAACAACTTTGACACAGAACTAAAACACAGAAACAGATTTGTGTAGAAAGTCTTTGACAAAGATAGGTTAGACGAGGGTTAAAGCAAACGCCTTTTCCCATACACGTTAAGTTTATGTCCACGTTTCCCTAACTCCTGTAGCATGAAAAGGTAACTGCATCCAAAAACTATTGTTACTAAATTACGACGGTTACTTCCCTTCGTATACAGCAGCTTTGTGTATTTCTCAGACCCTGTTTTGGTCTAATCTAAGTGCCATGCCGAGTAGCTAGGCGATCACTTCTCTCCACAATTCCCCACAAATTTTTATCTGCTGCTGTTTATTTAACTATCCATTCATAACCTCTGTATCTACAAGCCATTCTAGCATACGCCACCTGGAAGTACAAGCCCCACCTAACGCTGTTGAAAGGTATAGTTTTGGAGAAAGATACACACTAAATAGGCAGAAAGAAACACGTTCTCAGAGAAAATGCTTAACATATTGATAAAAGCCATCATAAATCTCAGCTTTCCTTTTCTAACTCATTGACCAGAAACCTTACCATGGCGTGCATTGCCAAGAAATGAAGTGCGCATTTAAGATAAACCAGTCAATATACGTGTGCATTTAAGATAAAACAGTCAATCTCCGTGTACATTTAAGATAAAACAGTCGACCTACGTGTACATTTAAGATAAAACAGTCGATCTGCGTGTACATTTAAGATAAAACAGTCAATCTGCGTGTACATTTAAGATAAAACAGTCAATCTGCGTGTACATTTAAGATAAAACAGTCAATCTCCGTGTACATTTAAGATAAAACAGTCAATCTGCGTGTACATTTAAGATAAAACAGTCGATCTACGTGTACATTTAAGATAAAACAGTCAATCTAACTGTGCATTTAAAATAAAACAGTCAATCTAAGTGTACATTTAAAATAAAACAGTCAATCTATGTATACAAAACCGTCAGTCTAAGTGTACATTTCAGATAAAACTGACAATCTACTTGTACATTTAATATAAAACAGTCAATCTACGTGTGCATTTAAGATAAAACAGTAAATCTACGAGTACATTTAAGATAAAACAGTCAATCTGCGTGTACATTTAAGATAAAACAGTCGATCTTAGTATGCATTTAAGATAAAACAGTCGATCTCAGTGTGCATTTAAGATAAAACAGTCGATCTACGTGTACATTTAAGATAAAACAGTCAATCTACGTGTACATTTAAGATAAAACAGTCAATCTAACTGTGCATTTAAAATAAAACAGTCAATCTAAGTGTACATTTAAAATAAAACAGTCAATCTACGTGTACAAAACAGTCAGTCTAAGTGTACATTTAAAATAAAACAGTCAATCTACGTGTACAAAAAGTCAATCTAAGTGTACATTTCAGATAAAACTGACAATCTACTTGTACATTTAAGATAAAACAGTCAATCTAACGGTGCATTTAAGATAAAACAGTTAATCTACATGTACATTTAAGATAAAACAGTCGATCTACGTGTACATTTAATATAAAACAGTCAATCTACGTGTACATTTAAAATAAAACAGTAAATCTACGTGTACATTTAAGATAAAACAGTCAATCTGCGTGTACATTTAAGATAAAACAGTCGATCTTAGTATGCATTTAAGATAAAACAGTCGATCTTAGTGTGCATTTAAGATAAAACAGTCAATCTACGTGTACATTTAAGATAAAACACTCGATCTACGTGTACATTTAAGATAAAACAGTCAATCTAAATGTGCATATTTATATATATGGATGAATGTGTATGTGTTCCAGCATAACTCTGGAATGCCTGGAGCAATTTCAACCAAACTTGGTACACATATGACTTACAAACTGGAGAAAAGTACTGTGGGATATGGCATCCCACTGGGTGGGGTGGGAATGGGTGATAATACTATCCACTAAATTCAAGGAGGAAAAAAAAGAATGGTCTAAGGGACATAATCGTGAAATAGAGCGGTGCTGGTCTAAGAGCAGCATTTGTAGCCTCCCATTGCAAGTCCAAATAATTTTTGCCGATGGCAGCTGAGAGAGGGGTGAGGTGGGATGAGGTAGCATGTAAGTGCAATCGAAAACGACCGATATTGGTATCGATTCAATAGTTTCCGGGGTCGCTGAGATGAATAGTGACACTCTCGATGCTTTTTACTTCCAAGCTCAGCCCCAGTCGGCAGGGGGTGAGATAGGACTGGGGTGAGATAGGACTGGGGTGAGATAGGACTGGGGTGAGATAGGACTGGGGTGAGATGGGGTGACATGTAAAAGTAATTGAAAACGACCGATATTAGTGTCGAGTCCGTAGTTCTCGGGGTCGTTGAGATGAGTAGCGACACTCTCGATGCCGGAGTAAAGTCTTTTACAAATTCACTATAATATTAATTTAACTGAAAACTTGATTATATACAACATGTTTAGTTTTTCACCTCCAGGAGCAAGAATAAATAATTTCTTGGATGACCCCCCCCCCTTTTTTTTTTTGAGCAAGCAACATAAGTGGGAGAAACATGGCGGTCTCAAATCCACTCCGCAGTATTAATAATTAAGAAAGTCCCGAGCAACGCCGGGTAATCAGGATAAAACAGTCAGTCTACTGCCGAACGTAGATCGAGAGTCGGACCAATTCTTCTTAGCCTGGGAGTTAGAGGAAGAATTAGATGGGGGTTCCACTGAGCAGTTCTGGATTATGTGGATTATTGGAAATTTGTTACGGTTGTGGTGACTGGATAATATGTATGTACGTGTAGGGGGTTTTTTCGGTTGGGGAGGGGGGCTTTAACATCAGCTTGAAGGGTCCGCGACTTCAAAAAGTTTGGGATCTACTGAGTTAGTCAGTAAGATGGTACATTTCTGTTTTAATCTACCATATGTTACACATACACACACCTGTGACTTTTCCTGTTATCATCGGCCGATAAGCTCTCATCAGAATAAGCTTATCTTAAGAGTAGGAAGTAAAAAAATCTTAAAGATAACGTTACCTCCCACGTTGAAGTCTCTTATAATTGTACATATTCTTTGTAGTTTAAATAGGATTTTTTTTTTATCTGCATGTTTTGATTGATGTTTTAGATGCATATGTTTATTAGAACTCAAACGTTATATTCATTGTTATTAGCGATAAAGCAGCATTAGTTTAATACATATATACGCAAATAAAAGTATAAAATTATTGCAGACTTTCGTTTTCTTTCTTAGTATTTGGCATTGTTGTTCTGCTCAACTTTCACCTTTAACCCTTTCACAGCTTGACCCTGCAAAAGTATGAAAGCTGCATTATTTGTTGAACATTTTAGGTATATTTTCTGTCTGTCTGTCTGTCTGTCTGTCTGTCTGTCTGTCTGTCCACTTCATCCTAAAAGCACTCTTGTGACCTTTTTGCCGATGATTGCACAGTCTACACCAGTGACTACGACTGTATTAACCTAGAATCAACTCTTCAGGTCGAGTTAAACAATCTAATTAGATGGAGCAACAACAATAATATGATTATAAATACTGGTCTTCTTCTTCTTATTTGTTCGCTTCTACCACCAAGATCGCCCCATGATCCTACTGAATTTACTCCTGTAGTCTCATTTAGGATGGAGGCTCAAAGCATCGTGGGACCTGGGCCTATATTCTCGATGACTCACTGAAGCGGCATTGCGTGACACTGTGGTTTTCGTTGCACCAGTTTAGTCTAGAGTTGGACTTTCTCACTAAGAAATAAATACTGATAAAACAAAATCAACGCTCATAGCAACAAGACAAACTACAAAACGCGACAAAAACTACACTTCGGCTCTGTGAGGAAGCATCACAGATAGAAAACGTTAGCGAGCACAAAACACTAGGTCTTATTATTGACCGACATCTGACCTGGAACTCTCATGTGCAAGGTCTAGCAAAACTCATCGCGCAAAAAGGACACTAGTTAGCCAAAATTAAGCACTTCATCGATCAAGACACAAGGAAGACATACTACATATCACATATCATTCATTCATTTGCATGTCCCTTGCGGAACTTTGCCTCCCTAACAGCACTCCTGTAGGCCTCTCGGTTGTGAGCAAGATGGCCTGCTGCTGATGCATCCATTTGCAGATCGTCAACGATGTCTTGCAGCCATCTTCGTTTTGGTCTTCCTCTTTTTCTTTTTCCCATTATGTATCCTTCTCTAAATTATCATGAAGTTTAATGTGTCCAAAATATTTAAGTTTTCTCTCTTTAATCCTCTTTACTAGCCAGCCTTCTTCAATATTAACCTCTTGTAGTATAAATATATTTGTTCTTTTTTTGTGTCCACGATATTTGGAGAACTCTTCTGTAGCATTTACATTCAAAGGCATTTATGTGTTTCTCAGCTGTTTTGTTAAGTGTCCAGGTCTCACATGCATATGTTGCGATGGGAAAGATGCATGTCCTTAAAAATCTTATTTTTGTGGTTCTGTCTGCTCCTCTCCACAGATTCTTTATTTGTTTTACTTTCTGAAGAGCGATAGCATATCACATATATAAACACATTTAGACTATTGCTCAATGATCTGAAATGGTTGCTCAGTGTCCAATACAAAGAGGCTATACTCACTTCAAAAACGAGCAATAAAGCTTATTAGTGGCAAAGATCTAGCACAAACAACTAACCAGCCCAAACGTATCAAAATACTGCCTCTTAAGAACAAGTTCCTCTTCAACAAAGCCAAGTTAGTACACCAAATTCTTTCAAGGCATGCTCCGCTTTATCGATGGAACTTGTTTAAATTTAGCCCAAAGTGCAGCAAACGCTTGAACAACACAAGTCTTCCAAAACCTAGACTTGACCTTTACAAGAAAAGCTTTACTTATTCTGCTGCTCATCTTTGGAATACTCTCCCATCCTGTATAAAAAATATAAATTATATTCATTCCTACAACTACAAACTTTTCCAATATCTATTTGATGTCGACTACATGCCTCCATGAATCGTAAAACTTAAAAGTTATTTTAGACTGCTCTTACAGACACCGGAGTCAGTTAATTGTTTATTCTGAATAGTAATGAAATTTTTGTTCGGTAGATAGTCATTTATATGTGTCCGTAGTTGATCATTTATATGTGTATGTAGTTAATCATTTTATATGTATGTAGTTAGTCATTTATATGTGTATCTAGTTGGTAATTTTAAGTGTATGTAGTTACTTTATTGTTAAGTATGTCTGTTATATGAGCAGCATATTTGTAGAATGTCTGGAATAGAGTGAAAGCTGTATGATAAAGGGCAGAATGTCAGACGAGCCTGTGCGCCAATTTTGAAATAAATGTCTGTCTGCCTGCCTGCCTGCCTGCCTGCCTGCCTGCCTGCCTGCCTGTCTGTCTGTCTGTGATTTTTTTTTTAGGGATGTACCCAATAAAACATTTTCATATTTCACCTAATACAAATATTCGGATTTTTGGATGACCGAATACGAATACAAATACTGATGGAACAAAGGTACTCACTAAAATTACGAGAATGCAGATATCTGAATTTATTGTTTTGTGTATAAAGAGAAATTTGACACACATTTAAAATTAAACTTTGTATTTCCAGTCACATGATATTAAAATGCCATAAACATTTCTTGAAATAATACTGATTAGAAATTAGTTTAACTATACTTCCATTTTAAAAGCGTGAACATTTATAAGAAGTATTGTATATAAGTTGTCATTCCTGTTTATACGATCATTCTGGACTGGACAACGTGTGTTCGGCTTTTTCATTGCGTGACCTCTTTATTCCTTCATGCCAGAATTATATAAACAAACCTCACTTTAAAACGGCATCGCCATTCATGATTAGATGGGAGATGAGAAGATTACAGACGAGCTGAAATCTTCCAGTCCGATCTCACATGGCCTATTGGGGTGGGGGTCTTGATCTTCCAGTTGTTTCTTCTCTTTTCACAAAACCGCCAGAGTGGGCTGAACAAAGATTTCTATCAGTTCTTACTACAAAAATAGAGCTTGATCATAAAAAACAATATCTCATACAGTTGTGGGAGCTTTACCCAAACTTCTGAAATTTAAACTCGCATTTATTCCGTAAATGTTTGGACTTAAAGATGACACTCCTAGATAACCTACAGAGATGTATTCAAGTCCTTCATAGCAAAGTCTCAAATCAAAATGTTAATGAATTTACCATCATTGCACGTCGGACACACATAAACGCCTCGATCTCTTCAGGTAAAGGATACTCTCAACACGGTGCACGTAATCCGTAGCACCAGCAAAGACTCTGAAGTTTTAAAAATTTTTAAGCAACTTCAAGTCAAATCTCAAACTTCTGAGCCAAGACCAAAGTGATTACTGGTTTCCATTACCAGACTAGCACTGACAGCATACACAGAAGTTTCTATTACCAGACTAGCACTGACAGCATAGACAGAAGTTTCTATTACCAGACTAGCACTGGCAGTATATACAGAAGTTTCCATTACCAGACTAGCACTGACAGCATAGACAGAAGTTTCTATTACCAGACAAGCACTGGCAGTATACACAGAAGCTTCTATTACCAGACTAGTACTGGCAACATACACAGAAGCTTCTATTACCAGACTAGTACTGGCAACATACACAGAAGCTTCTATTACCAGACTAGTACTGGCAACATACACAGAAGCTTCTATTACCAGACTAGTACTGGCAACATACACAGAAGCTTCTATTACCAGACTAGTACTGGCAACATGCACAGAAGCTTCTATTACCAGACTAGCATTGACAGCATACATAGAAGTTTCTATTACCAGACTATCAGTGATAGCACACACAGATGTTTCTTTTACCAGACTAGCACTGACAGCATACACAGATGTTTCTTTTACCAGACTAGCACTGACAGCACACACAGAGGCTTGTAAATTGTGGAAATGAATTAAAGTAAACAAAAGTGATACTTTAAATACTTTATTCTTCACTTTAAGTACTGCAGCAGTAATTTACTCGCTTTTAAAATACAAAATAGTAATAAAAAAATTGTTAAGGAAACCGTTTCGTCAGCTTCAATGGGACTCGTTTTTTTTTTTTTGTCAGCTCCGTCTTTTTGTAAGAAGAACAGCAGAACCTGGGCACGCCTCGCATGTTCTGGGAGCTGTTACCAAATAAACAGTAAGGCCCAAAGCCTCAAACTGTCACTCTCTGCCAGACGAGTGTGATAGCAGGCGAGGTAGTGACGTGTCACCTTTAGTTTGTTGCTGCCTGTCTGTTTTACATTAAGCACCTTTCCCTCCGTTGCCTGTCTACAACAGACAGATTATAATATAATGATTAGACTTGCAACCGTGCAAAGCTCATCAGACTGGTCAAATATGTCAGGCAGCACATGAGGTAATGATGCCACTAAAACTTACTAACACCGCGCTGTAGAAAGTCAAAGTAGAGCGTATCTCTGATATATATATATATATATATATATATATATATATATATATATATATATATATATATATATATATCACAAACACACACACAGACACACTCACACACATATATGCTTCCGAGAAAAAAAAACAAGTATGAATATTGAATTTTTTATTCGAAGACGAATATTCGAATGTCTACTTATTCAGCCGAATATAAATACTAATATTCGATCTGTCTGTCTATTTATCTGTCTGTTTGTCGGTGAGAGAGGACGCCGGGTGTATTAGTGACGTTGCTTCTTGTGCCAGGGGCTGTGGGTTCCATTCCCAGCGCCGTCACTTTCCTGTCAAACAAAGCACAAATGAATAAATGCACAAACTAGGACAAAAGTAGGAGCAGCTTTATTACTTAACGAGCACACAGTTGTGACGGTTTGACATGAGCCTTAATCATACAAAAACACACAGGACGAAGAAGTAGAGAGAGGAGATTAAATTCACATGAATGCTGTGTTTAAAAAAAATCAAATAAAATGAATAGAGCACTTAGCTGTAACTTGTAAGAAGCTGTGGTTTGTCCGACGCTGTGTGTCAGAAATGCGCATGGTGGAGTGTAGAGAGTATTTAAATGGAGACTTGGGATATGTGATAGGTGGGTCATAACTGAGGGTGGCCGGTGGGGAAACCGTGGAGGGGAGAAAGTGATACTATAGTAATCTAACCGGGAGAAGGTGAAATATGTGGTTGTAGTTAGGGTAGGGGAGTTGTAATGTGACGCTGTGAGGAGGTTCTGAACTATTTGTAACAAATGGAACTTAGTGGGGAGGGATTGTGGAAGAGGAGAATGTTAGGTGTAACTGAATAACAAATTAAAACCATGAGGTTCCAGTTCCCCATATACCTAAATGTCGCGGTTCTCGAGCGCTAGGTGGGTTCTGTCGTCTACGTGACATTGTTTGATGGCTATTACCAGAAAGTCAGATTTGCCTCTGTGGTTGGGGCCATTGAAATGATTCCGTACTTGTTTCGAAGCATACTGGTTGGTATCGTACAGATGTTTCTGCATGCGGTCCTTTAATCTGAGGCCATTTTCACCAATATAAGTTATCCTGCATCTTTTGCATACAACGACATATATCACATTGCGGGACTCGCATGTGAATCCCTTATGGATTCCTCCGTCTTCGCTGCCTGTGTCATGATAACTTGGACTGCATAGATCAGTCCAATAAATTATTACAATTTTTCAGTCATCGACACTACCCACAAAATGTCCTTCGGAAAGCATTCAACCGTATCCAACTAATGAGCCGCAAAGAAGTATTCAGGAAAAAAAAACCTGTTACCCCATCTGACAGAGTTAAATTAGTACTGCCTTTCCACCCGCATGGTCAGATAGTTAAGAAAATTCTTTATCGTCATCTGCCGCTAATCCAACTCGACCCCGACACTCGCGACATTTTCTCTGATCCACCCCTATTGGCATACAAACGGGAACCCAATCTTAAGGAGATCCTCGTCCATAGCCACTTGAAGCAGAGCCTTGCATATGTTGGCACCAGAAAATGTAACCGCCCTCGCTGTTATCTGACCTGTAGTCTGGAAAACGAAAACGATCACCTTTTTCAAAACTATCCTCACTCTCCATGAGGGATTCACATGCGAGTCCCGCAGTGTGATATATGACGTTACTCTTTGTTTTTCTTCACAAACACAGATCAAATATGACGCTTATATAGTCCCAGTACTTTAAACGCTGAGAAACTCTGAACGAGTTGTGCAGAAAGTTGATTGAGGACCGTTTTGTGCGTGCCGGAACCTTGATCACACGCAAAATCGATCGTGTATGCGTAACTGACGATGATGGGTAACTTCTTTGTCTAGTAGGCAAAGAAAACCTTTGGTTCAAGCAAACTTGTCCAGGTATGTTCTATGTTCACGCTGTGATGCACAGGAATACCTAGTAAACAATGTTTACTGCATTGACTTTCAAAAGATAAGGAGACACTGAAAGTAAAACAGCAGAGTAAAAGAAATGTTATTTTGTTATTTTATCATAGCCTTTTTCATCACAGACTTCTTTAACTTTAAACATTATTTAGTAACAAAACTTTTGTATACATTCAGTTTCTGTCTGCCGCGTATTTCGTTGTGAAGTTTTACAAATGAGCGCAAATATTTGGTCATGCATATCAGCTACGTTGTTTGGAGATAGGGAATTTCACTTCCGGGCTCTCATGGACTTGTTTGCAGGTAGAAAACTGCCGTACTGTACATAGGTGTACAAATGCTTTTTTCCCATCAGATGTATGTAATATGATATGTAAGAAGTTTTGCTAACTCATTTTTTGGTAATTCAGAAGCAACGTTGTTTCTGACATCAAGCCTTCTTTTCTTCTCCTTGTGTGAAACGCTATGGAAGCAAACATCTTGTCGCTCTATGCACTGGTAGTGGTTGTTGTTGTTGTTGTTGTTGTTGTTGTTGTTGTTGAGACAACAGATGATGATGATAATGATGGAAATCGGCTTTGTTCATGACCTGGAATTTACACAAGACAGTGGGATAATACTCTCCTAACGTTGCTGCAACATTAGTCTTCTTAGTACACGGAAACCATGATTTGGGGGGGGGGGGGGTCCCTTGTGGATCCCTACTTCGTCTGCTAGGCTTCTGTATTCGAAAAAGAATTTTTTAAAAGGACCTTGATCAGGTATGGTTTTCTAGCCCTGGAGTCGAGTCGATGTCTGTCCAGCCGACAAATATTAAGAAAACAGCTTTCAGTTAACATGGGCGGGCCAGGTGTTGTGTAGACAACAGCCCTGTGTTGTGATTCACTCAGCCGTGTGTGCTTTCAGTTAGCACGCGGGCTCTGTCTGCGCCAAAGCCTGTGTTGTAAAGTAAAAGGCTGTTTATAAAGTGCAAACATCTTCAGCCTAACTTTAACATGTCATGTTTTTATCCATCCTGATAACTGCAATGTGCCTAAAGAGGAGTTGCATCTAATGGTATAGTGAAAACTATTTCTGTAACAGGTTCTCGTGTTGTGTCATGATAACTTGGACTGCATAGATCAGTCCAATAAATTATTACAATTTTTCAGTCATCGACACTACCCACAAAATGTCCTTCGGAAAGCATTCAACCGTATCCAACTAATGAGCCGCAAAGAAGTATTCAGGAAAAAAAAACACCTGTTACCCCATCTGACAGAGTTAAATTAGTACTGCCTTTCCACCCGCATGGTCAGATAGTTAAGAAAATTCTTTATCGTCATCTGCCGCTAATCCAACTCGACCCCGACACTCGCGACATTTTCTCTGATCCACCCCTATTGGCATACAAACGGGAACCCAATCTTAAGGAGATCCTCGTCCATAGCCACTTGAAGCAGAGCCTTGCATATGTTGGCACCAGAAAATGTAACCGCCCTCGCTGTTATCTGACCTGTAGTCTGGAAAACGAAAACGATCACCTTTTTCAAAACTATCCTCACTCTCCATGAGGGATTCACATGCGAGTCCCGCAGTGTGATATATGACGTTACTCTTTGTTTTTCTTCACAAACACAGATCAAATATGACGCTTATATAGTCCCAGTACTTTAAACGCTGAGAAACTCTGAACGAGTTGTGCAGAAAGTTGATTGAGGACCGTTTTGTGCGTGCCGGAACCTTGATCACACGCAAAATCGATCGTGTATGCGTAACTGACGATGATGGGTAACTTCTTTGTCTAGTAGGCAAGAAAACCTTTGGTTCAAGCAAACTTGTCCAGGTATGTTCTATGTTCACGCTGTGATGCACAGGAATACCTAGTAAACAATGTTTACTGCATTGACTTTCAAAAGATAAGGAGACACTGAAAGTAAAACAGCAGAGTAAAAGAAATGTTATTTTGTTATTTTATCATAGCCTTTTTCATCACAGACTTCTTTAACTTTAAACATTATTTAGTAACAAAACTTTTGTATACATTCAGTTTCTGTCTGCCGCGTATTTCGTTGTGAAGTTTTACAAATGAGCGCAAATATTTGGTCATGCATATCAGCTACGTTGTTTGGAGATAGGGAATTTCACTTCCGGGCTCTCATGGACTTGTTTGCAGGTAGAAAACTGCCGTACTGTACATAGGTGTACAAATGCTTTTTTCCCATCAGATGTATGTAATATGATATGTAAGAAGTTTTGCTAACTCATTTTTTGGTAATTCAGAAGCAACGTTGTTTCTGACATCAAGCCTTCTTTTCTTCTCCTTGTGTGAAACGCTATGGAAGCAAACATCTTGTCGCTCTATGCACTGGTAGTGGTTGTTGTGTTGTTGTTGTTGTGTTGTTGTTGTTGTTGAGACAACAGATGATGATGATAATGATGGAAATCGGCTTTGTTCATGACCTGGAATTTACACAAGACAGTGGGATAATACTCTCCTAACGTTGCTGCAACATTAGTCTTCTTAGTACACGGAAACCATGATTTGGGGGGGGGGGGGGTCCCTTGTGGATCCCTACTTCGTCTGCTAGGCTTCTGTATTCGAAAAAGAATTTTTTAAAAGGACCTTGATCAGGTATGGTTTTCTAGCCCTGGAGTCGAGTCGATGTCTGTCCAGCCGACAAATATTAAGAAAACAGCTTTCAGTTAACATGGGCGGGCCAGGTGTTGTGTAGACAACAGCCCTGTGTTGTGATTCACTCAGCCGTGTGTGCTTTCAGTTAGCACGCGGGCTCTGTCTGCGCCAAAGCCTGTGTTGTAAAGTAAAAGGCTGTTTATAAAGTGCAAACATCTTCAGCCTAACTTTAACATGTCATGTTTTTATCCATCCTGATAACTGCAATGTGCCTAAAGAGGAGTTGCATCTAATGGTATAGTGAAAACTATTTCTGTAACAGGTTCTCGTGTTGTGCCGTGAGAAGCTTCTCGCCAAGTGCATCTAAACATTTGCTGTTGTCGCTATGGCTGAGACTGATGTTGCGAACAGGCAGGTTCGACCCCAGACAGTTCAGAAAGAAAATAAAACCAGGATTCAGCGACCTGTGCTGTATAAAGTCTTGCTACTCAGTGGAGAGGAGTACGAAGTCACCATTGATGTAAGTGAACTTTGTGCCTGATTTGATAGAAAAGTCTCAATTCATGTGGTGTTTTTTTAAAATAGTGTGTGATGTAATAGCTCCCTGGTGAATATTCTTGTCAGTTCTTATAATGCCTAGAGGGACTTAAATCAGAGATGAAAAATCTCCATATGACTTGGTCTTGGGCCTGCTTTTCTATTTCCCATCTTGTCTTTGAAAAGCTTATCGCCATGTGACTCAGATGGAATTCGCCTGCAACATTCATCTCCATTTATCTCTGGGTGAAGTTTGCCAGAAGGATTTATTTCCATGTTTCTCTGGGATGGAGTTGGCCTGAAAGGTTCCTTCCATGAGTTTTTAGGATGGAGCTCATCTGAAAGATCTACTTCCATGTTTTTCTTGAGTGTAGTTTGTTTGAAAAGTGTACCTTCCTATTGTTTGAAAGATATACTTTCCTATTGTTTGAAAGGTGTACCTTCCTATTGTTTGAAAGGTGTACCTTCCTATTGTTTGAAAGGTGTACCTTCCTATTGTTTGAAAGATGTACCTTCCTATTGTTTGAAAGATATGCTTTCCTATTGTTTGAAAAGTGTACTTTCCTATTGTTTGAAAGGTGTACCTTCCTATTGTTTGAAAGATGTACCTTCCTATTGTTTGAAAGGTGTACCTTCCAATTGTTTGAAAGATGTACCTTCCTATTGTTTGAAAGGTGTACCTTCCTATTGTTTGAAAGGTTTACCTTCCTATTGTTTGAAAGGTTTACCTTCCTATTGTTTGAAAGATATACCTTCCTATTGTTTGAAAGGTTTACCTTCCTATTGTTTGAAAGGTTTACCTTCCTATTGTTTGAAAGATGTACCTTCCTATTGTTTGAAAGGTTTACCTTCCTATTGTTTGAAAGGTTTACCTTCCTATTGTGTGAAAGGTTTACCTTCCTATTGTTTGAAAGGTTTACCTTCCTATTGTTTGAAAGGTTTACCTTCCTATTGTTTGAAAGGTTTACCTTCCTATTGTTTGAAAGATGTACCTTCCTATTGTGTGAAAGATGTACCTTCCTATTGTTTGAAAGATGTACCTTCCTATTGTTTGAAAGGTTTACCTTCCTATTGTTTGAAAGATGTACCTTCCTATTGTTTGAAAGATGTACCTTCCTATTGTGTGAAAGGTTTAGCTTCCTGTTTCTCTGGGCCTGCTCTGTTTCCTTGCTGACCAGGAACCTTTCTCAGTTCAGACCTTCCTTGGGCTGGGCATCTCATTTCTTTCAGAATTTCTGCACCTTCATCCAGTCCATCTCCAGATCTCCTGCATATCTCAGGGTCTTTCCTTCTTTCTTTGACCAAGAGAATTATGTTTTAAAACCATAAGTCTTTTTAGTGCGTGTTCAGCCACTTTTTCCCATCTGAGTGATTTCGTTATTGATCATCATCATCATCATGTGCCGTGCCGACTGGCGTTGGCTATTATGCTTCTCCAGAGTACCCGATCCTTCATGCAGGCCATCAGCTCAGTTGGTGATCTCCTCTCACACCATCCCGTCAGACTGTCCAGTATCATTTCTCTTGGTCTTCCTCTTGATCTTCTTCCTTCTATTTTTCCTGTTGTTATAATATTTTCAATGCCCCCTCTTCTCATTGCATGTCCTATGAAAGTACATTGTCTCTCTCTTATCTTTTTGACAAGGTTTTTTGTCTCTCCAGCTCTTCTCCTACATTCTTCATTAGTTATTTTTGCTGTCCAGGGGATTCGCAACATTCTTCTAATAAACCACATTTCTGCTGCTTCCAATGATTTTTGTGCAGACTTGCCTATTGTCCATGATTCACTTCCATATAACAAGATAGGTTCAATATAGCATTTTAGGACTTGTTTTCTAACATTCATTGATAAGGATGTGTTGGTCAATATGTCTCTCATTCTCTGAAATGCAGTCTTTGCTTGGCCTATTCTGTTCCTAATTTCTGTTCTGCATTTCCCATCTGAAGTTATTACTGCTCCAAGGTATTTGAATTTCTGCACCTGCTTTAGAATAGTTCCGTTTAATTTAATACTGCATGCTGGTGGATTCTGTTTCTTAGATATAACCATAGTCTCTGTCTTTTTGATGTTCAAAGTAAGGCCTTTCTGTTCACTTTCTTTGGCGACTTTATCCAAGAGATTTTGCAGGTCTTGTTGGTTCTCAGCTATCAGTACTGTGTCGTCAGCATACCGAAGGTTGTTAATATTGTATCCTCCAATTTTTATGCCTGGTTCTGTGATGATTGTTCTTAGAATATTCTCGCTATACAGAGAAAAAAGGTCTGGAGATAGTACACATCCTTGTCGCACCCCTTGTTTTATAGGTTGATATTTTCCAGTTCAATTTTCAACTCGAACTGCTGCTTCTTGCTGCCAGTATAGATGTTTGATGCAGTTAGTGTTTGTTGTCCTTGTTATCACTTCTTATTTTGGCCTTTCTTTTTCTGAAATCATATAGAATGTGCTCAGCTGTTATTAGTTTTGCTATTTTGAAATAGCTTGTTCCTGCTGCATTTTGTTGCTTCTCTGGTTGGTGCTGTTAAAATGCTCAGTTCTACCAACAAAAGTTTTGGTAGAATCAGCCATGAGAGTAGTTGCTGGGCAAAGCATTGCTCAAAACACTGGTTGTCCATAAACCATTAACATTCACCTGGTTCAGTTCCATCTTCTAGAAATAGTAATTGTTAACATTAAGCATCCTTTGTACTCGACTTATAATTCTACATTTAATGAATCTTTGATGATCTGTTGCAAGGGGTGTCCTATGTCAAAGAGACCAAGGGCCACAAATGTAACGCACCAAGTGGCAGGCATATCTAAATCAACCAGTTTTTGCCAAATTATAGAAAATGCTTAGGGGATTTGATATTGATTGTAGAGTCAGATGGAGCTTTGATGATTTCTCACTTTTATCACATAAAACTCATTGTTTTTAGGGTAGCAATATTAATTTTAGTAAAATAAATTACATTTTCATAATAATTCATAGGCCACATGCTACCCAAGGGTCACCTTTTGCACATTCTGATCTTTTGTACTCAAAATAATAAATTGTAAACATAAATTTCAGAACAACAAATTTTCTTGAAAATGAGATTTATCTTTGTTTTCTTTGTTAAATATTTACAGAAACGTGCTGTTGGCCAGATGTTATTTGAGAATGTGTGTGAACATCTGGAATTGCTAGAGAGAGACTACTTTGGCTTGCTATTTAGAAAAAATGGGAAAACTGGAAATGTCACAGTGAGCGATCATTTCTCTAACTGCTATTTGCTTTTTCTGTACCATTATTGATATAATGCGATAATTTGTTTTGTATTGTAGTTTTCCTCTAGTTTTGGGGGTTTTTTTAGAATAGTATTGAGGTATGCATCACAACATATCCCTGTGAGATCTGGACACTTAACAAAACAGATGAGTTTATACGTAAATGCCTTTGAATGTAAATGCTACAGAAGAGTTCTTCAAACATCATGGGCACAAAAAAGAACAAATATATCCATAATACAAGAGCTTAATATTGAAGAAGGTTGACTAGTAAAGAGGATTAAACAAAGAAAACTTAAATATTTTGGACACATCATGAGAATTTAGAGAAGACAGTCTTGGAAGGGTACATAATGGAAAAAAAGAAAGAGAGGAAGACCAGGGCAAAGATGGCCGCAAGACATCGCTGATAATCTGCAAATGGATGCATCATCACAGGGCATCTTGCTTACAACCAAGAGGCCTACAGGAGAGCCGTTAAGGATGCAAAGTTCTGCAAGGGACATGCAAATGACTGATTGCGGTATGCATGAGAATATTGTCAGAAGAGCACAAAAATACTTATATCTTATATCCTTCCTGTGCCGTTAAACGTCACATAGGGTTCAAAGGTAGTTCACCAAGTTTTCCTGTGTTCGGCGAGCTTCTCAACCTCATCAAGTGATTTTATGCCCACTAAACTGGCCTCTCTTAACAATCTCCTTTTTTAGAGTTTCACGTTATCGACCTCTTTTTCTTTGCTCTGTTGTGTTCCACTTGATAGCTTGTTGTGGGATTCTCTGTTTCTTCTCATCACATGACCAACATATGTCCATCTTCTTTTCTAATCACCCATAAGACTGGTTGTTGTTTGCTCATCTGTCCTATCTCTGCATTGTTCTTGAATTCGTTCCACTTGATGCCGAGTATTTTCCTTAGGCATTTGTTTTTTAAAAAAGGCTAATTTGTTGTCTATTTTTTAGTTGTTTTCCAGCTTTCGCATGCATAAATGAGGGTGGAAATTACATTTGAATTTAACAGTCTTATCTTGGTTTTTGTGCTTATAACTTTTGAATGCCACATGTTCTCAAGATTCTTGAAGGTCAATGCTGCTTTTGCAATTCTAATTCTAACTTCCTGTCTCGTGTCACTATTCTTGTCTATGTTGCTGCCAAGGTATGCAAATTGATTGACTTCTTCAACAGCTGTCCCTTTTACATATATTTTCCTTTTTGATTAATGAGAAGTTTCATTATTTTTGTTTTTTCTTTGTTAATTTCAAGTCCTATTTTACTACCCATTGAAGACAGGGTATCTGTTTTTCTTGCACTGATTTTACATTGTCATTGATAAGAGTTATGTCATCTGCAAAATCAAGATCTTCTAGTTGGGTCCCAAGTACCCAATCAATGGCCGTTTTACCTGTGCAACATTTTTTCATTATGAAGTCTGACAATTCCAAAAAGCAAGTGAGATAGTACACATCCTTGCTTCACACCTGTTTCAATCTGGAACCATTAACTCATTCCTCCTTCTGTTTTGACTGCACAGACATATCCGTTGTAGAGGTCCCTAATGATGTTGACAGTCTTAGATGGTATTCCATATATTCTTAAAATTCTCCACAATGAATCTCTGTGTAGGCTATCAAATGTCTTTTTAAAGTCTATGAAGTTCAAGATTAATGGTTTTTGTTTTTTGATATGTTCTGCAAGTATATATTCTTAGAGTAAAAATCTGATTGAGACAGCTTCTCACTTTTTAAATTAAAAAAAAAAAAAGAAAACTTACATCTTACATCCTTCTCATGCCACTAAACATCACGCAGGGCCCACATGGTAGTTCGCCATGATTTCCTGTCATCTGCGAGTTTTTCAATCTCATCAAGGAATGTTATGCCCACTGAACTGGCCTCTCTTAACAATGTCCTCTTTAGAGTTTCTCCCCTTTTAAATAAAAAAAAAGAAAACCACAACACCTGAATTTACTGAGTGCCTCGGAAAATCTCATCTTTCTTTTGCGATACACCTGTAATATTTTGGCATTCCATCATAATATTTTGGCATTCCATCATAATATTTTGGCATTCCATCATAATATTTTGGCATTCCTTTTAGAGAAATCTATCATTATATTGTATTTTTTAGGATATATATATATATATATATATATTTTTTTTTTTTTTGCAGTACTGGTTGGACCCTATCAAGAAAATCACTGACCAAGTGAAAGGTAAGGTAATGCTGCTGGACTGCGGTTGGATAATATGTTGCTGACTGATAGATTAAAAAATTTTTTTTAATTTTTATGATATTGACTTCTTTATTAGGATCTGGATCTATGAAAAGCTTTGATTTGTAGAACACTGTTGTTGAATTTTAGAGCTATTCATGAGTTCCTTCATTTCTGGCAGGAGGAAAGAAGAATTTGGAGTTTGCTGTCAAGTTTTACCCGCCAGATCCAACTCAACTTTTTGATGGTGTTACCAGGTATAGTTCACTTTTTTTGTTTGTAATCAAGTTTTGTTAACTTATTTCTTTTAAAGTAAGGTAGTGTACGTATTATTGATAATAGTTTCACCAGAAATATTTTTTATGTTTTTAAACATGCCTGTCTGTTGACAGTAAAATACTGGGGGTTTTTTTTTCCACCATTATGAAATTTTGCTTCACATTCCCTTCACTTTCTGATGGGGTTGTTGGAACAGAACCCCATCAAAAAGTGAGGACTCCACACACACATACATGCATACATGCACACACACACGTACACACAATTTATTATTGATATCAAGTTTATTATGTTTATGTTTGAAGTGTTCTTTATTTCTGGAACAGATATCTCCTTTGCCAACAGATTAGACGAGATATTATCAGTGGGAGGTTAGTATAAATAGATTAGAAAAGTACTTCTGTGTGAATAAGCACTATGTGATGTCAGTGCTCTGTTATATGCAAATGTATCTGTATTATGATCTTGTTTTTAGTGAAGTTCTTTAAGAATTGAAATGATTTTTTTTTAACAATGAAGAATAGAGCAGGAGTTGTAATGAACTGGCATCTGCTGCAAAGGTTATGGATTACAGACCTAGTGCTATAATGCTGTAGAACTGATACCTGACATTAGTGTTAGGAAAAACAGTTGCCTCTGATAGCACAGAAAGTCTGCTTTAAGGGCAAAACATAGCACGTTCATGTAAGGATGTTGATGCATTAAGTGATGAATAGATGTTCCAGAAAAAAAAAATCAACCCAGCATATATTAAAACTGCATCAGAATTCACAGTTAGTGAGAATTTAAGAAGGAAAAAATAACCTAACATAAATTCAATGAAATCCTGGTAGGATCTTGCTAGTTTTTTTTTTCCAAGGGAACTAACAAAGTACAACATGAGGCCAGAAAAAAGAGTACTCAGACCGTGCGCTCTGGCAAGTGAAACTAACTACATGATGTGATGTTGCCATTATGTGTGTTGACTGCCAGCGTGTTCATGATGTGATGTTGCCATTACGTGTGTTGACTGCCAGCGTGTGTGATGTTGCCATTATGTGTGTTGACTGCCAGCGTGTTCATGATGTGATGTTGCCATTATGTGTGTTGACTGCCAGCGTGTTCATGATGTGATGTTGCCATTATGCGTGTTGATTGCCAGCGTGTTCATTTTTAAAAAATTTTATAATGGTTTGTGTGAGTTTTAAGATGAACTGGATGAGAATTTTGTTTCAGGCTGGGAAAGACAGCGGCAAAAAACATTTGAGTTTTGAAAATAACCTGTAGAAAATATTCTCTGAATTGTAAGATGTAGGTCTTGAATATTTTGTATCAAAGCTTGCATAATATTGGAAAACAGTTTCATATAAATTAAACATGTCCATATTTGATATTAATTTTAAAAAATATGTCTCCAGAGCTTTTTTGTTTATTATTACTTTGCCCACTGGAAAAAAAGAAAGACTGCCATTTTAATAGAAGCCCTGAGGACCGCACAAGATTGAGGATTTGTTCTCAGCAAATTTCAAAAGTACACGAAACATGAGAGTCCCTGCCCTGTCAGCCAGACATGTAACAGCATGAGAGTCCCTGCCCTGTCAGCCAGGCATGTAATGGCATGAGAGTCCCTGCCCTGTCAGCCAGGCATGTAACAGCATGAGAGTCCCTGCCCTGTCAGCCAGGCATGTAACAGCATGAGAGTCCCTGCCCTGTCAGCCAGGCATGTAACAGCATGAGAGTCCCTGCCCTAACAGCCAGGCATGTAACAGCATGTTTCCTACGAAACCATGGGAAGGTATAAAGTGGGCTCTAGGTCGGCTCTGGTTCTCTGACCCTGAGATCTGTGTTCTGTTTCTAGCTGACGCTACAAATACACTTGTCATAAATTTGTACAGATCTGCTCGGGAAATAAATTGCCAAGTATCACTGTATGAAAATCAACAACGGTTAGACAGGATTGGTATGAAAGCTTTAAAATTTTTTAAAGTTATGTTTCAGTTGGTATAATTACATGAAATAAAGTATTGTTGGTGTTATTTACTGATTTGTTGTCACTTTCTATCACCAGTTATTGGCAGTGTTTTCTGTCTTACATCTTACATCCTTCCCATGCCGTTAAATGTCACATATGGTAGTTCACCAAGATGTCCTGTCTTCGGCAAGTTTTTCAGTCTCATCAAGGGATGTTATGCCCACTGAATTGGCTTCTCTTAACAGTGTCCTCTTTAGAGTTTCACATGGTCGACCTCTTTTTCTTCAGCCTGTTGTGTTCCATTTGATAGCTTGTTTGGAGATTCTGTGATTGTTTCTTCTCATCACATGGCTGACATATGTCCATCTTCTTGGTTTTTGTGCTTATAACTTTTGAATGCTGTATGTTCTCAAGATTCTTGAATCTTGAATGCTGCTTTGGCAATTTGAATTCTAACTTCTTTTCTGGTGTCACCACTGTGATCTATGTAGCTGCCGAGATATGCAAAATGTTTTCTAAACTTAGTTTAAATTTTGTTTCAGACTGCAATGCTCACAGGTCACACTTGCCATGTTGGCTTCTTATACTGTTCAGGCAGAGATCGGAGATTATGATCCACTTGATCATGGAACTGGTATCCATTATATTCAGGACATGCCATTTGCACCGGATCAGACAGAAGATTTGCTGTATGAGATTGCAGCTCTTCACAAAGAACATAAGTAAGAGAATATATTGTTTTCAGTGGCATGTGTCTGTCACAGCAATAGTTGTCAGTGTCACTGCTGTGTCAAGATTTTTGAGTCATTTGCTGGTCAACAGTCTTATCAGTATAGTGCATATGGTTTCTTCAACTAATGCTCCAACCGCAGCTAGGTTTGTGTGTGGAATGAACAAAGTTTATGCCTCTGATTTGTTCCTTTTAGTTTGGAAGTTTGATTGTCTTGTCTTGTGTTGTCCTTCCTCATATATCCTTCAGAGTTGAGAGAGCAAATAAATTTGTTGGCAAAGTGTGGTTGTTTAATATAATAACTAATGAAGATTGTTTGAGAAGAGTTGGAGATAGAAAAAGTCTTGTCAAAAAAGTAAGAGAGAGACAATGTACTTCCATAGGACATGCAGTGAGAAGAGAGGGCATTGAAAATATTATAACAACAGGAAAAATAGAAAGAAGAAGATCAAGAGGAAGACCAAGAGAAATGATATTGGATAGTCTGACGGGATGGTGTGAGAGGAGATCACCAACTGAACTGATGGCCTGCATGAAGGATCGTGTACTCTGGAGAAGCATAATAGCCAGTGTCAGTTGGCACAGCACCTGATGATGATGATGGTGATGATGATGATGATGTGGTTGTTTGCTTCATATAATGGGATATTTAAGGCTTCTGTTACTTTTTTCTTCATCTGCCTTCTCTGTCTCTTCATCTGTTTTCTACCTTTCTTAGCGTTAGTACTTTCTGCAGTATATTGTCTGGCTGTAGTAATGTAAAGTAGCTAAATCATTTGACTTGTTTCTGGATGTAGTGTAACACTAATATTATTTCAGTTCTTAACTTGATGATGCCATATCTGATTGTGTTTTTCTTACATTCAGTATTCTTCTCAAAATTTCATTTATGTGGTCATAATTTTCTTCTTTTTTTTTTTTTGCCTGAAATCATAGGGTTGTAGATTTATTGACTAGATTCTTTTAGACATAACATTGGAAAACTTTCTGTATAGAAAAATAAATGGAGTTGCGTCTTCTAGATTTGGTCTCTGTTACTAGGAGTCTAGTTTTCCATGGTTTCATCAGAATTTTTTTTTTATTTGTGAATGTGTGGTCAAGACCCTCCAGAATCTTTGGAAATATTAGATTCTTCTCTGTTTGATTTTTGTAAATATTTGAAAGTGAAAAATCTAATTTATTATTTAATTCCTCAAGATACTGAAGTATCAGAAATGAATGTTTAATTCTAGAAGTGCAGCTGTCACGTAGGCTGAAGCTTCCTTAGAAAGATTTGTATGATTTCCTAACCATTAAAGGCAGGTATTTACTATCCAGATTGTTGAAAACCTTGCTAAGAAACAATTATTCAGCAGAGTACACAAATAGAATTGACTCATTACATTCCATGATACAGAACCTTGTGATCAAGCTTCTTTGTTTTATGTTGTCCTTGGTGTTCCCGATCAGTTCAAATGCTTTTTCTTTTTTCATGCTTTTGCTTAGTTTGCCAAGATATTTTTCCCTCGGCAATCCTCTCCCTTTTTTTCCTTTTAATTTTCCAGTGATTACCGAGTAAAAGGAGCAGAACACTGTACTCAGATTTCATTGTTTCCCACCATATTATAATAAAATAGATTCCTCACTTCTTGATCACCTATTGTCAAAACTCTGTCACCAAACTCAACAAAACTCTGTCACCAAACTCAACAAAACTCTGTCACCAAACTCAACAAAACCCTGTCACCAAACTCAAGTAAGCTGGAGATAAGTTGCAGCCAACTTTCCATGTAAAAGCATCACAGATAAGTTCAAGGATAAAATCTACAGCAAGAGATTATGGTAAACTTGAATGACAAAATAAGTTATGATTTCCATCTTCCACTTATGTTTTTTTTTTTACTTTATGACATCATACCTTCACATTTATAAAATCAGTTTGTTGGCACTAAATAAACAGACAAAGGATGAATTTGGAGGTATGTTCTACTGTGTCATTGAAGCTCATATTGAGCTCATCATTAAACAGGGTAGTTTGACTCCTTCTCATACCTCAGGGGTCAGACACCAGAACAAGCAGAGCTTCATTTTCTGGAGCACAGCAAGAAGTTACCACTGTATGGCATTGATCTTCATAGAGCAAAAGTATGTAGATTTTTAAGAATTAATTTTTATGTGATCAATGACAGACTTTTCACCAGATTTTTAGAATATGTAAAATCCAAACTGGCAAACCTAATTAAAACTACTTATACTTTTTTTGTGAATCAAATTAGAGTAATCTGAGCCCCAGATTTCATACTTTGTAGACATTTTGTTGTTAGATGACAGTTTCAAAATGTGTCAAGAAAGTAATGATCAGTTTCAGGTAGTTGATGTGGCCATACATGTTGTGCATAGTTGATGCCAGCACTTTCCATGTGTATTTCCTGTGTGAAACAAGAATGTAGCAAGTGTTGATGTGTAGTTTGTTTCTCTGGGTCACATATGCACATGTCATTCTTTTCATGTGAACTGTCTTTAGTTATTTGAATTAAGCTGTGTAAGGGAGCAGGCTTGGAAGGAGCAAACTTAGAACTTCCTCCAGGTTTTTTCAGGGTAGTTTTTTTTTTTTCAATCTGTTGTATCTTTTCAGATCTGAGTATATTTTCTGATATGTTGATATATCTTTTCAGATCATTTGTCTGTTTTTAGATTTGTATCTGTCAGATGTGTTTAGTATCTTTAGAATTTGTTATGGATATCTTTCAGATTTATCATGAATGTCTTTGAAATATTTTGTTATGAGTTTTTTTGGTTTTTTTTTTTTTTTTCTTTCAACATTTTCATCATTTTACTGATCTGGAGATGATTTTCAAATGGTGGATCTCCCTGCAGCTGTCCAGCAAAATTCATGGCAGCTGATGCTGTAGCGAACAGCTTCTCTCTCCTTTGTAGTTGTTCAATTGTGGATTGTCTGTCCTTTGTAGTTGTTCAGTTGTGGATTGTCTGTCCTTTGTAGTTGTTCAGTTGTGGATTGTCTGTCCTTTGTAGTTGTTCAGTTGTGGATTGTATTCAGTTTTAAATTACACAGTGTCTTGGATTTGTAGTTGATTTTATTATGAAAATGGTTTTATGTTGTTGACAGGATGTGAACTACTTGGACATTTTTCTTGGCATTGGTGCATCTGGAATATCTGTGTACCGAGACAACATAAGAATCAACAGATTTGTGTGGCCCAAGATCTTGAAAATCTCCTACAGAAGAAATAAGTTTTTGCTGAAAATTCGGCCTGCAGAAGTAAGTCTTTTTCTATATGTACATATTACATATGTTCCATTTGGTATATTGTAACTATTTTTGTTGTTAGAAGTATATATATGTATAAATTATGATACTTTTCTTATGAGAAATGGGAAATAACAGTTTTTTTTCACACTGAAAAACTAAACATAATGTGCCCTACTTGTTAGAAATAACAGATGTTTCTTTGTTTTGTCAAATTCATGGAGTCATAATTCATGTGTATTGCCTTTCTTTGCCTGTGCCATTTGATCAGTCTTTCTAGGTTTTTTCTCGCAGTTCATCAGTTTTTTTTTTAAATTTTGCTTAATTTTTCCAGTGTGTAAATCAATATACATTGAACACTTGTTCAGTGTTCTCTTGAATGTGGCTAACATTTATTTCTTTTTTTTTCATTCCTGCTGTCATTTCTTTAAGTTAAATTTTTTTAAAATTAAAAACTTGTACGTGTTTATTACAATATAATAGCAAAATATGTCACCCATTTCTGTGACATATAAATTAAAAAGGTTTTAAATGCATTAAGAACAACCATAATGGAATATAAGAACATAGGTACTTTTTTGTCATACAGTTTGAAACATTTGAAAGCTGCCTTACCTTTCGACTTCCGAATAACAGAATGGCCAAACGTTTATGGAAGATTGCCATGGAAACTCATGCTTTTCTCAGGTATGTAACCTTCTTCATGTTGTATAAGTTTGTGAGCATTCACTGTGACAACTGTGCTGTTAAAACACTTAGTGCCAGGCAATGATTTCAGACTTTTTCCTCTTTGTGTTTTGTTTGTGAAAAAAATAAGTAAATATGTCCTGATGTGTTGCCTTGTCCGTAGAGAAGTTGAAATTCAGTGTAGTTTCCATTGGGCTCAAGTGAATTTCTTCTGCACAGATATGAAGTTGGATGCTCTCTTAAAAAAAAGCAGCAGTTTGATCTGACAGCAATGAAATATATACATACGCATAAATATTTAGTATCCAGCTAATCAACGTAATGCTGGATTAAAACAAACATGTTTATTTTTCCACTTCTCTACATCTATGCAAATGTTGCTAACCATTTATTTTTAAAAAAAACATTCTCAGCATGAAATAATTTTTTTTTTTAACATTGTTTTGAAAAACCTACTTCTGGCTTGCCAGGGAGGGACTAAGGCACACAGTGTTAGTGGCCATATTTTCCATGATCTGATGGCACACCAGGAGCCAGATGTTTATCTCTATAGCTGGGTGACTGAGGCATATACTTGAACCACAAACCTCTGTATGAGAGACCAGCCACTTTGCCACTAAGGCACCTAGTTTTGTTGAATTTTGTTTTGTTTTTTTTTGTGTTAGTTTTTGGGGCTGAAAGAAATGCTGTAAAATTTTGGATGACACTTTGGAAGAAAAAACATGCATAACTATCTGGCAAGTCTCTAACAGTGATCTTGGTTTATGTGCCTGTGCAGTGTAGTAATACTTCCCATCATTCCATTTGCTGTTTTATCCTCTGGTATGCTCTTGTTTTTGTGGGGTCCCCCTAGTACCAATGACCTTGTGATCTTTGCGGCTGATGCAGTGAAGATATTGAGGCATGTTTTTATGTCAGACAGGGAACAGCTTATGGTGGCTATTTTTTCAGTCTCTGAGTTTTGCAAAAAATTGGGGATGTGCAATACTTCTTTAGCACACTCCCCTGCCATTGGGATTATGGCGATCCCTGTCCTAGGTCTGTTACTGGGGGTACACATGGTGAGGTCAGCTGTGGTTCATCAACCCTGACGCAATGTGTTTCCGACTGTCAAATTTGACAGCATCTTTGCCCCCACACATCCCATGAGAATGTTGAAGCCTAAGCGTCGAGTCTAACAGGATATAGGTTTCAGTAATTTACTTGAATTCCACATGCAGACTGTTTAGCAGTCTCCATCACCATGTGGAGCAAATTTAGCTCTACACTATTAGCCAGGTCTTGTTTCATGCAGTATGACAAAGAGGGATGAGGAGTATTCTGGTCATCTGGCATTGTTTATGCACTCACTAGTGCCATTGTTAGAATTTTTTGCATGATTTACTGTTGCCACTTATTGGACAACAATTTATTAGTGAGTGAAAATTTTTTTTTTTATTGGTAAGACTTCGTTCAGCAGAGGATGCCAGACCGGGATCAGCATTCTCTGCGTTTGGTTCCAAGTACCGCTTTTCAGGACGCACGTTGTATCAAACTCGTCTTTATGCCTCCGTGGCCGACCGCCCAACTAAGCGGTTAGAGAAGACCTACAGTCAACAGTCGCTTACTTCAGTTTCAAACAACAAACTCAAAAACCTTGAAAATGGTAAGTGTGACTATGATTTTTGTAAAAAAAGTGATCGTAAGTGACCAGGGGTGGTAGTCCTGCAGCAACTTCCTGTTTGTATGATCAGACTTTGATTTTGTTCCTTATCCCCATAGTTTTCACATTTTTTTTTTTAGATGTGCCTCTTAATAAATGTGCAGGGTTTGTTTTTTTTTTTTAAAGTTTTTCAATATTTCTGAACAGTATGTTATTGTCTGTACAATATTTAGTCTCTGAACCATGTGCCAGTCTCTGTTTTTGACTATAGTGCTAGTGGATATCTTTGTCTGAATGGCTGTGAACACCATGAATGTCAGAAATGTTGCAGATTTATACTAAGAAGCACAAAAACATAACAAATGTTGACTGAATATTATTTCTTGTGCTAGGGAAACTGCAAGATATAGCACACTAGAGTACACTGTACACAAAGCTTTTGTGCATTATGAGGTAAAATTCAAGTAAAAATCATGAACATGTCAAATGTGACTACATCAAAGTCTGCAACTGGTGAACACGTGCACAAATGTTAATGTCATCAAGTGCTGTCTTATTATTACTGTATTATGAACTATGACTGTTTTGTACCACTGGGCAGCTGTCAGTTTTTTTTTTCTTTTCTCTCCTTTAATATAAAATCAGATGGTGTCCCACAGTAATGGAACCAGTTTTTTTACTTGTTATCACATTTACTTTTCATGTACTTGCATCCATTTATAGAGGTGTGCTCTAATGTGAGTTATCCTTTCAGTCATTATGTGATGTGCTTCTCTGTCCTGTGCAGACCTAAGTATGTGAGTTATCCCTTCATTCATTATGTGATTTGCTTCTCCATCCTTAATGGTCCTTAGTATTTTCAGTCTGTTGAAATGTTGATCTTTTCCCGTACCATATGGTCAGTACCAAAGATATTTTTTTTTATGACCTTCGTCTCCTTTTTGAGTTTTTTATTGACTGTCAGGTTCTCAAAGCTGGTCTTCTCATGACATCCAGGAATTTTGCTTTTTTCTTGTCTTGATTTTACAAGCAGTATTTTCATATTCTGTTTTTTTCATGCGGTTTTTGTCAGCATAAGTATCAGGTTCCTATTTTACAGCACAGTCAACTAGAGCATACACCAATAATGGTTTTCCAGCCAACAAGCTCTGCATGAGAATACAGTTCACTATTCTACTCTTGCCACCTATCACAGTTTTTTTTTTTTTATGTTAACAGTGACAAGGAAAAGTGAAAATGTATATGAAGACATGCCAAAAGTACCAAAAGATTCACCAGAAGGGAAAGAGAGACCAATCTCCCAGCAAACCTTTGGTAGCATAACCCCAGCACTTGATCAGTCATGGAACAGACAAGGCACTGACAGCGAGTCATTCAGAAGTTCTAGAGCCAGCATGGAATCTGTAGACTCAGAAGAAGAGTCAAAAATCAGAGTTAGACCAGAAGCTGCTCTAAACCCTGGCAAGCAAAAACCATCAACAGCTTTGAAGGTAATACTTCCTTTTTGTTAATCAGCTATGAAGGTAATACTTCCTTTTTGTTAATCAGCTTTGAAGATAATACTTCCTTCTTGTTAATCAGTTACGATGCAAGTTTTTGAAAGTGAACATTTAATTATGTAAGGAAAAAAAGTCAAATTTCCATTTCCATGCTATTAAAGCATACTAGGATACAGTGTTAGGTCCATATTTCTAAGACCATTGGCACATGAAAGTCTGATGTGGTCAGTATCACACTTGGCTGCATTTACCTTCCCAGATTTCTCTGGTACCTATTTTTAGAGGCTGAGTAGACCCCAGGGCATTTTTAGTATGGTGAGACCAAAAAAAATTCCACTGCTTGGACTTGAACCTAGTACCACTGGATTAGTAGACTGAGTGCCTGACCACTCAGCCAACCAAGCTGCCTCATGAAAAAAAAAACTTCAGAAGTGGCACTTATATTCCTTAGTGCCCAATCTGTATTCCATTTAATACAAAATATTCCTTAGTGCCCAGTCTGTATTCCATTTAATACAAATACTTTTATGATATTTTTTAAAAGTATTAGCACAATAAACATGTCTGTACTTGTAAATGTTCAGCCATTTTCCCCACTGATTTACTTTTTTTGACACTTTCCTTCTCAGAAAGACGAAAAGCTTTTCGAATCAGAAGTGCACACAAACATTGATAAACTTCCATCGCCTGAGACATCTTTTGTGAAACTTTCAAACCGGAAACCATCAAAGAAAAACAAGGAGAATGAAAAGCAAGTTGTTCGGGAAGTTTTCATGTAAAATTTGTTTGGTCTGGCCAGGAAAACATGGCAAAAGTTGTGACAAAGCTGTAGACTGAGGTGTTGTACAAACTCCTGCAATATTTGATTTATTCTGTTTTCATGATCAGATGCTGCAATTTTCAGTTTCTTTCTATGAAATTTATCCACCAATTTTTAGTGGATCACCTTGTTATCTTCACCTTGACATTACACTTGTAACAATTTGAAAATCTTGAAAGCTGTTATGTCATTTATGAACAAACTGAATCTTCTAACATGATACAAGCAGACAGGGGTGTATGATGGTGAAGTTTTACACACAAAAAAAAAAAAAAACCAGCTACAGATAATGGTGTGAGGCTAGTTCAGAGAAATTTCCTTTTTTTTTTAAAACTCAGTAAGATCTCATACTGTTTACAGTTTTTTTTATTGTGCCTATTCCCCCCCCCCCCTTTTTTTAAAGCGTAGAAACTGACTGCATTTCAATACTCTACCACAAGGCCTGGCAACGGTACTGGTATCATGCTTATCAAACATCACTGACCTTAACTCTTTGACTGTCACAGATAAGTTAAAAATCCTAACATCTTTCTTCCGGTGCTTTGGATAAGACATTGTGTTTTTATGCGCCTGTGGTGCTAAAACTGTATAATGATATTAACATGTTATTATTATTGGTTGCAGTAGACTACCAAACTAAGTTTCCTGTATATAAAATATTATTTATGTTAATTTTTAATGTAATTTAGCAAATATTGGCAGCTTTTACTTCACTGTAATTGCAATTTACATTGTTTTTCATAAATCATTAAATCATACCACATATATTACATGTATGTTTTTCATAAATCATTAAATCATACCACATATATTACATGTATGTTTTTCATAAATCATTAAATCATACCACATATATTACATGTATGTTTTTCATAAATCATTAAATCATATCACATATATTACATGTATGTTTTAGCCAGTGGATGTAATTTTTGTCTTGTTTTGACATTTTAAAAAATTTTAATGGCAAATGCAGAACCAAAACTGCAGAATGAAGCAGAAGTAACAGGAAGGCTGAGGTCTTCACATTAAAAAAAAAACTGTATACTAGCATGCTCCTTGTAATTAGTTCTACGTTATAAATACAGGGTAAAAATCAATTAAAATAATGAAAGCCAGCTAGCTGCAGACACATGGAGCTACTTTTCAGGGTAACAATTATTACTCTGTTTCAGATTTTGTTTGCAGCCAATAAACCAAAAAAAGCATGGCTTCTTCTTATTTTATGCTGGCATGTTTTGTTTTGAATATAGGGTTATCTTTAGAAGAAATTATATGTTTATACATTTTTGTTTCACCAGCATTAAATATACCAGGATGTTTTTAACGTCTCACTACACTTTCTATGTAAAAATGAAGAAAATAACATCATAAAAAAATGTGCTGCACAATCAATCGTGAAGAAAAATGCAATGAATGCTTGCCATCTGCTGAAGTAATTTTTTGCACTCAAAACAGAATGGTGTTATCAACAGAAGAAAGAATTTTTTTGATTGAACAAGTGTTTCAAAATGGCAGTTGATACACACAGATCAAAGATTTATAGAAAAATTTCATGATAAACAACCTCCTCATCGCACTACAGTAAGAAATTTGTTGAATAAGTTTCATGATACAGGAACTGTGGAGGATGCTCCGTGATATGGTAGGCCTGCCGTGTCTGAAGAAAAATGTCTAGATATCCAAGACAGAATCCTGAAAAGTCCTTGCAAGTCCTTAAGGAAAATGTTGCAAGAAGTGAATGTATCACTGAGCACAGTGCACAAAATTCTTAAACATCGGTTAAATTTTCATCTATACAAGATTTCTGTTGTGTCTGAACTAAAAGAGTGTGATAATCAATCCAGAGTCAACTACTCCACGTGGTTTCAAGCATTTTTAGCTGAACAAGATGAGTCAATTCTCAATTTAACATTCTTCTCTGATGAGGCATGATTTCATCTATCTGGATATTTGGAGCCGTGTTAATCTCAAAGCATTTCATGAAGTGCCGCTACACGATGTGAAAATTGGGGTATGGTGTGCCATCAGTAGGAAACGTTTAATTGGACCACTTTTCTTCAATAACACTATAAATGCTGATCAATACCATACTGACATTCTGGAACCTTTTTTAGAACAGCTGAATGAACGTGAAATTGAAGAAGCATGGTTCCAGCAAGATGGTGCAACTACAAACACAGCTAGAGCAACACATGGTTTTTTGGAAGAAATTTTCGCAAATCGCATAATATCTCATAGAATTTGGCCTGCTCATTCTCCAGATCTAAATCCATTAGATTTAAATTAAATCCATCTATGGGGTTTCTTGAAAGGAAATGTTTACAAACATTTGAAGACCTGAAAGAAGCAATCAGAATTATCATTCAAGAAATAACAACAGACACGTTGCAAGAGGTATCTGACAATATGAAGAGACGTGTACAGTCATGTCTTGAAGCCTGTGGTGGACATTTCCAACACTTGTTATAATGAATATTTCAGTGGTACATTCCAGCTAACCCAAAACAGCTTGTATCATTGCAGCCACTATTGTAACTAGTTAAATGACTTTTTTTAGCACATTTTGTGATGACGTCATTTACTTCATTTTTCAATTTTTTTTTTCATAGAAAGTGTAGTGAGACTTTAAAAACACCCTGTATATATAGCAAGAAGTTTGCGTTTGCCAAACAGTTTAAGGGTTTAAAGCTGATCGTATAACTTGGAAACAATATACAGATCAATCTTAAATGCTAAAGATAAACCACTTCCTTTCTTCAGCTAACAATCTACGGATCAATCTTAAATGCTAAAGATAAACCACTTCCTTTCTTCAGCTAACAATCTACGGATCAATCTTAAATGCTAAAGATAAACCACTTCCTTTCTTCAGCTAACAATCTACGGATCAATCTTAAATGCTAAAGATAAACCACTTCCTTTCTTCAGCTAACAATCTACGGATCAATCTTAAATGCTAAAGATAAACCACTTCCTTTCTTCAGCTAACAATCTACGGATCAATCTTAAATGCTAAAGATAAACCACTTCCTTTCTTCAGCTAACAATCTACGGATCAATCTTAAATGCTAAAGAAAAACCACTTCCTTTCTTCAGCTAACAATCTACGGATCAATCTTAAATGCTAAAGATAAACCACTTCCTTTCTTCAGCTAACAATCTACGGATCAATCTTAAATGCTAAAGATAAACCACTTCCTTTCTTCAGCTAACAATCCACGGATCAATCTTAAATGCTAAAGATAAACCACTTCCTTTCTTCAGCTAACAATCCACGGATCAATCTTAAATGCTAAAGATAAACCACTTCCTTTCTTCAGCTAACAATCCACGGATCAATCTTAAATGCTAAAGATAAACCACTTCCTTTCTTCAGATGAGGGAAGAAAGATGGAGGCTGTGCTCTAAAATGAAACTGTAGATGAGCGTTCACCTTAACTGTACCAACAACAACAAAAATATGTCTTTACACATTCATCTAGCACAACCAAAAGATGAAGTGAGTTATGACACCTAGAGCTTCTTATAATACGGTGGATCTTAGAAGTCAAGCACAGTTTGTTCCAGGAGGCAGTTTGACTTTCAAATTGTTTGATTTTTTAGTTTAATTTCCCCATAAGAAATGATATAAACTGACTTAATCATTCTAGACCCCCAAAACTTACCCATTATAAAACATTTTAAGTACAAATATTGGTTACTTAAACCCTGTGGTGGCCTCTGGTTTTCCAGGTCCCTGCGAAATTGCCTTAAATGGTTCGATGCTTCATTTCATTAATACTGTAAAATTATTAACAATAACATTACCTTACATTTATGCAAACCATCAAAAGATATTCTACTTCTTCCACTGCTGGGAATCTTTTACTGGTAGAGGATTTTTTCCCTTTACCACAATAGTCACTTTAATGACCTCATTGTTCTTTAGTATGGTCGATATGGTCAACTTAGCCATCTCATATTCAACGGCCAGTTCTGATACATGTGTATCACTTTCCATCTGGTGATAAATCCCTTTTTCAGTTCCATCATGGGCTTTACATTCTTCTTCTTAGGCTGCTCAGCACTGGTAGCTTGCTTTGATGCCATCATGAATGTGTCATTCTAATGATAAATTGAAAAAAAAATCCTAATAAATTGCAGTAAATATACGCTTGGAAAACACATACTGAAATCTGGTAGATGGTCACTGAATGGAAGTCATGGGAGATATGATGTGATTCTTTTTTTTTCCACTGGGTAGTTGCATTTGTTTTGTTTAAGTTTCAAACCAGACTTTCTTCCAGTTTTTTTGTTTGACTTTCAAATTTTTGTTCAAGTTTCAAATTTTTTTTTTCAAATTTCAAACCAAACTTTCTTCCAGTTTTTTTTGTTTGACTTTCAAGTTGTTAGAGTTTCAAACCATTTGATTTTCAAGGGTTAACTGTGAACTGTAGGAATATTGAGTTTCTTGAGACGTTACTATGAACATCAAATTCATGGTCTGTGCATGAAACAAAGTTTCTGCACATTATAATGTTAGTTAAAACTGCGGCTGCTTTCATTAATGAATCATGAAACGTCTAATATATTTGTGTTTTTATTTGTACATTTAAAGACGCAGTTGTTTCTGTTGTCTTCATATTACCTGCACCCCTTTTTAAACATATATTTCACACTTCTGCACATGCTGAATGATTAAAAAAAAATGCAGTGGAAACATCAGTGCTGTCACATTGTGATCAACACCAGCTTGCAAGAACAACTGAAGGAATGTAACAGAAACACACTTTGTTTCAACATTTAAACTGACCAGTACATTCATCAGAGTCCTAAAGAGGCTTTTAAAACAATGTCACCGAGTAGAAAATGTAACCAACCCACTCTGCACATGCCAAAGTGATCTGCAGACTTCAGAACACATGCTGCAAGAACAACTGAAGGACCTGCACTCCCTACAGAGATCTAAGAGTCCAAACCTGGATGAAAAAGTTTGGAGCACACATGAAGAATTCCTGCTGATGGTAGGATTCAAGGTGACCTGTCACCTCATCTAGACGACTCAGTATACGAAACTGAATGCAGAAGGTGACTTGTCACCTCATCTAGACGACTCAGTATACGAAACTGAATGCAGAAGGTGACCTGTCACCTCATCTAGACGACTCAGTATACGAAACTGAATGCAGAAGGTGACCTGTCACCTCATCTAGACGACTCAGTATACGAAACTGAATGCAGAAGGTGACTTGTCACCTCATCTAGACGACTCAGTATACGAAACTGAATGCAGAAGGTGACTGTCACCTCATCTAGACGACTCAGTATACGAAACTGAATGCAGAAGGTGACCTGTCACCTCATCTAGACGGCTCAGTATACGAAACTGAATGCAGAAAAGAAAAAAATGTAACAAGGCATCAAACTGGTTAAAACACACAGTGCTAGACTGATCTGGAGATGTGACATGGTGATATACTAGTTACAGATTATGACAATGTGCTATACACAGTGCTAGACTGATCTGGAGATGTGACATGGTGATATACTAGTTACAGATTATGACAATGTGCTATACACAGTGCTAGACTGCTCTGAAGATGTGACATGATGATATACTAGTTACAGATTGTGACAAGGTGCTATACACAGTGCTAGACTGATCTGGAGATGTGACATGGTGATATACTAGTTACAGATTATGACAATGTGCTATACACAGTGCTAGACTGATCTGGAGATGTGACATGGTGATATACTAGTTACAGATTGTGACAAGGTGCTATACACAGTGCTAGACTGATCTGGAGATGTGACATGGTGATATACTAGTTACAGATTGTGACAAGGTGCTATACACAGTGCCAGACTGATCTGAAGATGTGACATGATGATATACTAGTTACAGATTATGACAATGTGCTATACACAGTGCTAGACTGATCTGGAGATGTGACATGGTGATATACTAGTTACAGATTGTGACAAGGTGCTATACACAGTGCTAGACTGATCTGAAAATCTGACATAGTGCTATACAGGTTACAGAATGTGATATGGTGCTTGACTGGTTTTAAAAGTATGAGAGAGTGTTAGAATGATTTTAAAAAACTGACCTAGCTGACAATTCACAAGTGTGCTTCGTGAGAAAAGAGACTAGTACTATGACTATCAAAAAAAACTACTACCATGTATTCACAGTACTGAAGCAGCTAAGGGGTGGTGATACTTTGATGCACTTAAACCCTGAGATAAAGCAGATGAACAAAGACAATCATCCTTCTATCTTGCCTAGAACAGAATGCTGCTTCTCTGCTGTGCCTGTGACTCCACTAGGCTCAAAACCCTAAAGCCTAGTGACCCCAACATGAATTTTTAAAAAGTTAAAAAACTCTACAAATAGAGGTTATTATGTGACAATCATAGTAATTATAATTGTTATCAAAAAGACAGTGATGTATCAGCTGTGCTTTGTATAGTACAAAGTCATAAACAAGTAATAGCAGAGACCACAACTTGAAAAGAATCAGACCATACATCAGGAAACGGACAGAACAGACTGGAGGAAGTGGGGGCCCTTACTAAGTCTAGCCAAGGGGCCCTTACTAAGTCTAGCCTAGGGCCCTAGGTAGCGTTTAATCTGTCATTGTCAGTAGCAAGGAAAGCTTGTCTTTCAAAACATCTGTACACATCACACTGAATAATTTATGAAATCTACGGCCTGCAGAGTTGAACGTGATTACTCATATGCTCTTACTGGGAGTACAGACACCTGTGCTAAAGACATGGCATGCCTATCAAGATGCAACCAAGGCCTTGTCTCATCACTTCATGAAGTTTCTGGTAACAGATGTCCTTTTTTTCAGCCTAGCTACGCAGGGTTTGGTGTGATTCTCATTTTTGATGGATTCAGCTAAGAAGCTTGTTTCTTGGCTCCACTCAGGCTGTTCATCAAATCATCATAATCCATTCCCCCATTAACACAATTCTTCCAGTTTCACTATCAGCACTGCACTGGCTGCAATAACCAATGGTTCTTAGTTACAGAGACAAATCATCATCACCAGTCCTATGTACTCCGAATGGAACAGAAGGCATCAACAAAGGTTTCCCAGCCAATCCTATCTTGAGCAAGTCGGGATACCTCAAACCACGTCTTCCCCGCTTCCTTTAGCAGATATATATGTCAACAACCACAATATATACTCTTGTCTACAATCCTAAAGAACACTTTAAAAAATGTTATGTGTTGTAGCTTTCTCTTAACTTGCCGAATTTCTATGATATGACTTGCAATGTGTGAACAAAGCAATGTCGTTTTGTGTTTGTAAGTTCTGCAAAACATAACTGGATGGAACAGAAGTACATTACTTTCACAAAATTAAATGAAAATCCACTTTTTCAGATAGCCACAGTCTTTAACACTGACAGTCAAAAAGTTATGACACTTATAAATATACATAAGTGACAGTTTTATTGGATTTCATGACCAATATCTGTGACATTTCAATATCTGTGACAATTTCAATATCTGTGACAGTCAGTCTTACACATACTTTTTTAAAATAGAGCTGTCACTCCATTACATTATCCATTTCCTGCCATACATATGAGTATTTAATTGTCTGGATAATTACTGTGACATATAACTTCTGTCAGTTCTATTATCTATCCTTCCTTTATCATAAGACATTTAAACTTCTCACACTAATTTTTTTTAAACGTTCATTCAATTCTTATTTATACTAGCAAGTTTTTCTTTTAAATTATTATAAATGTGTACATTAATACTGGGACACTTTAAGACAACACACACAGACTATACGAGAAGATGACTGAAGTTACATAAATATGTCAAACAATGATAAGATGGGAGTCTGTGGCACCAGCTCCATTGAATGAAAGCCCTAGAGTTCCTCGATGAAAAAAAAAAAAACATGAAATTACTACGCTTGTTGTCAAAAACTTCAAACTGAAAAAATACATAATCCAGAAATTGAATATTAACTTAAAAACCCAACTTCAATTAGATTGAATAAATAATGGACAACAGCATTCACTATGGATGTCATGATGTGTTTCAGTCTTGTGTGATAATGTCCGTATCATTCACGAATTGGGATATTATTTTGCCACTCTACTGCACAGATCAACATCATGCACTGCTCTACCACAATCAGTGGTTGCTGTTTGTATCCTCTTTTCTCCTGAGCTACCCTTTCACCATTTTCTGGGGTATTTCAGACAAGGATAATGATATTCAATGCCTGTGCATGTCCAACGACCATCCACTGGCAGAGAGCTTCATCAACTTGTGGGGATGTTTTCTATTGCACACCGCAGTTCATCTTCAAGATCTGAAACTAGGGATGAGTATAGAAGAGACATGGGTGGGGCCTGCCCATCTGCGACATCAAACTTCTGAGTTACGGATTCTCTGTAGATGCTTTCCCGCCGAACGGGTGACATGGCGTAGGAAGAAGCACATGTGCCAGTTGTACAGAACCAAGTGCTAGATCTGCTGCTGAAGTTTGGAGGTGACAGGCATTGTTCCCCTGGGCACAGTGAAGAACACATTCCAGGGCAAGCATCAGATGATGTCAATGAGGAGAATTTGACAAATGGTGACTTCATACTAACAAAAAAATCCACTGTGTCCTTAATGGACATGTCTGTGATGTCCTCTCCAAATCCTGAAAATGGTGGAGATGTGGGGTTCTCATTGTCCTGATATGGAGTGTCAATTTTACTCATTTCTTGGGCCATTGACAGTGGTGTACCGGCTAACGGCTGACACTTGAGACCAGGAGAATCACTGTAGTCATATAAGGATGGACTTGAGCACTGGTATCTCTCAGGGGAGCTGTAAGCAGTATTTGATGAGTGAGCATATCCATATGTGGGAATGTTGTATGGGGTGTACCTCCCAGAGGATGTCAAAGCTGATCGCAGAGTGGCTGTCTGATACCTCTGTGAGGCTGCCAACATGAAAGGGGGCAACATCTGTTGGGCATGGGATGTCGAGAACCCCAGCTCTTCCATTCTGGACATGAGGTTTGCACGTTGCCTGCAACTGTCACATGCACAGCCTTGACTGCCCATCATGAGCATCTGTGACCCTCCCCGAGTCATGGACGCACTTTTCTCAAGTGTGCTTGAAGGCATGCTCAAGCCAGTGATTGAAATAACGGGTGGAGATGACACACTTGTTAAATGTCTTCGAGGTTGTACAGGCTGTTGTCGATGTCTAGCCCGTGAGCTTGTAGCGCATTCTTCCTGACCTGCATAGCAGAATTTCTTTGTACTGCATGATATGTTTCCATTCAAGCTGCGACAACGATTGCCACCTCTGCTGCTCTGCAGACTGGACATCCCACATCCGTAACCATTTAAATCAGTCGCAGGTAAGCTGTGACCATTCTGCGGGAGAGAACTGGAGCCATTCCTGTGAAAACTACTAGTATTTATGGTGTTTGTGCTGTCTTTACCATTGTAGAATGTCACTTTCTTCAGCAAGAGCGCACTGTTTGTGCTCCCTAGCAGTACAGATCCTAAATTGTTGTTCTCACTGCCTTTTGGCAATGGTCCTTTCATCGAATGTTTCTGTTTTCTTGTTGCACTGGTCTCAGGAATGCGAAAGCCATCGTGCTGTGTAGTACAAATGTCAGTGCATATACACGGCTCTCTCATACAATTCTTACATCTCAGAACACAGTTACTGCTTGTGTTTCTGGCTATATTTGCTTGTGTGCCTTTTGGGTCACTGTCCTTCGTTATGCACGTGCTTGTGCTGGTGATAATGCTTGATTTTGGCAGAGTCGCCTTACCAAACATTCCAACACCCCACTGCTGCCGCATTTCTTCAGGAAGTAGAGCACTTGGGCTCAAATTGTATCCAAACCCTTTGCATTTACAATCCGAGGGTTTCTTACGTGAGCCCTTTTTCACATTATAGTCGGCAATTGGGTTCTCATCCGGGAAAACTGAAGGAAGAAAGGGATCTCCTCTCTTCATTGGGCTATCAGAACGGGCTCTCAAAACGTAATTGAAGTTGTGATCTGTTACTTTCTTGACTTGTGGTTTACTTTGGGCTTCTTGTGGTGTTCCCTGGCTGTCAAAACCGTACTGCCAAGAAGAAGAGACGGTGTTGATTACTGGCGATGCCTCAATGTCCAGAATATCATTTGGGTGAACCACTGGTGTCTTCAATGATTGGTCATCATCGTCGGCGTAGAGCATCGTCCTTTATCCCTCACGATACCTGAAACAACACCATGGCTAGGCATGATCATTGCTTCTTCAAATTCTAACATCAGCGTTTATACAGCCACACTCAGTCATTCTCTCAGTATCTGGTGAACTTTAACTAGTCAAGACCATACCTCACTTCCTTACAATGCCCCCCCCCCCCCCTGGAAACTGGTTATATCACAAAAACCTGGCAAACAACCAATGTATACCCAGATGGTGGTGGGACTTGCTGAGATTTCCCAAGAGTCTCTTTTCCTGATGTACATCTGGGGAATGGGGAAAGCCGTGTCATGATAATTATGATTATCAATCACTATTATCAGCACTGGGCTGAGCAACTAACTGTAGCACAATGATGGCACTCCTTCCTTTTTCTCCTTTAAAAGAATCTCCAACACCTTCTCCAGTCAAATTTACAGCTGTTTTTGGTAGAACACATACACCAGTCAAGCTTAACAAGATAGCGGGCATCTATGACTGACTCCTTGTGTCCACTTGATGCCAATGGGAATGGGCTAGTCTGGTTATGTCAGTAGGGATCGAAATGCGAAGGCAAAACCAGTTTTAGTAATATCATTAATGTCACAGCCTAGCTGGAAACTGTAACACAATGTAACCAACATTCTTTTTTTTGGGTGAAACAAGAAGTGCTGGATGACGTGCAATCATCTCTGTCTCACAACTATAATACTCTCTATGATTTACTTCCTGTGGATAACTTTCAAGAAAGTGCATGAAGTCAATGTAACAGACATTTTAAGACGATTTTTTTTTGGTCTTCAGTGTTTAATTTGTTACAATCTTCACTTCAGTATACTTGTAAGCTGAGTAGCTGGTGGACTGTCCTCTCATTGCTTGACTGTTTTGTTTTGTTTTGTTTTTCTTATTCCCAGTTCAGTTCTGGCTGATGTTCTTTCTCTCAGGTCATATCTCTGTGTGTGCGCGCGCGCCTTAACTGCTTAGTTTGTTACAATCTATGGTCTTCAATATACTTGAAATCGAAGTAGTTGATAAATTGTTCTCTCACTGCTTGTTTCGTTTTTTCGTTCCAGGTTTGGTTCTATGTGATGTTCTTTCTCTTACATCTGTGTGCTGTGTCTACATTGTTTTATGTTGTTCTTCTCCTTCCATGAGATTTTCCAAGCAATTTCACTTTCTCATTTTTTTTTCCCTCTGGGGCCTCTTGTAGCACGCTTGTGTGTGTGTCCGTGTAATACAAAAGAAATATTATTGAAGGAACTGAATTGTTACACAATTTTAATTATGTGTAGTTTATTATACTGAATGCAGTATTTGTATAAAATCAATGACATAACATGACATTATAAACATCTGTTTTGTCCACCCAACGTTTTCGCTGGGCACCAAGTATTATCTCATAGTTCGGGCTGGTGGATTTGAGTTTGACCCCGGGGTCAGCCACATAACCGTCAGCTTCTCTCAGAGTTCACCACAGCCATTTGACAAAAAAAGTTCACGTCAGAATCTGTAAAATAAGGATTTTACCAAGGACACTGAATTACCGTGCGGACGCCATTGTTTTCTCTCCCTCTGACTATGATTAGAACGCAGAGTTCCGAAGCAAAGAAGCAGAACGCACTCTTCAGAGCTACCGTCTGGGCTGGATGAAAGAACCTGCACTTGGGCTTTCAATAGAAGGACGGACTGGTGCGAAGTCTTGCAGGGGGAGAAACAAAAATGTGCTCTTTTCTGATACAAGCAAGGCAGCGCTAACAGGGACGCATCATAGATGATCAAGACCCTCTCCTGCCTCTTCTCGCGGTGCATATAGTAATAAACTATTTTTAACAGGTGTGGCTGATCATGGTGGTGTCTATTGCTTCTTTACTCTATTAAAAGATGTGAAGCAAGTCACTTCACCTACTTTTCCTCTCGCCATCAAAGTGTTGACTTCAGAAAACACACATTTTGCAATACCTGTGCCATCAAAAGAAGAAGAACGGCAGATGCTTCAGTTACATCATCATGTACTAAACCAGTAGTTGCCAAATTTTATCGAGCGTCCTCCCCATTTCCTGCCATGCAACATCCCTACCACGCCCATACTTCACTGGTTCTGATTCTCTCTCCCCCTCTCATTTACCTCACCATTCCCACCGATCTTCTCTGCGCCCACCAAGGAGGGTTACTCTTCATTTTGGGAGTCGCTGGACTAAATATTTCTTTCTTTTACTGTTTTGTAATGGTGTGCTTCGTGGGCATGTTGTAATGTCTATGCGTGGTCCAGTTAGAGATATGGCTACGTGATGTTATCATATTTAAACGTTTATGCCACGCCTGTCAATGCATATTCTCATAAGTCATCAGCTCTTTCTTGGTTCTAGAAGTTCATCTGCTACATGGCACTGCCGGAAACAATGACCGACACATGCATGATTGCCGTCAAAGCAAGTGTGAGATGGGCATTTCATCAATGCCTGAGAATCACAGGTGGTCAAGAACTTATCCTAACTTTGGACCTAGTCCACGGAATCAATCAGATGTGTAACTTCTGCCTGGTATGCCTACTCGAGATTCTGTTATAGTGAAATTTGTCGTTCACTCACTCACTGACTCACTTGTCCGAGCGGATAGGTTTTCATATTCATACTCCAACCAGATTGGGTGGTTGCACTGTGAAAACGAAGGACGGAGCAAGTTGGAGGATTATTACAGTGCAGCCAAAATTCCCTGGAGAAAAGGCAAATGGTGAGTTTTGTGAAGGATCTCCACATACAACGAAATCAAATTATTCATCGAACAGGATGTAACCAACCAAAAATGACGGGAAAACTTATAAATTATTGTTCTATATCATTTGCTTTCTAGCGTTTTTTTTCCAAAGAACATTTTTTTTTCCTTTACATAACAGCCCACCTAAACTTAATAAAAGGGGAAATAACCATTAATGTTACTCACAAACTTGCGAATCACCTTTAGTTTCCCTCACCTTCATTTTCTGTTTGTTTTTTTTTTTTTTTGTTTTTTTAATGATTCAGGTTTTCCTTTTTAAAACCTCTGTCCGTGAACCAAGTGCTTTAATAGCATTAATTCAGAGGTAAAGTACAGCATATGGAAAGCAAAAGACTGCTGCTCAGTCTGAAAGAAGGGTAATTTTGTTCTAATATTAAAAGTTTTGTTTTTGTTTTCCTAAACTGTGTCCACAACACAAGAAGGAATGGAAAAACTAATTATGTCAGTCCGCAAGAACAGCGAAGAGCAGAACCTCTATCTTAATGCAAAGAAAACTAAAGTGATGACAACTGACAAAACAAACAAGGCAACTGAAATATGTATCAATGAGGAAAAACTGGAAGAAGTGGAGAGTTTTGAATATCTTGGATCACTACTAACTAATAATGGAGATACAATGAGGGAAATTAAACGGAGGACATCTATTGCTCTTCAGAAAGTAAAACAAATAAAGAATCTGTGGAGAGGAGCAGACAGAACCACAAAAATAAGATTTTTAAGGGCATGCATCTTTCCTATCGCAACATATGCCTGTGAGACCTGGACACTTAACAAAACGGCTGAGAAGCACATAAATGCCTTTGAATGTAAATGCTATAGAAGAGTTCTCCAGATATCGTGGACACAAAAAAGAACAAATATATCTATACTACAAGAGCTTAATATTGAAGAAGGCTGGCTAGTAAAGAGGATTAAAGAGAGAAAACTTAAATATTTTGGCCACATTAAACGTCATGATAATTTAGAGAAGACCATATTGGAAGGATACATAATGGGAAAAAGAAAAAGAGGAAGACCGAAACGAAGATGGCTGCAAGACATCGTTGATGATCTGGAAATGGATGCAGCAGTAGCAGGCCATCTTGCTCACAACCGAGAGGCCTACAGGAGTGCTGTTTGGGAGGCAAAGTTCCGCAAGGGACATGCAAAGGAATGAATGAATGAAACTGTGTTTTACTGATCTTCAAGAATCTTGAGAACATATGGAATTCAAAAGTTATAAGCACAAAAACCAAGTTAAGACTATTCAATTCAAATGTAATATCCACCCTCATTTATGCGTGCGAAAGCTGGAAAACAACTAAAGGAATAGACAAGAAATTAGACTCTTTTGAAAACAAATGCCTAAGGAAAATACTCGGCATCAAGTGGAACGAATTTAAGAACAATGCAGAGATAAGACAGACGACTGAGCAACAACCAGTCTCATGGGTGATCAGGAAAAGGAGATGGACATATGTTGGTCACTTGATGAGAAGAAATGATCGGAGAATCCCAAAAGAAGCTATCAAATGGAACACAACAGGCCAAAGAAAAAGAGGCAGACCACGTGAAACTCTGAAGAGGACACTGTTAAGAGAGGCCAAATTAACAGGCATAAAATCCCTTGATGAGGTTGAAAGACTCGCCGAAGACAGGAAAAATTGGCGAACTACTTTGCGAGCCCTATGTGACGTTTAACGGCACGGGAAGGATATAAATTATTGTTCTATATCATTTGCTTTCTAGCGTTTTTTTTCCAAAGAACATTTTTTTTTCCTTTACATAACAGCCCACCTAAACTTAATAAAAGGGGAAATAACCATTAATGTTACTCACAAACTTGCGAATCACCTTTAGTTTCCCTCACCTTCATTTTCTGTTTGTTTTTTTTTTTTTTTGTTTTTTTAATGATTCAGGTTTTCCTTTTTAAAACCTCTGTCCGTGAACCAAGTGCTTTAATCAGCATTAATTCAGAGGTAAAGTACAGCATATGGAAAGCAAAAGACTGCTGCTCAGTCTGAAAGAAGGGTAATTTTGTTCTAATATTAAAAGTTTTGTTTTTGTTTTCCTAAACTGTGTCCACAACACAAGAAGGAATGGAAAAACTAATTATGTCAGTCCGCAAGAACAGCGAAGAGCAGAACCTCTATCTTAATGCAAAGAAAACTAAAGTGATGACAACTGACAAAACAAACAAGGCAACTGAAATATGTATCAATGAGGAAAAACTGGAAGAAGTGGAGAGTTTTGAATATCTTGGATCACTACTAACTAATAATGGAGATACAATGAGGGAAATTAAACGGAGGACATCTATTGCTCTTCAGAAAGTAAAACAAATAAAGAATCTGTGGAGAGGAGCAGACAGAACCACAAAAATAAGATTTTTAAGGGCATGCATCTTTCCTATCGCAACATATGCCTGTGAGACCTGGACACTTAACAAAACGGCTGAGAAGCACATAAATGCCTTTGAATGTAAATGCTATAGAAGAGTTCTCCAGATATCGTGGACACAAAAAAGAACAAATATATCTATACTACAAGAGCTTAATATTGAAGAAGGCTGGCTAGTAAAGAGGATTAAAGAGAGAAAACTTAAATATTTTGGCCACATTAAACGTCATGATAATTTAGAGAAGACCATATTGGAAGGATACATAATGGGAAAAAGAAAAAGAGGAAGACCGAAACGAAGATGGCTGCAAGACATCGTTGATGATCTGGAAATGGATGCAGCAGTAGCAGGCCATCTTGCTCACAACCGAGAGGCCTACAGGAGTGCTGTTTGGGAGGCAAAGTTCCGCAAGGGACATGCAAAGGAATGAATGAATGAAACTGTGTTTTACTGATCTTCAAGAATCTTGAGAACATATGGAATTCAAAAGTTATAAGCACAAAAACCAAGTTAAGACTATTCAATTCAAATGTAATATCCACCCTCATTTATGCGTGCGAAAGCTGGAAAACAACTAAAGGAATAGACAAGAAATTAGACTCTTTTGAAAACAAATGCCTAAGGAAAATACTCGGCATCAAGTGGAACGAATTTAAGAACAATGCAGAGATAAGACAGACGACTGAGCAACAACCAGTCTCATGGGTGATCAGGAAAAGGAGATGGACATATGTTGGTCACTTGATGAGAAGAAATGATCGGAGAATCCCAAAAGAAGCTATCAAATGGAACACAACAGGCCAAAGAAAAAGAGGCAGACCACGTGAAACTCTGAAGAGGACACTGTTAAGAGAGGCCAAATTAACAGGCATAAAATCCCTTGATGAGGTTGAAAGACTCGCCGAAGACAGGAAAAATTGGCGAACTACTTTGCGAGCCCTATGTGACGTTTAACGGCACGGGAAGGATATATATTAAGATTTTGTTTTTAATTTTTTAAAACTAGCTTAGTTTTAAGAATAAATCAAGTTTCTTTTCATAACCAATCACACAAACGCATTCTCACACACACACACACACAGACAAAGTGTTCCGAACACACAGACTTTTTTGTTCATTAACAATATAAAAAAGATAAAGGTAGTCCCATAGCAAAAGTCATAGGGGATGAAGCGTGAGACCTCATTATGCTGGGCCATCAGGTATGAGGTAGAGTGGCCAGTTCCTTTCCTCGCTGCCTTTCCATCCCAGATTTTCTCTGGTACCCATTTTACCAGGCTGGGTCGACCTCGGGGCTGTAACGGTTGGGAAAAATCCCGCTCATTAACAGTATCTTATATATCTTATATATCCTTCCTGTGCCGTTAAACGTTACATGGGGCTGGCAAGGTAGTTCGCCAATTTTTCATTAACACTTCATCGCATATTAAAGCTAAACCTTCGAAAATATAGGTGATTTTGTTCTCACTAAACAGTCATTGACAGAACAAACCAGTGACTGTAGTAAGATTCTGCGGCAACATGGTTAGGCGTAAGATTCGACAGCAGCTTAAGTTTCAAAGAGCATGTTGACAACATTATAACTGAAACTAGGAAACGTTTACCTGCGATAAACAAATAAAAATTCTTGTTTAAAAGGGAGGGGAGCAGCAGCAACGTTTTAAGAGTGACTGTTTGCTCTGATATGTCAGAAGTTAAGTCCTTCCTGTGATGAAGTCACAGTCAACATTGATAGTTCTAATATGGAGCCCTACGCTCAAGGACAGTTTGAAAGAAAGAGGCAGTGCGTATTATTCTTAGACTATAAACTATATAGTCTGCTCCCTTTACACTTCTATTCTCCATTAGGATGGACTCTTAGCACTCGGGTATTTTCTTAACAAAGACCCTCACCCCACCACTAACAAAAAAATGTTACTAAATTATACTTAAACGTGCCACAATCTCAGCAAGGTCACTGCATTTTCCTACAGCAGGTAGAATGTATAGATCCTGGACAGGAAAGTATAGATCTTGGACAGGAAAGTATAGATCCTGGACAGGAAAAAGGATACCCGTACCAGCAAACTTAAAAACAACATGTATTTCTCTGTTCACATTGTACTCGACAGAAAGTTCAGTAAATGCAGAAGTCAAAGAAATAATCAGAGAAAACATCAAAGATGGCGACGCTGTTGTTTATATAGATGGAGCTGTAGTTCATGACATGGTTACCTGGGAACTCAGAGTGAGCTCCAGTGGCAGAAGACTGAAAGAAGTCAATGGTGCTTTCTTTGTAACAACAACAACAACAACAACAACAACAACAACAACCAGGCTCCCGACATGGCCTCCATGGTTATAACAAAAGGTCTGAACTGACTAAAGAACACGAGAACACGCACAAGCAGGCATTTTTAAGAACTCGATGACAAAGCTAAGAAAATTTCAGCTGGCGCTCTAAAGCAACAACGACAGGACCCCTGCAGACGACAGAAGTCAGTCGATTTACCTTCATATTTAAGCCAGACCATGCAGGCTTCAAAGTGAAATTAAAGTGCGGGTTAGTTGGGTAGTTCAGTGATCATAGTGGAAGAGCAGGAAGTAGATCGAGCAGATATTATACATGCCAGAAAAGACACTGAGCGAAAACAAATACTTCGCTGATAATTGTGTATCAGCATCGTCGTCAACAAGGAAAGAATTAGTGGTGGAACTCATAAACCTGCTTTCAGGAATTCAGGTACGTACCTTGAAATATGAGAGTCAGAAAGACAGCGCTACTACCAATCCTGTTCAATGGATGCCAAGCCTGGACGTTCAGTAATGAGACACAAAGAAGGCTGGAATCTGCCGAAATGTGGTTCTTATAAAGAATGCTGAAGATACCATGGACAGCTAAGAAAATCTAAAGAGAGAGTCCTGAAAAAAGGCACAAGAAACAAGAACAGAAAACGACAACCCAGATTTGTGGGGCATGTTTGGGGGAGAGAAAGGCTAGAGTAGCTAATGGCAACAGAGAAGATGGACGGTAGAAGAGATGGAGAGAAGATACTTGATAGCTTGGCATCCTGGCAGGTGAAATATTCAGTGACAAGCTGGCTGAGATGCACAAGAGGTCGAGGGTTATGGAAGGACTTAATATTCTACGCCTGTAGGCAGAGACACCGAGATAGAGAGAGAGAGAGAGAGAGAGAGAGAGGAGAGAGAGAGAGAGAAGAAGAAGAAGAAGAAGACTCACAAAACACGGCTTGTTAAAGGCACCAGAATGACCGTCAGCCAACAGTCCTTTCTAACTTATAAAACTTAGAGATCTGCTGAGGGTGGACATAATGAGAGAAGTAAAAAGTAACTAATGAGATTGCTCATGACATACACATTTTTAAGTCGTATATGTAGTTTTTAAAGCACCCTGCAGTTTCTCATAAAGGTGCTGTTTATAAAACCCAGCCAGTAATGTAACAGCATTTTATCTATGTTGTATTGCAAACAAAAACATATTTTTCCCCTTAGCTTCTTATTTATTTTATCCTGTAAAATCTTTTTATTAAAATTCTAGTAGTAAGTACGCGGAAATACATGAGCGGAAACGGAAGTAGAGTAAAAATCAGAACCAGAACGAGGCTCATTACCATAATAAGGCAGACTTATGGTAGACATAATTTCTGTCACATTGGCTGTTTCTTTCTGCATTTTCACCAGCGATTTGTGTTTGTGACCTGAGCAGATACGAGGTAAGTTCAAGTCACAAGTAATATTACATTATTATATTCCGGTAACTGTTTATCAGTGTGTAGAAGTTGCCAACGACGCTCTCTCTTGTAGCAATGGTGATTTGCTACAGGCTAGTATCCATAGGAGAAAAGTAAATGTTTAGGAAACTTTTTTAAGATTCCGCACGTAAGAGATCTTGAATCAGAGAAATAAAGGCATTTGATTTGGCATTAATCCTCTTTTCATGCTGAATTTCGCAGCCTCATGATTCATATGATTAATTGTGTCTATATTTTGCACACATACACACACACAAAATGTGTATCTTCGTTTCAATGACCCAAAGACATCTCACAGTTTATGAATTTAATCAGGTATATATGCAAGTTTTCCCTAGCTTTTCTCAACGTTTTTAAGTATTCTGTCGCAGGTATGTAAGTTTGCGTTTGATGGTTGGTATATCTATAGCAGAGACTGATTGAGATTTGGTCTTGTGAAGGGTGTGGTCCTGTAGTTGCTGTGTTGGATCAATAAAACCGGGAATCCATAATGTGGTGACGCATTGTTGTCACTGATATCTGACAAATTAGTCTGCACAGACAGGAGAAAGGTGTTTGCTAAAAGTTTGATATTTGTCATTTATTACAATTATTATTTTATCCTGAGTGAGCGGAAGAAAATAAGAAGTAGTTCTTGTCTACACCAGACATTTAATTCTTATTTACTGGGCATATGCTTCTTGTCTACACCAGACATGTGCTACTTGTCTACACCAAACATGTAATGCTTATTTACTGGGCATATGCTACATCTGGATAAAGCTGGGGAGACTATCCCCAACCCAGCACATCACAGGTGGCGGAAGGTGAAAGTCCTCCAGATATAGAGGATCCCTGTGAATAAGGATTTACCCAAATAAGCAAGTGCGCACCAACTGGCAGTAGGCTCAGAGAGTGAGGTGGGGTTGTAGGTGGCTCTACTACTCCTATAAAGTGCCTCAAGTGCTCAGTGAAGGGAATACCAGGTGGGAAAGAGGAGGCGCCTTAAAACTTCTCGCTCCCGCTGCCTTGCGGGCAGGACAGGGAGTGCAAAGGCTAGCGGAGAGTCCGTACACAAACTGACAGAAGACAAGGGGAAACCACTGTTGCAGCTCCCAAGAAACAATTATGCTTATTCAGAGTAATAGATTTGTCATGAATGGCGTTAATGGATGTTCCTCTGGAACAACCTCGTCTGGTAGGGCAGCTCATGAGCCACAGGTGACACCAGATCGTCATCAAGCTACTGGTGGCAAAACTAACAAGTTCAAAATAGCAACATGGAATGTTAGAACTTTATTCCAGGCTGGAAAATTAGAAAATGTAAAGAGGGAAATGGAAAGGATGAAGATCAACATATTAGGAATGAGTGAAGTTAGATGGACAGGTGCAGGGAAAATAACCTCTGATAAATATACAATAATATATTCAGGAAGTGAGAAACATGAACAAGGAGTCAGAATACTATTTGACGAACAAACAGAAAGGACAATTGTAGGATATTTGAACATCTCGGACCAAGTCCTGCTAGCCCAACTGAAAGGACGGCCAGTAAACATAAATATTATACGAGTGTACGCTTTAACATCTGAAAGTTCTGAAGAAGATGTACAGCTATTTTATAATGACATAGGGACAGCCCTAAAACACATGAAGTTACTATAGTCATGGGAGATTTTAATGCCAAAGTTGGTAAAGGAAGAACTTCAGACATCGTTGGTGACTATGGACTGGGGGAGAGAAATGACAGAGTCAGTAAATTAATTGAATGGGCAAGAATACATAGCATGGTTGTAGGAAACACCTGGTTTAAACAACATCCCCGAAGACTGGCAACGTGGTGCAACCCAGACAAAAAGACTTTTAACCAGATAGACTACGTATTAATCAACAAACGATTCCGGAATGCATTACTGACAACAAAAACCATACCAGGAGCTGACTGCAATAGTGACCATGACCCACTGTGTGGAAAAATTAGAATAAAACTAAAGAAAGCATGCAAAAAAGTGTGAAGCATCAAACTGAATACAGAACTCCTTAAAAATGACCAAGAACTATGAGAACAATACAAAGTTATTATAACAAATAGATACAATGCAATAGCAAAGATAAATAGTATAGATGAACAATGGGCAATGTTAAGAGATTCTATCCACCAAACTGTTAAGGAGATAATACCACCGAAAAAAGAAGCCTCTAAAAATAAATGGATAACAGACGACATCTTAGGACTGATGGACAAGAGGAGGAGTAAAAATAACCAAGAAAAATATAGCAAGATAAATAAAGAAATAAGACGCAAATGCAGAGAAGCAAAGGAAGTTAAATGAACAGTGCAGACAAGTAGAGGACTCTCATAATAAAAAAGCAAAAACATGCACAAACAAATTAGTGAACTCATAGGCAGGAAACCAAAATATACCACAGGATGCCAAAAATCAAAAGAAGGTAAAATGTTAATGGGAAAAGAAGACATTGTAGACAGGTGGACAGAGTACATCGGTGAGCTATATGGAGGAGAAAGACCAGAATTAGTGCCAGATACTGAAAACTGTGATGGACCACCAATACTTGAAGATGAAATCATAGATGCCATCAATCATATGAAGAAAGGAAAAGTGACTGGGCTTGATAATATAACAATAGAAGAAATAGAGGCGATAGAGGAGATGGGAATAAAAATAATAACCAAGTTACTGAATGACATTTACAACAGTGGTTATATGCCTAGTGGCTTGCTTAAATCCACATTTATAGCACTACCAAAGAAACCAGGTGCAAAGGAATGTGATGACCACTGGACTATCAGCCTCTCATGTCACATAACGAAGCTACTTCTGAGAATCATTATGAGAAGAACAAGGAAGGAGATAAAAATGGAGATAGCAGATGAACAGTTTGGATTTGTTGAAGGAAAGGGAACACACACTGCCATTTATGCTTTACGAACACTAGCAGAAAGAGCTTTAGAAGTATAGAGAGATCTCTACTTATGCTTCATTGATTATGCCAAGGCATTCGACAATGTGAAACATAATGAAATTATTAAAATGCTTGAAGACATCAGTATAGACGACAAAGACCTGAGGATTGTAAAACATCTATACTGGCACCACAAAGCAGCAATTCGAGTTGAAAATAAAACTGGAAAATATCAACATATAAAACAAGGGATGCGACAAGGATGTGTACTATCTCTAGACCTTTATTCTCTGTACAGCGAGAATATTCTAAGAACGATCATCAAAGAACCAGGCATAAAAATTAGAGGATACAATATTAACAACCTCTGGTATGCTGACGACACAGTACTGATAGCTGAGAACCAACAAGACCTGCAAAATCTCTTGGATAAAGTTGCCAAAGAAAGTGAGCAGAAATGCCTTACTTTAAACATAAAAAAAAGACAGAGACTATGGTTATATCTAAGAAAAAGAACTGCAACATGCAGCATAAAATTAAATGGAACTATTCTAAAGCAGGTGCAGAAATTTAAATACCTTGGAGCAGTAATAACTGGGAAATGCAGAACAGAAATTGGGAACAGAATAAGCCAAGCAATGACTGCATTTCAGAGAATGAGAAACATATTATCCAACACATCCTCATCAATGATTGTTAGAAAACGAGTCCCAAAATGCTATATTGAACCTATCTTGTTATATGGAAGTGAATCATGGACAATAGGCAGTTCTGCACAAAAATCATTGGAAGCAGCAGAAATGTGGTTGATTAGAAGAATGTTGTGAATCCTCTGGACAGCAAAAAATAACTAGTGAAGAATTTGTATGAGAAGAGCTGGCGAGACAAAAAATCTTGTCAAAAAAAGTAAAAAAGAGACAATGTACTTTCATAGGACACGCAATGAGAAGAGGGGGCATTGAAAATATTATAACAACAGGAAAAATAGAAGGAAGATGATCAAGAAGAAGACCAAGAGAAATGATACTGGACATTCTGACGGGATGGTGTGAGAGGAGATCACCAACTGAGCTGATGGCCTGCATGTACTCTGGAGAAGCATAATAGCAATGCCAGTCGGCACGCCACATGATGATGATGATATGCTACATGTTCCTAACTGACATTCTGTGCTATTTTTTACATTGCAAAGGCCATTCCCTGTCTTCCTGGATGAATATGAGACCTTTAAAATTGATACTCCCTTTGTAAGGAATTATGATGATCTTACTTATGTCAAGACATATGTTATTTGGCTGTAAATCTGCCATATATCAGATACTGGATAAGACCTAGCTTAGTTGCTGGTACCTGGGAGCTGCTTCATTACACGCAGGACATGCCCTAAGTGTTCTTCACTTGGCTTCAAGATGTCCTTTATTGTTTTTCCTGATATAATTCCAGCACTGTGTTGGTTGTACTTTGTTCTTGTTCTAGCACATAGTAGGGATTTGCTTCCACTTTCTCTTATTACATGTAAATCATTGAGGTGCGGATAGTATGTACTGTTGAGGAAGGTTTTCAGGCCTGATTCTTCAGCTTGCTGCATAACTCTTCCCGTGCCATTGTCGCTATAGTGAGAACTTCCGGTTACTGAGTTCTGTGCCATAGTCGTTATAGCGACAATTCATTTGTTTCAATAAAACAACCAGTGTAACATTTAGATTGTACATAGTTTGTCCACGTTTCCGGTGACACTTTTCAAAATGGTGAAAGAGTGCTTAGTTATGAGTGATGCCGAGTGAGAAAAAGGAAGAGAAACATCGAAAATTTTCAATGTAGATAGGGGTATGGACATGGCCTGTGACCACCCCACTGCTCTTGAATGCATCCCAAGTAGATCTAGGCATGTTTAGACGACTGGAGAAGTAGTTAGGAGGTTATTTCAGACATTAATTTAGCGAGAATGCAACATAGAATCACAATACGAGATCGACAAGTAGATCTAGACATCTCAGATGGTAAGTAGTGTAGATCTAGACCTAGCCGATGGTGAGCTGGGCACAGTCATTGTCTAAAAACATCACATTACTTCTTTTTTCCTAAAAAACTCAGCATTTATGAAATTTTCATACATTTAGTTATACTTTGAAACATAATAAGTACATGGAAGTACATGGAAATACTGTATTCCATTCCAATTTACAACTATACCCCCTATTCAGATCACGACCCATGCTTTTATTCCGGCACCCATCTGAATGTCCGCGATTCTTCCTCTGGCACAGGAAGAGTTAAAGACTGATACATGTCTTGTTTGTCTGTTCTGATGTTTCCTACTGGGTTAGCTTTTGCTACAAGTTGATCAGCTTTTTCACTGCCATAATTCTGCCATGCCCTGGACAGTATATCCATAATTCTGCCATGCCCTGGACAGTATATCCATAATTCTGCCATGCCCTGGACAGTATATCCATAATTCTGCCATGCCCTAGACAGTATATCCATGTGATGTTTTGGATTTGTGATTTGTAGATTTTGTTTGACCACTCACTTCTAATGGTATGGTGTTATCTTTCTTAATAGGCTTTGAGAATTGTAATCAGATCTACCATATTCATTTGTTTGCATGTCCCTTGTGGAACTTTGCCTACCTAACAGCTCTCCTGTAGGCCTCTCGGTTGTGAGCAAGATGGCCTGCTGCTGATGCATCCAATCTGCCATATATTTGACCATGATTCAGGCTGTTAATCAGTCTCATATTTATCATGCAGGGTGTTAATCTGTCTTATATTTGTCTGTAATCAGTGTCCTGTATTAGTTTTTTTTTTTCTTTTTCAGTTGAGCAAGTGAATCAGCACCCAAGGCAAATTAAAAATAAATTGAAGGTAAATCTGTTGTTCTGAAGCTAGCATCGGTGATGTGTTTGCTTTCTTTGTTTGTCTTAAAACAGTGCCTGCAGAACTGTACCAAAATAATGGTTACTTCATTTCTATCTTTTATGTTGTGTTTCTGTAATTATGTTGTATTTCCGTAACATAACATTTTAAAACAGTGCTAAGGTTTTTCATTTCAAGCACTAGAATGGTTTTTTAAAAAAAATGTAGAAATATCTTGAGAGTTCTGCTTTGGCACATATTGCATCATAAAATGAGGCTGTCCCACCTTTTATTTCCACTTCATGCAGTGAGGCTGTCTTACCTTTTATTGCTGCTTCATGCAAAGTGCCTGTTCTTTCTTTTATTCATGCTTCATATAACAAGGCTGTATTACCCCTGTAGTGCTGTTTCATGTAATGAGATTGTGCTATTTTTTCAAATCACTTCATCTAATGAGTCTGTCCTACCTTTTATTGCTGCTTAAAGTAATACAGCTGTACTACCTTCTATTGCTGCTTCATGCAATGAGGCTGTGCTGTCCTTTTTGCTACTTTGTGTAATGAATCTGTTGTACCTTTTATTGCTACTTCATGTAGTGAGTCAGTCCAACTTTTTATTGCTGCTTCACCTAATGAGGCTGGCCTATATTTTCTTGTCATTTCACATAATGATGATGGCCTATATTTTCTTGTCATTTCACATAATGATGCTGGCCTATATTTTCTTGTCATTTCACATAATGAGCCTGTCCTATATTTTCTTGTCATTTCACATAATGATGCTGGCCTATATTTTCTTGTCATTTCACATAATGATGCTGGCCTATATTTTCTTGTCATTTCACATAATGATGCTGGCCTGTATTTTCTTGTCATTTCACATAATGAGCCTGTCCTATATTTTCTTGTCAAGTCATAATGAGGTATCCTGTCTTTTATCATCCTTCGTGTAATTGAGGTTGTCCTGTATTTTCTTGCCACTTCATGTAATGATGCCATCCTATATTTTATTGTCATTTCATGTAATGAGGCCATCCTATATTTTCTTTTCACTTCAAGTAATGAAACTATCCCAGTTTTATTGTCACTTCATGTCATGAGGCTATCTTATGTTTTCTTGTCACTTCATGTAATGAGATGTTCATAAACTAAACATTTTATTTTCCCCACACTTAAATAAGTTATGTACATATATAAACCTTGATTCAGTTTTGCAGGAGCTGTACTCATTGATAGTTCAGTGTTGTAATACTGTTTATGCATTCTTTTTTTTTTCCACTCATTTTTCTTGTGTTGCTTGCCTTTTGCCACTATAAAATGCAGATGTACCTAGTTTACTGTCATAGGGAGAAATACAGGATCATTATGATGTCTGTGTATAGTTTAAAGTATCAATAATTTCCTTTTCATTGGAGATATAAACAGTCTGTAAAATATTTTATGGCATAAGCAAAGTAATTGCATATTTAATTTCAGAATAGTTGAGAATCATCATATCCACAGTCTTTACGGATGCAAAGAAAATGATTATAAAGCTCCACTGGAGCTTGTTTTTCAGTAAAGCCATTAATTACGTTATTTATCCTAATATAAAGACCATTTATAAAAGGAGGAGGTTTTGTTGAATAAACAAATTTAACATATTCCCCATAGCGAAATAGTTATTTAGTTGGGATAGATGCCTCAGCCAAGTGGTCGGTGGTTTGCCTCACCTTCCCCAAACCAGTGCACTGAAATCATTATGTTAAGCATGAGGTCTTTCTTAAAATATGAGAAAAAAAATCAGAATAAATAAATCAGTTTTGTGAAACAGGAAAACTAAATAAAGTGCAGAAAAACATTTTACAGAAGTTAGTAATACATCAAACTGCTTTGAGCATTTATTGTGACCCTGTATAAGCAGTAGTGAAGGAACATGTTAGAAGGCAAGTCAGGAAGTAACCACATGTCAAGGGACATAAACATTGAAAAATGTGTGAAAAGATTTGAGGACATGTCAGAAATTCTTTTCATATTTGAGGGTGGATCAAAAGTAGCCACAAATCAAGAGATGTAACCATTGAAAAATATGTGAAAAGATTGTAGGGCAAGTCAAAAAGTCTTTTCATATGTTTTTTCACTGGTTATGTTCCTTGTTGTATGGTTACTATTTTTTTCCCACCCTTGTATTTTTCAATGATTATGAACCTTGATTTGCAGTTTCTTTTTGACTTGCAATAATAGTTTCATTTCATTTAAAGTTATAGTTATATAGAATGACTGAACTTCTAGGTTCATCTGCCACAAACCTTGACTGTTTTGTTGCTACATTTAAGTTGTATTTTTGTTTTTTTAACTTGAGAGTCAGTCACTGTAGATGTACTGTGCATGTCTCTTACTGGCTGTCATTAGTTGTTGTATGTTAATTGTGCATTTAGCCAGCCATGTTCAGTAAATGTTTGCTCACACTTGTCTATCCCAGCATGCCCGCCTACACTAACACTCGCGAGGCTGAGGCCGTTGGAAAAGCCAAAGCGGAACTTCAGAGCCTTCATGTTCAGGCCTCGATGAGAAGGCACAAAACTTCCGAGACCATTAAAGATCTCGTTTCTTACATCAATAGCAGAATGAGAAGTGATTTGTTGATCTATCCGGACAAGGTCAATCCATTTAAACCCAAGAAAGTTTGCACAATTTTGTGAAGCTCAGCAGAAATGCCACGTTGCCATATTTGCCTTGTTTGTTCTTGATAACTTCCGGATTGCATTAGATCTTATTGATGATGTGGATGATGAAAGGGGAAATTCTCAGCATAATGAATCGTATCAGTGGTATTGTTGTAGTCATTTGAACATTCTGATATTTTCTTTGTGATGCATCTTCATGCTGTTCTTGCGCTTATAGGTTTTGTCTGCATGATCTCTTTATTGATGGATGTGCTGTGGAGTCCTTTCTGCTGTTTATTTTTCTTAAAATTTTATTTTATTTTACTTTTTTTTGTTTTTTAATATAAACTTAGACTGAATTTTTTTTTTTTTTTAGTTTGATGTAAAACTTTTATTTTTGTTCTCTTCTATGTTTTTTTTTTTTAATGTATGGTTATTATATTTGAACTTGAAAGTTAAAGTTTCATTTGGTGTAATTTAGATCTTCAGTCTTAAATACTTTTGTTTGTATTTATTTTTTGCTTCAAGTGCAAACTATAGTTTTCTTAGAACAGTTTATTTTAGTTTATTGATATATATATATTTTTTTTTGCATTATTATTTCTTTCACTTGTGAGAAAAGTGCATGAGGTTTCTTAATCTCTGATTTTTTTTTCAGCAGTAAAAAGTAGTCTATAAAGTTTTTTTTTTAATGTTTATAGTTTCGGTGATGAGAATAGTCTAGAGAGTTATTTGATCTTTGCACTTTCAGTTGTGATACAGTCTTATGTATTTTCTTGAATTGTGTACTTTTGATTGTGAGAACTGTCTAAGATGTTTTTTTGATTTCTGCAGTATCCGTTATAAGAATAGTATAGAAAGTTTCTTGTTATTTGCACTGTCTGTTACAAAAAAAAAGTAGTCTGGAAGTTTCTTAATATCTGCACTGTTATTTATAAGAATAGTGTAGGAAGTTTCTTGATTTCTGCACAGTACAGGAAGTTTATTGTTTTTATTTTACATTTACTCACAGGTATTTTATTATATTTTTTGTGCTATGTGATGAATGTTTTTTTTTTTTTTTTGCTTTAGTTACAGGTCTTGTTGGTTTTTTGCATCTCTTGTTATTTTATTATTTCCACCTCCAATTTTCAGAAGTCTCCGTGGAATTTTGTTTCTTTTTTTAATTGAGTGTTTCTCATGAAATGATAAATTGTTCTGTGTGAAAATAGCACAGTTTGTAGAAAAAAAATATTTTCTTGCTTCATCTTTATTAAATTTTAAAAATAGGTCATTGTATAAAGAAAATGTGTCTCTCTTCTTCCCCTCAGATATTAACAGAAATAGCTTTTTTTTTTTTTTAAATTGAAGTTTTCTTTAATTTGGTGTATTTTATCTCAAATTTAATTTGTAAAAAAGTTTTTTTTTAATGGAAGCCTTGTCAGCATGCGCATGTATACAAGAGAAAATATGAGTAGTTTCATGGTGCATGCTTTCTGACAGACTGCATATTTTGAGAGAAACCCAGCTGCAGTTAGAAATATTTAGTTCTTAATGTCATAAATTGTGTGAAAATGTTAGGTTTTTATAAACTTGCTGTGCTTGCTGATAATTGTAGATAGATTTTGATGTTATTCTGAGCTTTTTGGATTAGTTGCTGTATTACAGTCAGTTGTAAATAGACAGTACACATTGTATGTGTTTGGGTTTTGTAGATATTTTTATGTTTTGTCAGTTTTCAGCTCCACCACAGTCAAAGGGGCTGATTTTATTATGAATATCTGCAGTTTTGCTTTACACACTGACAGCCATGTGCACACGGTAGTGTGTCTTGCCATACAGTTAGATATTTTCTGTTTTCTTTCATCCAGACACAAGTGGTAGGTATCCATTTTTACAGCTGAGTTGAGTGGAGAATGATGGCCAGTCTCTTCATCTCAGGAAACCAGTTCATTATTGACTGAATCAGCAGCTCTTCATCTGTGTAGAGATCTGAAGTAGTCTCTAGCATGTCTAGCACAAGACCCTGTTGTATTGAGTATGTAGGCTTTTGTCCCATTTAAGTCTGCTAACATGGTCAGGTCACCTTAACTTAAGCTGACCTCCTGGGTCTTCAGTAGGCTCAGAAGTTGAGGAGGGAATCTGTCCTGTCAGCTCCTACAGCATGGGCCAGGAGTTCAGAATTCTGCCACAAGCAGGGTCAGGGTTGTGTCAGCCTGAGAGTGCAAGATTTGTTATAAAGTTGCCCAACTGTTGAATGAGCAGTCTCTGCCAGCGAATGTTCCTGTTGAGTTTTCAGGTTATTTATTGCCAGTCTTCCAGTCTCTGCTAACAGTGTTTTTTTTTTTTTTTTACTGTAATATTTAATTGCAAGTTATATGTGATTCTTTATCACACAGCAAGATTAGTCACATGTGCTAGAGTATGTCTCAATTTTTTTTTCTTTTAATGTACACTCGTATATTGTAACATTTAGGACATGCTTTCTTGTATTTTGTTTTGTTTACAGTAAACCACCCCAGTGTTTTATTTTTGGTTTGTTATATTTTTAAAATGGTTTTTACTTGTTTGCCTCATGATGTAATTGTTGGGGTGGTTGATGAGAGACTAACCTCAGCATCACTATCAGAACCCCTCCCCCCAAGTTTGCCTCATGATGTAATTGTTGGGGTGATTTTAGAAAAAAAAATGTTGCTGCATGTATCTGCTTGGGTTAAGTCCCATGGTCCCATGTCATGACTTTTTATGTGGATGTTCTGTTTTCCTCCTAGTGCATACAGTTGACTCCAGACAGTTGTATCTGCAGACTTAAATAATTTTCAGAATCATCAGATACACTGCGTCAGGCATCATGTTCTCAGCAGTGTTGTCTAGGGGGTGAAGGCAGCAGACCGCCACCTCACTGCTCTCATCACTGTTAGCTCCACCCCCACACCCCCCCATAGTTTGTCTTATTTGTCAGCAGAAGGTTGCATGTCGTCCAGAGTAGTAGCCGAAGCACAAGCAGTGTACTGTTGTTTTTGTGTTCTGCAAGTCTTTAGCATGGCATGTCATGATTCACATTGTTCGTACACTTTCACAAGTGCTGCTCTTTGTTCACATCCTGCTTTGTTATTCTCTCGACTGTTTTTTATCAGTTCTTGCTTTATTTTTATGTCAACACCTGCAGTATAGAGTGACAAAATATTTAGAGGATTTACTTTTCAAGTGCTCACCATCAAGATGCCAGTTTTTCATCTGATGGTCATTTTTGTGTAACACAAGTGTTGGGTACTCATTGAGAAGCCGCAGGTTCTGACATCCGTTATTTTTTATTGTGGAGTCTGTCTTTTCCCCTGCTCATTTGTTGCTTCGGGCATCATTGAGAAAGTGTCCAGGGGCTCGTGTGTGTAGCAGGCTTATATTTTAACATGATTGAAAGTGTTTGTCTCCGTATACCCCAGCATTGCTTGCACCTGTTGACCAGTGGGATTGCTGCTAGTTAAGTCATCTTTGCTAAAAGAAATATATGGCACTCATTTTTATGGTAAATTTGTTACTGGCACTGCAGGTGTTTACTCTTAAATGTGGTAGTTTACTGATGCTGTGGTTTTTCTCCTCCACTCATCACTAGTATGAGTCATCATGCAAGCATTCAGTAAATATATCTGTATTTATATGGATTATAGTAACATTCTTCACTGTGTGTCCATCCATGTAGAACTGAAAGTAGTCTTTGTTCCACAGTAATAAAGACCAGGTGAGAACTGTAAGATATATATATATATGGGCTGTGATTACATTTTTTGTCATGTTATAATTTAGTTTGGAGTTCAGGTGGTTGTTTGATGTTTTGTTTCAAAATTTTTATTTTTTTTTTTTAGTTTAAGTTTGAAAATTTCTATGGTGAAAGTTTTGGTAGGTTGTCTTCATGTGATGATGTTTCCATAGATGTGGTTATTTTGTTTGTGACTGTTTCCCAGAGATAAAAAGATACAAACAGAAAAGAAAAACACTTGCTGCTTCTGTAAGGTAACTGTGAATGTGTGATCTAGGCAGCTGATGTTGCAGTGAAGATCTTGTAACACAAGTATTGTGCAGTGATGAGACCATGAAGAATTGGGCTTCTCTGTAAGTTCCACCACTCAGACTGACATGTCAGCACCACACACACACATAAAAAACTAGACACTGAATCACAGGCAAGAGCAAGACCTTACAAACCACTTATTATAACAAAAGGGTAGGGAAATAGGCATTGTTTATATGATCAGATTATCTTTGCTAAAGCTCTTCTGTACAGTAAGTTTTGTTGTTGCTGTTTTCAGTCATTAAACTGTTGTACAGCAGTTAAGCAGTCTTTGTTCTTCTTTTATGTATATTCTGAAAGCTTGTAAACTATCCAAGTATACTTGTATATTGTGAAAAAGTGTATAGATTACCCAGGTAGACTGAGCTTGTATATTGTGAAATCCTGTAGGTTACCCAGATATACTGAGCTTATGTTGCTGGAAAAGATGCTACTTTATTTGACATCATCACATTGCTCCTCATTAAGGGCAGAGACAGAACTTTCTATTCAACCCAATCTTGGGCCTTTCTTTCAGTATTCCATCTTGTCTTTGCAGCATGGTAGAAGTTCAGTCTGGTGACTCATATCTGTATTTTTCTGGATCTGTCTCTCACCTACCTCCTTAACATGTTCCTGTATCTGCCCTCTCATCTTTCTCTCTACATGTCCTTGTATCTGCCCTCTCATCTTTCTCCCTACATGTTCCTGTATCTGCCCTCTCATCTTTCTCCCTACATGTTCCTGTATCTGCCCTCTCATCTTTCTCCCTACATGTCCTTGTATCTGCCCTCTCATCTTTCTCTCTACATGTCCTTGTATCTGCCCTCTCATCTTTCTCCCTACATGTTCCTGTATCTGCCCTCTCATCTTTCTCCCTACATGTTCCTGTATCTGCCCTCTCATCTTTCTCCCTACATGTTCCTGTATCAGCATCTATCATGTCCTTGTATCTGCCCTCTCATCTTTCCTTTTGACATGTTCCTAGATGTGCCCTTTCATCTTTCTTTTTGACATGTTCCTAGATCTGCCCTGTCTTCTTTCTCTTTGACATGTTCCTGGATATTTCACTTTCATCTTTCTCACTGACACATTCCTGGATATGTCCTCTCATCTTTCTCTTTGACATGTTCCTGGATATGTCCTCTCATCTTTCTCCTTGACATGTTCCTGGATATTTCTCTCTCATCTTTCTCTTTGACATGTTCCTGGATATGTCCTCTCATCTTTCTCCTTGACATGTTCGTGGATATTTCTCTCTCATCTTTCTCTTTGACATGTTCCTGGATAGTGCCCTTTCATCTGGATCAATCCTGTCATCCATCTTGTCACAGTTTTTTTGTTGTTGCTGTGTGCAGTATAATCTGATGAATCCATCTCTTTTATTCTATCACTTAAAAAAAAATACTTGTACATATGAGTCATCTTTAGAGCCTAGTGTTAAGTTCTGTATAGTCGGTTCTGTGGAAGTGAAAAATAGTGGGCAAGAGAAATCACAAACCATACTGAAGTGTAGAAATTTAGTGACAACATACAGAAAGAAAAATAGAGCAGTAAATCAGGTGTTATAAATTTGTTATCGAAAAGATTTTAAAAAAACACTTTAGAAGATTTAATGGCTTTGGCATGTGGTTCCATTATTAATATTGTAAAAAAAAAAACAAAACTCAAGTTTTTGAACACCAAGGGCACATTCAGAACTCCTACATGAGACAAATTGATGCTACCATGGCAACATCCAGTCTGATCTTGCTCAAGCTATTGATCTGGGAGTTGCCTGTTTTTTTTTTTTTTGTGTGTTTCCCTTCTCCCCTGTCTTTGTGCCATGTGTCAAGCTGGGGCTACACCTACATGGTAGAACAGACTCTGAGTGTGACATTTTCTTATCTAGGCTAGTTTTCATTGTCAGACATAGTCCACACTTGGCGCTGGTAAAAATCTTGATTTTCTTTATATGAAAGTCTTACTTTATGATGTAAATATATAAATAAGAAATTGTTTCACAATGTAAGTCCAGGAAAGACCATGCAGAGTTAAGGAGCATGGACTCTAACATCTGTCATTTGACATCTAATAATTGTGGCGTCTCAAGAGTATTTGATGCAGCCAGTGATGTTCCATCTGTGGTTCGTCTCTGTCATCAAGAATCTTTCGTTACTCCTGTTACTGGTTTCATTTCAGCACTAGATCTATGTCTGGAGTATTTCAGTGCTTCTCTTTAATGTTTGGGACTTCACAGTTCTATGGCTGGGTCCTGAATGTAGCCAACAGTGTAATTTCTGTATAATGAGTGTAGGCTACAGTGTAATAGTTCTATCAAGAATGTAGCTAACATTGTAACCATTGGGTGAAGAGTGTAGCTTACAGTGTCATAGTTGGATGGTGTGTGTAGGTCTTAGTGTAAGAGTTGGATCTTGAGTGTAGCAGGGTCATAGCTGGATTCTGAGTGTTGCATATAGTGTCATAGTAATATCATGAGAATAGACTGGAATATGTGTGTTCCTCTCTCTCTCTCTCTCTCTCTCTCTCTCTCTGTGTCTATCTATCTCTGTTTCTCTCTCTCTCTGAACCTCAAGTGCCCAAGGCACACAGGATTCTACAAGTGTTTTCAATAAGTGCCTGACCTTTGCCTTTTTTTTTCTGCTCTTGCCCAGGTGAGCCCTCTATTGCTCAACATCCTCTCTGTTGTTCTTCTCTATGTCTCCTTTGATCTACCCTTACTCCTGTTCCCCTGTGGTGTCCATCTCTGTGCTATTTTTGGTAGTGAGTTATCAGTCTTCCAAAGTTTATATCCCAACCATCACCAACTTCTTTCCTCAGTGATAGCTGTCAGTGACTTTATATGCATTTCTGCCAACAAGATGTTATTTCTTATGGTGTTTGGCCAAAATATTATTTTAATCCTTCATAAATATTTAGCTTGTTTTCTGTGGTTCTAGTGATTTTCCAGCATTCACTTCCATAGAGTAGCACACTTAGGTCTTTGCTCTAAATATCCTGGTTTTCATTTTCATGCTCAGCTTTTTTAGATTTCCACATATTCTGCAAAATATGAGTGTTTACTATTACATTTTTCATGGTGATCAGGTTGATCACAGAATTATGTTTAAGTGTGATTTTTCATTTGTTGAACAATCCTGTGTTCATTTTTGTTCACAGCAAAACCATGAACAAGTTCCAGGAAGGCTTGCAGCAGCAGCGCCGGCTGATAGAACAGCTGCGGTGTGAGGCCCAGATAACAAGGCTCAGGGTTTCCCAGTGCATCGAGGACCTGCAGAAGCACTGCGACTGCCACATAGAGGAGGACTACCTCATCCGTGGCTTCAGCAAGCCCAGTGAGAACCCTTTCAAGGAGAAGGGGAGCTGCACAATATTTTAAGCTCTGTCATTCACACTTTTATGGGTTTGTTGGTCCATAAAATGGATATTTTGATGTCCAACGTCACACATTCAGTTTATTTAGAACTTAAAACATTTTATAACAACTGTCGCATTATTTTGTTTAGGAAGGAGGGTAAGAGAATTTGTGTTTTATGACACTGCAGAAAATCCTGGTTGCTATTTACTCTCTTCAGTGTATATCACACCACAGCACTTGATGCAACAGCATGGGAACAGCACATTTGTATCCATATAGTCTGGGTTTATCCTTTGTCTCATATCCAGCCACACTCTTTGCAGTTACACGGGTAGGAGTCTGTGAAGACTTTGCAGTCACTTTCCTGGGTTTCTGTCTGTGTTTCTAATGTTTTATTATGAGCACTCACATAGCAGCATCTTTTTCCTCAGAATATCACCATCAACAACTCTCTTCTCTGTATGTTATGCGTTTTGTCTGTTGAAAGTAGAAGTCGGTGTGAATATTTGTGTATATGTTGAGGTAGCTATCCATAGATGAGTACATATACATATTTTAAAAGGCTGTGCTTTCGACCTTTTGAACTTGTTTACTGGCCTGTTTGGCTGGTAACTTGGATTTTTTTTTTTTTTGGGCTAGCAGTTGCACAGTGTGCAGAAATTTTTAGGAAGACAAAAGTTGCAGATTTTTGGTGGTCTGTTATCTATGGGATGTATTTCGCCAGTCTAGCAAAGTTTCAGTTTTCTGAAATTTGTACAGAACTGTCAGCAAGTATCACACATTAGAGATTTTGTTTCTTTCTCAGTTTTGAAAGATTAAGAACAAAGACCAACATTCTTGGTTTTCATGGACCATATTTGCTATGCCTGGCATTTCGTTAAAAAAGAATGTTGCAAGATCTGTCTTATGTTATTCAGTTATAGACATTCCTGTTTGTCGAGTTTCTTTCATGTAGTGACCAGGTTTTGTAAAAGTTTGATCATATCAAGTTTGATATGAAACACTGCTGCAGAACTGCAAAGAAATACATGTGTATGCCTTATCTGACTTCCCAGATCTCTGTGAATACAAACAACACTGTATGATATTAATAGAAACTGAGAATTGTTCATGATTTAAAGCGACAAAGTTTACCAAATTATTCATCTCCATCTTCACATCTGTGTCATGATAAAAATGTAGGAAAATAAAAATCTTTGAATTCCTTTTGTTTGTATTTATTTATCATTTGCAGTATTCGTTTATCATCTGTGGATCATGCTAACAGGAAAGAGACAAAAGTCTGGTCTTTACTAGTCTGCCTGGTGTTTCCTGTATTCTGGATGTATCTTTCTCTTCTTCGTTCGCTTCTACCACCAAGACCACCCCATGATCCTATTGAATTTACTCCAGTGGTCCTCGGTAGGTCCTGTGGTCCCTGAAAGGACCACACGAGATCCCTAAGAAGACCTCAAGAAGTTCAGAGTATCGCAGGAGCTTGTATTCTCGGTGGGTCTCTGAAGTGGGAATGCATGACACCGTGGTTTTTGTTGCACCAGTTTAATCTAGAGTTGGACTTTCTCACCGGAAAACCTCGACGTGTTTTGGATATCAGTATATCCCCGCTGGGTGAGAGATGGTTGCCCATCAAGCCTAGAGTTGGACTTTCTCACGGGAAAACCTCAATGTGTTTTAGGATACCCGTGTATCCCCGCCGGATGAGAGGTGGTTGCCCATCTAGACCAGCATTGGACTTTCTCACCGGAAAACCTCAGCGTGATTAGGATACGCATACATCCCCACCAGTTGAGAGGTGGTTGCCTATTTAGACTGCACTGATCCAGTGTCTCTGACTTCAGCATTTTGTGGTTGTGGCTGCTCCCTTTCCTAGTTGTGACCAGGACAGAGCTTTTGTCCAGGAGGATGAATCCTCGCCAGTAGTAATTTTCACCCCGGTTTGAGCCGGTTTAGGCATATTATCCCAGTATGGGGGTGTTTAGGACATGACCAACCACTAGATCAGAGGTACTGTGACATGAGTAGCCATCAAGTTTCATCCCTGGTTTAAGCCAGTTTAGGTATATTTCACCAGTATGGGTGTATATTGAATGTGGCTGGCCTCTAGAGCAGGGGTGCTGTGGTATGAGTAGCTGTAGGCACGAGGCTACTGGGCATAACAATTAAGCTTCACTTTATCCTTTCCATCACCTTTTCACATCGGCGCTGCACGGCAACCCTAATTGCTTTTTCGCATTTTCTCCATTGGCTGGGAAGAGTTTAATTTCATGTGCGGCATCCGAAGAATCTCGCTAGCAGTGTCTTAACCCCGGGGATAAACCAGTTCAGGCAATTCGCCCGGCATGAGTGCACATAGGATGTGGCCAACTACCAGAGCAGAGGTGCCGTGATTTGACCAGTCCTGACCTCAAGACTACTTATTACTTCACTTAATCCTTTCTTTCACCTTTTCCACAGTGGCTCCGCGCGGCAACCCCATTCACACCTTTCTTCACTGGCCAGCCCCACTCCATGCACGGCAGCGATAGATGAGCTACCAAACATGACTCTTATCTGCCCGAAATGTCTGGTTTTCAGGCATGAGATATTTGCCTTCGCCCCTTCTCCTGTCAGTTTAAACAGTTCTGCCATGAGAAGGCCAGAAGCTGGAGTTGACTGTCAAAGGCTATTTGAGACGCACACCTTGGAGACATTTCATTGGAGTGAAGAGCGTATCCCCCACCCCACCTCTGGCTATAACAGTCCTTAGAACCTGTCTGTCTCTCATCTGGTGTTTCTTGTATTCTAGATGTGTCTGTCTCTCATACGGTGTTTCATGTATTCTAGGTGTGTCTATCTCTCTCTCATCTGGTGTTTCCTGTATTCTGGATGTGTTTGTCTCTCATCTGGTGTTTCATGTATTCTGGATGTGTCTGTCTCTCATCTGGTGTTTCCTGTATTCTGGATGTGTTTGTCTCTCATCTGGTGTTTCATGTATTCTGGATGTGTCTGTCTCTCATCTGGTGTTTCATGTATTCTAGGTGTGTCTGTCTCTCTCTCATCTGGTGTTTCCTGTATTCTGGATGTGTTTGTCTCTCATCTGGTGTTTCATGTATTCTGGATGTGTCTGTCTCTCATCTGGTGTTTCATGTATTCTGGATGTGTCTGTCTCTCATCTGGTGTTTCATGTATTCTGGATGTGTTTGTCTCTCATTTGGTGTTTCCTGTATTCTGGATGTGTTTGTCTCTCATCTGATATTTCCTGTATTCTGGATGTGTGTGTCTCTCATCTGGTGTTTCATGTATTCTGGATGTGTTTGTCTCTCATCTGGTGTTTCATGTATTCTGGATGTGTTTATCTCTCATCTGGTGTTTCCTGTATTCTGGGTGTGTTTGTCTCTCATCTGGTGTTTCCTGTATTCTGGATGTGTTTGTCTCTCATCTGGAGCTTCCTGTATTGTGGATGTGCCTCTGAAAGATATGTTTCGTATCACTTTCTGTCAATGCTGCCCTGTCTGTCCTGCCATTTATCTACATGTGTCCTGTTTGTCCTGACATTTATCTACATGTGCCCTTCTGTCTGTCTTGCCATTTATCTACATGTGTCCTTCTGTCTGTCCTGCCTTTTATCTTCAGGTGTCATTCTGTCTGTCCTGCCATTTATCTACATGTGTCCTGTTTGTCCTGCCATTTATCTACATGTGTCCTTCTGTCTGTCCAGCCATTTATCAGCATGTGTCCTGTTTGCCTTATCTTCAGTCTCCGTGGTCCTTCCTATCTCCCCTCCCCTCTGTCTCTAATACCAGCTTAGCTTTTTAATGTAAATTAATATTTGAGTCAGCTTTTGTCACTGCAACTGGGTTGTAAAGTTTCACATCTCCAGCACTGCAGTGAAGACCTGGAAACAATTATAGAGTTGAAAAAAGGATACATTTTGATAATTTATTTTTATTCAGGAGTTGAGCAAAGGTTAAGTTGATAACTTTTTTTTTCAGGAGTCTAGCAAAGGTTAAGTTGATAATTTTTTGTTCAGGAGTTGAGCAAAAGTTAAGTTGATAACTTTTTGTCCAGGAGTTGAGCAACCGTTAGGTTGATAACTTTTTGTTCAAGATTGAGCAACGGTTTAGTTGATAACTTTTTGTCCAGGAGTTGAACAAAGTATTCTGGTAAGCTCCACCACCAGCAAGAACACATTAATCCTGTTCCTGTAGGCTATGCTAAAGCAGTGTGACGGCTTGCTTTAAGAAGCATAAAGGAATCACAACTTTGGTGTGGGAGGCTTCCTTTCTTGATGTGACAGGAATGCAGAGACATCTGAGGAGATGTGTAGTTGCGACACTGTATGAGTGTATATTTTGTTTCCAACTCTGTTGCCTGCAGGCGCTCATGGAGAATTTGTTGGGTAGAAAAAAAAACTCCAGAAAATTATGAAAATATCCCCAGATTTACATTTTTAGTTCAAGAATTCATTCACTTACAGACATTATGATTTCTAAAAGAGATTTTGTTGACAACTAATCTACAACATGAAATAAAAATGCCATGAATTCAATTAGGGCGTGCAGTTTTATAAAAGTGGCGAACATACTAGACATACTTCAGTCTATGTTCATGTCTCAGTCCTCAATGTTTCTATTGACTGTAGCAGAACTACGGTGACTGTCTAGTCTATGTTCACTTATGTCTCAGTCCTCAATGTTTCTGTTGACTGTAGTAGAAATTAAATTCACGTTTATAGCATTACCAAAGAAACCAGGTGCAAAGGAATGTGATGACCACCAGACTATGAGCCTCTCATGTCACATAACGAAGCTACTTCTGAGAATTATTATGAGAAGAAAAAGGAAAATGATAAAAATGGAAATAGCAGATGAACAGTTTGGATTTGTTGAAGGAAAGGGAACACACAATGCCATTTATGCTTTACGAACACTAACAGAAAGAGCTTTAGAAGTACAGAAAGATCTCTACTTATGCTTCATTGATTACACCAAGGCATTCGACAAGATGAAACATAATGAAATTATTAAAATGCTTGAAGATATCAATATAGACAGCAAAGACCTGAGGATTGTAAAACATCTATACTGGCACCAAGAAGCAGCAATTCCAGTTGAAAATCATCATCATCATCATGTGCCGTGCCGACTGGGGTTGGCTATTATGCTTCTCCAGAGTACGCGATCCTTCATGCATGCCATCAGCTCAGTTGGTGATCTCCTCTCACACCATCCCGTCAGACTGTCCAGTATCATTTCTCTTGGTCTTCCTCTTGATCTTCTTCCTTCTATTTTTCCTGTTGTTATAATATTTTCAATGCCCCCTCTTCTCATTGCATGTCCTATGAAAGTACATTGTCTCTCTCTTATCTTTTTGGCAAGGTTTTTTGTCTCTCCAGCTCTTCTCATACATTCTTCATTAGTTATTTTTGCTGTCCAGGGGATTCGCAACATTGAAAATAGAACTGGAAAATATCAACCTATAAAACAAGGGGTGCGACAAGGAAGTGTACTATCTCCAGACCTTTATTCTCTGTACGGCGGGAATATTCTAAGAACGATCATCACAGAACCGGGCATAAAAATTGGAGGATACAATATTAACAACTTTCGGTATGCTGACGACACAGTACTGATAGCTGAGAACCAAGACCTACAAAACCTCTCGGATAAAGTCGCCAAAGAAAGTGAACAGAAATGCCTTACTTTAAACATCAAAAAGACAGAGACTATGGTTATATCTAAGAAACAGAATCCATCAGCATGCACTATAAAATTAAACGGAACTATTCTAAAGCAGGTGCAGAAATTTAAATACCTTGGAGCAGTAATAACTTCAGGTGGGAAATGCAGAACAGAATAGGCCAAGCAAAGACTGCATTTCAGAGAATGAGAAACATAATATCCAACACATCCTTATCAATGAATGTTAAAAAACTAGTCCTGAAATGTTATATTGAACCTATCTTGTTATATGGAAGTGAATCATGGACAATAGGCAAGTCTGCACAAAAATCACTGGAAGCAGCAGAAATGTGGTTTAGTAGAAGAATGTTGCGAATCCCCTGGACAGAAAAAAAATAACTAATGAAGAATGTATGAGAAGAACTGGAGAGACAAAAAACCTTGTCAAAAAGATAAGAGAGAGACAATGTACTTTCATAGGACATGCAATGAGAAGAGGGGAGCATTGAAAATATTATAACAATAGGAAAAATAGAAGGAAGAAGACCAAGAGAAATGATACTGGACAGTCTGACGTGATGGTGTGAGAGGAGATCACCAACTGAGCTGATGGCCTGCATGAAGGATCATGTACTCTGGAGAAGCATAATAGCCAACGCCAGTCGGCACGGCACCTGATGATGACGATGATGGTGGTGGTGGTAGAACTACGGTGACTGACTAGTCTATGTTCACTTATGTCTCAGTCCTCAATGTTTCTGCTGACTGTAATAGAACTATGGTGACTGCCCACATGGTCAGGAATCATATACATATATATGTATGTATTTATACCTATTTATATATCTTCTTATATATATCTTATATCCTTCCTGTGCCGTTAAACGTCACATAGGGCTCGCAAAGTAGTTCGCCAATTTTTCCTGTCTTCGGCGAGTCTTTCAACCTCATCAAGGGATTTTATGCCTGTCAATTTGGCCTCTCTTAATAATGTCCTCTTCAGAGTTTCACGTGGTCTGCCTCTTTTTCTTCGGCCTGTTGTGTTCCACTTTATAGCTTGTTTTGGAATTCTCTGATCATTTCTTCTCATCAAGTGACCAATATATGTCCATCTCCTTTTCATGATCACCCATGAGACTGGTTGTTGTTCAGTCATCTGTCTTATCTCTGCATTATTCTTAAATTCGTTCCACTTCATGCCGAGTATTTTCCTTAGGCATTTGTTTTCAAAAGAGTCTAGTTTCTTGTCTATTTCTTTATTTGTTTTCCAGCTTTCGCATGCATAAATGAGGGTGGATATTACATTTGAATTGAATAGTCTTAACTTATTGTTGACAATTTATATATAACAACAAATAAATATCCTTCCCAAGTCTAGCAAAATGGGATAACCAAATCATTAAATAAACTATAGAAAACAATTTTTTTTAAAAAATACAGAACATCTCGAGAAACAAAACACTGAACATAAACTGCCATTCTGTCATACTCTATCATTTACCCAAGCAGCAATAGACCATCGTATTGTCACGAAAGAAATGAATACTATAGAATCATTAAAGCAGCTCCATGTCCGGCTATGGAATCATTAAAGCGGCTCCGTGTCCGGACACACACGTAAGAGACAAAATGTATAAACTAGGAAAAAAGAACAGCTTTATTATGTTACGATAACACACTTGTGATGTTTCGGCGCGAGCCTTTGTCAAACAAAATCAAACAGGACGAAGAATCAGAGAGATGTGTGCCTATACACTAATTATTGTGTGTTACACGTAAGAGACAGTGTGTGTGCTCATATTTTTCTTGACCTCTCAGCACACTAAATTTTTTGTGTGTTAAATTTGTGTTGTGAAATGAGCACATATATAAATGAACACATATGTTACACATGCATACTTATACAAAGGGGGGGGGGTTGGAAATAAATATATATTTGTAGTGAAAATACATAGTTTCTCCAAGCCTGGGTCGGGGAATTAGGGATCTCCTGGACTCCGACTGCCCGGCGGGCTTGGCCGCTCCTTTCAGGGACGGAGGATTAAGGGGAAACTTACATAAGGAGAAGTTAGGGAAGGATGGACACAAGTGTCAGACAAGTAAAGAAAAACATCGGTGAGTTCGAGAGGATTATGATTAGCCCGAGGATGGGCACAAAGGAGACACGTGTTATAAAGACGCGTGTCACGCCATGTTTTTGTTTCTAGTGTGAGGTAATATTTTGATAGACCTGGACTTTCAATTGTCTAGGGAGGGGTGCTGGGGTAGATTTTCTTAATCTTCTGTTGGAAAATATACAGAAAAATGTCATCATTGAACAACTTTTTGTCGTATTTAGCCTTGTTTCTACAAGCCCAGACGAGGCATCTAAAATCTGACAGCAAAATGATCAATTTTTCCTTGGTGTCTTTTGTTGTGTTGGGGATTGTGTTTAGCATGAGTGCTCTGTAGATGTCTGTTTTCTGTTTAGTTTCTGTTTCTAGTGTGCTTTGGAGAAGTTTCAGTGCTCGTGATATTGTTTTACATGTAAAGTAAATGTGGTCTTCAGTTTCCTGTATGTTACTCCTACATAACTTACATTCGCTTGGTTTACCTCTAATGTATGTTGTTGCTAAAGGTGTCATGTTAAACAAAAGTCTGTATGTTATCTCTTTAGCTTTGTTTGTAGTCCCAGCGTCGTGAAGGTTTCTGAATGTTTGTCTATAATCGGTGATGAAGTAGTTGTATCCTCTTTTGATTCTAAATTGTAATGATGGTTCTTGCTCTCTGACCAGCTGTTTGTAAATGTCAGGAGTTTTCTTGTGTATTAAGTGTTCGTGTTTTGTTAAGTTTTGTATGCACTGTTTATAGAAAAGTGGCAATGTTCCAAAATGATTGATTTTTTTAAATGAAGTTTATTTGTCTGATAGTTACAAATACAAATCGTGTGCAAATAACGTGAGGTGAGGGTGATTGCCCGTGAAGTGAAATAATGAAATGGTGGGCTTTAACAAAACATGAGATGATAGTGATTTGGATGATAGGTACAACTGAGTGCATAGTTATATACAAACAGGGTTACAGAATAATCAATGTTGTGAAACTAAAACTGCGTCGTTGGCAAACCACACATACACACACAAAAACAAAAAAAGACTTCAATATTCCACATAGGTGTTAAAAACTAGAAGAAAGCCGTAACAATTTGTTTTGGAAGATAGAAAAATTTCTGGCGTAAAAACTTTGTTATCAAACATGGCCTTATTCCGACATGACCAGATAAGAGATCTGAATTCCGCTAGGATTATGATGGACTGTTTATGGCTGTCTGCTACTGTTCGAGGGATGGTGTTCAACATGACTGCTCTATACATGTCTACTGTCTGCGTTGTTCTTGTTGTTAGCTCGTGAGTCAAAAGTTTTAAGGCTAAAGAAACAGTTTTGCACTCAAAGAAGATGTGCTCTTCTGTTTCCTGTGTTTTTGTTCTACATAGTCTACATCTGATCAGTCTATTGGATCTGCGGGCGACTCCTTGTGTGGTCGGTGTTATGTTGAACAATAGTCTGTATGTTATCTCTCGCGCATTTGGCGTGATTCCTTTCTGGTGTGGGTTTTGAAATGGTTGTGTGCAGTCAGTAATGAAGTATTTGTATCCTCTCTTTATTCTGTCCTGTAATGGTGGCTCCTGTTTTCTGACCAGATATTTGTAGATGTCTGATGTTTTCATGTGTATTAAATGTTCATGTCCAGTGACACTTTGTATGCATTGTCTGTAGAAGAGCGGTATAGTGCCAAAGTGATGGGGATATGCATTGTTTAATTTACAAAGTTTGATTAGCCTTAGCCCTACGTAGTAGTGGGCTAGTGTGTGTTTGTGTGGCTGTTGGATGATTTGTCCAAATTTTTTTTTTTTTAAGACAACGAAAACAACAGGCCGTGACCCGGTGGTACTGCAAACCGGGTCCGCCCGTAGCGAGATGTGGACCATGCCCCCGGCATTCAATGTGCAGGGCGGGCCTCGGGCATCTCGTTTAGTTAAAGAATAACGAGGCTTTTGTTTAACCAAGGGGCATGTTGATCAGGGTACCTGCTAAGAGGGCACTTTGACCTCAGCCACTTTGATCTTAGCCAAGGGCCGAGACATACTTTAGAAAAGGCCATGATTTGTCCAAAATGATTGATTTTTTTTTTTTTTTGGATTGATGTGAGCACCAGGACTGGCGGAATTCCTTCCTCAGCTGTAGGACGAGCCAGGCACCCATTTATACTACCTATGGCTGGAGATGAACCATCGATCTTGGCCATGAAAGATGTATGAACCGATCATTTTACTACTCAGCTGTCTTTAGCTACACGTGCCAGGTCAAACTCTTTTGACATAAACTATGCACAAAACATTACCACTATCTGTTGACTGAACACGTAAACAAAATATGCGAGACATGTCGGAAAGTTCTCTGTAACTCTTTTCACAGAAATTATCTTTCTTGTTTTAATAATTTACTTCCCCTGGGAACAACTGTGTTAAGAGCACACTTATCTTAACATAGTGTTTGTGAGACAGGGAACATAGATCTGTTTGCTTAAAAACTCTGACCTACCTCTGTAGCCCAGAAACTTGTAGCAATCAACACTAATTGTAATTGTTATTTTTGTAAAATGTAACGTCAGGTTGGTGGATGGATGGGGACATAGAGATCTCTGGCGGGGATGAGGGAAGTCTGGTGTGAAACCAATGAATCCAGGACGTGACAAGCCTATGGGTCTTTACAACAATGGCTATCAGAATGATGTAAACAAAACAGAGCCAGTAGACTATGGGTGGCGGGGAATGGATATCGTTGAAGCACTCATCAGATTCCTCATCTCAAAGTCAGAGTGTCTTTGTGGAACTATCTCAAAACCATCTGACATGGAGAATGGGCTTAAGTACAGCCACCAGAGGCTGGAAAACAAAGTTTTGGCCAGGCCAGCCACACTGTCTTCATGGCAGTCCGAGCAAGACCACAGTCTGCCCTAGCAAGGAAAGGTGCTGAAGTCGGAGTTACCCAGCCAAAAGGCGCATCGCAAAAATCAGGGTAACACGCATTATCGCTAATGAAATGTCTCTATCTGCAGTATTCAAACATGGTGCTCGCCCTGTGAAGACTAACCAGGCAGGTGCAGTGCCGGGCCCCCTGCTTCGAACGGGTCCACCCAATGCTACTGGAGGTCCTCTCAGTTCGTCTTGTGGAGTCAGGAGACATGAGAGTAGAGCTACTGGCCAAAAAATACAACAGAAGAAAACAGCCAAAAAAAAAGAACTTAAAATAATGCAGTGGAATGTTAAGGGTGTCAGCAGTGTTAGAGATGACTATAGCAAAAAGGTTGAACTAGAGAACATACTTTTTGCAGAGCAGGTAAGTATATGCTGCATACAGGAGACACACCTACTTAAGATGCCGCCTTTAAAATCAGAGGCTACCAGTGTTTTAGATCAGACCGACAGGACAGAAGAAAAGGAGGAGTACTCACACTTGTTAAGAATAACATCAGCGCATGTCAGGTGGGAGTGTACATGGAAGGAGCCGAATACCAGACGATCCATCTAAAAAGTAGTAATACAGATTTCCACCTCCTTAACTATTACTGTCCTAATGACCGCCCACTTGCTTTAGAAACAATCCCACACAAAGAGAGACTGATGGTCTGTGGTGATTTTAACAGCCATTCCCAGAGCTGGAGCTATGACCACATAGACAAGAGAGGAGAGGAAGTTGAGAGCTGACAGGATGATAATGGACTTCTCCTGATCAACCAGCCAATGGATCCCCCAATATTTTACTCAAGGGCTTGGCATACAAAATCAACACCAGATCTGGCATTCCACTCTCCAGATCTGAAGTGGAACATTACATGTGAAGTTGGAAAACAACTTGGAGGTAGTGACCATCGACCAATCTTCCTGACAATAGAAAATGAACTCCTTAACACCAGTAGCCCTCTCCCCAGATGGAACTATAAAAAAGCAAACTGGACAATGTACAGACATCGTACAGGTATCCTGGTGGGACAGCTGTCCATAGAAGGTAAGGATATTAACAGCATAGTGAAGGAATTCAATGCTTGTATCCTTTAGGCCGCTCGTGAAACCATTCCAGAGGAGCTTGCAGGGACTATAAACCATACTGGTCTAGTGAGCTGGGAAAACTCCATGATGACGTGGAAGCAGCTCGAAAGCAAGCAGAAAATAGACCATGCCAAGAACACCACAATAATTACCAACATTCTAAGGCCAAATTTCAGAGAGCAAAGCTGCAAGCCAGACGGGAAAGTTGGAGAGAGAAAACAGAGTCCCTAAACTTTGAAAAGGATGGAAGGAAACTGTGGAAACTAATCAAACAGCTAAATGGTGAGAGTACTGGAAGAAGTACAAAGGTTACACTAATAGAGGATGGGAAAACTCTTACAGGTAAGCAGGTAGCAGATCACTTTGCTCGCATGTTTGCACAGGATTGCAACATTGATATCCATCCAGAGAAGGAGCGTACAGTGCGCATCGAGCCACAGAAAGAGAAGGAACAAGTCAGAAACGTGGAGGTCATGGATGCACCAATCACACGCAGTGAGTTAGACCTAGCAGTTAGTAAACTGAAACCAAGGAAATCACCATGACCAGATGGAGTGTCCAATGAAACGATCAAGAACCTGGGAATGGCAGCAATGGGAAAGCTGTTGGATATTTTCAATATGTGCTGGAGCACAGGTAAGTTACCTCAAATCTGGAAGGAAGCAAGCATGGTACCACTGCTAAAACCAGGGAAAAACAGTGATACTGCCTCCAGCTACAGGCCAATCAGTCTCACTAGCTGCCTATGCAAAACAATGGAACGCATCATTGACCTGAGGCTAAAATGGTACCTAGAAAGTGAAAACCTTCTCGTTCCACAACAAGCAGGATTTAGGCAGTACTACAGTACGGAAGATCAAGTGACCTATCTCTCTCAAGAGATTGAGGATGCATTCCAAGAGAAAAACCTTGTACTAGCAGCGTGGATAGACCTGAAGAAAGCCTTTGATAAAGTATGGAAAAAAGGTCTGCTGTGGAAACTAAGAAACTGCAATGTCAATGGAATACTGTATAACTGGATAAAGTCCTATTTACACAATAGAAGAGCTAGAGTAGTAATGGATGGACACAAAAGCCAGAAAGTACTCCTGCGACACGGTGTACCACAAGGAGGAGTCCTTTCGCCTACACTATTCCTTGTATTCATTAATGACCTGGTCAAGGAACTTCCCTATGGAATCAAAGCGGCACTGTATGCAGATGATCTGGTCATGTGGTGTACAGATGAATATGCAACAGTTGCTACACAGAGACTCCAAAGAGCAGCAGACATATTGACATCATGGACAAACAAATGGTGTGTAAGTATCAACACAGAGAAATCAAGTACCACTCTCTTCACCCTCTCATCTAAACAGAAAGCAGGCAAGATCTTTGTAAATGAAATACCCTTAAGGATGGACAACCAACCCACTTACTTAGGAGTGACTTTTGACTCAAAACTGACTTGGAAGCAACACATCAACAGCGCAGAAGCAAAAGCCAGAAGAAAACTATCCATATTAAGAAAATTGAGTGGAACCACATGGGGAGCTAGTGAAAGAATCCTCAAGAATGTATATCAGCAAAGTATTCTACCACATTTAGAATATGGCTCAACATCTTGGTGCACAGCATCAAACACTACGCTGCATAATCTAGACAAGGTTCAGAATCAGTCACTACGGATTATCACAGGTGCATTGAGGTCCACACCAATAGTAGAAATGCAGAAAATAGTTGGTGTTTAAGCGCTAAAGGAACGTAGAGACACAAAGGTCATGACCATGGGAGAAGAATTCCTTAGCTCTGTAAGCCATCCCCTGAAGGATAGATTCAATAACTTGGCATTAGGACGGCTTAAAAGAAGCAGCTTCACTCATCAGGCCAAGCGTATGCGTAAGCTGATACCTGACCTTCCAACTGTAGTCGCTCCATTATCATCTGTACCAGAGCATACACCATGGAAAGAAGCAGATTATACACAAATAACTATTCAGACTGAAGTGAAAGGTGTGCAGAATGGTGAGATGCAGAGCAGTTTTGTAAGATCAACAGCCACACTTAGTGTTCTAGATGACAAATATCCATGTGACACCTGGATACGTGTGTATACAGATGGATCTGCACATAATGCCATAAAGAATGGAGGGACAGGAGCATATATTGAATATCCAAACAACACCATTGACAAGATTTCCATACCCACTGGTAAATACTGCAACAACTTTGATGCAGAAGTTAGGGCAATTATTGCTGCAGTTGAAAAACTATCAGACTCCAGAATTGATACATGTCCTGTAGTAATTCTCACAGATACAAGATCAGTACTGGAAGCTCTTCAGTGCAACAAACTACCAGACCTTAGGGATGCCTTGTCAAAAATTGGCTTACAACATGGAGTCACTTTGCAATGGATTCCCTCCCACTGTGGGATACCAGGCAATGAGAAAGCTGACCAACTGGCCAAAGAGGGCACTGAAATGGAGTAACCAGACATACCAATCACCTATAATCAGAAGAAAAGCATGATAAAAACCTACAGGAAGCCACAAACACCACCACATGATGACTATCACATGCTAAACAGAAAGGAACAAGTCACCATCTTCCGTCTCCGAACAAGACACAGCCGACTCTGAAGTCATATGTATACACAGTTTAAGGTTGGTACTACTAATCTATGTACATGTGCCCAGGTGCCCCAAACTGTGGAACATATCCTCCAGAACTGCATCAACTACGAGACACTGAGAAATAATTATTGGCCCAGTGAAACCACTAAAGAAGATAAGCTCTATGGTTCCATACATGAATTACAAAAAACAGTGAAATTTATCCAAGAGACAGGACTGCAGATATAGACAGACAGTGCGAACGAAGAAGAAGAAGAAGAATAATTTACTCTGCATATTCCGACTGTAAAAAAAAAAGTGTTAACATAATTAACTTTCATCGCTCTAATGTAGTTTTACAGTCTGTGGTATAGAAGTGATAAAGACTATAGACTTTACAAGAAGTTCCTACAATTGTTTGAAAGTTGTTTCCAACTAAATACAAATAAATTATCCTTTGTAAAATCTTGTTAATTAAGTACCAAATATTGGGAGACACGATTTCACAAAATAGCTTCAACGTGAAAATATTTAACAATCTTGGGGCTCGGATATCCAGAGTAAATTAAATAATTACAATAATGATATATAAAATGACCAATTGTTGCAACCAACGAACAGATTATGACACAAGGTCGCTGTTGGCGAGACTTTCGTATGCCGCGCGTGGAATGAAACTCCTCCCGGGCAATTAAGAAAATAAAGAATAGCAATCAGGATTGCCGTGCGGCGCCGATGTGAAAAAGATGATGGAAAGGATAAACTGAAGCTTAATCGGTATGCCCAGTAGTCTCGCGGCGAGAGCTACTCATACCACGGCAACTCTGCTCTAGAGGCCGGCCACGCCCGTTCTACACCCATACTGGTGAAATATGCCTAAACTGGCTTAAACCAGGGATGAAACTTGATGGCTACTCAAGTCACAGTACCTCCGATCTAGAGGTCGGTCACGTCCTAAACATGCCCATACTGGGATAATATGTCTAAACCGGCTCAACCCATGGGTCAAACTTACTAATGGCGAGGACTCATCCTCCTGGACAAAAGCTCCGTCCCGGACACAACTAGGAAGGGTAGCGGCTACGACCACAAAATGCTGAAGTCGGAGACACTGGACCAGTGCAGTCTAGATAGGCAACCGCTTCTCACCCGGCGGGGATGTATACATATCCTAATCACGCTGAGGTTTTCCGGTGATAAAGTCCAACGCTGGACTGGTTGGGCGACCACCTCTCACCCAGCAGGGGTACACGGGCATCCCAAAACATGTCGAGGTTTTCCGGTGAGAAACTCCAACTCTAGGCTAGATGGGCAGCAACCTCTCACCCGGCGGGGATATACTAATATCCAAAACACGTCGAGGTTTTCCGGTGAGAAAGTCCAACTCTAGATTAAACTGGTGCAACGAAAACCATGGTGTCACGCAATCCCGCTTCCGAGACCAACCAAGAGAAACATATTATCCAACCATAACCATCGCTCAAGCCGTGCGATACTCTGAACCTCTTGTGATCCTCTCGGGGATCTCGTATAGTCCTTTCGAGGACCAAACGGGGACCACGGGACCTACTGAGGACCACGGGAGTAAATTCAGTAGGATTACGGGGCGGTCTTGGTGGTAGAAGCGAACGAAGAAGAAGAAGATACAAGATAACATTTTATGCAGCGTTTTACCGTAACACTTGGCAAATCTTAGCTAACGAAATGGTTAATGCATCAGTCTCTCCGGGCGAGGTTTGTGGTTCAAGTCTGACAGAAGATGTCCAGGTCAGTTATCTGTAGAAAGGGGCACATGGTCTGCTCTGGAGCTGAAGAAGGAAAGGAGGTCGGTTTGATGCTGACCACACCAGCCCGTCGTGCAAAGGTCAAGAAAAGTATGGACATCACCATCAAATCACCGGGTGATTTGAATGATCTCTCTCTCTCTGAACCTTAAGTGCCCAGGGCACATGGGGCTTCCGCAAGGGTTTTCCACAAATGCCTGTCCTTCGCCTTTTTTTCTGCTCTTGCCCAGGTGAGCCCTCCATTGCTCAACATCCTCTCTGTTGTTCTTCTCCATGTCTCTTTTGGTCTACCCTTACTCTGTTCCCCTGTGGTGTCCATCTTAGTGCTATTTTTGGTAGTGAGTTGTCAGTCATTCGGAGCACATGTCCCAGCCATCGCCAGCGTCTTTCCTCAATAATTGTTGTCAGTGGTTTCATCTGCATTTCTGCTAATAAGATGTTATTTTTTATAGTGTTTGGCCAAAATATTTTTCTAATTCTTCGTAAACATTTAGTCTGGAAAGAATTCAACTTGTTTTCTATGGTTTTGGTGATTTTCCAGCATTCACTTCCATAGAGTAGTACACTTAGAACATTACTCTTAAATATCCTGATTTTCATATTTATGCTTAGTTTTTTTGATTTCCATATAGTCTGCAGCATTGCAAAAGCCTGGTTTGCTCTAGTAAGTCTGCTGTTGATGTCCTCTGTGCTGTCTCCATTTTCTACTACTCTGCTGCCAAGGTATACAAATTCGTTGACCTCCTCCACTAACTTGTTATCTACTCTGAGTACATTTCTGTTGTTCACATTTTGCTTCATTAACTTTGTCTTTCCTACGTTGATCTTTAGTCCTATGTTGTTTGCATTCTGAGTTAGCTTGTTTATTTTATCTTGCATATCTTTGTGACTGCTTGATAATAGACAAATGTCGTCCGCAAAGTCAAGGTCCTCCAGCACTGTGTCAAGGGTCCATTGTAATCCTCTGCGTTTGTCTGATGTTGCCTCCTTCATTAACCAGTCTACTGCCAAGATAAATAATGTTGGTGATAGCACACATCCCTGTTTCACTCCTGTTTGTACCTTAAAGCTGCTGGAGGTATGTTCTCCACAGATAACTTTGCACTGAAAACCCTCGTATAGGGCTTTGATTACATTAACTATTTTATGGGGGAGGCCATGCCATCTTAGGATTTTCCACAGTGCATCTCTGTTGACACTGTCAAAGGCTTTCTCAAAATCTATGAATAATGCATATGTTGTGCTATGCCACTCATTTGCCTGTTCTAATATTTGTCTAAGTACAAATATGTGGTCTATGCACGATCTTCCTTTCCTAAATCCTGCCTACTCTTTCCGAAGTTTTTCCTCAAGTGCTGGTACAATTCTGTTGATGATTATTCTGCAAAATACTTTACTGGTGAGTGGCAGTAGGGTAATGCCTCTCCAGTTCCCGCAATCTCTGAGGTCACCCTTCTTTGGTAGTTTAACTATAAGCCCAGTTTTCCACTCCTCTGGTGCTTTTTCTAGATCCCAAATTTGTTGTAATATCCGGCAAAGTTGTTTTGGTGTTTCTGTTTCTTCTGCTTTCAACATCTCAGCAGTCACTTCATCTTCACTTGGTGCCCTGTCTGATTTTAGCTTCTTTATCGCCTCCTTTACTTCACTTATTGTTATTGGTCCTGTATTGATGTTTAGTTCCGTTTTTGCTTCAGGTATGTCTATTGTTTGTGCTGCTTGTGTTCTGTTTAGTAGGGTGTTAAAGTGTTCCCTCCATCTTTCAATTTTTTCTCTTTCTCCACTGACCAGTTGTCCATTTTGTGTTCTTACTGCACTTTCACATCTTGTGTTGAAGTTACCTGTCATCTGCTTTGTGATTTTATATATGGTTTTCATATTATTTGTATATGCTGCTTTCTCTGCTGTTTCTGCTAAGTTGTCATAATATTGACGTTTATCTTGACGGCATGATTCCTTCACTTCTTTGTCTTTTTGTGCATAATTACTTAAAACTCGTTCTTTAAGCCGTTGTGATTTGGTGTTCTGTAATTTTTTCTTGATTTCTTTTCTTTGCTCTATCTTTTCCCATGTGGTCTCGCTTATCCATTCCTCTTTTCTCCTTTTCCGATATCCCAACACCTCTTTTGCTGTTTCCTGTAGTGTTTTATTGAACTCTAATATGGACATTTCTGCTTCGTCTTGTATGATACTGAAGCGGTTCTTAAGTACTATTGAGAATTCATTTCTTGTTTGCTGGTCTATCAGTTTTCTTGTATCAAAATGTATCTTTCTGTGTTCTCCGATTTTGGCTTTCCTTAATTTTAGTTTTATTTTTGCTACCAGAAGGTTGTGATCACTTCCTACATCTGCTCCTTTCCTTGCTCGCACATCTTGTAGTGACCGTTTCCACTTGTTGTTTATTAGTATGTGATCGATTTGGTTTTCTGTGGTTTTATCTGGTGACCTCCAAGTCACCTTATGGATGTTTTTGTGTTGGAAAATTGTCCCTCCGATGGTCATCATGTTTTCTTCACAGAAACTGCACAGTCTTTCTCCATTTTCATTTATTTCTCCGATTCCTTCTCTTCCCATGATTCTTCTTCTATCTTCATTTCCTTCACCTACTTTTGCATTGAAGTCGCCCAAGATGAGTAGCATATCATGCTTGGGTATTGTTTCTACTGTGGCTTGGAGGCTGTTGTAAAAATCTTCTTTTAATTCCTCTTCAGCTGCTTCTGTTGGTGCATAACAAACTATAATAGACAGCTTCGTGAATCTTGAGTTGAACCGTGCATATAATAATCTCTCATTTATTGGGGTCCATTTCAGCAATGCTCTTGATGCTTCTTTTGTTATAATCAATGCTACTCCTCCTTCATGAAGATCTTCTTTACCTGACCATATTATTGTATCTTCTGTGTGCTGTGTTGTTAATTTCCTTCTGCCTTGTCCTGTCCATCTTGCTTCTTGTATTCCTAGTATGTCTAGTTTGTATCTGTGCATTTCCTTGATGGTTTGTGCTAGTTTTCCAGTCTGGTTTAGTGTTCTTACATTCCAGCTGCCTATTTGCATCTTGTGTTTAGGGATTTGAATGATATAACTGTGCTTTTCTATTGGTCTCTGGCAGCAGACAAAACATATTATGTAATCACGACTTTAAAAAAACCAGATGCTGAGCTCTGACTGACAGAGATGACGTTGTTATTAGCCAAAAACATTAAAAACCTAGATCAAGTCATGCCACAATGCTGGGCTGCTAGTAACAAACTTTCGTCAACCAGCTATCTAGACCAAAAGTGTCTGGATCGATGTCTTCCACAGAGTGGTGGAGTCTGCTTCTCGTGACTGATTGGAATGGACGGAAACAGAAATAGAATAACTCCATAACATTGCGATATTTATCACGAGGTTGGGGGGGGGGGGGTGGGAGGGATGAGGAGGCAAAGGCATTTTCAGGCAAAAAATATTGCACGATATGCCCCCACTGAATGAACATCTAGGTCACCAACATTCTAGTCACCAAAAACATCAAACATCTAGGTTGCCAACAACATCAAACATATAGGATACCAACACCAAATTTCTAGTCATATAGGATTCATTCATTCATTTGCATGTCCCTTGCGGAACTTTGCCTCCCAAACAGCACTCTTATAGGCCTCTTGGTTGTGAGCAAGATGGCCTGCCGCTGATGCATCCAACATATAGGATACCAACACCAAATTTCTAGTCACCAAAAACACCAAACATCTAGGTCACCAACAACACCAAACATATAGGATACCAACACCAAACATCTAGGTCACCAAAACACCAAACATCTAGGTCACCAACAACACCAAACATCTAAGTCACCAACAACATCAAACATCTAAGTTACCAACAACACCAAACATCTAAGTTACTAACAACACCAAATATCTAAGTTACCAACAACACCAAACATCTAAGTTACCAACAACACCAAACATCTAAGTTACTAACAACACCAAACATCTAAGTCACCAACAACATCAAACATCTGTCACCAACACCAGATTTCTAGGTCATCAACACCCAGGTTGTATGAATTATTTTTAAAAGCCTGTCTCAAATAATTTGCTCAGTTCGACCAACACTGAACATATGATGATCGTGACATTGGGATTTGCGAACATCTGAGAAAACATTAGGTTAGTGAAGAAAATCAGAAGAGCGTTAAGTGATGCGTAACTGTATATATGTAATCATACCTAGAAAACTAAAACATAATACACTTTACACGCGAGAGAAAGATAAGTAAAAAAATAATGAACATAGCATTCGACAGTCATTTGTGTCATACATTCCTCTGTAATATTCCTTCCATCTTTCTAGAATTTCCTCTGCATTTGTCAAGGTCTTCCCCATCTCGTTACAAATTACATTTAGCTTAGGTGTGACACTTCTTGTCAATGTCTTCAAATCTTTAAGCATTTCACTATCTCTTCCACACTTCTGATGTCCTTTAATCTTTCACAACAATCTCATTTCAATTGCCATGTCGCGTGGCGTAGACGATCATGTCTCTCCACAATTTCCTGTCTTTAGACTTGATTATGAGATCTGCCGGTGACTTTCTTCCTAGCCACACTGACAGCCCATCCAGTAACTTCTCTCTCTGTCTTCCTCTGTCTCTTCATCCTTCAATTTTTCCAGTTGCCACAGTGTATTCCAATTTTCCTCATAACAATCTAGTATGTATTGTTTGTTGTCTCCTCTTCTGTTTCTTCTTATTTCTTGTGTTACAGATTTATATTCCTTCCTGTGGGAGTGAAGACAGGTGTCCGATGAGGCAATCAGCGACCCATAGCTGATATGTCAGGGTCAGGGTTAGCGATCCATAGCTGATATGTCAGCGTCAGGGTTAGCGATCCATAGCTGATATGCCAGCGTCAGGGTTAGCGATCCGTAGCTGATATGCCAGCGTCAGGGTTAGCGATCCATAGCTGATATGCCAGCGTCAGGGTTAGCGACCCATAGCTGATATGCTAGCGCCAGGGTTAGCGAACCACAGCTGACCAAGACCCTGTCCCACCTCTCTGTGGTACCCCCAGTAACAGGCCTAGCCTGGCTAACGGGGCAGGAGTCGCTATATTCCCCATGGTGGTGGAGTCTGCTAAAGTGCAATGAAAAGTAGCTCCATAACCCACTCCCACACGATGCTGTGCCTCAACATCTCTACAGCATCGGCTGCAAAGAACAACAGCTCGCAATTACAGGGAGTTCGTACAAGTGCAATATTCCTCCCTGATGTTATTTGCCACTTCCCATTTCGACTTCATTTCTCTACGTTGTTGTATTAGTTCTAATGTGTCTGCTGTAAACCATTCACTCTTTTGTGTTTTTTTGCCATATTAAACATCATGATAATTTAGAGAAGACAGTCTTGGAAGGGTACATAATGGGAAAAATAAAGAGAGGAAGACAAGGCGAAGATGGCTGCAAGACATTGTCGAATATCTGCGAATTGACGCATTAGCAGCAAGGTATCTTGCTTACAACCGAGAGGCCTACAGGAGAGCTGTTAGGGAGGCAAAGTTCCACAAGGGACATGCAAATGACTGACTGACTGAACATTCCGACAGTCTTTCTTAAATTTCTAAGGCTACAGAGGAGGAAAAAGGCTGAGAAATAAATAAATAAATAAACCGAGCAAGCGGTACGGAGTTAGAAAGGCAACAGATACTAACGGCTTTATAAAACACAAAAATCGTAGCTGTCGTGATGCCTAATGATAATAATGACATTTAATAAATATTTCTTTAGGTTGTTAGAACTCAGCCCAAGACACTGTTCCTTTGGTTTAAAATAAGACCGGGGTTATATTCTAGTGTCAGTAAAACTGCACATGGCAACCTTTCTCTGATTTCAAATACATTTACTGTATATACCCAGGGTTATACGTTCCAAACAAATAAAAGCATACATAACAAAAGTATCACAGCAAAGTGGGCATCGATAGGCCGAAATATCGCTCTGTGTTTTGATCACAATTTCTTCATGTAATGATGTCAGAATTTGGCCTTTCTTAACAGTGTCCTCTTTAGAGTTTCAATTGGTCACCTTCTTTTTCTTCGGTCTGTTGTGTTCCACTTGATAGCTTGTTTTGGGATTTCTCTGAATAATTCTTCTCATCACGTGGCCTACATATGTCCATCTTCTTTTTCTGATCACCCATGAGACTGGTTGCTGTTCGCTCATCTGCATTATCTCTGCGTTGTTCTTGAATTCGTTCCACTTTATACCAAGTATTTTCCTTAGGCATTTGTTTTCATAAGAGTCTAATTTCTTGTCCATTTCTTTAGTTGATTTCCGGCTTTCGCATGCATAAATGAGGGTGGATATCACATTTGAATTGAATAATCTTAACTTGGTTTTTATGCCAAAATCTTATCTTATCTTATCTCCTTCCCGTGCCGTTAGACGTCACATAGGGCTCGCAAAGTAGTTCGCCAATTTTTCCTGTCTTCGGCGAGTCTTTCAACCTCATCAAAGGATTTTATGCCTGTTAACTTGGCCTCTCTTAATAATGTTCTCTTCAGAGTTTCACGCGGTCTGCCCTTTTTCTTCGGCCTGTTGTGTTCCACTTGATAGCTTGTTTTGGGATTCTCTGCGCATTTCTTCTCATCAAGTGGCCAACATATGTCCATCTCCTTTTCCTGATCACCCGTGAGACTGGTTGTTGTTCAGTCATCTGTCTTATCTCTGCATTGTTCTTGAATTCATTCCACTTGATGCCGAGTATTTTCCTTAGGCATTTGTTTTCAAAAGAGTCTAATTTCTTTTCTATATAAAATCCCTTGATGAGGTTAAAAGGGTCGCCGAGGACAGTAAAACTTGGGGAACTACCATAGAACCATATGTGATGTTTAACGTCACGAGAAGGATGCAAGATGCAAGTAAGAAGACCAAACTTAATTCGACGTTCCCTTCCTTTACTTCAGTGGGCCTAGCGCGGCACATGATGATGTCGAAATTATGGATAAAGAAGCGGATGTACACAGCGCAGAAACCGTTGTTTTGTTGGCAGGAAGAACTTCTTCAGCCAATTCTGGTTACGATAAACAATTGTAATAGCCACATATGTTTCCATGTGTAGGAATATGTGCATACATATGTGTATTTAAAACATAAAATATGCTATTTAAATTATGAAAATATAATAAGAAATATATATTAGGAACAGGATGTATGTAAATATTAAACATATTATATTTTAACCCAGCATTCACGACGTACCTGGCAACTCCGGGGCGCTTTCATCTCCAAAACAGAATTTTCAAGATGGCCGAGTCAAGGGATCAAACGTTGATCGATTTTCAGGTATGTCTATCAGTTACTTCAATAAAAAAACAGATCAATACATTTTACGATTTTTTTATTTAACATTTAAAAAGTCATTTGTAAAAAAAAACCACCCACATTTAAATGTCGGTCGTTTGTAAGTTGAAGTGGCTGTTCAGTTGTTTCGAATCAGCTGTTTCATCTCTGTTGACAATGAATGAGTGGAACAGAATGTTAGGCGACGGCTGCTTGGATTTTGGGACCGTCACTGTTTGATTTTGTTATCGTATATTATTGAACGATTTGTTCCAGTGACAGAAACATGTAGTTTTATTTTAGAATGGTAACATTTTGCTGACAGTAAGCACCAACACCTCGTGGTGTCGCCGATGGATTGTATACAACACCCAGCCATTATTTAAGAGTGAAACTGTTCGTTACATCGCCAGCGAAAATGATTAGAGTGTCATATATTATTATATTTCATCTCATCCAGAACCATTCAAGGCATTGACAAAAATCCTCCACTTAGTATGATCTTGTGGTTTCTGTTCTATTTTTCTCATCTCATTTTGTCTGCACTCTAGGGTTATGTTTTCAAAGTTATGTCTTAGTGTGCCCATAGATCTACATCCTCCTATAGATCCATATCCTGTAGATCCACATCCTCCAATTTCCTTGTGTCATCTATCCATTGCTGGGTATAGTTCAGGTTTAATGTGGTGGTTTTTTTTTCACAAGCACAGTTGAAATATTAAACTGTCTTATATCAGCTTTTCATATTGTTCATGTGTATGTTAGATATACTGAGGAAGTAAGCAGGGTTGAGGAGTGCTATAACAAACCTAATTTTGATGCTGCTGTTTTTCTGCTGTCCAAGTCTTGTACTGACCCTGACCCCTTCATAAATGATCTTTTGTCTCCCTAGAATGAGAACTGGTGTTCTTTTGTCTCCCTAGACTGAGAACTGGTGTTCTTTTGTCTCCCTAGAATGAGAACTGGTGTTCTTTTGTCTCCCTAGACTGAGAACTGGTGTTCTTTTGTCTCCCTAGAATGAGAACTGGTGTTCTTTTGTCTCCCTAGACTGAGAACTGGTGTTCTTTTGTCTCCCTAGACTGAGAACTGGTGTTCTTTTGTCTCCCTAGAATGAGAACTGGTGTTCTTTTGTCTCCCTAGACTGAGAACTGGTGTTCTTTTGTCTCCCTAGACTGAGAACTGGTGTTCTTTTGTCTCCCTAGAATGAGAACTGGTGTTCTTTTGTCTCCCTAGACTGAGAACTGGTGTTCTTTTGTCTCCCTAGAATGAGAACTGGTGTTCTTTTGTCTCCCTAGACTGAGAGCTGGTGTTCTTTTGTCTCCCTAGACTGAGAGCTGGTGTTCTTTTGTCTCCCTAGACTGAGAGCTGGTGTTCTTTTGTCTCCCTAGACTGAGAGCTGGTGTTCTTTTGTCTCCCTGGACTGCAAGCTGGTGTTCTTTTGTCTCCCTAGACTGAGAACTGGTGTTCTTTTGTCTCCCTAGACTGAGAGCTGGTGTTCTTTTGTCTCCCTAGACTGAGAACTGGTGTTCTTTTGTCTCCCTAGACTGAGAACTGGTGTTCTTTTGTCTCCCTAGACTGAGAACTGGTGTTCTTTGCAGTTGTTGTGGTGAAGATGTTGGAGACAGCAACTTTTTTTCCTGAGTGGAGCAAATAAAGCAGTGGGGGTGGGCAATGCTTCTTTAACAAACTCTACCACCATGGGGGTAGGCAATGGTTCTTTAACAAACTCCACCATCGTGGGGGTAGGCAATGGTTCTTTAACAAACTCCACCATCGTGGGGGTAGGCAATGGTTCTTTAACAAACTCCACCATCGTGGGGGTGGGTAGTGCGTCTTTAACAAACTCCACCACCGTGGGGGTGAGAAATGCTTCTTTAACTGTGTGCAATGCTTCTTTAACAAACTCTACCACCATTGGGATGGGGGTGGGGAATGCTTCTTTAACAAACTCCACCACTGTGGGGGTGGGCAGTGCTTCTTTAACAAACTCCACCACTGTTGGGGTGGGGGTGGGCAATGCTTCTTTAACAAACTCCACCACTGTGGGGGTGGGCAATGCTTCTTTAACAAACTCCACCACTGTTGGGGTGGGGGTGGGCAATGCTTCTTTAACAAACTCCACCATCGTGGAGGTGGGCAATGCTTCTTTAACAAACTCCACCATCGTGGGGGTGAGCAATGCTTCTTTAACAAACTCCACCACTGTGGGGGTGGGGGTAGGTAGTGCTTCTTTAACAAACTCCACCACTGTGGGGGTGGGCAGTGCTTCTTTAACAAACTCCACCATCGTGGGGGTGGGGGTGGGCAGTGCTTCTTTAACAAACTCCACCACTGTGGGGGTGGGAGTGGGCAATGCTTCTTTAACAAACTCCACCACCATGGGGGTGGGGGTGGGCAATGCTTCTTTAACAAACTCCACCACCATGGGGATGGGGGTGGGCAATGCTTCTTTAACAAACTCCACCACCATGTGGGTGGGCAATGCTTCTTTAACAAACTCCACCACCATGTGGGTGGGCAATGCTTCTTTAACAAACTCCACCACCATGGGGGTGGACAATGCTTCTTTAACAAACTCTACCACTGTGTGGACTATGGCAGTCCCAACCCCATTAGCCAGACTGACTGGGGGTATCAGTGGAAAGATGGGAAATGGCTTTTTGTTCAGTTACAGCTTGATAACCTGACACCAGCATTCCAACTATGGGTTGCTGATTATCAAATTGGGCAGCATCTTCACCTTCCTTCATAGATGATACATTTCTGTGGACATCAATCCATCCAGAATCATGTTTTATTCTGACCTGTTAGCCACAGCTCAGGAATTGAATCAAGCACCTCGTAAGTGCGTGTGTGTCCTGTTTTACCTGGGTACTGTGCTGCAGCCAGCACATTCCGTCTTTGGCAGGGATGTCCTGGACATGAGGGCTACATCATACACGTGCTCGCGTTCCCGGTGCTCGACATTAGGTTACATTCCATTTATTAGCAGTAGAGGTTTGAATTATCCATTAAACCTGGTTAAAATTTCAACACAAGAGTATATTTTAGCGAGTCCCGTCAATTGCATCTGGATAATATCTTCTTATATATCTTATATCCTTCCCGTGCCATTAAACGTCACACAGGGCTTGCAAGGTAGTTCACCAGTTTTTCCTGTCTTCAACGAGTCTTTCATCAAGTGATTTTATGCCTGTTAATTTGGCCTCTCTTAACAGTGTCCTATTCAGAGTTTTACATGGTCTACCTCTTTTTCTTCGGCCTGTTGTGTTCCACTTTATAGCTTGTTTTGGGATTCTCTGACTGTTTCTTCTCATCACGTGACCAGCATATGTTCATCTCCTTTTCCTGATCACCCATGAGACTGGTTGTTGTTCAGTCATCTGTCTTATCTCTGCATTGTTCATGAATTCGTTCCACTTGATGCCGAGTATTTTCCTTAGGCATTTGTTTTCAAAAGAGTCTAATTTCACTAGATTATAAACCATATGCGAATTAAGTCTGAAATATGAAGAATTATTTCACTAGTTCACAGCGTGTAGTATGACAATCCGATCTCTCGACATGGCTTCGTTCTGGCCCTCTTCCAGCTGGTAGGAAAAGGGATGAATGCCATGCCTCAAAACAGCCAGCCAAGAGAACAACCCCTCATGATGGCCTGGCAGACTTGAAGCGTGAGACATGGCCAGAGGACACAAGCTTGAGGCGAAAGCTTTGGGGCTACTATCAGATCTGGAGAGGACTGCAGGCTTTGCCATGTCGATAGGGATCAGGATCTGAAGTGACCAACAACCTCGAATGCAGAAGAAGAAGAAGCACATGAAATCCTATACATATCTCATGAATAAGAAAAAATTGTCTCAGAAGTAGTCTGGTCATAAACAGACTTGCTTTTCCTGTTAATAAAGTGGATTAGAGACTTTTGGCTCTCAGTGCATTAAAGATGTTCAAGATAAAGTTAGACCTAATGTATGGGATATGCTTGAATTCTTAGCAGGGAAATACACCCAAAAAATCTTTCCAGGGCTTCTTTGCAGTGCTGTCTTAATTCTGAATAAAAGCTGTCTACATTATATTATGTAAATGGGTGTGTGTTATTTTAAAGGAAAATTGATGATGTGTTATTTTATGTTGATGAAGTATTTGTTGTGTTTGACAGTGTACAGAAAGACAACAAGAAAAGCTGATTTGTTGCAAGCTCATCAGTGCATCTGATGACTGAAATTAGCTTTCAAAAATGTCTACATCTCAAGGGCATGTTTTCTCGAAAAGTATTATATATCCTTCAGAACAATCTCTCCCCCCCAAGTGTCATATATTCTTCATTACAGTCATATATTCTCTTTAATTGTCTTATATTCTCCATAACTATTATATCTTATATCCTTCCTGTGCCGTTAAACGTCACATAGGGTTTGCAAGGTAGTTTGCCACCATCAGCCTCATCCCTTTATTTTATGCCTGTTAATTTGGCCTCTCTTAACAATGTCCTCTTCATAGTTTCACGCGGTCTGCTTCTTTTTCTTTGGCCTGTTGTATTCCACTTGATAGCTTGTTTTGGGATTCTCTGACTGTTTCTTCTCATCACGTGACTAACATATGTCCATCTCCTTTTCTTGATCACCCATGAGACTGGTTGTTGTTCAGTCATCTGTCTTATCTCTGCATTGTTCTTGAATTCATTCCACTTGATGCCGAGTATTTTCCTTAGGCATTTGTTTTCAAAAGAGTCTAATTTTTGGGTCTATTTCTTTAGTTGTTTTCCAGCTTTCGCATGCATAAATGAGGGTGGATATTACATTTGAATTGAGTAGTCTTAACTTGGTTTTTGTTTATGCTTATGGGTTTTTAATTCCATATGTTCTCAAGATTCTTGAAGATCGATGCTGCTTTTGCAATTCTAACTTCCTTTTCTGGTGTCACCATCCTGGTCTGTTTAGCTTCCAAGGTATGCAGATTGATTGACTTCTTCAATATCTGACCCTTCTACGTGTATTTTTCTATTTTGATTAATGCGATGTTTCATTATTTTTGTTTTGTCCTTGTTAATTTCAAGTCCTATTTTGTTAGCCAGTGAAAACAAGCTATCTATTTTTTCGTGCATGGATTTCACATTGTTACTGATAAGAGTTATGTGATCAGCAAAATCAAAATCTTCTAGTTGGGTCCCATGTATCCAGTCAATACCTGTGTTACCTGTGCAGCATTTTTTCATTATGAAGTCTATTGTAATCCCAAAAAGCAAAGGAGACAGTATACATCCTTGTTTGACGCCTGTTTCAATCTGTAACCATTCACTCATCCCTTCTTCTGTCTTGACTGCACAAACATATCCATTGATGAAGTCCTTAATGATTTTGACAGTTTTAGATGATATTCCATATAGATTTAAAATTCTCCACAATGAATTTCTGTGTATGCTATCAAATACCTTTTTAAAGTCTATGAAGTTCAGTATTAATGAGTAAAGATCTGGTTGAGACAGCTTCTCCCTTTTCGAAATCCTGCTTGTTCATCTCTCATTGCAGTATCCACTATATCTTTAAGTCTGATCAAAATGACCTTGCAAAATACTTTTGACACAACTGATATTAAGATTAATCCTCACCAATTGTTACAGTCACTAAGGTTGTCTTTTTTTTGGTATTTTAACAATGATTCCATTTTTTCATTTAGAATGGACCTTTTCTTCTTTCCAAATCTTATTAAACATTCTCTGTAGTTGTCTCATGTTGTCACTATTGATAACTTTTAACACTTTTGGTGTTATTTCATCTTCACCTGCAGCTTTGTTGTTAGCCTTTAAATTCACTGCTGTTTCAGTTTCATGCAGTTTAATTTCATCTAGGTTGACATTTAGTTGTGAGGTTGGTAAGTCGGTTTCAAGGTTTATCAATTCTTGTGGGTGTGGTCGATTAAGTATTTCTTGGAAGTGTTCAGCCAAGGGTTCAGCCAAGGGTGGATATTACATTTGAATTGAATAGTCTTAACTTGGTTTTTGTTTATGCTTATGGGTTTTTAATTCCATATGTTCTCAAGATTCTTGAAGATCGATGCTGCTTTTGCAATTCTAACTTCCTTTTCTGGTGTCACCATCCTGGTCTGTTTAGCTTCCAAGGTATGCAGATTGATTGACTTCTTCAATATCTGACCCTTCTACGTGTATTTTTCTATTTTGATTAATGGGATGTTTCATTATTTTTGTTTTGTCCTTGTTAATTTCAAGTCCTATTTTGTTAGCCAGTGAAAACAAGCTATCTATTTTTTCCAGTTTTGGTAAGGATTGGTCTTTCTTTAGATGTAATAGTACTTGTTAGCCTCTTTTGTATGTTATATAAAGTTTTGCTGTCTCCTGTTTTTTGGTGCTTTCTCTGCCTTTTTCACCATATTGTCTATGTATTCTTTTTTATCCATTCTAGCTGAACTTTTTACTTTCTTGTCTATTTCTTTGTATGTTGCTTTCGCCAGATCTTTTCCAAGGTCTGTTTTTACATTCAACATGTCTAATTTGACTGCTCATCTTTCATGTATGTACTTCCATGTGTTTTCTGATATCCATGCTTTTCTATTTGGTTTTTTCAGTCCAGCGCTTGCTTTTGCTGCTGTGGTTATGGCAGTGCTGTAAGAATTCCATAATTCATCTATGCCTATCTCCTCTACTACACTGGGTGTTGTGGAATGATTGGCAAGTTCCTGATTGAAATTACTGTTAGTATTCTCTTCTTGTAGGCAGTGGCTGTTTATCTTTCTATGTATTGATTTCTTGTGTTGGCTTTTCAGTTTTAGTTTTATTTCCCCTATGCACAGGTTGTGATCACTGTTAACATCTGCACCTCTATAAGCCCTTACATCTATGAGAGATGTTCTGTATTGTATATAAATTATATATTCCCCATTACTGTCATTTAGTCTTTATAACAGTTATTCTCCATAAATGTCATTCTCCATAATTATTGTATGTTCTCCAAAACTCATGTATTCTTCATAACTGTCATATATATTCTCTAAAACTCATTTTTACTCTAATTCTTGTATATATTCTCTAAAACTGTAATATATTCTCTAAAACTGTCATTTGTTCTGTAGAACTATTATGCCTGTATCAAAGTTCCTTTTAAAGCCCCAAAAAACATACATTGTGTTAAAAAGTGCATGCCTTCTGGAACTGTCAACAAATAAATTTCCTTGAAGCTCCCATGTTGTTTCATTTCACTAAAAAAAAATCATAAAAATTGTTTATAAATCTTTAATGAGTTCTGAAGAACTTTTCTCATTTTGTCCCATAACCTTGCTTGTGTTATGTAGTTCACAGAAGTTTTCACTTGTGGCATATCTGTTTTGCTAGGCCTTTTTTAAAAAAAATTTCTGCTCAGTTTAGGTGGAGAGTGCCTCTCCATATTGATCTCCGAAGATAGGTTGCTTCCATGAATCCAGTTGTCAGAAAGAATTGCTCATGTGTTCTTAAGTTTTTCCAATGATGCTTTTTTGTTTTAGGACCAGATTGGCTCAATAGTACAGGTTTATAGGATGTGTCCTGGGGTCTGGAGACTGTTTTTGACATGGGGGTTTGGGCAGCCTTCAGTTATATTACATGTGTATGTGTTTGTGTTTTGTAGGTCTGAATGATGAAGTGAAGAAGAAATATCATCAGAAAGTCTTCTAATTTTAGAAATTACAGCAGAGAGAATAGAGTGACTATCACCAGCTCTAGCGAGCCACGACTGGTTTAAGCAGATTTTTGTTTTTACCTCTGTCCAGTGTTCTGGTAACATTTTGTTGTGATGTTACCTTGATAAGGAAGGAGGGCTAACAAACCACGGCTAGTTAAAGGAAATTTTGTTTTGTTCATCTCTGTACAATGTTCTGGCAGAGCTCTGGTGCCACAGTGGTGCAGCAGTTAGTGTACTTGCCAGGCGGTCAGAAGATCTCTGGTTCAATTTCGCACTTGGGTAGAAATTTTTCAGGCTGATTGGTACCAGGGTCAACCTATCCTCAAAAAAAAAAAGAGTACCTGGGGTTTTCTAGGAAAACAAAGGCACAAAGGACAGGTGCCAGCATCCCTACCTGGGGTTTCCTAGGAAAACAAAGGCAGCAAGGACAGGTGCCAGCATCCCTACCTGGGTTTTCCTAGGAAAACAAAGGCAGCAAGGACAGGTGCCAGGATCCCTACCTGGGTTTTCCTAGGAAAACAAAGGCAGCAAGGACAGGTGCCAGGATCCCTACCTGGGTTTTCCTAGGAAAACAAAGGCAGCAAGGACAGGTGCCAGGATCCCTACCTGGGTTTTCCTAGGAAAACAAAGGCAGCAAGGACAGGTGCCTGCATCCCTACCTGGGTTTTCCTAGGAAAACAAAGGTCTAATTTGACTGCTCATCTTTCATGTATGTACTTCCATGTGTTTTCTGATATCCATGCTTTTCTATTTGGTTTTTTCAGTCCAGCGCTTGCTTTTGCTGCTGTGGTTATGGCAGTGCTGTAAGAATTCCATAATTCATCTATGCCTATCTCCTCTACTACACTGGGTGTTGTGGAATGATTGGCAAGTTCCTGATTGAAATTACTGTTAGTATTCTCTTCTTGTAGGCAGTGGCTGTTTATCTTTCTATGTATTGATTTCTTGTGTTGGCTTTTCAGTTTTAGTTTTATTTCCCCTATGCACAGGTTGTGATCACTGTTAACATCTGCACCTCTATAAGCCCTTACATCTATGAGAGATGTTCTGTATTGTATATAAATTATATATTCCCCATTACTGTCATTTAGTCTTTATAACAGTTATTCTCCATAAATGTCATTCTCCATAATTATTGTATGTTCTCCAAAACTCATGTATTCTTCATAACTGTCATATATATTCTCTAAAACTCATTTTTACTCTAATTCTTGTATATATTCTCTAAAACTGTAATATATTCTCTAAAACTGTCATTTGTTCTGTAGAACTATTATGCCTGTATCAAAGTTCCTTTTAAAGCCCCAAAAAACATACATTGTGTTAAAAAGTGCATGCCTTCTGGAACTGTCAACAAATAAATTTCCTTGAAGCTCCCATGTTGTTTCATTTCACTAAAAAAAAATCATAAAAATTGTTTATAAATCTTTAATGAGTTCTGAAGAACTTTTCTCATTTTGTCCCATAACCTTGCTTGTGTTATGTAGTTCACAGAAGTTTTCACTTGTGGCATATCTGTTTTGCTAGGCCTTTTTTAAAAAAAATTTCTGCTCAGTTTAGGTGGAGAGTGCCTCTCCATATTGATCTCCGAAGATAGGTTGCTTCCATGAATCCAGTTGTCAGAAAGAATTGCTCATGTGTTCTTAAGTTTTTCCAATGATGCTTTTTTGTTTTAGGACCAGATTGGCTCAATAGTACAGGTTTATAGGATGTGTCCTGGGGTCTGGAGACTGTTTTTGACATGGGGGTTTGGGCAGCCTTCAGTTATATTACATGTGTATGTGTTTGTGTTTTGTAGGTCTGAATGATGAAGTGAAGAAGAAATATCATCAGAAAGTCTTCTAATTTTAGAAATTACAGCAGAGAGAATAGAGTGACTATCACCAGCTCTAGCGAGCCACGACTGGTTTAAGCAGATTTTTGTTTTTACCTCTGTCCAGTGTTCTGGTAACATTTTGTTGTGATGTTACCTTGATAAGGAAGGAGGGCTAACAAACCACGGCTAGTTAAAGGAAATTTTGTTTTGTTCATCTCTGTACAATGTTCTGGCAGAGCTCTGGTGCCACAGTGGTGCAGCAGTTAGTGTACTTGCCAGGCGGTCAGAAGATCTCTGGTTCAATTTCGCACTTGGGTAGAAATTTTTCAGGCTGATTGGTACCAGGGTCAACCTATCCTCAAAAAAAAAAGAGAGTACCTGGGGTTTTCTAGGAAAACAAAGGCACAAAGGACAGGTGCCAGCATCCCTACCTGGGGTTTCCTAGGAAAACAAAGGCAGCAAGGACAGGTGCCAGCATCCCTACCTGGGTTTTCCTAGGAAAACAAAGGCAGCAAGGACAGGTGCCAGGATCCCTACCTGGGTTTTCCTAGGAAAACAAAGGCAGCAAGGACAGGTGCCAGGATCCCTACCTGGGTTTTCCTAGGAAAACAAAGGCAGCAAGGACAGGTGCCAGGATCCCTACCTGGGTTTTCCTAGGAAAACAAAGGCAGCAAGGACAGGTGCCTGCATCCCTACCTGGGTTTTCCTAGGAAAACAAAGGCAGCAAGGACAGGTGCTGGCATCCCTATCCCAAAAGCTGTAGTGGCCTAGAAATGTGAAAGTGCTAACACTTCACACCACTGTAGCATGCAAATCTGCAGGATATAGAGACAGTATTCTGGTAACATTTTGTTGTGATGTTACATTGATAAAGAGATCACTTATTGACTGCTGTGATTGAGCCTACTAAGAAACATGTATTTATGTCTGCCAAGGAGATATGGAAAGCTGCCAAAGCAGATCTTCACATGAACTGTGTTTATTACTGGTTACTCACCCCAGAATCAGCTTCCAAGACTTGGCTGACCATGACAGTGAGGAGTGTAGAAGCAACACAGATAATTTCATTTGACAAATGTCCCTTATGTTGTGGAGCTCAAGGAGAAATCAAGATTTTCTGGATAAGTACAAAATGATAAGCTCTGTAAAGACATTGAAATCCCATTACAGATGGTCTTTTTCTTACCTCTGTGATTAGACTCTGCATGGAAGCCACTCAACCCTGTGATTAGACTCTGCATGGAAGCCACTCAACCCTGTGATTAGACTCTGCATGGAAGCCACTCAAGTCTGTGATTGGACTCTGCATGGAAGCCACTCAACCCTGTGATTAGACTCTGCATGGAAGCCACTCAACTCTGTGATTGGACTCTGCATGGAAGCCACTCAAGTCTGTGATTAGACTCTGCATGGAAGCCACTCAAGTCTGTGATTAGACTCTGCATGGAAGCCACTCAACCCTGTGATTAGACTCTGCATGGCAGCCACTCAAGTCTGTGAGTGGACTCTGCATGGAAGCCACTCAAGTCTGTGATTAGACTCTGCATGGAAGCCACTCAACCCTGTGATTAGACTCTGCATGGAAGCCACTCAACCCTGTGATTAGACTCTGCATGGAAGCCACTCAAGTCTGTGATTAGACTCTGCATGGAAGCCACTCAACCCTGTGATTAGACTCTGCATGGCAGCCACTCAAGTCTGTGAGTGGACTCTGCATGGAAGCCACTCAACTCTGTGATTGGACTCTGCATGGAAGTCACTCAACTCTGTGATTGGATTCTGCTTGAAAGTCGCTCACCTCTGTGATTAGACTCTGCATGGAAGCCGCTCACCTCTGCGATTGGACTCTGCATGGAAGCCACTGCTTGGCTCCTGCGTTCTCATACATCTGGCACAGATGATATAGTCTGGGCATAGAAGCTTGTTTGCTTAGTTCATTGCCGTTGAAAAGACTGGACAAACAGTTATTATTTTGTAGCTAAGTTTAATGTAGATTTCATGTAACAGCAAACCTTGTCTTTACCCAGGCAGTGACCGGTATTGAAGATTTCGATCTGTGCACCACCATTCTCACACAACATGACTGGAACCTGGAGGTATGCACTTGCTTTTCTCTATAGCTTTCTCCAGGCAAAGAATTTTAAAGTTATTACACTCAGTCAAGTTTTGAAGTTACAGTGTTTAGTTGTTAGTTGTATAAGTTATAAAGTTATAAAGTTAACTGCACATTTAGAATCCTAAAATTATGTGTTTTATTTTGAATTCTAATGACAGGCTGATTTCACATTTTGAATTTTATAAGACAGTCATTTAAAAAAATATATATAGTTCAGATTTCTTTATATTTGGCCAGCCTAGTCCAGTTTTACCTGGCTTACATGACTCATAACCAGATTATCTGCTTTGAACTTTGCCATATACTTCTATCTTTCTTTCTTTCTTTTCTCCCTTCCTTGTATAGTTATTGTCATTGTTTTGTTCTCATTATTCACATATAGGATGTTCTTTCAGGTGTTGAACACAAGCAGCGTGTGTGTCATGTAGATAGTAAATTATGTGTGAATACTGGCAGCAGGTCCTGTAGATAATAGATTATATTTGAATACTGGCAGCAGGTCCTGTAGATAATAGATTATATTTGAATACTGGCAGCAGGTCCTGTAGATAATAGATTATATTTGAATACTGGCAGCAGGTCCTGTAGATTATATTTGAATATATCCTGTAGATTCATTCATTCATTCATTTGCATGTCCCTTGCGGAACTTTGCCTCCCAAACAGCACTCCTGTAGGCCTCTCGGTTGTGAGCAAGATGGCCTGCTGCTGTTGCATCCATTTCCAGATCGTCAACGATGTCTTGCAGCCATCTTCGTCTTGGTCTTCCTCTTTTTTATCCTGTAGATAATAGATTATATTTGAATCCTGGCAGCAGGTTGTGTAGATATTAGTTTACAGTAAAAACCCAGAATGAACTGAGGAAGCAGTTTTCCATTACATGTTCCTCCGCTATTGTGATCCTGGCAAGGTATCCAGTCAAGAGCACAGGTGAAGAGATGGGACAGAGGCACCATTGAAGAGATGGGACAGAGGCACCAGTGAAGAGATGGGACAGAGGCACCAGTGAAGAGATGGGACAGAGGCACCAGTGAAGAGATGGAACAGAGGCACCGGTGAAGAGATGGGACAGAGGCACCAGTGAATAGATGGGACAAAGGCACCAGTGAAGAGATGGGACAGAGGCACCAGTGAAGAGATGGGACAAAGGCACCATTGAAGAGATGGGACAGAGGCACCATTGAAGAGATGGGACAGAGGCACCAGTGAAGAGATGGGACAGAGGCACCAGTGAAGAGATGGGACAGAGGCACCAGTGAAGAGATGGGACAGAGGCACCAGTGAAGAGATGGGACAGAGGCACCAGTGAAGAGATGGGACAGAGGCACCAGTGAAGAGATGGGGCAGATTTTGTTGAAAATATCTGTCATATGTTCAAAGATGTACACAAAAGAAAGATAATACTAGAAAACATCCCAGCCACCTGGTATGTGGGCCTCAGCGTGGTGTGGCAGCTTGTGTGCCCTGACCTCCCCCAGAAAGCTACACCAGCAGACCACTGCATGCAGTGACAATTTAACTACCACCCAGGTCCTTGCTCCCTACAACCATAACCATGTATCTCATGATATATGACCCGATTCCCCTGTGGTTGTGATCTCATTATTTTTGTTTAAAGTTATACACCTGGCGGTCTCTGTCAAGATGATAAGGTCTGTGAGTAGAGGCCAGATGAAAGCACCATCCTGATCCTCCATGTTGCTGGTTGGTGCATGGGCCCAGTGACCTCATCTTGTGAAAAAAGAACAGCAGCTGCGAAACTGATGCACAAGAGATTCAAAATGTTGGTGTGAGGGAGAAGTTAATCATGAAACTGGATAAGTGATGTTGAGGGACACTTACAGTGAGAAGTCAACATGCTGACAAATAAAAGAGGCATGGGATAACACAAAGGTATACAGAGACACACAACAGAGAAAATACTGACAAGTAAAAGAAGCATGGGATAACATGAAGGTATACAGAGACACAACAGAGAAAATACTGACAAGTAAAAGAAGCATGATATAACATGAAGGTATACAGAGACACACAACAGAGAAAATACTGACAAGTAAAAGAAGCATGATATAACATGAAGGTATACAGAGACACACAACAGAGAAAATACTGACAAGTAAAAGAAGCATGGGATAACATGAAGGTATACAGAGACACACAACAGAGAAAATACTGACCAGTGAAAGAAGCATGAGATAATACAAAGGTACACGGAGACACACAGCAGAGAAAATATTGATAAAAAAAAAGGGTGGACATAATAGAGAGCCAAGAATTTAGCAGAGGACTGACAGAAGTGAAAGTCACTGCTTCAAGTTCTGTGCATGTTAAGCACTGAAGGGACAGAAGAGAAGAGAGAGAAAGCATCCAAAAGTGCTGTAGGTAATATCTGCAAATATGCAGACACTACTTGTAAACATGGAGAAAATACTGTATATTGTGAAAGAGTATATTTTAAAAATATTTTAGTTAATGCTAGAAAACTGACCATGACAAGAAGTGCTGTGTATCTTAAGTTCTGAAGAGAAACCTACACATTCAGCAGAGGATAGAAATGTTTGAAGAAAAGAAAGTCCAGCAATGCTCATGAAAGACGGCCCTGCTTTGAAGACTCCTTCCCTCATGGTATGAACTATCTCTTGTAGAAAACATGCATTATTATGTTAGATAATCCAAGAAAACATGGAAAAGTAAATGAGATGTTAACATAGCCACAGGTGTTCAGTTTTTGTTTTCTGTTTCAGAGAGCAGTTAACAGTATCATGGGTTTTGGGCCAACAGATGGTGGCGGCTTTGGTCCTGATGAGATAGGGCCTTCTCCAGGAGAACATCATGATGATTCATCCCAACATACCTCTGTTGGGGTAGGATCCGAAAGGTTTATCGAGGGATTGGGGGTGCATGTACGACATTCAGATGTTGGGGCTTCAGATATGCCGTCTGGTCTGTCATACAGCTCATCACCACTCAACTTTGTTGGTCGCATGATTACCTTCAATGTGGAGTACAGAGATAAGAACATATCGGTGGTGTTGGCAGATAATGAAACAGTTGGTGAGTAAAGCAGGATTTCTCCTTACAAACATGGGTTCCTACTGGATTGATTGATTACATGTGGAGTACAGTTTATCTTAGAAATCTCTTCTTGTTGTTGCTGGTGTTAACAATCACCTAGTTTTCTATATTATACATCAAGAAAACACAACAAGACACCCAGGTTTCCAACTCCACAGAATAATACAAATACAACAACTCAACGTAACTTGACTGTCTTTCAACCAACAAACCGGTCAACAATAAGGACTCCAACAAAACCCATCATCAAACTACACACATTTATTAATGGACAAGAAATGAAGGTGACAATCGTGAAGATGTATATGTAGCCATCAGGCTAAACAAGAATTACATTTAGCAGTGCCCGGCGAGAGGGGACTCTACGCCATATGGACAAGAAAAAACATTACAATGATCTATACACAAAGAATCATACTTACAATCTTTCTAAAAACCTCAACTCACACAGGGAAAATAAAAAAAGAAACTAACTCTAACGACAAGGCTCTCTCTACCACATTTCTAGAGACAATCACACAGCTCAACAAAAACACGTCCACACAGTTCCACGTTCAAACCAAGACTCCCTAACGACGTGCTTTGCACACGGACGTTTCTAACGACGTGCTTTGCACACGTACTTTCCTAACGACATGAGTTGTGGTCTACGCGAACACAACTATTAGCAATACACAAATAGTCTCTGTACAGAATTGCTATTCTGTTACATGAGTCTTATAGCGGAATCCTACATTACAGCAGGTTGTGAGTCTTATGTTATAGCGGAATCATACATTACAGCAGGTGATGAATCTTACATTATAGCAGAATCATACATTACAGCAGGTGGTGAGTCTTATGTTATAGCGGAATCATACATTACAGCAGGTTGTGAGTCTTACATTATAGCAGAATCATACACTACAGCAGTTGATGAATCTTACATTATAGCAGAATCATACACTACAGCAGATGATGAGTCTTACATTATAGCAGAATCATACACTACAGCAGGTGGTGAGTCTTACATTATAGTGGAATCCTACATTACAGCAGGTGAGACTTACAGTGCACTGAAATCATGTTTTCCAACAGTTTGCCATTCTTATGTTATAGTACAGTTATGCATTACATCAGACTGTGTCACAGATGTTTGATGTCATAGTTAGAGATAAGCAACATCAGACTGTGTCACAGATGTTTGATGTCATAGGTAGAGGTAAGCAACATCAGACTGTGTCACAGATGTTTGATGTCACAGTTAGAGATAAGCAACATCAGGCTGTGTCACAGATGTTTGATGTCATAGATAGGTGTGAGCAACATCAGACTGTGTCACAGATGTTTGATGTCATAGATAGGTGTGAGCAAAAATAGAGATGCTGGCTGACAACTGACATGGCAGCACCATACTGTACAAAGATGCTAAACATTACCATCACCAACATAGTATACAAAGATGCTAAACATTATCATCACCAATATAGTATAAAAAGACGCTAAACATTATCATCACCAACATACAATATAAAGATGCTAAACCTTACCATCACTAGCATACTATACAGAGCAATTGAAAAATACCTGCCCATTTCATTCCAACATGGTGGACAAACAAAGTTTAAACATTTAAAGTGGGAGATATAAAAAAAAATTGGCATGACCCAGACCAGAAATAATTTCTTAATTTTGAATTGGGTTTCCTTTGTAACATACAAGTGCTGATAAAAATAACGGATTTCCGTTTATTTAGGTCGTATAAAGGAAGTACTTGAGGCAGAGCTTGGCATCCCGAAAAACAAGCAGCAGTTGAAAGGTTTGATCAAGCGTAAGGTGGATGACTCGGTATGGTTTCTGTATTTTTTTTATTATTTACACATACAGACATATTGCACATAAGTAATAGAGACATATTACACATTAGTAATAGAGACATATTGCACATTAGTAATAGAGACCTACTCACAAACAAGAATGTGTGCACCTGATTGCAGCAAAAAATGTGTTCTGGGAGAAGCAGATTGATTATGCGCTGTGAAAATACCACTCGACTGTCAGTAGGATAAACATGCGCTGGGCACCTGAAGGAAGAAGGAAGACAAGCTGATCAAAGTCAACCTGGCAGTGAGTGAACTTATTTTAGGAATATTTGTAAACAAAATTATCAGTCGATGGCTACAAAAACCACAGCAGTTTATGGATATAAAAAACAAAACAACTGAGGTTATTTTAAGGATACAAAAATAACCACAAAATACAGTGAATGGATTGTATTATACTAGTCAAAGATAAAATTACTTAGTATAGATTTGGAGTTGCATTGGTTTATTGATTTTGTTCATTTTAAGCCTTACAAAGACACAATTTCATCACAGAGTGGAGCTTGCTGTTTTTTTTTAGAAATGACATCTCATCACATGCTGCAGGACTGTCATGTGTATGAGAAGCACACATAGCTGTCACAAATACCAGTCCAGACTGCGCTGTATAGTGATGTGGACAGCCTCAGGCGAACTTCTGAATTCTTCAGAGATATCCATCTTAACTGGAATGTTCAGAGAAGAAGAAGAAAGTCTGAAGTTTATTGTTGATTAAATTTTGTGGTATTCTTAATGTGCTTTCAATGTTGTATTTTCAGACACCTTTGCGTGACCTGTATTTGCCAAGAGACAACTCGCTGTATCTTTTAACACCTGATATTACAAACCCAACCATCAACAAAACCGTGGCTGCGGAAGGCGAAGGGTACGACTGACAGTTTCTACTACTTTTGGTGATAAGTCAAGAACACACAAGAGTACTTGTCTGAATCTTTGTTAAGATTTGTTTTTAAATTGATGTTTGTGATTTCTTCATATAAAAGAGAACTCAGTCTGACAGACCATTTCAGTAGAAATAGATAAAAGTTGGGTTTTACAAAAAATTAGAAAGAGGAAGAAAAGGGAGAGAAGCAGCAGTTAGAAGATAGAAGAACGGGCAGAAATGAAAGACAACAGCCTAGTATTTTGACAATGCAGCTTTGCTGAGGATAACATGCCATCTTGTTTAATAAATCTCTTGTATTATTGGCTGTGATATTTACCTTTTATTTTTTTTTTTTTGGTCAGATGGCTAATGCTGAGAAATAATTTTCATTTGCTCATTGCAGAACTTCACAAGGGCTAGAGGGTGACAGAGAGTATACTCTGAGAATCACCTATCAAGATGGTACCAAATACAGGCACTACAACTTGAAGTTTGATTGTAACAAAACCGTCAGAGATGTGAGTGGAACCTGTGTTATACATAACATACAATAATTAGTGTATAAGTATATAACCATACACAAAGCACTGCAGTAAAGCTGTGATACCAGAGTGTATAAAATAGGAAAAAGTAGGAACAGCTTTATTACTTAACGATTACGAAGTTGTGATGTTTCGATGTGAGCCTTAATCATACATAAACATACAGGATGAAGAAATAGAGAGAGGAGATAAAGTGTAGATTCACATGAATACTTTTAAAGAAAATAAAAGTTTTTTTTTTTTTTAAAGAGTACTTGTAATTGTAAGGTGTAACTTGTCCGACGGTGTGTGTCAGGAGTGTTTTGTAATTTCCTCAGTTAAGTAATAAAGCTGCTCCTACATTTTCCTATTTTATACATTCTGTGTTATATGTGAGCTGTTAACTGTTGTGAGTTAAAGTGTTACGTGTTTGTAACTTTTGTCACTACTTTTGTGTCTGAAAGTGTTGTTGTTTACAGTAAACTTAGCTCTGGGTCTATATATGAAATAAGAATACAGTTCACTTTATCTAAGACATAAGTATATCATTTCTGATCACCATTCACTTAAATCTTCATTTGGCATTTTTTTTATGTTTGTGTACAATACTTACCACACAGGTCAAACAGTCTGTGTCATCTGTGACAGACATACCAGTGCGACACCAGCAGTGGAGCGGTTGGACAAAGCCCGTTACTGATCATGTAACGTAATTAGTAATAGCTATAAACCATGTGTAGCATTAATGTTTGATCAAGCATGAGTATTCATATTTTTTGGATGACCAAGTGCAATTCTGAGTAGTGTGTTGATGGAAACAGAGGTACAAGGAAAGTTCTTTGAAACATGTAGTTTTAAAAATCTAGCCTACCACATGTGATGTAATATGCTGGCCAATGTTAAGCAAGACTTGCTTTTTTTTTTTATTCATTCAGTGTAGTAAAAAATTTAGTTTAAAACATCCATCCATCACTGTTAAATCATCCATGCATAACTGTTAAAATATCTGCATCACTGTTAAAAGTCTAGACATCATTATTAAAAGTCTACACATCTTTAAAACATGTTAAAACATCTTTACGTGATTGCTTTGCTCAGAGTTTAGTAAATTAAGTGGTTGAGTTCTGTTGGAAACCATTTGTACAGTCAGTGAAGCAGCAAGAATATGAGAAGGGAGGGAGGGTGTGTCACTAGTTTCAGCCCTCCTTTTATCCTTGAGTGAACTCTAAAATACTAGGGGTGATTGAGAAGTTCTCGGCAAAAGGTACAAATACTTGAAACACACAGTTGATATTAGGTGCATTTGTAGATCAGGTTAATGTAAGATTAAACACAAGTTTCAAGAAATTAACTGCAACCTTTTACAGGCTACTGAAGTGGTAAGGGGTTGCATAAATTGAGAAAATTTCTCATCGAGCAGTCATTCGCTACTTCTGCATCAAGGGCTTATCATTGAAGGAGATCCATGAGGATATGGTAGAGACTCTAGGGGAGAGTGCCCCTTCTTACAGCACAGTGAAGAAATGGGCAGCTCAATTCAAACATGGAAGGGAGAGTCTGGAAGATGATCTCCATCCAAGAATGGTAACCACCGATGAAACCACCAGCAGAATCCATGACATGATATTGGAGGATCGATGACTAACTGAGCAGTACATTGCTACTGAGTTGGGCATCTCCCAGGAATGTGTTCACGCCATTATTCACAATGATCTTCAAATGACAAAGGTCTCTGCTCGATAGGTCCTGAAACTTCTTGGAGCTGATCACAAACGACAGCGTCTCAACATGTCAAGACAATCTTGGCCATTTTTCTGCAGATCCTGAAAATTTCAGCAATTTGTCACTATGGATGAGACTTGGGTTCATCATTTTCAACCAGAAACCAAAGAACAGTCAAAGCAGTGGATACATCATAGATCCCCACCTCCAAAGAAAGCAAGGGTGATTTTGTCTGCAGGCAAGGTGATGGCTTCCATCTTTTGGGATTCAGAAGGTGTGCTATTGGTAGACTATCTTCAAAAGGGTAGAAAGGTCACCGGAGCTTGTGAAGCAACTGCAGAAGGGCAGAATTGTCACCAGGGCCTATTATGCTAATCGTGTGAAGCAACTGCGGGTCAAATTGAAGGAAAAGCATCGAGGGAGATTGACGAGAGGAATCATCTTTCATCAAGACAATGCTCCAGTTCACAAGTCAGGGTTGACAATGGGTGGCATTCATAAATGTGGCTTCAAGCTTCTTGAGTTGTCCAAAAATAATCCGTTGTACCTTATGCCGAGAACTTATCAGTCACCCCTCGTACTTCAGTATTCTAGCAAGTTTTCTTACATCTTACTTCCTTCCCATGCCATTAAACATCACATAGGGCTCGCATGGTAGTTCGCCAAGTTTTCCTGTTTTCGGTGAGCTTTTCAACCTAATCAGGGGATGTTATTCCCACTTAGCTGGCCTATCTTAACAATGTCCTTTTTAGAGTTTCACATGGTTGGCCTATTTTTCTTTGGCCTGTTGTGTTCCACTTGATAGCTTGTTTTGGGATTCACTGGTTGTTTCTTCTCATCACATGACCGACATATGTCCATCTTCTTTTCCTTAACACCCATGAGACAGGTTGTTGTTTGCTCATCTGTCTTATCTCTGTGTTGTTCTTGAATTCATTCCACTTTATACCAAGTATTTTTCTTAGGCATTTGTTTTCGAAAGAGTCTAATTTGTTGTCTATTTCTTTAGTTGTTTTCTAGCATTCAGATGCATAAATGAGGGTGGATAGTACATTTGAATTGAATAGGCTTAACTTGGTTTTTGTGCTTATAACTTTTGAATGCCATACGTTCTCAAGATTCTTGAAGGTCGATGTTGCTTTTGCAATTTGAATTCTAACTTCCTTTCTGGTGTCTTCATCCTGGTCTATGTAGCTGACAAGTTATGAAATTAATTTACTTCTTCAGCAGCTGTTCTTTCAGTGTATATTTTTCCTTCATGGTTAATGAGAAATTTCATTATTTTTGTCTTTTCCTTGTTAAATTCAAATCCTATTTTACTAGCCATTGAAGACAGGGTATCTGTTTTTTCTTGCAACCAGTGTGACATTGTCATTGATAAGAGTTATGTCATCTTCAAAGTCAAGATCTTCCAGTTGGGTCCCGTGTACCCAGTCAGTGTTCTACCAAGTTTTACATATCCTTAAATGTTCTGATTCTTGCTGCTTTTCACAAAGCCCACAAACTTCCTGACACTGGAATGTTTGGTCCACTTTAGTCACGAGCAGCATGTAGCTACATGTTTCCTCACTGACTTGGCCAAGGAACATCCAGATTAAGACAGCTTTTTTAAATCATTGGTGACATAGAATCTTTCATGTATGCTAAAGTTAAAGACATGGAATATAATCTTTCATGTTTGCTAAAGTTAAAGACATGGAATAGAATCTTTCATTTTTGGCTAAAGTTAAAGAAGACATGGAAAAGAATCTTTCATGTTTGGCTAAAATTAAGGGTGTGAAAACAGAATCTTTCATGTTTTCCTAAAGTTAAAGACATGGATTAGAATCTTTCACTTTTGGGTAAAGTTAAAGATATGGAATAGAATCTTTCACGTTTGGCTAAAGTTAAAGGCGTGGAATAGAATCTTTCATGTTTGGCTAAAGTTAAAGATGTGGAATAGAGTCTTTCATGTTTGGCTAAAATTTTCCTGGCCACAGAATTCAGCAGTCCTAGAAATGTTTCCCTCAAGAATCTTGTTTCTGGCGAATTTGGTTTGTCCCTACATTGCAGCTTTACCTCATCTCAGTGTCAAACACAAATGTGGTAGTGAAATTTATCCAAGAGACAGGACTGCAGGTATAGACGGACAGTGCGAACGAAGAAGACAGATGTGGTACATACACACTATCAGAGAGTAGCAGTTTAGGCACAAGTTGCCATTTTCTCCGTCATTCGTTATTGTACTCTCATTAGCAAGATGAATATTCAGTTTAAAGTTCCTTGTTGTATGTGGTCATTTTTGAATTGTATATTGGAATTAGGTCACATAGAAAATAGATGACTTTTGCTGATTACAATGTCTTCTGAAGGATACATACTTTACTATTCAGACTTTTTTCACATACAGATTTTCAGAATTCATCATTTTTTGGCCAAATATGAATTCATATAAAATATTTGGTATTTCACCAGTTAGTACAGTTCCTAGAATGTAGATGTTTTCTTAGTACAGTTCCTAGACCATGTTGTGTGCTAGAATGTAGATGTTTTCTTGTTAAATGATTCACATTTTCCTTTTGAAGTTTTTGGATTTGGCTACACTTTTTGTTTAAATAATGGATGTGCATGTGTGTGGCTAGTGTGTGTATGTGACTGTGGGTTTGGTTGCTCTCAGCTGGAGTATATGTGTGTGAATGTATGGGTTTGGTTGCTCTCAGCTGGAGTATATATTTGTGTGTGTATACACAACCATACTATCAGAAAAATAATAATTTGAGAACAGCTCAAAATCTTCGTACTGTATAGGTCACAGTAGGCTGAGATATTGCTTGTATAACAAGATAAGATGCGGGTAATGAATGCATCTGTGGCGCAGCCTAGCTCCTGCGCTAGGACTGTCCTGCATATGAGGGGGAGCGGACACTAATACAGCCATACCAGTTCTGGTCTGGACCAAGCTGTGTGGTGGAAGCAGCCTAACATGAACTGTGACTTTCTTCACAGATGTTCAGATTGATATTTGAAGAAGAATGTTTTGGTGGCGGTGAATTTGATGAAATAAATTTTGATTATCATCATCGTTGTCCTACAGGATAAATTGTACGCCTGTGAGCTGAACTTTCCGGTTCATGACCTGGAAGTTACCAGATCAGAAGCAGCCACTGCCCCAAAGGCACCGGACCCAGAGGTACTGGCACATTTGTTTATTTCTTGGCTGCCATGGTAACAGGCCACAGATTCTACTCATATTTATCTTGTTCTTTTTTTTAGGTTGCAAGTCATTAAGGTTTATTGCAGCGGACAAAGTTTTGTCTTTGTTTGAAAGCTTCAAATGACAAAGGTCTCTGGTCAAGTGACTGTGCATTAATAGGTTGTTCTCCATCCGTGTCCGGGACATGTACCTGCCATCCCTTGAGTGTAAACAGTTTCATTTGTTCTCTTCTGTCTCTGTGTGTCTTGACCAAAACAATTTTCTTACTTTTATAATGTTAGCAATTTTCATAAACTATAGCCCTCTGTAGGAGAAAAAGTGCACTTCATTAACTCTTCCCTCGGACGTCGCGTTGGTGCCAAGAAAAATGCGCAGGTGTCACGATATTTTTGGGGTATAGTTTAAAAAGTGATTTAACAATTATTTCCATCTTACACAAGTATACTTATTATACATAAAAAAAAATAAAAATGAATGAAGATTCCTTCTTCTTCTTCTTCGTTCGCACTGTCTGTCTATATCTGCAGTCCTGTCTCTTGGATAAATTTCACTGTTTTTTGTAACTCATGTATGGAACCGTAGAGCTTATCTTCTTTAGTGGTTTCACTGGGCCAGTAATTATTTCTCAGTGTCTCGTAGTTGATGCAGTTCTGGAGGATATGTTCCACGGTTTGGGGCACCTGGGCACATGTACATAGATTAGTAGTACCAACCTTAAACTTTGTATACATATGACTTCGGAGTCGGCTGTGTCCTGTTCGGAGACGGAAGATGGTGACTTGTTCCTTTCTGTTTAGCATGTGATAGTCATCATGTGGTGGTGTTTGTGGCTTCCTGTAGGTTTTTATCATGCTTTTCTTCTGATTATAGGTGACTGGTATGTCTGGTTGCTCCATTTCAGTGCCCTCTTTGGCCAGATGGTCAGCTTTCTCATTGCCTGGTATCCCACAGTGGGAGGGAATCCACTGCAAAGTGACTCCATGTTGTAAGCCAATTTTTGACAAGGCATCCTTAAGGTCTGGTAGTTTGTTGCACTGAAGAGCCTCCAGTACTGATCTTGCATCTGTGAGAATTACTACAGGACATGTATCAATTCTGGAGTCTGATAGTTTTTCAACTGCAGCAATAATTGCCCTAACTTCTGCATCAAAGTTGTTGCAGTATTTACCAGTGGGTATGGAAATCTTGTCAATGGTGTTGTTTGGATATTCAATATATGCTCCTGCCCCACCATTTTTTATGGCATTATGTGCAGATCCATCTGTATACACACGTATCCAGGTGTCACATGGATATTTGTCATCTAGAACACTAAGTGTGGCTATTGATCTTACAAGACTGCTCTGCATCTCACCATTCTGCACATCTTTCACTTCAGTCTGAATAGTTATTTGTGTATAATCTGCTTCTTTCCATGGTGTATGCTCTGGTACAGATGATAATGGAGTGACTACAGTTGGAAGGTCAGGTATCAGCTTACGCATATGCTTGGCCTGATGAATGAAGCTGCTTCTTTTAAGCCGTCCTAATGCCAAGTTATTGAATCTCTCCTTCAGGGGATGGCTTACAGAGCTAAGGAATTTTTCTCCCATGGTCATGACCTTTGTGTCTCTACGTTCCTTTAGCGGTTGAACACCAACTATTTTCTGCATTTCTACTATTGGTGTGGACCTCATGGCACCTGTGATAATCTGTAGTGACTGATTTTGAAAATGAAGATTCCATAAATGCAGAGTTTGTTTAGAAAAAAAAAAAATAAATAACTGGTGAGAAAATACATTTTCATTCCCCCAAGGAAAAAAAAAAAAAAAAATTTATGACACACAAATAAAATAAAATTATTTTCTACTTACCATTGTAGCTGTAAATATCCACTTGGAAATCACAAATCGATGATAAATGGAAATCGTCACATGAATTGTTATCACTTTGTGCACAAATTTGCAGAAACAAACAAACAGAAACACAAACACAAGCTATCAGAATCATTGCCTGAAACACTGTCAGATGAACTATCAGAATCATTGTCTGAGACACTGTCAGATGAACTATCAGAATCATTGTCTGAAACACTGTCAGATGAACTATCAGAATCATTGTCAGATTGCCGGTCAGAAGCATGGTCAGAAACAATGTCAGAAGATTTCTTACCACAATATGCCAGAAAAAACTGCCTAGCACCTGTTTTAGCCTTTCTTTCTAATTGAGACCTAACTAGGGAACATCCATTAATATGTGTCTTGTCTGAGGGCTTGTCCAGTCTCGACTAAAGTTACAAAAATATGCACCAAATTGAACAGAAACATAAGAAAAAATGGCTACCAGCCGGTGGCGCGAGTCAAAAGGATGCCAGGTAATTCTGACATGCGCAGATAACATGCGAGCGAAAATTTGAATTGTGTTTTTCACAAATCGTGTTTTAAACAAATGAACTGTCGCTATAACGACTATGGCACACAACTCAGTAACCGGAAGTTCTCCCTATCGCGACAATGGCACAGGAAGAGTTAACTGCTGCAAGATGCAAAGCAAACATAATGTTCTGTTACTACCAGCTTGTTTGGTAAATTTTATCAGCTAATTTCATTTGCCAAAACCAGTGAAACAAAGAAATCTGGTCTGGAATGTCAAAGACACTGCAGAGACTGAGTACCGGGGGTACGGAGTCCAGGTCAGAGGCATTTTAGGCGGAGCTTTGTTGGTGGCAATATGCCTCATAATGAAGTAGTCAACGTCAGAGACTGGAAAAATAGAGGAGTTGCAGTCGGAAGTATTTAGGGTGAAGTCAGAGTGGAGTTTTATGACTGAAAATTAAAATGTCAGAGTTTTTGGACAATGAATAAGGGTAGCTTTATAGACTTGGAAATGTCCGTGGTTCCAGATAAAAGTTATTTGATATATCTTTGTATGTAATTTATTTTAGTTTAAGAAAACTTAGTATTTCTTCCGTGCAGGTGATAGTAGAACTTCTGTGGCTGTTTTTGTCAGTGTATGCCATAGCAAAACAATTGTTCAGTTTTGTTTTGTGGGGAATTCTCATCATCATCATCATCATCAGTCTTCTGTACTCCCAATGTAGCATAAGGGTTCTCCAGCCAGTCCTGTCCTGAGCAAGCCAGGATACCTCAGACCATGTCTTTCCCACTTTCTTTAGCTCTTGGAGTATGTGAGAGTAGGCCAGTGTTGTCTGCGGAATCACAATCCTCAAAGTGATTTGTGAGGCCCAGGTTAATCCTCTATGTTTGTCTTTGGTGGCGTCTTCATTATCCAGTCCATAACAGTCAGAAAATAGTGGGGGAAGTAGTCATCCTTGCCTTACTCCTGTTTTAACCTGGAACCATGCACTTTGTTGCCTGTCATTGTGTTTTACGAAGCTCTGTTGTTCGCTTGCATATCTTCCTTAATATTTATGATTTTTTTGTGGGATGTTGTGGAGGGAGGAAGTTTTTGTTTCCAGAGACTGTTTTTTTGTTTTTTTTTTATGGTTTCATAGAAATATTTACTGTGGATTTCGTTTGAAATAAAATACTTTGACTGGCATGTGAACCACATGTTTATGGCTACAAATCTTTTACCTTAAGGAAATGGAAGTGGACAGCGATGATGAGGAAGACACCGGTTTAGAGAACTACTCGTTGGAAGATGACTTATTTTCACAAGAACCGAACACATCACGTCGCCTGGAACCTTTGAGTAAGAGTAACAGTTTTATGTGATATTCTGAATCACAGAATGTGATGAATGATTTTGTTTTTTTCTGTGCACTGTTCTATGAATGCAAAGTTTTTTTTCTGTATACTTTGCTATGAATGCAAAGTTTTTTCTGTATACTGTGCTATGAAAGCAAAATTTCACACGTTTCTGAAGTTTTTAAAAAAATATTTATCCCATTAATACATGTGGAAGGTTATGACTGTTTATCTCATTAATGCATGTGGAAGATTATGACCGTTTATCTACATTATACAAATGTTAAGGAAGACTTGAGTAAGATATCTAAAGCAACAGACAATACTTCTTGCATGTTTCAGTGCCAGAAGGTATTGGTAGTGACAAAGAAGCCATGGAACATTTCACAAGAGAGTTTACAAACAGGTGTGTAAGCTTTGAGTATCTTATGTCATCAGTGTTTTCCTGTCTGTTGTGAGGCGCCACTCACTGTGTAGTTCTCCTCAGGTTTGAGGTGTTCTTGGCTGGTGGTAGTATTGTTTTTTTTAGTGTTCCTTTTTTTGTGTTAAGAGGAGTTTATGCTTCATTCTTTTTCTTTTTTTTTTTTCTCTTCTCTTAAGTCTCCCTCTCTTTCATAAACAACTAACCGGCACAAACGTATCAAAATACTGCATCTTAAGAACAGGTTCCTCTTCAACAAAGCCAAATTGGTACATCAAATTCTTTCACGGCATGCTCTGCTTTATCTATGGAACCTGTTTAAATTTATCCCAAAGTGCAGCCAACGCTTGAACAACACAAGTCTTCCAAAACCTGGACTTGACCTTTACAAGAAAAACTGTACATGTTCTGCTGCTCATGGAATACACTCCCATCCTGTATAAAAAATACAAACTATACTCCTTCCTACAACTACAAACTTTTCCAATATCTATTTGATGTTGACTACATGCCTCCATGAATCATAAAACTTAAAAAGTTTTTTTAGACTGCTCTTACAGACACCAAACTCTTTATTCTGAATAGTAATGAAATTTTTGTTTGGTAGATAGTCATTTATATGTGTATGTAGTTAGTCATTTTTATTTGTATGTATGTAGTCATTTATATGTGTATGTAGTTAATCATTTTTACGTGTATATAGTTACTTTATTGCTAATCATGTTTGTTATATGAGCAGCATATTTGTAGAATGTCTGGAACAGAGTGAAAGTCGTATGATAAAGGCAGAATGTCAGACTGGCCTGCTTGCCCAGTTCTTACCCTTTTGAAATAAAGATCAGTCAGTCAATCAATCATTATGTTTCTCACCCTCTGCAGACTAGCATTTTAAATGTTTTGTATGTTATATATGCAGATATGGAGAATGTCATCCCCAGTTCTTCATTGGTAGTTTGGATGACGCCATTCAAGAATCTCTGGCATGCAAGGCCACAGAGGTAAGTAACTCATTGGCTAACTGTGTCACTTGCCAGGTTGTCATTGTTAATCTCATCCATGATGCATGCAGGATAAAGTATAAAAAATTTGAAGTTTTCTAGAAGCCAGATAGCTGTGTTTCTCTGGATTTTTTACCTATGTTTTTTTAAAAATTAAATTATGTTTTGTTTAGAAAATATTTATATATTGCTGATATTTCTTATGCCAGGAATCTGTTATGCTCCTTCATAATTTATCTGTTATGCTCCTTCATAATTTATCTGAAGCTGCTCTTTGTTTCAAAAAAAAAAAGGAAAAAAAATTGGAACTCTTTGTCAGAATAAGCTACACAAAAATAAATGACCCACAGCAGATCTGTCACAGACATCAGCATCTTTAAAACTAAATTTTGAAAGAAAAAAAAACTTAGATGAGCAAGGAAATGTGTACACTTAAAGTTTTCAGTTTAACAATGAAATGTTTACATTTTGTTTTGTTTAACAAGGATTGTACACACTTAAAATTTTAGGTTCAAAAAAGAACATGAGTGAAATTTTAGATTTTTAACTAGGAAATCTATAAGCTTTAACTTATAGGTTCAGTTAAGTCTTTAAGTTAAAAATTTTATGTTTAACAAGGAAATTGATTAAAATGTTATGTTTAGCAGAGAAGTAACTAAAAATAATCAGTAGTTATTTGTTTTAATGTGTCTCACTGCTGTGATTCATTTCAACATAACAGCGGAAACTTCTAGCCATCTACCTCCACCACGACAACAGCATATACTCAAACATATTTTGCTCCCAGCTGTTATGTGCTGAGGGCATTGTCAATTATCTGAGTGTTCACTTTATCACATGGGCTTGGGACCTCACCGCCTCAGGGAATGCCACAAGGTATTGATTTTTTTTTCTTTTGTACTTTTCTCCTGTGGCGTCATTGTTATCATGGGGAGGGGTGTGCCACTGTATGATGCAGTGCTCAGTGACCAATAGCCTAAAGCTCATGTCACGGTTGATGAACCACAGCCAACCAAGACAAAATCCCACCTCTCTGTTGATGCTTCCAGTAAAAGGCCTAACCAGATTAGCAGGGCAGGGATCACCATAACCTCTGTGGTGATGGAGTCTGCTAAAGAACCATTGACATGTACACATTTTTCTCATGACGTGTCCAGTAATTGTCAGGTTCTCTAACTTTTGTCTACTCATGACATGTCCAGTGACTGTCAAGTTCTCTCACTTTTGTCTTCTCATGACAGGTCAAAAGAATGTTGATTATCTTTTCCTAATTAGTGTGTAACATACTTCAGCTTACCTGAGAACTTATATTCCAAGTTCTTTTTTTACATTTGTACAGTATAATATAAAACAAACAGATAACATGCCCAGGTGATTTTTTTTTTTCTGTTTGTAAAGCCAAAGTGGGAGGATCAGTGGGGCAGTAAAGGGAACAGAAGTAGCAGCTGTGTGGAAGAAAAAAGTTTTGGTGGTGCTAGGGATGTGGTCTGGAAGACAAAGGCAGCAGCTACACAGAATTTGGGAACCATTTTTGTCTGAGAGATTGACACAGGCAGCAAAGAGTTGATGAGAATGTCAGGAGTCTTCATAAGAAATCTGTTATCGTTTGTGATTGAAAGTTTTGATAGATTTGGCCAGGGCTTTGGGAGGGTGTCAGTGTTTCTTTGCTCTGATCTGACTCTTGACTTTATGGGTGATGCCAGGTAGGATAAGCTAGAACAAAATAATAACAAGTTTTATTTGCTGGTTTCTTTTCTCTTTGATAGATATACTTTATAACCATTTCATTATGCTTTATCATTGTTGGGAGGGACGGGACACTGCAGATTTTCAGGGTCAGCAATTCAAACTGGTCAGGACTTCCTAAGGCACTGTCTTTGGTTCTCCTTTTTGTCTAACCTAAATGGTAGGGCTTGGTACACTTCTCATGGTGATGGATTCTGCTGAGAAGTCTGTTTTTATTATCTGAAAGTTAAGGCAAGCTGTTGTAGCCAGCTCCAAATTAGGCTTGCTTTAATGTTGTCAATATGACATCAGACATCAGCTTTGCAGGAATCAAATTACTGAGAAGTTGTTCTCCCCATCTCCTGTCCAGTTCCACATCCCTGGTTTTTACCATTGGTCAAGTTCTGGACAAGAAAATAAAAGGTCAGCCTCTCTTGTTTCAGGTTTATTCAGGCAGCAACACGCCACTTTGGGAGTCTTGCAGCAGCGCAGATGAGAAGCTATAAACAGGACCAGCTGCCATCACTCTTGCTTATCTCTCGTGCCAAAGCAACCAATGAAGTCATTGATGCTATTCAGGGTTGGTGTTTATAATGTCTGAACTTTGCTCTTAAGCTTTCCGATCAGTCATGGAGGATGTGTACAATAAAAAGGTCTATATAAATAAAAATTATTGTTCCCTGGTGTTATAATGAAGAAAAAAAAGAGCCAGTTGACACACCTGGAGATGAAATTGAGAATGATACAGAAGTATGAAGGTGAACAGTTGGGTGCAAAACTGGGTTTTGATATCATCTATGGGCACCGTTGTAAAGGCTGCCGCACACATAAAAAAGACTGTGGAAAGAACAACAGACTTGAAATCAATGATAAGAACAAAGAAAATATGAGATGGTAAAACTATTCAAGTTGTTCTTTAGTCTAGCATTGTATGCCCGGTGTAAAACTATTCAAATTGTTCTTTAGTCTAGCATTATATGCCTAGTATAAAACTATTCAAATTGTTCTTTAGTCTAGCATTATATGCCTAGTATAAAACTATTCAAATTGTTCTTTAGTCTAGCATTATATGCCTAGTATAAAACTATTCAAGTTGCTCTTTAGTCTAGCATTATATGCCTAGTATAAAACTATTCAAATTGTTCTTTAGTCTAGCATTGTATGCCCGGTGTAAAACTATTAAAGTTGCTCTTTAGTCTAGCATTATATGCCTAGTATAAAACTATTCAAGTTGCTCTTTAGTGTAGCATTGTATGCCTGGTCGCTGCTGGTGAGATTCTTCACCTGCCGTGCGTGTGGTAAAACACCTCCCGGCCAGTGAAGAAAATGTGATTAGGGTTGCTGCGTGGCGCCGCTGTGGAAAAGGTGATGGAAATGATTAAATGAAGTTTAATCGGTATGGCCAGTAGTCTCATGGTCAGGGCTACTCATATCATGACACCTGTACTCTAGAGGCCGGCCATCTCCTATATACTCACATACTGGGGCAAAATGCCTAAACTGGCTTAACCCAGGGGTTAAACTAAAATGCTGCTGGGGCGCAAGGGGCGAAATTCCTCTCGGCCAATGAAGAAAAATGCAAGTTATGGTTGCTGGCAGCACCACTGTGAAAAAGGTGATGTAAAGGATTAAGTGAAGTTTAATTGGTATGGCCAGTAGTCTCTGAGGGCTTCTTATACCATGGCACCTCTGCTCTAGAGGCTGGCCACATCCTATATACACCCATACGGGGGCAATATGCCTAAACCAGCTTAACCTAGGGATGAAACTTGATAGCTACTCATATCACGGTGCCTCCGCAATAGAGGACGGTCACATCCTGTATACACTCATACTGGGATAATACGCCTAAACCGGCTTAACCCAGGGGTGAAACTTAGTGGTGAGGATTCATCCTCCTCGACAAAAGCTCCGTCCTGACGGGGATATATTCATATCCAAATCACGTTGAGGTTTTCCGATGAGAAAGTCCAACTCTGGACTGGATGGGTAACCACCTCTCACCCGGCGGAGATATACTGATATCCAAAACGCGTCAAGGTTTTCCGGTGAGGAAGTCCAACTCCAGGCTGAACTGGTGCAACAAAAACCACAGTGTCACACAATGCCACTTCTATGACCCACTGAGAATATAGGCCCAAACCCCACGATGCTCTGAGCCTCCATCCAATATGAGACTATCGCGAGAACCACAGGAGTAAATTCAGTAGGATCATAGGGCGATCTTGATGGTAGAAGTGAAGGAAGAAGAAGAAGTATGCCTGGTGTAAAGCTATTCAAGTTGTTCTTTAGTCTAGCATTGTATGCCTTGCGTAAATTTGGCTTATGTATTTGAGATAAGGAGCATGTTGATGAATGAAGGGTAGAGAAAGGAGGGCAGGGGTTGGTGGGGGGGGGTTTGCCATAAATTCGACATACAGAGAAACTGACATAAATAGTTATTGAACGTATTAATTACATGAGTTGGAAACCATACATAGTAAAGTAATGATTAACTCTTCCTGTGCCGCAGAAAAAAATGCGGATATTTCCGTCCGTGCCACACAAAAAAAGCGCAGGTCTTGATATGTATAGGATATATAGTTGTAAAAGTGAATGTACAAAGTATTTCCACTTTAAAAGTATACATATTATGCATGAAAATAGTTGTAAATGTAAGAAGATTTCGTAAATGAAGAAGTTTTTTTTAGGAAAAAGAAGTAGTGTGATGATTTTAGCTAATTAATAATAATAATTGTGTACTGCTTACCATCGGCGATGCCTAGATGTACAATGTTTACTGTCGGCGATTTCTAGATCTACTTAAATTTTCGTCCAATCTCGTCGTGTGGTGGCATTCTCACTAAAATAATGTCTGAAATAACCTTCTCCAGTCCATTTAATAGGTCTAGATGTACTTGGAGTACATTCAAGAACAGTGGTCTGGTCACAGGACATGTCCTTATGCCTCCGAAATCACAATAAATATTGACATTTCTCAATTAAAAACATTGATTTCACTCAGTTGTTAGCCACACTTTGGATTGAACTATGAAAGGTCACCAGACATGCGCAGATAAATGTGTACAATTAAAAGTTACACTGGTTTTATGCTGCAACGAAACAAACCTCGCTATAACATGGATGGCAGTCACTAGACTAACTGGAAGACCTTGCTATAGTGAGGATGACAGTCACTAGACTTAACTGGAAGACATCGCTATAGTGAGGATGGCAGTCACCAGACTAACTGGAAGACATCGCTATAGTGAGGATGGCAGTCACTAGACTAACTGGAAGACATTGCTGTAGTGAGGATGGCAGTCACCAGACCAACTGGAAGACATCGCTATAGTGAGGATGGCAGTCACCAGACCAACTGGAAGACATCGCTGTAGTGAGGATGGCAGTCACCAGACTAACTGGAAGACCTCGCTGTAGCGTGGATGGCAGGGAAAGAGTTAATAAGGGGATGTAAATGGTATGAAGGCTTGCATTCACACATGTTTAGAGTGCTTTTGATGCAACTTTCCCATCTTAATGTATTCTTGAAAATGGGTTTACTGTGTTTGTCAGTCCCTGCCCATTGTACAGACATACCAGACAATGGTATAGCTTGCAGTAAAGCCTGCTTCTTGGATTAATTCCATTAGCCTACTTCCCATCCTGCTCCGTACCTGTTTTAATATGTACACAATGGAGTGAATTCCAAAGAGTGTAGATTTTTTAGTTTAACATTTAGAAAGCCAGTGAAGTAACTCTCTTAGTTCAGTTGACAGTTTTAGTTCTGCAGCATCAGATGTCCTTCGTGTACTTGTTAATAAAGTGTATCAGTTGTCTTTGTAGGTCATGTGACGCTGGATGAGATGATGACTCGGTTAATTCATGCAGTGGAAGTGTTTCAAGGACAGAAACAAGCAGACATCACTGAGGAAGTAAGTTTTCTGAATACACTGAATCAGAGGTCCCCAAACTTTAGACTGAAAAAGCCCATCATTCATTCATTCATTTGCATGTCCCTTGCGGAACCTTGCCTCTCAAACAGCACTCCTGTAGGCCTCTCGGTTGTGAGCAAGATGGCCTGCTGCTGCTGCTGCGTCCATTTGCAGATCGTCAACGATTTCTTGCAGCCATCTTCGTTTTGGTCTTCCTCTTTTTCTTTTTCCCATTATGTATCCTTCCAATATGGTCTTCTCTAAATTATCATGACGTTTAATGAAAAAGCCCTTGCACCAGAAAAAGTACATCTTTTGCTCTACTGAGTGTTCAGTAAAAGGAATTTTTAAAAATCAGCTCATTTGCACTGGTAGATTCAGCTAATTATAGTAATTTCTCTAAATTGGTGGGGGGGGGGGTGTGTGTGTGTGTGTGAGTGAGGGAAGGAGGGAGTGAGCTTTTTTTATTTCTGCCAATTATCCAGTCAGTGTTCATGGCTGGGTATAAGCATTCTGATGATCATGTTCTCTGTCAGAACTACATATTTCAATTTTATCTTTATTCTCAGAACTACATATTTCAGTTTTATCTTTATTCTCAGAGCTACATATTTCAGTTTTATCTTTATTCTCAGAACTACACATTTCAGTTTTATCTTTATTCTCAGAGCTACATATTTCAGTTTTATCTTTATTCTCAGAACTACACATTTCAATTTTATCTTTATTCTCAGAACTACATATTTCAGTTTTATCTTTATTCTCAGAACTACACATTTCAATTTTATCTTTATTCTCAGAACTACACATTTCAGTTTTATCTTTATTCTCAGAACTACATATTTCAGTTTTATCTTTATTCTCAGAACTACACATTTCAATTTTCTCTTTATTCTCAGAACTACACATTTCAATTTTCTCTCCACTGTTAGAACTACATATTTCAATTTTATCTTTATTCTCAGAACTACACATTTCAATTTTCTCTCCACTGTTAGAACTACATATTTCAGTTTTATCTTTATTCTCAGAACTACACATTTCAATTTTCTCTCCACTGTTAGAACTACATATTTCAGTTTTGTCTTCATTGTCAGCCTTTGTAAGAAATTCTGGGAGTTTTTATACAAATTTGTTTTCAGGCCATGGCATAAGAAACAGAGTGTACTAAATGCGACATGAGCACACGGTACCAGTGGGATGGATAATGTAAGATGGAGTGCTGGAACTCTGCGAAGACATCTACGTCAGTGATAATCCCTTCTGCCTTATGAGGCAAAAATAACATTGAAACCGACTTGTTGACAAATCCTGCTTACTGAAACTAGGCCACATAGAACTAAAAATAGCTACTGTAATATCCCCCAACCCCCTTTGTTGAATGACTATGGTAGTTTATATCATCATCTCACATTTAGTATTTTAATCATCCATTCCACACACATTTAGTATTTTAAACATCCATTCAGTGCACATTTGGTATTTTAAACATCCATTCAGTGCACATTTGGTATTTGAAACATCCATTCAGTGCACATTTGGTATTTGAAACATCCATTCAGTGCACATTTGGTATTTTAAAGAAGCCAGTTTTTTCATTCATTATTTACATTGAAAGAGTCTGCCTGTATGTCCCTACCACAGAAAGAGAGAGAGGCCAGGGAAAGGATCAAGCACGAACAGGACATGGCTTACCAAGAATCATTGGCAGCAGACAGGAAGAAGGTATGCCTTTTACCATATGATGAGCTTCAGCTTCTTGGAGACCGTGAAGATTTAGAAATAGAAATATTTGGTTCTTGGAGACCGCAAAGATTTAGAAATATAAATATTTGGTTCTTGGAGACCACGAAGATTTAGAAATATAAATATTTGGTTCTTGGAGACCACAAAGATTTAGAAATATAAATATTTGGTTCTTGGAGACCACAAAGATTTAGAAATATAAATTTGGTTCTTGGAGACCACAAAGATTTAGAAATATAAATATTTGGTTCTTGGAGATCACGAAGATTTAGAGATATAAATATTAGGTTATTGGAGACCACGAAGATTTAGAGATATAAATATTAGGTTATTGGAGACCATGAAGATTTAGAAATATAAATACTGGGTTATTGGAGACCATGAAGATTTCTTATCTTATATCCTTCCCGTGCCGTTAAACGTCACATAGGGCTCACAAAGTAATTCACCAGTTTTTCCTGATCTTCGGCGAGTCTTTCAACCTCATCAAGGGATTTTATGCCTGTTAATTTGACCTCTCTTAACAATGTCCTCTTCAGAGTTTCACATGGTCTGCCTCTTTTTATTTGGCCTGTTGTGTTCCACTTGATAGCTTGTTTTGGGATTATCTGATTGTTTCTTCTCATCAAGTGACCAGCATATGTCCGTCTCCTTTTCCTGATCACTCATGAGACAGGTTGTTGTTCAGTCATCTGTCTTATCTTTGCGTTGTTCTTGAATTCGTTCTACTTGATGCCGAGTATTTTCCTCAATGATTCTTGAAGATCGATGCTGCTTTTGCAATTCTGATTCTAACTTCCTTTCTAGTGTCACCATCCTGGTCTATGTAGCTGCCAAGGTATGCAAATTGATTGACTTCTTCAATATCTGTCCCTTCTATGTGTATTTTTCCATTTTGATTAAGGGGAATTTTCATTATTTTTTTTGTCCTTGTTAATTTCAATTCCTATTTTGCTAGCCAGTGAAGACAGGATATCTGTTTTTTTCTTGCATGGAATTCACATTGTTACTGATAAGAGTTACGTCATCAGCAAAATCAAGATCTTCTAGTTGGGTCCATGTACCCAGTCAATACCTGTGTTACCTGTGCAGCATTTTTTCATTATGAAGTCTATTGTAATTCCAAAAAGCAAAGGAGACAGTATACATCCTTGTTTGACGCCTGTTTCAATCTGGAACCATTCACTCATCCCTTCTTCTGTTTTGACTGCACAAACATATCCATTGTATAATTCCTTAATGATGTTGACAATTTTAGATGGTATTCCATATAGACTTAAAATTCTCCATAATGAATCTCTGTGTATGCTATCAAATGCCTTTTTAAAGTCAGTGAAGTTCAGTATTAATGGTTTCTGCTTTTCAATATGTTCTTCAAGTATTATTCTTAAAAGATCTGGTTGAGACAGCTTCTCCCTTTTTGAAATCCTGCTTGTTCTTCTCTCATTGCATATCCACTATATCATTTAAGTCTATTCAAAATGACCTTGCAGAATACATTTGGTATTTGAAACATCCATTCAGTGCACATTTGGTATTTTAAAGAAGCCAGTTTTTTCATTCATTATTTACATTGAAAGAGTCTGCCTGTATGTCCCTACCACAGAAAGAGAGAGAGGCCAGGGAAAGGATCAAGCACGAACAGGACATGGCTTACCAAGAATCATTGGCAGCAGACAGGAAGAAGGTATGCCTTTTACCATATGATGAGCTTCAGCTTCTTGGAGACCGTGAAGATTTAGAAATAGAAATATTTGGTTCTTGGAGACCGCAAAGATTTAGAAATATAAATATTTGGTTCTTGGAGACCACGAAGATTTAGAAATATAAATATTTGGTTCTTGGAGACCACAAAGATTTAGAAATATAAATATTTGGTTCTTGGAGACCACAAAGATTTAGAAATATAAATATTTGGTTCTTGGAGACCACGAAGATTTAGAGATATAAATATTAGGTTATTGGAGACCACGAAGATTTGGAGATATAAATATTAGGTTATTGGAGACCATGAAGATTTAGAAATATAAATACTGGGTTATTGGAGACCATGAAGATTTCTTATCTTATATCTTATATCCTTCCCGTGCCGTTAAACGTCACATAGGGCTCACAAAGTAATTCACCAATTTTTCCTGTCTTCGGCGAGTCTTTCAACCTCATCAAGGGATTTTATGCCTGTTAATTTGACCTCTCTTAACAATGTCCTCTTCAGAGTTTCACATGGTATGCCTCTTTTTATTTGGCCTGTTGTGTTCCACTTGATAGCTTGTTTTGGGATTATCTGATTGTTTCTTCTCATCAAGTGACCAGCATATGTCCGTCTCCTTTTCCTGATCACTCATGAGACAGGTTGTTGTTCAGTCATCTGTCTTATCTTTGCGTTGTTCTTGAATTCGTTCTACTTGATGCCGAGTATTTTCCTCAATGATTCTTGAAGATCGATGCTGCTTTTGCAATTCTGATTCTAACTTCCTTTCTAGTGTCACCATCCTGGTCTATGTAGCTGCCAAGGTATGCAAATTGATTGACTTCTTCAATATCTGTCCCTTCTATGTGTATTTTTCCATTTTGATTAAGGGGAATTTTCATTATTTTTTTTGTCCTTGTTAATTTCAATTCCTATTTTGCTAGCCAGTGAAGACAGGATATCTGTTTTTTTCTTGCATGGAATTCACATTGTTACTGATAAGAGTTACGTCATCAGCAAAATCAAGATCTTCTAGTTGGGTCCATGTACCCAGTCAATACCTGTGTTACCTGTGCAGCATTTTTTCATTATGAAGTCTATTGTAATTCCAAAAAGCAAAGGAGACAGTATACATCCTTGTTTGACGCCTGTTTCAATCTGGAACCATTCACTCATCCCTTCTTCTGTTTTGACTGCACAAACATATCCATTGTATAATTCCTTAATGATGTTGACAATTTTAGATGGTATTCCATATAGACTTAAAATTCTCCATAATGAATCTCTGTGTATGCTATCAAATGCCTTTTTAAAGTCAGTGAAGTTCAGTATTAATGGTTTCTGCTTTTCAATATGTTCTTCAAGTATTATTCTTAAAAGATCTGGTTGAGACAGCTTCTCCCTTTTTGAAATCCTGCTTGTTCTTCTCTCATTGCATATCCACTATATCATTTAAGTCTATTCAAAATGACCTTGCAGAATACTTTTGACGCAGCTGATACTAAGGTTACTCCTCTCCAATTATTACAGTCACTAAGGTTTCCTTTTTTTTGGTATTTTAACAATGATTCCTTTTTTTCCAATTAGAATGGACCTTTTCTTCTTTCCAAATCTTGATAAACATTCTCTGTAGTTGTTTCATGTTGTCACTATTGATAGCTTTTAGCATTTCGGGTGTTATTTCATCTTCACCTGCAGCATTTTTGTTAGCCATTAAATTCACTGCTGTTTCAATTTCATGCAATTTAATTTCATCGAGGTTGACATTTAGTTGTGGGGCTGGTAAATCGGATTTAGAGATATAAATATTGGGTTATTCAAGACCATGAAGATTTAAAGATATAAATATTGGGTTATTGGATGCAATGAAGATTTAGAAAGATAAATATTGGGCTCTTGGAGACCATGAAGATTTAGAGATAAATATTGGGTTAAAATAGACCATGAAGATTTAGAGAGAATAATACTGGGTTCTTGTAGACCATGAAGATTTAGAGATATAAATATTGGGTTCTTGGAGACCATGAAGATTTAGAGATAAATATTGGGTTCTTGGAGACCATGAAGATTTAGAGATATAAATATTGGGTTCTTGTAGACCATTAAGATTTAGAGATATAATTACTGGGTTATTAGATGCCATGAAGAATTAGAGATAAATATTGGGTTGGAAGAAGAGTAGACTGTTTTTAATCTTATTTTTATTTGCTGAGGTTGACCTGGTGAGTGAGTCGCCAACTCTTTAGTTGTTTAGATTGAAGTATCAGATTTTTACGCTGGCTCTTCAGTTGTTTGGTGAGATTGAAGTGTCAGATTTTTACGCTGGCTCTTTAGTTGTTTGGTGAGATTGAAGTGTCAGATTTTTACGCTGGCTCTTTAGTTGTTTGGTGAGATTGAAGTGTCAGATTTTTACGCTGGCTCTTTAGTTGTTTGGTGAGATTGAAGTGTCAGATTTTTATGCTGGTTCTTTAGTTGTTTGGTGAGATTGAAGTGTCAGATTTTTATGCTGGCTCTTTAGTTGTTTGGTGAGATTGAAGTGTCAGATTTTTACATCTGAGTTTTTGCAAGCAAGATGGCCACATGCTTCCGAACCATTGCCTTTTCTTTGTGAAGGTCAGTGTTCTTTTGAGTCTTTGTAACTCTGTCACATAAGAGTGCCCAGAACTGATTTTATCATCTTATGTGTCTTGTTGAGGAGGCAGGCTGTTCTGGTCCATTTTCTCTTCATTTAAAGAGGATTTTCATCTAAAATTTTTGTCATTTCGGCACTTTGAGTCAGTTTTTTTTTCTGGTGTCATTTTGCAGTGGTCCTTAGCAGATCAGTGTGAGGCTTCTTATGGTGGAGAACGAAGATCTGGTGCTAGACTTTTTGCTGAGTGTAAGATGTTGTTCTGTCTGTTAGGTTGTGTCATTTTTTTTCTTTGTTCTCATTTTTGTAATTATTGCAGAAATCTGAAAATATTTCACATGGCTTTGTGTTGCTTCAATCTCTGATGCTTTCACTGAGGCAATGATCTGTGATATAGGCCTTTTTATATACACTATATTCTGAATATTGTGTATGACAAAACCATAACTGCATTTCAAAGAGATTTGAAAGTGCTAGATGTATGCCCAATGTTCTAGAAGAATCCTTCTACCTGCAGTCCCATGTCAGTTTGTATTCAGTGAACTCTTGCTTTACTGTTACTTGTTTGTCAGTAAATCATTTTATAGCCATGTTTTTTTGTTATTGTTGAAATATCAGAGTTAGATTTTTTGTTTTTACACGTTCAGCTACAAGAGAACCATCGCAACCAGAACAATTCCATGTTGTTGGTGCCTAACTGTTTTCATGCATGTTAAGAGTACCATGCTTAGCTTTTTTCATGCATGTTAAGAGTAATATCCCTAGGTGTTTTCATGATTGTTGAGAGTTATGTGCTTAGTTGTTTTCATGATTGTTGAGAGTTATGTGCTTAGTTGTTTTCATGATTGTTGAGAGTTATGTGCTTAGTTGTTTTCATGATTGTTGAGAGTTATGTGCTTAGTTGTTTTCATGATTGTTGAGAGGGCTGTTGATGTTTTCATGATTGTTGAGAGGGATGTTGATGTTTTCATGATTGTTGAGAGGAATGTTGATGTTTTCATGATTGTTGAGAGGGATGTTGATGTTTTCATGATTGTTGAGAGGGATGTTGATGTTTTCATGATTGTTGAGAGGGATGTTGATGTTTTCATGATTGTTGAGAGGGATGTTAATGTTTTCATGATTGTTGAGAGGGATGTTGATGTTTTCATGATTGTTGAGAGGGATGTTGATGTTTTCATGATTGTTGAGAGTGATGTTGATGTTTTCATGATTGTTGAGAGGGATGTTGATGTTGCTGCTTGTTGTTTCAGGCTGAAGCACAGAAAATTGAGGAAGACAAGAGAAGGGAGGAAATGGAAAGGCTCATTGAGGAACAGAAAGAAGTTGAAAATCAAAAACAAGAGAAGAAGTTGATCAAAGAGGTGGGCCTGAACTTCATGTTCTAATCACATTTTATCCATGAGGGATTGTTCTGATGTGGGTTGTGTTTAAAAGATCAGTCTGTTACTTTCTCCTATTTTCATGCTAAACTCATGAGTCGTCATTCCTAATACTCAGGGTTCATTGAACAAAGACATAAAACTCTTCGCATGACCTGGTTCTGAGCATCTATCACTGTTTTGTATCAGATGTTCCTTTAATTTGAAATTCCATGTGAAATGCTCATCAGTCTCTGCTTGTGTGCTGTTCTATCTTCTGCTTTGTTGTAGGGTCCAGTCTGTTGTATGTTAGATGTTCATGTATCTCTGCTCATGTACTGTTCTGTCATCTGCCTTGTTGTAGGACCTAGTTTGTTGTATGTTAGATGTTCATGTATCTCTGCTTATGTACTATTCTATCTTCTACCTGGTTGTAGGGTCCACTATGTTAGATGTTCATGTATCTCTGCTCATGTACTGTTCTATCTTCTACCTTGTTGTAGGAGCCAGTATGTTAGATGTTCATGTATCTCTGCTCATGTACTGTTCTATCTTCTACCTTGTTGTAGGGTCCACTATGTTAGATGTTCATTTATCTCTGCTCTTGTCCTGTATCATCTTCTCTTTGTAATGTCCAGTCTGTTGATCTGTATATAATGTTCATTAATCTATTTCCTTTTGCTGTACTATTTTCCTCCTTGTTATATGGTCTGCTCTGTTGTTCTGTATGAAATGTTCATCTGTCTATGTTCTGTTGTAGGTTCCAGTTTATTGTTCTATTTGAAATGTTCATCTTATCTGTGCCATACTATCTTCCCGTTATTTGTAGGTTTCCAGTCTGTTTGTTCTGTATGAAATGTTCATCTTATCTATGCAATACTGTCTTCCCCTTATTTGTAGGTTCCTTTTGTTCTATATAAAATGTTCATCTTGTCTGTGCCATACTATCTTCTCCTTATTTGTAGGGTTCCAGTCTGTTTGTTCTATATGAAATGTTCATCTTATCTGTGCAGTACTATCTTCTCCTTATTTGTAGGGTTCCAGTCTGTTTGTTCTATATGAAATGTTCATCTTATCTGTCCAGTACTATCTTCTCCTTATTTATAGGGTTCCATCTGTTCTATGTGAAATATTCGTCTTATCTGTGCCCGTACTATCTTCCCCTTGTTTGTAGGTTCCATTCTGTTTGTTCTATATGAAATGTTATCTCTGCAGTACTATCTTCCCCTTATTTGTAGGGTTCAGCCTGTTCTATTTGAAATGTTCATCTTATCTGTGCAGTACTGTCTTCCCTCTATTTGTAGGCTCCAGTCAGTTTCTTGCCTGTCTTTTGTGGAGCTAAAGAGCAGACATTTATTCTTCATGGTACAAATAAGTAAATGTTTTTGAGCATCTGAAGAACACAAGAGTCTCACTTAAGACAATAATCTCATTTCATTTACCAGCTTTCAGATCGGATGTCATCCCATAAACAATGTAAATAAAACTGATTTTGTTTTCTCTTTTAGCATACCATTTTCTCAAAAAACACCAACAGATCTATGTGCATAACATGCTGTGGTGCGCGCCTCACACTTCAGACAAAATATCCTCCATTTTCAGAGGTGCCTTTAACATGAGGGTTTCAGGCAGTCATTTTTGGTGGCAAGTCCTGACCTCAGCAGCTGCTCTCATGATAAGAAGCCATCGCTACATCAGCGACCCTGCTTCTGCTCTTGAAATGTGAACTTATGCATAATGTATATTCATTTATCCATTAGTATGTCCTGCGTAGATATTTATTATTAATATTGAATGCAAAAAGTGAAATTCCTGTGCAGGCCATCAGTAAGTCTGTAGCCAACACTGTCCCCGAGGAGCCTCCAGAGTCGAGCGCAGACCGAGTGTGTCACCTGCGGTTCCGAGTTCCAAAGAGCGAGACAATCACAAGAAGATTTTTCTCCTACAACACTCTGGGAGATCTGCTAAACTTTCTCACTGCCAAGGGCTTTCACACGGAGGACTACAAAGTGCTCACCACTTTTCCTCGCAGAGATGTGAGTACTATAGGACTGTTATCTACAGTGCATGTACCATGACAGAGAGCACACTCATATTTCATGTACCATGACAGAGAGCACACTCATAATTTGTGTACCATGAAAGAGAGCACACCGATAATTCATGTATCATGACAGATAGCACACCCATAATTCATGTATGATGACAAGAGAGCACACTCATAATTCATGTACCATGACAGGAGAGCACACCCTTAATTCATGTATCATGACAAGAGAGCACACTCATAATTCATGTACCATGACAGGAGAGCACACCCTTAATTCATGTATCATGACAAGAGAGCACACCCATAATTCATGTATCATGACAAGAGAACACACTCATAATTCATGTAACATGACAAGAGAACACACTCATAATTCATGTACAATGACAAGAGAACACACCCATAATTCGTGTAACATGACAAGAGAACACACCCATAATTCATGTACAATGACAAGAGAACACACCCATAATTCATGTACAATGACAAGAGAACACACCCATAATTCGTGTAACATGACAAGAGAACACACCCATAATTCATGTACAATGACAAGAGAACACACCCATAATTCATGTACAATGACAAGAGAACACACCCATAATTCGTGTAACATGACAAGAGAACACACCCATAATTTGTGTACAATGACAAGAGAACACACCCATAATTCATGTACAATGACAAGAGAACACACCCATAATTCATGTACAATGACAAGAGAACACACCCATAATTCATGTACAATGACAAGAGAACACACCCATAATTCATGTAACATGGTAAAAGAACACACCCATAATTCATGTGTCATGGTAAAAGAACACACCCATAATTCATGTACAATGACAAGAGAGCACACCCATAATTCGTGTAACATGACAAGAGAACACATCCATAATTCAACATGATAATTTGCTTGGTTGTTGACCTTGCATTAAGTCTGAACTTGAGTTCCTTGCTGGTGGTGGTGATGATGTTGTGATAAAACATGATGAAATGCAGGCATCAATTTTGATCAGGAGTGAGTTATGATGGATTGTTTTACTTCTCAAGATGGATGCCTCTCTGATCACCGCGAACAGCAAGTTCTTCTCCACCCCACAAGTCTTGCTGCATGAGAGTAGCCGCCTGTTTCCAGGTGTGTTTGAGGACAGATTTTGTCCTGGCCAGTTCTGGTTTGCTGGCCTGTATAATTGCAGGCTCCTCCTTTGTTCTCTCAGAAGATTTTGATTTCTCTCAGACATTCTGAAAAGACTGAGTATGGTGGACTGTGGCAATAGCTGACATTCTTTGTAGCTTTTAAACCAGTCCAGATCATGAGTTACATCTGGTAGGCCACGTTTATGTAGCTAATCCCCTTTACATCCATTTTAAAAATAAAATGAAGAAGATGTGCTGTCTGTCTGAAAGTTTGAGAGCAAAGAGAGCTGAACTAGAGTCAAGGCTTAGTTGTTGGGGCTGTCAGTCAAAACAGAAATTCTGCCCAGGCTTTTTGTTATATTCTTATAGACTGATACACTCCATCAATATAACAAACAGGGCGGGTCCATGCCATGGTCTCCATCGTGGTGGAATCTGGCAAGAAACTTCTCTCTTGATCCACCTCTAGGTCTACAGGCAAATCACCATAATCCCTTCTATCACTGAATCCACTCTAGGTCTACAGGCAAATCACCATAATCCCTTCTATCACTGAATCCACTCTAGGTCTACAGGCAAATCACCATAATCCCTTCTATCACTGAATCCACTCTAGATCTACAGGCAAATCACCATAATCCCTTCTATCACTGAATCCACTCTAGATCTACAGGCAAATCACCATAATCCTTCTATCACTGAATCCACTCTAGATCTACAGGCAAATCACCATAATCCCTTCTATCACTGAATCCACTCTAGATCTACAGGCAAATCACCATAATCCCTTCTATCACTGAATCCACTCTAGATCTACAGGCAAATCACCATAATCCCTTCTATCACTGAATCCACTAGATCTACAGGCAAGTCACCATAATCCCTTCTATCACTGAATCCACTCTAGGTCTACAGGCAAATCACCATAATCCCTTCTATCACTGAATCCACTCTAGATCTACAGGCAAATCACCATAATCCCTTCTATCACTGAATCCACTCTAGGTCTACAGGCAAGTCACCATAATCCACGTCCCTTCTGTCACTTTCTGTGTGTAATATCACAGCGTTGGCTGCAGGTAACACGTCGCACATCCCACAAGAATCAGAAAAGAACAAGACCTCTTTCATTTACTTTGACTGTTATTTGTTTTACCTTCTCTGTATCCATATTCTTATATCAGAGTTAAGAAAGAAATCATTTTTAAAAATAAACTCATAATTGAACCGCACAAATTTTTCCATATAAGGAGGGGTGTCTGGTAAGCAAGGTAAAAAGCTAGATAAACACCATTTTTTTTTTTGAAAAATCAATGTTATTTCTCAGCATAGTCTCCAAAAGGGCTACAACTTGGTCCAGCAGATTTCAAACTTTTTCATACCATTAGCAAAATAGTTTTTCCTCAGATGCTGCAAAATACAAGTTTATGGCAGTGATGATATCTGCATTTGATGAGAATTGCTTCCCACTGAGGCAAATTTTCAAGTTTGGGAACAGGAAGAAGTCACCTGGGGCCAAGTCTGGAGAATAGGGTAGATGAGGAATCATTTGGAAGCCTAATTTGTGTAGTTTTGCCATGGCGATGATTGATTTATGGGAAGGTGCATTGTCTTGGTGAAAAAGCACTTTTTGTATGCCAGTGTCAGCCATTTCTGTTTGAGCTGTTCTTTCAAATGCTCCAACAGCGTTGCATAATTGTTTTACCTTTTTCCAGTAGTTGGTCACAGTGATTGCCTGTAATCCCAGGAAAATAGTGCCCATCACTTTACCAGCCAGTGGAATGGTCTTTGCCTTCTTCGGCACACTTTCACCATTCATTTATCCATTGCTTAAACTGCTGCTTACATTCAGGTATGTAGTGGTGGATCTGTGATTTGTCCACAGTCATGAATTGATGCGAAAAGTCCTGCAGATTGCAGTTAAAAATCAACACACACTATGTTGGAGTGTCCTTTTGTGTGCATTTTGGGTCAGCAGTCAAGAAATGCAGCAGTCATCGTGCACAAAGCTTTTTTGTTCATGTGTAGTTTTTCATGCAGGATGTTATGAAATCATTCGGTTGAGATGCCTACAGTCTCTCTTGTCTCACTCACTTTCACCTGGCAGTCTTTCATGATACCTCTGATTTTTAAAAAATGATATCTGGTACGGTGGCTTCCAAAGAGCATCTAGAGCGTGCTTCATCTTCAGTCTTGTTCAGCCACATTTGTACTCATTTATTCAGAAATGAGCAGTTTTCAATGATAGAAGAGTGTTCCCATAAAACTCATCCAACTCCATTTTGATCTGTGAGGCCATCCACATCTTTAAATAGAAATGTTATATCACTATACGGAACTTGTTTGCGTTCATTTTTTTAAGCAGCTGCTGAACAGTGCATCATCACTGTTGGCTGAAATTTTGCAGGAACTAGTTTGAATAGTGATACTTGCCAGCGGTGATGTTGCTGATTTAGTTGTGGCACCACTTCAATTAAATTTACCTTACTTATCAAGTGACCTTCATATGTAATCAGAAATCATTTTTAAAAATAAACTCATAATTGAACTGCACACATTTTTCCATATAAGGAGGGGTGTCTGGTAAGCAAGGTAAAAAGCTAGATAAACACCATTTTTTTTTTTGAAAAATCAATGTTATTTCTCAGCATAGTCTCCAAAAGGGCTACAACTTGGTCCAGCAGATTTCAAACTTTTTCATACCATTAGCAAAATAGTTTTTCCTCAGATGCTGCAAAATACAAGTTTATGGCAGTGATGATATCTGCATTTGATGAGAATTGCTTCCCACTGAGGCAAATTTTCAAGTTTGGGAACAGGAAGAAGTCACCTGGGGCTAAGTCTGGAGAATAGGGTAGATGAGGAATCATTTGGAAGCCTAATTTGTGTAGTTTTGCCATGGCGATGATTGATTTATGGGAAGGTGCATTGTCTTGGTGAAAAAGCACTTTTTGTATGCCAGTGTCAGCCATTTCTGTTTGAGCTGTTCTTTCAAATGCTCCAACAGCGTTGCATAATTGTTTTACCTTTTTCCAGTAGTTGGTCACAGTGATTGCCTGTAATCCCAGGAAAATAGTGCCCATCACTTTACCAGCCAGTGGAATGGTCTTTGCCTTCTTCGGCACACTTTCACCATTCATTTATCCATTGCTTAAACTGGTGCTTACATTCAGGTATGTAGTGGTGGATCTGTGATTTGTCCACAGTCATGAATTGATGCGAAAAGTCCTGCAGATTGCAGTTAAAAATCAACACACACTATGTTGGAGTGTCCTTTTGTGTGCATTTTGGGTCAGCAGTCAAGAAATGCAGCAGTCATCGTGCACAAAGCTTTTTTGTTCATGTGTAGTTTTTCATGCAGGATGTTATGAAATCATTCGGTTGAGATGCCTACAGTCTCTCTTGTCTCACTCACTTTCACCTGGCAGTCTTTCATGATACCTCTGATTTTTAAAAAATGATATCTGGTACGGTGGCTTCCAAAGAGCATCTAGAGCGTGCTTCATCTTCAGTCTTGTTCAGCCACATTTGTACTCATTTATTCAGAAATGAGCAGTTTTCAATGATAGAAGAGTGTTCCCATAAAACTCATCCAACTCCATTTTGATCTGTGAGGCCATCCACATCTTTAAATAGAAATGTTATATCACTATACGGAACTTGTTTGCGTTCATTTTTTTAAGCAGCTGCTGAACAGTGCATCATCACTGTTGGCTGAAATTTTGCAGGAACTAGTTTGAATAGTGATACTTGCCAGCGGTGATGTTGCTGATTTAGTTGTGGCACCACTTCAATTAAATTTACCTTACTTATCAAGTGACCTTCATATGTAATCATAAATGATTTTTTTTAAATACAAAACTTTCATACGAGATAGTAGAGTGCTGATAAGCACTGCCGAAGAAGCTTTTAAAGTTTAGAAGATACGAGTGTATGCTAAAAACAAGAGTGCAAAGAGAGGGAAATATTAATTTTCCGTTTCAGATTTCGGCACTAGACGCATCATCGAGCTTGGAGTCTCTGAAACTTTACCCTCAAGAAACCTTAATACTTGAGGAGCGGTAGATTTTTGTTCTGCCTTGTTTGGTGCTGATTTTTGTGTGTGGCTGGCTATAAACTTGTACCTTAGTAACATGTTCATATGTGAAGTTGGTGTGTATACATGAAGAAGAAGACACTGCACCATCATTTAGTGGCATTTTTTTTCCTGTTGTGACTGGCATAAATTATGGTTTATCTGTAAAGCTTTGAAGTCTCCATCCCGTCTTTGTTTTGGAAACTTTGATAACAGTGATGTTTTACGGGATGTGATGAGTGCTGTATGAGTTTTCCCAAGAGGAGGAAAAAGCGTGAAAGTACATGCAGTTCAGTGAACAATGGTGAGACCTGTTGCTGCAGTTCAGTGAACAATGTTGAGACCTGTTGCTGCATTTCAGTGAACAATGTTGAGACCTGTTGCTGCATTTCAGTGAACAATGTTGAGACCTGTTGCTGCATTTCAGTGAACAATGTTGAGACCTGTTGCTGCAGTTCAGTGAACAATGTTGAGACCTGTTGCTGCAGCTCAGTGAACAATGTTGAGACCTGTTGCTACAGTTCAGTGAACAATGTTGAGACCTGTTGCTGCAGCTCAGTGAACAATGTTGAGACCTGTTGTTGCAGTTCAGTGAACAATGTTGAGACCTGTTGCTGCAGCTCAGTGAACAATGTTGAGACCTGTTGTTGCAGTTCAGTGAACAATGTTGAGACCTGTTGCTGGATTTCAGTGAACAATGTTGAGACCTGTTGCTGCAGCTCAGTGAACAATGTTGAGATCTGTTGCTGTCAGCTAAAAAAAAAATAATTTATGAAGAAATATAGAAACAAATCATTTAGTGTGTGTGCTAAGTAAAAAATAAATATGGCAGTCTGGGATGAATGCAGAAGATGAAACAGAAAATAAATGTTGCACATTGCATTAAAAGTTTGTGGTTAGTTTATCTTTGTCTGTGTATATCTGTATAAGAACTCCTTGCGCTGGTAGTGTCTGTTCCTCGTAAGCTTTGGCTGACTACTGCCATCAGAGTTGTTTCCTTTGTGCACACTGATTATTTAAATCTTTTTTTTTTTTATGCACAGCCATTCTTTTCGCATACATTTATTTCCTCAGTCATGTTTTACATATGCCTACTAGACATAATCTGTCATATGGGACTGGTTTTCATGAAAACATGTTTTCTTTTTTACTGCACTATTAGCCATGTGCATGGTACATGCAACAGTGCCTCATTTCTTAGGCAGATATTATCAGATTAGGTCACACCGGCCAATAAGAAAGAATGTGAGACCCGTCTGTCTAGGCTTGTACTTGAACCCACCAGCCTTTGCATTTGTTGGCAGATGGCACTAACCACTCAGCCAGATGAGAAACTACTCTTAGTCATAGCTTGTGTGGTCTTGACTCATGATTTGTACTTTACCAAAGAGAATACCGTTCCGTGAAATAATGATACCAGTTTACACAGTGAAAAGTCGGTATTCATATTGTGAAGGTTTTAGTGGTACCTAGATCTTAATTCGATTAGAAACCATGTTACAACAGTGTCAGTTTTCTTTGTGTCTAAGAATTTGCTGCCACAGAAAGGAGTATCACTAAGAGCTTCACATTTTTATTTGTGTGTGAATGTATGTGTGTGTGCATACCTGTGTGTATGTGTATGTTCATTTTTTTTTTTTTTGGAAGCAGCATTTTGTATCCAGTGTACAGTTGGAAGGAAGTAAATTGTACAAAATAAAATAACAGCGGCAATATCAGTCCATGCTACCTTATATTGTGTGCTTATTCCAACTTCATTTAAAAAAAAAAGAGGATTTGGCATGATACAGATAAATTTCTGGCAGGTGGGCATACATTCTTATTGTGCTTTGATGAGATATGTCTGATCCTGGCAGTGAAATATGAGACAGGTTTTATTTTCCTGGAGTGTGATTGATGAAACAATTTCTAACCAGAAAAAAAAAATGTATATAGCAAATGCTTTTCCCTAATGAATGAGGAATCTGTTATCTTATTTGTCACTGATAGAGTCATCAAGTGATAGAGTCATCAAGTGTGTGAGCATAAACTAATAATATTCAGTATTGACTTAAAGAAATATAGCACACAGTAACTTCCAAGTGTTTTTAAAGGCTCGTAGTGATGAATTTTAGTTTTTTGTCATGATAGAGCAATACTGAAGCCACGTTTTAACCTTTTCCTGTTAATAATTGGAAACATGTTATTTTTTAACTGAAGGTCAGTATTTTCAGAATTTAAAATTGACCAAGGAAATTTCAGGAACTAGTAGTTGTGACATTTAAAACATTTCATGCAAATCATGCAGCTTTTTTTTAAAACAGGTTTGTTTGTTTGTTTTTTTTTTTTAACCCAATCTTCAAAGAATTAATTAAGAGTAGGACTTGTGTTTCCCCTTATCTGTCAACATCCATCAGCTGTGTACTCTTTTGCATTGTGTATTGATATGTAATTAGAATGGGTGGAGTTATCAAACATCCCATAATGCTTGAGTTTTATGCTCAACAGTCATGAAAAGAGTTATTTCAGTTAAAAAATATACTGTGTTGTTTCTACTGCAAATAAACATGTACAAATCTGTTCTTGTTGTTTCTTTTCCATGTTTTGTTCAGTCTGTGTAGATGTTTATATTGTACTTCGAAACATGTTCTTGGCGTATAAATATTGATGGTGTGCCTTGAAGTGTGACTGTGCTTCAGAATGTGAATTTGATGTGTACATGTTGGCTTTATACTTAGACATGTGAATGTGATGTATAAATGTTGGCCTTGCACTTCAAAATATGAATTTGATGCATAAATGTTGGTGTTGTATTTGAATGTATAAAATGTGTGAACACGGATGAGCTTAGTTTTGATGTTATTTTTTGTGTTATAGAACTGATATCTATTCATATGCTGCTTGTTAACCTGAGTGATCATAAATCTACAGTGATCGTGCCTGTCTCCCTTTATTTTCTAGGAACTGCCACTTTGTGGGATGATTCAACAATTAAGACAGTGTCACACTCAAAACAGCTTCATGATTCCATGTTGATATACATTTTACAGGACCCAGGCAAGACATCTCAAGGAGTACAGATGAAAACAGTTAACCACAGTTGTCCACACAAATCCCACTGACAGGAGCTACTTTAGCCAGCCAGGTTCACCAGACTTACACAGCATCTCTAGAGACATGCTTGTCTCTCTCTTGAGCAACACATGACTCTATGAATGCAGCGCATGCAGGCCCAGACTGACTAGAAAACACCTTTCGCACCTCCACAAACCATGTTAAAAAGTTGTCCACGCAACCATCTGCATGCTCAGACTGAGCCATAAAGTTGAGAGGGATCACAATGTTAGCCTGAATGTATAAACATCAGAGCCATTTACATGACTTTTGCAGGACTGCACACCCAGACAAACATTATCTGATACACAGTGACCATCTTGTCTGTATGCAAAGAAATCAGTTAAAAAATAAGAAAAGCAGCCACAAGATTTAGCAAGAGCACAGAACAACAATAGATTAGTACTGAAGACAAAGGTTCTCATTTATCAGACTTCATTCTTAGCACCATTCTATAAATAAAAAAACATTTTCAAGATGTAGGTGTTTTGCAGTTAATGTGTTGTCTCCACATGCCAAAATGCTCCACCATTTCTATGATCACTGTTTACATATAATCCTAAAAGTAGGCCAACTTCTAGTCTTTTCTCAAAACCTAGCCTGGCCAGTACAAGCCTTGACTTGTACAAGAAAAGCCTCTGCCTGCTGCTCACTTTTGGAATACCCTTCCCTCTCACCTAGAACTCAGAAGTAATGTTCCTTCTTTCAGTTTCAGTCTTTTTTAGTATATGTTTGAATTCAATTGTATGCTTTCTCAAGACTTATACTTTCCTCATGGCTTTAGACATCTAAAAATCAGAGTATGTTTACAGAGTACCTGCAGTAATTCTGTTAATGTATAACATTAACCATGTCATATGTGTGGAAATGTGATAAAAATCACATATATTTAGTATTTTTCTGTACAGCTGAATGTTTGGATTAGAAGTTGAAAGTTGTATCCTTTTAACATCTACTCATACTTGTTAAGTATTTTGTACACTTGTATTAAACTGAATGGCCTTGTTTGGGCAAGAATGGAACAGGTGGTGAAGGACCTTTGCTTAAGCCCTGTGTACCTTTGGCACCTAAGGGTTCAGAAACTAAACTAAATATTTGCAAAGAGTAAAGACAGAGATGAAATGCAAAATGTTAGATGAACTCAAGTGCCAGGATAAAGTTCATTCATTTATTCATCTAGAAAGAGTCCAGATTCTGTTCTCAGTCACTGTCTTACAGTTTGTCTTTCTCTGATGTCCAAAGTGATAATTTTCGAGGGAAATCCTGCCTGTTTTTTCCCTTATTGTGCTGTACACAAACCTTGTTCTTTTCCACTATATGTAAAACTCAGGCTACATACACTACATTAAACCTGTATCTGTGCTTTGATTTCTATCAGATATCAAATTTCTGTAGTTTAATTCCCATCAGACATCAACTATATGTGGTCTGATCCCTGTTGGATATCAAATTTCTGTAGTTTAATTCCCATCAGACATCAACTGTCTGTGCTCTGATACCTGTCGGATATCAAATTTCTGTAGCTTGATTCCCATCAGACATCTAATATCAGTTGCTAACCTGGTCCATCTTATTTTCACACCACAGCCGCGACAATACATTTCTTGTTGGGCAAGAACAGCCAACGTTATACACTGGGTTTTCGAGGTCCAGCGCGTGGTGAGTCCTTATTGGTCGTTTGTGGGTGGACACACCAATCAGAGTGAGCCAGTTGTCGAAGTCACGTGAACACGCATCGTCTGCGTTGCTACATACCGGCAAGGAAGGTGGGAAGTTTGTAACTGTTTAGTTGCTTGTCGCTTGCTGGCGGCTGAATTACAGCCAGAATAGCGAGTGATTTCAACAGAATGAGAGCGGTAATAGTTCTTTTGCTGCTAGGCATAGCATCTTCGGATCCAGTTGTTTACTTCAAAGAGGAATTCAATGACGGTGGTAAGTATCATTCCTGTAATGCTTTCAACGACTTCCATTTTATATGTACATATATACATATGTATACTTCGATAGCTTCTTCGCTAACTTTTGATTGCTTTAACATAGCTAAATCAATTTACAGATGACAGAAATTTTATATTGAAAACTTTCTTTGAAAAGGCTGAGTTTTTTTCTTTTTAGTCCATAATTTTATTATAAACACATAATGGAGTGGGCGGGGACAAGATAACTGCCAAACGAGTATGTTTTAGTTGAGTTTTTGTGTTGATCCCAACCTTCGATGTTTTAAACTGCAGGACTAACTTAACGTAAAAATACATATTTCTTATTAATGTGCACTTGAAGTTTAGTTTCTTGGTACAGTGAATTCTATATATCACAAAGGGAGATTGCTCGAGAAAATGATGTTTGGGGTCGTCATTAACATTCTTTCAAACTGCCTTGTCTTCTAAGCCGAAATGGGCCATCATTGCAACATTCGGAATAAGAAGATAAAAATTTGCTGGAGTAATATATGTGAAGACTCCACACTCCCATTTCTTTATCCTGAATAAGAGGAAGACAAGCATGCTCTTCAAATATATGAAGTCTTTTTTTTTTTTAATAAGCTACATGGGGTATCATGTCTGAGCCAAGATTAGTATGGTGTAGAAAACAAACACATCTTCCCGTTAAATGCAGACTGCTGTGTTGATATAAGAAGTACAAGAAGAGATTACTTTCACGATGGTGAGGCTTTGCTTTGTGGATTCTCATTGGAAGTTTTAAGATCATTATAAAGCTCATTTCCAATATGATTCAAAGCCTTTGTTATCAGGGTCTTTACCATTTCTTTAACTGTGAAATACTCTACTGCAGTTGCAGAAAGCTACAATTTATGTCAAAATCTCATCCCTTTTGATTTATCTTTAAGAAATATCACAACGAAATAAAAAGCAGATGTTCTCAGGCCAAGTCAGCATTCTAGAAAATGACATATATCACATTTCGGGACTCGCATGTGAATCCCTCTTCATGAGGGATATATGTCATCATTTGCAAAAGATGCAAGATAACATATATAGGTGAGACGGGCCTCAGATTAGGGGACCGCATGCAAAAACATCTGTACGACATCGCCCAGCATGCTTCGAAACCAGTCCCAAATCATTTCAATGGCCCCAACCACAGAGGCAAATCTGATTTTCTGGTAACAGCCATTAAACAATGTCACGCAGATGACACAAGCCGCCTGGCACTTGAGAACCGCTGCATTCAAAATTATGGGACGCTGGAACCACATGGGTTAAACTCGCTGTTTAGTTACACGTAACATCATCTTCTTCAATCATTATAGTACCTCTCCACTAAATCCACCACTTCTTACTTTTCAAACTTCCTCACAGCATCACTCTGCAACCCCGCTTACTTTTCAAACTTCCTCACAGCATCACTCTGCAACCCCGCTATTTTCTCTGCAACCCCTCTTCCCCAATCATCTGTTTCAATTTCTCCTAGCTAGGTCGGTATTGCGTCACTCTCTCTCCCCTCCCCGGTTCCCCATCCACCACCCCCAGTTACAACCCACTGACCACATGTCACAGGTCTCTATTTAAACAGTCTCCACGTCCCACTAGATCCATTCCTGACACACATCGCCGGACAAGCCACACCTTGCAATTTACAGCTAAGTACTCTTTTAAAAAAAATTTTTTTTTTTTTTTTAGTATTCATGTGAATCTATACTTTATCTCCTCTCTCTATTTCTTCGTCCTGTATGTTTTTGTATGATTAAGGCTCACGCTGAAACGTCACAACTTTGTAATCGTTAAGTAATAAAGCTGCTCCTACTTTTTTCCTATTTTATACATTCTGGTATCACAGCTTTACTGCAGTGCTTCGTGTATAGTTGTATACTTATACACTAATTATTGGATAGTGATACGGTCAACTTCATGATTGGTTGCCTTTCTCTCTCCAACTGAACAACAAACGAACATAATTTCCAGTTGGGCACGCAGGCCTGTCTAACATTCTGCCCTTCATCATACAGCTTTTGCTCCATCACAGTCATTCAGCATTTGTTAAACCAGGTGCCTATTTCTACAGCTGAATGACCTCCGGCCAGATTTTTATGTTTTTGACTGAGTTTTCACCATAAGAAACAAGTACACCAACAAATTTGCTGCTCAGGCACCCAAGATTCCTTGAATAGTTTACTTAAGATTCAAAGAAATAGAATCATTTTAAAGAAAAATAAAACATCAGCAAAACACATAATACAGGAGTGGCTCAGCAGGTTTGGGTTCCAACCAGGCACAGGAGTGCCCCAGTCATTCCAGCAGTAAATTTAAAGAAGCAAGATGAGACATGTTCATCAGAATGTTAGGAGTATAGAGGCATCTTCCTGCTTCCAATACCAACCTAGACCTTAAGCAGGATTTTGTTAAATAGAGTGAAAACATCAGTAGACTGTAAACTAAAAGAAGAGCAAGCAGGTTTCAGGCAAGGAAGATTCTGTACTGACCACATTGCTACAATATGAATAATAGAACAGTCAGTGGTGGAATTCTTCTCTGTTAGTTACGTTCATTGATTATGAGACGGCATTTCATAATTTAGATTGGAGGATGCTATGGAAACTACTGGAATACTATAGAATCCCAGCCAAGATAGCAAAGCTTGTAAAGACCATATATGAAGGAACGACTTGTAGAATTGTGCATAGAGGAACTCTCACATAAATTTTTTAAGTGAAAACAGATTGCAGCAAGGATGTTTGCTATCACTATTTCTATTTCTTCTAGCAGTCAATTGGATCATGAAAACCACCACACAAGAGAAAAGAAACGGGATACAATGGACATTGTGGACCTAACTGGAAGACCTTGACTTCACGAATGATGTGACGCACAATAATTAGTGTATAAGTATACAGCTATACATGAAGCACTGCAGTAAAGCTGTGATATCAAAATGTATAAACTAGGGAAAAAGTAGGAACAGCTATATTACTTAACGACTACAAAGTTGTGACGTTTCGGCATGAGGCTTAATCATACAAACACATACAGGATGAAGAATTAGAGAGGAGATAAAGTATAGATTCATATGAATCATATGTTAAAAAAAAAATAAAATGAATAGAGCACTTAGCTTGAAAGAATATGTAGATTTTCCTACGGTCGTTCAGAAATGCCTTAAAAGAATATGAAACTTTTCAGTTTTTTGCACATATCATTCCTAGATATATGTCCAGATAATGAATTGAGGAAACTTTGACATCTTGACAAAAGTTTGGGTGGTTTTATTTATAGTTTTCTACATCATGTGACTTTTGTTCTCTTCTGCCAGATGCATGGACGGAAAGGTGGGTGGAGTCTAAACACCAGTCAGATCTAGGAAAATTTAAACTGACAGCAGGAAAATTTTATGGAGATGCTGAGAAGGACAAGGGTTAATGTCTTGTCACAAATCTTTCTTGTCAATTATTTTGTTACTAATTTTTCTTGTCAGTGTATGTTGTCACTCAGATCTTGTCTCAAATCTGTCATGCCAGTGTATGTTGTCACTCGGATCTTGTCTCAAATCTGTCATGTCAGTGTATGTTGTCACAAATCTTTCTCATGAATGCACAGATGTAATGAAAGGGGTGGATAGTCACTTATATAAACTTGTAGGACTGAACAAAAATAATTTTTCAAATTTATGGTGGAAATAACAGATAATGTATCACAAGAAATGTAGAAAAGATAAGAGATGGATTAGCTGTCACAATACAGAAATGATGCAGATCCTGTTATACAAGCCCAACATGACTGAAAAAAAAAAAAGAAGAAGAAAAAGGCAATGTATATTAAGAGCAAGAATGGACCTAATGGGATAACATAGATTAGGGATTTGTGCTCCATTTGGGACTGACAGTAAATATAAGTAATTAATATAATTTCATTGTTCATATTTATAAGAAGTACATATCTGGACACTTAACAAAACAGCTGAGAAACGCATAAATGCCTTTGAATGTAAATGCTACAGAAGAGTTTTTCAAATATCATGGACACAAAAAAAGAACAAATATGTCCATACTACAAGAACTTAATATTGAAGAAATCTGGATAGTAAAGAGGATTAAATAGAGAAAACTTAAATATTTTGGACACATTAAACATCATGATAATCTAGAGAAGACCATCTTGGAAGGCTACATAATGGGAAAAAGAGAGGAAGACCAAAACGAAGATGACTGCAAGACATCATTGATGATCTGCAAATGGATGCATCAGCAGGGCATCTTGCTCACAACCGAGAGGCCTACGGGAGTGCTGTTTGGAAGGCAAAGTTCCGCAAAGGACGTGCAAATGAATGAATGAACATATCTGCAGATCTGTCTCTTGGATAAACTGAAATATTGTTTGTAGTTCTTGTATAGAATTATAGAGCTTGACTTCTTGAAGCATTTTATTAGGCCAGTAGATGTTTTATGTAGTTTTGGGGGATGCTTGAGGTGCCTCGGTACATGCACAAAGGGGAGAATTGCCAGCCTTAAACTTGGCATTCATGTGATTTTGTGAACTTTTATGAGGCCTAGAATGGTATCATCTTCATTGTTTTTGTTTTGAACAAGTGGTAGGTTTCATGTGGTGGTATCTGTGGCCTTCTGTATTATAATTTACTTTAATTAATTTGACATTGAAAATAAAAGGTTTAAATTTGCATCACATTATTACAAAAATATCTCTCAGAACTTGCTTTTCTGGCCAGTTTTAGACAAATGAGTGATGTGTGCTGACTCCAAAATATGGCACCCAAGTAAATGTTGATGTGGGAGTGGCCAGCACATGTAGAACTATATCACTAGGCCTGATTACAAAGAATGCAGCCAGTGTAGAAACTAGAAGAGGAAAGTCCCTGCTTTGGCCAAGTAACGGCTCCATATTTAGCATGGCCCAGTATTTGAACACTGAATAAGAAATGGCCATCAGTTTTTGTTTTTGTCTATGAAATATGTTGATCTGGAATATTTAATATCTTGCACATATAAGAAAAATATGAATATTTTCAAAATATTGTCTAAAAAATTTGCTAGGGCTGCAAACATCGGAAGACGCAAGGTTCTATGGGCTGTCAGCCAGATTTGACAAGTTCAGCAATGCAGGGAAAACATTAGTGGTCCAGTTCACCGTCAAACATGAGCAGAACATTGACTGTGGAGGTGGCTATATCAAACTCTTCCCTAGTGATCTGGATCAGACAGACATGCACGGGGAGTCACCATACAACCTCATGTTTGGTATGTAGAGTTTTTGTTAGGTTCGCTGCATGATCTCACATAAATTTGTATGTAGGATTGTTACTATGAAAACATGGACACTTGAAGGAAGGTAGAAGAGAGATAAGAATTGTTGAAGCCCTGCTGGGACTCTACAAAAGCTGGCTGCAGACTGGGAAGTTGCTCCTATAAGGCACCACAAAGCAAGCAGGACATTGAATTGTTTGCCTTTCAGTATCCAAGGACACAAGTTCCAGAGCTTAGTTTGCCTTTCATTATCCAAGGACACAAGTTCCAGAGCTTAGTTTGCCTTTCATTATCCAAGGACACAAGTTCCATAGCTTAGTTTGCCTTTCATTATCCAAGGACACAAGTTCCAGAGCTTAGTTTGCCTTTCATTATCCAAGGACACAAGTTCCAGAGCTTAGTTTGCCTTTCATTATCCAAGGACACAAGTTCCAGAGCTTAGTTTGCCTTTCATTATCCAAGAACACAAGTTCCAGAGCTTAGTTTGCCTTTCATTATCCAAGAACACAAGTTCCAGAGCTTAGTTTGCCTTTCATTATCCAAGGACACAAGTTCCAGAGCTTAGTTTGCCTTTCATTATCCAAGGACACAAGTTCCATAGCTTAGTTTGCCTTTCATTATCCAAGGACACAAGTTCCATAGCTTAGTTTGCCTTTCATTATCCAAGGACACAAGTTCCAGAGCTTAGTTTGCCTTTCATTATCCAAGGACACAAGTTCCAGAGCTTAGTTTGCCTTTCATTATCCAAGGACACAAGTTCCATAGCTTAGTTTGCCTTTCATTATCCAAGGACACAAGTTCCATAGCTTAGTTTGCCTTTCATTATCCAAGGACACAAGTTCCAGAGCTTAGTTTGCCTTTCATTATCCAAGGACACAAGTTCCATAGCTTAGTTTGCCTTTCATTATCCAAGGACACAAGTTCCATAGCTTAGTTTGCCTTTCAGTATCCAAGGACACAAGTTCCAGAGCTTAATTTGTCTTTCAGTGTCCAAGAACACAAGTTCCAGAGCTTAATTTGTCTTTCAGTGTCCAAGAACACAAGTTCCAGAGCTTAGTTTGCCTTTCAGTGTCCAAGAACACAAGTTCCAGAGCTTAGTTTGCCTTTCATTATCCAAGAACACAAGTTCCAGAGCTTAGTTTGCCTTTCATTATCCAAGAACACAAGTTCCAGAGCTTAGTTTGCTTTTTTAAACAACAGTGGGATATATGTTATATATTATTGAAAAGACACCTCAACAACAACAAAGAGAAACTTTATATCAATGTCAGTTTAGTGCTGGTAGTGAGTGACAGCAGAGCACTTCCTGTGGGAACACTAGACAGTCTGCCACTGAGTAAAAAGTTTTTATCTAGAACTATCAGAGCTATAACAGACAATATCTAGTCTTATGTCTGCATGAGATTTGACAGCTGGAATAGAAAATATCTAGTCTTATGTGTGCATGAACTAACTAGTATAATGTAGAAAGCTGACAAGAATTAGAAAAATATTTTGGCCAAACACCATAAGAAATAACATCTTATTAGCAGAAATGCAGATGAAACCACTGACAACAAATATTGAGGAAAGACGCTGGCGATGGTTGGGGCATGTGCTCCGAATGACTGACAACTCACTACCAAAAATATCACTAAGATGGACACCACAGGGGAAACAGAAGTAAGGGTAGACCAAAAGAGACATGGAGAAGAACAACAGAAAGGATGTTTAGCAATAGAGGGCTCACCTGGGCAAGAGCAGAAAAAAAGGCAAAGGACAGGCATTTGTGGAAAACCCTTGCGGAAGCCCCATGTGCCCTGGGCACTTAAGGTTCAGAGAGAGAGAGAGAGAGAGAGAGAAAGCTGACAATTAACAAACAAGTGCTATATACTGAAGACTTGGGAGTAATTGATGCAACAAAAAAAAAAAAGAAGGTAAAGAAGTGGATTTATTTTTTGTTGTTAGAACTAAAATAAAAAAAGAGACTGAGCACTTAAAAAGTAAAGTAAAGATAGTCCCATAGCATTTCAAATGCCGTAGGGGGTGAAGCGTTAGAGACCTCATTATGCTGGGTCATCAGCGTATGAGGTAGGGTGACCAGTTCCTTTCCTCGCTGCCTTTACTTCCCAGATTTTCTCTGGTACCCATTTTACGAGGCTGGGTCGACCTCAGGGCCGTATTGGTCGGAAAAAAAATCCCGCTCAGCTGGGGATTCGAACCCTCGACCATTTGGCTGCTAGACGAGTGCTCTAACCACTACGCTAGCCGGCCACTGAGCACTTGGATAACATAAAAGTAATTTGAATGTATTTAATGATGTAATAATAACCTGTTAATTGAAAAGATGAATGGAAAACAGCTTAACCAGGTATTTATAAGAGACAGAACAGGCTGCCAACATTTGCTAGGAGTAGGGTATAGAACAGTGTATCTGAATGTGTGCAAACACAACAAAATATTGGGTGCTTTTATTCAGCAGTTTAAATGTATGATAATTTCATGATTTGATTGTGGCGTAAATTTCATCATTTGATTGTGGTGTAAATTTCATCATTTGATTGTGGTGTAAATTTCATAATTTGATTGTGGTGTAAATTTCATCATTTGATTGTGGTGTAAATTTCATCATTTGATTGTGGTGTAAATTTCATCATTTGATTGTGGTGTAAATTTCATCATTTGATTGTGGTGTGCTGACTTTTCAGGACCAGACATTTGTGGTCCAGGTACAAAGAAAGTCCATGTCATCTTTAACTACAAGGGCAAGAATTTGTTAGTGAAGAAGGAGATTCGATGTAAGGTATCACCAACAATATCTTATGTGTAGCAAGCAAGTGGGCAGTACTGTTATTACTAGCTACTTTCTCACGTGAAGACGGTCAACTTTAGTCATCAGCTTGTAAAAAATAGGTAACTGATGCCTAAGGTTAGGGAACTGTCTGCCTGCAAGTTGCACTCAAGACTGTCAGTGCTTGAAATGATGTTCATGGAAAAAATGGTCCAGAACGTAGAAGATTGTTTATGAGCCACTGCTGTTTTGACAAATGAAAAAATGTAAACTTACTGCCTTGACCTTTTAGACCTGTACCTACAGGAGAAACTGTGATGGTGTTGAAAAATCAGTTAGGCATCAGCATTTATGAGACAGATTGGCATCTGAACATGGAAGAAGAAAAAGAAATAACATGAGATAGATTGTATGAGAAGTGCTGCATCATCAAATAGAGTTAAGAAATCTGGTATTCCTTTGTAAAACTGACAGATTCTGTAAACTAAGGCAGTGTTTTGACACAGAAATAATTTACGCAAAACTTTAGGACACTGTAAATGTGTGCTAGTATTTGTACATTGTGTAAATGAAGTCTGGGTTGTAGGAATTGTTGACTAGTGTTTAAATTGGTTCCTGTCAATCTCTTGGATATTGTGTCACATGTTTATGTTTAAATATATTGTTATACTTCAAGTTTGGGTTTCATTGTATTGTTATACCTCAAGTTTGTTTCAGTATGTTCTACCTTAGTTTCACTATGTTGTTCTGCTGCACGTTTGTTTCAGTATGTTGTTCCACCTCAAGTTTATGTCTCGGTATATTGTTCTACCTCAAGATTATATCTCAGTATGTTGTTCTACGCCAAGTTTATGTCTCGGTATGTTGTTCTACCTCAGATTTATGTCTCGGTATGTTCTGCCTCAAGATTATGTCACAGTATGTTGTTCTACCTCAAGATTATGTCTCGGCATGTTGTTCTACCTCAGATTTATGTCTCGGTATGTTCTGCCTCAAGATTATGTCTCAGTATGTTGTTCTACCTCAAGATTATGTCTCGGCATGTTGTTCTGCCTCAAGTTTATGTCTCGGTATGTTGTTCTACCTCAAGATTATGTTCTACCTCAAGTTTATGTCTCAGTATGTTGTTCTGCCTCAAGTTTGTCTCAGTATGTTGTTCTGCCTCAAATTTATGTCTCAGCATGTTGTTCTGCCTCAAGTTTATGTCTCGGCATGTTGTTCTGCCTCAAGTTTATGTTTCGGGTGTTGTTCTGCCTCAAGTTTATGTCTCGCCGTGTTGTTCTGCCTCAAGTTTATGTCTCGGCATGTTGTTCTGCCTCAAGTTTATGTCTCGGTATGTTGTTCTGCCTCAAGTTTATGTCTCGGTATGTTGAACTCAAGTTTATGTTTCAGTATGTTGTTATACCTGAAGTTTGTTTCAGTGTGTTATACATGATTAAACTAATAATTTTTTGTCGTCTAGTTCTCGTAGTTTGTAGTTGTTGATTTGATCTTAAAATGTCATATATATATATATATATATATATGTGAATGTTTTCAGGATGATGTGTACTCCCATCTGTACACATTAATTTTGAAACCAGACAACACATACGAGGTGAAGATTGACAATGAGAGGGTCGAGTATGGAGATCTTTATGAAGACTGGGATTTCTTGCCTCCAAAAAAGATTCCTGTGAGTAGAAAGCAAGGTTTTAAGCAGAGAATTTGCAACCTCATGACTTGGTTTCATTTGTTTATCTTCTTCTTCGTTCACTTCTGCCACCAAGATCGCCCTGTGATCCTACTGAATTTACTCCTGTGGTCCTTGTTAAGTCCCGTGGTCCCCCGTGCGGTCCCCGAAAGGACCACACGAGATCCCCGAGAGGACCACAAGTGGTTCATAGTATCTCAGGGCTTGAGCCTGTATTCTTGGTGGGTCTCAGAAGAGGGATTGCGTGACACTGTGGTTTTCATTGCACCAGTTTAGTCTAGAGTTGGACTTTCTCACTGGAAGACCTCGACATGTTTTGGATATCAGTATATCCCCGCTGGGTGAGAGGTGTTAGCCCACCCAGACCAGAGTTGGACTTTCTCACCAGAAAACCTCGACGTGTTTTGAGATACCTGTGTATCACCGCCAGGTGAAAGGTGGTTGCCCATCCAGTCCAGTGTTGGACTTTCTCACTGGAAAACCTCAGCGTGATTAGGATATGCATACATCCCCGGTGGGTGAGAGGTGGTTGCCTGTCTAGACTGCCCTGGTCCAGTGTCTCCAACTTCAGCATTTTGCGGTCGTGGCCGCTACCTTTCCTAGTTGTGACCAGGATGGAGCTTTTGTCCAGGAGGACGAATCCTCGCCACTAGTGACTTCCACCCCTGGGTTGAGCCGGTTTAGGCATATTATCCCAGTATGGGCGTGTTTGGGACGTGACCGACCTCTAGAGCAGAGGTACCGCGACATGCGTAGCCTTCAAGTTTCACCCCTTGTATGAGCCAGTTTAGGCATATTTCACCATTATGGGTGTATATCGGGCGTGACTGACATCTAGAGCGGAAGTGGTGTGACATGACTGGCCATCAAGTTTCGTCCCTGGTGTGTGCAAGTTTAGGCATATTTCACCAGTGTAGGTGTATTTCGGACATGGCCGGCCTCTAGAGTAGAGGCGCCGTGGTATGTGTAGCTCTCGCAGTAATACTACTGGACATACAGATTAATTTTTCACTTTATCCTTTCCTTCACCTTTTCACATCGGCGCCACACACCAACCTTTATTTCTTTTCTGCATTTTCTTCCTTGACCGGGAGGAGCTTCACTCCACACGCGGCATTCGAAGAGTCTCGCCAGCAGTGTCTTAACCTCTGGGTTAAGCCGGTGCATGCAAGTCACCCAATATGACTGCACTCAGGACGTGGCCGACCTCCAGACCAGAGGTGCCGTGATTGACTGTTTGCTTCGCTTTATCCTTTCTACCATATTTGCACCTTTCTTCATTGGCCGGGAGGAGCACCGCTCCACGCACGGCAACTAAAGAATCTCGCCAGCAGTGGTTATTTGTTTATAAATTTAATCATTGTTTTTCTTTAGCAAGATATATGCCAGTTTTCAGACTTGACATCATTAAATGACAAAAAATTCATAACCTTTGTATATAATTGGTTTTAACATTTGCATTTAACTTGGCTTTGACAATGTTTTCATGAACAAAGTTCAGTACTTGTTTAAGTACTGGAGTCTTGCTAACGTTCCAAGTTTTGTGAACAAAGTTCAGTACTTGTTTAACTCTTCCTATGCCCCAGAAAAAAAACGCGGACGTTCCCGTCCATGTCACACAAAAAACGCGGGTCTTGATATGTATAGGATATATAGTTGTAAAAGTAAATGTACAAAGTATTTCCACTTTAAAAGTATACACATTATGCATGAAAATAGTAGTAAATGTAAGATTTCATAAAGGAAGACTTTTTGAAGATAAAAGAAGTAGTGTGATGATTTTAGATGATAGTTGTGTAGTGCTTAGCATCGGCGATGCCTAGATGTACACTGTTTACCATCGGCGATTTCCAGATCTACTTAAATTTTTGTCCGATCTTGTCGTGTAGTGGCATTCTCACTAAAATAATGTCTGAAATAACCATCTAACTACTTCTCCAGTCCATTTAATACGTCTAGATGTACTTGGGGTACTTTCAGGAACAGTGGCTGGTCATAGGACATGTACTCATGCCTCCGAAATCACAATAAATACTGAAATTTCTCTGTTAAGACATCGATTTTGCTCAGTTGTTAGCCACGCTTTGATTTGAATTATGAAAGGTCACCAGACGTGCAGATAAATCATGTACAGTAAAAAGTTTTACGTTGCAACAAAACAAAACTGCTATAACTAATAATATTTTATCATCTAAAATCATCACATTCCTTTTTTCCTCAAAAAGTCTCTTCATTTATGAAATCTTCTTACATTTACAACTACCTTCATGCATAGTATGTATACTTTTAAAGTGGAAATACTTTGTACATTCACTTTATAACTATACCCCCTATACATATCAAGACCCGCGCTTTTTGTGTGGCACTGACGGGAATGTCCGCATTTTTTTAGGTGGCCCGGATAGAGTTGAGTACTGGAGTCTTGCTAATGTTTCAAATTTTGTGAACAATGCTTGTTGCTCCTGAATCAAGTGATGTCAGGCTCTCATGACTTTACTCACTTTATGGGATGGTGTTTTCTTAATGAACTGCAGTGCCAAGTTTCTGATGTATGTTTCATTCATCAGGCTGTTGTAACAAGCTGGGTCTATTCTGTGTTAGCAGCCAGTGGCCCTGTTCATTATTAGCACCCACTGGCCCTTTTCATTATTAGCACCCGCTGGTCCTATTCTTTCTTTGTTAGCACCCACAGGTCCTATTCTTTCTTTGTTAGCACCCACAGGTCCTATTCTTTCTTTGTTAGCACCCACAGGTCCTATTCTTTCTTTGTTAGCACCCACAGGTCCTATTCTTTCTTTGTTAGCACCCACAGGTCCTATTCTTTCTTTGTTAGCACCCACTGGTCCTGCTCTTGTGCTATCCAGTATTTGACTTTGTGAATAAATTGTACACTTGTCATGTGTTTACCAGGATCCAGATGCTAAGAAGCCAGATGACTGGGATGATGTAGAGAAGATTGATGACCCAACTGACACCAAGCCAGAAGACTGGGACAAGCCAGAGCACATCCCTGACCCAGAAGCCAAGAAACCAGATGATTGGGATGATGAGATGGATGGGGAGTGGGAGCCCCCAATGATTAACAACCCAGAGTACAAAGTGAGCCAGTTTATTTCATGACTTGTTATGTAGAGTGCTAGGGGTCAGTTATGTAGAGTGCTAGGGGTCAGTTATGTAGAGTGCTAGGGGTCAGTTATGTAGAGTGCTAGGGGTCAGTTATGTAGAGTGCTAGGGGTCAGCTATGTAGAGTGCTAGGGGTCAGTTATGTAGAGTGCTAGGGGTCAGTTATGTAGAGTGCTAGGGGTCAGTTATGTAGAGTGCTAGGGGTCAGCTATGTAGAGTGCTAGGGGTCAGCTATGTAGAGTGCTAGGGGTCAGTGCTAGGGGTCAGCTATGTAGAGTGCTAGGGGTCAGCTATGTAGAGTGCTAGGGGGCAGTCAGTAAATGTGGTTATCTGGATATGTTGAGTACGCTGCTTCTGACAAGAGGGAAAAAACCCAGAAATTAGCCTGCAGGATGAGGCACACTAGGATACAATATAAAGTTATCAGTGCATACAAGTAGGACAGATGTCCATATTATAAAGTCAGTGCTATAAATGTGGGTCTGTGTTGAGTAATATTCATATCACATCTATGTGTATGTGTGTGTGTGTGTGTGCTTGTTTGCTAAGGAATTTGATCTGTTAAATCATGACAGTTTCTCCAGTTTTGATGTTTTGTCATGATCATCTTATTAACAGCTAGATGCTAGTGACTACACTTCTCCAGTTTTCTGTTGTCTGTCTTTTCATCCTACCACCTCATTGGTTTATTTGGGTATGTCTTGCTTGGTCTCCTATTTTATTTTTGCTTCTGCTTTGAGTTTACATTGTTTATCAGTTCCCTGACAGTTGTCATCTACAGATTTTAACATTATGTTGTTGTCATCTACAGATTTTAACATTATGTTGTCATATACAGATTTTAACATTATGTTGTTGTCATCTACAGATTTTAACATTATGTGATTGTCATCTTATAATTTTAACATTAATAGAATTGTCCAGCTGTACATTGTATTAACAGGGTGAATGGAAAGCCAAGCTTATTGATAATCCAAACTTCAAGGGCAAATGGATGCAGCCAGAGATTGACAACCCAGAATATACAGAAGACAAAGAGCTATATCTTTACCATGACTTCGGTGCTGTTGGGCTTGATTTGTGGCAGGTGGGGCTCCGTTTGTTGTGGGTTTTTTTTTTTTATATATAATTTGTTAATATTGTACATTTGCTGTCATACAGACTCATGTTTGTTGACTGCATGCATTGTTTTCTGTCTTCATTCAATCAGTAATTTGTATGCCCCTTGCATAACTTTGCCTCCCTAACAGCTCTCCTGTAGTTCTGTTGGTTGTAAAGCAAGATGCCCTGCTGCATCCATTTGCAGATAATCGTCTTGCAGCCATCTTCAGCTTGGACTTCCTCTTTCTTTTACCCATTATGTACCTTTCAGAGACGGTCTTCTCTAGATTATCATGATGTTTAATGCGTCCAAAATATTTAAGTTTTCTCTGTTTAATCCTCTTTACTAGCCAGCCTTCTTCAACAATAAGTTCTTGTAGTATGGATATATTTGTTCTTTTTTTGTGTCCATGATATTTGAAGAACTCTTCTGTAGCATTTACATTCAAAGGCATTTATGTGTTTCTCAGCTGTTTTGTTAAGTGTCCACGTCTCACAGGCATATGTTGAGATGGGAAAGATGCATGCCCTTAAAAATCTTATTTTTGTAGTTCTGTTTGTTCCTCTCCACAGACTCCTTAGTTGATTTATTTTTTTGAAGAATAATAGATGTCCTGCTTTTAATTTCCCTCATTGTATCTCCAGTATTAGTAGTGATCCAAGATATTCAAAACTCTCCACTTCTTCCAATTTTTCCTCACTGATATATATTTCAATGGCCTTATTTTTGTTTTGTTGGTTGTCATCAATTTAGTTTTTTTGCATTAAGATAGAGGTTTTGCTTTTCACTATTCTTACGGACTGACATCCCTTTTTGTGTTGTGGACAGTAATACTGTGTCATCAGCATATCTAATCTCTGGTATTTCATAACCTCTGTCCTCATTAGGTTAGTTATCTTCTTGTAGCTGTAAATTTATGAACTTGATAGCCCATGTGAAAATCATGAAACATGGTGTACGGGTGGGGGGGGGGGGGGGGTTCCCCTCAAATGACCAATGTCATCTCAATAGGGTAAATTTTTAACGTGGAATGGGACGGTTGTCAGATTTAGAAGGATCACAAAGGCATAGTCTGATTTGCAGTATGACATACATTTTTTTAAATAAGAAAAGTTGTATATTGTTTTTCTAATTAAATTTTTATTAATATATTAGTATATAACAGAAAAAATGAGCTAAGAATTGAGGAGAGTTGAAAAGTAAAAATGGAAAATTATGATGAAAAACATTCTCTCTTACCCCACTCAAGTTTCATGTGTAGTGGGTCCAGTGATATCCAAATTGAATTTTACACAAACACCATTTCTTCACATAAAACATACATTATTTATTTATTTACAGTCTACAAAACACTAATATGGCAACACCACGGCTGGTGGCCCATAAGCTTAGAAAAACATTTTAAAAATTAATTTCTGTATCACAACATGCCTCTCAGTTCACACGCGGGACCTCGTGTTATTTTTGTATCAAGCCGGAAGCGGTTTCTACAACAGGTTTTGACCAGATTTTAAGCATTGTATGAATAAATTCACTTTTAGAGCCCAACTCATTACCAGCGTAAGACACGTACACGAAGGAAAAAGTGTCCGCCGGATCGTCACACAGTGTGACGCGAAGTATAGAAAGAGTTAAATGGAACAGAGTGGGTCATTGTGACTTTAAATCCATGAGTAAGATCAAGAAAGAAGACATCTTGTCATCCTGCAGAGTAGCACAGCTGCTCCTTCCTGGAGCAGTCAGGTCATTTGCTGACCTTGACATCCTTTGTTGATCAGTCTCATTTTATTTTTTCTGTGGGTCACTGTTCTGTTTCTTGAACTGTGAGCAGGGCATTACTTGCAGTGAAGATGTTGAAACACAAGCATGGTGTTGGATAGGGAGTGGGTTACAGTGACTTCTTCTTCTTCTTCTTCTTCGTTCGCACTGTCTGTCTATATCTGCAGTCCTGTCTCTTGGATAAATTTCACTGTTTTTTGTAACTCATGTATGGAACCGTAGAGCTTATCTTCTTTAGTGGTTTCACTGGGCCAGTAATTATTTCTCAGTGTCTCGTAGTTGATGCAGTTCTGGAGGATATGTTCCACGGTTTGGGGCACCTGGGCACATGTACATAGATTAGTAGTACCAACCTTAAACTTTGTATACATATGACTTCGGAGTCGGCTGTGTCCTGTTCGGAGACGGAAGATGGTGACTTGTTCCTTTCTGTTTAGCATGTGATAGTCATCATGTGGTGGTGTTTGTGGCTTCCTATAGGTTTTTATCATGCTTTTCTTCTGATTATAGGTGACTGGTATGTCTGGTTGCTCCATTTCAGTGCCCTCTTTGGCCAGATGGTCAGCTTTCTCATTGCCTGGTATCCCACAGTGGGAGGGAATCCATTGCAAAGTGACTCCATGTTGTAAGCCAATTTTTGACAAGGCATCCTTAAGGTCTGGTAATTTGTTGCACTGAAGAGCCTCCAGTACTGATCTTGCATCTGTGAGAATTACTACAGGACATGTATCAATTCTGGAGTCTGATAGTTTTTCAACTGCAGCAATAATTGCCCTAACTTCTGCATCAAAGTTGTTGCAGTATTTACCAGTGGGTATGGAAATCTTGTCAATGGTGTTGTTTGGATATTCAATATATGCTCCTGCCCCACCATTCTTTATGGCATTATGTGCAGATCCATCTGTATACACACGTATCCAGGTGTCACATGGATATTTGTCATCTAGAACACTAAGTGTGGCTGTTGATCTTACAAGACTGCTCTGCATCTCACCATTCTGCACACCTTTCACTTCAGTCTGAATAGTTATTTGTGTATAATCTGCTTCTTTCCATGGTGTATGCTCTGATACAGATGATAATGGAGTGACTACAGTTGGAAGGTCAGGTATCAGCTTACGCATACGCTTGGCCTGATGAATGAAGCTGCTTCTTTTAAGCCGTCCTAATGCCAAGTTATTGAATCTCTCCTTCAGGGGATGGCTTACAGAGCTAAGGAATTTTTCTCCCATGGTCATGACCTTTGTGTCTCTACGTTCCTTTAGCGGCTGAACACCAACTATTTTCTGCATTTCTACTATTGGTGTGGACCTCATGGCACCTGTGATAATCCGTAGTGACTGATTTTGAACCGTGTCTAGATTATGCAGCGTAGTGTTTGATGCTGTGCACCAAGATGTTGAGCCATATTCTAAATGTGGTAGAATACTTTGCTGATATACATTCTTGAGGATTCTTTCACTAGCTCCCCATGTAGTCCCACTCAATTTTCTTAATATGGCTAGTTTTCTTCTGGCTTTTGCTTCTGCACTGTTGATGTGTTGCTTCCAAGTCAGTTTTGAGTCAAGAGTCACTCCTAAGTAAGTGGGTTGGTTGTCCATCCTTAAGGGTATTTCATTTACAAAGATCTTACCTGCTTTCTGTTTAGATGAGAGGGTGAACAGAGTGGTGCTTGATTTCTCTGTGTTGATACTTACACACCATTTGTTTGTCCATGATGTCAAGATGTCTGCTGCTCTTTGGAGTCTCTGTGTAGCAACTGTCGCATATTCATCTGTACACCACATGACCAGATCATCTGCATACAGTGCTGCTTTGATTCCATAGGGAAGTTCCTTGACCAGGTCATTAATGAATACAAGGAATAGTGTAGGTGAAAGGACTCCTCCTTGTGGTACACCGTGTCGCAGAAGTACTTTCTGGCTTTTGTGTCCATCCATTACTACTCTAGGTTACAGTGACTAATTTTGTAGACCTTGAATGAAGCCACAAAGCAGAGAAGGGTGCAGCGTTTCCTTCGTAGACTTACTGCCGGGTGAACTTAGCAGTCCTTTCTCTGCAGGCCAACCTGAACTCTCTACTGGAGCAGTAATGGTGATGTGGGACAGGGTCTTGGTCAGCAGTGTTAACCATAATGCTAGCCATGGATTGCTGAAAGATTTCATGCTGGATCATGACCTCCCCATGCTGTGGGTTAACACATAAGACAAGACTTAGAAGTTGTATGGTGTGAGTTAACACATAAGACAAGACTTAGAAGTTGTATGCTGTGAGTTAACACATAAGACAAGACTTAGAAGTTGTATGCTGTGAGTTAACACATAAGACAAGACTTAGAAGTTGTATGCTGTGAGTTAACACATAAGACAAGACTTAGAAGTTGTATGCTGTGAGTTAACACATAAGACAAGACTTAAAAGTTGTATGCTGTGAGTTAACACATAAGACAAGACTTAGAAGTTGTATGCTGTGAGTTAACACATAAGACAAGACTTAGAAAGTGTATGCTGTGAGTTAACACATAAGACAAGACTTAGAAGTTGTATGCTGTGAGTTAACACATAAGACAAGACTTAGAAGTTGTATGCTGTGAGTTAACACATAAGACAAGACTTAAAAGTTGTATGCTGTGAGTTAACACATAAGACAAGACTTAGAAAGTGTATGCTGTGAGTTAACGTTTATGCTGTTGTTATTTCAGGTCAAATCTGGAACTATTTTTGACAACATCCTCATCACTGATGATGTCAGCTATGCAGAGAAACATGGCAGGGAGAACTGGGGGAAGACAAAAGATGCTGAGAGGAAAATGAAGGAGGACCAGGATGAGGAAGAAAGGAAGATCAGAGAAGAAGAGGAGAAAAAAGAGGAAGAGGAGTCTGCACAGGATGATGATGATGATGAAGAAGATGAACCCAAGGATGAAGATGCAAGTGAGAGCATTGCACCAAGGGAAGAGCTATAGGTTGTGTTATATGAAAAGTTGTGAGAAAATGTTGGCTGTATGAGGCATGTGATGTAATGATTGATTAATGAAATGAGTGAATGATAAAAGCACTAAATGTTCAACAGAAAGTCCATGCCAGAATGTTTGTGGATGAAAGCACTGAATAATCAACATAAAGTGCATGCCAAAATGTCTGTAGATAAAAGCACCAAATGATGAACAGAAAGTCCATGTCAGAATGTTCGTGGATGAAAGCTTCAAATGATCAACATAAAGTGCATGTCAGAATGTTTGTGGATGAAAGCACTAAATAATCAACATAAAGTGTGTGCCAAAATGTCTGTAGATAAAAGCACCAAATGATCAACATAAAGTGCATGTCAGAATGTTTGTGGATGAAAGCACTAAATAATCAACATAAAGTGCATGCCAAAATGTCTGTAGATAAAAGCACCAAATGATCAACATAAAGTGCATGCCAGAATGTTTGTGGATGAAAGCACTAAATAATCAACATAAAGTGCATGCCAAAATGTCTGTAGATAAAAGCACCAAATGATCAACATAAAGTGCATGTCAGAATGTTTGTGGATGAAAGCACTAAATAATCAACATAAAGTGCATGCCAAAATGTCTGTAGATAAAAGCACTAAATGATCAACATAAAGTGCATGTCAGAATGTTTGTGGATGAAAGCTTCAAATGATCAACATAAAGTGCATGTCAGAATGTTCAAATGATCAACATAAAGTGCATGTCAGAATGTTCAAATGATCAACATAAAGTGCATGTCAGAATGTTTGTGGATGAAAGCACTAAATAATCAACATAAAGTGCGTGCCATAATGTCTGTAGATAAAAGCACCAAATGATCAACAGAAAGTTTAGTATTACTACAGACAAAGTAGTCTGTCAGATTATGTATTCCTTTTTGGGAATTTATTTAAGTTTGATATTCTGGTGTTTCTCAACCCCCAGTATGTATGTAAATATTCTTATGTTTGATACAGAGAGGTGATGTATGTAAATATTCTTATGTTTGATATGGAGAGGTGGATATATATTTGTAAATACTGTTTTTATGCTGAGTGTATTGTCAAAATATTTATCATAACATGCTAATGAGGCAGAACTATTGTGATTTTTGTACGAGGATGTTACATCCTGTACCGCTATCGGATCTTGCGTTATCAAGTGCATTTATTTGGTATTTAAAATTTATTTGAAATATTTCATGAGATTATAGTTGTGTAAAAGCATGAGGTATTGTGTATAGTTTGTACTTAGCAGTTGTGTGTGGCAAGTATTGTAGATATAAATTATCAAACTTTATTTTTAAGATATTAAAGAGACTTAGTTTGTTACATCGATTGTATGTGTTCTTGTATCCTGTCTGTTGATGTGTATCCGTGAACTTTTGACTTCTTGATATTTTTGTTTAGTGATGTTAACTGATGTACTTATACCCACCATCATACTTGTAACTGACCAAATATATAGAACAAAAATATACAAACAGAACAAAAAAAAAGGTGGGGAAGAAACTAAGATACAGAATCGGACTGAAGTGTTGCTGTTCTAGAGTGGAAAATGAACAGGATAAAACAGTACATTATGACAACCATTTGCAAAAGGACACAAACAAAATGTACCCTCAAACACTTTTTATTGATATATTTAAATGATGTACATGACAATATCAACTCATAAAAATGAAGACTGTAGGTGACCAACATTCTAATGATGCTTGTGTGAGTGGTCATCATAGTCCACACAAATGTTGAGATGAGAGGAAATGTGGGAGCTGTGCTATGCATAACATAACTGTTTCAAAGAAAAAATCATGAAATAGATGGTCATCTTCTCCATAAAAACTGAACCATGTGATAGAGAATAAATCTACTGTCTCTTTAACTTGCGCACGGCTTTCTTTATTATCCTGTTTGGGTCTGTAGTTCTGAAAGTAAGAAATAAAAGCATTTTTAAATGTGTAACCTACAAACTTAATATAAGGAAATCTATGATGTGAATAGGTTGTAGACAATGTGGTAGAAAAATGAGAACCTGGTACTTGTGGTAGGATGAACAGAATCCTCATATCCTGCTACTCAAGCTCATTAGAGTGGAGCTGTATTCTAGAAAACTTAATGATGCAGTAAATTTATATCTACCTACTTACTACAAGGGGCGGAGATGCTTGTCTGACGATAAGCTAGCATCAGGGTTAGCGAACCATTAGCTGACCAAGACCCTGTCTCACCTCTCTGTGGTATCCCCAATAACAAGCCTAGACTGGCTAACGGGGCATGGATCGCCATAGTCCCCATGGTGGTGGAGTCTGTTAAAGAAGCATTGCACACCCCCTGCTTTTTATCTCTATCCCGGGACTGAAAAAAGTAGCTGCCATAACCCACTCCCACGCCAATACGATGCTGTGCCTCAACATCTCTACAGCATCAGCTGCAAAGAACATAAGCTCGCAGTTACAGGAGTTCGTACAAGTACCAAATGCTAAAGCATAAAGATGTACTCTGTAAGATTTATTCAACATTGACGCATTAAGCTCTACTTAGTGAAACTTACCCAATGTTGAAGCTGCCAATTCTTTCACTGCGAGGAGGGAACCCCCAACCTTGAGAGGAAGCTGTTGAAGCTTGATCAAACTTGAACAAATCTGCTGGCACCTGGAATTAGAAGACTCATTTACTCCACTGCCTGCACCAGACAGTTCATGTTACCAAACGAATACTGTAACTGCAGGGCCTAGCTGTGTTGCTGATCCTAGGGAGCTGCCTCATTACACTCAGGACATGCCTGTATGTGTTCGGCCTTTGCCGCCAGGATTTCCTTCAGTGATTTTAGGGAGATGACTCCAATGTTGTGTTGCTCATGATCTAACATTTTGTTGGGATTTGCAAGCACTGTCCTTAGCTACATGTATAAACTAGGAAAAAAAAAGTAGGAACAGCATTAATGAATGAGCACACTGTTGTGATGATTCAGTGCGAATCGTAATCATACAAGCACACACAGGATGAAGAAATAGAGAGAGAAGATAAAATATGAATGCTATGTAATCAGGAATGGAATAAATGGAACATTTAGCCATGACTTGTAAGAGGCTGTGTCCAGAAATGTGCATGGTGGAGTAGTGCTGAGAATGTTTAAATGAAGAATTGTACTGTTTTTTTGTTTGTTTTGGGGGGAAGAAGGAGAAAAGAAATAACTGCAAAAAGGGAAGAGTGTGGTATATTGATAATCTGGCCAGGATGTGAAATAGGTGATTGCAATTAGGGTAGAGAGGTTGAATTCAAACCATGTGGTTCCAGCATACCATACTCCTAAATTTAGCAGTTCTCAAGCATTAGGTGGATTCTGTCATCTGCATGGCATTCTTTGATGGCTGTTGCCAGAAAACCAGATTGCCTCTGTGGTTGGGGTCAATGAAATGATTCAAGTGCCATGCCGCGTGGTGTAGGCGATCATTTCTCTCCACAATTCCATCTTTAGATTTGAGATCTGCTGGTGATTTTCTTCCCAGCCACACTAACAGCCCATCCAGTAACTTCTCTCTCTTCCTGTCTCTTCTTCAATTTTTCTGGTTGCCTCTCATCTTTCTATAATTTGCTTTTTAATTCCAGCCTCTCATAAGACTTCTTCATTGGTTTTCTTGGCTGTCCATGGTACCTTCATGGTAACATCTTTCTTATAAACCACAGCTCTGTGGCTTCCATTTCTCGCTGTACTCTCTTATTCACAGACCATGCTTAACACCCATAAAGCAAAACTGGCTCGATGTAACCATTTAAATACTTAGAATCTTGTTTCCACTGATACAGATCCGTATCAATGAAATGATTACAGACTCATTTTGAAGTATGCCAGGTGAAATACAGATATTTCTGAATGCAGTCACCTGAGGCCGGTTTCACCAATAAAAGTCATCCTGCATCTTTTACATACGGTGCTATACAAGGTCAGACAATTAAGTAACGAGACTGATTTTATTATGGCCAAGACAAAAATGCCATCTATGAAGCAAAGCATGGAATCCAAAGAGGCATCCCTCATCTATGATCTGGCAACTTTTCATCACCGCCCGATATGCAGACGACAAACAAGCCGCCATTTCGCTGACCTAGTTAGAAGTGCACTGTCACATAATCAGCATGGAGCAAAAAGCTAACATTAAATCCTGTTTAAAACTCAGAAAAAGTGCCATTGAGACAGCTGAATTGATGTGACAAGTTTATGGGGATAATTGCTTATCTCGTGCGGATATTCAGGTCGTATTCATGATTCAAAGGTGGTGTGGAAATGATTACAAATGCAACTAGACATGTACATCCAATTTCTGTTCGTAACGAGTAACTCATTGCAAAAGTCAGAGAACGGATACAAGATCGTGAGGATTAAGACAAATGAAATTGGTGTTAACTGAGAGATCATTTGTAAAATTTTAGTGAAAGATTTGGGCAAGAAAAAAGTTACTTGCCGGTTTGTACTACATTCATTGTCTGATGACCAAAAACACCAGCGTGTTGAGTACGCAAAAGACATCATGAAAACGTGTCGCAGAAATAAACATTTCTTAAATATGACTATTGCAGAGCATGAAACATGGATTTTCTGCTATGATCCCTCAACGCCAAAGTGCTCAGTGGAAGTCATCATCATCAAAAGACAAAAAATTTCATCTTCAAAAGTTGAAAGTGAATAAAATGTTGGTGTGCTTTTATGATAGCAAAGTAGTTAGTCACAAAGAATTTATTCCAGAGGGACAGACTGTCACTGCCAAAGTTTATTTAAGTATTTTGAAATGCCTATTGAAAAGGATTCTCAGAGTCCGACCCAAGTATTCAACAGCTGGCAGTTTTTTCCTTCTTCATGATAATGCACCGGCTCACTGGGTGCTAGATGTTCAGGAACTTTTGGCCCAAAAACAAGTGTGTGTTCTCAATCATCCATCATATTCCCCAGATTTGTCTCCCTGCCATTATTTTCTATTCCCAAAATTAAATTTACCACTGAAAGGACATTTCTTTGACGATACTGATGACATCCAATGACTGATGACATCCAATGGGCCATAACAGAAAAAATCCAGAGGTCGTTCCAGTGTTTGTTAGATCGTGACACTCGCTGTATCAATGCTCAAGGGGCTTTGAATAAAATACAGGTTATATCTTCAACCGTTGTTTATTTTACTTTTTTATGTAATTAGCCTCATTACTTAATTGTTGGACCTTGTATATGACATTATGGGACCCACATGTGAATCCCTCACGAAGAAAGGATAGTTTGGGAAAGGTGATCATTTTCATTTCCCAGGCTACAGAACAGGTAACAGTCATCTTTCCCCCTTTATGACGAATCTATCACACATCACATGTCTCCATTTAAACATTCTCAGCACTACACCATGCACATTTCTGGACACAGACTCTTACAAGCCATGGCTAAGTGTTCCATTTATTTTATTTATTCCATTCCTAATGACATAGCATTCATATTTTATCTTCTCTCTCTATTTCTTCATCCTGCGTGTATTTGTGTGATTAAGGTACACGCTGAAATGTCACAACTGTGTGAAGCTGTTCCTACTTTCCCCTCCCCCCAGTTTATGCATTTTGTTATCACACAGCCTTACCGCAGTGACTTTTTGTTTAATTATATACTTTGTATAATTATACATTAATTATTTGTGTGTTGGCTACATTAATACATTGAGTTGTATGTGATATGTGCTTTGTACAGATCCATTACTCCATTTTGATGAGGCTCTGTTTTGGCCCTTGCTGCTAGCTGGTCGGCTTTGTTGTTTTCGTCGACCCTGGCATGACCCAGGCAGTATATCCAAGTGACGTGGGATTTATGAATTATTTGTTTGCCATTCACTTCTATGTGTTACCAAAGGAATATGAGAACAGACAAGAAATGAAAATGAATGCACAGTTCCGACCCTGGATGGTTCCATATTGGCTCTCCAGCCATGCATGGCAAAAACTATCAGATATGAACATGTAACATTCTGTAACTATAAGCTACTTTGCCAACATAGAACCAACTTTAATGAAAACCAACAAGCACTTACTGGTCTTGCACAAAACTGAAATGGTACAGCATATGGTGGTTGTAGATTTGTGTTAGAGATGAAGCTAGGAGCTGCCAAGAGTGAAAATAAACCACAACATGTGGGAGAAAGCAAGGAAAATTTCATAATCTGGTCAGTGATAATGTTAACATTACACTTTGAAAAATAATAGAAGTAGTGTCCCTTGTACCACGTTGTGCTCATCAACATCACAAGCATGCTCAAAAATGTTAGTTGATTCCACAATTATCATTTTTAACTTTGTAAGAATGTGGCCAAGACCATCTTTATTTAGTTTTTGTGTGTACAATAAAAGTAAGAAATTATACAAGATGCAAATAAAGAAATGTTCACTGTCTTCTGTGTTGTTTGAATTAGGTAGGTCAAGTTCTTGTCCTACTTTAGTTTTTGTTTTCTGTGTAAATCTTTCGCTTGTTCACTGACAAATGCCAAAGGCCAAGTTTTTATTTCTGTGTCTTCATAATGTATACGTGGTTAATCCGTCTGACATGTATGAGTGTTTGTGTAACAAGTCTTTTGAACTGCCTCTTGATGGAATGCTTCTATCATCTTGTCATAGAATGATAGTCGCTGGTTTTATCATCATGCTATCAGCTACATCTCTCTGCAAGATCGGGTTGGTTTGATATGTCAGAATGTGCACAGAAAACACAAGAGTCCAATAACAGGCAATTTTGGTGCATATATCATTCATTATTCACTGCTTGTAGATAATTCTGTCTATACATGGGTATAACAGACAAGGCAGTCTGAGGTTTGTAAAAAGTTGTGTATACCACATATATCACAGGCTTGGTTCTCATCCAAAACATAAATCAAGGCTCAATGGTTCAGCTTTTACTGTGACGTATGTGTCAGATCTTAAAATTCCAAACTAAGCGTACATGGAGCATATGTGTTATGGTGTGCTGATATTTACCACTGTTTCCTGGCGTGACAAACTCATTCTGTATACAGCTGAAGTTCTGTGCTGCTTGACATAAACCCACCCAATGGGCTTGGACCACCTGAGTGGGTGAGTGCTGGACTATTGCTGAACATAAACCCACCCAATGGGCTTGGTTCACCCGAGTGGGTGAGTGTTGGACTATTGCTGAACATAAACCCACCCAATGGGCTTGAACCACCCGAGTGGGTGAGTGTTGGACTGTTGCTGAACATAAACCCACCCAATGGACTTGGTTCACCTGAGTGGGTGAGTGTTGGACTGTTGCTGAACATAAACCCACCCAATGGGCTTGAACCACCCGAGTGGGTGAGTGTTGGACTGTTGCTGAACATAAACCCACCCAATGGGCTTGGACCACCCGAGTGGGTGAGTGCTGGACTGTTGCTGAACATAAACCCACCCAATGGGCTTGGACCACCTGAGTGGGTGAGTGTTGGACTGTTGCTGAACATAAACCCACCCAATGGGCTTGGTTCACCTGAGTGGGTGAGTGTTGGACTGTTGCTGAACATAAACCCACCCTTGAACCACCCGAGTGGGTGAGTGTTGGACTGTTGCTGAACATAAACCCACCCAATGGGCTTGGACCACCCGAGTGGGTGAGTGCTGGACTGTTGCTGAACATAAACCCACCCAATGGGCTTGGACCACCTGAGTGGGTGAGTGCTGGACTGTTGCTGAACATAAACCCACCCAATGGGCTTGGACCACCTGAGTGGGTGAGTGCTGGACTGTTGCTGAACATAAACCCACCCAATGGGCTTGGACCACCTGAGTGGGTGAGTGCTGGACTGTTGCTGAACATAAACCTGCTGGCCGGCCAATGTGGCACTAAGATTAAAGACAACGATAAAAACTAAAACAAGGCTGTCCTAGATGGACCACCGTCATCATCATCATCATGTGTCAAGTGGATGGAGATCTATTTATACCTCTCGTCAACTCTGCTGATGACTTTCTATCCTGTCATTATGTCAAGTGCCTTCTCTCTCAGCATTCCTCTGGTAGCATTGTACAATATCAAAACTCTGTGCCAAGTTTCTCACCTTGTTTTACTGTATCTGATATTATCCAATTTGACACATACCAAACTGCCACATTTACCAGGTGATGATGGTTTATCATACCTCACCCTCAGCATTTAAACAGTTTCCTTAACACATCAAATAAGGCCAGCAGACACAAACATAAATCTGTTTTCCAGAAGAACACCACAAGCATTATAACAGGAAGAACTGGAAGACTGGCTGATGTTAGCATTCTTGACGTAACAATTATTACTGTGATGAAATGAAAACTAATGAGACACTGTCATCCATCCCACGTCATTAAACATCACATAAGGCCTGCATGGTAGTTCGCCAAGTTTTCCTGTTTTCTGCAAGCTTTTCAACCTCATCAAGGAATTTTATGCCTACCAATTTGGCAATGTCCTCTTTAGAGTTTCACATGGTCGACCTCTTTTTCTTCAGCCACTTGATCGCTTGTTTTGGGATTCACTGACTGTTTTTTTTTTTCATCATGTGACCAATACATGTCCATCTCCGTTCTATGATCACCCATGAGACAGGTTGTTTGTTCAGCTACCTTATCTCTGCGTTGTTCTTGAATTCGTTCCAGTTTACATTGAGTATTTTACCTTAGGCATGTTTTCAAAAGAAAACTTTGACCTGTCTAATTTCTTTAGTTACTTTAAAATGCATAAATGAGGGTGGATATTACATTTGAAGTGAATAATGTGACAAGACGAGCAGATATAATTTTACCAGCTTCAGCATAAAAGTCATTTGATGCATCATCACTTCTATTTGCTCCAAAATGAAACACTTCATCTGTACGCAGCTTCATATTTGTGTCTGTAATTGAATGGATGGAGAGACAATATTGTGATACATAAACATTTTGCTATCTACCATTAACCAGTTAATATAATGTATGACAGCACAGATGACACATGATAACACTGACAACAATCAGTCAGCAATGACATACAAAACTACAGACGTACCGAATATTCATCCCAATACACGTAGTACAATGATGGAAACAAAGACACTAAAAATAAGTATCAAATGATTATATCTGCGTAATATGAAATTAGAAATACTGTACTGTATTTTTATTGAGTGTAAAATGGCAAATTCGAATATTCATATTCAGAAATAAATTTGAAGAGTAAAATATCAAACACACAGGATGTGAAATGCTCAACAGTTGTTCACTATCTAAACCCTCAAGCCAGAATAGGCCCCTCAGCCAATTACAACAATTACAGACAGTAAAGATGCAGAAAGCTATAAAATTATGGAAACCACTGAAATAAGTTGCTGTGTATAAATGTACTCACTTTCTCCATTAGTAGCGCAAGTCACCATGTGCACGTCACCATCACCAAGAGATGGATGAAAGTTTGTAGTAACACCGTCACAAGTGACTAGACTTGGTTTTATTGCTGACATGTCTGATATGGGGTGCCACCAAGTAAACAATGCCGGTATCGAGGTCACTTGGGTGAGACCACAGCTCGTGTGTTTTTGGGAAGGTTTGAAAATGCTGGCAAGCCCAAGCTGTGGAGATCCACCGGAAGCTGAGGCAGAAGCACTGTCTGGAGAAAACACATGATCTGAGCGCACGTCTCCAGCAGCATGGCCTGCTCTACTGATATCAGCACTGACAGCGTCTGACACGCTCCACGATGCTGACTGTACAGCTCCATCACACGGCCAAGTGTTGCTCGTCTCATTACTTGTTCTACTGCTGACAATATCTTCTGCATGTAAACCACTCTCTGAGCTAGGACTGACCTGTCCGATAACTTCGGCCCCATGTAACTTGTCTCCGCCATCAATACTCAAGTCGACAGCTTCATTTTGATAGCCACTTGAGCTCAACTCTGAAGTCGGGCTGCTACTTTCTGTGACATTCACTGTAACATCATCATAAGACAACATTGGTGCTAGCTGACGTGTACGAGGTAGTGGAGGTGCTAGTGCATAATGTAAAAACACCTGATCATCATGATATAAAGGTAAGTGTGGTGATGCTGCAGGGAGCTGCTGGCTTGCACACTGCTGATCAATGAAATGTTCAAGTTAGGTAAACTATCTGTACATGTTCTTGACTGTCTAACACAAGGTTAAGTTACACAAACTATTCATACATGGTTCTTGACTATTTAACACAAGAAGAACAAGCCTTCTCCATCAGAAGTTCCTTAGATGTAAATCTTCATGTAACTTCAGAAGGTCTCCGAGATAACATCATTTGAAGAAGGCATTTGTTTAATAATGTAACATTCTCCTCTCCCCATAAATTCCTCTCTCATTCTCCAAGAGGATGTCTGCGTGTTGACTTTCTCCAAGAGGATGTCTGCGTGTTGACTTTCTCCAAGAGGATGTCTATATGTTGACTTTCTCCAAGAGGATGTCTATGTGCTGACTACGTGGGCAGGGAAAAACTACAGAAAAAAAATGTGCACTTCAATGTACAATAAACTATGGTCTTTGTTTACCGGCTTTCCCGTTACAATAATTGCTGCTACCTATTAAGCTTAATACACTAACCATACACACTGCTGACAGAAACAAATGTCTGTGTTGACTGATGGTGGAGCTTACTGGCAAGATTACATCTTAGAAGTTACACAGGAATGAATAAAAGTCATCCAGCCCACACTCAATCCAATCACTTGATGTGGGCATTTATGAGGTCCACCTTGTGCTAGAGCCACCAGTCAGAGGCTCACAGGCAAAGAGAGAGAATTCTCAACCAGGCATTTTACCTATGGATATTTACATATTTAAGCAGAAATAAACTGTCATCACCAACTCTTACAGTCAAAGACTTATCTTACTAATGAAATGGGATTATGTGAAATGTGCTTCATCAGAGGTTCCTTAGAAACATATTCAGCAGAGAAATCAGACGTCCTCTGAGATTCCATCATGTGAAGGCACAGGTCTACAGTTCAGGACATCATATACATTACCTGCCTGTTTGTCTCTTGGTTTTGGAGATCCACAGGCCAAACATCTGTGAAAGTCAGTGTTGTTAACCAGCATACAGATATCACATTCCCATGTTTGTACTGGCTTCTTACTTCTCAACATCCCATCAGCAAAGTCTGCTCTCCTACAGCCTGGTGGATTTGATGCTGTACCTGCAGCTGTGAGAATTTGTATCCACTAAATGACACAAATAATTACTGTATAAGTATATAAAGCAAAGTCTAGATAAAAGGGATGGCGACTGCAGTAAAACTGGTTCTAATAAAGGTAGACACAGGTGTATGGTGCAGTTTTACAAGATGGCAGAGAGAGTGAGTAAAGTGAGAAAAAACAAATAGAAAGTATGAGAGCGAGATGAGAATGTATAAATGGAAAACATACAACATCCGATATTTTGGCATGAGCCTTTTTCAAGAATTACATACACAAACGAGACAAAAATGTATAACTAAACGAAAAACTTATCTTAATGTGGCATCCTCCAGAATTAGAAAACAGAGAAATGCGTGTCCACTAGATGAGACATGGAGACCACACAACGGATAAACCAATGGATAAACTAACAGAGCCAACTGTAAAGAAGAGGTGGAGAAAGGGAGGGAAACAGGTGGGGGAAAGGCAATAGAAACATGATAGATGCTAGAGGTGGTGTCTGCGAAGTGGAGGGATAATGAATGAAGAACAAAAACACCTGCAGTGAGAGAATGTGAAACTGGTGAATTGGACAAGTGTCTATATTCTTCATTCATTATCTCTCCGCTTCCCCTTTCCCCCCGACACCTTCTCCTCTAGTGGCTATCATGTTTCTATTGCCCTTCTCCCACCTGTTTCCCCTCCCTCCCTCCACCTCTTCACTCTATCGGCTTATCCTTTGTGTGGCCCCTCATGGTCTCTATGCCTCATCTGTGGACGCATATATATCTGTTTTCTAATTCTGGAGGATGCCACATTAAGATAAGTTTTTTGTTTAGTTATATGTTTTTGTCTCATTTGTGCACATAATCCTCGAAAAAGGCTCACACCGAAATATCGGATGTTGTATGTTTTTCATTTATATATTCTCATCTCGCTCGCATACTTTCTATTCGTTTTTTCTCACTTTACTCACTCCCTCTGCCACCTTGTAAAACTGCACCATACACTTCTATCTACCTTTAGTAGTAAAGAGTTGTTGGGGACCACAGAAAGGAGAGAGAATGATACGGTGCTAATCCAGCCCAAGGGGGGGGGGGGGGGGGGAAAGAGAGAGAGAAAATGTGGTTGGGGTAGAGGGTTTGTAATCTAATGCAGTGAAGAGGTACTGAAAAATGTGTTGCAGGCGAGGAAGGACCAGAACTTGTTACAGTGGGAATATGATTGTGGAGAAAGTGAATATTAAGTGTAGCTGAATTCTGAGTTCAAACCATGCAGTTCCAGCGTCCCATATTCCTGAATGTAGTGGTTCTCAAGCATCACTAAATGACAATACATTAAAAGGAATATACGGCTGCATTATAAGATTTTATTTTAGCTACACAAAGACATGATATCCAAAAGAAAGCTCAGCATTAATTTACTGACATGATGATGATGACAACCATGAGAGAAACAAACAACCTGGTGAATACTTCATGTCACTGCACGAAGTGTGTGCATCTCAAGTGATCTCCATGGTAGTAGTTGTGAAATGTCACACGATCTGGGAGAACAGACAAGACATATTTAACCTCACACAATGTCAGCCTTTTTGCCACTGTTCGTGGCTGGTTGTTGAGTGTCACATGCTCTGGGAAGTAAGGAAAATTATGTCGGACCAGACGAATGTGACTGTGAGACCTGCTTTTACTACCAGTTAAACTTGCTGACAAATCAACATGAAAAAAACTGTGGCAGGAATGTGGAAGGATTAGCACAATGAACATGACTAATTATCAAGTGTTCCTGCCTATGATGTTTGCACTTGAAGTAATGCTTACAAACATGTACAAGTACTGTAAGCTGTTGCTGAGTGCAGTCCTCTACCACATTCACAGACACACAAGACACGCCTGGATTTCTATTTGTCACTGGCTGGGGCATTTAGAAAGTTTACAGGGCAAGAAAACTTATCTAACCAAGTGACTAGGAAAAAATCTGAGTGGTAGGGTGGTTAGTGCTCTAGTCTCTAATCTGGCCAGAGCGGAAAGGCGGTCAGGGTACTTGTCTCTAATGGCAGTCACACCGCTGCAGATATGCTGCCGACAGGTCAAGGAACACACATACACCAACACAATATCCTCTAGATAGCCACAAGACATAAGCCTTCTTTTGTCTTTACTAAGAGAAACTAAACAAAACCAACAGATACCAGCACGAGAGGGAACTGAAACATCTATTATCCTATAATGTCATAATGAACAGACATGCCAAAAGTAACACTTCTCACCAGTAGGTGCGCCGGCTCTCTGACACATGGCACGGGACAAGAAGAATCCTGCAGTTGGGGAATAACTAGAACTTCCTGATGTAGCAGTGCTTTGCTTCCCAAAGCAGCTCCATTTTTTCAAAGATCTGAATTCTGACGAAATGCCTAGACATGATAACAAAATAGAAATAAAGCATTGGAATGTACGAAGAAATGCCTAATTAATAAAACGGAATGTATGAAGAAGCGTCTGATTATGAGAACACTAAAACAGCATGAGAACATAAAAACTGGAAAATATGTGTTGCGTATGTTTTGGGAAAACAAAACAGCAGACAGGCGCAGTAATACTTTCCTTCTTAGCACTTCTCAACCTGATGTTACATGAAACAGCCGTTAAAAGTTGAAAAAATAATGCAGCAGGTTGTTATAAATGCGCTCCTTCATATTAAATAAACTTATTTGCTGGTTGAAGTTTTTTAAGTTGGGTAATGCATATTCTAGTTTAAAAGGTCATGGGGGGAGAGGAAAGAGAGAGAGAGAAAGAGAGAGAGACTGTGGAGGTGTTGAGGATGTGGCCTGGGAAACACTGCATTAGCCTGAACTTTAATTCACAATTTCTTTTGCATGAAGCAACATATGAGAAAGTGGCTCTTCTTTAAAAAAAAAAAAAAAAGGAATATACAATATTTCAGCAAATTGTGAAAAAAATGTTACATCTGTAGAAGAAACAAATTTTGTTTAGTTAAGATAAAGATACTTCTATCAAACATGAGAGGAAGTGTAACAAGTTTCTTCCTAAGAGAATCCTCACCTCCAACATCAGTTGAGAGCATGGATGAAGCACCAACTATAGGCTCATGGAAAAATGTGTTCCCTCCTTCTGCACCTGCTGTGATCATCTTTGTATGAAAAGCATTTATAGGTGAGCTAAATCTGAAGCTCTGAAATTTAAAAGAGAGTGTTATCAGATTTGGTGAATGTACTTAACTCACTTAGCACTACCAAAGAAATCAGGTGTAAAGGAATGTGATGACCATATGACTATCAGCCTCTAATGTCACATAATGAAGCTACATATGAGAAGAACAAGGAAAAAGATAAAAATTGAAATAGCAGATGAACAGTTTGGATTTGTTGAAGGAATGAAACACACAATGCCATTTATGCTTTACGTACACTAACAGAAAGAGCTTTAGAAGTACAGAAAGATCTCTACTTATGCTTCATTGATTACACCAAGGCATTTGACAAGGTGAAACATACTGAAATTATTAAAATGATTGAAGACATAAACATAGACGGCAAAGACCTGAGGATTGTAAAACATCTATTCCGGCACCAAGAAGCTGCAATTCGTGTTGAAAATAAAACTGGAAAACATCAACCAATAAAACAAGGAGTGCAACAAAGATATGTACTATCTTCAGACCTTTTTTCTCCGTATAGTGAGAATATTCTAAGAATGATCATTGGACAGCCAGGTATAAAAGTAGGAGGATACATTGGACAGCCAGGTATAAAAGTAGGAGGATACAATATTAACAACCTTCGGTATGCTGATGACACAGTACTGATAACGAATATGACCTGCAAAATCTCTTGGATAACTTCGCCAAAGAAAGTGAACGGAAAGGCCATTACTTTAAACATAAAAAAGACAGAGACTGCGGTTATATCTAAGAAACGGAATCTATCAACATGCAGTATAAAATTAAATGGAACTATTCTAAAGCAGGTGCAGAAATTTAAATACCTTAGAGCAGTGATAACTTCAGATGGAAATGCAGAACAAAAATTAAAAACAGAACAGGCCAAGCAGACTGCATTTTAGAGAATGAGAAAAATATTATCCAACATATCCTTATCAATGATTGTTAGAAAATGAGTCCTAAAATCCTATATTGAACCTATCTTATGGAAGTGGATACTTTTGCACAAATGTCACTGGAAGCAGCAGAAATGTGGTTTATCGGAAGAATGTTGCGAATCCCCTGGACAGCAAAAATAGCTAATGGAAAATGTTTCAGAAGAGCTGGAGATACAAAAAAATCTTGTCAAAAAATAGGAGAGAGACAATGTACTTTCACAGGACATGCGATGAGAAGAGGGGGCATTGAAAATATTATAACAGGAAAAATATAGGAAAGAAGAGCCAGGGGAAGAGCAAGAGAGCATAACAGCCAGCGCCAGTCGGCACTGCACATGATGATGATGACTCAGTGGTTTAAGTCTGGCCAGAGGTGCCCTAGTCACCCAGCCTACCTAACTTCCTCAAGAGCTAGAGAAAGAGAGGTGGCCAGGCATGATATCACCCTCTACTGTGCTAACAGAATATTCCCTAGGTGCCTCCATGTCATAAGAAAGCTACTTTTACCAGTGTATTTAAAACAAAACATTTACATGAAAATATTTACTTCAATTCTTGGGTCTACAGGCATAAACTATTTTACTGCCTGTGCTAGCAAACAGAAATCTTAAATTTCACTTTTAGTCCCAGATACAAACCTCTCCATGGATACAAGACTAATGTTCATACATATCTTCTGGAACATTTGTTTAGCAAAAGTAAAGGAAAAAACAAAAACAAAAACTAGAGACATACAAAACCTCTCTGGGTTCAGGCATCATCATCTCTCTATGTGATGGCTGTCTCTTCACTTCTATGGGCCAGGAAAAGGTATAGTTTCTGTTCAGTGAGAAAGTGTTGGTCACTGTAACTTGCCTACACTTGAGTGGCTTGGAGTGCAGTGATAGAGGGAAAATTCCAGAAGCTGTGTTAGGTTTTCTTACTGCAGGAAACTGAAGGAAAACAAAACAAAATTTCCCTCACAGAATGACAGTACAGTTTCAGTGTTGCAGCTCTGTAGTTTCAGTTTAAGTCAATTTAGTGTCACTGTAGTGGCTCTGTAATGTCAGTGTAGCAGCTGAATTAATATCAGGGCTGTAGCTATGTGGTCAGCATAGAGGATATGTAGTGAGAGCGTAGCAACTGTATGGGCTGTGAAGTGGAAGTGCAACAGTTGTAAGAAACGGTAGAAGGGCTAGGTAACTGCTAATTCAAAGTACACATCTGTTGCTCCTTCAAACTTTCAATATTAATAACATATCCGCTACAAGGTACTCAGCACTGAATGATTTAAACATTCTATTCATCCTGTCTCTTTATATTTCTTACTAGAATGTCAAGACCTATTACACGAATAATTAGTGTATCTTATGTCCTTCCCGTGCTACTAAACATCACACAGGGCCGGATGGTAGTTTGCCAAGATTTCCTGTCCTCAGCAAATTTTTCTATCTCATCAAGGGATGTTATGCCCACCGAACTGATCTCTTTAGAGTTTCATGCGGTCGACCTCTTTTTCTTCAGCCTGTTGTGTTCCACTTGATAGCTTGTTTAGGGATCCTGTTTTGTCTTATCACATGATCGACATATGTCCGTCTTCTTTTTTCTGATCACCCATGAGACAGGTTGTTTTTTGCTCATCTGTCTTATCTCTGCATTGTTCTTCAATTCATTCCACTTTATATCGAATATTTCCTTAGGCATTTGTTTTCGAAAAACTCTTAACTTCTTGTCTATTTCTTTAGTTGTTTTCCAGCTTTCACATGCATAAATCAGTGTATAAGTTACATAAAACTGAAATGTATATACACAAAGCCACTGCAGCAAAGTTGAAATAACAAAATGTTGAATTGGTGACGCTTCTGTACTCCTTTAAAATGTTACATTCTGTCATTCTGATATGTCTGCATCAGAATAAATCAAATAAAAGAAATTATTTTCTGGTTTTCCCTTGTGTAAAAGAGGATATTTGCTCTGAAGCAAAACAAGTTTAGAAGTGTGGCTAAACTGTGGCAGGGAGTCATGGGGAGTAAGTAAACCAAAAGTTTAGAAGTGTGGCTAAACTGTGGTACGAAGTCATGGGGAGTAAGTAAACCAAAAGTTTAGAAGTGTGGCTTAACTGTGGTAGGGAGTCATGGGGAGCAAGTAAACCAAAAGTTTAGAAGTGTGGCTAAACTGTGGCATGGAGTCATGGGGAGCAAGTAAACCAAAAGTTTAGAAGTGTGGCTAAACTGTAGCAGGGAGCAAGGAGGACTAGCACAATGAACATGGCTAACCATTAGGTGTCCCTGCCTGTGATGTGTGCACTTGAAGTAAAGCTCACAAACATGTACAAGTTCTGTAAGCTGTTGCTGAGTGCAGTCCATGAACAATCACAGATGACAGTCCCCATACCCTCAAACAATGAGAACTTACATTTTACCCACTGATCTTAACACACTTTCTACCTGCTGCCAGACACATTAAGGTGACCTGGTTGGAGGATTGGTTAGGTGGTGCTTGGTCTACTAATCCAGTGGCCCAGGGTCCGCCCAGCCTCTAAAAGTGGGTACCAGAGAAACCTGGGAAGGTAAATGTGGCCAGGCACGATACTGACACATCACACTTTCATGTGCAGAAGGTCATAGAAATACAGGCCTAATAACATATCCCCAGCATGCCCTTAATGGAATGGAAACAGGTACTGCATTATCAGACACAGTATACCAATATTAGGCATTCAGAAAATCTACTTTCAGTCATTTACTTCTAGAATATTCAAACAAGTCAGTTCTGCCTGACCAATAAACAGATTGAGAGTATGTGAACACAGCAGACGACGTACTCCGCATGCACTTAAACTAACCTGTGACACGTGAGAGCTCTGTGTTCTATTGCCTCCGGTATTTTCTGTCATCAGTGTGATCTCCTGCCTCTTAGCCAAGTCAGATTTATGCTGATGGGATTCATGTGCCTTTCCTGGTGGCTGTCACAAAACAGGACACTCTCTTTCACATCTTCATACATCTTAACTGTCTGTCATCATCATCATTCATCTGTTATATCCACAGGGACAGAAGCTTAACATGTAATAAGAGATTTTTTTTCTTCTCACTATATTTCTATGTCATCTTCCTCCAAACTTTAACATTTTATAAAGTCTCTCTCTTTCTCAATTTAATCAATTTCCCCATTTTATCTTTCTACTTCTTGATTTTCTGTTTCAAAAGTTTATCTCTGTAATCTGTAATTAGAGACTAGCATCCCCATATTCTGGGCATTTTCCAAATATGCTCTGCCCTCCACTCCAACACCAACTAAGCATGCGCCAGCTGATGGAGCCAGTCACACACTGGCCATGGGTAATGCATGTTACACCACTTCATTCAAAAATATCTGTGACAATATCATAAAATGAACCGTGTTGCTTAACACTTTGTTGACCACAGTTATTTACCCTGAAAAACCCCCAGTTCCCAGCCATTTTTCTGAAAAATGAACTTTTTTGAGTGAACTTAGAAAAACATGCATATCTCTACTCACCCTTTAGGGAATGTAATCCAACTTGGTAGACAGACTCCCAAGACCCTCTAGTACTTCTTGAGGGTGTGATATCTTGTGAAACAACTATCTGAATGCAGTGGAACTTGACAACTTTGACAAAAAAAAATTTGTTTCACTCTTTTTCTCATTGACCAAGCACACTCTGCACTTCCTAGATGATGCTTTTTTAGTGCCTTCATCCTCAGGATTCACCAGAACATGATTATTTACTATTCCAGACAGTCACTGTTGTGCATTGTTGATATCATGCGAACAAATCTTTCGTCTTTCCTTCATCAGTCGAAAGCTGCTGCTTCGGTTTATACAACTCTTGAAATTTAGGCAAAAAATAATCCAGCAGAGGTTTTATTTTGCTAATTCTACTTGTTTCTGGAAATGTTTGAGAGTTGTCAGAGAAATGCAGAAGTGTCAGAAGATGCTCAAATTTAGCTCTGCTCATTGTTTTTCTTCTTCTTCTTCTTCTTCGTTCACTTCTACCACCAAAAACCGCACTGTGAACCTACTGAATTCACGCATGTGGTCCTCGTTAGGTCCCGTGGTCCCCTGTGTGGTCCAAAATAGACCACACGAGTTCCACGAAAGGACCACAAGGGGTTCAGAGTATCACAGTGCTTTAGCCTGTATTCTTGGTGGGTCTCGGAAGCGGGATTGCGTGACACAGTGGTTTTCATTGCACCAGTTTGGTCTAGGGTTGGACTTTCTCACCGGAAGACCTCGACGTGTTTGGAATATCAGTGCATCCCCGCTGGGTGAGAGGCGTTAGCCCACCCAGGCCAGAGTTGGACTTTCTCACCGGAAAACCTCGACGTGTTTTGAGATACCCGTGTATCACCGCCGGGTGAGAGGTGGTTGCCCATCCAGTCCAGGGTTGGACTTTCTCACCGGAAAACCTCAGCGTGATTAGGATACGCAGACATCCCCGCCGGGTGAGAGGTGGTTGCCTATCTAGACTTCCCTGGTCCAGTGTCTCCGACTTCAGCATTTTGCGGTCGTGGCCGCTACCCTTCCTAGTTGTGACCAGGATGGAGCTTTTGTCCAGGAGGACGAATCCTCGCCACTAGTGACTTCTACCCCTGGGATGAGCCGGTTTAGGCATTTCCCAGTATGGGCATGTTTGGGACGGGACCGACCTCTAGGACAGAGGTACTGTGACATTTATAGCCTTCAAGATTCACCCCTGGTATGAGCCGGTTTAGGCAAAATTCACCAGTATGGGTGTTTATCAGGCGTTACCGACCTCTAGAGCGGAGGTGGCATGACATGTCTAGCCATCGAGTTCCACCCCTGGTGTGTGCCGGTTTAGGCATATTTCACCAGTGTAGGTGTATTTCGGACGTAGGCGGCCTTTAGAGCAGAGGTGCCGTGGTATAGCTCTCGTAGCGATACTACTGGACATACTTCACTTTCCACCACCTTTTCCCATCGGCGCCGCACAGCAACCTTTATTTCCGCATTTACTTCCTTAACCGGGAGGAGCTTCACTCCACGCGCGGCATTTGAAAAGTCAAGCCAGCAGTGACTTAACCTCTGGGACAAGCCGGTTCATGCATTTCACCCGATATGACTGCACTCAGGACGTGGCCGACCTCCAGACCAGAGGTGCCGTGATTTGACTGTTTGCTTCGCTTTAATCTTTTAACCACCTTTTCCGCAGTGATGCTGCGCGGCAACCTCATTTGCAAATTTCTTCATTGGCCGGGAAGAGCACCGCTCCACGCACGGCAGCTGAAGATCTCGCCAACAGCGGCTCATTGTTTTTGAAAATATTGGTGTTTCCAGAAGAGGGTCTGTTTTCCAGTAATATTTTCCAGTGTGTCTTCCTAGTCTGGTCCATCAAAATGATCAATCCAAAGAATTTGTTAATGTCTGAATGTGTTATATTTTCAGACAAAAAGGCAGTAGTTTGTTCATATGTTGTGTCTGTGCACAGTATAAATTTTCATGATGAGGTAACAGTTTAAAAAAAATCATTGCCAAACACTGTACTGAAAATTTCCTCCATGCTGTCTTGTTTGTTTACATTCACTGAAACACCAGAATTTCCTATAAATTTTTCAAGAACTGGTGTAGAATCAATGTTACTCCACACACCTATATCACTGCTAACTATATCACACAAAAAATGTGAAATACTTACTGTTGAAGAATCATATCCTGACTTCGAATCACAATCACACTATCTCTGGAATTTTCACTTCTGACACAGCAACACTGTGCCTAGTTATCATATTTTTAATCAGATCGCCGTCACAGAAATCACTTTGAAACACATCAATTTCATTACTAGAATCATTAAACAGTGGTTTTTATTCATTACTAGGGTAGTCTGACAAAAGATTCTGGGCATAATTCATTGTACTGTCGCAGTAACATCGAGCGTAACGTGCTCCGCCATTTGCACAAAATGTCGACTTGGCGAGATCTCGTAAACACGTGTTTCCGACAGCTAAACCCGCGAGATTTCTATTTTTTTTTAAGTTACAAAGATTAAAAACAATATTTTATTATATTAACTTTGCAGTAAAAATACAAACAACCAAAAATTACTTTAAATAACACGCTAGAAACAGTTTAAATAAGACGACCATCGAATACGGCAAATCCGCCTTTCGGTCAACAACGCACGGAAACCAGAAATACGGATTTTCCCGTATTTGGTCAACAAAGTGTTAAAGCACACATCTTTAATGGTATTTCTGTCAGGTTGCCTTCCTTAGCTGTCCCCAGCCACCTACAAGGTCACAGGTTCGAGTCTCTCTTTGTCTGATTCCTCCCCACTGACCTGTTGGCAGACATGCATTGGAATACTCAAGCCCCCCCCCCTTCCCCAGGCAAGGTGGAGACTCCAGCTTATCATTTGAAGAAGGCTAAAACACTGATAAATCTCAGCTACAAGAACAAACGGGTGGAGGAGCACCCAGACCACCAAAGAAATGGAATACTACCAGCTAAACAGAGAAGAACTAGTCATCATTCTGAGGCTACGTACCAGACACAACAGGCTAAGATACCATCTGTACTACAAGCTCAAGAGAGAATCAACTGACGAATGTGCATGTGGCACAAATGAGATGACAGCAGACCACATACTGCAGGAGTAGCCAACATATGAGGAAGAGAGGAGGCAGATATGGCCAACTACCACACTAGTCCAAAGGAAACTCGTGCCCTCCAGCTACTCCAAATGTGTACTGAAACTGACGAAAGAAGAAAATTCAGAAAAATATGCAGTTCTCCTCTCCCTCCCCAACTTTACCACCATCCTAATGTGATTCTGTCACTCCACCTGACATCCTGTCCATTCTTTGGGCACCCTGAAATGATGCTGTGTCTGATGCTTTCTTACTGCATTTGCCACCAAGACACAGAGTATTAGTTCAACACATGATACCGTAGCAGTCATGGAATATTGCAGGTTGTCAACATGCAACAGTAGCCCACTGATGACTGCATACCCACAGACTTAATGTTCTTGCCAGTGATGGCATGGTCAAGGTTGTCATGAAAGTTTCATATGACAATGGAGACCTGCCCTACCCGACCTGAGTTATGGGCAGTTTAGACAATAAAAACAGTCTTTTACACCAGTAACACACAGTGTGAAGTGACTTACAGCAGCAGCAGCAGCAGCAGACTGTGTGGGTGCTGTTTCCAGCATCTGCAGGATTCTCTGAGCTCTGGTACTGGTGACAGCATGGAAGCTGTTGGTCAGCTTGTGTAACTTCACCTGCCGCCTCAATATCAAAGGCTGGAGGGGAAAAAAAAAACATTTATAATAGCAACACAGAAGAAAAAGAAAAATCTAGAACAAAACTACGAACCTGAAATATAAATAAGAGAGAGCTAACTGTAGAATAGCCTCCCAGTCTCTAGCAAAAACTGCCATTTCCAAGATGGTGTGACTGAGATGTAAGGCTCTGCTGCTTAGTGATGATGGTACAGCAACATGGTGTTCTCCACCTGCCCAACAACTATATGAGAAAACAGACAATTCCAGCTTCTAAGTATCACCCTCCAAAACTACTCATGTTATTTCAAATTCTGGTTGCTCACAAGGATATCTGAAACAGCCTCTTGCTAGTCAGAAACTTGTGATGTAAGACCTGACTAGTCCTAGTATCAATCCTTGAGTCTAGGCAGTTAGATGAATAATGTCTTGACCAATGATTTGCAAATCATATAATTAGTGTATGCTTATCCTCCCCTCTTGTTCATTAAAGTAAGACATATTCTCAACAACAGAAAAGCGAGGTGACGGTATATTTATGTAACAATCACAATCAAACCAACATACACACATTACCTGCTGATGCTGAGAAGTCCATTTGCCCTGTGCCATGCTGCCAGCTGTTCTTCCATGGTACATCGAGTCATGGTAACTATCACCACATGCTGACAAATTCTGCAATATAAACTGCCAAAGTCACTTGCTGTATGTGAAAGCAATATACAAGAAAATGTCTTACAGCAGGATGTACTCAAAAGTTTATGAAAACTGAATCTCTGTTGCACAAACTGATCATGCTGAAATGTCTGCAGTCAGACAGCTTTATTCTATGTTATTATCAACTTAACTGCTATTTGGCACTGTGCTGTGTGCATGATATTTTATTTGCCAGTTTAAAACAGCTAATATCAAAGAACCACACAGTTTTTAAGTTAAGGAGTGATTTAATCATTTCAAAACTAATGCTATGCCAGCTGTAAACCAACCAATTTCTGGCCTGTCTTTCTTGTTCAGATCAAGCACCTTTACACAGCAGAACAAACATGTTCAGATCAAGCACCTTTACACAGCAGAACAAACATGTTCAGATCAAGTACCTTTACACAGCAGACCTAACATGTTCAGATCAAGCACCTTTACCCAAGAGAACTAACAAACATGTTCAGATCAAGCACCTTTACACATACAGAACTAACATGTTCAGATAAAGCACCTTTACACAAACAGAACTAACAAATGTTCAAATCAATGACCAGGATATCCCTGATGACATAAAACAGAAAATGTGCCACATGAAAACATTACTAGAAGATATGAAGATGAAACTGGCTGCTGCACAAAGGGAAATAAAAAAACCCCAGGCATGTGAATGTGTGTCAGTGACAGAGTCATGGGGAGTAAGTAAACCAAAAGTTTAGAAGTGTGGCTAAACTGTGGTAGGGAGTCATGGGGAGTAAGTAAACCAAAAGTTTAGAAGTGTGGCTAAACTGTGGCAGGGAGTCATGAGGAGTAAGTAAACCAAAAGTTTAGAAGTGTGGCTAAACTGTGGCAGGAGTCATGGGGAGTAAGTAAACCAAAAGTTTAGAAGTGTGGCTAAACTGTGGCAGGGAGTCATGGGGAGTAAGTAAACCAAAAGTTTAGAAGTGTGGCTAAACTGTGGTAGGGAGTCATGAGGAGTAAGTAAACCAAAAGTTTAGAAGTGTGGCTAAACTGTGGTAGGGAGTCATGGGGAGTAAGTAAACCAAAAGTGTAGTAGTGTGGCTAAACTGTGGTAGGGAGTCATGAGGAGTAAGTAAACCAAAAGTTTAGAAGTGTGGCTAAACTGTGGCAGGGAGTCATGGAGGACTAGCACAATGAACATGGCTAACCAACAGGTGTCCCTGCCTGTGATGTGTGCACTTGAAGTAAAGCTCACAAACATGTACAAGTTCTGTAAGCTGTTGCTGAGTGCAGTCCATGAACAATCACAGATGACAGTCCCCATACCCTCACAAACAATGAGAACTTACATTTTACCCACTGATCTTAACACACTTTCTACCTGCTGCCAGACACAGTATACCACTATTAGACATTCAGAAAATCTACTTTTAGCTTTAGTTATTTACTTTTAGAATATTCAAACAAGTCAGTTCTGCCTGACCAATAAACAGATTGAGAGTATCTGAACACAGCAGACGACGTACTCAGCATGCACTTAAACTAACCTGTGACATGTGAAGCTGTGTTCTATGAGCTCCAGTATGTTCTATTATCAGCATGGTCTCCTGGCCCTTAGCCAGTTAGAAAAATTAAGAACAAAAACTAAGTACGCCACAAGGAAAAGACAATAAAAATTCTTTAGACCTGCCAGAATCTGACAAGAAAACTAAAAGGCAAAAGTGATGACCAAGAGAAAATGTATCTAAAAATGATGATCATAATGGATAAAAATAAAAAAAGCAGCCCTATCAAACCATAAAGGCAGCTAGGAGATGCCCAGACTTTTACCGACTGGTTGGCACAGACAAGGCTTTACCTTCCCCAGCTCTAAAACAAACCTGATACCTCTGTAGAAAACAGCTGGGTGGTCGGGGTGCCACAAGCTGGATATGAACCGCCACTCACCACTACAGGCAAGTACACTAACCATTTTATTATTAGAAATACCAAAAGATGGCAGAAAATAGAGAACTATTATTTCCAATGCATACCACCAGTTGATGATGATGAGAGTGATGCAGCTCAAATTAACACACTGCAACAGCATGATGGGAACTGAGGTGAACTTTTCCCCCGGCTCTCTCTGTACTAAACACAAGTAACAAATAACATTTACCGAACATCCAAGCAAAGCAGAGTTGAAGGCAGGTTTCTCTCTCACTGGAGCTACCAAAGGTTTTCCTTCTCTATCAGACTCTGACCTCCACAGCTTCCTTTCACCTCAAATATGAAAGAAACAAACAAATATGGATAGGGAAAAAAGGTAATTCTGGGAGTAACAAGAGTCTGTCCGTAGAAAAATAGATGAGCTAGAACTGCAAGGAATAATGCATGTCGGTGGTGGTGGTGGTGGTAGTAATAAATGCATCATTTACAAATGAGTGGGAGCTGAAGGTTAGCCATATTGACTCCACAGTCTTACACATGCTGCACTTGATGCTCTATGACCCATCCTATCACACAAGAACTGATAATGATCTTGAGTCAATTATCTACTAAGATGTTAGCATGATCTAGAATGTGATACTCACTCACAATCTGACTGGATCTTAAATGAATTCTTGATGTGACCTTGACTCCAACAGCTACCATGACATATTACTTGATTAATGATTTACCTTCTTCTTCCTCCTCTTCTAGTGTTGTCCTCAATGGGGCAATGGTTGCATTATACAGATGCTATGTGCTATTTGATCCGACACATCAAAACCTCAGCTTGTGATTCCTATTCACCTGGCCTGACTACTGTCAGTTTCTAGGGTCACCAGTGAACAGCTTCTTGACCAGCTGCAGCTGACAGACACTTGGCTATAGGTCACTGACAGCTATTTTTTCAGTTTTTGTACTGTGTCTTCAGTCACAATGATTCAGTCCCTGAAATAACATCCAATTTCATCTGATTTTTTGGTATTGTCTTGACTCAGTGCTCGACATGATCACAGTCTAAGTCAACTCTTGCCATGAACAAAACATCCAGAAATGAAGTCAAATGACTTGCTCTTTTTTTCAATCACGAAATTTACTTTTATGTTTCTTCTTTGTCAATTATTTCACAGACGCGATGACGGAAACTTGTAGCACAATGCCAGAAACCATCATGGTTTCAACTTTTCTTCTTCTTCGTTCGTATTGTCTGTCTATATCTGCAGTCCTGTCTCTTGGACAAATTTCACTGTTTTTTTGCAATTCACGTATGGAACCACAGAGCTTATCTTCTTTAGTGGTTTCACTAGGCCAGTAATTACTTCTCAGTGTCTCATAGTTGGTGCAGTTTTGGAGGATATGTTCCACAGTTTGGGGTAGCTGGGCACATGTACACAGATTAGTAGTACCAACCTTAAACTATGTATACACATGACTTTGGAGTTGGCTGCGTCCTGTTCGGAGACAGAAAATGGCGACTTGTTCCTTTCTGTTTAGCATGTGATAGTCATCATGTAGGTGTTTGTGGCTTCCTGTAGGTTTTTATCATGCTTTTCTTCTGATTATAGGTGACTAGTATGTCTGGTTGCTCCATTTCAGTGCCCTCTTTGGCCAGATGGTCAGCTTTCTTACTGCCTGGTATTCCACAGTGGGAGGGAATCCACTGCAAAGTGACTCCGTGTTGTAAGCCAATTTTTGACAAGATGGTTTCAACAAAACAAACTCTTTCAAATAAAATGCAAGAAAACTGTCTTTAAAAAAAAAAAAAAAAAGTACATGACTTATGTGCGCTGACTTGTTCAGTCCCTGCACTTGTAGAAGTTTTCATGCACAGCATTTCCACATATCAGCTTGTCACTTCTGCTCATAAAACAGAAGACGTGCTACACTGAATACTGCAACACAACTTACCAACATGTGACTGTGAGACAAACGTAGACTGTACGGTGGCTGAAGACACCTTGATGGGCCAGGCCAATGTCATTTCTGCATCTGTATCCTCATCATCATCATCAATGTACGAGTCCGAGAAATATGCCCTCTCTGAGTCAAATGGCTTGTGATGCAGAACTCGAGGACTTTCTAAGTAAACATTTTTATAAGTTTATTTTATAGAAATATTGAGGAAAGACACTGGCAATGGCTGGGATGTGTGCTCTGGATGACTCACTACAAAAAAATAGTACTATGACGGACAATATTGGAAACAGATGGGAAGAAAAACAGAGATGACGTTGAGCAATAGAGGGCTCATCTAGAGAAGAGCCAAAAAAAAAAAAGGCAAAGGACAGGCATTTGTGGAAAACCCTTGTAGAAGCCCAAGTGCCTTGGGCGCTTAACTCTTCCCGGGCCTTTCGTGGCTTAGAAGATGCTTCCGGTTTATCACGTGGAGCCTTTAGTCGCTCTAGCGACGTTTGGTTTGTTGCATTAAAAACCTGATGTAATGTTTAGATTGTAAACATTTAGTGTGCATGCCCCGTGACCTTTTTCAAAATGGTTGAAGAGCGTTTAGTTACGATGTGAAGTTTTCTGCGAGAAATTCCGTTTTTGGTGATATAGGGGTATGGACATGGCCTGTGACCAGACCACTGCTCTTGTATGTATCCCAAGTAGATCTAGACATATTAGACAACTAGAGAAGTAGTCAGAAGGTTATTTCAGACATTATTTCAGCGATAATGCAACAGAATCACAATACGACATCAACAGGTAAATCTACACATCTCAGATGGTACAGTGTACCTATAGACCTATCTGATGGTAAGTTGGACAATATCATTATGTAACTTTTTTCCCTAAAAAATCTCTGCATTTATGAAATCTTCATACATATTTAGTTATTTTGAAACATAATAAGTACACCTTTAACACAAAAAAACTCTTTCATTCACTATTTACTAATATGCCCTTATACATATCAAGACCTGCGTTTTTAATCTGGCACCCAACTGAATGTCTGCATTTCTTTATGAGGCATGAGTTAAGATTCAATGAGAGATTTTACAGGGGGAAAAAAAAACAACAGCAGCACATCAGGATAAAGTTCTGTAACTCAAATCAATAGATGAAGCATGATGCCATCTTTTAAACAATTACATAAATGACTATAAAATGTAGCAGTGTTATAAATGATATGAACTGGTATGACCCTCAATATTTTAAGGTTCTAAGATACAGTGTAAGAGGTTTTGTGAGGAAAGTATTAAGAATCTGAGATGATGAACTAAGCAAACACAAAAATGTGTGGATGATGTCTAGCAAAAGCTCCCAGCTGTCAAATAAAAACAAAAAAGAGCCAAGGCCTAAAAAATAAAAAAAATTTTGGAGCAGGCACGTTGAAAACCAAACAGTGGGAAAAAAATGAGAAAAATGTTTCTAATAATCAAAGAGAAAGCACTGTCTATATTTAAAAGACCTTTCTATCTCATTCTTCCTTGTAAGAGAAGATTATGGCAAGAACAAGAAATGCTTTGAAATTCTTACAACTGACAATGCACCAACAATAGCCAAACTCAACCCGGCATTCTGAAACCACCTAATTTAGTCCCTTGATCATGACATGACAGAAACATTTTAAGCATACTATTTATGGTGAACATTTTCAGGTGTTAATCTGACTGAACCGCATGACATTACAGGAGAGCTGACTGGAACACTGACATTACAGAAGAGCTGATTGAAACGAGACATTACAGGAGAGCTGACTGGAACACATGATATTATGAGAGCTGACTGGAACACATTATATTACAGGAGAGCTGACTAGAACACATTATATTACAGGAGAGCTGACTGGAACACATGATATTATGAGAGCTGACTGGAACACATGATATTATAAGAGCTGACTGGAACACATGCTATTACAGGAGAGTTGACTGGAACACATGATATTACAGGAGAGCTGGCTGGAACACATGATATTACAGGAGAGCTGACTGGAACACATGATATTACGAGAGCTGACTGGAACACATGATATTACAGGAGTTGACGGGAACACATGATATTACAGGAGAGCTGACTGGAACACATGATATTACAGGACAGCTGACTGGAACACATGATATTACAGGAGAGCTGACTGGAACACATGATATTATGAGAGTTGACTGGAACACATGATATTACAGGAGAGCTGACTGGAACACATGATATTACAGGAGAGCTGGCTGGAACACATGATATTACAGGACAGCTGACTGGAACACATGATATTACAGGACAGCTGACTGGAACACATGATATTACAGGAGAGCTGACTGGAACACATGATATTATGAGAGTTGACTGGAACACATGATATTACAGGAGAGCTGACTGGAACACATGATATTACAGGAGAGCTGGCTGGAACACATGATATTACAGGAGAGCTGACTGGAACACATGATATTACAGGACAGCTGACTGGAACACATGATATTACAGGAGAGCTGACTGGAACACATGATATTATGAGAGTTGACTGGAACACATGATATTACAGGAGAGTTGACTGGAACACATGATATTACAGGAGAGCTGACTGGAACACGTGATATTACAGGAGAGTTGACTGGAACACATGATATTACAGGAGAGCTGACTGGAACACGTGATATTACAGGAGAGTTGACTGGAACACATGATATTACAGGAGAGCTGACTGGAACACATGATATTACAGGAGAGTTGACTGGAACACATGATATTACAGGAGAGCTGACTGGAACACGTGATATTACAGGAGAGTTGACTGGAACACATGATATTACAGGAGAGTTGACTGGAACACATGATATTACAGGAGAGTTGACTGGAACACATGATATTATAAGCAGATAGCTCCTGACTGGCAGACAAGCACACTAACCAGTAAATGACTTCCTACATACCTTGAGGCAGCTGAGACCACCTCCAAGTGGGAGACAACTCACATGCATCTTGCTGTTCCATGTCCTCGTTTGCTGATGTCAAATCAAGGATACTTGTTTCATCTCTACCACAGTCTTCTGATGCTGGTGATAAATGTTCCTAAACACAGAAATAATGTTCAAACAACATAACAACCACAGCTAAGGACTGCTAATATTTGTAATATATTTTAAAAGCTAGGAAAAAAAAAACCAAACCATGCCTTACTTATTAACTGTTTCCAGCTCAATCAAGCAGAGGATAACTTCTTGTTGAATGGACATTACTCTCAAAGTTAGAGTAATCTTTAACTTGCTACAGTTACAGTTCAGTGCTGCATTTCATGTTCGACTTTTTTACAAGGAGGAGGCCAAAAGCCCAAGTCAATTTTTCATACATTTTTCATGTTTTTATCTGCTGTGTTGTTTTTGTATTTGATCCTTGAAAAAGGCTTTTGCCGAAATATTGGATTGTTGTATGTCCTTTACAGAACTGTTGCCCTGATTAGTCATGCCAGTAAAATTCTGTTAAAAATCATAATGACTTCGAAAGAAAATAGAAGAAGTCAATATGATCCAAGCTGGTTTCAGGCAAGGAAAAGGATAAAGAGATCATATATACAATATAAGATTAATAACAGAGAAATGCGGAGAGTTTAATGTGAATCTATATTTATCCTTTATAGACTACTCAAAGGCATTTGATTGTGTAAAACACCAGAAACTTTGGGAAATAATGGGATTTCCAACACATTTGATACAATTAACATCACTGCTGTATCTAGACCAACAAGCAGCCGTAAGAATAAATGGTGAAACAACAACTTGATTTGACACAAAACAAGGGGTCCGTCAGGGATGCATATTGTCACCCTACTTATTTAACTTGTATACTGAAAGTATGAGGAATGTTAGAGAAGATGTAGACAAAGAATATTACGATGCCATAACAATTGGAGGTTATGAAATACCAGAGATTAGATATGCTGATGACACAGTGTTACTATCCACAACACAAAAAGGAATGGAAAAACTAATTATGTCAGTCCATAAGAACAGCGAAGAGCAGAACCTCTATCTTAATGCAAAGAAAACTAAATTGATGACAACTGACAAAACAAACAAGGCAGCTGAAATATATATCAATGAGGAAAAATTGGAAGAAATGGAGAGTTTTGAATATCTTGGATCACTGCTAACTAATAATGGAGATACAATGAGGGAAATTAAAAGGAGGACATCTATTGCTCTTCAGAAAGTAAAACAAATAAAGAATCTGTGGAGAGGAGCAGACAGAACTACAGAAATAAGATTTTTAAGGTCATGCATCTTTCCCATCGCAACATATGCCTGTGAGACGTGGACACTTAATAAAACAGCTGAGAAACACATAAATGCCTTTGAATTTAAATGCTACAGAAGAGTTCTCCAAATATCATGGACACAAAAAAGAACAAATATATCAGAGCAAAACCTCTTATCTCAATGCGAATAAAACTAAACTGATGACAACTGACAAAACAAACAAGGCAGCTGAAATATGTATCAATGAGGAAAAATTATAATACAAGAACTTAATATTGAAGAAGGCTGACTAGTAAAGAGGATTAAACAGAGAAAACTTAAATATTTTGGACACATTAAACATGATAATCTAGAGAAGGCCATCCTGGAAAGGTACATAATGGGAAAAAGAAAGAGGGGAAGACCAAGGTAAAGATGGCTGCAAAATATCGTTGATGATCTGCAAATGGACGCATCAGCAGCAGGGCATCTTGTTCACAACCAAGAGGCCTACAGGAGAGGTGTTAGGGAGGAAAAGCTCCTCAAGGAACATGCAAATGAATGAATGTATGTCCTTTATTTATATGTACTCAACCTGCCTTCTGTCCACTCTCCTCACTCTCTTTTTTTGTAAAACTGTAGCATTTACCCATCTATTTTCACTACTAGAACCAGTTTTACCAGAGTTGTCTTCTCTTCTATGTCTCAAGCTGCTCAAGGGGAGAGAATCTCAAGTTATCTGTCTTTTCACTGAGACAGTGCGCCATTGTAACACTAATATGGCAACATCCACAAGCTTGATGTCCGTCTCATCCCGACAATGCCAGTACTGCTTTACCCCTAAGCTGTGCTATCTCCTCCTGCCACAAATCATCCTGTCTCATGATCAGTTTCTCCTTTGTTGGGCTACATTATGTCATGTCACTCTTTTCTGTATAAATCTGGATGTGATATCAGCAGTCTATCACTGGTGCTGTTTGTCACAACTTTAAAAGCATTTCCAGTTACTGTTACTATAAAAACTTACTATCAATGTCTTTTTGATTTGTGAACACTTATCCAGTAAGCAATTCTGTGAAAGATTCAAAGTGGAATACTTGAGATGCTTCCAGCTGAGTGTAGATCTTTCCCCAGAATAATGACATGTGGTTAACAAGAAATATTTTGATTACTCGAGAAAGCATACTTTAACATTTTTCTCCACACTAACATTCAAAGCAATTTTTTCTCTTTCAAAATGCTCACATTTCAATGTTCACTGCCATGCTGGAACAACTGAATGTGCCTGCGCCAGTGATGTGCAGTTGTGGCAAAAAATATTCAAAATTTTACTTTTTGACTTCTCGCTTTCATACAAATATTTGAAGTAGCTGTTGTTTGGACAACTCCATAATCTGGCACCTTTCTAACGATTCTCTATCAAACAAAAATATTTGAATTTGGTCATTATTCAGTCAACTCCATAATATTTGTCTGGAACTACTCTAATGAGCAAACATTTTATAGCAGACTGTCTAGAGAGATTGCTAGCAGCCTAGGAATATAGCACACATTCACTAGTAAATGGTCAATAGTCACATTCATTAAGAGGTTTGGTTTATTTTCCACAATCTACTGGAGGGCAAACTGGCTGCGCAGCGAGAAACTAAAAGTCTACCTGCTGGCACAATGAGGGCTGTCAGTACACTAGACACAGTCAACATCTTAACTTTCTAAACATGTGATGGTTAACACATAAGGATCACAACTTTCTAAACTTGTGATGGCTAACACATAAGGATCACAACTTTCTAAACTTGTGATGGCTAACACATAAGGATCACAACTTTCTAAACTTGTGATGGCTAACACATAAGGATCACAACTTTCTAAACCTGTGATGGCTAACACATAAGGATCACAACTTTCTAAACACATAAGGATCACCATTTAGCTAAATTAAAAATCCCATGACCTCAAAGGATGAATCTTGTAACCTTGAATTTCTGACCAAGTTCTCATTTTGCTGAATGGAGTGTAACAAACTAATTTTGATGTTGAAGACTGACCCAGATAGTTCCTGTTATAGATCCAAACAGAAGTGCTGCAGGGCAAATGCTATTGCAAAAATCTCATAATACAAAGTTAACATGTCCACAATACAGGAAGTGTAAAAAACACCTGGAAAAATTAAAACATGACACATGAACATATTTAAAAGCTGGATGTAGAAGTAGTAATCACATTAACTGGCAATTAACCAACTGAAAAAAACGAGAAAAACTGAAACTTCTGGACATCATTGGTTATCATAACCACTTTATATGATCAAAATTCATTCATTCATTTGCATGTCCCTTGCGGAACTTTGCCTCCCAAACAGCACTCCTGTAGGCCTCTCGGTTGTGAGCAAGATGGCCTGCCGCTGCTGCATCATATGATCAAAAACTCAGTTAAAAAAGCAACCAGTGAAACTGGTTGGAGGATAAACAGGCTGATGATGCTCAATTTGCATGGAGGAGAAATAGTCAGTTTTGGAGATTCAGCATGTGACTATTTGTACAGATTAAATTTTGGCACAAATAAGATAACATTTCACATAAGCATTTAATTTTCTTGATGTTTGTAAAATGTTTTTAAATTCTAAATTAAAAAAAAAGTATAACATACTGAATGTTACGCTGACAAAACCAGCATTTCAAAAGTGCTGCATGCAAGGTGAGGAGCCAGGAACAAGCTTACTGGTTTCAGAAACTCCTAGTGCAATCACTACAGAAGTTGTCTTGATAGACGAAGCATGTGATTTTAATGTCAGGTTAAAAGTCTTGACAGCTGAACACATTTAAATGGAGATGTAGAAGCAAGAAGTACAGATGGAACAGGATTAAATGCCAGATGTAGATGTATTAACTCTTTCCATGCTGGAGGTAAAAGCGTGGACATTCCATTCTGTGGCAGAAAAAAAAATCGCAGGTCTTGATGTGTATAGGGGATAATTTTTAACTAATTATTTCTATGTTAAAAGTATGCTTTATATTCCTTGAAATAGCTATTAATATATAAAGATATGAGCTTTTTTAGGAGAAAAAGATGTAGCGTGATGATTTTAGCTGATAACTGTGTATTACTGTCCGTTGGCTAGGCCTGGGACTAGCATCGATGTGTAGATTGACTTTTGTTGTTTTATCCGACCTCGTCGTGTGATTATGTTGCATGTTCACTTTAAAATAATACCTGAAATATCCTAACTACTCTCCAGCCCGTCTAATAGTCTAAAAAGACTACTTGGGGTACATTCACGAACAGTGGTCTATTTGTAGAGGGACATGTTTGCCTCCGAAGTCACACAAAAATATTTTTTTGCGATTGAAACGCTGTATTTTGACCCCCACTGTTATGATGCTTTCAAAATGGTGATAAAGGTCACTAGACATGCGTACTAAACTCTTTACAATGGGTTTTTAATGAAACACAGCTAGGGTCCCTTGGCAAAAAGCGTAACAAAGCAGACTCCCAGCATGGGAAGAGTTAACTTCCATACTCTGCTTGTATACATTTTGATAAGAAACTTTGGTAGAAAGAAGATGTAAAGAAGTTATTCTGTAATTTAATAATAAGGATTGGGTTAGAAATGTGCTACTATTAATTTCACTTAAGACTTTGCCAAGAAATTGCTTAGTGTTAGCATGCGCAAGATCTACCAAGCTGCTGCTCTGAACATTGCTTAGTGTTAGCATGTGCAAGATCTGCTAAGAAACTGCCACTGCTGTTTTGAAATGAAAGAGAACTCTATAAAGTCTCTCTGCATGTTAATGTTGAAGCAATAAAATTTAAACACATTTTTGTTATACCAGCTCTGCTTGGACATCATCCTGACATTCTTGCTGACTCTGTGTACCAGGCCACCATGATGGAGTGAGCAATTCCTTCACAGAGTTCTTCAGTTTCCCAAAAGTAGTCTGAAATAAAATTACAGCAAATTTCTGAGTCAGGACAGTGTAAGCAAGGGATGACCATGAACATCATATTTTCCATCCTAGAAAATGCTCTTAGGAAAAAAAAAAAAAATGTTCCCTCTAAGCTGCACTAGCATGCATGGGAACACAAATTTTTAGCCCTCAGCGCTGATTTTTGGCTCAGCATATTGTCATGTGATATAATAGCAACATTTAGTACTGACACACTTCTTCTTCTTCTTCGTTCACTTCTACCACCAAAAACCGCACTGTGAACCTACTGAATTCACGCATGTGGTCCTCGTTAGGTCCCGTGTGTGGTCCAAAATAGACCACACGAGTTCCACAAAAGGACCACAATGGGTTCAGAGTATCACAGTGCTTTAGCCTGTATTCTTGGTGGGTCTCAGAAGCGGGATTGCGTGACACCGTGGTTTTCATTGCACCAGTTTGGTCTAGGGTTGGACTTTCTCACCGGAAGACCTCGACATGTTTGGAATATCAGCGCATCCCCGCTGGGTGAGAGGCCAGAGTTGGACTTTCTCACCGGAAAACCTCGACGTGTTTTGAGATACCCGTGTATCACCGCCGGGTGAGAGGTGGTTGCCCATCCAGTCCAGGGTGGACTTTCTCACCGGAAAACCTCAGCGTGATTAGGATACGCAGACATCCCCGCCGGGTGAGAGGTGGTTGCCTATCTAGACTTCCCTGGTCCAGTGTCTCCGACTTCAGCATTTTGCGGTCGTGGCCGCTACCCTTCCTAGTTGTGACCAGGATGGAGCTTTTGTCCAGGAGGACGAATCCTCGCCGCTAGTGACTTCTACCCCTGGGTTGAGCCGGTTTAGGCATTTCCCAGTATGGGCGTGTTTGGGACGGGACCGACCTCTAGGGCAGAGGTACTGTGACAGTCATAGCCTTCAAGATTCACCCCTGGTATGAGCCGGTTTAGGCAAAATTCACCAGTATGGGTGTTTATCAGGCGTTACCGACCTCTAGAGCGGAGGTGGCATGACATGTCTAGCCATCGAGTTCCACCCCTGGTGTGTGCCGGTTTAGGCATATTTCACCAGTGTAGGTGTATTTCGGACGTAGGCGGCCTCTAGAGCAGAGGTGCCGTGGTATAGCTCTCGTAGCGATACTACTGGACATACCAGGTTAAACTTCACTTTCCACCACCTTTTCCCATCGGCGCCGCACAGCAACCTTTATTTCCGCATTTACTTCCTTAACCGTGAGGAGCTTCACTCCACGCGCGGCATTGAAAAGTCAAGCCAGCAGTGACTTAACCTCTGGGACAAGCCGGTTCATGCATTTCACCCGATATGATTGCACTCAGGACGTGGCCGACCTCCAGACCAGAGGTGCCATGATTTGACTTTTTGCTCCGCTTTATTCCTTCAACCACCTTTTCCGCAGTGATGCTGCGCGGCAACCTCATTTGCAAATTTCTTCATTGGCCGGGAAGAGCACCGCTCCACGCACGGCAGCTGAAGATCTCGCCAACAGCGGCAGATGAGCTACAAAATGTGACACTCATCTACCCTAAGTAACTGGTTTTCAGGCACCAGATATTCGCCCTCGCCCCTTCTCCTGTCAGTTTAAACAGTTCTGCCACGGGAAGGCCAGGAGCTGGACTTGACTGCCAGAGGCTGTTTGTGGCGCGTTTGCAGTCCTTAGAACCAGTACTGACACACAAATGTAATGCTTTTATTCTCTCAGCTCACAAACCAGAATTTTTGCTCATTACACCCCATGTGTTAGAGGTCACGTTTGATTGCAAACATTCTGTCTGCTTTTTTAACATTACCAGTCAAGAGGCTGATAAACCTTTCTGTGGTTGTTTCTATCTAGCAAACAACTAATATCTGAACGTCCATTATTCTACAAACGCCTGCTTGTGATGTGATGGTACACAGTATATCATGGCTGCTGAGTAAGAAAGTACGAGTTGCAACATTAGCAAATGGTAAATCCAGTCTGGTTTTGAAACCAGTAGACCGGTATCATAGTTTTCAAAAAACTTTCCTCTGTTGTCAGTACAAACTATTTTCCCAATATAAAGCTCTCTGAAAGTGGTCCATAGTCTGTACATGAACAAAACAGACCAGCCTTTCTCATTTTAGCAAGCTGTGCTTAATTGCATCCAGTCTCCGACAGCTGAGTGAAGTATACCAAAGATAGGAATTGTATGAATACGCCCATTTTCTGGCATTGAGATTCATTTGCATACACACAAACTTTTCACTGCATAAATATTTTTCGAGTAAGAAATCTGAGTGGCTCGGTATAACTTCTTTTTTCCCCCCATAAACCTACGATCACAGCATGTGATGATGGATCACACGTAGGACTGCTCGGGCGAATTTCACACTTACCACTTGCCTGTGGTAGGGTTTACTGCAAATTTGTCTTCTCTTTAACCTAATTTTTCCACCTCCTCCGCCAGACATCTTTAGCAGATGACTAGAGTTCCAACATGTTACACTGCCGATGTTTGCTGGATTCTGGTACTGACATCCATCAACGGTCCCCACGCCTGCAAGATATTTGAGTAACAAAGATGGCGGTAATCTTATTTCTGATTGGTTTCTTTGAATGGTCACATGACAAACCATCACCTCGAGCGCAGATTATATGATTTGTCGAAAAATCCCGAAAGACGCACCTGCAAGATGGGAATGGGTTTTATACTAGTTTCAGATTTACTGGTAAAGTAACAGCAGCAAAGATATGAAATTTCTTATTATATTTAGCGTCCCCACAGTAGTGTCAAGTAGATATTTCCAGGCAGAACTGTTTCAGCGAGATTTTTATGAGCATGATGGGGTGCAGCTTCATAGAGATAAAATAAATAATAATTATAACGTTCTGACTTCTAAGAACTAGGATCAAAATTATAACTTTTCATGTTTCCTATTTTTAACTGAATAACAATAATACGTGTCTACTTATATCTTTGAGGATACACGTGGTGCTTGTAAAATGCCTACCATGCATAGCACCATCTCAGTCCAGGAAAACAAACGCAGAACCTGTTCTTTTATTTTCCTTTTCTTCAGAGCAGTGAGCTGCGACTTCCATTAGGCCACGACACAAGCAGAAAGTATGTGCGCGAAAACGCAGTACTGATTTAAATGTGATAGCGGTGTTCGACCAACAGCTGACAGCTTGCGTCAGAGTTTACGAGCCTTAGCCGATCAAGACCTTTTCTACCTCCCAGTGAGTCCCTGGAAACAATCTGGCCCAGCTAATAGGGATCGCAAATGGGGAAGACGATCCCGGTACAAAAAATACGTCGAGCCGAACAAGGGTGCGTTGGGCCGCAAGGTGTATAATGGCGGCACATGACAACGGACACGCTTTTAACAGCAAATGCAGAAGAAGAAGAAGAAGAAGCTGAAAAGTAATGATGTCGTTCAGAAGACGGGGATTGGTCGTAAGAGGTATCAGGGCTGAAATCCTGAATTTGTTGATATATCATGTTTTTCTTCAGTCTCCCAGAAACTGTGACCTGATGCTCTTTGCAGCCGAGAAGAAGAAGATGCTGAGCTGCAGCACGGTGTTGGCTTAGGAGCAACTTTTTCAGTAGCTGCCACAACCCGCGCAGCTAAAAAGCAGATGTGCGATACTTATTTAGCAGACTCCACCACCCTGGGGAACATGGTGACCCCTGCCTTGTTATCCAGGCTAGCCCTGTCGCTGTGGTTATCAACGGAGAGGTGGGAGAGGGTCTTTGTCAGTTCCAGTTTGCCAACCTTGATGCTAGCATGTCAGATATGGTCTGCTGATTGTCAAACCGCCCAGTGTCTTTGCCACCAGGCACTTCAGTCAAGAGATATAAGACAAAGCACAAAATCTGTGAGTTAAAATATTAAAAATGTATCTGGGCCTTGATAATCTGGCATGATTTGCATAAGAGAATAAGTCTTGCCTGCAAACAGCTTCAAGACAGAAAAAAAAATGAATGTTGCACTTGACCAGAAGTCCAGCAGAACGTTGAAAAGATTTGTATGATAACATAGTTTACATTCAAGTTACAAGGATGTATCAGCAAAAAAAAAAAAAACAACATCTAATGCAGATGAAGACAGAGAAACAGAATTCAAATATGCGGTCAAGGTTTGACAAAAAAAGAAAAAAACTTCATTAATTCTATCAGCGCATTACGATGACACACCACTAGAAGATAAATTCGTTGTTAATGTGTTTTACATGCTTCTTTTTTAACTTGGACATCGCTGAATGAATGTTTTGAACAGGTGCAAAGTCACAGTGGCAATGTCAGTTTCTTATATAGTCTCTCTGGTGATCAGAAAAAGGAGATGGACATATATTGGCCATGTGACGAGAAGAAACAATCAGAGAATCCCAAAACAAGCTATCATGTGGAACACAACAAACCAAAGAAACTCTAAAGAGGACATTGTTAAGAGAAGACAAATTCCTTGATGGGGTTGAAAAGCTCATCAAAAAAAAAAAAGGAAAACTTGGCGAACTACCATGTGAGCCCTATGTGACATTTAATGGCACAGGAAGGATGTAAGATGTAGTTATCAAAAACTAATACTGAAAATCTATGAAAAAAAAAACAAACTGTGATGATTTGGAAAATCCTGTGAAAGATGGTGCAGAACTCTTTGAGGCGATATTAGCTTATAAAGACGTTTTCATCAATGAATTATAATTATAAAACCCCAGATAACAGAATCCATCTCATGGACTTCAATTTATTGAATCTAATAATTTATCTTTTCACAACATTACCACTGAATTAAGATTATTTACTTCACATGTTAGTACATCAAGCTGCAAATTTACCCACGTATCTACCAAGTGTTTTATGAGAAAGGCTTGTTTACCTTACATTAACAGCAACTGACAGTGATATATGAGATGAAACACATATCAGAGAAGGTATTGCCAGTTTTGTTAATATAAAGTAAATAGGTACTGCCGGTTTTGTTAATATAAAGTAAATAGATAAACATTTTGTGAGCCAACCAAACTGGCACATTTTAAAATACAAGGTCATCATTTTTATTTGAAAAGACCAGTCGTCCCATATTATACAGAGCAGTCCTGTATTTTAAGAATTATCCTGAGAACTGTTTTACTTAGGTCGGGACTCACATACCATATATCACTCAAATGGTGATAACACACTATACAACAAACATATGGTGACCACACACCATACAACAAACACATGGTGACCACACATCAAACACATGGTGACCACACATCAAACACATGGTGATTACACACCATATAAAACACACTCACATGTGACCACATATAAGGCTGTTAGTGGACTGCCTTACACTGTCAAACATTATAAACGCAAAGTTTCTGGAGAAGTGAAAAAAGTTCTCTATATTTTACTATCTGACACACTGGGCAAACACAGCAAACATTTGTAAACTTGGAGAGACAGAGGTCTCATTTTATATCAGACTGCAACATTCAATAAATCCAGCACCATAAAATATGTTTATAAGGTTTCTCTCTTGTAAACTTGTAGATTTCTACATTCAATAAAACTAGAATGACAAACACTCTGTGACTACCCTCCTAAATGCTTCATTTACTGTGACTTCATTTCTCTTTTTGAGAACATGCACTAGAGGTACCATACTTGTAAGTTTCCTTCCCCAGTGTATTCTTACATGTGTCTTAAGATAATTTTTCGAAGCAAATCTTGCACCACATACCTCATAAAGCTTCTCTCAAGTGTGTGCTCTTCTATATGAGAGAAAAGTACATTTCTAGCATGTGTGTATTCTTTTATGCGACTGCATATAGCTTTTTCGTGAAAATCCAACACCACAAACATCGCACTTGTAAGGTTTATCTCCTATATGTATTTTTTTATGTACTTTAACACTATAATTTTGTGTAAATTCAGCGCCACAGATATCACACTTGTAAGGTTTATCTCCTGTGTGTATTCTTTTATGTGACTGCATACGGCTTTTTCGTGAAAATCTAGCACCACAAACATCACACTTGTAAGGTTTATCTCCTGTATGTATTCTTTTATGTAATTTAACACTATAATTCTGTGAAAATCCTGCACCACAAACATCACACTTGTATGGTTTCTCTCCTGTATGTATTTTTTTATGTAATTTAACACTACAATTATGTGAAAATCCAGCACCACAGACATCACACTTGTAAGGTTTCTCTCCTGTATGTATTCTTTTATGAGACTGCATATAGTTTTTTCGTGAAAATCCAGCACCACAAACATCACACTTGTATGGTTTCTCTCCTGTATGTATTCTTTTATGTAACTGCATATAGCTTTTTTGTGAAAATCCAACATCACAAACATCACACTTGTAAGGTTTCTCTCTTGTATGTATTCTTTTATGTGAGTCCATGTGACTTTTTCGTGAAAATCTGGCACCACAAATATCACACTTGTAAGGTTTCTCTCCTGTATGTATTCTTTTATGTAATTGAAACTTGGATTTGTATGCAAAGCCAGCACCACAACAATCACATATGTAAGGTTTCTCTCCTGTGTGTATTCTTTTATGTACTTTAACACTATAATTTTGTGTAAACCCAGCACCACAAACATCACATTTATAAGGTTTCTCTCCTGTATGTATTCTTTTATGTGACTGCATACGGCTTTTTTGTGAAAATCTAGAACCACAAACATCACACCTGTAAGGTTTCTCTCTTGAACCTGCAGCTTCACCATAATGAATCTTAACATTCACTGAAACTTCAGATTCAGGACTCTCTTCTCTCTGTCTTACTCCATGTCCATCTAGTCTAGACTCTCTATCAGAAGTCACATCAGAAACATCACACTTGTAAGGTTTCACAGTATCAGAAATATCTCTGTGTGATATAACATTCAAATCATCTATTTGCATATTTACCTTGCTCTCTATAGCCTGAATATTTTCACTGTTAAATGAATATGAGTTACTGGACTTTTCATTACCTTCTTCATCTTGTAAAACAACATTATCATCATTCTGGGTCTCATGAAAGTTGATTAATTTCAATGATTCTTTATCATCAGTCTGCCATAATGAACTATTTCCTTCTCTCGCTGTTTCTAGAAAACTATCATCTCCTGTCATTCTGTCTGTTTCTTCAACTTTCACACTCACAGAACAAGCCAGCACTTTAGGAAGATCATGTGTATGTACTGCCATGTGACTAACAGCTTGTGTCATCTTCATATCTCCATGAAAGCTGTCAAGTTCAGGGACAGAAAGTTTACCCAAGAAACCTGAATGTGTACCTGAAATGTGAAAGCAGGAAAATATAAAAGTACATATTTCAAGTTCTAGAAACTAACTTCAAAAATTAGAAATTATCGTCTAGAAATTAACTTTTACAATTGCAGATGTAAATGTGGACCCACAAGGTGAAACATCTTTCAAAGAATGAGAAATATCTTGTGAAATGTTATCTCTGTTACTGAACATCAAAAAAGCACTTGACACTTGACTGCTCTATGGTAGTCAGTCATGGGCAACCAAAAGGCCACATGAAAGATCACTTGAGACAATGGACATGTGGCTTCTTAGAAGATTAAGAACACCATGGACAGCTAAGATGACAAACGGTGATTGTCTAAGAAAAGCAGATGTAGAAATGAATCTAACTACATCCATAAAAAAGAGGCAGTCACTCACTGAAGGAGGAGGAGATGGCTTGAAAAACATCACAACAACAGGAAAGATAAATGGAAAGAGAGGCAAGGAAAGACCACGAGAAAAGTCACGGACAGTTCAATATAACGGCACAATAAAAAGTCACAGAGCTGAAGGAAAAATGTTAAGGACTGAGATCTATGAAGAAGCATGGCACCTACCAGCATGGCACCTGATGATGATGATGAACCCATAACTCATTCAATTAAATGAATAAATTTTTTCTATTGCATTTAATCTTCACATCAGTCACTTTGATATAACACTGGAGGGGGGGGGGGGAAGAATGTAAAAAATCAATAAACTATTCAACTTTTATGCAAACACAACCTGTGCTTCGAGTTCAGGGTCAAACTATTTGATCTCAGATTCCACAATTTTTAAAACTTCCTAGGAATTTCATGATTTATCATCTGTATAAAATATGACTTCTGAATTCATAAGATGAAGTAAGCTACCAAAAGTTTTACGATCTAACCTTTCAATGTATTTACTAACCACAATCTCACCATTATCATCTTCACTAGTTGCAACTTCTTCCTTTTCTACTTTCAGCATTTTCAAGTAATCTCTCTGTACATCGGTCTCTTTACAACTGCATTCAGTTTTCTGAAACACATTGTTATACTCATGATATGTAGAAAAATAATGTAAATTAAAAGTTAACATATCTTATAACAAACCACTTACTACCTAAGAAAAATAAGTCATGCACATACATTTACTGCCACTTGTGAATGTATGAGGGGTGTTCAGAAAGTAATACACCACATCAGTTTTTTCAGCTAATAATGAAGATAGAAGTGTGAATTTTGCACACTTTAAATATGACATGTGCCGATTGTGTGAACCAAATTGCATCACAACTGGCCAAAGAATATGGCTGCACTAACTGTTGAAATGGAGAGTGTTACTAACTTGCGGTATAAGCAGCAAATTGTGATAGAATTTCTCGTTGGAAAGAAGGAAACTGTTGTGAACATTCACAAGCATCTATGTGATGTTTATGGAAGTTTTGCAGTCGACTGGAGTATAGTCAGTTACTGGGTTCAGAGAATCAAAGAATCAATAAGTGGAGATATAAGGAGTTGCATGATCGGCCGCACTGTGGACGTCCTGCCACAGCCACCAAGGCAGAAATGTTGAAATGCTATCTTACTCAACAGTTGGCCTTAAAGCTGTCAGTAAGCAATGGTAGTGCAAATGCAGTTGTAAAAGCTCTTGGATTTTCTAGGGTTCCTCCAAGTCTCATAAATGACAATCGATTGTAAAGGAAAGCAATTTCTTCTGAAATTTTGGAGCATTTCAATGCTGAGGAAGAGAACTTTTTGGCTAAGATGACGAAACCTGGGTACATCATTTTGAACATTAGACAAAAAGACAGTCAATGGAGTGGCATCATCTGCAATCACAATGAAGAAAGAAATTCAAGACAACTCCTTCAGCTGGAAAGGTCATGATCATTGACTTTCGGGACACTGAAGGTGTGATTCTTGTGGATGTTATGCCAAGAGGAAAGACAATCAATTCGCAAGCTTACATTAAGACATTGAAAAAACTCAATCAATTTTTTCACAGAGTTCAGCCACACAAGAATCCAGCAGACTTTCTTCTCCTTCACGACAATGCATGCCCTCACACAAGTCTGGCAACACAGGAAGCAATTACCAAACTGGGTTGGACTGTAAGACCCCATCCACCCTATAGTCCTGATTTGGTACCCTCTGATTTCCATCTGTTTGGTCCACTTAAAGATGCACTCTGAGGGGTAAGATTTGAAGATGATGAAGGAGTGGTTCATGAAGCGAAGAAATGGCTACATAATCAAGAGAAAATCTGGTACGGGCCAGGAATACATGCACTTGTTTCGCGCTGGCGTAAAGCAGTACAAGTTGATGGGGATTATGTTGAATAATACTGATGTTTACATGACATATCCATATATATTGTGTATAAATTTCATGCTTTTTGAATAAACAGCTCCTGAGAAAAACGATGTGGTGCATTACTTTCTGAACGCCCCTCGTATGTTCAAGCAAAAGCCCGGTCTTAGTTTTCTGATGAGAAAACTGAACAACATATGAATCTAACTACATCCATAAAAAAGAGGCAGTCACTCACTGAAGGAGGAGGAGATGGCTTGAAAAACATCACAACAACAGGAAAGAGAGGCAGGGAAAGACCACGAGAAAAGTCACGGACAGTTCAATATAACGGCACAATAAAAAGTCACAGAGCTGAAGGAAAAATGTCAAGGACTGAGATCTATGAAGAAGCATGGCACCTACCAGCATGGCACCTGATGATGATGATGAACCTATAACTCATTCAATTAAATGAATAAATTTTTTCTATTGCATTTAATCTTCACATCAGTCACTTTGATATAACACTGGAGGGGGGGGGGGGAGAGAATGTAAAAAATCAATAAACTATTCAACTTTTATGCAAACACAACCTGTGCTTCGAGTTCAGGGTCAAACTATTTGATCTCAGATTCCACAATTTTTAAAACTTCCTAGGAATTTCATGATTTATCATCTGTATAAAATATGACTTCTGAATTCATAAGATGAAGTAAGCTACCAAAAGTTTTATGATCTAACCTTTCAATGTATTTACTAACCACAATCTCACCATTATCATCTTCACTAGTTGCAACTTCTTCCTTTTCTACTTTCAGCATTTTCAAGTAATCTCTCTGTACATCGGTCTCTTTACAACTGCATTCAGTTTTCTGAAACACATTGTTATACTCATGATATGTAGAAAAATAATGTAAATTAAAAGTTAACATATCTTATAACAAACCACTTACTACCTAAGAAAAATAAGTCATGCACATACATTTACTGCCACTTGTGAATGTATGAGGGGTGTTCAGAAAGTAATACACCACATCAGTTTTTTCAGCTAATAATGAAGATAGAAGTGTGAATTTTGCACACTTTAAATATGACATGTGCCGATTGTGTGAACCAAATTGCATCACAACTGGCCAAAGAATATGGCTGCACTAACTGTTGAAATGGAGAGTGTTACTAACTTGCGGTATAAGCAGCAAATTGTGATAGAATTTCTCGTTGGAAAGAAGGAAACTGTTGTGAACATTCACAAGCATCTATGTGATGTTTATGGAAGTTTTGCAGTCGACTGGAGTATAGTCAGTTACTGGGTTCAGAGAATCAAAGAATCAATAAGTGGAGATATAAGGAGTTGCATGATCGGCCGCACTGTGGACGTCCTGCCACAGCCACCAAGGCAGAAATGTTGAAATGCTATCTTACTCAACAGTTGGCCTTAAAGCTGTCAGTAAGCAATGGTAGTGCAAATGCAGTTGTAAAAGCTCTTGGATTTTCTAGGGTTCCTCCAAGTCTCATAAATGACAATCGATTGTAAAGGAAAGCAATTTCTTCTGAAATTTTGGAGCATTTCAATGCTGAGGAAGAGAACTTTTTGGCTAAGATGACGAAACCTGGGTACATCATTTTGAACATTAGACAAAAAGACAGTCAATGGAGTGGCATCATCTGCAATCACAATGAAGAAAGAAATTCAAGACAACTCCTTCAGCTGGAAAGGTCATGATCATTGACTTTCGGGACACTGAAGGTGTGATTCTTGTGGATGTTATGCCAAGAGGAAAGACAATCAATTCGCAAGCTTACATTAAGACATTGAAAAAACTCAATCAATTTTTTCACAGAGTTCAGCCACACAAGAATCCAGCAGACTTTCTTCTCCTTCACGACAATGCATGCCCTCACACAAGTCTGGCAACACAGGAAGCAATTACCAAACTGGGTTGGACTGTAAGACCCCATCCACCCTATAGTCCTGATTTGGTACCCTCTGATTTCCATCTGTTTGGTCCACTTAAAGATGCACTCTGAGGGGTAAGATTTGAAGATGATGAAGGAGTGGTTCATGAAGCGAAGAAATGGCTACATAATCAAGAGAAAATCTGGTACGGGCCAGGAATACATGCACTTGTTTCGCGCTGGCGTAAAGCAGTACAAGTTGATGGGGATTATGTTGAATAATACTGATGTTTACATGACATATCCATATATATTGTGTATAAATTTCATGCTTTTTGAATAAACAGCTCCTGAGAAAAACGATGTGGTGCATTACTTTCTGAACGCCCCTCGTATGTTCAAGCAAAAGCCCGGTCTTAGTTTTCTGATGAGAAAACTGAACAACATATTAATCTATACAAAACTGCTCCATAAGACAAAGTGTCACAGTCAGAAGAGACAGGGTATGTTGTCACTCTCTCTTGTCCCTTCAGTGTCCAAGACACATGGGACTTCCACTTTTATCAGTCTTTATCTATCTTCTAGGCTGTGTCACATGTCAGCGCTATCTTCTAGGCTGTGTCACATGTCTGCGCTATCTTCTAGGCTGTGTCACATGTCAGCGCTATCTTCTAGGCTGTGTCACGTGTCAGAGCTATCTTCTAGGCTGTGTCACGTGTCAGCGCTATCTTCTAGGCTGTGTCACGTGTCAGAGCTATCTTCTAGGCTGTGTCACGTGTCAGAGCTATCTTCTAGGCTGTGTCACGTGTCAGAGCTATCTTCTAGGCTGTGTCACGTGTCAGAGCTATCTTCTAGGCTGTGTCACGTGTCAGAGCTATCTTCTAGGCTGTGTCACGTGTCAGAGCTATCTTCTAGGCTGTGTCACGTGTCAGAGCTATCTTCTAGGCTGTGTCACGTGTCAGAGCTATCTTCTAGGCTGTGTCACGTGTCAGAGCTATCTTCTAGGCTGTGTAACGTGTCAGAGCTATCTTCTAGGCTGTGTCACGTGTCAGGGCTATCTTCTAGGCTGTGTCACGTGTCAGGGCTATCTTCTAGGCTGTGTCACGTGTCAGGGCTATCTTCTAGGCTGTGTCACGTGTCAGGGCTATCTTCTAGGCTGTGTCACGTGTCAGGGCTATCTTCTAGGCTGTGTCACGTGTCAGGGCTATCTTCTAGGCTGTGTCACGTGTCAGGGCTATCTTCTAGGCTGTGTCACGTGTCAGGGCTATCTTCTAGGCTGTGTCACGTGTCAGGGCTATCTTCTAGGCTGTGTCACGTGTCAGGGCTATATTCTAGGCTGTGTCACGTGTCAGGGCTATCTTCTAGGCTGTGTCACGTGTCAGAGCTATCTTCTAGGCTGTGTCACGTGTCAGAGCTATATTCTAGGTTGTGTCATGTGTCAGAGCTATCTTCTAGACTGTGTCACATGTCAGAGCTATATTCTAGGCTGTGTCACATGTCATAGCTATATTCTAGGCTGTGTCACATGTCAGAGCTATATTCTAGGCTGTCACATGTCAGAGCTATCTTCTAGGCTGTCACGTGTCAGAGCTATATTCTAGGCTGTGTCACGTGTCAGAGCTATCTTCTAGGCTGTGTTCTGCGTCAGTTTTTTGTATACCAGCATTATCTCTGCTGTACATCTATATCTCTTTTGGTTATCCAATGCTTCTTGTATTCTGTGGAGTCCACACCAAAGCTGTTCATGGTAAGGATTTTTGTCTGCCATTTTCATAATGTGACTGCCCTGTGATACTCTGAACCCCTTGTGGTCCTCACGTGGATCTCGTGTGGTCCTTTCAGAGACCACACAGGAGACCACGGGACCTAACGAGGACCACAGGTGTAAATTCAGTAGGATCACAGTGCAGTCTTGGTGGTAGAAGCGAACGAAGAAGAAGAAGAAGATAATGTGACTTATCCACTGCCATATTGTATCAGCTGCTGTTGAAAGAGGTATTATTTTGAAACTATCATGCATTTATATCAACAAAAGTTTTCATACAAAATATTACCTCAGCACTGTCAAGATAAAGGAGAGATCCACTCCTTGGGCAGCCCCCATTTTTCTTCTCTTCACATTCATCACAATCTATCACATAAGATACCACAATAAATCTGAACATCTTGATGCTCTCAAACAAGCACTGCTGTAATCAGAATAATGAAATATATTATGCTACAAATAACACATATCAACATTCAGATCTTCATGAACTTGTATGCGGACAGAACTGATCAAAGCAGCAAAAGTTCGGGACTTGGCCAGCAAATAAGACGACATGCCTGAGCTCCAGAGTGCTCCTAAAGGGAAGCTACAAAACTCCATGGAGACAAAGGACAGACTGCAGACACCTTACAGATCCTAAACCCAACACAATAAACCACAATTCTGATGCTAAAAATAGGACTCCATGTACATAAACTGAAGGCTAGACCTCGCTGTGCACACACCAGAATCTTCTCCAGACCTCAGAACACATTCTGTAAACCTGCATTCTATCTTTCTATACACAGACTTGAGAACCCAGACATGCCCACGGTGGAAGAGCATGAGAGGAAAACTGGAGGGAGGGGTCACTTGAATTAAAAAGTCTTGCTGATGGTGGGATTCAGTGAGGTAACATGCTGTTGGCGAGATTTTTCAGTTGCCGTGCGTGGAGCGGTGCTTCTCCCGGCCAATGAAGAAAGGTGCAGATGAGGTTGCCGCACAGCATCACTGCGGAAAAGGTGGTAGAAAGGATAAAGCGGAGCAAACAGTCAAATCACGGCACCTCAGGTCTGGAGGTCGGCCACATCCTGAGTGCAGTCATATCGGGTGAAATGCATGAACCGGCTTGTCCCAGAGGTTAAGACACTGCTGGCGAGACTCTTCAAATGCCGCGCGTGGAGCGAAGTGGAAAAGAAATAAAGGTTGCTGTGCGGTGCCGATGGGAAAGGTGGTGGAAAGGATAAAGTGAAGTTTAATCGGTATGTCCAGTAGTATCGCTACGAGAGCTATACATACCACGGCACCTCTGCTCTAGAGGCCGGCCACGTCCGAAATACACCTACACTGGTGAAATATGCCTAAACCGGCACACACCAGGGGTGGAACTTGATGGCTAGACATGTCATGTCACCTCCGCTCTAGAGGTCGGTCACGCCTGATATACACCCATACTGGTGAATTTTGCCTAAACTGGCTCACACCAGGGGTGAATCTTGAAGGCTATGCATGTCACAGTACCTCTGCTCTAGAGGTCGGTCACGTCCCAAACACGCCCATACTGGGATAATATGCCTAAACCGGCTCAACCCAGGGGTGGAAGTCACTAGTGGCGAGGATCCGTCCTCCTGGACAAAAGCTCCATCCTGGTCACAACTAGGAAGGGTAGCGGCCACGACCGCAAAATGCTGAAGTCGGAGACACTGGACCAGGGCAGTCTAGATAGGCAACCACCTCTCACCTGGCGGGGATGTTTGCGTATCCTAATCACGCTGAGGTTTTCCGGTGAGAAAGTCCGACTCTGGACTGGATGGGCAACTACCTCTCACCCGGCTGTGATACACGGGTATCTCAAAACACGTCGAGGTTTTCCGGTGAGAAGGTCCAACTCTGGCCTGGGTGGGCTACCGCCTCTCACCCAGCGGGGATGCACTGATATCCTAAACACGTCGAGGTCTTCCGGTGAGAAAGTCCAACCCTAGACTAAACTGGTGCAATGAAAACCACGGTGTCACGCAATCCCGCTTCTGAGACCCACCAAGAATACAGGCTAAAGCACTGTGATACTCTGAACCCCTTGTGGTCCTCACGTGGATCTCGTGTGGTCCTTTTGGGGACCACACAGGAGACCACGGGACCTAACGAGGACCACAGGCGTAAATTCAGTAGGATCACAGTGCGGTTTTGGTGGTAGAAGCGAACGAAGAAGAAGAAGAAGTGAGGTAACCAGTTCCTTTGCCTATATGATTCAGCAAGAAGATGAAGAAGTAGAAGAAGAAATAGAATTTATTTACATTTTAGTCTCTGAACTGTTAAGTATAAATATATTTTGATGAACAGAATGACATAGTTCTAAAGTTCTACAAATGCAATGGAACTTTTGTTTCTGTAATGCTGTTAATCATCAATTATCTTAGTACAGAGATCATTTAAAGATTAAAGCTTTGCCAGGAAGATATTAGTTTTGCCATCTCTTTCTGTTGACACACTAAAACCATGTGGTTTGAAAGAAAAAGAAAATGGAAAGAAGAATTATCACCAGTTAATCACTTATATTAAATACAAAAACTGATTAACTTCTCATTTAAAATCTTTTAAGGATGTTTATAGCTTTCACCATCATCATTGCCTTTCACTCCCTCAAGAGTATAGGCCACGGATAAAGGCTCTCCAGTCATCCCTGTTCTTGGAATTATTCTCTGCTTCCTTCCATGTGCATCCCTTGTCTCTGAGCACTGTCATAATTTCTCTTCTCCAAGTAAGTCTAGGTCTTCCTCGTTTTCTATTTCCTTGAGGATTCCATGTCAGTGCCTGTCTTGCTATGTTGGTGTCAGGCTACCTCAGAGTGTGGCCAATCCACCTCCACTTCCTATACATGATTTGTAGGTTCATGTCCTGCCCTTTCCCAGACCTCCTCATTCCTGATCTTGTCCTGCCATTTAATGTTTAAAATCCTCCTCAAGCAGTAGTTCATGAATGTTTGTATCCTCTGTTGTATTGTCTTGGTCATAACCCATGTCTCTGCACCATATAGCAGGACAGTCTTTACATTTGTACTGAAAAGCCTAAGTTTGGTTCTTGTTTTGATGTTTTGACCATATTTTGTTAAGTTGGATAAATGTTGTCCTGGCCTTGGTTATTCTAGCTTTAACATCCTTTTCCGTTCCCCCATATTTATCCACTATGCTGCCTAAATAACATGAAATATTCTACTTCCTCAACTGGCGCTCCCTCGATTACCATGAGGCTATTGCTTGCACTATTACTTTTCATTATCTTTTTGTCTGTTAATATATAGTCCCAGGATGACTGTACAAGTTTGTTATTCAGCAATCTCAAAATCTTTTACTATTTCTCAGAGGTCTGTGGAGAAAGTAACAAAATTCTGCAGTCTGACTTACAAAGTAAACTGTTCTCAAGAAGATCAGTGGATGCCATAGAACTGGAGCTAATCCTTCTCACATCAAGAACACTTACTTTCTCATCACTTTCTGTCTTCACTGTGTGATTCTGGTTTAAAAAAAAACAATTAAACTTTATGTAAACTGTTTAAGTCTTGAAAGACCTGACAAGCCCATAAAGAACTGGGTTACAGATTAGTTAGGTGCCGCCCACCATCACCCACCACCACCACCATCACCACCACCCATCATCATCATGTGCCTTCTTCAGAACAAAGGCTGGCGGTAATGAATCTCCAGTTCCCTCACTCCCTCGCCTTGATGGTGAACTCAGCCAGGCTGTGTCCTGTCTATTCTTGTATGTTGTCTTTCCATCTGCATCTCTGTCTTCCTCTTCCTCTATTTCCTTCCACCTTTCCTTCTAGTATGGTCTTCAGTATACTGTTATGTCTTTTGATATCTCTCTCTCTCTGAACCTTAAGTGCCCAGGGCACATGGGGCTTCCGCAAGGGTTTTCCACAAATGCCTGTCTTTCGCCTTTTTTTCTGCTCTTGCCCAGGTGAGCCCTCTATTGCTCAACATCCTTTCTGTTGTTCTTCTCCATGTCTCTTTTGGTCTACCCTTACTTCTGCTCCCCTGTGGTGTCCATCTTAGTGCTATTTTTGGTAGTGAGTTGTCTGTCATTCGGAGCACATGTCCCAACCATCACCAGCGTCTTTCCTCAATAATTGTTGTCAGTGGTTTCATCTGCATTTCTGCCAATAAAATGTTATTTCTTATGGTGTTTGGCCAAAATATTTTTTTAATTCTACGTAAACATTTAGTCTGGAAAGAATTCAACTTGTTTTCTATGGTTTTGGTGATTTTCCAGCACTCACTTCCATAGAGTAGTACACTTAGAACATTACTCTTAAATATCCTGATTTTTATATTTATGCTTAGTTTTTTTTTTATTTCCATATAGTCTGCAGCACTGCAAAAGCCTGGTTTGCTCTAGTAAGTCTGCTGTTGATGTCCTCTGTGCTGTCTCCATTTTCTACTACTCTGCTGCCAAGGTATACAAATTCGTTGACCTCCTCCACTAACTTGTTATCTACTCTGAGTACATTTCTGTTGTTCACATTTTGCTTCATTAACTTTGTCTTTCCTACATTGATCTTTAGTCCTATGTTGTTTGCATTCTGGGTTAACTTGTTTATTTTATCTTGCATATCTTTGTGACTGCTTGATAATAGACAAATGTCGTCCGCAAAGTCAAGGTCCTCCAGCACTGTGTCAAGGGTCCATTGTAATCCTCTGCGTTTGTCTGATGTTGCCTCCTTCATTAACCAGTCTACTGCCAAGATAAATAATGTTGGTGATAGTACACATCCCTGTTTCACTCCTGTTTGTACCCTAAAGCTGCTGGAGGTATGTTCTCCACAGATAACTTTGCACTGAAAACCCTCGTATAGGGCTTTGATTACATTAACTATTTTATGGGGGAGGCCATGCCATCTTAGGATTTTCCACAGTGCATCTCTGTTGACACTGTCAAAGGCTTTCTCAAAATCTATGAATAATGCATATGTTGTGCTATGCCACTCATTTGCCTGTTCTAATATTTGTCTAAGTACAAATATATGGTCTATGCATGATCTTCCTTTCCTAAATCCTGCCTGCTCTTTCCGAAGTTTTTCCTCAAGTGTTGGTACAATTCTGTTGATGATTATTCTGCAAAATACTTTACTAGTGAGTGGCAGTAGGGTAATGCCTCTCCAGTTCCCGCAATCTCTGAGGTCACCCTTCTTTGGTAGTTTTACTATAAGACCAGTTTTCCACTCCTCTGGGGCTTTTTCTAAATCCCAAATTTGTTGTAATATCCGGCAAAGTTGTTTTGGTGTTTCTGTTTCTTCTGCTTTCAACATCTGTCTTTTGATATGGCCAAAGTATTTTGTTTTCTTCATCTTTATTTCTTTGAGACGTTCACATTGCCCTTGGAGCTGTTCTAAAACTTGTGCATTTGTTCTTTTCATTCTCCATGTTATATGACCTAGTTTTCTGTAGAACCGCATTTCTGCTGCATTAATCTGTCTCTCCATTTTTTTGCTTAGTGTCCAGGTTTCTGCTCCATACAGTAAAACAGAGGAGATATAACATTTTACAAATCTTAATTTTTTTGTGGACAGATTCCTGGATAACAGCTCTGTCTTCATTATGTTGAATGTATGTTTTTTTTTCATTCCTATTATCTTCTTTATCTCCATCTCACATCTTCAGTTAGTGTATGCCCCAGTTCGCTGTAGTCTGTCACTTGATCCAGTCTCTCTTTGTTTACATAAACATTTGACAATGACAGATACCACCTGTGGCTGCAGACACTTCGTAAGTAAGCTTTTCTCTCCTGAATGTAGTCCTGTCCTATGGGTGGATCTTAAAATGTCTCAAGTCTTGTCTCCTTCCTCTTATACTTCTCAGTGTTGATGTGATAAACAGACTTCTTGACAGGGCCAGTGGTTTGCTTCTTGTAATGGGATATTTAAGGCTTCTTTGTCTTTCTCCTCCCACCTCTTTCTCTGGTGGCCTCTCCCTACTAATATAAGCATGGATGTTTTCTATGATCTACTTTCTAGTATTAGCTGTGTAGCATAGCCAAATAGTCAACCCTTGCCCTGTCTCATTTTTTTTTTTTTGGTCTCATCTTGTTATATTTCTCCTCGAACCATTTCTGTCATCCATTCTTTCAGCACTGATTTTCATGTTGTAGTTTTCACATACCCTTTCTAAGTTATCCCTGTTCTGCTGTAGGCTTTTCTCTGATGTGACTATTATTGCTTGCTCATAAGCAAAACAGACTTCATTGTTTTCACAAGGGTGTTGTGAGCTTAATGTCATTTTTTTCTGCAGTTGAGATATCAGGAAGTCTCTTGGTGGAATTCTTGATGTGTATGTTAACTTCTTTACAGACGTTATCAAGTAAAGGAGGTAACTGTCCTGCCACTCTCTAGATTCTGTGGCGAATGGTTCCGAGTGTCCTGTATTTGTTGTAACTGTGCAATGTCACAAGTCAAGAAAAATCTGGAGTGGACGGCTTAAATGAAAAAAAAAAACCCAAATCATTGCACTACAATTATATATGTGTAAACAAAAAACCTGACAGTTACTGAAATATTGACTCGTTACAGCCACCGAACACTTCTACAGAATGTCGGTCTTCGCTGTTTTCTCCATTTGTTTTCTCGTTTTTTCACTCTTTTATTATTCAATTCAACGTTCTATTATTTATTCGTTGTTTTGTTCATTCGGAATAAATCAAACATCTTTATGTAAAAAAAAAAAATGTATGTTTTAGCCATCTTGTACATATTAAAGTTAATTTAACAATACAAGATGGACATTAAATTAGGCATAACTAGAAGATCAACACTGAACACAAAGGCTCTGAATTATCAGGTCTAAGTTCTTATGATTAAAAAAAATGTATGGACATAACGGTGGACAATATGGGGTTACCATACTGTGAAACTCCAAAAATGACGACACTTCCATATTGTAAAACCACAAAATTAAAAGGATACCACCACTCCCCCCTACCCTTCTAAAAAAAAATCATACCTTGTTCTAAGGGATGAGTCTCAGGGGGGTAAAAAAAAACCAGGTGAGTCACAGGTAGCGGAGGGTGAACGATCTCCAGGTATGTAGGATCGCTGTGAATAAGGGCTTGCCCAAATAAGCAGGGGCGAACCAACTGGCGGCAGACATGGAGCGAAAGGTGGAATAATGAATGGCGTCACTATCACTATCAAATACCTCACATGCTGGCTGCCAGTTATGTAAGAAGTGCCTTTTAACCTCTAAGCTCATGATAGCTTAAAACCTCTAAGCTCCTGATAGCTTAAAACCTCTAAGCTCCTGATAGCTTAAAACCTCTAAGCTCCTGATGCCTTAAAACCTCTAAGATCTTGATGCCTTAAAACCTCTAATCTCTTTATGCCTTGTGGTGCCAAAACCCCAAGGCTAGCGGAGAAACCGTACACAAACCTGCAAAGGCAAAAGGGAAACAACTGTCGTAAATCCCAGGAATAGCCAGCAAGATCTACAGAAGTGAACAACGGTGTATCATACAACTCAGAAGAGGATAAACATGAAAGAAGAGTATGAATAATCTCTGACGAGGAAGCAGTGAAAACATTCAATGATTCTGGAATATCTGAGATCAAGAGCTTGTCTTGTCTTGTCTCATTCCTCATATACCTTTCAGTGTTGATGGGACAAATAGATGTCTTGATAGTGCTCGACGATTTGCTTCATATAATGGGATATTTAATGCTTCTGTAATTTCCTCTCACCATCTCCTGTGTGGGCGGCCTCTTCCTCTGTTACCTACAAATCTTAGTGTGAATGTTGTCTGTGATATACTGTCTGGTGGTAACCATGTAACATGGCCAAACCATTTGACTTGCTGTTTCTGGATATAGTGTAATACTGGTGTTACTCCAACCTTTGCCCTGATCTTGTCATTTCTTATTTGGTCTCTTCTTGTCACATTTAGTATTCTCTTTAATTAAATATCTCATTTCTGTCGCGATGATTTTTCTTTTGTTCTTGGCTGTCAGTGTCCATGTTTGATATTGATAGCATGGAGTTGGGAGGAAAATTGTGTTGTACAGTGCCATTTTTGTTTCAGTTGTGATGTATGTTTTTCAGTAAAGGAGTCATTTGTCCAATGACCTGATTTGCTTTATTGCATCTGTTCTCAGTCTCATCGTCAAGTGTCCCTGAGAATGATATTATGCTACCTGGGTATTTGAAATGTTTCACTTGTTTCAAGGGCTGGTTATCTAGGAAGATCTTTGTTTGTATCTCTTATCTCCCTATGGTCATGACTTCTCAGCACTGATCTTCATGTTGTGGCTTTTATATGTCCTTGCTACGTGTAAGTCATCCATATTCTGCTGTAGGTTTTTTTCTGATGTGGCTATAAGTGCTTGATTGTCAGCAAAAAGGAGTTCGTTTATGGTCATGTTGGGTGTGTCTTCTGGAAGATGTTGTGGGTTTATCAGCATTGTTTCTGGGCTTGGGCTTTTGGGCAGCTTTGTGGTGGAGTTTTTACTATGTATGTTAGCTTCTTTGCAGATGTTGCCAGTGCATGTTATGAATAGTAAAGGCGATAGTACACAGCCCTGCCTCACTCCAGATTTTATGATGAATGGTTCAGAGTGTCCTGCATTTGTTCTAACTGTACACTGATTGTTTTTCATACAGATTTTTCCATAGGCTGATAAAATGTGTACTAACTCCATAATGTTGTAAGATTTCCCACAGTTTATATCTATCTACTATATCAAATGCTTTTTCTTGATCTACATAAGCTATGTGCAGTATCTGACTGTGTTCAACTGATTTTTCTGTTATTGTAATTTGATATCACAGTGTATATTTGTATACACAATGTTGTTGCGAATACACCTGCAGAACGTTTTGCTAAACCTTAGAGGGAACATTGGTGGGGAGGCCTTCATGTCCCCTGTTTTAAAATATGTGCGTCGTATTATCCAGTATCCTCATTATTGATCGTTGCATGTTACGAAATACGAGAATTTTAAAATTACCATAGTGACATTTTGAATTTTTTATTTTGAATAAAATTCACTCTGAAAAGAAGTATAACCAAACAGGCCACTCTGTAGAGAAGTACAACAAGTAGGCCACTCTGTAAAGAAGTACAAGTAGGTCACTCTGTAGAGAAGTACAACAAGTAGGTCACTCTGTAGAGAAGTACAACAAGTAGGTCACTCTGTAGAGAAGTACAACAAGTATGTCACTCTGTGGAGAAGCACAACAAATATGCCACTCTGTAGAGAAGTACAACAAGTAGGCCACTCTGTAGAGAAGTACAACAAGTAGGTCACTCTGTAGAGAAGTACAAGCAGGCCACCCTTTAGAGAAGTACAACAAATACGCCACTCTGTAGAGAAGTGCACACAAAAAATGGGCCACTATGTAGAGAAGTACATTAAATATGCCACTCTGTAGAGAAATACAACAAATATGCCACTCTGTAGATAAGTACAAAAAAGGCCACTCTGTAGATAAGTATAACAAATATGCCACTCTGTAGATATGTACAACAAATATGCCACTCTGTAGAGAAGTACAACAAGTAGGCCAGTCTGTAGAGAAGTAAAAGAAAATAGGCCAGTCTGCAGAGAAGTAAAAAAAATAGGTCACTATGCAGAGAAGTACAAAAAATAGGTCACTATGTAGAGAAGTACAAAAAATAGGTCACTATGTAGAGAAGTACAAAAAATAGGTCACTATGTAGAGAAGTACAACAAATATGCCTGACGTTAACATTTATAAGTAAACTTATAAACCTTTTTTACTGATTAAAATTTTAGAATACAGTTAAACACCCCACCCCTTTTTTTCCACTAACTGTCCCATATTTTGGACCCTATATTATCGAATGCATTTGATACAACAGCAACAAATCTCCCTTGCTGTAGCAGAGCAGGGTAAGTAACAAGGGACGTCCTGGGCCGTCCCACTTTTGGCACCTGCTCGTTAGCTTGTCCGCGTTCGATCCAGAATTTCAAAATTCGGGAGGCGGATTTCATCACGGAAAGAAAAATCTTCAGCAGTATTGATGTCACTATAGCATCACTTCCGTGTCGGCCTGTCGTTATGGCGACAAGGGACAATAACCTGGATAACATTTTTCAATACAGCAAAAAGTTCAAGAGAGCAAAGTATTTCGTCCTTGACATTTGCGATGTTTTAAGCGATCTGTCTTCCTTTAAAATAGCATGGCTTTCATTGTTTCATGTGCTGACACTGAATGTGCTTAAATGGAACATTTCAAAACTCGTTCGCTCAATATTTTGATATTGCGTGACAACGCAACCATGAATCTTACTCTACCTTCACCGCTATAGATACCACATATATAGCACATACGAATAACATGTAATTAAAGTTTATCATAAATGACATATTAAAACTGTGCCTTGCGCAATCTCTAGTATATCTGGACAGAAAGAACATCACAGAGGGCACAGTTTTAACCTTTAGTGTATTTTCTATTTGATCAATGTAGTTTTTTTTTTCTCTTCGTGCTCTCTGTTTTCCTGCGTGTAAGATACTTCCGGTTTTGTTACACATCCAACATTGAAGATTTCTCTTCTCTCTGAGCTTTCAATTTGTCTGGAATATCAGGCTCTAAATTCCCCCATAATGATTCTCTGTGTATGCTATTAAATGCCTTTTAAACAAGTCTATGAAGTTCAGGATTAAAGGTCTTTGCGGTTCTAAGGACTGTTATTGCCGGAGGTGGGGTGGAGAACTCGATCAAGCAGCCTCTGGCAGTCAAGTCCAGCTTCTGGTCGTCCCGTGGCAGAACTGTTTAAACTGACAGGAGAAGGGGCGAGGGCGAATATCTGGCGCCTGAAAACCAGACACATAGGGTAGATGAGTGGCACGTTTGGTAGCTCATCTACCGCTGCTGGCGAGATTCTTCAGCTGCCGCGCGTGGAGCGGTGCTCATTCCGGCCAATGAAGAAAGGTGCAAATGGGGTTGCCGCGCGGCACAACTGTGGAAAAGGTGGTAGAAAGGATAAAGCGAAGCAAACAGTCAAATCACAGCACCTCTGGTCTGGAGGTCGGCCACGTCCTGAGTGCAGTCATATCAGGTGGAATGCATGAACCGGCTTGTCCCAGAGGTTAAGACACTGCTGGCGAGACTCTTCGAATGCCGCGCGTGGAGTGAAGCTCCTCTCGGTCAAGGAAGAAAATGCGGAAAATAAATAAAGGTTGCTGTGTGGTGCCGATGTGAAAAGATGAAGGAAAATATAAAGTGAAATTTAATCGGTGTGTCAGTAGTATCGCTGCAAGAGCTACACATACCACGGCGCCTCTGCTCTAGAGGCTGGCCACGTCAGAAACACACCTACACTGGTGAAATATGCCTAAACCGGCACACACCAGAGGTGAAACTTGATGGCCAGGCATGTCACACCACCTCCGCTCTAGAGGTAAGTCACGCCACATTATATATACTGGTGATATATGCCTAAACCGACCACAAAATGCTGAAGTCGGAGACACTGGACCAGGGCAGTCTAGATAGGCAACCACCTCTCACCCGGCGGGGATGTATGCACATCCTAATCACGCTGAGGTTTTCCAGTGAGAAAGTCCAACTCTGGACTGGGTGGGCTACCACCTCTCACCCAGCGGGGATGTGCTGATATTCTAACACGTCGAGGTCTTCCGTTGAGAAAGTCCAACTCTAAACTAAACTGATGCAACGAAAACCACCGTGTCACGCAATCCCGCTTCTGAGACCCACCAAGAATTCAGGCTCAAGCCCTGAGATACTCTGAACCTCCTGTAGTCCTCTCGGGGATCTCATGTGGACCACACGGGGGACCACGGAACTTAACGAGGACCACAGACATAAATTCAGTAGGATCACAGGGCGGTCTTGTTGGTAGAAGTGAACGAAGAAGAAGAAGAAGAAGACTGCCATCAGAAATAGTATACACTCGCCTGCCCATCAAAAATAATATACACTCGACTGTCCATCAGAAATAGTATACACTCGACTGCCCATCAGAAATAGTATACACTCGACTGCCCATCAGAAATAGTATACACTCGACTGCCCATCAGAAATAGTATACACTCGCCTGCCGATTAGAAATAGTATAATTTTGCCTGCCCATCAGAAATAGTATACATTCGCCTGCTCAGTAGAATTAGTATAAACTCGCTCGTCCAGCAAAAGTAGTATAAACTTGCCTGCCCATCAGAAATAGTATAAAATCGATTGCACATCAGAAATAGTATAAACTAGCCTACTTATTAGAAATAGTATAAACTCGCCTGCTCAGTAGAAACACGAGGGCTGATTGATAAGTTCTCAGCATAAGGTACACATACTTGAAAAACACAGTTGATATTAGGTGCATTTGTAGATCAGGTTAATGCAAGAAAGTTTCAAGAAATTAACTGCAACCGATTTTTTTACAGGCTACGGAAGTGGTAAGGGGTGGCAGAAATTGAGAAAATGGATAACATTTCTCATCGAGCAGTCATTCGCTACCTCTGCATCAAGGGCTTATCATCAAAGGAGATCCATGAGGATATGGTAGAGACTCTAGACAGCACAGTGAAGAAATGGGCAGCTCAATTCAAACATGGAAGGGAGTGTCTGGAAGAAGATCCCCGTCCAGGAAGACCAAGAACGGTAACCACCGACGAAACCACCGGCAGATTCCTTGACATGATAATGGAATATCGACAACTAACTGAGTGTACATTTCTACTGAGTTGGGCATCTCTCAGGAACGTGTTCATGCCATTATTCACAATGATCTTTAAATAACAATGGGTCCCGAAACTTCTTGGAGCTGATCACAAACGACAACGTCTCAACATGTCAAGAGACAATCTTGGTCAGTTTTCTGCAGATCCTGAAAAGTTTCTTTAGCAATTTGTGACTATGGTTGAAGCTTGGGTTCATTATTTTCAACCAGAAACCAAAGAACAGTCTAAGCAGTGGAAACATCACGGATCCCCACCTCCAAAGAAAGCAAGGTTGGTTCTGTCTACAGGCAAAGTGATGGCTTCCATCTTTTGGGATTCAGAAGGTGTGCTATTGGTAGACTATCTTCAAAGGGCAGAATGGTCACTGTGGCCTATTACACTAATCTTGTGACGCAACAGCGGGTCAAACTGAAGGAAAAGCGTCGAGGGAAATTGAAGAGAGGAGTCATCTTTCATCAAGACAATGCTCCAGTTCACAAGTCGCCGGTGACAATGCCTGCTATTCATGAATGAGGCTTCCAGCTTCTTGAACATCCTCCCTATTCCTCAGATTTGGCCCATTCGAACTATTACCTGTTTACCAAACTAAAAAATGAGCTCAGTGGTCGCAAATTTGCTTCAGATAATGACGATATTCATGCTGTAGACCACTTTCTACTGGCACAAGATGCTGACTTTTATAAAGAAGGGATTCGTATGTTCCAGGATCGCTGAACTAAGCAAGGGGACTATACTCACGGAAAAAAGTATGTGTGCAATGCTTTAAAAAGCACCATGAACGTGTTCAGGTGATGATTGAAATAAAATTTGGCACATTATGTTTGATTATCCAATAACAGATAAAATGATAACTTTCAGGCAAGTCGCATGCCACAAAAAGTGGAAAAATCTCACCTAATGTGGCTCACCACCCAAAGAAAAGAAAAACAGGGTTTCAATATCGTGTGTGTCCTCCTCGAGCAGTTATCACTGCTTGACACCGCCTTCTCATCGAACCAATGACAAGTTGTATCAGTTGTTGAGGCATGTTATTCCATTCTTCTTGCAACGCTTGGGCTAATTCTTGGCGATTTCCAGGAAGACTGTGTCGTCTTCGCAACCTGCGGTCCAGTTCATCCCAAATGTGCTCGATAGGTGATAGCTCCGGTGAAACTGCTTGGCATGGCAAGACAGTAATCTGATGTTGTTGAAGGTGGCCCCTGACCACACGTGCGACATGTGGATGAGCGTTATCCTGCTGCAGTATTACGCTTTGTCCATTAGCATCCAGAAAAGGCATTACGTGGCGTGTAATGATTTCGCCCCTATATCGTAAACCTGTAAGGTTGCCATTGAGGAAGACTAGGTTTGTTCGGTCATTATAGGAAATTCCTCCCCAAACCATTACACTGCCTCTTTTTCTCTTATCCACCTCTAGCACAGTTATTCGCAAAGCGTTCTCCTCTTCGCCTGTACACTAAAGCACGCCCATCATGGCCTTGCAGACAGAATCTGGACTCATCAGTGAATAGGATCCGTCTTCATTGATGATAAGGCCATGCCACATGGTGCCTGGCCCAGTTCAAGCGGGTTTGTCTTTGGCGAACTGTCAGTACTGGTCTAACTGCAGGCCTATGAGGTAAGAGATTTACTTCTCTGAGTCTGTTCCTCACTGTCCTGCCCGACACACGTCTTACACCTGGAATGTTGCAGGCAGTCCATGTTGCCTGGAGAAACCTGTTACGAAGGTGCATGAGGTGGATGTAGCGGTCTTGTGCAAGGGTGGTAACTCGTGGTCTGCCGCTTCTATGGCGGTCAGCAACGGAACCATTTTGGTTAAAACGACTTTGAAGGCGTGATATCGTGTTTCTGTGAACATTAAAATATTCAGATACTGCTGCTACTGTTGATCCAGCAATTAACATCCCAACAGCTATTTCTCGCTGATGTTCATTCAATCTTGGCATGATGAAAAAAGATGTTTATGTTGGAATTCCATTACTTCTTTCTTCAACGATTAAGTGAAGAGATCTCTGTGAACAGAATTACTCACTTACCCTCATTTTATCCGTGGTCAGTAAACAATCATGGATCACGCACGTGATTTCACTGGAGCTGTGGTTATCTCCCCATGAATAGTGCGATCAACTTCGTGCAGCACGGGGAAGTGGACAACACTCAGACAAAACTTTGTGCCAAATTTGAGTTCATTTCACTCATGACAACGTAATTGATGCGCTTGACACCACTGCACACTTACTTTTTTCCGTGAGTATATGTTGAGAAATAACCCCAAAAAGATGTCCACAAATAGTGTTGTACCTTATGCCGAGAACTTATCAATCACTCTTCGTATTATAAACTAAAATAGCAGAAAGTCCCTGATTCGATTTCGCACTCGGGTAGGACTGACTGGCACCTGGGTAAAAGGTACCTGGGGATACCCTAGAAAAACAATGAAGGCAGGTGCAGGAATCTCTACCTCAAATGCTGTAGTGGCCCAGTAATGGAAAAGCACTAACACTTGACAAACCTACAGCATGCAGAGGCTACGGGGCAGGTAGACAATGTTAGTCAGGTATAGTTTGTGGTGTATGGCATGTGCAAAAGCGGGGTTTTTTTCCCCTTGTGTAGAACTAAAAATAACATTTCAACCACCTTGTCTTCTTATATCTTATATCCTTCCCGTGCCGTTAAACGTCACATAGGGCTCGCAAAGTAGTTCGCCAATTTTGCCTGTCTTCGGCGAGTCTTTCAACCTCATCAAAGGATTTTGTGCCTGTTAATTTGGCCTCTCTTAACAATGTCCTCTTCAGAGTTTCACGTGGTCTGCCTCTTTTTCTTCGGCCTGTTGTGTTCCACTTGATAGCTTGTTTTGGGATTATCTGACTGTTTCTTCTCATCCCGTGACCAACATATGTCCATCTCCTTTTCCTGATCACCCATGAGACTGGTTGTTGTTCAGTCATCTGTCTTATCTCTGCATTGTTCTTGAATTCATTCCACTTGATGTCCAGTATTTTCCTTAGGCATTTGTTTTCAAAAGAGTCTAATTTGTCTTGGACAAAAACAAAAAAGCATGTAGTTAAGCTGAATTGACTTTTCTATGAACTGATTACCTTCTTCCATATTCATGAATGTTGAAAACTGAAAGGCAAACAGTAAGTGTACGGAAATAACTGGGTTTAAGATTAAACGGAATTTATTTATTTTTTATTTAGTTTTTATTGCTAAAAAAGTGTGCTAAACATACTTTAAAAGTTGTAATCTCTCTCTCTCTCTCTCTCTCCTAATCACAATAAATGTTACTTACATGAATATTTACTACCACTTTTCATAGTAAAATGCAAGACGGCATAGAGCACACTAGGTGGTGATTGCTTAGCCGGTCGCCAATCATGGATGAATGGATTTGATTGGATTGGATGGATGGATTGATGGATGGGTGGATGGATGGAAGAATTGTAATTTTGCTTCCTTCTGTTTATATCCCTTAAATAATGATGACTGTGGTAAAGCTGTTCAAAACAATACCAGAAACTTCATGAATAAAAAGTACACCACAAGACACAATTTTATACGACAAAGGGGGTGGGGGGGGGGAAGGGGTGGTGATACCAGACCGTCATCCAACTACTGTACACAAAGAAAACACAAGTAACACCACAGTAATTGCAACATAGAACATTAGAACACTAACAGAACTTGGAAAACTGGAAAACATCGAACAAGAAATGAAAAGAATGGAAATTAACATCCTTGTAAATGTAAAATGAGATGGACTGAAGCAGGAAGCAGAGATCATAAAGACTTCACAATAATATATTCCGGGGGAAACCAGCGTAGAAATGGAGTTGGCATAATACTGGATAAGAAGACAGCAAGAACCGTGAAAGGTTTCTGGTGCATATCAGACAGAGTGTTAATGGTTAAATTACAGGGCCACCCAATAGACACAAATCTCATCCAAGTATACACACCAACTTCACAAAGCTCTGATGATGAGATAAAAGAATTTTACAACAACCTGGACATGGCAATGAAACAGTGCAAACCATGGGAAGTAAACTTTGTGCTGGGTGATTTAGACACGAAAGTAGGGACCGAACAAGACAATGAAGCTGCTGGCAAGTATGGACTAGGAATCAGAAACAAAAGAGGAGAGATGTTGATTGAGTGGGCAGAAAAGAATAAAATGATAGTAGGAAATACTTGGTTTAAAACAACACCCAAGGCGACTATGGACATGGAAAAGCTCAAATAATAACATACGTAACCAGACAGACTACATTATGATCAACAGAAGATTCAGGAACTCACTAATATCAGTGAAAACAAGACCAAACGCAGACTACAACAGTGACCACATCTCAGTTGTAGGAAAAGTGAGAATCTGGCTAAAGAGGTTAAAGGTAGCAGCTAAAAACAACGAACTAGATAGAGAACTGTTATGGAAAGATAAGGCAATACAAGAACAATATAGGACCATAGTACATAATATATATAATGCTATAGAGAAAACTGAAACGATTGATGAACAATGGAATAATGTCCAAAGACTCTATTCAGCAAACATCTATCGAAATCCTACCTCCAAATAAAAGACACGCTAAACAGAGGTGGATGACAGAAGAAATTTTGCAACTAATGGATCGGAGAAGAAGTCTTAAGGAAGATAAAGATGAATATGACAAAATAAATAAAGAAATAAGACACAAATGCAATAAAGCTAAGGAGGAGTGGATAAATAAGAAATGTAGAGAAACAGAGACACACCAGCACGGAAACGCAAGAGATATGTACAAACAAATAAAGGAGTTAACAACAAAAGGACATAGAAGACTGGTTGCCTGAAGTCAAAGGAGGGGCATACAATAATGGGCAGAGATGAAATAATGGGACGATGGTGCGAATACATTAGAGAACTCTATGAGGACATTAGAAGCAAATTATAGATATAATATAATATAGAAATATATTATTTTAAATTATAGATATAATATAATATAGAAATATATTATTTTAAATTATAGATATAATATAATATAGAAATATATTATTTTAAATTATAGATATAATATAATATAGAAATAATAATGAAAGGCCTCACATATTAAAAGCAAAAGTGGAAGAAGCCATCAAACACATGAAAAACAACGAAGCACCAGGACCAGATAAAATCACCAAGGAAGAATCGGAAGCATTAGGAGAACTTGGTATAAAAATAATTACCAGATTGTTGAATGACATCTATAACAGTAACTATGTCCTATCATACCTTTTGCAATCAATTTTCCTTGCCCTACCAAAGAAACAAGGTTCAGTTGAATGTGAAGACCATCGAGCCATTAGTCTTATGAGCCATGTTACCAAAATCCTGCTTCGTATTGTCATGAGAAGAGTCAAGGGGTAATATAAAACCAGAAATCGCTGAAGAACAGTGCGGCTTCGTGGAAGGAAAAGGCACAGGTAATGCCATATATATCCTTCACGCAACCCGGGTTGATAAACCCTGTTCTAGATTATGACGTTAGCTGAAAGTAAAATAACAAGAAGATATGGCTTCAGCTAAAAGTGTGATAAGTTAAATCTGGGTTTAGATTTAAGTAGGACAAACGTAATATAATAGATGAAATATAACTTTCGATAAAAGTGAGATAACAAGATAACACGTGAAATATAACTTTAGTTAAAAGTGAGATCAGAGCAAGATAAACACATGAAATATGACATTATATGAATATGAGGTAACTTCTTCTTCTTCTTCTTCGTTCGCTTCTACCACCAAGACTGCCCTGTGATCCTACTGAATTTACGTCTGTGGTACTCGTTAAGTCCCGTGGTCCCCAATGTGGTCCCCGAATGGACCACACGAGATCCCCGAGAGGACCACAAGAGGTTCAGAGTATCGCAGGGCTTGAGCCTGTATTCTTGGTGGGTCTCAGAAGCGGGATTGCGTGACACCGTGGTTTTCGTTGCACCAGTTTAGTCTAGAGTTGGACTTTCTCACCGGAAAAACTCGACGTGTTTTGGATATCATCCCCGCTGGGTGAAAGGTGGTAGCCCACCCAATCCAGAGTTGGACTTTCTCACCGGAAAACCTCGGCGTGTTTTGAGATACACATGTATCACCGCCAGGTGAGAAGTGGTTGCCCATCCAGTCCAGCGTTGGACTTTCTCACCGGAAAACCTCAGCGTGATTAGGATACACATACATCCCCGCCGGGTGAGAGGTGGTTGCCTATCTAGACTGCCCTGGTCCAGTGTCTCCGACATCAGCATTTTGTAGTTGTGGCCGCTACCCTTCCTAGTTGTGACCAGGATGGAGCTTTTGTCCAGGAGGACGAATCCTCGCCACTAGTGAGTTCCACCCCTGGGTTGAGCCGGTTTAGGCATATTATCACAGTATGGGCGTGTTTGGGACGTGACCGACCTCTAGAGCAGAAGTACCGTGACATGCGTAGCCTTCATGTTTCATCCCTGGTGTGAGCCGGTTTAGGCATATTTCACTAGTATGGGTGTATATCGGGCGTGACCGACCTCTAGAGTGGAGGTGGAGTGACATGCCTGGCCATCAAGTTTCACCCCTAGTGTACGCCGGTTTAGGCATATTTCACCAGTGTAGGTGTATTTCGGACATAGCCGGCATCTAGAGCAGAGGTGCCGTGGTATGTATAATTCTCGTAGCGAAACTACTGGACATACCGATTAAACTTCATTTTATCGTTTCCTTCATCTTTTTCACACACTCCACGTACGGCATCCGAAGAGTCTCGCCAGCAGTGTCTTAACCTCTGGGTTAAGCCAGTTCAGGCATTTCACCCTGTATGAGTGCACTTAGGACGTGGTCGACCTCAAGACCAGAGGTGCCGTGATTTGACTGTTTGCTTCGCTTTATCCTTTCTACTGCCATTTCCGCAGTGATGCCACGCGACAATCCCATTTGCACCTTTCTTCATTGGCCGGGAGGAGCACCGCTCCACACACAGCAGCTGAAGAAACTCGCCAGCAGCGGAATGTGAGGTAACAAAATAACACGTAAAATATGACGCTAGATACAAGTGAGATAACAATATAGCACGTAAAATATGACACTAGATAAAAGTGTGATATAACAATATAACTCTTAAAATATGACGCTAGACAAAAGTGAGATAACAGCAAGATAACATGTGAAATATTACATTAGATGAACATGAAATAACATAATAACACGTAAAATATAATGCTAGATGGAAGCGAAATAAAAACAAAATAGCAATGAAATATAACGCTAGATGAAAGTGAGATAACAACAAGATAGCAGGTTAAATATGACGCTAGATGAAAGTGAGATAACAACAAGATCACACTCGAAATATGACGCTAGATGAAAGCGAAATAACAAAATAGCACATGAAATATGACGCTAGATGAAAGTGAGATAACAAAATAACACGTGAAATATAACGCTAGATGAAAGTGAGATAACAACAAGATAAAACATGAAATATGACGCTACATGAAAGTGAGACAACAACAAGATAACACACGAAATATGACGCTAGATGAAAGTAAGATAACAACAAGATAATACGTGAAACGTGACGCTAGATAAAAGTGAGATAATAGCAAGATAACAAATGAGCTTGTCATTACATATCAGTAAGTTAGTATGAAATATGGCATTAGAAACTGAAATAAAACCGTCGTGAATTTTGTTAGATACCAGTGTGAACTTTGTTCAAGTGGAATATCGTTGAATCACATCTTGAATAATTACTGAGCGGTGTCCATTCGCTCAAAATTTTTTTTTTTTTTTTAAAGAGCGTTACCTGCTTCCTGGCATTGCCGATTATCGACGTTTGCCTCAATGCCACATTATATATTTACCCAGTCGCCTTATTTGTTTCAGTCCAGGGAAAGCCTGATTTCTGCTGAAAGAAAAGAGAGTTGGGCAGACGCTGGGATTACAGATTTTACTTTGTGTGTCTAGCCAGGTGAGAAGTGTTCAGGTGTTCTAACCGTATCTTATAAATCTGGCCGAGAACAAGCTGTCTGATTCTACCTGCCTGTCTAACCAGGTGAGAAGGTCCAAATGTTTTGCATTTTTTCTGCCTCTTATCTTAAATAAGGCTGAAAGAGCAAACTGTCAGATTCTACCTGCGTGTCTAGCCAGGTGAGAAGGTCCAGTTGGTTTTCTCGTATATTAAACATGATTTAAGGAGCAAAAAAAAAAAAAAACCGATATTGTGTGACTCAGTTATTGTTTGTTCTGCGAATTCGAAAGTTTAATTCTTCGAACGAGCCAGTTGCCAGTGTTCAACTTCTAAAAAAATGTTTTCGGTGCCAGAAAAAGGTCGCTACTAGAAGTTAAATCAAATTTGAACGAGTTATATGACCATAGTTCTTGGAGAAATCTATACAAGAATGTTAGCGTCTCAATTTGTGGATGCAAACTTGATAGTACACCGCATTTTGTGAATATACTAACAGAGTGATGTAGTGTTTATAAATGTTTTTTGTCATATTTCGCTTTTTAGATAATGTTTATTGCCATACGTTGTGGAAACATGCAGATAAATTGATATTTAAGAGAGTGTGATGACAGTTTGATATTTATGTGAACGTTATGAGAGTTTGATGTTTATAGTGATGTTGTGAGAACTTGATGTTTCTGGTAGTGTGAGAATTTGATGTTTGTGTGAATATTGTGAAAATTTAAAGTCTGTGTAAACTTCGTGAGAATGTGATGTTTGTGAGAATATTATGAGAATGTAATGTTTGTGCTAACTTCGTGAGAATGTGATGTTTGTGAGAATATTATGAGAATGTAATGTTTGTGCTAACTTCGTGAGAATGTGATGTTTGTGAGAATATTATGAGAATGTAATGTTTGTGCTAACTTCGTGAGAATTTGATGTTTGTGAGAATATTATGAGAATGTAATGTTTGTGCTAACTTCGTGAGAATTTGATGTTTGTGAGAATATTATGAGAATGTAATGTTTGTGCTAACTTCGTGAGAATTTTATGTTTGTGAGAATATTATGAGAATGTAACGTTTGTGCTAACTTCGTGAGAATTTGATGTTTGTGAAAACGTTGTGAGACTTTGATGTTTGCGGAATCATGCGCAAAATAAAAGGGAATACGGAAAGTTCTTTTTTGTTTGTTTGTTTGTTTGTTTTGTTTTTGAAATTTTTAAATGTTTTTTCTCGCGTGTATGTGCGTGATAGTGTGCGTGCTAGCGTGTGACCGCTCATTTTTTGTGTAGTTTTCTTTATTTATCATATAATCATCTTCAGTTTCTGTTTACAAGAAAAATAGGGTCTAAAGCATTTAAAAAATATAAATACTGTATTCTTAGTGAAGATGTTACATGTCTGTATGTTACTTGTAGCCAGCGCAGACATAAGATGTTAAAATGTGTGAATGTTACTTGTAGCCAGCGCAGACGTGTTATATATGTGGGTGTAAGTGTAGCTAGTGTAGATATGTGTTATATATCTAAGTGCAAGTTATTGTAAATGTACATATCTCTTGTAGTTAAGTGTTTCTGTGTAAATTTGGGTATTATATGTTTAGATGTACGTGAAACAAGTGTAGACGAAATGTGTAGACTCATGTATGAGCTTCTTGTGTAGATGTAAGTATTGCATGTATAAATAAATGTGTTATTTAAATATTAGATGTGTAAAAGAAAGTGGTAATAGTTTGCATGCAAGTGATACGATTGTAACCGTCAAGTAATCATCATCAACAACAACAACAACAACAACAACAACAATGAAAGTGGAATGGCTACCTGGTATTCACAAACCTGGTATTTACATCACAACATGTTGTGAGCTAGCTACCTGGTATTTACAACACAACATGTTGTGAGCTAGCTACCTGGTGTTCACAACACAGCATGTAGTGAGCTAGCTACCTGGTATTCACAACACAGCATGTAGTGAGCTAGCTACCTGGTATTCACAACACAGCATGTAGTGAGCTAGCTACCTGGTATTTACAACACAGCATGTAGTGAGCTAGCTACCTGGTATTCACAACACAGCATGTAGTGAGCTAGCTACCTGGTATTTACAACACAGCATGTATTGAGCTAGCTACCTGGTATTCACAACACAGCATGTAGTGAGCTAGCTACCTGGTATTTACAACACAGCATGTAGTGGGCTAGATGCCTGGTATTTACAACACAACAGGTAGTGAGTTAGCTACCTGGTATTCACGACACAACAGGTAGTAGGCTAGCCATCTGGAATTCACAACGCAACAGGTAGTAGGTTGCCTACCTGGTATTCACAACGCAACAGGTATTGCGCTACCTACCTGGTATTTACGACACAGCATGCAGTGGGCTAGCAACCTGGTACTCACAAAATAACAGGCAGTGGGCAAGCTATCTGGTATTCTAACACAATAGGTGGTGAGCTAGTCACCTCATATTCATATCACAACAGGTAATGGACTAGCTACCTGGTATTCACAACACACAGGTGGTAGGCTGCCTGCCTGGTATTCACAACACAACAGGTAATGAGCAGCTACCTGGTATTCACAACACAACAGGTAATGAGCAACTACCTGGTATTCACAACACAACAGGTAATGAGCAGCTACCTGGTATTAACAACACAACAGGTAATGCGCAGCTACCTGGTATTCACAACACTACATGAAGCTCATAAAACAGACCAAAATTCTGCGCCGCTGTGCTAAACTTGATACTGAGATTTTTTTCTATCTGGAAATTATTTTCTGGTATTAATTACCTGACTTTATCTGTTATCATATGTCCAATGCCACGTTTTTTTTTCTGTTGTCTTTATCTAACGTTAGTTTAAAAAGTTAGTCTTCTGACCTCATGTCATATGTTGTCATCAGTTATCCGGTCCCGTGTTACACCAATGAGAACATACACAGTTACGGGCCCTCACTGTTACTCTAATGAGAACATACACAGTTATGGGCCCTCACTGTTACTCTAATGAGAACATACACAGTTACAGGCCCTCACTATTACTCTAATGAGAACATACACAGTTACAGGCCCTCACTGTTACTCTAATGAGAACATACACAGTTACGGGCCCTCACTGTTACTCTAATGAGAACATACACAGTTACAGGCCCTCACTGTTACTCTAATGAGAACATACACAGTTACGGGCCCTCACTATTACTCTAATGAGAACATACACAGTTACAGGCCCTCACTATTACTCTAATGAGAACATACACAGTTACGGGCCCTCACTGTTACTCTAATGAGAACATACACAGTTACGGACTCTCACTGACGCACTAGCTTGCCCTGGGTTTGAGAGCATAACCCCTACGAGTGATGTGATAACGATTTATACAATAGATCACTTTGTCCATGAAGCATTCACTGATATTTTAGTCGGTTGTCACAGACGTCAGAGTCAAGTTTTTGTTGCTGTTGCTCTGTCTCGCTGGAACAAGGAACAGGATGCTCTCTGAATGGAAAGCGTTGCCCCACACGATTTGTATCGAGTGGGTAGTGAATTATCTATTTGCAGACACGGAGTGCTGTTAACAGGTAGGGAGGTGTCGTACCATGCAGTGTTTCTTCAGTAAACTCCACCACAATAGGGAGTATAGCGAACCATGTCTCGTTAGCCTGGTTAAACCTGTTACAGGGAGGTGCCAATGTAGAGGTAGGACAGGTCCTGGTCGACTAAGGGTTGCCAACTCTGACGTAAGCAGCCAGTTATTTGTTGGTGACCACTACTTAAGACTGCGTCATCAACCACATCAGAATACAGTCTTTAAAACTTGCGCATCTGCCACCCCCACCCCAGATTATTTTCTGTCACCTGTGGTGTATCGGCCCAGTAGAGATCTAATATCTGGTCTGTGTCAGTGTTGATCTGCTCCCAGTTATTAGAAAAGCTAATACAATGTGACAGATTTCTGCCGTAAAATTGTGTCCGCCGTCTGCAATTTTTACATTATCCGCTTCAAATCCCATGATGCAAAAACTCGTAAGCGAACAAGATGAGCACTACATTATGCAAATACAATGGTCGATGCAGTTCATTGTTGTCATAATTGGCTCTTGAATCATCGCAAAGTTTATTCAGCTGCAGGAATACAAGATCTGCCACTTAACGTCTGCGTCATTTCTAAATGATTTTGGGAACAAAAACGGACATTTTTTCTGTTTCTGCTGAGTAAAGGTTGCGTAAGTTTGCTAGAACATTCCAAGTCGAGGGTTCTGCTCAGATCTTGCAATTTGCTGAGTGATTTTTTCTTCCTGGTACAAAATGGAACATCGAGATGGAACATGTGGGATTTTTATGGTCTGTGAATAATCTCTTTCTCCATACAATTTCGTAGAGTTCTTTAATCTGCTTAAAATTGTACGTACAAAGTGCTTGCATGCTTTCTTGCTCGTTCCCTTCGGGTTGTCTCTTCTTGCAGTTTGTTGATAATAAATGTCATTACAGCACCTTGCATCACAATCATTAGGAGTCGGGTGCGATGAAGTTGCCCGGGAGATTACTGAATTATCTTTTTCTGCGCAATAAAATAACAACGATAAACACGAAGACGAAGGATGACATCCAGACGACATCACAACACAGAAGACAAAAGCAACCGAGGCCAGCTGTCACGACTAGACAGAGTACTGAATATACTGTGGTCATCTATCACGGCTAGACAGAGTACTGAATATACTGTGGTCATCTATCACGGCTAGACAGAGTACTGAATATACTGTGGTCATCTATCACGGCTAGACAGAGTACTGAATATACTGTGGTCATCTATCACGGCTAGACAGAGTACTGAATATACTGTGGTCATCTATCACGGCTAGACAGAGTACTGAACACACGGCGGTCATCTATCACGGCTAGACAGAGTACTGAACAAAAGGCGGTCAGATGTCACGACTAGACAGAGTACTGAACACAAGGCGGTCATCTATCACGGCTAGACAGAGTACTGAACAAAAGGCGGTCAGATGTCACGACTAGACAGAGTACTGAACACAAGGCGGTCAGATGTCACGACTAGACAGAGTACTGAACAAAAGGCGGTCAGATGTCACGACTAGACAGAGTACTGAACAAAAGGCGGTCATCTATCACGACTAGACAGAGCACTGAATACACGGGGGTCATCTGTCACGACTAGACAGAGCACTGAATACACGGGGATCATCTATCACGACTAGACAGAGCACTGAATACACGGGGGTCATCTGTCACGACTAGACAGAGCACTGAATACACGGGGGTCATCTGTCACGACTAGACAGAGCACTGAATACACGGGGATCATCTATCACGACTAGACAGAGCACTGAATACACGGGGGTCATCTGTCACGACTAGACAGAGCACTGAATACACGGGGATCATCTATCACGACTAGACAGAGCACTGAATACACGGGGGTCATCTGTCACGACTAGACAGAGCACTGAATACACGGGGGTCATCTGTCACGACTAGACAGAGCACTGAATACACGGGGGTCATCTATCACGACTAGACAGAGTACTGAATACACGGGGGTCATCTGTCACGACTAGACAGAGCACTGAATACACGGGGGTCATCTGTCACGACTAGACAGAGTACTGAACACAAGGCGGTCATCTATCACGACTAGACAGAGTACTGAATACACGGGGGTCATCTGTCACGACTAGACAGAGCACTGAATACACGGGGGTCATCTATCACGACTAGACAGAGCACTGAATACACGGGGGTCATCTGTCACGACTAGACAGAGGACTGAATACACGGGGGTCATCTATCACGGCTAGACAGAGCACTGAATACACGGGGGTCATCTATCACGGCTAGACAGAGCACTGAATACACGGGGGTCATCTATCACGGCTAGACAGAGGACTGACCACACGGGGGTCATCTATCACGGCTAGACAGAGGACTGAATACACGGGGGTCATCTATCACGGCTAGACAGAGGACTGACCACACGGGGGTCATCTATCACGGCTAGACAGAGGACTGACCACACGGGGGTCATCTATCACGGCTAGACAGAGGACTGAATACACGGGGGTCATCTATCACGGCTAGACAGAGCACTGAATACACGGGGGTCATCTATCACGACTAGACAGAGCACTGAATACACGGGGGTCATCTATCACGACTAGACAGAGCACTGAATACACGGGGGTCATCTATCACGGCTAGACAGAGGACTGAATACACGGGGGTCATCTGTCACGACTAGACAGAGCACTGAATACACGGGGGTCATCTGTCACGACTAGACAGAGCACTGAATACACGGGGATCATCTGTCACGACTAGACAGAGCACTGAATACACGGGGGTCATCTGTCACGACTAGACAGAGCACTGAATACACGGGGGTCATCTGTCACGACTAGACAGAGCACTGAATACACGGGGGTCATCTGTCACGACTAGACAGAGCACTGAATACACGGGGGTCATCTGTCACGACTAGACAGAGCACTGAATACACGGGGGTCATCTGTCACGACTAGACAGAGCACTGAATACACGGGGGTCATCTGTCACGACTAGACAGAGCACTGAATACACGGGGGTCATCTGTCACGACTAGACAGAGCACTGAATACACGGGGGTCATCTGTCACGACTAGACAGAGCACTGAATACACGGGGGTCATCTGTCACGACTAGACAGAGCACTGAATACACCGTGGTCAGCTTTCACGATCAACCCCCACCCCGCCCCTACCCCTCCCCCCGTCAAAATTTGAATTCACGTTAGCCAGCTATAACCACTAGACCAAAATAAACAAAACAAACCCGAATTCATTAAGGTCAGCTGTCTAGATTAGGGAAATCGTCAAATTCACCATTGTCGGGTTTCACGACTAGACAACACAAAGCAATGCTCGGGGCAACAAAACGGATAAGTTAACTCTCACGCTCTCACGCAAGGAAAACTATGCATGCCCGCTTGGGAATTCTGACACCACCATAATTTGCTCTCTCTGGAGCTACTGAAACTTCAGCATCAGTGTATCTCTCTCAGAGAATCTACCTATTTTAGTTAGCCACTCCTTTCTTAATGTGCCGATCTATCCTAGTCAGTCTGCCTCTCTCAGTTCATTGTTAGCCTCTCGGGCAGGTATTCTGTTAGGACATATTGTAATAAAACAGGAGAGGTGATTGGGTTAGATAGAAATAAATAGTAGTCTCCCCTGTAGAGAGTTAATTTTGGATATTTATAGGCGTACTCAGTGGGGAAATCCAGTGTAAAGCTCGCACATATTTGTGCTCATTATGAACGAATTTGGAAGAGAAGAACAGAAAAATAGGCAGACGAGAAAAGAAACGGCTGGGGACCGACAAGAGAGAACGTTTCAGAAATGCAGGCACGCAAGTTTTTCTTCAGAGTCAGTATTTTAGGTGCGCTTCTAAATAGTAGAACGTAGACTGTAGTCTGACTTTTTAGGAATGTTTAGTATGGGTTACATTTGTCATTTTTAGGACAGTTTCTTTTGAATTCAGTTTTGAGAGAGTATATGCTACTATCTGTAGTAAGAAACAAAAAAAAAAAAAAAGAAAAAAATGTCCTTCAACAGCTTGCCGTGTGAAAGGTCGTCCCATAGCGACGTCAAGTCGCCCGGATACTTTTTCATGTATTTGTCAATTCCACCAGTCTTTTCACGCCACTTCCGTTGGCAACATCCACCAACAAATGTGCTTTCATCAATAAATCTCTTCTGTTGTAACGTCCGGAGTTGGGGATTATTGAATTATGTTTTGTGTGGCAAACTGTGGAGTTGGATTGATCAGTTAAATTATTTATATGGTCACAGGTCGTGTGTGACCTCTGTTTAGTGATCCTGAGTTAGATGAAGTTGCATAGAGCGTGTCAGTGTAACGAGGTGGGGCAAGGATAACAACTTCCTGATGTCAGGGAAGTTTCCCAAAAATATTCAAGGCATTCTACGGCCTTCAGCATAGAGAATCAATCAATCAATCAATCAAGTGCCGTGCTGTGCCGCGTGGCGTGGCGTAGGCGATCATTTCTCTCCACAATTCCCTGTCTTTAGACTTGATTATGAGATCCGCCGGTGACTTTATTCCTAGCCACACTGACAGCCCATCCAGTAACTTCTCTCTCTGTCTTCCTCTGTCTCTTCTTCCTTCAATTTTTCCAGTTGTCACAGTGTGTTCCAATTTTCCTATTCTCAGAAAATGTTCTATAAATCTCGCTTGTCTGCATATGATCTTTGCTGTAATTTGTCTTTTAAGTTTAGCATTAAGACTTTTTCGTTGGTTTTCTTAGCTGTCCATGGTACCTTCAACATCCTTCTTATGAACCACTTTTCCATGGCCTCCATTTCTCGCTGTACTCTCTTATTCATAGACCATGCTTCACATCTATAAAACAAAACAAACCCGAATTCATTAAGGTCAGCTGTCTAGATTAGGGAAATCGTCAAATTCACCATTGTCGGGTTTCACGACTAGACAACACAAAGCAATGCTCGGGGCAACAAAACGGATAAGTTAACTCTCACGCTCTCACGCAAGGAAAACTATGCATGCCCGCTTGGGAATTCTGACACCACCATAATTTGCTCTCTCTGGAGCTACTGAAACTTCAGCATCAGTGTATCTCTCTCAGAGAATCTACCTATTTTAGTTAGCCACTCCTTTCTTAATGTGCCGATCTATCCTAGTCAGTCTGCCTCTCTCAGTTCATTGTTAGCCTCTCGGGCAGGTATTCTGTTAGGACATATTGTAATAAAACAGGAGAGGTGATTGGGTTAGATAGAAATAAATAGTAGTCTCCCCTGTAGAGAGTTAATTTTGGATATTTATAGGCGTACTCAGTGGGGAAATCCAGTGTAAAGCTCGCACATATTTGTGCTCATTATGAACGAATTTGGAAGAGAAGAACAGAAAAATAGGCAGACGAGAAAAGAAACGGCTGGGGACCGACAAGAGAGAACGTTTCAGAAATGCAGGCACGCAAGTTTTTCTTCAGAGTCAGTATTTTAGGTGCGCTTCTAAATAGTAGAACGTAGACTGTAGTCTGACTTTTTAGGAATGTTTAGTATGGGTTACATTTGTCATTTTTAGGACAGTTTCTTTTGAATTCAGTTTTGAGAGAGTATATGCTACTATCTGTAGTAAGAAACAAAAAAAAAAAAAAAAGAAAAAAATGTCCTTCAACAGCTTGCCGTGTGAAAGGTCGTCCCATAGCGACGTCAAGTCGCCCGGATACTTTTTCATGTATTTGTCAATTCCACCAGTCTTTTCACGCCACTTCCGTTGGCAACATCCACCAACAAATGTGCTTTCATCAATAAATCTCTTCTGTTGTAACGTCCGGAGTTGGGGATTATTGAATTATGTTTTGTGTGGCAAACTGTGGAGTTGGATTGATCAGTTAAATTATTTATATGGTCACAAGTCGTGTGTGACCTCTGTTTAGTGATCCTGAGTTAGATGAAGTTGCATAGAGCGTGTCAGTGTAACGAGGTGGGGCAAGGATAACAACTTCCTGATGTCAGGGAAGTTTCCCAAAAATATTCAAGGCATTCTACGGCCTTCAGCATAGAGAATCAATCAATCAATCAATCAAGTGCCGTGCTGTGCCGCGTGGCGTGGCGTAGGCGATCATTTCTCTCCACAATTCCCTGTCTTTAGACTTGATTATGAGATCCGCCGGTGACTTTATTCCTAGCCACACTGACAGCCCATCCAGTAACTTCTCTCTCTGTCTTCCTCTGTCTCTTCTTCCTTCAATTTTTCCAGTTGTCACAGTGTGTTCCAATTTTCCTATTCTCAGAAAATGTTCTATAAATCTCGCTTGTCTGCATATGATCTTTGCTGTAATTTGTCTTTTAAGTTTAGCATTAAGACTTTTTCGTTGGTTTTCTTAGCTGTCCATGGTACCTTCAACATCCTTCTTATGAACCACTTTTCCATGGCCTCCATTTCTCGCTGTACTCTCTTATTCATAGACCATGCTTCACATCTATAAAACAAAATAGGCTCGATGTAACATTTAAGTACTCGGAATCCTGTTTCCATTGATATGGATCTATTTCACAAGATGTTTCTCATTTTCTGGAATGCTGACTTGGCCTGAGCACGTCTGCTTTTTATTTCGTTGTGACATTTCCCATCAGCTGTTATAATTGTTCCTAAGTATTTGAATCTATCAACTTGTTTCAGTTCTGTGCCATCGATGATAATGCTACATTTTGGTGGTATTCTTTTCTTTGAGGTGACCATCACTTCGGTCTTCTTTTTATTCAGACTGAGACCTTTACTTTTAATTTCACGAACCACGATGTCCAGAAGAGCCTGTAGCTCTCCTTCACTTTTAGCAATCAGAACTGTGTCGTCTGCATATCTTAAGTTGTTAAGCTTGTACCCGCCACATGATATTCCTGGCATGTTCTCTATATTTCTCATTATGTTTTCGCTGTACAAGAAGAAGAGGTCAGGAGATAGAACACATCCTTGTCTCACTCCGAATTTTATGTCTTGGAATGCTCCTATTTGGTTCTCAGCCCTCATTGCTGCTGATTGCTGCCAGTATATGTTTTTGATGAGTTTCAGATCTTTCCCATCCACGTTGATGTCTTCCAGCATTTTTATAATTTCAGTGTGTTTCACTTTATAGAATGCTTTAACAGTAGTCTATGAAGCATAAGTATAGGTCCGTATTTACGTCTATTGATCTTTCCATCAATGTTCTCAATATATATGCGAAGAGAGAATAGTACGTTCAGGTGTTGAAGGATCATATGGTACACTGACCACACTACTACATATTTCAGTGGCGCAAACAAAACAGACAGATCAAGTTAAAATTCTGTTTACATTGTAAACAATAATTGTGTACATTATAACTCTTCTTTAATGTTCAGTGTTAGCCTCTAGGACAGCTATTCTGTTAGGATATGTTCAGTGTTAGCCTCTCGGACAGGTATTCTGTTACACAATAATCGGTGTATAAGTATACAACTATACACTAAGCACTGCAGTAAAGCTGTGATACCAGAATGTATAAAATCGGAAAAAAAGTAGGAGCAGCTTTATTACTTAACGATTACAAAGTTGTGACGTTTCGGCGTGAGCCTTAATCATACAAAAACATACAGGCCGAAGAAATAGAGAGAGGAGATAAAGTATAGATTCACATGAATACTGTTTAAAAAAAATTTTTTTTAAAGGAGTACTTAGCTGTAAATTGCAAGGTGTGGCTTGTCCGGCGGTGTGTGTCAGGAATGGAATCTGTTAGGACATGTTCACTTTTAGAATTATCTGTGAGATATTCTGTTAGGACATGTTCACTTTTAGCCTCTCAGACAGGTATTCTGTTAGGACATGTTCACTGTTAGCCTCTCAGACAACTATTCTGTTAGGACATGTTCACTGTTAGCATTATCTGTGAGATATTCTGTTAGGAAATGTTCACTGTTAGCCTCTCAGACAACTATTCTGTTAGGACATGTTCACTTTTAGCATTATCTGTGAGATATTCTGTTAGGAAATGTTCACTGTTAGCTTCTCAGACAGGTATTCTGTTAGGACATGTTCACTTTTAGCCTCTCAGACAGCTATTCTGTTAGGACATGTTCACTGTTAGCCTCTCAGACAGATATTCTGTTAGGACATGTTCACTGTTAGCCTCTCAGACAGCTATTCTGTTAGGACATGTTCACTGTTAGCCTCTCAGAAAGGTATTCTGTTAGGACATGTTCACTGTTAGCCTCTCAGACAGCTATTCTGTTAGGACATGTTCACTGTTAGCCTCTCAGAAAGGTATTCTGTTAGGACATGTTCACTGTTAGCCTCTCAGACAGCTATTCTGTTAGGACATGTTCACTGTTAGCCTCTCTGATAGATATTCTGTTAGGACTTGTTCACTGTTAGCATCTCTGACAGATGTTCTGTTAGGATATGTTCAGTGTTAGCAGTATCTGTGAGATATTCTGTTAGGACATGCTCACTGTTAGCATTATCTGTGAGATATTCTGTTAGGACATGTTCACTGTTAGCAGTATCTGTGAGATATTCTGTTAGGACATGCTCACTGTTAGCATTATCTGTGAGATATTCTGTTAGGACATGCTCACTGTTAGCATTATCTGTGAGATATTCTGTTAGGACTTGTTCACTGTTAGCATCTCTGACAGATATTCTGTTAGGACTTGTTCAATGTTAGCTTCATTTTCATTGTTAACCTCTGGAGCTGTCGTTCTAAAACGAAATGTTCACTTTTGACATTGTTGTCAGGAAGGACACTTTCACTTCTAGTTTCTAGATTTATCATCCTAAACGACATATTCGTCGCCGGCTTCTCGAGCTGTCATTCTTTAGCCCGACTTCTCGAGCTGTCGTTCTTTAGCCCGACTTCTCGAGCTGTCATTCTTTAGCCCGGCTTCTCGAGCTGTCATTCTAAAAGGACACCTCACTGTTTGCTCCTTGCTGGGTTAGATCTGATTTTACTGAGCAAACAATGTTAGCTAATATTGATCACTTCGATTGGTTAGTGTATGATTGTGTGTGGGTGGTTTTATGTGAGCAGTAAATGATGTTGGGGATCTGGGATATGGATGAGCCTCATCATCTTCTCCTTACTTCGTTCTTTCGTTCCTTCCTTCGTTCCTTCCTTCTAAAGAAGTTTTGATCAAATTTCTGACCAGAGATTTGTAACATGTACAAAAATTAATTTTTTAAAAAAATCTGTAATTAAAGACTGGCGTCCCCAGACTCCGGGTACTCCCACAGGTGTCCCACCTTCTGTCCCAACACCCACTGAAGAGTGCGCCTGCTGGTGGAGCCAGTCCCAGGCTGGTTATGGGTAACAAGCGCTAAACCACTTGGTTCAGAAAACGTGCACTTCCCCTCTCTTCCCCCATTTAGATCATCCCCCGCCCCCTGATGTAACTGTCATCATTCAACCCGATATCGTCCTACATACGCAGTCTATCCAAGGTGGCTCTTGCAGTCTCCTCCTTGTCCATTCTTAGGATGACGTTGGTAGCGGGAACTGTTGTATTCTTCCATGTCGGCCACCTTGTGATCGCATTTTGCTACGAAGTCCATACGAGACTTGGGCCGGCGCCACTTTGTACATGTTGCACTGTCGGTACTGCACGGTGTACATGTTGCACTGTCGGTACGGCACGGTGTACATGTTGCTCTGTCGGTACTGCACGGTGTACATGTTGCACTGTCGGTACTGCACGGTGTACATGTTGCGCTGTCGGTACTGCACGGTGTACATGTTGCGCTGTCGGTACTGATTCCAACACCAGAATGAATACAATTTTATGCGAAAACAATAACATTTGCTAATATCTGTATCTATACAACACTGATGTTCATGAAGAGATTGTAACTTTCATGTTTGTTTTCCTAGTCGCAATACTTAATGACAGAATCTAATTTTCTATGGTATTTGTTATAATGATAACATTTAAGATTCATGGTGTTTGTGATAATGATACGAGAGGAGATTGATAAGTTCTCGGCATAAGGTACAAATACTTGAAACTCACAGCTGATATTAGGTGCAGTTGTAGATCAGGTTAATGTAAGAATAAACACCAAGTTTCGAGAAGTTAACAGCAACCAATTTTTTTTTAACATGCTACTGAAATGGTAAGGGGTGGCAGAAATTGAGAAAAGGGATACAATTTTTCATCGAGAAATGTCTCTGCATCAAGGACTTATCATCGAAGGAGATCCATGAGGATATGGTGGAGACTCTAGGGGAGAGTGCCCCTTCTTACAGCACAGTGAAGAAATGGGCAGCTCAATTCAAACATGGAAGGGAAAGTTTGGAAGATGATCCCCGTCCAGGAAGACCAAGAACGGTAACCACCGATGAAACCACCGGCAGAATCCATGACATGATAATGGAGGATCGACGACTAACTGAGTGGTACATTGCTACTGAGTTGGGTATCTCCCAGGAACGTGCTCATGCCATTATTCACAATGATCTTCAAATGACAAAGGTCTCTGATTGATGGGTTCCAAAACTTCTTGGAGCTGATCACAAACGACAACGTCTCATCATGTCAAGAGACAATCTTGGCTACTTTTCTGCAGATCCTGAAAAGTTTCTTCAGCAATTTGTGACTATGGATGAGACTTGAGTTCATCATTTTCAACCAGAAACCAAAGAACAGTTAAAGCATAGGAAGCATAATGGATCCCTACCTCCAAAGAAAGCAAGCCCGACTTCTCGAGCTGTCGTTCTTTAGCCCGACTTCTCGAGCTGTCATTCTTTAGCCCGGCTTCTCGAGCTGTCATTCTAAAAGGACACCTCACTGTTTGCTCCTTGCTGGGTTAGATCTGATTTTACTGAGCAAACAATTTGATCACTTCGATTGGTTAGTGTATGATTGTGTGTGGGTGGTTTTATGTGAGCAGTAAATGATGTTGGGGATCTGGGATATGGATGAGCCTCATCATCTTCTCCTTACTTCGTTCTTTCGTTCCTTCCTTCGTTCCTTCCTTCTAAAGAAGTTTTGATCAAATTTCTGACCAGAGATTTGTAACATGTACAAAAATTAATTTTTTAAAAAAATCTGTAATTAAAGACTGGCGTCCCCAGACTCCGGGTACTCCCACAGGTGTCCCACCTTCTGTCCCAACACCCACTGAAGAGTGCGCCTGATGGTGGAGCCAGTCCCAGGCTGGTTATGGGTAACAAGCGCTAAACCACTTGGTTCAGAAAACGTGCACTTCCCCCATTTAGATCATCCCCCGCCCCCTGATGTAACTGTCATCATTCAACCCGATATCGTCCTACATACGCAGTCTATCCAAGGTGGCTCTTGCAGTCTCCTCCTTGTCCATTCTTAGGATGACGTTGGTAGCGGGAACTGTTGTATTCTTCCATGTCGGCCACCTTGTGATCGCATTTTGCTACGAAGTCCATACGAGACTTGGGCCGGCGCCACTTTGTACATGTTGCACTGTCGGTACTGCACGGTATACATGTTGCACTGTCGGTACGGCACGGTGTACATGTTGCTCTGTCGGTACTGCACGGTGTACATGTTGCACTGTCGGTACTGCACGGTGTACATGTTGCGCTGTCGGTACTGCACGGTGTACATGTTGCGCTGTCGGTACTGATTCCAACACCAGAATGAATACAATTTTATGCGAAAACAATAACATTTGCTAATATCTGTATCTATACAACACTGATGTTCATGAAGAGATTGTAACTTTCATGTTTGTTTTCCTAGTCGCAATACTTAATGACAGAATCTAATTTTCTATGGTATTTGTTATAATGATAACATTTAAGATTCATGGTGTTTGTGATAATGATACGAGAGGAGATTGATAAGTTCTCGGCATAAGGTACAAATACTTGAAACTCACAGCTGATATTAGGTGCAGTTGTAGATCAGGTTAATGTAAGAATAAACACCAAGTTTCGAGAAGTTAACAGCAACCAATTTTTTTTTTAACATGCTACTGAAGTGGTAAGGGGTGGCAGAAATTGAGAAAAGGGATACAATTTCTCATCGAGAAATGCCTCTGCATCAAGGACTTATCATCGAAGGAGATCCATGAGGATATGGTGGAGACTCTAGGGGAGAGTGCCCCTTCTTACAGCACAGTGAAGAAATGGGCAGCTCAATTCAAACATGGAAGGGAAAGTTTGGAAGATGATCCCCGTCCAGGAAGACCAAGAACGGTAACCACCGATGAAACCACCGGCAGAATCCATGACATGATAATGGAGGATCGACGACTAACTGAATGGTACATTGCTATTGAGTTGGGTATCTCCCAGGAACGTGCTCATGCCATTATTCACAATGATCTTCAAATGACAAAGGTCTCTGATTGATGGGTTCCAAAACTTCTTGGAGCTGATCACAAACGACAACGTCTCATCATGTCAAGAGACAATCTTGGCTACTTTTCTGCAGATCCTGAAAAGTTTCTTCAGCAATTTGTGACTATGGATGAGACTTGAGTTCATCATTTTCAACCAGAAACCAAAGAACAGTTAAAGCATAGGAAGCATAATGGATCCCTACCTCCAAAGAAAGCAAGGGTGCTTCTGTCTGCAGGCAGAGTGATGGTTTCCATCTTTTGAGATTCAGAAGGTGTGCTAATTCTGAAGTAGGAGACACTGGACCAGTGCAGTCTAGCTTGGCACCACCTCTCACCCGACGGGAATATATGCGTATCTTAATCACGTTGAGGTTTTTCGGTGAGAAAGCAAACGCTGGATTGGATGGGCAACCACCTCTCATCCGGCTGCAAGGATATACTGATATCCAAATCACGTCGAGGTTTTCCGGTGAGAAAGTCCACCTCTAGACTAAATTGGTGCAAAGAAAACCACAGTGTTACGCAATCCCGTTTCTGCGACCCAACGATAATACATGCCCAAGCCCCGCTATACTCAGAATCTCATGTGGTCCTCTCGGGGATCTCTTGTGGCCCTCTCAGGGACCACAGGACTAATCAAGGATTACAGGAGTAAATTCATTAGGATCACGGGGGATCTTGGTGGTAGAAGCGAACGAATAAGAAGCTGTGCTGTTGGTAGACTATCTTCAAAATGGCAGAACGGTGACCGGGGCCTATTACGCTAATCTAAGGGTCAAACTGAAGGAAAAGCGTGGAGGAAAATTGACGAGAGGAGTCATCTTTCATCAAGACAATGCTCCAGTTCACAAGTTGGCGGTGGCAATGGCTGCCATTCATGAATGCGGCTTCCAGCATCTTGAACATCTTATTCCACAGATTTGGGCTCTTTGTACTATTACCCGTTTGCTAAACTAAAAAAAGGAGCTCAGTGGCCTCAAATTTGCTTCAGATGATGACGTCATTCATGCTGTAGATCACTTTCTACTGGCACAAGATGCTGACTTTTACAAAGAAGGGATCCGTATGCTCCAGAATCGCTGGACTAAGTGCATAAACTTGCAAGAGAACTATGTTGAGAAATAACCTCCAAAAATTTGTCCACAAATAATCCGTTGTACTTTATGCCGAGAATTTATCAGTCACCCCTCGTAGCATATGTAAGTGCAATGTGTGGTATCCATATTTGTTTACTGTAGATTATTTCAGTCATGTCTTAATATGATCAGCTGCTTGTCTAGTTTTTGTCTACATATGATCTGCTGTATGTCTGGTTTGTGTCTACATATGATATGCTATATGTGTAGTTCTTGTCTTCATATTATCTGCTATACGTTTAGTGTTTAGTCTACATATGATCTGCTGTATATCTAGTTTTTGTCTACATATGATCTGCTGTATTCCTAGTTTTTTTCCTACATATGATCTGCTGTATGTGTAGTTTTTGTTTACATATGATCTGCTGCATGTGTAGTTCTTGTCTACGTATTGTCTGCTGTATATGTAATTTATGTCTACATATGATCTGCTGTATGTGTAGTTTTTGTCTACATATGATCTGCTATATATGTAGTTTTTGTCTACATATGATCTGCTGTATATGTAGTTTTTGTCTACATATGATCTGCTGTATATGTAGTTTTTGTCTACATATGATCTGCTGTATATGTAGTTTTTGTCTACATATGATCTGCTGTATGTGTAGTTTTTGTCTACGTATTATCTGCTGTATGTGTAGTTTTTGTCTACACAGTAACTACAAACCATTTCCATTCTTCCGATGTTAACACTTGCATGCTGCGAGTAGTCTTTATGTGGATCATAGTGGAATCATTCCATTGCTAAGGTAGCATGTTGCGCAGTCCGTGATCGTCTGGCTCTATCTCTCTTATACTCTAGTCTGGCCTCACACTGTTGTAAGTATCTGAGGCTCTAGATGTAGCAGCTCTCTCCTTCATATCCTGTAGTCTGGCCTCACTCTGTTGTACAGTATCTGAGGCTCTAGATGTAGCAGCTTTCTCCTTCATATCCTGTAGTCTGGCCTCACGCTGTTGTACAGTATCTGAGGCTCTAGATGTAGCAGCTCTCTCCTTCATATCCTGTAGTCTGGCCTCACTCTGTTGTACAGTATCTGAGGCTCTAGATGTAACAGCTCTCTCCTTCATATCCTGTAGTCTGGCCTCACGCTGTTGTACAGTATCTGAGGCTCTAGATGTAGCAGCTCTCTCCTTCATATCCTGTAGTCTGGCCTCACTCTGTTGTACAGTATCTGAGGCTCTAGATGTAGCAGCTCTCTCCTTCATATCCTGTAGTCTGGCCTCACGCTGTTGTACAGTATCTGAGGCTCTAGATGTAACAGCTCTCTCCTTCATATCCTGTAGTCTGGCCTCACGCTGTTGTACAGTATCTGAGGCTCTAGATGTAACAGCTCTCTCCTTCATATCCTGTAGTCTGGCCTCACGCTGTTGTACAGTCTCTGAGGCTGTAGATGTAACAGCTCTCTCCTTCATATCCTGTAGTCTGGCCTCACGCTGTTGTACAGTATCTGAGGCTCTAGATGTAACAGCTCTCTCCCTCAGGGTCGCAAGTCTTCTATTGCTCTCATCGGGAGTTTCTTGTTTACGCTGTTGTTTCATTTTTTTTTTTTTAGCCTTTGATTGCAGGGAACCAACCTTCTAACGTTTGCTTGCAGGCATCTGTAAAAATATTTTAAAAAAACAAACTATGAAATGTAGTATTAAAAGCTAATCTAAAGATAATGAGAAAACAAAATTAACATTTAAAATTATGAAGTATAGAATATAATAAAAAGCTAATATAAACATAAGAAAAAAACAAAAAAATTAAAATTTCACATCATGAAATACAGTAGGGTGTCTCTTATGAATCTGAAATCTGCTCTGTGGATCATGTTTCTCGTTATCAGTGCCAACGGTTCGGCAACTCAACAGATATAACGTCATTGATTTGTTTTAGCTGACCTTTGTCTGTCACTGCCGACAATCAAAAGCAGGCATAAATATCACTAGAGTTACTTCCCGTCGTTCAGTTGGGTACGTTTCTATCGGTCGGTTGCTATCCCACACCGACCATCCAGCCCCCCCCCCCAGGGTCCTATGGATGATCCAACCCCCACCATACCTTGTCCAGATTGTAAGTCATATGTGTGCCAAGTTTGGTTGAAATTGCTCCAGGGGTTCCAGCGTGATCCTGGAAAACATATATACACGTTCATTTATATATATATCTTCAGCATAACTATATCATGTCTATATACAGGAAGTGTCTAGTAAATAATGAGACTTATTTTATTCGACAAGTCAGCAGGGCCGGAGTGGGCGGATTCTCAGAGCCTGAAGGTTAGTGGGGGATGTTAGATAAAGGGTCGATATCTCGTCATTTGACTCTGAGCTTTTACAGAGTGCGGATCGCTTGCGAAGCGTAATGTAACGGTCAAATTGCAGAGGAGTGTCGAGCAGCGATAAGCGATAAAGTTTTATGTTATACTTGAAAAATCCGCAACCAAGACGTTTGCTATAATACAGAATGCCTAAGGGAAGTTTCGGTGGCACAAGCCTTTCAGCGAAGGAAAAGAGAGCGCTACTTAATGTCCTCAACTAAAGAGGGCTCGAATGAGCAAATCGAAGATTAAATCGACGCTCATTGTCTTTTCTTGACTCTGAAGGTGTTATCCATAAGGAGTTCATGCCACCCGGACAAATGATCAATACAGCATTTTACGTGAAAGTGCTTAAATGGCTGAAGAACAGAGTCTCGCGGGCCCGCCCGGAGATCGCCAACACTTGGGTTATTCACCACGACAGTGCACCGAGACATGCGCCGCTGTTAGTGAGAGTTTCTGGCGAAACAAACCGTGGCAACGCTGTGCGAAACTTACTACAATCAGGGCTTGGCCCCGGCTGACTTCTTTTTGTTTACCCCGGCTCAAATCAAGCTTGAAAGGCCACCATTTTGGTACGTGCAAGCTGCCGTGACGAGTGCTTTGAAGGAGATCTCTGTTCAAGACTTCCAGACGAGCTACGACGCGTGACAGAACCGCTGGCAACGGTGTGCTGATGCTCACGGATGTTATTTAGAGGAATTTTAAGCATATGTAAGTATATTTTGAACAAATCGAATTTTATGGAATCAGCCTCATTACTTACCGGACACACCTTGTATATAGACCTTCAGCATATGTATCTCATGTGTATATATATATCTGACCTTCAGCATATGTATCTCATGTATATATATATCTGACCTTCAGCATATCTATTCTATGACCTAAGTTGGTGCCGTGTTTTATAGACGTCATTTTTCATGCACTCATCTTCTGGAGGTGAAGTTCCTCCTTATAGTTTCGCTGATACAAACGCCAGGCACTTATTTTCATCTTGGTTGGGCAAAGCATATCATAAACAGGTCTAAGTTCAGCAAAACAGATCAGAGCGTCTTACACAAACGAGGCCAACTAATTTCTCCCTTTCTTTATGTCCCGGCCAGCCAGTTCCAACACCGGACCTGAACCCGTAGAGTAGAACCTTCACCATCAACTGAAGACCAAGAACAGGTAGGTCACGTCAGTCATTGAAGTGATCTGACCAGGGAGTCTGCTGCTGTGCTGGAAAGTAGATTGTATGAAAAATGTAGATTGTATGAAAAATGTAGATTGTATGAAAAATGTAGATTGTATGAAAAATGTTGGTTGGTGGATTGCCCATTAGATAGTCTAGGGGCACATAGGGACAGAGAGGTCCAGCGTCAAGGGGAAAACCTTTGAAAATAAAGATTATTGTTTCATATGACAATCGTTTATTATAATTAACACTGAACAAGCAAGTTATGTTATCCAAAAGATAGTGAAGTATTAGTTTGTGTTTGGGTCTTTGTGTTACGAAGTCATATACTAATAGCAGAAACCACAACTAGAGATGAATCAAGCCACATTTGAGAAGATGGAGGGGCGGGCTCCGATATGGCACATGATATGTTTAGCGCAAAGACCTGGGTAATGGTCAATCCATCACTGGTTAGAAATGAAGTAGGGATCGTTGATTTCAAACATGTAGTCATGTGACCGATAAAGTTCTCCAACAGACTGGGTAGAATTATTTAGTAGTCTGGACACATATTCACTTATAACAAAAGAAAAGTCATCAAAATAAAATAGATAGCAAAGAAAAGTCATCAAAATAAAATAGATAGCAAAGAAGAGTCATCAAAATAAAATAGATAGCAAAGAACAGTCATTAAAATTAAATAAATAGGAAAGAACAGTTGTCAAAATTAAATAAATAGGAAAGAACAGTTGTCAAAATTAAATAAATAGGAAAGAACAGTTGTTAAAATTAAATAAATAGGAAAGAACAGTTGTTAAAATTAAATAAATAGGAAAGAACAGTTGTTAAAATTAAACAGAAAGCAAAGAATATTTATCAAATGAGTTTCAACAACAATTAGGACATGATCCTAGACCGGTTCAGTCCTTGGTGAATGATTATCTTTTGCTTGTGATGGAACTTGAAGAACGGCCATGCTCTGCTGCTGGCCTAGAGATGGGCCTCCTTGCACTATGACACTCCCGTCTGTACTCAGCCTCTAGCCCCAGTGTTGTTCGCAGTGTGTGTTGATGATAATGCTACTGGCACATTGACTGAACACAGCTCGATCTTTTCCAGAAAGTTCTGAATGTCTACTTTCGTTATTCTTCTTTCGCATAGTCTTTGGCGATAGGTTAGGGGGAAAAACAAGTAAAATTCCCGTTTCCATGCAATTAAGGGCATATTGGGGATACGGTGTTAGGCCCATATTTCCCATGACCTTCGGCACACGAAAGTATGACGTGGTCAGTATCATGCCTGGCCGCTTTACCTTCCCAGGTTTCTCTGGTACCCATTTTTAAAAGCTGGGTGAGCCCCGGGGAGTTTGTCGGCGTGTACCAGAACAAAAAGTCCCACTGCTGGGACTGAACCCGGTACGACCGAGCGCCTAATTACTGAGCTCTCTCTCTCTCTCTCTCTCTCTCTCTCTCCCCCCCCCCCCCTTTACACACACACGTATTTGCTCATCTCCCTGTAAATTTGATATTGTGGTTGTCATAATGTCTGCTTTGTCTATTTGTAAGTTGTCGGGGTTGTTTATTTGTTTGTCAGCTGATCTGCAATTTCATTGCCTTTGATACTCGGCATGTCCGGGGCAATAAATCCATAGTAGGTATGAGATTTGTGACTCTTTTAGTTTGGCCAGCCACTCGTGACGCGCCACCTGGCTTTTGGATGTTTTTAGCATGCACTGTGAGTCTGATAATATTTTGGCTTGTGATTCTTGCAGGTTTGCTAGCCAGTTTATGGCTTGAGTGGCTGCTTCACTCTCCATCCTCGTGCTGGATGTGGTTGTGGCGAAAGCTCTGAGCTTGGTGGCGACGCTGCGTTTTTTGATGGAGCGAAGAATAAATTTACGTAACTGAAACAAAACGAAGCTCTGGATTTCGCTTCCTAACTGTGGCCAGCTCATTTTATTTTCGGAGTCCGGCCTCAGAGTCGATACACTTGGTTCCAATTTCTGTCCGTATCGATATCACACTCATTGTATTTGGGTAACGAGCCGTTATTCCGATCTTACCCTGGCCATTTCGATCACCCAGGCAGGTAACTCTTGTCGTTTACTCAAGCAGGGGTTCTAAAACTAGAAAAGACATGGACTTCTTGGAGAACAGACAAACGAAAATGATGTATGCACAAGAGATGAGGGAAACATGACCAAGGGGTAGACCAAGACAAGAGATGGAAAGACAACAAATAGGAGGATATAAAAGAAATTGGTGTCACCAAATGGAGAGAGAAGATTGGGAATCCGAGAAGAATGGAGGCGAACTTTATCTACAGAATTGAGTCTTAATGGCCTGGAAAGCTGAAGATGAAGAAGAAGAAGTTTGTATAAACATCTGGTTGTGAATTTGGCGAGCTACGAGGCTCAGATCTGGCCGGAGGACCCCCCCCCCCCCCAGTTACACAGTCGTAGAAATAAGGGCATGTTTTCGTCTGGGGCTTGGGAAGGAAAGGCGACCAGGCGTGTCGCTGATCACATCAATCTCTATTGTGTCAAAAGGTCAAGGAAAACACCAACACCTAGATGTCTTTATGACATCATATATATCTGTCTGTGTGTGTATATATACATAATGTCATGGATATAACATTACCATTGTTGCATGAGCAGGGATCATGGAGGCGATCCATCGACTCAGCCTGGACAGGCTGAATGAAGACAGCGGCTCCTACAGCTCGACTCTCTTGACAGAGCTCAGGTCCCTCAGACAGCGGAAACACGAGTTGGAGACACGAATGCAATCCTTGCAGGAATCCAGGAAAGGTCTGATGGTGCAGCTAGAGACGCTCATGAAACTGCTCAGAGTACGAATTTCTTTGTTTTTTTTTCTGCTTGTTTATCTACACAAAATAAGAATTTTTTTCCAATGAGTGTGAAACTATTTGAGGTAGTTTTCATGAGTGAAAAATCACAGAGCATTAATTGCCTATGAAATTTCTTGGAATAAGAATTTTGTCCAGACAAATACTCCGACAAGTAATTTCTTGTACCACTTGTCTAGTGCCTAAAGCGATGACGTGGTTGATGTCTAGTGCCTAAAGCGATGACGTGGTTGATGTCTAGTGCCTAAAGCGATGACGTGGTTGATGTCTAGTGCCTAAAGCGATGACGTGGTTGATGTCTAGTGCCTAAAGCGATGACGTGGTTGATGTCTAGTGCCTAAAGCGATGACGTGGTTGATGTCTAGTGCCTAAAGCGATGACGTGGTTGATGTCTAGTGCCTAAAGCGATGACGTGGTTGATGTCTAGTGCCTAAAGCGATGACGTGGTTGATGTCTAGTGCCTAAAGCGATGACGTGGTTGATGTCTAGTGCCTAAAGCGATGACGTGGTTGATGTCTAGTGCCTAAAGCGATGACGTGGTTGATATTTGCAACTTTCTGCCAAGTTGCTGAAGCCTGGAATTTACTTACACATCAACTTCACGAAATGGTTCCTATCATTACAGCTATGGAAAGTTTTAAAAATCTGTTGTTTTAAAAAATGCTTTATACAATAAAAAAGATCAAATTATGTCTAGATGGCCGTGTTTAAATTTGAAAGATGTCTGGTTACAGACCTCCCACTCTCTCTCACAGTGCTCCCTCGTAGCAGTTTGTGTCACAATAGCCTTGGTGAACAAAGTAAAGTCTGTGTGGTCGTAGGCTTGCATATAAGCCTGGAACTGGTGCTAGGTTGGAGGATGTCATTCCGCCTTCTGAAGTGCACCCTACGTCACGAAGAAAACTTTGACTCGTTTATCTTTATATAAATGCAATAACTGTAGCAAAAACAATACAGCAACAATAACAACTACAATAGCTGCCATAACAACAAAATAGCAGCAATAACAACAATAGCCGCGGCAACAACGAAACAGTAACAATAGCAATAATAAGACATAACAAAGAACACTCGCCAGAAGGACGGCACAAACAATAACAACAGCACCAACAACAATAGCAATAACAAAGAACACTATGATAAAGCTAAAAATATCACTTCTCCAGAACAACTCAGTGGTTTGTGCACTGGTCTCTCATGGCGAAGGTCGGGGGGTTCGAATCCGAACGGAGGCACCCCAGTCAACCAGCTGTAGAAATGGGTACCTGACTTCTTCTGGAGTTGGGGAAGGAAAGGCGGCCAGGCGTGATACTGACCATATCCCACTCTAGTGTGCTAACAGGTCAAGAAAAATATGGGCACTAACGCCATATCACTATGTGCCCCCCCCCCTTTTTTCACCAGAACAACTCGACCTCGCCTCGTTCTACTCCTTGTGGCTCGCCTCGCTCCGTATGTGGACTCTCTCCAACGTTTCTGACGCCCAAAAGATGTAGCACTTCTCCCGGTAAGTTAAATTTTCTTGCCCACTATGGTTGTGGTGGTGGTGGTTGTGGTAGTACTTGATGCAGATATTTAGTGGGAGAATATGACCTACTCTCATCTCTTGCCTGGACTTACTTCACTTCTTCTTCTTCTTCTTTGTTCGCTTCTACCACCAAAAACCTCAATATGATCCTACTGAATTCACGCCTGTGATCCTCGTTAGGTCCCGTGGTCCCCTGTGTGGTCCCCGAAAAGACCACACGAGATCCACGAGAGGACCACAAGGGGTTCAGAGTATCGCAGGGCTTTAGCCTGTATTCTTGGTGGGTCTCGGAAGCGGGATTGCGTGACACCGTGGTTTTCATTGCACCAGTTTAGTCTAGGGTTGGACTTTCTCACCAGAAGACCTCGACGTGTTTAGGATATCAGTGCATCCCCGCTGGGTGAGAGGCGGTAGCCCACCCAGGCCAGAGTTGGACTTTCTCACCGGAAAACCTCGACGTGTTTTGAGATACCCGTGTATCACCGCCGGGTGAGAGGTGGTTGCCCATCCAGTCCAGGGTTGGACTTTCTGACCGGAAAACCTCAGCGTGATTAGGATACACAAACATCCCCGCCGGGTGAGAGGTGGTTGCCTATCTAGACTGCCCTGGTCCAGTGTCTCCGACTTCAGCATTTTGCGGTTGTGGCCGCTACCCTTCCTAGTTGTGACCAGGATGGAGCTTTTGTCCAGGAGGACGAATCCTCGCCACTAGTGACTTCTACCCCTGGGTTGAGCCGGTTTAGGCATTATCCCAGTATGGGCGTGTTTGGGACGAGACCGACCTCTAGAGCAGAGGTACTGTGACATGCATAGCCTTCAAGATTCACCCCTGGTATGAGCCGGTTTAGGCAAAATTCACCAGTATGGGTGTATATCAGGCGTTACCGACCTTTAGAGCGGAGGTGGCATGACATGTCTAGCCATCAAGTTCCACCTCTGGTGTGTGCCGGTTTAGGCATATTTCACCAGTGTAGGTGTATTTCGAACGTGGCCGGCCTCTAGAGCAGAGGTGCCGTGGTATAGCTCTCGTAGCGATACTACTGGACATACCGGTTAAACTTCCCTTTCCACCACCTTTTCCCATCGGCGCCGCACAGCAACCTTTATTTCTTTTCCGTGTTTACTTCCTTAACCGGGAGGAGCTTCACTCCACGCGCGGCATTTGAAGAGTCTCGCCAGCAGTGTCTTAACCTCTGGGACAAGCCGGTTCATGCATTTCACCCGATATGACTGCACTCAGGACGTGGCCGACCTCCAGACCAGAGGTGCCGTGATTTGACTGTTTGCTTCGCTTTATCATTTCTACCACCTTTTCCGCAGTGATGCTGCGCGGCAACCTCATTTGCAAATTTCTTCATTGGCCGGGAGGAGCACCGCTCCACGCACGGCAGCTGAAAATCTCGCCAACAGCGGCAGATGAGCTACCAAACGTGCCACTCATCTACCCTAAGTAACTGGTTTTCAGGCGCCAGATATTCGCCCTCGCCCCTTCTCCTGTCAGTTTAAACAGTTCTGCCACGGGAAGGCCAGGAGCTGGACTTGACTGCCAGAGGCTGTTTGAGGCGCGTTTGCAGTCTTTAGAACCACTTACTTCACTAAAACTGTCTGCCATATTTGTCGGAAGAGTGGAGTCTCAGTGGCCGGACAAGAGTTACACAATATTCTGTTTATATCACTACAAGTTGCTTTTATCTGTGAAGTATTAGCCAGTTTACAGAAGTCTCCACTAAGAAATTTAAAACCTAAATTGTAAAGCTAGTCTTCCACCATCGTATATTTTGCTGAGCTGAGCAGTTGTTGGTGTCACTGTGTTTCTTTAGCGCTTTCAGCTTCGCCCTGCTGCCTGCAGTTCAGCTGTTGTTAGTGGCGTGTGTTACAGTGAATGTTGCTGTGCGCCTTTCACAACATTCGCTCTTTTTGTTGATTTTGCACAATCCAGTAGATGCATCTGTGATCCAGCATAGTTGGCAGATGCCTATAGATCTGTCATTATCGTGTTTTGTTTTTTTTTAAATTTTATTTTCAAGCCAGCTAACAAAGACTCGACAAAATCCTAACTAGGGTTACACATTGTTAGCATCATATCTCACTTGTCAGTGTGAAATCAATGCATGATGTTCTCGACACAGTTTGTCAATCCATAGCTTCGTGGATGAAAGACGAACATGCAGATCATCGTCCAGCTGTACCGGCTTATTTCTCAGTTTGAATGCTGTCGACTTTCATGGCGGGAACAAGCTGAATCACGTAAACATGACGTTTAAAATGCCAGGAACATGTTCTTGGCCATGATATCCGATCCATCATAAATAAATAACAAACAGTATGAAAGAAACATTATCTGCATTCATTGGTCTGTCAGATGATCGATCATTTAATTGGTTTTGTTATTCAAAATATATATAAATCTTCCCTCGCTGGTGGGGAAATTATCCGTTCGATTCGCAGTGAGAAATAAGGGTGAAGGGTGAAGTAATTTCTGACCATGCTTCGCAATGTAGTCGGTTGTCTCGTTCTCTGGAATCTAAATCTTTTATCTATAACAGTCATGAATCATGGAGATGTAGCTTTAGTAACTGAATCATTTATCATGAATCGTGCAGATAAAACTTTAGTAAAGGATGTAAACCAGCTTTCCTGCATCCTTTTTTATTTGCTGTTGGTTTTTTCTTCTTTGGTATCCATTGATTTCACGATCTGAAAAACTAGGTCAGGATGGCGTGAACTTTACCCCATAAAACTATAACAAAATCCGTTTATTTTCTTCCCTGAAAAAAAAGGAAAAATGAGCTTCCCTCCTATTCCTTCACCTACCTCAAAGTAGTACTTTTAAAATCTAGGGTACTTCAATGTTCTATCCTCAAAGCAGTGCTTTTAAACATCTAGGGCACTTCAATGTTCTATCCTCAAAGTAGTACTTTAAACATCTAGGGTACTTCAATGTTCTATCCTCAAAGCAGTACTTTAAACATCTAGGGCACTTCAATGTTCTATTATGAAAGTAGTACTTTAAACATCTAGGGTACTTCAATGTTCTATCCTCAAAGCAGTACTTTTAAAATCTAGGGTATTTCAATGTTCTATTATGAAAGTAGTACTTTAAAAATCTAGGGTATTTCAATGTTCTATCCTCAAAGCAGTACTTTTAAAATCTAGGGTATTTCAATGTTTTATCCTCAAAGCAGTGCTTTTAAACATCTAGGGCACTTCAATGTTCTATCCTCAAAGTAGTACTTTAAACATCTAGGGCACTTCAATGTTCTATCCTCAAAGTAGTAAACATCTAGGGTACTTCAATGTTCTATCCTCAAAGTAGTACTAGGGTACTTCAATGTTCTATCCTCAAAGCAGTACTTTAAACATCTAGGATATTTCAATGTTCTATCCTCAAAGCAGACTTTAAACATCTAGGGCATTTCAATGTTCTCTCCTCAGAGCAGTACTTTAAACATCTAGAGTACTTCAGATACAGGCTCTCCTATAGGCCTCTCGGTTGTAAGCAAGATGCCCTGCTGTTGATGCGTCCATTTGCAGATTATCAATGATGTCTTGCAGCCATCTTCGCCTTAGTCTTCCTCTCTTTCTTTTCCCATTATGTACCCTTCCAAGACGGACTTCTCTAGATTATCATGATGTTTTATGTGTCCAAAATATTTAATTTTTCTCTATTTAATATTATCTGTGTATAGTTTAAATAAAAACAAACAAACAAACCAACATCTTCATTCTCTATCCAGTCATTTTGACCGCTTACAAACCTAGAAATGTTGCCTCCCTGTGTCGTAGCATACCGTACCACCTCATTTAATTCTCAGATCAGCATGGAGTCTCAGTGGCCGGACAAGAGTTACACAATATTCTGTTTATATCACTACAAGTTGCTTTTATCTGTGAAGTATTAGCCAGTTTACAGAAGTCTCCACTAAGAAATTTAAAACCTAAATTGTAAAGCTAGTCTTCCACCATCGTATATTTTGCTGAGCTGAGCAGTTGTTGGTGTCACTGTGCTTCTTTAGCGCTTTCAGCTTCGCTTTGCTGCCTGCAGTTCAGCTGTTGTTAGTGGCGTGTGTTACAGTGAATGTTGTCGTGCGCCTTTCACAACATTCGCTCTTTTTGTTGTTGATTTTGCACAATCCAGTAGATGCAGCTGTGATCCAGCATAGTTGGCAGATGCCTATAGATCTGTCATTATCGTGTTTTGTTTTTTAAAAATTTTATTTTCAAGCCAGCTAACAAAGACTTGATATCTTAAACCCGATTATGTAAACGTTATCATGCCAGACTAATTCCTACCAAAAGGATAATAAAATTCGTCAATAAAATATCTTAAAGGATGAATGTCTTCGATTAAAAATTCCCAGAGAGTGGTACTTAGTGACTTCGAAAAGATCAAAGACAAAGTACATTTATGGATGAGGGAAAGAAAAATGACACGAGAATTACCTGGAACTTTAGCCGCCGAGCTATGAGATAACAGCGCATTAATCAACTTCGCTATCTCGCACGTTCTTTGGGCTAAGCTGAGATCTTGGTCTGGGCTGGTCAGGATGGTGGACTGATAGGGACATGGAGATCGTCTGCGGGGATGAGGAAAATTTTATACAGAACTAATTAATCCAGGATGTGACAAGCCTATGGGCCCTACAACAGTGGCTATCAGAATGTGACAAACAAAACAGAGCCAGCAGACTGTAGGTGGCGGGGAAAGGACATCACTGAAGCATTCGTCAGGTCCCTCATCCCAAAACAGGATTGTCTCTGTGGAATTGTCTCCAAGCCATCCAGCCACCCAGTGCTAGACATAAGCCACCCGGCCACCCAGTGCTAGACATAAGCCACCCGGCCAGCCAGTGCTAGACATAAGCCACCAGGCCAGCCAGTGCTAGACATAAGCCATTAGGCCAGCCAGTGCTAGACATAAGCCATCCAGCCACCCAGTGCTAGACATAAGCCAGCCAGTGCTAGACATAAGCCACCCGGCCAGCCAGTGCTAGACATAAGCCACCAGGCCAGCCAGTGCTAGACATAAGCCACCAGGCCAGCCAGTGCTAGACATAAGCCACCAGGCCAGCCAGTGCTAGACATAAGCCATCCAGCCACCCAGTGCTAGACATAAGCCACCAGGCCAGCCATTGCTAGGCATAAGCCACCAGGCCAGCCAGTGCTAGACATAAGCCACCAGGCCAGCCAGTGCTAGACATAAGCCACCAGGCCAGCCAGTGCTAGACATAAGCCACCAGGCCAGCCAGTGCTAGACATAAGCCACCAGGCCAGCCAGTGCTAGACATAAGCCATCCAGCCACCCAGTGCTAGACATAAGCCACCCGGCCAGCCAGTGCTAGACATAAGCCACCAGGCCAGCCAGTGCTAGACATAAGCCACCCAGTGCTAGACATAAGCCACCCAGCCACCCAGTGCTAGACATAAGCCACCAGGCCAGCCAGTGCTAGACATAAGCCACCAGGCCAGCCAGTGCTAGACATAAGCCACCCAGTGCTAGACATAAGCCACCAGGCCAGCCAGTGCTAGACATAAGCCACCCAGTGCTAGACATAAGCCACCAGGCCAGCCAGTGCTAGACATAAGCCACCAGGCCAGCCAGTGCTAGACATAAGCCACCCAGTGCTAGACATAAGCCACCCAGCCACCCAGTGCTAGACATAAGCCACCAGGCCAGCCAGTGCTAGACATAAGCCACCAGGCCAGCCAGTGCTAGACATAAGCCACCCAGTGCTAGACATAAGCCACCAGGCCAGCCAGTGCTAGACATAAGCCACCCGGCCAGCCAGTGCTAGACATAAGCCATCCAGCCACCCAGTGCTAGACATAAGCCACCAGGCCAGCCAGTGCTAGACATAAGCCACCCAGTGCTAGACATAAGCCACCCGGCCAGCCAGTGCTAGACATAAGCCATCCGGCCAGCCAGTGCTAGACATAAGCCATCCGGCCAGCCAGAAAATCTAGGGTATTTCAATGTTCTATCCTCAAAGCAGTACTTTTAAAATCTAGGGTATTTCAATGTTTTATCCTCAAAGCAGTGCTTTTAAACATCTAGGGCACTTCAATGTTCTATCCTCAAAGTAGTACTTTAAACATCTAGGGCACTTCAATGTTCTATCCTCAAAGTAGTAAACATCTAGGGTACTTCAATGTTCTATCCTCAAAGTAGTACTAGGGTACTTCAATGTTCTATCCTCAAAGCAGTACTTTAAACATCTAGGATATTTCAATGTTCTATCCTCAAAGCAGACTTTAAACATCTAGGGCACTTCAATGTTCTCTCCCCAGAGCAGTACTTTAAACATCTAGAGTACTTCAGATACAGGCTCTCCTATAGGCCTCTCGGTTGTAAGCTAGATGCCCTGCTGTTGATGCGTCCATTTGGAGATAATCAACGATGTCTTGCAGCCATCTTCGCCTTGGTCTTCCTCTCTTTCTTTTCCCCATTATGTACCCTTCCAAGACGGTCTTCTCTAGATTATCATGGCGGTTATAATGTGTCCAAAATATTTAATTTTTCTCTATTTAATATTATCTGTGTATAGTTTAAATAAAAACAAACAAACAAACAAACAAACCAACATCTTCATTCTCTCTCCAGTCATTTTGACCGCTTACAAACCTAGAAATGTTGCCTCCCTGTGTCGTAGCATACCGTGCCACCTCATTTAATTCTCAGATCAGCATGGAGTCTCAGTGGCCGGACAAGAGTTACACAATATTCTGTTTATATCACTACAAGTTGCTTTTATCTGTGAAGTATTAGCCAGTTTACAGAAGTCTCCACTAAGAAATTTAAAACCTAAATTGTAAAGCTAGTCTTCCACCATCGTATATTTTGCTGAGCTGAGCAGTTGTTGGTGTCACTGTGCTTCTTTAGCGCTTTCAGCTTCGCTCTGCTGCCTGCAGTTCAGCTGTTGTTAGTGGCGTGTGTTACAGTGAATGTTGTCGTGCGCCTTTCACAACATTCGCTCTTTTTGTTGATTTTGCACAATCCAGTAGATGCATCTGTGATCCAGCATAGTTGGCAGATGCCTATAGATCTGTCATTATCGTGTTTTGTTTTTTTAAAATTTTATTTTCAAGCCAGCTAACAAAGACTTAATATCTTAAACCCGATTATGTAAACTTTATCATGCCAGACTAATTCCTACCAAAAGGATAATAAAATTCGTCAATAAAATATCTTAAAGGATGAATGTCTTCGATTAAAAATTCCCAGAGAGTGGTACTTAGTGACCTCGAAAAGATCAAAGACAAAGTACTTTTATGGATGAGGGAAATAAAAATGACACGAGAATTACCTGGAACTTTAGCCGCCGAGCTATGAGATAACAGCGCATTAATCAACTTCGCTATCTCGCACGTTCTTTGGGCTGGGCTGGTCAGGATGGTGGACTGATAGGGACATGGAGGTCGTCTGCGGGGATGAGGAAAATTGTATACAGAACTAAATAATCCAGGATGTGACAAGCCTATGGGCCCTACAACAGTGGCTATCAGAATGTGACAAACAAAACAGAGCCAGCAGACTGTAGGTGGCGGGGAAAGGACATCACTGAAGCATTCGTCAGGTCCCTTATCCCAAAATAGGATTGTCTCTGTGGAACTGTCTCCAAGCCATCCGGCCAGCCAGTGCTGGACATAAGCCATCCGGCCAGCCAGTGCTGGACATAAGCCACCCGGCCAGCCAGTGCTAGACATAAGCCACCCGGCCAGCCAGTGCTAGACATAAGCCACCCGGCCAGCCAGTGCTAGACATAAGCCACCAGGCCAGCCAGTGCTAGACATAAGCCACCAGGCCAGCCAGTGCTAGACATAAGCCACCCGGCCAGCCAGTGCTAGACATAAGCCATCCGGCCAGCCAGTGCTAGACATAAGCCACCAGGCCAGCCAGTGCTAGACATAAGCCACCAGGCCAGCCAGTGCTAGACATAAGCCACCAGGCCAGCCAGTGCTAGACATAAGCCACCAGGCCAGCCAGTGCTAGACATAAGCCACCCGGCCAGCCAGTGCTAGACATAAGCCACCCGGCCAGCCAGTGCTAGACATAAGCCACCCGGCCAGCCAGTGCTAGACATAAGCCACCAGGCCAGCCAGTGCTAGACATAAGCCACCAGGCCAGCCAGTGCTAGACATAAGCCACCAGGCCAGCCAGTGCTAGACATAAGCCACCAGGCCAGCCAGTGCTAGACATAAGCCACCCAACCACCCAGTGCTAGACATAAGCCACCAGGCCAGCCAGTGCTAGACATAAGCCACCCAGCCACCCAGTGCTAGACATAAGCCACCAGGCCAGCCAGTGCTAGACATAAGCCACCAGGCCAGCCAGTGCTAGACATAAGCCACCCAGTGCTAGACATAAGCCACCAGGCCAGCCAGTGCTAGACATAAGCCATTAGGCCAGCCAGTGCTAGACATAAGCCACCAGGCCAGCCAGTGCTAGACATAAGCCGGCCAGTGCTAGACATAAGCCACCCGGCCAGCCAGTGCTAGACATAAACCACCAGGCCAGCCAGTGCTAGACATAAGCCACCAGGCCAACCAGTGCTAGACATAAGCCAGCCAGTGCTGGACATATACCAGCTCCTCACTGGAGTGACCTCCTGGGTCTGAACGGAAGACTTAGGACAAAAACCCCCAACAGAAAAAAAAGTGAAACTATAGCACCGACATCAAACATCAGCTATGGAGAAATGGTTATGATATACCGTATTTCCATGAGTAAACACCACAGGCGTTTATTAAAAAAAAATGTCGTGGTTCGGCGTTTATTAGAGGGCAGTGTCTATTCAAGGCAGGCGTTTATTCGCAGAATGTCAATTACGGTTCTGCAGCGTCGATAACAGCATATGCTGCACATCTTTCCATAGAAAAACAGAGATAGTGTACTGACCAAGCGTTTATTTGAGGCATTAATTTATTCGAAACATTACTTCGTAAACCACCCCCCCCCCGAAGCATTTAATTGAGGCATGCGACTATTTCAGACTCGGTGTTTAATCAAAGAAATACGGTACCTGCGTTTAATTACTGAAGAAGCCAAAGTTCTACTGCCAGTTATGAGTGCTAACAGCCAGGCCCAGTGAGAGAGGGCTTCAACTAATACATCGCTCCGAGTTCTGCAAGGCTTCCTTTACTTTAAGAAGGGCCCATTGTTGATGAAAACAGAATGACTAATCACTAATGTAAGGGGCCTAGAAATAGGTCTGCAAGATCTTACACAGGTTCCTCTCACAGGCCCCGTTAACAGCAGCAAGTCAGAACAAAGCTACAGTTCAGGTCAGACTAATCAGATTTTTGTTCTGTAAAGCTCCCTCAGGTTCTAGCGAGGTCAGCCTGACAGGTCTTGGAGTGGAAGTCAAGCTCGCATTTACAGGTCACACAGCGTGGTCAGCTACCCTGACTGGTCACACAACTTGGTCATCAGCCGTCACACGCATGCTGCGAAATGACCTTCATATCGCCGCAGACTCTGTCACAAGTGCCTTGTCCTCATTGGTTAGAGAGCTGCACTCAGGTCAGTCCACGCATCAGTGAACAGAGGAGATTTCAGTTCATGCATCAGTGACTAGAACAGATTTCAGTCCACACATCAGTGAAGAGAGCAGATTTCAGTTCATGCATCAGTGACTAGAACAGATTTCAGTCCACACATCAGTGAACAGAGCAGATTTCAGTCAACACATAAGTAAACAGAACAGATTTCGGTCCACAAATAAGTGACTAGAACAGATTTCAGTCCACACATCAGTGAACAGAGCAGATTTCAGTCAACACATAAGTGAACAGAACAGATTTCAGTCAACACATCAGTGAACAGAGCAGATTTCAGTTCACGCATCAGTGACTAGAACAGATTTCAGTCAACACATTAGTGAACAGAACAGATTTCAGTCCACGCATCAGTGAACAGAGCAGATTTCAGTCAACACATAAGTGAACAGAACAGATTTCAGTCAACACATCAGTGAACAGAGAAGATTTCAGTTCATGCATCGGTAACTAGAACAGATTTCAGTCCACACACCAGTGAACAGAGCAGATTTCAGTCAACACATAAGTGAACAGAACAGATTTCAGTCCACACATAAGTGACTAGAACAGATTTCAGTCCACACATAAGTGACTAGAACAGATTTCAGTCCACACATAAGTGACTAGAACAGATTTCAGTCCACACATAAGTGACTAGAACAGATTTCAGTCCACACATTAGTGAACAGAGCAGATTTCAGTCCATGCATCAGTGAACAGAACAGATTTCAGTCCACACATCAGTGAACAGAACAGATTTCAGTCCACACATCAGCGAACAGAGCAGATTTCAGTCAACACATAAGTGATTAGAACAGATTTCAGTCAACACATCAGTGAACAGAGCAGATTTCAGTCCACACATCAGTGAACAGAACAGATTTCAGTTCATGCATCAGTGAAGAGAACAGATTTCAGTCCACACATCAGTGAACAGAGCAGATTTCAGTTCACGCATCAGTGACTAGAACAGATTTTAGTCCACACATCAGAGAAGAGAACAGATTTCAGTCAACACATAAGTGACTAGAACAGATTTCAGTCCACACATAAGTGACTAGAACAGATTTCAGTCCACATATAAGTGACTAGAACAGATTTCAGTCCACACATCAGTGAACAGAACAGATTTCAGTCCACACATAAGTGACTAGAACAGATTTCAGTCCACACATCTGTGACTAGAACAGACATCAGTTCATGCATCAGTGACTAGAACAGACTTCAGTCCACACATCAGTGACTAGAACAGATTATAGATTTCAGTCCACACATCAGTGAACAGAGCAGATTTCAGTCCACACATTAGTGACTAGAACAGATTATTACAGCACTGCACATCATTATGTTACTAATGATATTCCAGACATGTAAGAGAGGGACAGAAAACACCTAAGACATGTCACACATCAAACATCAAAGTCTGATATCCAAGAGACAGCAAACATAAAAAATGTTGCAGATATCCGGAATATGTTGTAATCTTTGGGTGAAAAAAAGACTTTAATCAATCAAAATTTGACCTGTTCGAAATGACTCATATTTTAAATTTTGTGTTTTTTTTTCTAGATGATGAAAGTCAGCAGATACAGAGACACTTGAGTGGTATGGATCTTCTACAGATACACATGACTGGTATGGATCTTCTACAGACAGCTTCCAGTGTTCCTCCTGTTGTCTCTGGTTAGTCTTATATATCTGCCTTGTGATGTTTACTTCCTAGCTTTATATATATGTGTATAAGCTTTACACATTTGTATGTGCCTATCTTGCATAGCAGCTTTACACATTGTATGTGCCTATCTTGTATAGCAGCTTTACACACTTGTATGTGCCTATCTTGTATAGCAGCTTTACACATTGTGTTATGTGCCTATTTTGTATAGCAGCTTTACACATTTGCATGTGCTTATCTTGTATAGCAGCTTTACACATGTGTATGTGCCTATCTTGCATAGCAGCTTTACACATTTGTATGTGACTATCTTGTATAGCAGCTTTACACACTTGTATGTGCCTATCTTGTATAGCAGCTTTACACATTTGTATGTGCCTATTTTGTATAGCAGCTTTACACATTTGTATTTGCTTATCTTGTATAGCAGCTTTACACATTTGTATGTGCTTATCTTGTATAGCAGCTTTACACATTTTATGTGCCTATCTTGCATAGCAGCTTTACACATTTGTATGTGCCTATCTTGTATAGCAGCTTTACACATTTGTATGTGCCTATTTTGTATAGCAGCTTTACACATTTGCATGTGCTTATCTTGTATAGCAGCTTTACACATGTGTATGTGCCTATCTTGCATAGCAGCTTTACACATTTGTATGTGACTATCTTGTATAGCAGCTTTACACACTTGTATGTGCCTATCTTGTATAGCAGCTTTACACATTTGTATGTGCCTATTTTGTATAGCAGCTTTACACATTTGTATTTGCTTATCTTGTATAGCAGCTTTACACATTTGTATGTGCTTATCTTGTATAGCAGCTTTACACATGTGTATGTGCCTATCTTGCATAGCAGCTTTACACATTTGTATGTGACTATCTTGTATAGCAGCTTTACACACTTGTATGTGCCTATCTTGTATAGCAGCTTTACACATTTGTATGTGCCTATTTTGTATAGCAGCTTTACACATTTGTATTTGCTTATCTTGTATAGCAGCTTTACACATTTGTATGTGCTTATCTTGTATAGCAGCTTTACACATTTTATGTGCCTATCTTGCATAGCAGCTTTACACATTTGTATGTGCCTATCTTGTATAGCAGCTTTACACATTTGTATGTGCCTATCTTGTATAGCAGCTTTACACATTTGTATGTGCCTATTTTGTATAGCAGCTTTACACATTTGTATGTGCCTATCTTGCATAGCAGCTTTACACATTTGTATGTGCCTATCTTGTATAGCAGCTTTACACACTTGTATGTGCCTATCTTGTATAGCAGCTTTACACATTTGTATGTGCCTATCTTGTATAGCAGCTTTACACATTTGTATGTGCCTATCTTGTATAGCAGCTTTACACATTTGTATGTGCCTATCTTGCATAGCAGCTTTACACATTTGTATGTGCCTATCTTGTATAGCAGCTTTACACACTTGTATGTGCCTATCTTGTATAGCAGCTTTACACATTTGTATGTGCCTATCTTGTATAGCAGCTTTACACATTTGTATGTGCCTATCTTGTATAGCAGCTTTACACATTTGTATGTGCCTATCTTGTATAGCAGCTTTACACATTTGTATGTGCCTATCTTGCATAGCAGCTTTACACATTTGTATGTGCCTATCTTGCATAGCAGCTTTACACACTTGTATGTGCCTATCTTGTATAGCAGCTTTACACACTTGTATGTGCCTATCTTGTATAGCAGCTTTACACACTTGTATGTGCCTATCTTGTAATGTTTCTATGACAGAAGAGAATACGCCATGTAGGTGAAAAAGCAATTTTGTTTCTTTCCCTGACTTCAGATAAGAAAAGCCATGACATGAACAGACCGAGGTCAGACGTAACAGAGGACACAGATCCAGAGTTCTGGGGGCCTCATTATCTACACTGGCTGATGGAACAGGAAGCAGAGTTTCTGGCGCATCTGAGAGCTAGAAGACAGTGGGACGGCACCAGCTCCAGCCAAGTGACCAGAGATTATGATAAAAACAGGTGAGCTTTCTGTTGCTGTCTTTAATATGTAGATATATAACATAACTTGCTGAACATATGAAGTGCGGAGAAGACAGATGTGGCCAACACCTTTACTAGTTCAAGAGAAGCTATATTGGGATGTACACCAACTCCAGCTGACCACAGATTACTTAAGAAGTATACAAGTCAACACCTGAGAGTGATTGAATAAGACCTAATCAGTCAGTCATTTGCATATCCCTTGTGAAACTTTGCCTCCCTAACAGCACTCCTATAGGCCTCTCGGTTGTGAGCAAGATGTCCTGCTGCTGATGCATCCATTTGCAGATCATCAACGATGTCTTGCAGCCATCTTTGCCTTGGTCTTCCTCTCTTTCTTTTCCCCATTATGTACCCTTCCAAGACGGTCTTCTCTAAATTATCATGACGTTTAATGTGTCCAAAATATTTAAGTTTTCTCTGTTTAATCCTCTTTACTAACCAGCCTTCTTCAATATTATGTTCTTGTAGTATAGATATATTTGTTCTTTTTTGTGTTCATATTTGAAGAACTCTTCTGTAGATGAAAACAAAGGCATTTATGTGTTTCTCAGCTGTTTTGTTAAGTGTCCAGGTCTCACAGGCATATGTTGTGATAGGAAAGTTGCATGCCCGTAAAAATCTTATTTCTGTAGTTCTGTCTGTTTCTCTCCACAGATTCTTTAGTTGTTTTACTTTCTGAAGAGCAATAGATGTCCTCTTTTTAATTTCCCTCATTGTATCTCCATTATTAGTTTGTGGTGATCCAAGATATTCAAAACTTGCCACTTTTTCTAGTTTTGCCTCATTGATACATATTTCAGCTGCCTTGTTTGTTTTGTCAGGTGTCGTTTTGCTCTTCATTGTTCTTACGGACTGACATAATTAATTTTTCCATTCCTTTTTGTGTTGTGGACAGTTAATACTGTGTCATCAGCATATCTAATCTCTGGTATTTCATAACCTCCAATTGTTATGGCATTGTAATATTCTTTGTCTACATCTTCTCTAACATTCCTCATTATATTTTCAGTATACAAGTTAAATAAGTAAGGTGACAATATGCACCCCTGACGGACCCCTTGTTTTATGTTAAATCAAGTTGTTGTTTCATCATTTATTCTTACTGCTGCTTGTTGGTCTAGATACAGCAGTGATGTTATTGTGTGACATATGTTGGAAACATTTTTCCATTACTTCCCAAAGCTTCTGGTGTACACAAATGAATAGACTAAAAAAGACCGAATATGAACATGATATGTAGAATACAGACTGGTCAAGAAGCATTGCATACCCCCTGCTTTTTTAGCTGTACTCCGGGACTGTAAAAACAGCCGCCACAACCAGGTCTCTTGCCCGCATGATGCTGTGCCTCAACATTCTCATAGCACCGGCTGCAAAGAACACCGGGGAGACACAAGACAAGACATGTAGAATACAAGTTTGCTGAATGTTTGTCTGCTATGATAAAATGGGTTATTATTTATATGTTGTTTTCTGTGAAATGTATTGCTACTGTGCTATATGTTGTTACTGTTTTATTTTTTGTTGCTATGTTGTCTTCTGAGGCATATCAGCTGTTCTGTTTGTGTTATCACATGTGTTATCTACTGTTACTGTTTTCTCTGTGACATATGTGCTATTATTATATATCTAAACAACAGACTAGGAGAAGGTTTTGGTTAAAGAATTACACCCCACTGAAAGAAGATAACAGAAATACTGTGAGAAACATATGACAGATGAAACTAATGTTGGTGAAAATTCTTTGTGAATCATAGCTGCCACGATGCAAATGAAGTGACAGATGTGGCCAACACCTTTACTAGTTCAAGAGAAGCTATATTGGGATGTACACCAACTCCAGCTGACCACAGATTACTTAAGAAGTATACAAGTCAACACCTGAGAGTGATTGAATAAGACCTAATCAGTCAGTCATTTGCATATCCCTTGTGAAACTTTGCCTCCCTAACAGCACTCCTATAGGCCTCTCGGTTGTGAGCAAGATGTCCTGCTGCTGATGCATCCATTTGCAGATCATCAACGATGTCTTGCAGCCATCTTTGCCTTGGTCTTCCTCTCTTTCTTTTCCCCATTATGTACCCTTCCAAGACGGTCTTCTCTAAATTATCATGACGTTTAATGTGTCCAAAATATTTAAGTTTTCTCTGTTTAATCCTCTTTACTAACCAGCCTTCTTCAATATTATGTTCTTGTAGTATAGATATATTTGTTCTTTTTTGTGTTCATATTTGAAGAACTCTTCTGTAGATGAAAACAAAGGCATTTATGTGTTTCTCAGCTGTTTTGTTAAGTGTCCAGGTCTCACAGGCATATGTTGTGATAGGAAAGTTGCATGCCCGTAAAAATCTTATTTCTGTAGTTCTGTCTGTTTCTCTCCACAGATTCTTTAGTTGTTTTACTTTCTGAAGAGCAATAGATGTCCTCTTTTTAATTTCCCTCATTGTATCTCCATTAGTTTGTGGTGATCCAAGATATTCAAAACTTGCCACTTTTTCTAGTTTTGCCTCATTGATACATATTTCAGCTGCCTTGTTTGTTTTGTCAGGTGTCGTTTTGCTCTTCATTGTTCTTACGGACTGACATAATTAATTTTTCCATTTCTTTTGTGTTGTGGATAGTAACACTGTGTCATCAGCATATCTAATCTCTGGTATTTCATAACCTCCAATTGTTATGGCATCGTAATATTCTTTGTCTACATCTTCTCTAACATTCCTCATTATATTTTCAGTATACATGTTAAATAAGTAAGGTGACAATATGCATCCCTGACGGACCCCTTGTTTTATGTCAAACCAAGTTGTTGTTTCACCATTTATTCTTACGGCTGCTTGTTGGTCTAGATACAGCAGTGATGTTATTGTGTGACATATGTTGGAAACATTTTTCCATTACTTCCCAAAGCTTCTGGTGTACACAAATGAATAGACTAAAAAAGACCAAATATGAACATGATATGTAGAATACAGACTGGTCAAGAAGCACTGTATACCCCCTGCTTTTTTAGCTGTACTCCGGGACTGTAAAAACAGCCGCCACAACCAGGTCTCTTGCCCGCATGATGCTGTGCCTCAACATCCTCATAGCACCGGCTGCAAAGAACACCGGGGAGACATAAGACAAGACAAGACAAAACATGTAGAATACAAGTTTGCTGAATGTTTGTCTGCTATGATAAAATGGGTTATTATTTATATGTTGTTTTCTGTGAAATGTATTGCTACTGTGCTATATGTTGTTACTGTTTTATGTTTTGTTGCTATGTTGTCTTCTGAGGCATATCAGCTGTTCTGTTTGTGTTATCACATGTTGCTGTCTGTGATATATATCTACTGTTACTGTTTTCTCTGTGACATATGTGCTATTATTATATATCTAAACAACAGACTAGGAGAAGGTTTTGGTTAAAGAATTACACCCCACTGAAAGAAGATAACAGAAATATTGTGAGAAACATATGACAGATGAAACTAATGTTGGTGAAAATTCTTTGTGAATCATAGCTGCCACGATGCAAATGAAGTGACACATTCTGTCACTTGGACTAAAACTGGCAAGGAAGTCTATGAGGACAGTGATGGTTCTGTATTCTGCCATGCAACACTAGATGAAGTTCATGCGGGGATACATGGAGCCAGAACAGAGGTCCAGGAGAAAGTGATAAAGGTAAGCAAAAATTTCACTTGATTTATAGGCTGATTATACAGCGTCTATAAATGTCCTGCAAGAAATCTTTTTTTTTTGCAACGTGCAGATTTTTAACTGGAGCTTATCTGTTAGATCTTTAACTTACCCGCATAGATCTTTCAGTGGAAACTGCCTATGTGAATCTTTAAGCTGGTACTGGAACTTGGTTGTATAGATCTTTAACTGGAACTTATCTGTTAGATCTTTAACTTACCTGTATAGATCTTTCAGTGGAAATTGGTTATGTAGATCTTTAAGTTGGTACTGGAACTTGGTTGTATCTCTCTCTCTGAACCTTAAGTGCCCAGGGCACATGGGGCTTCTGCAAGGTTTTCCACAAATGCCTGTCCTTTGCCTTTTTTTCTGCTCTTGCCCAGGTGAGCCCTCTATTGCTCAACATCCTTTCTGTTGTTCTTCTCCATGTCTCTTTTGGTCTACCCTTACTTCTGTTCCCCTGTGGTGTCCATCTTAGTGCTGTTTGTGGTAGTGAGCTGTCAGTCATTCAGAGCACATGTCCCAACCATCGCCAGCATACCTGGTTGTATAGATCTTACTAATAGGAATTTACCTGTGTAGATCTATCAGTACAAAAGTTTTGTAAGATCTACAAGTTCCAATTAGAGATATATGCAGATAAGTTCCAATCAAAGATTTACACAGGTAAATTCTAACTGAAGATCTACACAGGTATGTTTCAATTAAAGATCTATAAAGGTAAGTTCAAATTAAAGATCTATACAAGTAAGCTGCAGTTAAAGATGAACGTAAGTAAAAATAGACTTCAAATACAGCAGTAACTTCCTGTAAATGAGAGTTGTATGTGAGAACTGACCAGATCCCAATACTTGTTTCAAGATACTGGGACTCTCTTGTCCCAGCTTTGATATCTTTGGCCCAGATTATCTGATGGCAAGGGAATGTATGAGGTGACCAAGCTGAGGCTGTCATTCACATGTATCTGGATGGCCGCTCATCATACTGGGGTCTTTGGGCTCAAGTCATGGTCATTTTTAAAATTATTTTTTCTTTCTGTCGCATCTAAAGTGCTTTGTCTACTATTTTTCTTTCTGTTGCATCTAAAGTGCTTTGTCTACTATTTTTCTTTCTGTCATATCAAAAGTGCTTTGTCTACTATTTTTTTTTCTGTCGCATCTAAAGTGCTTTGTCTATTATTTTTCTTTCGGTTGCATCTAAAGTGCTTTGTCTACTATTTTTTGAGGCCTGCTGAGCTGGTTACAGTGCAGCACTTAAAAATGTATGTGCTAAATACTACACCATAACTTATAATAAAATACACTGTAACTTGCTGTAAGGGGCATTTGTTATAAATTACACTGTAATTTGCTGTAAGGGGCATTTGTTATAAATTACACTGTAATTTGCTGTAAGGGGCATTTGTTATAAATTACACTGTAATTTGCCCTAAATATGTATTAGTGTAATTTAACACATACATATTTGGATCAAGATATGATCCATCATAAAAACGTACAAGTTACACCTGTAACTTTCCCCAAATGTTGTACAGTATCGCCATAACAGTCTGAAATATAACTGACACTGTTCTGTTCTCTTCAGGAGATGCCAAACTACAGAAACAGCAGAACAAATGAAGACAACTTTCTGCCAACAGAAGAAGTCTTCCTTCAAAAAGATGACAAAAGTGGGAGGACAGACTTGCAGACACTAACAAGAAGATGGATCAGTCAGTGACCTTGACCTCTTGCAGAAGCAAGTTATAAATAGCATCCTGATGTAACAAATATGATAAAATTGTTTAAATAATACACATTCTGGAATTTCATAGTTTATGGCTAAATTCTTTCATATACAACCATGCGGATGAAGCAACCTCGAAGCAAGGTCAAGTTTTGCCTGAGCTGATGGGGTGGGGGGTGTGAAGACACTGTCCCCCTTTTAGCAGTGAGCAACCCACTGCTGACATGCTGGTGTCAGGGCTGGCAAACCATAGCTGATCAAGACCCTGTCCCATCTCTCAAGTAGCACCCCCAGCAACGGGCCCAGTCTGACTAACGGGGCAGGGACCGTCATAGTCCCCATGGTGGTGGAGTCTGCGAAAGAAGTATTACACATTCCCTGCTTTTTAGCCGCATTCGGGGGCTGAAAAAATGGCTGTCATGACCTGCTCCCAAGCCGACACGATGCTGCGCCTCAACATCTCCACTGCATCAGCTGCAAGAGCACCAGCTGACAGCTCCATGGAGACCGAAGAAGAGGAAGCCTGAGCTTATGATACATTTCATCTAGGACAGTCAGTGACAGCCCATCCAAGCCTGGTCAGGAAAAAATATGCTCATCTACAGTCAAGTAAAATGACTGACAGAGTTCCGAGCATGGATGACTCACAGAAAACTGGAACTATGTCAACGAACTGTCTAATAAGTTACTGTTATCTCCAGTTCAGACTGGTTGAATTTGTTAAGGTACCTAAGATTGCTGCCATTTTGTTGTGAATGATTTCTGTGTGATACTAAATCTGTGCATGAGATTTTAGCATCATTTAGAACCAACCGGCAGACAGTGCTATTGCCGGTTAGTGATATAAACACCGAGACAGGCTGGATGTGAATCATTCAGTTTGTGCCTGCTGCGAACGAGCAAAAATCTAAGTGAGGAGAGGTTAGACTTTTATTCTCAAGTCTCACCTCAGCCAAAGGTTTATTTACACAGGCTGACTTTAACATTTGCTCATCCTTTAAGACAAATCGAACGACCGGATGAAAGATGTATTTACTTTTCAGCAGTTTTATTTGAGCAGAAAGACATGTTCAGGGTTTCCAGCCCCGTGTATGAAAGAATGAGCTAAAATCCTTTTTGCGAAATTGTCAGCACGTTGAACTTAATCAGGAAAACAACCGCAGAATAAACTTCTTCAGCGTCTGACGAAATGTCTTATCTGGTGAAGATTAACTGCTTTTCGTGAAACGAGCTGGCCAGATTTTGTTGGGTATTTCGTCATGTATGTAGGCTGGAGAGGACCATGTAAGATGGAAGTCAACTGAGCCTTCAACGCTTTTAGCTGTTGTTTGTCCTGAGCTTGCTGTACACTGTCTCCCATGTCCTCCATGCTGGACTTGAGTGAAGGAACATGTGCATCATACAGTTCTTTCTCTTATTCTAATTTCTCAGTTATGAACATTTCAATACAATAAGAGACGTCGTAACATTGACCACAAGACCAGAAATATAGTAACATCAATTAACTAATCAATGATACTGTAACATCAACCATTGGGTGTGTGTGTGTGTGTGGTGGTGAACACGCTGTATGATGAGGCAGTCAGTGACCCATAGCTGATATGCCTGCATCAGGGTTAGTGACCCATAGTGACCAAGACCCTGTCCCACCTCTCCATGGTACCCCCAGTAACAGGCCTAGCCTGGCTAAAGGGGCAGGGATCACCATAGTCCCCATGGTGGTGGACTGCTAAAGAAGCATTGCACACCCCCTGCTTTTTAGCTGTACTCCGGGACTGAAAAAGTAGCTGTCATAACCCGTTCCCATGCCGTGCCTCAACATCTCCACAGCATCTTGTACAACAACATCAACCACCAAATCTAAGACAATGTAGTTTTTGCAAACCCTCATCAAAGAACGTCATGGCCAGGGTATCCAATGAGCTCCTCATTGGTCTTGAAGTGACAAGTGGTGAAATTTTTAACACAAAAGTCCTCAAAATTTAACGAAATTCACAAGAAAGATCTGAAATCATGAAATGATGTTTTTCATGAATGACTTGGCTGACTTTCTGAATGAATTCAGTAATTACAAATGAATACTGTCCTTGTCCTCCATCATCATCCTGTGTGCTCATCCCTAAATTTTCTGCACCAATCCCTCACAGAAATGTCACTCAGATCATTATTACTATGCACACAATACAATCAGTGACACTGTGTCCTTCTGTCTGAAGAAAGTTAATCACACCATGAATTTCACAGCTGATAGGGTCAATTACAGGGTCCATGTTTACTCGGCCACTGCTCATAAACAACTGAACAACATGGACTGTGGGATGGGATGGCATTTAATGAGATAACACTTTACTAGCTACTACAGGAAATATGCAATGTTGCTATGACCACCAATTAATTATTTTTTTTTAACCAGCCAATCAGAGGTTTATTTTGGAATTGCCCCTGTCCTGTTACATTAACCACTCAGTCAAAGATCTTTTTGCATTAATCAACCAATCAAAGATATTGTTAAATCTACTACCCAATCAAAGACATTGTGACAACAACTATCCAATAAAAGATATTGTTACATCGTAAGGATACAGGTTGTTATCATCAATTATCATGTCCATCTCTTGGGCTGCTTTTGTAAAGAAGTTGTTTCGCAACCTTTTCTTCTTCAATCTGAAACAAAGAATGAACAGAATCACTGAAACAATGAAATGTGAAATAAAACACCAGAAACAATGAAGAGTGAAAAAAATGTATACTTGGAAAAACGAACTTTCAAATAAGATACCCGAAACAACGAAACATGAAATAAAAATTCATAAAACAACAAAATGTGAAATAAAGGGGAATATCACAACTGAGTGTGAAATAATATTTTAAAAAAGCACTAATCACACACAGAGAACATAACATCAGCACTCAGCCTCCCTTCTATATGTGTTAGATATTACATTTTCAGTTGATTTAGAATTCATTCCCACCACATGAGAAGACAGCTCTTTAGCTGCTATGTTACTGAAAAAAAAAATAAAACAAAAAAAAAAAAAAACAAAAAAAACAAAAAAAAAAAACAAAAGAATATTCAAAAGATGGAAACAACTGACTCACACAACACAAGCAGACTTCAGAATACCTTCTTAGAGCCGGACTATAGTAAACAAAAAAATCATTCGTTCGTAGTTTTTGTCCGTGAAAAAAAAAATCTGAATACTGCTGTTCTCTGTTTGATTCTGAACTGACCTGTATTCTTGGACATCAACAAAAAGCTATTTTGTCTACCCAATTTTAAACTAAACTGTATTTCTGGATATCAATCACGATATAAGCAGCTTTTCCGTCTACTTGATTCTGAACTGACCTGTATTCTCGGACATCAATCTCCCTTGCTAGCCCTACTCTTTGCTTGACCAGAGGGAAAAGATCCATCTCTACTGGCAGCAGTGGGAGCTCTTCACCTGTTAGAAAGATGTGAATATGACACATCACATTCAACAGCATAGAGTATTACATCTTTGTAAATATGTAGCACAGTTGGTTCAATACATACACCAAATAACAACAGCAATCCATGCATACGTGTTTACATATGTGTTTACATATGAACTAATTCATAAAGTCACATATTTAGGCACAGCCATGATGTGGCTACAAAGAAACATAAGTTATATATATACATACACACATGCATACACACAAGAGCCAGCTTTTATATATATCTATCTACATCCTTCCCGTGCCGTTAAACGCCACATGGGGCTTGCAAGGTAGTTCGGCAAGTTTTCAGTGAGTGTTTCAACCTCATCAAGGGATTTTATGCCTACTAATTTGCCTCTCTTAACAATGTCCTCGTTAGAATTTCACATGGTTGGCCTCTTCTCCTTTGGCCTGTTGTGTTTCACTTGACAGCTTGTTCTGGGATTCTGTTTCTTCTCATCACGTGACCAACATATGTCCATCTCCTTTTCCTGATCACCCATGGGACTCATCTGCTTATCTGTTCTTGAATTTGTTCCACTTTATATTGAGTATTGTCCTTAGGCATTTGTTTTTATACCGAGTATTTTCCTTAGGGGAAATAAAAAAAAACTAAGCATAAATATGAAAATCAGGATATTTAAGAGTAATGTTCTAAGTGTACTACTCTATGGAAGTGAATGCTGGAAAATCACCAAAACCATAGAAAACAAGTTGAATTCTTTCCAGACTAAATGTTTACGAAGAATTAGAAAAATATTTTGGCCAAACACCATAAGAAATAACATATTATTAGCAGAAATGCAGATGAAACCACTGACAACAGTTATTGAGGAAAGACGCTGGCGATGATTGGGACATGTGCTCCGAATGACTGACAACTCACTACCAAAAATAGCACTAAGATGGACACCACAGGGGAACAGAAGTAAGGGTAGACCAAAAGAGACATGGAGAAGAACACAGAAAGGATGTTGAGCAATAGAGGGCTCACCTGGGCAAGAGCAGAAAAAAAGGCGAAGGACAGGCATTTGTGGAAAACCCTTGCGGAAGCCCCATGTGCCCTGGGCACTTAAGGTTCAGAGAGAGAGAAAGAGATTTTCCTTAGGCATTTGTTTTCAAAAGAATCTAATTTCTTGTCTATTTCTTTAGATGTTTTCCAGCTTTCGCAAGCACAAATGAGGGTGGATATTACATTTGAATTGAACAGTCTTAGCTTGGTTTTTGTGCTTATAACTTTTGAGCGCCATATATTTTCAAGATTCTTGAAAGTCACTGTTGCTTTTGCAATTCTAATTCTAATTCTCTAATTTCTGGTGTCACCATTCTGGTCTATGTAGCTGGCGATATATGCAAATTGGTGTACTTTTTTCACCAGCTGTTCTTTCTTTGTATACATTTTTCCTTCTTGATTAATGGGAAGTTTCATTATGTTTGTTTTTCTCGCTTTTCAAAATCCTGCTTGTTCTTCTCTCATTGCAGCATCCACTATATCTTTAATTCTGTTCAGAACAACTTCACAAAATACTTTTGACACAACTGATATTAAGGTTACTCCTCTCCAGTTATTGCAAGTGCTATGACTGCCTTTTTTGGGGTATTATACAATGATTCCTTGTTTCCATTTAGAAGGGACCTTTTCTTCTTTCCAAATTTTATTAAACATTCTCCGTAGTTGTCTCATGTTGTCATTGTTAATAGATTTAACATTTTGGGCGCTACTTCATCTTCACCTGCAGCTTTGTTGTTATAAGATTCACTGCTATTTCAATTTTGTTCAATGTAATTTCATCCAGATTGACATTTAGTTGTGGAATTGATATGTTGATTTCAAGGTCTATCAATTCTTTTGGGTGTGGTCGATTAAGTATTTATTGGAAGTGTTCAGTCCGTCTTTGCTTTTGGTCTTTACTTGATGTTAATAGGGTTCCAGTTTTTCTAAAGATTGACCTTTATTTAGATGTAATAGTACCTGTTAGCCTCTTTTGTATATTATATAGAGTTTTGCTGTCTCTTGTTTTTGGTGCTTTCTCTGTCTCTTTCACCATACTGTCTATGTATTCTCTTTTATCCCTTCTAGCTGAACTTTTTACTTTCTTGTCTATTTCTTTGTATGTTGCTTTTGCCAAATCTTTTCCAAGATCTATCATTACATTCAACATGTCTAATTTGGCTGCTCATCTTTATTGTATGTACTTCCATGTGTTTTCTGATATCCATGCTTTTCTATTTGGTTTTTGCAGTCTGGCACTTGCTTTTGCTGCTGTGACATATATATATATATGTATATATATAAAATACAGACACAGACAGACACACAAATACATGACAGATAAAGGTTACAAATAAACACTTTATGAAGAATACTCATCAATAAATATGGAAATCCTTCTTCATATTCCATTCCCCAAAGCTATAAACATGTAAAGATGAGTGGTGATATAATCTTGTGGAGATGTGCCTGGGATGGTCTATACTTGTATAGTTATCTGAGAAGTGCCTGGGATGGTCCAAATTTGTATAGTTATCTGAGATGTGCCTGGGATGGTCTAAACTTACATAGTTATCTGAGAAGTGCCTGGGACGGTCTAAACTTACATAGTTATCTGAGAAGTGCCTGGGATGGTCTAAACTTACATAGTTATCTGAGATGTGCCTGGGATGGTCTAAACTTACACAGTTATCTGAGAAGTACCTGGGATGGTCTAAACTTGTATAGTTATCTGAGATGTGCCTGGGATGGTCTAAACTTGTATAGTTATCTGAGAAGTGCCTGGGATGGTCTAAACTTGTATAGTTATCTGAGATATGCCTGGGATGGTCTAAACTTGTATAGTTATCTGAGATGTGCCTGGGATGGTCTAAACTTGCCCAATTATCTTCTTCTACTTTTGGTCTGAAAAGGGTGATGGTTGTGTTGATTACAGACAGGATGCTGTATCTGCACCTTTTATTCATCTTATGCATGGCCTACTTTTAGAATCACATTTTGTCTTCCTATTTAACTCCTTCTCACTTGCCTAGATAGTGGTCTGTTACCAGATGGCGCTACTGGGAGGTAGAGTAGGGTCCTACTCGGCCATAGTTGGCCAACTTTGCTGGAAGCAGCCAGCTTCAGGTCACTAACCACTTTCTTATTAAACCTGAGCAGTCATGATCTCATGCACAGACGGTACTATGGCCAGCCACATACACTGAGAGATACGTGTTCTGTTCTGACATGTTCCTCCGAGTCTTCTTTCATTTCTTGATCAGGCTTTTCTCATGAACGGTAGCCAGAACATTCAGCATTTGTTCAAGGTGACTTACGTCATCTTTGGTCAGAGCACAGAAATCACCATAACTACAGTACAATCACTACTATGAGTATCTAGAGCTACAGGATATTTCACTACAATGAAGATCTTTAACTACAGGATCATCTGATTATCAGTGCCAACATAAAACAATCCACATTCCTGTGATACAAAATGAACAAACAACTCATCTAAACCTGAACAACTTCACTCACCATTCCTGATGTTGTGCACTATTTTACGGTAATCCCTGGCGTCCTCTGGTGCCACCAGCATAACACTGAGACCCAAGTTAGCAGCACGGGCCGTTCTTCCACTTCGATGAACATAATTCTGTGATAACACAAATCTGACATGAACCGTGGAAAAGATGCAGTGAACCACTTTATCTTATGGCACTTGTCCAGAGAGATGTCAGCTAACCCACACACAAGACACATATACACACATATATTCTAAGGACTAATAGCCGGAGGTGGGGTGAAGGATAAGCTCTCCACTCCAATTAAATGTCTCCAAGGCGTGCGTCTCAAATAGCCTCTGACAGTCCAAGTCCAGCTCCTGGCCTTCTTGTGGTGGAACTGTTTAAACTGACAGGAGAAGGGGCGAAAGTGCCTGAAAACCAGGCGCTTCTGGAAGATGAGACTCGTAAGTCTTGGTTGGTAGCACATCTTGGAGAAAGAAAACTGATTTCAAACCCCCTGCTGCCTTGTAGGGTAGGCTCTGGCCAGAGTCAAAGGCTAGTGGAGTAAACCATAAACAAACCGGTGGAAGGCAAGGGGAAATCAACATTGTACATTCCCAAGAACAATCATGACAATCCACAATCCACATCTGGAGGCAGGATGATGAATGCCAGAAATAGAAATTTGCTCTTGAGATCAAACTAAATAAAAAAAAAAAAAAATGACATCACAAACAGAAAGTGATGCAGCACGTAAGATATAACAAGATTATGTAAGATACTGTAAGTTTATGCAGGGTATAGTAAAATTATGTGGCAAGACTACATAAGATATGATAGGCTTATACTCAGTATTGTGATAACTGGTCATAACCGGAAAGATACACGGCAAAAGACAGAGAGGGTGGAGAAGACATAAATACCTGGAAGGCATGGTTTGGCAGGAAAACAACAATCAACTTGACTCGAGACACGGAGGATCTAGCAAGATGGAGAGAGATGACTGTCTATGCCTAATGGCTTTGCACTGTTTGATCTGACTGTGATATTATGCAAGGCATACTTGATTACACTTCACATGGTAAGATATAGCAGGATTATGTAAGATAAGACAAGACTGGCTTATGACACATATGACTATATCACTGTAACAAAACACAGGCACACAATCACACTGTGACTATGCTGCAGTAACACTGTAACTAAGCCTCACACTGTGACTACGCTGCAGTAACACTGTAACTAAGCCTCACACTGTGACTACGCTGCAGTAACACTGTAACTAAGCCTCACACTGTGACTACGCTGCAGTAACACTGTAACTAAGCCTCACACTGTGACTACGCTGCAGTAACACTGTAACTAAGCCTCACACTGTGACTACGCTGCAGTAACACTGTAACTAAGCCTCACACTGTGACTACGCTGCAGTAACACTGTAACTAAGCCTCACACTGTGACTACGCTGCAGTAACACTGTAACTAAGCCTCACACTGTGACTACGCTGCAGTAACACTGTAACTAAGCCTCACACTGTGACTACGTTGCAGTAACACAGTAACTAAGCCTCACACTGTGACTATACTGTAGTAAGACTATAACTAAGCCTCATACTGTGACTATACTGTAGTAACACTGTAACTAAGCCAACCAACCGGTACCTGTGATGAGACTAAACATACTCTACCTCTATGGTTTTTGGCACCTGGTAGTGTATAACATGATCAACATTTGGAATGTCCAGACCTCGTGCTGCCACATCGGAGGCCACCAACAGCCCTCTCTTGTTTGCTGAAACATAAAAAGTGACATGTACTATTTTTTTTTTTAACCGAAACAACACTTCTGCACTTATGCCTTGTCCAACAAATGAAACATCCAAAAATAACGAGTGTACAGTAGTTTTCACTTTAAAATAGTAACACAGAAGCTGAATGGACAAAACACTTTACTGACAACTGTTGTCAAAAATAAAAAGAACTATGAGTAAAACATGATGTGGTAAAACTTGATGTATTGAAATTTGATGTGGTAAAACTTGATATGTTGAAATTTGATGTGGTAAAACTTGATGTATTGAAATTTGATGTGGTAAAACTTGATATGTTGAAATTTGATGTGGTAAAACTTGATATGTTGAAATTTGATGTGGTAAAACTTGATGTGGTGAAGCATGAGTGATTAAACAAAAGATGATCAACCACCAATGGACAGGCGTTTCTAGTCATGTTATGGCGATGGAGATACTGAAGAGATAATCAGAGCATCTGTGGAGTGTGGAGATGATGGTTCTTCCTAACTATGTTACCATCAACAGGAAGTAGGTTAGAGTTCTGACCAACTTTTTTTGATGAAACTGATGACAATGATATTTTATGTATTCCCTGCAAAATGAAATGGTTTTCACATTTATTTTCTGAAAAAAAGACACCCCAGAAAACCATGGTGATGACAGTTTACCTGCGAATTTATCCAAGTTTTTCAGTCTCTGTCTCTGGTGCATGTCTGCATGCATAGGCAAGGGGGAGCAGTGTAAGAGAGTGAAAAGAGCAACCAGACGTCGCAGGCAGTCCTTGCTGTTAGCAAACACAAGAGTTCGACCGGGGTGATGACACAGGAAGTAGTAGAGGTAAAAATCCTGGAAATATTCATAACAAAACCAGCCATAGTTGTACAGACAGTGAACTGCTAAAACAAACGACAAAATAACCACTGTAACCGTAACTGCAGAGCCTAGCTGTTGTTGGTCCTGGGGAGCTGCCTCATTACACTCGGGGCCCGCCCATACGTATCTGAGCTTTGACATCAGGATTTCCTTCAGTGCTTTTAGTGTTGTGTTGTCTGTGTGCTGCACATGGTCTAGCACTTACCTGTGATGAGACTAAACATACTCTACCTCTATGGTTTTTGGCACCTGGTAGTGTATAACATGATCAACATTTGGAATGTCCAGACCTCGTGCTGCCACATCGGAGGCCACCAACAGCCCTCTCTTGTTTGCTGAAACATAAAAAGTGACATGTACTATTTTTTTTTTTAACCGAAACAACACTTCTGCACTTATGCCTTGTCCAACAAATGAAACATCCAAAAATAACGAGTGTACAGTAGTTTTCACTTTAAAATAGTAACACAGAAGCTGAATGGACAAAACACTTTACTGACAACTGTTGTCAAAAATAAAAAGAACTATGAGTAAAACATGATGTGGTAAAACTTGATGTATTGAAATTTGATATGGTAAAACTTGATATGTTGAAATTTGATGTGGTAAAACTTGATGTATTGAAATTTGATGTGGTAAAACTTGATATGTTGAAATTTGATGTGGTAAAACTTGATATGTTGAAATTTGATGTGGTAAAGCATGAGTGATTAAACAAAAGATGATCAACCACCAATGGACAGGCGTTTCCAGTCATGTTATGGCGATGGAGATACTGAAGAGACAATCAGAGCATCTGTGGAGTGTGGAGATGATGGTTCTTCCTAACTATGTTACCATCAACAGGAAGTAGGTTAGAGTTCTGACCAACTTTTTTTGATGAAACTGATGACAATGATATTTTATGTATTCCCTGCAAAATGAAATGGTTTTCACAATTATTTTCTGAAAAAAAGACACCCCAGAAAACCATGCTGATGACAGTTTACCTGCGAATTTATCCAAGTTTTTCAGTCTCTGTCTCTGGTGCATGTCTGCATGCATAGGCAAGGGGGAGCAGTGTAAGAGAGTGAAAAGAGCAACCAGACGTCGCAGGCAGTCCTTGCTGTTAGCAAACACAAGAGTTCGACCGGGGTGATGACACAGGAAGTAGTAGAGGTAAAAATCCTGGAAATATTCATAACAAAACCAGCCATAGTTGTACAGACAGTGAACTGCTAAAACAAACGACAAAATAACCACTGTAACCGTAACTGCAGGGCCTAGCTGTTGTTGGTCCTGGGGAGCTGCCTCATTACACTCGGGGCCCACCCATACGTATCTGAGCTTTGACATCAGGATTTCCTTCAGTGCTTTTAGTGTTGTGTTGTCTGTGTGCTGCACATGGTCTAGCACTTAGCTGGGATTTGCAACAACTGCCCCTGGCTACATGTAACGTGGTTAGTCATTTGCGGTAGGTGCTTTTGGATAAAATTACTTTGCGACTGTTCCTAGAGCTGCCGTTTGATGGATCTGTACAAGTCCAATTTGTCCATTTTGATGAGACCCTCCAGTTCAGCCTTTTGCTGCTAGATTCTAGTCTAATAATCTTAGATGCTGTGGAGGAGGAAGATGTATCCTTGTGCTTTAGTTCTCTCTTTATAGCAACATAGCACATTCAGGTATTTCAGTTGTCTGACTGCAGCTACACAACACATTCAGGTATTTCAGTTGTCTGACTGCAGCTACACAACACATTCAGGTATTTCAGTTGTCTGACTGCAGCTACACAACACATTCAGGTATTTCAGTTGTCTGACTGCAGCTACACAACACATTCAGGTATTTCAGTTGTCTGACTGCAGCTACACAACACATTCAGGTATTTCAGTTCTCTGACTGCAGCTACACAGCACATTCAGGTATTTCAGTTGTCTGACTGCAGCTACACAGCACATTCAGGTATTTCAGTTCTCTGACTGCAGCTACACAGCACATTCAGGTATTTCAGTTGTCTGACTGCAGCTACACAACACATTCAGGTATTTCAGTTGTCTGACTGCAGCTACACAACACATTCAGGTATTTCAGTTGTCTGACTGCAGCTACACAACACATTCAGGTATTTCAGTTGTCTGACTGCAGCTACACAGCACATTCAGGTATTTCAGTTGTCTGACTGCAGCTACACAACACATTCAGGTATTTCAGTTGTCTGACTGCAGCTACACAACATATTCAGGTATTTCAGTTGTCTGACTGCAGCTACACAACACATTCAGGTATTCACACAATTTTTTAAAATCCCACTAAACAGTAAATATTTCCAGTCTTTAAAATCATATCCAATTTTTTAAAAAAATGTCTTCCTAGATTTACATATTTTAAATGTTACTGACTAACCTTCTCATCTGCCTTACAGTTAACTCGAAGCTCAGTCAAAGTCTGGGCAACTTTCTCCTTCGGTGTCAGGTCTATGACTTTGGGCTTTGAGCTAACACAGATGCGTTCAGTCAGGGTTTCTGAGAACACGGATAAGATCTGGGCTGCAGCAAACACCCACATCAAAAATGTTTTAAAGAACAAAAAAGTTCTAAGCAACATAACCAGACATATAAAGCTCTACTTCCTCAACACAGGTTACAAGATAGAGCAGTAAGTGGTATCTGAACCTGACATGACAGCAGATTACAAGATAGAGCAGTAAGTGATATCTGAACCTGACATGACAGCAGATCGACAGAGCAGTAAGTGATATCTGAACCTGACATGACAGCAGATTACAAGATAGAGCAGTAAGTGATATCTGAACCTGCATAAAACAGAAAAACAGGTTCCATCAGCTGATCAGAAATGATGGTAGAGAACTGAATTAAGATTAGAATGATGGTAGAGAACTGAATTAGCATTTGAATGGTGTAAATTTATACACTACTTATTGTGTGTTAGAATGATGGTAGAGAACTGAATTATGATTACAATGATGGTAGAGAACTGGATTATGATTACAATGATGGTAGAGAACTGAATTATGATTACAATGATGGTAGAGAACTGGATTAGGATTAGAATGCTCATGCTAGAACTTACTCAGTTTATCTTCTTCTTTCACCTTCTTCTTCATTTTATTTTTGATTCGTTTTGGAGCTCCAATATCTATAGTCAAAGTAGCAGACATGACAAATGTCTGCCGATTCTTGACTCGTCGTGGGCTCCTGCAGTGAAACAAGTAAATGCCAGAATTTGATATATTTACTCTCATTAAATTATTATCATGACACAACATCAGACAGGTCAGTCTACCAAGACACAACATCAGACAGGTCAGTCTACCAAGACACAACATCAGACAGGTCAGTCTACCAAGGCACAACATCAGACAGGTCAGTCTACCAAGACACAACATCAGACAGGTCAGTCTACCAAGGCACAACATCAGACAGGCCAGTTGTGAATTAAGTCCGAAATTTCAAGAATTGTTCCACCAGTCCACAGTGTGTAGTATGGATGTCACCACTGAATCATCTTCTTCAAATAAAAGCTTACATCAATATATTTGTTATTTGTTTAACATCCTGGAAAAAAACACCCAGGACCCATACTTAACCCATTGATCATCTCCAACAGCTTGGTCAGCTCTTCATAATGCCCCTTCTCGATCATTCGGTCAGCTTCATCCACAACAAGACACAAGACTCTGTCCACCTGACCGACATGTTCATTTCCCTGTCAACACAAAAGAAATGGCTAGAATTTGTATTCAACAAGTCAGAAACTGGAATGTGACAGACCTATCACAGCTGTTTGTCAAATAACTAAATATAAGACATCCATCTATCTAGCTGGAACTGTGAGCTAGTGTTCTTTGCAGCCGATGTTGCGAAGATGTTAGCATGGCATCTTGTCAGCCTTTTACCGAGGCTATTTTTCAGTCCCAGAATGCAGCTAATAAGCAGTGGGTGTGTCATGCTTCTTTAGCAGACTCCACAACTCTGGGGACTATGGTGATCTATAAGCCTGTTATTGGGCATACCAACATAGAGGTAAGACAGGGTCTTGGCCAGCTATGGTTCATCAACCCTGATGCCAGAATGCCAGCTTATGATTTACAGACTGTCAGACTGTTTCTACCTCACTAGGACAGTGTTTACAATCTGGGCTGTGGTTGTTCTTGGTTTTCTTCAAGGGTTTGTTTAAGGTCGCTGGTTTGCACTCTGAAATCTAGCGCTTCCTACGAAGACAATCTTAGCCCTAGTTCAGTCTCTACACCATGAATAATAAAACTATGTAGTTTTTACCTCATTCTAGGACTTTCTATGAAGACAATTTCAGCTTTAGCTATACAGTCATTTACCTCTTCGATGAGCTGCCACAGACGTCCTGGTGTGGCTATCACCACATGTGGCTTCTTTCCTAATATTCTTCTCTGCTTGTCAATGGACATGCCTCCCACAACAGTCACAAACTGGAGACAGTAAACACCATAAACCTGTCAACACAAAAGAAATGGCTAGAATTTGTATTCAACAAGTCAGAAACTGGAATGTGACAGACCTATCACGGCCGTTTGTCAAATAACTAAATATAGGACATCCATCTATCTAGCTGGAACTGTGAGCTGGTGTTCTTTGCAGCAGATGTTGCGAAGATGTTAGCATGGCATCTTGTCAGCCTTTTACCAAGGCTATTTTTCAGTCCCAGAATGCAGCTAATAAGCAGTGGGTGTGTCATGCTTCTTTAGTAGACTCCACAACTCTGGGGACTATGGTGATCTATAAGTCTGTTATTGGGCATACCAACACAGAGGTAAGACAGGGTCTTGGCCAGCTATGGTTCATCAACCCTGATGCCAGAATGCCAGCTTATGATTTACAGACTGTCAGACTGTTTCTACCTCACTAGGACAGTGTTTACAATCTGGGCTGTGGTTGTTCTTGGTTTTCTTCAAGGGTTTGTTTAAGGTCGCTGGTTTGCACTCTGATACCTAACACTTCCTACGAAGACAATCCTAGCCCTAGTTCAGTCTCTACACCATGAATAATAAAACTATGTAGTTTTTACCTCATTCTAGGACTTTCTATGAAGACAATTTCAGCTTTAGCTATACAGTCATTTACCTCTTCGATGAGCTGCCACAGACGTCCTGGTGTGGCTATCACCACATGTGGCTTCTTTCCTAATATTCTTCTCTGCTTGTCAATGGACATGCCTCCCACAACAGTCACAAACTGGAGACAGTAAACACCATAAACCTGTCAACATATCTCACAATTATGCTAGTCAGTGTCATGAAATGAGTGACATACTCTGTTAAGTGTGGTGTTTTGTGTCATGTGTGTACACACACTGTGCTAACTGTACTGCTTTATCTGTCACATTTGTACACGAACTGTGGCAAGTGTGTGTGTTGCTTCATAAGCCACACATTAACACACTGTGGCAAGTGTGTTGCTTTATCTACAGTATATACACAAGAATTAATGTACACAGATAAACTGATGGATGTGTATACAAAAGATAATATAAAACATGCTGGTCAACTTGCAGCTATACTAGTGGCATGTACACCAACTTGTAGCCATACTAGTGGCATGTAAACCAACTTGTAGCCATAGTAGTGGCATGTACACTAACGTGTAGCTATACTAGTGGCATGTACACTAACGTGTAGCCATACTAGTGGCATGTACACCAACTTGTAGCCATACTAGTGGCATGTACACTAACGTGTAGCTATACTAGTGGCATGTACACTAACTTGTAGCTATACTAGTGGCATGTACACTAACTTGTAGCCATAGTAGTGGCATGTACACTAACTTGTTGCTACACTAGTTACATGAACACTAACTTGTAGCCACACTAGTGGCATGTACGCTAACTTGTAGCTATACTAGTGGCATGCACACTAACTTGTAGCTATACTAGTGGCATGTACGCTAACTTGTAGCTATACTAGTGGCATGTACACTAACTTGTAGCTATACTAGTGGCATGTACACTAACTTGTAGCTATACTAGTGGCATGTACACTAACTTGTAGCTATACTAGTGGCATGTACACTAACTTGTAGCTATACTAGTGGCATGTACACTCTCTGAACAAAACTAAGCTTACCTTAATATCAGTGTATTTGGCCAGAGCTATAAGATGACTCTTGACCTGCATGGCTAACTCACGTGTAGGTTCCAGGATTAGAGCCATCGGTGGAGACTAGAGAGAATTTTGACAGTCAAAAATTGTACACTAAACTAGAGACAACACAAAAAAATGAATACTAGATAAGAAAGAATGAAAAAAAAAATTAAAATTAAAAAAAAAATGTATACTAGAAAGAATTTTGATGGCTGAAAATTGCACTTTTATATGATGTGCAAGAAATATATGTGAAATGAAAAGTGGGCCATTAAAAAGCTATCTCAGAGACAAGGGGGACAACTCTGCACTACTCGCTGACAGAAAATGTCACAGAAAAAGCTGGAAGTGACATTTCTGAGGATGTTCAGCACTAAGAGGGAGAAGCTGGTCATGCTGTGAGAAGGTCTGCTTACAGCTTCTACAACTGATTTCTTACAAACAAGTATTCTAAGCTATTGCTTCTTGCATCTACTATTCTTTTATGAAATTTACAGTACACCCCCCCCCCCCCCCCCCCTCATGTACATTTTAAATTAAACTGGCACATAAACTTGAAAATAAATCAGTTGTGTAGCCAGAGAACCAAAACTTTTCATTCTGACTCCATTTTCTCTACAGTTTCATTCCAGTCTCTATTTTTCTCCATTGTCCCATTCAATTTCTCTTTTTCTCTACATCTTCTTTCCAGTCTCTATTTTTCTCCATTGTCCCATTCAATTTCTCTTTTTATCTACAGCTTCTTTCCAATCTCTATTTTTCTCTATTGTCCCATTCAATTTCTCTTTTTCTCTACAGCTTCTTTCCAGTCTCTATTTTTCTCCATTGTCCCATTCAATTTCTCTTTTTCTTTAAAGATTCTTTCCGGTCTCTATTTCTCTCTATTGTCCCATTCAATTTCTCTTTTTCTTTAAAGATTCTTTCCGGTCTCTATTTTTCTCTATTGTCCCATTCAATTTCTCTTTTTCTCTACAGCCCTCGTACAATCCCTTTTTTTCTCTACTGTCCCACTTCAAAACCTCATTTTATTCTATTGCCCCACTCCAATTTCTCTACTCTACAATGATTCCTCCTTTTCTTTGCTGTGGCACTCCAATCCTCATTTTTCTCTCCAGTCCCCCACCAATCCTTATTTTTCTCTAGTCCCCCACCAATCTTTATTTCTCTAGTCCCCCACCAATCTTTATTTCTCTCTAGTCCCCCACCAATCTTTATTTCTCTCTAGTCCCCCACCAATCTTTATTTCTCTCTAGTCCCCCACCAATCTTTATTTCTCTCTAGTCCCCCACCAATCTTTATTTTCTGTACAGTCCACCATCAATCCTTATGTTTCTCTAGTCTCCCACCAATCCTTATTTTTCTCTACAGTCCCCCACCAATCCTTATTTTTCTCTAGTCCACCACCAATCCTTATTTTTCTCTACAGTCCCCCACCAATCCTTATTTTTCTCTAGTCCACCACCAATCCTTATTTTTCTCTACAGTCCCCCACCAATCCTTATTTTTCTCTAGTCCCCCACCAATCCTTATATTTCTCTACAGTCCTATTCCAAGCCATATATTTCTCTACAGTCCGATTTGAAGCCATATATTTCTCTACAGTCCTATTCCAAGCCATATATTTCTCTACAGTCCGATTTGAAGCCATATATTTCTCTACAGTCCTATTCCAAGCCATATATTTCTCTACTGTCCTATTTCAAGCCATATATTTCTCTACAGTCCCATTCCAAGCCATATATTTCTCTAGAGTCCCATTCCAAGCCATATATTTCTCTACAGTCCCATTCCAAGCCATATATTTCTCTACTATACAAATAGTTTTTTCTGTACAGCTCAACTCTGACTTCTTTATCAACAGCAAATTTCCACAAACTTAAGCTCCAATCCGATGTTGCTTCTGGCCCTGGTTTTCTCTGCCTGCCACTCAGTGACATGTTTCAAAGTTTTATGTGTCTGTATCCCCCTGGGAACAACTGTGTTAAGAGCACACTTATCTTAACATAGTGTTTGTGAGACAGGGAACATAGATCTGTTTGCTTAAAAACTCTGACCTACCTCTGTAGCCCAGAAACTTGTAGCAATCAACACTAATTGTAATTGTAATTGTTATTTTGCAAAATGTAATGTCAGGTTGGTGGACGGATGGGGACATGGAGATCTCTGGCGGGGATGAGGGAAGTCTGGTGTGAAACCAATGAATCCAGGACGTGACAAGCCTATGGGTCTTTACAACAATGGCTATCAGAATGATGTAAACAAAACAGAGCCAGTAGACTATAGGTGGCGGGGAATGGATATCGTTGAAGCACTCATCAGATTCCTCATCTCAGAGTCAGAGTGTCTTTGTGGAACTGTCTCAAACCATCTGACATGGAGAAGGGGCTTAAGTACAGCCACCAGAGGCTGGAAAACAAAGTTTTGGCCAGGCCAGCCACACTGTCTTCATGGCAGTCCGAGCAAGACCACAGTCTGCCCTAGCAAGGAAAGGTGCTGAAGTCGGAGTTACCCAGCCAAAAGGCGCATCGCAAAAATCAGGGTAACACGCATTATCGCTAATGAAATGTGTCTGTATATTACCAGGTAACTTACCGTCAAGTTTTCTTTGGCGGCGTGCGCTTCTTGAAAACCATCATCATCAGAGATAATTTCCTCTTCAATTCCCTCATGAGACTGAGCCTTTCTGGCAACTTCTGCTTGCATTGAGCTTAATATCCTGGCCAGAACAGGGATGCCAAAGGCCAAAGTTTTCCCACTTCCCTGAAAATATAATCTCTAAGACTGAAAGATTTACGTCACTATTATGTTATTATGTAATCGTTGTATATGTTATTTATTTATTAATCTTTGTATATGCTATGATATTAAGTAATCTTTGTATATGTTGTGTCATTATGTAATCTTTATATATGTTCTAGGATGTAGTAAGCAGATATGGCATCAGGATTAACATAATCTTAATTTTAGTGTGCAACCTCAGACAACACAGTTCAGGTTCTAAAACAAGAGATGACAGAATAATCTAAGTTCTAATACAAAGAGATGATAGCATAGTCTAAGCTCTAATACAAAGAGGTGATAGCATAGTCTAAGATCTAATACAAAGAGGTGATAGCATAGTCTAAGTTCTAAATCAAGAGACGACAGCATAGTCTAAATTCTAATACAACAAGGTGATAGCATAGTCTTGATTCTAAAACTACAGGTGATAGCATAGTCTTGATTCAAAAACTATAGGTGATAGCATAGTCTTGATTCTAAAACTACAGGTGATAGCATTGTCTTGATTCTAAAACTATAGGTGATAGCATAGTCTTGATTCTAAAACTATAGGTGATAGCATAGTCTTGATTCTAAAACTATAGGTGATAGCATAGTCTTGATTCTAAAACTATAGGTGATAGCATAGTCTTGGTTACAGAAATGTGTGCAACACCTAGTGAAAGCACGGCACAATCACACAAATATTCCAAGCCATATATTTCTCTACAGTCCTATTCCAAGCCATATATTTCTCTACAGTCCTATTCCAAGCCATATATTTCTCTACTGTCCCACTTCAAAACCTCATTTTTTTCTATTGCCCCACTCCAATTTCTCTACTCTACCATGATTCCTCCTTTTCTTTGCTGTGGCACTCCAATCCTCATTTTTCTCTCCAGTCCCCCACCAATCCTTATTTTTCTCTAGTCCCCCATCAATCTTTATTTCTCTCTAGTCCCCCACCAATCTTTATTTCTCTAGTCCCCCACCAATCTTTATTTTTCTCTAGTCCCCCACCAATCTTTATTTTTCTGTACAGTCCACCATCAATCTTTATTTTTCTCTAGTTCCCCCATCAATCCTTATTTTTCTCTAGTTCCCCCATCAATCCTTATTTTTCTCTAGTCCCCCACCAATCCATATATTTCTCTACAGTCCTATTCCAAGCCATATATTTCTCTACAGTCCTATTCCAAGCCATATATTTCTCTACAGTCCTATTCCAAGCCATATATTTCTCTACAGTCCTATTCCAAGCCATATATTTCTCTACAGTCCTATTCCAAGCCATATATTTCTCTACAGTCCTATTCCAAGCCATATATTTCTCTACTATACAAATAGTTTTTTCTGTACAGCTCAACTCTTACTTCTTTATCAACAGCAAATTTCCACAAACTTAAGCTCCAATCCGATGTTGCTTCTGGCCCTGGTTTTCTCTGCCTGCCACTCAGTGACATGTTTCAAAGTTTTATGTGTCTGTATCCCCCTGGGAACAACTGTGTTAAGAGCACACTTATCTTAACATAGTGTTTGTGAGACAGGGAACATAGATCTGTTTGCTTAAAAACTCTGACCTACCTCTGTAGCCCAGAAACTTGTAGCAATCAACACTAATTGTAATTGTAATTGTTATTTTTGCAAAATGTAATGTCAGGTTGGTGGACGGATGGGGACATGGAGATCTCTGGCGGGGATGAGGGAAGTCTGGTGTGAAACCAATGAATCCAGGACGTGACAAGCCTATGGGTCTTTACAACAATGGCTATCAGAATGATGTAAACAAAACAGAGCCAGTAGACTATAGGTGGCGGGGAATGGATATCGTTGAAGCACTCATCAGATTCCTCATCTCAGAGTCAGAGTGTCTTTGTGGAACTGTCTCAAACCATCTGACATGGAGAAGGGGCTTAAGTACAGCCACCAGAGGCTGGAAAACAAAGTTTTGGCCAGGCCAGCCACACTGTCTTCATGGCAGTCCGAGCAAGACCACAGTCTGCCCTAGCAAGGAAAGGTGCTGAAGTCGGAGTTACCCAGCCAAAAGGCGCATCGCAAAAATCAGGGTAACACGCATTATCGCTAATGAAATGTGTCTGTATATTACCAGGTAACTTACCGTCAAGTTTTCTTTGGCTGCGTGCTCTTCTTGAAAACCATTATCATCAGAGATCATTTCCTCTTCAAGTCCCTCATGAGACTGAACCTTTCTGGCAACTTCTGCTTGCATTGAGCTTAATATCCTGGCCAGAACAGGGATGCCAAAGGCCAAAGTTTTCCCACTTCCCTGAAAATATAATCTCTAAAGGCTGAAAGACTTACGTCACTATTATGTTATTATGTAATCTCTGTATATGTTATTTATTTAGTAATCTTTGTATATGCTATGTTATTAAGTAATCTTTGTATATGTTGTGTCATTATGTAATCTTTACATATGTTCTAGGATGTAGTAAGCAGATATGGCATCAGGATTAACATAATCTTAATTTTAGTGTGCAACCTCAGACAACACAGTTCAGGTTCTAAACCAAGAGATGACAGCATAGTCTAAGATCTAATACAAGTAGGTGATAGCATAGTTTAAGCTCTAATACAAGAGGTGATAGCATAGTCTAAGATCTAATACAAAGAGGTGATAGCATAGTCTAAGTTCTAAATCAAGAGACGACAGCATAGTCTAAATTCTAATACAACAAGGTGATAGCATAGTCTTGATTCTAAAACTACAGGTGATAGCATAGTCTTGATTCAAAAACTATAGGTGATAGCATAGTCTTGATTCTAAAACTACAGGTGATAGCATTGTCTTGATTCTAAAACTATAGGTGATAGCATAGTCTTGATTCTAAAACTATAGGTGATAGCATAGTCTTGATTCTAAAACTATAGGTGATAGCATAGTCTTGATTCTAAAACTATAGGTGATAGCATAGTCTTGGTTACAGAAATGTGTGCAACACCTAGTGAAAGCACGGCACAATCACACAAATATTAGATGCAGCAAACACTGCACTGCTGGTCCAGATATTAGATGCAGCAAACACTGCACTGCTGGTCCAGATATTAGATGTAGCAAACACTGCATTGCTGGTCCAGATATTAGATGTAGCAAACACTACATTGCTGGTCCAGATATTAGATGTAGCAAACACTACATTGCTGGTCCAGATATTAGATGTAGCAAACACTACATTGCTGGTCCAGATATTAGATGTAGCAAACACTACATTGCTGGTCCAGATATTAGATGTAGCAAACACTACACTGCTGGTCCAGATATTAGATGTAGCAAACACTACATTGCAGGTCCAGATATTAGATGTAGCAAACACTACATTGCAGGTACATCTTTGTATATATAAAAAAAAAAACACAAACCGTTTCTGCTGCTCCCAGAATGTCTCGTCTGTCCCTGATTGCACTGGGTAAAGCCATGTTCTGTATCCTGGTTGGGCTATCAAAACCTTGGTCCTGCAAGCCTCTTAGCAGAACGTCCGGAACACAGAGATGTTTCCACTGAGACATATCTACAGTGTGGTAGAGTCAAGGGAAACAAAAAATATAACTCCACCTTGTAACTAAGTTTTTGAATGCTGTACACAGAACAACTACAAGCAGACAAATAAATATAAAACAGTAACAGAATACTACATGCAGACAAATATAATAAAACAGTGATAGAATACTATAAGCAGACAAATAAAACATTCATTCATTCATTTGCATGTCCTTTGTGGAACTTTGCCTCCCAAACAGCTCTCCTGTAGGCCTCTCGGTTGTGAGAAAGATGGCCTGCTGCTGCTGCGTCCATTTGCAGATCGTCAATGATTTCTTGCAGCCATCTTCGTTTTGGTCGTCCTCTTTTTCTTTTTCCCATTATGTATCCTTCCAATATGGTCTTCTCTAAATTATCATGACGTTTAATGTGTCCAAAATATTTAAGTTTTCTCTCTTTAATCCTCTTTACTAGCCAGCCTTCTTCAATATTAAGCTCTTGTAGTATAGATATATTTGTTCTTTTTTGTGTCTATGATATTTGGAGAACTCTTCTGTAGCATTTACATTCAAAGGCATTTATGTGTTTCTCAGCTGTTTTGTTAAGTGTCCAGGTCTCACAGGCATATGTTGCGATGAGAAAGATGCATGCCCTTAAAAATCTTATTTTTGTAGTTCTGTCTGCTCCTCTCCACAGATTCTTTATTTGTTTTACTTTCTGAAGAGCGATAGATGTCCTCCTTTTAATTTCCTTCATTGTATCTCCATTATTAATTAGTACTGGTCCAAGATATTCAAAACTCTCCACTTCTTCCAGTTTTTCCTCACTGACATATATTTCAACTACCTTGTTTGTTTTGTCAGTTGTCATCAATTTAGTTGTCTTTGCATTAAGATAGAGGTTCTGCTCTTCGCTGTTCATAAAACAGAAAAAATGAGAGAATAATACAAGTAGACAAATATACATAAAACAGTGAGAGAATAATACAAGTAGACAAATATACATAAAACAGTGAGAGAATAATACAAGTAGACAAATATACATAAAACAGTGAGAGAATAATACAAGTAGACAAATATAATAAAACAGTGAGAGAATAATACAAGTAGACAAATATACATAAAACAGTAACAGAATACTACATGCAGACAAATATAATAAAACAGTAACAGAATACTACATGCAGACAAATATAATAAAACAGTAACAGAATACTACATGCAGACAAATATAATAAAACAGTAACAGAATACTACATGCAGACAAATATAATAAAACAGTAACAGAATACTACATGCAGACAAATATAATAAAACAGTAACAGAATACTACATGCAGACAAATATAATAAAACAGTAACAGAATACTACATGCAGACAAATAAATATAAAACAGTAACAGAATACTACATGCAGACAAATATAATAAAACAGTAACAGAATACTACATGCAGACAAATATAATAAAACAGTAACAGAATACTACATGCAGACAAATATAATAAAACAGTAACAGAATACTACATGCAGACAAATATAATAAAACAGTAACAGAATACTACATGCAGACAAATATAATAAAACAGTGATAGAATACTACAAGCAGACAAATAAAACATTCATTCATTCATTTGCATGTCCTTTGTGGAACTTTGCCTCCCAAACAGCTCTCCTGTAGGCCTCTCGGTTGTGAGAAAGATGGCCTGCTGCTGCTGCGTCCATTTGCAGATCGTCAATGATTTCTTGCAGCCATCTTCGTTTTGGTCGTCCTCTTTTTCTTTTTCCCATTATGTATCCTTCCAATATGGTCTTCTCTAAATTATCATGACGTTTAATGTGTCCAAAATATTTAAGTTTTCTCTCTTTAATCCTCTTTACTAGCCAGCCTTCTTCAATATTAAGCTCTTGTAGTATAGATATATTTGTTCTTTTTTGTGTCTATGATATTTGGAGAACTCTTCTGTAGCATTTACATTCAAAGGCATTTATGTGTTTCTCAGCTGTTTTGTTAAGTGTCCAGGTCTCACAGGCATATGTTGCGATGAGAAAGATGCATGCCCTTAAAAATCTTATTTTTGTAGTTCTGTCTGCTCCTCTCCACAGATTCTTTATTTGTTTTACTTTCTGAAGAGCGATAGATGTCCTCCTTTTAATTTCCTTCATTGTATCTCCATTATTAATTAGTACTGGTCCAAGATATTCAAAACTCTCCACTTCTTCCAGTTTTTCCTCACTGACATATATTTCAACTACCTTGTTTGTTTTGTCAGTTGTCATCAATTTAGTTGTCTTTGCATTAAGATAGAGGTTCTGCTCTTCGCTGTTCATAAAACAGAAAAAATGAGAGAATAATACAAGTAGACAAATATACATAAAACAGTGAGAGAATAATACAAGTAGACAAATATACATAAAACAGTGAGAGAATAATACAAGTAGACAAATATACATAAAACAGTGAGAGAATAATACAAGTAGACAAATATAATAAAACAGTGAGAGAATAATACAAGTAGACAAATATACATAAAACAGTGAGAGAATAATACAAGTAGACAAATATAATAAAACAGTGAGAGAATAATACAAGTAGACAAATATAATAAAACAGTGATAGAATATTACAAGCAGACAAATATACATAACACAGTGAAAGAATAATATGATCAAACAAATATATATCTATATATAAAACAGTGACACAATAATACAAGCAGACAAACAAATATTAAAAATATGATATAACTACAAGAGAGACAAATATAAAAAAAACTGACATACCTTTTACAAGCACACAAACAAATATATAAAAAAACTGACATACCTTTTACAAGCACACAAACAAATATAAAAAAAAACAACTGACATACAACTACAAAAGAACACATAAGAGAGAGATAATAATAATTTTTAAAAAAAAAGACAAAATACCAAGAGATAATGAAGCAGGAATAAATGTGAAAGATTATATGTAAACTTTGAGCTGAATCTAACAAGCATTTCAAGCGCAGTTTTTTCTTCTTCTTCTGTTCCCAGACGTCAAGCAGGATATCTCTGATAAGTGCTAACCAATAACAGGTCATCATTTTTTATGCTCACATTTGTACAGCATCAAGTCAACAATTTATACAAAACAAACCTGGCCTGTGAAGTTGGAACACCAAACCTTTAACTCAGGACTTTTGTACTTCTGCACAGTTTCATACGTGCTACTCTGACACAATTCAACATCGCTTATTAATCTGGTCCCATTAATTTTTCTAATGCCTAACTCCTTCGTAAATGACAACTCTCATTCCTCCCACAGTTGCTCATGACTCAGATTTCACAGCCCTGGAACGTACACCAATGTGATATGCTACATGTTTTGGAACTTATACTCATGTGATATGCTACATGTTCTGGAACTTATACTTATGTGATATGCTACATGTTCTGGAATTTAAACTCATGTGATATGCTACATGTTCTGGAACTTATAATCATGTGATATGCTATGTGTCCTGGAACTTACACTTATGTTATATCCTACATGTCCTCTAAGGTTTTGTGATTTAATGTACAAAATTTTTGACCTGTGATATATATATATTTGAGGACATCAACAGCAGACTTACTAGAGCAAACCAGGCTTTTGCAATGCTACAGAATATATGGAAATCAAATAAACTAAGCATAAATATGAAAATCAGGATATTTAAGAGTAATGTTCTAAGTGTACTACTCTATGGAAGTGAGTGCTGGAAAATCACCAAAACCATAGAAAACAAGTTGAATTCTTTCCAGACTAAGTGTTTACGTAGAATTAAAAAAATATTTTGGCCAAACACCATAAGAAATAACATTTTATTGGCAGAAATGCAGATGAAACCACTGACAACAATTATTGAGGAGGGACGCTGGCGATGGTTGGGACATGTGCTCCGAATGACAGACAACTCACTACCAAAAATAGCACTAAGATGGACACCACAGGGGAGCAGAAGTAAGGGTAGACCAAAAGAGACATGGAGAAGAACAACAGAAAGGATGTTGAGCAATAGAGGGCTCACCTGGGCAAGAGCAGAAAAAAAGGCGAAAGACAGGCATTTGTGGAAAACCCTTGCGGAAGCCCCATGTGCCCTGGGCACTTAAGGTTCAGAGAGAGAGAGAGAGAGATATATATATATATACTCAAAAAAGTACAAGCATGCATCATAATGAAAATCACAAAGCATAATTTTAAAGTTCTCACAGAACAAATACCAAAATCCAAAGAAACCAGGAAAACAAACTCATATAATGCTATCATATTCTTATTCAGTGCTACTATAGCACATAGTTACATCAGGAAAAGGAAAAATAAAAGTAGCAATTTAATTTTTTTGTTTTGTTTTTTTTTGCACAGCATATACAATTTTATGCACAGCATGATTTTTTTTTTGGTATACACAGTTATGCTGCCATGCAGTTTAGAGGGAATACTGGTGAAACAATATCACTAAGATTTAAACAAAATTTAAGTTTATGTAATACTGCATATATCTACATGGAATATACACTCATGTGATTTCACAGACATAAATCCATGTGATATGTGATTTCACAGACATATATCCACGTGATATGTGATTTCACAGACAAATATCCACGTGATATGTGATTTCACAGACATATATCCACGTGATATGTGATTTCACAGACATATCCACGTGATATGTGATTTCACAGACATATATCCACGTGATATGTGATTTCACAGACATATATCCACGTGATATGTGATTTCACAGACATATATCCACGTGATATGTGATTTCACAGACATATATCCACGTGATATGTGATTTCACAGACATATATCCACGTGATATGTGATTTCACAGACATATATCCATGTGATATGTGATTTCACAGGTTAACTTGCCTAGTTCTTTGTTTTTCCTGTCAGGTAAGTCTTCTTCTACCTCATCGTCCCCACTGCTGGATGCTCCAACCACATTTGACCCAGATTTCTCCTTCAGCATACACTCAGTCTGTAGATTTTTCTGTTTCTTGGCTTTCTTCTTCTTCTTCTTGTTTCTAGCAGTCTGTGAATTATCCAAGGCCTCTCTCTTCAGTTTGTCACTGGCTTCTGTGACAGCAAAAAGTTTATCATCACTTACAGAAGTCTCTGCTTTCTCAGTTGATTTGTTTTGTTTCTTGCCCTTCTTCCTGTTCAGTTTTTTTGTCTGGGCAGCGCTGGTCACGATCGAAGACACTTTTTTCTCATGTTCATTATTCTCGAGTGTATCACACAGTTCTATAGTTTCATCTCCACTGACTTCCATGATGGTAGGGCTTTCACTGGCCAGGTTGGCACTAGGATTATGCTTTTTCGCTTTCAGAATGCCACTTTTGTTTTTTCCAAGTTTCTTTTCTCTGGCAACTTCTGCAGCCAGATTCAAACTGTTTGTGATTCCTGTATCCTGCAAGCTACTCTTTTCCTCGCACGTGACATCAATGCCATCATTTTCCACTTTTCTTTTCTTCCTCTTTGCTTCAGCTGCACCCTCCGCTGGCGATGAAGATGCTTGTTTGCAACTCTTCCTCTTTCGCTTGTTGGAGGCGGGTCTCGTGAGTGCTTCAGTCTGGAATATAAAACATGCATTTAGATTAAACTAAACACGGAACAAAGTGAACTAGCTGTTGTCACATTTGCTGTTGCCAAACTCTGTGTTGTCACATTGTCATCACGTTTACTGTTGTTACATTTACTGTTTTCATAACAACAGAAAGGATGTTGAGCAATAGAGGGCTCACCTGGGCAAGAGCAGAAAAAAAGGCGAAAGACAGGCATTTGTGGAAAACCCTTGCGGAAGCCCCATGTGCCCTGGGCACTTAAGGTTCAGAGAGAGAGAGAGAGATATATATATATATACTCGAAAAAGTACAAGCATGCATCATAATAAAAATCACAAAGCATAATTTTAAAGTTCTCACAGAATGAATACCAAAATCCAAAGAAACCAAGAAAAACAAACTCATATAATGCTATTATATTCTTCTTCAGTGCTACTATAGCACATAGTTACATCATGAAACTGAGAAATAAAAGTAGCAATTTAATTTTTTTGTTTTGTTTTTTTTTGCACAGCATATACAATTTTATGCACAGCATGATTTTTTTTTGTTGTAAACACAGTTGTGCTGCCATGCAGTTTAGAGGGAATACTGGTGAAACAATATTACTAAGATTTAAACAAAATTTAAGTTTATGTAATACTGCATATATCTACATGGAATATACACTCATGTGATTTCACAGACATAAATCCATGTGATATGTGATTTCACAGACATATATCCACGTGATATGTGATTTCACAGACATATCCACGTGATATGTGATTTCACAGACATATATCCACGTGATATGTGATTTCACAGACATATATCCACGTGATATGTGATTTCACAGACATATATCCACGTGATATGTGATTTCACAGACATATATCCACGTGATATGTGATTTCACAGACATATCCACGTGATATGTGATTTCACAGACATATATCCACGTGATATGTGATTTCACAGACATATATCCACGTGATATGTGATTTCACAGACATATATCCATGTGATATGTGATTTCACAGGTTAACTTGCCTAGTTCTTTGTTTTTCCTGTCAGGTAAGTCTTCTTCTACCTCATCATCCCCACTGCTGGATGCTCCAACCACATTTGACCCAGATTTCTCCTTCAGCATACACTCAGTCTGTAGATTTTTCTGTTTCTTGGCTTTCTTCTTCTTCTTCTTGTTTCTAGCAGTCTGTGAATTATCCAAGGCCTCTCTCTTCAGTTTGTCACTGGCTTCTGTGACAGCAAAAAGTTTATCATCACTTACAGAAGTCTCTGCTTTCTCAGTTGATTTGTTTTGTTTCTTGCCCTTCCTGTTCAGTTTTTTTGTCTGGGCAGCGCTGGTCACGATCGAAGACACTTTTTTCTCATGTTCATTATTCTCGAGTGTATCACACAGTTCTATATATTCATCTCCACTGACTTCCATGATGGTAGGGCTTTCAATGGCCAGGTTGGCACTAGGATTATGCTTTTTGGCTTTCAGAATGCCACTTTTGTTTTTTCCAAGTTTCTTTTCTCTGGCAACTTCTGCAGCCAGAATCAAACTGTTTGTGATTCCTGTATCCTGCAAGCTACTCTTTTCCTCGCACGTGACATCAATGCCATCATTTTCCACTTTTCTTTTCTTCCTCTTTGCTTCAGCTGCACCCTCCGCCAGCGATGAAGATGCTTGTTTGCAACTCTTCCTCTTTCGCTTGTTGGAGGGGGGTCTCGTGAGTGCTTCAATCTGGAATATAAAACATGCACTTAGATTAAACTAAACACAGAACAAAGTGAACTAGCTGTTGTCACATTTGCTGTTGCCAAACTCTGTGTTGTCACATCGTGTCACATTGTCATCACGTTTACTGTTGTTACATTTACTGTTTTCATACTTAGTGTTGTCACACTGCTGTCACATTTACTATTGCCAAATTTAGTGTTGTCAGTGTCACACCTACTGAGACTATCACATAAGTTACTGTCACATTTATTATTGTCACAATTATCAAAGTAACAAATGTTGCCAAATTTATTGTCATCATACTTACTGCTCTTAAAATTACTTTTCTATTTACTGCTGTCACATTCACTGTTATCACACTTACTGCTCTTAAAATTACTTTTGCTACTTACTATTGTCACATTCACTGCTGTCACACTTACTGTTGTCATGCCATATACTGTAACAATTACTACACATGAGAGTGTGTGTATGTTATATATATAATCAACAATGGAGAATGGAGAGCTAGAAAGAACACTGAACTGAACAGCTTATTTTAAACCCAACGAACATAAATGTTTTGAAACTGAACAGATTACACTGGTTTTGGGCCATATAGAAAGAATGGAAGAAAACAGACAAATGAAAACGATGTATGTACAAGAGACGAAGGAAACAAGACCAAGGTGTAGACCAAGACAGAGATGGAAATTCAACACAGAAGAAGAAATTGGTCTCACCAACTGGAGAGAGAAGATTAAGAATAGAGAGGAGTGGAGGCGAACTTTATCTGCAGCCATGAGCTTTAATGGCTCGGAAAGCTGAAGAAGAAGAATATATGAAGCACTTTAAAAAACTTTGTATAACTGGAAACAACATACAAGAGAAGCCCAATAATTTGGAATATGTAGAGATAAGCATAGGATGAAAACGCTTGGCAGCTACTGTTAAGCTTCACACAGACAGGAAGCACATGGCTAAAGAGAAAAACTGAGGGAAGTAGCAGAGTACTGAGGTTTACAAATGTCCACATGTCACAGAGATACAGACAAAGCAGGTACTAACATGTAAACAAAAAAGAGTTTTACTTTTTGGAAAGGTAAATTAAACTAAGCATATTCTTCAGACATTCCTCCAAGTTATAGAGTACCAATACAACTTGTGAGAGTAAGATGCAGGAAGGACATTCATTCATTTGCATGTCCCTTGTGGAACTTTGCCTCTCTAACAGCTCTCCTGTGGGCCTCTCGGTTGTGAACAAGATGGCCTGCTGCTGATGCATCCATTTGCAGATCATCAACGATGGCTTGCAGCCATCAGCGCCTTGGTCTTCCTCGCTTTCGTTTTCCCATTATGTACCCTTCTAAGACTGTCTTCTCTAGATTATCATGACGTTTAATGTGAGGAATGACAGGGGGATAAAATTAGCAACAGGACATAAGAACTGATAAACAGTTATAAAAAACAACAATACTCTATGAGATGCAGTTTTATCGCAGCCATTTACAGACGTATCTAGTACAACTGGACGTGCCTTTTTATCTCTATTATGAGCTGCCGGTATGAAACACAAATAATTTGGCTAATCTACTTACATCCGAATCATCTTCACGAGATACAAGTTCATATTCTGTTAACTCTTGAACCTCTAAAAGACCATCAAATTCCCCTGTATTACGCAAATCTTGGGGAATGTGAAGTGTTTTCCATGCTGACTTCTCCCTCACTCGAATGGACATCGCCATCTTTATAGTAAAAAAATTGTCCCGGAGCTGATAGTTTATTTACAAAACTTTTATTTCATTTAATTTTTATTTTAGAAGGCTTTTCCTTTCCTATCTGGAAATATAATTAAAATTACATATTAAATTAATTTTGCCTTTATTTATGTTTGTCAAAACACGAATTATTTTGTTTACTGTATAATTTGTTTTCTACAGTTACTGATTCCAAATTTTAATTACTTCCCTATAAGATTGGAGGGAGTGAAAGAGATTTTGTAACCCGATTGTTGTAACCAGTCTATGTGACAGTTTGTAGTTTGTGTAATATGACGATTTGTACCCAGTGTAATGTGGCAGTTTGTAGCTAATTTAATGTGATAGTTTGTGGCTAGATTTTTTTTAGTTTGTAGGTAGAATGATGTAATAGGTTGTTTATATAAAATACAGGACACATTAAAAGACTGCGTAAACATGAGCAACACCACAGAGAAACGAAAGATATTTTTGCAGTGTTTCTTGTCGAAAGGGGTACTGAATGCAAAAGAAGTGAAAGAGCTACTGAACGGTAAACACATCTTTTATGTATCTGTCTTGTGATGTGTATAGAGTAGATTGTATCAAGATATGCCTGATGACATGTGTTAAAGTGTCAGTCTTGTGATGTGTATAGAGTAGATTGTACCAAGATTCTTCACAAAGAAATGGTATGTTCTGAGACTAATCTTCCATAATTTACTTTCACACATTGCTGTTTTGTGATGTCCAAGTTGACTTTATAACTTGTTTTATTGTGTCAGTTTGCGATGTCCACACTGACTCCAACGAAGAAATAGCCAGATACGTGAACAGTGTGAATGCAGCCATAGCTCCGTTCAATTTGGAAATCAAAAAAGGTGTACAAGAGGAAGATGGGGCCAGTTTTTATTGTTTGGTGAGTATTTTGCACGATGCTATAATTAGAAACTTTTACTACAAAGTCTCAGCATGAATCTAAAAGACATGCAGCCTAAAGGGTCTTGTTGGAGCTGGCACTGTCATTAAGCCAAGGAGACTGAAGCTGGTCAGGAACAAACCTGTCCTTTCTGGAGGTGTCAGCTGATACGAGCTGCAGGCATGTCAGTTAAGACAAGGTTGACATTTTCCCTGCAGTGGTGGAGCTTGTAAAGCAGATGTCTAAGAGGAAATCAACTGTACTTGAATCTCTGTCATATATGTAAGTGTTATTCCCAAGATCTTCATCAAATGCTGTCAAGATCTCTGTGTCATGTTGCCATCATTTAAAGATTTTCATAAATTGTTACCATTATTCCAAGACCTTCTTGTATTGTTAGTATTTCAAAAATATTCATGAGTCGTTATTATTCTGAGATCTTCATAATTTGTTGCCATTGTGTTAAGATCTTGTAACAGGCAGATCCTTCAACATAAATTGATAATTTTGACATGGAGATTATGCAATATAAATTGACAGTTCTGACATGGAGAAAATACAGTATAAACTGACATGAAGATTCTATAATATTAGTTAACAGTTCTGACAGAAGGATTTTGTAACTTAAGATGATGGTGAAAATGCCACAGAACACAAGCTTGTGCAGTAAAACATATTTTTCTTTCCATCGCTTGTCAATGCACAGGTTAATACTGTCGAGTCTTCCATCTCTCGCTTGTCATCAACATATTCATCGAATGAACTGGAACTTTTTAAAAAGTTGGTGAGCTAATGTGTATTTCTGTGGTTTTTTTCATATTTGTTTTTTGGGTCAGAGTCTACTAAATTCCATGTGAAGTTTTAAAGTATTTTACAGTTATGTGACGTATTGTATCATGCATTCAGATGTTTTAGAGTTATACAGTTATGTGACATGTTGTATCATACATTCAGAGTTACACAGTTATGTGACATATTGTATCATACATTCATATGTTTTAGAGTGTTACATAGTTATGTGACGTATTGTATCATACATTCAGATGTTTTAGAGTGTTACATAGTTATGTGACGTATTGTATCATACATTCAGATGTTTTAGAGTTACACAGTTATGTGACATATTGTATCATGCATTCAGACCTGTAATCAGAGACTGACATCCCCGCACCCTGGGCATTACCATATGTGCTCCAGCCTCTGTTCCAACACACACCGAGCTGTGCACCTGCTGATGGAGGCAGTCACACACTGGTTGTGATTAATCCATGGTAAACCACTTTGCTCCAAAAAATGACCACTTCCCCTCTCTTCCCCCATTTCGATCATCCTCCTGATGTGATTGTTGTCATTCAACCCGATATCATCCTCCATACACAGCCTATCCAAAGTGGCTCTTGCAGTCTCCTTGTCCATTCTTAGGATTCCCTGAATTGATGCTGTGCCTGCCAGCTTGTCTGCTCTCTCATTGCCTTTGACTCCCACATGACCTGGGCAGTACATCCGTGTCAGACTGAATAACTGAGAGCCCAGTAGAAGGTGGATCCACTGCATGCAGAAAGAAGTGTCTCGATTCTCCGTAACATGTTTTGGGAGTTGGTCACAATGACCCCATGGGAATCGTCCTGTTCCACCAACCAGGAAATTGCTTCTGATGCTGCCTGCACTTCCATTCTCATGCTCGAAGCGGCAGTTGCATAGGCTCCTGATTTACTGGCAGCCAGTTTGCCAGTGTGGTAGACAACATAGCCCCATCCACTTTTTAGGCCTCGTGCCACTGACCCGTCCGTAAAGATCACGGGGTCACGTGGTTTGGAGTAATGCTGAATCTGTTCCTGCAACTCTTTTACCCTGATTCCTGATCCCAGATCTCCCTTGAGTGCCCTTTGCTGAGTTCAGCTCTGGTAGAAGAGGGTGGCCTGCTGTGCCAGCATTCTTGAGGTACGTCTTCACCTGTGCCTTACTTTCATGCTGGGCATATCCAGCAGGAAGCACAAAGCTGTGATCAGAGTGTCCTTGATGCACCCCAGAACTGCTCTCATGATCTTATTTTGGATTCTTTCAAGCCTGGTTACCTGAGTCCTGGACAAAGTCAGAAGGCCAAGGCCATACTCAACCACTGACATCAGCAGGAAGAGTGTCCGTTGTGGCAGTCCAGGGCCTGTCATGGTCTTCACCGAGCTCTTTCTTTGTTTTCTGAATGTTAGTTTCGAGAATCCTACGGTTATGTGACATATTGTGTCATGTATTCAGATGTTGTGTTGAAGAGTGCTACAGTTTATCTGACATATTACATCATGTAGTAGGGAAATTATTTCTGCAGTTGAAAAACAATCAGACTCCAGAATTGATACATGCCCCATAGTAATTCTCACAGATGCGAGATCAGTACTGGAAGCTCTTCGGTGCAACAAACTACCAGATCTTAAGGATGCCTTGTCAAAAATTGGCTTACACAACAGTTACCTTGCAGTGAATTCCCTCCCACTGTGGGATACCAGGCAGTGAGAAGGCTGACCATCTGGCCAAAGAGGGCACTGAAATGGAGCAACCAGACATACCAGTTATCAGAAGAAAAGCATGATAAAAACCTACAGGAAGCCACAAACACCACCACATGATGACTATCACATGCTAAACAGAAAGGAACAAGTCACCATTTTCCGTCTCCGAACAGGACACAGCCAACTCCGAAGTCATATGTATACAAAGTTTAAGGTTGGTACTACTAATCTTTGTGCATGTGGCTACCTGCCCCAAACTGTGGAACATATCCTCCAAAACTGCACCAACTACGAGACACTGAGAAATAATTACTGGCCTAGTGAAACCACAAAAGAAGATAAGCACTACGGTTCCATACATGAACTACAAAAAAAATGCATGAAATTTATCCAAGAGACAGGACTGCAGATATAGACAGACAATGCATACAAAGAAGAAGAAGAAATCATGTAATCTCAGGCTGTTTTGTAGTGATCTGTAGCATGTTTTGTAGTGCATTTTGTAGTGCTCTGCAGTGTGTTTTGAAGAGCTCTGTAGTGTGTTTTTCTTTGGGTTTTTTTTCACATTTTCAGGTTGAACAGATTGTAGATACGGAGGATGGAAGAATAGGCTCCTTGGCAGCGCTGGGGCTGACAGAAAGATTAGATAAACGAATTGGAATGGAGGAGGCCGAGAATTTCTTTGGCAGATTAGAAAGGGACAAATGGATTAAAAAGGTCACAATTCATTTAAAAATAGTCCCTCTTCTTCTTTATTGTCACTTGTTGAGTTAGTCTTTCTCCATTTATTTACCTTATCATCTTTCTCATTGGTCTTCAGTCCTCATTAATTTGTTTCATTTCTCCATTGTACGGTCTCTTTGGGATGTTCCTTTTGTCTGATTTTTCTTGAATAAATATGAAGTCTGACTGTATTCATGCATGGGAATGTCTTGGGTGCTTAACTCTTTAATCATACAAAAACATACAGGACAAAGAAGATTGGGAAGAAGAGAAAGTCTTAGTCTGCATGTATGATATATAACAAATGAAACTGGGGAAAAGAAAGGGAGCACTTAGCTGTGACTTGTACAAAGCTGTGACTGAGAGCGCCACTCAGCTAATAAATGATAGATGAGGACTGCAGTAAAAATGGTTCTTGTAGCATGGAGACAGAGGTGCATGGTGTAGCTTTACTAGTTCTTGTAACATGGAGACAGAGGTGCATGGTGTAGCTTTACTAGTTCTTGTAGTGTGAAAACATAGGTGCATGGTGTAGCTTTACTAGTTCTTGTAGCATGGAGACAGAGATGCGTGGTGTAGCTTTACTAGTTCTTGTAGCATGGAGACAGAAGTGCGTGGTGTAGCTTTACTAGTTCTTGTAGCATGGAGACAGAGATGCGTGGTGTAGCTTTACTAGTTCTTGTAGCATGGAGACAGAGGTGCGTGGTGTAGCTTTACTAGTTCTTGTAGCATGGAGACAGAGGTGCGTGGTGTAGCTTTACTAGTTCTTGTAACATAGAGACAGAGGTGCATGGTGTAGCTTTACTAGTTCTTGTAACATAGAGACAGAGGTGCATGGTGTAGCTTTACTAGTTCTTGTAACATAGAGACAGAGGTGCATGGTGTAGCTTTACTAGTTCTTGTAGTGTGGAAACAGGTGCATGGTGTAGCTTTACTAGTTCTTGTAATGTGGAGACAGAGTACTAGTTCTTGTAATGTGGAGACAGAGGTGCATGGTGTAGCTTTACTAGTTCTTGTAATGTGGAGACAGATGTATGGTGTAGCTTTACTAGTTCTTATAATGTGAAGACAGAGGTGCATGGTGTAGCTTTACTAGTTCTTGTAGCAAGAGACAGAGATGCATGGTGTAGCTTTACTAGTTCTTGTAATGTGGAGACAGAGGTGCATGGTGTAGCTTTACTAGTTCTTTTAGTGTGGAAACATAAGTGCATGGTGTAGCTTTACTAGTTCTCATAACATGGAGACAGAGGTGCATGGTGTAGCTTTACTAGTTCTTGTAACATGGAGACAGAGGTGCATGGTGTAGCTTTACTAGTTCTTGTAACATGGAGACAGAGGTGCATGGTGTAGCTTTACTAGTTCTTGTAACATGGAGACAGAGGTGCATAGTGTAGCTTTACTAGTTCTTGTAATGTGGAGACAGAAGTGCATGGTGTAGCTTTACTAGTTCTTGTAATACAGATGTATGATGTAGCTTTATTAGTTCTTGTAATATGGAGACATGTATGGTGTAGCTTTACTAGTTCTTGTAGCAGGAGACAGAGATGTATGGTGTAGCTTTACTAGTTCTTGTAGCATGGAGACAGAGATGTATGGTGTAGCTTTACAAGTTCTTGTACCGTGGAGACAGAGGTGCATAGTGTAGCTTTACTAGTTCTTGTAACATGGAGACAGAGGTGCATAGTGTAGCTTTACTAGTTCTTGTAATATGGAGACAGATGTATGATATAGCTTTATTAGTTCTTGTAATATGGAGACATGCATGGTGTAGCTTTACTAGTTCTTGTAACATGGAGACAGAGGTGCATGGTGTAGCTTTACTAGTTCTTGTAGTGTGAAAACATAGGTGCATGGTGTAGCTTACTAGTTCTTGTAGCATGGAGACAGAGATGCGTGGTGTAGCTTTACTAGTTCTTGTAGCATGGAGACAGAAGTGCGTGGTGTAGCTTTACTAGTTCTTGTAGCATGGAGACAGGTGCGTGGTGTAGCTTTACTAGTTCTTGTAGCATGGAGACAGAGGTGCGTGGTGTAGCTTTACTAGTTCTTGTAGCATGGAGACAGAGGTGCGTGGTGTAGCTTTACTAGTTCTTGTAACATAGAGACAGAGGTGCATGGTGTAGCTTTACTAGTCTTGTAACATAGAGACAGAGGTGCATGGTGTAGCTTTACTAGTTCTTGTAACATAGAGACAGAGGTGCATGGTGTAGCTTTACTAGTTCTTGTAGTGTGGAAACAGGTGCATGGTGTAGCTTTACTAGTTCTTGTAATGTGGAGACAGAGTACTAGTTCTTGTAATGTGGAGACAGAGGTGCATGGTGTAGCTTTACTAGTTCTTGTGATGTGGAGACAGATGTATGGTGTAGCTTTACTAGTTCTTATAATGTGAAGACAGAGGTGCATGGTGTAGCTTTACTAGTTCTTGTAGCAAGAGACAGAGATGCATGGTGTAGCTTTACTAGTTCTTGTAATGTGGAGACAGAGGTGCATGGTGTAGCTTACTAGTTCTTTTAGTGTGGAAACATAAGTGCATGGTGTAGCTTTACTAGTTCTCATAACATGGAGACAGAGGTGCATGGTGTAGCTTTACTAGTTCTTGTAACATGGAGACAGAGGTGCATGGTGTAGCTTTACTAGTTCTTGTAACATGGAGACAGAGGTGCATGGTGTAGCTTTACTAGTTCTTGTAACATGGAGACAGAGGTGCATAGTGTAGCTTTACTAGTTCTTGTAATGTGGAGACAGAAGTGCATGGTGTAGCTTTACTAGTTCTTGTAATACAGATGTATGATGTAGCTTTATTAGTTCTTGTAATATGGAGACATGTATGGTGTAGCTTTACTAGTTCTTGTAGCAGGAGACAGAGATGCATGGTGTAGCTTTACTAGTTCTTGTAGCATGGAGACAGAGATGTATGGTGTAGCTTTACAAGTTCTTGTACCGTGGAGACAGAGGTGCATAGTGTAGCTTTACTAGTTCTTGTAACATGGAGACAGAGGTGCATAGTGTAGCTTTACTAGTTCTTGTAATATGGAGACAGATGTATGATATAGCTTTATTAGTTCTTGTAATATGGAGACATGTATGGTGTAGCTTTACTAGTTCTTGTAGCAGGAGACAGAGATGCATGGTGTAGCATTACTAGTTCTTGTAGCATGGAGACAGAGATGTATGGTGTAGCTTTACAAGTTCTTGTACCGTGGAGACAGAGATGTATGGTGTAGCTTTACTAGTTCTTGTAGTGGGGAGGCAGAGATGTATGGTGTAGCTTTACTAGTTCTTGTGATGTGGAGGCAGAGGTGCATGGTGTAGCTTTACTAGTTCTTGTAGTGGGGAGGCAGAGATGTATGGTGTAGCTTTACTAGTTCTTGTAGTGGGGAGGCAGAGATGTATGGTGTAGCTTTACTAGTTCTTGTAGTGGGGAGGCAGAGATGTATGGTGTATCTTTACTATTTCTTGTAGCGTGGAGGCAGAGATGTATAGTGTAGCTTTACTAGTTCTTGTAGTGTGGAGGCAGAGATGTATGGTGTAGCTTTACTAGTTCTTGTAGTGTGGAGGCAGAGATGTATGGTGTAGCTTTACTAGTTCTTGTAGTGTGGAGGCAGAGATGTATGGTGTAGCTTTACTAGTTCTTGTTGAGTAGAGCTATCAGATATGTGTGGTATGTTGTATTTTTTTAAAAAGTAGAAAGAAGTACAGGCAAGAAGGAGTGGCAAAAGAAGCAATGAGATAAGCATGTAGGAGTGTGAAACAAACAGTAACAAAACATTTGTGCCTTTATCAAGGACAATGAAAAAAAACAACAAATAAACCCAGAAATGTCACATAACTGGCAGATTTTTTTGGTAAGGATGTCAAGCAACACTCACTAGTCAGCTGCTCTCTTCGAGTGCTGTAGCCCCAGATAATTCCTCTTCGAGCCATCACTCAGATTAAAATGACCATAACATTGAAAGAAACGTAGTTCCTGGCTGTGTCGTTAAAGATGTACTCTGTGTAACCATCTGTCCATCATCTCAAAAACAAGCAAGTAAGCTTATGTCAAGTTGTATGATATCCAGTTTTTTATTTTTATTTTTTAAACCTTACAGTGGCCTGATGGGAAAATATCATTGACAGTTCGGAGCATTGTGGAGCTGGAGCAGTATTTGATTGACATGTACCAAAATGTGCTCAAGTTCTGTTACATTTGTAAAAAGATTTCTTTGCTGGTGAGCAACATTGCATTGTGTGCTTTACTGTATGTTGTGTGGCCAGATAGAATATTTCTTCTTGTTGTGTACCAGAGAAAGTATTGCTTCTTGTGTGCTTCCTGTTGTGTACCAGAGAAAGTATTGCTTCTTGTGTGGCCAGATAGTTTATTGCTTCCTGTCGTACAGCCAGATAGATTACTGCTTCCTTGTTTTGCTGTGGATGGTCTCCCTGTAAGCGAGATCTTGAGTAACATTTATAAACTTTTCAGTGTAGTTTCTTCGACTTTCCCTCATTGCATCTGGCAGATTAATTATCACCCAAAATATCTTTGATATGTTCTGTCAAGGTCCAGGTACTGTTACATATTGCTACTTGTAATTACTTGTTGTTACTGTAATTACTTATTGACAGTACTTTGATTATTTGGTTTAAGCAGGACAGATAATTATTGGTCCGTTGTCAGTTGTAGTGAAGTTGCTTCTGCAGGCAGAAAAATGTTTTTATTTTCCTGTACATACAAATCAGACGTACTAGACGGACGCATATGTCACTGAATACATTACTTCGGAAGGAAAGAACAGGCAAAGATTGTTAGGAACTTGTATATAACTGATAGTAACCATTTTGGCGGGAACCAAGTGCAGATTGTTTAGAAGTGCTGTTTTAAGTGTCATACCATATGGAAGCTAATGCTGGAAAATGATGCAGACAGTTGCGCATACACATGATATCTTCCAGACCAGATGTCTGCTAAAATCAAAGGAGCGTTTTGATCAAATACCATAAGAGATATCATCATCATCATCAGGTGCCGTGCCGACTGGCGTTGGCTATTATGCTTCTCCAGAGTACCCGATCCTTCATGCAGGCCATCAGCTCAGTTGGTGATCTCCTCTCACACCATCCGTCAGACTGTCCAGTATCATTTCTCTTGGTCTTCTTCCTTCTATTTTTCCAGTTGTTATAATATTTTCAATGCTCCTCTTCTCATTGCATGTCCTATGAAAATACATTGTCTCTCTCTTATCTTTCTGACAAGGTTTTTTGTCTCTCCAGCTCTTCTCATACATTCTTCATTAGTTATTTTTGCTGTCCAGGGGATTCGCAACATTCTTCTAATAAACCACATTTCTGCTGCTTCCAATGATTTTTGTGCAGACTTGCCTATTGTCCATGATTCACTTCCATATAACAAGATAGGTTCAATATAGCATTTTAGGACTCGTTTTCTAACATTCATTGATAAAGATGTGTTAGCTAATATGTTTCTCATTCTCTGAAATGCAGTCTTTGCTTGGCCTATTCTGTTCCTAATTTCTGTTTTGCATTTCCCATCTGAAGTTATTACTGCTCCAAGGTATTTGAATTTCTGCACCTGCTTTAGAATGGTTCCGTTTAATTTTATACTGCATGCTTTTGGATTCTGTTTGATATAACCATAGTCTCTGTCTTTTTGATGTTCAAAGTAAGGCCTTTCTGTTCACTTTCTTTGGCGACTTTATCCATAAGAGATAACATGTTGTTAAAAAAAATGGACATGACGCCAGTGTCGGAAGTGATCGAAAGAAGGGGGTGGTGATAGACTGGCCAGATTATGAGATGAAAAAAAAGGCTGACAGAAGTGGAAGTCTCTTGCTACATGTGGCTTAGGCACTGAAGGGGAGAGAAGAGAGGTTGTGGCAGAAAGCTGAAAGGCAGTTCTTGTGTGTGGGGGGGGGGGGGGAGCATTAGGTACGATGCATATATATATGTAGCTAGAATTAGAATTGCAAAAGCAGCATCGATCTGCAAGAATCTTGACAACATATGGCGTTCAAAAGTTATAAGCACAAAAACCAAGTTAACTCTTCCCATGCCACAGAAAAAAAAAAGTGGACGTTCCTGTCCGTGCCACACAAAAAGTGTGGGACTTGATCTGTACAGGGGGTATAGTTGTACAAGTGAATGTACAAAGTATTTCCACTTTAAAAGTATACATATTATGCATGAAAATAGTTGTAAATGTTACATTTGTAAAAAGATTTCTTTGCTGGTGAGCAACATTGCATTGTGTGCTTTACTGTATGTTGTGTGGCCAGATAGAATATTTCTTCTTGTTGTGTACCAGAGAAAGTATTGCTTCTTGTGTGCTTCCTGTTGTGTACCAGAGAAAGTATTGCTTCTTGTGTGGCCAGATAGTTTATTGCTTCCTGTCGTACAGCCAGATAGATTACTGCTTCCTTGTTTTGCTGTGGATGGTCTCCCTGTAAGCGAGATCTTGAGTAACATTTATAAACTTTTCAGTGTAGTTTCTTCGACTTTCCCTCATTGCATCTGGCAGATTAATTATCACCCAAAATATCTTTGATATGTTCTGTCAAGGTCCAGGTACTGTTACATATTGCTACTTGTAATTACTTGTTGTTACTGTAATTACTTATTGACAGTACTTTGATTATTTGGTTTAAGCAGGACAGATAATTATTGGTCCGTTGTCAGTTGTAGTGAAGTTGCTTCTGCAGGCAGAAAAATGTTTTTATTTTCCTGTACATACAAATCAGACGTACTAGACGGACGCATATGTCACTGAATACATTACTTCGGAAGGAAAGAACAGGCAAAGATTGTTAGGAACTTGTATATAACTGATAGTAACCATTTTGGCGGGAACCAAGTGCAGATTGTTTAGAAGTGCTGTTTTAAGTGTCATACCATATGGAAGCTAATGCTGGAAAATGATGCAGACAGTTGCGCATACACATGATATCTTCCAGACCAGATGTCTGCTAAAATCAAAGGAGCGTTTTGATCAAATACCATAAGAGATATCATCATCATCATCAGGTGCCGTGCCGACTGGCGTTGGCTATTATGCTTCTCCAGAGTACCCGATCCTTCATGCAGGCCATCAGCTCAGTTGGTGATCTCCTCTCACACCATCCCGTCAGACTGTCCAGTATCATTTCTCTTGGTCTTCTTCCTTCTATTTTTCCAGTTGTTATAATATTTTCAATGCTCCTCTCTTCTCATTGCATGTCCTATGAAAATACATTGTCTCTCTCTTATCTTTCTGACAAGGTTTTTTGTCTCTCCAGCTCTTCTCATACATTCTTCATTAGTTATTTTTGCTGTCCAGGGGATTCGCAACATTCTTCTAATAAACCACATTTCTGCTGCTTCCAATGATTTTTGTGCAGACTTGCCTATTGTCCATGATTCACTTCCATATAACAAGATAGGTTCAATATAGCATTTTAGGACTCGTTTTCTAACATTCATTGATAAAGATGTGTTAGCTAATATGTTTCTCATTCTCTGAAATGCAGTCTTTGCTTGGCCTATTCTGTTCCTAATTTCTGTTTTGCATTTCCCATCTGAAGTTATTACTGCTCCAAGGTATTTGAATTTCTGCACCTGCTTTAGAATGGTTCCGTTTAATTTTATACTGCATGCTTTTGGATTCTGTTTGATATAACCATAGTCTCTGTCTTTTTGATGTTCAAAGTAAGGCCTTTCTGTTCACTTTCTTTGGCGACTTTATCCATAAGAGATAACATGTTGTTAAAAGAAATGGACATGACACCAGTGTCGGAAGTGATCGAAAGAAGGGGGTGGTGATAGACTGGCCAGATTATGAGATGAAAAAAAAGGCTGACAGAAGTGGAAGTCTCTTGCTACATGTGGCTTAGACACTGAAGGGGAGAGAAGAGAGGTTTTGGCAGAAAGCTGAAAGGCAGTTCTTGTGTGTGTGTGGGGGGGGGGAGCATTAAGTACGATGCATATATATATATATGTAGCTAGAATTAGAATTGCAAAAGCAGCATCGATCTTCAAGAATCTTGACAACATGGCGTTCAAAAGTTATAAGCACAAAAACCAAGTTAACTCTTCCCATGCCACAGAAAAAAAAAAGTGGACGTTCCTGTCCGTGCCACACAAAAAGTGTGGGACTTGATCTGTACAGGGGGTATAGTTGTACAAGTGAATGTACAAAGTATTTCCACTTTAAAAGTATACATATTATGCATGAAAATAGTTGTAAATGTAAGAAGATTTCATAAATGAAGAGTTTTTTTAGGAAAAAATGAAGTAGTGTGATGATTTTAGCTGATAATTGTGTACTGTTTACCATTGGCAATGCCTAAATGTACAATGTTTGCCATCAGCGATGTCCAGATCTACTTAAATTTTTATCCAATCTCATTGTGTGGTGGCATTCTCACTAAAATAATGTCTGAAATAACCTTCTAACTACTTCTCCAATCCATTTAATAGGTCTAGATGTACTTGGGGTACATTCAGGAACCGTGGTTTGGTCATAGGACATGTCCTTATGCTTCCGAAATCACAATAAATATTGACATTTCTCAATTAAAAACATCGATTTCACTTAGTTGTTAGCCATGCTTTTGATTGAACTATGAAAGGTCACCAGACATGCGCAGATAAATCGTGTACAATTAAAAGTTACACTGGTTTTATGCTGCAATGAAATAAACCTCGCTATGGCGAGGATGGCGTCAATGAGTTAAGACTATTCAATTCAAATGTAATATCCATCCTCATTTATGCATGCAAAATATGGAAAACAACTAAAGAAATAGACAAAAAAATTACCTGCATTGACTCAAAATGTCTCACACAGACAAATGTCCATGTGATAGTGGAGTCCAGACTCCAGAACATATCCTACAAGAGTGCCAAAACCATGCAGACCTGAGGTGTGAGAATCTGCAGAGGACTGTGGGCTTTGCCATGTTGACAGGGATCAGGATCTGAAGTGACCAACAACCTCAAATGCAGAAGAAGAAGACTCTTTTGAAAACAAATGCCTAAGGAAAATACTCGGCATCAAGTGGAGTAAATTCAAGAACAATGCAGAGATAAGACAGACGACTGAACAACAACCAGTCTCATGGGTGATCAGGAAAAGGTGATGGACATGTGTTGGTCATGTGATGAGGAGAAACAATCAGAGAATCCCAAAACAGGCTATCAAGTGGAACACAACAGGCCAAAGAAAAAGAGGCAGACCGCGTGAAACTCTGAAGAGGTCATTGTTAAGAAAGGCCAAATTAATAGGCATAAAATCCCTTGATGGTTGAAAAGTTCGCAGAAAACAGGAAAAATTGGCAAACTACCTTGCGGGCCCTATGTAACATTTAATGGCACAGGAAGGATTTTGTGTGTATATATATATATTATGAGATGTTTGTGATCACAGCTTGTCAGTTTATCTTTATAGCTCCAAGTATCATCACATGCTCTTTATTTATCTTTTAGCTTCAAGTATCATTGAATTTATCATTTTGATTTTTTTCGTCCAATAATAGGGTGAAACATGCGTGAGCTGCGGAATCAAGATTCACAAGAAGTGTGCCCAGACTCTCTTTGGGAATCAGTCAGTTGAGAAGCGGTGCCCAGACAAAGATTGTAGAGTTCTGTGGGGACATGTCAGTTCTAGTTAATAAGGATTTGCATATGGCCTGTTTACTATAGCTTCTAACATGTTAGCAGATTGTAGAAGTTTATCTGTGTTCCTCTCATTCAGAAAATTTTGTTATATAACTTGAAGGGTATGTAAAGAGAACAGTTGGGGGGGGGGGTATGTTAGGGAGTGCTGGTGTTTGATTGTGAGTAAAGATGATAATCAGAAAGTAAGTCTGTGAGAGAGATTACATTTAAAGAGGATGATCCGTCCTCAGCTGAAAAGAGAAGCATTCACAAGTATGTCAGAACATCATCAAGTATGTCAGAACATCATCAAGTATGTCAGAACATCATCAAGTATGTCAGAACATCATCAAGTATGTCAGAACATCATCAAGTATGTCAGAACATCATCAAGTATGTCAGAACATCATCAAGTATGTCAGAACATCAAGTATGAAAACTTTCACTGCATTTCTGTAGGCACAAAATCTAAAAAAAACACATCTTTGTAGATAATCTGCTTCTATCACAGAAATAAAACAACCATGCATTTGTAGATCATCATCTTCTTCTTTTTCTTCTTTGAACATTTTCAGTCATTGACTTGTATACCATTGAGGTATTCGATGGTCATCTGGAGGGTGTGGACATCCCCAGTATGTTTTGGACTGGTGTAGTAGTTGGCCATATTAAATGTGCCTTCTGCATTCTGTTGCATGATGTTGAGTGCTCTTGCTTTTTGGCCAGTAGTGTTCGAGCCTTTTCTTTGTGTCTTGGCTCTGCAATGCAGAGGTGGGTGGCCAGCAGTAGCACAGGGTGGACCCTTTCAAGGCATAGGGTCCAACACTTTCTCCGCCTGGTGGGTCTTCGTGTGATAAACACCACACTTCTTCCATATTATCCACAATGTCATCATAAAATGTGTTAGAGCATCCACCTTCGACATTGTTTCTGTCAGGCTGCCCTCCTTAGCTTTTGGCTGTCCACAGTTGGCTACAAGGTGAAGGTCGGAGTCTGATTACTCCCCCTAGGCATGGGAGACAGTAGCTAGGCTACAAGGTGAAGGTCGGAGTAGCTAGGCTGCCACTGGCACAGCTCTTAGGATCATTGAAATACACAACACCCCCAACCACAGTAAGATGGAGACTCCAGAGGTGGTGTAGGGGTGAGGTCTTTGTAGATAATCTAGACTGAAGCACAAAATTACATCCTTGTAGATAGCTTTTTAACAGGCATCTGCATTGAAGCCCTTTGTAGTTGACATCATGGATAAGTTGGTTGATGGATGGATGTGACATCATGGATATGTTGGTTGATGGATGGATGTGACAGCATGAATGTGTTTATTAATGAATGTGATGATTGATTTATGTGTTGATGGATGAGTGTGATAACATAAATGTGTTGATTGATGATGTCATGACATGGTAAGATATATGGGGTCACTGGATCACACAGACAAAACTAATTGATGTGATGATGATTAAGTCATCTCATTAAACTTTGCTGACAGGAAAGAAATGTCTTTTCTGCATCACATTAAAATGATGGAGGCCAAGTACATTTGTGCAGGATATGTAGCTACAAAATAAAATCCTATGAATTTACCAAAGTTCAATGGGTTGGGCCTGCACTAGTTAGTTTTCTAGCTCAATTTGAAGCTTTGTATGAAAAGTTGTGTAAATAGTATTTTCTTTTCTTATGATAAATGTTTAAATAGTGTTTGTATATATTTTTGGACCAGTGAAGTGTTTACAATTTTCCAATTTTTTTGTCTCATATTCAGCCCATTTGTAGATTCCTATAGTTTGTAGATTACTCTGTAATGTACTTTCAGCTTCCAATATTGAATATTTTTCTGACAGTTTTTTACTAAAGAAGACGTGGCTTGTATGTTACTGAGTTTTTTTAAAAATTTATTTATTTATTTTTTTATTATGTTTATTTGGAAGATAAATCTTTTAACTCTTCCCGTGCCATAGTCGCTATAGTGAGGATTTCCGATTACTGAGTTGCGTGCCATAGTCGTTATAGTGACAATTCATTTGTTTCAATAAAACCAACCGGTGTAAGATTTAGATTGTACATATCTCGTTCGCATTTCCAGTGACACTTTTCAAAATGGTGGAAGAGTTCTTAGTTATGAGCGATGCCAAGTGAGAAAAAGGAACAGCAACATAAGATACACATAGAGGCACTGTAAGATGGAACAAGATGATGATGATTGACCTGGTGATGTACTCAAATATGTTGCATGTAATATCTCTCAAGACTTGGACAACATGAAGAAACAATTCCAGCGGGTACACTTCATCAACAGACGATCATCGTCAAGGGAATTTTCAGTCTACATTCTTACCACAACTAAACTGCATGATAGCGTAGGACGAAAACTAACGCTTCTTGCTGTCACGACATCCTAACTCAGACTGTCTCGAAATCTCAGGATTTCTCTATAACCCGCTCAGCATGAACCAGGTAAATCCCATGCCAGGTGAGATAAGGGCTGATAATATGACAAGATTGCTGGCAGCTATGGGCCATAATCTTTACAATCAAATCTTTCACAGTTATCTCATTAATTATATCTCTGCCCAAATACTGTTACAAAAAGTGTTTAAAAACTTTATAAAAATGTTGCTGATATGACAGTGGTGGGGAATTCCCCCGGGGAGAATTTTAGAGTTTGAGGTAGGGTGCGGGTGGGAGTATTTATCATTGTGTATTGTCATTTTGTAATTCAGTATCTCAACATGTCAATCTGTGGTCCCAGTTTTCCAGCCCTGGAAACCTTAAACTATCCCATCAAGGGGAGACTCCTCAAGAAACCCTGATAGAAACAGCTTTCTCTTAAGATGTGGCATGTTTATAGCAAGTGAAAGACTTATAAGCATGCTGTGATAAAGCTGATTGTACAGGTGACAGAAGAACATGTGACAAAGCAATCAAATACGAGCAACATTGGCAGACAGCTTATCATATAACCCTAGTGTTAGCAACATGAAGATGATTGACATCTTTGTACGTCACCTTCTCAGAAAGCAACAAATGTCGAGTGGCAGGACAAAGTAACCAACTTGGAGGCGTCGCTGAGTGTGAGGCTTTCAACCGTGATGGGCCAAACACTGCAGCAGAAGAGAAGTGATCTGGTTATTTTGATAAAATGTATAACAAAAGTTTCTCTGAGCAGTACTACATGGCAAACTTCTGGACTCGAGGAAGTCTTAAGGGGGACTGGTGGAAGGATATTTATACATCACGAGAGATTTTTTTCAGTTAGTCACAGCTGACAAATTATATATTGGCTATAAATAGGAAGTGGTTATAGACCAATAACTCGCATACTACAGCGATTCATGTGTCACAGGGAACTACCCCCCCCCCCCCACCCCCACAGTGTCAGAAGTTTAAATGGCTGGTGGGTGTGGGGCTACTTCTCTGCCAGTCTGAGTCGTCTCTCTCTTTGCAACAGTGTCCACCTTACACATGTGGTTACACACATGTACATACATATGATTACATACATGTACACATATTTGTATGTATGTATGCACAACGTGATTAAAAAAGTAACAGAAGAAAGAGCCATTTGAGATATTTTATTATGAAGTATGAGATTCATAAAGTGATACGTTACAAGATGGTATAATGGAGTAAGTGAATTAAGGTGTTTTAAGACTGGCAGATGATACTTCTCTTCTTGATATCATCAAAACATTGAAAAAAAAAAACCAATTTAATAAAAATTTAATGAAAAATTTTGTCAAAATATTAACAAAATGCAACAGCAATATCAGGACAACAACAAAATACATTTTCTGATATTACAAAAATACTAAATTATTCAACAACAAAAAAAAAAAAGAAGATATTTCATAAAAATGAATTTTGCTTAAACTGTAGTGAGAGTAAATGTGACACTGCAAGACAAAAGTGTCTACATATCAGCACATCTTTTTGTGAGAAGACATAAAAGTCCAGAATTATGATGGGAAATATCAGTTGTAAAATTTGGATGTAGCACAGAAAGTTGGCTTCTGATCTGATGCTCATGTCTGATCTTTCTGGAACTGCAGACTTGATATCTTTACAGCTGACTCCGTCTAAGTCTTGAATTCTGAGATGGGCCATAGAACCAGGTTCTGGCATACTATACCATAAATCCATTTCTTGCGGGTCAAACTGATGGAGGATCAGAGTCTTGGCTAGCCCTAACTGTTGGTTAAGCTGATGGAGAACGACAGTATTGACTAGCCCTAGCTGTTAAGTTGATGGAGAATCAGAGAGTTGCCTAGCCCTAGATGTTGGTTAAGTTGATGGAGAATCAAAGTGTTGACTAGCCCTAGCTGTTAAGTTGATGGAGAATCAGAGAGTTGCCTAGCCCTAGATGTTGGTTAAGTTGATGGAGAATCAAAGTGTTGACTAGCCCTAGCTGTTAAGTTGATGGAGAATCAGAGAGTTGCCTAGCCCTAGATGTTGGTTAAGTTGATGGAGAATCAAAGTGTTGACTAGCCCTAGTCTGCTGGCTCTGGTAACTTTACTGTCCCCCCTTGCTCAGTTATCTTGGTTGTCAAAATGGTGTAGCTTAGTAACACAAAATTGAATGAAATGTTTTGATAGGTGGCTTCACATAACTGTGATGGAACGAGGAGCTCCAGTCTGATGAAGCCCAAAAACTTGATCGTTTATCTTCACACTTTGGCCACCTATTCTCTCTCTGAGAAAGAAAAAAAAATGTTATAAATCTTGTCTCAGTCAAATCTTATGTTTTTGTTCTCTCTATGACCTAACCATCCATCTTGTAATTCATTTGAATAATAAGCCTTGTAGCATAACAGTCATAGCAGTAATAAAATACCTTTTGATGTCTTCAATATGAGCTGACATTGGTATCATGGTTTTCAATCAGATCATCATTTTAGTTTAACAGTTGGAGGGCCTCACTTCTAATTGACCAGTTTAGTCTTTGGGCTACACAAAGAATTATGCCACTCAGGTAGTGGTCAGTGAGAAGACCAGTTAGTCACTGGCAAGAGTTAAGTCAGTGAGTAGCCGACTGGAAGATGAGAAGTGTTATAATCTTCCACTGATTACATTTTGTTGTATCTCTCCACCGGCTATCTTTTATTCCTTCTTTCCTCTTTCATTTCCTGCTTATCCTCATACTTGCTCTTAGTATTTCACTCCTCTGTTTAAGCCTAGCTTTAGTTGCACTGCTTTCTTGTCACTCTCTGTCCATCTCCACCCAAATAGATTTACAACCAGACTACATCTCTCCTTTAGCACAGACTGTCACCTGTTATATCATAACTTGTCTCATGTCTGTCACTTGTTATATCATTAACTTGTTTCATTATCTGTCACATGTTACATCACTAACTTGTCTCATGTCTGTCACTTGTTATATCATAACTTGTCTCATTATCTGTCACATGTTACATCACCAACTTGTCTCATGTCTGTCACATGTTACATCACTAACTTGTCTCATGTCTGTCACTTGTTATATCATTAACTTGTCTCATTATCTGTCACGTGTTACATCACCAACTTGTCTCATGTCTGTCACATGTTACATCACCAACTTGTCTCAACAATTCTCCATATATTTTGATATTTGCATCCTCGTTCATGCTGTTCTCATTTCAATTCACATATTTTGCCTCTCATGTTTTGTTTCCTTTATTAGAGAGAAGAAGATCACTGTTTTCTATTGTGCATCAGTTATTTCTTGTGGCATAGAAATCTGTGAAACATTTTCCCCTTGGCTTTAAGGACTGTGAAGAAGGTGAAACGTCATATCACATGGGGAGTAACTCTGTATAGAGGAAATGTGTCACTTGAATAGGAGAAAGGGCCATAAATGATGGTGAAAAATGCAGGTTCAGAGTGACTAGACTTGTAACTTATAACCTGATTGTGGAAAGTTATGACAAGAGCATGTTGGTACAATCAGCCACGACAGAAGCAGCCCAGCAAAAGGAAGCTCAGTAAGTTTCACAGGCAGCAGACATCTGCTCACTTCAGAACTGTCTTTAATGCTTGGTCTTTTGTCAGTTCTTGCCTTTCTTTGTGGCTGAAAGAAAAATCTCTCATGAATGACTTACAAATATCCAGAAAAATAAGAAGGAAAGAGGCATTATAGTTTCTAGACAAGGAAGAGCCATTAATATTTTTTGAAGCACACAAAAATGGATGAACCATTACTGTTTGTTGAAGAATACATGACAAAAAAGAGCCATCTAAGATTTGGTTTGGGACATACATGTCCCATTACTTACTGTAAGACTTTAGATAATTGCAGATTAGGCCTTCCTGTCTTGGATTTGAAGACACTAGAGTGACCATTTATGTCCTGAGCTTCTTCAAACTTCTGAATGTCGTAACGGCCAGGACCAACTGGGTTCTGAGTTGTGAAATGAAAATGCAGTTAATATTTGGCCGTGTCAAGAACGTTCACATCAATTCGTATTATTTTTAAACTGGTGTGTTTAATATTTTAGTTACAGTGACAAAACTGAGATTTGAAAAATACAAAATAAACCCTAAACAATACTAAAAAAGAGGTGATTTTTGCTCCCTCAAGTTGAGTGTAAAGTAAAATAAAGGCAGTCATAATGCCTAGGGGATCTGGTGTTAAGTGTCCGTACTTTCTTTTACCTGTTGACACACTAGAGGGTCATGTGGTCAGTAACATGTCTGGCTGCCTTTCCTTCCCTGCCCCCCAGAAAAAGCTATGTACCCACTTTAACGGCTGGATAACCGGGGTACCTTCTGGCTGGATTCAAGCTGCCGACCTTTGCCATGAGAGACTAATGCTCTAACCACTTCACAACTCAGGTGCCCTTGTCAACTGTATATTTCTTTATTTTGATTTGATACATCAGTATAGTCCAACTCTGGAAGTTTCATTGGAACAACATCTATCACTTTCCACAGTTTTACTCTATGATTTTCTTCATAATAAAGTTATTTATAGAAAGGAATACCAAAGATAATAGTACGAACTCCAGAAAGAACACTGACATATCACTGAAACATTTGTTTCTGGCCCTGACAAAACATGACATATCACTGAAACATTTGTTTCTGGCCCTGACAAAACATGACATATCACTGAAACATTTGTTTCTGGCCCTGACAGAACATGATATATCACTGAAACGATTATTTCTGGCCCTGACAGAACATGACATATCACTGAAATGGTTATTTCTGGCCCTGACAGAACATGACATATCACTGAAATGGTTATTTCTGGCCCTGACAGAACATGACATATCACTGAAACGGTTATTTCTGGCCCTGACAGAATACTAACATATCACTGAAACATTTGTTTCTGGCCCTGACAGAACATGACATATCACTGTTTGTGGCCATTTTGTTGAAAGGTAATCAAGTTGATTACTGGCATTCCATGCGATGGTAATATCTTCTGTTATTTCTTTGTGTTCACCATCAGTTTGTTTCTCAAAATTTAGATGGAGGGTCATGTTCCAATTCAGTGTTTATTCTAGATTATTCTGTGGTAAAGTAAATATGTGATCATTACAACTACCACTTTTCTTAAAACCCATTTTACCCCCGGATCCATTTTACTCTAAAATCAGTTTCACCCTGATATCATTTTTACCTCCTTTGTTCATTGCTACTTGTAATGCTTCTTTCATTCTGTCATAGTTTCCTCAGCAAAAGACACTTGGTACAGACAAATCTCCATCCTGCATATTTTTGTGTCTTATTTTTTGGATACTGCTGTGATGTCCAGTTGGAAGATATGTCTTCTTCTATCTGTATTTGTTGTCTGATGTTTTCTTGCTGTATCCGGTGTGTTAGCATTTAACAAATATCTGGAGAATCCAATCTTCATCAGAAACTTTGTACCTTAAAAAAAAACAAAAAACTGTTTCTTACTGCTTATACCTCATCTGTTTTGATAGGTTCTACATCCTTTTTAAAGATTTGATTGCTAGTTATCTCTCATGGATTTGTAACTGGTTCCTGTCTGTTGTGTAATGACTTAAAAGTAATCTTCTTATTCTTCTTCCTCTTTTTTTCTTCTTCGTCAGTTTCATACATCATCCGTCTAGAAAAGGAGACTGGTCACCTACATGAATTCCATCGGCAGAAGGAGCCCTTCATGTGCGCCTCGTAGTTTTCCATCCATGCTCTTTCTCTGGGGCCACGTTTGTTCTCTTTATCTTGTTTTATCTTCGAGGCTACTACACGAGATGTAGCCATGTTGCTTTCTCTGATGTGCTGGATAAAATGACTTGCTCTCTCAAGTTACTGTTGCCTCAGCAGAATGATACATTGGATGCAGTAACATGTTATCTTGTGTTATTGTCTATTATTATTGTATAACTCTGTTATTATTGTATATAACTATGTTATTATTGCATGCTGCAGACAAAAAGTGGTTGTCCTAGTCTTCTTGAACTAGTTTCCATATCACTTCTTTTGTTGCAATGTGATTTTTTTTTTCTAAAAGGCTGTTGGTCGCACACACACACACATTAATTGTCACATTCTTAAGAAAACCATGCTTAGATTAGGATTAGGCACCCTCTTGTGACATGAGAGAATGGAACAGGTTTTATCACTCTTGTGACATGAGAGAATGGAACAGATTTTATCACTCTCCTGTGACACGAGAGAATGGAATAGATTTAGTCATTCTCTTGTGACATGCAAGACTGGAATAGATATAAAAACAGTTTCACTCACGAAACTTCTAGTGAAGAATTTTTGGGCCATTTTATCATCTCGTCTTGAAGCAGACAAGAATCCAGGTGGATTGATTGAAGTGGGTCTCGAAAGTTGCTGGATATCATAAGCTCCTGGCCCAAGTGTATCCTGCCAGATGATATAATAAAAATAATCAGACAAATATACACAAAAAAAAAGAAGATTTATTAAAGGCCATGCTGTCAAGGTTCCACTTAACAAAGCAAATCACAGATTTAGAAAAAAAAAACCCCATTATATTTATAAAATTATGGCCATTTCAACAAATTTGTTTCCTATGTCAATAAATTTTAAAGTTTCAAGTTCAGCTTGCAATATTAAATTAGTTTTTCAAATTTCTTTCATTGAAGATTTCACTTTCATTTTGTGAACCGTAAACCACCATAAAAAGAGCCATCACTCATCTGTACAATTTATGTAAAACTTTGTGATGAAACTTTACTTTTAACTGACAACTCTTACAAAGAAATTACACAACACAACCTGGCCTCTCAGCACGTGCTCACCTTCATCTTTGGATGGTAAGTCTTTGAGAAGAGCAAGATCCTGTCAGTAGGGACTTCTGGATACTGAGCCATCTTGCTGAAACGACCTTGATACTGCCGATGTGAACTTTTAAGGTCATCCACAAATGATTTAAATTCATACTGACCAGGTCCAATGTGTGTATTTTTCTGAGTAATGAAAAAAAAAGAAATATTGTAAGCTCTTAGTATTTTTAAAGATGCAAGTAGAAATCTGTGGACATTACAGATCAGTCTGTCTTATGACACAATGCTACATCACAAGTGAAATTGTGATATTTTAATACTGGTTTTTGCCATACAGCTGCAGACAATAGTGAGAGAGAATATAAATAAACTAAGAAGGGGAGATAATACATTGGAAAACCAATTAGCTAATATGGAGACGGAAATATAATCATAATAATGGCTATTTTCATCTTACAAGATGATTATGATGCAGGTAGATGCCAGCTGTTTGCTGAAGTTACCAGAAGTAGCAGTTTAAAGTTGTTTTAATGAGACACTCTATAGTATAAAAAAGAGAGTCCCTTTTGTGCCATGGAGGCACATATAAGTTACTGCTCATGTTATCTTTCAAATGTTAGTAAATTAGAAGGAGATATTGGCCAGCATCATGCTTGACTGCCTTTCCTTAACCAGCTCTACAGGGAGCTATGACTATATAATACAGTAAGTTGTAAATATAACACAAAAATGAAGTGAACAAGATAACAGTGAAGAAATGCCATAACAAGGAATTAACTGGATCAGGTATTGAATCTACAGAGACCTTAAAACTGTATTGGTGTTTGTAAAAGCCAGAAAAGGCTCTGAATTAATGATTGTGAAAACCACATTAAGGCTCTGAATTGGTGTGGTGAAAAGCACTTAAACTGGTGTTTGTAAAATCCACGTTAATGCTCTGGATTAATGTTTGTAAAATCCACATTAAAGCTCTGGGTTAATGTTTGTAAAATCCACATTAAAGCTCTGGATTAATGTTTGTAAAATCCACATTAAAGCTCTGGATTAATGTTTGTAAAATCCACATTAAAGCTCTGGATTAATGTTTGTAAAATCCACATTAAAGCTCTGGATTAATGTTTGTAAAAACCATGTTTGGGTTCTGGACTTGTCTTCATGAAAACCACACCAAAGTTCTATCTTGAAACTGTCCGCATTTCTTGAATTAACAACACGAATCCGCCATCAGCTTCATTAATAATATTGAGTATCATAATTGGTGTTCATTAAAATTTTATATAAATCGTTCACAAAATCAGAATGTAACAAGAGGTCAGGTTCCTGCTAAAAAAATGAATGGTTTTCAAATGTTAAGTTAGTTAACCAGTGTTGACACTAGAAGAGTGTGATGCTTACTGAAAAAAAATGTGACACTTACAGGAGAATGTGACACTTACTGGAGCAGCAAAGTGTCCTACACTGACTGGCTTGTTTCTGTCACCTGAAAACAGCTTGTAAGGACCTTTCAGACTGGTGACCTTGCTCAACATTTCCTCTGTGCCAGATTTGAAATTGTAGGTGCCAGGCCCAAGATTGGAACCCTGCAACAACAATGTCACAGTTTGTTGTCAGGTCATTTGTGTGTGACTGAATGTATGTGACTGACTAAGTGTGTGTGAGTGATTGAAACTGTGAGTGATTGAGTGCATCAGTAACTGAATGTGTTTGACTGAATATGTGGGTGACTGAGTGTGTTTTGTGATGAGCATGTGAATTACTAAATGAATGACCAACTAAATGTATGAGTGCATGAATGACCTAATGCATGTATGACTGAAGGAAAGACTGACTTATGGAATAGTAACTGAAATCACTGATTGTATAAGCGACTGAATGCATGAGTGAGTGAGAGTAGGAACATTTTATCTTAAAAAATAAAACCGCACCAACTTTAAAGGGACCATTAAGTGAACAGCTGAATAAAATGTTAAACTGTGGGCCTTCATGTGGGGCCCAGCTTGATAATGTGATGTTGTAATCAACAGAGAAGACCAAACAAAATCTTTTCTGAAAATCTACTGTAGAGGTTTGCAGATGTGTACAGTTCAGTTTTAAAAAGAACAAAGAGGAAGGAACAAAGAGAAAGAAAGGAAAATAAGATAACATGAGAATACATTCTATTAAAAACAACCCATTTTTTTAAGTGATGCTGCCTTTTCCAAGGAGAACTAAAAAGAAAAATAAAACTAATTTATACACAAACATAAAACCTGGCTCACAGAGACCTGCTTGGCCCTGAAGAATATGACCGAACATGCATGAGAGACAACATCAGGAAACAATAACAATTACAGTATTAAATTCAACAAAAAGACAACTGACAACATTAGATTTACTCCAGTAAGTTAGATAAATGATAACATTAGTTTTACTTCAGTAATTTAGATAACTGACAACATTAGTTTTACTTCAGTAATTTAGATAACTGACAACATTAGTTTTACTTCAGTAATTTAGATAAGTGACAACATTAGTTTTACTTCAGTAATTTAGATAACTGACAACATTAGTTTTACTTCAGTAATTTAGATAACTGACAAAATTAGTTTTACTTCAGTAATTTAGATAAGTGACAACATTAGTTTTACTTCAGTAATTTAGATAACTGACAAAATTATGTTTATCTCCACAAATAAGGCCTACTCAAATAAATAAATAAACAAACAGGCAAATAAATAAATACATCAATAAACAAATAAACAAATAAATAAAATAAAGGAATGTCTGCTCACCACAGAAGTCACATTCTTCTCACGGCCACCAAGCTCCAACATTCCCTTTGTCCCAAAAGATTTTTTTGCTTTCTGCTCCAGTGCTCCGTGTGGAACTCCCCCAAATCCATATGTCCCAGGACCTGGAGTGGAGCCCTTTGTGGTGGATGTAAACATCATGAGTGTGTTATATTTACAAGACATGTTCATTATCTTCTTTGTTTCTCTTTCCTTTTTTTTTTCAGCAATTAAAATTACTGGTGGTTGTGTAATCATCATACATGATATCTGATATGAAAGCTTATGATATCTGATTAGAAAGCTCATGCTCAACCATATGATCCAGTCAATACAGACGGCTCAAAAAGAGCGGATGGGGCTTTGTTGTCTATTGACAAGGCAGGCTGGTGGCAAAAGGATGCTGGGGTTTCCTGTATGATGACATCATGCATGTGAATGGAAATTGAGGCAATGACCAAGGCTCTGTCCTGGCTAATGACCTAATGCATGTATGACTGAAGGAAAGACTGACTTATGGAATAGTAACTGAAATCACTGATTGTATAAGCGACTGAATGCATGAGTGAGTGAGAGTAGGAACATTTTATCTTAAAAAATAAAACCGCACCAACTTTAAAGGGACCATTAAGTGAACAGCTGAATAAAATGTTAAACTGTGGGCCTTCATGTGGGGCCCAGCTTGATAATGTGATGTTGTAATCAACAGAGAAGACCAAACAAAATCTTTTCTGAAAATCTACTGTAGAGGTTTGCAGATGTGTACAGTTCAGTTTTAAAAAGAACAAAGAGGAAGGAACAAAGAGAAAGAAAGGAAAATAAGATAACATGAGAATACATTCTATTAAAAACAACCCATTTTTTTAAGTGATGCTGCCTTTTCCAAGGAGAACTAAAAAGAAAAATAAAACTAATTTATACACAAACATAAAACCTGGCTCACAGAGACCTGCTTGGCCCTGAAGAATATGACCGAACATGCATGAGAGACAACATCAGGAAACAATAACAATTACAGTATTAAATTCAACAAAAAGACAACTGACAACATTAGATTTACTCCAGTAAGTTAGATAAATGATAACATTAGTTTTACTTCAGTAATTTAGATAACTGACAACATTAGTTTTACTTCAGTAATTTAGATAACTGACAACATTAGTTTTACTTCAGTAATTTAGATAAGTGACAACATTAGTTTTACTTCAGTAATTTAGATAACTGACAACATTAGTTTTACTTCAGTAATTTAGATAACTGACAAAATTAGTTTTACTTCAGTAATTTAGATAAGTGACAACATTAGTTTTACTTCAGTAATTTAGATAACTGACAAAATTATGTTTATCTCCACAAATAAGGCCTACTCAAATAAATAAATAAACAAACAGGCAAATAAATAAATACATCAATAAACAAATAAACAAATAAATAAAATAAAGGAATGTCTGCTCACCACAGAAGTCACATTCTTCTCACGGCCACCAAGCTCCAACATTCCCTTTGTCCCAAAAGATTTTTTTGCTTTCTGCTCCAGTGCTCCGTGTGGAACTCCCCCAAATCCATATGTCCCAGGACCTGGAGTGGAGCCCTTTGTGGTGGATGTAAACATCATGAGTGTGTTATATTTACAAGACATGTTCATTATCTTCTTTGTTTCTCTTTCCTTTTTTTTTTCAGCAATTAAAATTACTGGTGGTTGTGTAATCATCATACATGATATCTGATATGAAAGCTTATGATATCTGATTAGAAAGCTCATGCTCAACCATATGATCCAGTCAATACAGACGGCTCAAAAAGAGCGGATGGGGCTTTGTTGTCTATTGACAAGGCAGGCTGGTGGCAAAAGGATGCTGGGGTTTCCTGTATGATGACATCATGCATGTGAATGGAAATTGAGGCAATGACCAAGGCTCTGTCCTGGCTAGTTACCAAAGCTCTCTCCTGGCTAGTGACCAAGACTGTGTGGCTAGTGACCAAGATTGTCCTGGCTAGTGACCAAGGCTCTGTCGTGGCTAGTGACCAAGACTGTGTGGCTAGTGACCAAGATTGTCCTGGCTAGTGACCAAGGCTCTGTCGTGGCTAGTGACCAAGACTGTGTGGCTAGTGACCAAGACTGTCCTGGCTAGTTACCAAAGCTCTGTCCTGGCTAGTGACCAAGACTGTGTGGCTAGTGACCAAGATTGTCCTGGCTAGTGACCAAGGTTCTGTCTTGGCTAGTGACCAAGACTGTGTGGCTAGTGACCAAGGCTCTGTCCTGGCTAGTGACCAAGACTGTGTGGCTAGTGACCAAGATTGTCCTGGCTAGTGACCAAGGTTCTGTCTTGGCTAGTGACCAAGACTGCCCTGGCTAGTGACCAAGGCTCTGTCCTGGCTAGTGACCAAGGCTCTGTCCTGGCTAGTGACCAAGACTGTCCTGGCTAGTGACCAAGACTGTCCTGGCTAGTGACCAAGACTGTCCTGGCTAGTGACCAAGGCTCTGTCCTGGCTAGTGACCAAGACTGTCCTGGCTAGTGACCAAGACTGTCCTGGCTAGTGACCAAGACTGTCCTGGCTAGTGACCAAGACTGTCCTGGCTAGTGACCAAGGCTCTGTCCTGGCTAGTGACCAAGGCTCTGTCCTGGCTAGTGACCAAGACTGTCCTGGCTAGTTAGCAAAGCTCTGTCCTGGCTAGTGACAAAGGCTCTGTCCTGGCTAGTGACCAAGACTGTCCTGGCTAGTGACAAAGACTGTGTGGCTAGTGACCAAGACTGTCCTGGCTAGTGACAAAGACTGTGTGGCTAGTGACCAAGACTGTCCTGGCTAGTGACCAAGACTGTCCTGGCTAGTGACCAAGACTGTCCTGGCTAGTGACCAAGACTGTCCTGGCTAGTGACAAAGACTGTGTGGCTAGTGACCAAGACTGTCCTGGCTAGTGACCAAGACTGTCCTGGCTAGTGACCAAGACTGTCCTGGCTAGTGACAAAGACTGTGTGGCTAGTGACCAAGACTGTCCTAGCTAGTTAGCAAGACTCTGTCCTGGCTAGTGACTAAGACTGTCCTGGCTAGTTAGCAAGGCTCTGTCCTGGCTAGTGACCAAGGCTCTGTTCTGGCTAATGACCAAGACTCTGTCCTGGCTAGTGACAAAGGCTCTGTCCTGGCTAGTGAGCAAGACTCTGTCCTCGCTATTGACCAAGGCTAGTTTGGCAGGGTGGATATATTGCCTAGGGCATGTGGGAGTGTTAGGCAATGAGATATCATTTTAGGCAACGAGATAGCACTATTGCAACAGATATGATTCCTGCGGACAGGACTGATAGGCTGAAGTCAGTAGCCGAGGAACTGGTACAGGAGGAGGAAAGTGCATGTGCTGATAATATATATCTACAGAGGATGAAGGATGGAGGTGGGAGGAAGGAAGAGCTACATGGTTGGCTGGTAGAATTTGAGGTTGCCAGAACCAACAGCTGACTGGCACAATTAGTGTTCATACTCTTTGGTGGTTACTGAAAAAGAGGGCAGAGCATGTATGGGTGTACCCTGAATGTGATGATGTTAATTCCTAAACTCAAGAATCAAGATTGTGTGATCAGTCACCCTATCACCAGAACTTTGCTAGTCAGGAATCTGTTCTGGACCAACAGTAAATTTTCCATATGATCTGGGATCAACTAACTTTTGTGTGTGATTGGAGCCAAAAGCAGCTTTTTTACCCAACAATGATTTTTCTGAGTGATATGTGCCAACATTGACTTTTCTGAGTGATATGAGGTGATATGAGCCAATAACAGCATTCTGAGTGATATGAGCCAACAAAGATTTTTCTGAGTGATATGAGCCAACAGTCAGTCAGTCATTTGCATGTCCCTTGGAGAACTTTGCCTCCCTAACAGCTCTCCTGTAGGCCTCTTGGTTGTAAGCAAGATGCCCTGATGCTGATGCATCCATTTGCAGATTATAAATGATGTCTTACAGCCATCTTTGCTTTGGTCTTCCTTTCTTTCTTTTTCCTATTATGTTCCTTTCCAAGACGGTCGTCTCTAAATTAAAATTATCATGATGTTTAATGTGTCCAAAATATTTAAGTTTTCTCTCTTTAATCTTCTTTACTAGCCAGCCATCTTCAGCATGGATATATTTGTTCTTTTCTGTGTCCATGATGTTTGAAGAACTCTTCTGTAGCATTTACATTCAAAGGCAGTTATGTGTTTTTCAGCTGTTTTGTTAAGTGTCCAGGTCTCACAGGCATATGTTGCGATGGGAAAGATGCATGTCCTTAAAAATCTTATTTTTGTAGTTCTGTCTGCTCCTCTCCACAGCTTCTTTAGTTGTTTTACTTTTTAAAGAGCAATAGATGTCCTCCTTTTAATTTCACTCATTGTATCTCCATTATTAGTTAGTAGTGATCCAAGATATTCAAAACTCTCTACTTCTTTCAATTTTTTCTCTTTGATACAGATTTCAGCTGCCTTGTTTGTTTTGTCAATTGTCATCAATTTAGTTTTCTTCACATTAAGATAGATGTTTTGCTCTTCGCTGTTCTTACAGACTGACATAGTTTTTCCATTCCTTTTTGTGTTGTGGACAGTAATACTGTGTCATCAGCATATCTAATCTCTGGTATTTCATAACCTCCAATTGTTATGGCATTATAATATTCTTTGTCTACATCTTCTCTAACATTCCTCATTATATTTTCAGTATACAAGTTAAATAAGTAGGGTGACAGCATGCACCCCTGACGGACCCCTTGTTTTATGTCAAACCAACTTGTTGTTTCACCATTTACTCTTACTGCTGCTTGTTGGTGTAGATACAGCAGTGATGTTAATTGTATCAAATTTGTTGGAATTTCCCAAAGTTTCTGGTGTTGTACACAATCAAGTGCCTTTGAATAGTTTATAACAATGAGCCAACAATGTCTTCTAATTGATATGATTCAACAATGGCTTTTCTGATAGATATAAGCCAACAACAGTTTGTCTGAGTGATATGAGCAGATAATGGTTTTTCTGAGTGATATGAGTCAATGCAGTTGAGTGACATGAGCCAACAGCAGCTTTTCTGAGTGATATGAGCCAAAAACAGAAACAGTTCTAGTTGATTTTAGGCATTTATTTACCCTAGAAGTTGATCCTCATTTAAGAATCTTTCAGCAAAAAGAAGGACTAACCTCTTGATTTTTCTCAAAGCGTGGGGCCAGGCTATCACATACACCTCTTACAGTTTTTGATTTTTGATTGGCCAGCTGGATGAAGTCTTTGATATCATACGAACCTGGGCCCAACTTTCTCTTCTGTGATATAATTTATAAGGTCAGACACATTAAAAATGTAAAAAAAAAAATTGTGAATAATCACATTAGAAGTTTTAATTTCAAATTTGGGTTACTGTGTATATCTGGAGCTCTGTAAACTATCTTATATCCTTCCCATGCCGTTAAACGTCACATAGGGCTGGCAGGGTAGTTCATAAACTATATTAAGGACAAAATAGATGGTAACATAACAAACACCAACTAAAAAAAGCTCCACGATATTTCTGGTTACTGTGTTAAGAATGAAAGAATCATTGGAAAACAATGTCAGTCCCTATCTTTTTCTGGTTTGTGTCTCTAATCCAAGCAAAATTGCTTTAGTACAATCATCATTGCTTACAGCCTCAAGCAGTCAAATGACAGGAATGAAATTTATATGAATAAAAAAAAATATCTGACAAAATGAAATGCCACACAATCATCCACAATACAGTGTCATATTATACTCATCATATAAACATAACACAGTATCTTTTATATCATCATCTGTGTATAAATAAGTGTCATACTATCACCATCTTTACATATGCAGTGTCATACTATCACCATCTTTACATAAAACTGCCATACTGTCACCTTCTGTACATAAAACTGTGCCGTATGTCACCATCTGTAGACAAAACAGTGCCATACTGTCAACATCTGACACCATTCATCTGTACATAACTCAGTATCATATCATCATTCTGGCACACTCTATTTCAACAAAGGAAATACAACTTCTCATTTGTTGTATCAGAACTTACCAACATTCTGTTCTCTTCCCACTGCTCCCTGTACAGAAGATGTGGCTGGGCTGCCAACTTCTCCACCTCAAGCTGACGTGCCCAGTCCACCCCTGGTACTTTTGTCTTGACCTGTTTGCTGTTAGAGCTGTCTGTGGTGATGTTGTAAGTGCCAGGTCCAAGTCTGCAGTTCTAGGTCACACAATCAAAAAGTCAGTTGAACTTGCAGCACTTTTTTTTTTTCTGCATGCTAAATAAAGAAACTGAATGTGGAAGTAAAATTTGAATGAATATATATGTCATTGTGAACACAAGGTCACTAATGATAGCACTAAAGAGTCACGGAAACAAAGAAACCAATGACCTACGAACAGAAATGCACCAGCTACACACACACACACACAGTTCAAAAGTGTGGTAATGCAGTGGATCCCTTCCCACTGTGATATACCCAGAAATGAAACAGCAGACACCTTAGTGAAAAAACAATGTGAAAACACAAAACTTTGAACCTGAACAAAACAATGTGAAAAGACAAAACTTTGAACCTGAACAAAACAATGTGAAAAGACAAAACTTTTAACCTGAACAAAACAAAATGAAAAGACAAAAATTTGACCCTGAACAAAACAGTGTGAAAACACAAAACTTTGTATCTGAACAAAACAATATGAAAATACAGAAGGTGTAAACAAAATAATGTGAAAAGACAAAACGTTTAACCTGAACAAAACAAAGTGAAAAGACAAAAATTTGACCCTGAACAAAACAGTGTGAAAACACAAAACTTTGAACCTGAACAAAACAATATGAAAATACAGAAGGTGTAAACAAAACATTGTGAAAAGACAAAACTTTGAACCTGAACAAAACAATGTGAAAACACAAAACTTTGAACCTGAACAAAACAATGTGAAAACACAAAACTTTTAACCTGAACAAAACAATGTGAAAATACAGAAGGTGTAAACAAAACAATGTGAAAAGACAAAACTTTTAACCTGAACAAAACAAAGTGAAAAAACAAAACGTTTAACCTGAACAAAACAATATGAAAACACAAAACTTTGAACCTGAACAAAACAATATGAAAACACAAAACTTTGAACATGAACAAAACAATGTGAAAAGACAAAACTTTTAACCTGAACAAAACAATGTGAAAACACAAAACTTTGAACCTGAACAAAACAATGTGAAAATACAAAACTTTTAACCTGAACAAAACAATGTGAAAACACAAAACTTTTAACCTGAACAAAACAATGTGAAAAGACAAAAATTTGACTCTGAACAAAACAATATGAAAACACAAAACTTTGAACATGAACAAAACAATATAAGAACACAAAACTTTGAACCTCAACAAAATAATGTAAAAACACAAAACTTTAAACCTGAACAAAACAATGTGAAAATACAGAAGGTGTAAACAAAACAATGTGAAAAGACAAAATGTTGAACCTGAACAAAACAATGTGAAAACACCAAATTTTGAACCTGGACAAAAACAATGTGAAAATACAGAAAATGTAAACAAAACAATGTGAAAAAACAAAATGTTGAACCTGAACAAAACAATGTGAAAACACAAAATTTTGAGCCTGAACAAAACAATTTGAAAACACAAAACTTTTAACCTGAACAGAACAATGTGAAAAGACACAATTTTGAGCTTGAACAAAACAATGTGAAAACATAGAACTCTAAAACTGAAGGAAAAAAGGACTAAAGCACAACATTTCAGAGCTAAACAAAATGACGTGAAAATACAAAACTGAGAACTTGAAAAAAAAAGACAGTGTGAAAAAACCAAATAGTCTTTATAAGAGTTAATTTAATGTTTTCACTGATACTTGAAAATACACTATTTTAAACCTGAAAAAAAATTTAATGTGTTTTTATTTTAATGTGAAAACAGAACTCTATATTCAAACAAACCATATTATAAAGTTTTATTTTTGCATGAAACATTCACTCATTTGTGTGTCCTTTGTGGAACTATGCCTCCCTAACAGCACTCCTGTAGCCATCTCGGTTTTGAGCAAGATGGCCTGCTGCTGATGCATCCATTTTGCAGATCATCAACAGTGTATTGCAGCCATCTTTAATCCTCTTTACTAGCCAGCCTTCTTCAATATTAAGTTCTTGTAGTATGGATATATTTGTTCTTTTTTGTGTCCATGATATTTGGAGAACTCTTCTGTAGCATTTACATTCAAAGGCATGTATGTGTTTCTCAGCTGTTTTGTTAAGTGTCCAGGTCTCACAGGCAAATGTGCGATGGGAAAGATGCATGCCCTTAAAAATCTTATTTTTGTAGTTCTGTGAAACATAAACCGGAAAAATGTGATACATGATAGCAAATCAGCAGAAAAAAAGGAAGATACATGTTATGATGGCTTATGAATATAATCTTGTAAAGAAATTTTACCGCTGCCATTTTGTACTCATATTAAACATTCTGTTCTCATACTACTAGAGCAAGTTAACCATGAGACTTCTAGGAAGCTATTCTGTTGAGTCTGCTCAGAGAATTAAAAAAAGTCACAGAAGCTTACTCCATACGTGGTCTTATGGAATGTTCACGGAGACGCTGATGCTGAGGCAAAAAGATTTTGATCTGTCTGATGTACTGTTTTCACTGAGATAGAAATCTTTGAGTACATATTCGGCACTGACCTCTCTGACTGAATTCCAAACGGCGCTCCAGTAAAACCTTTCTCCGCCATATCTGACTATACTGAACTTTCCACAGTCACTTTTTGCACACACTGTATTCAATAATATTTCTGTAAGTTTCAGTATTTCAACAAATTTCTCAAAGATTTGAAACGAATTTCTTCCGAAACCTCAAGTCCAATAAACTGTTGTCGACAGTCGCATAGCAACACGACGCCATTTCGCTAGTTACTGCCCCTAATTTAAGTTATTAAAAAGTGATACTGTGAAAGTAAACAGCACAAATGTTTACAAGAAATTTGAAAATGGGCACTTTGTTGGAGTGGACAATGTCATAATTATTTCATTGTTCAATATTATCCCCCTCTCTCTCCACTCTCTCCTTTCTCTATCCACTCTATCTCTCCTCTCTCTCCACTCTCCCTCTCCACTCTCTTTCTCTCTCTCCTCTCTCTCTTCTCTCTCTCTCTCCACTCTCTCTTTCTCCACTCTTTCCACTTACTCTCTCTACTCTCTCTCTCCACTCTCTCTTTCCACTCTCTCCACTCTCTCTCTTTCTTCTCTCCACTCTCTCTCCTCTCTCTCTCCACACTCACTCTACTCTCACTTTCTCTTTACTTTCTCTCTCCTCTCTCTCTCCACACTCACTCTTCTCTCTTCTACTCTTTCTCTCCACTCTCTCTCCACTCTATCCCTCCACCCTCTCTGTCCTCTTTCATCAGTCTCTCTCTTCTCTCTATCCACTCTCTCTTTCTCCACTTTCTCTCCACTCTCTCTCCTCTCTCTCTCCACTCTCTCTTTCCAGTCTCTCCTCTCTCTCCACTCTCTCTATACTCTCTCTCCACTCTCTCCTCTCTTTTTCTCCTTTCTCTCAAGTCTCTCTCCACTCTCTCTTCTTTCTCTCTACTCTCCACTCTCTCTCCTCTCTCTCCACTCTCTCTTCACTCTCTCTCCTCTCTCTCCACTCTCTATCCTCTCTCTCCACTCTCTCTACTCTCTCTCCACTCTCTCCTCTCTCCACTCACTCTCTTTCCTCTCTTTCTCCACTCCCTCTCCACTCTCTCTCTTCACTCTTTCTCTCTGCACTCTCTCTCCTCTCTCTCCACTCTCTCTCTCTATTCACTCTCTCTCCTCTCTCCACTTTCTCTCTCCACTCTCCTCTCTCTTCACTCTCTCTCCACTCTCTCTGTCCTCTCTCTTTCCACTCTCTCTCCGCTCACTCTCTCTCCACTCTTTCTCTCTCTCTCTCTCTCTCTCTCCACTCACACACACAAAGTCTTGACTCTTTCTCATAAGCTGAAAACATGTCACAGTTTTAGATAAGAGTAATCACAAGCTGCTGGAAGAAAATCTGAATTATGTGGGAGAACACGTTCTACAGGGGCCATTAGTAGACAGACTCCTTGGTGGATGTTGGAGCACGTGTTATTACTAGACAGACTCCTTGGTGGATGTTGGAGCACCTGTCATTACTAGACAGACTCCTTGGTGGATGTTGGAGCATGTGTCATTAGTAGACAGACTCCTTGGTGGATGTTGGAGCACCTGTCATTAGTAGACAGACTCCTTGGTGGATGTTGGAGCACGTGTTATTACTAGACAGACTCCTTGGTGGATGTTGGAGCACGTGTTATTACTAGACAGACTACTTGGTGGATGCTGGAGCACCTGTCATTACTAGACAGACTCCTTGGTGGATGTTGGAGCACGTGTTATTACTAGACAGACTCCTTGGTGGATGTTGGAGCACCTGTCGTTACTAGACAGACTCCTTGTTGGATGTTGGAGCACGCGGCATTAGTAGACAGACTCTTTGGTGGATGTTTGAGCCAATGTGTGCTCTAAGGGTTTGCGATCTTTGTGCAAAATGTTCAGTTCATGTGCAAAAATATATTATATGTATGTATGTATGTATGTAAGATACACACACACATACACACACACACACTGTATATGGCCTGTACATTCAAGAGCAGGATAAACTTGCTGTACAGTTACCGGTATTTAGTAAATTACAACGATGATTTTTTGTTTGTTTACTTATTCAGTGACAGTAGTTATTTATTTCCCCCGTGTGGTACCCGGGATCTGCAAAGAATAGGACCACTGTACCCTACCACGCATGATCATAAAAGGCGACTAAGGAGGGTTCAGCATAGGGCCAGCAACCTTATCTGGTAAAAAAAAACAAACTATCAGACTGCTACAGAAACGGAAGCAAGGGAAAAAACAAATGCAGGTGGAAGGAGAAATGCGTATCAGAAAACTGAGCCCATGAAGGTTGTGGACATGGAGAAGAACAACAGAAAGGATGTTGAGCAATAGAGGGCTCACCTGGGCAAGAGCAGAAAAAAAGGCGAAGGACAGGCATTGGTGGAAAACCGTTGCGGAAGCCCCATGTGCCCTGGGCACTTAAGGTTCAGAGAGAGAGTGAGAGAGAGAGAGAGTTATTTATTGACATAGTTGTTTATCCTATCATATTTCACTTACCACGGCTTCACTGAAACATAATACCACGATAGGTTTACTATCTACAGCGACAGTAAATATCATCATCATCATTCATTTGCACATCCCTTGCGGAACTTCGCCTCCCTAACACCACTCCTGTAGGCCTCTCAGTTGTGAGCAAGATGGCCTGCTGCTGATGCATCCATTTGCAGATCATCAACGATGTCTTGCAGCCATCTTCGCCTTGGTCTTCCTCTCTTTCTTTTTCCCATTATGTTCCCTTCCAAGACGGTCTTCTCTAGATTATCATGACGTTTAATGTGTCCAAAATATTTAAGTTTTCTCTCTTTAATCTTCTTTACTAGCCATCCTTCTTCAATATTAAGTTCTTGTAGTATGTATATATTAAAGTAAATCTACTGCTATTAAAAAACATAATGGCTCTAATGTCGGTGGTCACGATGTCTGGTGTTAGTTGCCGTGATCAGTTTGCATACATCACTGTATTTTTCTTGATAGCAATTATAGCACGTAGTAACATTTGGAAGCTGGAAAATAAAAGTAGCAGTTTCATTTCTTCTTTCTGTGTGGCTCCAAAAATTTTGTGCGCGGTATGATTTGTGTGTGTGTGTGCGCGGCCGCGCAGCTTAGAGGGAACAGTGGTTGGAGCACGCGCCATTAGTAGACAAACTCTTTGGTGGATGTTGGAGCACGCGCCATTAGTAGACAAACTCTTTGGTGGATGTTGGAGCACGTGACATTAGTAGACAGATGTAGCATGACCTTGTAAGTAATGATTATAGTTGTTATTATTATTATTATTATTAAAGAATATGATTATAAATATATTGTAGGCATAATAGCAACATCTAATAACAACAGAAAAAGTAAATAGAAAAATTAGAACAAGATAGAGAAACAAACTTCCATGACACTAGTGTGACTGGACGTTGACACAAGTAAACAGAATAGAAAAGACGAATAGAAAAGGCAGACACAATGAAAAGCGAGGACACAATAAAACCTCCGACATGAAAGAGCAAGATAATTTCTTAGGTAAATGACAATTATATAGACGGAGTTGACGCAGACTGACACGTATTAGCATGATAATCTTAGGACGCTATTGCACGCGGTTTTTAAATAAAGGAGTGACCAACTCGGCCAACTGACCAATTAAATATTTAGAGGCGTGGCCTATTGGACAATTGGCTTACGACATACAAGTCACGGGGCAGTTGGAGAGAGGGAGCCCGAAGACGGAGGAACAAGGACGGTCGGTGAATAGAGACCGGTCCAGACGTCAAAGTAAGGAGCACGAGAAGGAAGTAGCCCCCAAGAAGAGGAAGTCCAGAGGCTAGCGGACAAGTGAGGGGGATCGTCAGAAGTAGACGGAGAAGAGAAGAACAGCAGACGGAAGAACAGACCGTCAGGGAAGAACAGCAGACGGAAGAACAGACCGTCAGGGAAGAACAGCAGACGGAAGAACAGACCGTCAGGGAAGAACAGCAGACAGAAAGGGACGATCGAATGGGGGAATCGTCCGACCAAAGACGGTCAACAAGCGAAGGCCGAGTGAGATGGCGGAGGAAGACTGTCAGAGGAAATCAGTAAGGAAACAGAGAGCCGAGTGAGATGGCGGAGGAAGACTGTCAGAGGAAATCAGTAAGGAAACAGAGAGCCGAGTGAGATGGCGGAGGAAGACTGTCAGAGGAAATCAGTAAGGAAACAGAGAGCCGAGTGAGATGGCGGAGGAAGACTGTCAGAGGAAATCAGTAAGGAAACAGAGAGCCGAGTGAGATGGCGGAGGAAGACTGTCAGAGGAAATCAGTAAGGAAACAGAGAGCCGAGTGAGATGGCGGAGGAAGACTGTCAGAGGAAATCAGTAAGGAAACAGAGAGCCGAGTGAGATGGCGGAGGAAGACTGTCAGAGGAAATCAGTAAGGAAACAGAGAGCCGAGTGAGATGGCGGAGGAAGACTGTCAGAGGAAATCAGTAAGGAAACAGAGAGCCGAGTGAGATGGCGGAGGAAGACTGTCAGAGGAAATCAGTAAGGAAACAGAGAGCCGAGTGAGATGGCGGAGGAAGACTGTCAGAGGAAATCAGTAAGGAAACAGAGAGCCGAGTGAGATGGCGGAGGAAGACTGTCAGAGGAAATCAGTAAGGAAACAGAGAGCCGAGTGAGATGGCGGAGGAAGACTGTCAGAGGAAATCAGTAAGGAAACAGAGAGCCGAGTGAGATGGCGGAGGAAGACTGTCAGAGGAAATCAGTAAGGAAACAGAGAGCCGAGTGAGATGGCGGAGGAAGACTGTCAGAGGAAATCAGTAAGGAAACAGAGAGAAGGTTCCGCGGAGAGGCTAGCGGACAAGTGACGGGGATCGTCAGAAGTAATCAGAGAAGAACAGCAGAAAGAGGACACACTCCAGAGAAGACAGGAGAGAGAAAGAAGACGTAGGTGACGACAGATGGAATAGATGGACAATTAGAGCAATAGATACTCAGGAAAAGTAGTTTAGATGAAGTAGTTTTATGACAGACAGAAATTGTGTTTCAAGTGATTCAAGTGATTACGAAGAACTGATACTTTTGAAGCTTCGAGTGCAGTGATTTAGTCGTGTAATTGATTGACCACGTGTTGCAGATCTGATACTGAGTTAGGAAATGTTCTCGTATCAAGTGCAGAATATTGTGAAGCTGAGAACATTGAGAAATGCTGCATGTAGAATATGATAGAGTTTGATATTGTGAACAAATGATTAAGTGATTCAACCTAAGTGATGTTGTCGACAATACGTCTTGAACATTTCATCGGACTTGCTCTGGTCTAGCATATGTTGTAATGTTTGTGAAAGCTCGAGGTGTTATGATCAGAGAACCAAAGAACACTTCTACTATCAGTCATTAAAAAAGAAACACACAGTCTATGCTATACGGATTCCTTGGTGTATGTTGGAGCACTCGCCATTAGTAGACAAACTCTTTGGTGGATGTTGGAGCACGCGCCATTAGTAGACAGACTCTTTGGTGGATGTTGGAGCACGCGCCATTAGTAGACATACTCTTTGGTGTATGTTGGAGCACGTGGCATTAGAGACAGACTCTTTGGTGTATGTTGGAGCTTGTGTCATTAGTAGACAGACTCTTTGGTATATGTTGGAGCTTGTGCCATTAGTAGACAGACTCTTTGGTGTATGTTGGAGCTTGTGCCATTAGTAGACAAACTCTTTGGTGTATGTTGGAGCTTGTGTCATTAGTAGACAAACTCTTTGGTGTATGTTGGAGCTTGTGCCATTAGTAGACAAACTCTTTGGTGGATGTTAGAGCACAGGGCGGCAGGGCATGTATGGGAGTGTCCTGACTGCCATGATGCCAGATTCTGAATTATGAAATTTGAAATCTGAAGAGTAATCTCCTGTTGAGTACTAAATCATTTAGGTCACCACGACAAGACAGTATTCCAGTAATTCTCCAGCATTGTCTGTTTGCCAGCGGTTTGCCCTCTATGATTTTGCGGTTCATGCGCAAACTTAAAAAAAAAAGTATTTAGAAACATACTAAAAATTTTTTTTTAAAAATTATGCGCATATATGCGTTAATAACATCAAATAATAAAGTACAAATCAAATTTCCAAAATACTCATTGCTCAGATCCAAAAGAATCAGAGAAACAAACTCATTATCTAACTTATTTCTTATTCAACATTGCTACCTTGTCAAAAAGATAAGAGAGGGACAATGTACTTTCGTAGGACATGCAATGAGAAGAGGGGGCATTGAAAATATTATAACAACAGGAAAAATAGAAGGAAGAAGATCAAGAGGAAGACCAAGAGAAATGATACTGGACAGTCTGACAGGATGGTGTGAGAGGAGATCACCAACTGAGCTGATGGCCTGCATGAAGGATCGTGTACTCTGGAGAAGCATAATAGCCAACGCCAGTCGGCACGGCACATGATGATGATGATGATGATGATACAGCATAGAATAAGATCAGGAAATAAAAAGAAAATAAAAGCAGCAATTTTATTTATTTGTTTTTTATGTAAGATTTCTTGCCTGGCATGACTTTAGTGTATGCGGGGCCGCGCTGCTTAGAGAGAACATTGCAACCCTATCTTTATTTCACAGTTCATATGTATAAATGCCCCCCCCCCCTTTTTTTTCATCTAACTATTTTGGCCCTTCTTATGTGTTTTATATAATTTATGTGAGTTTATATTCTATCTTCCTTCCATATTTCTTTGTTCTGTATGTTACTGTATGATTAAGATTTAAAATGAAACGTTACAACGGTGTGCTCGTTAATTAAAAGCTGTTCCGACTGTTTTAAAGAGTTTTAACAATTTGTTATCACAGCTTTACTGCAGTGGCTTTGTGAGCTTACTTTACTTTATCTTTTCTTTTGTAGCGGGAGGTGTCGAGTGGGGGAGGGGGAAGCACTTTGCGTTTTGGGGCCGTTAAAAGTCACACAGGGCTCGCATTGTGCCATGTTTTGTTTTTCGACGAGTTTTTCAACCTCATCAAGGGATCTTATGCTCACTGACTTATCCTCTCTTAACAATGTCATCTTTAGAGTTTTATGTGGTCGACCTCTTTTCTTAGACCTTTTGTGTCCCACTTGATAGCTTGGTTTGGGATTCTCTGATTGTTTCTTCTCATCACGTGGCCAATATATGTCCTTTTTTTTAAAATCACTGATGAGACAGGTTGTTGTGTATTCGTCTTCCTTATCTCTGCGTTGGACTTGAATTCTATACACTGTATACTGAGTATTTTCATTAGGCATTCGTTTTCAAAAGTCTAGTTTCTAATCTGTTTCTTTAGTTGTTTTCAGGAAAAAAAAAACTTAGTGTTGTGACCTTTGTAATCTAAGAAGACACTGTCTTCTGACAAAAATATCGTAAAGTGTCTCTGAATAACTGCGTCCAAATACTGTATCATACGCTGTCTTTCTTTCATGAATAATGGGAAATGCTATTTAAGTTAATGTAACTGGAGTATTAATAGAAGTAGAAAGTATTATAGAATTAAAAATAAAGTAAAACTGAGACTCGATGATAAAAACTGAGGTAAAAGTGACCTTTGGAAAAGAATGATAAATTTTAAATTACAATTATGAAAAAAATTTTACCTAGAAAAATATTTTGTCGAAAATACCAAAAGATAGAGTAACATCTCTTAAGTAAATAATTAACAGCGGGTTAAATCTATCAGTCTGTCTGTCTGTCTGTCTGTCTGACCTCCGGTACAGGTAACCCCCCGCTTTTCAAAAGTTCGCTTTACTCTTCTTTGTTTTAACGATTTTTTATAAATAGGAAACTACGAGGCTTTGGTACAGTAAAGTAAGAGAACAAATTTTGTATGTAAAATCTCAGCTAGCCCCTGATTTCCATAACAAGAAAAGTGGAGAGAATTTTATTTTTTATGAAAAAAAGGCGAAAAGTAAATATAACGTGCAGCGTTTGTTTTGCAACGATCCGTTGTAGAGGCAAGGCACACTCCGAACATGAACGTAATCAGTCGAGCACAGTGTTTCTCAACGTTTATTTCACTCGCTGCCCCCTTCCGACCTTGCTTTTTTTTTTATCTGTACACTGTAGAGTATAGGTTGAATATTTGTAATCTGAAATGCTTGGGATTGAGAACGTTTCGATTTAGGATTTTCACAGATGTGGTGGAGAGGATCAGAAATGAGGCAACAAAAAAAAAAAGTCTTTCAGGGAAAAAAAAATTCTTTTGACGCGAAAAAAAACAAGCAAAAAAACAAACAGAAATATAAATTCTTCAGAATGTTGTGGAGTATTGAACTGAATCTACCGAGAAAGAACACTGAAAGAGGAACCAAGACTTACAAACTGGTTCCTTCCAGGATGGGAAGAAGCAATGAGATGGATCATCATTCTAAAAACATTTGTGGGGCGTCTTACGTTCGACCCAGTGTAGGTCATTCTACTTACGGCTGATGTACCATAGAACAAAGTCGGAAAATGTTCTAGAAATATCCAGACCAGTGGCAGAACGGCCTTGATTTACAAACGTTTGCTGTACTGCATACACAATAAATTCTACACAAGACAAGAGAAGGAGATAAACTATCATCATCATCATCATCATTTAGTACAAAATGTGTACATGTGGATCTGTGTGTTTGTGTATTTCTGTGTGTCGCTGAAAAGTTATCACAATGTGATTCTTTATTTAGTTTGTTGTGGTTTATAGTTTGTGACTAATTACCTCACAGTTGCTGCGCTAATCTCCGATCTTTTAGCATTTTAAAGTGATGGTAAACCTGCCTGCTTGTCTTCTCATTGTGCCCGACTTCCGCAAGCAACGGCCGACATACGGCCAAATCGACCTACGACCTTAGTACTAAGTTATGACCTCTTCCAAAATGAGGCCGGTAGTCGGCGTATGACTGTGTTTCATACGTTGCTATTGCTTCATTATTAAAGTTGTTGTTTTTTAAAATCTTCCTTTTATCTTTTTTATTGACATTATTTTATGTTATGTAACGAATTCGCCCTAGTTCAGTTCACCAATGAGTTCAGCACATTTTTAAAAAACTCACGTGGTTTATAGTTTGGGTCATTATCATTGCACTCCGAACGTGTCCATGGGTGTTCAGATCCTCCCCCCCCCACATACAATATTCATCAGTGTCCTGCTGTAACAAAATAGGGATTGTAAGATATTCTGTAACAGAATGGGGGTTGTAAGATATTCTGTAACAGAATGGGGGTTGTAAGATATTCTGTAACAGAATGGGGGTTGTAAGATATTCTGTAACAGAATGGGGGTTGTAAGATATTCTGTAACAGAATGGGGGTTGTAAGATATTCTGTAACAGAATGGGGGTTGTAAGATATTCTGCAACAGAATGGGGGTTGTAAGATATTCTGTAACAGAATGGGGGTTGTAAGATATTCTACAACAGAATGGGGGTTGTAAGATATTCTGCAACAGAATGGAGGTTGTAACCCTGTTAATTGTCGTCAAAAGTTGTTGCTCGGGTGATTTTGGCAAGTACGGAGCAAGACATATCTCCGTTTTCCCATTGGCGATTTGGTCACGGGGTCTGTGGTTAGGTTTGTACGGGGCAGGATACTTCTGCTTTAGATATGTATGAGAGAGAAAGAGAGGACGTCTTGTTTGGGCTCGGATGGCTGTTCATGTTGTTTGAATCATTATGTATGTTTTTGTAAGTTTGATAGTCCTTTTAAGGATAAATGTAATGCTTTGTAAAACTTGATTGTCATTTTTAGGACAAATGTGATTCTTGTTTTAAGGTTGTGCGTGGAGTTTTCGGTATGATCGAGGTCAGTATGTTTTTCAATGTTTCAGTGTGCTAGTTAGAGTCCTATGGCCGATCGCTACTCACCTGGATACATTTTGTGTTCATTGTTGATTTTCTTCACCTCAGCTTTCTTTCGCAAATTCCATCGCTCATGGAATCGCTCATCCACATGTTTGTCTTTTCAACTAAAACTGTTCATTGTTATTGCAAATTCTGACTTCTGTGATATGTGGACTTGATGCTAAGTGTGCCATTTGTTAGCTGATAGTGCCCTTCCTGTCTTGGTTGACAAGCCCTCTCCCGTTTCAGTATGCCTCTTGTTTCTGGCCGTGCCAGTCTGTATTCCCAGCTCTCTCTCTCTCTCACTCTCTCTCTCTCTCTCTCTCTCTCTCTCTCAGCCAGAGAAGCGGTGTAGATTTGCTGGTCTCGAAGTCCTCCACTCTGCCTATCTCTGTGAGCGTGTTAACAATATCAGCTCGATCCAGCGGTTATCTTTCTGAGTTCTTACAAATATTTACTACCTTCTTCACGATCCGCTTTGAGTTAACACCATTTTAGCTATTTCACCGTCTGTGTGTGTGTGAGTGAGAGAGAATCAGAGAGGGAATCAGAGAGAATCAGAGATTGACTGACTGATTGATTGATTGATTTATCTTTATTTCAAAAGGGTTAAGAATCGGGCACGCAGGCCTGTCTGACATTCTGCCCTTTATCATACAACTTTCACTCTGTTTCAGACATTCTACAAATAAGCTGCTCATATAACAAACATAATTAACAATAAAGTAACTACATACACATAAAAATGACTACCTACATACACATATAATAACTAACTACATACACATAAAATGACTGACTACATACACATATAAATGACTAACTACATATACATATAAATGACTAAATACATACACATATAAATGACTGTCTATCAAACAAAAATTTCATTACTATTCAGAATAATGAGTTCGGTGTCTGTAAGAGCAGTCTAAAAAAACTTTTAAGTTTTACTATTCATGGAGGCATGTAGTCGACATCAAATAGATATTGGAAAAATTTGTAGTTGTAGGAAGGAGTATAGCTTATATTTTTTATACAGGATGGGAGGGTATTCCAAAGATGAGCAGCAGAATAAGTAAAGCTGTTCTTGTAAAGGTCAAGTCTAGGTTTTGGAAGACATATGTTGTTCAAGCGTTGGCTGCACTTTGGGCTACATTTAAACAGATTCCATAGATAAGGCAGAGCATGCCGTGAAAGAATTTGATGTATTAACTTGGCTTTGTTGAAGAGGAACCTGTTCTTAAGAGGCAGTATTTTAATACGTATGTGCTGGTTAGTTGTTTGTGCTTGATCTTTGTCACTAATAAGCTTTACTGCTCGATTTTTAAGTATTTGATACTCAGCAACCATCCAAGATTGCTGAGCAATAGTCTAAATGTGTTTGTATATGAGATATGTAGTATGTCTTCCTTGTGTCCTGATCGATGAAGTGCTTGATTTTGGCTAACTGGTATACTTTTTGTGCGATGAGTTTTGTTAGATATTGCACATGAGAGTTCCAGGTCAGATGTTGGTCAGTAATAATACCTAGTGTTTTGTGCTCGCTAACGTTTTCTATCTGTGATGTTTCAGTACAGAGCCGAAATGTCGTTTTTGTCGCGTTTTGTAGTCTTTTGTCTTGTTGTTATGAGCATTGATTTTGTTTTATCAGTATTTATAATCATGCCATTGTATTGTGTCGTCAGCATACCGAAGGTTGTTAATATTGTATCCTCCAATTTTTATGTCTGGTTCTGTGATGATCGTTCTTAGAATATTTTCGCTGTACAGAGAAAAAAGGTCTGGAGATAGTACACATCCTTGTCGCACCCCTTGTTTTATAGGTTGATATTTTCCAATTCTATTTTAAACTCGAATTGCTGCTTCTTGGTGCCAGTATAGATGTTTTACAATCCTCAGGTTTTTGCCGTCTATATTGATGTCTTCAAGCATTTTAATAATTTCATTATGTTTCACCTTATCGAATGCCTTGGTATAGTCAATGAAGCATAAGTAGAGATCTTTCTGTACTTCTAAAGCTCTTTCTGTTAGTGTTCGTAAAGCATAAATGGCATTGTGTGCTCCATTTCCTTCAACAAATCCAAACTGTTAATCTGCTATTTCCACTTTTATCTTTTTCCTTATTCTTCTCATAATGATTCTCAGAAGTAGCTTCGTTATGTGACATGAGAGGCTGATAGTCCGGTGGTCATCACATTCCTTTGCACCTGGTTTCTTTGGTAGTGCTATAAACGTGGATTTAAGCAGGTCACTGGGCATATAACCAGTGTTGTAAATGTCATTCAGTAACTTGGTTATTATTTTTATTCCTGTCTCCTCTAGTGCCTCTATTTCTTCTATTGTTATATTATCAGGCCCAATCGCTTTTCCTTTCTTCATGTGTTTGATGGTATCTATGATTTCATCTTCAAGTATTGGTGGTCCCTCACAGTTTTCAGTATCTGGTGTTAATTCTGGTCTTTCTCCTCCATATAGCTCATCGATGTACTCTGTCCACCTGTCCACAATGTCTTCTTTTCCCATTCACATTTTACCTTCTTTTGATTTCAGGCACCCTGTGGCATATTTTGTTTCCCTGCCTGTGAGTTCATTAATTCGTTTGTGCATGTTTTTGCTATCTTTATTATGAGAGTCGTCTATCTGTCTGCACTGTTCATTTAACCACACTTCCTTTGCTTCTCTGCATTTGCGTCTTATTTCTTTATTTACCTTGCTATATTTTTCATGGTTATTTTTACTCCTCCTCTTGTCCATCAGTCCTAAGATGTCGTCTGCCATCCATTTATTTTTAGAGGCTTCTTTTTTTTTGGTATTATCTCCTTAACAGTTTTGTGTCAAGAATCTCTTAACATTGCCCATTGTTCATCTATACTATTTATCTTTGCTATTGCATTGTATCTATTTGTTATAATAACTTTGTATTGTTCTCGCAGTTCTTGGTCATTTTTAAGAAGTTCTGTATTCAATTTGATGTTTCTCACTTTTCTGCCTGCTTTCTTTAGCTTTATTCTAGTTTTTCCACAGAGTGGATCATGGCCACTATTGCAGTCAGCTCCTGGCATGGTTTTTGTTGTCAGTAATGCATTGCGGAATCGTTTGTTGATTAATATGTAGTCTGTCTGGTTACAAGTCTTTTTGTCTGGGCTGCACCACGTTGCCAGTCTTCGAGGATGTTGTTTAAACCAGGTGTTTCCTACAACCATGCTGTGTATTCTTGCCCATTCAATTAATTTATAACCTCTGTCATTCCTCTCCCCCAGTCCATAGTCACCAACGATATCTGAAGTTCTTCCTTTACCAACTTTGGCATTAAAATCTCCCATGACTATGGTAACTTCATGTGACTTCATGTTTATTCTGTCATTCTTCCCATTTATCTTTATTCATGTTATCATGTTTTAAACTCCTTCTCATGTTTTAAATCTTGTCAGGTTTTAAAATCTTTGTCATGTTTAAAATCTCCGTCCTTGTGACGTTTTCAATTAATTGTTCTTGTTGTTGTTGTTGTTGTTGTTGTTCTTCTTCTTCTTCTTCTTCTTCTTTTTTTTAAAAAAAGGGTGGGGGGGGGGGAATTGGTCTGTATAATTAAACCGGAAACTGAGCTGACTTGTTCCGGAAATGCCGGGGGTCTGTTGTTGGCCGACATAAGCAGAGGCGAAGTGAAGACCTGGAAGCTTCCTGGCAGTTCGAGTTAAGTGCTCAGTGAGTCATCTGTCCGGTACAGGTTTCCGGGAAACTGATGAGGAAGACTGCAAGTGGCAGCTCTGACTTCAAACATAAGGTTACATGTGTGTGCGTGAGAGAGAGAGAGAGAAAAAAAGAGAGAAGAACACAGAGAGAGAGAGAGAGAGAGAGAGAGAGGAAAATGAATGAGAAGATTGTGTTGGTCTTCTATATAATTTCAGTGATATCTGCTCACTCTTTTTCTTCTACATAATTTCAGTGATACCTGCTCACTCTTTTTCTTCTACATAATTTCAGTGATACCTGCTCAAGTTTTTTTTCTATATAATTTCAGTGAATCATGCTCACTTTTTTCTTCTATATAATTTCAGCGATATCTGCTCAATCTCTTTCTTCTATGTAATTTCAGTGATACCTGCTCAAGTTTTTTTCTTCTATATAATTTCAGTGATACATGCTCACTCTTTTTCTTCTACATAATTTCAGTGATACCTGATCAATCATTTTCTTCTATGTAATTTCAGCGATATCTGCTCAATCTTTTTCTTCTATCTAATTTCAGTGATACCTGCTCAAGTTTTTTTCTTCTATATAATTTCAGTGATACCTGCTCACTCTTTTTCTTCTACATAATTTCAGTGACACCAGTTTAATTTCGGTTTCTATATAATTTCAGTAATGACAACTCAATTTTGGTTTTCTATGTAATTCCAGTGGTACCTACTCAATCTTGGTTTTCTGTATAATATCGGTGATGCCTATTCCATTCTGTTTATCTATGTAATTTCTGTGATATCTATACATTCTATCTTCTCTTTTCGCGCGTTTCGTGTTCGCAGATATACGTGCGAGATATAGCGTCACCAATATTTTGTTATTTGCGATCACTTCGAGAACAGATAAAATATTTCCTGGTGTCTCCGTTAGACTTTAATAAAAGCTAGAAACAGCTTTATTCAAGAGCACGTAGCTGTGGCGTTTCGGTTTACAACTTTTTCGTACGCCGTAGATGGCGACCAGCACAGGGAGGCTGTTTCATTGTTCTCGTGTCTATCGTTGTGTTTTGAAAAGCTTTTGGGGGGCTCCTATCAGGATCTGGAGAGGACTGCGGACTTTGCCATGTCTGATGTGACCAACAACCTCCAGCGAAGAAGAAGAAGAAGAAGAGGAGGAGGAGGAGGAGGAAGAAGAAGAGGAGGAGGAAGAAGAAAGACGAAGAAGAAGAGGAGGTGTAATAGGAAGAAAAAGAAGAAGAAGAAGAAGAAGAGGAGGAGGAGGAGGAAGAAGAAGAGGAGGAGGAGGAGGAGGAAGAAGAAAGACGAAGAAGAAGAGGAGGTGTAATAGGAAGAAAAAGAAGAAGAAGAGGAGGTGTAATAGGAAGAAAAAGAAGAAGAGGAGGATGAGGTGTAATAGGAAGAAAAAGAAGAAGAAGAAGAGGAGGAGGAGGAGGAAGAAGAGGAAGAAAAAGAAGAAGGAGAGGAGGAAGAAGAAGAGGAAGAAAAAGAAGAAGGAGAGGAGGAGGAAGAAGAGAAGAAGAAAAAGAGAAGGAGAGGAGGAGGAAGAAGAGGAAGAAAAAGAGAAGGAGAGGAGGAGGAAGAAGAGGAAAAAAAGAAGGAAAGGAGGAGGAAGAAGAGAAAGAAAAAGAAGAAGGAGAGGAGGAGGAAGAAGAGGAAGAAAAAGAAGAAGGAGAGGAGGAGGAAGAAGAGGAAGAAAAAGAAGAAGGAGAGGAGGAGGAAGAAGAGGAAGAAAAAGAAGAAGGAAAGGAGGAGGAAGAAGAGGAAGAAAAAGAAGAAGGAGAGGAGGAGGAAGAAGAAAGAAGAAAAAGTGTTTATTCTAGTCTTTGTCCACACTCTATCATTCATGTTTTTTGCAGTTTCCACATGTAGCAACGGAGAGGCCTACAGGAGTACTGTTAGGGAGGCAAAGTTCCGCAAGGGACATGCAAATGACTGAATGAACATGTAGCTAAGAATAATTAGTGTATAAATATATAAAACTTACATAAAACTAAGTATATAACTATACACGAATAATTAGTATATAAGTATATAAAACCAAGTATATAACTATACACGAATAATTAGTATATAAGTATATATAACCAAGTATATAACTATACACAAATAATTAGTATATAAGTATATAAAACCAAGTATATACACAAATAATTAGTATATAAGTATATAAAACCAAGTATATAACTATACACAAATAATTAGTATATAAGTATATAAAACCAAGTATATAACTATACACAAATAATTAGTATATAAGTATATAAAACCAAGTATATAACTATACACAAATAATTAGTATATAAGTATATAAAACCAAGTATATAACTATACACAAATAATTAGTATATAAGTATATAAAACCAAGTATATAACTATACACAAATAATTAGTATATAAGTATATAAAACCAAGTATATAACTATACACAAATAATTAGTATATAAGTATATAAAACCAAGTATATAACTATACACAAATAATTAGTATATAAGTATAAAACTAAGTATATAACTATACACAATAATTAGTATATAAGTATAAAACCAAGTATAACTATACACAAATAATTAGTATATAAGTATATAAAACCAAGTATATAACTATACACAAATAATTAGTATATAAGTATATAAAACCAAGTATATAACTATACACAAATAATTAGTATATAAGTATATAAAACTAAGTATATAACTATACACAAATAATTAGTATATAAGTATATAAAACTAAGTATATAACTGTACACAAATAATTAGTAAAGCTGTAATAACAAAATGCATAAAGTAGGAAAAAAGTAGAAATAACTTTATTACATAACGAGCACAAAGTTGTGAGGTTTCGGTGTGAACCTTAATCACATAAAAACACACAGGACGAATAAATAGAGAGAGAAGATAAAATATAAATTCACATAACTGTTATGTTAAAAAGTAGGAATGGAAAAAAAATAGAACAAAAGAAAATGAATGGAGCACTTATCTGTGACTTGTAAGAGACTATTCAAAAGTGCGCATGGCAAAGTGTAGAGAATGTTTAAGTGGAGACTTGTGATGTGTGATAGGTGGGATGAAAATGGGGAGGGGGAGGTGAGGGGTAACCGTGGACAGGGGAGAGAGTGATACAGTGGTAATCTAACTGAGAGAAGGTGGAATAGGTGATTATAATTAGGGGAGATGGGTTGTAATCTGATGCTGGAGGAAGTTATGAATTCTTACAGGTGAGAAAGGAATGGAACTTAGTGCAAAGGGAATATGATTGCGGAAGAGGGGAATGTTAAGTGTAGCTGAATTTCGAGTTCAAATCATGTAGTACCAGCGTCCCATAACCCTGAATGTAGCGGTTCTTAAGCGCTAGGGGGCTTCTGTCACCAGCGTGACATTGTTTGATGGCTGTTACCAGAAAATCAGATTTACCTCTGTGGTTGGGGCCATTAAAATGATTAGGGACTGGTTTTGAAGCATGCTGGGTGATATCATACAGATGTTTTTGAATGCGGTCCCCTAATCTAAGATCATTTTCACCAATATAAGTTATCTTGCATCTTTTGCATACAATGGAATATACTGTAGCTAAAGTGTGTTGACGAGTGTCTTGACCAATGTGTTGACGAGTGTCTTGACCAATGTGTTGAGGAGTGTCTTGACCAATGTGTTGACGAGTGTCTTGACCAATGTGCTGAGGAGTGTGTTAACCAATGTGTTGACGAGCGTCTTGACCAATGTGTTGAGGAGTGTCTTGACCAATGTGTTGAGGAGTGTCTTGACCAATGTGTTGAGGAATGTGTTAACCAATGTTTTGACCAGTGTGTTGATCAATGGGTTGACAAGTGTTTTAACCAATGTTTTGATCAATTGGTGAGGAATGTGTTAACCAGTGTGTTGACCAGTGTGTGTTACAGAGTGTGTTGACAATATACTGACAAGTGTGCTTGCAGTGTATTGACGAGTCTGATGACGACTGTGATGACCAGTGCCCACGAAGGCTACAGTCAAACATGTGTCAGATAAACTTCACCAGGGATATGCTTAGCATTTGTCAGTTGAAGCTCTGAGTGAGTTAATCGACCACCCACTGATTACTGTACAAAATGAGAATGAATGAATGAATGAATGATTTTCATTTTAAACGGGTGGAGAATTGGGCACGCAGGCCTGTCTTACATTCTGTCCTTTATCGCTCCATCTCTCATTCTTCCCACACACTCGATTTAATAATATATACACGATTACATTAATACACACACATATACATATATAATAATGCAAGATGAAACTATGTGAAATATACGTATACAGATTACATGAAAAAAATATCTAAGAGCGCAAGGTGAAAATATTACATTCACAAATACAGGAAGAAGAAGAAGAAGAAGAAGAAGATATATGATGACAGCTTGAGTGGGCGAGAAGTACTGCACAGTATAATAGTATACAAAATATGCTTCTTTTTGCAGTGAAAGTACACAAAATGATGTGTTTATGATGAATAAACAGGAATCTTACTCTCTAATATAATATCAGTGGAGTTGGGGGGGGGGATTCGCAATTTTCTTATCCATGGAGTTTTCTAGGCACATAGCCTCCGTGTATAGCTGTGGAGTTGGTTGTATGTGCTTATGTGTAAACAACATAATAGCAAGACACACCTGACAGCTTACAGTAAAACATTTCTAGAAAGCCGGCAGTTTTGTACGACATTTAAACATCTTCACTTATTTGTTTCTAGACTGTTGTGACCCTCGCTATGAACTGGACAATCGATCTGCTCCCAGACTGCCACTTGTTCTGGGTGAAGGTCATGGCAGTCTGGTTCCATGGCCAGCTGAGAAGCAAGGCTCACGTTTCAACTTCCGAACAGCCTGGAAGCTGGCCAGACATCCCAGGCAGTGCTGCGCTGGGGAAGGAAGGATATCCTGGAAATGTTTCTGTTTATCGAAGCTGGTGCTTAGCAACATGTTGTCCAGTTTTCTACAAATCTCGAGTCCAATAAACTGCGTGGACTAAGTAACCTGGATTTGCTAAACTTGGTATGTATATGTACTCGGTGACTTGGCCAGTGGTGCTGATAGAGTGATGTATTTAGGGACTAGCTGTGCACAGTGACAGACTTTCTTAAAACAAGAAAATTGTCTTATTTTTTTTTAACCACTATTGAGGAGCTGGTGTATTTCTTTCACTGTTATGAAAGTTGTATCCTACCCCCCACCCCACTTACACACACACACACACACACACACCCATTCCCCGCAGCTATTGTTGTGTTTGTTTTGTAAACAGCGAGAAACTTGTGTTTGTTTTGTAAACAGCGGAAAACTTGTGATTGTTTTGTAAACAGCGAGAAACTTGTGTTTGTTTTGTAAACAGCGAGAAACTTGTGTTTGTTTCGTAAACAGCGAGTAACTTGTGTTTGTTTTGTAAACAGCGAGAAACTTGTGTTTGTTTTGTAAACAGCGAGAAACTTGTGTTTGTTTTGTAAACAGCGAAAAACTTGTGTTTGTGTTGTAAACAGCGAGTATCTTGTGTTTGCTTTGTAATCAGCCAGTATCTTGTGTTTGTTTTGTAAACAGCGAGTATCTTGTGTTTGTTTTGAAAACAGCGAAAAACTTGTGTTTGTTTTGTAAACAGCGAAAAACTTGTGTTTGTGTTGTAAACAGCGAGTATCTTGTGTTTGCTTTGTAATCAGCCAGTATCTTGTGTTTGTTTTGTAAACAGCGAGTATCTTGTGTTTGTTTTGAAAACAGCGAAAAACTTGTGTTTGTTTTGTAAACAGCGAATATCTTGTGTTTGTTTTGTAAACAGCGAGTATTTTGTGTCTGTTTTGTAAACAGCGAGTAACTTGTGTTTTTCTTGTGTAGAAGGTTGCTGTCATACTGCTTACTTGCAAGAAACTTGTGTATTCATCTATTTGCAGGCACAATATGTCATTCTGTATCATTATTTTTTTATCTAGCATAAAGTTAGTGTTGTTATTACTATTATTATTACTATTTTAAACTAACATGGAACTGTTGTCTTCCATTACTTACACGAATCTAGCGGGGAGGGGGGGGGTGGGGTTAACCTGCAGGAAGTTTGTTGCCTGCTGCATAAACACGAAACCTGCTAAAGTTATATGCTGATAGTACATCTATTACAAGTTTTATTGAAGCTGATGATGGTTGGTTTGTTTGGTGTGGTCGATTTTGAAGATACTTACATCATAAACAGAGTTTGTAAAGTCTGTGTAAGAACGGGCAGGTAAAACATCAAATGTCGGGGAATTATATTGTACACTTTATAATGTCAGGTTTCATGGAAGGTAAAGCAAATGATTTATAACGTCAGATTTAAGAGACGGTATGGGCCAGAATTTATAATACCAGGTGTAAGAGAAGGTACAGTGTGTTATTTTTAATATGAGATGTTAGAGGATGTATAGAAATTGATTTATAATATAAGGTGTAAGTGAAGGTATAGTGTATTATTTTTAATATGAGATGTTAGAGGGTGTATAGAAGATGATTTATAATATAAGATGTAAGAGAAGGTATAGTGTGTTATTTTTAATATGAGATGTTAGAGGGTGTATAGAAAATGATTTATAGTATAAGGTGTAAGAGAAGGTATAGTGTGTTATTTTTAATATGAGATGTTAGAGGGTGTATAGAAAATGATTTATAATATAAGGTGTAAGAGAAGGTACTGGACGCAGCTTCTTATCAAGAGAAAGAGAAGATATAGTAATGGGTTTATAATGTTAGGTGTAAGAAAAGGTACAGAAAACGACGTATAAGGTTTCACAGAAGGTATGGTGTAAAATATATACGATCAGTTCTTCCCTGTTAGCTCACAACAGATAAGAGAATAATGATTACAGACAACAGACAAGAGAACAGCGAGTACATACAACAGATAAGACATCACCGAGTGCAGACAACAGATAAGAAAATAGTGATTACATATGTTACAAAACAGATAATGATAAGACATCCATCAGCGCAGGAGACAGATGAAGACACGATAATCTACATTTGTCGAGCAGAAAGAGAGCCTCCAGATGATAGAAGAAGCTCTACTTTTTAAAAACTGGTTTAAATCCACACCCCTCCCCCTTTTTTTGGTGTTTTTCACACACACAAACGTGTTGGCCAGGGCGAAGCAAGTGTGAGGCAACATTCCATCATTTTGAGCCGGCATGGAGGATCTAAAAATAGCTGTGACGTGGGACATGGCGGCCATTGATTTTGGCTTTGTTACCGCTTCCAGGGCCTTGCTTGCACACGGTGCGACACAGAGAGAGTGAGATCAAACCGCCCCACACGTCAGGGACTAGGCTGTTTCAGGCATTTATTGCTGAAGAGTTGGCGAAGTAGGCGTGAGGGGTGGGCCAAGAGAGAGAGAGAGAGGGGGGGGGTGGTGTGAGTTCATCGTTCGAAGACGACATACAACAGGTAAACGTTTACTGGAGAAACTGCGCTTTTGTTTTGTGTTGTGACATCATCATCATCATCATCTCGTGCCATCTCCCCATGGAAGGTTGGCTGCAATGGATCTCCACTCTGCTCTTTTCTTGTCTTCTTAGAACACGCGGCCAAGCTTGTCCCTCTCTTGATGTTGTCCACCCATCTATGTCGCTGTCATCCTCTGGTTCTTTTCCCTTTGATCTTGCCCTCAAGAATGGTCTACAGGATAGTATTGTGCCTTTTGTCATTCCCAGAGTATCATAGCTGTCTTGTTTTTATGATTTTCATTATTTCTCTTTTCATTTCTAGCTGGTTTAGCACTTTGTTTGTTTTCTTTTCTGTCCACGATATACACCCTATTCTTCTGTATATCTACAATTAAAGGGCCTCGATTTTCTTTTCTTATTCAAGGTCAAGGCTTCTGCACTATAAAGAAGTACTGAATATATGTAGCATTATATGATACATAATCTCAGCTGCTGTGACATTTGTTTTGATGTAAGGATCTTCTTCATTCTGCTGAAGATGTTTTTTGCCAAACCTATTCTTGAGTTAATTTCTGTTTCACATTTTCCATCCTCTGTTATCATGTGCCCCCAAATACCTGAAGCTTTTCACCTGTTCCAGTAATTCTCCATTTATTTTTATTTTTACTGTCGGCTGTCTTTCTTCTCTGCTGATTGCCATGACATTTGGTCTTTCTGATATTTATTTCCAGTCCGTTGACTTTCATCATTTATTTGCGTCACTAGATTCTGTTGGTCTTTCTGGTTCTCTGCCATCAGTACAGTGTCATCCACTTATCTTAAGTTACTGATTGCTGTTCCATTAATGTTTAGTCCAGACATCTGACAAGTTTTATTGAAGCTGATGATGGTTGGTTTGTTTGGTGTGGTCGATTTTGAAGATACTTACATCATAAACAGAGTTTGTAAAGTCTGTGTAAGAACGGGCAGGTAAAACATCAAATGTCGGGGAATTATATTGTACAATTTATAGTGTCAGGTTTCATGGAAGGTAAAGCAAATGATTTATAACGTCAGATTTAAGAGAAGGTATGGGCCAGAATTTATAATACCAGGTGTAAGAGAAGGTACAGTGTGTTATTTTTAATATGAGATGTTAGAGGATGTATAGAAATTGATTTATAATATAAGGTGTAAGTGAAGGTATAGTGTATTATTTTTAATATGAGATGTTAGAGGGTGTATAGAAGATGATTTATAATATAAGATGTAAGAGAAGGTATAGTGTGTTATTTTTAATATGAGATGTTAGAGGGTGTATAGAAAAATGATTTATAATATAAGATGTAAGTGAAGGTATAATGTGTTATTTTTAATATGAAATGTTAGAGGATGTATAGAAAATGATTTATAATATAAGGTGTAAGAGAAGGTACTGGACGCAGCTTCTTATCAAGAGAAAGAGAAGATATAGTAATGGGTTTATAATGTTAGGTGTAAGAAAAGGTACAGAAAACGACGTATAAGGTTTCACAGAAGGTATGGTGTAAAATATATACGATCAGTTCTTCCCTGTTAGCTCACAACAGATAAGAGAATAATGATTACAGACAACAGACAAGAGAACAGCGAGTACATACAACAGATAAGACATCACCGAGTGCAGACAACAGATAAGAAAACAGTGATTACATATGTTACAAAACAGATAATGATAAGACATCCATCAGCGCAGGAGACAGATGAAGACACGATAATCTACATTTGTCGAGCAGAAAGAGAGCCTCCAGATGATAGAAGAAGCTCTACTTTTTAAAAACTGGTTTAAATCCACACCCCTCCCCCTTTTTTTGGTGTTTTTCACACACACAAACGTGTTGGCCAGGGCGAAGCAAGTGTGAGGCAACATTCCATCATTTTGAGCCGGCATGGAGGATCTAAAAATAGCTGTGACGTGGGACATGGCGGCCATTGATTTTGGCTTTGTTACCGCTTCCAGGGCCTTGCTTGCACACGATGCGACACAGAGAGAGTGAGATCAAACCGCCCCACACGTCAGGGACTAGGCTGTTTCAGGCATTTATTGCTGAAGAGTTGGCGAAGTAGGCGTGAGGGGTGGGCCAAGAGAGAGAGAGAGAGGGGGGGGGGTGGTGTGAGTTCATCGTTCGAAGACGACATACAACAGGTAAACGTTTACTGGAGAAACTGCGCTTTTGTTTTGTGTTGTGACATCATCATCATCACCATCATCATCTCGTGCCATCTCCCCATGGAAGGTTGGCTGCAATGGATCTCCACTCTGCTCTTTTCTTGTCTTCTTAGAACACGCGGCCAAGCATGTCCCTCTCTTGATGTTGTCCACCCATCTATGTCGCTGTCGTCCTCTGGTTCTTTTCCCTTTGATCTTGCCCTCAAGAATGGTCTACAGGATAGTATTGTGCCTTTTGTCATTCCCAGAGTATCATAGCTGTCTTGTTTTTATGATTTTCATTATTTCTCTTTTCATTTCTAGCTGGTTTAGCACTTTGTTTGTTTTCTTTTCTGTCCACGATATACACCCTATTCTTCTGTATATCTACAATTAAAGGGCCTCGATTTTCTTTTCTTATTCAAGGTCAAGGCTTCTGCACTATAAAGAAGTACTGAATATATGTAGCATTATATGATACATAATCTCAGCTGCTGTGACATTTGTTTTGATGTAAGGATCTTCTTCATTCTGCTGAAGATGTTTTTTGCCAAACCTATTCTTGAGTTAATTTCTGTTTCACATTTTCCATCCTCTGTTATCATGTGCCCCCAAATACCTGAAGCTTTTCACCTGTTCCAGTAATTCTCCATTTATTTTTATTTTTACTGTCGGCTGTCTTTCTTCTCTGCTGATTGCCATGACATTTGGTCTTTCTGATATTTATTTCCAGTCCGTTGACTTTCATCATTTATTTGCGTCACTAGATTCTGTTGGTCTTTCTGGTTCTCTGCCATCAGTACAGTGTCATCCACTTATCTTAAGTTACTGATTGCTGTTCCATTAATGTTTAGTCCAGACATCTGACTAGTTTCTTTGAATACCTTCACTGTATAAAGGTTAAACAGACACGGAGAAAGGACACATCCTTGTCTGACACCTCTCTTTATATCTGTTGGTGCTGAGTAGTTTGTGTTAGACCGCACAGCTGCTGTCTGTTGCCTATATAATTTTGTGATTATTATTCATTTATTTTTTTTTTTTGAGTGACTGAATTAAAAATCCTGAGTGACTGCGTTTTTATATTTCTGAGTGAATGGGGTTTTATATTTCTGAGTGACTGGGGTTTTTATATTTCTGAGTGAATGGGGTTTTATATTTCTGAGTGAATGGGGTTTTATATTTCTGAGTGACTGGGGTTTTTATATTTCTGAGTGACTGCGTTTTTATATTTCTGAGTGAATGGGGTTTTATATTTCTGAGTGACTGGGGTTTTTATATTTCTGAGTGAATGGGGTTTTATATTTCTGAGTGACTGGGGTTTTTATATTTCTGAGTGAATGGGGTTTTTATATTTCTGAGTGACTGGGGTTTTTATATTTCTGAGTGACTGCGTTTTTATATTTCTGAGTGATGGGTTTTTATATTTCTGAGTGACTGGGGTTTTTATATTTCTGAGTGAATGGGGTTTTTATATTTCTGAGTGATGGGTTTTTATATTTCTGAGTGACTGGGGTTTTTATATTTCTGAGTGACTGCGTTTTTATATTTCTGAGTGAATGGGGTTTTATATTTCTGAGTGACTGGGGTTTTTATATTTCTGAGTGACTGGGGTTTTTATATTTCTGAGTGACTGGGGTTTTTATATTTCTGAGTGACTGGGGTTTTTATATTTCTGAGTGACTGGGGTTTTTATATTTCTGAGTGAATGGGGTTTTATATTTCTGAGTGACTGGGGTTTTTATATTTCTGAGTGACTGGGGTTTTTAATTTCTGAGTGACTGGGGTTTTTATATTTCTGAGTGACTGGGGTTTTTAATTTCTGAGTGACTGGGGTTTTTATATTTCTGAGTGACTGGGGTTTTTATATTTCTGAGTGACTGGGGTTTTTATATTTCTGAGTGACTGGGGTTTTTATATTTCTGAGTGCTTCGGTTTTTATATTTCTGAGTGACTGGGGTTTTTATATTTCTGAGTGACTGGGGTTTTTATATTTCTGAGTGACTGGGGTTTTTATATTTCTGAGTGCTTCGGTTTTTATATTTCTGAGTGACTGGGGTTTTTATATTTCTGAGTGACTGGGGTTTTATATTTCTGAGTGACTGGGGTTTTTATATTTCTGAGTGACTGGGGTTTTTATATTTCTGAGTGCTTCGGTTTTTATATTTCTGAGTGACTGGGGTTTTTATTATTTCTGAGTGACTGGGGTTTTTATATTTCTGAGTGACTGGGGTTTTTTTTATTTCTGAGTGACTGGGGTTTTTATATTTCTGAGTGACTGGGGTTTTTTTTATTTCTGAGTGACTGGGGTTTTTATATTTCTGAGTGACTGGGGTTTTTTTTATTTCTGAGTGACTGGGGTTTTTATATTTCTGAGTGACTGGGGTTTTTTTTATTTCTGAGTGACTGGGGTTTTTTTATTTCTGAGTGCTTCGGTTTTTATATTTCTGAGTGACTGGGGTTTTTTTTATTTCTGAGTGCTTCGGTTTTTATATTTCTGAGTGACTGGGGTTTTTATATTTCTGAGTGACTGGGTTTCTGTTTCCGAGTGATTTTTTTTTAATTGAGTGATTGGCCAGCAAGGACATACATGAAACTGTTTACAGTGAATGTTAGCAGCGCTATTTGACTGCTTGTTTAAAAAAATGTCTCAGTGATTGCGATGTTTTTTTTTCCCTTTTCTTTTCTAATTTTGTATTTTTAAGTGATTGGGGGAGCGGGGAGGGGGAGAGGAGGCGGCTTTTTTGTATTTCTGGGTGATAGTATTCTAGGTACTGTACACAAGAGACTGACCTTGCTAGGAGAAAATATTACTTCTAAGGTTAAAGTGAAGACTACATTTTCTCTCTCTCTCTTTCTCTGTCTGTCTGTCTGTCTGTCTGTCTCTCTCTCTCTCTCTCTCTCTATATATATATATATATATATATATATATATAGTTATACGTATGCATACAACACAAGAATGCTGATTGATGCAGTATCTCTTCCTGGTTTCGGCTGAGATATTTAGGGTCAAGGTAAGTCCTATCCTGGGTTGTAGAATCCTGCCTTGATTTTATCACCGGGGAGGTGGGGGATGGGGGTTGGGGCAAACATCGACCTGTGGAAGACAAACAATGAAATACATGGTAGGAGCTTATGAAAACGTACCCAGCGCAAAGAATCATCTCTGGTTTCAAGCTGTGCAAAAATCTGGCACTTGTTCTCACTTGAAAACAGAACCAGACTACGGATGTTTATATGATATGTTTATGTGAGATGAAGTCTTTTCTGTTTCTAGAAGTGTTTCTTTTTAAAGTTTGTTTTTTTCTGCGTGCTAATGTTTTCACATCGTTGTCTGAATTATTGATGAAAGACAGGCGCTCCAAGCAAGAAGTTGGCTTGGGCTGATAGTAAGAAGATGGCTTGGGCTGACAGTAAGAAGATGGCTTGGGCTGATAGTAAGAAGATGGCTTGGGCTGACAGTAAGAAGATGGCTTGGGCTGATAGTAAGAAGTTGGCTTGGGCTGATAGTAAGAAGATGGCTTGGGCTGACAGTAAGAAGATGGCTTGGGCTGATAGTAAGAAGATGGCTTGGGCTGACAGTAAGAAGATGGCTTGGGCTGATAGTAAGAAGATGGCTTGAGCTGATAGCAAGAAGATGGTTTGGGCTGACAGTAAGAAGATGGCTTGGGCTGATAGTAAGAAGATGGCTTGGGCTGATAGTAAGAATGTGGCTTGGGCTGATAGTAAGAATGTGGCTTGGGCTGATAGTAAGAATGTGGCTTGGGCTGATAGTAAGAATGTGGCTTGGGCTGATAGTAAGAATGTGGCTTGGGCTGATAGTAAGAAGTTGACTTGGGCTGATAGTAAGAATGTGGCTTGGGCTGATAGTAAGAATGTGGCTTGGGCTGATAGTAAGAATGTGGCTTGGGCTGATAGTAAGAAGTTGACTTGGGCTGATAGCAAGAATGTGGCTTGGGCTGACAGTAAGAAGATGGCTTGGGCTGATAGTAAGAAGTTGACTTGGGCTGATAGCAAGAATGTGGCTTGGGCTGACAGTAAGAAGATGGCTTGGGCTGATAGTAAGAAGATGGCTTGGGCTGATAGTAAGAAGTTGGCTTGGGCTGATAGTAAGAAAATGGCTTGGGCTGATAGTAAGAAGTTGGCTTGAGCTGATAGTAAGAAGATGGCTTGGGCTGATAGCAAGAAAATGACTTGGTCTGATAGTAAAAGGTTGGCTTGGGCTGATAGTAAGAAGATGGCTTGGGCTGACAGTAAGAAGATGGCTTGGGCTGATAGTAAGAAGTTGACTTGGGCTGATAGCAAGAAAATGACTTGGGCTGATAATAAGAAGTTGACTTGGGCTGATAGCAAGAATGTGGCTTGGGCTGACAGTAAGAAGATGGCTTGGGCTGATAGTAAGAAGTTGACTTGGGCTGATAGCAAGAAAATGACTTGGGCTGATAGTAAGAAGATGGCTTGGGCTGATAGTGAAAAGTTGACTTGGGCGGATAGTAAAAGGTTGGCTTGGGCTGATAGCAAGAAAATGACTTGGTCTGATAGTAAAAGGTTGGCTTGGGCTGATAGTAAAAAGATGGCTTGGGCTGATAGTAAGAAGATGGCTTGGGCTGATAGTAAGAAGATGGCTTGGGCTGATATTAAGAAGGTGACTTGGGCTGATGGTAAGAAAATGGCTTGGGCTGATGGTAAAAAGATGGCTTAGGCTGATGGTAAGAAGTTAGCTTGGGCTGATAGTAAGAAGTTGGCTTGGGCTGATAGTAAAAAGATGGCTTGGGCTGATAGTAAGAAGTTGGCTTGGGCTGATAGTAAGAAGATGGCTTAGGCTGATAGTAAGAAGTTAGCTTGGGTTGATGGTAAGAAGATGGCTTAGGCTGATAGTAAGAAGATGGCTTAGGCTGATAGTATGAAGATGGCTTAGGCTGATGGTAATGAAGTTATGATGAAGTTTTCCTGTTATTTTGCCATCATTTTGTGTTTCAGTTGTCTGAGAAATCTGAATGCCGCGCTGTCGTAATGTAAGCCAGCCATGACACTAAGAGAAGCGCAGTAATCCCTTCAGAAATCACGACGCCATGACATCGTCTATTGGCGTCATGGTAACCGGTACTGAAACAGCCAACCACAAACCTACCAATAAACACGTGACCATAGGAGAATCCACGATAGTCATTCTCACGCCGGACTACACGCCTGAAGACAATGGCAGCTTCGACTACGCTACACCCGACATATTCAGCACAGCAACGACAGACAGGGCAGGCTCTCACGTTACGTTTCTGAGAGATCACGTGACCGTCAGTTCTTTAAAAACAGCGAGAAGTTCTTTAACGCGAGACGAACTCCAGGAGTACTATGATGTCCTTCACCCTGAACCTAAAGATCAGACGTGAGTAGTCACCTTTCTGTCAGTGAGTGTGTTCGTCTTCCTGGCTGTGCAATATAGCCTGCATGTCTGTAGGCCTGTCTGTTCATCCATCTGTCTGTTTCTAACATTTTCATTATATGTGTCTGTATGTCTCAGTATGGAGGATAATATTCGCAGCATTTTGTGACTATGTCTGAGATCGTGTCATATAGAGTCCACAGTGTCCAGAAGAGAAACCTGACAGTTTTCAACATATAACCAACTGAAAACGGGGCCCTGTTTCATAGTAAGAGAGTATACAATGTCTCCTCATTGACGACGGAGGTGAATGCAGGGAGGAAAGTATTCGTCTGGCTGCTACGCCCCTGCCTACACACTATGTGACTCGATGAGTGATTTCGGAAGACCGAGGCAGGTTATGTACGCAGGCAGTGGCCTGAGTCACTGCAGAGATCAACGATCTGCAAAGTCACCCTCATATATGTCATTGGCATGTGGGCATCCAGAGAAATGAGAGAGCTGATAGGTTGGCTGGCTCTGCCATCATCACAGATGGACAACCACCGGATCGAGCTGATATTGTTAACCCGCTCACAGAGATAAGCAGAGTGGAGGACTTCGAGACCTGAGCATCCACGTCACTGCTTAGATAAGCAGAGTGGAGGACTTCGAGACCTGAGCATCCACGTCACTGCTTAAATAAGCAGAGTGGAGGACTTCGAGACCTGAGCATCCACGTCACTGCTTAGATAAGCAGAGTGGAGGACTTCGAGACGAGCACATCCACGTCACTGCTTAGATAAGCAGAGTGGAGGACTTCGAGACCTGAGCATCCACGTCACTGCTTAGATAAGCAGACTTCGAGACCTGAGCATCCACGTCACTGCTTAGATAAGCAGAGTGGAGGACTTCGAGACGACCACATCCACGTCACTGCTTAGATAAGCAGAGTGGAGGACTTCGAGACGAGCACATCCACGTCACTGCTTAGATAAGCAGAGTGGAGGACTTCGAGACCTGAGCATCCACGTCACTGCTTAGATAAGCAGAGTGGAGGACTTCGAGACGAGCACATCCACGTCACTGCTTAGACTGAGAGAGATAAACAGAGTGAAGGACTTCGAGACCAGAGCATCCACGTCACTGCTTAGACTGAGAGAGATAAACAGAGTGAAGGACTTCGAGACCTGAGCATCCACGTCACTGCTTAGACTGAGAGAGATAAACAGAGTGAAGGACTTCGAGACCAGAGCATCCACGTCACTGCTTAGACTGAGAGAGATAAACAGAGTGAAGGACTTCGAGACCAGAGCATCCACGTCACTGCTTAGACTGAGAGAGATAAACAGAGTGAAGGACTTCGAGACCAGAGCATCCACGTCACTGCTTAGACTGAGAGAGCTGAGAGCACAGACTGGCACGGCCAGAAACGAGGGACACACTGGACACACAAGATGACTTGTCAACCAACACAGGACGGGCGCTATCAGCCACAGGACAATGATGGATATGTTGGAGGAGGAGAATCTGAGACCCTATAGACATGTCTGGAGTGCAGCGACGATAATCCAGACCACAAACCTTAAACCATAAACCACAGTCTCCTATCATTTACCATAATAAGGTTGTATATAAAGCCTACTGTTACATTCTATAATAAGATTGTATACAAAGTTTACTGTTACGTTCCCTAATAATAATGTATGCAAAACCTACTGTTACTTCTATAATATGATTATATACAACGCGTACTGTTACATCCTATAAAGAGATTGTATACAAAGTTTACTGTTACGTTCTGTAATAAGATTGTGTACAAAGCCTACTGCTACATACTATAATAAGATTGTATACAAAGTTTACTGTTACTTTCTATAATAAGATTATATGCAAAACCTACTATTACATTTTATAATATGATTATATACAACGTGTACTGTTACATCCTATAATGAGATTGTATATAATGGCTACTGTTACGTACTATAATAAAATTATATACAAAGCCTGCTGTTACGTTTTATAATAAGATTATATACAAAGCCTACTGTTACATTTCATAATAAGATTGTATACAAAGCCTACTGTTAAGTACTTTACTAAGACTACTGCAACATTTTATAATAAGATTGTATACACAGCCTACTCTTACGTACTATAATAAGATTGTATACAAAGCTTACTGTTACATTCTATAATAAGGGTGTGTTGGAATCTGATGCGCTGTACAATATAACGATTGTGCATTACGTTTTGTGACTGTACTTTATCATAATATCCTTGTATGTAAAGTCTAATGTTTGTCTTGTGCCATCTTATTTCTGTATGTGAAGTCTGATGTTTGTCTTGTGCCATCTTATTTCTGTATGTGAAGTCTGGTGTTTGTCTTGTGCCATCTTATTTCTGTATGTGAAGTCTGGTGTTTTGTTCGGTGTCTGGAGCTCTTAAGGCCGCACTTGAACAGCTGAGCATATTTATCATTTTCTCCTTATTTATTCTGTTCAGTTTTGTACGTTTATGGTGTTCATTTCTTCCGATTTTTATGCTCTATTCTTCATATTCATTGTGTTAAATTCTCAGTATTTATTATGGTACATTCTCCAGATTTATTGTGTTAAATTCTCCACATTTAGTGTGTTAAATTCTTCATATTTATTGCGTTAAGTATTTCATATTTATTGTGTTGAATTCTTCATATTTATTGTGTTAGATTTTTCATAATTATTGTGTTGAATTCTTCACATTTATTATGTTAAATTCTCCACATTTAGTGTGTTAAATTCTTCATATTTATTGTGTTAAGTGTTTCATATTTATTGTTTTAAATTTTTCATATTTATTGTGTTAAACTTTTCATATTTATTGCGCTCAAACGCTATAAATTTCTCACTTCTGTGACACAAGCACAAGAAAAACTTGGATTTAACTGACACTCTCTCAGTGGAGGATCTATCACGAACCAAAATAAACATTCAGAGACGAGGGACCCCCCCCCCCCCCCCCATCTCCCTCAAATGTTCCTAAAATGTAGATCCACCATTTATATATCAGACATTTTAATATTTAAGTGTTTATTGTCATAGTTTCTGATTCAAGTAATTGTTTCGTTTAGTGTTTCCTTCTTAACGAAACAATTATTTGAATCCGTATTTTTACAAGTATTTGTAAACACATCATAAACAAGCAAGATTTGACAGGAACTGTTAACAAACAATCACTTGGGTGGATGCTGCGGCATGCGGCGGGGCATATATGGGGTTGCCCCTAATGCAAGCCAGAGCCTGAACTTTGAACCTTTGTTTCTGCCTGTTGCCCAGACTGTTTAATTTTCAGACTTCTTTTGTTTATTGCTCTTTATTGTGGGTGGTTTTTGTTGCTGGGCCAGCAACAAAATTTGGGGAAATAAAATTTCAGTTCTTGCCTGCACAAATGTTGACAAAGTTTTCCATTACTTAAAGTTCACTCAGCATGTCATGTTGTTTTCTACTGCTAGGACTGCCATAAGTTTTATACTGCTAGGTGTGAATAGAATTAAAACTGCTAGGACTGTAACAACGTGTGGTTCAGATTTTATGTAAAAGCAGGTCACGTGTTTGTCTGTAGAGAGTGGAGTTGTTTGTCTGCTGTCAGTTACACTGCAGAATATTAGCTCGGCTACTTGTCTGCTGTCAGTTACACTGCAGAATATTAGCTCGGCTACTTGTCTGCTGTCAGTTACACTGCAGAATATTAGCTCGGCTACTTGTCTGCTGTCAGTTACACTGCAGAATATTGGCGCAGCTACTTGTCTGCTGTCAGTTACACTGCAGAATATTGGCGCAGCTATTTGTCTGCTGTCAGTTACACTGCAGAATATTGGCGCAGCTACTTGTCTGCTGTCAGTTACACTGCAGAATATTAGCGCGGCTACTTGTCTGCTATCAGCTACGCTGCGGAGTATTAGCGCGGCTACTTGTCTGCTGTCAGTTACACTGCAGAATATTAGCGTGGCTACTTGTCTGCTGTCAGTTACACTGCAGAATATTAGCTCGGCTACTTGTCTGCTGTCAGTTACACTGCAGAATATTAGCGTGGCTACTTGTCTGCTGTCAGTTACACTGCAGAATATTAGCGCAGCTAATTGTCTGCTGTCAGCTACGCTGCGGAATATTAGCGCAGCTAATTGTCTGATGTTAGCTACACTACAGAATATTAGCGCGGCTACTTGTCTGCTGTCAGTTACACTGCAGAATATTAGCGCAGATACTTGTCTGCTGTTAGCTACACTACAGAATATTAGAGCAGCTACTTGTCTGCTTCTAGCGAAACTATTGACAGGGTTTTAGCAGAGCCATTTGTCTGCCGGCAGTTAAATTTTTAGTACTCTGTTAGCAGTGCTGTTTGTTTACTCTGAGTTTGGCACAGCTAACACTATCATCGATACAGAGCATAACTTTCTTGTTGTAACGAGCTCAACGGTCTTTCATAGTTGAAATAAATTAGACAGACGAGCTTACAGCTGATACAAATAATTCCCAGGCAAGGATCAATAAGGCTTGGGGCAGATATTGAGAAACTTGACATGAACTTGGTGAACTAAGATGATCAATTCCAGCAGAAGAGATGAGATGCTGGTGAGAGAAGAGATGAGATGTTGGTGAGAGAAGAGGTGAGATGTTGGTGAGAGAAGAGATGAGATGGTGATGAGATGTTGGTGAGAGAAGAGATGAGATGGTGATGAGATGTTGGTGAGAGAAGAGATGAGATGGTGATGCGATGTTGGTGAGAGAAGAGATGAGATGGTGATGAGATGTTGGTGAGAGAAGAGATGAGACGATGATGAGATGCTGGCAAGAGAATAGAACAGGAATATTGTTTAAGGAGGTCAAATATAAAGTTAAGTTCTTCACTTTAACTATTTATCTGTCAAGTTTTGCATTGAAAAATCCAGACACTATCGGCTTTATTGTCCTGGTGGTTTGTGAGGTTATGTAGCGGCTTGAAAATCTTTCATGACGAACTGGTTGACAAAAATGAGAGAGAGAGAGAGAGAGAGAGAGAGAGAGAGAGAGAGGAAAGACTGACGATAAAGGAATTAAGAAAAATGCGAATGGGAAATTCATTTTTTGTTAATGTAAAGCTCGTTGATTCTCCAGAACCGGTGCCTTTTTTTTTCCTGAGTTGAATTTGAAATAACCTTCTACATCCTTCCGGAAGACAAACGTGCCAAGAATAAAACCTGCTGGATTACGAGTACGAGGCAGGCAGTTCGATTCCTTGTATCGATCCTGCTCTAATCTTGACAAGGAAACGCTTGTCAGGTCCTGGGTATCGATTGTCCTCATGTCGGCGTCGCTGTTTTGTCCAGGGAGGGGGTGGAGTCAAGATAAACAAAAAAGGAGGGTGGAGTGGGAGGATGGAGTGTGAGAGTGGAGTGTGAACTGTTAAGAACTTCCATCGAGAAAGAATACATTTGTCTTGTCTTGCCTCCTTCCTCTTATACCTTTGAGTATTGAGGGGACAAGTAGGCGTCTTGATATGGCTCGATGATTTGCTTCATATAATGGGATACTTCATGCTTCTGTAATTTCCATCTCCAGCGTGGGCGGCCTCTTCCTCTGTTACCTACAAATCTTAGTGTGAATGTTGTCTGTGATATACTGTCTGGTGGTAACCATGTAACATGGTCAAACCATTTGATTTGCTGTTTCTGGATATCGTGTAATACTGGTGTTACTCCAACCTTTGCCCTGATCTTGTCATTTCTTATTTGGTCTCTTCTTGTCGCATTTTGTATTCTCCTTAAACACCTCATTTCTGTCGTGATGATTTTTCTTGTGTTATTGGCTGGTAGTGACATGTTTGACATTGATAGCATAGAGTTGGGAGGAAAATTGTGTTGTACAGTGCTCTTTTTGTTTCAGTTGTGAGGTATTTGTTTTTCAGCAAAAGAATCATTTGTCCAATGACCTGATTTGCTTTATTGCATCTGTTCTCAGTCTCAGCGTCGGTCGTCCCTGAGGATGATATTATGCTACCTGGGTATTTGAAATGTTTCACTTGTATCAAGGGCTGGTTGTCTAGGAAGATCTTTGTTTGGATTTCTTCTCTCGCTATGGTCATGACTTCTGTTTTTTTTTTTTCAGCACTGATTTTCATGTTGTGGCTTTTACATGGCCTTGCTAAATTATCCATATTCTGCTGTAGGTCTTTTTCTGATGTGGCTATAAGTGCTTGATTGTCAGCAAAAAGGAGTTCATTTTATGGTCATATTGGGTATGTCTTCTGGAAGGTGTGGGTTTATCGGCATTCTTTCTGGGGTTGGGCTGTTGGGTAGTTTTGTGGTGGAGTTTCTACTATGTATATTAGCTTCTTTGGAGATGTTGTCATTGCATGTTATGAATAGTAACACTCCAGATTTTATGATGAATGGTTCAGAGTGTCCTGCATTTGTTCTAACTGTACACTGACTGTTTTCGTATAAGATTTTGCACAGGTTGATCAAATGTGTACTAACTCCATAATGCTGTAAGATTTCCCACAGTTTGTACCTATCTACTCTATCAAAAGCTTTTTCTTGATCTATGTAAGATATGTGCAGTATCTGATTATGTTCAACTGATTTTTCTGTTAGTTGTCTTAGGGAAAAGATGGCATCTGTACAGCTTCTGTTGTTTCTAAATCCTGTCTGAGTTTCATATAACTGTGGTTCAGTCACTGGTCGCAGTCTGTTCTCAAGGATCACGCAGAACAATTTTCCAATATGGCTTAGCAATGAGATGTTTCTGTATTGGTTGCATTACCTTTTACTGCCTTTTTTCTTCCATATTGGAATAATTACAGCTTTTCTCCAGTCCTCCGGTGTTTCCTGTTTTCCCCATATCAAGTTCTAGAGTCAGTGAAGCCAAGCTATTCCAACCTCTTTCTCGTATTTGATTAACTCATTGGGCATTCCATTATACCACGGGGCTTCGTTCTGATGGCTTCTCTGACTTCAGCTTGTGCTATGTCTGGTTCCAGTTCCATGGGGCCAACTGTGTTGCTGTCATGTGTTTGGCTTGTCTCGGATGGTATACTGAGTCTATCATTCATTTGCACATCCTTTGCGGAACTTTGCCTCCCTAACAGCTCTCATATAGGCCTTTCGGTTGTGAGCAAGATGGCCTGCTACTGATGCATCCATTTGCAGACCATCAAAGATGTCTTGCAGCCATCTTCGCCTTGATCTTCCTCTCTTTCTTTTTCCCATTATGTACCCTTCCAATACGGTCTTCTCTAGATTATCATGAAGTTTAATGTGTCCAAAATATTTAAGATTTATCTGTTTAATCCTCTTTACTAGCAAGCCTTCTTCAATATTAAGTTCTTGTAGTATGGATATATTTGTTCTTTTTTGTGTCCATGATATTTGAAGAACTCTTCTGTAGCATTTACATTCAAAGGCATTTATGTGTTTCTGAGTTGTTAAGTGTCCAGGTCTCACAGGCATATGTTGCGATGGGAAAGATGCATGTCCTTAAAAGTCTTATTTTTGTGGTTCTGTCTGTTCCTCTCCACAGATTCTTTAGTTGTTTTAGTCTTTGAAGTATACTGAGTAACTTGTCGAATTACTGTCTCCATCGCTGTACTACTCTTTCTGGTCCGCATATTTCATCATCATTATCATCGTTCACAATCTCAGCTGGGTCGAAGAGCTCTGCTCGCTTTCTCATTGCACTGATCTTTTTATAAAAGACTATCGTAGCTTCTTTGTGATTGTTGTTTAATACTTCGCTGTATTCCTGCCAAGATTTTACCTTTGCATCTTAAACACTCTTCTTGTGACTTTTGCCGATGATTGCACAATCTACACCAGTGACTACGATTGTATTAATCTACAGTCAACTCTTCAGGTAGAGTTATACAATTTAATTAGATGGAGCAAAAATAACGGCATGATTATAAACACCGATACAACAAAATCAATGCTCATAACAACAAGACAGAAACTACAAAACGCAACAAAAACAACACTTCGGCTCTGTACAGAAACATCACAGATAGAAAACGTTAGCGAGCACAAAACACTAGGTCTTATTGTTGACCAACATCTGACCTGGAACTCTCATGTGCAAGGTCTAACAAAACTCATCGCGCAAAAAGTATACCAGTTAGCTAAAATAAAGCACTTCATCGATCAAGACACAAGGAAGACATACTACATATCTCATATACAAACACATTTAGACTATTGCTCAACAGTCTGGGATGGTTGCTCAGTGTCAAATACAAAGAGGCTTTGCTCACTCCAAAAGCGAGCAGGAAAGCTTATTAGTGACAAAGATCAAGCACAAACAACTAATCATCACAAACGTATCAAAATACTACCTCTTAAGAACAGGTTACTCTTCAACAAAGCCAAGTTAGTACATCAAATTCTTTCACGCCATGCCCCGCCTTATCTATGGAACCTGTTTAAATTTAGCCCAAAGTGCAGCCAACGCTTGAACAACATATGTCTTCCAAAACCTAGACTTGATCTTTACAAGATAAGCTTTAGTTATTCTGCTGCTCATCTTTGGAATACCCTCCCATCATGTATAAAAAATATAAATTATACTCCTTCCTACAACTACAGGCTTTCCCAATATCTATTTGATGTCGATTACATGCCTCCATGAATTATAAAACTTAAAAGTTATCTTAAACTGCTCTTACAGACACCGAAAACAATTAATTTTTTTTCTGAATAGTCCCGAAAATTTTGTTTAGTAGATAGTTATTTATAATGTATGTAGTTACTTCAGTACTGAGTGAATGTTTAAGAGCGAAACGTAAATTTTATATTTTATTTTATGTCTCTCAGCTTCAATGTTAGTTATGTTTGTTACATGAACAGCATATTTGTAGAATGTCTGGAGTAGAGTGAAAGATATATGATAAAGGGTAGAATGTCAGACGGGCCTGTGTGCCCAATTCTTAACCCTTTTGAAATAAAGATCAATCAATTAATCATCACTCCACCATGTTGTTGCTTTCATTTCTCTACCTCCTTTTTTCATAGTACCACATGTTTCCTCTGCTGCTCACAAAAGCTGGTTTTGAACAAGGTCCATTCTTCTTCCACTGATTTTGTTTCTGTTGGTAAGTTTATGAACAATTCTCCTGTTTTCTTCTCATATTCTTCTTTCACATTCTCTTCCTTGAGCTTGCTTAGTTTTATTGTTTCACTTTTCTTCTTGGGAGTTCTGTCATGGCTTCTCCTGTGTGTTCTGATGACTGCTTCTGCTGCTTTGTGGTCTGTGCTTGAACTCAGGTTGGGTGCTGCTCTTGCATCTATGACTGATCTTTTCTTGTTGTTCCTTGCTAGTATGAAATAAGTTTGACTTCTGCATGTCAAATCATTCCATTTGTACCAGGTATATACAAAGGGCTCTCTGTGTTTAAAGAATGTGTTTGTGATAAAAAGGTCATGCTGGCTGCACAGTTCTAGGAGCCTGCTACCATTTTCTTTTCTAATGCACTGCTGGTCACTGAAGGCACCCAGACGGACTGCTACATCAGCTCTACTAGTTCCCAGTCTTGCACTGAAGTCCCCCATGATTATAACATTTTCCTCTTTACTTATATTGTTTAGTGTATCATGGAGGTTATCAAAGAACTCCTCACATTCTTCCTCCATGTCTGGTGCAACAAGGAGCATATATCTGGATGCAGGTTGTGGTCCCCTCATTTTCTTTTATTTGGACAGTTAAAATTCTTTCTGATATATATTTTGTTTCCAAGATTTTGTCAACAGTGGTTAGTTCTATGATCATTCCGACAGCCTGTTTTGTTCTATGATCATTCCGACAGCCTGTTTTGCTATTTCTTGCTCACTCACTCTGGAGCATATAAATATACAGTTCTGGTGTATTTGTTTACAGCCTGTAATTCTGAGTTTGGTGTCTGCAACTCCCGTTATCTTTGAAAAGATAGTCACACGTTTTCATCGTCTATGCCACATATGTTGATAGTTCATACTTTAAGAACCGCTTTTCTGTCTCTTTGAAGTTGAACGTTTCCTAGTCGTTTTCCCTTTATATCAGTCCGTCTGTTCTTCCTGTGTTGTCTTGATATCAGTCCGTCTGTTCTTCCTGTGTGTCTGTGAGTTGTAGAGCCGGCTTGCTGGGACAGTCGTAGTTTGAGGGCAGCATTTAACCCAGAGGAACCCATCTCTCTGAGCGGGACATAGATGTCAGCTTTTAATGTTTATGCTGTGTCATGATGTCACAACACATGAATCAAGCTTGCTGGCTTTATGCTCCATTTGACACTATGTAAGTCAATTTGTAGGCAAGAATACACACACACACATATACAAACACGTTACAGGAGAAAGTCAGAAAATAAGTACAGTTCACTGCTATACAGGGCATATCATCACTTAGATTTTATAGTGTAGCACAGTATGGCGAGGAATGTCATCCCATGCTGCTTATCATAGATTTACACAAAATTGTAAGAGTATACAGTGCTTATTTTAAAGTCTGTGTACAGATTATAAGGTCATTCAGGTTTATATTTTATGTTTTAAAACATTCATTATTATTATTAATTATTACTGGCAGTAAACAACCGTATATTGCTCTATACGAAACTCGCTTTACGTCCATTTCGTTTTCCGGCGCCGTCGACTGAAAGAAACCTGACATAATATTATCTATATATGTCACTCTCTCTCTCTCTCCCTCTCTCACTCCCGCGCGCGGGACACACATACTCACGCACGTGGGCGCACACGAAGTCGCACATACACAGAGAGAGAGAGAGAGAGAGAGAGAGAGAGAGAGAGAATATGAAGCAGTTGTTGATTATGATGAAACATTTGTTACCTGCTTGAGATCTTAATGATAAGTCGATCTTTGCTCTATGGAAACTTGAAGATAAGATTTTTGTTCCTCTCAAAGCTGCTTGAGATAAGGTATTTGTTATCCTTCAAACATGGGCTTGGTGGCGGGAAGGGAACCGGTTCCTGAATGAGGAACTTAACATCAAAGACAAGAAAGAAGAGGGAGGGTAAGTGCTGGAACCGATATCATCAGTTCCTGGGGCGCAGATGGGCCATGCTGGCACCAGACTGTTTAGAATAATTAGTTTTATTGTCCCAAGTATGGGTCCTGCAGGGGAGAGAATGTGTGTTCATCCAGGTTGTGTGTGGGGGAGGGGGGAAACTTAGTGTTCCACGGCCTGTATTTATGGATAAGAGAGAGAGGAGAAGAAGAGAGTGAGAGGGAGAGAGAGGGATAGAGAGAAAGGGGGAGAGAGGGAGAGAGAGAAAGGGAGAGAGAGAGGGAGAGAAAGAGAAGGAGAGAGAGGAGAGGGAGGGAGGGAGAGGAAGAGAGATGGAGAGGGAGAGAGAGAGAGAGGGAGAGGAAAAGAGAGAGAGAGGGAGAGGGAGAGAGAGGAAGAGAGAGAGGGAGAGAGAGGGAGAGGAAGAGAGAGAGGGAGAGAGAGAGAGAGGGAGAGGGAGAGAGAGAGGGAGAGAGAGAGGGAGAGAGGGGTTTTCCTGCGGATTGTGGAGACGCGTCTTTGGTTAATGGATCACTTCTTCTGCTGTTTCAGCTGTTGCTGCTGCTGCTGTTGCTGTTGTTGCTGCTGTTGCTGCTGCTATTGTTGCTGCTGCTGTTGTTGTTGTTGCTGCTCCTGCTGTTGCTGCTGCTGTTGTTGCTGCTGCTGCTGCTGTCTAAGCTGTTGTTATACGACCTTCCTGTTAGCAAAAGCCCCTGTTCTGTTGACAACAGGATGAAGATCGGAAAACAAAAGCATGAAGCGACACTCGAAACTCCTCGGATCCGATCTAGTAAGACAAAACAAACCACTCCTACCTTGTTTTCCACACCCAAGTGGCATAACAGCCTCTCTTCTGGAGGAAGAGGCAGGACAAGAAATGTTACCACAAGAAAGCTGTTGATTGTTAACCGCCTTCAACACAAACTGGATCACTTCGTCTATGGGAAGTCTTGGGACATTGGTAACAATATTCATGATTGTCTCTCTTTGACCATAGTCGTACATGCGCAGCGTGGACACGAATTTATGACAGTAAAGGGAGTGCAGTAGAGCGGTCTGGGGCCGTAGGGAAGATTCACGGGGTGGAGAATGGAAATAGAGCATCAGAGGGTACAGCAACAGAGTGGAAGTAATTTGTGGCCTCCAAAGGTGTGCAAATTCAAGGTGGAGGTGGGAGGGGGGGGGGAATAGTGGCCTACAACAAGTTTTAGAATCACTACACTAGGGGGAGGGGCAGTGGCCCACAATAAGCTTTAGAATCACTACACTGGGGTGGGCAGTGGCCCACAATAAGCTTTAGAATCACTACACTGGGGGGCAGTGGCCCACAATAAGCTTTAGAATCACTACACTGGGGGGGCAGTGGCCCACAACAAGTTTTAGAATCACTACACTGGGGGGGGGGGGCAGTGGCCCACAACAAGTTTTAGAATCACTACACTAGGGGGGCAGTGGCCCACAATAAGTTTTAGAATCACTACACTAGGGGGCAGTGGCCCACAACAAGTTTTAGAATCACTACACTGGGGGGGACAGTGGCCCACAATAAATTTTAGAATCACTACACTGGGGGGGGGCAGTGGCCCACAACAAGTTTTGGAATCACTGTATTAGTAGGTGGCACATTCGTTAGAGCCAGTGTATCTTTTAAGAGAAATCTATCCTACCTGTTCTTGAAAAAAAATGTAAAAAAATATGAAAGAACTGGGGGAAACCTTGACAAGAACAAAAATAAAACAAACAAGACTTAAAGGACATGGTCGTTTTCATTTATTCCTCCCTGCCCCCCCCCCAATCTTATTTTATAACATGACACGTAGTGATGCTGTTACCATAACAACCATTGCTTAATGTATCATATCGCGCCTGGAATTGTCAGACTTATCCAGTCTGTTCTAGCTCTGTTGTTTGCGCAACACAAACATCCGCTTCGGCAGGAAGTTGAGGCGCCGCCATTTTGTCTCACGAGTAGAAATCCAAAAATAATAAACGAACGTGACTAAAAATGTAAGAAAGTTTCCAGAACATGGCTTTATCTCCTAGAACTTGGTTTTATCTTCTAGAACTTTGAAGGCTACATCGTGAGATGGTGCTACAAGGAGAGAGCGAACCATCTAAGGCAGGCAGCTTAGATAGGTGAACACAGACTTAGATGGTTAGCTCTCTCCCCTTGTAGCACCACCTAAGTCCGTGTTCACCTATCTAAGCTGCCTGCCTGGCATGAAGATCTTAACCGCTATGTAGACTATACAGAAAACAGACTAAGTGAGGTCACTATACAGGCAGCAGACTAAATGAGGTCACTATACAGACAACAGACCAAGTGAGGTCACTATACAAACAACAGACTAAATGAGGTCACTATATAAACAACAGACTAAGTGAGGTCACTATATAAACAACAGACTAAGTGAGGTCACTATACAGACTAAATGAGGTCACTATATAAACAACAGACGAAGTGAGGTCACTATATAAACAACAGACTAAATGAGGTCACTATACAGACTAAATGAGGTCACTATATAAACAACAGACTAAATGAGATCACTATACAGACAACAGAATGAAGGAGGTCACTATACAGACAACAGACTGAATGAGGTCACTATACAGACAACAGACTGAATGAGGTCACTATACAGACAACAGACTGAATGAGGTCACTATACAGACAACAGACTGAATGAGGTCACTATACAGACAACAGACTGAATGAGGTCACTATACAGACAACAGACTGAATGAGGTCACTATACAGACAACAGACTGAATGAGGTCACTATACAGACAACAGACTGAACGAGCAACAGAAAAAGTTTACTTTACCGCAAACACGAGAGACGTAGAGGAAAGTACTGTACTACAAACAGGAGAGACGTAGAGGAAAGTACTGTCTCACAAACAGGAGAGACGTAGAGGAAAGTACTGTCCCACAAACAGGACATAACTATAAGAATGTCCTGTACCTCAAACAATCCGACATGCATGAGTCACAAGTTATGCGAAAAAAAAAGATCGATAATTGTCGATTTGATATAAGATTGCTATGACCAGGTCGAAAACATAACTAATCCAAGTACAGATATAACTGTCTTGAAATTATCCCAGTACAAATGAAATTGTGTGAAAATTATCCCAGAATATATATATATATACATATGTATATATATAACTCATTTATCGCAAATAAGACGCAGTTGTCGATTTATCCTCACATAAATGCAGTTCCTGTCCAGGTATCGCAACATACGGGTACATATCTCTGTCTCCCAGTTTCTAAAAGTATGTGGTGGGTGTCTGGTGTGTGTGGTTGTTTCCTTGTTATCCCATAATACTTGAACATAACTACAAATGTTTAGTGCCTATATGTAAAAAAAAACAATTGTAATTAACAATAACGATAATATACTATCCAAAAAAAGAAAGGCATATCTTACTTATGCTTCATTATTTTTTATATGTTATGACAAACATTTTTTTCCCGGGTATCTCAAACCAAACCAAAAATTGTCACCAAGATATCGGGTCCATGGTTTAGCGTGAATGTTGCTATTCTCGTGTATAGTCAGAACGCAGTAGCTGCCCTTGCTAATCACGCATTTTTTTTTACCATAACTCACATTGCGTTTATGGAAAAGTCGTGATTTTTGTGGTGAGCACAACTCACTTCCCATGCAGATGAAACCCTATTAAAGTATGAGGTTACACAAAAAAATTCAGTTAATTTTCAAGCAGACAATTATGGCACGTCTATAGCTAAATTTACGAAACATTGCTATAAAGTCGAAAGTCAAAGTCAGGTTGTCAGGCATTCAAACGTGCAGCAGAGTACCATCAGTCGACTTTGGCACCGTTTCCTAGCCACTGGCTCAGCCGAAGACCGGCACCGCAGTGGACGACCCAGGGTGACAACAGCAGCTGATGATCGCTGTATTCTGGTTCATCACCTCAGAAACAGGTTTACAACAGCTTCTTCAAGTGCCCAGTCATTGCTTGCAGGACATCGTGTGTCTGGTCAAATTGTCCAGAATAGACTGCATGAAGCTGGACTGGTGGCATGACGACCTCACCGAGGTCCTGTCTTAACGAGACGCCATCGCCAAAATCGACTTGTTTGGGCCAACCAGCATCGGCCCTGGGCAACTGACAATCAATGGAGACGTGTCTGGTTTAGTGACGAATCTTTCTTTTTGTTGCACCGCCATGATATGCGGAGAAGGGTTTACCCTAGGCCAAATGAACGTTTTGCCCAAAATTGTGTTGATGAAGCTCCGCCGCACGGTGGTGGGGGTGTAATGGTATGGGGAATGATGAGTTTCAACGGAAGGAGTCCATTGGTACAGATTGAAGGAGGCTTGAATACGTCAATGAAATTCATCGACCCCGTGTCCTTCCATTTTTGGCTGCGCAGAGGTCTGTGTTTCAACAGGACAACGCCAGACCCCATTCTACACGGTTCACCACACAGTTCTTGACTGCCAACAACATTCTCACCCTTCCCTGGCTATCCCTGTCTCCAGACATGAATCTGTTCAAGCACCTGTTGGATGAGCTGCAAAGACGTGTTTGTCGCTGAAACGTTTCTCCGGCCAATCGTCGTGATCTGTGGCAGGCACTCTAGGAAGAGTGGGCAGCCATCTCAAAGGCGCACATCAGATATCTGATCACATCTATGCCCAGGAGATGCCAGTCGCTGATCGATGCAAGCGGAGGCCACACACAAGCTAACTTGAGAACCCCTGGGACTAACAAATTCTCGTCACACAGATGCAAGAAACTGTCAAATGAGTGTCTAAATACTTAGGTATTATTTTATTCATTCAATTTAAAAAGCTGTAGAATATCAAAATTATGGCTAAAATTGGGTCATCAGTAGTTATGCGTTTTTTTTTGTGTGTTGTTGACAGTATTATTCAGTAGATAAGAGAGTTGATTTTGGGCGTGTAAGATCTCTCATTTCCGATCGTTCGTCCCACTAAGTCTAAGCTTTACTTTCACTACATCTCTTTCTCTCATCACATCTCTTCTTTCTCTCACCACATCTTTTCTTTCTCTCATCACATCTCTTCTTTCTCTCATCACATCTCTTCTTTCTCTCATCACATCTCTTCTTTCTCTCACCACATCTTTTCTTTCTCTCATCACATCTTTTCTTTCTCTCATCACATCTCTTCTTTCTCTCATCACATCTCTTCTTTCTCTCATCACATCTTTTCTTTCTCTCATCACATCTTTTCTTTCTCTCATCACATCTTTTCTTTCTCTCATCATATCTTTTCTTTCTCTCACCACATCTCTTCTTTCTCTCACAACTTCTCTTCCTTTCTCTCACCACTTCTCTTTCTTTCCCTCACCACTTCTCTTTCTTTCTCTCACCACATCTCTTCTTTCTCTCACTACATCTCTTCTTTCTCTTACCACATTTCTTCTTTCTCTCGCCACTTCTCTTTCTTTCTCTCACCACATCTCTTCTTTCTTAGGCCACACCTCTTCTTTCTCTCACCAAATCATCTTTTCTTTCTCTCACCACGTGTTTTCTTTCTTTCGCCACTTCCCTTTCTTTCTCTCACGACTTCTCTTTCTTTCTCTCACCACATCTTTTCTTTCTCTCGCCACTTCTCTTTCTTTCTCTAATTCTCTTTCTTTCTCTCGCCACTTCTCTTCTTTCTCTCACCACATCTTTTCTTTCTCTCGCCACTTCTCTTTCTTTCTCTCACTACATCTCTTCTTTCTCTCATCACATCTCTTCTTTCTCTCATCACATCTTTTCTTTCTCTCGCCACTTCTCTTTCTTTCTCTCATCACATCTTTTCTTTCTCTCACCACATCTTTTCTTTCTCTCATCACATCTTTTCTTTCTCTCACCACATCTTTTCTTTCTCTCATCACATCTTTTCTTTCTCTCACCATTGCTCTTTCTTTCTCTCAACACATGTTTTCTTTCTCTCATCACATCTTTTCTTTCTCTCACCACTTCTCTTTCTTTCTCTCAACACATGTTTTCTTTCTCTCACCACTTCTCTTTCTTTCTCTCACCACTTCTCTTTCTTTCTCTCAACACATGTTTTCTTTCTCTCACCACTTCTCTTTCTTTCTCTCGCCACTTCTCTTTCTTTCTCTCACACATCTCTTCTTTCTCTCACCACACCTCTTCTTTCTCTCATCACATGTTTTCTTTCTCTCGCGACTTCCCTTTCTTTCTCTGACCACTTCTCTTTCTTTCTCTCACCACATCTTTTCTTTCTCTCGCCACTTCTCTTTCTTTCTCTGACTAATTCTCTTTCTTTCTCTCGCCACTTCTCTTTCTTTCTCTCACTACATCTCTTCTTTTTCTCACCACATCTTTTCTTTCTCTCGCCAGTTCTCTTTCTTTCTCTGACCACATCTTTTTTTTCTCTCACCACATTTCTTTCTTTCTCTCACCACATCTTTTCTTTCCTTACCACATCTCTTTCTTTCTCTCATCACATTTCTTCTTTCTCTCACCACATCTTTTCTTTCTCTCACCACATCTTTTCTTTCTCTCACCACATCTTTTCTTTCTCTCACCACATCTTTTCTTTCTCTCGTCACATCTTTTCTTTTTCTCATCACATCTTTTTCTTTCTCTCACCACATCTTTTCTTTCTCTCACCATATCTTTTCTTTCTCTCACCACATCTCTTTCTCTCGTAACTTCTTTACATTCTGTAACCACGTCTTTTTCTTTCTCTCACCACATCTTTTCTTCTCTCGTCACATCTTTTCTTTTTCTCATCACATCTTTTTCTTTCTCTCACCATGTCTTTTCTTTCTCTCACCACATCTCTTTCTAACACAATATCTATTTCTATCACAATATCTCTTTCCCACATCACATTTCTTTCTCTCACCACATCTCTTTCTCTCACAATTTCTCTTTCTCTCGAAATATCTCTTTCTATCACGATATCTCTTTTTCTCAGAATATCTCTTTCTCTCACCACATCTCTTTCTCTCCTTTTTCTCTCACAATATCTCTTTCTCTCAGAATATCTTTTTGTCTCACCATATCTCTTTCTCTCACAATATCTCTTTCTCTCACAATATCTCTTTCTCTCACAATATCTCTTTCTCTCACAATATCTCTTTCTCTCAGCACATCTCTTTCTGTCATCATATCTCTTTCTCTCACGACATCTCTTTCTTTCTCTCACATCTCTTTCTCTCACAATATCTCTTTCTCTCAAGTATGTCTTTCTCTCACATCTTTTTCTTTCTCTTACGACATCTCTTTCTCTCTAATATCTCTTTTTCTCACTACATCTTTTTCTCTCACAATAACTCTTTCTCTCGCTACATCTCTTTTTTCTCTCACAATATTCTTTCTCTCATTACATCGCTTTCTTTCTCTCATGACATCTCTTTCTCTCACAATATCACTTTCTCTCACGACATCTCTTTCTTTCACAATATCTCTTTCTCTCACAATCTCTCTTTCTCTCACGACATCTGTTTCTTTCTCTTAAGGCATCTCTTTCTCCACAATATTTCTTTCTCTCATGGCATCTCTTTCTTTCGCTCACTACATCTCTGTCTCTCATTACATCTCTTTCTTTCACTACTTCTCTTTCTCTCATTACATCTCTTTCTTTCGCTCACTACATCTCTTTCTCTCATTACATCTCTTTCTTTCACTACTTCTCTTTCTTTCACTACATCTCTTTCTCTCATTACATCTCTTTCTCTCACTACATCTCTTTCGCTCACTACATCTCTTTCTCTCATTACATCTCTTTCTCTCACTACTTCTCTTTCTCCTGTGATTTCATGTAGCGTTATTAGTTTGTTATTTCCCGCCTGTCTGTGTCTATGTTTCCTTGACAGCTCTTGCAGTAAGTTTAGTTCTTACCTTGACACACAGACTTACTCTCGTAAATATGAACAAGTATGTATATGTGTATGTATCTGGATATTGATAAACGTTCAGTGTTCTTATGTCAGGAGAGCAGCAATGATGTTCAAAGTGCAGCTGTTCTGTAAGAAACACTCTGTCACATGGCATCTTATCTGCTTGTTCTCGAGTCATCATTCTTATCTGTTTGTTCGTGAGTCATCATTCTTATCTGTTTGTTCTTGAGTCATCATTCTTATCTGTTTGTTCGTGAGTCATCATTCTTATCTGTTTGTTCTTGAGTCATCATTCTTATCTGTTTGTTCTCGAGTCATCATTCTTATCTGTTTGTTCTTGAGTTATCATTCTTATCTGTTTGTTCTCGAGTCATCATTGTCCCCACTTATTACTATTATTTTATTATTATTACTATTATCTTTTAAACAAACCATGTGTCTAATGTTGCGAATCCCCTGGACAGCAAAAATAACTAATGAAGAATGTATGAGAAGAGCTGGAGAGACAAAAAAACCTTGTCAGAAAGATAAGAGAGAGACAATGTACTTTCATAGGACATGCAATGAGAAGAGGGGGCATTGAAAATATTATAACAGCAGGAAAAATAGAAGGAAGAAGATCAAGGGAAGACCAAGAGAAATGATACTGGACAGTCTGACGGGATGGTGTGAGAGGAGATCACCAACTGAACTGATGGCCTGCTTGAAGGATCGTGTACTCTGGAGAAGCATTAACAGCCAACGCTAATCGGCACGGCACATGGTGATGATGTGTCTAATCCAGTCTCGTTTCACAAAAGAAGTAGCCAATCGCTGATCGTGTCACAGAAAAAGATGTAGCAAATCCTTGATTGTCTTACACGTGACAGGATGCCACGGGAGGCAGTTGTGGTGACGTCAAGAAATCGAAGGTTAAAGCGCGCCAGGATACACAAACAACGCGCTCTTAAAGCGAAAGTAGCTGGAGACGGTGAACTAGCAAAGTGCACGACGACCCAACGCTCGTGTATGTGTTTTCCATATCACAGAAACATTCTCCGTCGGCTTACTAGCAAGTAACATTCCGGCCCCCCCGTGTGGGTGTGTTCAGTAGTTGGATTTGCTGTGCATTCTGGTGACTTTTTTTGTGTCGTTTAGCAAAGTTGTGAGGTATTTTCACCGAGATATCTTGTGTGTGATGTAGGTAGGTTTTTTAATCTATCTATCTATCTATCTATCTATCTATCTATCTATCTATCTATCTATCTATCTATCTATCTATCTATCTATCTATCTATCTATCTATCTATCTATCTATCTATCTATCTATCTATCTATCTATCTATCTATCTGTCTATCTGTCTGTCTGTCTGTCTGTCTGTCTGTCTGTCTATCTATCTATCTAACTATCTATCTGTCTGTCTGTCTGTCTGTCTGTCTGTCTATCTATCTATCTATCTATCTGTCTGTCTGTCTGTCTATCTATCTATCTATCTATCTATCTATCTGTCTGTCTGTCTGTATCTGAGACTAGGTTACATGACGCTAGAGTAGATGAGACTAGAATACCTGAGACTGGAGTACCTGAAACTAGAGTACATGAGACTAAATTACTTGACACTACATGAGACTAGCTTACCTGAGACTAGAGTTCATGATACTAGAGTACCTGAGACTAGAGTACATGAGACTAAGTTACTTGACACTAATGAGACTAGCTTACCTGAAACTAGAGTACATGAGACTAAATTACTTGAGACTACATGAGACTAGCTTACCTGAAACTAGAGTACATGAGACTAAATTACTTGAGGCTACATGAGACTAGCTTACCTGAGACTAGAGTACCTGAAACTAGAGTACATGAAACTAAATTACTTGAGACTACATGAGACTAGCTTACTTGAGACTAGAGTACATGAGACTACCGTATATGAGACTGAGACTAGAGTACCTGAAACTAGAGTACATGAGACTAAATTACTTGAGACTACATGAGACTAGCTTACCTGAAACTAGAATACATGAGACTAGAGCACCTGAGACTAGAGTACTAGAGACTAGACTACCAAAGACTAGAGTACATGAGGGTAGAGTACCGGAGACTAGGTTATTTGTCTGTCAGTCTGTCTGTCTGTCTGTCTGTTTCTCTGTCTTCTACATTCAACAGCAGGAAATAAGTTTCTGTTGTTTGTTTCTTTTTGTTTTACAATCAAATATGTGGTTCCTGTTATGCCGGACAAGAACAGCTGTCAGTGCCTGAGAGAGAGAGAGAGAGAGAGAGAGAGAGAGAGAGGGAGGGAGGGAGGGAGAGAGAGAGAGAGAGAAGGAGCGAGTACACAGCTTGCTCACACAACACTGAAAATCTTGTTTCTAAAAAACAAACCAGGTAATTGAGGTAAGAATTTATTTAGCAAAGCCGGGTGTGGGGAAGCCTTCAGTGATGTAAATTCATGGAATTTCTTCCCCAGAAAGATAAGAGAGAGACAATGTACTTTCATAGGACATGCAATGAGAAGAGGGGGCATTGAAAATATTATAACAATAGGAAAAATAGAAGGAAGAAGATCAAGGGAAGACCAAGAGAAATGATACTGGACAGTCTGACGGGATGGTGTGAGAGGAGATCACCAACTGAACTGATGGCCTGCTTGAAGGATCGTGTACTCTGGAGAAGCATTAACAGCCAACGCTAATCGGCACGGCACATGGTGATGATGTGTCTAATCCAGTCTCGTTTCACAAAAGAAGTAGCCAATCGCTGATCGTGTCACAGAAAAAGATGTAGCAAATCCTTGATTGTCTTACACGTGACAGGATGCCACGGGAGGCAGTTGTGGTGACGTCAAGAAATCGAAGGTTAAAGCGCGCCAGGATACACAAACAACGCGCTCTTAAAGCGAAAGTAGCTGGAGACGGTGAACTAGCAAAGTGCACGACGACCCAACGCTCGTGTATGTGTTTTCCATATCACAGAAACATTCTCCGTCGGCTTACTAGCAAGTAACATTCCGGGCCCCGTGTGGTGTGTTCAGTAGTTGGATTTGCTGTGCATTCTGGTGACTTTTTTGTGTCGTTTAGCAAAGTTGTGAGGTATTTTCACCGAGATATCTTGTGTGTGATGTAGGTAGGTTTTTAATCTATATCTATCTATCTATCTATCTATCTATCTATCTATCTATATCTATCTATCTATCTATCTATCTATCTATCTATCTATCTGTCTATCTGTCTGTCTGTCTGTCTGTCTGTCTGTCTGTCTATCTATCTATCTATCTATCTATCTGTCTGTCTGTCTGTCTGTCTGTCTGTCTATCTATCTATCTATCTATCTGTCTGTCTGTCTGTCTATCTATCTATCTATCTATCTATCTATCTGTCTGTCTGTCTGTATGTCAGAGACTAGGTTACATGACGCTAGAGTAGATGAGACTAGAATACCTGAAACTAGAGTACATGAGACTAAATTACTTGACACTACATGAGACTAGCTTACCTGAGACTAGAGTTCATGATACTAGAGTACCTGAGACTAAGTTACTTGACACTAATGAGACTAGCTTACCTGAAACTAGAGTACATGAGACTAAATTACTTGAGGCTACACGAGACAAGCTTACCTGAGACTAGAGTACCTGAAATTAGAGTACATGAAACTAAATTACTTGAGACTACATGAGACTAGCTTACTTGAGACTAGAGTACATGAGACTACCGTATATGAGACTGAGACTAGAGTACCTGAAACTAGAGTACATGAGACTAAATTACTTGAGACTACATGAGACTAGCTTACCTGAAACTAGAATACATGAGACTAGAGCACCTGAGACTAGAGTACTAGAGACTAGACTACCAAAGACTAGAGTACATGAGGGTAGAGTACCGGAGACTAGGTTATTTGTCTGTCAGTCTGTCTGTCTGTCTGTCTGTCTGTCTGTTTCTCTGTCTTCTACATTCAACAGCAGGAAATAAGTTTCTGTTGTTTGTTTCTTTTTGTTTTACAATCAAATATGTGGTTCCTGTTATGCCGGACAAGAACAGCTGTCAGTGCCTGAGAGAGAGAGAGAGAGAGAGAGAGAGGGAGGGAGGGAGAGAGAGAGAGAGAGAAGGAGCGAGTACACAGCTTGCTCACACAACACTGAAAATCTTGTTTCTAAAAAACAAACCAGGTAATTGAGGTAAGAATTTATTTAGCAAAGCCGGGTGTGGGGAAGCCTTCAGTGATGTAAATTCATGGAATTTCTTCCCCATAAAGGAAGAGTGAGAGAGAGAGAGAGAGAGTGAGTGAGAGAGAGAGAGAGAGAGAGAGAGGCGGTTTTCCTGTCTACTTTGGAATGTGCGTAATGAAAAACAGAGTTGGGTCTGTGTTCCACCTGTTTCTCGTCTTAGTCTTATCTTTAGGTTTGTGAGCGGGGCGGAGATGTAAGTTCTGTATCGTGTGTGCGTGTGTGGTGTAAGTTCTATATCTTTTGTGTGTGTGTGTGTGTGGTGTAAGTTCTGTATCGTGTGTGTGTGTGATGTAAGTTCTATATCTTTTGGGTGTGTGTGGTGTACGTTTTGTATCGTGTATGCGTGTGTGATGTAAGTTCTATGTCTTTTGTGTGTGTGTGTGTGATGTAAGTTCTATGTCTTTTGTATGTGTGTGTGATGTAAGTTCTGCATCGTGTGTGCGTGTGTGGTGTAAGTTCTATATCTTTTGTGTGTGTTATGTAAGTTCTGCATCGTGTTTGCGTGTGTGGTGTAAGTTCTATATCTTTTGTGTGTGTATGATGTAAGTTCTGTATCGTGTGTGCGTGTGTGGAGTAAGTTCTATGTCTTTTACGTGTGTGTGGTGCAAGTTCTGTATCGTGTGTGCGTGTGTGGTGTAAGTTCTGTATCGTATGTGCGTGTGTGGTGTAAGTTCTGTATCGTGTGTGCGTGTGTGGTGTAAGTTCTGTATCGTGTGTGTGTGTGGTGTAAGTTCTGTATCGTGTGTGCGTGTGTAGTGTAAGTTCTATATCTTTTTTTTGTGTGTGTGGTGTAAGTTCTGTATCGTGTGTGCGTGTATGATGTAAGTTCTATGTCTTTTGTGTATGAGTGGTGTAAGTTCTGAATCGTGTGTGCGTGTGTGGTGTAAGCTCTATATCTTTTGTGTGTGTATGATGTAAGTTCTGTAGCGTGTGTGTGTGTGTGTGATGTAAGTTTTGTATCGTGTGTGTGTGATGTAAGTTCTGTATCGTGTGTGTGATGTAATTTCTGTATCGTGTGTGTGTGATGTAAGTTCTGTATCGTGTGTGCGTGTGTAGTGTAAGTTCTGTATCGTGTGTGCGTGTGTGGTATAAGTTCTGTATAGTGTGTGCGTGTGTGATGTAAGTTCTGTATCGTGTGTGCGTGTGTGGTGTAAGTTCTGTATCGTGTGTGCGTGTGTGGTGTAAGTTCTGTATCGTGTATGCGTGTGTGGTGTAAGTTCTGTATCGTGTGTGTGTGATGTAAGTTCTGTATCGTGTGTATGTGATGTAAGTTCTGTATCGTGTGTGTGTGGTGTAAGTTCTGTATCGTGTGTGCGTGTGTAGTGTAAGTTCTATATCTTTTGTGCGTGTGTGATGTAAGTTCTGTATCGTGTGTGCGTGTGTAATGTTAGTTTTGTGGTCACATAGGAGAGATCTTGCAACCTGGTTAAACCTGGTCATAGGTCGATCTGTTAACCTAGTTCAACCCAAGCATGGATGGATATGTCAACCTGGTTACACCAAGCATGGGTTGATATGTCAACCTGGTTACACCCAGGCATGGGTTGATTTGACAGACTGGTTCAACTCAACCATGGGTTGATCTGACAGCCTGGTTCAAATAAAGCATGGGTTGATCTAACAGCCTGGTTAAAACTAGTAATGGGAAGATCTGCCAGCCTGATTCCGCCAGGGTGCGGGTACATCTATCAACCCGTTTCAACCAACCGTAGGTCTATTTATCAGCCCGGCTTTATTCTAGATGATTTCTCCACATCATGAAGCGTCCCGGATATACGGTACGTCCAGAACGTACGGGGCAGATCGGTCGAAGAGAGCAGTTTATCCTTCTACAGTGTGTTTTTTTTTTGTCTTTCTAAGTAAGAGGCAGCGCTGTTTGCCACGTTCGTGACTAATTCTGTCGTGACTCACGTGACTTCTCAGTGAGTTAAATCTATCTCTCTCTCTGTTTGCCACGTTCGTGACTAATTCTGTCGTGACTCACGTGACTTCTCAGTGAGTTAAATCTATCTCTCTCTCTCTCTCTTTCTCTTTCTCTCCTCGTTCCTGGATACTGTAGCTCTGCCTCATGGGATTGATTTATCATCCATCAGCCTCCAGAGGGCAACAAGGCCGTCGATTACTTCCGTGTAATGGCTGGGAGAAAGGAACGAACTGCCAGTTTTAATGTTCATCAAACAGTGCCGGAACTTCATGAACAACTTGAAAGTTAATTTATCTCATTTTTTTTTATCTAGAAAGGTTAAATTCTTACATTTTTCTCTTTCAGGCATACAAGAATATTAACCGTCTCTGTCTCGTGGGACTTGCTAGTTATATTCATTTTCGTCTGTGTCATTTATCTTCTTCCCTTCTTCTTATCTTTCCTTCCTCTTATTCTCCCTTCTTATTATCTTTCCTTCCTTCTCTCGTCCCTTCTTCTTATCTTTCCTTCCTCTTATCTTTCCTTCTTCTTATCTTTCCTTTCTCTTATTTTCCCTTCTTATCTTTCCTTATCTTCCTTTCATTTTACCTTTCCTTCCTCTTATCTTCACTTCTTTTTATCTTTCCTTCCTCTTATCTTCCCTTGCGGTTTTTACCCCCACATTCTATAAATTAAACATAAACGTGCAAATCCCTTTACCCCTACGAAATGAACCAGGTGTGCTGGAACCAGCGTTTATATGTGGAGGTTGCCACAAAGTCTGTCAGTCTCTCACCTGTGAGTGTACAGGTGTAGGTAAGGAGGGTTAAATATCGATATATGAAACATGATGGTTATCTGAAACAGAAAAAATATTGTCTGGTAGTCATAGATGGTGTAGTAGTAATACCAGTATAGTAGTAGTAGTAGTTGTAGTAATAGTAGTAGTAGTAGCAGTTGTAGTAGTAGTAGTAATAGTAGTAGTAGTAGTAGTAGTAGTAGTAGTAGTAGTAGTAGTAGCAGCAGCAGCAGTAATAACAGTAGTAGTAGTTGTAGTAATAGTACTAGAAGGTGTTGTTTAGTAGTAGTAGTAGTAGCAGCAGCAGCAATAGTAGTAGTAGTACCACAGTAGCAGTGGTAGTAGTTGCAGTAGTAGAAGTAGTAAAAGTGATGGTTCGTCCCTTGTTGGATAACATATGACTATTGTCGCGCTGCCTCTCAACTGATTAGATGTAACAGCTACGACACACCAGCGTGACTCTTGTTTTTCTTGTCACTGTTTCCTTGTATGACTCTAGTACTGGAAAGCGAACAAGTACCGACAAACCAACACAAACAACTGGAAAGTGAACAAGTAGCGACAAACCAACACAAACAACTGGAAAGTGAACAAGTACCGACAAACCAACACAAACAACTGGAAAGTGAACAAGTACCGACAAACCAACACAAACAACTGGAAAGTGAACAAGTACCGACAAACCAACACAAACAACTGTAAAGTGAACAAGTAGCGACAAACCAACACAAACAACTATAAAGTGAACAAGTAGCGAACTACACCGAGCCAACTAGAGCGTCCTAGAAAGCTGTTATTACCTGTCATCACAGCGACCTGGCATGTCTTGGCTGAGGCATTGATTATCAGCCGCGCCCTTTTAGGCTGATGATTTTTCTGCCTGTCTTTGTTTGGCTTCTAGTGCCAGCGGCGTTTGACAGTTTCCTGTTGTTCCTGATTAGATCTTACAGCCTCAGGGGCTGGCGTGAAGTGAATTGAGTTAAATAAGATGATGAAGTTATGGTTTTTGACATAAAGTATGAGTTGTTCACTTCATGTCGTAGTGTACGCAGCGGTTCTCGTGATCTTTGTGAGCGCGACCTTAAACCAGGTGGTACATGACTCTAAAACTAGCAATAGTACGTGACCTGTGACTCTAAAACTAGCAATAGTACGTGACCTGTGACTCTAAAACTAGCAATGGGACGTGACCTGTGACTCTAAAACTAGCAATGGGACGTGACCTGTGACTCTAAAACTAGCAATGGGACGTGACCTGTGACTCTAAAACTAGCAATAGTACGTCACCCGCGACACAGGGAAAAGATTTTGAAAAATAGTAACATTCAAAGAAAACATATAAATATTATTCCAGTGTTTTTATTGTTGCTGATTGTGTTATTTTAGTTTTTAAGTTCGAAGCTAAGTAGGAGGATTTTCACAATCTTCGTGAAATTTTTAAAAGTATGTCTTCTCACGACCCTGCCTCAGACTTCACGTGACACCAAGTTGAACCTGAGGCTGTGAATTGCTGATGTAGAGACTAGGTTACCTGAGGCTGTGAATTGCTGATGTAGAGACTAGGTTACCTGAGGCTGTGAATTGCTGATGTAGAGACTAGGTTACTTGAGGCTGTGAATTGCTGATGTAGAGACTAGGTTACCTGAGGCTGTGAATTGCTGATGTAGAGACTAGGTTACCTGAGACTGTGAATTGCTGATGTAGAGACTAGGTTACCTGAGGCTGTGAACTGCTGATGTAGAGACTAGGTTACCTGAGGCAGTGAATTGCTGATGTAGAGACTAGGTTACCTGAGGCTGTGAACTGCTGATGTAGAGACTAGGTTACCTGATGCTGTGAATTGCTGATGTAGAGACTAGGTTACCTGAGGCTGGGTTACCTGAGACTAGAGTACCAGAGACTAGGTTACCTGAGGCTAGAGTACCAGAGACTAGGTTACCTGAGGCTGGGTTACCTGAGACTAGAGTACCAGAGACTAGGTTACATGACTCTCTCTCTCTCTCTCTCTCTCTCTCTCTCTCTCTGAACCTTAAGTGCCCAGGGCACATGGGGCTTCCGCAAGGGTTTTCCACAAATGCCTGTCCTTCGCCTTTTTTTCTGCTCTTGCCCAGGTGAGCCCTCTATTGCTCAACATCCTTTCTGTTGTTCTTCTCCATGTCTCTTTTGGTCTACCCTTACTTCTGCTCCCCTGTGGTGTCCATCTTAGTGCTATTTTTGGTAGTGAGTTGTCAGTCATTCGGAGCACATGTCCCAACCATCACCAGCGTCTTTCCTCAATAATTGTTGTCAGTGGCTTCATCTGCATTTCTGCTAATAAGATGGTATTTCTTATGGTGTTTGGCCAAAATATTTTTCTAATTCTTCGTAAACATTTAGTCTGGAAAGAATTCAACTTATTTTCTATGGTTTTGGTGATTTTCTAGCATTCACTTCCATAGAGTAGTACACTTAAAACATTACTCTTAAATATCCTGATTTTCATATTTATGCTTAGTTTTTTTTATTTCCATATAGTCTGCAGCATAGCAAAAGCCTGGTTTGCTCTAGTAAGTCTGCTGTTGATGTCCTCTGTGCTGTCTCCATTTTCTACTACTCTGCTGCCAAGGTATACAAATTCGTTGACCTCCTCCACTAACTTGTTATCTACTCTGAGTACATTTCTGTTGTTCACATTTTGCTTCATTAACTTTGTCTTTCCTACGTTGATCTTTAGTCCTATGTTGTTTGCATTCTGAGTTAGCTTGTTTATTTTATCTTGCATATCTTTGTGACTGCTTGATAATAGACAAATGTCGTCCGCAAAGTCAAGGTCCTCCAGCAATGTGTCAAGGGTCCATTGTAATCCTCTGCGTTTGTCTGATGTTGCCTCCTTCATTAACCAGTCTACTGCCAAGATAAATAATGTTGGTGATAGTACACATCCCTGTTTCACTCCTGTTTGTACCCTAAAGCTGCTGGAGGTATGTTCTCTACAGATAAATTTTGCACTGAAAACCCTCGTATAGGGCTTTGATTACATTAACTATTTTATGGAGGAGGCCATGCCATCTTAGGATTTTCCACAGTGCATCTCTGTTGACACTGTCAAAGGCTTTCTCAAAATCTATGAATAATGCATATGTTGTGCTATGCCACTCATTTGCCTGTTCTAATATTTGTCTAAGTACAAATATGTGGTCTATGCATGATCTTCCTTTCCTAAATCCTGCCTGCTCTTTCCGAAGTTTTTCCTAAAGTGTTGGTACAATTCTGTTGATGATTATTCTGCAAAATACTTTACTGGCGAGTGGCAGTAGGGTAATGCCTCTCCAGTTCCCGCAATCTCTGAGGTCACCCTTCTTTGGTAGTTTTACTATAAGCCCAGTTTTCCACTCCTCTGGGGCTTTTTCTAAATCCCAAATTTGTTGTAATATCCGGCAAAGTTGTTTTGGTGTTTCTGTTTCTTCTGCTTTCAACATCTCAGCAATCACTTCATCTTCACCTGGTGCCCTGTCTGATTTTAGCTTCTTTATCGCCTCCTTTACTTCATTTATTGTTATTGGTCCTGTATTGATGTTTAGTTCCGTTTTTGCTTCAGGTATGTCTATTGTATGTGCTGCTTGTGTTCTGTTTAGTAATGTGTTAAAGTGTTCCCTCCATCTTTCAATTTTTTCTCTTTCTCCACTGACCAGTTGTCCATTTTGTGTTCTTACTGCATTACATGACACAAGAGTACATGAAACTACAGTACTTGAGACTAGAGTACCAGAGACTAGAATACCAGAGACTAGAGTACTTGAGACTAGAGTACATGAGACTAAGTTATCTGAGACAAGAGTACTTGAGACTAGAGTATCTGAGACTAGAGTACACGAGACTAGGTTATCTGAGACTTTAGTACACGAGATTAGGTTATCTGAGACTAGAGTACTTGAGACTAGAGTACACGAGACTAGAGTACATGAGACTAGGTTATCTGAGACTAGAGTACCCGAGACACTAGAATACCTGAGTGACACTCTCAATCTAACTGGTCTCTTTGTGTCAAACAAACATCAGGCAATGTTCTCTTAACTGTTACTCACCAGATAACGTGTATGAAACATAAACATATTTTTTATGTAAAAGCACTCTGCTTGAATGTTTCTATGAGAAGTAACGCAATACAGTACCTGTTTTTAGCATTTGTTGCAGGTTAAAACTGTTAACTTCTGACTATAGAACAAAACTAGGTGATAAAAACTAGGTAATAAGAACTAGATAATAAAAACTAGGTAATAAAAACTAGGTAATAAAAACTAGGTGATAAAAACTAGGTAATAAAAACTAGGTAATAAAAACTAGGTAATAAAACCGTTTGAGCGACTCACCATAAGTTAAGATTCAGTCAGTCAGTCAGTCAGTCAGTCAGTCAGTCAGTCTGTCAGTCAGTCTGTCAGTCAGTCAGTCAGTCTGTCAGTCAGTCAGTCTGTCAGTCAGTCAGTCAGTCAGTCAGTCTGTCAGTCAGTCTGTCAGTCAGTCAGTCTGTCAGTCAGTCAGTCAGTCTGTCAGTCAGTCTGTCAGTCAGTCAGTCAGTCTGTCAGTCTGTCAGTCATTCTTTCAGTCAGTCAGTCAGTCAGTCAGTCTGTCAGTCTGTCAGTCAGTCAGTCAGTCAGTCAGTCTGTCAGTCAGTCAGTCAGTCAGTCAGTCTGCGTGTCCCTTGCAGAACTTTGCCTCCCAAACAGCACTCCTGTAGGCCTCTCGGTTGTGAGCAAGATGGCCTGCTGTTGCTGCATCCATTTGCAAATCATCAACGATGTCTTGCAGCCATCTTCGCCTTGGTCTTCCTCTCCTTCTTTTTCCCATTATGTATCCTTCCAAGACGGTCTTCTCTAAATTATCATGATGTTTAATATGTCCAGAATATTTAAGTTTTCTCTCTTTAATCCTCTTTACTAGCCAGCCTTCTTCAATATTAAGCTCTTGTAGTATAGATATATTTGTTCTTTTTTGTATCCATGATATTTGGAGAACTCTTCTATAGCATTTACATTCCAAGGTATTTATGTGTTTCTCAGCTGTTTTGTTAAGTGTCCAGGTCTCACAGGCATATGTTGCTATGGGAAAGATGCATGCCTTTAAAAATTTTATTTTTGTAGTTCTGTCTGTTCCTCTCCACAGATTCTTTAGTTGTTTTACTTTCTGAAGAGCGATAGATGTCCTCCTTTTAATTTCCCTCATTGTATCTCCATTATTAGTTAGTAGTGATCCAAGATATTCAAAACTCTCCACTTCTTCCAATTTTTCCTCATTGATGTATACTTCAGCTGCCTTGTTTTTGTTTTGTAAGTTGTCATCAATTTTGTTTTCTTTGCATTAAGACAAAGGTTTTGCTCTTCACTGTTCTTACGGACAGACATAATTAGTTTTGTCCATTCCTTTTTGTGTTGTGGACAGTAATACTGTGTCATCAGCATATGTAATCTCTGGTATTACGATGCCATAACAATTGAAGGTTTAGAGACAGACATACAAATCTCCAGGTCTTCTTTATCCCGAATGTTTGTACATCCATCTCATATATCCGCATACACATCCCAAATGTCCGCACAGGCATACAAGATGTTTGTGTAGATATCCCAAATGTCCGTATAGACATACCAGATGTTTGTGTAGATATTCTAAATGTCCGTATAGACATACCAGATGTTTGTGTAGATATTCCAAATGTCCGTATAGACATACCAGATGTTTGTGTAGATATTCCAAATGTCCGTATAGACATACCAGATGTTTGTGTAGATATTCCAAATGTCCGTATAGACATACCAGATGTTTGTGTAGATATTCCAAATGTCCGTATAGACATACCAGATGTTTGTGTAGATATTCCAAATGTCCGTATAGACACTGCAGATATTTGTACAGGCATCCTATATGTCTACATGGGCACTCGAATTTCTGTTTAGACATCACGAATATCCGTACAAACATCCCGAATGTCCGTACAGACATCCCACGCATCCATATAAACATCCCACATGTCCGTGTGTGAAGACGATTCTGTGTGATCTGCCTAGTTTTAAGTTAATAACAAGGGAAGACCTACCAGTTCCAGGAGTTCGGTTCTCACGGACTGTAACAATATTTATCCCCCCTCCCCAAAATCTCCCTTCACTCCCCCCTCTCCAAAATCTCTCTTCACTCCCCCTCTCCAAAATCTCTCTTCACTCCCCCCTCTCCAAAATCTCTCTTCACTCTCCCCTCTCCAAAATCTCTCTTCGCTCCCCCCTCTCCAAAATCTTTCTTCACTCCCCCCTCTCCAAAATCTCCCTTCACTCACCTCTCAAATCTCCCTTCATCCCTCCCCAAAATCTCCCTTCACTACCCCTCACAGAAATCTCCCTTCACTCCTTCCCCCCCCCCCCCCCCCCCCCCCACCGTCCTCATGTTAACGAGTACAACCAAATAAAACATCCAGTAGCCCGAGATGTGACCTCTCGACATAGTTCTTCTTCTTCTTCTTCTTCTTCAGCGAAAATATTTGGAGAGCAATCGAAAACAAACCGGAACTCCTGCGAGACAGATGTCACAGAGCAAACTACTGAGCTATGCAGATGATACAATACTAGCAGGCAGGATTAAAGTACGCAGAAAGTATTACATTTTGTACTGAAGGACAATGAGAAGAAATGATTCTCCCCAAACAGCGAGGGAAGGGAAAGAACGTTTAGAAGGAGAACCAGCCCAAATGATAAAGAACAAAGAACAACGTTGAGACGTCAGAGGAGAGGAATATCAAACAGGAATTGCGTCAAAGAAAACAGCTTTCAAGCAAGTGGAAAAACAGCTTTCAAGCAAGTGAAAAACAGCTTTCAAGCAAGTGAAAAACAGCTTTCAAGCAAGTGAAAAACAGCTTTCAAGCAAGTGAAAAAACAGCTTATGTATTGCACCTCTGTCAGTGAACTTCAGAAAAGGAATTGTTTTGCTAGTTTAGCCAGCCTTGCTGGACAATGAGATATATCAGTGCAAAGATCACTGATTCCACTTGCAATGACAAGCAAGGAAAATCTTGTAGCACGAAAATGGCCAACAGAAAAAAAGACAATCAACATTTATCTGACACATGATAAAAAAGAGAGGACTTGAAAACTAACAACATGAAAGATAAACGGCAAGAGAGGCAGAGGAAGTCTGAAAGAAAAGACATTGGACAGTCTGACTCAGTGGCGTGATTGAAGCTCACTAACTGACGCTGCTGGAAAATCTACAGAAAGAAATGAATTCTATGTATACGAGCAAGAAGAACATTTAGCGTTAGAAGAACATTTAGCGTTAGAAGAACATTTAGCGTTAGAAGAACATTTAGTGTTAGAAGAACATTTAGTGTTAGAAGAACTTTTAGTGTTAGAAGAACTTTTAGTATTAGAATTAGAAGAACATTTAGTGTTAGAAGAACATTTAGTGTTAGAAGAACATTTAGTGTTAGAAGAAGTTTTAGTGTTAGAAGAACTTTTAGTGTTAGAATTAGAAGAACATTTAGTGTTAGAAGAACTTTTAGTGTTAGAAGAACATTTAGTGTTAGAAGAACTTTTAGTGTTAGAAGAACTTTTAGTGTTAGAAGAACATTTAGTGTTAAAAGAACTTTTAGTGTTAGAATTAGAAGAACATTTAGTGTTAGAAGAACTTTTAGTGTTAGAAGAACATTTAGTGTTAGAAGAACATTTAGTGTTCTTGTTGCTTCTGCTGCAGATGATGATGGTAGTGGTAGCTGGTAGCGGTGGTGTCGTTCGGTCATTTGGCGCTGTTTATAAAAATGAAATGTAACGTCTGTGATAAGATCAACATATTAACGTTTCAGCACCAAATAAACAGTCAGACAGCGAAATAGTTTCATCACATCAAGAAGGTTTAACCCTTTGTTTAACATCTTAGACAACTAAAACAGCTTCATCACATCAAGAAAATTTAACCCTTTTAACATCTTAGACAACTAAAATAGCTTCATCACATCAAGAAAGTTTAACCCTTTGTTTAACATCTTAGACAACTAAAACAGCTTCATCACATCACGAAAGTTTAACCCTTTGTTTAACATCTTAGACAACTAAAACAGCTTCATCACATCAAGAAGGTTTAAGGATGTGTTTCCTGTCAAGACAGGAATGAAATAATTTAACAATGCCAAGCTAGTTTAACGGTGTGTTTAACATCTCTGACAGTTGAAATATCTTAATCACATCAATAAGGTTTAACCGTCTGTTTAACATCTGAGACAGCGAAAACAGTTTAACCACATAAAGAAGGCTTATCCGTGCGTTTAACATCTCAGACAGCTGAAATTGTTTAACCACATCGAGAAAGCTTAACCGTGTGCTTCCTGTCATACCAGACGAATGAAATATTTAACAATGTCAGGCTGGTTTAACGGCGCGTTTAACATGATGTCTGACAGAAAAATCCACGGCTAAACATGATGTCTGACAGTTAAACATGATGTACAGTTGGATGGACGTTATAGGTACAGGTGGACTGATGTTACAGGTGCAGGTGGACTGACGTTACAGGTACAGGTGGACTGACGTTACAGGTACAGGTGGACTGACGGTGCAGGTGGACTGACGTTACAGGTACAGGTGGACAGACGTTACAGGTACAGGTGGACTGAAGTTACAGGTACAGGTGGACTTACAGGTACAGGTGGACTGACGGTGCAGGTGGACTGACGTTACAGGTACAGGTGGACTGACGTTACAAGTACAGGTGGACTGACGTTACAGGTGCAGGTGGACTGACGTTACAGGTACAGGTGAACTGGCGTTACAGTTACAGGTGGACTGACGTTATAGGTACAGGTGGACTGACGTTACAGGTACAGGTGGACTGACGTTACAGGTGCAGGTAGACTGATGTTACAGGTACAGGTGGATTGACGGTGCAGGTGAACTGATGTTACAAGTGCAGGTGGACTGATGTTACAGGTACAGGTGGACTGATTTTACAGGTGCAGGTGGACTGACGTTACAGGTACAGGTGGACTGATATTACAGGTTGCAGGTGGACTGACGTTACAGGTACAGGTGGACTGATGTTACAGGTTGCAGGTGGACTGACGTTACAGGTACAGGTGGACTGATATTACAGGTACAGGTGGACTGATGTTACAGGTACAGGTGGACTGATGTTACAGGTGCATGTGGACTGATGTTACAGGTGTAGGTGGACCGATGTTACAGGTACAGGTGGACTGATGTTACAGGTACAGGTGGACTGACGGCGCAGGTGGATGGACATGACAGGTACATATGCGCTGGCGTCACAAGTATTGGTGAGTGGACATAAAGGATCAGTGGATATCGCGAAGAAATAGGTGGACAATGGCAGGACAACGCCAGGTATACGGTCAGCTTGTGGAGCCAAGGCAAGCTCGATGTTTCATCGTCCAACTGGCACATGATGATGATGATCTGTAGAATCAATAATCTTTTTTCCCGTCACGTGGTTTATGTAGTTAAATCCTCTGTTTGTTTCAGATAACAGCGAGCAGTTCTGCTCTTTAAATAAGGCCAAGGTCGAGAAATGCTTTAAGATCAATGAACAGCAAGGGTTCACGTAGCCAGTGAATGTTTGTCTGGACTCACTAGTGTTAGTTCACCTCGCTTTTGTAGAGTTGTTTTTACATGTCTGTCACTGGTGATATATTGTTGGTACAGACATTTGTCTGTAAGTTTATATATATATATAATATATATATATATATATATATTGTTGGAACAATATTTCAGTCAGTTTTGATATATTGTTGCTACATAATATTTCTGTCAGTTTTGATATATTGTTGCTACATAATATTCCTGTTAGTTTTGATATATTGTTGCTACATAATATTTCTGTGAGTTTTGATATATTGTTGCTACATAATATTTCTGTCAGTTTGGATATATTGTTGCTACATAATATTTCTGTCAGTTTTCATATATTGTTGGTACAGACATTTGTCTTTCAATTTTGATATATTGTTGATGTAGACAAAAAGTCTGTCAGATTTGGTATATTGCTCGTACAGACAAATGGCTGCCACTGCTGATGGTCCCAATTTTCTATACGTGCCAGTTCTCTTGTTGAAGCAAAGTGGCGTTATGTGGTTTGGGGGTGGGGGTTGAAAGCGCAACAGTACAATTTACTGATATAGTTTACTAACATAATGTACTGTTATAGTTTACTAACACAATTTACTGATATAGTTTACTAACATAATGTACTGTTATAGTTTACTAACACAATTTACTGATATAGTTTATTAACATAATTTACTGGTATAGTTTACTAACACAATTTACTGTTATAGTTTACTAACACAATTTACTGGTATAGTTTACTAACACAATTTACTGATATAGTTTACTAACACAATTTACTGGTATAGTTTACTAACATAATGTACTGTTATAGTTTACTAACACAATTTACTGGTATAGTTTACTAACACAATTTACTGATATAGTTTACTAACACAATTTACTGGTATAGTTTACTAACACAATTTACTGATATAGTTTACTAACACAATTTACTGGTATAGTTTACTAACACAATTTACTGTTTAGCCAGTTAGGTACTAGTAAAAGAATTCCAGACTGTAGGGAGGTACTGGTAAGAGATATATCCAGACTGTAGGGAGGTACTGGTAAGAGATATATCCAGACTGTAGGGAGGTACTGGTAAGAGATATATCCAGACTGTAGGGAGGTACTGGTAAGAGATATATCCAGACTGTAGGGAGGTACTGGTAAGAGATATATCCAGACTGTAAGGAGGTACTGGTAAGAGATATATCCAGACTGTAGCGAGGTACTAATAAGGAATATCCAGACTGTAGGGAGGTACTAATAAGAGATATACAGACTGTAGGGAGGTACTAATAAGAGATATACAGACTGTAGGGAGGTACTAATAAGAGATATACAGACTGTAGGGGGGTAGCAATAATTATCGACCCCCTCCCCCCCCATGGATATTTAAACCTGTTTTGCAAAATGAAAAGAAGTAGCCTCAGTGCCTGGCCGTTGTCACATCACGTGACTACCCCGTCTTAGCATAATCTGACCCGCCAGGTATCTTAAACTTCTGAGAATAGCTTCTATTTGATTTAAAGAAGAACTTCCCGCTTGAAATGCCAGTTCTCGTAGCTGGCGAGATCTGACCGTAATTTGCCACGTGCCGAGACGGGACTAGGTGGCCGGCTCTTGAAAGAGGAGGAAATCAGTTTATCAGAGATAAGTTCTCTTGGCCTGTTCTTGGCTTCGATGGCTCTGTCATTAGAAGAACAGGAGAAGTTGTGTTGATCGAGAACTGCACTAGTATATGTTGTTCTTTGTTATGTTCTGCAAGAGTATTGCTATTTCATACAGACGTGTATATGCTATATATATGCTGTGTCCATTTTCTCAATATTTACTTATCTCTCTCTCTTCATCTTCACACATACACACACACATACAGAGGAAGAAGGAAGGGAGAGAGAGAGAGAGAGAGAGAGAGAGAGAGAGAGAGAGAGAGAGAGGGTCTACAGGTATGTTCTATCTCACACGGTCTAGATAACTGAGATTTTGTCCTTCAGCCTACAAGGAGATCAATGTTCTGCTTCATAGATCTATTATTTCAGTTTATTTCCGCCTCTTCTTATCAATTTTCTCCTAGATCAAATGTCAGTCTCTTCTGTCATGTTTTTCTGTAATGTGATTATGTCAGTCTCTTCTGTCATGTTTTCCTGTAAAGTGATTATTTCAGTCTCTATCTTCATGTTTCCCAGTGCTCTGATTGTGGCTGTCTCTACTTTCATGTTTTTCTGTAATCTTCTTCTACTACTACTACTACTACTACTACTACTACTTCTACTACTACTACTACTTCTACTACTACTACTACTACTTCTACTACTACTACTACTTCTACTACTACTACTACTACTTCTACTACTACTACTACTTCTACTACTACTACTACTTCTATTACTACTACTACTTCTACTACTACTACTACTTCTATACTACTACTACTACTACTACTTCTACTACTACTACTACTACTACTACTACTTCTACTACTACTACTACTACTACTACTACTACTACTACTACTACTTCTACTACTACTACTACTACTACTACCACCAAGACCACATTCCTACTGAATTTACTCCTGTTGTCCCTGATAGGTCCTGTGGTCGTCGAGAAGACCACAAGCCCGAGAGGACCACAAGAGGTTCAGAGTATCGCGGGGCTTGGGCTCGTATTCTCGGTGGGTCTCAGAAGTGGGATTGTGTGACACCGTGGTTTTCGTTGCACCAGTTTAACCTAGAGTTGGACTTTCTCACCGGAAAACCTCGACGTGTTTTGGATATCAGTATATCACCACCGGGTGAGAGGTGGTAGCCCATCCAGTCCAGTGTTGGACTTTCTCACCGGAAAACCTCGACGTGTTTTGAATATCAGTATATCACCACCGGGTGAGAGGTGGTAGCCCATCCAGTCCAGTTTTGGACTTTCTCACCGGAAAACCTCAGCGTGATTAGGATACGCATATATCCCTGTCGGGTGAGAGGTGGTTGCCTATCTAGACTGCACTGGTCCAGTGTCACCGACTTCAGCATTTTGTGGTCGTGGCCGCTACCCTTCCTAGTTGTGAGCTTTTGTCCAGGAGGATGAATCCTCGCCACTAGTGACTTCCACTCCTGGGTTGAGCCGGTTTAGGCGTATTATCCTAGTTTGGACGTGTTTGGGACGTGACCAACCTCTAGAGCGGAGGTAATGTGACATGAGTAGTCATCAAGTTTCACCCCTGGTGTAAGCCGGTTTAGGCATATTTCACCAGTATGGGTGAAGAACGGACGTGGCCGGCCTCTAGAGCAGAAGTGACGGGGTATGAGTAGCTCTCGCCGAGAGACTACTTGACATACCGATTCAACCTCACTTTGTCCTTTTCATCACCTTTTCACAGCGGCGCCGCACGGCAACCATAATCGAATTTTCGCATGTTTTTAACTGGCCGTGAGGAGTTTCACCCCATGCGCAGCAGCCAAAGAATCTCGCCAGCAGTGTCTTAGTTTAACCCCTGGGTTAAGCCGGTTTAGGCAATCTTCCCAGTATAGGTGTATGTAGAACGTGGCCGGCCTCTGGAGCAGAGGTGCCGTGGTTTGACCAGTCCTGACCTCGAGACTACTGGTCACTTCACTTAATCCTTTCCTTCACCTTTTCCACGGCGACGCGGCGCGGCAATCCTAATCGCATTTTTCTTCTTTGGCCGGGAGGGGTTTCACCCCACGCACGGCAGCTGAAGAATCTAGTCAGCAGCGGGTTTTAAATCAGAGTTTTCCTTCTCCTAGATGAGCTACCAAACAAGACTTTCATCTACTCGAAGCGTCTGGTTTTTAGGCGCCAGATATTCGCCTTCGCCATTTCTCCTGTCAGTTTGAACATTTCCGCCACGAGAAGGCCAGGAGCTGGACTTGACTGTCAGAGGCTGTTTAAGACGCGCGCCTTGGAGACATTCCATTGGAGTGAAGAGCGTATCCCCTACCCCACCTCCAGTTATTACAGTCCTTAGAACCTTCCTGTAATCTGATTATGTCTGTCTCTACTTTCATGTTTTCCTGTAGTCTGATTATGTCTGTCTCTACTTTCATGTTTTCCTGTATTCTGATTATGTCTGTCTCTGCTTTCATGTTTTCCTGTATTCTGATTATGTCTGTCTCTGCTTTCATGTTTTCCTGTATTCTGATTATGTCTGTCTCTACTTTCATGTTTTCCTGTATTCTGATTATGTCTGTCTCTACTTTCATGTTTTCCTGTATTCTGATTATGTCTGTCTGAAATACATGTACATCGAGATCTTGTTTTAAGTTAAGTGACACGCGACTTTGGACTAGACGCCCTGCTTGTAGTTACTACAGGAGAATGTGAAACGTCTCTTACAATATAAACATCTCTTACAACGTAAACAGCACTTACAACATAAACATCTCTTACAACATTAACAGCACTTGTAAACATCTCTTACAATATAAGCATCTCTTACAGCATAAACAGCACTTCTAACATATATATCTCTTACAATATAAACAAATCTTACAACATAAACAGCACTTACAACATAAAATCTCTTACAACATAAACATCTCTTACAACATAAACAGGACGTACAAACACCTCTTGCAACATAAACATCTCTTATGACAAAAATAGTTCTAATAGATGAAATATTTTTCTGATGATTCATTATCTCCTACAAAATGCATTTTTTATGATGAAACTTTACGCCCATGTTATTTATGAAAATCTTTATGAAAATATTTATGAAAATATTTATGAAAATCTTCATGAAAATATGTGCGGTTCCTTCCCCTGAAAACAATCATCTTCTTGTTCAGAGATTCAGGATACAAACAAAATTACTTTGTTAATCTCTGCCACTCTCCCACCCCCACCCACCAAATCTACCTCATTGGATTTGAGCAAAGTCTCTAGTACAGTTACTGTACTTGAAGTGCTATCATGCACCGCGTGGGCTCACTGTAGTCACGTGCCATGTTCACTCTAAGCTGCGCGGCGGCGGTGAACGAAACAAAACATTGCTGCGCATAAAATCGTATATGCCTCGCTAAAAAAGTAAAGAAATTGCAGCTGTTATTTTTCAATTTCCTAATGTTACTCTGTGCTGTGGTAGTCACCAACATGATGTATTGTGCTATCACACGGTGGTTGTTATGTTTCTCCGGAGATCTCTGCCCTTGACATTTTTCATGAGCTCATTTGGTGACTTTATTGTTCCATCGCCTTAGATTGTTTATGACTTTTCTCTTGGTATTCCTCGCCTATCTAATCTTTTATCTTTCCTGTTGCTACGATGTTTTCAATCTTCCCCCCCCCCCCCACCTCTTCTTCTCATTATATGTCCAATGAATGATGACTGCCCCTTTTCTTATTGATTTAATTATGTTTCTTTCTACATTTACGTTTGTTACACATTTCCTGTTTGTCGTCTCAGCTGTTCATGGTATTCTTAACATTAATCTAAAAACAACATCTCCTATTCTTCTAGTGGTCTTTGCATCGAATCGTTCATTGTCTCTGACTCACTTTCACAGAGTAGGCTAAGCTCAGTGTATGATGTTGCCGAAAAGAAAATAAATTATGATAGCGCTGCATACGTTTGTTGTCGTGATTTCTTTGGGTTTTAGTATCTTCTACGCAATAACTTTCATTTGCGCACATCTGCACGCATTTTGTTTCGGAATATTTTACACGCGGGTTGAACAATTTTCACACGAACAGTTAAATCTTAGAAGGTAGTACGGTCGTGTGGGCATTGCAGACATAACTTTGCGCATAAAAGCAATCTTAACAACAAACGTGATGTAAATAACAATCTTAACACCAGATATAACACCAGTTTGTTTGTATTACTGACTTTCTGGCATTTTGTAATAACCGCGTGCAGTCTATGATGTTCCTGTATTCAGTGATATGTAAAGTTACACTTCAGGACGACCAGTGTTAAAATTGGTGTAACTGCTCAAATTCTCTTTGCTGGTTAGCATGTTGTGCCATTGTTGTTCACATTATTTGGTTGTTTCGCTACACGCCTCTGCAATTCACATTATTTCGTTATATCGCTACACGCCTCTGCAATTCACATTATATGGTTACATGGCTTCACGCCGCAGTTATTCACTTTATGTGTTTACATCTTGTGAACTGCTTGTAAAAAAATCTGAACCTGGCGGTGAATGAGTGCGGACCAGGCGGGATCAAACGTTCCTCCCACCGGCCAGGTTTAGAACGACGGATGTGTGTGTGAGTGTGTGTGTGTGTGTGAGAGAGAGAGAGAGAGAGAGAGGGAGGGAGGGAGAGAGAGAGAGGAGAGTGGTCCGAATGTTGGCTTGCCGGGGCTTAATTTTATTCAAGGTATGCCACCGAAGCAGCCAGCATGAAGGCTGTGCGCGAGCTGTTTATCAAAGCTCCAAGAGCGAGCTAACCGCTTGCAGGAAGAACTGATCAAACGTCGCTGGCTGTTTTCATAAACATATTCAGGTGGATATTTACCTCTAGTTTACCTGTGTTGTGTGCACCTTTAGATGTTGAATCCTACAGGTGGCTACATTTGAAGGGCATTGTGTGGTTTTATAGCACAATTAACTGATCTAGTTTTATACATAATTTATCGTGTGCTCTATTTCCGGGACAAGTCTTACATAAAGTGTTGTTACAGTCCACTGCTTCCCACAACCAGGTAATATCTTGGGCCGGGGGAACTTGCTGGCTGCAGCGATTGCGTTTAAGACTTCTGGAACTTTCTGAAAAAGGTTGTGGGAGATAGAAAGACAGGGAGGGGGGGGGGCAGAGCTGGAGAGAGAGAAAGAGAAGAAGTCAGTTTAGCAGACAAACAGAAAATGAGTGAACTTTAATTAAACAAAATTAGTGAAGAACTGATCACTGGAGTCTGTTTAATGTTCAGCTGTTAATCTGTATCTACGACATCAACAATTAATCTGTAGCTGTGACATTAACAATTAATCTGTAGCTGTGGCATCAACAATTAATTAATCTGTAGCTACGATAGCAGCTGTTAATCTGTAGCTGTGACATCAACAATTAATCTGTAGCTGTGACATCAACACTTAATCTGTAGCTGTGACATCAACACTTAATCTGTAGCTACGACAGCAGCTGTTAATCTGTAGCTGTGGCATCAACAATTAATCTGTAGCTGTGACATCAACAAGTAATGTGTAACTGTGACATCAACAATTAATATGTAGCTACGACATCAGCTGTTAATCTGTAGTTGCGACATCAACAATTTAGCTGTGACATCAACACCTAATCTGTAGCTGTGACATCAATAATTAATCTGCAGCTGTGACATCAACAATTAATCTGTAGCTACGACAGCAGCTATTAATCTGTAGCTGTGACATCAAAATTAATCCGTAGCTGTGACATCAACACTTAATCTGTAGCTATGACATCAAAATTAATCTGTAGCTGTGACATCAACAATTAATCTGTAGCTGTGACATCAACAATTAATCTGTAGCTGTGGCATCAACAATTAATCTGTAGCTGTAGCATCAACAGTTAATCTCTAGCTGTGACATCAGCAGTTAATCTCTAGCTGTGACACTGCGACATGTTCTACGTCAGTTTAGTGTTGATGTATTATGCATATAACAATCATGGCTAAAAATTAGAATAATAAAACGTTTGCCTTGCATTTTTATCCATAAATTCATCCACAAATCTTTTACGTTTATCTCTTATCCACAACACTTATTGATGTGAATTAACCTAGTGCATACAATAGACTTACTGACATATGCATAAAGTCTAGAGCCAGAATAAAGTATAGATCTTGACGAGGCATATAGTCCACATCAAACTGATATTGAAAACGTTAGAAATTATAAGAAAGACTTTTACGTAGGATGGGGATGTACTCCAAAAGTGTGTAGTAGAGTAAGCAGAGCTTTGTGTGTGTGGGTGTGTAGTAGAGTAAGCAGAGCTGTGTGTGTGTGTGCATGTGTGTGTATACACAAAAGAATACCTGGTTTTGGCAGAAGAGCATTGTTTAAAATGCTGGCTATGTTTTGAGTTTGATAAAAAAAAAAAAAAACCGTGAAGACAGGTGAGACGGAACATCGCATGACAGAATTTTGGAATCGCATAGATTATACACTGACCTGAAATTCTTCTTCTTCTTCTTCTTCGTTCGCATGACCTGAAATTAATGTTAGCTAACATTGTTAGCTGTCCTGAATGGAAATCTCTCTTTTGGGAGATACGATTCTCAGACGATTCTGTTTATCAGTTGTTTATTTTCATAAGATTTTTGCGAATGAGTTTTTTTGCTATTAAAATTTTTTTGCTAATAAGATTTTTGCTAATAAGATTTGCTGCTCGATTCTGAACTACCGTAAAGCCTTTTTTTTTAAGCAACCAGACCAGACTATGAAACAAACAGCGCAAGTGTTTCTGATCTGTAGTATGTCTTATTTGTGTCTTAATCGAGTATTTCTGATCTGTAGTATGTCTTATTTGTGTCTTAATCGAGTATTTCTGATCTGTAGTATGTCTTATTTGTGTCTTAATCTAGAATTTCTGATATGTAGTATGTCTTATTTGTGTCTTAATCTAGAATTTCTGATATGTAGTATGTCTTATTTGTGTCTTAATCTAGAATTTCTGATATGTAGTATGTCTTATTTGTGTCTTAATCTAGAATTTCTGATATGTAGTATGTCTTATTTGTGTCTTAATCTAGAATTTCTGATATGTAGTATGTCTTATTTGTGTCTTAATCGAGTATTTCTGATATATAGTATGTCTTATTTGTGTCTTAATCTAGAATTTCTGATATATAGTATGTCTTATTTGTGTCTTAATCTAGAATTTCTGATATGTAGTATGTCTTATTTGTGTCTTAATCTAGAATTTCTGATATGTAGTATGTCTTATTTGTGTCTTAATCTAGAATTTCTGATATGTAGTATGTCTTATTTGTGTCTTAATCTAGAATTTCTGATATGTAGTATGTCTTATTTGTGTCTTAATCTAGAATTTCTGATATGTAGTATGTCTTATTTGCGTCTTAATCTAGACTTTCTGATATGTAGTATGTCTTATTTGTGTCTTAATTTAGAAAATGCGTTTAATTCTCAGTGTCTTTACTCTTTCACTCCTGAATTCATTTCCACTCTAATTCTTCTTCTTCTTCGTCTTCTTCTTCGTCTCGATCTTTCTTTGCCAATTCTTGATTCCAGGAACGCGTATACCTTCTTCTCTATCCTATACCCTGCCAGAATAAATTGTGACGAGAAATTTGGTAGAAGGAAACCGAAAGGAAGTTACTCTGTCATTTAAAAATGTGTGTTGGGTTGGAAATGTCCTACTTGTAATTTTATTTGTACTTTGCCAAGATATGGCTTCGAGCATTGATCGCGTGGGCGTGCAAGATCTATCAGCCCTGACAGAGTTCTGTTGGAATGAAAGAGTTAACCGATAAAAGTGCTCGTTTTTTTGGACAACCGGTAAACTTTGCTATATACTGCCTTTTGTTATAGTTTGGACGCGAAAGTTATATAAATGATGTACATAAGGAAGAAGTTTTGTAGGTCTGGGTGTAATCCAAACATTCTGGGAACGAATTTATCATTTTTAGTGACATCAAATGCTTTCTTAACGGCAGCAAAGACAGCACAGCGTCATTTATCATCATTTATATTTGATAAATATTTATGTCGTTTTAGTGCGAGCTGTATCTCACGAATAATAACAGAAAATAAAAAAGACAGGAAACTAATGTAATAGAGAGTGGCTTGTGGGGGGGGGGGGGGCAGAGTGACGGAGAATGGGAGAGATAAAAGAACAAATGTAACAAAGAATGACACAGAGAGAGAGAGAGAGAGAGTGAGAGAGAGAGGAGAGAGAAAAGAAGAAATGTAACAAAGAATGACAGAGAAAAAGATAAATGCAGCAAAGAATAACAGAGCGAGAGAGAGAGAGAGAGAGAGAGAGAGAGAGAGAGAGAGGAGAGAAGAAATGTAACAAAAAAATAAGAGAGTAGAGCAAATATAACAAAGAATGAGAGAGAGAGTGAAAGAGAGAGTGAGAGAAAGTAGAACAAATGTAGCAAAGAATGAGAGAGAGAGAGAGAGAGAGAGAGAGAGAGAGAGAGAAGAAGAAATGTAACAAAGAATAAGTTCTAGTCTTACCCAAGCCTTGTTTCAGGGGCACTAACTGATGAGGATTTCTTTGATCATTTAACAGGAACTTTATCTCTCTTCCTCACAAAATCCTCAAATTACCTCCCCTTTCTGTTATGGATTATTACTGTTCTACATTCATCGGTGAATATCATTGTTCTGTCTTTTACTGCCACCTAGGGAATGTTCATCTTCAATATTTTCTAAATGAAGTTGGGGGGGGGGGGGTCCCTCAGGACATCACAGAAGGTCTGAATGTGTCACTGCAAGAGGCCGATCAAGACCGCCCTACATCCAGGGAGGTTGTGAGAGGTACAACGTTATGGAAGGGGGACTTCACATGAATGAATGAATGAAGTGGTTTTTTTTGGAAGGGGGAATTGTTCCAATTTTTCCAGTGTAGATTCAGTTGCCGCCTGACTTGGTTTATGTATTTATGTAGTACAGCAAAGAGAAAATAAGTTTTCTTTAAGCTTGGCGTTTGTATTTATGTAGTACACGAAAGACAAATTCAGTTATCGTTGGACTTGGTTTGTGTATTTTATCTAGTACAGCAAAGACAAATTCAGTTATAGTTGGACTTGGTTTGTGTATTTTATCTTTTACAGAAAATACAAATTGAGTTATCGTTGGACTTGGTTTGTGTATTTTATCTTTTACAGAAAAGACAAATTCAGTTATAGTTGGACTTGGTTTGTGTATTTTATCTTTTACAGAAAATACAAATTGAGTTATCGTTGGACTTGGTTTGTGTATTTTATCTTTTACAGCAAAGACAAATTCGGTTATAGTTGGACTTGGTTTGTGTATTTTATCTTTTACAGCAAAGACAAACTGAGTTGTAGTTGGACTTGGTTTGTGTATTTTATCTAGTACAGTCAGTCAGTCATTTGCATGTCTCCTGCGGAACTTTGCCTCCCTAACAGCACTCCTGTAGGCCTCTCGGTTGTGGGCAAGGTGGCCTGCTGCTGATGCATCCATTTGCAGATCATCAACGATATTTTGCAACCATCTTCGTCTTTGTCTTCCTCTCTTTCTTGTTCCCATTATGTACCCTTCCAAGACTGTCTTCTGTAAATTATCATGACGTTTAATGTGTCCAAAATATTTAAGTTTTCTCTCTTTAATCCTCTTTACTAGTCAGCTTTATTTAATATTAAGTTCTTGTAGTATGGATATATTTGTTCTTTTTTGTGTCCATGATATTTGAAGATCTTTTCAGTAGCATTTACATTCAAAGGTATTTATGTGTTTCTCAGCTGTTTTATTAAGTGTCCACGTCTCACAGGCATATGTTGCGATGGGAAAGATGCATGCCCTTAAAAATCTTATTTTTGTAGTTCTGTCTGCTCCTCTCCACAGATTCTTTATTTGTTTTACTTTCTGAAGAGTAATAGATGTCCTCCTTTTAATTTCCCTCATTGTATCTCCTTTATTAGTTAGTAATGATCCAATATATTCAAAACTCTCCACTTCTTCCAATTTTCTCTCAATGATACATATTTCAGCTGCCTTGTTTGTTTTGTCAGTTGTCATCAATTTAGTTTTCTTCGAATTAAGATAGAGGTTGTGCTCTTCACTATTCTTACAGACTCACAAAATCCTCAAATTACCTCCCCTTTCTGTTATGGATTATTACTGTTCTACATTCATCGGTGAATATCATTGTTCTGTCTTTTACTGCCACCTAGGGAATGTTCATCTTCAATATTTTCTAAATGAAGTTGGGGGGGGGGGCCCTCAGGACATCACAGAAGGTCTGAATGTGTCACTGCAAGAGGCCGATCAAGACCGCCCTACATCCAGGGAGGTTGTGAGAGGTACAACGTTATGGAAGGGGGACTTCACATGAATGAATGAATGAAGTGGTTTTTTTTGGAAGGGGGAATTGTTCCAATTTTTCCAGTGTAGATTCAGTTGCCGCCTGACTTGGTTTATGTATTTATGTAGTACAGCAAAGAGAAAATAAGTTTTCTTTAAGCTTGGCGTTTGTATTTATGTAGTACACGAAAGACAAATTCAGTTATCGTTGGACTTGGTTTGTGTATTTTATCTAGTACAGCAAAGACAAATTCAGTTATAGTTGGACTTGGTTTGTGTATTTTATCTTTTACAGAAAATACAAATTGAGTTATCGTTGGACTTGGTTTGTGTATTTTATCTTTTACAGAAAAGACAAATTCAGTTATAGTTGGACTTGGTTTGTGTATTTTATCTTTTACAGAAAATACAAATTGAGTTATCGTTGGACTTGGTTTGTGTATTTTATCTTTTACAGCAAAGACAAATTCGGTTATAGTTGGACTTGGTTTGTGTATTTTATCTTTTACAGCAAAGACAAACTGAGTTGTAGTTGGACTTGGTTTGTGTATTTTATCTAGTACAGTCAGTCAGTCATTTGCATGTCTCCTGCGGAACTTTGCCTCCCTAACAGCACTCCTGTAGGCCTCTCGGTTGTGGGCAAGGTGGCCTGCTGCTGATGCATCCATTTGCAGATCATCAACGATATTTTGCAACCATCTTCGTCTTTGTCTTCCTCTCTTTCTTGTTCCCATTATGTACCCTTCCAAGACTGTCTTCTGTAAATTATCATGACGTTTAATGTGTCCAAAATATTTAAGTTTTCTCTCTTTAATCCTCTTTACTAGTCAGCTTTATTTAATATTAAGTTCTTGTAGTATGGATATATTTGTTCTTTTTTGTGTCCATGATATTTGAAGATCTTTTCAGTAGCATTTACATTCAAAGGTATTTATGTGTTTCTCAGCTGTTTTATTAAGTGTCCACGTCTCACAGGCATATGTTGCGATGGGAAAGATGCATGCCCTTAAAAATCTTATTTTTGTAGTTCTGTCTGCTCCTCTCCACAGATTCTTTATTTGTTTTACTTTCTGAAGAGTAATAGATGTCCTCCTTTTAATTTCCCTCATTGTATCTCCTTTATTAGTTAGTAATGATCCAATATATTCAAAACTCTCCACTTCTTCCAATTTTCTCTCAATGATACATATTTCAGCTGCCTTGTTTGTTTTGTCAGTTGTCATCAATTTAGTTTTCTTCGAATTAAGATAGAGGTTGTGCTCTTCACTATTCTTACAGACTGACATAATCAGTTTTTCCATTCCTTTTTGTGTTGTGGACAGCAATACTGTGTCATCATCACATCTAATCTCTGGTATTTCACAACCTCCAATTGTTATGGCATCTTAATATTCTTTGTCTACATCTTCTCTAACATTCCTCATTATATTTTCAGTATACAAGTTAAATAAGTAAGGCGACAATATGCACCCCTGACGGACCCCTTGTTTTATGCCAAACCAAGTTGTTATTTCACCTTTATCTAGTACAGCAAAGATAAATTCAGTTATCCTTGGACTTGGTTCATATTTTCCTTGAAAACTTAAAAAAAAACGAATCGATCTAAAAAAGAAAATTAAGATCAGTTTGTCCTTCCATCCTTGTTTATGGCACGTCATCCTTCGTAATATAACAAAGAATGAGAGAGAGAGAGAGATTGATTGATTGACTGATTTATCTTTATTTCAAAAGGGTTAAGAATTGGGCACGCAGGCCCGTCTGACATTCTGCCTGAGAGAGAGAGAGAGAGAGAGAGAGAGAGAGAGAGAGAGAGAGAAAGAGAGAGAGAGAATGATATTCAAATTACCACACAAAAAAGGGTGATCTAACTGACTGTAAGAACTGGCGCGGGATTGACCTACTCTCGGTTCCAGGAAAACCTTTTTGTAATCTGATACTTGAGAGAGTAAAGTAAGCATTGTTTTTAAGACGAAGAAAACAACAGGCCGTGACCCGGTGGTACTGCAAACTGGGTCCACCCGTAACGGGATGTTGACCATACCCCTGGGCATTCAATGTGCAGGGCAGGCCTCGGGCATCTCGTTTAGTTAAAAAATAACGAGGCTTTTGTTTAACCAAAGGGCATGGTGACCAAGGTACCTGCCAAGAGGTCACGTTGACCTCCGCCCTTTGATCTTAGCCAAAAGGCCGAGAAGCGACCAGACTCGAGGTTTAGAGAAGAACAAGCGGGTTTTAGGCCAAATCGGTCGAGTATCGACCATATATTTACACTGAGATCTATTATTGAAGAGTCGGTGGAATTCCAATCCCACCTTATTATCAACTTCGTTGACTTTCAGAAAGCGTTTGATAGCCTACACCGCCCCTCGCTGTGGAAGCTGCTGGGTATCTATGGCGTCCAACCTAAATACATCAACATCATAAAAGCCTTTTACTCGAACTCACGCTGCTGCATACAACAAATTCTGGGAGTTCCAAGTGGTTTCCAGTTGAGACAGGTGTGAGACAGGTGTGAGACAGGTGTGAGACAGGGGTGTGTCCTCTCACCAGTGTTATTCGGTGTCGCGATCGACTGGGTCATGCGCGATAGTACAAATGATAGCCTTCTGGGTATCGCGTGGACCCAGGGCAGAACCCTGGAAGACCTGGACTTTGCGGACGACGTAGCGCTACTGAGGGTGTGGCATGCAGACACCCAAGAGAAAACGGGTCGCCTTCCCTCCTACTCAAAACAACTTGGCCTACAAATTAATCAGGAAAAAACTAAAATGGGTGATCTCACCTGACGAGATCTTGCTAAATGGGTTAGCTTTTGAAAAAGTCCACAGTTTCACCTTTTTGGGAAGCAAAATTTCAACCTTGGGTGATACAACACCAGAAATCAAGTCCCGCATTGCAATGGCTTCCAATACTTTCAATAAACTGTCTACTATCTGGAAGTCAAATACGCTCAGTAAAACCAGGAAACTTAAAATGTTCAACTTCTGTGCGATCCCAGTGTTAACATACGGTTGTGAGAGTTGGAAATCAACCAGTCCACTCAATCAAAGATTTGATGCATTTAAGAGCAAATGTCTCCATAGACTATTGAACATCAGATGGTCCGAATTTAAATCGAACGAGTCAATAAGATAGGAATCGAACCAAGTGTACGTATCAAGATACATCAAAAGACGTCGATGGGCCTATCTCGGCCACGTTCTCAGAATGGATGAATCCAGACTCCCTCACCAAGCCCTCACATGGTCAGCGAAGGGCAAAAGAAAGCAAGGCAGGCCAAGGGAGACTCTACGTAGAACCATCACTAGTGAGAGAGCAGGCCAAGGGAGACTCTACGTAGAACCATCACTAGAGAGAGTACAACTTTGGGATTCAAGTCCATCCAAGACCTACAGCGGGCGGCGGCGAGTCGTCAGACATGGAAAGATAGATTCCCGCCCTATGAGCCAATGTTGCCCCTAAATAATGTCAATCATTCAATTCTTCGTGCGTCTAATTTGTTTTCCTTACTAAAGTAAATATTTTCACTTTATAAAATAAATTCCACACGTCTTTATTATCGTTTATCTTTGGCTTATGTTCTCCAGATGTATCTTAGCCGCCTGGTCATTACGCTTGCAAGATAAACGATACCCCACTCACCCCCACCCCCACTGGAGCCAATTCTCTGCACGGACAGTGTGACCTTCCTGGCGCTGTTTTCCCTGGTCTTTGTTGTCTTCAGAGCATACTCAGCGAAGTAGCTGTTTCATTTGTTGTCTTCAGAGCATACTCAACGAAGTAGCTGTTTCATTTGTTGTCTTCAGAGCATACTCAACGAAGTAGCTGTTTCATTTGTTGTCTTCAGAGCATACTCCACGAAGTAGCTGTTTCATTTGTTGTCTTCAGAGCATACTCCACGAAGTAGCTGTTTCATTTGTTGTCTTCAGAGCATACTCCACGAAGTAGCTGCTTCACCTGCAGAAAATTCGTAGATTTCTGAAGCAAGATTTGACAAGGGCGCTGACGTTACTGTTCTGGCCTTTTGTCTTCCGCCTGGTAGTAACGGGTTTCTCCGCTAGTCTGTGTCCTAATGAGACTGACCCACAAGACAGCAGGGCGCTGACCCACAAGACAGCAGGGCGCTGACCCACAGGAGAGCAGGGCGCTGACCCACAAGAGAGCGGGGCGCCTGGTTTGGTCTGCTGCTGTTTATTCAGATATTGACCGCTGACTGCTATATCTACAGGCTGCTTCAGCATCCACCACCCGGTGGAGGCACTTTGTGGAAGCTTAGGCACTCCCCCCCCCACCCCAACTAGTTAAAATGATAAGAGAAAGACAGTAAATATTTCTTGGATATGTCATGAGAAGACAGAAGTTAGATATGCCATGATAAGACAGAAGTTGGATATGTCATGGGAAGACAAAAGTTGGTTATGTCACGAGAAGACAGAAGTTAGATATGTCATGAGAAGACAGAAGTTGGATATGTCATGAGAAGACAGAAGTTGGATATGTCATGATAAGACAGAAGTTGGATATGTCATGAGAAGACAGAAGTTAGATATGTCATGAGAAGACAGAAGTTGGATATGTCACGAGAAGACAGAAGTTAGATATGTCATGAGAAGACAGAAGTTAGATATGTCATGAGAAGACAGAAGTTAGATATGTCATGAGAAGACAGAAGTTAGATATGTCATGAGAAGACAGAAGTTAGATATGTCATGAGAAGACAGAAGTTAGATATGTCATGAGAAGACAGAAGTTAAATATGTCATGAGAAGACAGAAGTTAGATATGTCATGAGAAGACAGAAGTTGGAAAACCCAGCACTGAGTGGAAAATTCAAGGGAAAAAGGAAGAGAGAAAGAGCAAGAGAAAAATGTCTCAGTGGGCTGACCAAGTGACACGGAAAAAAAGGAAGAGAGAAAGAGTAAGAGAAAAATGTTTCAGTGTGGGCTGATCAAGTGGTGCGGAAAAAAGGAAGAGAGAAAGAACAAGAGAAAAATGTCTCAGTGTGGGCTGACCAAGTGGTACGGAAAAAAAGGAAAGCACATAAATTAGTGGGAAACGAACCGCACAAGATGTGGAGGCATGATCGTCAACGCTATCCTGCACGGCACACAACTGCAACAACAGCCAAGCCTCGGTATGTTTTGGTGTAGTTCAGGATCCGGTTGCAGGTCATCACGACAATGATCAGTTTCTTCTAGGCAAAGATCGATACTTGAGGCTCAGCTTGCACAGGTCCTAGTGTCCCAGTGGGGGGGGGGGGGGTGGTGGGGGTGGGGAGGGGTTCTGCCTCGTAGCTTTCCCTCCAGGATCTAGGTAGCATTTCCTTGTAAGTACCCCAGCCAGCTTAATCTTCTGCTGCTCAGCGATGTCATGATGAACAAGAACAGCAAAGCCCTCAGAGCTGCTTAGAATGCTCTGCCGCTTCAAGTTCATTGTTGTCACAACACTCCACAAAAAGGGGTTACAGACCCCTATTATAATGAAGTTCCCAGTTCATCTCCCGAGAGCGGTTAATAGAACTTCATTGATTTCTTGTACATCGAACTGGGCAAGGATTGCCAAGACTTCAATTATGTCAAACGGTAATTGGATTACAACGGTTTCACATTCTAGGACGCTTAGCCAAGCGGTGATAATATAGGAATCGATGAAATGTTTAATGGAAATGCTAATGAATCGGATAAAACATCGCTGTTGTGAGTCTATGGTATGCTAGTATTCCCACATCTTGTAGTAGATAATGTCTCATGATGTTGTAGAAGAGGATGTTTCATGATGTTATAGCAGTGGATGTTCATGATGTTGTGTTTTTGAGGCCGTTTGCTGACGTCATGGTGATGATGAAGGCGAATGTGGCGATGTTGGGAGCTGCAGGCAGCGGTGCATTTTGGTATGAATGTAAAAAAAAAAGAGTGATAATGAAAAAAAGAAGGGTTAGAGTAGTTTGTGTGATAACCAACTCACTTCTCAAGCTTTGTTGTGTGGGGTGTGGATCGGCTCATGCCAGTCATCTGTCAGTCAACGTAGAATATTGTCCTACAGAGAGTGGCACAACAGATTGCAGCGAAAACACAGATTTAGGTGTTTTAAAGAAATAAAGGTTGTTCACATAAAGTTTACTCACTTGTAGACGGGGCAACCCCAGATTTGAAATCGAAGATACGGGACAAAAACAGATCATTCACCTAGAAATAGCGGACATAAATTTTCTAAGTAGAAAAATAACTGCATGTTTCTGTTTATCATAAATTGCTACAATTGTACAGTTCTGTTTATCGTAACCTGTTACAGTTATATAGTTATGTTTATCGTAATCTGGTACAGTTATATAGTTATGTTTATGGCAAACTGCTACAACTAAACTGACACATATCAGACTTAGAAGTGGTACAAACACGAACCACATTGTCTAACAGGTGTACCTCGTATGCTAAAGTCTGGTCACAGAAAGATAAAGCCACTACCCAAAATTATAACAAGATCTAGGGTGGCTCCACCCGAAAACTTCAGAAGACATGTATATTCTCCATCATCACAGCAGCTGCTACAACGGCTTCGGCGGAGCCAGTTTGTCAAACAAGGAAACTAGAAGATAAATTGTTACAGGTTTAGCAAAACTTGAGATACGAGTAGAGAGTTCAGTACACAAGGGGAACAGGACAAAGACAGGAGAGAATACAGGCGATAGAGACTGTAGGACAAGTCTAGTAGTAGAGGCTGTAGGAAAAAAAGGAAAGCACATAAATTAGTGGGAAACGAACCGCACAAGATGTGGAGGCATGATCGTCAACGCTATCCTGCACGGCACACAACTGCAACAACAGCCAAGCCTCGGTATGTTTTGGTGTAGTTCAGGATCCGGTTGCAGGTCATCACGACAATGATCAGTTTCTTCTAGGCAAAGATCGATACTTGAGGCTCAGCTTGCACAGGTCCTAGTGTCCCAGTGGGGGGGGGGGGGGGTGGGGAGGGGTTCTGCCTCGTAGCTTTCCCTCCAGGATCTAGGTAGCATTTCCTTGTAAGTACCCCAGCCAGCTTAATCTTCTGCTGCTCAGCGATGTCATGATGAACAAGAACAGCAAAGCCCTCAGAGCTGCTTAGAATGCTCTGCCGCTTCAAGTTCATTGTTGTCCCAACACTCCACAAAAAGGGGTTACAGACCCCTATTATAATGAAGTTCCCAGTTCATCTCCCGAGAGCGGTTAATAGAACTTCATTGATTTCTTGTACATCGAACTGGGCAAGGATTGCCAAGACTTCAATTATGTCAAACGGTAATTGGATTACAACGGTTTCACATTCTAGGACGCTTAGCCAAGCGGTGATAATATAGGAATCGATGAAATGTTTAATGGAAATGCTAATGAATCGGATAAAACATCGCTGTTGTGAGTCTATGGTATGCTAGTATTCCCACATCTTGTAGTAGATAATGTCTCATGATGTTGTAGAAGAGGATGTTTCATGATGTTATAGCAGTGGATGTTTCATGATGTTGTGTTTTTGAGGCCGTTTGCTGACGTCATGGTGATGATGAAGGCGAATGTGGCGATGTTGGGAGCTGCAGGCAGCGGTGCATTTTGGTATGAATGTAAAAAAAAAAGAGTGATAATGAAAAAAAGAAGGGTTAGAGTAGTTTGTGTGATAACCAACTCACTTCTCAAGCTTTGTTGTGTGGGGTGTGGATCGGCTCATGCCAGTCATCTGTCAGTCAACGTAGAATATTGTCCTACAGAGAGTGGCACAACAGATTGCAGCGAAAACACAGATTTAGGTGTTTTAAAGAAATAAAGGTTGTTCACATAAAGTTTACTCACTTGTAGACGGGGCAACCCCAGATTTGAAATCGAAGATACGGGACAAAAACAGATCATTCACCTAGAAATAGCGGACATAAATTTTCTAAGTAGAAAAATAACTGCATGTTTCTGTTTATCATAAATTGCTACAATTGTACAGTTCTGTTTATCGTAACCTGTTACAGTTATATAGTTATGTTTATCGTAATCTGGTACAGTTATATAGTTATGTTTATGGCAAACTGCTACAACTAAACTGACACATATCAGACTTAGAAGTGGTACAAACACGAACCACATTGTCTAACAGGTGTACCTCGTATGCTAAAGTCTGGTCACAGAAAGATAAAGCCACTACCCAAAATTATAACAAGATCTAGGGTGGCTCCACCCGAAAACTTCAGAAGACATGTATATTCTCCATCATCACAGCAGCTGCTACAACGGCTTCGGCGGAGCCAGTTTGTCAAACAAGGAAACTAGAAGATAAATTGTTACAGGTTTAGCAAAACTTGAGATACGAGTAGAGAGTTCAGTACACAAGGGGAACAGGACAAAGACAGGAGAGAATACAGGCGATAGAGACTGTAGGACAAGTCTAGTAGTAGAGGCTGTAGGATATAAGTCTAGTAGTAGAGACTGTAGGATATAAGTCTAGTCGTAGAGACTGTAGGATATAAGTCTTGTAGTAGAGACTGTAGGATATAAGTCTAGTCGTAGAGGCTGTAGGATATAAGTCTGTAGTAGAGACTGTAGGATATAAGTCTTGTAGTAGAGACTATAGGATATAAGTCTTGTAGTAGAGACTGTAGGATATAAGTCTAGTCGTAGAGACTGTAGGATATAAGTCTAGTCGTAGAGACTGTAGGATATAAGTCTAGTCGTAGAGACTGTAGGATATAAGTCTAGTCGTAGAGACTGTAGGATATAAGTCTAGTCGTAGAGACTGTAGGATATAAGTCTAGTCGTAGAGACTGTAGGATATAAGTCTTGTAGTAGAGACTGTAGGATATAAGTCTAGTCGTAGAGACTGTAGGATATAAGTCTAGTCGTAGAGACTGTAGGATATAAGTCTAGTCGTAGAGACTGTAGGATATAAGTCTAGTAGTAGAGGCTGTAGGATATAAGTCTAGTAGTAGAGACTGTAGGATATAAGTCTAGTCGTAGAGACTGTAGGATATAAGTCTTGTAGTAGAGACTGTAGGATATAAGTCTAGTCGTAGAGACTGTAGGATATAAGTCTTGTAGTAGAGACTGTAGGATATAAGTCTTGTAGTAGAGACTATAGGATATAAGTCTTGTAGTAGAGACTGTAGGATATAAGTCTAGTCGTAGAGACTGTAGGATATAAGTCTAGTCGTAGAGACTGTAGGATATAAGTCTAGTCGTAGAGACTGTAGGATATAAGTCTAGTCGTAGAGACTGTAGGATATAAGTCTAGTCGTAGAGACTGTAGGATATAAGTCTAGTCGTAGAGACTGTAGGATATAAGTCTTGTAGTAGAGACTGTAGGATATCTAGTCGTAGAGACTGTAGGATATAAGTCTAGTCGTAGAGACTGTAGGATATAAGTCTTGTCGTAGAGACTGTAGGATATAAGTCTAGTCGTAGAGACTGTAGGATATAAGTCTTGTAGTAGAGACTGTAGGATATAAGTCTAGTCGTAGAGACTGTAGGATATAAGTCTAGTCGTAGAGACTGTAGGATATAAGTCTTGTCGTAGAGACTGTAGGATATAAGTCTAGTCGTAGAGACTGTAGGATATAAGTCTTGTCGTAGAGACTGTAGGATATAAGTCTAGTCGTAGAGACTGTAGGATATAAGTCTAGTCGTAGAGACTGTAGGATATAAGTCTTGTAGTAGAGACTGTAGGATATAAGTCTAGTCGTAGAGACTGTAGGATATAAGTCTAGTCGTAGAGACTGTAGGATATAAGTCTAGTCGTAGAGACTGTAGGATATAAGTCTTGTAGTAGAGACTGTAGGATATAAGTCTAGTCGTAGAGACTGTAGGATATAAGTCTTGTAGTAGAGACTGTAGGATATAAGTCTAGTCGTAGAGACTGTAGGATATAAGTCTAGTCGTAGAGACTGTAGGATATAAGTCTAGTCGTAGAGACTGTAGGATATAAGTCTTGTAGTAGAGACTGTAGGATATAAGTCTTGTAGTAGAGACTGTAGGATATAAGTCTAGTCGTAGAGACTGTAGGATATAAGTCTAGTCGTAGAGACTGTAGGATATAAGTCTAGTCGTAGAGACTGTAGGATATAAGTCTTGTAGTAGAGACTGTAGGATATAAGTCTAGTCGTAGAGACTGTAGGATATAAGTCTTGTAGTAGAGACTGTAGGATAAGTCTAGTCGTAGAGACTGTAGGATATAAGTCTTGTAGTAGAGACTGTAGGATATAAGTCTTGTAGTAGAGACTGTAGGATATAAGTCTAGTCGTAGAGACTGTAGGATATAAGTCTTGTAGTAGAGACTGTAGGATATAAGTCTTGTAGTAGAGACTGTAGGATATAAGTCTAGTCGTAGAGATTGTAGGATATAAGTCTTGTAGTAGAGACTGTAGGATATAAATCTTGTAGTAGAGACTGTAGGATATAAGTCTTGTAGTAGAGACTGTAGGATATAAATCTTGTAGTAGAGACTGTAGGATATAAATCTTGTAGTAGAGACTGTAGGATATAAGTCTTGTAGTAGAGACTGTAGGATATAAGTCTTGTAGTAGAGACTGTAGGATATAAGTCTTGTAGTAGAGACTGTAGGATATAAATCTTGTAGTAGAGACTGTAGGATATAAGTCTTGTAGTAGAGACTGTAGGATATAAATCTTGTAGTAGAGACTGTAGGATATAAGTCTTGTAGTAGAGACTGTAGGATATAAGTCTTGTAGTAGAGACTGTAGGATATAAGTCTTGTAGTAGAGACTGTAGGATATAAGTCTTGTAGTAGAGACTGTAGGATATAAGTCTTGTAGTAGAGACTGTAGGATATAAGTCTTGTAGTAGAGACTGTAGGATATAAGTCTTGTAGTAGAGACTGTAGGATATAAGTCTTGTAGTAGAGACTGTAGGATATGTTAAACAGTAGGGAGAGACTATAGAATATAAGTCTGGTAGTAGTGGGTGTGGGATATAAATCTAGCAATATAGGTTGTGGGATATAGGTCTAGAGTAGAGGGTGTAGGATATAAGTGTAGTAGAATGTAAAGCTTTTATAATATAAATCTGCAGCAGACAGTGATGCTAGTATGTGTTATTAGGAGCTGTATCCATTCACTTCAGATCTCCATTCATCACTGATATTATAGCTGTAACCAGCTTCTCACCATGTATCACTGATATTATAGCTGTAACCGGTTTCTCTCCATGTATTACTGATATTATATGTCTAACCAGCTTCTCACCATGTATCACTGATATTATATCCCTAACCAGTTTCACTCCTTGTATTATTGATATTATATCACTAATCGGAATCTCTCCTTGCATTACTGATATTATATCCCTAACCGGCTTCTCTCCTTATTTTACTAATAATATATCACTAGACGAAATTGACGAACTACTTTACGAGCCCTATGTGACGTTTAATGGCACGGGAAAGATATAAGATATAAGATAAGAAGATATAACTAGCTGACTTCTCTCCTTATATTACTGATATTATATCCCTAACCGGCTTCTCTCCTTATATTAAAATAACGATAGCCGACGTCTCTCCTTATATTACTAATATTATATCCCTAACCGGTTTCTCTCTTTATATTACTGATATTATGTCCCTAACCGGTTTCTCTCTTTATATTACTGATATTATATCCCTAACCGGTTTCTCTCTTTATATTACTGATATTATACCCCTAACACGTTTCTCTCCCTGCATTACTGATGTTATATAATAAAATATAACCGGCTTTTCTCCATGTATTACTGATTGTATTCATACAATAAACAGCCTGTCCTAGAGTTAACAGCCTGTCAATACAGTGAACAGCCTGCAGTAGTAAAGTCATGTACCGACGATCACTGCTTTCAGCACAGTAGATCCTTGCCAGCCGACACACATAGACGACGTATTTATCTTTGATGACAACTCAAAAGTTGCGTTGTTATCTAGCACGGACTGAGTTGCGTTGTTATCAAGCACGGACCTGGACTACCGCCTGCTGCTTACCCCTCGCTTGTGCACGCCTTATTAGCAATAACAAAAGGCTGAACTTGGAGACTTCAGAACCCGCTGTTGACGAGCTAAAAAAACACTAGAGGTAAACAGAGGCATTCCGGACCTCAAAGATAACAGTCAAGTAGGTTCAGTGTTTGAAGCGTTTGCTGCGGTAAGGCGGGTGGCAGGTGTGGCTGCTTGATAGAGCCACTACCCACCTGATCTTCACCGGCCGGCAGCTGGAGATAAGAAAACTAATTACTCCACAAAATTTGCGTGTGGCTGGCCTTGTAAATTCACATGTCACTTTCAGCAAGCCACTTTTATTGAGCTTGTCGCAGAGTGCTGCAGCCCGTTATGTCATTAATTTATATCTATAAACGTTGTATGTGTTTGTGTTCTGGATCATAATACATCAGCTAGTGTATGTGGCTGTGTTCTGGATTATAATACATCAGCTAGTGTATGTGGCTGTGTTCTGGATTACAATTAATCAGCTAGTGTATGTGGCTGTGTTCTGGATTATACTACATCAGCTAGTGTATGTGACTGTGTTCTGGATTATACTACATCAGGTGGTGTATGTGGCTGTGTTCTGGATTATACTACATCAGCTAGTGTATGTGGCTGTCGTATGTTGAATACTTTGATAGAAACAGTTTTCTGTGACCCTGGCGTTAAATTTGTGCCATTTCTAACAGAATCTACGGCACAATGAGTGATTTGTGGTACAAAATATCTATAGTACATTGAGTGATTTGTGGTACAAAATATCTATAGTACATTGAGTGATTTGTGGTACAAAATATCTATAGTACATTGAGTGATTTGTGGTACAAAATATCTATAGTACAGTGAGTGATTTGTGGCACAAAATATCTATAGTCCAGTGGGTGATTTGTGGTACAAAATATCTATAGTACAGAGAGTGATTTGTGGTACAAAATATCTATAGTACAGAGAGTGATTTGTGGTACAAAATATCTACAGTACAGTGGGTGATTTGTGCTACAAAATATCTATAGCACAGACAGTTCTCAGGTACAGAATGTTTGTAGTATAGTGAGTTCCTGGGTACAAAATATGTATAGTATAGATATACAAAATGTTCACTGCAATGTGAGTCCTTGTGCTAGAGAAGTATACGGAGTATAGTTTATAGCTGAAGTATACCGAATATAATTTATTGTTGGTTTATGAAATAATTGCTCAGATGTCACGTTTGCCAACGTGGAGATCTGTCCCACATGAAATGTGTAGTTTGTTGTATTTAGTTTTAATGTTACACGTAGACACCTGGCCAATTCAGGTGTGTCAGGCGTAGGTGAGCTGTCATTTATGGTTTAATCAAATCAAGGTGGACTGAAATCAGCACGTTCACGACAGTGAAGTTCACAGAGGAATATATGCCGAAAGTTTATTCAGTTTTTTTAAATAAAAGGATCGTTCCGTCAAGATGTGTAGAAAGATTCCAGCTCATGGAAAGTAAAGAAATAGTTCCATAATTCGCGGAGGTATAGAGGTGTAGCTAGGACATTCAAAAAATATTATCCACATTCATTTTGCTAAGAAGAAGAAGAAGAAGATAATGTAGAAGATGCATTTGCAAAGGGTTGTGGAAAAGAGGTCTGGTATTGGAGAAAAAGGGGGGGGGGAGATATAGAAAACACGCGAAATTATCTCCAGCAGTCTGGACTAGCTAGAGAATAAGAGAGAGAAAGAGAGAGAGAGAGAGAGAAAGAGGGGGAGAAAGACTGAGTGAGACTGAGAGAGAGAGAGAGAGAGAGAATAGAAGCCTGTAATAATTCAAGAGATAAGCATTCTTTTCGTAACATTTTCTTGTAAGTGCACTCAACGATTTCAGTGATATTTCTTGCCGACTTCTAGATTTATATCTTACAGTTTCTGCTACTAGATTTACATACTACAGTTTCAACTACTAGACGTATATCTTACAGTTTCTGCTACTAGATTTACATACTACAGTTTCAACTACTAGACGTATATCTTACAGTTTCTGCTACTAGATTTACATACTACAGTTTCAACTACTAGACGTATATCTTACAGTTTCAGCTACTAGATTTACATACTACAGTTTCAACTACTAGACGTATATCTTACAGTTTCTGCTACTAGATTTACATACTACAGTTTCAACTACTAGACGTATATCTTACAGTTTCAGCTACTAGATTTACATACTACAGTTTCAACTACTAGACGTATATCTTACAGTTTCTGCTACTAGATTTACATACTACAGTCTCAACTACTATATATATATATATATATCCCACAATCTCAACTGCTAGACATATATCCTACAGTCTCAACTACTAGACATATATCCTACAGTCTCACCTACTAGACTTATATCCTATAGCCTCAACTACTAGACATATATCCTACAGTCTCTACTATTAGACCTATATCATAGTCTGTACTACTAGACTTACATCCTACAGTTTGTACTACTAGACTTATGTCCTACAATCTCAACTGCTAGACATATCCTACTCTCATCAAACAAAACCCCATTCCCATGTTTAGATAGACAAAACGCACACATCCTGCATGAATGTTAATGCAATAATAGATGTGTTATTTAGTGATAAGAGCAGGCAAACTACAGCCACGCTATACGCTGAATGTCCCGTGTACACACACCTGAATGTCCCGTGTACACACACCTGAATGAGTCATCCGTCTGTGACGCCAGGACGTAGCCAGGTTATTTATTACCTTGCTTGATCCGATCAAACGCGCCATCTTGCATCTCTGCGCTCCAGACTGTCTCCGCAACTTAAGATTGTCAAATATTCTACAGACACGTGACAGCACACTCCCGGGTTTTCAGTCAGTCATTTGCATGTCCCTTGCGGAACTTTGCCTCCCTAACAGCACTCCTGTAGGCCTCTCGGTTGTGAGCAAGATGGCCTGCTGCAGATGCATCCATTTACAGATTATCAACGATGTCTTGCAGCCATCTTCGTTTTGGTCTTCCTCTCTTTCTTTTTCCCATTATGTATCCTTCCAAGACGGTTTTCTCTAGATTATCATGACGTTTAATGTGTCCAAAATATTTAAGTTTTCTTTGTTTAATCCTCTTTATTAGCCAACCTTCTTCAGTATTACATACCTGTAATGTGGATATATTTGTTCTTTTTTGTGTCCATGATATTTGGAGAACTCTTCTGTAGCATTTACATTCAAAGGCATTTATGTGTTTCTCAGCTGTTTTGTTAAGTGTCCAGGTCTCACAGGCATATGTTGCGATGAGGTGCATGTCCTTAAGTCTTATTGTCTTATTCTTGTACTTCTGTCTGTTCCTCTCCACTGTTTTACTTTCTGAAGAGCGATAGACGTCCTCCTGTTAATTTCCCTCATTGTATCTCCATTATTAGTTAGCAGTGATCCAAGATATTCAAAACTCTCCATTTCTTCCAGTTGTTCCTCATTGATACATATTTCAGCTGCCTTGTTTGTTTTGTCAGTTGTCATCAATTTAGTTTTCTTTGCATTAAGATAGAAGTTTTGCTCTTCGCTGTTCTTACAGACTGACATAATTAGTTTTTCCATTCCTTTTTGTGTTGTGGGCAGTAATACTGTGTCATCAGCATATCTAATCTCTGGTATTTCATAACCTCCAGTTGTTATGGCATCGTAATATTCTTTGTCTACATCTTCTCTAACATTTCTCATTATATTTTCAGTGTACAAGTTATTAAATAAGGCGAGAATATGCACCCCTGACGGACCCCTTGTTTTATTTCTGACCAGCTTGTTATTTCACCATTTATTCTTACTGCTGCTTGTTGGTCTAGATACAACAGTGATGTTAATTGTATAAAATGTGTTTTAAATTCCATTTTTTCCATTATTTCCCACAATTTCTGGTGTTGTACACAATAAAATGCCTTTGAGTAGTCTATAAAAGATAAATATAGATTCACATTAAACTCTCTGCATTTCTCTATTATTAATCTTAAATTGAATATATGATCTCTTGATCCTTTTCCTTGCCTGAAACCAGCTTGGACCATATTGACTTCTTCTTCTATTTTCTAAGGAAGTCTACCCATTATGATTTTTAACAGAATTTTACTGGCATGACTAATCAGAGCCACGGTTCTGTAGTTTGTGCATAGTTTCAAATTACTCTTTTTTGGCATTTGTCAGCGTGGTACAAACTCGTGTCCTTGACCCATCAACGTCGTACAAACTCATGTTCTAGACTTGTCAGCATGGTACAAACTCATGTTCTAGACTTGTCAGCGTGACACAAACTCATGTTCTAGACTTGTCAGCGTGATACAAACTCATGTTCTAGACTTGTCAGCGTGGTACAAACTCGTGTCCTTGACCCATCAACGTCGTACAAACTCATGTTCTAGACTTGTCAGCATGGTACAAACTCATGTTCTAGACTTGTCAGCGTGATACAAACTCATGTTCTAGACTTGTCAGCGTGATACAAACTCATGTTCTAGACTTGTCAGTGTGGTACAAACTCATGTCCTTGACCTGTCAACATAGTACAAACTCGTGTTCTAGTCTTGTCAGCGTGATACAAACTTATGTTCTAGTCTTGTCAGCGTGGCTCCGTATATAGTTAAACTAATTATAGTTATACTAATTATTCTAATTATAATTATACTAATTATAGTTATACTAATTTCCTACTAATTATTGTGTAGGACATAAATGTGTACCCACTGACAAGTCAAGGACATAAATGTGTATAACATAGACAATTTCAGAACATAAATGTGTACCCCGCTGACAAGTCTAGGACATAAATGTTGGCAGTGCAGTAAACATTTATGTCCTGGACTTGTCTATGCGGTAAACATTTATGTCCTAGACTTGTCTGTGCGGTAAACATTTATGTCCTGGACTTGTCTGTGCGGTAAACATTTATGTCCTGGACTTGTCTGTGCGGTAAACATTTATGTCCTAGACTTGTCTGTGCGGTAAACATTTATGTCCTGGACTTGTCTGTGCGGTAAACATTTATGTCCTGGACTTGTCTGTGCGGTAAACATTTATGTCCTGGACTTGTCTGTGCGGTAAACATTTATGTCCTGGACTTGTCTGTGCGGTACACACATAATGTTAGTTCCTACGATGAGAATAAAACTAGAACTCTGTAAATCTGACAACACAAACCGTTCCGCTTGCTAACTTTGACAGGTTGTAGTAAAGAATTATTTGATACCCTTTGGCAGGTTGTAGTAAAGAATTATTTGATACACTTTGGCAGGTTGTAGTAAAGAATTATTTGATACACTTTAGCAGGTTGTAGTAAAGAGTTATTTGATACCCTTTGGCAGGTTGTAGTAAAGAATTATTTGATACACTTTGGCAGGTTGTTAAAAAGAAAACATACAACAAACTAAAGGTACTGTTTGATGCACTTAGAAACACTATATTTTAGAAATTATACAACAGATGAAGATTTTATTGAACTGAAATCTTTCAATCTCTTCATTTATATATTTAAACTTGTTTTTCTCGCAGTTTCTCTCCAAGGTTTCTCTTATTTGCTCCATAAAATTTCTCTAACAGACTTCTCTGATCTCTACATAGTTTCTCCACCAGGCTTCTCTCATCTGTACCGTTTCTCTACTAGACTTCTCTCATCACTATCCAGTTTCTCCACCAGACTTCTCTGATCTCTACCCAGTTTATCTGCCAGACTTCTCTGATCTCTGTACAGTTTCTCCATGAGACTTCTCTGATCTCTACTCAGTTTATCTGCCAGACTTCTCTGATCTCTATACAGTTTCTCCATGAGACTTCTCTGATCTCTACCCAGTTTCTTCGCCTAACGTCTCCGACCTCTACTCCGTTTCTCCACCAGACTTCTCTGATCTCTACCCAGTTTCTCAACCAGACATCTCCGACCTCTACACAATTTCTACACCAGGCTTCTCTGATCTCTACACAGTTCATCCATCAGACTTCTCTGATCCCTACACAGTTTCTCTACCAGACTTCTCTGATCTCTAAACAGTTTCTTTGCCAGACTTCTCTCATCTCTACACAATTTCTCCAGGAGACTTCTCTGATCTCTAAACAGTTTCTCTGCCACATTTCTCTCATCTTGAACACGTTTTTGTATGTAGGATTCCAGATCTTGTTTTGTATAAGAAGTGGATTCTCGTGGGTTTATTTTTATGTTGATTCTGGTGGGTTTATCTTCTTGTTGATTCTGGTGGATTTATCTTTATGTTGATTTTGGTGGGTTTATCTTCTTGTTGATTCTGGTGGATTTATCTTTATGTTGATTCTGGTGGGTTTATCTTCTTGTAGATTCTGGTGGGTCTGTCTTCATGTTGATTCTGGTGGGTTTGTCTTCATGTTGATTCTGGTGGGTTTGTCTTCATGTTGATTCTGGTGGGTTTGTCTTCATGTTGATTCTGGTGGGTTTGTCTTCATGCTGATTCTGGTGGGTTTAACTTTGTGTTGATTCTGGTGGGTTTATCTTTGTGTTGATTCTGGTGAGTTTATCTTTGTGTTGATTCTGATGGGTTTATCTTCTTGTTGATTCTGGTGAGTTTGATTTTGTGTATATTATGGTGGATTTGACTGTGTAGATTCTGGTGGATTTGACTTTGTGAAGATTCTGGCGGCGTTCTGGTGGGTTTAGGTTCGTGACCTGTTTTTGTGTGTCTGTGTATGAAGTTGTTGACATACTATCAGTTTCTCTTCTCTTGTCCTACTTCCTTTCTCAAACATGCACTGTCTACCAGGAGATCAGTCAGTCATCTGTTTAGAGCAGCGATTACCAGGTTTCTCACATATAAGGACCACTTCCCCGACTACATATAAGCTGCAGTCACCATCTTATATGTAATATCTCAGTGCCAGGAACATTTAAGTGTTTTCATACAATAAATACCACATAACGATTGCCGCGGGCCGCTTGATGAAGCACAGAGGACCGCTTGTAGGAAAAAGGAACCAGTGGTCTAGACATGAGCCCCAGGATATCTAGTATCTGTCCAAGCACCCGCTATCTGCTCAGATATCTGCTGTCTGATCTGATATACGGTTTAAATAATGTGAGCTAGATATAACTGAAGAGCGGATCAAGCAAGCAAACAAGAGACTGTGTGTTGCTTCTTGTTCAAGTGAACAGACAAAAGCAATTATGATACAAATGGAACACCGTAGTTTGATTACGGGACACCACACGAGAAACGATTTTGGATTCCCATTTGTAAAAAAGCTGAGAAGCAGCAGCAGCGTGTTGCCTTGCCTCTCTGCACTGCAATTTGTTGCCTCTTCAGTCGCTCCGACACTTTTTCATCCTTACAACAACAAAAATCCATTTGAGAGAAACGGCTTCCATCAATCAGACCTTGCTTGTTGTAAAAATCTTGCTAGAACTGGGGGAAGATTTTGGTTACAGCAAAAATTAAACTTTTATTTTCTTTCTTGTCAAACGGGACATAAGATTCAGTTATTTTCTCTGTGTGTGTGAGTGAGTGAGTGAGCGTTTCTTTCTCTGTTTCTGTCTCTTTGTTTGTCCGTCTGTCTATGTCTGTGTGCGTGTCTGTCTTGTCTGTGTGAGTGTCTGCGTGTTTATCATGTTTGTGTGTGTGGTATGTGAGCACGTTTCTCTGTGTGTGTGTGTGTCTGTTTGCGCGCGTGTGTGTGTGTTTCTGAATGGGTGTTTCTTGTGTGTGTGTGTGTCTGTTTGCGCGCGTGTGTGTGTGTTTCTGAATGGGTGTTTCTTGTGTGTGTGTAGGTGTGCCAGAATGTTTCGCCGTGTGTGTCTGTGCGTATCAATGTGTTTTTATGTGTGTTTCTGTATCTGTTAGCGTGTTTTTCTGTGTGTCTCTGTATGTGTGTCAGCATGTTTCTTTCTGGTTTCTTTCTTTGTATGTGTGCCTGTCTGAGTGTTTGTATATGAGCATGTTTCTCTGGATGTGTGTGTATGTTTGTGTGTATCTGTGTGTGTGATAGTGAGTATATGTCAGTGTGTGAGAGAGTTTCGCGTGATAAGAGAAAAGAAGAAGAAGAAGAAGGAGGAGGAGAATTTATATTTATATACACACAGAGAGAGGTAGGGAGGGTAAACAAAATGAAAAAAAAAAAGATTTTCAAACTGACAAACTGGTCACGAAGACCTGTTAAAGATTTTGGCCTAACTTCTCTCAAGTTTCTGCCTGTTGTTTGCTCTGAACCTCACATTGGTACAAGTGTACTTTGTACTGTGTACTTTGTACTGTGTACATAACTCGCATAAGTAAACCTTCTACATGGGAAAACTTTAAAAGTAAGAGTGTCTTTTGTTTGTTTTTCTACAGGTTTTGAAAGAGACACATAATGTAAGATACAGAAAGAGAGAGAAGAGAGGGACTGTGACAGACAGAGAGTGAGAGAAGAGAGAGACAGTAAGAGACTGAGAGAGAAGAGAGAGACGGCGAGAGACTGAGAGTGAGAGAGACAGTGAGAGAGAGAGTGAGAGAGACATAGCGAGAGTGAGAGAATGAGAGATTAAAAGAGATAGAGAGATATAGAAGGAAAGAGTGACGGAGAAACGGGCTGAGACAGAAGGAGAAAGAACAACAGAGAGTGACGGAGAGAGAAACAGAGATTGTGACAGAAGAAATGACAGACAGAGAGACAGATAGAGAGATAAAGACACAGAGAGAGAGACGGAGAGAGAAACATAAAGATGAAAGAGAGAGAGAGAGAGAGAGAAGAGACGAGAAATTTGTCAATATATCCGTCGCTTGTACATAAAGCCACCACATACATACGCGCTGGCACAGACACTTAGCCACGCGCGCACACACGCATAGACGCGCGCGCACACACAAATCAGACGAAGGCAGAAAAGTATGAAACTTGTCTATCCATCGGTCGGTTGTTACACAATCACCAGGACTGATGTGACGAGATCCGAGCAAATAGACAAAACGAAAAAACAGAGCTCATACTAGAAGTGACAAACATGTGACGGATTTGTTGGAAAGTTCTGTGACATGTCTCACATTTTACCTGTTCCTGACTGTGGTTAGCCCAGACTTACCTGTACGCACCTGGAATCTGTTTTCATCTTCTAGAGGAAGTTCTGTCAGGATGTGTCACGCTCTGAACCGGTGTCCTTGTTCTGTATAATTACTTACCTGGACCTCGGAAATCCAGTCAGTCATTCATTTGCATGTACCTTGCGGGACTTGCCTCCCTAGCAGCTCTCCTGTAGGCCTCTCGGTTGTAAGCAAGATGGCCTGCTGCTGATGCATCCATTTGCAGATTATCAACGATGTCTTGCAGCCATCTTCGCCTTGGTCTTCCTCTCTTTCTTTTTCCCATGATGGTCTTCTCTAAATTATTATGACGTTTAATATGTCCAAAATATTTAAGTTTTCTCTCTTTAATCTTCTTTAGTTCTCGGAAAGTACCATTATCAAAATTCTTGTCAGATGTCACTTGTCATTTATCGCAGTGTCATTGTTACTGATGTCACAATAGATTCTTTTCTGCTTGTCATCCCATGCCATCGGCGCGATTGTCAACAGCGGAAATATTGCTAACTTTTTCACTGTGACCATCATCATCATCATCATCATCATCATCATCATCATCACATGACATTATACTAGCGACTGCGACCAACTAAAAGTTGTTCTTGTACTTGTACTTGTACGAACTCCCTGTAACTGCGAGCTGTTGTTCTTTGCAGCCGATGCTGTAGAGATGTTGAGGCACAGCATCGTATCGGCGTGGGAGAGGGTTATGGAAGCTGCTTTTTCAGTCCCAGAGTACAGCTCTAAGCAGGGGGTATGGAGTGCTTCTTTAGCAGACTCCACCACCATGGGGACTATGGCGATCCCTGCCCCATTAGCCAGGCTAGGCCTGTTACTGGGGGTACCACGGAGAGGTGGGACAGGGTCTTGGTCAGCTATGGGTCGCTGATTGTCTCAAAAGACAGCGTCTTCACAAAAGTTGTAATATCTTGTGAGAGAGAAAACTGTCTTCTCTTTCCCAGAAATCTCACCAGCCACTGCATCTCTGCTATAATCTACATCTTCATCTTCTCAAAGATGTCTACTCCAACTTCCCAGCAGGAATATTGCAATAAATGAAATTTAGTGCCCGCCTTCTGAGAGTGGCATGTTCTAAGAGTGGGCGCATTCTGAGAGTGGCACGTTCCAAGAGTGGGCACATTCTGAGAGTGGGAGCGTTCTGAGAGTGGGCGTGTTCTGAGAGTGGGCGTGTTCTAAGAGTGGGCGTGTTCTGAGAGTGGGCGTGTTCTGAGAGTGGGCGTGTTCTGAGAGTGGACATGTTTTGAGAGTGGACAAGTTTTTAGAGTGGACATGTTTTGAGAGTGGACACGTTCTGAGAGTGGACATGTTTTGAGAGTGGACATGTTCTGAGAGTGGACATGTTTTGAGAGTGGACATGTTCTGAGAGTGGACATGTTTTGATAGTGGACACGTTCTGAGAGTGGGCATGTTCTGAGAGTGGACGCATTCTGAGAGTGGGCGTGTTCTGAGAGTGGGCGTGTTCTGAGAGTGGGCGTGCTCTGAGAGTGGACACGCTGATAAATCACTGTCGAACGTTTCCAAATGTCTCTGTGTGGGTGGTTTCTTCGTGTGTGGGTTGACTTTTATTTTGTGGGTTTTTTCCTCGTGTGTGTATGTGTTTGTGTTTGTGTGAAGTGACCCTTATCGTTATTATTTTATTTACTTCATGTATGTGTATGTGTGTGTGACAGAGTGGGAGATGACCATATGTTTCCTATACGACTGTGTTAAAAATAAAACAAAACAAAACAAAACAAAAAAATCTGCTTTTTTTGGCTTGGGTATCCCAGACCCACTTGACCGCTTGGGTGTGAATGTCCTCAATATCAGCGGGTGAGTGGCAGTTGTCATACATTATCTTGGCAGTGTGCGGGAGATTTACAGCCAGTGGGTTGTACTTTATAACGGGCTGGAGAAATAAGAAGTGTCCTCGCGTGTAGTTAGAGAATATTTACACACGTGCTTACACAACTATTCGTATGTATAAGTAAAAAATAATTGTGTTTATAGTTAGAAAATATGCGTGTGTATATTTAGAATATATTAGTGGTAACTTCAGTTACGTTTGCTTAATTCTGTTCTAAATTTTCTGCTCCTGGAAATAGAGAGAGAGAGAGAGAGAGAGAGAGAGAGAGAGAGAGAGAGAGAGAGAGAGAGAGAGAGACAGACAGACAGACAGACAGGAGAAGAAAGGAAGATTTGTTAGAAACGTTTGCGGGCTGGCGGAGAGAGAGAGAGAAAGAAAGAGAGAAAGAAAGAGAGAGAGAGAGAGAAAGAGAGAGAGAGGTGTATTCAAGTTAGAGCAAAAAAAATAATAAAAACAGAAACTAATTATGCCTACCCCGGGAAAACTAGACACAGAAACTGGAGTGAAAGTTTTAAAAAAATTGCGGAAATTTTCTTTGTGCTTGTATAAGCATTTCGGCGGTATCTCTTCTTGTCTGTTTTCTCTGCCATACTCTGATCTGATCTGTCTGTTGTCTTGTATTGTCTGATCTGTCTCTTGTCTTGTATTCTCTGATTTGTCTGTTGTCTTGTATTGTCTGATCTGTCTGTTGTTTTGTATTCTCGGGGCTGTCTGTTGTCTTATGTTCTGTAATCTGTCTGTCGTCTTGTGTTCTGTAACCTGTCTGTTGTTTTGTGTTCTGTAATCTGTGTGTTGTCTTGTGTTCTCTGATCTGAATGTTGTCCCGTATTCTCAACTATTTCCTGGACCACAGGTTGCGAGTTGACGATGTAGTGTATTTAATGCTGCAGAATGCTCACATGTCAGTTCGGACACATTTCAAACGTTTACTTTCTCTCTAATCCTCTCTATCTTTCTCTCCCTACCTCTTGTTCTCTCTAATCCTCTCTATCTTTCTCTCTCTACCTCTTATTCTCTCTAATCTTCTCTATCTTTCTCTCCCTACCTCTTATTCTCTCTAAATCCTCGCTATCTTTCTCTCCCTACCTCTCATTCTCTCTAATCCTCTCTATCTTTCTCTCCCTACCTCTTATCCCCTCTAAATCCTCGCTATCTTTCTCTTCCTACCTCTTATTCTCTCTAAATCCTCGCTATCTTTCTCTCCCTACCTCTTATTCTCTCTAATCCTCTCTATCTTTCTCTCCCTACCTCTTAAACTGGATATCTTTCTTACAGCTGTGAGTAACTTAAGTCGGTAACCGAATCTTCATTTCTAGAGGGCAATACTCTAATGACCAAACCACTCCCTCGCTCCAGTCCTCAAAAAGATGGAGTACAGTCTAGACACTATAACAAAGTTTATGAAATGGTTGCTTGTTTGTTATTTACACGTTGTGTTTTGTTTTATTTCACACCTTGGATGTGTTTAGCATCTGCTGACGAGACTTCTGGTGTACGGATTAAATGTGTTTATAGCGGAAGTCACGAGACAGTTCTGGATTAGAAAACATTTACACCAACGCGAAACCTGGACAGAACAGTAGCCGGGCGAGAAGATAGTTTTCGTACGAGTAGCCTGAACAGTTTGAACACTCAAATAATTTACGGAGCATTCTAAAATGGCGGCCAAGGTTTTGCCGCCCGGGTCAGGTGGTAGTTTTCTAGATTCTCCCTCATTCAACCACGCCCGGACAAAACCACCGGCCATGGGCGTTGCTAGACAGGAGACCAGTTCTCCGGTGACGACCTTATGTTTCGACACATCGGACATGGAAGGGGAGATCACAACACCGTACATTTTGACCTCCCAGCTGAACACACCAGACTCGGGGTTCTCCGCCCCTGCCTCTAGCACCCCTATCAAGACTCCAGAATCTGAATTCTCCAGCGTGGTCACGCCGCCATCAACCGGAAATGGTCAGCGGAAGCGGAAGACGGTCACTATCGATGAATCTCAGATCTCCGTGGTAGTCATCTCCCCTGATGACCTTTTTAACGTCTACTCTGGGTCACAAGGTCAAAGGTGAGATTTTAGCATTAGATTGCACACCATCATTGCTCAGCTGACACTTTATGGAAGATATTTACCTGCAGGCTCAATCCTTCTCTCTGTACTCTTGCATTTATCATTTCATTTATGTAAACTGTTTTCACTTTATCCATGTTCATACAAAAGTCTTTTAGCGCTCTCCTATCATTTGTCAAAACATTTATTAGACAAACGTTCAACATCAGGGACACATTTTATTACCGATTAAATAGGAAAAGGCATAAATTACTCAAATCATCTGACACGTTCAAGAAATAAATTCTCTTTCTCTTGATAAATTTAACTTTGACGTCATGAAGTGAGAACTTTTACAACCAATTAAGAATAAGAGACAAACAAAGCTGTAAATAAGCTCAATACAAACATATATAACTTATCTGAAGCGTCTTGCTCTCAGCAAAGCTTAAATGTGTGTGGAAGAAGGACGAGAAAGAAAAAAAAAAAAACGTTGCCTACAGACAAAAGATTCCCGATATAGCCAATCATAGCGAAGAAGCGGAGAGAGAGGAAGGCAATAGAAACATGATAGCCGCTAGAGGTGTCGGGTGAGGGGGGGTGGTGGGGGGGAAGGGGAGAGAAAAGAGGACGCGAGAGATAATGAATGAAGAACTTAAACACCTACAGGGAGGAAATGTAAAACTGGTGAATGGGACAAGACCAATATGTTGGCAGAGAAGGAAATAGGATGGTGGTAGGGAGGGGTAACATAGAGAAAGAAATTAGAGTATAAAAGAAAGAAGTTACAGAAAGCTGAAGACATTGTTAATTCCAGCTGGGTGGAGACAGCCAGTCTGGAAAATAAGGCGCTGTTCTAAGACCCTCCGAGATCGTACATCTGCGGAACAAGAGCGGATCGCACTAACCAAAATGTCCTGTTTGCCCCTGTGGTTACCAAGGCAAAAATGTTTGGCCACAGGTGTCCAGGCCCTCTTAGAAATATCATTGAGATGCTGGCGAAATCGATCTCCTAACCGTAAGCCAGTTTCCCCTATGTACTTCAAACCGCAACGTTTGCACATGATAACATAAATGACATTTCGTGAAGTGCAGGTGAAACCCTCCTGTACCGACAACGTGGATTTAGGGAAAGAGATCTGGCTGGCCTCGACAACAAATGGACAAGTGTTGCATCTACGGCGTCCACAACGTCTGGTACCATAAAAAGTTGTGGACGCCGTAGATGCAACACTTGTCCGTTTGTTGTCGAGGCCAGCCAGATCTCTTTCCCTAAATCCACGTTGTCGGTACAGGAGGGCTTCACCTGCACTTCACGAAATGTCATTTATGTTATCATGTGCAAACGTTGCGGTTTGAAGTACATAGGGGAAACTGGCTTACGGTTAGGAGATCGATTTCGCCAGCATCTCAATGATATTTCTAAGAGGGCCTGGACACCTGTGGCCAAACATTTTTGCCTTGGTAACCACAGGGGCAAACAGGACATTTCGGTTAGTGCGATCCGCTCTTGTTCCGGAGATGTACGATCTCGGAGGGTCTTAGAACAGCGCCTTATTTTCCAGACTGGCTGTCTCCACCCAGCTGGAATTAACAATGTCTTCAGCTTTCTGTAACTTCTTTCTTTTATACTCTAATTTCTTTCTCTATGTTACCCCTCCCTACCACCATCCTATTTCCTTCTCTGCCAACATATTGGTCTTGTCCCATTCACCAGTTTTACATTTCCTCCCTGTAGGTGTTTAAGTTCTTCATTCATTATCTCTCGCGTCCTCTTTTCTCTCCCCTTCCCCCCCCCCCCCCACCACCCCCCTCACCCGACACCTCTAGCGGCTATCATGTTTCTATTGCCTTCCTCTCTCTCCGCTTCTTCGCTATGATTGGCTATATCGGGAATCTTTTGTCTGTAGGCAACGTTTTTTTTCTTTCTTTCTCGTCCTTCTTCCACACACATTTAAGCTTTGCTGAGAGCAAGACGCTTCAGATAAGTTATATATGTTTGTATTTTGTTTTTGCATGTATCCTCGAATAAGGCTCACGCCGAAATATCGGATGTTGTATGTTTTTCATTTATACATTCTCATACTTTATATTCGTTTTTTTCTCACCTTGCTCACTTCCTCCCTCACTTTGTAAAACTGCACCATACACCTCTATCTACCTTATTTATATTAACCAGTTTTACTGCAGTCGCCATCCCTTTTATCTGTAAATAAGCTCAATCATTTAGGACAGGTAAGTTTTAGAGCGGTCAGGCAGAATTCGTTGTTAAAGAATGTTAGTCCACGTGATTGTGTGGATTCCTGTGTACGTGAGAGTGCTACAAGAGTCGGTTCTTATGGGAGGATTAAAGTGTTAGAAGAGTCGGTTCTCATGGTAGGATTAAAGTGTTAGAAGAGTCGGTTCTCATGGTAGGATTAAAGTGTTAGAAGAGTCGGTTCTCATGGTAGGATTAAAGTGTTAGAAGAGTCGGTTCTCATAGTAGGATTAAAGTGTTAGAAGAGTCAGTTCTCATAGTAGGATTAAAGTGTTAGAAGAGTCAGTTCTTATGGGAGGATTAAAGTGTTAGAAGAGTCGGTTCTCATGGTAGGATTAAAGTGTTAGAAGAGTCGGTTCTCATGGTAGGATTAAAGTGTTAGAAGAGTCGGTTCTCATGGTAGGATTAAAGTGTTAGAAGAGTCGGTTCTCATAGTAGGATTAAAGTGTTAGAAGAGTCAGTTCTCATAGTAGGATTAAAGTGTTAGAAGAGTCAGTTCTCATAGTAGGATTAGAGTGTTATAAGAGTAGATTCTCATGGTAGGATTAAAGTGTTAGAAGAGTCGATTCTCATGGTAGGATTAAAGTGTTAGAAGAGTCGGTTCTCATGGTAGGATTAAAGTGTTAGAAGAGTCGGTTCTCATGGTAGGATTAAAGTGTTAGAAGAGTCGGTTCTCATGGTAGGTTTAAAGTGTTAGAAGAGTCGGTTCTCATGGTAGGATTAAAGTGTTAGAAGAGTCGGTTCTCATGGTAGGATTAAAGTGTTAGAAGAGTCGGTTCTCATAGTAGGATTAAAGTGTTAGAAGAGTCGGTTCTCATAGTAGGATTAAAGTGTTATAAGAGTCGATTCTCATAGTAGGATTAAAGTGTTAGAAGAGTCGATTCTCATAGTAGGATTAAAGTGTTAGAAGAGTCGATTCTCATGGTAAGATTAAAGTGTTAGAAGAGTCGATTCTCATGGTAAGATTAAAGTGTTAGAAGAGTCGATTCTCATAGTAGGATTAAAGTGTTAGAAGAGTCTGTTCTCATTGTAGGATTAAAGTGTTAGAAGTGTCTGTTCTCATTGTAGGATTAAAGTGCTAGAAGAGTCGGTTCTTATGGTAGGATTAAAGTGTTAGAAGAGTCTATTCTCATGGTAGGATTAAAGTACTGAAAGCCTCGGTTCTCGTGGCCGGAGTAGAGCTTACAGTACTCTCCCCAAGACGCTCGAGGAAAGAAGTCTGATCAGCGAGGTCAAGGTCGATGTATTTCCCATGGGCGGTGGAGCTTTGTGAGAAGCTTGTTATTAGACTGGCTTCGGAAACAAAACAAAACTGCCATAATCATAACCTTCTCTCTGGTTACAGTCTTTATGACAAGATCAGTTTTTATTCATGAAAGATCAGTTTTGCTGACATAGCCCTACTCCAGCCATGATCTCTGACAAAATCAGTATTTGGCTGCGGTGTTATATTCAAACAAATCAACTGCTGGACCGGACTCAATTATGCGAATGAAGCACTTTACAGATCATTACTTTTCATGCGCTGTACACCACGAGAACTTGCCGGGCGTCAGCTGTGTGTGGCTGACATTAAAAGTTGTAAGACTTTAGTTGTGTAGCTGTCATTAAAAGTTGTAAGGGGTTAGTTGTGTAGCTGTCATTCGAACCTTTATTGCATCAGTAATGTAGATCTGTCGCTCAGACCTGTAGTGCTTGAGGCAAACGTCAGGTAATGCATGTGTGTGGGATAAAGTAGACATTCCAAATGTGTGACAAATTCAAGTAATTTAGATTTATGGTAGACTTAAGGGAATGTGACAGACATTAAGTAAAGTATGTGTGTGACAAACATCAAGTAAAGTATGTGTGTGACAAACATCAAGTAAAGTTTATGTGTGGCAAACATCAAGTAAAATATATGTGTGGCAAACATCAAATAAAGTATATGTGTGGCAAACATCAAGTAAAGTATGTGTGTGACAAACATCAAGTAAAGTATATGTGTGGCAAACATCAAGTAAAGTATGTGTGTGAGGCAAACATCAAGTAAAGTATGTATGTGAGGCAAACATCAAGTAAAGTATGTGTGTGAGGCAAACATCAAGTAAAGTATGTATGTGAGGCAAACATCAAGTAAAGTATGTGTGTGTGGCAAACATCAAGTAAAGTTAGTGTGTGACAGAAATTAGATTGTGTGACTTTGTGGCATAGAGGAAAAAAAAACATGGCAGATGATACGTGAGTAACAAAAAGAAATCAAAGTAAAGAGTGCTCGCTGTAAGGCAGACAATGTTAGTTTCATTTGTAATAAGTCACTGCATCTTGTAGATGTTTTGAAGTAAATATTTTAGACTAAATATTTCGTATTTTGAAGTAGACATTTCGTGTTTTTGAGTAGACATTTCATCAAATTGGATCAACGATAAAGGAAAAGAGCGGAGAAAGAAGTAGTCCAGGTGGAGGAACTAAAAAGGAACCACGAGGGGGAACACAAGAAACCGTGGGGAACACAAGAAACCGTGAGGAACACAAGAAACCGTGGAGAACACAAGAAACCGTGGAGAACACAAGAAACCGTGGGGAACACAAGAAACCGTGGAGAACACAAGAAACCGTGGAGAACACAAGAAACCGTGGGGAACACAAGAAGCCGCAGGGAACACAAGAAACCGTGAGGAACACAAGAAACCGTGGAGAACACAAGAAACCGTGGAGAACACAAGAAACCGTGGAGAACACAAGAAACCGTGGAGAACACAAGAAACCGTGGGGAACACAAGAAACCGTGGGGAACACAAGAAACTGTGGGGAACACAAGAAACTGTGGGGAACACAAGAAACTGTGGGGAACACAAGAAACCGTGGGGAACACAAGAAACTGTGGGGAACACAAGAAACTGTGGGGAACACAAGAAACTGTGGGGAACACAAGAAACTGTGGGGAACACAAGAAACCGTGGAGAACACAAGAAACCGTGGAGAACACAAGCAACCGTGGGGAACACAAGGAACCATGGGGAACACAAGCAACCGTGGAGAACACAAGAAGTCGTGGGGAACACAAGGAACCGTGGGGAACACAATAAAGCAGGATTTCTCCTTACAAAAATGGGTTCCTACTGGATTGATTGATTACATGTGGAGTACAGTTTATCTTAGAAATCTCTTCTTCTTCTTGTTGCTGGTGTTAACAGTCACCTAGTTTTCTGTATTATACATCAAGAAAGCACAACAAGACACCCAGGTTTCCAACTGCACAGAATAATACAAATACAACAACTCAACGTAACTTGACCGTCTTTCAACCAACAAACCGGTCAACAATAAGGACTCCAACAAAACCCATCATCAGACTACACACATTTATTAATAGACAAGAAATGAAGGTGACAATCGTGAAGATGTATACGTAGCCATCAGGCTAAACAAGAATTACATTTAGCAGTGCCCGGCGAGAGAGAACTCTACGCCATATGGGCAAGAAAAACATTACAATGATCTATACACAAAGAATCATACTTACAATCTTACTAAAACCTCAACCCACACAGGGAAAATAAAAAAAAAGAAACTAACTCTAACAACAAGGCTCTCTCTACCACATTTCTAGAGACAATCACACAGGTCGACAAAAACACGTCCACACAGTTCCACGTTCAAACCAAGACTCTCCCTAACGACGTGCTTTGCACACGGACGTTTCTAACGACGTGCTTTGCACACGTACTTTCCTAACGACATGAGTTGTGGTCTACGCGAACACAACTATTAGCAATACACAAATAGTCTCTGAACAGAATTGCTATTCTGTTACAACAAGCAACCGTAGGGAACACAAGCAACACAAGAATACGTTTCTAATTTGTAGTTTCTCAAGAAATAATCTTTATGATAAGGAACTCAGTACTGAGCTGCTTGGCATGCGAAGCTAGTCCTCGGTCACCAATGCAGCCCCCCTCGCTCCAAATGATCTGGCAACAAAAATGGCTTTATCTGACACAGTTTTAAGAAAACAGCCTTGGAGATCCGAAAATATCTGCGCTGCAAGGGGAGGCGCACGAGGAAAGCAGAATTCTACGAACAGTTAAAGGTCTCTGAAGGAGAACCACAGATGCTTGTGTGTGTGTGAGTGAGTGAGTGAGTGCGCGTGCCGCTTTCGTGTTGAAGGTGAGCTCTACTGGAGGAAACAAGAGACAGAGCAGAAATAAAGAAAGTAAAATGGCTTGATGCTGTGATACTGAGAAGCCCAGAGATATCAGAACAATGATAACAACGACTTGCCCACACATGTGATATACAGAAAACTTTGAGCCCTGTCTCATATATCGTGATATATATTCGTTTGAAAACCTCTGGCCTTGACATATGTGCTGTAATAGTAGTTTTAAAAAGACGTTTGATTTGCCTGGCGTGTGCAGGATAGTAATCTTAAAACATTTGATTGACCTCCTGTGTACAATCTTGCAATCGATGGCCCGTCTAAAAATAATATTATCTGAGCTGTTTATTCAGCAGCGGGCCATCAATCCGTCGCCGCCAGCGGTGCAGACCAGGCGCTGACGTCATTATCACACAAGTTTGGAGTTTTTTTTTCCTTCAAGCTGGGAAAACAGAGCAGAGGAGAAAATGATCGTTTATATCTGGGAAGTTTAATTATTGTTTATATCCGGGAGGTTCAACTGTCGTTTATATCCGATAGTTTAAAGGATAGTTTATATCTTAGATATCTAACGATCGGTTATATCCGGGAAGTTCAACTATTGTTTATATCCGATAGTTTAAAGGATAGTTTATATCTTAGATATCTAACGATCGGTTATATCCGGGAAGTTCAACTATTGTTTATATCCGATAGTTTAAAGGATAGTTTATATCTTAGATATCTAACGATCGGTTATATCCGGGAAGTTCAACTATTGTTTATATCCGATAGTTTAAAGAATAGTTTATATCTTAGATATCTAACGATCGGTTATATCCGGGAGGTTTAGTGATTGTTTATATCTAGGAGGTCAAACGATCGTTTGTATCAGAGAGTTTTAAAGTTCGTTTATATCTGAGGTGTCGTTTATGTCTAGGAGATTTAGAGATTGTTTATATTTAGGAGATTTAGAGATTGTTTATATCTAGGAGATTTAGAGATTGTTTATATCTAGGTGATTTAGAGATTGTTTATATCTAAGAAATTTAGAGATTGTTTATATCTAGAAGATTGTTTATATCTAGGAAATTTAGAGATTGTTTATATCTAAGAGGTTTAACTAACTTTTATATCCAAGAGACTAAACCATTGTGTATATCTGAAAGGATCAACGATTAGTTATATGTGAAAGGATCAACGATTATTTATATCTGAAAGGATCAGCGATTATTTATATCTGAAAGGATCAACGATTAGTTATATGTGAGATTGTTTTAACGATCGCTTGAACCTGGGAGACTTAACAAATAATTATATCTCGGAGTTTTAATGATCGTTTATATCTGGGAAGTTTAATTATTGTTTATATCCGGGAGGTTCAACTGTCGTTTATATCCGATAGTTTAAAGGATAGTTTATATCTTAGATATCTAACGATCGGTTATATCCGGGAAGTTCAACTATTGTTTATATCCGATAGTTTAAAGGATAGTTTATATCTTAGATATCTAACGATCGGTTATATCCGGGAGGTTTAGTGATTGTTTATATCTAGGAGGTCAAACGATCGTTTATATCAGAGAGTTTTAAAGTTCGTTTATATCTGAGGTGTCGTTTATGTCTAGGAGATTTAGAGACTGTTTATATCTAGGAGATTTAGAGATTGTTTATATCTAGGAGATTTAGAGATTGTTTATATCTAGGAGATTTAGAGATTGTTTATATCTAGGTGATTTAGAGATTGTTTATATCTAAGAAATTTAGAGATTGTTTATATCTAGGAGATTGTTTATATCTAGGAGATTTAGAGATTGTTTATATCTAAGAGGTTTAACTGCCTTTTATATCCAAGAGACTAAACCATTGTGTATATCTGAAAGGATCAACGATTAGTTATATGTGAAAGGATCAACGATTATTTATATCTGAAAGGATCAGCGATTATTTATATCTGAAAGGATCAACGATTAGTTATATGTGAGATTGTTTTAACGATCGCTTGTACCTGGGAGACTTAACAAATAATTATATCTCAGAGTTTTAATGATCGTTTCTATCTGTAAATGTTAACTATTATCTATATCTGGATGGCTTATCTTTCGTTTATATGGGATCATTTATTATCTGAAGACTTAACGATCATTTATAGCTGGAATATTTAACGATCATTTATACCTGCAGGGTTTAGCGATCTTTTTTAAACCTGGGAGGTTTAGCGATATTTATGTCTGCGATGTTTAACGATAGTTTATGTCTGAGAGATTTAATGATCGTTCATATCTTGACGATTTATTGATACTGTGTGAAATGTTACATCGTAAACGTTCTAGGGCGATGTTCATATTGTAAAACTGCTAGTCCTCGTCATGGTGGTGGAGCTAAATGAAAAGCCTACCCTTGCAGCTATCTAGAGAGACATAGTTCCTTCCTCCACCCAGGCACAAGTTGAGATGTTAGACATTACTTGCGCTGGGCTGAAGGGCGGGGCAGACCAGCAACTTATCATTCAGTGTAAAGTGGAGTGACTACATGAACTCAAAGACTGGAAGTTTGGATGTAAGAGAAGGCGTACCGGATCTCCAAGAACACGCTACACAATTCTCGCTACAAGAAAACTCAATGCAGTTAATACTTAATATTCGTTAGAAATAATCCCAAGGTCAGTCTGGCTGCAGCTAACATCTCGTTATATTCTAATCTCGCTAGAAATAACAGCTCACTACATTGATACTTTGTCACAAATAAAAACTCACTGTTTTGACGCTTTGCTACAAATATCAACTCACTATTATGAGGCTTTGCTACAAATATCAACTCACTATTATGAGGTTTCACTACAAATATCAATTCACTATTATGAGGCTTTGCTGCAAATATCAACTCGCTATTTTGAGACTTCGATACAAATATCAACTCGCTATTATGAGACTTCGCCACAAATATCAACTCGCTATTATGAGACTTCGCCACAAATATCAATTCGCTATTATGAGGCTTCGTTACAAACATCAACTCACTATTATGAGACTTTACTACAAATATCACCTCACTATTTTGAGGCTTCGCTACAAATATCAACTTGCTATTATGAGACTTCGCCACAAATATCAACTTGCTATTATGAAACTTCGCCACAAATATCAACTTGCTATTATGAGACTTTGCTACAAATATCAACTGGCTATTATGAGACTTCGTTACAAATATCAACTCGCTATTATGAGACTTCGCCACAAATATCAATTCGCTATTATGAGACTTCGCCACAAATACCAACTCGCTATTATGAGACTTCGCCACAAGTACCAACTCGCTGTTATGAGACTTCGCCACAAATACCAACTCGCTATTATGAGACTTCGCCACAAATACCAACTCGCTATTATGAGACTTCGCCACAAATACCAACTCGCTATTATGAGACTTCGCCACAAATATCAAGTCGCCACATTGAAATCTCGCTATAAATAAAAACTCGCTGACACTGAAAACTCACCACAAATATCAATTCACTACATTGAGACCTGTGACCACGCTATACTGTGACCACGCTATACTGTGACCACGCTACACTGTGACCACGCTATACTGTGACCACCCTACACTGTGACCACGCTATACTGTGACCACGCTACACTGTGACCACGCTATACTGTGACCAACTACAGATAACAACGACTACATTCATGCCTCAAAGCAAAGCATAATTCTCTAAAATGAAACCTCTCTGTAAATATCAGTCAGTACTATCATATCCTCATCAAATTCCCGAACGGAAAAACCAGCGAACGAACAGAGCCAATAGGAAGATGTTCATCTGACTACAGAACAGAAACAACAGCACTCAAACAAGCCCCGAAAACAAGAACAGAAACAACAGCACTCAAACAAGCCGTGAAAACAAGAACAGAAACAACAGCAGCTCTCAAACAAGCCCCGAAAACAAGAACAGAAACAACAACAGCTCTCAAACAAGCCGTGAAAACAAGAACAGAAACAACAACAGCTCTCAAACAAGCCGTGAAAACAAGAACAGAAACAACCGAACAGAGAAGATTGTATGCTTCACTGACTGCAGAGTAGTGCTAGAAGCAATAAACGACCCACAAACACAGGAAATGATGTCACAGCTAAACAGGCTGTAAAGCTCAACTGTACCCTAAAATGGCTGCCCTCACATTGTGGGATAAATGGAAATGAAAAAAAAAGTGCATGCCCTCTCGAAGGCAGGAAACAAAATGGAGCAGATTAACCACCAGATAACATATCAAGAAGCAAAAACCATCATCCACAACAAACTAAACACCAGCTGGAAAACAAACATGAAAATAAAACAGAAACAAAATTCCATTCATCAACTACAGAGATACCAGCAAACCATATTCTTTCTACTAAGAACGGGACACTGCAGACTTCTAGCCACCTTTATCATCCTAAAATATCACACACAAAGAACTGAACACTGCAGACTTCTAGCCACCTTTATCATCCTAAAATATCACACACAAAGAACGGGACACTGCAGACTTCTAGCTACCTATGTCATCCTAAAATGTCACATACAAACGAATGTCCCTGCGGCTTTGGCGTCCAGATGCCAGAGAACATCCTGCAGACCTGTCAGTCTCCTGAAACCTGCGAGCACAGATCTGGCCCGGGGGAGAGAAAGAAGCTGTGGGTCCCCAGTGAAGCCTGGCCGTCAGACTGTGTCATGGCCAATCAATACTCGAACGCGGAAGAACTACAATGAGACTTCGCTTCAAAGAACAACTCGCTACACTGAAACTTTGCTACAAATAACTCACTACATTGAAATCTCGCTACAGATAAACAACTCGAGAGACAAATGGTTGCTTCTTTACATTCTCGCTACAATATTAGCTCAATACAACAGGAGATTTTTGCAATAGCATCTCAAATATTCCTGCTAAATTTATTTGTCTTGGCTGCTTGCAAATGACGTACTATGTTTTTTTGTTGTCATGGACGTAAACAACATGTTTATTTGGCCGAATTTTAAAAACAGCTTATAAATGTACGCATGAAATTGACATTTCAAGAAACAAAATACAAGTGTAACATTCCTGAGGACGAAGAACATATCACGTATTTTATCAAGTCTGGCTTGATTATTCTGTAACGATAATGCTCTCCTAGTAATTCCGTTTTTGACAAAGCTTAAGTTAGCGTTTGTTATCTGAAGCGAAAGGAACCATGTACATATACTTTAGCGTTCATTATTTGAAGCGTCCTTGTAGATATAACGGCATGAAGTTGTTGCTAAAAGAACTATCTAGCGATTTAAACTGTAGCTTTTATGCTTTTAGCGACGTAGACAAAGGAAGTTCTCATGTAGCATATATTATCTGTAGCGAATAAGTGCATATGTCGAGTTCAGTGTGGCCTATATTATTTGTGCTGAATAAGTGCATCTATCGAATTCACCGTGGCCTGTATTATTTGTAGCGAATAAGTGCATATAGAGAGGTTTTTTGTGGCGCAATTATTTCTAGCGAATAAGAAAAGGTAGAGTTCCCTTGTGGCATATATTAGTTATAGCTAATAAGAAAAGGTAGAGTTCCCTTGTGGCATATATTAGTTATAGCGAATAAGTGAAGGTAGAGTTCCCTTGTGGCATATATTAGTTATAGCGAATAAGTGAAGGTAACTACTTCCCAATATAGCGTATATTATTTGTAGCAAATAACAGCGCGCAACAAGTTTTCTAAATTCCATGTTGGCCACTTTTCCCACCCTCTGCAGCATGGATGGCATGCCTCGTGTCGAGCACTACTCCTTCGCTCCGTGTCTGAAGAGCATCTCGAGCGAGCGTAATATATTTGCATGCGGTGTAATTATTTGTATAGAACATACAAATCTTGTGCTCCGTGCTCCATTTCTACATTTCTACCAACCATTCCCCCCCCCCCCCGCCACACACAGAGTGATAGCCCACATTAGACGCCATTTCTAAAGTTCAATGTTCATGGACTGTGGCTTGTTTCTGTATGCGCTTACTAAGTTTCGAACCAAGGTCCTCTAGTGCCTTCCCCAAGACTGTATGCCTGGATGAGCTTTCACTGGAGCTCACCTGAAAAGGGGAAGGAACTGGTGTGTGTATGTGTGTGTGTGTGTGTGAGAGAGAGAGAGAGAGAGAGAGAAAGGGGGGGGGGGGAGATGATCAGCTTTTGTCATGATTAGCTTTAAAACTGAGTTCATTAAAAAGGGCTCTCTTGTACCTGGGCCAGCATCCTCGGTAACATTCCTACATCAGCATAGGGGTCACGTGGTTTATATAGATTTGTGTATGTGTTTGTGTGTTTTAGAGGTTGATTGACAGGTTCACTGACAGGTTCACTGACAGTTTGATTGACAGGTTGATTGACAGGTTGACTGACAGGTTGATTGACAGATTGACTGACAGGTTGACCGACAGGCTGATTGACAGGTTGACTGACAGGTTGATTGACAGGCTGATTGACAGGTTGACTGACAGGTTGACTGACAGGCTGATTGACAGGTTGACTGACTGACTCGTTAGTTTAACACAGCCTGGAAGAAAATGTGGAGAGAGGTCAGAGTGTTAACAAACAACCCAGGCCATCCAAGACAGTTTTAAAAATACATGACTTAAGGCAGAGTTTATACCAGTCGATACGAGGGCAGAGATCACGTGATAAAGGATAGAGCAAGAACAAATAAAGATAAAACTTATCAAATGTTACGTCAACTACGCGCTAAAAGATATATCACAACAAATGCAGATAAGAGTTATCAAATGTTATGTCAACTTCGCGATACTCTTTGATGTAGAAATATGGAGATTTAACGAAAATGAAAAAAAAAAAGAGCTTGAAATGTGGATATTCCTAAGAACAGCAAGAACTCTGCGGGCAGAAAAGAAAACGAAGAAGTACTAGATCATTTGAAACTGACAAGAGAAATAATGAAAAAAACAGACATTTAAAATATTTCGGTCAAATCAAGGGACGTAATACAATAGGGAAATCCGTACCAGGAGAAAAAAGTAGAAGGAAAATAGCGAGATGTCGACAAAGATGTAGACCTAAGGGTAGCATAAACTAGTCTGAGCTGGTACTGTGAAAACGAAGGATTGAACAAGTTGGAGGATCACTGCAGCCAACCTTCCGCGCGGAAAGGGCACATGATGATGATGATGATGATGACGATGATGATGATGATGATGACCTAGCCTCTGTGATGACTTTAGCAATTGATGAAGACGGAGGAATGCTGGTTCGATAAAGTAGGACACGAGTTTTAAGTCCGGACAATCTGTTACCGGTTTCGGTTTATCGACCGTGAATGCCAAGTACAACTTGTGTGTCATTTAGGTGGCTTTCACTTCATGCGGTCGGCCATGTAAGATTTATACACGTCGGTCAACCAAGATAAGACGTGTGTGTCATTTAGCAAGCTCCGTGGCCAGTTAAATAACACTTGTATTTAATTTAGGTGGCCAATCAAATAAGACATATTTCATGTAGGTGGCCAGTGAAATAAGACTTGTGTTTCATGTAGGTGGCCAGTGAAATAAGACTTGTGTTTCGTGTAGGTGGCCAGTGAAATAAGACTTGTGTTTCATTTATGTGGCCAGTGAAATAAGACTTGTATTTCATTTATGTGGCCAGTGAAATAAGACTTGTATTTCATTTATGTGGCCAGTGAAATAAGACTTGTATTTCATTTATGTGACCAGTCAAATAAGACTTGTATTTCATTAATGTGGCCAGTGAAATAAGACTTGTATTTCATTAATGTGGCCAGTGAAATAAGACTTGTATTTCATTTATGTGACCAGTCAAATAAGACTTGTATTTCATTTAGGTGGCCAGTGAAATAAGACTTGTGTTTCATTTAGGTGGCCAGTGAAATAAGACTTGTATTTCATTTAGGTGGCCAGTGAAATAAGACTTGTATTTCATTTAGGTGGCCAGTGAAATAAGACTTGTGTTTCATTTAGGTGGCCAGTGAAATAAGACTTGTATTTCATTTAGGTGGCCAGTGAAATAAGACTTGTGTTTCATTTATGTGGCCAGTGAAATAAGACTTGTGTTTCATTTAGGTGGCCAGTGAAATAAGACTTGTGTTTCATTAAGATCATCTTTACGCTTTCTTGTCAGTCAGGTAAAGCTTGTACATCATTTAGGTCGTCTATACGCTCTGTGATCAGTCAAGTAAAGGTTGTACATCATTTAGGTCGTCCTTACACTTTGTTGTCAGTCAGGTAAAGGTTGTACATCATTTAGGTCGTCTTTACACTTTTTTGTCAGTCAGGTAAAGGTTGTACATCATTTAGGTCGTCTTTACACTTTGTTGTCAGTCAGGTAAAGGTTGCATATCATTTAGGTCGTCTTTACACTTTGTGGCCAGTCAAGTAAGGTTTGTATCCCCTTTTTGTTTATAATAGATGACTTTCATACATTGCGGTCAATGTTAGCAGTTTTCTATTTCTAGATTTGCTTATATTACCTTAATTTTCGCGCGCGCACGCGCGCGTGTGTGTGTGTGTGTGCTCGCGCATTGAAAACACCATTCACTGATTGACAGTGTCAATAGACCGCAGACATTTTGATAAACCAGTCGATTAGATGATAAAATTTCTAAAAGAACTACATATTTTGAAGACAAAATATGAAAAAAATCATCCTTTTAAGCGCAAAACAAAGAACATGTAATGGATGTGACAGAGAGATGGCTGACAGAAGACAAATATGACAGGAAGATACCTGACGGAAGACAAATGTGACAGGAAGAAGGGTAACAGAAGACAAATGTGACAGGAAGAAGGGTAACAGAAGACAAATGTGACAGGAAGAAGGGTAACAGAAGACAAATGTGACAGGAAGAAGGGTAACAGAAGACAAATGTGACAGGAAGATATCTGGCGGAAGACAAATGTGACAGGAAGAAGGGTAACAGAAGACAAATGTGACAGGAAGAAGGGTAACAGAAGACAAATGTGACAGGAAGAAGGGTAACAGAAGACAAATGTGACAGGAAGATACCTGACGGAAGACAAATGTGACAGAAAGACATAAATATAGAGTTCTAGAATGACCTGACTGTGAGGACAGCCATAAAATGTGACAGTCGCTGTGACATGTTGAGGCAGTCATTCTGGAACCTAGGCACAGCGTATTTGGTAAGTCATCTTTGAGTAGAGGCTGGGGATATGGGTGGGGTTCACCCGGTGTATCGCTTCGGGGGTCGGAGGCGGGGTGGGGATATCCCTGTTTTATGGGTTTGAACGGAGGGCTTTGAGGGGCCCTCAGCGGATGAAAATAGACAAGTCGAATGAGGAAAAGGGGGGGGGGGGAATTTACAACAGTCTACAAAATTTCTTGCAGATCCATGCCTGTTATATCTACATACCTAATATAGCTACATACCTGATATATCTACATTCCTAATACGAGTATATCTACATGCCTAATATATTTACATACCTGATATATCTACATTCCTAATAAGAGTAAATCTACATACCTAATATATCTACATACCTAATATATCTACATTCCTAATACGAGTATATCTACATGCCTAATATATCTACATTCCTAATACGAGTATATCTACATACCTAATATATCTACATTCCTAATACGAGTATATCTACATACCTGATATATCTACATTCCTAATACGAGTATATCTACATGCCTAATATATCTACATACATAATATATTTATATGCCCAATATATCTACATACCAAATTTATCTACATACCTGATTTATCTACATGCCTAATATATCTACATACCTGACCTACTAGCATACCTACATACATCTTGCCAGTTTTCTATAGTTCACTCAGCACGCGTGACCTTGGCCCGGTGTTAATCGTGACAGTTAATAGTGCCTGGGTTCAGGTGTGTAGCTACAGGTAATTGAATAAAAGATCAAAAGGCATTTTTACCTGGCGAATAATTGGTGTATGCCCATGTGTATAACTGTACACGGAGCCACTGCAGTAAAGCTGTGATAACAAAATGTATCGGGAAAAAATAGGAACAGCTTTATTACTACCAGGAAAGAAGTAGGAACAGCTTTATTACAACTAGGAATGAAATAGGAAGAGCTTTATTACTACTAGGAGTGAAGTAAGAACATTTCTATTACTACTAGGAAAAAGTAAGAAAAGCTTTATTGCTACTAGGAATGAAGAAGGAACAGCTTTATCACTTAACATATAAACCAAGAAAAAAGTAGAAACGGCGTTATTACTTAACGTATAAACTAGGAAAAAAAGTAGGAGCAGCTTTATTATTTAATATTTGAGCCAGGAAAAAAGTAGGAACAGCTTTATTACTTAACATTTGAGCCAGGAAAAAAATAGGAACAGCTTTATTACTTAACATTTGAGCCAGGAAAAAAGTAGGAACAGCTTTATTATTTAATATTTGAGCCAGGAAAAAAGTAGGAGCAGCTTTATTATTTAATATTTGAGCCAGGAAAAAAGTAGGAACAGCTTTATTACTTAACATTTGAGCCAGGAAAAAAGTAGGAGCAGCTTTATTACTTAACATTTGAGCCAGGAAAAAAGTAGGAACAGCTTTATTACTTAACATTTGAGCCAGGAAAAAAGTAGGAACAGCTTTATTACTTAACATTTGAGCCAGTAAAAAAGTAGGAACAGCTTTATTATTTAATATTTGAGCCAGGAAAAAAGTAAGAACAGCTTTATTACTTAACATTTGAGCCAGGAAAAAAGTAGGAGCAGCTTTATTACTTAATATTTGAGCCAGGAAAAAAGTAGGAACAGCTTTATTACTTAATATTTGAGCCAGGAAAAAAGTAGGAGCAGCTTTATTACTTAATATTTGAGCCAGGAAAAAAGTAGGAACAGCTTTATTACTTAATATTTGAGCCAGGAAAAAAGTAGGAACAGCTTTATTATTTAACGAAGAAGGAAGGATTTTACAATTCGCTGGGCTACTGCTCATACTCTTATGTAGTTAGATCTACTTTCTGCATCGCACACTGCCATAACATCAAATGCTGTCTTGTAATCAAATATTGTCTTAACATCAAAGTCTTCATTCATTCATTCATTTGCATGTCCCTTGCGGAACTTTGCCTCCCAAACAGCACTCCTGTAGGCCTCTCGGTTGTGAGCAAGATGGCCTGCTGTTGTTGCATCCATTTCCAGATCGTCAACGATGTCTTGCAGCCATCTTCGTCTTGGTCTTCCTCTTTTTCCCATTATGTATCCTTCAAAGTCTACTTTATAATAAAAAAAACTGTCTTAACATGAAATGCTGACTCATAATAAGAAAAACATCAGAGACTGTCTTATAATCAAATAGAAATCTAACATAAGGCATATTTTTAAATCAAAAACTGTCTTAACATGAAGATAACATTAAGACTGCCATGTACCAAAACTATCTTAACATGAAGACTGCCATGTACCAAAACTGTCTTAACATGAAGACTGCCATGTACCAAAACTGTCTTAACAACAGTGTCTGCCTTATTATATATTAACATCAAAGACTGCATTATCATTTACACTGTCTTAACATCAAATACTGCTTTATAATTTAAAAAAAACTGTCTTAACATCAAAGAATGTCTTAATATCAAATACTTTCATAACATCAAAGACTGCCTAATCATCAGTAATGTCTTAACATCACAGACTAATCATCAGTCTTAACATCACAGACTAATCATCAGTCTTAACATCAAAGGCTGTCTTAACATATCTGGACCTGAGACCAGTAATCTCTGCTTGTCGCCCGACCATGCCGGCGCTACATCCACTCTCTTCCTTGCTCGCGGGCAGCAAGTTGCCTCCAGCAGTCTCGTACAAAGTCGTAAACCATCTTGTTTGAGAAATGTCGTTCTGTCACCATGGTAACAGATCTTGCCAGCCAAAATTAGACACATGCTTAGGAATACGGACTGTGGGAGATGGGGGATTTGGGGGGGGGGGGGAAGGATGGCGAATATCCTGTTAAACATGGCGCATCCTAGAATACATTTCTGTTTCTGAATGAAATTTTAGTGTGATGATTCAGTTTCTTGATATGAAAAAAAGTATACCATATACAAAATACTAAAAGTCATGTCCACATGTAGCCTTCCATAATATCACAGACAGTAGAGTATACAGTCTCCATGTAATCACACGTATATTATTATAGTTAATACACTCTTTGATGTAGTCACTTATACGTAACTATACACAATAGATTGTATGATCTGGATGTAGCCGTACTTATTTTACTAAGATAATAACATATACAGTCTGGATGTAGCTATATGTATATATATAACAGATATATAGTATAGTGGCGGCCTGGTTAGCTGAGTGGTTAGGAGCTCGGTTTACTAATCTGGTGATATCGGGTTCAAGTCCGAGCAGAGGGACTTTTTTCTAGTACCACTACACTAAATAGTCCCCAGAGTCCACCCAGCCTCTAAAACTGGGTACCAGAGAAATCTGGGAAGGCAAAAGGGGCCAGGCGTGATACTGACCACGTCAGACTTTCATGTGCCGATGGTCTTGGAAATACGGGACTAATACCATATCCCCAATATGCCTTAATGGCATGGAAATGGGGACTTTACATTTTGTATAGTATAGTGTATATTCTTGATTTAGCCACACAAAATTCATTCAGCGTATGAATGTATGCGGTTGATATACTTTATATCGCAGGATTTACGTTAGTGAGCTCATATACATTTCCACTACTGAAATGATAGAGTGCACTGTGTAAAACTGCTCTGTCACTTTAGTATCCACAAACCTCGTTGTTTCTTGTTTGTTAAATTTATACTTTTACTAGGGTAGAGCATCCATATAGTTCCCTTGTCATCTCATGTTACTATATACGAGAACTGTCGACTGATGCACATCATTTCTCACACTCTGCGGCTTGTCTACTTTCTAGTGATGTCAGAAGCCAACATCCTGATGTAGGAACCACAGATGACCCTGACCTGCAAGGTCAGGTGTACGATCTTGTGTCCGGAGAAGATGAGCCTCTCGTCGGGTATCAGATGGACGCTGTCACGGGTTGGCCGATCAAGCGTTCAGACAGGTAGGCTGCCAGTATACCCAGATCACGTGTTTTCTGTTGTAGATCTGACCTGTTTCCAGTCATCGCTTCCTGACTGTTTTCCAGTCATCTCTTCTTGACTGTTTCCAGTCATCTCTTCTTGACTGTTTTCCAGTCATCTCTTCCTGACTAAAGACAAATCACTTGTCATTGACTGCAGAATAAGTTCACAGGGGTTGCTGTTTGAAGAAAATAACTTGAGAGCTTTACTTTCAGCAATTTTTATAGCGAATTTCTGTCTTCAAAAGCCATATTCCTGTGATGTTTGTGTTATGTCAGACATCTTCATGTGATTTTTGTGTTATGTCAGCCATCTTCATGTGATGTTTGTGTTATGTCAGCCACCATCCTGTCACATTTGTCTTCTAACCACCATCCTGTCACATTTGTCTTCTAACCACCATCCTGTCACATTTGTCTTCTGTCAGCTACCATCCTGTCACATTTGTCTTCTAACCACCATCCTGTCACATTTGTCTTCTAACCACCATCCTGTCACATTTGTCTTCTGTCAGCTACCATCCTGTCATATTTGTCTTCTAACCACCATCCTGTCGCATTTGTCTTCTGTCAGCCACCATCCTGTCACATTTGTCGTCTAACCATCATCCTGTCGCATTTGTCTTCTGTCAGCCACCATCCTGTCACATTTGTCTTCTAACCACCATCCTGTCGCATTTGTCTTCTGTCAACCATTTTCGTTTCGTTGTCCACCTATTTATTCCTCTCTCTCTCTCTCTCTCTCTCTCGCCTAGTCCCCCTTATTTTCCCCCTTATTTATACAATATTTTTTTCTGTAGCACATAAATCAAACAGATAATATTAAACTTATCTCAGAGATAAGGAAATTGTCTGGTAATAAATAGAGAACCATCACAATTTCCTGAACAATATGTCACGCTGGCACTGTTTACACAGTCAAACTTTAAATATTCCATCTTGTGTGTGCCTTTCGCCAAGAGTGTGGATGTGGCTTCGAAAGAATGATTCCAGATCTTAAAGGCAGCCTGGCTTTAAGAAACAAAAACAGCTTAACTTAATGAAACAAGAAATGTTAGGAAAAAAAACAAGGAATGTTTAATTTGAGAAAACAAGGAATGTTTAACTTGAGAAAAGAAGAAAAAATTAACTTACAAAAAAAAAAAAAAAACAAGAAAAATTTAACTTGAGAAAACAGATGAAAATAAATCTTCAGTGTAACCACACAGTATCACGGAAGGAGAACAAGACATTGTAGAATTGAGCATGGTATCACCTGGAACAAAACAGAATAACATAGAACCACATACAGGTAACACATGAATGCAAACGGAACCACACGAGAGCATACGTATCGGAGTGAAGGGAGGTAATGATTGATTTCAGTGATCGCAGTGTCTGACTGTGCGAATTTTGTCCCTTGTGTGTACATTCTGATGCTATAATTAGATTCGGTTCACCAAAATGGCGATAATAGAAGCGTAGATAAAAGCAAAGCTAACTTATCATCACACGTTGTTATGTACTCTTTCGAGTTCTGCACAGTTAAATAGAGATAGTATGAAGAGAGTCCTGCACAGTTAAATGGAGATAGTATGAAGAGAGTCCTGCACAGTTAAATGGAGATAGTATGAAGAGAGTCATGCACAGTTAAATGGAGATAGTATGAAGAGAGTCCTGCACAGTTAAATGGAGATAGTATGAAGAGAGTCCTGCACTGTTAAAAAGAGATAGTATGAAGAGAGTCCTGCACTGTTAAAAAGAGATAGTATGAAGAGAGTCCTGCACTGTTAAAAAGAGATAGTATGAAGAGAGTCCTGCACAGTTAAATAGAGATAGTATGAAGAGAGTCCTGCACTGTTAAAAAGAGATAGTATGAAAAGAGTGCTGCACTGTTAAACATCTCATTTCTGTTGTGATGATTTTTCTTTTCTTCTTGGCTGTTAGTGTCCATGTTTGACATTGACAACATAGAGCTGGGAGGAAAATTGTGCTGTACAGTGCCATTTTTATTTCAGCTGTGATGTATTTGTTTTTCAGTAAAGGAGCCATTTGTCCAATGACCTGATTTGCTTTATTGCATCTGTTCTCAGTCTCAGCGTCAATTCTTCCCGCGTTTTCTGTACAGACATTAAAGACAGTTTCTAAGCAACGATGACGTAATTCTGGAGGTACTTGCTGCATATACAGGATAGTCAGAATAATGGCAAAACTAACGACAGCTGTAAATAAAAGACGATTAAATGTTCAGATGAAAACAGACATGTACAGAAAAGTGTCAGTGTGTACAGAATATCCGAGATGATACGTGCCGCATTACGTACATCACCACAAATCGTAAAATGTCAGTTCAAAGTTCATGACCTCTATTAATCTTACACACCCATTCGCTGCAAGTTTGAGCTCCCCCGCGCATACTTAACTTGGACCTATTTTGGGGTGTGGGGTGGGGGTGGGGGTGTGGGGGTAATATTCTCAAGGATGGTACAATCTTTTGACCTCACGGGTTGTAGGAACCGCGAGGAATTACGGAAATTACAGGTCAACCTCCATTTTGTGACCTTTTGCATTTTTCTGTAGCTAACAAATTTATGTGGTCTGTTATTCCGGACTATTATTATATTTGAGGGGGGGGGGGGAGGAATATAAAGAGAGATTTTCTACATTACTAATGCATTCTCTCTCTCTCTCTCTCATCTCCCTCCACCCCCCCCCTTTTTTTTGCTGTTTGTACTTTCATTTTTTTGTTTCTGAATCAGTCTTGATTTTGTTCATCTTTGTAGGTCTGTATTCTCGTAGGTCTATATTCTCGTAGGTCTATATTCTTATAGGTCTATATTCTTATAGGTCTATATTCTCGTAGGTCTGTATTCTCGTAGGTCTGTAATTCTTGTAGGTCTATATTCTTATAGGTCTGTATTCTCGTAGGTCTATATTCTCGTAGGTCTGTATTCTCGTAGGTCTATATTCTTATAGGTCTATATTCTCGTAGGTCTGTATTCTCGTAGGTCTATATTCTCGTAGGTCTGTATTCTCGTAGGTCTGTATTCTCGTAGGTCTGTATTCTCGTAGGTTTATATTCTCGTAGGTCTATATTCTCGTAGGTCTATATTCTCGTAGGTCTGTATTCTCATAGGTCTGTATTCTTGTAGGTCTGTATTCTCGTAGGTCTGTATTCTCGTAGGTCTGTATTCTAGTAGGTCTGTATTCTTGTAGGTCTATATTCTCGTAGGTCTGTATTCCCACAGGGGAACAGAAGTAAGGGTAGACCAAAAGAGACATGGAGAAGAACAACAGAAAGGATGTTGAGCAATAGAGGGCTCACCTGGGCAAGAGCAGAAAAAAAAGGCGAAGGACAGGCATTTGTGGAAAACCCTTGCCGAAGCCCCATGTGCCCTGGGCACTTAAGGTTGAGAGAGAGAGAGAGAGAGAGAGAGAGAGAGAGAGAAAGAGAGAGATTCTCGTATGTTCTTGTTTCTGTCTGTTCTATTTTTTCTGGTTTTGTCATGTTTCTGCATATTTTGTGTTCGTTTTATGTTTTTTGTTTGTTCCTTGTTTGTTTTTTTTGCATGTTTTGTGTTTCTGTTTGTTCCATGTTCTTTTTTTTTTGCGTGTTTTGTGTTTTTGTTTCATGTTTCTGAATCTGTTTCATGTTTCTGAATCTGTTTCATGTTTCTTCATGTTTCTTCTCATGCTTGTGATTGTTCAGTGTCTCTCAGTATTTCTCCTTATTCTCTCCCCCCCCTCCCCCCATTCTTGTATGTTTTGCTCCTGTTAACCTGAATGGTAGGAGAGTACAACATCTAACAAATCCGTTCTTTTTCCATGCGTGGAGATTTTTACAAGCGCGGGAACGTCTACCAACAGTTCGTTTTTAGATAACAACTACATAATAAGAACAATATTGTCTTGTCAGATAATAAAGTGGAGAAAATCCAGCCATTTGAGGCATGATGGGAATAATTACGGAAAGTCCCAACATAGTGTGTCAGCAGACGGGACAGACATCTTTGTTGTGAAATGTCGAGCTACAAATAGAATTTAGGGAGGCTGGCGGGTGGGGAGGGGTTTCATTCGCCTAGTTTTAGCGCAAGGTCAGGGTTACAGATAGATAGATAGATAGATAGTAGATAGATAGATAGATAGATAGATAGATAGATAGATAGATAGACAGACAGACAGCACAGAGGACATCAACAGCAGACTTACTGGAGCAAACCAGGCTTTTGCAGTGCTGCAGACTATATGGAAATAAAAAAAAAACTAAGCATAAATATGAAAATCAGGATATTTAAGAGTAATGTTCTAAGTGTATTACTCTATGGAAGTGAATGCTGAAAAATCACCAAAACTATAGAAAACAAGTTGAATTCTTTCCAGACTAAATGTTTACGAAGAATTAGAAAAATATTTTGGCCAGACATCATAAGAAATAAAATCTTGTTGGCAGATACTGCAGATGAAACCACTGACAACAATTATTGATGAAAAACACTGGCGATGGTTGGGACATGTGCTCCGAATGACTGATAACTCACTACCAAAAATAGCACTAAGATGGACACCACAGGGGAACAGAAGTAAGGGTAGACTAAAAGAGACATGGAGAAGAACAACAGAAAGGATGTTGAGCAATAGACGGCTCACCTGGGCAAGAGCAGAAAAAAAGGCGAAAGACAGGCATTTGTGGAAAACCCTTGCCGAAGCCCCATGTGCCCTGGACACTTAAGGTTGAGAGAGAGAGAGAGGAGAGAGAGGAGAGAGAGAGAGGAGAGAGAGAGATGGTGTTGGGTAGATCAGTTTTCAATAGTAATAGTTACAAATTTATGATGTAGTAAGTAAAGTGTTTGAGTGGCGAAGTGGTTAGTGCACTGGTCTCTCATGGCGAAGGTCGGGGGTTCGAATCCGGCCGGAGGCACCCCAATCACCCAGCTGTAGAAATGGGTCCCCAGCTTTTTCTGGAGTTGGGAAAGGAAAGGCGGCCAGGCGTGATACTGACAATATCACCCTCTAGTGTGCTGACAGGTCAAGGAAAATATGGGCACTAGCACCATATCCCTATGTGGCTCTAGGGCATGACAGGGTTATCTTTACCTTTTTTTAAATTATAGTGTTAGACTACAAATATCTGATGTAGTAAGTAAAATACTGAACTACAAATATGTGATGTAGTAAGTAAAGTGTTGGACTACACATACATGATGTAGTAAGTAAAGTGTTGGACTACACATACATGATGTAGTAAGTAAAGTGTTGGACTACACATACATGATGTAGTAAGTAAAGTGTTGGACTACACATACCTGATGTAGTAAGTAAAATTTGAACGTGCCCCAAACGAGGCATGTCAAGACTCCAAGTGCACGCAGGTGAATGTCTTCTCCTCATGCCCCCCCCCCCCCAATGAGGCATGTCAAGACTCTAAGTGCACGCAGGTGAATGTCTTCTCCTCATGCCCCCCCCCCCCAACGAGACATGTCAAGACTCCAAGTGTACGCAGGTGAATGTCTTCTCCTCATGCCCCCCCCCCCAACGAGACATGTCAAGACTCCAAGTGCACGCAGGTGAATGTCTTCTCCTCATGCCCCCCCCCCTGCATCGCCATCTCACTGTAGGAAGACATGCATCAGAGGTTCTATGAGCTGCATCGCCATCTCACTGTAGGAAGACATGCATCAGAGGTTCTATGAGCTGCATCGCTATCTCACTGTAGGAAGACATGCATCAGAGGTTCTATGAGCTGCATCGCTATCTCACTGTAGGAAGACATGCATCAGAGGTTCTATGAGCTGCATCGCCATCTCCACTCCAGGGCGATGGCAGCACCCGAGGGTGGGGGGGGGGAGGTGGATGTAAAAGAAAAAGGAGTTACAGAGAACGTAGGATTAATGGAGTGAAAAAATATTAGCAGCACTCCTGTAGGCCTCTCGGTTGTGAGCAAGATGTCCTGCCGCTGTTGCATCCATTTCCAGATCGTGAACGATGTCTTGCAGCCATCTTCGTTTTGGTCTTCCTCTCTTTCTTTTTCTCATTATGTATCCTTCCAAGACGGTCTTCTCTAAATTATCATGACGTTTAATGTGCCCAAAATATTTAAGTTTTCTCTCTTTAATCCTCTTTACTAACCATCCTTCTTCAATATTAAGTTCTTGTAGTATAGATATATTTGTTCTTTTTTGTGTCCATGATAATTGAAGAACTCTTCTGTAGCATTCACATTCAAAGGCATTTATGTGTTTCTCAGCTGTTTTGTTAAGTGTCCAGGTCTCACAGGCATATGTTGCGATGAGAAAGATGCATGCCCTTAAAAATCTTATTTTTGTAGTTCTGTCTGTTCCTCTCCACAGATTCTTTATTTGTTTTACTTTCCGAAGAGCGATAGATATCTTTTGTGGAATTATAAAATAATTTCCGTAAGGGAATGAATGTTGTTTGTGTTTTTTTTTCTCTGTTGTTGTTCTTTAGTTATTGTTTCTGGCTGGAATTTCATCTTTCTCTTTACTGTTGTTGTTGTTGTTGTTGTTGTTATAGCCACTGACTAAACTTCTTTCGCTGCAGACTCAGTGGCTGGCGTGACAAATGACAAGACCATGCTGTTCAGCTTGTAAATCATGGAAGTTTATTTAAAACTCGACTGGACAAGCACCCGAGTACATTATTCAACATAGCAAGTGACGGGCTAATCTATTACCTAGCAAACAGAAGAATGCAAATCAAAGCAGTGATAAAACTGAAGTGAGAGAAAATGCTGTTTTGGGTCACGTGGCTGAGAGAGGTTTTCTTTAACTGGTGTTGACATTTACAAGTTTCGTGTTTGTTCTGAAACTTCTGATGTGAAACTGACTTGCACAGCAAATGACCGGATATCGCTCCCTACACCAGTTCTAGCGGGTCTGGTCAGAGACTGGCCAATAAAAAAATGACTTATTTGAATCCTGACCATCCCACATGAGGTAATACCAGGTAATTTAAACTCTCTTAACTGTAGGCGTCACAGTTTAATCTGAGATAAAAAGATTTTTTGATTTTCGGGCTCTATTAAAACCCCCTGCCATCGCGTTACAACAGTGCTACAACAATGCTGCAATAGTGCTACAACAATGTTACAACAATGCTACAACAGTGTTACAATAGTGCTACAACAGTGTTACAACAATGCTACAACAGTGTTACAACAATGCTACAACAGTTATTACAACAATGCTACAACAGTGCTACAACAGTGTTACAACAATGCTACAATAATGTTACAACAATGCTACAACAATGCTACAACAGTGTTACAAAACTGTTACAACAGTGCTACAACAATGTTACAACAATGTTACATCAGTGCTACAACAGTGTTACAACAATGCTACAACAATCTTACAACAGTACTACAATAATGTACAACAGTGCTACAAAAGTGTTACAACAATGCTACAAGAGTGCTATAACAATGCTACAACAGTACTACAACAATGTTACAACAGTGCTACAACAGTGAATGTTTTTCCAGTTTTCAGGCATGAGTTGTTTGAGGGCATAAATAGAAATATTTTAGCTCTTCTTAACAGCGCCATGATTGTTCTATGTTTGTATAAACAAGCTACGGTATATTTTTAGTTGTGACACGATTTCAGTTACATAGATAGAAACGTCAACAGAGGTATATTGTCTTCTTCTTCTTCTTCTTCTTCTTCCTGGTGTTCTGTGCGGCCGATGCGCGCGGGATGTTGAAGTACAGCTTTGTGTCGGCTTGGGAGCGGGTCACGTCTGTATCTGATTGGGGCTATAAAAAGCAGGGGGTAGTGCAGTATTTCTTCAGGAGGCTCCACCACCAGGGACTTTGGTGATCCCATTAGCCAGGCTAGGCTTCTTACTGGGGGTACTCAACGGAGAGGTGGGACAGGGTCTTGGTCAGCCATGATTCGCCATCTCTGAAGCGCGTGTGTCAGCTATGGGCCGCGTCTCCCCCCCCCCCCACAAAACAAAAATAACACAAAGAGAAGGAACAAGATTTTAGATACATTTTGTCTTCTCTGACTTGCTGAAAAAAAACTGTGAGCTAATTAAAAACCAGCTCTATCTGCGCCCTACCTTAACAGATACTTGACCTGTATAACAGATAACGTGTTTATACAAATAACAGATAATGATAAAGATAACAGATAACGTGTTTATACAAATAACAGATAATGATAAAGATAACAGATAACGTGTTTATACAAATAACAGATAATGATAAAGATAACAGATAACGTGTTTATACAAATAACAGATAATGATAAAGATAACAGATAACGTGTTTATACAAATAACAGATAATGATAAAGATAACAGATAACGTGTTTATACAAATAACAGATAATGATAAAGATAACAGATTACGTGTTTATACAAATAACAGATAATGATAAAGATAACAGATTACGTGTTTATACAAATAACAGATAATGATCAAGATAACAGATAATTTGTTTATACAAATAACAGATAATGATAAAGATAACAAATAACGAGTTTATACAAATGACAAATGACGAGACCGACCAAATATCGCATTTTGAAGACATTCATTGCCTCTACACCAACATCAGTCACGAAGATCAGACACCAGCATCTGATACCAACATCAGTCACCAACATCAGTCACTAACATCAGTTACCAACATCATGAACCAACATCAGTCACCAACATCATGAACCAACATCAGTCACCAACATCATGAACCAACATCAGTCACCAATATCAGTCACCAACATCATGAACCAACATCAGTCACCAACATGAGTCGCCAAAATCATGGTGAAAGGTAAACTGATCTATAGTTAAGATCCCTATGAATGTTTGTGGATCCAGGTGAACCGTGTACAGCAGGTTATAAAATCTCTTATAGATGTCTTAGACCAGATAATTAGGTCACTCGGCATTTTCCAGACTTAACATAAATGTTGGCAGTAAGTGCGGCCACATTGTTCAGATTAAAGATAGCACCCGGGACAGCTGAGATTGCTATATCGGGTCCCGTTTAAAAGAGACATTGCTATAATTCACAGAGTTATACAATTACTTCTCTGTACTGTGTATACTTTCTGTAGTGGGTTATGCTGCGGAATAGTTTCTGTAATGGTCTGTGATGCGGTATAGCTTTCTGTGATTATTTTGATAAGGTATAGTTTTCTGTGATGATTGTGATGTGGTATAGTTTTCTGTGATGATTTTGATATGGTATAGTTTTCTGTGATGATTGTGATGTGGTATAGTTTTCTGTGATGCTTGTGATGTGGTATAGTTTTCTGTGATGATTGTGATGTGGTATAGTTTTCTGTGATGCTTTTGATACGGTATAGTTTTCTGTGATGCTTGTGATGCAGTATAGTTTTCTGGGATGATTTTGATACGATATAGTTTTCTGTGATGATAGCGATGTGGTATAGTTTTCTGTGATGCTTTTGATACGGTATAGTTTTCTGTGATGCTTTTGATACGGTATAGTTTTCTGTGACGCTTGTGATGCGGTATAGTTTTCTGTGATGATTTTGGTACGATATAGTTTTCTGTGATGATTGTGATGTGGTATAGTTTTCTGTGATGATTGTGATGTGGTATAGTTTTCTGTGATGATTGTGATGTGGTATAGTTTTCTGTGGTGCTTTTGATACGGTATAGTTTTCTGTGATGATTATGATGCGGTATAGTTTTCTGTGATGATTTTGATATGGTATAGGTTTATATGATGATTGTGATGTGGTATAGTTTTCTGTGATGATTGTGATGATGTACATGTTTCTGTTGTTGTTATTTTGGGGTATTTTAATTTCTGAAGCAAAGGCCAGCTAGAAGTTCCAGATGTGTCTGTTACCTGTGCTCTGAAGTACAGGAAGAAGGAAGTCTGTTTGGTGGAGTGGAAGTCTGTTGAGTGGACGTCTGTTTGGTGGAGTGGAAGTCTGTTTGGTGGAATGGAAGTCTGTTTGGTGGAGTGGAAGTCTGTTTGGTGGAATGGAAGTCTGTTTGGTGGAGTGGAAGTCTGTTTGGTGGAGTGGAAGTCTGTTTGGTGGAATGGAAGTCTGTTTGGTGGAGTGGAAGTCTGTTTGGTGGAATGGAAGTCTGCTTGGTGGAGTGGAAGTGTGCTTGGTGGAGTGGAAGTGTGCTTGGTGGAGTGGAAGTCTTTATGATGGAGTGGCTTTCCTGCTTCTATTTTCAGTTTCTGAAGATTGATAGATATTTGTATGTGTTGTAGGACGGAAGAATTCCTCCCTCTCCCCCCCTCTCTCTCTTCCTCTCCTTCTCTCCCCCCTCTCTCTCCCTCCCTCTCTCTCTCTCTCCCTCTAACTAACTAATCAGGGAGTCCAGTTTGCCCCAGGCTATATGTTGACGATGGCTGGCAGGTGAAGCAGTTCAGTTGGTTTTCTCCCGGGGCTGGTGAGAGCTCTCATCTCAGCGGCCAGCGCGCGCGCGAGAGTCCGCGTCTACCAGCGCTCACGTGACCTCCTAACTCCTGACTGGATCGGGAGACTGCTCGCGCCTGGACTGTGATCAGATACCGAAGTCAGGCGAATTATTTTATTTGGTGGCCATTATCATAAGTTGGCCATGTTGCCATAACGACATGCGGGCAACGTCATCATCTGTTGCGTACGTCAGGGACTAGTACTTCCCATCTTGTGTGACTTCTGTAAGAAAAGTATGGAGGCCAGCACGGTCAGGGCGGACCCGCTGCCACACAGGTAAGGGAGGTCACTCATGTTTTATTTTATGTATGCAGGCCACACATCATCTACAACCAGCGCCGTAGCTTTCACTTTTCTTATTGCATTCAAAGTTCAAATACGGGACACTCGTTCAGATCGGAGGGATTAAGGGAAGCGAATTTACATTTTAACCCAAATTTTGATCATTAATCCAGGCTTTTATCTTTACTTACAAAGTGAACCAAGAAGGACTGCATGTTGCACTTCTCTACGGAGTGAAGACATTTTGTTTTCTTTCAAAATAGAAAAATTTCCACAGAAATATTTTGTTTTCATTCAAAATAGAAACATTTCCACAGAAATCTTTTGTTTTCTTTCAAAATAGAAACATTTCCACAGAAATCTTTTGTTTTCTTTCAAAATAGGAACATTTCCACAGAAATCTTTTGTTTTCTTTCAAAATAGGAACATTTACACAAAAATCTTTTGTTTTCTTTCAAAATAGAAACGTTTCCACAGAAATCTTTTGTTTTCTTTCAAAATAGAAATATTTCCACAGAAATCTTTTGTTTTCATTCAAAATAGAAATATTTCCACAGAAATCTTTTGTTTTCTTTCAAAATAGAAATATTTCCACAGAAATCTTTTGTTTTCATTCAAAATAGAAATATTTCCACAGAAATCTTTTGTTTTCTTTCAAAATAGAAACGTTTCCACATAAATCTTTTGCTTTCTTTCAAAACAGAAACATTTCCACAGAAATCTTCTGTTTTTTTTCTAAATGATGGGTATATCCTGGAATATGCACCCATCAAAGATGAGAACACAAGAAAATATGAGCCACGTCTTCGAAAAAAAGGGACACATAGGCGCCGTGATAAAAGTAATATGATTTCCAGGACAAGTCTTTAAAAATACTGGTCTGTCCCGCATAATACAGGACGGTTGGTTACTTTAAGTAACCGTCGTCCAGGCCAATAGGATAAACACAGTAAAGGTCCGTCCATCCGACCTATATCTTTCCTCTCTTGGTATACAAGTCCTCCAACCTATATCTTTCCTCTCTTGGTATACAATTCCTCCACCCTATATCTTTCCTCTCTTGGTGTACAATTCCTCCACCCTATATCTTTCCTCTCTTGGTATACAATTCCTCCAACCTATATCTTTCCTCTCTTGGTATACAATTCCTCCAACCTATATCTTTCCTCTCTTGGTGTACAATTCCTCCACCCTATATCTTTCCTCTCTTGGTATACAATTCCCCCGACCTACATCTTTCCTCTCTTGGTATACAATTCCCCCGACCTACATCTTTCCTCTCTTGGTATACAATTCCCCCGACCTATATCTTTCCTCTCTTGGTATACAATTCCTAAAATAATAATCGGTAATTACTGAGTTTTTTTCCTCTTGACGCTGGGCCCCGTCCTTTTCCGGACCCACAGACTTACCCCTGTTAAGGCTAATAGATAATCCGCCACGTTTATTGATGTCCTGTAATGGTGTCATCATCTCATTATTGACCATGTCCTGTAGTGGTGTCATCATCTCATTATTGACCATGTCCTGTAGTGGTGTCATCATCTCATTATTGACCATGTCCTGTAGTGGTGTCATCATCTCATTTTTGGTGTCATAATTGATGTACTCTACTATAATAATCTCATTAACGATGTTTTCTTTTAAAGTGGATCTTTCATTATTGGCACCGTCTGCTGAAGTGATCCACTTATTAATGGTGATTTAGAGTGATTAAGATAATTCTCTCATTAATGTTGTCCACTGCTCCGGTGATACTCTCACTAATGTTGTCCATTACTCGATTTATATTGCCATTAATACTGTCCACTACTCGATTTGTGCCCTTATTAATGTTGTCCACTACTCGATTTGTGCCGCTGTTAATGTTTTCCACTACCCCAGTTATATTCTCATTAATATTGTCCACTACCCCAGTTATATTCTCATTAATACGGTCCAATTACATCTTTCATCATTTTCTTGGCTCTAGACGTCACATAGGACAGGCAGTGTGCCTCGCCATGAGCCATTGCTCTCTGCGAGATTCTTGACCTCATCACGTGATGTGATGGCGGCCATCTTAGCCTCATATACATTTCTGGATTAATAATCTTATTAATGATGACGTCTACTGGATTCATCTTCTTCTTTAAAGGCATCAGTTTATTAATGGTGCCCTATACTACAGTCATCAGTTTATTAATGGTGCCCTCTACTACAGGCATCATTTTATTAATGATGCCTCCACTGGAGTTTTTGACTGGACTGATTGATTCTGTTATTAAGGGTGTACTGTACTGGGCTGACTGATTCTGTTATTAAGGGTGTACTGTACTGGACTGATTGATTCTGTTATTAAGGGTGTACTGTACTGGGCTGATTGATTCTGTTATTAAGGGTGTACTGTACTGGACTGATTGATTCTGTTATTAAGGGTGCACTGTACTGGACTGATTGATTCTGTTATTAAGGGTGTACTGTACTGGGCTGACTGATTCTGTTATTAAGGGTGTACTGTACTGGACTGATTGATTCTGTTATTAAGGGTGTACAGTACTGGGCTGATTGATTCTGTTATTAAGGGTGTACTGGACTGGACTGATCCCCTTATTAAAGGCTGTCTCAAAACGCATCCCTTTCTCTCTGGAGACTAGAAACAAGAAAGCGCTCTCTCTGACACAAATTACACTCACGAAGAGTGTACTCGGACGTTCGTCACGTGATTCAGATCAAGGAAATGCAACCTGCCACACGAGAGTAAGTGATAAAACACCAGGTATGGATTTTCTCACCTGTCCCTTGACACAGGTATCCATTCAGTTAGTCAGTCATCCGCCAAAGAGATCCACGCATCAATGAATTTGCCACGGTTCCCCCCCCCCCCACCCCCTACCCACATGACAGCCGTGTCTGAATTTCACTTTCGCGTGGCTGAACCACATCCGCTGTGGCTGTTGTTTTCTAGCGTTTATTTGTTTCATTTCGTTGCACTTGGTCAATGTTTTTCCCCTACACTTTAACTTCTTTAAATCTCTAGTGTAGCAGTGTGTGGGTGAGAGAGAGAGAGAGAGAGAGAGAGAGAGAGAGAGAGAGAAAGAGAGAGAGAAATATTTCCTGCTTTCGTACTACTCTCTTGGTCCGGCATGTAGTCTTGCTGTTGGAAAGTACAGTAAACCTTCGATTTAACGGACTAAGATGGGAACGGGCTTGTCTGTTCATGCCGAAAGTCTGTACAGTATAAAATTGTTAAATTAAAATAAAGAATATGTAATATTTATTGACCAAAACAAGGAGAGTCTACTACACCATGATCAAAACAAGGAGAGTCTACTACACCATGATCAAAACAAGGAGAGTCTACTACACGCTGACCACAATAAGGAGAGTTTAGAACACGCTGACCAAAAACAAGGAGAATCTACTACACGCTGATCAAAACAAGGAGAGTCTACTACACGCTGACTAAAAACAAGGAGAATATACTACACGCTGACCAAAATAAGGAGAGTTTAGAACACGCTGACCAAAAACAAGGAGAATCTACTACACGCTTATCAAAATAAGGAGAGTTTAGAACACGCTGACCAAAAACAAGGAGAATCTACAACACGCTGATCAAAAAAAAGAGAGTTTAGAACACGCTGACCAAAAACAAGGAGAATCTACTACACGCTGACCAAAAACAAGGAGAATCTACTACACGTTGACCAAAAACAAGGAGAATCTACTACACGCTGACCAAAAACAAGGAGAGTTTACTACACGCTGACACAAACAAGGAGAGTCTACTACACGCTAACAGAAACAAGTGCGATATGAAATACACAGCACGCGTTTACTATTACTACTATATGTCTGGTGGTTAAATGCGTTTATTATTACTACTATTTGTCTGGTGGTTAAATGCGTTTATTATTACTACTATATGTCTGGTGGTTAAATGCGTTTATTATTACTACTATTTGTCTGGTGGTTAAATGCGTTTATTATTACTACTATTTGTCTGGTGGTTAAATGCGTTTATTATTACTACTATTTGTCTGGTGGTTAAATGCGTTTATTATTACTACTATTTGTCTGGTGGTTAAATCCGTTATATTGGTGTCCGTTAAATCGAAGGTTTACAGTAGTAAACGAAAGTGATAAGCACGAGGTTAAAGTGACACTTTGCAACAACAACAACAAAACACAAACAAACAAAAAAACACGAGTTATCCAGTCAGGCAAGTTCCAGAGATCCTAGATCTACCAGTGATAAGGTTTATGTGCACAGTATAACCAGCACAGCACTGCAAGATTTCCTGTAGGAAAATGAAAACTTGGGTCGTCCTACAGAAAGTTTGTGATAAAGTTTGGAAGAATCGACTTAAGATGCAGTCATCCGAGATAAAGTTTGGAAGAATCGACTCAAGATGCAGTCATCCGTGATAAAGTTTGGAAGAATCAACTTAAAATGCAAACCCTAAAACATGACATTTGTGAGAAAATAGACAGTTGATTGACAGGAGAATAGAACAGCCAGAGCCAAATGCTGGGATGCAGGAACTAAAAAAGAAACAAAAATCAATTGTAGAAAGGGACCCAATTAAATCCACAAGAAAACGGCAGCCATCTTTCATCGGACATTAGAGGGGAAGGGCTTTAAAACATCACAACAACAGGGAAGACAAATGTGAAGGGATGCAAGGGAAGACACATGTGAAGGAGTGTAAGGGAAGACGAAGAGATAAAATAACGGACGGTCTGACGCGATGGCACATTAAACAAAATGCCGGCTGAGCTGATGGGAAATATCAAGGAAAGAGATTTGTGGAGAAGGGAGGTCACCCCTTTTGCCGGACAAGCCTTCTGCTGCCAACTTCTCCAAACATGAATCTAGACGTGGCCGAAGTATGTCAGCTTTCTAACTTTGATGATGTTAACGAGCCAGTTTTCTGCGACACCTGATCCCATCAATGTCTCTTTATTTGATGTCCGTTCTATCCATGATATTCTAAGTGCCCTTCTGTAACATTTCATTTTAAGTGTTGTTATTCTCTTTTCTAGGGATTTGTTAAGTGTTTCACATCCGTATGTTGCCGCCGGGAATATGTAAACTCTTAGTAAACATAACTTTGTTGTCTTGTTGGTACCTTGCCACATACTCTTCATTTGTGCTAGTTTCTGTGATGCAACTGCAGTTCTTAATTTGATTTCCACTGCGCAGTTGCCATTGTTGGTGATAATTGAACCTAGATATTCTAATTTATTTACATTTTCAAGCTCTTCATGGTCCAATTTTATTTTGGGCTTGTTTCTCTTTTTGTCAAATATCACTACTTTGATGTTTGAAAACAGAGCTTCTGAGCTTCGGTATATCTTTTTTAGTGGAGAGAATTACAGTCCGTCTAAGCTGCTTGATAGGACACTGTCATGAGTGTATCTCATTTCTGGAATCTGGTGGATCCAGAAGCTGAAAGAGTCAGATTTAGCTGTTTCCTTACATTCCTCATGATGTTTTCAGCGTAGCTGTTAATTATGGAGAAAGGATACATCCCTACATCCCTGTCTTACTCTCTTTTGAAGCTCAAACCAAGTCGATGTTCCGCCATCTACCCTGACTTCTGCTTGCTGATCTTCTAACAGTTTGGCTATGAGTAACAACAGGTGATTAGGAAACTAATTAGGAAAGGATTATGAACTGTATAGAAGAAAATAATAGTAACTGATAAACAGATAACAGTAAAACAGGGAACACATGAATTTAGCAGTCCCTCGAAGGACTACACAGCTGACATGGCGGAGAAATGCCAGAATTCTGTGGCATCTACTTCACCCAACGCCTGACCTGGAGATGAGAGATTACAAAATGTCAAATACGAGCCAATCTTGCGCACGGACCTTACGAAAAAACAAAAATGAAAGTCACAATCTATAGAGAAGATGAAAACATTATACGCAGGTAGAGTCGGGTTGGTCCTTCCTTATGGCACACCTGCCTGGAAAAATCAGAGACTGATGTAAGCACACATCATTTTATATCAAGAAAAGAGACTGATGTAAGCACACATCATTTTATATCAAGAAAAGAGGCTGATGTAAGCACACATCATTTTATATCAAGAAAAGAGACAAGTGTAAGCACACAGCATTTTATATCAAGAAAAGAGACAAGTGTAAGCACACAGCATTTTATATCAAGAAAAGAGACAAGTGTAAGCACACAGCATTTTATATCAAGAAAAGAGACAAGTGTAAGCACACAGCATTTTATATCAAGAAAAGAGACAAGTGTAAGCACACATCATTTTATATCAAGAAAAGAGACAAGTGTAAGCACACAGCATTTTATATCAAGAAAAGATACAGGTGTAAGCACAGAGGATTTTATATCAAGAAAAGAGACTGATATGAGCACACATCATTTTATATCAAGAAAAGAGACTGGTGTAAGCACACAGCATTTTATATCAAGAAAAGAGACTGGTGTAAGCACACATCATTTTATATCAAGAAAAGAGACAAGTGTAAGCACACAGCATTTTATATCAAGAAAAGAGACTGGTGTAAGCACACAGCATTTTATATCCAGAAAAGAGACTGGTGTAAGCACACATTATTTTATATCAAGAAAAGGGAGAAGTGTAAGCACACATCATTTTATATCAAGAAAAGGGAGAAGTGTAAGCACACATCATTTTATATCAAGAAAAGGGAGAAGTGTAAGCACACATCATTTTATATCAAGAAAAGGGAGAAGTGTAAGCACATATAATTTTATATCAAGAAAAGGGAGAAGTGTAAGCACATATAATTTTATATCAAGAAAAGGGAGAAGTGTAAGCACATATAATTTTATATCAAGAAAAGGGAGAAGTGTAAGCACATATAATTTTATATCAAGAAAGATACAAGTGTAAGCACACATTATTTTATGTAAAGAAAAGATGTCATGTAAGGTATAACTAACCGCCTTATAAATTGTACCATTATAAACTTCACGCATTACTTATCGCTTTATAAACTATCATTATAAACTTCACGCATTACTCATCGCTTTATAAACTATCATTATAAACTTCACGCATTACTTATCGCTTTATAAACTATCATTATAAACTTCACGCATTACTTATCGCTTTATAAACTATCATTATAAACTTCACGCATTACTTATCGCTTTATAAACTATCATTATAAACTTCACGCATTACTTATCGCTTTATAAACTATCATTATAAACTTCACGCATTACTTATCGCTTTATAAACTATCATTATAAACTTCACGCATTACTTATCGCTTTATAAACTATCATTATAAACTTCACGCATTACTTATCGCTTTATAAACTATCATTATAAACTTCACGCATTACTCATCGCTTTATAAACTATCATTATAAACTTCACGCATTACTCATCGCTTTATAAACTATCATTATAAACTTCACGCATTACTTATCGCTTTATAAACTATCATTATAAACTTCACGCATTACTTATCGCTTTATAAACTATCATTATAAACTTCACGCATTACTCACCGCTTTATAAACTATCATTACAAACTTCACGGACAGCAGTCTTGCTTCCAGACTCTGGACTTCTCTTTCGTTCTTGCCACAATGGACTGAGCTATTTGTATAAGAAAAACAAAATGTCACATAGACTGACAGGTTATTGACATAGTGACCTGGTGTCTCACACACTTTCTTGGTCTCCGTCTTTCGGTATTGATCTGACCTCTAACAGGCCATAAAAATCGAACAGTTCTCACCAGTCTCCGTTGGCTACTTCTTTCTTTCTCTCATCTCGTATGGCTCTTCTCTCTATTTCCTTCTTCCTCTCATCTTGTACGGTTCTTCTTTCTAACTATTTCCTTCTTCCCCTCTTCTTTCTATTTTCTTCTTTCTCTCATCTTGTATGGCTCTTCTTTCTAACTATTTCCTTCTTCCCCTCTTCTTTCTATTTTCTTCTTTCTCTCATCTTGTATGGCTCTTCTTTCTAACTATTTCCTTCTTCCCCTCTTCTTTCTATTTTCTTCTTTCTCTCATCTTGTATGGCTCTTCTTTCTAACTATTTCCTTCTTCCCCTCTTCTTTCTATTTTCTTCTTTCTCTCATCTTGTATGGCTCTTCTTTCTACATACAACGTCCGATATTTTCCTCGAAAAAGGCTCACGCCGGAATATTGGATGTTGTATGTTTTTTATTTATACATTCTCATCCTTTCTATTCGTTTTTTTCTCACTTTACTCCCTCCCTCCCTCACTTTGTAAAACTGCACCATACACCTCTATCTACCTTGCTTGATGAACTTGTTGTAAACTGGTTATGTTACTGCTTTAGTTTTTTTCTCCATAAATTGCTGTAAAAGGTTTATGTCACTGCCGTCGTTTGTTGCTTGATAAACTTGTTGTAAACTGGTTTTGTCACTATTGTCGTTTATTGCTTGATAAACTTGTTGTAAACTGGTTTTGTCACTATTGTCGTTTATTGCTTGATAAACTTGTTGTAAACTGGTTTTGTCACTATTGTCGTTTATTGCTTGATAAACTTGTTGTAAACTGGTTTTGTCACTATTGTCGTTTATTGCTTGATAAACTTGTTGTAAACTGGTTTTGTCACTATTGTCGTTTATTGCTTGATAAACTTGTTGTAAACTGGTTTTGTCACTATTGTCGTTTATTGCTTGATAAACTTGTTGTAAACTGGTTTTGTCACTATTGTCGTTTATTGCTTGATAAACTTGTTGTAAACTGGTTTTGTCACTATTGTCGTTTGTTGCTTGATAAACTTGTTGTAAACTGGTTATGTTACTGCCGTCGTTTGTTGCTTCATAAACCTGTTGTAAACTGGTTATGTTACTGTTATCAGCAGACAGTTTTTTTTACTGGTCTGAAAAAGAAAAAAAAAAACTCTGCTATCGATTCCCGTGCCCAGGATAATTAGCTACAAAATAAAGATATAAAATATCTCGAGATGTGCAGTTATCTGCTAGTATGATTTTGTGTTGTTGATTGCGGTTTGATGATTTGTGATATTGTTGATTGTGTTTTGATGATTTATGGTGTTATTGATTGTGTGTTGATGAATTATGTTGTTGCTAATTGTGATGGTGATTTATGTTGTCGGGTTTGTGTTGCTGACTGTATGTTATTGAGTGTGTGTTGATGATTGTATGTTGTTATTGATTGTGTGTTGATGATTGTATGTTGTTGTTGATTGTGTTGCTGGAGATTTGACAGACGAGCTTGGCGTCGGAGTAGGCGGAGAGTGAGAGAGTTAGTGAGTGAGTGAGAGAGTGAGAGAATGAGTGAGAGAGTGACTGAGTAAGAGAGTGACTGAGTGAGTGAGAGAGTGAGAAAGTGAGTGAGAGAGTGACTGAGTAAGAGAGTGAGTGAGTGAGTGAGTGAGAGAGTAAGTAAGAGAGTGAGAGAGTGAGTGAGTGAGTGAGTGAGAGAGTGAATGAGAGAGTGAGTGAGAGAGTGAGTGAATGAATGAGAGAGTGAGTGAGAGAGTGGGTGAGTGAATGAGAGAGTGAGTGAGAGAGTGAGTGAGTGAATGAGAGAGTGAGAGAGAGAGAGTGAGTGAGAGAGTGAGTGAGGACATAGAGGTTTCAGTGTTAAAGTTCTGGGTCTTGAGTGAGATATTTTGTTTAAATTGTGTGCGATAAAAGCTTCAAGTAGGTCCTGATGTCATGGACGCTCATATATCATAGATAGTCACATATCATGGGATATCATGGACATTTATATATCATGGACGTTCATAAATCATGGACGATCAAATATATCATGGATAATGATACAAGCAGCAGAAATCAGGGACACTCATAGATACTAATAAGTCATAGATACTAATAAGTCATAGATACTAATATATCATAGATACTAATAAGTCATAGATACTAATATATCATAGATACTAATAGAAATAGACACTCATGTATGATGGGCATTCATAAATCATGAGCGATCCTATATATCAGAGGCACTCATATATCATGGACACACAGAGATCAAAGACACCCATATATCAGACACTCAGATACCACAAATATGATCATTCACTTGTTGATGGTGTCTTCAGAATGCAGGGAGCTGTTGTTTCAGGGCCTGTTTCCATTCCCAGGGACTCCATGCCTAGAAACTTGTTTTAGGCTTCACTACAAGATTTCTTCAGCATGCCAACTCTAGGCAACTAATACTGTTATTTCTGTCACAGGTCCACCCCTCCCCCAACGACACACACACACACACACACACCTTAATGTCCCAGTTAAAAAAAAAAAATCGGGATACCGTACTTTGCTCTCAGAGCCCAAGGGCCCACAGAAACGTTATCAAGGGAGGTTACCCGACTCTAATGAAATTTGTCTTGAACCATTATGTTGCTCACGTGATTGTTCACGTGACCACGCCGCCGACTTTGAAGTCTTCTGTCCTGACATGACTCACAAGGCTAGACGTGAACCAGAAACACGTCACAGAGACCTGGACTCTCTCTCTTTCTCTCTCTCTTTCTCTTTCTCTCTCTCTCTCTCTCTCTCTCTATCTATCTATCTCGAGAGAGATCGAGTGTGTGGGAAGAATGAAAGATGGAGTGATGAAGGGCAGAATGTAAGACGGGCCTGTGTGCCCAATTCTTTACCCTTTAAAAATAAAGATTATTCATTCATTCATTCATTCACTCTCTATCGCTATCTCTCTCTCTCTCTCTCTCTCTCTCTCTCTCTCTGGGACAGTTAAAATGTTAGACATTTCATTTTCTCACTCACTCACTCACTCACTCATGTTACAGGCATGGCATTGTTATATAAGAAATGGAGTGTAAATAAAGTTCAAAGTTCAGACTCCGGCTTCACTGCATTCAGGACAACCCCATATATGCCCCCGCCGCATGCCGCAGCATCCATCTAAGAGTTTGTTTGCTAATAGTTCCTGTCAGATGTTGGTTGTTTACGATGTGTTTTCTGCCACACAGTTCAGATTTCCCGCCAGCACCTTTAATTTGTCCTAGCTCCAACAATCTCCTCACAGCTGCGTTGTTTTCTTCCATTCCCGCTCTTCATTTTCCCGCAGTCTGCCCAGTACAGCCTTAGCAATGTCCTCCTTGTCCATTGTCAGTCTGCCTTTATTTTAGCCTGCCCAGCCAGTCTGTCTGCCACATCATTGTCATGTACTCCTGCATGCCCTGGACAGTAAAGTCACGTTAGGCTTGTCACAGCTGACTGGCTTAACAGTTGAGCCCATTCTTTTCGAAGCAAAATCTTCTCAGTCTTACGAAGCATACTCTGTGAATCCGTCACAATGACACCATTAACCACAGCATCAGCAACTAACCATTCCACTGCCGTCGACACAGCCTCAGTTTCCATTCTCATGCCTGAACTGGTGGCTTTAAAGGCTCCCGAACCCTGTGCCACTACTCTTACATTTCGGTAGGCAACAAAACCCCAACCACTTCTGCTGTTCCGAGCCACTGAGCCATCTGTAAATATTACCGTGTCAGAAGACCCACAGTGATGCTGGAAGACCCACAGTGATGCTGGAAGACCCACAGTGATGCTGGAAGACCCACAGTGATGCTGGAAGACCCACAGTGATGCTGGATGTGATCTTGAACCCAAAGTTCAACTACTCCATGCCCCCAGTCTCTACATTCACGACCCTTTTTGTGTAATAACCTTTGTCAGCTGAGGTCAGTCCCGTACCCGTAGCCAGTCATCACTTTTAGCCACCTCATCGAGATTGCAAATTGACCTCATTGTATCCTCCGCCTCAGCCATCCAAGATCTGCCCCCGTTTGATGTGTCTTCCCCTTATCAACCCCAACTCCTTATGGAGAAGATCATCCTTCATACCAGCAACCCTGATGTGTGCCTTTACCTGAGCATGTGTTTAGACCTCACATTCAGCAAATCAAGCAGATAGCTCTTGGCCACCACCGGAGTATCCCTGGGGCAACCCAAGACCACTCGCATTGCCTCGTTCTGTACACGCTCTAGTTTATTCAGCTGTGAGCAGAGCAAGACCCTACTCTAATGATGACAGTACCAGCGCATGCATCAGCAAGAAGAGAGTGCGCTATGAAAAGCCCGCTGCGGTCATTAATCTAACCGCTGCCAACTCTTTCCTGGATTTTTGTGTTGCATGATCCACACCGTGTGCAAGAGACAATGAACGATCAAATGTGATCCCTAGATACCTCACGCAGTGTGTTCTCCTAATATCTTGGCCTTGACACTTCACAATCGGAACTGCAGTGTAAATATACACCCTGTTAACAAGAAGTCACAGTTAAATTTACAAAGACATCTGGATACTGTCGCATAAAAAACTAGACATTCTCCCAAATAAAAATTGGGCACTCTTATTTTTAAAAACTTGACATTCTCGTGTAAAATGTACTGGACAGTCTCATATATAAGCTTAACACTCTCATGTAAAAAAGAACGGGACAATCTCGCACAAAACCCAGACATTCTCACAAAGAAGCTAGAAAATCTCAAATTAAAAACAGGACATTCCCACGTCAAAAATGGGACATTTTTATGCAAAAACCTGACATTCCCACATAAAATTGAACATTCTTACATAAAAATCTAGACATTCTCGCATAAAAAACTAGGCATTCTCACTTAAAACGCTAGAAATTCTCACATAAAAAACTAGGCATTCTCACTTAAAACGCCAGAAATTCTCACATAAAAAACTATACATTCTCACATAAAAAACTAGACATCCTCATATAACAAAACTAGACATTCTCATATAAAAACAAAAACATTCTAACATAAAAGGCTAGAATTCTCACATAAAAACCGAAACATTCTAACATAAAAAGCTAGACATTCTCACATAAAAAGCTAGACATCCTCACATAAAAACAAGACATTCTCATATAAAAAAACTAGACATCCTCATATAAAAAACTAATCTTTCTCACATAAAAAAACGGACATTCTCACTTACAAACTGGACATTCTCACATAAAAAACCGAAACATTCTAAAATAAAAAGCTAGACATTCTCACATAAAAATCTAGACATTCTCACATAAAAAACTAGACATCCTCATATAAAAACTAATCGTTCTCACATAAAAAAACTGGACATTCTCACTTAAAAACTAGACATTCTCATATAAAAAACCGAAACATTCTAACATAAGAAGCTAGACAGTCTCACATAAAAACCGAAACATTCCCACATAAAAATTGAAATTCTCACATAAAAATCTAGACATTCTCACATAAAAAAACTAATCTTTCTCACATAAAAAACCTGACATTCTCACTTAAAAACTAGACATTCTCTCATAAAAAACCGAAACATTCTAACATAAAAAGCTAGACATTCTCACATAAAAAGCTAGACATTCTAACATAAAAAGATAGAATTCTCACATTAAAAACCGAAACATTCTAGCATAAAAAGCTAGACATTCTCGCATAAAAAACTAGACATCCTCACATAAAAAAACTAGACATTCTCACATAAAAACAAAAACATTCTAACATAAAAAGTTAGAATTCTCACAGTAAAACCCGAAACATTATAACATAAAAAAGCTAGACATTCTCATATAAAAACCGAAACATTCTAACATAAAAAAGCTAGACATTCTCACATAAAAACCGAAACATTCCAACATAAAAAGCTAGACATTCTCACAAAAGCTGGACATTCTAAAAATCCTGAATATTCTCACTAGACATTTTCACATAAGTGTTCCAGGATAAAATGACATAAATGTAAATCTGGACCTATATTTGGCGCGAAGTTTACTTGAACAACAACAACTATTTTGTGAGCAGTTAGGCGCGTTTTCGGCGCGACCCAAAGATAATTTGGTCCAAAATTGTTGGTAAATACAGACTGGAATTTAACAGGCTGCAGTCGGCCATGATTCTCGCCAGAAACAGGGAGATTTGGTTGACCTAGTCAACATTCTGTGATGTTAGACGCTGTTTAACTGTTCCCGGTCTACTCACCCCACCCCACCCCACCCCCACCCCCATGAATGATTAATATAACTCCAGGCAAGACATCTTTTCATTAATAAGACCAGCAGCAGATTGTCTGCCACTAGCACGACCCCCCCCCCCCCCCCCCCATCGTGTCCTCTTTTCCGTTCGGACATCTCCCAGGATCACTGCAGACCTGTCTAGTGGGATCGGGAACAACCCCCCCCCCCCCCCCCCCCGGGAAAATGGCATTTTATTCTATCGACCATTACCGTGGGTGGAAATATTGACCCATCTGTGTGTCTTGGAAGAGAGACTGTGGCGTCTGTGTAGCGTCCTGAGGCTAATGTTGACCCGGGGGCGCTGCAAACAGCCTCAGATCAAACACCGGGTCCGGCCGTGCAACAGAAGGCGCGTTGCGGGCGGGAGATGGAATATTTTGATAAGAATTTCCCATGTTATGGCAGATAAAATAATGGGAAATGAGAATTGTAGTTTTTTTAGGGCGGAAAGTTGGGGCCCGTTCGAAACTGCCATCTCAACCTGGGAAACATAACAGTGGGAAATGTTTACTTGTGAGATTTTGGAGAAGAGAGAGTGAAAAGACAATTTTATACATGAGTGAGGGAGGGACGATAGTAGGGTGAGGAATGAGGAGGATAAGAAGGTGATGGGGTGGAAAGGGAAGATAAGACATGAGGAGATATACCGGAGTATGAGGAGGTAGGTTATAGTATGAGGAGAAATACCGGAGAATGAGGAGGTAGGTGTAAGAGGAGAAATACCGGAGAATGAGGAGGTAGGTTATAGTATGAGGAGAAATACCGGAGAATGAGGAGGTAGGTTATAGTATGAGGAGAAGTAGGATTAGGTAGTTATAGTATGAGGAGAAATACCGGAGTAGGAGGAGGTAGGTTATAGTATGAGGAGAAATACCGGAGAATGAGGAGGTAGGTGTAAGAGGAGAAATACCGGAGAATGAGGAGGTAGGTTATAGTATGAGGAGAAATACCGGAGAATGAGGAGGTAGGTTATAGTATGAGGAGAAGTAGGATTAGGTAGGTTATAGTATGAGGAGAAATACCGGAGTAGGAGGAGGTAGGTTATAGTATGAGGAGAAATACCGGAGTAGGAGGAGGTAGGTTATAGTATGAGGAGAAATACCGGAGTAGGAGGAGGTAGGTTATAATATGAGGAGAAATACCGGAGTAGGAGGAGGTAGGTTATAGTATGAGGAGAAATACCGGAGTAGGAGGAGGTAGGTTATTGTGAACGGGCCAACTGTCCCTGTCGCCCTGATTCGGCCGCATTCCCGCCGACAACTCGTTAGGAAATGTTTACTTGTGAGATTTTGGAGAAGAGAGAGTGAAAAGACAATTTTATACATGAGTGAGGGAGGGACGATAGTAGGGTGAGGAATGAGGAGGATAAGAAGGTGATGGGGTGGAAAGGGAAGATAAGACATGAGGAGATATACCGGAGTATGAGGAGGTAGGTTATAGTATGAGGAGAAATACCGGAGAATGAGGGGTAGGTGTAAGAGGAGAAATACCGGAGAATGAGGAGGTAGGTTATAGTATGAGGAGAAATACCGGAGAATGAGGAGGTAGGTTATAGTATGAGGAGAAGTAGGATTAGGTAGGTTATAGTATGAGGAGAAATACCGGAGTAGGAGGAGGTAGGTTATAGTATGAGGAGAAATACCGGAGAATGAGGAGGTAGGTGTAAGAGGAGAAATACCGGAGAATGAGGAGGTAGGTTATAGTATGAGGAGAAATACCGGAGAATGAGGAGGTAGGTTATAGTATGAGGAGAAGTAGGATTAGGTAGGTTATAGTATGAGGAGAAATACCGGAGTAGGAGGAGGTAGGTTATAGTATGAGGAGAAATACCGGAGTAGGAGGAGGTAGGTTATAGTATGAGGAGAAATACCGGAGTAGGAGGAGGTAGGTTATAATATGAGGAGAAATACCGGAGTAGGAGGAGGTAGGTTATAGTATGAGGAGAAATACCGGAGTAGGAGGAGGTAGGTTATTGTGAACGGGCCAACTGTCCCTGTCGCCCTGATTCGGCCGCATTCCCGCCGACAACTCGTTAGGCCATGTTCACATTGTGAGGGAGGAGAGTGATACGTGAGGGGAAAGAGTGATACACGAGGGGAAAGAGTGATACGTGAGGGGAAAGAGTGATACGTGAGGGGAAAGAGTGATACGTGAGGGGAAAGAGTGATACGTGAGGGGAAAGAGTGATACGTGAGGGGAAAGAGTGATACGTGAGGGGAAAGAGTGATACGTGAGGGGAAAGAGTGATACGTGAGGGGAAAGAGTGATACACGAGGGGAAAGAGTGATACACGAGGGGGGAGGGGGAATGTTTGGGGGAGGGCAAAAGGTCTGAGAAAGAAATGATAAGACTGGAACTGACATTTACAGTTTTGGTAAATGAAAAGTGATATTAGAGTTTTGGTAGATGAAAACTGATATTAGAGTTTTGGTAGATGAAAACTGATATTAGAGTTTTGATAGACGAAAACTAATATTAGAGTTTCGGTAGATGAAAACTGATATTAGAGTTTTGGTAGATGAAAACTGATATTAGAGTTTTGGTAGATGAAAACTGATATTACAGTTTTGGTAGATGAAAACTGATATTAGAGTTTTGGTAGATGAAAACTGATATTAGAGTTTTGGTAGATGAAAACTGATATTAGAGTTTTGGTAGATGAAAACTGATATTACAGTTTTGGTAGATGAAAACTGATATTAGAGGTTTGGTAGATGAAAACTGATATTAGAGTTTTGGTAGATGAAAACTGATATTAGAGTTTTGGTAGATGAAAACTGATATTACAGTTTTGGTAGATGGGAACTGACATTACAGTTTTGGTAGATGGGACCTGACATTATATTTTTGATAGATGGGAACTGACATGTGCAGTTTTGCAAGACGGAATTTAACATAGAGAATTTGTTGAAAGATGGGAATTGACATGTACAACAGCAGATGGTGCGAGACGTTTGTTATAGAAGTGTTGTTGGGAGTCCATGGAAAGATTGACCAAACATTTCGTCAAGTTAGATTCAAGGAAGTATTATGAAAAACTATTAATATCTTGAGCGATGAAATCTTAACAATGAGTGATAGATGTGGCTGTAAAGATTTCTGTAAGAAAACACAGCTACTCAACAGCGAACTTCTAAGACGAGCCTGGCAGGCCTTGTGCTCTGTCTCAAAGTAAAAGGGAATTTGATCTGTCAGAATATTTTCCATTTCGCGTTTCTTCATGAAAAGACCTGACGCAGTCCCCACGGCGCCGTCAGTCGTGTTTCATTTGTTGGATTGCTGGGACAGTCTCCAGGGAGTGGTGGGTTACCGGTGGTGGGAGGGTCTGCTGTCATCAGAGTAAGTTACTGATGGTTGCGTGGCTGGTGGGTATGATTGGTTGGCGAGTTGAGGCGGATTTTGGTTCGTTTGAGTGTTTTCTTGGATTGATTAGGTGGCTTTATGTTGGTTTGATCGGTGGGTTAGCTGGTTTTGTTGGTTGGTTGGTTGAATGATGTGACTGGTTGGCTGGTTTTGTCGATTTGTTTGCTGGTTCATTGGTTTGGTCTGGTGGTTGATTGATTAAGGACGTAATTTGATTGGTTGGCTGGTTTTGTTGATTTGTTTGGTTGGTTTATTGGTTTGTCTGGTGGTTGATTTGACTGATTAAGGACGTATTTTGATTAGTTGGCTGGTTTTGTTGTTTGGTGATTTGGTTGGTTTGATTTGATCGATTGACCGCGAATTTAAATTCAGCACACTCAACATGGCGGTGAATACCTCGGTTATCAGACATCACGTCAGACTGGACAACGTGGCAACGAGTACCTCGGTTATCAGGTTGAACTACGTGACAGTGAGTATCTCAGTTATCAGGTTGAACTACATGACAGTGACTACGTCGGTTATCTGAGATCACGTCAGACTGAAAGCTAACTCTGATATTATTTGTCGGAGTGAACCAATGAGGCAGGTTTCTCTCCAGACCTTCATTTCGCACGGACGTGCCGGTAGACAATAAAAACATAAATCCTTGTTTCTTCTTCTTCTTCTTCTTCTTCTTAGAAGAAGAAGAAAAATGTTTTTGGTTAGCACGAGAAGGTGGGACTGGGTCTATACCAGACCCCCCTACCCTAGGACAATCAACTTGTCACTATATAATAGATTGTTCTAGTGAGCCAATCAACTTGTCACTATATAATAGATTGTTCTAGTGAGCCAATCAACTTGTCACTATATAATAGATTGTTCTAGTGAGCCAATCAACTTGTCACTATATAATAGATTGTTCTAGTGAGCCAATCAACTTGTCACTATATAATAGATTGTTCTAATGAGACAATCAACTTCTCACTATATAATAGATTGTTCTAGTGAGACAATCAACCTGTCACGATATTGTAGGTAGTTCTATTGAGACAATCAACCCGTCATTATATTGCAGGTTGTTCTAGTGAGACAATCAACCTGTCACTATATTGTCGGTTGTTCTAGTGAGACAATCAACATGTCACTATATTGTAGGTTGTTCTAGTGAGACAATCAACCTGTCACTATATTGTAGGTTGTTCTAGTGAGACAATCAACCTGTCACTATAGGTTGTTCTCATGCCCTGGACTGCACATTTTGTTTCCAGTAATGAGAGAAAGAAAGAGAGAGAAAACGAGGGAGAATGTGATAACTGTGAACGTAGGTACTTCCAAGATCTTATCTTGATAAATTATGGCTCTGTTTACATGGCATTGGTTTGGGTTACTCCATTCAGTATTAATAACATATCAAAAACATATTACATATTAATTTCCATATCCAGTGAATGTGTGAAGAGAGCAGTGACTCAGTGAATGATAGTACACTCACTGGATTGTTGACTGAGAGAGCTGTGCTGTCACTGGATTGTTGACTGAGAGAGCTGTGCTGTCACTGGATTGTTGACTGAGAGAGCTGTGCTGTCACTAGATTGTTGACTGAGAGAGCTGTGCTGTCACTAGATTGTTGACTGAGAGAGCTGTGCTGTCACTGGATTGTTGACTGAGAGAGCTGTGCTGTCACTGGATTGTTGACTGAGAGAGCTGTGCATTCACTTATTTACCGAGTCAATGATTCACTTTCTGACAGTATCACATTCACTTATTTACCTAGTCAATGATTCACTTTCTGACAGTATCATATTCACATTATTTCAGTTCTTCAACTAACGATGGAGTCATTCGCTCAGTCACTCGTTTCCTGACCCGAGGAGATGGACTGACTCTTTCAGACTCGAGGAGATGGACTGACTCTTTCAGACAGCTGGTAGACAGAGGTGTATGGTGTAGTTTTACAAAGTAGCAGAGAGAGTGAGTAAAGTGAGAAAAAATGAATAGAAAGTATGAGAATGTATAAATGAAAAACATACAACATCCGATATTTCGGCCTGAGCTTTTTTCGATGATTACATGCACAAACGGGACAAAAAACATATACCTAAACTAAGAACTTATCTTAATATGGTCTCTAGAAATAGGAAACAGAAATGCGTGTCCACTAGAAGAGGTATACGTGGCCACGCGGGGCCACACAGAGGATAAGCCGATAGAGCCAGTCTTTATTGTCCTCACATTCTGTTTCCTACTTCTGGAGGAGGCCGTATTAAGATAAGTTCTTAGTTTAGTTATATGTTGTTTTTTTGGGTCCCGTTTGTGTATGTAATCCTAAAAAAAAAGGCTCACGTCGAAATATCGGATGCTGTATGTTTTTCATTTATACATTCTCATACTTTCTATTCGTTTTTTTCTCACTTTACTCACTCCCTCCCTCACTTTGTAAAACTGCACCATACACCTCCATCTACCTTTATTATTTGAACCAGTTTTAAGTCGCCATCCCCTTTATCTTTCAGACAACAGCAGTGTTAACGAGTCACGCACTGACTCAGGTCCAGAGATAAAGAGTCACTCATTGATTTCTTCACTCACTGCATGTGAACCCACCCCCCTCTCCCCCAACCTCACAGAAGCGCCTTCCCCTCTTTTCCACTCCTAGTCCTCCTCCCCTAGCACGCCCCTGGACGCCGTGGACACAGACCGAGGAGGGAGCTGCTGTAGCAGAATCTTTGACAGATTCCTGACTTGTCTAGATCAGGTCGATAACGAATTTAGCCCGAGGTCATGACGCACCCGTTGTTTGCCTGTTCCCCACCCCCCCGCCCCCGCATGCTTGTGTGAGTGTGAGAGTGTGAGTGAGAGTGAGAGTGTACTGTGCACAGAGTGGGAAGATAACTATAGAAAAAAGGTTTTTCATGTAGAGCTTCTAAGTTGCCCACAGTTTCTGATCTAATCTGTGTGGCGTAGGCGATCATTTCTCTCCACAATTCCCTGTCTTTAGACTTAATTATTATGAGATCCGCCGGTGACTTTCTTCCTAGCCACACTGACAGCCCATCCAGTAACTTCTCTCTCTGTCTTCCTCTGTTTCTTCTTCCCTCAATTTTTCCAGTTGCCACACTATGTTCCAGTTTTCTTCTTCTCAGAAAATGTCCTACAAATTTCGCTTGTCTGCCTCTGATCTTTGCTGTAATTTGCATTTTTACTTCAGTCTCTCTTAAGACTTCTTCATTGGATAGCCCACAGTTTAGAGTCCCTTTTGTTTGTTTTTTCTTTGTGTCTGCCAGACTGGCAGATTGACTGTCTGTCAGACCGGCTAGCTGATTGTCTGTCTGTCTGTCTGTCTGAAAGTCTGACTACTGTCAGTATATAGTCAGTCTGAGTTATTGTCTGGCTGCCTTGCCCAGTGCCTGACTGTTTGCTTGTCTCGCTGGATTGCCGAGTGCCCGACTGCCTTGCCAAGTGCCTGACTGCCTTGCCAAGTGCCTGACTGCCTTGCCAAGAGTCTGACTGCCTTGCCGATTGCCTGACTGCCTTACCAAGTGCCTGACTGCCTTGCCAAATGCCTGACTGCCTTGCCAAGTGCCTGACTGCCTTACCAACTGCCTGACTGCCTTGTCGAACGCCTGACTGCCTTGCCAAGTGTCTGACTGCCTTGCCGAATGTCTGACTGCCTTGTCGAGTGTCTGACTGTATGCATATCTGACTGCCTTGTTGAGTGCCTGACTGCCTTGCTGAGTGCCTGACTGCCTTGCTGATTGCCTGTCTGCCTTGCTGAGTGCCTGGCTGCTTTACCGAGTGCCTGACTGTATGTTTGTCTGGCTTGCATCATCTTCACTTGTCTGTTTGTATTTTTGTCTGCCCATCCTTTTGTCTGCCTGCAGACTTCCTGCCTCGCATCCACTAAATATCATTTTTTTTCTCAGGATTTAGAACTATCTTTGCAGTACATCTGTGATTATGTCCATGAAGTTTATATATACTACACTGAAGTATATTTGTGATTATGTCCATGAAGTTTATACATAATACACTGAAGTATATTTGTGATTATGTCCATGAAGTTTATATATAACACACTGAAGTATATTTGTGATTATGTCCATGAAGTTTATATATAATACACTGAAGTATATTTGTGATTATGTCCATGAAGTTTAAATATAATACACTGAAGTATATTTGCGTTTATTTCCATGAAGTTTTTATATAATACACTGTATGATTCCTCTGTTTCTCAGAGTTTCTCCTGCCTGCTATAATAATTCCTCTATAGTTTCTCAGAGTTTCTCCTGCCTGCTATAATAATTCCTCTGCAGTTTCTCAGAGTTTCTCCTGCCTGCTATAATAATTCCTCTATAGTTTCTCAGAGTTTCTCCTGCCTGCTATAATTCCTCTACAGTTTCTCAGAGTTTCTCCTGCCTGCTATAATTCCTCTGCAGTTTCTCAGAGTTTCTCCTGCCTGCTATAATAATTCCTCTATAGTTTCTCAGAGTTTCTCCTGCCTGCTATAATTCCTCTACAGTTTCTCAGAGTTTCTCCTGCCTGCTATAATTCCTCTATAGTTTCTCAGAGTTTCTCCTGCCTGCTATAATAATTCCTCTACAGTTTCTCAGAGTTTCTCCTGCCTGCTATAATAATTCCTCTATAGTTTTCAGAGTTTCTCCTGCCTGCTATAATAATTCCTCTGTAGTTTCTCAGAGTTTCTCCTGCCTGCTATAATAATTCCTCTGTAGTTTCTCAGAGTTTCTCCTGCCTGCTATAATAATTCCTCTATAGTTTCTCAGAGTTTCTCCTGCCTGCTCTGCCCTCACACAAGCCTTTTGTTTCAGCTCTTCCAGTGATTCCCAAACCTTGTCAGGCTGTGGTCCCCTTACCACCCTTGGGTATAACCCTGTCACCTCAGAACCCCCCCCCCCCCGTTTTGTTTAATGCTATCTGCAGCTCTCCCCATCCTTATCCTCTTTTACTTCCCTTCCCCCAGACCTTATCATTGCCTCTTTGAGGGCGGTACTGCACACTGTGGGAACCACTATGCCGTTCTGTGGTGAACATTTGTCTAAACCAGAGGTTCTTAACCTGGAGTTCATGAACCTCCTGGACTCCATGGAAGAATTTTTAGGATCAGAAAACAGTGACCTTGAGTAAAAAAAAAAGATTCTTGGCATCATCTATCTTCTATAGCATCATCTATCTTCTATAGCATCATCTATCTTCTACGTTTTTTGTTGCTTTACTTTTAATGAGGTATCCACAACAGTTCTCAGTAGTGGGGTCCATAGCAAAAAAAAAATGTTATAAACCACTGATATAAACATTCCTAATAAAATAACTAAAACTTCTGTTGATTTCTAAGTGTTTTTGTGGTTGTACCTAAATATTCTGTTGATTTCTAAGTGTTTCTACATTTGTACCTAAATCTTCCGTTGATTTACAAGTGTTTCTACATTTTTACCTAAATCTTCTGTTGATTTATAAGTGTTTTTGTGTTTGTACCTACATATTTTGTTGATTTCTAAGTGTTTTTATTTCTGTACCTAAATCTTCTTTTGATTTCTAAGTGTTTTTGTACCTAAATCTTCTGTTGATTTCTAAGTGTTTTTGTTTTTGTACCTAAATCTTTTGTTGATTTCTGAGTGTTTCTGTGTTTGTTTTTATTTTCCAGCTTAGAGAGCAGAGACAACCCCTTCCTGCCTGGCGGAGACTTGTCCAGGGAAGCCGAGGACCTGCTTTCTCGAGCAACGATCGTCAGAGACCACTTCTACCTTGATGAGAATGAGAAGAGGATCCTTCGAGAGCAGCAGCTGCAGCAACAGCAACGGCAACGGCAGAGTGGCAGGCATGTTCAGATCAAAGAAGAGCCAGAGCATTATGTTCACCACAGCAACAACCAGCAACCTGATAACAGCAACAACCAGCAACCTGATAACAGCAACAACCGGCAACCTGATAAAAGCAGCAACCACCAACATCAGAACATGAACACAGCCAGGCACCCGCCATCCACACCTCCACCACCTGAGATAGCTGAAGAGAGGATCCCTGTGCCCTCAGACATTGCTGTAACAGCAGCTGCTCCTCTCTCTTCCTCTCCTGATGACAGCAATCCCCTGCTGCCTAAGGAGAATGGTAACTTCAGGGACTCTCATGTCCCAGAAGATGGTTATATACTAGATATTCCTGATGAGGAAACCCAGTTATCAGGCCAAGGTCAGACAGGAACAAAAGGTGGAGCCAGCCAGAACCTAGAACCTGGAGATTTGCAGGTCCAGGATTCTGATAAAAAAGGTCGGAACAAATGTTGCTCTGTCATGTGAAACTTTCATCAGCGTTGGGACTTTCATGGGGGACTCTGATTAGTGTTGGGACCTTCATATGAGACTTTGATCAGTGTTGGGACCTTCGTATGAGACTTTGATTAATAATCAAGATTGAAAACTAACTTTTCACTAGTGGCATTTTACAACAGCATCTTATGGTGCTGATTCTAGCAATCTGGTTGTCACTAATCTAATTTCTTGCTGTCTATAAGTTTAATCATTTCAAGCTGCTTTATGGATACAACCTGCCACCTTCATCAAAAGCCAAGATGGTGGAGATAAGCAGAAATGATATTGATACAGACACATATACATACAGAAACAGAAGTAAGATCTCATACATGGTTTACTTTAGGAATACTTTGACCTTATAACACATCTGTGTCCTACATCTTTATCATAATGTTCCATGATGTTCCATGATGTTATGTTTATTAAGATAATTTTAATGAAGATGATAGCGAAAGCTGCCTCACATCATGAGAAGACATACATCAGAGGTTCTCAAGTTGTGGCATGCAAGTCACATAAGTTTTATAGCTGACCTAAATTGGCTGAAACAATCGAGAATGAGCAAAAGCAAGCACAGGACTGGAGTTCTAGACCTAAATGGCAGACAAGGTGCTGTTGCTTTGAGCATTAGCTTCATTTGCCTGAAGATTACTTCACATTTTTGCTTCTTGTATGAAAGTTTTCTGGCATTTTTGTTATAAGCGTGGTTGTATTGAAGTATTTCTGTTTAATTTTGGCTCTGTTGAAGTTTTTTAGTTTGATCTTGACTTTTTATAAATATTCTGGTTTAGTTCTGGCTTTTATGTACTTTGGCTTTTCTAAAACACTTCCATTCATCAGCTACCTACAAGACTTATTGCTAGATGGCAGCACACTCATGTTTCAAGCTACCTACAAGCATACACAACAACCTTTGAGGAATCCTCAGGAGCCTTGGGCATCTAAAGGTCCAGAGAGAAAAGAGGAGAGGAGAGTAAACATACATACATCCAGTCTTACCGTTAACCTAATTTCAGCATCTGTAAACATATACTTCTGTAATATTAAAAGTAACATTTTCTGGGTACCTATGGATGCTGTCCAATTAGGCAATCAGCGATCTATAGCTGATATGCAAGCACTAGGGTTAGCGAACCATAACTGACCAAGACCCTGTCCCATCTCTCCTTTGGTACACCCAATAACAAGCCTAGCCTGCCTGATGGGGCAGGGATCACCATAGTTCCCATGGTGGTGGAGTCTGTTAAAGAAGCATTGCACACCCCCTGCTTTTTAGTTGTGCTTCGGGGATGAAAAAAGTAAAAAAGTAAAAAAGTAAAGGTGACCCTGACATGCCTTAGAGGAACATAGGGATATGGTGTTAGTGCCCATATTGTCCTTGACCTGAAGGGGACGACAAAGGTAGCCACCAAAACCCGCTTCCACACTGATACGATGCAGTACCTCAACACCTTCACAGCATCAGCTGCAAAGAACACCAGCTCCTAGTTCTAGGAAGAGTGAAGAAAGTTAGAAAGTTAAACATTTACACATCCCTAGAACACAATTTATATGTTTTAACATACATTCAAGCAGAAACACTGTATTATTCAAGATTGAAAACACAGTCAAATTCTTCATGCATCACCATATAGCCCCCAAATGCACATCTAAGAAACATAACTTTAGCTGGCCTTGACCTTTGTCTAGACACAAACTCCTTTGGAGTACTTTTTAAATTGTTACTTTAACTGATTATTTTCTGATTCTGAAAAAAAAATCACATTCTGTGCGGCTAGTTGTGGTTGTCACATTCTGTGCTGCTAGTTGTGGTTGTCACATTCTGTGCGGCTAGTTGTGGTTGTCACATTCTGTGCGGCTAGTTGTGGTTGTCACATTCTTTGTGGCTAGTTGTGGTTGTCACATTCTGTGTGGCTGGCAGTGGTTGTCAGTTGACTGACATACTCTTATATAAACTAACATGTGAAATAATTCTGATATATGACACACTACGCAGTGATAAATTAATTTGTTTATGTGCTTTATTACATATTTATAGTTTCCATAATGTTTTGAATAATTAGCATGCTACATGCTGAAATATGTTGCAACTTTGTGAGATTTTTACTGTATCATTCATAAAATGTTTCTTCAATGACAGGTTGTTAAATAATTTGATGTGCTGTAAGTTAGGACAAAACTTAATGGTCATAAATTATGTAGATTATATTCTGTAGTACATTTCATGCTGTACCATAACCATCTTTTCATTCTACATTACATTTCTTGATTTTCATTACAAGTTGCCTTACATTCTATAGACTGCTTGATCAAGTTTTAATAGCAAATATTCATCCAATGCTTAATATATACATCAAGCATTTAATCTATATATCCAACATTTAATCTATACATACAACACTGAATCTATACTTACAACACTTAATCTATATATCCAACACTTAATCTATACATACAACACTTAATCTATGCATACAACACTTAATATATACATACAACACTTAATATATACTTACAACACTTAATCTATACATCCAACACTTAATCTATACATACAACACTTAATCTATACATAATCTATACACCCAGCACTTAATCTATAAATACAACACTTAATCTGTACATCCAAAATTTAATCTATACTTACAACACTTAATCTATACATCCAACACTTAATATGTACTTACAATGCTTTAATCTATACACCAACACTTAATTTACACATCCAACACTACTAACAACCATCCAACAAATGAAAACATTTGTTTTAGGTTTTTTTTTTTTGGACTGATTTTCACAAGATAAAATATAAAGATGAAGAATTGTACATTGAGAACTTTAAGGAAAAAACTGAAATTCAGATCTTTGTAAGTTTATCAGAATGTTTCATTAGTTCAAGGAACAGAAACTGGCTGTTCGTTAATGATACTTTTTGACCTTATTTTAAGGATAGAGATAGCCCAAATATCATGGCACCGAGACAAACAAAGACAGTCCACATGTCATGGCACTGAGACAAACAAAGACAGCCCACATGTCATGGCACTGAGGCTCACAAAGACAGCCCACATGCAATGGCACTAATGCCATGCCACTTAGACAAACAAAGACAGCCCACATGTCATGGCACTGAGACAAACAAAGACAGCCCACATGTCATGGCACTGAGACAAACAAAGACAGCCCATATGTCATGGCACTGAGACTCACAAAGACAGCCCATATGTCATGGCACTGAGACTCACAAAGACAGCCCACATGTCATAGCACTGAGGCTCACAAAGACAACCCACATGTCATGGCACTGAGGCTCACAAAGACAGCCCACATGCAATGGCATTAATGCCATGCCACTGAGACAAACAAAGACAGCCCACAGCCATGGCACTGAGGCTGACAAAGACAGCCCACAGCCATGGCACCGAGGCTGACAAAGACAGCCCACATGTATTGGCACTGAGGCTCACAAAGACAGCCCACATGTCATACCACTAAGGCACAGAAAGACAGCCCACATATCACGCCAGTATGGTACACAAAGACGGCCCAGGTCATGCCAGCCAGGCACACAAAGGATACATTGTTATGGCTCATAATTTTCTTGACCTGTTTCCATAACTTTGAGGTGTATAGTGGAGATGGCATCTTGACATGTAGGTACACCAGAGCAGAGGTTCCCATATTGTTTCTGTTCATGACTCCCTTTGGTGCAATGAAGTTTCTCTTTCCCTCTAATGTGAACAAACACATTCATTTTATCTTTTGACTGTTCTTCAGCAAGTTTGATGATTTTCACCAGCAGGAGTTGTAGATCTGTTAAGAAACTATGCAGGAGAGGACGCTGAACTGAGTATCATGTCTATTCACTTTTCCTTCCCTATCACAAGAGGAGCTAGGTACAAGTTTCTACAACTCAGTTGATTGAGATGTTGCAGGCTGAGATGAAGCCACAAAACTTTACCATGAAATATGAATGCTCTAACCACTTTTCCTTCCCTATCACAAGAGGAGCTAGGTACAAGTTTCTACAACTCAGTTGATTGAGATGTTGCAGGCTGAGATGAAGCCACAAAACTTTACCGTGAAATATGAATGCTTAACCACTTCGCTCTTCAAGTGCCTGTTCTGAGGAAGTTTGTTAATGGTGCTTGTCTCTTTCACACGGACAAATTTTTCCACTTTCTTGGTTCCAGATTCCACACCACGATATGAGAACCAAATTTAGGAACACTTTCATTTTCGTTTTTCGTTTTCGCATGAAGTACGAGACTTATTTACTGCTTACTTTGGGCCACAAACACAGAATGTACTTTCTTTCGATGAATGTGTTCTACCATTGATAGATAATAATATGTGGATGTTGGCCTGATCTTCCCGTTCTAGTGTAAGTTGAGAATCGTTGTATCTGCCATGACACTTTCAACATTTCCAGTTTGCTTTTTGGTACTCACAGTGACAGCTTGTACCTTTGCTGTCATTTGTAACATAAAATGTTTATTTTGATAATGAGTGATTATTGACAGAATTATTTTCTTGAAGCAAATGATGTCTGATAATGACGATGATTCTGTTCGGAGTGCCTCCTCCAAAGTGGGCCAGAAGGGCTTTCAAGTGTTCACCTCATTATTTAAATAAGCCACATTTTTTTTGTTCTATATTTAAACTATTTTTTGACTTTTTCTCAAATTTTTAAATAAACATTGTTCACTTACTGGACGTGGTTTAGTCATGGGAAAAGAGGGAGTGAGAGAATGCAGAAATCTCTGGTGCAAGGAGAAGTTCCGATCTCTCTCCTGGTATTTCATAAACCATATTGGACATTTTTCATTTGGCTCTTACATTCCTGGGCTTGCTTTTACATTGTAAGAGAAGATTTCTGCCCAGGAAACTATCAGCCTGTCCCTGGGCACTTATGTCTGCTGAAACAAGTTTCAGTCTCTTCTCTAGCAGCTCCTAGTTTGCCTAAACAGTGCTCCTTCTCTGAACAGACAGCTCTCAGTCTATGCCCAAACAGCTTTCAGTCCCAAAGCAAATAGCTCTCAGTCTGTGTCCAAACAGCTTTCAGCCCCAAAAGCTCTCAGTCTGCCCAGCTTGCAAGCCTGACCAGACAACTCTTAGTCCCTGCTATAACAACTTTCAATCTTATTTCAAACAGCTTTCAGCTTATTTCAAACAGCTTTCAGCTTGACTGCACAGCTTTTAGTCACTGCCAACAGTTCTCAGTCTCTGCCCAGCTTTCTGCATGAACAAACAGCTTTCAGTCTGTGCTCAAACACCTTTCAGCATGAGCGTCTCTGCCTGGACAGCTCTCATTTGTGTGTCGAATCTGACTGAAAGGAACAACTTACCACAACAACTTGTGATGAATCTTGTGGAAGTGGATAAATGATGAATCTTGTGGAAGTGGATAATTGATGATGTGTTTACAGGATCTTGATGTGTACAGCCTGTCTGACCATGCTTGTGTTCAGTGATACAGCTCATTCTTTGATGATAACTTGACAGTGATAATGTTGTTGGTTTATATATGCTGTCTTGATATTTAATGTTTATCATGACATTTGGTTGGCTGATTGTTTGTTTGGTTGTTTCATTTCATTTTTCTTTGACTGTTTGATTATTTCAGTGTTTTGCTTGTTTGGCTGTTTAGTTGTTCGATGTGCAGGTAGTTGAAGATGATCATGTGTCTTCATTTTATAAGGAAAAGTTTTAGTTTTTCTCATCAGATTGATTGCTTGTCTTTTCCTGTGTCACTTAGTCAGCCTATTCACATATTTGCCTCTTTGGTCTACATCTTTCTCTTTTTCCCCTTGAGTTTTCCAGTGATGATCAGGTTCTCTGAATGCTGTCTTCTTATGACACAAGGGAAGAAGTCTTATTATAGTATTTCTTATAGTTAGCACTGGTTTTCTGTCTTTTATATTTTCTGTGAGGCTTTTTTTTTAAAAGCTGTCTGGAGCATATATTGCATCTTTCTCCAAATCCACATCTTTGTTGTGCCCACAAAGTTTCTTATTTTGAAGATATGGAGACGTATGTTAGATTTTTGTTATCTCAAATTTCATTCATGAATTTTTGGTTTGTTTCATATAGTGATTATCATTTTTTTAGAAATTCCTCAAATTGTGTTTGTCAAATGAAATTCATAAAATAATTGTATGCTTATGTGCTAACTTAAAAAAAAGGTAAAGATAATCCTGTCATGCCTTAGAGGCACATGTTAGTGCCCATATTTTCCTTACTTAAGTGAATGATTTTTTTTTTAAATGAAAGAACTGAGAAATTTTAAATAATGAGTCCCTTGTTTTAAACAACTTCATGGTGAACAAAAATACCAAAGTTTGCTATAAAAATAATTGTTCAGAGAAGAAAGTAAAGGGTAAGATATACACAAGTCAAGAGACACAAATCTAATTTTCAGTGATATCAAGAGAAACAAATTCTATTTATTCTATGATGTCAAAAGACACAACTCTGTTCTATGACAGACTTGTGAGATATGCCACCTTGATCACCAAAATTTATTTATTATTCCTATTTTAACTTCATAAAGCATCAGTTTTCTCTGGTTACTTTGTTATAATGTTTTATCTGTACACTACCATGAACTGATAAAACATTTCACTATTTCTATACTGTTGAATGATTCAGAACAAAAGTTTGTGATTGTAGATATTCAGATATAAAATATAAGTTCTAATTCAGGATTCTAATTTTATGCATACACAGTCCATCGTTTCTTTCATGAATTCAGAGTTCTGTACATAATTTTATGTCCATTTTTAGCTTGCTTTCTTGGGGTTATCATTTATGAAACCAAATGATAAAATAACATATTCATTTGATCTGAAACAAGGAAAAAAAAAACAAAGAAAAGCTGTATTATTAAAATGTGCTTGATATGTGCAAGAAATGTATTGTTTTGTTGTTACTTTGTTCTTATTGTTATTATGAATATTGTGAGACTAAGATGTATGTTATTACATACTAATGGAGATTATAGAGGCATCTCATTGCTAAGCCATACTGGAGAAATGTTCTGGAAGATCCTAGAGAACAGACTGCGACCAGTGATTGAACCACAGTTAAATGAAACTCAGATGGGATTTAGAAAAAAATAGAAGCTGTATAGATGCCATCTTTTTCCTTAGCTAACAGAAAAATCAGATGAACACAACCAGATACTACACATAGCTTACGTAGATCAAGAAAAAGCATTTGATAGAGTAAATAGATATAAACTGTGGGAAATCTTACAGCATTATGGAGTTAGTACACATTTTATCATCCTATGGAAAAATCTGTATGAAAAACAGTCAGTGTACAGTTAGAACAAATGCAGGACACTCTGAACCATTCATCATAAAATCTGGAATGAGGCAAGGCCGTGTACTATCTCCCTTACTTTTCATAACATACATTGACAACATCTGCAAAGAAGCTAACATACATAGTAAAAACTCCACGACAAAGCTGCCCAACAGCCTAACCCCAGAAAGAATGCTGATAAACCCACAATGCCTTCCAGAAGACATACCCAATAGGACCATAAACAAACTCCTTTTAGCTGATGATCAAGCACTTACAACCACATCAGAAAAAGACCTACAGCAGAACATGGATAATTTAACAAGGGCATTTAAAAACCACAACATGAAGATCAGTGCTGAAAAAATCAGAAGTCATGACCATAGCAAGAGAACAGACACAAACAAAGATCTTCCTAGACAACCAGCCCTTGATACAAGTGAAACATTTCAAATACCCAGGTAGCATAATATCATCCCCAGGGACGACCGACGCTGAGACTGAGAACAGATGCAATAAAGCAAATCAGGTCATTGGGCAAATGACTCTTTTGCTGAAAAACAAATACCTCACAAATGAAACAAAAAGGGCGCTGTACAACACAATTTTCCTCCCAACTCCATGCTATCAATGTCAAACATGGACACTACCAGCCAAGAACAAAAGAAAAATCATCGCGACAGAAATGAGATGTTTAAGGAGAATACAAAATGTGATAAGAAGAGACCAGATAAGAAATGACACGATCAGGGCAAAGGTTGGAGTAACACCAGTATTACACTATATCCAGAAACAGCAAGTCAGATGGTTTGGCCATGTTACATGGTTACCACCAGACAGTATATCACAGACAACATTCACACTAAGATTTGTAGGTAACAGAGGAAGAGGCCGCCCACGCAGGAGATGGAGAGAGGAAATTACAGAAGCATTAAATATCCCATTATATGAAGCAAATCGTCGAGCACTATCAAGACATCTATTTGTCCCATCAACACTGAAAGGTATATGGGGAATGAGACAAGACAAGACTAGGAGATGATGATGTTGTGATGATTGTGGTGATAATGTAGTGATTATATTGTGATGATGATGTTGTGCTGATGATGATGTGATGATTATGTTGTGATGATGATGTTATGATGATGTGATCATTAAGTTGCGGTGATGATGTTATGATGATGATGATGTGATCATTAAGTTGTGATGATGATGTTATGATGATGATGATGTGATCATTAAGTTGTGATGATGATGTTATGATGATGATGATGATGTGATCATTAAGTTGTGATGATGATATTATGATGCTGATGATGATGTGATCATTAAGTTGTGATGATGTTATGATGATGATGATGTGATCATTAAGTTGTGATGATGATGTTATGATGATGATGATGATGTGATCATTAAGTTGTGATGATGATGTTATGATGATGTGATCTTTAAGTTGTGATGATGATGTTATAATGTTATGATGATGTGATCATTAAGTTGTGATGATGATGTTATGATGTTATGATGATGTGATGTAAAGTGCCTCAGTGCCCTCTATGTCACACTATCCAGTAAAGTGGCTTAGTTTCCTCCTTCTGTCACACTATCCAGTAAAGTGGCTTAGTTTCCTCCTTCTGTCACACTATCCAGTAAAGTGGCTTAGTTTCCTCCTTCTGTCACACTATCTAGTAAAGTGGTTTAGTGTCTTCCTTGTGTCACACTATCCAGTAACGAGGCTTAGTTTCCTCCTTCTGTCACACTATCCATTAAAGTGACTTAGTGCTTTCTCTGTGTCACACTATCCAATAAAGTGGCTTAGTGCCTTCTCTGTGTCACACTATCCAATAAAGTGGCGTAGTGTCCTCCCTGTGTCACACTGTTCAATAAAGTGGCTTAGTGTCCTCTCTGTGTCACACTGTTCAATAAAGTGACTTAGTCCTCTCTGTGTCACACTGTTCAATAAAGTGGCTTAGTGTCCTCTCTGTGTCACACTGTTCAATAAAGTGGCTCAATGTCCTCTCTGAGTCACACTATCCAGTAAAGTGGCTTAGTGTCCTCCTTGTGTCACACTATCCATTAAAGTGGCTTAGTGTCTTCTCTGTGTCACACTATCCAATAAAGTGGCTTAGTGTCCTCCCTGTGTCACACCATCCAGTAAAATGGCTTAGTTTCCTCCCTGTGTTACACTATCTAGTAAAGTGGCTTAGTGTCCTCTTTGTGTTACACTATCTAGTAAAGTGGTTTAGTGTCTTCCTTGTGTCACACTATCCAGTAACGAGGCTTAGTTTCCTCCTTCTGTCACACTATCCATTAAAGTGACTTAGTGCTTTCTCTGTGTCACACTATCCAATAAAGTGGCTTAGTGCCTTCTCTGTGTCACACTATCCAATAAAGTGGCTTAGTGTCCTCCCTGTGTCACACCATCCAGTAAAATGGCTTAGTTTCCTCCCTGTGTTACACTATCTAGTAAAGTGGCTTAGTGTCCTCCCTGTGTCAGACTGTCTAGTAAAGTGGCTCAGTGTTCTCCTTGTGTCAGACTGTCTATTAAAGTGGCTTAGTGTCCTCTCTGTGTCAGACTGTCTAGTAAAGTGGTTCACTGTCCTCCCTTTGTCAGACTGTCTAGTAAATTGTCTCAGTGTCCTCCCTGTGTCAGACTGTCTAGTAAATTGTCTCAGTGTCCTCCCTGTGTCAGACTGTCTGGTAAATTGGCTCAGTGTCCTCTCTATTTCAGACTGCGGACTGTTTAGTGAAGTACATCAATGTCCTCTATGCATCAGAAAACCTTATAAACTGGGTCAGTGTGCTCTATGTGCTCGACCACCCAGTAAGTTCCACTACACTGAAGAGATGCTGGTTTGTAATTCGTTTTGTCAGACTCCTGTGACATGACCTGTAAGCACTTTAAAGAAGTCAGGTAAGACCTTGCCCAGACAGTGTCTCGCTGCTGGAGGTTCTCTTAAGTGGTTAAATACAAAGAAAAACACAGGCAGTCTGACGTGGCAGAATAATGACATAGTAAGTAAGACAAGCAAGCTGCACGTTTTCTTTTATTACGTTTTCATAAAGTACACATCCACACATTATACAACATTCTATTTGTACACATCCACACTTGTACAACATTCTGTTTGTACACATCCACACACTATACAACATTCTATTTCTGCACATTCATACATTATATAACATTCTATTTCTACACATCCACACAATATACAACATTCTATTTCTACACACCCACACATTATACAACATTCTATTTCTACACACCCACACATTATACAACATTCTATTTCTACACACCCACACATTATACAACATTCTATTTCTACACACCCACACATTATACAACATTCTCTTTGTACATATACGCTCAAGGACTATCACTGTTGTGTTTAACTCCTTCGTGAAAAGTCTCAGGTCACTAGCACCATGTTTCAAGTTGTCTAAAGTCACTAGCACCATATCTCAAGTTGTCTCAAGTCACTAGCACCATATCTCAAGTTGTCTCAAGTCACTAGCGTCATGCCTCAAGCCACGTCTAAAGTCACTAGCATCATGTCTCAAGTTGTCTTATGTCACTAGCACCATGTCTCAGGCCAAATCTCACGTCACTAGCACCATGTCTCAAGTCACTAGCGTCATGTCTCAAGTTGTCTCAAGTCACTATCACCATGTTTCAAGTTGTCTTAAGTCACCAGCACCATATCTCAAGTTGTATTAAGTCACTAGCACTATGTCTCAAGTTGTCTCAAGTCACTAGCGCCATGTCTCAAGCCATGTCTCAAGTCGCTAGCACTGTGCCTCAAGCCAAGTCTCAAGTCAACTAGTACCATGTGTCAAGTCAAGTCTCAAGTCACTAGCATCATGTCTCAAGTTGTCTCAAGTCACTAGCACCATGTCTCAAGCCAACTCTCAAGTCACTAGCACTGTGCCTCAAGCCGTCTCAAGTCACTAGCACCATGTGTCAAGTTGTCTCATGTCACTAGCACCATATGTCAAGCCAAGTCTTAAGTCACTAGCACCACGCCTCAAGCTAATTCTCAAGTCACTAGCATCATGTGTGAAGTTAAGTCTCAAGTCACTACCTTCATGTGTCAAGTCAAGTCTCAAGTCACTACCTTCATGCCTCAAGTCACTATCACCATGTGTCAAGTCAAATCTCAAGTCACTACCTTCATGTCTCAAGTCACTAGCACCATGTGTCAAGTCTCAAGTCACTACCTTCATGTCTCAAGTCACTAACACCATGTGTCAAGTCACTACCTTCATTTCTCAAGTCAAGTGTCAAGTCCAAGAGTCAAAATGTTAAAAATATTCAAATGCTCAACTTTTTTTTCAGATAACAAATGAATTAAGCCCAGACTGACTTACTGTACAAGCACAAATGTTTTCATGTTCTGAAAATAGAAGGATCTCCAGAAGAGAGTTCTTGTGCTACTGTAAGTTCAAGAAAGTTCTATCCGCCATGATTCTTTCAACGTTTTCAGTCTGTGTGCTGACGGACGTGGCTTCTATCTCTGCTGTCAGACTGTCTAGTAAAGTGGGTTAGTGTTCTCTCTGTGTCAGACTGTCTAGTAAAGTGGGTTAGTGTTCTCTCTGTGTCAGACTGTCTAGTAAAGTGGGTTAGTGTTCTCTTTGTGTCAGACTGTCTAGTAAAGTGGGTTAGTGTTCTCTCTGTGTCAGACTGTCTAGTAAAGTGGCTTAGTGTTCTCTCTGTGTCAGACTGTCTAGTAAAGTGGCTCAGTGTTCTCCTTGTGTCAGACTGTCTAGTAAAGTGGCTTAGTGTTCTCTCTGTGTCAGACTGTCTAGTAAAGTGGCTCAGTGTTCTCCTTGTGTCAGACTGTCTAGTAAAGTGGCTTAGTGTCCTCTCTGTGTCAGACTGTCTAGTAAAGTGGTTCAGTGTCCTCCCTGTGTCAGACTGTCTAGTAAATTGGCTCAGTGTCCTCCCTGTGTCAGACTGTCTAGTAAATTGTCTCAGTGTCCTCCCTGTGTCAGACTGTCTGGTAAATTGGCTCAGTGTCCTCTCTATTTCAGACTGCGGACTGTTTAGTGAAGTACATCAATGTCCTCTATGCATCAGAAAACCTTATAAACTGGGTCAGTGTGCTCTATGTGCTCGACCACCCAGTAAGTTCCACTACACTGAAGAGATGCTGGTTTGTAATTCGTTTTGTCAGACTCCTGTGACATGACCTGTAAGCACTTTAAAGAAGTCAGGTAAGACCTTGACCAGACAGTGTGACTCGCTGCTGGAAGTTCTCTTAAGTGGTTAAATACAAAGAAAAACACAGGCAGTCTGACGTGGCAGAATAATGACATAGTAAGTAAGACAAGCAAGCTGCACGTTTTCTTTTATTACGTTTTCATAAAGTACACATCCACACATTATACAACATTCTATTTGTACACATCCACACTTGTACAACATTCTGTTTGTACACACCCACACACTATACAACATTCTATTTCTGCACATTCACACATTATATAACATTCTATTTCTACACATCCACACAATATACACATTCTATTTCTACACACCCACACATTATACAACATTCTCTTTGTACATATACGCTCAAGGACTATCACTATTGTGTTTAACTCCTTCGTGAAAAGTCTCAGGTCACTAGCACCATGTTTCAAGTTGTCTAAAGTCACTAGCACCATATCTCAAGTTGTCTCAAGTCACTAGCACCATATCTCAAGTTGTCTCAAGTCACTAGCGTCATGCCTCAAGCCACGTCTAAAGTCACTAGCATCATGTCTCAAGTTGTCTTATGTCACTAGCACCATGTCTCAGGCCAAATCTCACGTCACTAGCACCATGTCTCAAGTCACTAGCGTCATGTCTCAAGTTGTCTCAAGTCACTATCACCATGTTTCAAGTTGTCTTAAGTCACCAGCACCATATCTCAAGTTGTATTAAGTCACTAGCACTATGTCTCAAGTTGTCTCAAGTCACTAGCGCCATGTCTCAAGCCATGTCTCAAGTCGCTAGCACTGTGCCTCAAGCCAAGTCTCAAGTCAACTAGTACCATGTGTCAAGTCAAGTCTCAAGTCACTAGCATCATGTCTCAAGTTGTCTCAAGTCACTAGCACCATGTCTCAAGCCAACTCTCAAGTCACTAGCACTGTGCCTCAAGCCGTCTCAAGTCACTAGCACCATGTGTCAAGTTGTCTCATGTCACTAGCACCATATGTCAAGCCAAGTCTTAAGTCACTAGCACCACGCCTCAAGCTAATTCTCAAGTCACTAGCATCATGTGTGAAGTTAAGTCTCAAGTCACTACCTTCATGTGTCAAGTCAAGTCTCAAGTCACTACCTTCATGCCTCAAGTCACTATCACCATGTGTCAAGTCAAATCTCAAGTCACTACCTTCATGTCTCAAGTCACTAGCACCATGTGTCAAGTCTCAAGTCACTACCTTCATGTCTCAAGTCACTAACACCATGTGTCAAGTCACTACCTTCATTTCTCAAGTCAAGTGTCAAGTCCAAGAGTCAAAATGTTAAAAATATTCAAATGCTCAACTTTTTTTTCAGATAACAAATGAATTAAGCCCAGACTGACTTACTGCACAAGCACAAATGTTTTCATGTTCTGAAAATAGAAGGATCTCCAGAAGAGAGTTCTTGTGCTACTGTAAGTTCAAGAAAGTTCTATCCACCATGATGCTTTCAACGTTTTCAGTCTGTGTGCTGACGGACGTGGCTTCTATCACTGCTTTCAGTATGTGTGCTGACGGACGTGGCTTCTATCTCTGCTTTCAGTCTGTGTGCTGACGGACGTGGCTTCTATCTCTGCTTTCAGTCTGTGTGCTGACGGACGTGGCTTCTATCTCTGCTTTCAGTCTGTGTACTGACGGACGTGGCTTCTATCTCTGCTTTCAGTCTGTGTACTGACGGACGTGGCTTCTATCTCTGCTTTCAGTCTGTGTGCTGACGGACGTGGCTTCTATCTCTGCTTTCAGTCTGTGTGCTGACGGACGTGGCTTCTATCTCTGCTTTCAGCCTAATCGTGAAATGTTCAGTCTGTTAGTGAATGATTACCGACAGAAGTATTCTCTGGAAGCAAAGATGTCTGGTGACATTATTCCAAAGGAAGGGAAGTCTGTCGGGTCTTGACCATGCACGTAACAACTACTATAATAATGAAATATGAATAATGTCACTCAGGAATGTCAAACATGTCACTCAGGTGTGTCAGACATGTTATTCAGGTGTATCAAACATGTCATTCAGGTGTGTCAGACATGTTATTCAGGTGTGTCAGACATGTTATTCAGGTGTATCAAACATGTCATTCAGGTGTGTCAGACATGTTATTCAGGTGTATCAAACATGTCATTCATGTGTGTCAGACATGTTATTCAGATGTATCAAACATGTCATTCATGTGTGTCAGACATGTTATTCAGGTGTATCAAACATGTCATTCATGTGTGTCAGACATGTTATTCAGGTGTATCAAACATGTCATTCATGTGTGTCAGACATGTTATTCAGGTGTATCAAACATGTCATTCATGTGTGTCAGATATGTTATTCAAGTGTATCAAACATGTCATTCATGTGTGTCAGACATGTTATTCAGGTGTATCAAACATGTCATTCATGTGTGTCAGACATGTTATTCAGGTGTATCAAACATGTCATTCATGTGTGTCAGACATGTTATCCAGGTGTATCAAACATGTCACTCAGGCGTGTCAAGTCTACAACATTTTCTTTGTACATATACGCTATATATTGTGTCAAATATGTCATTCAACCGTATCGAACATATCACTCAGGTGTGTCAAACATGGCATTCATGTGTGTCTATCACTCAAGTGTGTCAAACATGTCACTCAGGTGTGTCAAACTTGTCACTCAGGTATTTCAAACGTACCACGGAGTTTGGGCAAGAAAGTTTCACTGTGTCTTGATCTTCAGTTCTGGCAGTTGTGTGGTGTCTTCTTGAAAGGTCACGTGGTTGTAGACTGAGCCCGTTCCTTTTCTCTTGTTCTGCTGGTTGCACATCCTAAGCGGCAGGACAGCATGGCAGGTTTCTCCAGTGCTCCTGGCCTTACTGTCGCCATGCGGAGTAACATCTCTATTTTTCCAGTGTGATTTCTCGGCTCCGTATTGTGAAATCCTTCCATTCGATTGTTCTAGATAAGAATCTTCCCTGCAACAGGGAATGTAAACTGGTCTGGTTTCTGGACTTGGTGGAGGAGTGCTGGATTCTGTCTCATCGTCAAAGTTAATTTTGCTAAGCGCGCGCCGGATATGTGAGACTAGGAGTGGAGTGGAGGGCGTGCCTGCCGCGCCACTGTTCTGGTTAGTTGCTTTCATCTTTCTGGAGTACATTCGATGTATTCTTCGAAGACTTCTAGCGTGCGTCTGATGGACGGAGAATCCTTGTAGGTTGCGAGCCACGCAGGCCTCCAGCGACGCTTGCTTACTTTTCTTGCCCTGACTCTTCATGTAGGAGTCAGTGACTCCTAGAAGCGTCCGGATCTGAATCTCTGGCAGCATGGCGTCTATCACCCACGTGACCGTAATAATGACCTGTCAGACTGTCAGTCTCTGAGCGTGTCTGTGTCAACGTCTCCTGCCTGTCAGTCTCTGAGTTGTCTGTGTTGTTTCCAGGTATCTTGCGTTGTCTGTCAGCATAAACAGAAATATTGTCAAGTGATTGATGTGACTGGTATTTTGTTCAGTTCATGCAATTCATGCGTGTCCCGTAGCTTGCCTTTAATTTTGTTCAGTTCATGCGCGTCACGGAGGTTGCCTTTAATTTTGTTCAGTTCATTCTTATCCCGTAGCTTGCCTTTAATTTTGTTCAGTTCATGCGTATCTCGTAGCTTGCCTTTAATTTTGTTCAGTTCATGCGTATCTCGTAGCTTGCCTTTAATTTTGTTCAGTTCATGCACGTCACGGACGTGGCTTCTATCTCTGCTTTCAGCCTAATCGTGAAATGTTCAGTCTGTTAGTGAATGATTACCGACAGAAGTATTCTCTGGAAGCAAAGATGTCTGGTGACATTATTCCAAAGGAAGGGAAGTCTGTCGGGTCTTGACCATGCACGTAACAACTACTATAATAATGAAATATGAATAATGTCACTCAGGAATGTCAAACATGTCACTCAGGTGTGTCAGACATGTTATTCAGGTGTATCAAACATGTCATTCAGGTGTGTCAGACATGTTATTCAGGTGTGTCAGACATGTTATTCAGGTGTATCAAACATGTCATTCAGGTGTGTCAGACATGTTATTCAGGTGTATCAAACATGTCATTCATGTGTGTCAGACATGTTATTCAGATGTATCAACATGTCATTCATGTGTGTCAGACATGTTATTCAGGTGTATCAAACATGTCATTCATGTGTGTCAGACATGTTATTCAGGTGTATCAAACATGTCATTCATGTGTGTCAGACATGTTATTCAGGTGTATCAAACATGTCATTCATGTGTGTCAGATATGTTATTCAAGTGTATCAAACATGTCATTCATGTGTGTCAGACATGTTATTCAGGTGTATCAAACATGTCATTCATGTGTGTCAGACATGTTATCCAGGTGTATCAAACATGTCATTCATGTGTGTCAGACATGTTATCCAGGTGTATCAAACATGTCACTCAGGCGTGTCAAGTCTACAACATTTTCTTTGTACATATACGCTATATATTGTGTCAAATATGTCATTCAACCGTATCGAACATATCACTCAGGTGTGTCAAACATGGCATTCATGTGTGTCTATCACTCAAGTGTGTCAAACATGTCACTCAGGTGTGTCAAACTTGTCACTCAGGTATTTCAAACGTACCACGGAGTTTGGGCAAGAAAGTTTCACTGTGTCTTGATCTTCAGTTCTGGCAGCTGTGTGGTGTCTTCTTGAAAGGTCACGTGGTTGTAGACTGAGCCCGTTCCTTTTCTCTTGTTCTGCTGGTTGCACATCCTAAGCGGCAGGACAGCATGGCAGGTTTCTCCAGTGCTCCTGGCCTTACTGTCGCCATGCGGAGTAACATCTCTATTTTTCCAGTGTGATTTCTCGGTTCCGTATTGTGAAATCCTTCCATTCGATTGTTCTAGATAAGAATCTTCCCTGCAACAGGGAATGTAAACTGGTCTGGTTTCTGGACTTGGTGGAGGAGTGCTGGATTCTGTCTCATCGTCAAAGTTAATTTTGTTAAGCGCGCGCCGGATATGTGAGACTAGGAGTGGAGTGGAGGGCGTGCCTGCCGCGCCACTGTTCTGGTTAGTTGCTTTCATCTTTCTGGAGTACATTCGATGTATTCTTCGAAGACTTTTAGCGTGCGTCTGATGGACGGAGAATCCTTGTAGGTTGCGAGCCACGCAGGCCTCCAGTGATGGTTGCTTACTTTTCTTGCCCTGACTCTTCATGTAGGAGTCAGTGACTCCTAGAAGCGTCCGGATCTGAATCTCTGGCAGCATGGCGTCTATCACCCACGTGACCGTAATAATGACCTGTCAGACTGTCAGTCTCTGAGCGTGTCTGTGTCAACTTTTCCTGCCTGTCAGTCTCTGAGTTGTCTGTGTTGTTTCCAGGTATCTTGCGTTGTCTGTCAGCATAAACAGAAATATTGTCAAGTGATTGATGTGACTGGCATTTTGTTCAGTTCATGCAAATCCTGCAGCTTGCCTTTAATTTTGTTCAGTTCATGCACGTCCCGTAGCTTGCCTTTAATTTTGTTCAGTTCATGCGCGTCACGGAGGTTGCCTTTAATTTTGCCTGATTTTACCGGAAAGAAAACATTCCTCGTATACCTGTCATTGATGTGAATCTTGATGAAAAATCTAGAAATCAGAAAGTGTAGATAGCGATCAGATTTTCTCAGAAAAATCTAACAACTTTGGTCATCAGAACTTTGATCAGGAAGTTTGTGGAGATCTGATTCTGAAATAATAATAATAACGTTTTTATATTGTAGAATTAGATGTTGAAGATTGTAGATATTAGATAATTAAAAACAGATGTCAGGAAACATAACAAGACAGCATGCTAGCAAAACAGATGTCAGGAAACATAACAAGACAGCACGCTCGCGATAGTGAATGGGTAATTCGAACACGCACAGAGCAGCGGTCTGCCTGTAGTCTGTCAAGTTGTAGCCAATGTCAAATAAGCTTGAACGCTCTGCTGTAGGACTGCACTTCTGTTGAACAACGCTATGTAGTGAGATTTATTTGGGCAGAAAGAGTGAGACCTGATGAATTCACTGTAGTTTGTTGCCTCAGAACAGAACCGAAAACAACATGACTCAGAGAAAAGCTTGTGATTCTACAGAAAGGCTTCAAACGGGAAGAAGAAGAGTAATCATGACAGTGCACCTCCCTGTGCAGCGCCCGCAAGGGTAGAGGCAGTGCAGTAGTTCTTGTCTTAACGTCTTCCTCATCTCCCCTACCACCCTGACCTGGTACCATGCGATTATCAGGTCTCCGGTCCACTTAAACAGGCACTTCCAGGTTCGTCTCTGATGATGAGGTTAAAGAAGCGGTGCATACCTAGATTCTGGAGCAGCCTATAAACCTCTTCTCCCAAGGATTGAAGTAGCTAGTGGAGATAGTGGAGCCAGTGGAATGATACAAGAAGTGCATCGAGCCGCAGGACGACCATATGGAGAAATGATATAACCATTTTGTTCGTCTGCTGGAGTTGAAGGTTATGTTGCTTTACTCTTTAATTCTCCCTGGTATATCATCTGTCAGCTTCATGGTAAGGCTAAGGTAATACAACAGATTGTATGTAAGGCTAAGGTAATACAAAGAGACTGCATGTAAGGCTGAGGTAAGACAACAGATTGTATGTAAGGCTAAGGTAATACAAAGAGACTGCATGTAAGGCTGAGGTAAGACAACAGATTGTATGTAAGGCTAAGGTAATACAAAGAGACTGCATGTAAGGCTGAGGTAAGACAACAGATTGTATGTAAGGGGGACCATGAAAGATATGATACAATCTTGTGCTTTCCAACTCTCTCACCTAAATTAAATATTATGACGTATGACTACGTGAGATCTTGACACAACTGACTGATCTAAACTATGACTTGATGAGATCTTGACACACCTGACTGATCTAAACTATGACTTGGTGAGATCTTGACATAATTAACTGATCTAAACTATGACTTGGTGAGATCTTGACACAACTGACTTATCTAAACTATGACTTGGTGAGATTTTGACACAAATGACTGATTTAACAATGTCTTTCTGAGATCTTGACACACCTGACTGATCTAACTATGACTTGATGAGATCTTGACACAACTAACTGATCTAATTATGATTATGTGAGATCTTGACACAACTGACTAATCTAACTATAACTTGATGAGATCTTAACACAACTGACTAATTAGGACTATGTGAGATCTTGACACAACTGACTGATCTAACTGTACAGACTACAGTCAGAGTCGATGGTGTTTTAGACAAGCCGTACAATAAGCCACGCTGGCTGTTGTGGAGCAGTAACTGAATCATGGAGAAGATTGTAGAGATAGATTGTGTTTGCTTGGAAAATTACAGTACCAGACACAGAAGACAGACAAACCCACCGTAGAGATTGTGTCTAGCTAGAGAATACAACACAAAGAGGACAGACAAAACATTTTAGAGATTGTATCTAGCTAGAGAATACAACACAAAGAGGACAGACAAAACATTTTAGAGATGAATTTAGAGATGATATCTAGCAAAAAAGAACAAATATATCTATACTAAAAGAACTTAATACTGAAGAAGGCTGGCTGGTAAAGAGGATTAAACAAAGAAAACTTAAATATTTTGGACACATTAAACGTTATGATAATCTAGAGAAGACCGTCATGGAATGGTACATAATGGGAAAAAGAAAGAGAGAAAGACCAAGGCGAAGATGACTACAAGACATCATTGATAATCTGCAAATGGATGCATCAGCAGCAGGCCATCTTGCTCACAACTGAGAGGCCTACAGGAGTGCTGTTTGGGAGGCAAAGTTCCGCAAGGGACATGCAAATGAATGAATGAATGAATGAATGAATGAATGAATGATGAATGAATGAATGAATGAATCTAGTGCAACACAAAGAGGACAGACAAAATATTTTAGAGATTGTATCTAGCTAGAGAATACAACATAAAGAGGACAGACAAAATATTTTAGAGATTGTATCTAGCTAGAGAATACAACATAAAGAGGACAGACAAAATATTTTAGAGATTGTATCTAGCTAGAGAATACAACATAAAGAGGACAGACAAAACATTTTAGAGATTGTATCTAGCTAGAGAATACAACACAAAGAGGACAAACCAAACAGTTTAGAGACTATCTAGCTAGAGAATACAACACAAAGAGGACAGACAAAACAGTTCAGATTGTATCTCTTTTGAGAAGCAGCACAAATCACGAAGGACAGACATGCAGAAATTTGTCAGCTTACCTGCAAGACTTGAACCGAACTTACAAACTTAAATAATCTCACTTTATAATCTCGGTCACTGGTAGAAAATAATCTTTCAGCACTCAGCACTTTCTACGCAGCAAAACATCTGATAGAACTTGCTGGAATCAACATTTGTAACGATCAGTTACTGTATTTACAGAGTAGAAGTATAACCACACAAAACCTCAACTTTCTGTCTTTTATTTATAAGGGCTTCCACCGTGTCGCTGTTGGTTCTAGCGTAACTTGAGACAGCTCCAGACTTCCGTGTAGTCGATATTTACTGGGAAGTGCAACTAGCAGAACGGTAAAGAATGCTTTTAAATCTTTCACGCAAAATATATCAGTGGGTTGCCAGCTCGGAGCAAGCAGCTTTGAAATTAGAAGCCAATTAGACATAAATCTTCGCCCTGAGTTAGAGTTAAGGCTGAATTAGAGGTCCGGATATTTGTGGCAATAAATTGGTCTCTTGAATGAGACTGTTCAATACTTGGGCTTTGTCAATAGAGAGACGCCAGATCAGAGTTTCTAATCGATCTGAGCTTGTGCGGGTTTAGAGTGGTGGTTGCTAGTCATCGCAGCGCCGGCACATATCTCGGAGTGGGGCACGGCTGACATGAAAACTGATGAATGCGATATTCGCCCTACATGAGAGTAAAGTAGGGATGAGAGTGTTATAAATAGTTGTTCAGGTGGTCCTAGAAGGTCAACTGAGTTTAAGTCAGTTTTATGGCACGTAGTTTAATCAGGTCCAATAAATTAATCGGATTTCGGTGTGTTTTGTCAATAAATTAGCCTGATTTTTGTTTGTTTTGTCTATAAATTTGTCTGATTTTTGTGTCTTGTCAATCAATTTGTATGATTTCCGTGTTTTGTCAATCAATTTGTTTGATTTCTCTGTGTTTTGTTAGTAAATTTGTCTGATTTCTGTGTTTTGTCAAAAATTAGTCTGATTTCTGTGTGTTTTGTCAATAAATCAGTCTAATTTCTGTGTTTTGTAAATAAATTAGTCTGATTTCTGTGTGCTTGTCGATAAATTAGCCTGATTGTTGTGTGTTTTGCCCATAAATTATTCTTACTGCTGCTTGTTGGTCTAAATACAGCAGTGATGTTAATTGTATCAAATGTGTTGGAAATCCCATTTTTTCCATTATTTCCCATTATAATGGATCTGGTAGGACGTGGAAATTGTTTAAATAGAGACCTGTGACATGTGGTCGGTGGGTTGTAACTGGGGGTGGTGGATGGGGAACCGGGGAGGGGAGAGAGAGTGACGCACTACTGGCCTAGCTAGGAGAATTTGAAACAGGTGATTGGGGAAGAGGTGTTGCAGAGAAGAGGGGTTGCTGAGAAAATAGCGGGGTTGCAGAGTGATGCTGTGAGGAAGTTTGAAAAGTAAAAAGGGGTGGATTTAGTGGAGAGGTACTATAATGATTGAAGAAGATGATGTTTACGTGTAACTAAACAGCGAGTTTAACCCATGTGGTTCCAGCGTCCCATAATTTTGAATGCAGCGGTTCTCAAGTGCCAGGCGGCTTGTGTCATCTGCGTGACATTGTTTAATGGCTGTTACCAGAAAATCAGATTTGCCTCTGTGGTTGGGGCCATTGAAATGATTTGGGACTGCATCAGCAGCAGGCCATCTTGCTCACAACTGATAGGCCTACAGGAGTGCTGTTTGGGAGGCAAAGTTCCGCAAGGGACATGCAAATGAATGAATGAATGAATGAATCTAGTGCAACACAAAGAGGACAGACAAAACATTTTAGAGATTGTATCTAGCTAGAGAATACAACATAAAGAGGACAGACAAAACATTTTAGAGATTGTATCTAGTTAGAGAATACAACACAAAGAGGACAGACAAAACAGTTTAGAGATTGTATCTCTTTTGAGAAGCAGCACAAATCACGAAGGACAGACATGCAGAAATTTGTCTGCTTACCTGCAAGACTTGAACCGAACTTACAAACTTAAATAATCTCACTTTATAATCTCGCTCACTGGTAGAAAATAATCTTTCAGCACTCAGCACTTTCTACGCAGCAAAACATCTGATAGAACTTGCTGGAATCAACATTTGTAATGATCAGTTACTGTATTTACAGAGTAGAGGTATAACCACACAAAACCTCAACTTTCTGTCTTTTATTTATAAGGGCTTCCACCGTGTCGCTGTTGGTTCTAGCGTAACTTGAGACAGCTCCAGACTTCCGTGTAGTCGATATTTACTGGCAAGTGCAACTAGCAGAACGGTAAAGAATGCTTTTAAATCTTTCACGCAAAATATATCAGTGGGTTGCCAGCTCGGAGCAAGCAGCTTTGAAATTAGAAGCCAATTAGACATAAATCTTCGCCCTGAGTTAGAGTTAAGGCTGAATTAGAGGTCCGGATATTTGTGGCAATAAATTGGTCTCTTGAATGAGACTGTTCAATACTTGGGCTTTGTCAATAGAGAGACGCCAGATCAGAGTTTCTAATCGATCTGAGCTTGTGCGGGTTTAGAGTGGTGGTTGCTAGTCATCGCAGCGCCGGCACATATCTCGGAGTGGGGCACGGCTGACATGAAAACTGATGAATGCGATATTCGCCCTACATGAGAGTAAAGTAGGGATGAGAGTGTTATAAATAGTTGTTCAGGTGGTCCTAGAAGGTCAACTGAGTTTAAGTCAGTTTTATGGCACGTAGTTTAATCAGGTCCAATAAATTAATCGGATTTCGGTGTGTTTTGTCAATAAATTAGCCTGATTTTTGTTTGTTTTGTCTATAAATTTGTCTGATTTTTGTGTCTTGTCAATCAATTTGTATGATTTCCGTGTTTTGTCAATCAATTTGTTTGATTTCTCTGTGTTTTGTTAGTAAATTTGTCTGATTTCTGTGTTTTGTCAAAAATTGGTCTGATTTCTGTGTGTTTTGTCAATAAATCAGTCTAATTTCTGTGTTTTGTAAATAAATTAGTCTGATTTCTGTGTGCTTGTCGATAAATTAGCCTGATTGTTGTGTGTTTTGCCCATAAATTAGTCTGATATTTGTGCATTTGTCTATAAATTAGTCTGATTTCTGTGTTTTATCAATCAATTTGTCTGATTTTTGTGTTTTGTCAGGAAATCAGCTTGATGCCTGTGCTGACAAACTGCCCTGATTTATGTGTATTCTCTGTGTGTGTGAGTGAGTGAGTGAGTGAGTGAGTGAGTGAGTCAGTGTGTGTGTGTGTGTGTGTGAGTGAGTGAGTGAGTGAGTGAGTGAGTGAGGGGGGCCCTGCTATCCTGGCTTTTGTGTAGTTTGTTAAGACTGGGAATATTTCTGTCTGTACTTATGAAATCTGAGAGACAAGAACATGTTGGGTATGGAACTTTGAACAAAGAAGAGTTTGTAAAACTTAGGTATTTAGACACGAAAGAGTCAGATAGGAATCTACCCACTCTTTATCTCGGCTTTGTAAAACTTAGGTATGTAGACTTGAAGGAATCAGGTAGGAATCTACCCACTCTTTATCCTGGCGTTGTAAAACTTAGGTATATAGACTTGAAACAGTTGGCTGGGAATCTACCCACTCCTTATTTTGACTTTGTAAAACTTCGGTATGTTGACTTGAAACAGTATGGTAGGAATCTACTCTTTATCTTGGCTTTGTAAAACTTAGGTATGTAGATTTGAAACAGTATAGTAGGAATCTGCCCATTCTTTATTGTGGCGTTGTAAAACTTAGGTATATAGACTTGAAACAGTATGGTAGGAATCTACTCTGTATCACGGCGTTGTAAAATTTAGGAATGTAGACTTGAAACAAACAGGTAGAAATCTACCCACTCCTTATCTCGACTTCGTAAAACTTCGGTATGTAGACTTGAAACAGTCGGATTGGAATCTACCCACTCTTTATCTCGGCACTTAGGTACGTAGACTTGAAACAGTCGGGTAGGAATCTACCCACACTTTATCTCGGCGTTGCAGTCATTGTTTCCCTGTCTCTCTCTACGCCTTTCTCTGCCTCCTACCACACAGTCCGACCTGGCATCACACTTCACATCTCTTCGTTTAACTACCACACAGTTCGACCTGGCATCACACTTCACATCTCTTCGTTTAACTACCACACAGTTCGACCTGGCATCACACCTCACATCTCTTCGTTTAAACATTCACAATAATTCATCACACGCACTCTCAGACTAATACCCATACACGTCACACACATATATATTTATTCTTATTTGTTATATATCATTGATATGGGTTTATATTTTCTTTTCTTTCCCTTTTTCTTTGTCCTGTATGTTTTGGTTAAGGTGTAAACCGAAACGTTACAGGTGTGTGCTCGTTACTTAATAAATCTGTTCCTAGTTTTGTTTTAAATATTCCAGCATTGCACGGATCACGCCTGGTGTAACATACCAGTTCCGGCGAATGTGCTCTGGTTGTAGAACACTCATTTCTTGAGCTCTTTTGAAGCATTGATTTGGAAGCTCACAGATTTGAGACCGACCTGAAACTTGAAGCTTGAAGGAAGTGACTAGAGACTGACCTGAAACTTGAAGCTTGAAGGAAGTGACTAGAAACTGACCTGAAACTTGAAGCTTGAAGGAAGTGACTAGAAACTGACCTGAAACTTGAAGCTTGAAGGAAGTGACTAGACACTGAACTGAGACTTGAAGCTTGAAGGAAGTGACTAGACACTGAACTGAGACTTGAAGCTTGAAGGAAGTGACGAGAGACTGACCTGAGACTTGAAGCTTGAAGGCAGTGACTAGAGACTGACCTGAAACTTGAAGCTTGAAGGTAGTGACTAGAGACTGACCTGAGACTTGAAGCTTGAAGGTAGTGACTAGAGACTGACCTGAGACTTGAAGCTTGAAGGCAGTGACTAGAGACTGACCTGAGACTTGAAGCTTGAAGGTAGTGACTAGAGACTGACCTGAGACTTGAAGCTTGAAGGCAGTGACTAGAGACTGACCTGAAACTTGAAGCTTGAAGGTAGTGACTAGAGACTGACCTGAGACTTGAAGCTTGAAGGCAGTGACTAGAGACCTACCTAAAACTTGAAGCTTGAAGGTAGTGACTAGAGACTGACCTTAGAATTGACTAAAGACTTTAAAACCAGTGCCTGGAGACTGACCTAAGACTTGAGGAGAGACCTGAAGCCAGTGACTGGAGATTTAGAGGTAGTGAATGGAAACAAAAACAAAAAAAAACAATAAATACTTCGATCATAAAAAGGCTCACTTGAAGAACTAAAGATGAGACAATATGTTATAGAGGAGTATATGAACCATGCTGAAGTCTACGTCTGCTCAGATAATGTACAGAGGTTCCTTATTTAACAGCAGCCAAGAACACGAACCTGTTCGCAAACAGATCACGACCTTTGACCTGGTAATAAATTATTAGCATTGCCCGCAGTGGATCAAACTATTTGTTTGCGCTAGAGAGTTAAGATACTGCATTTCTTATCTCTACCAGATTTCTTATCTCTCACAACCGAGAGGCCTACAGGAGTGCTGTTTGGGAGGCAAAGTTCCACAAGGAACATGCAAATGAATGAATGACCAGAAAATGCGTGTTTAAATAAAGATTTTGCAAGAAAGAAAACACCACATTCAGAAGACCATCACTTTCGCTAGCCTGGAGACCACATCACTTTGGATAGCCAAAGACACACTTTCGCATGTTCAGATAACCCCTAACTGTGCAAGTTTAATATTTCATTAGTTATTGCCCCTTCCTTTCCCATTTTTTGAGCAATCGGTGTTCGAAAATGGTATTGTCGCTATATATGACATAATATATCAAGACTTGATATTTAATTTATGTGATAACACAGCACAAAAGTGAATAGTTCACGTGTCAAGTCTGTTTGTCTTCTTCACTAAGAATTTTGAATATAGAAATTCTTGATTGAAACGAAAAACTGTCCGTAACTATGCAATCTTGATCTTTACATCTGCTGTTAATGCTGTAGTTAAAAAGTTACACACATGTAAAACAGTACTGTAGTAACAAATAGACAGAAAAATAAAACAGTACTACAGTAACACTGTGACACAAATGTAAAACAATACTGTAGTAATAAAGTGACACAAATATAAGCGCTATAACAACAAAGTAACACAAATGTAAGACAGTACTGTTGTAACAAAGTGACAGAAATGTAAGCATTATATTAACAAACTTCTGAGAATAATTATGAGAAGAACAAGGAAAAAGATAAAAATGGAAATAGCAGATGAACAGTTTGGATTTGTTGAAGGTAGTGACTAGAGACCTACCTAAAACTTGAAGCTTGAAGGCAGTGACTAGAGACCGACCTGAAACTTGAAGCTTGAAGGTAGTGACTAGAGACTGACCTGAGACTTGAAGCTTGAAGGCAGTGACTAGAGACCTACCTAAAACTTGAAGCTTGAAGGTAGTGACTAGAGACTGACCTTAGAATTGACTAAAGACTTTAAAACCAGTGCCTGGAGACTGACCTAAGACTTGAGGAGAGATCTGAAGCCAGTGACTGGAGATTTAGAGGTAGTGAATGGAAAGAAAAAAAAATAAATAAATACTTCGATCATAAAAAGGCTCACTTGAAGAACTAAAGATGAGACAATGTGTTATAGAGGAGTATATGAACCATGCTGAAGTCTACGTCTGTTCAGATAATGTACAGAGGTACAGCCAAGAACACGAACCTGTTCGCAAACAGATCACGACCTTTGACCTGGTAATAAATTATTAGCATTGCCCGCAGTGGATCAAACTATTTGTTTGCGCTAGAGAGTTAAGATACTGCATTTCTTATCTCTACCAAATTTCTTATCTCTCACAACCGAGAGGCCTACAGGAGTGCTGTTTGGGAGGCAAAGTTCCACAAAGAACATGCAAATGAATGAATGACCAGGAAATGCGTGTTTAAATAAAGATTTTGCAAGAAAGAAAACACCACATTCAGAAGACCATCACTTTCGCTAGCCTGGAGACCACATCACTTTGGATAGCCAAAGACACACTTTCGCATGTTCAGATAACCCCTAACTGTGCAAGTTTAATATTTCATTAGTTATTGCCCCTTCCTTTCCCATTTTTTGAGCAATCGGTGTTCGAAAATGGTATTGTCGCTATATATGACATAATATATCAAGACTTGATATTTAATTTATGTGATAACACAGCACAAAAGTGAATAGTTCACGTGTCAAGTCTGTTTGTCTTCTTCACTAAGAATTTTGAATATAGAAATTCTTGATTGAAACGAAAAACTGTCCGTAATTATGCAATCTTGATCTCTACATCTGCTGTTAATGCTGTAGTTAAAAAGTTACACACATGTAAAACAGTACTGTAGTAACAAATAGACAGAAAAATAAAACAGTACTACAGTAACACTGTGACACAAATGTAAAACAATACTGTAGTAATAAAGTGACAGAAATATAAGCGCTATAACAACAAAGTAACACAAATGTAAAACAGTACTGTTGTAACAAAGTGACAGAAATGTAAGCATTATATTAACAAACTTCTGAGAATCATTATGAGAAGAACAAGGAAAAAGATAAAAATGGAAATAGCAGATGAACAGTTTGGATTTGCTGAAGGAAAGGGAACACACAATGCCATTTATGCTTTACGAACACTAACAGAAAGAGCTTTAGAAGTACAGAAAGATCTCTGCTTATGCTTCATTGATTACACCAAGGCATTTGACAAGGTGAAACATAATGAAATTATTAAAATGCCTGAAGACATCAATATAGACGACAAAGACCTGAGGACTGTAAAACATCTATACTGGCAGCAAGAAGCAGCAGTTCGAGTTGAAAATAGAACTGGAAAATATCAACCTATAAAACAAGGGGTGCAACAAGGATGTGTACTATCTCCAGACCTTTTTTCTCTGTATAGCGAGAATATTCTAAGAACAATCATCACAGAACCAGGCATAAAAATTGGAGGATACAATATTAACAACCTTCGGTATACTGACGACACAGTACTGATAGCTGAGAACCAACAAGACCTGCAAAATCTCTTGGATAAAGTCGCCAAAGAAAGTGAACAGAAAGGCCTTACTTTGAACATCAAAAAGACAAAGACTATGGTTATATCTAAGAAACAGAATCCACCAACATGCAGTATTAAATTAAACGGAACCATTCTAAAGCAGGTGCAGAAATTCAAATACCTTGGAGCAGTAATAACTTCAGATGGGAAATACAGAACAAGAAATTAGGAACAGAATAGGCCAAGCAAAGACTGCATTTCAGAGATTGAGAAACATGTTATCCAACACATCCTTATCAATGAATGTTATAAAACGAACCCTAAAATGCTATATTGAGCCTATCTTGTTATATGGAAGTGAATCATGGACAATAGGCAAGTCTGCACAAAAATCATTGGAAGCAGCAGAAATGTGGTTTATTAGAAGAATGTTGAGAAGAGCTAGAGAGATAAAAAATCTTGTAAAAAAAAAATAAGAGAGAGACAATGTACTTTCATAGGACATGCAATGAGAAGAGGGGGCATTGAAAAATATCATAACAACAGGAAAAATAGAGGGAAGAAGATCAAGAGGAAAACCAAGAGAAATGATACTGGACAGTCTGACGGGATGATGTGAGAGGAGATCACCAACTGAGCTGATGGCCTGCATGAAGGATCGTGTACTCTGGAGAAGCATAATAGCCAACCCAGTCGGCACGGCATCTGATGATGATGATGATGATAATATATTAACAAAGTAATACAAATGTAATACAGTAATGTATTAACAAAGTAACACAAATGTACAACAATACTGAAGTAAGAAAGTGACACAAATATAAAACAGTTCTGTAGAATAAGTGAATCAACAGATAAAAATGTTAATAATGACTCAGACTTTATGAATGCAATTTATTCATAACATGAATCACACATCCTTACGTTTGATACAAGCTAATGTGACAGATTTGTGACAGTGTGAGTAATATGACTTTTTATAATCTGATTATGTGAAACATTATTCTTCATTTAAATAGATATTTGGTCGTGCGAGATATGCGGTATGATGATGATTATGATGATGATGATGATGAAAAAGTGTCATAAGGTACAACTGTATCTAAGTAGCAGATAAAACAAGAGATAAGCTACTAGCAGGAGGTTGTGGAAGTTCAGAAACGTGAGCTTTGTTTAGGACAGGTAAAATGTGACTAGTTTCTGATTGGTGCGACTACAACGAGTAAGTTATAAAGGAACAAGAGATTGTTATGATAAGTTATGTTCATTATAAGAGATAAAAGAGTTATTAATGAGTTAATTATAACTGATTATGAGAATGCTATCAAGCATTTAATTATAAACAAGGAAAGAAGTTTTACCAAAGAATTAATTGTAAACGATCAAGAGAATATTATCAAGAAGTTCATTATATAGGAGCAAGAAAGTATGCTCAGTAAGTGAATTATAAATGAGTGTCGTCTGTGAATGAAGTATAAATGGATAAAAGTGCTGTCAATGAGTTAATTACAAATGAGCAAAAGAATGTTGCCAATGAGTTAAATATAAATGAGCAAAAGAATGTTGCCAATGAGTTAAATATAAATGAGCAAAAGAATGTTGCCAATGAGTTAAATATAAATGAGCAAAAGAATGTTGCCAATGAGTTAAATATAAATGAGCAAAAGGTGTTCTTAAACTATAAACTAGCAAGAGCGTGCCATCAGTCAGTGAATTATAAGCTTATACGAGAGAGTAAAAATATGTCACTAAACGATAAACTATAAATGAGCAAGAGTGGAGGACATGTATGTGGGACAGCGCTGTCACCAGACAGGAACCACCAGGAAGATCCTGGCCCTCTATGAGCTCCTGTACGCAGGATAGTGGAGTTTCCGTCTGCAGCTTGATCCTCTGCTCCGCTCCACGTGACCGCAGTCCACTCACACTCTGACCAGATGCCAGGGTCTAAGGTCACCGCCAGGTCACGAGTGAGCAGAGAGTGGCTGGAAGGACTCAACATCCCCAGTCCTCGTTGTTTATCCGACCAACCAAGTTCCCGTAGGCCGGAGCCAGGACGTTTCTGCCCGACCTACATCCTATCTGGGACACAGCTCGGGCCTGGCCGGAAGTGGTGGGAGTTTGCCTGGGAATGACCTCTGACCTTCTATGGGCTGACCTAGTTCTCCCTGACTCGTGGTCTTTGCGGCATGGACTGTTCTCAACATCCTCCCACGGGATGGGGGTGTGCCGGCTGTCGTTGTAGAGGGAAGATCGAATTCTTTCAGACGACGGCCTGGGGTCAACGAATGACCTCCGGCCACTCTTCTGTGTGCCTGCTGATTTACCTGCTGTAGGTGGAGTGTCCGACTGGTCAAAGGGGACTTGTTTAGTTTCCTGTCCAGGTGCTTTAGACGATGCGCAGGTGCAGTGTCTCTCAAGACTTGAGGCAGGTGTTTTGTCTGTATCGAGGCCAGATTCTGCCTGGACTCTGTCTGCCTCATGTCTGCTGCAGAACTTGTCCATTTCAGAGTTCAGCTCATCAACCATCGTGCTCGTGTTCAAGGGAGAGATGTTATCTTCTAGTGAGCCATCAGCGAGGGCACCTCTCTGTCCTGAGTTTTGCTCGTTGAGTGAGGTGCCAGGTTCAAGGTCAGAAGTGCACGTGTTGTAGTGCTCGTCATCAGCGTCTAGAGAGTTACATGACGAGAAGGTCAAGGTCCCGTCCTCAGTATCATCATTTGCACTGTCCTGTCTTTTTGTGTCTCTAATGTTTGACCTCTGACCGAGGATATAAATAGCAGAGTCTCGGAGGAAGTCCGCCCACGTCACGAGACTAGAAGAAGAAGAAGAAAGCAATCGATAACAAATTATGACAGTTCTTTTCACACAGTATAAATTATAGTGAAATGACAAGCAAGTAATCATGTACCATCAACAGATCTTCAAGGATGATGAAATGATATGAAGTAGTCATAGGTGATCAAAAGATCTTCAAGGACACGTGTAATTCGGTTGTAGATGCTGCCATTTTGATGTGAGGATGACGAACTACAGCTAGCCAAGACCTCTGTTCCCACACTGTCCTATAGATGATGAACTACAGCTAACCAAGACCTCTACTCCCACACAGTCCTATAGATGGTGAACTACAGCTAACCAAGATCTTTACTCCCACACTGACCTACATAGGGTGAACTACAGCTAACCAAGACCTTTACTCCCACACTGACCTACATAGGGTGAACTACAGCTAACCAAGACCTTTACTGCCACACTGACCTACAGATGGTGAACTACAGCTAGCCAAGACCTTTACTCCCACACTGACCTACGGATGGTGAACTACAGCTAGCCAAGACCTTTACTCCCACACTGACCTACGGATGGTGAACTACAGCTAACCAAGACCTTTACTCCCACACTGATCTACAGATGGTGAACTACGCTAACCAAGACCTTTACTCCCACACTGACCTACAGATGGTGAACTACAGCTAGCCAAGACCTTTACTCCCACACTGACCTACATAGGGTGAACTACAGCTAGCCAAGACCTTTACTCCCACACTGACCTACATAGGGTGAACTACAGCTAACCAAGACCTTTACTCCCACACTGACCTACAGATGGTGAACTACAGCTAACCAAGACCTTTACTCCCACACTGACCTACAGATGGTGAACTACAGCTAACCAAGACCTCTACTCCCACACTGACTTACAGACAGTGAAAAACTAGAACCTATTCCACGTTGTGGGAGACTAGAAGTGGCCTACATCTTATCCGACTTTCATGAGATGTTTCCAGGAAAGAGTTTATACCAGACCAGAACAGGCAAGAGAACAAGGTCAGGAACTCCATACCCGAGCTCCGTATGAGGCCAAGGTTCTGTCTTCTTGTGAAAGTAATTCATGACAGTCTGATGTCATCATCACCTTCCTATCATTACCGGTGGCCAAAACAACTCAGCATTTAAACATAGAACTCTATAATCATAGCATTTAAAACACAGAACACTATAATTATAGCATTTAAATGTAGAACTCTATAATCATAGCATTTATGAACACAAAACTCTATAATCAAAGCATTTAAACACATAACACTATAATCATAGCATTCAAGAACAAGGTGTGCATTATAACAGAACTGAACTCAGAAAAGAATAAGATTCTCGTCACAGCATTTCAACAAAACGAAAGAGAACAATTTATCATTTATCAGAAAATTAAGTCCAGAACAAAAAAAGAAAGACAGGACAATATATCATTTATTAGAACAGTAAGCCCAGAACAAAAAATAAGAGAACGATATATCATTTATCAGAACATTAAGGCTAGAACAAAAAAAGAAAGACAGGACAATATATCATTTATTAGAACAGTAAGCCCAGAACAAAAAATAAGAGAACGATATATCATTTATCAGAACATTAAGGCTAGAACAAAAAAAGAAAGACAGGACAATATATCATTTATTAGAACAGTAAGCCCTTAACACAAAAAAAGAGAGAGAATGACGTATCATTTACTAGGACATTAAGCCCAGAACAAAAAAAGAGAGAGAGAATGATACCTCATGTATTAGAATATTAAGCCGAGAACAAAAAAAAAAAGAACAGAGAATGATATATCATTTATTAGAACATTAAGCCTAGAACAAAAACAAGATATCAGGTGTCATAAACCGCTTGTCACGTGATGTGTGAAGTGATGTGGTCTAAGAGACCTAAAGTCAGCTCCAGGTCGGGATATCCATACCTGTCCAGATCCTCATCAATAAACTTGATGCTGCCATCGTGAAACCAGGCATTGCCCTGGGACCTGGTGCTGAAACAGAAGATGTCAAGGCCACATGGTATTAGTTTGTAGAAGCAATTCTAGAATATAAAGATGATTTTTTCCCTGCTGTAAGATTTAAACATGACTTTTTCCACTTTCACAATGTAAAGCTTTTTTTTTTTTAATTACCTAAGATTTGGAATATAAATATGAATTTTTTACAATGTCTGTAACTTTAGGCTAAATTTCTTCAAAGTCTATAACTTTAGGCTAAATTTCTTCAAAGTCTGTAACTTTAGGCTTGCTTTTTACTAAATCTGTAACTTTAGGCTTGCTTTTTACTAAATCTGTAACTTTAGGCTTGCTTTTTACTAAATCTGTAACTTTAGGCTTGCTTTTTTTAAAACTAAATCTGTAACTTTAGGCTTGTTTTTTACTAAACCTGTAATTTTAGGCTTGCTTTTTTAACTAAATCTGTAACTTTAGGCTTGTTTTTTTTTTTAACTAAATCTGTAACTTTAGGCTTGTTTTTTTTTTTTTAACTAAATCTGTAACTTTAGGCTTGCTTTTTACTAAATCTGTAACTTTAGGCTTGTTTTTTTTTTTACTAAATCTGTAACTTTAGGCTTGTTTTTTTTTTTTTTACTAAATCTGTAACTTTAGGCTTGCTTTTTTTAATTAAATCTGTAACTTTAGGCTTGTTTTTTTAAAACTAAATCTGTAACTTTAGGCTTGCTTTTTACTAAATCTGTAACTTTAGGCTTGCTTTTTACTAAATCTGTACCTTTAGGATTGTTTTTTTTTTTTACTAAATCTGTAACTTTAGGCTTGTTTTTTTTAAAACTAAATCTGTAACTTTAGGCTTGCTTTTTTTAAAACTAAATCTGTAACTTTAGGCTTGTTTTTTTTAACTAAATCTGTAACTTTAGGCTTGCTTTTTACTAAATCTGTAACTTTAGGGTTGTTTTTTACTAAATCTGTAACTTTAGGCTTGCTTTGTTTTTTACTAAACCCGTAATTTTAGCTTGCTTTTTACTAAATCTGTAACTTTAGGCTAAATTTCATCAAAGTCTGTAACTGTAGGCTGACTTTTTTTGTCCAAGGTCTGTAACTTTAGGCTTGCTTTTTACTAAATATGTAACTTTAGGCTTGCTTTTTACTAAATCTGTAACTTTAGGCTAAACTTTTTTCAGAGTATATAACTTTAGGCTGACTTTTTTTGTCAAAGTTTGGAATTTTAGAAGACTTTTTTACACTCACTTCGTTATCATCATCATCAAGTGCCGTTCTGACAGGCGTGAACTATCTACATGTTCTGATCTTTGACGATTTCTGTCCACTCAGTTAATGACTTTCTGTCTCGACAATGTGTTATTATTTTCTCTCTCAGCCTTCCTCTGTCTCTCTTCCTATTTATCTGTCTTGCAGCCAGATGTTTTCTAACTCTTCTCTAATCCATTCCATGTCACGTCGACACAGTGTTTTAATTACACAACGTTTTTTTATTCCTCGGTTTGACTATCTTCTTCTTCTTCTTCTTTTGCGTTCCATGGCTCAAGACTGTGTATTTATTGTCCAGATAAATGATACAATCTTTTAAGAGTCATGCTCTTCTCCTCAGAGTTTGCCTTCTGGTCTAGTTCCCTGTGGCCAGGTCTGGCTTTAGGCTTCTTGGTTTTTTTTTTGGGGGGGGGGGAGAGGGTATAGGTGCAGGATGTGCTCTTAAGTCTAGATGCCTGTTTTGCATGTGCTATCAAAGGTGAGTAAGAATCCTTGGGCCCACAAAAGGATACCGACAGTGGAGAATGGAGATGTAGAAAGAATACTGAACTGAACAGCTGATTTGAAATCCCAACGAATTATAAATGTCTTGGAAGTAAACAGACTACGCTGGCTGGGGCAAGTAGAAAGAATGGAAGAGAACATACAGACGAAAATGATGTATGCACAAGAGATGAGGCAAACAAGACCAATGGGGGTAGACCAAGACAGAAGTGGAAAGCTATAGAAAAAATTGGTGTCACCAACTGGAGAGAGAAGATTAGGAATAAAGAGGAATGGAGGCAAACTTTATCTGCAGCAGTGAGCCTTAATGGCTCGGAAAGAAGAAGAAGAAGAAGAGGTATGTGCCAGGGCAAGGCGACCACAAGTGTGCTCGCAGTGGGCGTGTCCCGCGCCTAGTATGAAGATGGTGGTTTGTTCTTGACGTGACAGTTGCGGCATCTGGTGACAGTCTTTACTTGTAATCTTTGCTGCACATGATACTCTTAACATTCTTCTAAGAAAGCACATCTCTATTGTCTCCAGTGATCTTTTCATTTCGTAAAAATGTATAAACTAGGAAAAAAAGTAGGATCAGCTTTATTACTTAATGACTAAAAAGTTGTAACGTTTTGGTGTGAGCTTCAATCATACAAAAACACACAGGATGAAGAAATAGAGAGAGGAAATAAAGTATAGATTCACATGAATGATATGTTTAAAAAAAAGTGGAAAAGAATAAAGCACTTAGCTGTAACTTGTAAGTAGATGTGGCTTGTTCGACGTTTGTTCAGAAATGGGCATGGTGGAGCATAGAGAATGTTTAAATGGAGACTTGTGATGTGTGATAGGTGGGTTGTAACTGAGGGTGGTGGGTGGGGAAATCGTGGAGGGGAGAGGGAGTGATACAATGTTAACCTAGTCAGGAGAAGGTGAAACAGATGATTATAGTTGCGGTAGAGGTGTTGTAATGTGATGATGTGAGGAGGTTCTGAATTATGTGTAACAAGTGAGAAGGGAGTGGAGCTTAGTGGAGAGGGATTATGTTTGTGGAAGAGGAGAATGTTAGGTGTAGCTGAATAACGAGTTCAAACTGTGTGGGTCCAGAGCCCCGTAATCCTGAATGTAGCGGTTCTCAAGCGCTAGGCGGCTTGTGTCATCTGCGTGACATTGTTTGATGGTTGTTACCAGAAAATCAGATTTGCCTCTGAGCGATATCGTACAGATGTTTCTGCATGCTGTGTCCTAATCTGAGGCCAGTCTCACCGATATATGTTATCCTGCATCTTTTGCAAACGATGACATATATCACATTACGGGACTCGCATGTGAATCCCTCATGAAGAGTGAGGATAGTTTTGAGAAAGGTGATCGTTTTCGTTTCCCAGACTACAGGGCAGGTAACGCAGCGGGGGCGGTTACATTTTCTGGTGCCGACATATGTAAGGCTCTGCGTCAAGTGGCTGTGGACGAGGATGTCCTTAAGATTTGGCTCACGTTTATATGCTAATAAACTCCACCATGCCCATTTCTGAACAAGCGTCGGACAAGCCACATCTTCTTACAAGTTACAGCTAAGTGCTCTATTCATTTTATTTCCTTCTTTTTTTTTAAACATAGCATTCATGTGAATATTTAACTTTATCTCCTCTCTCTCTAATTCTTCGCCCTGTGTGTTTTTGTATGATTAAGGCTCACGCCGAAACGTCACAACTGTGTAGTCGTTAAGTAATAAAGCTCTTTGTACTTTTTTCCTAGTTTATACATTTTGGTATCACAGCTTTACTGCAGTGCCTCGTGTATAGTTGTATACTTATACACTGATTTTTGTGTTTTCATTTCGTCATCCTTGGCCAGTCAGATCAATTCTATCATGATCAAACTAGATATCAAAGTGACCTGTAAGTAATATGACTTCCAGGTAATGGTCTAGGTGACAGGCTATTGTGGCATAACAGTTTGGCTAACAAAGCAAAGATCAACTTGTTAGCCATGATTGCTGAGTCTGCTGAAATTGTTGATCAGATCCGGCAAGGCTGGGCGCACCGCTGATCTGGTATGCTGATACGTTCAGATGACAAGAACTTTGACAAGAAGATTATGCATCATCATCATCATTATTATCATTATACAAATACTAATTACGTATATATGTGATAGATAAACGATGAAATCCCCTTCCTATGCCACTAAAAAGATACTGGGGATACGGTGTTAGGCCTGTATTTCTAAGACCTTCTGCACGTGAAAGTCTGATGTGGTCAGTATCACGCCTGGCTCCATTTACCTTCCCAGATTTCTCTAGTACCCATTTTATTGGCTGGGTCGACCTAGGGGCCTTTCTGGTGTGGTGATACCAGAAAAAAAAAAATCCCGACTGCTGGGATTTGAACCCGATACCACCGGATTAGTAGACCGAGGGCCTAACCACTCATCCAACCAGGCCACTGTATATATGCGATGTATGTCGTTATTATATGAAACTGTGTTATACAGTTAGCTTAAAGATAAAACAAAATTATGTAAGCAAACTAACGTTACTTAATTTTGTTCTAATGTGAAGTTTACATCGACAGAATATGAATGCTAGCAAAACCTTACACAAAAAGTGAAGATTGTGCAGCTGCCCGTGTGATCATTCCCGTTTTGTTAGGGTCCAGGCTCTGAAAAACTTGCCTGGCCTCCCAGAGTTCTGCCGGTGTCAGTAAGTGCACGAGAGAGTCCTGGAGTACAAAATGTACGAGTACTGTCAGAGTTCACTGTGCCACAAGTAATATGTCAGAGGTCACTGCTATAAACGAGGCATAAATATACAGGAAACCACTGCTACAAAGCTATAACATAAATATACTAGAGGCCACTGCTATAAAGTTGTAGCATAAATATGTAGGAGTTCACTGCTATAAGCTGTAGCATAAATATGGACGAGGTCACTGCTACAAACCTATAACATAAATATACTAGAGGTCACTGCTATAAAGCTGTGACATACAAACATATGTAGATAGAAGTCTATAGTTCAGTTTTATAAAAAAATTAAAAAGTATTAAAAATGGGCAGGAAGTAGAGTGGCAGAAAATAAGATATGCAAAGTATGAATAAGAACATACAACATCCAATCTTTCGGCAAATACCTTCATCAAGGACCAAACACACATAAAAACAATACAACAAAGAAAAACACGGAAAACAGATGAAAAATTATACATTTAACTTTTTTTTAAAAGGATCCTGCTATTAAGAAAGACGGTCATAAAATGTGCCTAGATAGATGTTGGTAGGCTCGAGCTAAAAGCAGGCCAACGGCTGAGAAATGAGATAAAGAGACGATGGCCTGGTTACCACAGTTCACAAACAACATGAATCCTGTTCCAGATGGACACAGCTTCCTCATACTGGATAGTATGGCTGTTGGATTAAGGTGCTATAGTTCACTCAGCTTTGTTCACAGCCCAGATCTTTACATTCATTCATCTTATTTCACAGCGCAGATCATTAATTCACTCAACTTTGTTCACAATGAAGATCTTTACATTCACTCAGCTTTGTTCAAAGTATAGAATCTTTACATTCACTCACATTTGTTCACAATATAGATCTGTGTATTCACTCAACTTTGTGCACAACGCAGATCCTCGCATTAATGTGCTTCTATCAGACCTGGAGCATTTTTTTAACAAATAAAGTCACGTGAACAAACAGAGCCACACAAAACTTCGCAGTCAGAACTTAATACTTTGACCAGCTCCCAAAAACTGGACAGTTTCCTCTTCCCTTAAACTATGAGCTATAAACGAGCCACCCTTCTCCCAAGCCAAGCGCTTACCTTACATCTTCTACTAAGTATGCGGAGACTTTCCAGATCTAAGAACTGGGAGACCGATATCGTCCCAGACTTCGCGTGTACCACGGAGCGATATCGCTTCAGGCAGTTCTGCTCTTTCTCCGAAGTGAACATTTTGTTCTCCTGCTGATGTGAATGCCGGTGGAACTTGATGTAATCATCTTCAGTGATGTTTTCTGTACAAGAACGATGCAAATGTCGGTGTTAAAAGCTGATAAACCAAGGAAGAAAAAGATGATTTTCTAGGCGATGTGTCAGGTATGGGAATCAGCTAATAAATAGCTGGCAAAGACCCTAGCATACGTTTTTAAGTTCTAGTAACAGGCGGCTGTGTCATGTGAAATTGGACAGCTACGTAATCTGTGTGGTGGAAAAGGCCGCCAATATGTAAATAAGAAGTGAAGGTTATATCCAGAAATCTGGTGAATGTAAAGTGAACTTTAGATGTACAAATATGGTAAATATGATGTAAAAATTATATCTCGAAAAATGAAAATTAGATCTAGAAATGTGTAGCATTATGGGAGATAACTGGGTTTTTTTTCTCAACAGAAAGGGGATTGCTCGCCCTTATGAGTCTTTATTTTGAACGTCCGGGTAAGGGTCGAGGTCCTCCCAGAAGGTCACGTGGTTTGTGAATCCCGTGACTGGGGATAGTAGGGGAAAAAGCTTTAGATGTGTACCTGGGTGGATAATTTAGATGTGTACCTGAGTGGATGGTTTAGATGTGTACCTGAGTGGATAGTTTAGATGTGTACCTGAATGGATGGTTTAGATGTGTACCTGAGTGGATGGTTTAGATGTGTACCTGAGTGGATGGTTTAGATGTGTACCTGAGTGTATTGTTTAGATGTGTACCTGAGTGTATTGTTTAGATGTGTACCTGAGTGGATGGTTTAGATGTGTACCTGAGTGTATTGTTTAGATGTGTACCTGAGTGTATGGTTTAGATGTGTACCTGAGTGGATGGTTTAGATGTGTACCTGAGTGGATAGTTTAGATGTGTACCTGAGTGTATGGTTTAGATGTGTACCTGAGTGGATGGTTTAGATGTGTACCTGAGTGTATGGTTTAGATGTGTACCTGAGTGGGTGGTTTAGATGTGTACCTGAGTGGATGGTTTAGATGTGTACCTGAGTGGGTGGTTTAGATGTGTACCTGAGTGGATAGTTTGGATGTGTACCTGAGTGGATAGTTTGGATGTGTACCTGAGTGGATAGTTTGGATGTGTACCTGAGTGGATAGTTTGGATGTGTACCTGAGTGGATAGTTTGGATGTGTACCTGAGTGGATAGTTTGGATGTGTACCTGAGTGGATAGTTTGGATGTGTACCTGAGTGGATAGTTTGGATGTGTACCTGAGTGGATAGTTTGGATGTGTACCTGAGTGGATAGTTTAGATGTGTACCTGAGTGGATAGTTTGGATGTGTACCTGAGTGGATAGTTTGGATGTGTACCTGAGTGGATAGTTTGGATGTGTACCTGAGTGGATAGTTTGGATGTGTACCTGAGTGGATAGTTTGGATGTGTACCTGAGTGGATAGTTTGGATGTGTACCTGAGTGGATAGTTTGGATGTGTACCTGAGTGGATAGTTTAGATGTGTACCTGAGTGGATAGTTTGGATGTGTACCTGAGTGGATAGTTTAGATGTGTACCTGTGTGGATGGTTTAGATGTGTACCTGAGAGGATGGTTTTCGTGATGTCTCTGTCGAGAAAATGGACGTTTATATCTGTTCTGGAGTTTTGCAAGGATGAATGAACTCGCCATGTGGCAGGGTAGACCTGCCGGCGGTCAGATTATCGTCATCACCATCTGCATTTTCATCCATTTCATCAATAAATCCTCATGTCAAGTGTTACAGTGTGTTGCTAACCTTAGGTTTGAAAGAGCCTGGAAGTGAAGAATGGCTGGAGACAGTGATTAACTAACCCAGTAACACTCAGAACACAGGACTTCAGGATAATCAGCAAATCAGAATCATCGTGCACTTCAAGGCACAACACGGACTTAAAGAATGCCCCAGTAACACAGTAGAGACAGAGCCACACATACTGCTTCAAATGCAGTAAAGAAGTGGACACGAGATCTAGAAATCTGGTAGAAAAGGGAAAGTTCACGCTGAAAACATGATAAATACGAGGAAATTCTAAAAGTAGAAACATGGAAAATATTATAGGGCAGGTTCTTGTTGTGAATAATATTAATAGGAAGAATGACAAGATCTAGAAATCTAGTAAATATACGAATAAGATGGAAAGTTTAGGCTAGAAATAAATAGATAAATATGAGGAATCTCTAGATCTAGAAATGTGATTGCTCCAGAAATCTGACTACGCTGGACAGTAGATACAGGTTTGAAATCTGGCGAAAGATTTAAAGAAATTTAAACCGAAGAAATAAATCACCCCACCCCACCCCCACATTTATGAAAGCAATGAGTGATGAGGGACATTTCTTGAATGAGAAAGTATTTGTTTTCTTTTAATAGCCAAAGTTGAATGAGGGATCCACAATTTGAGAGAAGGACAGCACAAATCATTTATCACGCCTGAAGTTGTGGTGACAGTTTTGCAACAAAGGCGAGACAGTAAGAACTCACCTTGCGAGATCTCCAGGTCCTCAAGTTCTTCAAGAACAGATTTGACCTCCTCTTGTGTGAGCAGATAGTTCAAGGACATCTGGTGGTGTAATTGGTATGCAAATGTGTGATTAGTATGTAAATTCGTGCAAAAATTAGAATAATAATAAAACATGAAACAAAATGTTGATACTTAAACACTGAGAAAGTGATACAGAGTAAGCTGGAAGCAATGGCCTAGGACCAAGCTCGGTGGTAGAATAATAATGAAACCGTTGCAAAAAGTGATAATGCTATTGATAATAAGCAGAAAATCTTTGGGGCAATAACTGATTATAATGATTATTGTTATAAGTAATGAAGACGTTTTTGTGACAATAATAGATGATGATGATGATGATGATGATGATGATATCAGGCTCTTATAACTTTCTTCATTTTCCGGATTGTATGCAAGACTAGACTAGCTCCTAGAACAGATGCAGTGACAGACTTCTGAATAGGATCCACTACTACTGGATCTAAGTTTCTTTGTAGTGCTACCTGCTTCTATGGAGTGACGTGCTCTCTTGACGACCTGTGATCTGAGGGTCTGGCCATGATGGCGGCCACCCCCAGAAGGGGGAGACAATGTTGATAAAAAGTTGAAGTGATTCAGTACATCGGTGACTGTTATTAACATCAACTCTGCCTTCTTCATCATTAATAAGAAGAAACAGATAGGTGACTGTTATTAACATCAACTTTGTTTTCTTCATCATTAATAAGAAGAAACAGATAGGTGACTGTTATTAACATCAACTTTGTTTTCTTCATCATTAATAAGAAGAAACAGATAGGTGACTGTTATTAACATCAACTTTGTTTTCTTCATCATTAATAAGAAGAAACAGATAGGCGACTGTTATTAACATCAACTTTGTTTTCTTCATCATTAATAAGAAGAAACAGATAGGCGACTGTTATTAACATCAACTTTGTTTTCTTCATCATTAATAAGAAGAAACAGATAGGCGACTGTTATTAACATCAACTTTGTTTTCTTCATCATTAATAAGAAGAAGCAGATAGATGGCTGTTATTAACATCAACTTTGTTTTCTTCATCATTAATAAGAAGAAACAAATAGAAGATGAAGAGTCTAGAATGCTGTTACTCTTTAACCCGACGTAAAGTGAGCAGGAAAAAAAAACCCGTTAAATTACTGATTTCTTACACATTGATGACAGCTCCATCTTTCTGCACCAATCAGACGGCGAGAGTTCTCATTGAGGGCGTGGCCAATCTTGGACAGACAACCGTCATGATAAGCTCGACAACATACACGGCACGTCCTGACGTGGCTGCCAGTGTATACCTCGCATATGTAACAGATTTCGTCGAGTTTTGGCTGAGGATAGCATGGCACAACAAACTTGTCACAGCACTATGATCCTGGACAACAATGTTACAGTTTGTATGTGTGGATATGTGTGCGTGCTTGCATGTGTGTGTGTGTGTGTGATTCTAAATTGGTAATTTAAAAACAGTTTTGGGTAATTTATTTTTCCGAAAGAATCTACGTTTCATTATTCTACAAAAAACCACAGTACAACACAATGTTTCTTAGATAATATTTGAAAGAGATAATACTGTTGTTAATATGTCATCCCAGCAGAGATTTTATCTGCTGGGTTTCTGTCTGATTACCTGGAAGTCTGCATATGACAAGACGCTCCGTGCATGCTTTCAGCAGCTGCGGCCGTTTATGTTAATCGTACGTCGCGTTTGTCTTCATTTACATGATTGAAACTATTGGTTGCCTTTATTTTAGTTGAGTAAGTTAGTGACTAGACCATGTCGTGGGAGAGTTATTTTTTATGCAGTTTTTCTACAGCAGTTTGGGGTGAACTTTATGTGTACGGGCTGGCGGATCTTAAATGATGTGTTCCTCCTGTACAAGGCCATTCATATCAGATGATATCTGGAGTCCAGTGTTAAACATGTGTTGGTGCCACAGTGGCTGGTGTGGTAGTGACAGGTGCTACAATGACTGGTGTCGTAGTGACAGGTGCTACAATGACTGGTGTCGTAGTGACAGGTGCTACAGTGACTGGTGTCGTAGTGACAGGTGCTACAATGACTGGTGTCGTAGTGACAGGTGCTACAGTGACTGGTGTCGTAGTGACAGGTGCTACAGTGACTGGTGTCGTAGTGACAGGTGCTACAATGACTGGTGTCGTAGTGACAGGTGCTACAATGACTGGTGTCGTAGTGACAGATTCTACAATGACTGGTGTCGTAGCGACAGGTGCTACAATGGCTGGTGTCGTAGTGACAGGTGCTACAATGACTGGTGTCGTAGTGACAGGTGCTACAATGACTGGTGTCGTAGTGATAGGTGACATGATATGGTTGGTATCGTAGTGACAGGTGCTACAATGACTGGTGTCGTAGTGACAGGTGCTACAATGGCTGGTGTCGTAGTGACAGGTGCTACAAAGACTGGTGTCGTAGTGATAGGTGCCATGATATGGTTGGTGTCGTAGTGACAGGTGCTACAATGACTGGTGTCGTAGTGACAGGTGCTACAATGACTGGTGTCGTAGTGATAGGTGCTACAATGACTGGTGCCGTGGTGGTAGATGGCAAATTGGGTGGTGCTATGCTGGGAGGTGGAATAGTAACTGGTGCCATAGTGTATTCATCTATCCCCTGCTCTTTTAAAATCCAGGTCACGAACCCCTGCTTTTTCAAAATCGAGGTCACGAACCCCTGATCTTCCAAAATCCAGGTCACGAACCCCTGCTATTCCAAAATCCAGTTCACGAACCCCTGATCTTTCAAAATCCAGGTCACGAACCCCTGCTCTTTCAAAATCCAGGACACGAACCCCCATACTTTGGAAAAGTGTCATATCTGTATGGTAGCTGTGTGCTTTAAATGGAAAATAACTTTTTTCTGGAAAATATAGATAACCCTTAATGACCTAAGTACAAACTTAGTCAATTTCAGTTTTGTTTCTTGTCCTTTGTTTTACTTTCACTCAGGGAAACGTGGCAAGTCTAAACTAGGGCCTGCGGTCGCCTGTCGCACTTCGCTTTCTGTCTTTTTTCTGCAATCAGTGGAGGATTAGCCATTAAGCTTAACAATCTTAAGCCTAGGGGCCCAGAAGGGCAGGGGGCCCGAAGCTTAACAGACCCCGGCGGACCCAACGTGAAAAGAAAATAACGAACTACAAGTACAGATCGTTTGATGCGAAAATCAAGTATAGTTGTTGTTTCTGTACTAGTTAAGTTTATCCAGTAGACAGTGACCTGTCACTCTGTGTCTGGTCCGCGTGACAAAAATCACGTAGTAGAGATCAAAACTAGTGGGGAATCAAGTCACATGACGCCGCAGGTTTGGGTGCGTGGGGGGTCTTACTAAGTTTAGTCAAGAAGTCTGAGTCAATGTCAGTTTGTCACTGTAGTCTGTGTAAACAGTCACCGCAAACAGTCAGTGTAAACAGTCACTGCAAACAGTCAGTGTAAACAGTCACTGCAAACAGTCAGTGTATACAGTCACCGCAGACAGTCAGTGTAAACGGTCACTGCAAGCAGTCAGTGTAAACAGTCACTGCAGACAGTCAGTGTAAACAGTCACTGCAAGCAGTAAGTGTCAACAGTCACTGCAAACAATCAGTGTATGGCCAATGAGAAATTCCGGCATGTCAGGGCACGGCTTTTGTGACGTCTTAACACACTGACACTTACAAGGTTCCGGGTTCGTCTTCTTCTTCTTAAAGTTATCTTAAACTGCTCTTACAGACACCGTATACAATTAATTGTTTATTCTGAATAGTCCCGAAATTTTTGTTTAGTAGATAGTTATTTATATATGTATGTAGTTACTTCTGTACTGAGTGAATGGATAAAAGCGAAACGTAAATGTTTTATTTTATGTCTCTCAGCTTCAATGTTAGTTATGTTTGTTACATGAAAAGCATATTTGTAGAATGTCTGGAATAGAGTGAAAGATGTATGATAATAAATGTCAGACGGGCCTGCGTGCCCAATTCTTAACCCTTTTGAAATAAAAGATCAATCAATCAATCTTCTTCTTCTTCTTTAAATAAAATATATTAAAGTCGCCATGTACGCGTAAGCTAAGCCACTGTCTAAAACAGTGTAGTCATTCTTTTAAGCAATTAAATTCATCTTTTAAAATAATGAAAACAGTTGTAAATTGTGAAATCGCACTTTTAAAAGTCCTGTTTTTTTTTCTAGCAGTTTTCCCGTGGGAAATGTGCAAACATACGTTTATTTTTTAGCGACTGGAAAAGTAACTGAATTACTTTATTTGTCTGAGCAAATAAAAAAATAGTTTATATGTAGCGTATAAAATTGCTTGAAGCAGATACAAACTGTATGCAGGAGATAAAAAAGAAAAGAACGTGTTTCATGTAGCTAATAAAATAGTTTTATATAGCAGATAACAGTCATTTTGTGTGTGTGTATATATATATATATGTGAGATAAAATTAATTTTGTATTTAGCGAATAAAAAGAAAAAGCTTTGACTGGAGTCGACTCTCCAAGACAATTTTCTTACAGACTGAGGTTATAAAATATATTTTCTAAGAAATCTTTGGCAAAAGATGGCAAATGGTTACAGTTTTTCTCTTTCCGTCTGTCCCTTCAGTACCCAAAACACACTGGACTGCTGGAAGTAAGAGATTTTCCACTTTTGTCGGTCCTTCCCTGTCTTCTTGGCTGTCTCTTGTGTCAGTCCTTTGTTTACCATCATTCTCTCAACAAAGAACTGATATGAGAGACTACAGCAGAGAGAATGATGATAAACAAAGGACTGATATGAGAGACGTATAACAGAGAGAATGATGATAAACAAAGAACTGATATGAGAGACGTATAACAGAGAGAATGATGATAAACAAAGAACTGATATGAGAGACGTATAACAGAGAGAATGACGATAAACAAAGGACTGATATGAGAGACTACAGCAGAGAGAATGATGATAAACAAAGGACTGATGTGAGAGACGTATAACAGAGAGAATAATGATAAACAAAGAACTGATATGAGAGACTTATAACAGAGAGAATGATGATAAACAAAGAACTGATATGACAGACGTATAACAGAGAGAATGACGATAAACAAAGGACTGATATGAGAGACGTATAACAGAGAGAATGATGATAAATAAAGGACTGATATGAGAGACGTATAACAGAGAGAATGATGATAAACAAAGGTCTGATATGAGAGCCGTATAACAGAGAGAATGATGATAAACAATGGACTGATATGAGAGACTTATAACAGAGAAAATGATGGTAAACATACATTCTCTGTGCTGCAAGTCTCCGTGTCTCTTTGTGTCGTACCAGGCTTATTTTACCCCATGGAGACCATTCCAAAACTGTTCTTGACAACATTTCGTCTGTGATTCTCGTAACTTTGACAACATTTCGTCTGCGATTCTCGTAACCTTGACAAGATTTTGTCTGTGATTCTCGTAACCTTGACAACACTTTGTCTGTGATTCTCGTAACCTTGACAACGTTTTGTCTGTGATTCTCGTAACCTTGACAACGTTTTGTCTGTGATTCTCGTAACCTTGACAACATTTCCTCTGTGATTCTCGTAACCTAGCCACTGGTTACGCTTAGTTTTCTTATCATTTTTTTTTTGTGAGTTAATGTAACACTTATCTCCGTTCTCGTTGTCATCATTTTTAGATCCACTGAGAGGAAAATTCGACAGAAAAAAAGCTGTATTTGGCTTAGAAACCATGCAGAAAGATAACGCGCATCTTTCTGTAAGTATTCTTCTATCTGTCCGGAGCCACAGTACTTAAGATGGCGTTAAACTGGAGTAAGATAGCACTGGCCAACTCATATTTTTATGCTTCAAATGTTAGACCTGTTTCTGTGTATATTTGATCTGTTGATTAATTAGCCAACACACATTTATAAGACAGGCTGTTCATGGATAACACTAACCAAAACACATTTATAAGACATAATGTTCATTGATAACACTAGCCAACACACATTTATAAGACATGCTGTTCATTGATAACACTAGCCAACACACATTTATAAGACATGCTGTTCATTGATAACACTAGCCAACACACATTTATAAGACATGCTGTTCATTGATAACACTAGCCAACACACATTTATAAGACATGCTGTTCATTGATAACACTAGCCAACACACATTTTGGCGCCTCAAATGTTAGACTTGTTTCTGGGTATACTTGACCTGCTGATTCCAAAAAAATGGCACCAGTTTTCCCCTATCTGCTCTAAATTTTTAGATACAGAACATATGCCATGTACCACTCTTCACATTGCTTGCCCATAACTAACCAGGATATATTTGAATGTAGTGTTTAAATTAATATCTTATAAGCATGAAGGAAACATATTAAAAAATAAAAGAAAAGTGTACTACATGAAAATCTACTTATTTCATACCAAAAGCACAAGCTTATGATACAAACTTTCCACTCATTCGACACACAAGAAGCTCATTTTGTAAGACTTCCGAGAGTGAGATCTGCCAGGACAATCCCGCATAAGATTCCAACACTAGTCTGCCATCACGTGTGCATCTCATCTTCCTTGGTATCTGGCTTCCATTGTTTTTATGTCTTGGTGAAATCTTTCACCTTGCTCTTCGCTAAAGTCACCAAGGTTCTCTGGAAAGCGGTCTAAGTGACTGTGCAGATAATGGATTTTAACACTCATGTTACAGCCAAGCCTGTTGAAATGAAAGACCATATCCTCTACTAACTGTGTGTAGTTCTCTGCCTTCTTGTTGCCAAGAAAGCTTTTCACAACAAGAACAAATGAAGACCAGGCACATGATTCGATTTAATTCACTGATGCTATGAAATGTGGGCTATTTATAGGTTGTCTGATCTGTGGACCATCGAAAATTCCTGCTTCCAATTTTTCCATGGTAAGTCCAGGTAACTTATGCACTATGTATTCAATGAACGAACCGTCTTTATTCAAAGCCTTTACAAATTGTTTCATCAGATCTAGCTTTATATATAGTGGTGGCAGTATGATTCTATCTCGTACTACCAAAGGTTCATTGATTACATTTTGTCCTCCAACCACCATATATTCCCTCGAAGGCCAACCTTTTTTTTTTTTTGTCCAAAGTTTATCCCAAAGGCATAAAAAGCAGGGATACTTTGTGCAGCCACTTTGTTGACTAAGGAAAAAATTAACCATCTTCAAGTCTACATAAATCACCCAGTGATGTTCTTGGTAATTTATCTTTTCCAGACTAAAGAGATGGCCTTGGACTCTTCTTTCATCCTGGTGGGATGACTGACTGGAACAGAACCATATTTGTTGCCGTTATTTAAAAGAACACATTTCAGACTACGTTTTGAACTATTGATGAAAAGACGCCACTGACTTGGGTTATATTCTGAAATACCAATTTTCTTCACAAGGTTTCCGATGTCATGGCAAAATACTAAGTTGTTGTCTTCTGTAAAATGTGGCAGCAAGTCTTTTCTCTCCTTCGATAAAATGCCATTTTCGTTCCAGGCTGAAGTACATTCTTTTCCTTTAGTCTGGAGGCAAGCAATTCAGAAGACTCCTTGGAAAGATTTAAGTCCCTGATCAGATCACTCAGTTCATTCTGATCAAAATGATCTTTGTGTGAAGTTGTTTGGAATTCACTGTCACTATCCCTACTTTCTTTACCTTGTGTGATATCAAACATGCAAGACTCATCCTCTGAGAGCTGTGCTAGTTCAAGGAAAGGTAGAACAGGTACAAGATCCGAGTACGGAACAAGTCTCCAGGCTGAAGGTAGATCAGGGTAAGACAACTTGTCACGATTAGTTTGACTGATGCCTGTGATATGAACAACACAAAAACAGTCATGGAAGTGGTTTTTCTGTTCCCTCCACACCACTGATACCCCAAATTTCAGGCAGCTTTTCTTTCCATTTTTCCACTGGCACAAATGCTCCATACAGGTTTTGCTTACAATATGAGGAGTCCATGGCTTATCTTGATCTCCAAGCTTGACACAAAAATAACCTACATATGCTCTTTTTACAAAATCAGAAACAGGTTTCCTACTTGCTTTCTGCGTGTACTCCCCAGAAATACAGCAAAATACACCGGGATGATTCAAGCAGGTCTGTCTTGAAGTAGCCGTAGCCTCTACTACGGTGTTCAGTTTGCAAAAATGAAATAATATAAGTGGAAAAAAGCACACACTTCCTGTACGACCATAATTATTATACAGCGCAACTGTATCAAATCAGGTTGAGAAACCTTTGAAATACAAATTCATATAGTCTAGGAAAACCACGATTTAGCATCTTAATTTTTTTCCACATAATTATGTAATAAAGCAGAGCAAAAGCGATTTTGTCATTTGAGTTATACACTTTTATGCTAGTGTGCATTCATCATCATCATCATCAGGTGCCGTGCCGACTGGCGTTGGCTATTATGCTTCTCCAGAGTACCCGATCCTTCATGCAGGCCATCAGCTCAGTTGGTGATCTCCTCTCACACCATCCCGTCAGACTGTCCAGTATCATTTCTCTTGGTCTTCCTCTTGATCTTCTTCCTTCTATTTTTCCTGTTGTTATAATATTTTCAATGCCCCCTCTTCTCATTGCATGTCCTATGAAAGTACATTGTCTCTCTCTTATTTTTCTGACAGGGTTTTTTGTCTCTCCAGCTCTTCTCCTACATTCTTCATTAGTTATTTTTGCTGTCCAGGGAATTCGCAACATTCTTCTAATAAACCACATTTCTGCTGCTTCCAATGATTTTTTGTGCATTATAGGAAAGAAAGTAGACGAACAGTTGTGAAACAAAGGTCACTGAACACACACAAAAAATGTGGATAAATTAAATACATAAATTTCCCATTCAAATAAGACAGATTGTATGACATCACAGTTCTGCAGAAGAGATTTGTTAAATAGCGGACCAAAATTTTATAAATTCAACCATATCTAAGAAACTAGAGCTGATGCCAACCATATCTAAGAAACTAGAGCTGATGCCAACCATATCTAAGAAACTAGAGCTGACACCAACCATATCTAAGAAACTAGAGCTGATGCCAACCATATCTAAGAAACTAGAGCTGACACCAACCATATCTAAGAAACTAGAGCTGATGCCAACCATATCTAAGAAACTAGAGCTGATGCCAACCATATCTAAGAAACTAGAGCTGATGCCAACCATATCTAAGAAACTAGAGCTGATGCCAACCATATCTAAGAAACTAGAGCTGATGCCAACCATATCTAAGAAACTAGAGCTGATGAGGTCTATCCAATGCAATTTTCTGAATCAGCGCCCTGGATAACCCAACCAAGGCACCAAGATTTTTTTTTTGGGGGGGGGGGGGCGGGGGCGCTGCGGCTATATAATGAGTCTTTCCACTTACTATATAGGACTTCTAAAATTGCAAATTTGGGGAAATGTCACAGATATCTAGAGAATGTGAGGAAATGTCACAGATATCTAGAGAATGTGAGGAAATGTCACAGATATCTAGAGAATGTGAGGAAATGTCACAGATGTCTAGAGAATGTGAGGAAATGTCACAGATGTCTAGAGAATGTGAGGAAATGTCACAGATATCTAGAGAACGTAAGGAAATGTCCTGCAGCTGAGCTTATGTAATGTTTGTCTGTGTGGCCTAATTTATCTTCACGGCCACGTGTAGATAAGAAATTGTTAAGGATAAAATTAAATCCGTGTATCACTAATTACCTAATATGTTAAATAACCAAGGTCAGTAAAACCGCACCTGTAAGTAAAGATACCCACTACCACAGGACATATTCTGACATACAAGACTTCCAAACTACTTACCTCCTCTACTTCGTACAGGGGGATATCGGCGGGCGCCATCTCCCAGTCATAAACCCTGGTCTTCCGCAGAATTTTGTTGAAATCGCTGAATCTTAAAGATTTGTCTGAGCCCGACCTTGACCTGTTTTTACCCAGCAAGATGTCCTTGGCCTCGCATGATGGACATGAAGACTTCTTCCTGTAGACAGGGCCTGTAGGGGCCGGACTGTTGCCAGCAGAATCTGAAAAGTTCGCGAGCGAGCTGGGAGAATCTTTCCCTCGAAAAGATTTCTTCCCAGTTCTTTTTTCTTTGATCTTCACGCTTGATTTCTTCTTTTTCTTCTTCTCTCCCGCGTTCTTCTCACTAGCCTTGCCGCTGCTGTTGATGCTGGAGGTGATGATGATGTCGCCGTCAGCGGTGTGGCTTACGCCGTATTTTATTTTCCTTGATTTCGATGAGTTTCCTCCCATAGCACAGACTTAGGGAATCTCTCACGGGCGCCTTGCAGATATCCAAGCAGAACCACACAAAACAAAGTGCTACCTGCCTTGAAGTGTTCAAAGAACTAATGAGAAGCGGCCACCAGATCGCATCAAAAGTACTGTCCATCAATCTTCTCTTCACAAGCTGGTACAGCAGGACTTGTCTATCCGCACGGCTGCCAAACTGCTAGACATACATTTAAAAAACTGACGCAAATGAATTTGTTTGCTGTGGCGGTATCTGTTCAGTAAAGTTCACAATTACCAGTGCTATTATGTGAAATGTTCCTCAACTGTGCGTTCAGTGTTATAGTTATTACAGTGCGCTGAAACTGGATTATAAAACTGAAAGATGGGATATTAGAATATGGAGCTATTAGCACGGACAGCGAACACCAAACTGAAACCTACTGTGTGATATCCCCGGATGTATACAACCCAGGATCTAGGGTAACTGGCTAGTCACATTCGCTCTTCTTACGTCCAGTGATAGTGAATATAAACAATAATATGTATGAAGTAAAAATAAATAGCAATATTTATAAAATATCTCGCAAATGATAAAATATAACAATACAAAAGATAAGAGCTTTTTCTTGAATTAAATGTTTATTCAGTACAGAAAATATAAGATTTTAAAAAGAGAAATGTATGTTTTAAAAAAAATATATGTTTTTTAAAACTAAACTTATTTTTAAACATGAGTCATCAGCCTTCCTCACCACCTTGTCCTGCTCTCCTGCCATATCTGTCAGTGAAGCCACAAGATATCTGGCTTTGTTACCGGCTAGTACTAATTATTTCAAAAGTCGACAATGTTTTCCTGTCTTCCACTTGGAAGACCAGGCATCATCACATCTCAGATAGTCCCTATCTTCGTTTTCCTGTCTTCCACCTAGAAGACCATGGCGTCATCACATCTCAGATAGTCCCTATCTTCGTTTTCCTGTCTTCCACCTAGAAGACCATGGCGTCATCACATCTCAGATAGTCCCTATCTTCGTTTTCCTGTCTTCCACCTAGAAGACCATGGCGTCATCACATCTCAGATAGTCCCTATCTTCGTTTTCCTGTCTTCCACCTAGAAGACCATGGCGTCATCACATCTCAGATAGTCCCTATCCTCGTTTTCCTGTCTTCCACCTAGAAGACCATGGCGTCATCACATCTCAGATAGTCCCTATCTTCGTTTTATCTTGTGTGGTGGAACAAGGTTTATATAATCCCTTCATTCATTTGCATGCACCTTCATTTTATCTTGTTTGGTGGAACAAGGTTTATATAATCCATTCATTCATTTGCGTGCACTTTCATTTTATCTTGTGTGGTGGAACAAGGTTTATTTGTTATCTGTACTTTTTCGCTTACCAATGCGAGCCACACCTACAACACTATATATAATCTTGAAGTGGACAATACCAACACATTATTGACCCTGCTCTCTGTACTACAGAATCCTACACTCATACATCGCTCATCTACACCTGTAACAATCCTGTACTCATACGTAGCCAATCTACAGGCGCTCTGTCTGTGATAAAACTAAATAAATCTGAAAAGACTTTACTGTAGGGAAGGTGACAGCGAACATCGTTATCTATTAAACATGCTCTGTAGTGATTCTGTTTGTAGCAAGTATTACTGTAGCGTAACAGATTCTAGGATGCAGCAGGTATTACTGTAGAGTGACAGGTTCTAGGATGCAGGAAGTATTAATGTAAAGTAACAGGGGCTAGGATGTAGAATGCATTACTTTAGAGTGACAGGTTCTAGGATATAGAAAGTATTAATGTAGAATGACAGGTTCTAGGATATAACAAGTATTACTGCAGAGTGATAGGTTCTAGGATATAGCAAATATTACTGTAGTGTAACAGGCTCTAGGATATAACAAGTATTACTGCACAGTGACAGATTCTAAAATATAGCAAGTATTAGAGTAACAAGTTCTAGGATATAGTAAGTATTACTGCACAGTGACAGATTCTATGATGTAGGATGTATTATTGTGAAGTAATATGGGCTGGGATGTAGCAAGTATTAGAGTAATAGTGGCTGGGATGTAGCAAGCATTACTGTAGAGTGACAGGTTCTAGGATGTAACAGGTGTCACTGCAGAATGACATGTTCTAGAATGTACCAAGTATAATTGTAGAGTAACATGGGCTAGGATATAACAAGTATTACTGTAGAGTAACAGATTCTAGGATGTAGCAAGTATTGCTACAGAGTAATAGAGGCTAGGATGTAGTAAAGTATTACTATAGCGTGACAGGGGCTAGGAAGTAGCAAGTATTTCTGTAGCGTGACAAATTCTAGGATTTAGCAAGTATTACTGAAGAGTGACAGGGGCTAGGATGTAGCAAGTATTACTGTAGCGTGACATAGACTAGGATGTAGCAAGTATTAATGTAGAGTAACAGGCGGTAGAATATAGCAAGTATTAATGTAGATTAACAGGGGCTAGGATATAGCAAGTATTAATGTAAAGTAAGAGGGGCTAGGATCTAGCAAATATTACTGTATTGTGATAGGTACTAGAATATAGCAAGTATTACTGTAACGTGACAGGCTATAATGTAGACTGTATTACTGTAGCGTGACAGGCTAGAATATAGCAAATATTATTGTAGTGTGACAGGTTCTAGGATATAGCTTGAGAAGAAAATTGTGACTTAGACCAGAGATTTTTCTTTCTTTCTTCTTTTTTTTTGTGTGTGCAGAATACTTTGAAAAACTATGGAAGCCACGCTCTAGTCAGAGAAGTCAAGAAAACAACAACAAGCAATACACTAAATGAAAGCAGTAAATAATCGAACATCGTATTCTGCTGTAACGTTTAGAACTTACGACTTACCTACAAAACAGCTACGAGGAAAGGAAGTCTGTTATAATGACAGGTTTTAATTACACACACACCCAGGCACGCACGCACACGCGCGCGCGCGCACACACGCACACACACACACACATATATAACTGCTGTTAATTATGTAACCTAGGAAAACAGGAGAAAATGAAAATTCCTAAACTTTCTAAAGTTTTTGGCAATCCAAACAGATGAAGTTATTTGTAGAAAATGAATGGAATTCGCCTTGCAGGGGAAATAATCAGTCTTTCTGTTCTTCAAGTTTTGATACACAGTTGTACACACACAAAAAATGTTTCCTTAAACAGTAAATTTAACAGACATACGGGCAAGTAATTTTCTGCATGTGGGGGTGGGGGGCGGCAGGGGAGGGCAGTTCGTCATAAAAAAAAATATCCGTTCAAATATGGACCAAACTTTCGGGAGGGAAAAAAAAAATTAACACAAAGTTTCATTTCGACGGTCAAATAGCACTTGTGACTTCTCATTGTCCGTGGCAGTACAGATCCACGCCGGACGCTTGATAACACGTGATATACATCTTGACATCACAAAGCTGATGTAACAGCCAGGAAAACCCTGACTGAGTAATAGATTAATTAGATTTCTGTTTCCTGCTGCAGAAGCACTTAAGACAATCTAATTAATCGTAGGCGACAAAAATCGTCAGGATTTCTCTCCAGATCTCCTGTCCCTCGCTTCAGACTTCAGTACTTTCATTCTCTCCAGATCTCCTGTCCCTCGCTTCAGACTTCAGTACTTTCATTCTCTCCAGATCTCCTGTCCCTCGCTTCAGACTTCAGTACTTTCATTCTCTCCAGATCTCCTGTCCCTCGCTTCAGACTTCAGTACTTTCATTCTCTCCAGATCTCCTGTCCCTCGCTACAGACTTCAGTACTTTCATTCTCTCCAGATCTCCTGTCCCTCACAGCAGACTTCAGTACTTTCAGTTCTTGTAGGGGTGCGGTCACGGGCAAAGCTAGACAAAAAGAAAGAAAGAAAGAAAGAGAGAAAGAAACCAAATCGTGACAAGAGACTGAATGAGACAGCGGTCGGCGACCTACTGATAGTTGCCTGCGTCAGGACTGACACAGTCAGCCAAGACACTATTCTAACTGACAGCGGTCTCCCTGCAAACAGACAGTAGTCTGGTCAAGCCAATAGACACTGCCCAACTGAAGCTGGAAGTGTTGGCCCACAAGGCGCGTCAGAGCGACACAAAGGCAACCAACGCCCTTTTGAGGGCGAGCGTCGAAGAAGACGAAGAGGAAGAAGAAGAAGAAGTAGAAGTAGAAGAAGAAGAAGAAGAAGAAGAAGAATGGAGGAGGAGGTAACATAATTGAAAATAACGGACAAATGGCTAGACATTACTGAAACAGTTGTAAGAGCCTAAAGCTGTGCCAGGAGAATTAACTGTAGTGTGACAGGTTCTAGGATATAGCTTGAGAAGAAAATTGTGACTTAGACCAGAGATTTTTCTTTCTTTCTTCTTTTTTTTTGTGTGTGCAGAATACTTTGAAAAACTATGGAAGCCACGCTCTAGTCAGAGAAGTCAAGAAAACAACAACAAGCAATACACTAAATGAAAGCAGTAAATAATCGAACATCGTATTCTGCTGTAACGTTCAGAACTTACGACTTACCTACAAAACAGCTACGAGGAAAGGAAGTCTGTTATAATGACAGGTTTTAATTACACACACACCCAGGCACGCACGCACACGCGCGCGCGCGCACACACGCACACACACACACACATATATAACTGCTGTTAATTATGTAACCTAGGAAAACAGGAGAAAATGAAAATTCCTAAACTTTCTAAAGTTTTTGGCAATCCAAACAGATGAAGTTATTTGTAGAAAATGAATGGAATTCGCCTTGCAGGGGAAATAATCAGTCTTTCTGTTCTTCAAGTTTTGATACACAGTTGTACACACACAAAAAATGTTTCCTTAAACAGTAAATTTAACAGACATACGGGCAAGTAATTTTCTGCATGTGGGGGTGGGGGGCGGCAGGGGAGGGCAGTTCGTCATAAAAAAAAATCCGTTCAAATATGGACCAAACTTTCGGGAGGGAAAAAAAAAATTAACACAAAGTTTCATTTCGACGGTCAAATAGCACTTGTGACTTCTCATTGTCCGTGGCAGTACAGATCCACGCCGGACGCTTGATAACACGTGATATACATCTTGACATCACAAAGCTGATGTAACAGCCAGGAAAACCCTGACTGAGTAATAGATTAATTAGATTTCTGTTTCCTGCTGCAGAAGCACTTAAGACAATCTAATTAATCGTAGGCGACAAAAATCGTCAGGATTTCTCTCCAGATCTCCTGTCCCTCGCTTCAGACTTCAGTACTTTCATTCTCTCCAGATCTCCTGTCCCTCGCTTCAGACTTCAGTACTTTCATTCTCTCCAGATCTCCTGTCCCTCGCTTCAGACTTCAGTACTTTCATTCTCTCCAGATCTCCTGTCCCTCGCTTCAGACTTCAGTACTTTCATTCTCTCCAGATCTCCTGTCCCTCGCTACAGACTTCAGTACTTTCATTCTCTCCGATCTCCTGTCCCTCACAGCAGACTTCAGTACTTTCAGTTCTTGTAGGGGTGCGGTCACGGGCAAAGCTAGACAAAAAGAAAGAAAGAAAGAAAGAGAGAAAGAAACCAAATCGTGACAAGAGACTGAATGAGACAGCGGTCGGCGACCTACTGATAGTTGCCTGCGTCAGGACTGACACAGTCAGCCAAGACACTATTCTAACTGACAGCGGTCTCCCTGCAAACAGACAGTAGTCTGGTCAAGCCAATAGACACTGCCCAACTGAAGCTGGAAGTGTTGGCCCACAAGGCGCGTCAGAGCGACACAAAGGCAACCAACGCCCTTTTGAGGGCGAGCGTCGAAGAAGACGAAGAGGAAGAAGAAGAAGAAGAAGAAGAAGAAGAAGAATGGAGGAGGAGGAGGTAACATAATTGGACATAACGGACAAATGGCTAGACATTACTGAAACAGTTGTAAGAGCCTAAAGCTGTGCCAGGAGAATTAACTGTGGTGTGACAGCCATGACTGTCTTGTTGACGTCTGTGACCGACGATTTGTGAAATAAGATGACTGTGTCAAGGAATGAAGTAATTGTCAGTGACAATGGGCTGAATCGGGTCAAGACCCTCCACGTGCATACATTTCAGCTTGGGTGGCGGAGCTCTCTGACAGGGCCGTCTGTGAAGTTCGGTCCCCTCCGGAAATTTAAAAGAAATTACTGTACTCACTCCTCATCCAGCTCAGTGCTTGTGTTTGAAGATACCGCCGACGAAATGAATGAGCGTGGTCACAAGACCAACATGCCACAGTCGCTCAGCTGGGCCAACTTTACTTTTCTAGCATCAATGTATCACTAGACTGGAGCTTTGGTCATCACTAGACTGGAGCTTTGGTCATCACTAGACTGGAGCTTTGGTCATCACTAGACTGGAGCTTTGGTCATCACTAGACTGGAGCTTTGGTCATCACTAGACTGGAGCTTTGGTCATCACGCAAGTTGTTTAGTACTACACCTAAACCGAAACTACGACGTACGACAATAAACCCGAAGTTACGGCGTACTACAACTATACCGAAGTTACGGCGTAACTACAGTTTTACCGAACTTGTGCTGTACTACAACAATACTGAAGTTGCGCAGTACTACAAGAATACCGAAGTTGCGCAGTACTACAACAATACTGAAGTTGCGCTGTAATACAACAATACCGAAATTGCGCTGTACTACAACAATACTGAAGTTGCGCAGTACTACAAGAATACAGAAGTTGCACAGTACTACAACAATACCGAAGTTGCGCTGTACTACAACAATGCCGAAGTTGCAGTACTACAGCTAAGTTGTATACTGTTCCACGATTAAAAATCTATGCCTGCTCCACAATGAGGCAGAACATCTGGGGTGAAACAACAGAACTGGGTGATAAATTAACGTCCTTTCTCCACAAATCTCTATCTAGAAAGCCATCATACGAGTCTATTTTAAGTCTGTTTTAAGTCTATTTAAGCCTATTTTGAGTATATTTTAAGTCTATTTAAAACTAAGCATAGAGAACCTTCATATGCAACATTTAGAATAAAACTAAGCAGAGAAAACTCACATACAACTTTGGAAATTCTCTAAAAATCTTTGCCTACAGAACCTTCATACAACTTTGAATCTAAGACCAACATTTCAGTTAATATTCCTAGAATTCATAAAGAATATCAGAACATCACATCAACAAGATCGACAAGCCATATCGCCATGAACACAAAACGGAGAGTGCAGGAAGTGACTCCATAGTGCTGTCCCCTACAAGAGATCACGTGACAGGAGCCTGCGTCCACTTATACTTGATACAGCTTCAACTAGACAGTGAAACCGATCTATCGCCAAAGACAGCTGGGAAGGCCGGTAGTTTGTGTTTACCTTGAGCTGGGGGTATCTCACTTTAGCAGACCTGAGTGCTCATACTTACTGCACGAAACACTTGACACAGAGACGAAGTCCAGGCCAGTATACTTCACTTAAAACTTTGTGTTATTCCGTAGCTAATGTATGTTTTACTGCTTCATATGTTGCTTCAAAAAGAATGGGTTCATCTGTTAAGCCAGTCAACTGTGAGAAGCTTAACGTGGGCTTATTGTCCAGGGCATGTGGGAGTACATGGCAGTGATGTAGCAGACAGACGGGCTGGACAGGCTAAGACAAATGGCAGGCTGACAGTGAACAAGGGAGACATTGTTAAAACTGAATTGGACTGACTACCGGGAAAATGAAGAGTGGGAGTGAAATCTAAGTCTCTATATAATTTTCATTCATTTTTCATGTTTTTATCTGTTGTGTTGTTTTTGTATGTGAGCCTTGAAAAAGCCTTTCGTCGAAATATACTGCATTATTGTATGTTCTTATTTATATGTACTCATCTTGCTTTCTGCCATTCTTGTTTCTGCCCATTTTCCTCACTCTTTTTACTCCATTTTCCTTACTCTTTCCTTATTCTTTTACTCTTTTTGTAAAACTGAACCATGCACCCATCTACTTTCATGACTAGATCCAATTTTGCCGCAGCTGTCTTCTCTTGTATGTCTAACAATGTGACTGAAGAGATTGCTGGAGCCAGGACAGATGAAGGCTGCTGGTAGGACATCTGAACAGAAAACGCGTCGTAAACGACCAACACCTGATGGTGAATATTAGCAAACATACTCTGGGTGGATGCTGCGCTATGCCGGGGAGAATACGGGTATATGGGACTGTCCTGGGTGCAATCACGTCGGAGTCTGATTTTGAACTCTTTGAACCTTCAGATGTCGTTAGGATTCCAAAGCTGCTCTTTTAAACCTCTCTTGCAAACCAACACTCTTTACACAGACTACCCGAGGTACAGTAACACAAAACTAAAAAAAAATTTAGCAAAATGGCGGCCATATTTGGTCTCGTGATATGATTATATGAGTGCATTTTTAGAATTATACTTTATCTCGTTTTTTAAGTGTATACTATCGTATGATTTAATATACGCAAGATTCCTTACTGCTAGACTGTATGATGTCTTCGTATCTTGTATTGTCCATGACACATTTGTGAAGAGGTTCGTAAGGTTTTCGGGTGGGACAAACCTTCTCGTAGCTTCTCTCTTGGTTGAAGATTTGCTGCAGTCAAAGATCTTCGTTATCTGAGGACACAGTTTACCTCACAGACTCAATGTCGTGTCTTTCAACTATTGTTCTGAGCAGCGGGTTGGTTGGTTGCCTGGTTGAATGGTTGGATGGGTGGTTGGTTGGTTAGTTGGCTGGTTGGTTGTTTGGTGGCTGTTTGGTTGGTTTGATGGTTGGTGGCTGGTTGGCTAGTTGGGTGTTTGGTTGGTTGGTTGATTGGATGGTTCGTTGGTTGGTTAGTGGCTAGCTGGCTGAATGGTTGGTTGGCTAGCTGGATATTTAGTTGGAGAACTGCTTGGTTGGTTTTTGGCTAGTTGGCTGATTAGCTAAATGATTTTCTAGATGACTGATTGGATAGTTGTCCGGTTGGTTAACCGGTTGGCTTACACATCGGTTGGTTGACTGGTTGACATCAGAATCGGTAGAAGAATGGGCTGCCACAACTTTAATTCACAATGTCGACCAAAGTAGCTTGTCAGGTTGGTGTTGGTACAAACATTCACTTCACCATTTAGTAATTCGTGAAGAGTACGCCGGCAACTACAACAATACTGAAGTTGCGCAGTACTACAACAATACCGAAGTTGCGCTGTACTACAACAATGCCGAAGTTGCAGTACTACAGCTAAGTTGTATACTGTTCCACGATTAAAAATCTATGCCTGCTCCACAATGAGGCAGAACATCTGGGGTGAAACAACAGAACTGGGTGATAAATTAACGTCCTTTCTCCACAAATCTCTATCTAGAAAGCCATCATACGAGTCTATTTTAAGTCTGTTTTAAGTCTATTTAAGCCTATTTTGAGTATATTTTAAGTCTATTTAAAACTAAGCATAGAGAACCTTCATATGCAACATTTAGAATAAAACTAAGCAGAGAAAACTCACATACAACTTTGGAAATTCTCTAAAAATCTTTGCCTACAGAACCTTCATACAACTTTGAATCTAAGACCAACATTTCAGTTAATATTCCTAGAATTCATAAAGAATATCAGAACATCACATCAACAAGATCGACAAGCCATATCGCCATGAACACAAAACGGAGAGTGCAGGAAGTGACTCCATAGTGCTGTCCCCTACAAGAGATCACGTGACAGGAGCCTGCGTCCACTTATACTTGATACAGCTTCAACTAGACAGTGAAACCGATCTATCGCCAAAGACAGCTGGGAAGGCCGGTAGTTTGTGTTTACCTTGAGCTGGGGGTATCTCACTTTAGCAGACCTGAGTGCTCATACTTACTGCACGAAACACTTGACACAGAGACGAAGTCCAGGCCAGTATACTTCACTTAAAACTTTGTGTTATTCCGTAGCTAATGTATGTTTTACTGCTTCATATGTTGCTTCAAAAAGAATGGGTTCATCTGTTAAGCCAGTCAACTGTGAGAAGCTTAACGTGGGCTTATTGTCCAGGGCATGTGGGAGTACATGGCAGTGATGTAGCAGACAGACGGGCTGGACAGGCTAAGACAAATGGCAGGCTGACAGTGAACAAGGGAGACATTGTTAAAACTGAATTGGACTGACTACCGGGAAAATGAAGAGTGGGAGTGAAATCTAAGTCTCTATATAATTTTCATTCATTTTTCATGTTTTTATCTGTTGTGTTGTTTTTGTATGTGAGCCTTGAAAAAGCCTTTCGTCGAAATATACTGCATTATTGTATGTTCTTATTTATATGTACTCATCTTGCTTTCTGCCATTCTTGTTTCTGCCCATTTTCCTCACTCTTTTTACTCCATTTTCCTTACTCTTTCCTTATTCTTTTACTCTTTTTGTAAAACTGAACCATGCACCCATCTACTTTCATGACTAGATCCAATTTTGCCGCAGCTGTCTTCTCTTGTATGTCTAACAATGTGACTGAAGAGATTGCTGGAGCCAGGACAGATGAAGGCTGCTGGTAGGACATCTGAACAGAAAACGCGTCGTAAACGACCAACACCTGATGGTGAATATTAGCAAACATACTCTGGGTGGATGCTGCGCTATGCCGGGGAGAATACGGGTATATGGGACTGTCCTGGGTGCAATCACGTCGGAGTCTGATTTTGAACTCTTTGAACCTTCAGATGTCGTTAGGATTCCAAAGCTGCTCTTTTAAACCTCTCTTGCAAACCAACACTCTTTACACAGACTACCCGAGGTACAGTAACACAAAACTAAAAAAAAATTTAGCAAAATGGCGGCCATATTGGTCTCGTGATATGATTATATGAGTGCATTTTTAGAATTATACTTTATCTCGTTTTTTAAGTGTATACTATCGTATGATTTAATATACGCAAGATTCCTTACTGCTAGACTGTATGATGTCTTCGTATCTTGTATTGTCCATGACACATTTGTGAAGAGGTTCGTAAGGTTTTCGGGTGGGACAAACCTTCTCGTAGCTTCTCTCTTGGTTGAAGATTTGCTGCAGTCAAAGATCTTCGTTATCTGAGGACACAGTTTACCTCACAGACTCAATGACGTGTCTTTCAACTATTGTTCTGAGCTGCGGGTTGGTTGGTTGCCTGGTTGAATGGTTGGATGGGTGGTTGGTTGGTTAGTTGGCTGGTTGGTTGTTTGGTGGCTGTTTGGTTGGTTTGATGGTTGGTGGCTGGTTGGCTAGTTGGGTGTTTGGTTGGTTGGTTGATTGGATGGTTCGTTGGTTGGTTAGTGGCTAGCTGGCTGAATGGTTGGTTGGCTAGCTGGATATTTAGTTGGAGAACTGCTTGGTTGGTTTTTGGCTAGCTGGTTGATTAGCTAAATGATTTTCTAGATGACTGATTGGATAGTTGTCCGGTTGGTTAACCGGTTGGCTTACACATCGGTTGGTTGACTGGTTGACATCAGAATCGGTAGAAGAATGGGCTGCCACAACTTTAATTCACAATGTCGACCAAAGTAGCTTGTCAGGTTGGTGTTGGTACAAACATTCACTTCACCATTTAGTAATTCGTGAAGAGTACGCCGGCAACTACATAAACTTAAGACAAATAACTTACCAGTGACCGCGTTAAATGTCGGTTACAGGTACATTACCAGTTGCTGGTTATTGTAATAGGCTTATAGGAGGTCCCCCTCCCCCACACACACACAAAACGTGACTGACCCCACAGGTTGGGAACCGGGCGTGGAAGAGGAGGGACAAAGAGCTGGTTGCAGAGCATGTTCCAACCTGTCACTGTAAGACACGGCGACGTTTCGTCACTTTACTCAGCACCAGCGGGCGCGTGTTCAAGTATGTGACGTATACCTACACTCGGTGGGACAACAGTGCGGTACAAACAGAACAGAGAGTTAACATCAGGTTTCTTGTGAAGATGAAGAAGTCCGCAGCATAAATCTTTCTATTGCTGACAGAAGCTTACAGTGATGAGTGCTTGTCTCTGACAGAAACTTTACTATTGCTGACAGAACCTTACAGTGATGAGTGCTTGTCTCTGACAGAAACCTTTCTATTGCTGACAGAACCTTACAGTGATGAGTGCTTGTCTCTGACAGAAACTTTTCTATTGCTGACAGAACCTTACAGTGATGAGTGCTTGTCTCTGACAGAAACTTTTCTATTGCTGAAAGAACCTTACAGTGATGAGTGCTTGTCTCTGACAGAAATCTTTCTATTGCTGACAGAAGCTTACAGTGATGAGTGCTTGTCTCTGACAGAAACCTTACTATTGCTGACAGAACCTTACAGTGATGAGTGCTTGTCTCTGACAGAAATCTTTCTATTGCTGACAGAACCTTACAGTGACGAGTGCTTGTCTCTGACAGAAATCTTTCTATTGCTCACAGAAGCTTACAGTGATGAGTGCTTATCTCAGACAGAAACCTTACTATTACTGACATAAGCTTACAGTGATGAGTGCTTGTCTCAGACAGAAACTTTTCTATTGCTGACAGAAGCTTACAGTGATGAGTGCTTGTCTCTGACAGAAACCTTACTATTACTGACAGAAGCTTACAGTGATGAGTGCTTGTCTCTGACAGAAACCTTTCTATTACTGACAGAAGCCTACATTGATAAGTGCTTATGTCTGACAGAAACCTTTCTATTGCTGACATAAGCTTACAGTGATGAGTGCTTATCTCTGTCAGAAATCTTTCTTTTACTGACAGAAGCTTGCAGTGATGAGTGCTTATCTCTGACAGAAACCTTTCTATTGCTGACATAAGCTTACAGTGATGAGTGCTTGTCTCTGACAGAAACCTTTCTATTACTGACTAACACTTTGTCTGTGAGACAGTTTTTAAGCAAATCAATGCACCAGCCAAAACACTTTGTCTGTGAGACAGATTTTAGCAAATCAATGCACCAGTCAAAACACTTTGTCTGTGATACAGTTTTTAGCAAATCAATGCACCAGCCAAAACACTTTGTCTGTGAGACAGTTTTTAGCAAATCAATGCACCAGACAAAACACTTTGTCTATGAGGCAGTTTTTAACAAATCAATGCACCTGACAAAACACTTTGTCTATGAGACAGTTTTAGCAAATCAATGCACCAGACAAAACATTTTGTCTGTGAGACAGATTTTAAGCAAATCAATGCACCAGACAAAACACTTTGTCTATGAGACAGATTTTAACAAATCAATGCACCAGACAAAACATTTTGTCTATGAGACAGTTTTAGCAAATCAATGCACCAGACAAAACACTTTGTCTATGAGACAGATTTTAACAAATCAATGCACCAGACAAAACACTTTGTCTGTGAGACAGTTCTTAGCAAACCACAACACCACCATGCTCGAGCACACACCACTTTTGCTAGACCTGGTTCCCTGTGACTTCTGCCTGTTCCAAAAGATCAATTTGGTGCCAAAAGGGACCCTTTTTTTTGTCAATAGAAGACGTGGAAGCGTATCCTTGCAAAAAAAAAAATGACCTGCAGCATCGTGCGCAGTTGTGTGCCAACTCAAGTGGGAACTGTTCTGAAGGAGACCAGATTTGATTTTCTCAAGTTCCTCAGTAAAAAGAGAACGAGGTATTTCTTTGTTTGTGGTGCGCCTCGTGTTATCATGTTATCAAAAACCTAATAAAAAGCAACCAGCGAGAATGGTTTGAGGATAATCAGGCGATGATGATGATGATGATGAGTTTGTATGAAACTGTCTCACTCAGACAGTTTTGACTGTGAACATTTTGTAAAGATTCGATCTCGCCGCAGATAAGAAAAAAGAATTCACACGAATTTCCGCTGATTTTAGTAAAATATTTTTACTTTTATACTTTAAAAAAGTATAGAATGGCGAATGTTGTACTGATAAAACCGGTACTTCCGAAAGTACTCTTTGCCAGGTTAAAGGCAAGTACAGTTGTACTAGTTTAACAAAAAAGAAACAGCACGACCATTGAAGTAACCACGTAAACATTAGACGACAACTAACTACATTAACAAGTAACCACGTAAACATTACACAAGTAACAAAATGTAAATTCGGATGACGAGTAACTAACTACATGAACTTTAGACAATTAACTACATGAACTTTAAACAGTTAACTATATGAACTTTAGACAATAAGTAATTATCATTCATTCACTCATTTGCATGTCCCTAGCGGAACTTTGCCTCCCAAACAGCACTCCTGTAGGCCTCTCGGTTGTGAGCAAGATGGCCTGCTGCTGCGCGTCCATTTGCAGATCGTCAACGATTTCTTGCAGCCATCTTCGTTTTGGTCTTCCTCTTTTTTAAGTAATTATGTGAAATTTAAATAAGTTGCTACGTGAAATTTAGACAAGTACATGACATTTAGACATGTAAGTATATGACATTTAGACATGAAAGTATATGACATTTACACAGATAACTATATAAACATTAGCTGATAAGTAACTGCATGAACTTTAGACGACAAGTAGCTTCACGAAGTTTAGACAAGCACCGGAACTAGCTGAAGTCAAAGACCGAAGGCATGCAGACGAGGCAGAGAGGGCAGCTGGCTGTGAAGCCGAAGAGAAAACGTGTAATCAGCTTCTCTGTTCTTCAGCATCTCCACGGTATCGGCTGCAAGGAACACTAGCTTACAGCTCCAGGGCGTAGAAAGAAGAAGAAGAAGATCTTGTCCAGCTCCCTCACCTTGCTGCAAATAGGTAGCTACGATACTTCAATCAGGTCATCTGGTACAACCAGACCACCTGGTACATCCCGAATAGTTGGTACAATCGGGTCAGTTGGTACAGCCTGGTCGGTTGATGATATAACGGATTTGTTCTTTCAAAGTATTAAGTTTATCAAGGCTGTTTCCAAAAGGAAAAAAAAATTCAGAAATTGAGGAAAGTCACAAAAGTCTTACGCTGCTCTAGGCCAGTCTTTCAAGATTTTCACTGCAGCAGTCATTGCAAAGACATTAACAGCTACAGCTCATCAATCGATCTAATACGTTCATGGAATCTGTACATGAACTCCTGCCAGTCTGTGCTGGAATGACAACTGCCAGTCAAAACAGCACACAGGGGGTCGTCATGGTATCTGAACCACCCCATGAAAGATGTAGAGTTTGTACCCACTTGGAAAGCTTGCCTCTCAAAATGTGTAACTGGATCAAGCTAGATTTGTTGACACAAAAGCGTTACTATTTATGTATGTTTCTGACGTCATAAATAAAGGATAAACACAAGAGCTGGCATGTGCTACAAAGTGCTTGAAGTTCAAAGTAGGTCAGATTCTTCATAAAGTTTTTTTTTCTTCTTTTTTTTAACACTTCTGTGAACTTCGTTTAACAGTTACAGCTATCTTCTTGTATCCGTTCATTTCTTGCCAGTTTTGTCGCCAAGAAATGCATTTTGACGTGAGGCTAGCTTGTGTTAAGTTTTCTTGTTTAAATAATGTCTGTTTCACCAGATTCTTGTCAGTGAAAGTGTGCCACATTAGCCTGACGTCTGATGCTCACTATCCTGTGATGTTCACTGCTCTATAGCGTTCACTGTCCTGTGATGTTCACTGTCCTGTGAAGTTCACTGCCATGTGAATTTCACTGCCCTGCTATGTTCACTGCCCTGCGATGTTCACTGCCTTGTGGCGTTCACTGCCCTGCGGTTCTCACTGCCCTGTGGCGATCACTTCCCTGCGGCGCTCACTGCCCTCTGGCGATCACTGCCCTGCGGCGTTCACTGCTCTTTGGCGATCACTGCCCTGCGACGCTGTGCCCTTTGGCGATAACTGCCCTGCCGTGCTGACTGCCCTTTGGCGATCACTGATCTGCCATACTCACTGCCCTGTGGGGATCACTGCCCTGCCGTGCTCACTGCCCTGTGGCGATCACTGCCCTGCGGTGATTCCTGTCCTGTGGCGATCACTGTCCTGTGGCGATCACTGCCCTGCGGTGCTCAATGCTCTGTGTTGCTGACTGTTCTGCTATATACACTGCCCCGTGACGCACACTGCACTGCGATATACACTGTCCTGTGGTGTTCACTGCCATGTGATGTAGACTACCCTGTGGTGTTCACTGCCATGTGATGTAGACTACCCTGTGATGTTCACTGCCATGTGATGTAGACTACCCTGTGGTGTTCACTGCCATGTGATGTAGACTACCCTGTGGTGTTCACTGCCATGTGATGTAGACTACCCTGTGATGTTCACTACCATGTGATGTAGACTACCCTGTGATGTTCACTGCCATGTGATCTAGACTACCCTGTGGTGTTCACTGCCATGTGATGTAGACTACCCTGTGGTGTTCACTGCCATGTGATGTAGACTACCCTGTGATGTTCACTGCCATGTGATCTAGACTACCCTGTGGTGTTCACTGCCATGTAGTATAGACTACAAAGTGGTGTTCACTACTGTGTGGTGTAGACTAACATGTGGTGCTCACTGCCACGTGGTATAGACTACTCTGTGGTGTTCACTGCCATATGGTATAGACTACTCTGTGGTGCTCACTGCCATGCTGTGTAGTCTACCCTGTGTTGTTCACTGCCATATGGTGTAGATTACCCTGTGGTGTTCACTGCCATATGGTATAGACTACTCTGTGGTGCTCACTGCCATGCTGTGTAGTCTACCCTGTGTTGTTCACTGCCATATGGTGTAGATTACCCTGTGGTGTTCACTGCCATGTGGTGTAGACTACTCTGTGGTGCTCACTGCCATATGGCGTAGACTACCCTGTGGTGTTCACTGCCACGTGGAGTAGATTACCCTGTGATGTTCACTGCCATGCGATATACGCTGCATTGTGGTGCTCAATGCCATGCAGTATAGACTACCCTGTGGTGCTCACTGCCATGTGGTGTAGACTACCCTGATGTGCTCACTGCCATGTGGTGTAGACTACCCTGTGGTCCTCACTGTCATGTGGTGTAGACTACCCTGTGGTGTTCACTGCTGTGTGGTGTTCACTGCCATGTGGTTTAGACTACCCTGTGGTGTTGACTGCTGTGTGGTGTAGACTAACCTGTGGTGTTCACTGCCATGTGGTGTAGACTACCCTGTGGTGGTCACTGCCATGTGGTGTGGACTACCCTGCGATTCTCACTGCCCTTTGGCGATCACTTCCCTGCGGTTCTCACTGCCCTGTGGCACTCACTGCCCTGTGGCGATCACTGCCCTGCGGCGTTCACTGCCCTATGGCGATCACTGCCCTGCGGCGTTCAATGCTCTATGACGATCACTGCCCTGCGACGCTCACAGCACTGTGGCGATCACTGCCCTGCGGTTCTCACTGCCCTTTGGCGATCACTGATCTACCATGCTCACTGCCCTGTGGGGATCACTGATCTGCCATGCTCACTGCCCTGTGGCGATCACTGCACTGCGGCGATTCCTGTCCTGTGGCGATCACTGCCCTGCGGTGCTCAGTGCTCTGTGTTGCTGACTGTCCTGCTATATACACTGCCCCGTGACGCACACTGCACTGCGATATACACTGACCTGTGTTGCTCACTGCCATGTGGTGTAGACTACTCTGTGGTGCTCAGTATCATGTGATATACACTACCCTGTGGTGCTCACTGTCATCTGGTATACACTACCCTGTGGTGCTCACTGTCATCTGGTATACACTACCCTGTGGTGCTCACTGTCATCTGGTGTACACTACCCTGTGGTGCTCACTGTCACCTGGTGCAGACTGCCTTGTGACGCTCACTGCCATGCGGTTTAGACTACACTGTAGTGCTCACTGCCATGTGGTGTAGATTACCCTGTGGTGCTCACTGCCATGCGGTTTAGACTACACTGTAGTGCTCACTGCCATGTGGTGTAGATTACCCTGTAGTGCTCACTGCCATGTGGTATAGACTACCCTGTGGTTCAAACTACCTTGTGGTGCTCACTGCCATGTGGTATAGACTACCCTGTGGTGCTCACTGCCATGTGCTGTAGACTACCCTGTGGTGCTCACTGTCATGTGGTGTAGACTACCCTGTGGCGCTCACTGCCATGTGGTGTAGATTACCCTGTGGTGTTGACTGCCCTGTGGTGTAGACTACCTTGTGGTGCTCACTGCCATGTGCTGTAGACTACCCTGTGGTGCTCACTGCCATGTGGTGTAGACTACCCTGTGGTGCTCACTGCCATGTGCTGTAGACTACCCTGTGGTGCTCACTGCCATGCGGTGTAAACTACTCTGTAGTGCTCACTGCCATGTGCTGTAGACTACCCTGTGGTGCTCACTGCCATGTGGTGTAGACTACCCTGTGGTGTTCACTGCCATGTGCTGTAGACTACCCTGTGTTGCTCACTGCTATGTGGTGTAGACTACCCTGTGGTGGTCACTGTCATGTGGTGTAGACTAACCTGTGGTGCTCATTGCCATGAGGTGTAAACTACCCTATGCTGCTCACTGCCATGTGGTGTAGACTAACCTGTGGTGCTCACTGCCATGTGGTGTAGACTAACCTGTGGTGCTCACTGCCATGTGGTGTAGACTAACCTGTGGTGCTCACTGCCATGTGGTGTAGACTACCCTATGTTGCTCACTGCCGTGTGGTGTAGACTACCCTATGGTGCTCACTGCCGTGTGGTGTAGACTACCCTATGGTGCTCACTGCCGTGTGGTGTAGACTACCCTATGGTGCTCACTGCCGTGTGGTGTAGACTACCCTATGGTGCTCACTGCCGTGTGGTGTAGACTACCCTATGGTGCTCACTGCCATGTGGTGTACACTACCCTGTGGTGCTCACTGCCATCTGGTGTACACTACCCTGTGGTGCTCACTGCCATCTGGTGTACACTACCCTGTTGTGCTCACTGCCATCTGGCGTACACTACCCTGTGGTGCTCAATTCCATCTGACGTACACTACCCTGTGGTGGTCACTGCCACGTGGTATACACTACCCTATGGTGCTCACTGCCATCTGGCGTACACTACCCTGTGGTGCTCACTGCCATCTGGCGTACACTACCCTGTGGTGCTCACTGCCATCTGGCGTACACTACCCTGTGGTGCTCACTGCCATCTGGCGTACACTACCCTGTGGTGCTCACTGCCATCTGGCGTACACTACCCTATGGTGCTCACTGCCACGTGGTATACACTACCCTGTGGTGCTCACAGGAATAATCTAAACCTCTCTCCATCTCTCTCTTCATTTTCTCATCAAAGAAATGTTTGGGGCCCTAAATTTGATATAATTCATGGGTTGGCTCTCTCTCCGTCTCGTGAGACAACTGGTAGGAACTACATCGTGCCTATAATATACAGAGAAACACAGAATGACGTGATCTGGCCACTTAATGAGAAGTATGCATATACAGCCAATAGCAAGGGCCTTCAAGCAACGAACTACAAGACACAGATCACGAGGACGACCCTGGAAGAGATGGATAGATGCAGTTATAGAAACTCCATGAATTAATGCATAAACATCACTGAGGCCACTCACACTGCTAAAAAAACGCCAACTACATCTCCCCTCCACATCTCACGGTACAAGAGGAAGGGCAAAGTAAAGTCTGTCTGTCTGTCTGTCTGGTCTGTTTGTCTGTCTGGTCTGTCTGGTCTGTTTGTCTGTCTGGTCTGTCTGTCTGTCTGGTCTGTTTGTCTGTCTGGTCTGTTTGTCTGTCTGTCTGGTCTGGTCTGTCTGGTCTGTTTGTCTGTCTGGTCTGTTTGTCTGTCTGGTCTGTCTGTCTGTCTGTCTGGTCTGTTTGTCTGTCTGTCTGGTCTGTTTGTCTGTCTGGTCTGTCTGTCTGGTCTGTCTGTCTGGTCTGTCTGTCTGTCTGTCTGTCTGGTCTGTCTGGTCGGTCTGTCTGGTCTGTTTGTCTGTCTGGTCTGTCTGTCTGGTCTGTCTGTCTGGTCTGTTCATATAAATGTTCAGCCATCTTTCCTGAACAGAATATGACAAGAAGACAGTTCGACCGACATGACGAAGTGATAACAACAGATAGCAAACACTAAATTACATATAAGAAAAAATTGTGCAAGAACAAAAGAAGAAGAAGATGAATGTTTATTTAAGAAACTTCTACAGATTTAATTTTCAGTGTCTGCAGGTAATTTAAGAGTTTGTTTACACCTGGCGACATATCACAAATCTCCGTCCTGTAACAATATGTGGCAAGGTATAGAAACATTAACACTGTATTTATATGAAGGATAATTATGCTTTAGCTCTACGATAATTAATCATGGATTATAACAAATCTAGAAGCTACATTCAAACTAAAATACAACACTGTGGATTATAAAAAAAAATCTAGAAGCTACGTTAGAAAAAAAACTAAAATTAATCGTGGATTATAAAACAAATGTATGTGATTAAGTGAAATAAAAGGTGTGAAAACTTAACATGGGTTTTGTGTAATGCGACAATTATAGTGATAGTTTGTTTGTTTGTGTGTATGTGTGAGAGTGAGAGAGAGAGAGAAAAAAAAAGAATATTCTATCATAACAAATCACATCACATTCGTCAATCATAGCAAAATTTATGATTACTTTCAGTGACAACAAATTATGTGATAATATTCAATTATAACAAAATATGTAACAACAATTACGGAAAAAATGTACATGTGTCTGTATGTCTGTCTGTGTATATGTCTGTGTGTGCCACAAACCGAAGAATCTGTGACATCAAGTTGTGGACAGGGGCAGAGTGCCATACTAGACGAAACAAAACGAGAAAGTGAAACAAGAGCAAAGAACTGAGGAAGGTAGTAAGTTACAGACAAGTTACCTCCCACATTTGGGGCTGGCTTATTGTTGCTAACATAATGTTCACAAATATGAACTACTCAAAGACCACACTTTGGATCGTGTAACTACTAGGATGAGTCAAAAGTTCGCCACTTTCTATCAGCATTTCACTGCTGTACAAAATCAAGCAACGGAATATATACTTAGCACTGCTCTCGGCGGTACCAACGATGTAACTTCACCCTTCAAAATACAGTTCATCATTTTCGATGGTTTTCTGTCATCGCTCAGCCAGTGCGAGGAGTCCTTTGTGGTACCACTTGGAAGTCTTTGAGGCCAAGAACTCTCTCACACCGGCTCAACTTCTTCCAATGAACTGAATTCCCGCCCTTGAAGGAAGTGTGCCATGGCGCGGGATAGATGGCCAAGGTCGAGAGTGTGGGTGGATGGGGCAGGATTCTCTCCGTCTCGTGAGACAACTGGTAGGAACTACACAGTGCCTATAATATACAGAGAAACACAGAATGACGTGATCTGGCCACTTAATGAGAAGTATGCATATACAGCCAATAGCAAGGGCCTTCAAGCAACGAACTACAAGACACAGATCACGAGGACGACCCTGGAAGAGATGGATAGATGCGGTTATAGAAACTCCATGAATTAATGCATAAACATTACTGAGGCCACTCACACTGCTAAAAAACGCCAACTACATCTCCCCTCCACATCTCACGGTACAAGAGGAAGGGCGAAGTAAAGTCTGTCTGTCTGTCTGTCTGGTCTGTTTGTCTGTCTGGTCTGTTTGTCTGTCTGGTCTGTTTGTCTGTCTGATCTGTCTGTCTGTCTGGTCTGTTTGTCTGTCTGGTCTGTTTGTCTGTCTGTCTGGTCTGGTCTGTCTGTTTGTCTGTCTGGTCTGTTTGTCTGTCTGGTCTGTTTGTCTGTCTGGTCTGGTCTGTTTGTCTGTCTGTCTGGTCTGTTTGTCTGTCTGGTCTGTCTGTCTGGTCTGTTTGTCTGTCTGGTCTGTCTGGTCTGTTTGTCTGTCTGGTCTGGTCTGTTTGTCTGTCTGTCTGGTCTGTTTGTCTGTCTGGTCTGTCTGTCTGGTCTGTCTGTCTGGTCTGTTCATATAAATGTTCAGCCATCTTTCCTGAACAGAATATGACAAGAAGACAGTTCGACCGACATGACGAAGTGATAACAACAGATAGCAAACACTAAATTACATATAAGAAAAAATTGTGCAAGAACAAAAGAAGAAGAAGATGAATGTTTATTTAAGAAACTTCTACAGATTTAATTTTCAGTGTCTGCAGGTAATTTAAGAGTTTGTTTACACCTGGCGACATGCCACAAATCTCCGTCCTGTAACAATATGTGGCAAGGTATACAAACATTAACACTGTATTTGTATGAAGGATAATTATGCTTTAGCTCTACGATAATTAATCATGGATTATAACAAATCTAGAAGCTACATTCAAACTAAAATACAACACTGTGGATTATAAAAAAAAATCTAGAAGCTACGTTAGAAAAAAAACTAAAATTAATCGTGGATTATAAAACAAATGTATGTGATTAAGTGAAATAAAAGGTGTGAAAACTTAACATGGGTTTTGTGTAATGCGACAATTATAGTGATAGTTTGTTTGTTTGTGTGTATGTGTGAGAGTGAGAGAGAGAGAGAAAAAAAGAATATTCTATCATAACAAATCACATCACATTCGTCAATCATAGCAAAATTTATGATTACTTTCAGTGACAACAAATTATGTGATAATATTCAATTATAACAAAATATGTAACAACAATTACGGAAAAAATGTACATGTGTCTGTATGTCTGTCTGTGTATATGTCTGTGTGTGCCACAAACCGAAGAATCTGTGACATCAAGTTGTGGACAGGGGCAGAGTGCCATACTAGACGAAACAAAACGAGAAAGTGAAACAAGAGCAAAGAACTCAGGAAGGTAGTAAGTTACAGACAAGTTACCTCCCATATTTGGGGCTGGCTTATTGTTGCTAACATAATGTTCACAAATATGAACTACTCAAAGACCACACTTTGGATCGTGTAACTACTAGGATGAGTCAAAAGTTCGCCACTTTCTATCAGCATTTCACTGCTGCACAAAATCAAGCAACGGAATATATACTTAGCACTGCTCTCGGCGGTACCAACGATGTAACTTCACCCTTCAAAATACAGTTCATCATTTTCGATGGTTTTCTGTCATCGCTCAGCCAGTGCGAGGAGTCCTTTGTGGTACCACTTGGAAGTCTTTGAGGCCAAGAACTCTCTCACACCGGCTCAACTTCTTCCAATGAACTGAATTCCCGCCCTTGAAGGAAGTGTGCCATGGCGCGGGATAGATGGCCAAGGTCGAGAGTGTGGGTGGATGGGGCAGGATTCCCTCCGATTCCGTGGACCGAGGTGGAAGTGTGCGCTATCGCGTCGTCCTGCTGGAGAAGTAGCCTCTTCCTGTAGATGAGTTCAGAGTATCATGCAGACGTTTTAGCTGCTCAGCCTACAGTCTTCTGTCCAGGAAGCGACCAGTTCTCCAAGTTTCACCAGATGCAAAGCATAACCTTCTTCTCAAACCGACCTCGTCGACAACCGCCTCTGCCACCTGGCTTGGCTGGAGCCATTAGGTACCTGTGTTGGGGTACCCGTATTGCGGAAGCTGTGTTGGGGTACCCATATTGTGGAAGCTGTGTTGGGGTACCTGTATCGTGGAAGCTGTGTTGGGGTACCCGTATCGTGGAAGCTGTGTTGGGGTACCCGTATCGTGGAAGCTGTGTTGGGGTACCCGTATCGTGGAAGCTGTGTTGGGGTACCGCAGTAAAATCCATTTTTCATCCCCGGCGACGATAGAGCGGAGAAAACTTTTGACATGTCGGTTTGCAACAGTTGGCGTCAGACATCATTACGTTTATATACTTATATACGTTTTCAGAATAACGTAACACATGACGTCAGCATGACGTTCAAAATGTCAGTATGTCGTATAGAACGGGAACCTTAACTGAAATTAGGGTATTCAAAAATGTGACGAATTTTTGACTCACCGTAATATATAACTTATATTCAATGCATATAAAACACTTGTCAGTTTACTGACAAGATAATAGGAAGGAATCAGCAACATAAATATTAAAATATTGTACATATCTTACATCTTCTCATGCCGTCAAACGCCAGATGAGACTCGCAGTGTGTCTTGCCATGAGTCTCTCTTTTCGGCGAGCATTACAGTCACATCAGGTGATTTGATGCTAGTCATCTTAGCCTCTTTTTAGAATCTCCTGAAGTCACCTCTTTTTCCAGTTGCCTCCCATCTGATGGCTTGCTCTGTGATTCTCTGATTGTTACTTCTCATCACGTGGCCCACATATACCCACCTTTTTTTCTTGATCACTGCTGAGACCGTTTGTTGCATGCTAACTTCTCTTATCTCTGTCTTGATCATTGTTGAGACTGTTTGCTGTATGACCATTTCTCTTATCTCTGTCTTCATCTCTGTTGAGACTGTTTGCTGTATGACCATTTCTCTTATCTCTGTCTTGATCACTGCTGAGACTGTTTGCTGTATGACCATTTCTCTTATTTCTGTCTTGATCTCTGCTGAGACTGTTTGCTGTATGACCATTTCTCTTATCTCTGTCTTGATCACTGCTGAGACTGTTTGCTGTATGACCATTTCTCTTATTTCTGTCTTGATTTCTGCTGAGACTGTTTGCTGTATGACCATTTCTCTTATCTCTGTCTTGATCTCTGCTGAGACTGTTTGCTGCATGCTAACATCTCTTATCTCTGTCTTGATCTCTGCTGAGACTTTGCTGCATGGTAACATCTCTTATTTCTATCTTGATTCCTGCTGAGACTGTTTGCTGCATGGTAACATCTCTTATTTCTGTCTTGATTTCTGCTGAGACTGTTTGCTGCATGGTAACATCTCTTATCTCTGTCTTGATCTCTGCTGAGACTGTTTGTTGCATGCTAACATCTCTTATCTCTGTCCTGATCTCTTCTGAGACTTTGCTGTATGCTAACATCTCTTATCTCTGTCTTGATTTCTGCTGAGACTTTGCTGCATGGTAACATCTCTTATTTCTGTCTTGATTTCTGCTGAGACTGTTTGCTGCATGGTAACATCTCTTATCTCTGTCTTGACCTTTGCTGCATGCTAACATCTCTTATCTCTGTCTTGATCTCTGCTGCATGCTAACTTCTCTTGTCTCTGTCTTGATCTCTGCTGAGACTGTTTGCTGCATGTTCATTTCTCTTATCTCTGTCTTGATCTCTGCTGCATGCTAATTTCTCTTGTCTCTGTCTTGATCTCTGCTGAGACTATTTGCTGCATGCTAACATCTCTTATCTCTGTCCTGATCTCTTCTGAGACTTTGCTGTATGCTAACATCTCTTATCTCTGTCTTGATTTCTGCTGAGACTTTGCTGCATGGTAACATCTCTTCTTTCTGTCTTGATTTCTGCTGAGACTGTTTGCTGCATGGTAACATCTCTTATCTCTGTCTTGACCTTTGCTGCATGCTAACATCTCTTATCTCTGTCTTGATCTCTGCTGCATGCTAACTTCTCTTGTCTCTGTCTTGATCTCTGTTGAGACTGTTTGCTGCATGTTCATTTCTCTTATCTCTGTCTTGATCTCTGCTGCATGCTAATTTCTCTTGTCTCTGTCTTGATCTCTGCTGAGACTGTTTGCTGCATGTTCACTTCTCTTATCTCTGTCTTGATCTCTGCTGTATGCTAACTTCTCTTGTCTCTGTCTTAATCTCTGCTGAGACTGTTTGCTAGATGCTCACTTCTCTTATCTCTGTCTTGATCTCTGCTGAGACTTTGCTGCATGCTAACTTCTCTTGTCTCTATCTTGATCTCTGCTGAGACTGTTTGCGGCATGCTCACTTCTCTTATCTCTGTCTTGATTACTGCTGAGACTGTTTGCTGCATGCTAACTTCTCTTATCTCTGTCTTGATCTCTGCTGAGACTGTTTGCGGCATGCTAACTTCTCTTATCTCTATCTTGATCTCTGCTGAGACTGTTTGCTGCATGTTAACTTCTCTTATCTCTGTCTTGATTACTGCTGAGACTGTTTGCTGCATGCTAACTTCTCTTATCTCTGTCTTGATCTCTGCTGAGACTGTTTGCTGCATGCTAACTTCTCTTTATCTCTGCCTTAGACTTTTGTTTCACTGTATACAGAGTATTTTTCTTAGACATTTGTTTTTTGAATGCAAGCAATCTCCTCTCTGTTTCTTTGTTTGTTTTCCAGCTTTCACATGCATACATAAAGATGGGCATTTTATTTGAGTTGAATATCTTAAGTTTTGTTCTTTGGATTAGGAGTCTTGATTTCCACATTTTCTACAGATTCTTAAAGGACAGGCCGCTTTTGTTGGACTGGTTCTAACTTCTTTCCTCGTGTCTCTTTTCTGATCTATGTAATTTCTGAGATAAACAAAATGGTCTACTTCTTCTATTGCATGTTCCTTCTAAATATACTTTTTTCTTTTGTGTGACTTGGTCCTTCATTATTTTTGTCTAGTCCTTGATGAGCTCCTCTCTTATTTTGCCAGCCTCTTAGTGCAGGGCACCTGTTTTTTCTTGCATCATTTACTCTAATAACCACTATATCCAGGTCTTCTTCCTCTAATAGCCACTATATCCAGGTCTTCTCCCTCTAATAGCCACTATATCCAGGTCTTCTTCCTCTAATAGCCACTATATCCAGGTCTTCTTCCTCTAATAGCCACTATATCCAGGTCTTCTTCCTCTAATAGCCACTATATCCAGGTCTTCTTCCTCTAATAGCCACTATATCCAGGTCTTCTTCCTCTAATAGCCACTATATCCAGGTCTTCTTCCTCTAATAGCCACTATATCCAGGTCTTCTTCCTCTAATAGCCACTATATCCAGGTCTTCTTCCTCTAATAGCCACTATATCCAGGTCTTCTTCCTCTAATAGCCACTATATCCAGGTCTTCTTCCTCTAATAGCCACTATATCCAGGTCTTCTTCCTCTAATAGCCATTATATCCAGGTCTTCTTCCTCTAATAGCCACTATATCCAGGTCTTCTTCCTCTAATATCTACTATATCCAGGTCTTCTTCCTCTAATATCCACTATATCTAGGCTTTCTAGCTGAGTACCCAGTACCCAATTGTTGGCTGTACAACATTTCATCATTATGAAGGTAATGGCTGCTCCAGACAGCAAGGGAGATGGGATCCTTGTTTCACACTCGTTTCAATCTGGAACTATTTGTTTCATCCCTCTCCTATGTTAACGGCGCAGACAACCATCATACATATCTCTTATGTTGATGATTCTTTTTGGTATTCCATATTGTCTCTGAATGTTTCATAGCGAGTTCGTGTGGTACATTATCCAACTTCTATTTGAGGCTCTCCGAACTTTTTTTCTAGATGTAAAAGTGCCCATCAGTCTTTTTTTGTGTATTGTATAGAGTTTTGCTGTCACTGCTGTTCTTTCTACCTCTTTTGTATATTAAATAGAGTTGTGCTGTCATTTCTCTCTACCTATTTTGTATATTGTACAGAGTTGTGCTGTCACTTCTCTCTACCTATTTTGTATATTGTACAGAGTTGTGCTGTCACTTCTCTCTACCTATTTTGTATATTGTATAGAGTTTTGCTGTCACTTCTCTCTACCTATTTTGTATATTGCATAGAGTTGGGCTGTCACTATTGCTCTCTCTACCTCTTTCGCCATATCGTCTATGTATTCTCCCTTATCTCTTCTGGCTGAACTTTTCACTTTACTATTTAATTCTATGTATGTTCCCCTGGATAGTTCTTTTCTTTGCATTCATCACGGCTGTCTTTGTTTCTCATCTTCCCTGGATGCACTTCCAAGTGCTGTGTAAATACACAGTGACATTTAGGATAAAATGTGCATCTATGGGATAATACATGCCAAATGTTATTAAACAGTGTCATATCAGACAAATGTGCTTATAAGGAGTAATATAAGACAAAATGTGCATATATGGAGTCATACAAGACAAAATGTTATTAAACAGCATCACAGAAGACAAAATGTGCGGAGTCATATAACAAAATGTGCACACACAAGGTCATGTCAAACAAATCTGCATACAGAAGGTCAAAATGTGCATATATGGGGTCATAACAAACAAAATTTGCACACATGATGTCGTATAAGACAAACTCTCCATAGATAATGTAATAAAGGACAAAATATGCATAAATAAGGTAATATAAGACAAAATATGCATAAATAAGGTAATATAAGACAAAGTGTGCATATATGGGGTCATAAAAGACAAAAATGTGCATAAATAAGGTAATATAAGGCAAAATATGCATAAATAAGGTAATATAAGACAAAATATGCATAAATAAGGTAATAAGACAAAGTGTGCATATATGGGGTCATAAAAGACAAAATGTGCATAAATAAGGTATATAAGACAAAATATGCATAAATAAGGTAATATAAGACAAAATATGCATAAATAAGGTAATATAAGACAAAGTGTGCATATATGGGGTCATAAAAGACAAAAATGTGCATAAATAAGGTAATATAAGGCAAAATATGCATAAATAAGGTAATATAAGACAAAATATGCATAAATAAGGTAATATAAGACAAAGTGTGCATATATGGGGTCATAAAAGACAAAAATGTGCATAAATAAGGTAATATAAGACAAAATATGCATAAATAAGGTAATATAAGACAAAATATGCATAAATAAGGTAATATAAGACAAAGTGTGCATATATGGGGTCATAAAAGACAAAAATGTGCATAAATAAGGTAATATAAGACAAAATATGCATAAATAAGGTAATATAAGACAAAATATGCATAAATAAGGTAATATAAGACAAAGTGTGCATATATGGGGTCATAAAAGACAAAAATGTGCATAAATAAGGTAATATAAGGCAAAATGTGCATAAATAAGGTAATATAAGGCAAAATGTGCATAAATAAGGTAATATTAGACAAAATGTGCATAAATAAGGTAATATAAGACAAAGTGTGCATATATGGGGTCATAAAAGACAAAAATGTGCATAAATAAGGTAATATAAGGCAAAATGTGCATAAATAAGGTAATATAAGGCAAAATGTGCATAAATAAGGTAATATAAGACAAAGTGTGCATATATGGGGTCATAAAAGACAAAAATGTGCATAAATAAGGTAATATATGACACAGTGTGTATATATGGAATAATATAAGACAGAATGTATATACTGGGTCATATAAGACAAAATGTTCATATAAGGGGTCATATAACATAAAATGTGTATACAGTGTCATAGAGAACAAAATGTGTATATACGGGGTCATATAAGACAAAATTTGCATATGTGGGGTCATGTAAGACAAAATGTGCATATAAGGAGTAATATAAGACAAAATGTGTATATACGGGATCATATAAGAACAAATTTGCATATACGAAGTAATATAAGACAAAATGTGCATATACAAAGTAATATAAGACAAAATGTGTCTATACAAACTAATATGAGACAATATATACGGGGTCATATAAGACCAAATTTGCATAAATATGGTGTAGAAAGAAAGATTTCAAGCTGTGATCATGATTATAACTATAAACTAAGAGCCATGTTCTTGAAACATAGAGCTATTTTCCGCAGATCTATCCGGTCAAGTTGAGGCAACAAAGCAATCAAAACGTCATCAAAATCATCCTTTCTGTTCAGGAGGTTAGTCATGTCTGCCAGCTGCAGTCCTTGCAAAGCTATTTCTGTCTTTGGCCTGACCCGAGCTTGTCTGAGTTGCTGAATCAGCATGTCCTTGTTGGCCTGGGTAAAGGTCACTCCAGACACTGCTGGCATAGACATTAGGACAGCCCGGCCAAAGCGTTGTAGGTGTGGTGTAGGTGGTGAAGCTGTAGGTCTTGACGGAGGAATCTGTGGCCCAGTAAAAAACACGTCAACATCCGAGGGTTTGTCCTGTGAACCGGTCTTTGCTGTACTCGAACCTGTGGCAAGTTCAGATAGTTGACGCTTGATCATTCTGACTGTAGGTGGTGGGTCGACCTGGATTTCTGGTTCATGTTTATCCACATCATAATGGTCAGTGATATCACCTTCAAAGACACCGCTATCATGTCTCATATCAAGAAGCTCAACGTACCCATGTTCTGAGACAAGGCTGGTGTTATCACTTGTTATTGTTGACCGACGTGAATTTTGTCTTAATTTTCTGTAATCAACATGAAAAGGGGTTACGTATGTTTCTCTTTCATCATCCACATTAACCCTTATTTGTGATTCTTCGCTTCCTGTATGCCTATTAGACGATGAAGAAGCTGAAGATGTTGAATTACTGGAGCGCTGGCTTGCTACATCAGGGTAGAGAAAATTATACTGAAGCCCTTGATCAGCTTGAGGATACTTTTCCTGAGGTTCTTGCAGCTCAAGAGGACCGATGTTTACATAAGGATGATGATGATCATCATCATCATCATTATCATCATCATCATCTTCATCATCTGTCACCTTCTCATATCCAGACCCTCCATCTTTTGCCTCGTTATTGATGTTATCACCAAGACTGCTTTCTGAAAGGTAACGTCTGTCTGGTACAGGAGGTGGGACAAGCAGAGGGACTGGAGGAATCTCTGGTTTGGTCTGAAGGTCATGTCTGCTCCCGGTTGTGCAAGGTTTTGGTGAGGGTACAGGGTCAGAAGTCTCATATCTGTTCTCAGTTGTGCAAGGTTTTGGTGGGGGTACAGGGTCAGAAGTCTCACGTCTGTTCCCGGTTGTGCAAGGTTTTGGTGGGGGTACAGGGTCAGAAGTCTCATGTCTGTTCTCTGTTGTGCAAGGTTTTGGTGAAGGTACAGGGTCAGAAGTCTCATATCTGTTCCCGGTTGTGCAAGGTTTTGGTGAGGGTACAGGGTCAGAAGTCTCATGTCTGTTCTCGGTTGTGCAAGGTTTTGGTAGGGGTACAGGGTCAGAAGTCTCATGTCTGTTCTTGGTTGTGCAAGGTTTTGGTGAGGGTACAGGGTCAGAAGTCTCATGTCTGTTCTCGGTTGTGCAAGGTTTTGGTAGGGGTACAGGGTCAGAAGTCTCATGTCTGTTCTCGGTTGTGCAAGGTTTTGGTGAGGGTACAGGGTCAGAAGTCCTGCTTTTTATTGGATGCATTGTCACGTAGTCAGTATTCCTTGCGTTTGTTGTTCGTGAATTCTGATGTTTAATATCCTGTGAAGACTCACTATAATTAGTAACTTCTGCTCCACCCCAAGACTGCCAAGTTGCTGACTCTGCTCCAGGTGGAGTCTGATGACTCTGGGAAGTTCCTGACATAGGAAGTGTGGATGTGTCATAAGAAAGCCAGGAAGCTGGGTCTTTGCTTTGAGTCCATATTTCACTAAATGGATGCCGACCTTGATCTTTTGTGATAGTTATCCCTGGAACAGGTAGGTCACATACTAACATGGCAGGAGCTGACACCTGAGTTTTAAACAGGCGATTTGGTATTTTGTTCTTGTGCGGCTTGGACGATGGTGAGGTCTCAGTCACACCAGCTGAATGACGCACAGCTTCCTCAGTCTGAAACTTGGCGCTGGCAGATCCAGCATTTCCTGGCTGAAGTCTGTCTGGTGATTCTGGATATCCTGGCTGAAGTCTGTCTGGTGACGCTGGGATCTGCTGTTTCACACTGTCCTGGTTACCTGCCTCTGATGTCCTCCCAGACATTTTTTCTTGCCTCAAGCCACAGGCTCCAAAAGACACCTGAAAATGGATCCATTCAATGTACTATAAATTAAAAAATAAGGCAATAACAATGTGATATTTCACTGATAACAAGACAAACAGTGTGATTTCTTACCAGTTAAAGCATTACATTTTGATCACTGACTTGTCACAAATGACCATATTTAAAATTGTTCCTTTATCGAAAAACAATGAAGAGAAAGGAAAACAGCAGAGGCACCAAGTTTAGCAGTCAGTGCTGATGTAGCTTGGAAACTTGAAGAGCTATTATATTCCAATTTTTACATTTTGTTGTATCAACTTGAAGACATCACTATAGACGGCAAAGACTTGAGGATTTTAAAACATCTATACTGGCAGCAAGAAGCAGCAGTTCGAGTTGAAAATAGAATTGGAAAATATCAACCTATAAAACAAGGGGTGCGACAAGGATGTGTACTATCTCCAGACCTTTTTTCTCTGTACAGCCAGAATATTCTAAGAACAATCATCACAGAACCAGGCATAAAAACTGGAGGATACAATATTAACAACCTTCGGTATGCTGACGACACAGTACTGATAGCTGAGAACCAACAAGACCTGCAAAATCTCTTGGATAAAGTCGCCAAAGAAAGTGAACAGAAAGGCCTTACTTTGAACATCAAAAAGACAGAGACTATGGTTATATTTAAGAAACAGAATCCACCAGCATGCAGTATAAAATTAAATGGAACCATTCTAAAGCAGGTGCAGAAATTCAAATACCTTGGAGCAGTAATAACTTCAGATGGGAAATGCACAACAGAAATTAGGAACAGAATAGGCCAAGCAAAGACTGCATTTCAGAGAATGAGAAACATATTAGCTAACACATCCTTATCAATGAATATTAGAAAACGAGTCCTAAAATGCTATACTGAACCTATCTTGTTATATGGAAGTGAATCATGGACAATAGGCAAGTCTGCACAAAAATCACTGGAAGCAGCAGAAATGTGGTTTATTAGAAGAATGTTGCAAATCCCCTGGACAGCAAAAATAACTAATGAAGAATGTATGAGAAGAGCTGGAGAGACAAAAAAACCTTGTCAAAAAGATAAGAGAGAAACAATGTACTTTCATAGGACATGCAATGAGAAGAGGGGGCATTGAAAATATTATAACAGGAAAAATAGAAGGAAGAAGATCAAGAGGAAGACCAAGAGAAATGATACTGGACAGTCTGACGGGATGGTGTGAGAGGAGATCACCAACTGAACTGATGGCCTGCATGAAGGATCGGGTACTCTGGAGAAGCATAATAGCCAACGCCAATCGGCACAGCACCTGATGATGATGATGATGTATCAACTTTGCTGTATTAACTCTGTGTATGCTTCGCATGATGCTTTGTGTGATCACTGTGGGTCTTCTGATACGGTAATCTGATTCTATGACTTGGAACAGCAGAACTGGTTGGGGTTTGCTGTCTACCAAAATGGAAGAGTAGTGGCACAGGGTTTGGGAGCATGTGAAGTCACCACATCAAGCATGTGAAGTCACCACATCAAACACGTGAAGTCACCACATCAAGCACATGAAGTCACCACATCAAGCATGTGAAGTCACCACATCAAGCACGTGAAGTCACCACATCAAGCACATGAAGTCACCACATCAAGCATGTGAAGTCACCACATCAAGCACATGAAGTCACCACATCAAGCATGTGAAGTCACCACATCAAGCACATGAAGTCACCACATCAAGCATGTGAAGTCACCACATCAAGCACATGAAGTCACCACATCAAGCATGTGAAGTCACCACATCAAGCACATGAAGTCACCACATCAAGCACGTGAAGTCACCACATCAAGCACGTGAAGTCACCACATCAAGCACATGAAGTCACCACATCAAGCACATGAAGTCACCACATCAAGCACATGAAGTCACCACATCAAGCATGTGAAGTCACCACATCAAGCACGTGAAGTCACCACATCAAGCACATGAAGTCACCACATCAAGCATGCGAATGGAAACTGAGGCTGGCAGTGGCAATGGAATGGCTAGCTGCCCACGCTGTAGTTCATGGTGTCACTGTGACGGATTCACAGAGTATGCTTTGTAAGACTGAGAAAAAACTGCTTCGGAAAGAATTGGTTCATCTGTTAAGCTAGTCAACTGTGATGAGCTTAATCTGGTTTTATTGCTCAGGGCACGCAGGAGTACACGGCAAGGAAGTGGCAGATAGACTTGCTGGACAGGCTAAAATAAATGGTAGGCTGAGAACGGACAAGGGAGTCATCGCTAAAGCTGTATTTGAAAGACTGGGGGAAAGGAAGAACAGGAATGGAAGAACAACGTAACTGTGAAGAGATTACTGGAGCTGGGACAAATTGAGGGAGCTGGTAGGAAATCTGAACTGTGTGGCATAAAGAACCAATATTTGATGAGACTGATGCTGTGGGACACAGCGGAGCATGTATGGGGCTGTCCTGAATGCAGTGATGCTGGAGTCTGATTTTGAACCTTTGCTTTTGTGTGTACATTTACAAAACGTGAGTGTCATTTTTCTTAGCCCTTGGGGAAAAAGCATTGTTGTATAGATCTTGATTAATTCAAGATTATGGATAAACTGAAATACCACCCATTCAAAAGGATGGTGAAGATCGTAGGAGTAATATTCAGCTTTTATTTACTTTTTTTCCCATCATATTTTGACAAGTTGTTGCTAGTTATAAATAAGAGAAGAATGCTACCTTCATCTCCTTCATGTAAGTGGGAACATTTTGTTGGCAAGTCGTCAGAGCATTAACATAGGCAGTACTTCCATGGAGGTCAGGGGTATCACTGGCCATGAAGAACTTCATATCTGTCCCTGAGAATACACAAGACACAGAATGCTTAGTGCAAGCTTGTGTTTAACATTTGTTAGATGACAGTGATGATGATAAATTTAATGACCAAAATTAAATGTAACAACTACATTAAAACATGTTACATTCAGGACATCGCTAAAATCCGATTGGTTCAATTTGTTTTCCTTTGTTCTCTCCCAGCCTTGTCTTGAGGGCATATTCTGTTGTGTACAAGGAGGGATGCCACAAAGCTAAGTTTTTCATTTTTCTTCTTTTACTTTATGTTGTTTGTTTTTATATGTAATCCTTGAAAAAAGGCTTATTCCAAAATATTGGATGTTGTATGTTTTTCATTATTTGTGTTTTTTTCCAACTTTTCTCATTCCCTCCACCGCTTTGTAAAATTGTACCATACACCTCTGTCTAACTGTATTATATAGTGAAGATACTTGTTACAAGCAAATAATAATACGTAAGTGCACATTACTACAGAGGAGACCGCTGGGTCATGTTGACATAATGAGCTTAATGAGTGAGCTCAGAGAGGCAAGAGTTTAAAAAAAACAGCCGATATGAGAACATGTATGAGTATGTGTGAGATCTGCTAAGCTGGAAACACGCTGAAAATACTACATGTATTACTAGAACCAGTTTTGCTGCAGTCGTTATCTCTTTTATTTTCACTATTGAAAACTGGTAAAGAGGATTAAAGAGAGAAAATTTAAATATTTTTGACACATTAAACGTCATGATAATCTAAAGAAAACTGTCTTGGAAGGGTACATAATGGGAGAAAGAAAGAGAGGAAGACCAAGGTGATGATGGCTGCAAGACATCGTTGATGATCTGCAAATGGATGCATCAACAGTAGGCCATCTTGCTCACAACCGAGAGGCCTACAGGAGAGTTGTTAGGAAAGCAAAGTTCCACACGGGGCATGCAAATGAATGAATGAATAAATAGAAAACCAGTTACAAAACCTTGTAAAATAAAGATTCATTCCAGAACATTTCTTAAATATAGAAATTCATTGTAACAACATTTTCATATTTAGAAATTGGTTGTAATAACTGTACTGAACATATAAATTAGTTGCAAATCAATTATTAAGTATTCAAACAGGCTGTGGCATGATTGTTAGGTGTGAGAAATTTGGTGCAACATTAATCACATAACATTAATCAAAAAATATTAATCATTAACTAATCTAATTCACAGATTCTGAAACTCTAGCCAATTAATCATTCACCGACTCCAGCTAATCACATACTGACATTGTATATGTAACTAACAAATCATTCACTGACCCTGTACCTGTAGCTAATAATCATTCACTGACCCTGTACCCACTAATCATTCACTGAATCTGTACCTGTAGCCACTAATCATTCCTTGAACCTGTACCTGTAGCCACTAATCATTCATTGAACCTCTACCTGTAGCCACTAATCATTCACTGACCTTGTACCTGTAGCCACTAATCATTCACTGAATCTGTACCTGTAGCCATTAATCATTCACTGACCCTGTACCTGTAGCCACTAATCATTCACTGACTCTCAAACTGTAGTTAAACAATTATTTACTGACTCTACACTTGTGGCTAACTAACCATCTACTGACTCTGAAACCGTAGCTCTATTCATTCGCTGATTCTGATAAACTTTCTCGTGCCTGCTATTTATTCATCTGCGAAAATGAGGATTGCTAGCACGTAACAGGGGATAGTACAATGTGAAACGTACACAGAGGAAGCTCCAAGTTGATATTTCGATAGCAAAGCAGAGTGGAGGCAATCAGCGTTTGACATATGGCGGAGTCTGTCAGCAATAAAACATCTGTGAAAGCACAGGGAGTGGTGGGCTTTCTTCCATAAATCAGTTTTACTATCACAGGCAACTCGAACCTGAAATGTAAGACATACATCTGATCAGTGATATTTACATATTGTAAGACATACATTTGAGCAGTGATATTTTACTTACTGTGCATATACCACAGGTTTTAATATAATCAGTGTCATATTAACATTTCTAAATCAGGAATTCCGCGAAAATTTTTAAAAGTTTTAATTGTATAAAAAATAAGAATTTCATTCTTGCAGCAAGAATGAAACTGGATAGGAAGTGAACTACAGTAGCTTTCTTAACTACCTACAGCAGATATCAGAAGCGGGTTTCTTACCATGCTCCACCACCTTGATAATCAGGCTGAATTAGCAGAACAGACTGACTGATTGATCACCATATTGCTATGTGCTGTATTTACACACATCACATATGCTATGCTATTTTCACATATATCATGCATGGAATCATTGAATACATAACATATTATCTGAACTAAAAGTGCTTTATATTTTCACAACAAATTTCTACAAGAAACACTTCCAGCACTGACACAAATCTCAGAAAACCAACTTCTAGATGCTTTTGTGCCAAGGTCAGTCAATACTTAGATTTTGCTAGTTCAATGATTCTGTTTGTTCACCATAAAGTTAGACAGAGCTATATGGTTCAGTTTTACAAACAGAAAAAATGAGGAAAATGGGCAGGAATGAGACTGGCAGAAAGGAAAATGAACATGCACACATGAAGAACAAACAGCAATCCAATCAGTCAGTCAGTCAGTCAGTCAGTCAGTCAGTCAATCAGTCAGTCATTTGCATGTCCCTTGCGGAACTTTGCCTCCCTAACAGCTCTCCTGTAGGCCTCTCGGTTGTAAGCAAGATGCCCTGCTGTTGATGCATCCATTCATTCATTCATTCATTTGCATATCCCTTGCGGAACTTTGCCTCCCAAACAGCACTCCTATAGACCTCTCGGTTGTGAGCAAGATGGCCTGCTGCTGATGCATCCATTTGCAGATCATCAACGATGTCTTGCAGCCATCTTCGTTTTGTTCTTCCTCTCTTTCTTTTTCCCATGATGTATCCTTCCAAGATGGTCTTCTCTAGATTATCATGACATTTAATGTGTCCAAAATATTTAAGTTTTCTCTCTTTAATCTTCTTTACTAGCCAGCCTTCTTCAATATTAAGCTCTTGTAGTGTAGATATATTTGTTATTTTTTGTGTCCATGATATTTGGAGAACTCTTCTGTAGCATTTACATTCAAAGGCATTTATGTGTTTCTCAGCTGTTTTGTTAAGTGTCCACGTCTCACAGGCATATGTTGCGATGGGAAAGATGCATGTCCTTAAAAATCTTATTTTTGTGGTTCTGTCTGCTCCTCTCCACAGATTCTTTAGTTGTTTTACTTTCTGAAGAGTGATAGATGTCCTCCTTTTAATTTCCCTCATTGTATCTCCATTATTAATTAGTAGTGATCCAAGATATTCAAAACTCTCCACTTCCTCCAGTTTTTCCTCATTGATGCATATTTCAGCTGCCTTGTTTGTTTTGTCAGTTGTCATCAGTTTGGTTTTCTTTGCATTAAGATAGAGGTTCTGCTCTTCGCTGCCTTTGAGTAGTCCATAAAGGATAAATATAGATTCACATTAAACTCTCTGCACTTCTCTATTATTAATCTTACACTGAATATATGATCTCTTGATCCTCTTCCTTGCCTGAAACCAGCTTGGACCATATTGACTTCTTCTTCTATTTTCGTACGAAGTCTACCCATTATGATTTTTAATAAAATTTTACTGTCATGACTAATCAGGGCAACAGTTCTGTAGTTTGTGCATAATTTCAGGTTACCCTTTTTTGGCAGTGGTATGAATACAGTTCTTTTCCATTCTTTTGGCCAAATACCTTAATGCCATATCTTTTTACATAGTGCATGATAGATTGTTGCACATTCCTTTCCTCCTGCTTTAATAAATTCAGCTGTTATCTCATCACATCCTGGTGATTTACCATTTTTCAGATTCTTTATTGCCCATAAAACTTCTTCTATTGTCGGTTCAGGTTCTTTCTCCTCCAATAATAACTCATACTGTTGATTTCTGCTTCCACAGTCGGTTGTTTCATACATTCCTTTGCAATATTCCTTCCATCTTTCTAGAATTTCCTCTTTCTCTGTCAAGGTATTCCCCATCTCATCACAAATTACATTTAGCTTAAGTGTGACATTTCTCGTCAATGTCTTCATTTTCTTAAACATTTCATTGTCTCTTCCACACTTCTGATGTTCTTCTATTCTTTCACAACAATCTTGTATGTATAGTTTTTTGTCTTTTCTTATGTTTCTTCATACTTCTTTTGTTAAAGTTTTATATTTCTCTTTGTTGTTGTTTGTCACTTTCCATTGCATCTTCATTTCTCTATGTTGTTTCATCAGTTCTAGTGTATCTGCTGTAATCCATCCATTCTTTTGTGTTTTCTTTACTGGAACCATGTCTTTAGCTGTTGTTATTAAGATATCTCTGGCCTGCATAGCCAATTCATCTGGTGTCATCTCCTCCTGTACAGCAAATCAGGATTTCGAAATGGTTCTTCACTTCTATACTGTATTGGTATTTTTGTAAGATCAAAGCGGAGTGGTCTTGATCCCATAACTGTCTTTTTTTATCTTTATCTTCATGTCTGCTATTAATAACTCATGTCCATGTCACAATCAGCACCTGCTAGAGTTTTTGCTGATGTTATACTTGACCTCCACCTTCTTTGCACTAAAATGTAATCTATTTGATTCTTGGTTTTCCCATCAGGTGATGTCCATGTGTAAAGTCTTCTTGGATGTTGTTTAAAAAGTGTGTTAGTGATCATTAGCTCATTTTCCATGCAAAATGCCATTAGATTGTCACCTGCCTCATTTCTATGTCCTATGCTAAATTTCCCTACAACATGTCCTTCATCTTCTGCTCTTTCTGTACCAATTTTTGCATTAAAATCACCCATTATTAATACAATATCATTTTTCCGTACCTGGTCTATTGTCGTTTGCAGTGTGTTATAAAAGTTTTCTACTTCCTCTTCTTCTGCTGTTGATGTAGGTGCATATATCTGGATGATTGTTACATTTCTAGGAATGCCCTTAAGTCTGATTGTGAGGATTCTATCATTTACTGGATTGTAGCCTAGTAATGCTTTTGATGTTGATTTGTCCAAATAAAAAGCCACTCCATTCTTTCCTCCTAATTCTCCACCAGAGCATATAAAGATATCATTCTCACTCTTGAAGTGTCCTGATCCTTTCCATGGATGTTCACAGATTCCCAAAATGTGTATCCCCGTTCTTTTCATCTCGTCACTTATTACTTGATATTTTCCCTCATACATACTTCTTACATTCCATGTTCCTACTCTTATTTTTCTTTGTAGTTTGATACAGGGGTTTTCCTTGGTAACACCGTCAGGATTTTGTCTGTCATCACAATTACTAGTACTGACCTCTGTCTCACACTCTTCCCCAGTGTTAAAATTAGATCTACCTGGCCTGGGGGCCTCACCACCAGATCTTTTTCCTATTTGACTTTCCATGATTGCTGTTTGGGTTTCTTGGTATATTTCCAGAAGATAGTTTACCATTGCTTTCCTTCCGGGCAGTGACTGTACTAGTCAGTGATCGTAGCCATTGTCCCTACATTGAGATCATCTGCCTACCATCACAGAATGGTGACCATAACCAACATTATCTGTCAGCTGCTCTCCCATTCCATCCACCACCTGCTCCCATGGCTTCACATCACCCTGATCAGAGGGCTATATGGGTACTCCACCTTGCCCAAGGGTGTCCCGTAGACTGACAGAGGTAAGGAGGCATCTTACTTCTCCTTTGATAGGGGATACCCCTACCCCGCTAACTTCCTGATGCATCCATTTGCTGATTATCAATGATGTCTTGCAGCCATCTTTGCCTTGGTTTTCCTCTCTTTCTTTTTCCCATTATGTATCCTTTTCTGTCAAATACTTGTATGATTTATGATCTGGGTCGTCATCACTGCACTCGACATGTCCACAGGTGCTCAGGACACCCCCCTACTCCTTTTTTTTCTTCAACATATCCATCAGAATTCTGTGGCTGGTAGTGCTCCCCTCTCAACATATCCATCAGAATTCTGTGGCTGGTAGTGCTCCCCTCTCAACATATCCATCAGAATTCTGTGGCTGGTAGTGCTCCCCTCTCAACATATCCATCAGAATTCTGTGGCTGGTAGTGCTCCCCTCTCAACATATCCATCAGAATTCTGTGGCTGGTAGTGCTCCCCTCTCAACATATCCATCAGAATCCTGTGGCTGGTAGTGCTCCCCTCTCAACATATCCATCAGAATTCTGTGGCTGGTAGTGCTCCCCTCTCAACATATCCATCAGAATCCTGTGGCTGGTAGTGCTCCCCTCTCAACATATCCATCAGAATCCTGTGGCTGGTAGTGCCCATCCTGTGTTGGATGACAAGTCCTCTCACACGTCCAGTATGCCTCTCAATCCTGCCCCTACCAGTCTGTGCCCCAGCTCTCTCAGTCTGAGCAGTGACGTGGATTTGCTGCTGTCTAAGTCTTCCACCCAGTCTTTCTCTCTCAGTCTGAGCAGTGACGTGGATTTGCTGCTCTCTATGTCTTCCACCCTGTCTTTCTCTCTCAGTCTGAGCAGTGACGTGGATTTGCTGCTGTCTTCCACCCTGTCTTTCTCTCTCAGTCTGAGCAGTGACGTGGATTTGCTGCTGTCTTCCACCCTGTCTTTCTCTCTCAGTCTGAGCAGTGACGTGGATTTGCTGCTCTCTAAGTCTTCCACCCTGCCTTTTTCAAATACTTTTTTTTTCCAAGGACCTTCTGCCTTTTTAAAACAGCTTTTCAAGGAGCACGTATGAAAACAACACAGTCAATAAAAGCAGGAAAAACAGATGAAAAATGAACTCTTTTGGTATCCCCTATGTAAGAAAGGCAGAGACAAAACAACTTGAAATACCTACATGTACAGAGCGCCCACCATCTTATGCCTAAACTCGCTCAGTCTCCAAAGCAGCATGTTCTCCTAGAGTGCATTTTGTACTTAACTTTCTTACAAGGAGAATACAAGAATATCTAAGTGCTTCAATTTATTTTTCGTATTTTATCTGTTGTGTTTTTTTGTATGTGGCACTTGAAAAAAGCTTTTGCTGAAATATTGGATTGTTGTATGTCCTTCAGTTGTGTCAAAAGTATTTTGAAACGTCATTCTGAATAGAAATAAAAGATGTAGTTGATACTGCAATGAGAGAAAAACAAGCAGGATTTCAAAAAGTGAGAAATTGTCTCGACCAAATCTTTACTCTAAGAATAATACTTGAAGAACATATTGAAAAGCAGAAACCATTAATCCTAACTTCATAGACTTTAAAAAGGCATTTGATAGCATACACAGAGATTCATTATGGAGAATTTTAAGTCTATATGGAATGCCATCTAAAACTGTCAACATCATTATGGACTTCTACAATGGATATGTTTGTGCAGACAGAAGAAGGGATGAGTGAATGGTTCCAGATTGAAACAGGCATGAAACAAGAATGTATATTATCTCTTTTGCTTTTTGTAACTGCCATAGACTTCATAATAAAAAAAATGAAGCACAGATAAAACAGGCATTGGTACATGGGACCCAACTGGAAGATCTTGATTTTGCAGATGGCATAACTCTTATCAATGTCAATGTGAATTTGATGCAAGAAAAAACAGAAACCCTGTGTCTTCAATGGGTAGCAAAATAGGACTTGAAATTAACAAGGAAAAAACAAAAATAATGAACCTTCTCATTAATCAAAATGGAAAAATATACACAGAAGGAACCTGTTGAAGAGATACGCCAACTTGCATTCTTCGGCAGCTACACAGATCATGACGGTGACGCCAGAAATGAAGTCAGAATTCCAAAAGTAGCACTGACATTCAAGAATCTTGAGAACATATGGCATTCAAAACTTATAAGCACAAAACCAAGTTAAAATTATTCAATTCAATATCAGATGCAATATCCACCCTCATTTATGCATGTGAAAGATGGAAAACAACTAAAGAAATAGGCAACAAATTAGACTCTTTTGAAAACAAATGCCTAAGGAATATACTTGGTTTAAGAACAATTCAAGAACAATGCCCAGATAAGGCAGATGAGTGAACAACATCCTGTCTCATGGGTGATCAGAAAAAGGAGATGGACATATGTCAGTCATGTGATGAGAAGAAACAATTAGAAACAATTAGAGAATCCCAAAACAAGCTATCAAGTGGAACACAACAGACTGAAGAAAAAAGAGGTTGACCACATGAAACTCTAAGGTGAACATTGTTAAGAGAGGCTTGTTTAGTGGGCATAACATCCTTTGATGAGATTGAAAAGCTTGCCGAAAACAGGAAAACTTGGCAAACTAGCATGCAAGCCCTATGTAATGTTTAACGGAACAGGAAGGATGTACGATGTATGTCCTTCATTTATATGCGCACATCTTACTTTTTGCCATTCTTGTTCCTGCCCACTTTCCTCTCTATCTTTCATAAAACTGACCTGCAGACCTCTGTCTACATTTATTACTACAACCAGTTTTATCGCAGTGGTCATTTCTCTTATCTGTTTGTTCACCAAAGCCACGAGAAATCCTCGCTACAAGGCCTCTGTCGACTATCTTTTGCAGAAAAGTAAAAGCATCACCCTTCCAGGAGAAAATGAAGAAATTGTTGGATACTGAGCAATTTTAGTCATAGTATGGCGGTCACTCTGGATATAAAGTTTAGTCATAGTATGGTGGTCACTCTGGATAAGGGTTAGTCATAGTATGATGGTCACTCTTGATATAAAGTTTAGTCATAGTATGGTGGCCACTCTTGATATAAAGTTTAGTCATAGTATGGTGGTCACTCTGAATAAAGTTTAGACATAGTATGGTGGTCACTCTTGATATAAAGTTTAGTCATAGTATGGTGGTCACTCTTGATATAAAGTTTAGTCATAGTATGGTGGTCACTCTTGATATAAAGTTTAGTCATAGTATGGTGGTCACTCTTGGTATAAAGTTTAGTCATAGTATGGTGGTCACTCTGTATAAAGTTTAGTCAAAGTATGGTGGTCACTGTGGATAAAGTTTAGTCATAGTATGGTGGTCACTCTTGATATAAAGTTTAGTCATAGTATAGTGGTCACTCTGGATATAAAGTTTAGTCACAGTATGGTGGTCACTCTGTATAAAGTTTAGTCATAGTATGGTGGTCACTCTTGATATAAAGTTTAGTCATAGTATGGTGGTCACTCTGTATAAAGTTTAGTCATAGTATGGTGGTCACTGTGGATAAAGTTTAGTCATAGTATGGTGGTCACTCTTGATATAAAGTTTAGTCATAGTATGGTGGTCACTCTGGATATAAAGTTTAGTCACAGTATGGTGGTCACTCTGAATAAAGTTTAGTCATAGTATGGTGGTCACTCTTGATATAAAGTTTAGTCATAGTATGGTGGTCACTCTGGATAAAGTTTAGTCATAGTATGGTGGTCACTCTGGATAAAGTTTAGTCATAGTATGGTGGTCACTCTGGATAAAGTTTAGTCATAGTATGGTGGTCACTCAAGATAATTAGCAACTTCAGTCATAGTATGGTGGTCACTCTGTATAAAGTTTAGTCACAGTATGGTGGTCACTCTGTATAAAGTTTAGTCATAGTATGGTGGTCACTCTGTATAAAATTTAGTCACAGTATGGTGGTCACTCTGTATAAAGTTTAGTCATAGTATGGTGGTCACTCTGTATAGTTTAGTCATTCTATGGTGTTTCCTCTGGATAGTTTAGTCATAGTACGGTGGTCACTCCGGATAATTAGCAACTTCACTCATAGTATGGTGGTCACTCTGTATAAAGTTTAGTCACAGTATGGTGGTAATTCTGTATAAAGATTAGTCACAGTATGGTGGTCACTCTGGATAATTAGCAAGTTCAGTCATAGTATGGTGGTCACTCTGGATAAAGTTTAGTCATAGTATGGTGGTTACTCTAGATAAAGTTCTGTCATAGTATTGTGGTCACTCTGTATACTGAGAAAGTTTAGTCATGGTATAGTGGTCACTTTGTATAAAGTTTAACCAAAGTACAGTGGTCACTCTGTATAAAGTTTAGTCATAGTATAATGGTAACTCTGTATAAAGTTTAGTAACAGTATTGTGGTCACTCTGTATAAAGTTTAGTCATAGTATAATGGTCACTCTGTATAAAGTTTAGTCATAGTATAGTGGTCACTCTGGATAAAGTTTAGTCATAGTATGGTGGTCACTCTGTATAAAGTTTAGTCATAGTATAGTGGTCATTCTGTATAAAGTTTAGTCATAGTATAGTGGTCACTCTGTATAAAGTTTAGTCATAGTATGGTGGTCACTCTACAAAGTAGCTAGTACAAGTTATTATCTTGAGGCATGACACAAATGACCAGATGGAGGGACAGATGACCTCCTTGTTTCAAGAACCAGTTACTGGAAACCACTTAGTTATCACAATATACTCCACAGCAACACAAGAAGAAGAAGAAGATGAAAGATGATAAGAATACAGTCTCAACAACTGGTGAAATAAGACAGAACAACTGGGGTAACAAAATGTATCTATATGGACAAGATGAATCAAAAGGTTACTGACCACTGAAGAATTTCCGGCATTTGAACAACAGAAATAGGGTCAGGTCGTCCATTCTTTGATACCACATAGAATGCACCATTCTGTTGCATATTTATGAAAATTTCTCGGTCTTGCTCATCATAACATTTGAGAAACTCTCGAGGATGAACTTGACCTTTTGTTTTCTTACGTCCCTTCTTTATGGGTTGCTGTTCTTTGTATATGCCAGTTTTTTTTAACAAAGTCCCGGGTGGAATCACATATCGCAGATGTGCATTCTCTCCTCCTTGCATGGGATTAATCTGTGACACAAGAAACATGGTGAGAATAATTATGCAGTTTTTATTGATACTTTGCTGTTGGGATGGTTTATCTTATCAAGTTCTGGTGCACAGCACCTTGGTTAAATGTGATGTTACATTATGCTATAAATTACATGTTGATGAAAATATAAAGTTACATAATACAATACTTTATATATTAATCATAATATAACATTACACAATGCAATACTTTATATATTAATCATAATGTAATGTTACACAAAGCAATACTTTTTATATTAATCAAAATATAATTTTACAATGCAATTCTTTGCTTTATTAATAATAATACAATGTTACATAATGTTTATACTTTACATATTAATCATAATATTCAATTCAATTGGTTCTAAGGACTGTAATAGCTGGAGGTGGGGTGAAGGATAAGCTCTCCACTCCCAATTAAATGCCTCCAAGGAGTGCATCTCAAATAGCCTCTGACAGTCCAAGTCCAGCTCCTGGCCTTCTTGTGGTGGAACTGTTCAAACTGACAAGAAAAAGGACGAAAGGCGAGTATCTGGCGCCTGAAAACCAGGCGCTTCAGAAAGATGAGACTCATTAGTCTTGGTTGGTAGCACATCTTGGAGAAAGAAAACTGATTTCAAACCCCCTGCTGCCTCGTAGGGTAGGCTCTGGCCAGAGTCAAAGGCTAGTGGAGTAAACCATAAACAAACTGGTGGAAGGCAAGGGGAAACCAGCACTGTACATTCCCAAGAACAATCATGACAATCCACAATTCTTTGAATCATAACGATGTTAATGAGGGTTCCAGTGGAACCACCTCATCTGGTAGGGACCATCACGTGCGACAGGTGATACCAGATTGTCATCCAGCTACTGTACGCAAAGAAAACACAAGTAACACCACAGTAATTGCAACTTGGAACATTAGAACACTAACAGAACTTGGAAAACTGGAAAACATCGAACAAGAAATGAAAAGAATGGAAATTAACATCCTTGGATTATGTGAAATGAGATGGACTGGAGCAGGAAGCAGAGATCATGAAGACTTCAAAATAATATATTCTGGGGGAAATCAGTGTAGAAATGGAGTTGGCATTATCTTGAGGCATGACACAAATGACCAGATGGAGGGACAGATGACCTCCTTGTTTCAAGAACCAGTTACTGGAAACCACTTAGTTACCACAATATACTCCACAGCAACACAAGAAGAAGAAGAAGATGAAAGATGATAAGAATACAGTCTCAACAACTGGTGAAATAAGACAGAACAACTGGGGTAACAAAATGTATCTATATGGACAAGATGAATCAAAAGGTTACTGACCACTGAAGAATTTCCGGCATTTGAACAACAGAAATAGGGTCAGGTCGTCCATTCTTTGATACCACATAGAATGCACCATTCTGTTGCATATTTATGAAAATTTCTCGGTCTTGCTCATCATAACATTTGAGAAACTCTCGAGGATGAACTTGACCTTTTGTTTTCTTACGTCCCTTCTTTATGGGTTGCTGTTCTTTGTATATGCCAGTTTTTTTTAACAAAGTCCCGGGTGGAATCACATATCGCAGATGTGCATTCTCTCCTCCTTGCATGGGATTAATCTGTGACACAAGAAACATGGTGAGAATAATTATGCAGTTTTTATTGATACTTTGCTGTTGGGATGGTTTATCTTATCAAGTTCTGGTGCACAGCACCTTGGTTAAATGTGATGTTACATTATGCTATAAATTACATGTTGATGAAAATATAAAGTTACATAATACAATACTTTATATATTAATCATAATATAACATTACACAATGCAATACTTTATATATTAATCATAATGTAATGTTACACAAAGCAATACTTTTTATATTAATCATAATATAATTTTACAATGCAATTCTTTGCTTTATTAATAATAATACAATGTTACATAATGTTTATACTTTACATATTAATCATAATATTCAATTCAATTGGTTCTAAGGACTGTAATAGCTGGAGGTGGGGCGGAAGATAAGCTCTCCACTCCCAATTAAATGTCTCCAAGGCGTGCGTCTCAAATAGCCTCAGACAGTCCAAGTCCAGCTCCTGGCCTTCTTGTGGTGGAACTGTTCAAACTGACAAGAAAAAGGACGAAAGGCGAGTATCTGGCGCCTGAAAACCAGGCGCTTCAGAAAGATGAGACTCATTAGTCTTGGTTGGTAGCACATCTTGGAGAAAGAAAACTGATTTCAAACCCCCTGCTGCCTCGTAGGGTAGGCTCTGGCCAGAGTCAAAGGCTAGTGGAGTAAACAATAAACAAACCGGTGGAAGGCAAGGGGAAACCAGCACTGTACATTCCCAAGAACAATCATGACAATCCACAATTCTTTGAATCATAACGATGTTAATGGGGGTTCCAGTGGAACCACCTTGTCTGGTAGGGACCATCACGTGCGACAGGTGATACCAGATCGTCATCCAACTACTGTACGCAAAGAAAACACAAGTAACACCACAGTAATTGCAACTTGGAACATTAGAACACTAACAGAACTTGGAAAACTGGAAAACATCGAACAAGAAATGAAAAGAATGGAAATTAACATCCTTGGATTATGTGAAATGAGATGGACTGGAGCAGGAAGCAGAGATCATGAAGACTTCAAAATAATATATTCTGGGGGAAATCAGTGTAGAAATGGAGTTGGCATAATATTGGATAAGAAGACAGCAAGAACCGTGAAAGGTTTCTGGTGCATATCGGACAGAGTGTTAATGGTTAAATTGCAGGGCCACCCAATAGACACAAATCTCATCCAAGTATACGCAGCAACTTCAGAAAGCTCAGACGATGAGATAAAAGAATTTTACAACAACCTGGACATGGCAATGAAACAGCGCAAACCATGGGAAGTAAACTTTGTGCTGGGTGATTTAGACACGAATGTAGGGACTGAACAAGACAATGAAGCTACTGACAAGTATGGACTAGGAATCAGAAACAAAAGAGGAGAGATGTTGATTGAGTGGGCAGAAAATAATAAAATGATAACAGAAAATATTTGATTTCAACAACACCCAAGGCAACTTATGGACATGGAAAAGCTCAAATAATAACATAGGTAACCAGACAGATTACATTATGATCAACAGAAGATTCAGGAACTCACTAATATCTGTGAAAACAAGACCAAGCGCAGATTGCAAAAGTGACCACATCTCAGTCTTAGTAAAAGTGACAATCAGGCTAAAAAGGTTAAAGATAGCAGCTAAAACAAAGAACTAGATAGAGAACTGTTATGGAAAGATAAGGCAATACAAGAACAATATAGGACCATAGTACATAATATATATAATGCTATAGAGAAAACTGAAACGATTGATGAACAATGGAATATTCTTAAAGACTCTATTCAGCAAGCATCTATCGAAATCATACCTCCAAATAAAAGACACGCTAAACAGAGGTGGATGACAGAAGAAATTGATAAACTAATAGATCGGAGAAAAAGTCTTAAGGACGATAAAGATGAATATGACAAAATAAATAAAGAAATAAGATACAAATGCAATAAAACTATGGAGGAGTGGCTAAATAAGAAATGTACTGAAATAGAGACACACCATAATGGAAACACAAGAGACATGTACAAACAAATAAAGGAGTTAACAAACAAAAGGGCATACCACAAGACTGGTTGCCTGAAGTCAAAGAGGGGCATACAATAATGGACAGAGATGAAATAATGGCACAATGGTGCGAATACATTAGAGAGCTCTATGAGGACAATATATGATATATATGAAATAATAATGAAAGGCCTCACATATTAAAAGCAAAAGTGGAAGAAGCAATCAAACACATGAAAAACAACATAGCACCAGGACCAGATAAAATCACCAAGGAAGAATTGGAAGCATTAGGAGAGCTTGGCATAGAAATAATTACCAGATTGTTGAATGACATCTATAACAGTAACTATGTCCCATCAGACCTTTTGCAATCAATTTTCATTGCCCTACCAAAGAAACAAGGTGCAGTTGAATGTGAAGACCATCGGACCATTAGTCTCATGAGCCATGTTACCAAATTCCTGCTTCGTATTGTCATGAGAAGAGTCAGGGGCAAAATAAAACCAGAAATGGGTGAAGAACTGTGCGGCTTCGTCGAATGAAAAGGTACAAGTAACGCCATATATATAATAAAAACACTGATGGAGAGATCAATAGAAGTAAAGATGGCCCTACACTTATGCTTCATAGACTACTGTAAAGCATTTGATAAAGTGAGACACACAGAAATTGTAAGAATGCTGGAAGACATCAACATAGATGGGAAAGAACTGAAATTTATCAAAAACATATACTGGCAACAATCAGCAGCAATGAGGGTTGAGAACCAAATAAGAGCATTCCAAGACATAAAACTGGGAGTCAGACAAGGATGTGTTTTATCTCCTGACCTCTTCTCCTTGTACAGCAAAAACATGATGAGAAATATAGAGAACATGCCAGGAATATCAGCTGGCGGATACAACCTTAACAACTTAAGATATGCAGACAACACAGTTCTGATTGCAATACTTTATATATTAATCATAATATAATGTTACATAACACAATACTTTATATATTAATCATAATAAAACGCTATATAGCGCAATACTTTATACATTGATCATAATATAATGCTACATAATGCCATACTTTATAAATTAATCACAATATAAAACCTCATAATGCAATACTTTATATATTAATCATAATATAATGTTACATAATGCAATACTTTATATATTAATCATAATATAATGTTACATAATGCAATACTTTATAAATTAATCATAATATAATGTTACATAATGCAATACTTTATATGTTAATCATGATATAATGTTACATAATGCAATACTTTGTATATTAATCATAATATAATGTTACATACTGCAATACTTTATATATTAATCATAATATAATGTTACATAATGCAGTACTTTATATATTAATCATAATAAAATGCTATATAGCACAATACTTTATACATTGATCATAATATAATGCTACATAATGCCATACTTTATAAATTAATCATAATATAAAACCTCATAATGCAATACTTTATATATTAATCATAATATAATGTTACATAATGCAATACTTTATAAATTAATCATAATATAATGTTACATAATGTAATACTTTATATATTAATCATAATGTGATGTTTCTGCTTTCACTTTCTTTCAGTTTCTGGTCAACTGCTGACAGGTGAGAGAAGCACTTTTGGTTTGACCATGTGTAATGACACCGGTTCACAACTCATACGCCTATAATACGGCCAACAACTTGTTTCTGTCCACCCTATCAAAAGCTTTTTCTTGACCCATAAAAATGATATTAAGTCCCAGCCGTATTCAACAGCTTTTTCATGGGCTTGTCAGAGAGTAAATGTTGCATCAGTGCATCTTCTTTCTTTCCTAAATCCAAATTGTGCTTCAATCAGCTGTGTTTCTACAACTTGTCTTGTTCTGTATTTTAATATCTTTGCATACATTTTGCCCTGCATGACTAAGCTAAGGTATCCCCCTGTATGATCCACAATCTCTTTTATCTCCTTTATTCTTCCAGGTGGGCACAACTACAGCTCTCTGCCAGTCTTCTGGGACCTTCCTTTCAGATCATGCTTTACCAAAGATTCTTCCCAGCTATTTTATATCAGTGCTTCCGCATTCTTGGATGGCTTCTGATGTCAGGTCATCAGGCAAGATTTTAAACAAAGATGAAAAGAATACTTCACGGAACTTCTCAATCCAATCAGAGAAACTGAACAGGAAAACACAAATCAACCTAGAACCAGCAAGGAACTTGAACCATCAATCCTAAATATTGAAAATGAAGACGTGATCAGAAGAAAACAAGGCATCAGGAGTTGTTGGCGTGACATGCTTGCACTGAACTGCTCATATCTCTGGTCACTATACAGGTCTCTCATGCCCTCCAACATTCTCTCCTCAATTTCCACTTTTTCCAAAGTAATATTTCCCTCCTTTTGTTTTAAAACAGCCTGTTGCTTTGGTTGTTGTTTTTTTTTCCAACAAAGTTCTTTTATCCTTTTATGAAATTCTTTCTCATCAAAATGCTCTAACAGCCAACCTCTCTCTCTCTCTTCTTTACACCATCTCTTATTTCTTTGTTAATCTCTTCATATGTTGTCTGCTTATTTTCATTTATTCCTTGTCTCCTCTGTCAATTCTAGAGTTTTATCTGTCATCACATTTTCATGGCTTCCTTTGTGCCTCTGATTCCATTCTAACGGTGGAATGATTCTTTTAAGATTTTCCATTTATCACAATAATGCATCATATCTGTTTTGAATTGATCTTGTTGAATTTCTTTTATTTATCTTTTCCTGACATATCTATATTTAGTTTATTTCTGATGACTACTTGAAAGTTGTCAAGTCTGAACTTAACTTTGCTACCACTAATCTGTGGTCAGTGTGACAGCCTGTTCCAGGATCTGCTTTATCTACCTGGAGAGTACTGCTGATTCAGATCTTACATAATACTGTCATTTAAATATTACTTTCAATATGATGTTACATAATACTATCATTTAAATATTACTTTCAATATGATGTTACATAATACTGTCATTTAAATATTACTTTCAATATGATGTTACATAATACTGTCATTTAAATATTACTTTCAATATGATGTTGCATAATACTGTCATTTAAATATTATTTTTAATATGATGTTGCATAATACTGTAATTTAAATACTACTTTTAATATGATGTTACATAATACTGTAATTTAAATACTACTTTTAATATGATGTTACATAATACTGTAATTTAAATATTAATTTTCATATGATGTTACATAATACTGTAATTTAAATATTAATTTTAATATGATGTTACATAATACTGTAATTTAAATATTAATTTTAATATGATGTTACATAATGCAAGGAGTAAATACCAATTTCAAATATTGTTAAGTGCCATGCCGTGTGGCGTAGGCAATCAATTCTCTCCACAATTCCCTGTCTTTAGATTTGATTATGAGATCCGCCGGTGACTTTCTTCCTAGCCACACTGACAGCCCATCCAGTAACTTCTCTCTCTGTCTTCCTCTGTCTCTTTTTCCCCTCAGGTTTTTCCAGTTGTCACAATGTGTTCCAATTTTCCTTTTCTCAGAAAATGTCCTATAAATCTCACTTGTCTGCCTCTTATCTTTGCTGTAATTTGCCTTTTAACTCCAGCTAAGACCTCTTCATTGGTTTTCTTGGCTGTCCATGGTACCTTCATCATCCTTCTTATAAACCATATTTCTATGGCCTCCATTTCTCGCTGTACTCTCTTATTCATAGACCATGCTTCACATCCATAAAACAGAATTGGCCCCATGTAACATTTAAGTACTTGGAATCTTGTTTCCATTGATATGGGTCTGTTGCAGAAGAAGTGTCTCATTTTTTGGATTGCTGACTTGACCTGAGCACATCTGCTTTTTATTTCATAATAATGTTAGATGATAAAATTCAGTATTGATCAAATGTGATGTTATATAATGCTAGCACTGAACAATGATCTATAAATGCTAGGATTAAACACTGATCTACATGAGACATTACATAATGCTAGGATTAAACATTGATCTACTTGTGATTTTACATAATGCTAGGATTAAAAATTGATCTACATGTTATATAATGCTAGGATTAAATATTTGATCTACATGTCATGTTACATAATGTTAGGATTAAACATTGATCTACATGTCATGTTACATAATGTTAGGATTAAACATTGATCTACATACAATGTTACATAATGCTAGGATTAAACATTTGATCTACACGTCATGTTACATAATGTTAGGATTAAACAGTGATCTACATACAATGTTACATAATGCTAGGATTAAACATTTGATCTACATGTCATGTTACATAATGTTAGGATTAAACATTGATCTACATGTCATGTTACATAATGTTAGGATTAAACATTGATCTACATGTCATGTTACATAATGTTAGGATTAAACATTGATCTACATGTCATGTTACATAATGTTAGGATTAAACATTGATCTACATACAATTTTACATAATGCTAGGATTAAATACTGAACTAAATTTTATGTTGCATGAAGCTAAGGCACAAAACTGATCCAACTTTAGTGTTGCACCACAGCATTTCAAACTTCATGCCACATGATGTTATGGTTAAATGTTGATCTACATTTACTTGTAAGAAATGGTTAAATGTTGATCTGCATTTACTTGTAAGAGATAGTTAAATGTTGATTTGCATTTACTTGTAAGAGATAGTTAAATGTTGATCTGCATTTACTTGTAAGAGATGGTTAAATGTTGATCTGCATTTACTTGTAAGAGATGGTTAAATGTTGATCTGCATTTACTTGTAAGAGATGGTTAAATGTTGATCTGCATTTACTTGTAAGAGATAGTTAAATGTTGATTTGCATTTACTTGTAAGAGATGGTTAAATGTTGATCTGCATTTACTTGTAAGAGATGGTTAAATGTTGATCTGCATTTACTTGTAAGAGATGGTTAAATGTTGATCTGCATTTACTTGTAAGAAATGGTTAAAAATTTGTCCATGGTTAAGTAATAATCTATTTTTGATGTTGTATGGTGACAAACTAAGAAGATTTGATAACAGAAGAAAATGGTCATCAATTTTTAAAAAAATGAGAACAAACTCATATACCACAAAGCCAGGAAGTTCATATTTGTCTCCCACAAGAAAATGGCTGTATGGAGATCTTGCCACAGTGGAGATGTTTGGATAGTAAGGTATTTTCTTCTGCTTCCTGGACACATCGTTGGGTGAGCCTATAACTGCAAACCAACCTGTGTACATTTATAATTATACAGTTGTTATATATACAGTAATGGATGGATGGATGGATGGATGGATGGATGGATGGATGGATTGACAGATGGATGGATGGATGGTGTATGGATGGATGGCTTTACATATCATGGCTGACGTAATTACACTACACACCAAGATAAGTACTATCTCCATACATACAAGAGTATGCAGCAGCTTATCAGGGCAAACATAATCATTTCATCATACAAGGGCAGACATGATCATGTCATCATACCAGGGCAGACATGATCATGTCATCATACCAGGGCAGACATGATTACTTCATTATACCAGGGCAGACATGATTACTTCATTATACCAGGGCAGATATGATTACTTCATTATACCAGGGCAGACATGATTACTTCATTATACCAGGGCAGACATGATCATATCATCATACCAGGGCAGACATGATCATATCATCATACCAGGGCAGACATGATCATGTCATCATACCAGGGCAGACATGATCATGTCATCATACCAGGGCAGACATGATTACTTCATTATACTAGGGCAGATATGATTACTTCATTATACCAGGGCAGATATGATTACTTCATTATACCAGGGCAGACATGATTACTTCATTATACCAGGGCAGACATGATTACTTCATTATACCAGGGCAGACATGATTACTTCATTATACCAGGGCAGACATGATCATGTCATCATACCAGGGCAGACATGATCATGTCATCATACCAGGGCAGACATGATTACTTCATTATACCAGGGCAGACATGATTATTTCATTATACCAGGGCAGACATGATCATGTCATCATACCAGGGCAGACATGATCATGTCATCATACCAGGGCAGACATGATTACTTCATTATACTGGGCAGACATGATCATGTCATCATACCAGAGCAGACATGATCATGTCATCATACCAGGGCAGACATGATTACTTCATCATACCAGGGCAGATATGATTACTTCATTATACCGGGCAGATATGATCATGTCATCATACCAGGACAGACAACAATATACTAGGATAGTCATCATCTCACCAACATATCAGGACAGACAACAATATACTAGGATAGTCACCATCACACCAATATAACAGTACAGACAACAATATACTAAGATAGTCACCATCACACCAATATAACAGTACAGACAACAATATACTAAGATAGTCACCATCACACCAATATAACAGTACAGACAACAATATACTAGGATAGTCACCACCACACCAATATAACAAGACAGACAACAATATACTAGGATAGTCACCATCACACCAATATAACAGTACAGACAACAATATACTAGGATAGTTACCACCACACCAATATAACAAGACAGACAACAATATACTAGGATAGTTACCATCACACCAATATAACAAGACAGACAACAATATACTAGGATAGTCACCATCACACCAATATAACAAGACAGACAACAATATACTAGGATAGTCACCATCACACCAATATAACAAGACAGACAACAATATACTAGGATAGTCACCATCACACCAATATAACAGGACAGACAACAATATACTAGGAGATAGTCACCATCACACCAATATAACAAGACAGACAACAATATACTAGGATAGTCACCATCACACCAATATAACAAGACAGACAACAATATACTAGGATAGTCACCATCACACCAATATAACAAGACAGACAACAATATACTAAGATAGTCACCATCACACCAATATAACAAGACAGACAACAATATACTAGGATAGTCACCATCACACCAATATAACAAGACAGACAACAATATACTAGGATAGTCACCATCACACCAATATAACAGGACAGACAACAATATACTAAGATAGTCACCATCACACCAATATAACAGGACAGACAACAATATACTAAGATAGTCACCATCACACCAATATAACAGGACAGACAACAATATACTAAGATAGTCACCATCACACCAATATAACAGGACAGACAACAATATACTAAGATAGTCACCATCACACCAATATAACAGTACAGACAACAATATACTAAGATAGTCACCATCACACCAATATAACAGTACAGACAACAATATACTAGGATAGTCACCACCACACCAATATAACAAGACAGACAACAATATACTAAGATAGTCACCACCACACCAATATAACAAGACAGACAACAATATACTAGGATAGTCACCATCACACCAATATAACAAGACAGACAACAATATACTAGGATAGTCACCACCACACCAATATAACAAGACAGACAACAATATACTAAGATAGTCACCATCACACCAATATAACAGGACAGACAACAATATACTAAGATAGTCACCATCACACCAATATAACAGGACAGACAACAATATACTAAGATAGTCACCATCACACCAATATAACAGTACAGACAACAATATACTAAGATAGACACCATCACACCAATATAACAAGACAGACAACAATATACTAGGGTAGTTACCATGAAACCAACACACCAGGACAGACATGATCAGTTCACCATATCAGAGCAGACACAAACATATCAGGTTAGTTACTGTCATACCAACGTACCACTTTAAATACCATCATGCCAATGTATCAAAATAAACACCATCACACCAACATACCAGGGAAGACACCATCACACCAGCATACTAGGGACACCATAATGCAAATGTACCAAAGTAAGCATCATCACGTAAGCATCATCACCTAAGCATATTAGAGTAAACACCAGCATACTAGGGTAAATATCACACCAGCATACCAGAATAAACACCATCATGCAAATGTACCAGAGTAAACACCACCACACCAGCATACCAGGGTAAAAACCAGCATACCAGGGTAAACACCATTATATCAGTATACCAGGATAAGTATGATGGGTGACTGATAAGTTCTCGGCATAAGATACAAATACTTGAAACACACAGTTGATATTAGGTGCACTTATAGATCAGGTTAATGTAAGATTAAACACCAAATTTCAGGAAATTAACTGCAACCTTTTTTTTACAGGCTACTGAAGTGGTAGGGAGTGGTAGAAATTGAGAAAATGGATAACATTTCTCATCGAGCAGTCATTCGCTACCTCTGCATCAAGGACTTATCATCGAAGGAGATCCATGAGGATATGGTAGAGACTCTAGGGGAGAGTGCCCCTTCTTACAGCACAGTGAAGAAATGGGCAGCTCAATTCAAACATGGAAGCGAGTCTGGAAGATGATCCCCGTCCAGGAAGACCAAGAACGGTAACCACCAATGAAACCACTGGTAGAATCCATGACATGATAATGGAGGATCGACGACTAACTGAGCGGTACATTGCTACTGAGTTGGGGATCTCCCAGGAACGTATTCATGCCATTATTCATAGTGATCTTCAAATGGCAAAGGTCTCTGCTCAACGGGTCCCGAAACTTCTTGGTGCTGATCACAAACAATAGCGTCTGAACATGTCAAGAGACAATCTTGGCCATTTTTCTGCAGGTCCTGAAAAGTGTCTTCAGCAATGTGTAACTATGGATGAGACTTTGGTTCATCATTTTCAACCAGAAACCAAAGAACAGTCAAAGCAGTGGAAACATCATGGATCTCCCACTTCCAAAGAAAGCAAGGGTGGTTCTGTCTGGAGGCAAAGTGATGATTTTCATCTTTTGGGATTCAGAAGGTGTGCTATTGGTAGACTATCTTCAAAAGGGCAGAATGGTCACCGGGGCCTATTACGCTAATATTGTTAAGCAATTACGGGTCAAACTGAAGGAAAAGCGTTGACGAGACGAGTCATCTTTCATCAAGACAATGCTCCAGTTCACAAGTCAGAGGTGGCAATGGCTGCCATTGATGAATGCGGCTGCCAGCTTCTTGAACATCCTCCTTATTCTCCAGATTTGGCCCCTTCGGACTATTACTTGTTTACCAAACTAAAAAAGGAGCTCAGTGATTGCAAATTCGCTTCAGATGATGATGTCATTCATGCTGTAGACCACTTTCTACTGACACAAGATGCTGACTTTTACAAAGACTGGATCCGTATGCTGCAGGATCTCTGGACAAAGTGCATAAACTTGCAAGGAGATTATGTTGAGAAATAACTCCAAAAAGTTGTCCACAAATAATCTGTTGTACCTTATGCCGAGAACTTATCAATCACCCCTCGTATCATCACACCAGCATACCAGGGAAAACCCCAGCAGAGTAAACTCCATGACATAAACTTACCACGGTAATCCTCAGGTATAAGAATTTCACCGCCAACTTTTGAAAAATCTTTTCTCTGGAGGTCATACATTAAGCTCTGAGCAGAGGCTTTTCTTGCTGTTCGCACCTGATATGCCAGGAAGGGCTGTGAGAGATCTATGTTCAGTCTGAGACTATCTTTACCTGGACAAGTTTCGCTGTCACATTTTATAACCCTGAAAAGGAAAAAAAATGTCACATTTCAAATCCACAAAAACAATGTAAATTTTTATAACCCTGGAAGAAGTACATTGGAAGATGTCACAATTCATAAACCTGAAAGAAAGGCACTGAATGATATGTTATATATTGTAATCCAGGAAGAAAAGCACTGAAATATATTCTGTAATCCTGGAAGAATAACAATAAAACATATCACATCTTATAACACTGAGAGAACAACATAGAAAAGTATTATACAGGCTGGTCACAAATTACTGGTTGATTTTGTAAAGCCATATTTTCACCAAAATTCTTTCTTTTTCCTATTATGTACCCACCCAAGACGGTCTTCTCTAGATTATCATGACATTTAATGTATCCAAAATATTTAAGATTTCTCTCTTTAATCTTCTTCATTAGCCAGCCTTCTTCAATATTAAGCTCTTGTAGTATAGATATATTTGTTCTTTTTTTTGTCTCCATGATATTTGAAGAATTCTTCTGTAGCATTTACATTCAAAGGCATTTATGTATTTCTCAGCTGTTTTGTGTGTCCAGGTCTCACAGGCATATGTTGCGATGGGAAAGATGCATGCCCTTCAAAATCTTATTTTTGTTGTTCTGTCTCCTCCTCTCCACAGATTCTTTATTTGTTTTATTTTCTGAAGAGTGATAGATGTCCTCCTTTTAATTTCCTTCATTGTATCTCCATTATTAGTTTGCAGTGATCCAAGATATTCAAAACTCTCCACTTTTTCCAGTTTTTTCTCATTGATACATATTTCAGCTGCCTTGTTTGTTTTGTCAGTTGTCATCATTAAGATAGAAGTTTTGCTCTTCATTATTTTTATGGACTGACATAATTAGTTTTTCCATTCTTTTTTGTGTTGTGGACAGTAATACTGTGTCATCAGCATATCTAATCTCTGGTATTTCATAACCTCCAATTGTTATGGCATCATAATAATCTTTGTCTACATCTTCTCTAACATTCCTCATTATATTTTCAGTATACAAGTTAAATAAGTAGGGTGACAATATGCACCCCTGATGGACCCCTTGTTTTATGTCAAACCAAGTTGTTGTTTCACCATTTACTCTTACTGCTGCTTGTTGGTCTAGATACAGCAGTGATGTTAATTGTATCAAATGTGTTGGAAATCCCATTTTTTCCACTATTTCCCAAAGTTTCTGGTGTTGTACACAATTAAATGCCTTTGAGTAGTCCATAAAGGATAAATATAGATTCACATTAAACTCTCTGCACTTCTCTATTATTAATCTTACACTGAATATATGATCTCTTGATCCTCTTCCTTGCCTGAAACCAGCTTGAACCATATTGACTTCTTCTTCTATTTTCGTATGAAGTCTACCCATTATGATTTTTAATAAAATTTTACTGGCATGACTAATCAGGGCAACAGTTCTGTAGTTTGTGCATAATTTCAGGTTACCCTTTTTTGGCAGTGGTATGAATACAGTTCTTTTCCATTCTTTTGGCCAAATACCAGAATGCCATATCTTTTTGCACACTGCATGATAGATTGTTGCACATTCCTTTCCTCCTGCTTTAATAAATTCAGCTGTTATCTCATCACATCCTGCTGATTTATCATTTTTCAGATTCTTTATTGCCCATAAACTTCTTCTATTGTTGGTTCGAGTTCTTTCTCTTTCAATAATAATTCACACTGATGATTTCTTCTTTCACAGTCAGCTGTTTCATATATTCCTCTGCAATATTCCTTCCATCTTTCTAGAATTTCCTCTGTCTCTGTCAAGGTATTCCCTATCTTGTCACAAATTACATTTAGCTTAAGTGTGATATTTCTCGTCAGTGTCTTCATTTCTTTAAACATTTCACTATCTTTTCCACACTTCTGATGTCCTTCTATTCTTTCACAACAATCTTGTATGTGTTGTTTTTTGTCTTTTCTTATGTTTCTTCATACTTCTTTTGTTAAAGATTTATATTTCTCTTTATTGTTGTTTGTAACTTTCCATTGCGTCTTCATTTCTCTACGTTGTTTTATCAGTTCTAGTGTGCCTGCTGTAATCCATCTACTCTTTTGTGTTTTCTTTACTGGAACCATGTCTTTAGCTGCTGTTATTAAGACATCTCTGGCCTGCATAGCCAATTCATCTGGTGTTATCTCTTCCTGTACAGCCATCAGGATTTAGAAACGGTTCTTCACCTGTATACCATATTGTTCTGGTTCAAAGCAGAGTGGTCTTGATCCCATAACTGTCTTTTTTATCTTTATCTTCATGTCTGCTATTAATAACTCATGGTCTGTGTCACAATCAGCACCTGGTAAAGTTTTTGCTGATTTTATACTTGATCTCCACCTTCTTTGCACTAAAATGTAATCTATTTGATTCTTGGTTTTACCATCAGGTGATGTCCATGTGGAAAGTCTTCTTGGATGTTGTTTAAAAAGTGTGTTAGCGATCATTAGCTCATTTTCCATGCAAAACGCCATTAGACTGTCACCTGCCTCATTTCTATGTCCTATGCTACATTTCCCTACAACATGTCCTTCATGCTCTGCTCTTCCTGTACCAATTTTTGCATTAAAATCCCCCATTATTAGTACAATATCATTTTTCCGTACCTGGCCTATCGTCGTTTGCAGTGTGTTATAAAACTTTCTACTTCCTCTTCTTCTGCTGCTGATGTAAGTGCATATATCTGGATGATTGTTACATTTCTAGGAATGCCCTTAAGTCTGATTGTGAGGATTCTATCACTTACTGGATTGTAGCCTAGTAATGTTTTTGATGTTGATATGTCCAAATAAAAAGCCACTCCATTCTTTCCTCCTAATTCTCCACCAGAGTATATAAAGATATTATCGCTCTTGAAGTGTCCTGATCCTTTCCACTGATGTTCACAGATTCCCAAAATGTGTATCCCCGCTCTTTTCATCTCGTCACTTATTACTTGATACTTTCCCTCCTACATACTTCTTACATTCCATGTTCACCAACACTGAACAGAAATACGCTGATATACCACTGTTTTAACAGAGAAATATGTGCAGTTTCATACTGACCTTAAATGCATTCGTATACATGCCAATAAAACATTGTCACACTCCTCCAGCATGTCCAGATGGGTGGTGCACTGATCATGTCTGCCCTGGTATGTTGGTGGCATGGTGTGTGACACGGCAAATGTCAAGATACTCACATTCTCGCCGGACCCTCTCAAGCATGTCTTCTGTGACGTTCTGGATGGCCAATGGCGGTTTGTCGGAATGGATTCTTTTTTCAGAGATGAAGCGACCTTTCATTTATTCGGAAAGGTCAACAGGCACAATATTTGGACAAGGCGATCCCAGAATTCCCCCCCATGCTGGTATCGAGATGGAACCCGACAGTCCCAAAGTGAGCGGTTTTTTTTTTCTTTGCCGTTTCTAGAAGATGTGGAGGACAGTGTGACAGTGGAGGGCAGGGTTAAAGTGGAGGACAGTGTGACAGTGAATGGCAGGGTGACAGTGGAGGACAGTGTGATCGTGGAGGGCAGGGTGAAAGTGGAGGGCAGGGTGAAAGTGGAGGACAGTGTAACAGGAGCGGTATACCTGGACATGCTGGAGAACTGGTTAATGTCACAACTCACAGAGGACAGAGTCACAGGACATGCTGGAGAACTGGTTAATGTCACAACTCACAGAGGACAATGTCACAGGACATGCTGGAGAACTGGTTAATGTCACAACTCACAGCGGACAGAGTCACAGGACATGCTGGAGAACTGGTTAATGTCACAACTCACAGAGGACAGAGTCACAGGACATGCTGGAGAACTGGTTAATGTCACAACTCACAGAGGACAGAGTCACAGGACATGCTGGAGAACTGGTTAATGTCACAACTCACAGCGGACAGAGTCACAGGACATGCTGGAGAACTGGTTAATGTCACAACTCACAGAGGACAGAGTCACAGGACATGCTGGAGAACTGGTTAATGTCACAACTCACAGCGGACAGAGTCACAGGACATGCTGGAGAACTGGTTAATGTCACGACTCACGGGCGAAGAGAAACAAGACGGAGCCCCAGCACTTTGGCACTTGCAGGTCGGGGAATGCCTAGACGGACATTTTGCAGGTCGATGGTCGTGTGGCAGTCTTGGACATCATCTTCTACACGCACCCACCCTGATCGCAGGACCTGTGCGACCTCTTCCTGTGGGTTTCGTCAAGGCAGTTTTTACGTCCTTCCACTTCCAAAGACACTGCCGGGACGATGTTTACGTCCCTCCACTTACAAAGACACTGCCGGGACGATGTTTACGTCCCTCCACTTACAAAGACACTGCCGGGACGATGTTTACGTCCCTCCACTTACAAAGACACTGCCGGGACGATGTTTACGTCCCTCCACTAACAAAGACACTGCCGGGACGATGTTTACGTCCCTCCACTTCCAAAGACACTGCCGGGACGATGTTTACGTCCCTCCACTAACAAAGACACTGCCGGGACGATGTTTACGTCCCTCCACTTCCAAAGACACTGCCGGGACGATGTTTACGTCCCTCCACTTCCAAAGACACTGCCGGGACGATGTTTACGTCCCTCCATTTCCAAAGACACTGCCGGGACTGTGAAGGCGCATCAACACCGCCATCGAGAACGTCACACAAGACAAGTTCCAGGGGGGTCTGGCCAGAATGTGAGTACATCCTGGATATCAGGCGGGCCACACGTAGGGGAACATCTGACGGGCTACACGTGGGGGGACATCTGGCGGGCTACACGTAGGGGAACATCTGGCGGGCTACACGTGGGGGGACATCTGGCGGGCCACACGTAGGGGAACATCTGGCGGGCTACACGTGGGGGGACATCTGCCAGGCCACACGTGGAGGGACATCTGCCAGGCCACACGTGGAGGGACATCTGCCGGACCACACGTGGAGGGACATCTGCCAGGCCACACGTGGAGGGACAGCTGCCGGGCCACACGTGGAGGGACATCTTCCGGGCCACACGTGGGGGGACATCTGCGGGCCACACGTGGGGCGCACGTCGAATGCAATAAGGTCAGTATGAAACTGTTCTTTTTCACACAATGCTAATATCGTTTATTTCTATTCAGTGCTGGTGAAAATATGGCTTTACACAATCGACCAATAATTTGTGTGCACTCACCGTTTATTTTATAAATTTGGAAGAAAACTGGAAAGTGTCATTTCTTCCACACCTGACATTTCTAAAACAGTCGCAGAGACGATATAGCACGCCTGATTTATTAATATATGTGAACTATAAAACAGGAATCTCAATCCCAAATTTAAATATTAAGTTATCTCCCATATTCAGGCAGGTCAACAAGCACAGTTCTGGTCCTAGCATATTAAATTATCTCTCATATTCAGGCAGGTCAGCAAACACAGTTCTGGTCCTAGCATATTAAATTATCTCTCATATTCAGGCAGGTCAGCAAACACAGGTCTGGTCTTAGCATAATTCACATGAAATTAATGTCCACAAGCAAAGTTCCCTGTGAATTCTGAGTGAAGCATTTTATGTTTAAACAGATGCTAACCCAAACACCTCCAGGTCCCTGGACTTTTCCCCTGGCTGTCACGTGATATTGTCTCTAAAGAATTTATGATAAAAGAAAGAGATGGTGGTCACGTGAACGTAGTCAAATATATGCATCCATTTTACCGTGTACTGTATTTTAGCTGCAGGCATGTTAATATTTTTTATACTCATGTGTTACATTTGTTGATCTGTAGTTTCTGTTTCTACATGATCAAGACGAAGGTTGGAATGTTTTATATCTTATATTCGGTTACCCCATAGAGAAGATGAGACCAAGGCAGGCCAAAACTCGGACACAAAGACACTTGTAAGTAGTGATAGCATAGTTTTTATATTAGCCACGAGATCTTGGAAGCAATGCATAGTTTTTATATTAGCCACGAGATCTTGGAAGCAATGCATAGTTTTTATATTAGCCACGAGATCTTGGAAGCAATGCATAGTTTTTATATTAGCCACGAGATCTTGGAAGCAATGCATAGTTTTTATATTAGCCACGAGATCTTGGAAGCAATGCATAGTTTTTATATCAACCACGAGATCTAGGAAGCAATGCATAGTTTTTATATCAACCACGAGATCTAGGAAGCAATGCATAGTTTTAATATCAACCACGAGATCTGGGAAGTAGTGCATAGTTTTTATATCAACCACGAGATCTGGGAAGTAGTGCATAGTTTTTATATCAATCACGAGATCTGGGAAGCAATGCATAGTTTTTATATTAACCACGAGATCTGTGAAGCAATGCATATTTTTTATATTAACCACGAGATCTGTGAAGCAATGCATATTTTTTATATCAACCACGAGATCTGGGAAGCAATGCATAGTTTTTATATCAACCACGAGATCTGGGAAGTAGTGCATAGTTTTTATATCAACCACGAGATCTGGGAAGTAGTGCATAGTTTTTATATCAACCACGAGATCTGGGAAGTAGTGCATAGTTTTTATATCAACCACGAGATCTGAGAAGCAATGCATAGTTTTTATATTAACCACGAGATCTGTGAAGCAATGCATATTTTTTATATCAACCACGAGATCTGGGAAGTAGTGCATAGTTTTTATATCAACCACGAGATCTGGGAAGTAGTGCATAGTTTTTATATCAACCACGAGATCTGGGAAGCAGTGCATAGTTTTTTATGTCAACCACGAGATCAGGGAAGTAACAGCAGACTAAGTCTTGTCGAGAGCAACTCTGTGCAAGGGCCCAGCAAAGACAGACCGAGTCGTGTGGAGACCAACTCTGTGTAAAGGTTCACCAAAGATGTTGAAGGGAATGGATCGACTCAGGTAAGATTTGTGAGTTCATATTTTTTTTTTTTTGGTCAGCTGACACAACGATTGCATCTGCTTTCCACAGCGTGGTGTTAGTGAGACAGCGAATGCTTCATTGCATTGTGTGCTCTTGATGTATAATTTGTTGAGTTTTGCCTTGTGCACATAATAGTCTGTTTAGTCTACACAAAGCAATGGCGCCCATTACAAGAAAGCTGTTCTCAGCATGTAACGTGAAGTAGACCGGTGCCAGCAAACTAAAGTCTGAGACTAAACCCTGGGAAATCACTACCTTGCCGGTGTCATCACACGCGCCTTAAAATAGTACTCCATTCTGTGTGATTTACTGAATACTAACGTGCCAATATGGCACTAGAAAAGATGTATCTGTTGTGTTTAAAAGTCCAGAGGAACAGCTATGGATAAAAGTTAGTTACTCTCTTTCAGGATCAGATTAGACAGATTGATTTGAGAGACTAGGATTTGTGTTCTGTGATACACTCAGAGAACAATACACCCAGGCACACTCCTTCTTCCACTGGACAACAACAGAACATCTGGACTCCATAATTCAAGCTGACAACGCAACAGTAACTTAGTCGTAGGAACAGTCAAGAGTGTAGTTCAGATTCAACAGGCAACAAATATAGTGATGCGGAAGATGTGGGTGATAGAAATGACGATGGTAGGAAAAACTGCTGTCATACAGCAATGACAAAAAAGCGTAACACGGAAAAACTTCCAGGCCACGCAGTCTGTGAAATAAGGAAGAAACATTCCACCACAAACAAGTTACACAAACGCAGTACTTACTAATGTCTGGAACGAATAACAACTTCTAGAATAACACTTCATCTTCCAGAATAAGAAAACACAAACATTAAGCTCTGGTCCTAACAAGGACACTACAACATAATTCCTACATACTATTACAAGGAAAACCTTGTCCTAAAAAGGACAACACAAGCCCTAATACACTCAACTAGGACATGACTGAATTCACTACAAAACTACTACTGGCTTGCCCCTATCACACGATCCTCATACTCTGAATACAATCATCATAATAATCCTCCCAAATAAGCTCCGAGTTCTTGTATAAAACCCGCATTTACTTCGCCATCCATCCAGACTCCGTGTAATTCACATTCACGCAAAAAGATAACTGTTCTGAGCTTCACCAAAACACGAGATTCATAACTCACGCCCTGAACTTTCGTACCCTAAACTTTCGTTCCTAAAACAAACAATTAAAACTCTAAAAGTAAATTTAGACTGTTAAGTCAACACAGACATTCCAATCGTTGAAACTAAAGAAACTTTTCCTAAGAAAACTCATAATAATCTCGAGAGATACTTCTACCTGCTAAAAGTTACTACAGCCAAGAAACTTTTCTCTCGGAATCCCGTGCAACATAACATTAAGTGATTACAGTTTTGTCTGTCGTTACAGACACGGACAAGCTAAATCACGTGCTGAACTATACAAGGGAAATAGTGTATTTAGTTAAGATCTAAGGGACTTAAATATACGTGACTCTACAATAATGTTTACTATTTCCGATCAGCAAAACAAATCGATCTGAAATGATCTCATCTAAACAGCGCGGTAAATACTGTTACAGCCTGGCAGAGAGAGAAAGGTAGTTTGGGGTTCGGAGCCACAATTTAAGTTTGTATGTCAGTAATGACTTCTAAAACACAGAATCTGTCCCCACGTGGGTCCGTCTGACTCACGTTGGTCTGCTCTAACATAAAGAAGTAACTGGCGACAAATCAAGTCTAATGGTGTACTGAAGATTAATACTAAAAGACTTTACTACTGTTAAACATTTAAAAATGAGTAAATTATTTGCTGAGATTGTTAATAAAGTGAAGAATTATGCTTTATAGTGTCACTTTTATGAAGAATTATGCTTTATAGTGTCTCTTTTATTTTACTTTCTTCACTTTTGTAACTTACCTCCCCTCCCCATCTCCTCAACCCCACCTACCTCCACCCCCTTTGTGATTGTTATAATAAATCACAGCTGATCTGGTAACTGGAACGAACAGTAAACTTGTTTATGAGTCTTAGATTTGAGGCCTGACTTGAGATTCGACCTGAAACTGCTTGCAAGGACTTGAGGCCTGACTTAAGATTCGACCTGAGACTGCTTGCAAGGACTTGAGGCCTGATTTAAGATTCGACCTGAGACTGCTTGCAAGGCCTTGAGGCCTGACTTAAGATTCGACTTGAAACTGGTTGCAAGGCCTTGAAACCGGTTGCATGGACTTGAAGTCTGACTTAAGATTCGACCTGAGACTGCTTGCAAGGACTTGAGGCCTGACTTAAGATTCGACCTGAAGCTGCTTCCAAGGAAAATGAACTTGACTTTATATTCGATCTGAATCTGCTTTGTAAGGATTTGAGACTTGACTTAAAACTTGCCACGAAGAACTTTGGGCGAAACATCATTTGTTGAGGGAATGAGAACCGAACTTGAATTAAGAAAACGCAAGAGCAGAGAAAATGGATTTTGCAACATAAACATTGTATGCTGTTACTGTTGATGATTATGTAAATCGAGCGTTGGTAGCTGATTGGCGGAGACAGACAAAAGAGGCTGGCCGAGACAAATGAAGAAGACCTACGTGCCCTCGGAGTGAACAACTGGCACTACAACATAATTCCTACATACTATTACAAGGAAAACCTTGTCCTAAAAAGGACAACACAAGCCCTAATACACTCAACTAGGACATGACTGAATTCACTACAAAACTACTACTGGCTTGCCCCTATCACACGATCCTCATACTCTGAATACAATCATCATAATAATCCTCCCAAATAAGCTCCGAGTTCTTGTATAAAACCCGCATTTACTTCGCCATCCATCCAGACTCCGTGTAATTCACATTCACGCAAAAAGATAACTGTTCTGAGCTTCACCAAAACACGAGATTCATAACTCACGCCCTGAACTTTCGTACCCTAAACTTTCGTTCCTAAAACAAACAATTAAAACTCTAAAAGTAAATTTAGACTGTTAAGTCAACACAGACATTCCAATCGTTGAAACTAAAGAAACTTTTCCTAAGAAAACTCATAATAATCTCGAGAGATACTTCTACCTGCTAAAAGTTACTACAGCCAAGAAACTTTTCTCTCGGAATCCCGTGCAACATAACATTAAGTGATTACAGTTTTGTCTGTCGTTACAGACACGGACAAGCTAAATCACGTGCTGAACTATACAAGGGAAATAGTGTATTTAGTTAAGATCTAAGGGACTTAAATATACGTGACTCTACAATAATGTTTACTATTTCCGATCAGCAAAACAAATCGATCTGAAATGATCTCATCTAAACAGCGCGGTAAATACTGTTACAGCCTGGCAGAGAGAGAAAGGTAGTTTGGGGTTCGGAGCCACAATTTAAGTTTGTATGTCAGTAATGACTTCTAAAACACAGAATCTGTCCCCACGTGGGTCCGTCTGACTCACGTTGGTCTGCTCTAACATAAAGAAGTAACTGGCGACAAATCAAGTCTAATGGTGTACTGAAGATTAATACTAAAAGACTTTACTACTGTTAAACATTTAAAAATGAGTAAATTATTTGCTGAGATTGTTAATAAAGTGAAGAATTATGCTTTTATAGTGTCACTTTTATGAAGAATTATGCTTTATAGTGTCTCTTTTATTTTACTTTCTTCACTTTTGTAACTTACCTCCCCTCCCCATCTCCTCAACCCCACCTACCTCCACCCCCTTTGTGATTGTTATAATAAATCACAGCTGATCTGGTAACTGGAACGAACAGTAAACTTGTTTATGAGTCTTAGATTTGAGGCCTGACTTGAGATTCGACCTGAAACTGCTTGCAAGGACTTGAGGCCTGACTTAAGATTCGACCTGAGACTGCTTGCAAGGACTTGAGGCCTGATTTAAGATTCGACCTGAGACTGCTTGCAAGGCCTTGAGGCCTGACTTAAGATTCGACTTGAAACTGGTTGCAAGGCCTTGAAACCGGTTGCATGGACTTGAAGTCTGACTTAAGATTCGACCTGAGACTGCTTGCAAGGACTTGAGGCCTGACTTAAGATTCGACCTGAAGCTGCTTCCAAGGAAAATGAACTTGACTTTATATTCGATCTGAATCTGCTTTGTAAGGATTTGAGACTTGACTTAAAACTTGCCACGAAGAACTTTGGGCGAAACATCATTTGTTGAGGGAATGAGAACCGAACTTGAATTAAGAAAACGCAAGAGCAGAGAAAATGGATTTTGCAACATAAACATTGTATGCTGTTACTGTTGATGATTATGTAAATCGAGCGTTGGTAGCTGATTGGCGGAGACAGACAAAAGAGGCTGGCCGAGACAAATGAAGAAGACCTACGTGCCCTCGGAGTGAACAACTGGCACGAGAAGACTACGAACAGAGAGGAAGGGAGTTAAATCTTGTCTGCAGCAAGGAGCCGCAATGGATCGGTAAGCTTAATGAATGAATGAATGAATGAATGAATGAACATTGCTAGCCAGCCATGAAAATAGATGCTTGCTCGGCAATGTGATAGTTGGGGAAAAAAGAAAAAAAAAAACCTCACAAAAATTGATGTCCATTTTAAAAAAATCTCTATAGATGAACATAACAATAATTCAGTAACCTGATAAAGTTCTCCTTTCCCTTTGCTTATTAACAATAATGTAAATTTAATATCGTCGTTGCATTTCTAAATTCTAAAACTGTTAACTAAATTTAACCCTCGATTCATCCTCCACACGTGATCGCTCATACCTGGGTAGGTTGCTCTCCTGAATGATCTGGCCAAGACTGCGTGCTTCCGTGGAGAAGATGAGGGGTGGAGCAGGGACAGAAGTCATTTTATTTGCTGGCTGTGACTGATATAACGATACTGTCGACGATGATATAGAGGAAGGGTCAGATTTTATCCTGTGACGAAGCATGTTTGAAGTTATCTCTCTCGTGTACGTTCTGTCCTTAAACAATGTTCATGAAGAGTGCGCGAGATTCATCACCTGCCAGACAGACTCTCCAGGATCAGCTGTTTGTCCTGATGAGATCTCACCTGGTGACCTTCACCGGAAAGCTTGACAGAACATTCACGAACTGAAAGGATAAATATACGTGACTCTACAATAATGTTTACTATTTCCGATCAGCAAAACAAATCGATCTGAAATGATCTCATCTAAACAGCGCGGTAAATACTGTTACAGCCTGGCAGAGAGAGAAAGGTAGTTTGGGGTTCGGAGCCACAATTTAAGTTTGTATGTCAGTAATGACTTCTAAAACACAGAATCTGTCCCCACGTGGGTCCGTCTGACTCACGTTGGTCTGCTCTAACATAAAGAAGTAACTGGCGACAAATCAAGTCTAATGGTGTACTGAAGATTAATACTAAAAGACTTTACTACTGTTAAACATTTAAAAATGAGTAAATTATTTGCTGAGATTGTTAATAAAGTGAAGAATTATGCTTTTATAGTGTCACTTTTATGAAGAATTATGCTTTATAGTGTCTCTTTTATTTTACTTTCTTCACTTTTGTAACTTACCTCCCCTCCCCATCTCCTCAACCCCACCTACCTCCACCCCCTTTGTGATTGTTATAATAAATCACAGCTGATCTGGTAACTGGAACGAACAGTAAACTTGTTTATGAGTCTTAGATTTGAGGCCTGACTTGAGATTCGACCTGAAACTGCTTGCAAGGACTTGAGGCCTGACTTAAGATTCGACCTGAGACTGCTTGCAAGGACTTGAGGCCTGATTTAAGATTCGACCTGAGACTGCTTGCAAGGCCTTGAGGCCTGACTTAAGATTCGACTTGAAACTGGTTGCAAGGCCTTGAAACCGGTTGCATGGACTTGAAGTCTGACTTAAGATTCGACCTGAGACTGCTTGCAAGGACTTGAGGCCTGACTTAAGATTCGACCTGAAGCTGCTTCCAAGGAAAATGAACTTGACTTTATATTCGATCTGAATCTGCTTTGTAAGGATTTGAGACTTGACTTAAAACTTGCCACGAAGAACTTTGGGCGAAACATCATTTGTTGAGGGAATGAGAACCGAACTTGAATTAAGAAAACGCAAGAGCAGAGAAAATGGATTTTGCAACATAAACATTGTATGCTGTTACTGTTGATGATTATGTAAATCGAGCGTTGGTAGCTGATTGGCGGAGACAGACAAAAGAGGCGGGCCGAGACAAATGAAGAAGACCTACGTGCCCTCGGAGTGAACAACTGGCACGAGAAGACTACGAACAGAGAGGAAGGGAGTTAAATCTTGTCTGCAGCAAGGAGCCGCAATGGATCGGTAAGCTTAATGAATGAATGAATGAATGAATGAATGAACATTGCTAGCCAGCCATGAAAATAGATGCTTGCTCGGCAATGTGATAGTTGGGGAAAAAAGAAAAAAAAAAACCTCACAAAAATTGATGTCCATTTTAAAAAAATCTCTATAGATGAACATAACAATAATTCAGTAACCTGATAAAGTTCTCCTTTTCCTTTGCTTATTAACAATAATGTAAATTTAATATCGTCGTTGCATTTCTAAATTCTAAAACTGTTAACTAAATTTAACCCTCGATTCATCCTCCACACGTGATCGCTCATACCTGGGTAGGTTGCTCTCCTGAATGATCTGGCCAAGACTGCGTGCTTCCGTGGAGAAGATGAGGGGTGGAGCAGGGACAGAAGTCATTTTATTTGCTGGCTGTGACTGATATAACGATACTGTCGACGATCATACATAGATATACATAGCATTCACATGAATCTATACTTTGTTTCCTCTCTCTGTTTCTTCGTCCTGTTTTTATTTGTATGATTAAGGCTAACGCCGAAACGTCACAACTTTGTGGCTGTTAAGTGATAAAGCTGTTCCTACTTTTTTCACTAGTTTATACAACGTGAGAGAAAAAATGCGAACAGAGAAAGAAAACAAGAATCAAATAAGTCATCAGCGATAACGTAAAGGTTGATATATCTAGGAGAGACGTTATGTGAAAGTTGATATGTCTAGGAGATTGATTGATTGATTGATTGATTGATTGATTGATTGATTGATTGATTGATTGATTGATTGATCTTTATTTCAAAAGGGTTAAGAATTGGGCACACAGGCCCGTCTGACATTCTGCCCTTTATCATACATCTTTCACTCTACTCCAGACATTCTACAAATATGCTGTTCATATAACAAACATAACTAACATTGAAGCTGAGAGACATAAAATAAAATATAACATTTACCTTTTCGCTCTTAAACATTCACTCAGTACAGAAGGAACTACATACATTATAAATGACTATCTACTAAACAAAATTGTCGGGACTATTCAGAAAACAATTAATTGTATTCAGTGTCTGTAAGAGCAGTTTAAGATAACTTTTAAGTTTTATAATTCATGGAGGCATGTAGTCGACATCAAATAGATATTGAGAAAGCTTGTAGTTGTAGGAAGGAGTATAATTTATATTTTTTTATATAGGATGGGAGGGTATTCCAAAAATGAGCAGCAGAATAACTAAAGCTTTTCTTGTAAAGATCAAGTCTAGGTTTTGGAAGACATATGTTGTTCAAGCGTTGGCTGCACTTTGGGCTAAATTTAAACAGGTTCCATAGATAAGGCGGGGCATGCCGTGAAAGAATTTGATGTACTAACTTGGCTTTGTTGAAGAGGAACCTGTTCTTAAGAGGTAGTATTTTGATACGTTTGTGATGGTTAGTTGGTTGTGCTTGATCTTTGTCACTAATAAACTTTACTGCTCGCTTTTGGAGTGAGCAAAGCCTCTTTGTATTTGACACTGAGCAACCATCCCAAACTGTTGAGCAATAGTCTAAATGTGTTTGTATATGAGATATGTAGTATGTCTTCCTAGTGTCTTGACAGTATGTGAAGATTGATATCTCGAGGAGAGACATTATGTGAAGGTTGATATGTCGAGGAGAGACAGATAAGGTTGACATATCGAGGAGAGACAGATAGCATGAAGATTGACATGCCGAGGAGAGACAGATAACGTAAAGATTGATATGTCGAGGAGAGACAGATAATGTGAAGGTTGATATGTCGAGGAGAGACAGATAATGTGAAGGTTGATATGTCGAGGAGAGACAGATAATGTGAAGATTGATATGCCGAGGAGAGACAGATAATGTGAAGGTTGATATATCGAGGAGAGACATAATGTGAAGATTGATATGTCGAGGAGGGATAGATAATGTGAAGGTTGAAATGCCGAGGAGAGACAGATAATGTGAAGATTGATATGTCGAGGACAGACAGATAATGTGAAGATTGATATGTCGAGGAGAGACAGATAATGTGAAGATTGATATGCCAAGGAGAGACAGATAATGTGAAGATTGATATGCCAAGGAGAGACAGATAATGTGAAGGTTGATATGCCAAGGAGAGACAGATAATGTGAAGATTGATATGCCAAGGAGAGACAGATAATGTGAAGATTCATACGTCGAGGAAAGACATATAATGTGAAGGTTTATATGTCGAGGAGAGACAATATGTGAAGGTTGATATGTCGAGGAGAGACATACAATGTGAAGGTTGATATATCGAGGAGAGACATTATGTGAATGTTGATATGTCTAGGAGAGACATTTAATGTGAAAGTTTATATGTCGAGCAGAGACATAACGTGAATGTTGATATGTCGAGGAGAGACGTAACATTAAGGCTGATATGTCGAGGAGAGACAGATAATGTGAAGGTTGATATGTCGAAGAGAGACATAATGTGAATAGTGATATGTCGAGGAGAGACAATATGTGAAAATTGATATGTCGAGGAGAGACAGATAATATGAAGGTTGATATGTCTAGGAGAGACAGATAATGTGAAGATTGATATGTCGAGGAGAGACAGATAATGTGAAGGTTGATATGTCGAGAAGATACATAACGTGAAAGTTCATATGTCGAAGTGAGACAGATAATGTGAAGATTGATATGTCGAGGAGAGATATAATGTTAAGGTTTATATGTCGAGGAAAGACAGATAATGTGAAGATTGATATGTCGAGGAGAGACAGATAATGTGAATGTTGTTACGTAGAGGAGAGAGACCGATAATTTCGACGGAGTTATCTAATTTATAGTTTGACATGGTAAACAGCGCTGCTAGCAGATGTCAAAGTTTGACATGGTAAACAGCGCTGCTAGCAGATGTCAAAGTTTGACATGGTAAACAGCGCTGCTAGCAGATGTCAAAGTGTGACATGGTAAACAGCGCTGCTAGCAGATGTCAAAGTGTGACATGGTAAACAGCGCTGCTAGCAGATGTCAAAGTGTGACATGGTAAACAGCGCTGCTAGCAGATGTCAAAGTTTGACATGGTAAACAGCGCTGCTAGCAGATGTCAAAGTTTGACATGGTAAACAGCGCTGTTAGCAGATGTCAAAGTTTGACATGGTAAACAGCGCTGTTAGCAGATGTCAAAGTTTGACATGGTAAACAGCGCTGTTAGCAGATGTCAAAGTTTGACATGGTAAACGTGTCTACACGTGTTCACATGTGTGATTTGCCATTTATGGGTCAGAAATAAAAGTTTCATTTTTAAACATTGAAATGTAGGAATAAAAACATTTTGTTTCGTTAAAATCCAGTAACATTTCTTGTTGCCGAGTTGGCCTACGAGTGTCTGTGTGTAAGTATATGAGTGTTCCGACTCGTTCTAACAAAGACCAAATATGAAACCATTGCAAAATAAAATAACACAAAATAAATTTCACTCTTTTCTACACAGAATGTTCTTCTCAGGTTACAATTCTTCTAGCACGCATGGATGCACATGTTTTCAAAACAGTCTCTGGCGCGGGTGAAGGGAATAAAAGAGCACAAGTCAAGCATGAATGATTTGTGGGGTTGCTGCAGTGATACATCTGACCCGTTCCATGCTTATACTTGTTTAGTGTCCCGTCCCGTTCCGTCCCGTCCCGTCCCGTCCCCTCCTCCTTCCCCAGGTAACTTTCATTAGGAAATATGATTCTGGAATGATCAGCTAATATCCAGTTTCCTGGCACTTCCTGTGTTGAGAGCTGTCTTTATCTCTTTGCAGTCTTAGATGGAAGTCTTAGAAAATACGGGGCCCTATGCAGTATGACAATATGGGCCCCAACAAAGGAGAATTTTAGTTCAGAGTAAAAAGACAAAAATATAATCATAAGTGATAAAACTGTATTATAAAATGTAAAACTATTAAAAATAACGCAACAACAACAAACAAACAAAAAACAGACTACATTACAGTATATGAATATGAACTCTTTCTTATCATTCGTCAAAGATTTATAAGAGAAACGTTTGACAAGACAGATAAATCTTTAATTTACTTAATACCACAGAATATGTCTCGTTTATCCAAGTTACTTACGTGTTCATGTAATAACAAAACACAAGTAAATGTGAAAACATGAATATCTACATGAAACAAAATTGCCACATAGTGTGTGTGTGTATGTATGTATGTTCCAGAATAACTCTGGAATTCTTGGAGCAATTTCAACCAAGCTTGGTACACATATGACTTACAATCTGGAGAAAAGTACTGTGAGGTAACACATCCCTAGCGCCTATAGGGGGTGGGATGGGGTGACATGTAAAAAAATAATCGAAAATGACAGAGATTAGTGTCGAGTCCATAGTTTTCGGGGTCGCTGAGATGAATAGTGACACTCCCGATGCCGTTTACGTTCAATTTCAGACCCCATCGGCATGGTGGGGTGAGGGGGTTAAAATTATGGTGAGATCTCCAGTTATTTTACTACGGAACCTCGACCCGCCAAAACTTTGCAACGTCACAAGGCTGTGTGTAAAGAGGATGCTGGGCAATGTAGTTGAAGCAACTATCTTAGCAGGGAGAGGGTGAAGCAGTTTTATCCAACAGATACCACTCATTCCGACGGATTTCCCTTTTAACTTTAAGAGATTGCAATTTCCAGTGAGACTTGCGTTCCCGATCACGATCAACAAGTCACAGGGGCAGTCTGCACTTTACAGAGTCAAGTCTTTTACAAATTCACTATGATATTAATTTAACTCAAAACTTGATAGTATACAACATTTTTAGTTTCACCCCCAGAAGCAAGAATAAATAATTTCTTGGGTGAACCCACCCTTGAGCAACCAACATAAGGTTAATCGTGGGAGAAACATGGTGATCTCAAATCCACTCCTCGGTTTGAATAGTTAATAAATTCCCGACCAACGCCGGGTAATCAGCCAGTAGAGCTATAAATACATCGTTGCGTACTAGTCAGACATTTATTTACCGGATCTCTGTCACCATATTAAGACTGAGTGAAGTTAGATGATGGACAGGTGCAGGGAAGATAAACCCTGATAAATATACAATAATATATTCAGGAAGTGCAAACAACATAGGACTAAAGATCAACGTAGGAAAGACAAAGTTAATGAAGCAAAATGTGAACAACAGAAATGTACTCAGAGTAGATAACAAGTTAGTGGAGGAGGTCAACGAATTTGTATACCTTGGCAGCAGAGTAGTAGAAAATGGAGACAGCACAGAGGACATCAACAGCAGACTTACTAGAGCAAACCAGGCTTTTGCAATGCTGCAGAATATATGGAAATCAAAAAAACTAAGCATAAATATGAAAATCAGGATATTTAAGAGTAATGTTCTAAGTGTACTACTCTATGGAAGCGAATGCTGGAAAATCACCAAAACCATAGAAAACAAGTTGAATTCTTTCCAGACTAAATGTTTACGAAGAATTAGAAAAATATTTTGGCCAAACACTATAAGAAATAACATCTTATTAGCAGAAATGCATATGAAACCACTGACAACAATTATTGAGGAAAGACGCTGGCGATGGTTGGGACATGTGCTCCGAATGACTGACAACTCACTACCAAAAATAGCACTAAGATGGACACCACAGGGGAGCAGAAGTAAGGGTAGACCAAAAGAGACATGGAGAAAAACAACAGAAAGGATGTTGAGCAATAGAGGGCTCACCTGGGCAAGAGCAGAAAAAAAGGCGAAGGACAGGCATTTGTGGAAAACCCTTGCGGAAGCCCCATGTGCCCTGGGCACTTAAGGTTCAGAGAGAGAGAGATATTCAGGAAGTGAGAAACATGAACGACGAGTAGGACTAATATTTGACGAACAAACAGCAAGGACAATTGTAAGATATTTGAGCATCTCGGACCGAGTCCTGCTAGCCCAACTGAAAGGACGACCAAGAAACATAAATATTATACAAGTGTACGCTCCAACATCTGAAAGTTCTGAAGAAGATGTACAGCTATTTTATAATGACATAGAGACAGCCCTAAACACACACAAAGTCACATGAAGTTACTACAGTCATGGGAGATTATAATGCTAAAGTTGGTAAAGGAAGAACTTCAGACATCGTTGTTGACTATGGACTGGGGGAGACAGAGGTAGTAAATTATTTGAATGGGCAAGAATACATAGCATGGTTGTAGGAAACACCTGGTTTAAACAACATCCCCGAAGACTGGCAACGTGGTGCAGCCCAGACAAAAAGACTTTTAACCAGATAGACTACATATTAATCAACAAACGATTCCGCAGTGCATTACTGACAACAAAAACCATGCCAGGAGCTGACTGCAATAGTGGCCATGACCTACTCTGTGGAAAAATTAGATTAAAGCTAAAGAAAACAGGCAGAAAAGTGATAAACATCAAACTGAATACAGAACTCCTTAAAAAATGACCAAGAACTGCGAGAATAATACAGAGTTATTTTAACAAATAGATACAATGCAATAGCAAAGATAAATAGTATAGATGAACAATGGGCAATGTTAAGAGATTCTATCCACCAAACTGTTAAGGAGATAAGACAACCGAAAAACGAAGCCCCTAAAAATAAATGGATGACAGACGACATCTTAGGACTGATGGACAAGAGGAGGAGGAGTAAAAATAACGAGGAAAAATATAGCAAGATAAATAAAGAAATAAGACGCAAATGCAGAGAAGCAGAGGAAGTGTGGTTAAATGAACAGTGCAGACAGATAGAGGACGCTCATAATAAAGACAGCAAAAACATGCACAAACGAATTAGTGAACTCACAGGCAGGAAGAAAAAATATACCACAGGATGCCTGAAATCAAAAGAAGGTAAAATGTTAATGGGAAAAGAAGACATTGTGGACAGGTGGACAGAGTACATCACATATGGAGGAGAAAGACCAGAATTAACACTAGATACTTAAAATTGTGATGGACCACCAATACTTGAAGATGAAATCATAGATGCCATCGAACACATGAAGAAAGGAAAAGCAACTGGGCCTGATAATATAACAATAGAAGAAATAGAGGCGCTAGAGGAGATAGGAATAAAAAATAATAACCAAGTTATTGAATGACTTTTACAACAGTGGTTATATGCCCAGTGACTTGCTTAAATCCACGTTTATAGCACTACCAAAGAAACCAGGTGCAAAGGAATTTGATGACTACCGGACTATCAGCTTTTCATGTCACATAACGAAGCTACTTCTGAGAATCATTATGAGAAGAACAAGGGAAAAGATAAAAATGGAAATAGCAGATGAACAGTTTGGATTTGTTGAAGGAAAGGGAACACACAATGCCATTTATGCTTTACGAACACTAACAGAAAGAACTTTAGAAGTACAGAAAGATCTCTACTTATGCTTCATTGATTACACCAAGGCATTCGACAAGGCGAAACATAATGAAATTATTAAAATGTTTTCCCCCTGGGAACAACTGTGTTAAGAGCACACTTATCTTAACATAGTGTTTGTGAGACAGGGAACATAGATCTGTTTGCTTAAAAACTCTGACCTACTTCTGTAGCCCAGAAACTTGTAGCAATCAACACTAATTGTAATTGTAATTGTTATTTTTGCAAAATGTAATGTCAGGTTGGTGGACGGATGGGGACATGGAGATCTCTGGCGGGGATGAGGGAAGTCTGGTGTGAAACCAATGAATCCAGGACGTGACAAGCCTATGGGTCTTTACAACAATGGCTATCAGAATGATGTAAACAAAACAGAGCCAGTAGACTATAGGTGGCGGGGAATGGATATTGTTGAAGCACTCATCAGATTCCTCATCTCAAAGTCAGAGTGTCTTTGTGGAACTGTCTCAAACCATCTGACATGGAGAAGGGGTTTAAGTACAGCCACCAGAGGCTGGAAAACAAAGTTTTGGCCAGGCCAGCCACACTGTCTTCATGGCAGTCCGAGCAAGACCACAGTCTGCCCTAGCAAGGAAAGGTGCTGAAGTCGGAGTTACCCAGCCAAAAGGCGCATCGCAAAAATCAGGGTAACACGCATTATCGCTAATGAAATGTCTCTATCTGCAGTTTTCAAACATGGTGCTCGCCCTGTGAAGACTAACCAGGCAGGTGCAGTGCCGGGCCCCCTGCCTCGAAAGGGTCCACCCAATGCTACTGGAGGTCCTCTCAGTTCGTCTTGTGGAGTCAGGAGACATGAGAGTAGAGCTACTGGCCAAAAAATACAACAGAAGAAAACAGCCAAAAAGCAAGAACTTAAAATAATGCAGTGGAATGCTGAGGGTGTCAGCAGTGTTAGAGATGGCTATAGCAAAAAGGTTGAACTAGAGAACATACTTTTTGCAGAGCAGGTAAGTATATGCTGCATACAGGAGACACACCTAACCAAAGATGCCGCCTTTAAAATCAGAGGCTACCAGTGTTTTAGATCAGACCGACAGGACAGAAGAAAAGGAGGAGTACTCACACTTGTTAAGAATAACATCAGCGCATGTCAGGTGGGAGTGTACATGGAAGGAGCCGAATACCAGATGATCCATCTAAAAAGTAGTAATAAAGATTTCCACCTCCTTAACTATTACTGTCATAATGACCGCCCACTTGCTTTAGGAACAATCCCACACAAAGAGAGACTGATGGTCTGTGGTGATTTTAACAGTCATTCCCAGAGCTGGGGCTATGACCACATAGACAAGAGAGGAGAGGAAGTTGAGAGCTGGCAGGATGATAATGGACTTCTCCTGATCAACCAGCCAATGGATGCCCCAACATTTTACTCAAGGGCTTGGCATACAAAATCAACACCAGATCTGGCATTCCACTCTCCAGATCTGAAGTGGAACATTACACGTGAAGTTGGAAAACAACTTGGAGGTAGCGACCATCGATCAGTCTTCCTGACAATAGAAAATGAACTCCTTAACACCAGTAACCCTCTCCCCAGATGGAACTATAAAAAAGCAAACTGGACAATGTACAGACATCGTACAGGTATCCTGGTGGGACAGCTGTCCATAGAAGGTAAGGATATTAACAGCATAGTGAAGGAGTTCAATGCTTGTATCCTTCAGGCCGCTCGTGAAACCATTCCCAGAGGAGCTCGCAGGGACTATAAACCATACTGGTCTAGTGAGCTGGGAAAACTCCATGATGACGTGGAAGCAGCTCGAAAGCAAGCAGAAAATAGACCATGCCAAGAACACCACAATAATTACCAACATTCTAAGGCCAAATTTCAGAGAGCAAAGCTGCAAGCCAGACGGGAAAGTTGGAGAGAGAAAACAGAGTCCCTAAACTTTGAAAAGGATGGAAGGAAACTGTGGAAACTAATCAAACAGTTAAATGATGAGAGTACTGGAAGAAGTACAAAGATTACACTAATAGAGGATGGGAAAACTCTTACAGGTAAGCAGGTAGCAGATCACTTTGCTCGCATGTTTGCACAGGACTGCAACATTGATATCCATCCAGAGAAGGAGCGTACAGTGCGCATCGAGCCACAGAAAGAGGAGGAACAAGTCAGAAAAGTGGAGGTCATGGATGCACCAATCACACGCAGTGAGTTAGACCTAGCAGTTAGTAAACTGAAACCAAGGAAATCACCAGGACCAGATGGAGTGTCCAATGAAATGATCAAGAACCTGGGAATGGCAGCAATGGGAAAGCTGTTGGATATTTTCAATATGTGCTGGAGCACAGGTAAGTTACCTCAAATCTGGAAGGAAGCAAGCATGGTACCACTGCTAAAACCAGGGAAAAACAGTGATACTGCCTCCAGCTACAGGCCAATCAGTCTCACTAGCTGCCTATGCAAAACGATGGAACGCATCATTGACCTGAGGCTAAAATGGTACCTAGAAAGTGAAAACCTTCTCGTTCCACAACAAGCAGGATTTAGGCAGTACTACAGTACGGAAGATCAAGTGACCTATCTCTCTCAAGAGATTGAGATGCATTCCAAAGAAAAACCTTGTACTAGCAGCGTGGATAGACCTGAAGAAAGCCTTTGATAAAGTATGGAAAAAAGGTCTGTTGTGGAAACTAAGAAACTGCAGTGTGAATGGAAGACTGTACAACTGGATAAAGTCCTATTTACACAATAGAAGATCTAGAGTAGTAATGGATGGATACAAAAGCCAGAAAGTACTTCTGCGACACGGTGTACCACAAGGAGGAGTCCTTTCGCCTACACTATTCCTTGTATTCATTAATGACCTGGTCAAGGAACTTCCCTATGGAATCAAAGCAGCACTGTATGCAGATGATCTGGTCATGTGGTGTACAGATGAATATGCGACAGTTGCTACACAGAGACTCCAAAGAGCAGCAGACATCTTGACATCATGGACAAACAAATGGTGTGTAAGTATCAACACAGAGAAATCAAGTACCACTCTGTTCACCCTCTCATCTAAACAGAAAGCAGGTAAGATCTTTGTAAATGAAATACCCTTAAGGATGGACAACCAACCCACTTACTTAGGAGTGACTCTTGACTCAAAACTGACTTGGAAGCAACACATCAACAGTGCAGAAGCAAAAGCCAGAAGAAAACTAGCCATATTAAGAAAATTGAGTGGGACTACATGGGGAGCTAGTGAAAGAATCCTCAAGAACGTATATCAGCAAAGTATTCTACCACATTTAGAATATGGCTCAACATCTTGGTGCACAGCATCAAACACTACGCTGCATAATCTAGACAAGGTTCAAAATCAGTCACTACGGATTATCACAGGTGCCATGAGGTCCACACCAATAGTAGAAATGCAGAAAATAGTTGGTGTTCAACCGCTAAAGGAACGTAGAGACACAAAGGTCATGACCATGGGAGAAAAATTCCTTAGCTCTGTAAGCCATCCCCTGAAGGAGAGATTCAATAACTTGGCATTAGGACGGCTTAAAAGAAGCAGCTTCATTCATCAGGCCAAGCGTATGCGTAAGCTGATACCTGACCTTCCAACTGTAGTCACTCCATTATCATCTGTACCAGAGCATACACCATGGAAAGAAGCAGATTATACACAAATAACTATTCAGACTGAAGTGAAAGATGTGCAGAATGGTGAGATGCAGAGCAGTCTTGTAAGATCAATAGCCACACTTAGTGTTCTAGATGACAAATATCCATGTGACACCTGGATACGTGTGTATACAGATGGATCTGCACATAATGCCATAAAAAATGGTGGGGCAGGAGCATATATTGAATATCCAAACAACACCATTGACAAGATTTCCATACCCACTGGTAAATACTGCAACAACTTTGATGCAGAAGTTAGGGCAATTATTGCTGCAGTTGAAAAACTATCAGACTCCAGAATTGATACATGTCCTGTAGCATTGAAAATATTATAACAACAGGAAATATAGAAGGGAAGAAGATCAAGAGGAAGACCGAGAGAAATGATACTGGACAGTCTGATGGGATGGTGTGAGAGGAGATCACCAACTGATGGCCTGCATGAAGGATCGGGTACTCTGGAGAAGCATAATAGCCAACGCCAGTCGGCACGGCACCTGATGATGATGATGATGATGATGATCTCTGTTCAGGTCCCTTGAATATAAATAACTTTATTTCAAGACACAATGGTTGTAGTCAGTGTGATCTGTCGGACGTAATTGTTTTATCTCGCACCAAAACTGAGATGATGTGGGGGGGGGGAACAGGGGGAGCTGCCATTCTGTCTTTGTTATTAAGTTCTTCTCGTCATCTAAATCTTATTGCTGGTTGGCCCGGGCCCTATATTATGTTTAGGAAAGCTGAGAAAAAAGATCGGGCCCCAGTGTCCTAGGAAAGAAAGAAAGAAAGAAAAAGAAAGAAAGAAAGAAAAAGAAAGAAAGAAAGAAAGAAAGAAAGAAAGAAAGAGAAAGAAAGAACAATGTCGATATCATGCCAGAGGAAGAACACTTGGATGAACCTCAGACAAAGTGGACCTAGTGTCTTCAATCTCTGTACAAGAACATCAGACAAAGTGGACCTAGCGTCTTCAATCTCTGTACAAGAACATCAGACAAAGTGGACCTAGTGTCTTCAATCTCTGTACAAGAACATCAGACAAAGTAGACCTAGTGTCTTCAATTTCTGTCCAAGAACATCAGACAAAGTGGACCTAGTGTCTTCAATCTCAGTACAAGAACCTCAGACAAACTGGACCTAGTGTCTTCAATCTCTGTCCAAGAATATCAGACAAAATGGACCTTGTGCCTTCAATCTCTGTCCAAGAACCTTTGACAAAGTGGATCTAGTGTCTTCAGTCTCTGTACAAGAATCTCAAAGTGGACCTACCGTCTTAAATCAGTCCAAGAATTTCAGACACCTTGTACCTAGTGTCTTCAGTGTCTGGACACTGACAAATGTATTCACTTGATTGGAACACGATGGATTTTCTATAAAGAAAGGGTGATAATATTATGTTATTTCTTTTTTATCCGCTTGACTTGTACAAGCTCCCGTGATCCGCAGATAGCATAACTTCAGCCTCCATCGACAGCCGTGTGTACAGTTTAATCCAGTGCTCCTCCCCGTGCAAGAGAATGCTCTTTGTTTTCGGAGGCACTAATGTCCTTGATGCAACTTTAACAAAAAATACTCGCTCTAATACTTAACTCGACAAAAATGCAAAATAAACCCTGCCCTTCCTGCTTGACGAGACTACAGTAGACAAGTTCTGTGACAAGTTCACTTCATAATTTTTATGCTCAAAGAAGTTCGTTTCCCAGGGTTATTTAAAAACATTTATCCTCACATGAATAGGAAGACGTTTTTTTTCTTAAATCTCTCTCTCTCTCTCTCTCTCTCTCTCTCTCTCTCTATCTCTCTCTCTCGTACGTACGTACGTATGTATCCAGATGTGATAAGGACACATAAGAATACATAAGAATTTATCTTCCGCTGCATGGCTAGCTAGTCTTGTAAGATCAATAGCCACACTTAGTGTTCTAGATGACAAATATCCATGTGACACCTGGATACGTGTGTATACAGATGGATCTGCACATAATGCCATAAAAAATGGTGGGGCAGGAGCATATATTGAATATCCAAACAACACCATTGACAAGATTTCCATACCCACTGGTAAATACTGCAACAACTTTGATGCAGAAGTTAGGGCAATTATTGCTGCAGTTGAAAAACTATCAGACTCCAGAATTGATACATGTCCTGTAGCATTGAAAATATTATAACAACAGGAAATATAGAAGGGAAGAAGATCAAGAGGAAGACCGAGAGAAATGATACTGGACAGTCTGATGGGATGGTGTGAGAGGAGATCACCAACTGATGGCCTGCATGAAGGATCGGGTACTCTGGAGAAGCATAATAGCCAACGCCAGTCGGCACGGCACCTGATGATGATGATGATGATGATGATCTCTGTTCAGGTCCCTTGAATATAAATAACTTTATTTCAAGACACAATGGTTGTAGTCAGTGTGATCTGTCGGACGTAATTGTTTTATCTCGCATCAAAACTGAGATGATGTGGGGGGGGGGGGCAGGGGGAACTGCCATTCTGTCTTTGTTATTAAGTTCTTCTCGTCATCTAAATCTTATTGCTGGTTGGCCCGGGCCCTATATTATGTTTAGGAAAGCTGAGAAAAAAGATCGGGCCCCAGTGTCCTAGGAAAGAAGGAAAGAAAGAAAGAAAGAAAGAAAGAAAGAAAAAGAAAGAAAGAAAGAAGGAAAGAAAGAAAGAAAGAGAAAGAAAGAACAATGTCGATATCATGCCAGAGGAAGAACACTTGGATGAACCTCAGACAAAGTGGACCTAGTGTCTTCAATCTCTGTACAAGAACATCAGACAAAGTAGACCTAGCGTCTTCAATCTCTGTACAAGAACATCAGACAAAGTAGACCTAGTGTCTTCAATCTCTGTACAAGAACATCAGACAAAGTAGACCTAGTGTCTTCAATTTCTGTCCAAGAACATCAGACAAAGTGGACCTAGTGTCTTCAATCTCAGTACAAGAACCTCAGACAAACTGGACCTAGTGTCTTCAATCTCTGTCCAAGAACATCAGACAAAATGGACCTTGTGCCTTCAATCTCTGTCCAAGAACCTTTGACAAAGTGGATCTAGTGTCTTCAGTCTCTGTACAAGAATCTCAAAGTGGACCTACCGTCTTAAATCAGTCCAAGAATTTCAGACACCTTGTACCTAGTGTCTTCAGTGTCTGGACACTGACAAATGTATTCACTTGATTGGAACACGATGGATTTTCTATAAAGAAAGGGTGATAATATTATGTTATTTCTTTTTTATCCGCTTGACTTGTACAAGCTCCCGTGATCCGCAGATAGCATAACTTCAGCCTCCATCGACAGCCGTGTGTACAGTGTAATCCAGTGCTCCTCCCCGTGCAAGAGAATGCTCTTTGTTTTCGGAGGCACTAATGTCCTTGATGCAGCTTTAACAGAAAATACTCGCTCTAATACTTAACTCGACAAAAATGCAAAATAAACTCTGCCCTTCCTGCTTGACGAGGCTACAGTAAACAAGTTCTGTGACAAGTTCACTTCATAATTTTTATGCTCAAAGAAGTTCGTTTCCCAGGGTTATTTCAAAACATTTATCCTCACATGAATAGGAAGACGTTTTTTTTTAATTAAATCTCTCTCTCTCTCTCTCTCTCTCTCTCTCTCTCTCTATCTCTCTCTCTCGCTCTCTCTCTCTCTCTCGTACGTACGTATGTATCCAGATGTGATAAGGACACATAAGAATACATAAGAATTTATCTTCCGCTGCATGGCTAGCTAGACTTGGGTAGTCAAGACATTCCAACAATAAAGTGCCGAGGTGTCGCGATAGCCATGCCAGGTGAGATTTCTTTACCTGTTGTGTGTGTGTGTGTGTGTGTGTGTGTGTGTGTGTGTGTGTATGTGTGTGTGTGTAGGGAGTGTGGGGGGACATGTTAGCGGGCTACGGCACAAACCAGGAAGTTCACGGACTGCTATATTATGTATGTTTGTACGTGTGTATGATAAATTACACGATATAAATACCACAGCGGTTCATTTCTTAGGAATCTTTACAACAAGAGAAAGGGAACTGGAAAGTGATTGGGTGGGTCAAGTGAGAAAATAATTTGCACCTTAATATTCAGATAAACATTTCTTTTTGCTGCCAACACAGAGAAACATGTTTATAGGCTGACTGTCAGGCAGACAAACATGTTTATAGGCAAACAGACAAGCCAAGCAGACAGACAGACAGATAGACAGACAAATAGACAGACTGACTTCACTTGTGCTGTTTTTTTTTTTTTTTGGTTGATTCTGCATGTTTCTCCCGCTCCTCTGTCACGTGACATTGGTAGGTTTTCTACCTAGTGTCTCTCCCGTCTGCTTCTCAGATTCATATCTCTAGATCTCTGCTTCTCAGATTCATATCTCTAGATCTCTGCTTCTCAGATTCATATCTCTAGATCTCTGCTTCTCAGATTCATATCTCTAGATCTCTGCTTCTCAGATTCTCATCTCTAAATCTGTGCTTCTCAAATTCTTCTCTCTAGTTCTCTACTTCACAAATTCTCTATCTCTAGATCTCTGCTTCTCAGATTCTTATCTCTAGATTTCTGCTTCTCAGATTCTCTGTCTCTAGATCTCTGCTTCTCATATTCTCTCTCCCTAGATCTCTGCTTCTCACATTCTTATCTCTAGATCTCTGCTTCTCCGATTATCTATCTCTAGACATCTGCTTCTCACATTCTCTCTCCCTAGATCTCTGCTTCTCAAATTCACTATCTCTAAATCTCACATTCTTATCTCTAGATCTCTGCTTATCTGATTCTCATCTCCAGATCTTATGGCAAATTCTCCATCTCTGGATCTCACCTTCTGGCTCTCTTTAGGGAGCTCAGCTTCTCAAATTCTTATCTCTGCTTCTCAATTTCTCTATCTCCAGATCTCTGCTTCTCAAAAATTCTTATCTCAGAATCTCTGCTCCTCAGATTCTCTATCGCTAGATCTCAGCTTCTCAAATTCACTATCTCTAGATCTCTTCTTCTCAGATTCTCTAACTTTAAATATCGGCTTCTCAGATTCTAATCTCTTAATCTCTGCTTCTCAAATTCTCTATTTCTGGATCTCTACTTCTAACAATCTCTATTTCTGGATCTCAGTTTCTGACTCTCTTTCTGGATCTCTGCTTCTCAAATTCACTATCTCTGGATCTTAACTTCTGGTGATCTTTCTGGATCTCTGTTTCTCAAATTCACTATCTCTGGATCTCTGCTTCTCAGATTCTCTATCTCTAGCCCACTGCTTCTCAAATTCTCTATTTCTGGATCTCTGCTTCTCAAATTCTCTATCTCTAGATCTCTGCTTCTTAAATTATGATCTATAAATATCTGCTGCTCAAATTCCTATCTCCAGATCTATGCTTCCCAAATTCTTATCTCTAGATCTCTGCTTCTCAATTCCTCTATCTCTAGACCTCTGCTTCTCAATTTCTCTATCTCTAGACCTCTGCTTCTCAAATTATCTATCTCTAGATGTCTGCTTCTCATATTCTTATCTCTATGTCTCTGCTTCTCAAATTATCTATCTCTAGATGTCTGCTTCTCATATTCTTATCTCTATGTCTCTGCTTCTCAGATTCTCATCTCTAAATATGTGCTTCTCAAATTTTTATGGGCTGACTGTCAGGGAGATAAACATTTTTATGGGCTGACTGTCAGGGAGATAACATTTTTATGGGCTGATTGTCAGGGAGACAACATTTTTATGGGCTGATTGTCAGGGAGATAAACATTTTTATGGGCTGACTGTCAGGGAGACAACATTTTTATGGGCTGACTGTCAGGAAGACAACATTTTTATGGGCTGACTGTCAGGGAGATAAACATTTTTATGGGCTGATTGTCAGGCAGACAACATTTTTATTGGCTGACTGTCAGGGAGACAACATTTTTATGGGCTGACTGTCAGGCAGACAACATTTTTATGGGCTGACTGTCAGGCAGACAACATTTTTATGGGCTGACTGTCAGGCAGACAACATTTTTATGGGCTGACTGTCAGGCAGACAACATTTTTATGGGCTGACTGTCAGGCAGACAACATTTTTATGGGCTGACTGTCAGGGCAAAAAGACAGAAAATCGGGCGGACATGCACACAGAAAACACTTAAACTGACAGACTAGCAGACTGACAACCAGATAGACACACAAATAGACGGACAGAGAGACAATAGACACATACACAGGCATACTGACAGACAGAAATAGACAGACACAGGTAGATTAACCTGACAAATAGACAGACAAATAAACATACAAATGGGCAGACTGGCAGGCAGACAGATAGACAAGTAGACAAATAGGCAAACAGACAAGCCAAGCAGACAGACAGACAGATAGACAGACAAATAGACAGACTGACTTCATTTGTGCTGGTTTTTTGGGGGGTTGATTCTGCATGTTTCTCCCGCTCCTCTGTCACGTGACATTGGTAGTTTTTCTACCTAGTGTCTCTTCCGTCTGCTTCTCAGATTCATATCTCTAGATCTCTGCTTCTCAGATTCATATCTCTAGATCTCTGCTTCCCAGATTCATATCTCTAAATCTCTGCTTCTCAGATTCATATCTCTAGATCTCTGCTTCTCAGATTCTCATCTCTAAATATGTGCTTCTCAAATTCTTATCTCTAGTTCTCTGCTTCTCAATTTCTCTATCTCCAGATCTCTGCTTCTCAAAAATTCTTATCTCAGGATCTCTGCTTCTCAGATTATCTATCGCTAGATCTCAGCTTCTCAAATTCACTATCTCTAGATCTCTTCTTCTCAGATTCTCTAACTTTAAATATCGGCTTCTCAGATTCTAATCTCTTGATCTCTGCTTCTCAAATTCTCTATTTCTGGATCTCTACTTCTAACAATCTCTATTTCTGGATCTCAGTTTCTGACTCTCTTTCTGGATCTCTGCTTCTCAAATTCACTATCTCTGGATCTTAACTTCTGGTGATCTTTCTGGATCTCTGTTTCTCAAATTCACTATCTCTGGATCTCTGCTTCTCAGATTCTCTATCTCTAGCCCACTGCTTCTCAAATGCTTATCTCTGAATCTCTGCTTCTCAAATTCTCTATCTCTAGATCTCTGCTTCTTAAATTATGATCTATAAATATCTGCTGCTCAAATTCCTATCTCCAGATCTATGCTTCCCAAATTCTTATCTCTAGATCTCTGCTTCTCAATTCCTCTATCTCTAGACCTCTGTTTCTCAATTTCTCTATCTCTAGACCTCTGCTTCTCAAATTATCTATCTCTAGATGTCTGCTTCTCATATTCTTATCTCTATGTCTCTGCTTCTCAAATTATCTATCTCTAGATGTCTGCTTCTCATATTCTTATCTCTATGTCTCTGCTTCTCAAATTCTCTATCTCTAGATGTCTGCTTCTCAAATTTTTATCCCTAGATCTCTGCCTCTGTCTCTCTTTCTGGATCTCTACTTCTGGCTCTCACTTTCTGACTCTATTACTGGCTCTCGCTTTCTCTCTCCTCTCTCTCTCTCTCTCTCTGTTCTTCTGTTTCTTTCTGGATCTCTGCCTCTGTCTTTCTCTCTGTGATCTCTGCTCTGTCTCTCTCTCTCTCTCTCTCTGTGATCTCTGCCTCTGTCTATCTCTCTGTGATCTCTGCCTCTGGCTCTCTCTCTCTCTGTGATCTCTGCCTCTGGCTCTCTCTCTCTCTGTGATCTCTGCCTCTGGCTCTCTATCTCTCTCTGATCTCTGCCTCTCTCTCTCTCTCTGATCTCTGACTCTCTTTCTCTCTTTCTCTGTATCTCTGCATTTGTCTCTCTCTTATTTTTCTGGGTCTCTCTCTATCTCTTTCTGTGATCTCTGCCTCTGGCTCACTCTCTCTCTCTTTCTCGCTCTCTCTCTCTCTCTCTTTTGTGTCTTTATCCCTCTCTCTGGATCTTTACCTCTGACTCTCCATCTCTCATACGGGAGAGAGACCATACAAGTGTGATGTTTGTGGTGCTTCTTATATCTTATATCCTTCCCGTGCCGTTAAACATCAAATAGGGCTCGCAAGGTAGTTCGCCAATTTTTCCTGTCTTCGGCGAGTCTTTCAATCTCATCAAGGGATTTTATGCCTGTTAACCTGGCCTCTCTTAATAATGTCCTCTTTAGAGTTTCACGCGGTTTGCCTCTTTTTCTTTGGCCTGTTGTGTTCCACTTGATAGCTTGTTTTGGGATTCTCTGATTGTTTCTTCTCATCAAGTGACCAACATATGCCCATCTCTTTTTCCTGATTACTCATGAGACTGGTTGTTGTTGTTCAGTCATCTTTCTTATATCTGTATTGTTCTTGAATTTGTTTCACATGATGCCGAGTATTTTCCTTAAGCATTTGTTTCCAAAAGAGTCTAATTTGTCGTCTATTTCTTTAGTTGTTTTCCTGCTTTCGCATGCATAAATGAGGGTGGATATTACATTTGAATCGAATAGTCTTAACTTGGTTTTTGTGCTTATAACTTTTGAATGACATATGTTCTCAAGATTCTTGAAGATTGATGCTGCTTTTGGAATTCTAATTCTAACTTCTTTTCTAGTGTCACCATCCTGGTCTATGCAGCTGCCAAGGTATGCAAATTGATTGACTTCTTCAATATCTGTCCCTTCTACTTGTACTTTTCCATTTTGATTAATGGGAAGTTTTCTTATTTTTGTTTTGTCCTTGTTAATTTCAAGTCCTATTTTGCTAGCCAATGCAGACAGTCTGTCTGTTTTTTGTTGCATGGAATTCACATTGTTACTGATAAGAGTTATGTCATTAGCAAAATCAAGATCTTCCCATGTACCCAGTCAATACTTGTGTTACCTGTGAAGGATTTTTTCATTATGAAGTCTACTGTAATTCCAAAAAGCAAATGAGATAGTATACATCCTTGTTTCACGCTTATTTCAATCTGGAACCATTTACTCATCTCTTCTTCTGTTGTGACTGCACAAACGTATTCTTTGTAGAAGTCCTTAATGATGTTGACAGTTTTAGATGGTATTCCATATAGATTTAAAATTCTCAACAATGAATCTCTGTGTATGCTATTAAATGCCTTTTTAAAGTCTATGAAGTTCAGTATTAATGGTTTCTGCTTTTCAATATGTTCTTCAAGTATTACTCTTAGAGTAAAGATCTGGTCGAGACAGCTTCTCCCTTTTCGAAATCCTACTTGTTCTTCTCTCATTGCGGTATCCACTATATCTTTAAATCTATTCAAAATGACCTTGCAAAATACTTTTGACACAACTGATATTAAAGTTACTCCTCTCCAATTGCTGTCTGATCTCTGTCTGCTTCTCTCTCTGATCTCTGCTTCTCTCTCTGATCTCTGCCTCTGACTCTCTCTCTGATCTCTGCCTCTGACTCTCTCTCTCTGATCTCTGCCTCTGGCTCTCTATCTCTCTGTGATCTCTGCCTCTTACTCTCTTTCTCTCTGTGATCTCTGCCTCTGGCTCTCTATCTCTCTGTGATCTCTGCCTCTGGCTCTCTTTCTCTCTGTGATCTCTGCCTCTGGCTCTCTTTCTCTGTGATCTCTGCCTCTGGCTCTCTCTCTCTCTCTGATCTCTGACTCTCTCTCTCTCTCTGATCTCTGACTCTCTTTCTCTCTTTCTCTGTATCTCTGCATTTGTCTCTCTCTTAATTTTCTGGGTCTCTCTCTATCTCTTTCTGTGATCTCTGCCTCTGGCTCACTCTCTCTCTCTTTCTCGCTCTCTCTCTCTCTCTCTTTTGTGTCTTTATCCCTCTCTCTGGATCTTTACCTCTGACTCTCCATCTCTCATACGGGAGAGAGACCATACAAGTGTGATGTTTGTGGTGCTTCTTATATCTTATATCCTTCCCGTGCCGTTAAACATCAAATAGGGCTCGCAAGGTAGTTCGCCAATCTTTCCTGTCTTCGGCGAGTCTTTCAATCTCATCAAGGGATTTTATGCCTGTTAACCTGGCCTCTCTTAATAATGTCCTCTTTAGAGTTTCACGCGGTTTGCCTCTTTTTCTTTGGCCTGTTGTGTTCCACTTGATAGCTTGTTTTGGGATTCTCTGATTGTTTCTTCTCATCAAGTGACCAACATATGCCCATCTCTTTTTCCTGATTACTCATGAGACTGGTTGTTGTTGTTCAGTCATCTTTCTTATATCTGTATTGTTCTTGAATTTGTTTCACATGATGCCGAGTATTTTCCTTAAGCATTTGTTTCCAAAAGAGTCTAATTTGTCGTCTATTTCTTTAGTTGTTTTCCTGCTTTCGCATGCATAAATGAGGGTGGATATTACATTTGAATCGAATAGTCTTAACTTGGTTTTTGTGCTTATAACTTTTGAATGACATATGTTCTCAAGATTCTTGAAGATTGATGCTGCTTTTGGAATTCTAATTCTAACTTCTTTTCTAGTGTCACCATCCTGGTCTATGCAGCTGCCAAGGTATGCAAATTGATTGACTTCTTCAATATCTGTCCCTTCTACTTGTACTTTTCCATTTTGATTAATGGGAAGTTTTCTTATTTTTGTTTTGTCCTTGTTAATTTCAAGTCCTATTTTGCTAGCCAATGCAGACAGTCTGTCTGTTTTTTGTTGCATGGAATTCACATTGTTACTGATAAGAGTTATGTCATTAGCAAAATCAAGATCTTCCCATGTACCCAGTCAATACTTGTGTTACCTGTGAAGGATTTTTTCATTATGAAGTCTACTGTAATTCCAAAAAGCAAATGAGATAGTATACATCCTTGTTTCACGCTTATTTCAATCTGGAACCATTTACTCATCTCTTCTTCTGTTGTGACTGCACAAACGTATTCTTTGTAGAAGTCCTTAATGATGTTGACAGTTTTAGATGGTATTCCATATAGATTTAAAATTCTCAACAATGAATCTCTGTGTATGCTATCAAATGCCTTTTTAAAGTCTATGAAGTTCAGTATTAATGGTTTCTGCTTTTCAATATGTTCTTCAAGTATTACTCTTAGAGTAAAGATCTGGTCGAGACAGCTTCTCCCTTTTCGAAATCCTACTTGTTCTTCTCTCATTGCGGTATCCACTATATCTTTAAATCTATTCAAAATGACCTTGCAAAATACTTTTGACACAACTGATATTAAAGTTACTCCTCTCCAATTGCTGTCTAAGCACTAAGGTTGCCTTTTTTTATTTTAATAACGATTCTTTTTTTTTTCTATTTAGAAGTTACCTTTTCTTCTTTCCAAATCTTGTTAAACATTCTCTGTAGTTGTCTCATGTTGTCATTGTTAATAACTTTTAACATTTCGGGTGTTATTTCATCTCCACTTGCAGCTTTGTTGTTAGCCATTAAATTCACTGCTGTTTCAATTTCATGCGATGTAATTTCGCCTAGGTTGACATTTAGTTGTGGGGCTGGTAAGTCAGTTTCAAGGTTTATCAATTCTTGTGAGCGTGGTCGATTAAGTATTTCTTGGAAGTGTTCGGCCCATCTTTGCTATTAGTCTTTACTTGATGTTAATAGGGTTCCAGTTTTGCTAAGGATTGGTCTTTCTTTAGACGTAATAGTACATGTTAGCCTTTTTTGTATGTTATATAAAGTTTTGCTGTCTCCTGTTTTTGCTGCTTTCTCTGCCTCTTTCGCCATATTGTCTATGTATTATCTTTTATCCCTTCTAGCTGAACTTTTTACTTTCTTGTCTATTTCTTTGTATTTTGCTTTTGCGAGATCTTTTCCACGATCTGTTTTTATATTCAACATGTCTAATTTGGCTGCTCGTCTTTCATGTATGTACTTCCATGTGTTTTCTGATATCCATGCTTTTCTATTTGGTTTTTTCAATCTAGCGCTTGCTTTTGCTGCTGTGATTATGGCTGTGCTGTAAAAATTCCAAAAAGCAAATGAGATAGTATACATCCTTGTTTCACGCTTATTTCAATCTGGAACCATTTACTCATCTCTTCTTCTGTTGTGACTGCACAAACGTATTCTTTGTAGAAGTCCTTAATGATGTTGACAGTTTTAGATGGTATTCCATATAGATTTAAAATTCTCAACAATGAATCTCTGTGTATGCTATCAAATGCCTTTTTAAAGTCTATGAAGTTCAGTATTAATGGTTTCTGCTTTTCAATATGTTCTTCAAGTATTACTCTTAGAGTAAAGATCTGGTCGAGACAGCTTCTCCCTTTTCGAAATCCTACTTGTTCTTCTCTCATTGCGGTATCCACTATATCTTTAAATCTATTCAAAATGACCTTGCAAAATACTTTTGACACAACTGATATTAAAGTTACTCCTCTCCAATTGCTGTCTAAGCACTAAGGTTGCCTTTTTTTATTTTAATAACGATTCTTTTTTTTTTCTATTTAGAAGTTACCTTTTCTTCTTTCCAAATCTTGTTAAACATTCTCTGTAGTTGTCTCATGTTGTCATTGTTAATAACTTTTAACATTTCGGGTGTTATTTCATCTCCACTTGCAGCTTTGTTGTTAGCCATTAAATTCACTGCTGTTTCAATTTCATGCGATGTAATTTCGCCTAGGTTGACATTTAGTTGTGGGGCTGGTAAGTCAGTTTCAAGGTTTATCAATTCTTGTGAGCGTGGTCGATTAAGTATTTCTTGGAAGTGTTCGGCCCATCTTTGCTATTAGTCTTTACTTGATGTTAATAGGGTTCCAGTTTTGCTAAGGATTGGTCTTTCTTTAGACGTAATAGTACATGTTAGCCTTTTTTGTATGTTATATAAAGTTTTGCTGTCTCCTGTTTTTGCTGCTTTCTCTGCCTCTTTCGCCATATTGTCTATGTATTATCTTTTATCCCTTCTAGCTGAACTTTTTACTTTCTTGTCTATTTCTTTGTATTTTGCTTTTGCGAGATCTTTTCCACGATCTGTTTTTATATTCAACATGTCTAATTTGGCTGCTCGTCTTTCATGTATGTACTTCCATGTGTTTTCTGATATCCATGCTTTTCTATTTGGTTTTTTCAATCTAGCGCTTGCTTTTGCTGCTGTGATTATGGCTGTGCTGTAAAAATTCCATAATTCATCTATACCTAGTTCCTCTACTTCACTGAATGTTGTGGAATGATTGGCAAGTTCCTGATTGAAATTACTGTTAGTGTTCTCTTCTTGTAGGCTGTGACTATTTATCTTTCTGTGTATTAATTTCTTGTGTTGGCTTTTCAGTTTTAGTTTTATTTTCCCTATACACAAGTTTTGATCACTGGTAACATCTGCACCCCTATATGCCCTTACATCTATCAGAGATGTTCTGTATTGCTTTCTAACACAAAAATGATCTGTCTGGTTTCTAGTTCTATCATCTGGAGATATCCACGTTGTTTTATGTATTTCTTTGTGTGGAAATATTGTGCCTCCAATGACCATGCCCTCAGTTAGACATATTTCAATTAATCTTTCTCCGTTCTGATTAACCACGTCAGTTTCTTCTTTCCCCAATACTTTTTCAACGTCGGTGTTATATTTCCCTACCTTAGCGTTGAAGTCCTCCATAGCAATTAGGATATCGTGTTTAGGGACTTTGTTGATGATTTGTTGTAATCGGTGATAGAAATCGTCTTTCACTTCATCATCTGCATCGTTCGTGGGTGCATAGCACTGTATTATTGTCATTCTTCCATGTCTTAGGTTGTATCATGCTATTATTATACAACTGTTCATTGGTTCCCATTCTATAAGGCTCTTTGCTGCTACATTTGATTTAATAATGCCTACCTCCTCTCGATGTTTACCATCGTTTCTGCTTAAATGTATTATTAACTTACCGTTTCCGCCGATCTTTTACCTGCTTCTGGCCATCGCATTTCACTGATCCCCAGTACGTCTAGATGGTATCTCTCCATTTCTTTGATGACCTGAGTAGTTTTTGTTGGTGCTGCCATCGTTCTCACATTCCAGAATCCAATCTTTGTCACATGTTTGGGCGGACGAATGAGCTCCTCGGAGTTGGCATCCCTGATGCTCGGTTGGTTTCTCTGCCAGTTTCCGTAACGATATCTTTTTTTTTCTCATCTGGAGTCGCCTCTAGAAAGGTCCCAGGATAAGGTTGTTAGCCTTATGCCCAACTTCCGGTACATGATATATGACAGATCAAGCGGTATTCCGCTGATTTCTGCATGCCGGCGAGAGCGTTAAAAAAAAGGCTGGTGCTGGATCTTCATAAATCTGCTTTGGTCAAACATGGTGTCTTGACTATTAACCTATTCTTCTTTGTACTGTTTATGTACACTCATGTACACATTTAAGAATCTCCGGCATAAAATACACGGAGCACTAGCGTATTAGAAAACTCTGGATGTAATGGGCGATTATTAATGTGAGCACGGACGTGTTTGATTGATTGTTTGATTGTTTTGTTGCAGATTTGTTGTGCTTGATTGTTTGTGTTTGGTTATTGGTGATCTTTGTGTTTGTACGTTCGATTATGGTGTTTAGCTGCGTTTGTTTGCATGCTTGATTGTAGTGTTTACTTGTGTTTGTATCTTTTTATGGCAGTGATTACTTGTGTTTGTATGCTTGATTGTGGTGTTTAATTGTGTGTGTATCTTTTATTCCAGTGTTTACTTGTGTTTGTATGTTTGTATATTTCAGTTTGTGTTTTCGTGCGTGTGTATCCACTAAAAAACTTTGAGCAACAAAACCTGAAAATAATAGGGGAAGGGGTGGATAAAGAGGGAGAGAGAGGAGAGAGAGAGTGAGAGAGAGGGAGGGAGAGAGAGGAAGGAGAGAGAGAGGGAGAGAGAGAGAGAGGGAGAGAGAGGGAGGGAGAGAGAGAGGGAGAGAGAGAGGGAGAGAGAGGGAGGGAGAGAGAGAGGGAGAGAGAGGGAAGGAGGGAGAAAGAGAGGGAGAGAGAGAGAGGGAGAGAGAGGAAGGAGAGGGAGGGAGAGAGAGAGAGGGAGAGAGAGTGAGAGAGAGAGGGAGAGAGAGAGGGAGGAGAGAGAGAGTGAGAGAGAGAGGGAGAGGGAAAGAGAGAGGGGGACTTTATTTTCAAAGGGTGAAGAAGGTCATAGACTTTAAAAAGGCATGTGATAACATACACAGAGATTTATTGTGGATAATTTTAAGACTATATGGAATACCATCTAAAAATGTCAACATCATTAAGGACCTCTACAACGGATATGTTTTTGCAGTCAAACTAGAACAAGGAATGAGCGAATGGTTTCAGATTGAAGCAGGCGTGAAACAAGGATGTATATTATATCTCTTGCTTTTTTGGAATTGTCATAGACTTCATAACGAAAATATGTTGCACACGTAACACAGGTATTGTTTGAGTACATGAGACCCAGCTAGAAGATCTTGATTTTGCTGATGACATAACTGTTATCAGTAACAATGTGAATTCGATGCAAGAAAAAACGGATAGCCTGTCTTCACTGGCTAGCAAAATAAGGTTTGAAATTAACAAGGAAAAATTATACGTAGAAGGAACGGCTGCTGAAGAAGTAAACGAATTTGCATACCTTGGCAGATACATAGACCAGGATGGTGACACCAGAAAGGAAGTTAAAATTAGGATTGCAAAAGCAGCAATGATCTTCAAGAATCTTGAGAACATATGGCATTCAAAAGTTATAAGCACAAAAACCAAGTTAAGACTATTCAGTTCAAATCCACCCTCATTTATGCATGCGAAAGCTGGAAAACAACTAAAGAAATAGACAACAAATTAGACTCTTTCGAAAACAACTGCCAAAGGAAAATACTCTGCATCAAATGGAATGAATTCAAGAACAACACAGAGATAAGACAGATGACTGAACAACAACCAGTTTCATGGGTGATCAGAAAAGAAGGACATATGTCTGTCATGTGATGAGAAGAAAGTCAGAGAATCCCAAAACAAGCTATCAAGTGGAACACAAAAGGCCAAAGAAAAAGAGACTGCCCACATGAAACTCTAAACGTTGTTAAGAGAGGCCAAATTAGTAGGCATAAAATCCCTTGATGAGTTTGAAAAGCTGGCCAAAAAATAGGAAAACTTGGCGAACTAACTTGTGAGCCCTATGTTACGTTCAGTGGCACGGGAAGTATGTGATAAGAATTGGCCATGCAGACCAATCGTAGCCCTTTGCCATACAAGTGATAAGAGAGAGAGAGAGAGAGAGAGAGAATGAATGAATGAATGAATGAATAATCTTGAGAGAGAGAGAGAGAGAGAGAGAGAGTTGCATTGTACTTAATAATGAATGCTTACTTACCTACTCCTATTTAGGTTAGTCACTTTTTGATGTATGAGATCTAGTCCTCATGCACTTGTTGACTGGTCACAGACTGCTCTACTCTACCAACACACGTCACAGACTGCTCTACTCTACCAACGCACGTCACAGACTAGCATGAAAACCCCAGCACCGTAGACTACAACCTGCAGTTTCGTATATCGCATATATTCCTGCACTTATAGCCACAGCTTATGTGACATTCCGGAACACACCAGCCGTGACTTGAACGGCTTGCCAAACCTGTCAGGAGCTACTGTTCAAACTACGTCCTACATTCTTAACATCCGTGTTCTTGTGTGATTTCAGTAACAAGATCTTCATACAAGATCCTTATACAATATCTTCATTAAATATCCTTATACAATATCCTCATTACAGATCCTTACACAAGATCTCAGCTGCGCAGCTTTCTTTCTTTTATAAGAAATTATAAATACTGATTTGGATAAAAAAAAAAAGAAATAATTAGATATAAACATTCATTCATTCATTCCTTTGCTTGTCCCTTGCGGAACTTTGCCTCCCAAACAGCACTCCTGTAGGCCTCTCGGTTGTGAGCAAGATGGCCTGCTGCTGCTGCATCCATTTCCAGATCATCAACGATGTCTTGCAGCCATCTTCGTTTCGGTCTTCCTCTTTTTCTTTTTCCCATTATGTATCCTTCCAATACGGTCTTCTCTAAAGTATCATGACGTTTAATGTGGCCAAAATATTTAAGTTTTCTCTCTTTAATCCTCTTTACTAGCCAGCCTTCTTCAATATTAAGCTCTTGTAGTATAGATATATTTGTTCTTTTTTGTGTCCACGATATTTGGAGAACTCTTCTATAGCATTTACATTCAAAGGCATTTATGTGATATAAACATTAGGATGAACAAATAGAAGTAATTAGATATACAGGGTAGCACAAGCATATACGTAGTTAGGTGTTGTAGGTTAGGAAGATCATAAAAATATAACTAGACATATGTTTGGATGAAAATATAGGAGAATTTAGACAAATAGATTTAAACGAACATATTAAAAAGAACTAATTAAACGTATAGAAATAATCTGAGATAAGTTCAAGTAAACATATGTACTCGTAACTACACATAAGTGTGGATGAACATATTTGTATTCAGGTGATTGAATATGTTGGCTTCAGTGAACATACGAATATAACAAACATATGTTTGGGTGAATAGATAAAAGCAAAGGGGATCTAGATGAGCGTATAGAAGTACTAAGAGATGTATGTAGGAGAAGATGAACATATAGAAAAGGATATAGATGAATACAAAGAAGTAACAAGTGATGTATGTAGGAGAAGATGAACATATAGAAGGGGATCTAGATGAATACAAAGAAGTAACAAGAGATGTATGTAGGAGAAGATGAACATATAAAAATAAAGGGGATCTAGATGAACGTATAGAAGTGACAAAAGATGTAGGAGAATATGAACGTATAGAAGTAACAAGACATGTAGGAGAATATGAACGTATAGAAGTAACAAGACATGTAGAAGAAGATGAGCGTATAGAAGTAACAAGACATGTAGGAGAATATGAACGTATAGAAGTAACAAGACATGTAGAAGAAGATGAGCGTATAGAAGTAAAAAAAGATGTCGGGGAAAATAAACGTATAGAAGTAACAAAAGATGTAGGACAAGATGAACGTATAGAACTAACAAGAGATGTATAAGAAGATGAATGTATAGAAGTAACTAGAGATGGATGGGAAGATGAAGATGTAAAAGGAACGAGAGATATAGGAGAAGATGAATGTGTAGATGTAACAAGAGATATATGAGAAGATGAACATATAGAAATAACAAGAGATATAGGAGAAGATGAAAATGTAGACGTAGCAAGAGATGTGAGAGAAGATGAGCATATAGAAGTAACAAGAGATATATGAGAAAATGAATAAGAGATACAAGAGAAGATGAACATATAGAAGTAACAAGAGATGTAGGAGAAGATGAACATAAAGAAGTAACAAGAGATATAGGAGAAGATGAACATATAGAAGTAACAAGAGATATATGAGAAGATGAACATTTAGAAGTACCAAGAGATTATATGAGAAGATGAACATATAGAAGTAACAAGAGATATAGGAGAAGATGAACATATAGAAGTAACAAGAGGTGTAGGAGAAGATAAACATACAGAAGTAACAAGAGATATAATAGAAGATGAACATATATAAGTGACAAGAGATATAGGAGAAGATGAACATATAGAAGTAACAAGAAATGTATGAGAGGATGAACGTATAGAAGTAGCAAGAGATGTAGGAGAAGATGTACATATAGAAGTACCAAGAGATGTAGGAGAAGATGAACATATAGAAGTAACAAGAAATGGGTAGAAAGATGAGCACTATAAATGTGAAGATCAATTTTCAGAGAGCCAAGCGGAAAAGCTAGCGGTATAAAATAAAGTGTTGAAACTTTGAGAAGGATGAAAGGAAACTGTGGAAGTTGATCAAACAATGAAATGATGAGAGCACTGAAAGAAGTACAAAGATCACACTAATTGAGAACGGCTAGCAGATTACTTTGCTGACGTTTGCACAAGATTGCAGCATTGACGTCCATCCAGAGAAACGGCGAAGAGTGAGCGCTGACCCGCAGAAAGAAGAGGAATAAGGCAAAACAAGGTCAAAAGTCAAGGTTGCGTCTGTCACACTCAGTCTGTCAAAAGTCTGTCACACTCAGTCTGTCAAAAATCTGTCACACTCAATCTGTATAAAGTCTGTCACGTTCAGTCTGTCAAAAATCTGTCACACTCAGTCTGTCAAATGTCTGTCACACTCAGTCTGTCAAATGTCTGTCACATTCAGTCTGTCAAAAGTCTGTCACACTCAGTCTGTCAAAAGTCTGTCACACTCAGTCTGTATAAAGTCTTTCACACTCAGCCTGTCAAAAGTCTGTCACACTCTGTCTGTATAAAGTCTGTCACACTCAGTCTGTCAAAAGTCTGTCACACTCAGCCTGTCAAAAGTCTGTCACACTGTCAAAAGTCAGTCACACTTAGTCTGTCAAAAGTCTGTCACACTCAGCCTGCCAAAAGTCTGTCACACTTAGTCTGTCAAAAGTCTGTCACACTCAGCCATCGGTAAACTGAAACCAAAGAAATCACCAGAAGTGGCGGAGAACCAAGGAGTGACAGCAATGAACAATCTCTTGGACATTTTCTAAACGTATTGAACCACGGGTAAGTTATCTCAGATTTGAAAGGAATCAAACATGATACCACTGCTAGAGCCAGAGGGGAAACTCAGCAACGCAGCCTCCAGCTACAGCCCAGTCAGCCTCACCAGCTGCCCCCACAAAGCGATGGAACGTGTCATTATCCTGGGGCTAAAGATGGCACTTGGAAAGCGAAAACCTTCTCAGAGCACAAGCAGGTTTAAGGCAGTACTACAGTGCAGAAGATCACGTGACCTCGTCATCATCATCATCATCATCAATCAGGTGCCGTGCCGACTGGCGTTGGCTATTATGCTTCTCCAGTTTACATGATCATTCATGTAGGCCATCAGCTCAGTTGGTGATCTCCTCTCATACCATCCCGTCAGACTGTCCAGTATCATTTCTCTTGGCCCTCCCCTAGCTCTTCTTCCTTCTATTTTTCCTGTTGTTATAATATTTTCAATGATCCTCTTCTCATTGCATGTCCTATGAAAGTGCATTCTCTCTCTCTCTCTCTCTCTCTCTTATTTTTTGAACAAGAATTTTTGTCTCTCCACCTCTTCTCATACATTCTTCATTAGTTATTTTTGCTGTCCAGTGGATTCGTAACATTCTTCTAATAAACCATATTTCTGCTGCTTCCAATGATTTTTGTGCAGACCTGCCCATTGTCCATGATTCACTTCCATATAATATCTTATATCCTTCCCGTGCCGTTAAACGTCACATAGGGCTCACAATGTAGTTCGCCAATTTTTCCTGTCTTCGGCGAGCTTTTCAACCTCATCAAGGGATTTTATGCCTATTAATTTGGCCTCTCTTAACAATGTCCTCTTTAGAGTTTCACATGGTCTGCCTCTTTTTCTTCGGCCTGTTATGTTCCACTTGATAGCTTGTTTTGGGATTCTCTGATCATTTCTTCTCATCACGTGATCAACATATGTCCATCTCCTTTTCCTGATCACACATGAGACTGGTTGTTGTTCAGTCATCTGTCTTATCTCTGCATTGTTCTTGAATTCGTTCCACTTCATGCCGAGTATTTTTCTTAGGCATTTGTTTTCAGAAGAGTCTAATTTGTTGTCTATTTCTTTAGTTGTTTTCCAGCTTTCACACGCATAAATGAGGGTGGATATTACATTTGAACTGAATAGTCTTAACTTGGTTTTTGTGCTTATAAATTTTGAACGCCGTATGTTCTCAAGATTCTCGAAGATCGGTGTATATAATAAGATAAGTTCAAATAGGATTTTAAGACTCGTTTTCTACCATTCATTGATAAGGATATGTTGGATAATATGTTTCCCATTCTCTGAAACGCAGTCTTTGCTTGGCCTATTCTGTTCTTAATTTCTTATATATATGAGACATTTTTTTGCATTTCCCATCTGAAATTATTACTGCTCCAAGGTATTTTAATTTCTGCACCGGCTTTAGAATAGTTCCATTTAATTTTATACTGCATGTTGGTGGATTTTGTTTCTTAGATATAACCACAGTCTCTGTCTTTTTGATGTTCAAAGTAAGACCTTTCTGTTCACTTTCTTTGGCGACTTTATCCAAGAGATTTTGCAGGTCTTGTTGGTTCTCAGCTACCAGTACTGTGTCGTCAGCATACCAAAGGTTATTAATATTGTATCCTCCAGTTTTATGCCTGGTTCTCCTATGATCGTTCTTAGAATATTCTCACTGTACAGAGAAAAAAAATCTGAAGACACTATTCACCCTTGCCGTACTCCTTGTTTTATTTATAGGCCAAGTGACCTATCTCTCTCAGGAGATCGAGGACGCATTCCAAGACAAAAACTTTGTACTAGCAAAGAAGAGTTTTTAATTACACAGCCAGTTACAATGTAAACAGAATTTTGACTTGATCTGGTCTTTTACACCATTAAAACTGTGTGTTTTGGTATTGTCAGTAGTGCTCCATGACATACTTCAACGAGTGAACGTACTATTCTTTATGCTGATGGCTGTAGAGTGCCTTGAACGTTTTAGGGAACCAAGGAGAGGAGGGGGTGCAGCCAATACCTTGTTCGGGGGCCCATGAAGGGGATTTTTTTTACTTATTACAAAACCAAATTTTAAAACAGAAAAACAATATTCGATGTATACTTCATAATCTATACTTTGTGTGTATAGCAAAACCGTCTTGCAGCCTTGTTTGACATAACTTTTGTTAATCTGAACACTCAGTGAGCGGTTATTTATGTCATTTATGGAATTTTAATTTCACTACTTATTTATTTATGTCTGCAAGTTTAGTTTCATTTCGTTTATGAATATATTTTATATTTCTTGTCAGTTTATGAATGGTTATGAAATGTCAACTAAAAAATCTGGAGCTCAAAAACGCAAGGAAGAACATAAACGCGATGAGATTAATAAAAAGGGTCGACAAACGTTTTTTCAATTTGGCGTTAAATACGAAACAAGCGAAACTAACCAAAATAAAACTTCAAATTCACAACAATGTGAGAAAAGTGCAGAACTGAAACAAAGGTCAGAATCTCATGAGGCCAGTTTGGATTTTGAAGAAACATCAGATCAAATAAATTCTCAATTTCAAGATTTAGAGAAACAACTGAATGTTAGTGATAAGAGTACTTCACTGTCTACAGATTCTGGCATAGCAGACATAGTGAAGAGAAGAGTAGGTCAAATACTGGAACTGATATTGTACTTCTTGTAACAGAGGTGCCTTCTCAACTAGATATAGAAAATTATGTTATTAAAGGTTATACTGGCTTTCCTAAAACATTTCCAAAATATATAGATAACCATTTTTTTCTCGAAACTATTCTAACATTTGGAAGTTTAAATGGTGAAAAACATGGCCGAGACTGGCTTGTCTGGAGCGAAGTTAAACAAGCATTATTTTGCTTACCTTGTCGTTTATTTTGGAACAAGATCTGTTGCAGCATTGGCTCAGCATCTAAGTCTATGCTTGCATCAACAGAAGGATGGTCAGCAGCTAAAAAGTGGCGAAAATGATGTATTCGCATCCCAGAACATGAGAGAAGCAACAGCCATAGGCAGTGCTATCTGGCTTGGCGAGAACTAGAAAGACGCCTGTCATCTGGCAAAGGCATTGACAGTCTATTGGAGGCATCAGTTGAAACAGAATTTGTCAAGTGGTACAACATTATGAAACAGAATCTGTCAAGTGGTACAACATTATGAAAAAGAATCTGTCAAGTAGTACAACATTATGAAACAGAATCTGTCAAGTGGTACAACATTATGAAACAGAATCTGTCAAGTGGTACAACATTATGAAACAGAATCTGTCAAGTGGTACAACATTATGAAACAGAATCTGTCAAGTGGTACAACGTTATGAAACAGAATCTGTCAAATGGTACAACATTATGAAACGAAACACTGATGTTGTACTATTCCTTGGTGAAAGGGGGCTTGCCTTGCGTGGCAATTCCCAGAGAATTGGCGAAACAGACAATGGAAATTTTCTAGTAGTCTTGGGGTTGTTGTCTCACTGGGATCCAATTTTAAAAGAACATGTGTTGCAAGTTAAAGAATCACAAGAAAGGGGAGAACGACATCAAGTACATTATCTAAGTGCCGATACCCAGAACGAGTTAAGTGCCGAATGTTCCTCACCTGTAAAGCAGCACATGTTGGAGGGACAGGAAAACTGCAAAGTACTTTGCTGTTATTGTTGATTCCACGCCAGATACATCCCATGTTGAACAAACATTTCTTTTGCATTATGTAATACCATATGAAAACCAGTATGAAACTGTAGGAAGATTTGTACAGTTTGTTGACACAAGCCATAAAACAGGAAATGACATAGCACAGATGATAGTAGAAACATTGAAAGAATAAGATATTCCACTGTCGGACTGTCGTGCACGGGGCTATGACAATGCAGCCAACATGGCAGGAAAATATAAATGAGCACAAGCAAGATTGCTTGAGCAATGTGAAACAGCTTTATTTTCACCATGTGGATGCTACACATTTAATTTGTGTGGAAATGATGCCGCAGAATGCATCCCTGACGCCAAAATATAGTTTGGAACTGTACAGACTGTTTACAACTTGTTTAGTTCTAGTCCACAGCGATGGGAAATCTCGCAGAAGTGTATTGGTTGTTCTCTTCACTGCATGTCTAACACGCGATGGCCAGACCGTGTTGAAAGTATAAAGCCCTTTGTAGTCCATCGGCCAGGCATCACATTAGCATTATAAAACCTCTTGGAGTTGAAACTAACTGCCAAAACAAGAACAGAGGTTAATGGAGCTTTGTCTTATGTCACAGCCTTCATTTGTGCGATAATGTCTGTTGTATGGTACAGAGTATTAGTTCCAGTTAATATCTGTAATAAGGTTATTAAGTCCAGAAATGCAGCGCTGGATGTCGAAGTGTCCAACTTAAAAAGCTTGATTTCAGAACTTACAAATCTTCGGAACAGCTGGAAAAGTATGTGGATCGAAGCTAAGGATGCTGCTTCTAATTCGTGCATAGAAGTGAACTCTCTGGAACTCGGGGTGAAGCAAAACGCAAAAGAAAGAGGTTCCATGATGAAGGTGATACAGAAGAATCAGATTTGTCAAAACAAGAAGAAATGGATGAATCCCACGAGGAAGCATATTTCAGAAAGTCTGTCTTCCATGTGATATTGGATAATGTTATTGGTGGACTGACTGCTCGTTTCAAAGCTGCAGTGAACATTTCTGAGAAGTTCAGCTTCCTCTGGAAGTACCTGTACATTCCTCAAGATGAACTGAAAGAAAAATCAAAATTACTGGCAGATCAATATCCCGCTGATACCAGTGAAGATCTTGTAATGGAGATAAGTCATTTGGCATCTGTTCATCAAGCAAATTTTGGAGAGGGCCAAATGAGTCCATTGGAGCTACTGAATTGCTTGAAAAGATACACGGTGAAAGGACTCTTTCCAAGTATGTGTGTCTGCCTCCGTATTCTGTTAACAATTCCTGCCACTGTCGCCTGTGAGAGCGCTCATTCAGCAAAGCTAAAGCTGATATAAAAAATTATCTAAGGTTGACTATGTCACAGGGGCGACTGGTAGACTTGACAAGACTCAGTATTGAGTCTGATCTTGCAAAAACGATTGATTTTGATGACGTGATTCGCAAGTTTGCCAGGAGAAAGGCTAGGAAAGCACCTTTGTTTAGCAGAATATGAATGTCATTACATCGCAAATATAATAACTGTTATGAGTTTGTAATCAATCTAGTATTCAATTCATAGCTTATGTACATTGTTTCATTATTGTTTATATACTAATGTGTATTATAGTTTTTATTATCTTTTACAGAAGTACCTGTCTTCTTTTTAATATATTTGCAAGTATGTTTGTATGTAAGTTAACAATGTACAGTTATGACATTGATTTATGTGTCCATGTGTAGGTGAGGGGGCCCGTATTAGTCTTGTTGATTTATGTGTCCATGTGTAGATGAGGGGGCCCGTATTAGTCTTGTTGATTTATGTGTCCATGTGTAGATGAGGGGGCCCGTATTAGTCTTGTTGATTTATGTGTCCATGTGTAGATGAGGGGGCCCGTATTAGTTTTGTTCCAGCACTTAATACTCCTCTCGGCGGCCTTGTTCATGACATCATGAAGTTGTTACACCTGCCTCACTTCGTTACATTGATGCCATCTATGCGACTTCATCTAACCCAAGATTATTAAACAGAGCTGATACACGACTTGTAAACTATATAAATAAAATTAAATGAGCATTGCAACTCCACAGTTGCGACATAAAACATAAGCCAGTAATCGCCTAACTCCACAGTTACACTCGAATATATTTATTGATGAAAGCACATTTGTTGGTGGATGTTGCCAACGGAAGTGGCGTGAAAAGTCTGATGGAATTCACAAATACATGAAAAAGTGTCCAGGCGTGAAAAGTCTGATGGAATTCACAAATACATGAAAAAGTGTCCGGGCGTGAAAAGACTGATGGAATTCACAAATACATGAAAAAGTATCCGGGCGTGAAAAGTCTGATGGAATTCACAAATACATGAAAAAGTATCCGGGCGTGAAAAGACTGATGGAATTCACAAATACATGAAAAAGTATCCGGGCGTGAAAAGTCTGATGGAATTCACAAATACATGAAAAAGTATCCTAGCGTGAAAAGATTGATGGAATTCACAAATACATGAAAAAGTATCCGGGCGTGAAAAGACTGATGGAATTCACAAATACATGAAAAAGTATCCGGGCGTGAAAAGACTGATGGAATTCACAAATACGTGAAAAAGTCTCCGGGGGAACTTGACATCGCCATGAGACGACCTTACACACAGCAAGATGTTGAATGACATTTTTGCTTCTACCACGGATAATACCACGTACTCTCTCAGAAACTGAATTCGAAGAAACTGTCCTAAAAAGGGCAAATTTAACCCATACTAAGCACTCATATAAAGGACAGACTACAATCTACATTCCTACAAAGGACAGACTACAATCTATATTCCTACAAAGGACAGACTACAATATACATTCCTACAAAGGACAGACTACAATCTACATTCTACTATTCCGAAGCCCAACTAAACTACTGACTGTGAATTAAACAAAATGTGCGTGCCTACATTTCTGGAACCTTCTTTTGTGCCGGTCTCCAACCGTTTTCATTCTCGTCTGCATATTTTCTGTGCGTATCTTCCAAATCCGTTCACTGTGAGTGCTAATACATGCGAGCTTTACAACAGATTTTCCCGCTGCGCACGCCTATAAATATAAACAAAAATTTACTCTCTACAGGGGAGATTACTATTGTATTTCTATCCAACCCAGTTATTGATCATATTCTGTTACACTAGCAACATGGATAGACCTGAAGAAAGCCTTTGATAAAGTATGGAAACAAGATCTGCTATGGAAACATAAACTGCAATATGATTGGAAGGCTGTACTACTGGATAAAGTCCTGTTTACATAAAAGAAGAGCAAGGGTAGTAATGGATGGACACAAAAGCCAAAAAGTATTGCTACGACATGGCGTACATGAAGAGTCCTCTCACCTAGCCTCCTCCTCCTATTCGTTAATGACCTGGTCAAGGAACTTCCCTGTGAAATCAAAGCAACGCTGTAAGCAGACGATCTGGTCATGAAGTGTGCAGACAAACACGCGACAGTTACTACACAAAGGTTTCATAGAGATGCTGCAGACATCTTGACGTCATGGACAAACATCTGGTGTGTCAGTATCAGCACAGAGAAATCAAGTACCTCTCTTCATCTAAGCAAAAAGCAGGTAAGATCTTTGTAAACGAAACATCCTTGAGGATGGACAGTCAACCCTTTTATCTAGGAGTGACTCTTGACACGAAAATGAACAGGAGGAAACACGTCACCAACGCTGTAGCACAAGCCAGAAGAAAGCTAGCTATAGCAAGAAAACTGAGTGGAGCTGCATGGGAAGCCAGTGGAATGTATTCCAGCAGAGCGTTCTACCAGATCTAGAATATGGTTCAAATGTTTGGTGCGCAGCATCGAGAATTAGGCTACAAAACCAGGACAAGATACAGGTCAGCCACTAAGAACTGTCACGGCTGCAGTGAGGTCCACACTGACAGGAGAAGTGCAGAAAATAGTTGATGTACCTCACAAGCGCTAAAAGAAAGTGGACTTCATGACCGTGGGAAAGAAGTTCCTCCGTTGTGTATGTCACATAAACATATGTGACATACATTTTTGTGACATAAATCTATGCGACATAAATATATGTGACAAAAGCAGCAGTAGTCATATATGAAAAGCTGCACCAGTACAAGTCACCATAATTCAAATAGCTTTTTCAGAGCTACTGAGACTAGACTAGACATTGGTACCCACTTGAGGGAGACTAGACTAGACATTGGTTCCCACTTGAGGGAGACTAGACTAGACATTGGTTCCCACTAGAGGGAGACTAGACTAGACTAGACATTGGTTCCCACTTAAGGACGGAACTTGACGCTTGTGCTAGCTGTTCAGACACAGATAACTGGTATCTAATGTAACCGTTTAAAGTTAAATTTAGTATCACGATGACATGTCAACACTTCCATCGCAGCAACCTTCAGCCGAATATTAACTGGTATTTAGAAAGGAAGCGACAGCAGAGATAAGTCTCACTTTCCTAGAAGCTACATATGAGGTCATGTGGACTTGAAGAACTGTGGACTTGAAGAACTGTGAACTTGAAGAACTGTGAACTTGAAGAACTGTGGACTAAACACTCTGTCTAGTCCTGAAAATGCGAGAGGAATAAAGAAGCAAAGTCTTACTAAAACTGAGAACTTAATCTGCTACTCCAGTCTCCACCAAGTCTTCGTCCAATCTCCACCAAGTCTTCGCCCAGTCTCCACCAAGTCTTCACCCAGTCTCCACCAAGTTTTCCCCCAGTTCCCACCAAGTTTTCACCCAGTCCCCACCAAGTCTTCACCCAGTTCCCACCAAGTCTTCACCCAGTCCCCACCAAGTTTTCACCCAGTCCCCACCAAGTCTTCACCCAGTCTCTGTCCAGTCTTCACCCAGTCCCCACCAAGTCTTCACCCAGTCCCCATCAAGTCTTCACCCAGTCCCCATCAAGTTTTCACCCAGTCCCCATCAAGTTTTCACCCAGTCCCCATCAAGTCTTCACCCAGTCCCCACCAAGTCTTCGCCCAGTCTCTGTCCAGTCTTCGACCGGTCTCCAGAAGCCTGCATGTCCAGGAAGCAAACTGAGTTGGTCATTGTGCTTATGAAAGTGTTATTACTACTTAACGTGCAGGACGACGTTGGAGATCAAGCTTCTGCATCTCATGCTGTCCTTGGTGTTTCCGGTTAGTTCAGAGAGTGTTCTTTTTCCGTGCCACGAGGTCAGTTCACTTGGTCAGTCCACTGAGATATTTATCTCTTGGTCTTCCTCTCTTCCTTTTCCCTGAGAATTGTCCAGTCATAACTAGGTTCTCCAACCTCTGTCTTCTTACGGCGTGTCTAGGTTCTCCAACTTCTGTCTTCTTACGGCGTGTCTAGGTTCTCCAACCTCTGTCTTCTTACGGCGTGTCTAGGTTCTCCAACCTCTGTCTTCTTACGGCGTGTCTAGGTTCTCCAACTTCTGTCTTCTTACGGCGTGTCTAGGTTCTCCAACCTCTGTCTTCTTACGGCGTGTCTAGGTTCTCCAACCTCTGTCTTCTTACGGCGTGTCTAGGTTCTCCAACCTCTGTCTTCTTACGGCGTGTCTAGGTTCTCCAACTTCTGTCTTCTTACGGCGTGTCTAGGTTCTCCAACCTCTGTCTTCTTACGGCGTGTCTAGGTTCTCCAACTTCTGTCTTCTTACGGCGTGTCTAGGTTCTCCAACCTCTGTCTTCTTACGGCGTGTCTAGGTTCTCCAACTTCTGTCTTCTTACGGCGTGTCTAGGTTCTCCAACTTCTGTCTTCTTACGGCGTGTCTAGGTTCTCCAACTTCTGTCTTCTTACGGCGTGTCTAGGTTCTCCAACTTCTGTCTTCTTACGGCGTGTCTAGGTTCTCCAACTTCTGTCTTCTTACGGCGTGTCTAGGTTCTCCAACTTCTGTCTTCTTACGGCGTGTCTAGGTTCTCCAACTTCTGTCTTCTTACGGCGTGTCTAGGTTCTCCAACCTCTGTCTTCTTACGGCGTGTCTAGGTTCTCCAACCTCTGTCTTCTTACGGCATGTCTAAGTTCTCCAACTTCTGTCTTCTCACGGCGTGTCTAGGTTCTCCAACTTCTGTCTTCTCACGGCGTGTCTAGGTTCTCCAACTTCTGTCTTCTTACGGCGTGTCTAGGTTCTCCAACTTCTGTCTTCTTACAGCATGTCTAGGTTCTCCAACCTCTTGTCTTCTTACAGCATGTCTAGGTTCTCCAAATTCTTTCTTCTCACGGCATGTCTAGGTTCTCCAACCTCTGTTTTCTCACGGCATGTCTAGGTTTTCCAACTTCTGTCTTCTCACGGCATGTCTAGGTTCACCAACCTCTGTCTTTTCACGGCATGTCTAGGTTCTTCAACTTCTGTCTTCTCAAGACATGTCTAAGTTCTCCAACTTCTATCTTCTCATGACATGTCTAAGTTCTCCAACTTCTATCTTCTCAAGACATGTCTAAGTTCTCCAACTTCTATCTTTTCATGACATTACTAAGTTCTCCAACTTCTGTCTTCTCATGATATGTCAAGTTTCTCCAACTTCTGTCTTCTCATGACATCTCTAGGTTCTCCAACTTCTGTCTTCTTATGACATGTCTAAGTTCTCCAACTTCTGTCTTCTCACGGCATGTCCAAGAACTTTTTATTTACTTTTCCTTATCGTGGAAACTAGTTTACGTTGTTCTAAACTTATTTGAGAATCTCTTCCTTTGTTTCTCCAGCATCTTTCTCCAGGCTATGTGATGCATCTTTTTCAAGGCTATTTGATGCATCTTTTTCAAGGCTATTTGATACATCTTTATCCAAGCTATTTGATGTATTTTTCTCCAAGCTATTTGATATATCTTTCTCCAGGCTATTTTATGCATCTTTCTCAAAGCTATTTGATGTATCTTTCTCCAAGCTATTTGATGTATCTTTCTCCAGGCTAATTGATGTATCTTTCCCCAAGCTATTTGATGTATCTTTCTCAAGGCTATTTGATGCATCTTTTTCAAGGCTATTTTATGCATCTTTCTCAGGTCATTTGATGTATCTTTCTCCATGCCATTTAATTCATCTTTCTCCAAAATCACATATCTGTTGCTTCCTGTTTCTTTGTTATCTTTTAACTGTCGGCCCATGTTTTAACTGTCTGTCCGTGTTTTAACTGTCTTCCCATGTTTTAACTGTCTGTTAACATTTCACAATCATATAGCGGTATCGTCTCTGTCTTCTCAAGACATGTCTAAGTTCTCCAACTTCTATCTTCTCATGACATGTCTAAGTTCTCCAACTTCTATCTTCTCAAGACATGTCTAAGTTCTCCAACTTCTATCTTTTCATGACATTACTAAGTTCTCCAACTTCTGTCTTCTCATGATATGTCAAGTTTCTCCAACTTCTGTCTTCTCATGACATCTCTAGGTTCTCCAACTTCTGTCTTCTTATGACATGTCTAAGTTCTCCAACTTCTGTCTTCTCACGGCATGTCCAAGAACTTTTTATTTACTTTTCCTTATCGTGGAAACTAGTTTACGTTGTTCTAAACTTATTTGAGAATCTCTTCCTTTGTTTCTCCAGCATCTTTCTCCAGGCTATTTGATGCATCTTTTTCAAGGCTATTTGATGCATCTTTTTCAAGGCTATTTGATACATCTTTATCCAAGCTATTTGATGTATTTTTCTCCAAGCTATTTGATATATCTTTCTCCAGGCTATTTTATGCATCTTTCTCAAAGCTATTTAATGTATCTTTCTCCAAGCTATTTGATGTATCTTTCTCCAGGCTAATTGATGTATCTTTCCCCAAGCTATTTGATGTATCTTTCTCAAGGCTATTTGATGCATCTTTTTCAAGGCTATTTTATGCATCTTTCTCAGGTCATTTGATGTATCTTTCTCCATGCCATTTAATTCATCTTTCTCCAAAATCACATATCTGTTGCTTCCTGTTTCTTTGTTATCTTTTAACTGTCGGCCCATGTTTTAACTGTCTGTCCGTGTTTTAACTGTCTTCCCATGTTTTAACTGTCTGTTAACATTTCACAATCATATAGCGGTATCGTCTCTGTATACTATCTGTCCATGTTTCACAATCATATAGTGGTATCGTCTCTGTATACTATCTGTCCATGTTTCACAATCATATAGTGGTATCGTCTCTGTATACTATCTGTCCATGTTTCACAATCATATAGTGGTATCGTCTCTGTATACTATCTGTCCATGTTTCACAATCATATAGTGGTATCGTCTCTATTAACTGTCTGTCCATGTTTCATAGTCATATAGTGGTATCATGATTGTCAAAATTGTTCTTGGGAATGTACAGTGCTGGTTTCCTTTTGCCTTCCACCGGTTTGTTTATGGTTTACTCCACTAGCCTTTGACTCTGGCCAGAGCCTACTCTACAAGGCAGCAGGGGGTTTGAAATCAGTTTTCTTTCTCCTAGATGTGCTACCAACCAAGGTTAACGAGTCTCATCTTCCCGAAGCGCCTGGTTTTCAGGCACCAGATACTCGCCTTTCGCCCCTTCTCTGTCAGTTTGAACAGTTCCACCACGAGAAGGCCAGGAGCTGGACTTGGACTGTCAGAGGCTATTTGTAGGACGCATGCCTTGGAGACATTTAATTCCGAGTACTTAAATGTTACATCGAGCCAATTTTGTTTTATCGATGTGAAGCGTGGTCTATGAATAAGAGAGTACAGCGAGAAATGGAGGCCATGGAAATGTAGTTCATAAGAAGGATGTTGAAGGTGCCATGGACAGCTAAGAAAACCAATGAAGAAGTCTTAAGAGAGGCTGGAGTTAAAAGGCAAATTACAGCAAAGATCAGAGGCAGACAAGCGAGATTTGTAGGACATTTTCTGAGAAGAAGAAAATTGAAACACATTGTGGCTACAGGAAAAACTGAGGGAATACGAGACAGAGGAAGACAGAGAGAGAAGTTACTGGATGGGCTGTCAGTGTGGCTAGAAAGAAAGTCACCAGCTTATCTCATAATCAAGTCTAAAGACGGGGAACTGTGGAGAGAAATGATCGCCTACGCCACGCCACGCGGCACGGCACTTGATTTACTGATTGATTGATAGTGGTATCGCCCCTGTATACTTCCTGTTTCACAGTCATATAATGGTATCATCTCTGTATACTTCCTGTTTCATATAGTGGTATCGTCTCTGTATACTTCCTGTTTCACAGTCATATAGTGGTATCGTCTCTGTATATTTCCTGTTTCACAGTCATATATTGATATCGTCTCTGTATACTTCCTGTTTCACAGTCATATAGTGGTATCGTTTCTGTATACTTCCTGTTTCACAGTCATATAGTGGTATCGTCTCTGTATACTTCCTGTTTCACAGTCATATAGTGGTATCGTCTCTGTATACTTCCTGTTTCACAGTCATATAGTGGTATCGTCTCTGTATACTTCCTGTTTCACAGTCATGTAGTGGTATCGTCTCTGTATACTTCCTGTTTCACAGTCATATAGTGGTATCGTCTCTGTATATTTCTAGTTTCACAGTCATATAGTGGTATCGTCTCAGTATACTTCCTGTTTCACAGTCATGTAGTGGTATCGTCTCTGTATACTTCCTGTTTCACAGTCATGTAGTGGTATCGTCTCTGTATACTTCCTGTTTCACAGTCATATAGTGGTATCGTCTCTGTATATTTCTAGTTTCACAGTCATATAGTGGTATCGTCTCTGTATACTTCCTGTTTCACAGTCATATAGTAGTATCGTCTCTGTATACTTCCTGTTTCACAGTCATATAGTAGTATCGTCTCTGTATACTTCCTGTTTCACAGTCATATAGTAGTATCGTCTCTGTATACTTCCTGTTTCACAGTCATATAGTGGTATCGTCTCTGTATACTTCCTGTTTCACAGTCATATAGTAGTATCGTCTCTGTATACTTCCTGTTTCACAGTCATATAGTAGTATCGTCTCTGTATACTTCCTGTTTCACAGTCATATAGTAGTATCGTCTCTGTATACTTCCTGTTTCACAGTCATATAGTAGTATCGTCTCTGTATACTTCCTGTTTCACAGTCATATAGTAGTATCGTCTCTGTATACTTCCTGTTTCACAGTCATATATTGGTATCGTCTCTGTACAGCACTGTAATACTCTTTTCCTTACTTTTAGGGACTTTTTCTTATTTGTTAGTGTCTTTTTTATGTCATGAAAAGCTGCCCTTGCCTTGCTTATTCGTGATTTTATTTCACTTGTGCACTTGCCATCAGCTGTTATTGTTGTTCCAAGGTTATTGTGTCTTCCCGTTTGAAAGGATGTTTCACTTTGGTGTTTTTTAATAAATTTTTTAAATATGACCCTTGTTTCTGTTTTGTTGCTGTTTAGCATTAGGCTTCTTCTATGGCTTTCTTTAATAATCTTATTCTCAAGTTTCTGCTTTCACTTTCTGCTGCTAGAACGATGTCATTAGCATATTTCAAGTTGTTGATATTATGGCCTACTTTTAAAAAAATTCCTGTCACAGATTATGGAAGAGGGTATTAAATGCACGTAAATGTGTTTCTTGTCGGGTCAGGCGGTTCACAGAAAGGAAAGTGATATTTGACAGAACTCTGGACCTTACCGCGGGTTCCGTGGTGACCTTCTGCATTGCATGCTGGGTGTAAACAAGGAAACAGGACCAAAGAGCGAATCTAAAGAACGAGAAAGTTTTCTTTGCTTGTAATTATTGCGTTCCCCCCCCCCTTTTCCTCTTTTGCTGTCCCTGAAGAAGGTATATTGCCAAAATATTTATTGCATTTTATATCTGTAGTTTTCTTGGTTTTTTTTTCGTGTTTAGAAATGTATATATTGTTTCTAATTTGTTATCATTGTGGAAGTATACAATTATCGACGGAACATCTAACATACAATACCGTCTTATGTAAATGAAAGAAAGAAAAAGAAAGAAAGAAAGAAAGAAAGAAAACAAATAACTCAAGTTAGAATGAGTTTATTTCCGGAATTTTGTGTCTGGGCGTGAACTGAATCTTGACTGGTCTGTCTGGGGTCAGCGTGGTGTTCAGGACCGGCTCCAGCTCCTGGTGGTTGTAGGTCAAGGTAAAGTTGGAGACGATCTGTGGGCGGGAAACAGAGTCATCAGGAACTCCAGGTGCGTTGTGTTGATTTGTTATTTGATTCTTGATGTTCTGTGTTTGTGACTCAGGTAGTGTTGTTGTGTTGATTTGTTATTTGATTCTTGATGTTCTGTGTTTGTGACTCAGGTAGTGTTGTGTTGATTTGTTATTTGATTCTAGATGTTCTGTGTTTGTGACTAAGGTAGTGTTGTGTTGATTTGTTATTTGATTCTTGATGTTCTATGTTTGTGACTCAGGTAGTGTTGTGTTGATTTGTTATTTGATTCTTGATGTTCTGTGTTTGTGACTCAGGTAATGTTGTGTTGATTTGTTATTTGATTCTTGATGTTCTGTTTTTGTGATTCAGGTAATGTTGTGTTGATTTGTTATTTGATTCTTGATGTTCTGTGTTTGTGACTCAGGTAATGTTGTGTTGATTTTTTAATTTCATTATTGGTGTTCTGTGTGACTCTGGTAGTGTTGTGTTGATTTTTTTTTACTTGATTCTTGATGTTCTGTATTCCTTTGTATTAGTGACTATAGATGTGCTTGTTATTTTGTTTGTTGCTAGAATGAAGTTAGTTACAGACTCTTGTTGCGTTGTCTAACCTTCATGTGAGGTATAGTTCTTTGTCAATACATTCATTTTTAATTTCAGTGATCATATTTTACTCAACAGTGAGAGCCTGCCATGTATTTCGTGCCACTTGTTTATCTGTGTCTTATCTACAGAGAAAATAATCATTGAGTGTATCTCTTATCTGTGTCTTATCTACAGAGAAAATAATCACTGAGTGTATCTTTTATCTGTGTCTTACCTACAGAGAAATTACTCATTGAATGTATCTCTTGTTTCTTATCTCTTTTCTATTTCCTTTTTCTCTATGCTGTCATACAATTATCACTATATCCTCTACTTCTCTCTGTCACCAGTGCATCCACGACCTCTGTCCTGGGATATATCAGTCATCACTGTATCCTTCTACCGCTATCTGAAATATCAGTCACCACTGTATTCCTCTACCTCTATCCTGGGATATTAGTCATCATTGTATCCTTCTACCGCTATCTGGAATATCAGTCACCACTGTATTCCTCTACCTCTATCCTGGGAAAGCAGTCATCACCTTATCCCTCTATCTTTATCTTGGGATATATCAGTCATCACTGTATCCTTCTACCGCTATCTGGAATATCAGTCACCACTCTATTCCTCTACCTCTATCTTGGGAAAGCAGTCATCACCTTATCCCTCTATCTATATCCTGGGATATCAATCATCACTGTATCCTTCTACTTCTATCCTGGAATATTAGTCATCACTGTATCCCTCAACCTCTATCCTGGAATATCAGTCACCATCACCACTGTAGCCTTTACTTCTATCCTGGGATATCAGTCACCACTGTATCCTCTTGCACTAGTCTCTCATGGCGAAGGTCGGGGGTTCGAATCCAGCCGGAGGCACCCCAGTCACCCAACTGTAGAAATGGGCGCCCGACTTCTTCTGGAGTTTGGGAAGGAAAGGCAGCCAGGCGTGATACTGACCATATCACCCTTAGTGTGCTGGCAGGTCAAGGAAAATATGGGCACTAACACCATATCCCTATGTGCCTCTAAGGAAAATATGGGCACTAACACCATATCCCTATGTGTCTCTAAGGAAAATACGGGCACTAACACCATATCCCTATGTGCCTCTAAGGCATGACAGGATTACCTTTACCTTTACCTACTGTATCCTCTACTTCTATCCTGAGATATCAATCATCACTGTACAATCTACCTCTATCCTGAGACATCAGTCATCACTGTATCATCTACGTCTATCCTGGAATATCAGTCGCCAATGTATCCTCAATCTCTATTCTAAAATATAAGTTACCAGTGTGTCCTCTACTTCTATCCTGGGGTATCAGTTATCACAGTATCTTCTGTTCTGGGATCCCACTTTATCCTCTATTCTGGGATCCCAGTTATCACAGTTTAATCTATATCTGTTCTTGGATACCAGATATCACTTTATCCTCTACCTTTAATCTGGGATACCAGTTATCACAGTATCCTCTACCTCTATCCTGAGATATCAGTTATCACAATATCCTCAACCTCTGTTCTGGGATATTCCAAAAACATTGAGTCCGTCATACTCTGTGTTATGTCAGCTGTTTGTATTATGGACTAGTGTCTTCTAGATGCCATCTATTCTATTTATAGTGAGCGACAAGTGTTTTCCAGAGAGTTCCACCATTCTGTTTATACTGCTGAAAAGGTGTTTTTCAGATAGTGAGCTATTATATTTATACTGCTGGAAAAGTGTCTTAAAGATAGTGTCATGTCAGCTATTCTATCTATGCTACTGGACAAGTGTCTACTAGATAATGTCAGCGATTATATTTATACTACTTGACAAATGTTTTTCAGGTAATGTCAGCTATTCTTATATTGCGGGAAAAGTGCCTTCCAGATTGTGTCAGCGATTATATTTATCATGTTACTCTGCTTCTTCTAGAGCTGAGTTACGCTACCTTCCTTATCAACATGAATTTGAAGATCTCTGTTTCCAAACTTTTCTATCTCCCAAACTTCTCTCCTAAATATCTTCGGAGATATAAAACAGATGGCATTCGTTTACCTTTGACAGCAAGATATGCATCTCTAGCTCCGCCACGCGCCGACCTGAAATATACAGAAGCGCTGTTACTGGAACTCGAGGGAAAACAGTAACTGCAGGCAAACAAAAAACAGTAACTGCAGGCAAACAAAAAACAGTAACTGCAGGCAAACAAAAAACAGTAACTGCAGGCAAACAAAAAACAGTAACTGCAGACAAACAGAAAACAGTAACTGCAGACAAACAAAACACAGTAACTGCAGACAAATAAAAAAAAAACAGTAACTGCAGGCAAACAAAACACAGTAACTGCAGACAAACAAAACACAGTAACTGCAGACAAACAAAACACAGTAACTGCAGGCACACAAAAAAACAGTAACTGCAGACAAACAAAAAAACAGTAACTGCAGACAAACAAAAAAACAGTAACTACAGAAAAACAAAAAAACAGTAACTGCAGACAAACAAAAAAACAGTAACTGCAGACAAACAAAAAACAGTAACTGCAGACAAACAAAAAACAGTAACTGCAGACAAACAAAAAACAGTAACTGCAGACAAACAAAAAACAGTAACTGCAGACAAACAAAAAACAGTAACTGCAGACAAACAAAAAACAGTAACTACAGACAAACAAAAAACAGTAACTGCAGACAAACAAAAAACCACGACAACATGTCATAAATCTTCTAAATACAAGCCTTTCTTTCTGGAACTGACAAGACTATATTCAAAAATAAAGACATAAAATACACTGGGGAAATGCAGTACACTTTTATCCAGAAACACTGCAGGTATCGAGGCAGTGAGGTACACTTTTATCCAGAAACACTACAGGTATCGAGGCAGAGAGACATGCCCGTAATGAAGTAATAGAGGAAAACGTATGGTTAGATTCAGGGGGAAAATACTAGATTGCAGAAAAATACTAGATTCCAGAAAAATAGCAGATTTTAAAAAAAATTAGTAGATTCCAGAAAAATACTAGACTCCAGAAAAATAGTCAATCAGTCAGTCATTTGCATGTCCCTTGCGGAACGTTGCCTCCCTAACAGCACTCCTGTAGGCCTCTCAGTTGTGAGCAAGATGGACTGCTGCTAGCGCATCCATTTGCAGATTATCAACGATATCTTGCAGCCATCTTCGCCTTGGTCTTCCTCTCTTTAAAAAAATACTAGATTCCAGAAAAATACTAGATTCCAGAAAAATACTAGATTCCATCCTACTGGGGTCCATAGCCTGAGCTATTTGTTCTTTGTCTTTCTCTCATGTCCCAATGTTTCATCTCTTACTTTTCGAGCTTAATCAGAAAATACTTTGCTCTAAATACAGAAGCATGACAAACAGGAACACGGCATCCTTTAAGAATGCGACAAACATGTTCAAAAAGTGTTTACCATGAAACTAAAAACAAAAAAAAAGTTACCAATGCACATCCGGGCTCCATGTCCCCATGCTAGCTGCGATATGGCCTTGACCGTAGAGTCCATCTTGTGGGCGTTTTCTCTCAACCAGCGTTCTGGCTTAAACTCTTCCGGTTCGTCAAACAGTGCTGGGTCGTGGAACATACCATACAGATTGGCTTGAACGTGTTTCTTAAGTGATACGGGAGAAATTAAAAGTTAAACAGAGAGTTAGAAGAAAATCAACTTTCTCCCCTGTATAAATTAAACCATGTTGTGTATTAGTCTCCATTATTATTAGATTATACGTGTATTAGAATTATGTCAGTCCGTAAGAACAGCGAAGAGCAGAACCTCTATCTTAATGCAAAGAAACCTAAATTGATGACAACTGACAAAACAAACAAGGCAGCTGAAATATATATCAATGAGGAAAAATTGGAAGAAGTGGAGAGTTTTGAATATCTTGGATCACTACTAACTAATAATGGAGATACAATGAGGGAATGATCTTTTCTTTATTTTAAAAGGGTGAAGAATCGGGCACGCAGGGAAATTAAAAGGAGGACATCTATCGCTCTTCAGAAAGTAAAACAAATAAAGAATCTGTGGAGAGGAGCAGACAGAACTACAAAAATAAGATTTCTGCATGCATCTTTCCCATCGCAACATATGCCTATGAGACCTGGACACTTAACAAAACAGCTGAGAAACACATAAATGCTTTTGAATGTAAATGCTACAGAAGAGTTCTTCAAATATCGTGGACACAAAAAAGAACAAATATATCTATACTACAAGAACATAATATTGAAGAAGGCTGGCTAGTAAAGAGGATTAAAGAGAGAAAACTTAAATATTTTGGACACATTAAACGTTATGATAATTTAGAGAAGACCGTATTGGAAGGATACATAATGGGAAAAAGAAAAAGAGGAAAACCAAAACGAAGATGGCTGCAAGACATCGTTGACGATCTGCAAATGGATGCCGCAGCAGCAGCAGGGCATCTTCCTCACAACCGAGAGGCCTACGGGTGTGCTGTTTGGGAGGCAAAGTTCCGCAAGGGACATGCAAATGAATGAATGACTTGTATTAGTCTCCATTATTATTAGATTATACTTGTATTAGTCTCCAATATTAATAGATTATACTTATTTTAGTCTCCATTATTATTAAATTATACTTGTATTCATCATCATCATCAGGTGCCGTGCCGACTAGGTTGACTATTATGTTTCTCCAGAGTACACGATCTTTCATGCAGGCCTTCAGATCAGTTGGTGATTTCCTCTCACACCATCCCGTCAGACTGTCCAGTATCATTTCTCTTGGTCTTCCTCTTGATCTTCTTCCTTCTATTTTTCCTGTTGTTATAATATTTTCAATGTCCCCTCTTCTCATTGCATGTCCTATGAAAGTACATTGTCTCTCCCTTATCTTTTTGACAAGGTTTTTTGTCTCTCCAGCTCTTGTCATAAATTCTTCATTAGTTATTTTCGCTGTCCAGGGGATTCGCAACATTCTTCTAATAAACCACATTTCTGCTGTTTCTAATGATTTTTGTGCAGACTTGCCTATTGTCCATGATTCACTTCCATATAACAAGATAGGTCAATATAGCATTTTAGGACTTGTTTTCTAACATTCATTGATAAGGATGTGTGTAGATAGGTCAATATAGCATTTCAGGACTTGTTTTCTAACATTCATTGATAAGGATGTGTTGGATAATATGTTTCTCATTATCTGAAATGCATTCTTTGCTTGGCCTATTCTGTTCCTAATTTCTGTTCTGCATTTCCCATCTGAAGTTATTACTGCTCCAATGTATTTGAATTTCTGCACCTGCATTAGAATAGTTCTGTTTAATTTTATACTGCCCTTTCTGTTCACTTTATTTGGCGACTTTATCCAGGAGATTTTGCAAGAGTTATTGGTTCTCAGCTATCAGTACTGTGTCGTCAGCATACCAAAGGTTGTTAATATTGTATCCTCCAATTTTTATGCTTGGTTCTGTGATGATCGTTCTTAGAATATTCTCGCTGTGCAGAGAAAAAAGGTATGGAGATAGTACACATCCTTGTCGCACCCCTTGTTTTATAGGTTGATATTTTCCAGTTCTATTTTCAACTCGAACTGCTGCTTCTTTCTGCCAGTATAGATGTTTTACAATCCTCAGGTTTTTGCCGTCTATATTGATGTCTTCAAGCATTTTAATAATTTCAATATGTTTCACCTTGTCGAATGCCTTGGTGTAATCAATGAAGCATAAGTAGAGATCTTTCTGTACTTCTAAAGCTCTTTCTGTTAGTGTTCGTAAAGCATAAATAGCATGGTGTGTTCCCTTTCCTTCAACAAATCCAAACTGTTCATCTGCTATTTCCATTTTTATCTTTTTCCTTGTTCTTCTCATAATTATTCTCAGAAGTAGCTTCGTTATGTGACATGAGAGGCTGATAGTCCAGTGGTCATCACATTCATTTGCACCTGATACTTGTATTAGTCTCCATTATTATTAGATTATACTTGTATTAGTCTCTATTATTATTAGATTATGCTTGTATTAGTCTCCATTATTATTAGATTACACTTGTATTAGTCTTTATTATTATTAGATTACGCTTGTATTAGTCTCCATTATTATTAGATTATACTTGTATTAGTCTCCATTATTATTAGATTACACTTGCATTAACAGAAACACCAAAACAACTCTGCCAGATATTACAACAAATTTGGGATCTAGAAAAAGCCCCAGAGGAGTGGAAAACTGGGCTTATAGTAAAACTACCAAAGAAGGGTGACCTCAGAGATTGCGGGAACTGGAGTGGCATAGCACAACATATGCATTATTCATAGATTTTGAGAAAGCCTTTGACAGTGTCAACAGAGATGCACTGTGGAAAATCCTAAGATGGCATGGCCTCACCCATAAAATAGTTAATGTAATCAAAGCCCTATACGAGGGTTTTCAGTGCAAAGTTATCTGCGGAGAACATACCTCCAGCAGCTTTAGGGTACAAACAGGAGTGAAACAGGGATGTGTACTATCACCAACATTATTTATCTTGGCAGTAGACTGGTTAATGAAGGAGGCAACATCAGACAAACGCAGAGGATTACAATGGACCCTTGACACAGTGCTGGAGGACCTTGACTTTGCGGACGACATTTGTTTATTATCAAGCAGTCACAAAGATATGCAAGATAAAATAAACAAGCTAACTCAGAATGCAAACAACATAGGACTAAAAATCAACGTAGGAAAGACAAAGTTAATGAAGCAAAATGTGAACAATAGAAATGTACTCAGAGTAGATAACAAGTTAGTGGAAGAGGTCAACGAATTTGTATACCTTGGCAGCAGAGTAGTAGAAAATGGAGACAGCACAGAGGACATCAACAGCAGACTTACTAGAGCAAACCAGGCTTTTGCAATGCTGCAGACTATATGGAAATCTAAAAAAAAACTAAGCATAAATATGAAAATCAGGATATTTAAGAGTAATGTTCTAAGTGTACTACTCTATGGAAGTGAATGCTGGAAAATCACCAAAACCATAGAAAACAAGTTGAATTCTTTCCAGACTAAATGTTTACGAAGAATTAGAACAATATTTTGGCCAAACACCATAAGAAATAACATCTTATGAGCAGAAATGCAGATGAAACCACTGACAACAATTATCGAGGAAAGACGCTGGCGATGGTTGGGACATGTGCTCCGAATGACTGACAACTCACTACCAAAAATAGCACTTCTTCTTCTTCTTCTTCGTTCACTTCTACCACCAAAAACCGCACTGTGAACCTACTGAATTCACACATGTGGTCCTCGTTAGGTCCGGTGGTCCCCTGTGTGGTCCAAAATAGACCACATGAGTTCCACGAAGGACCACAAGGGGTTCAGAGTATTACAGTGCTTTAGCCTGTATTCTTGGTGGGTCTCGGAAGCGGGATTGCGTGACACCGTGGTTTTCATTGCACCAGTTTGGTCTAGGGTTGGACTTTCTCACCGGAAGACCTCGACGTGTTTGGAATATCAGTGCATCCCCGCTGGGTGAGAGGCGTTAGCCCACCCAGGACAGAGTTGGACTTTCTCACCGGAAAACCTCGACGTGTTATGAGATACCCGTGTATCACCGCCGGGTGAGAGGTGGTTGCCCATCCAGTCCAGGGTTGGACTTTCTCACCGGAAAACCTCAGCGTGATTAGGATACGCAGACATCCCCGCCGGGTGAGAGGTGGTTGCCTATCTAGACTTCCCTGGTCCAGTGTCTCCGACTTCAGCATTTTGCGGTCGTGGCCGCTACCCTTCCTAGTTGTGACCAGGATGGAGCTTTTGTCCAGGAGGACGAATCCTCGCCACTAGTGACTTCTACCCCTGGGTTGAGCCGGTTTAGGCATTTCCCAGTATGGGCATGTTTGGGACGGGACCGACCTCTAGGGCAGAGGTACTGTGACATTCATAGCCTTCAAGATTCACCCCTGGTATGAGCCGGTTTAGGCAAAATTCACCAGTATGGGTGTTTATCAGGCGTTACCGACCTCTAGAGCGGAGGTGGCATGACATGTCTAGCCATCGAGTTCCACCCCTGGTGTGTGCCGGTTTAGGCATATTTCACCAGTGTAGGTGTATTTCGGACGTAGGCGGCCTCTAGAGCAGAGGTGCCGTGGTATAGCTCTCGTAGCGATACTACTGGACATACCAGGTTAAACTTCACTTTCCACCACCTTTTCCCATCGGCGCCGCACAGCAACCTTTATTTCCGCATTTACTTCCTTAACCGGGAGGAGCTTCACTCCACGCGCGGCATTTGAAAAGTCAAGCCAGCAGTGACTTAACCTCTGGGACAAACCGGTTCATGCATTTCACACGATATGACTGCACTCAGGACGTGGCCGACCTCCAGATCAGAGGTGCCGTGATTTGACTGTTTGCTTCGCTTTATTCTTTCAACCACCTTTTCCGCAGTGATGCTGCGCGGCAACCTCATTTGCAAATTTCTTCATTGGCCGGGAAGAGCACCGCTCCACGCACGGCAGCTGAAGATCTCGCCAACAGCGGTATTAGCTCTAGAATTGCCACAGTTATCCAAGTAGGATCGTGTCATCTAAGGAACCTCGACTGATTTAATGAGCCATTCGCGGTTTCACCGTGAGACAGTGTGAACTTAGACATGCATGGCTTAATCTTTGAGACAAGCATATGACTACTGGCAGGATCAACCAGATAGCTTTCTTCACCGAACCTTTGTCGGATATCTGCCGACAGACCGACGCGGGGCAAGGGAGACAGCGCTCTGCTCAGAGCGGATCCCTTTCGACCCCGGCGGCGTTTCATTTCCTTTAACCGGCGGGGGCGGCTCTCTCTGCTCTAACGAGCGGAAAAGAAAGCCTGGCCACCCACAAACGACACACGTTACATACTGCAGACCCGATACTCTTTGCGAGAGATGGGCCAATTTCGAGACCATCGGTCGACAAAACCGTACTACATCGTTATCACGAACCTGGCTGGCTAGCCGTTTACATGCTTCGCTCGACGGACAAACCACTTGCTTCTGCATCGAAACACCTTAACTCTCGCCGTCCGGGAAGGGAGCGAAAGCCTGTCTCCCCACGCACGGAACTCGAGAGCGCTTTTTCGCCAAAAGAACGGTCGGCCTGCGCAACAGCAACCGCCCGCGCTGTGCAGGTCGGCGCAGCTCTGCGCGGCTGACAAAAATAGCACTAAGATGGACACCACAGGGGAGCAGAAGTAAGGGTAGACCAAAAGAGACATGGAGAAGAACAACAGAAAGGATGTTGAGCAATAGAGGGCTCATCTGGGCAAGAGCAGAAAAAAAGGCGAAGGACAGGCATTTGTGGAAAACCCTCATGGAAGCCCCATGTGCCCTGGGCACTTAAGGTTCAGAGAGAGAGAATCACCCCAGCTGGAATATTGTAGCCGCCTAATTAATTGTTCTACTCACCCCAGCTGGAATATTGTAGCCGCCTAATTAATTGTTCTACTCACCCCAGCTGGAAGATTGTAGTCGCCTAATTAATTGTTCTACTCACCCCAGCTGGAATATTGTAGCCGCCTAATTAATTGTTCTACTCACCCCAGCTGGAAGATTGTAGTCGCCTAGTTAATTGTTCTACTCACCCCAGCTGGAATGTTGTAGCCGCCTAATTAATTGTTCTAATCACCCCAATTGGAATGTTGTAGCCGCCTAATTAATTGTTCTGCTCACCTCGGCTGTAATATTGTAGCCGCCTAATTAATTGTTCTACTCACCCCAGCTTGAATATTGCAGCCGCCTAATTAATTGTTCTACTCACCCCAGCTGGAATATTACAGTCGCCTAGTCATTTGTTCTGATCACCCCAGCTGGAATATTGTTGCCGCCTAATTAATTGTTCTATTCACCCCAGCTGGAATATTGCAGCCGCCTAATTAATTGTTCTACTCACCCCAGCTGGAATGTTGTAGCCGCCAAGTTCCAGATCTTCCGACAGAATCCGACTTGTGGCGTACGCGACTGGATACATTCTCAGAGTTTCCTTCAGCACAGCTTTCACGTAAGGAAGTTTACTGAGCTCTTCTGAGGAAACTTCGCCGTTGTTTTCTGCTTTTGCGCACTCAATTTCTTTGTACAGTTTTTCCTGCACATCCGGGTGTCTGGCTAGGTTATATAGGCACCACGTGATGCTTGTTGATGACTGACAACAGAGGATAGAAAGTCACATTACTGTAAGACAGGAGAGAAAGTCACATTACTGTACGACAGAGGATAGAAAGTCACATTGCTGTAAGACAGGAGAGAAAGTCACATTACTGTACGACAGAGGATAGAAAGTCACGTTACTGTACGACAGAGGATAGAAAGTCACATTACGTTACGACAGAGGATAGAAAGTCACGCTACTGTACGACAGAGGATAGACAGTCACATTACTTTACGACAGAGGATATAAAGTCACATTACATTACCACAGAGGATAGAAAGTCACATTACTGTACGACAGAGGATAGACAGTAACATTACTGTAAGACAGAGGATAGAAAGTCACATTACTGTACGACAGAGGATAGAAAGTCACATTACTGTACGGCAGAGGATAGAATGTCACATTACTGAACGACAGAGGATAGAAAGTAACATTACTGTAAGACAGAGGATAGAAAGTCACATTACGTTACGACAGAGGATAGAAAGTCACATTACTTTACGACATAGGATAGAAAGTCACATTACTGTACGACAGAGGATAGAAAGTCACATTACTGTACGACAGAGGATAGAAAGTCACATTACTGTACGACAGAGGATAGAAAGTCACATTACTGTACGACAGAGGATAGAAAGTCACATTACTGTACGACAGAAGATAGAAAGTCTCACATTACTGTACGACAGAGGATAGAAAGTCACGTTACCGTACGACAGAGGATAGAAAGTCACATTACATTACGACAGAGGATAGAAAGTCACATTACTGTACGACAGAGGATAGAAAGTCACATTACTGTACGACAGAAGATAGAAAGTCACATTACTGTACGACAGAGGATAGAAAGTCACATTACTGTACGACAGAGGATAGAAAGTAACATTACTGTACGACAGAGGATAGAAAGTCACATTACTGTACGACAGAGGATAGAAAGTCACATTGCTGTACGACAGAGGATAGAAAGTCACATTACTGTACGACAGAGGATAGAAAGTCACATTACTGTACGACAGAGGATAGAAAGTCACATTACTGTACGACAGAGGATAGAAAGTCACATTACTGTACGACAGAAGATAGAAAGTCACATTACTGTACGACAGAGGATAGAAAGTCACATTACTGTACGACAGAGGATAGAAAGTAACATTACTGTACGACAGAGGATAGAAAGTCACATTACTGTACGACAGAGGATAGAAAGTCACATTGCTGTACGACAGAGGATAGAAAGTCACATTACTGTACGACAGAGGATAGAAAGTCACATTACTGTACGACAGAGGATAGAAAGTCACATTACTGTACGACAGAGGATAGAAAGTCACATTGCTGTACGACAGAGGATAGAAAGTCACATTGCTGTACGACAGAGGATAGAAAGTCACATTACTGTAATGTAGTGTCTAGCGCGCGGGTTGCAGATCTGTAGGTCTCTGGTTCAATTTCGCACTCGGGCGGAATTTCATAGGACCGATCCCGCAGGCGTTAACCCACCTTCATGGGTGGCTGGGGTTTTCTTAGGAAAATACAATCATCGAGGACAGGTGCTAGCAATTTACCTTAAATGTTGCAGTGGCCAGAACTGGGAAGGCACTAACACTTCTATGGCACGTATATGATACGCGACATTTTTTTGTTTGTTTGTTGGCATCGTTGATGAATTAAGTATCATTTTTATCATAAGCTTCCAATTCTTTGATTATGTTTGATCATAAGCTTCCAATTCTTTGATTATGTGTGATCATAAGCTTTCAATTCTTTGATTATGTGTGATCATAAGCTTCCAATTCTTTGATTAAGTTTGATCATAAGCTTTCAATTCTTTGATCATGTTTGATCATAAGCTTCCAATTCTTTGATCATGTTTGATCATAAGCTTCCAATTCTTTGATCATGTTTGATCATAAGCTTCCAATTCTTTGATTATGTTTGATCATAAGCTTTCAATTCTTTGATTATGTGTGATCATAAGCTTTCAATTCTTTGATTATGTTTGATCATAAGCTTTCAATTCTTTGATTATGTTTGATCATAAGCTTTCAATTCTTTGATTATGTTTGATCATAAGCTTTCAATTCTTTGATTATGTGTGATCATAAGCTTCCAATTCTTTGATTAAGTTTTATCATAAGCTTTCAATTCTTTGATCATGTTTGATCATAAGCTTTCAATTCTTTGATCATGTTTGATCATAAGCTTCCAATTCTTTGATCATGTTTGATCATAAGCTTCCAATTAAAACAAAACTATTCTTTCTTTAAGTTTTTGACTGTAAATTCAAAACAACATAATTCTTCCACCAAATTATATTTGACCGTAAACTTTCAGTAAAATACTTATAACACTATTACAGTTAAATGTTAGCTTCCACTGATATAACTCTTCCACTATTATGTTACTATGTACTAACTTGTTATCTGAGATAATCAGACATAGTAATACGTTAGATGAGACAAAGTAGCGTCTACGTGAAGACAGTCAGACATAGTAGAATGTTAGATGAGACAGACAGATTTTGAAGTACGTGCGGATGGTAAAAACATAGTAAAGTGTTAGATGAGACAGTCAGACTTTGAAATGTTAACTTACAGTTTCTACCGCGGCTGTTAACAGATCTATGGCGAGCCCTGTGATCTGTTTGCTTGTCATGTCTCCTTGCAGAAGATAGCTCAGAAGAGCAGACTGCTCCTGGCCGCTCTGAAGCGCCTTCATTTTCTGTTGTGATGGAAGATGTACGAGAAGCTTTTATTCTATCATTTCATGAACAGTCTGAGACTCTAAAGTTCATTATTCTAAAGTTTCATGAACAGTCTGAGACTCTAAGGTTCATTATTCTAAAGTTTCATAGACAGTCTGGGACGCTAAATTTCATTATTATAAAGTTTCATGAACAGTCTGAGACTCTAAAGTTCATTATTCTAAAGTTTCATGAACAGTCTGAGATTCTAAAGTTCATTATTCTAAAGTTTCATGAAGAGTCTGAAACTCTAAAGTTTATTATTCTAAAGTTTCATGAAGAGTCTGAAACTCTAAAGTTCATTATTCTAAAGTTTCATGAACAGTCTGAAACTCTAAAGTTCATTATTCTAAAGTTTCATGAAGAGTCTGAGACTCTAAAGTTCATTATTCTAAAGTTTCATGAAGAGTATGAGATTCTAAAGTTCATTATTCTAAAGTTTCATGAAGAGTCTGAAACTCTAAAGTTCATTATTCTAAAGTTTCATGGACAGTCTGAGACTCTAAAGTTCATTATTCTAACGTTTCATGAACAGCTTCAGACCTAAAGTTGATTAGTCAAGATATTTTACTAAATCTTCTCCCATCACAAGAAAAAAAAAGTCAGATTTCAGAAAACGTAGAGCTTTTATAAACTGACTCAACATTCTTGTTCATGGCCTAACTTTACCTTCTCAACAAGATGATGACCAATGTCCATGATATTGTCCGCGTAATTCTCAAACTCTGTCCATGTTTTTGTCTCCCAGAAACGGTATATGGGAAGGTTGTACATCAGGGGCTGATGAGTTCGAAAAAATCCTTCCAAGTTGTCCATGAAAGACTGCGCCATTGGCGATGGCTTCTTCCCTAGACAGCCAAGTCTTTCCTCGAAAATAAAAGTGCAGAAGGCTGCAAGAAAAAATGAAAACATGAAGAAAAGATCTGAGAAATGAACATAATCACTGCGCTGTAATAGGGGAATAACCCTTAACTTATTGAACATGCATGATCATCTCAGTGTTTCTTTCAGTTTGTGGTTACCTCAGTGGTACTCTCAGTCTGTGGTTACCTCAGTAGTACTCTCAGTCTGTGGTTACCTCAGTGGTACCTTCAGTCTGTGGTTACCTCAGTGGTACTCTCAGTCTGTGGTTACCTCAGTGGTACTCTCAGTCCTTGGTTACTTCAGTGGTACTCTCAGTCTGTGGTTACCTCAGTGGCACTCTCAGTCTGTGGTTACCTCAGTGGTACTCTCAGTCTGTGGTGACCTCAGTGGCACTCTCAGTCTGTGGTTATCTCAGTGGTACTCTCAGTCTGTGGTTACCTTAGAGGTACTCTCAGTCTGTGTTTACCTCAGTGGTACTCTTAGTCTGTGATGACCTCATTGGTACTCTCAGTCTGTGGTTACCTCAGTGGTACTCTCAGTCTGTGGTTACCTCAGTGGTACTCTCAGTCTGTGGTTACCTTAGAGGTACTCTCAGTCTGTGGTTACCTGATTGGTACTCTCAGTCTGTGGTTACCTGATTGGTACTCTCAGTCTGTGGTTACCTTAGAGGTACTCTCAGTCTGTGGTGACCTCAGTGGTACTCTCAGTCTGTGGTGACCTCAGTGGTACTCTCAGTCTGTGGTGACCTCAGTGGTACTCTCAGTCTGTGGTTACCTCAGTGGTACTCTCAGTCTATGGTGACCTCAGTGGTACTCTCAGTCTGTGGTGACCTCAGTGGTACTCTCAGTCTGTGGTGACCTCAGTGGTACTCTCAGTCTGTGGTGACCTCAGTGGTACTCTCAGTCTGTGGTGACCTCAGTGGTACTCTCAGTCTGTGGTGACCTCAGTCAGTGAAATTTTGACGATAGCTTAGAAGCTGATACTAGCAAGGATGTAGTTTTAAAGAAAGATGCAACATTTGCCATGAACAGCATGAAAACTGATGAAAGACGTTACAGAGCAAACGAAAACTAAAATCAGAAGAAGATGACACAACAAATTTTCTGGAATATCATCAGAATAAAACCACTAAAGAGCCTGATAATCACTGTAAAACTCAAGTGGAAAAAAGGAAAGAGTGCGACCAGAGAGGAAAAAAAAATTTCAGAATAGACTAATCAAGTGACACAGGAAAAGAAGCAGTCAATAGAACTGTCAAGAACCGCGCAAAACACGGAGAATAATGTCACCAGCCTAAGACCTTGTAGCTTGTGACCCGACAGAAACCACGAGGCCGCCCTCAGACCTTGTAGCTCTTGACTCCACAGAAACCACGAGGCCGCCCTCAGACCTTGTAGCTCTTGACTCCACAGAAACCACGAGGCCGCCCTCAGACCTTGTAGCTCTTGACTCCACAGAAATCACGAGGCCACACTCATACCTTGTAGTTCTTGACTCCACAGAAATCACGAGGCCACACTCATACCTTGTAGTTCTTGACTCCACAGAAACCACGAGGCCACACTCATACCTTGTAGTTCTTGACTCCACAGAAACCACGAGGCCGCCCTCAGACCTTGTAGCTCTTGACTCCACAGAAACCACGAGGCCGCCTTCAGACCTTGTAGCTCTTGACTCCACAGAAATCACGAGGCCACACTCATACCTTGTAGTTCTTGACTCCACAGAAACCACGAGGCCCCACACAGAATCAGGAGAAGACTGCGCTTCATCTCGGTCATATCCTCTAGATTTAGTTTTAAATTTTGGAGACATGATGATGATGATGATGACGACGACGACGACGGCGACGACATAAATACAAGAAGGCCTGTAACAAGACACAATCAGTCTCACACACTGTAAGCACCTGATAAGGACTTTCAAACAAAAAACAAAAAAACTCACGACTTGAAATTAAAACATCTTATTTAACCTACATTCCATGCCCCATTTAAAGAGTTCTCTCTCCAAAGCCTGCACCTCGCCTTGATTGTCCTTCACTGCGTCCAGTCGTGCAACAAAATCGTCCGCTACATCGCCCATCACTTTGCTGTAAGTGGACACTTCGGAGAGGCTCAACATTTTCTTACTGACGGCCGACCTTTGCTTGTACCACTCCTCGCCCTGGCTGTACCAACAAGAAGATGCTTGTATTATTCAGCTATTATTAGCCATGTAAATAACAATCTCCACAAACAACATAGCAATACCCCACAAATAACACAACAATCTCCACACACAACACAACAATCTCAAAAAAAAAAGAGAACACAGCAATCTTTACAAATAACACATCAATCTCCATAAGCAACACATCAATCTCCACACACAACACAACAATCTCAAAAAAAAAAGAGAACACAGCAATCTTTACAAATAACACATCAATCTCCATAAGCAACACATCAATCTCCACACACAACACAACAATCTAAAAAAAAAGAGAACACAGCAATCTTTACAAATAACACATCAATCTCCATAAGCAACACATCAATCTCCACACACAACACAACAATCTCAAAAAAAGAGAACACAGCAATCTTTACAAATAACACATCAATCTCCATAAGCAACACAACAATCTCCACACACAACACAACAATCTCCACAAAAAAAAAAAACAGTCCTCCACAAATAATACAACAATTTCCAAAATCAAAACAGCAATCCTTCACAAACAACACAACAATCTACACACACAACAGCAATCATCCACAAAAAACACAAAAATCTACACAAAAAACACAACAATCTACACAAAAAACACAACAATCTACACACACAACAGCAATCATCCACAAAAAACACAAAAATCTACACAAAAAACACAAAAATCTACACAAAAAACACAATAATCTCCACAAATAACATAGCAATCCTCCACAAATAACATAACAATCTCCACAAATAACATAACAATCTCCACAAATAACATAGCAATCCTCCACAAATAACATAACAATCTCCACAAATAACATAGCAATCCTCCACAAATAACAACACAGTCCTCCAACAAAAAACGACTGTAATCGCCCTCTACTCCGCGTCGATTGACTCTAGACCACATTTCTCTGATTTCTAATTATGATATAGATATACCCTGATAAGTATGCTATTGTTACACTTACAATAAGTATGATATTGCTACACTTGTGACAAGTATGATATTTTTACACTTATGATAAGTATGATATTGTTACACTTAAGACAAGTATTATACTTTTACACTTATGATAAGTATGATATTGTTACACTTATAATAAGTATGATATTATTACATTTATGACAGGCATTATACTTTTACACTTATGATAAGTATGATATTGTTACACTTATGATAAGTATGATATTGTTACATTTATAATATATGATTATTCCCAAGATGTGTATGATATGGTTATATCCATGATAAGCATGATATGATCATACCATGATAAGTGCGATGCGGCTATATCTGTGATAAGTATGGTGTAATTATATCCACGATAAATATGTTATTTTATCCGTGGTGGATATAATGGAGTTATATCCTAGATTTATATGATGTAGTTATATGCAAGATAAAATAAACAAGCTAACTCAGAATGCAAACAACATAGGACTAAAGATCAACGTAGGAAAGACAAAGTTAATGAAGCAAAATGTGAACAATAGAAATGTACTCAGAGTAGATAGCAAGTTAGTGGAGGAGGTCAACGAATTTGTAAACCTTGGCAGTAGAGTAGTAGAAAATGGAGACAGCACAGAGGACATCAACAGCAGACTTACTAGAGCAAACCAGGCTTTTGCAATGCTGCAGACCATATGGAAATAAAAAAAAACTAAGCATGAATACGAAAATTAGGATATTTAAGAGTAATGTTCTAAGTGTACTACTCTATGGAAGTGAATGCTGGAAAATCACCAAAACCATAGAAAACAAGTTGAATTCTTTCCAGACTAAATGTTTACGAAGAATTAGAAAAATATTTTGGCCAAACACCATAAGAAATAACATCTTGTTGGCAGATGAAACCACTGACAGCAATTATTGAGGAAAGACGCTGGCGATGGTTGGGACATGTGCTCCGAATGACTGACAACTCACTACCAAAAATAGCACTAAGATGGACACCGCAGGGGAACAGAAGTAAGGGTAGACCAAAAGAGACATGGAGAAGAACAACAGAAAGGATGTTTAGCAAAAGAGGGCTCACCTGGGCAAGAGCAGAAAAAAAGGCAAAGGACAGGCATTTGTGGAAAACCCTTGCAGAAGCCCCATGTGCCCTGGGCACTTAAGGTTCAGAGAGAGAGAGAGAGAGAGAGAGAGAGAAAGAGAGAGAGAGAGAGAGTTATATCCTAGATTTATATCCACAATAGATATGATGTAATTCCATCCATGACAGGTGAAAGTGAAGGTAAGGTACGAGTCCAGCGTCTTAGCACACGGTCAAGTCACAAGTGTTTTGCTGACTAGTCAGAAGTTGACCAGAAACTACGGACTAGTGTCACCATCAGCACCAACTCCGTAGTTAGCAGTGCCATTCTTCTTCCTTCAAAGAGCGTTAACCTTGGTACCAATTTTCTTGATTCTGGGAAAACCCCTGGAGTTCCTCGCCAGCCTCGGTCTGACCTCCGCTGTAGGGAATGGAAATCAAAACCGTGTCGTCTGCTCAGCGAGTGAGTGAATAATCAACTGCGCTAACCCGTCTCGCATTCATTACTGTCATTTAGTTATATCCAAGTTAAGTATCGTCTTTTTTTTCTATAAATGATAATTAGGAAAAAGAAAGTTTTGTTTTGTTACTTCTGTTATAAGAACAAACTTCCATCTTTTTTTAAAAATCACCCCCTGTTATTTAGTTATTTAAAACAAAAAACACGATTGGTTATTTATAACAAAAACACAATTGGTTATTTATAACAAAAAACACGATTGGTTATTTATAACAAAAACACGATTGGTTATTTACAACAAAAAGACGATTGATTATTTACAACAAAAAGACGAAGTGAAAAACTCACGAATTGACTATTCCCAGGTCGTATCCTTTCTTCTGCCTGTAGTGGACAATGGGCATCATTTCTCGCCTGTTTGGGTATTTGCCCTCGGAATGGATCAGCTTGTTGTATTCTTGTGGGCTGCTGATGACCACGGAGTGGAAGGCTCCAACTTTTTCGTAATAAATATCCCCAAACTCTCGTGCGCGTTGTTGGAACACCTGTGTATGCGTGGTGGTGGTGGTGGTTGGGGGGGGGGGGTTGTTCAATAAATACATTATATTGGAAACATTCTTTACTAGAAAACATTCATATTCTTACTCCACAGCTACACTGTTATTTTATTTATTTTTACAACTATACATTTGCTGTCTTTACGGCCACAAGTGTAAAGTATCACATCCTTTACAATTATACGTTTATCAATCTTTGCAGCTTTATATCTGTAATCTCTGTACAAGCATACGTCTACGTTACATTCGTTGCTTGTATACGTGTTTGCTTGTCTGTCTGTCTGTCTGTCTGTCTGTCTGTCTGTCTGTCTCTCTGCTGCCTGCCTCCTTGACTGCCTGTTTCTCTTTCCGACAGTAAGTCTGTCTGTCTGTCTGTCTGTCTGGTAAATAATAAATAACTTATCTATCTTATCAGCGCCAGCTTGCCTCCAGGACCTGAAAGAATCCTAGCGGGAGATTTCTTTATTATTGTGTCTGTAATTATTGTTGTGAATGTGATGTAATTATTATTGTGCGTGTGATGTAATTATTGTTGTGCATGTGAAGTAATTATTGCTGTGAATATGGTGTAATTATTGTTGTGAATGTAGTGTAATTTTTGTTGCGAATTTGATGTAATTTTTGTTGTGAATTTTGTTGTAATTATTTTTGTGAATCTTCTTCTTCTTCGTTCGCTTCTACCATCAAGACCGTCCCGTGATCCTACTGAATTTATTACTGTGGTCCTCGATAGGTCCCCGAGAGGACCACAAGAGGTTCAGAGTATCGCAGGGCTTGAGCCTGTATTCTCGGTGGGTCTAAGAAGCGGGATTGGGTGACACCGTGGTTTTCGTTGCACCAGTTTAGTCTAGAGTTGGACTTTCTCACCGGAAAACCTCGACGTGTTTTGGATACCAGTATATCCCCCCTGGGTGAGAGGAGGTTACCCATGCAGGCTAGAGTTGGACTTTCTCACCGGAAAACCTCGACGTGTTTTGGGATACCTGTGTATCCCCGCAGAGTGAGAGGTGGTTGCCCATCCAGTCCAGCGTTGGACTTTTTCACCGGAAAACCTCAGCGTAATTAGGATACGCATACATCCCCGCCGGGTGAGAGGTGGTTGCCTATCTAGACTGCACTGGTCCAGTGTCTCTGACTTCAGCATTTTGTGGTCGTGGCTGCTACCCTTCCTAGTTGTGACCAGGATGGAGCTTTTGTCCAGGAGGACGAATCATCGCCATTAGTAAGTTTCACCCCTGGGTTGAGCCGCTTTAGGCGTATTATCCCAGTAAGGGCGTGTTTAGGACGTGGTCGACCTCTAGAGTGGAGGTACCGTGACATGAGTAGCCATCAAGTTTCACTCCTGGTATAAGCCGGGTTTAGGCTTATTTTAGCAGCATGAGTGTATTTCTGACGTGGCCGGCCTCTAGAGCAGAGGTGCCGTGGTATTAGCAGCTCTCGCCGCGATACTACTGGACATACTGATTAAGCTTCACTATATCCTTTCCATCACCTTTTCACATAGGCACCGCACGGCAACCACTAATTGCTTTTTCGCAATTTTTTCATTGGCCGCGAGGAGTTTCATTCCACTCGCGGCATCCAAAGGATTTCGCCAGAAATGTCTTAACCTCTGGGTTAAGCCAGTTCAGGCAATTCGCCCGGTATGAGCGCACATAGGACGTGGCCGACCTCCCGAGCAGAGGTGCTGTGATTTGAACAGTCCTGACTTCGAGACTACTGATTATTTCACTTAATCATTTCTTTCACCTTTTCCACAATGGCACCGCGCGGCAACCCCATTCTCACCTTTCTTCACTGGCCGGGAGAAGCCCCACTCCACGCACGGCAGCTGAAGAATCCCGCCAGCAGCGGTAGATCAGCTACCAAACATGACTCTCATCTACCCGAAGCGTTTGGTTTTCAGGCGCCAGATATTCGCCCTCGCCCCTTCTCCTGTCAGTTTGAACAGTTCTGCCACGAGAAGGCCAGGAGCTGGACTTGACTGTCAGAGGCTATTTGAGACGCATGCCTTGGAGACATTTAATTGGAGTGGAGAGCGTATCCTCCACCCCACCTCCGACTATAACAGTCCTTAGAACCACTGTGAATCTGATATAACTCTAGTGTACCTTTAATATATTGAAATGTTCATAAATAAGAAGTTATACGTGAAATATTTTAGATTTATTGTTGTTCTACACACGTATACAATATATATATTGTATGACTCTTCGCAGATATATAATATTTAAAATATACTGATTTTGTATGATTCTTCAAACGTTTATAATACATAAAATATACTGATTTTGTATGACTCTTCACAAGTATATAATACATAATCTATACTGATTTTGTATCACTCTTCACATGTACATAATATATAAAATATATTGATTTTGTATGACTCTTCACATGTATATAATACATAAACTATACTGATTTTGTATAACTCTTCACACGTATATAATACATAAACTATGCTGATTTTGAATGACTTGTTTGGGATGAAAGCGGAGGGATGAATGTCAGACTATTATGATTATTCATTTATTTCTCCTTCTTTTAACTAGACTCACTACCATCCTCTTACATCACATGTCTCTATCTACTATAATCTACTATCTACTATCACCAGAAGTCTCCACCAAAGTATTTTCTACACCCAACCATGCACATTTTTGCACCTTTCAGAACGTACACATCCTGAACATAGGAACAATCAGATATCAACGGCGTTTTGAAAAGTGGTTTTACTAGTTCTACCTTACGTTCTTCCAAGACTTAAGCTAAGTTCCAGTTTTCATTAAATTTTTCATTTTTAAAAAAAATTTTTCTTTCACATAAATTTCATGTGAATCTATACTTTGTCTCCTCTGTCTGATTCTTTGTCTTGTTTATGTTTGTATGAAGAAAGCTAGCATGGAAAAGTCACATCGTTGTAAACGTTAAGTAATAAAGCTACTCCTACTTTTTCCTAGTTTATACATTCTGGTATCACAGCTTTACTGCAGTGCTTCGTGTATAGTTGTATACTTATACACTGATTATTGTTTGTTAAGAACTGATTCATGAGCTAACGGATGAATTTTCTGTCTTCGACTAATCTACACCATTAAACTACTAGCCCAGCTTCCGCTATGTTATACAGAAATAAGTCAGTCTGTAACAGATATAATACCATTTATGTCTGTTTTATAGAAATAAGTCAATCTGTGACAGATATAATACCATTTGTGTCTATTCTATAGAAATAAGTCAATCTGTGACAGATATAATACCATTTGTGTCTGTTCTACAGAAATAAGTCAGTATGTGACAGATATAACAGCAGTTGTGTTTGTTCTACAGAAATAAGTCAGTATGTGACAGATATAACAGCAGTTGTGTTTGTTCTACAGAAATAAGTCAGTATGTGACAGATATAACAGCAGTTGTGTCTGTTCTATAGAAATATGACGTCTTTATTATTATTTTACTGAAACACTTATGTCTGAGAGAAGACTGACCAGGCCTCGTGTGAGAGAAGACTGACCAGGCCTCGTATGAGAGACGACTGACCGGGCCTCGTGTAAGAGAAGACTGACCAGGTCTCGTGTAAGAGAAGACTGAACAGGCCTCGTGTGAGAGAAGACTGAACGGGCCTCGTGTGAGAGAAGACTGACCAGGCCTCGTGTGAGAGAAGACTGACCGGGCCTCGTGTAAGAGAAGACTGAACAGGCCTCGTGTGAGAGAAGACTGAACAGGCCTCGTGTGAGATAAGACTGAACAGGCCTCGTGTGAGAGAAGACTGAACAGGCCTCGTGTGAGAGAAGACTGAACAGGCCTCGTGTAAGAGAAGACTGAACAGGCCTCGTGTGAGAGAAGACTGAACAGGCCTCGTGTGAGAGAAGACTGAACAGGCCTCGTGTGAGAGAAGACTGAACAGGCCTCGTGTAAGAGAAGACTGAACAGGCCTCGTGTGAGAGAAGACTGAACAGGCCTCGTGTGAGAGAAGACTGAACAGGCCTCATATACTCGTGATTATATGGTTATACTTTAATCAAGATAACAGATGATATTGTTATAACAAAACTCTAGAGTTGTAAAGTTATTAGTATTTTATTCAGGTATATTCTAATTTATTGGAATCCCCAAGGTAATTGATTGATTGATCTTTACTTCAAAAAGGTTAAGAATTGGCAGGCAGGCCAGTCTGACATTCTGCCCTTTTATCTTTCACTCTGTTCCAGACATTCTATAAATATGCTGTTCGTATAACAAACATAACTAACATTGAAAATGAAAGAAATAAAATAAAATAATATGTAACATTTACATTTCGCTCTTATTCCGTGCACTCAGTACAGAAGTAACTACATACACATATAAATGACTATCTACCAAACAAAAATTTCGGGACTATTCAGAATAAACAATTAACTGAATTCGATGTCTGTAACAGCAGTCTAAAATAACTTTTCTGATTCATGGAGGCATGTAGTCGACATTAAATAGATATTGGAAAAGTTTGTAGTTGTAGAAAGGAATATAGTTCACATTTTTTTTACACATGATGGGAGGGTATTCCAAAGATGAGCAGCAGAATAAGTAAAGTTTTTCTTGTAAAGTCTAGGTTTTGGAAGACATGTTTAAGCATTGGCTGCTCTTTGGGCTAAATTTAAACAGATTCCACAGATAAGGCGGAGCATGCTGTGAAAGAATTTGATGTACCAACCTGACTTTGTTGAAGAGGAACCTGTTCTTAGGAGGCAGTGTTTTGATACGTTTGTGCTGGTTAGTTGTTTTTGCTTGATCTTTGTCACTAATAAGCGTTATCACTCGCTTTTGAAGTGAGTAAATCCTTGTATTTGACACTGAGCAACCATCCCAGATTGTTGAGCAATAGTTTAAAATGTGTTTATATATGTGATATGTAATATGTCTTCCTTGTGTCTTGATCGATGAAGTGCTTAATTTTGGCTAACTAGTATACTTTTTGACCGTGGATTTTGTTAGACCTTGCACATGAAAGTTCCAGGTCAGATGTTGGTCAATAATAAGACTTAGTGTTTTGTGCTCGCTAACATAAGATGAAAGAGGAAACAAGGAAGATATAGAAACACCTGGTGGAGCCTTGAAGCAGAAAGAAAAATGATGGACTACACCTGGAGCCAGATAGAAGAAACAGCTAAGGACAGAAATAAATGGAGAGGCCTTGATGATGGCCTATATCCAAGACAGGGATAAAGAAGGTATGGACGGATGGACATTCGAACTTATTTACATGGATTGTGTATCATGGTGTAAATGCTAAGGCTTTGTTGGGGTGAATGTTGAAGCTTTGCTGGGGTGAATGTTGAGCCTTTGTTGGGGCGAATGTTGAGGCTTTGTTGGAGTGAATGTTGAGGTTTTGTAGAGCTGAATGTTGAAGCTTTGTTGGGGTGAGTGTTGAGGCTTTGTTTGGGTTATTGGTGAGGCTTTGTTGGGGTGAATGCTGAGGCTTTATTGGGGTGAATGTTAAGGCTTTGTTGAGGCGCGTTAGCGTTTGAGTACTAGCAACAGTTCTGTTTTAAAATTAATACTTTAGCTTGTTTTTGCTGGCCTACCTGAAACATTTTGGAAAATTTTAGGCCATCTTTCTTCAAATAATCGAACAAGGTTCCGACAATAGGGAGTCCTTTCGGTCCGGGGATGTTCTCAAAGGGTTGAACCTTGCTGGATTGGGCTGAGGTAACATCACTCACTATCTCCTGCGTCTTCCTGAATGGACACTGCTGTAGATGAGTGAGTGAGTGAGTGAGTGAGTGAGTGAGTGAGTGAGTGAGTGAGTGAGTGACACACTTGTTAAAAACAGCAGAAAAACTCATTATTAATCTTGGCTCTTATGACTGGTGGAATCTAAATCTTATCACATCAAGTAAATGTCACCACATCAGGTAAAAACAGACAAGATTAGTACCGTACCTTACATACACATAAGACATAATGTTAGTGTCCATACTTGAGCTAAAGGTTGAAGCTATTTTCTTGACTTAGCTTTACTTCTTCTTTCCTCCTCCTCCTCCTCCTCCTCTCTCTCTCTCTCTCTCCCTCTCTCTCTCTCTCTCTCACTCCGATCTCTCTCACTCACCCCTTTTTCACTCCCCCTATCCCCCTCTCCCTCACTTCCCCTCTCTTTCACTACCCCCCCCCCTCTCTCTTTCTCTCTCTCTTCGTTTAACAAAACTGGTATTAAAAGTAGACAGATGTGTATGTTCATTCATTTATTTGCATGTCCCTTGCGGAACTTTGCCTCCCTAACAGCTCTCCTGTAGGCCTCTCGGTTGTAAGCAAGATGCCCTGCTGCTGATGCATCCATTTGCAGATCCTCAACGATGTCTTGCAGCCATCTTCGCCTTGGTCTTTCTCTCTTTCTTTTTCTCATTATGTACCCTTCTTCAATATTAAGTTCTTGTAGTATAGATATATTTGTTCTTTTTTTGTGTCCGTGATATATGAAGAACTCTTTTGTAGCATTTACATTCAAAGGCATTTATGTGTTTCTCATCTGTTTTGTTAAGTGTCCAGGTCTCACAGGCATATATTGCAATGGGAAAGATGCATGGCCTTAAAAATCTTATTTTTGTGGTTCTGTCTGTTCCTCTCCACTGCTTCTTTAGTTGTTTTACTTTCTGAAGAGCGATAGATGTCCTTTTAATTTCCCTCATTGTATTTCCATTATTAATTAGTAGTGATCCAAGATATTCAAAACTCTCAACTTCTTTCAGTTTTACCTCATTGATACATATTTCGGCTGCCTTGTTGTTTTGTCAGTTGTCATCAATTTAGTTTTCTTCGCATTAAAATAGATGTTTTGCTCTTCGCTGTTCTTACGGACTGACATAATTAGTTTTTCCATTCCTTTTTGTGTGTTGTGGACAATAATACTGTGTCATCAGCATATCTAATCTCTGGTATTTCATAACCTCCAATTGTTATGGCATCGTAATATTCTTTGTCTACATCTTCTATAACATTCCTTATTACATTTTCAGTATACAAGTTAAAAAAGTAATGCGACAATATGCAGCCCTGATGGACCCCTTGTTTTATGTCAAACTAAATTGTTGTTTCACCATTTATTCTTACTGCTGCTTATTGGTCTAGATACAACAGTGATGTTAATTGTATCAAATGTGTTGGAAATCCCATTTTTTCCATTATTTCCCAAAGTTTCTGGTGTTGTACACAGTCAAATGCCTGTGAGTAGTCTGTAAAGGCTAAATATAATTCACATTAAACTCACTGCATTTCTCTGTTATTAATCCTATATTTAATATATGATCTCTTGATTCTCTTCCTTGTCTAAAATCAGCTTGGACCATACTGACTTCGTCTTTAAATCACCGCAGATGCTATAAATAGGACTGGCGTCATTTCCCAGTTTTTTTTTTCTTTCACTGAGCCGTGATTTGTAGATTATGTTTAGTAAGGTATGAGCCGATCAAGACCCTTGTGATACAGCTCTCCTTTGTAACAGGCTGCGCCACAAGAGCCTGAAGACTTGTTCTGGGTCGATGTAGAGTGGGTTTCTTGGAGGATATCGCTCCATCTTATTTAGTAAACGAGTAGAGCTATGACAGTCACTCTCAACATCATCATCATCATCAAGCAGAAGAGCAAAGCTGGCGGTCTCCTAACATTTGTACCAACAAAATAATAATAATAATAATAATAGCAGCTCTTGTAATAAAAATAGGCGGCCTGGTTAACTGAGTGATTAGGCGCTCGACTTACCAGTCCGATGTTACCGGTTTCAAGTCCTAGCAGTGGGATTTTTTTTCTAGTCATTCATTCATTCATTCTTTTGCATGTCCCTTACGGAACTTTGCTTCCCTAACAGCTCTCCTCTAGCCCTTTCGGTTGTGAGCAAGATGGCCTGCTGCTGATGCATCCATTTGCAGATCCTCAACGATGTCTTGCAGCCATCTTCGCCTTGGTCTTCCTCTCATTATGTACCCTTCCAAGACCGTCTTCTCTAGATTATCATGACGTTTAATGTGTCCAAAATATTTAAGTTTTCTCTCTTTAATCCTCTTTACTAGCCAGCCTTCTTCAATATTAAGTTCTTGTACTATGGATATATTTGTTCTTTTTTGTGTCCACGATATTTGAAGAACTCTTCTGTAGAATTTACATTCAAAAGCATTTATGTGTTTCTCAGCTGTTTTGTTAAGTGTCCAAGTCTCACAGGCATATGGTACACACCAAAAAGAATCCAGGGTTCACCCAACTTCTAAAAATAAGTACCAAAGAAATCTAGGAAGGTAAATGCTGCCAAGCGTGATATTAACCACGTCAGACTTTCGCGGGCCGAAGGTCTTGGAAAATTCGGGCCTTACACCTAAAATACGGGCCTAACACCTTATCCCAATATGCCTTAATGGCATAGAAACAGGGGCCTAACACCGTATCCCCAATATGCCTTAATGGCATGGAAACTATGATTTTACCTTTCTTACTTTGTAATAAAAGTGGCATAAGACTTTCAAACTGGTATGCTCAGATTTGTAGGTTACATTTTTTTAAATGAAAGAATCAAGTCTTCTCTACTTAGTGTGCTGAAGTGCTGACTGAACCATCTTTTCGAAAACTGGCTTTCGTTCCATGTGAAATACAAAAAGAAAATAAAGATATCCAAATACTAGGGGAGATCGTGTGCCATACTCGCCATGTGTACAACATTCTCTCCTCTTCTGTTCACTGAACATCGTGTAGTGTTTACCTGAGGGGCAGCAACTTCCAGGTGGAGAGCTGTAAGCCCCTGTTCTTTCCTCGGTGAGGTAGACACAACTCGTGATGTAACTGTGCTGGGCTTGCTTATTCTCACAGATAGGTTGAGCAGCTTATTCATTGATGCCATTCTTTTCTGGTTTCTGTTCTTTCCCCCAGTACAATGAGGTGTGAGAACAAACAGAAACAAAATATTATTTTATTTTATTTAAAATATGATCCGTTATGGCGTGCAAAACTACACAAACTGCTAAAATCGATGAGAAAGTCGACCAGTGCATAACAAACAATGACCAGAAAAGCTTACTAGATCATATGAACAATCTACATTATAGTTGTAAACATTATCATATGAAAATCAGGACTGCCAAACAGAGTCCATGAAAGTTAACAGGAATCCAAGCCCACTGAACATCTATACTGAAGACAACAAAAATCCAACAAGTTAAAGAATTCAAGTTTCCTGGCTGTATGTTTGGAAAGCTTGATATAGAAACTGATGTTAGAACACAAAGAGCAAATGCCATTACATACCAGCTATCCCCACTACTTTCTCACTCTAACATACCGGCTATCCCCACTACTTTCTCGCCTTAACATACCAGCTATCCCCACTACTTTCTCATCCTAACATACCAGCTATCCCCACTGCTTTCTCACCCTAACATACCAGCTATCCCCACTACTTTCTTATCCTAACATACCAGCTATCCCCACTACTTTCTTATCCTAACATACCAGCTATCCCCACTACTTTCTCACCACAACATACCAGCTATCTCCACTTCTTTCTCACCCTAACATACCACTCGAAACCAAGAGACAACAAATGAATAGCATTTTTATACCAACGTTGTTCTACATATGCCAGACAAGGGCACTAACCAAGAAATAATAAAATAAAATATCTACATGTGAAATGAGATGCCCAAGAAAACCAACAAACAATACTAGAAGGGAAAAGATAAGAAATACGTAACATAAGACAAGAGTAGGAACTACATCATGCCTACAGTATATAGAGAAAATTAAGTGATTTAGCCACTTAATGAGACTGGAACATATACGGCCAGCCACGAGGGCTTTCAAGCAAAGAACTTCAGTGCAACAAGAGGAAGTCTTCGAAAAAGATGGATAGAGGGAGTTTCACTCACGAATTACGCTATGACCATCGCCAAGGTCGCTCATATAGCCCAAAGATGCCTATTGCATACCTCAACTGCATCTCACCGTACAAGAGGAATGAAAAAAGTAAAGTGATGAGAAAGTCAAGATTCTTTGCCTCCTGTTTGTCAAGAATATGACACCAAGTTATAGATATAATTCCGAATTTGAAACACGTTTTCGAAACCGTCAGCTTATAACACCCAGTACTTACCTTGTTGTGTTAAAAAGAGTTCCTGTCTTTATACTTCAAAGCTGCAGAGAAATATTTAATGTTTTCTCGTAAGTTATTAAAGGGCACTTTTTCTTAAAGAATTCTAAGTCTTAGCCAAAATTTTCAAGTTTATGGCTGGTAATTTCTAGAAGAGGCTAAAACCTAACTCTAACTAACAAGCCCTCAGCTGCGCACAAAGCCCTGAGTTTAGGAAAGCAGCAAGCATCCTTTTATAGGAAACTTGGCGATGACAGCGATGTTTGCCAGAACAAATCTCCTGCTGGACAATCCATCGTAGGGACTTGTGTGGCACCTGGGACACCTCGAAATTAGCCAGCCACCGTCAGCTTAGCAGCAGGAGTCAATCACGCGTGGATCTCTTTAGAACAGGTGAACAAATAAGGGATTTCTTAATACTGTCTATCTATCTATCTATATCTATCTATCTATCTATCTATCTATCTATATCTATCTATCTATCTATCTATCTATCTATCTATATCTATCTATCTATCTATCTATCTATCTATCTATCTATCTATCTATCTATCTGTCTGTCTGTCTGTCTGTCTGTCTGTCTGTCTGTCTTGTTGAATATATGGATAAGAAAATGAGTGTAATACTTTTCAAGTGATATTTAGTACTGTTTTTGTCTGTGTATTTTAAGAATGTAGACAAACTGAGTTAGAAAGATGGCAGGTTTCCCAGATAAAGCGGGGAATGTCAGCACAGGACTAGATGTCCAGTTCCTCACTTTTTGAAAATATAGTTTGTTCTTTCCTTCGTCCTATATGTATGTATGTATGTATGTATGTATGTATGTATGTATGTATGCATGTATGTATGTATGTATGTATGTATCATTCCTACACAGAAAACAAGTAAAGTGTCTTAGTCGTTGCAGAGATCAATAAAAAACAAAAACAAACTCACAGCTCTATCAATCAACCAATCTATTTCTGCCATTTTTTAAAATGTAAAAAAAATATGTGCTCCAAAAAGCCCCTACTATAACATGGCTGCTGTGCCATTCCTACAATAACATGGCTGCTGTGTTACTTCTACAGTAACGTGGCCGCTGTGCCAGTCCTACTATAACTTTGCTGCTGTGCCAGTCCTACTATAATTTTGGTGTTGTGCCACTCCTACAATAATTTTGCTGCTGTGTCACTCCTACTATAAATTGGCTGCTGTGTCACTCCTACTATAACTTGGCTGCTGTGTCACTCCTACTATAAATTGGCTGCTGTGTCACTCCTACAATAACTTGGCTGCTGTGTCACTCCTACAATAACTCGGCCGCTGTGTCACTCCTACAATAACTCGGCCGCTGTGTCACTCCTACAATAATTTGGCTGCTGTGTCACTCCTACTATAACTTGGCTGCTGTGCCAGTCCTACTATAACTTGGCTGCTGTGTCACTCCTACAATAATCTGGCTGCTGTGTCACTCCTACTATAACTTGGCTGCTGTGTCACTCCTACTATAACTTGGCTGCTGTGTCACTCCTACAATAACTCGGCCGCTGTGTCACTCCTACAATAATCTGGCTGCTGTGTCACTCCTACTATAACTTTGCTGATGTGTCACTCCTACTATAACTTGGCTGCTGTGTCACTCCTGCAATAACTCGGCCGCTGTGTCACTCCTACAATAATTTGGCTGCTGTGTCACTCCTACTATAACTTTGCTGCTGTGCCAGTCCTACTATAACGTGGCTGATGTGTCACTCCTACAATAACTTGACTGCTGTGTCACTCCTACTATAACTTGGCTGCTGTGTCACTCCTACAATAACTTGACTGCTGTGTCACTCCTACTATAACTTGGCTGCTGTGTCACTCCTACTATAACTTGGCTGCTGTGTCACTCCTACTATATGATCCATTATGGCGTGCAAAACTACACAAACTGCTAAAATCGATGAGAAAGTCGACCAGTGCATAACAAACAATGACCAGAAAAGCTTACTAGATCATATGAACAATCTACATTATAGTTGTAAACATTATCATATGAAAATCAGGACTGCCAAACAGAGTGCATGAAAGTTAATAGGAATCCAAGCCCACTGAACATCTATACTGAAGACAACAAAAATCCAACAAGTTAAAGAATTCACGTTTCCTGGCTGTATGTTTGGAAAGCTTGATATAGAAACTGATGTTAGAACACAAAGAGCAAATGCCATTACGTACCAGCTATCCCCACTACTTTCTCACTCTAACATACCGGCTATCCCCACTACTTTCTCGCCTTAACATATCAGCTATCCCCACTACTTTCTCACCTTAACATATCAGATATCCCCACTACTTTCTCACCTTAACATACCAGCTATCCCCACTGCTTTCTCACCCTAACATACCAGCTATCCCCACTGCTTTCTCACCCTAACATACCAGCTATCCCCACTGCTTTCTCACCCTAACATACCAGCTATCCCCACTACTTTCTCACCCTAACATACCAGCTATCCCCGCTACTTTCTTATCCTAACATACCAGCTATCTCCACTTCTTTCTCACCCTAACATACCACTCGAAACCAAGAGACAACAAATGAATAGCATTTTTATACCAACGTTGTTCTACATATGCCAGACAAGGGCACTAACCAAGAAATAATAAAATAAAGTATCTACATGTGAAATGAGATGCCCAAGAAAACCAACAAACAATACTAGAAGGGAAAAGATAAGAAATACGTAACATAAGACAAGAGTAGGAACTATATCATGCCTACAGTATATAGAGAAAATTAAGTGATTTAGCCACTTAATGAGACTGGAACATATACGGCCAGCCACGAGGGCTTTCAAGCAAAGAACTTCAGTGCAACAAGAGGAAGTCTTCGAAAAAGATGGATAGAGGGAGTTTCACTCACGAATTACGCTATGACCATCGCCAAGGTCGCTCATATAGCCCAAAGATGCCTACTGCATACCTCAACTGCATCTCACCGTACAAGAGGAATGAAAAAAGTAAAGTGATGAGAAAGTCAAGATTCTTTGCTTCCTGTTTGTCAAGAATATGACACCAAGTTATAGATATAATTCCGAATTTGAAACACGTTTTCGAAACTGTCAGCTTATAACACCCAGTACTTACCTTGTTGTGTTAAAAAGAGTTCCTGTCTTTATACTTCAAAGCTGCAGAGAAATATTTAATGTTTTCTCGTAAGTTATTAAAGGGCACTTTTTTCTTAAAGAATTCTAAGTCTTAGCCAAAATTTTCAAGTTTATGGCTGGTAATTTCTAGAAGAGGCTAAAACCTAACTCTAACTAACAAGCCCTCAGCTGCGCACAAAGCCCTGAGTTTAGGAAAGCAGCAAGCATCCTTTTATAGGAAACTTGGCGATGACAGCGATGTTTGCCAGAACAAATCTCCTGCTGGACAATCCATCGTAGGGACTTGTGTGGCACCTGGGACACCTCGAAATTAGCCAGCCACCGTCAGCTTAGCAGCAGGAGTCAATCACGCGTGGATCTCTTTAGAACAGGTGAACAAATAAGGGATTTCTTAATACTGTCTATCTATCTATCTATCTATCTATCTATCTATCTATCTATCTATCTATCTATCTATCTATCTATCTATCTATCTATCTATCTATCTATCTATCTATCTATCTATCTATCTATCTATCTATCTATCTATCTATCTATCTGTCTATCTGTCTGTCTGTCTGCCTGTCTTGTTGAATATATGGATAAGAAAATGAGTGTAATACTTTTCAAGTGATATTTAGTACTGTTTTTGTCTGTGTATTTTAAGAATGTAGACAAACTGAGTTAGAAAGATGGCAGGTTTCCCAGATAAAGCGGGGAATGTCAGCACAGGACTAGATGTCCAGTTCCTCACTTTTTGAAAATATAGTTTGTTCTTTCCTTCGTCCTATATGTATGTATGTATGTATGTATGTATGTATGTATGTATGTATGTATGTATGTATGTATGTATGTATCATTCCTACACAGAAAACAAGTAAAGTGTCTTAGTCGTTGCAGAGATCAATAAAAAACAAAAACAAACTCACAGCTCTATCAATCAACCAATCTATTTCTGCCATTTTTTAAAATGTAAAAAAAATATGTGCTCCAAAAAGCCCCTACTATAACATGGCTGCTGTGCCATTCCTACTATAACTTGGCTGCTGTGTCACTCCTACAATAACTTGACTGCTGTGTCACTCCTACTATAACTTGACTGCTGTGTCACTCCTACTATAACTTGGCTGCGGTGTCACTCCTACAATAACTTGGCTGCTGTGTCACTCCTACAATAACTTGGCTGCTGTGTCACTCCTACTATAACTTGGCCGCTGTGTCACTCCTACAATAACGTGGCTGCTGTGTCACTCCTACTATAACTTTGCTGCTGTGTCACTCCTATTTTAACTTGGCCGCTGTGCCAGTTCTCTGTGACAGGACCAAAGATTACTGGACGTCAAGTGAAGAGAAGCGATAAGATGCTCAAACTGGACCCCTTTTTTTTTAGTCTTTGTTTTCCTCAAACTAGTCCCGACCGAGTTGCCAACTTTTCAGTAAACCAGAAACAACTGTTGAAATTAAGTATTAGTGCGTCATTCTGTTCACAGGTGTAGCTCGTTCATGAGAGAAAATGTCGACAAAGATATTGGTCATGTAGTTCTGACTGACATTAGAACGAGTTCTTTGCTCCTCTGCCAAGCAGTGTTAGCAGTGATATACAACAAAGCTCCTGCTAGACCACAGCACAAGCAGTGTTAGCAGTGATATACAACAAAGCTCCTGCTAGACCACAGCACAAGCAGTGTTAGCAGTGATATACAACAAAGCTCCTGCTAGACCACAGCACAAGCAGTGTTAGCAGTGATATACAACAAAGCTCCTGCTAGACCACAGCACAAGCAGTGTTAGCAGTGATATACAACAAAGCTTCTGCTAGACCACAGCACAAGCAGTGTTAGCAGTGATATACAACAAAGCTTCTGCTAGACCACAGCACCAAACACTTGGTAGTTTCTCTGACAAGACAAATTCTGTCTCACAGGAGTGTGACTTATCGGTGGGGATTCTCTGACACAATAAACGCGTGTCACAGTCTGTATGCTCCCCCCTCCCCAGTTTGCTTAATATACAAAGCCGGACTCTCATGAATACATGGTCGCTTCCAAGTCGTGGTGGTCATTCTGTGGGGAAGTTTGGGGTTAAGTCGCGGGGAGCTTAGGTCAAGTTGAGGGCGCTGGATCTCCAGATTTTGACATTTGTACACTGAGAAGAAAGTTTCTTCTGGTAACAATACTAAATACACGGAAAACTGGGAACTCACACTAATACTAGTTCACTTATTTTATAAATATTGTTGCAATATTTATTCTCACATTAAAAAAAAAAGATTTAAGGTGCTAAAAATTTAAAACTTAATTTAATTAATTAAAAAGAAAAACTTAGAAAATATTAGCTTAATACGTAAATCTTAATTACTGGTGTGATCTTACATATACAACGATGTATCATTGTCAAATAACAATTGAAAAAGAACACAAAAAGATTTCTATTTTGTGTAAAATATCTAGATAGTCTCTCTTAGCAAAAACAAACGAACGAACCATTTCCATAATATCATGACAGGTGTAAAATCTATCTATCTATCTATCTATCTATCTATCTATCTATCTATCTATCTATCTATCTATCTATCTATCTATCTATCTATCTATCTATCTATCGGTCTGTCTGTCTGTCTGTTTGTCTGTCTGTCTGTTTGTCTCTACGTGTCTATCCGCCTGTTTAACAATCTGCCAGTCCATCTATCTGTCTATCTGGGTGTCTGTCTTGTCTGTCTAAGGATTTGTCCGTCCATCTGTCTATCTATAATTTTCTCTCTATCTATCCCATAAATTTTATCTGTCTGTCTATCATTCATTCATTTGCATGTCCCTTGCGGAACTTTGCCACACTAACAGCACTCCTGTAGGCCTCTCGGTTGTACGCAAGACGGCCTGCTGCTGATGCATCCATTTGCAGATCATCAACGATGTCTTGCAGCCATCTTCGCCTTGGTCTTTCTCTCTTTTTTTTCCCATTATGTATCCTTCCAAGACGGTCTTCTCTAGATTATCATGACGTTTAATGTGTCCAAAATATTTAAGTTTTCTCTTTAATCCTCTTTACTAGCCAGATTTCTTCAATATTAAGTTTGAATATATTTGTTATTTTTTGTGTCCGTGATATTTAAAGAACTCTTCTGTAGAATTTACATTCAAAGGCATTTATGTATTTCTCAGCTGTTGTGTTAAGTGTCCAGGTCTCACAGACATATGTTGCGATGGGAAAGATGCATGCCCTTAAAAATCTTATTTTTGTGGTTCTGTCTGTTCCTCTCCACAGATTCTTCAGTTGTTTTATTTTCTGAAGAGCGATAGATGTTCTCCTTTTAATTTCCCTCATTCTATCTCTATTATTAGTAAGTAGTGATCCAAGATATTAAAAACTCTCTTCTTCCACTTTTTTCTCATTGATACATATTTCAGCTGCATTGTTTGTTTTGTCAGTTGTCATCAATTTAGTTTTCTTCGCATTAAGATAGAGGTTTTGCTCTTCGCTGTTCTTACAGACTGACATAATTAGTATTTCCATTACTTTTTGTCTTGTGGACAGTAACACTGTGTCATCAGCATATCTAATCTCTGGTATTTCATAACCTCCAATTGTTATGGCATCGTAATATTAATCTTTTATTGAATATGTGATCTCTTGATCCCCTTCCTTGAAGAAGATCAAGAGATCATATATTCAGTGTAAGATTAATAATAGAGAAGTGCAGAGAGTTTAATGTGAATCTATATTTAGCCTTTGTAGACAAAAGCATTTGATTGTGTACAACACCAGAAACTTTGGAAAATAATGGGAAAAAATGGGATTTCCAAAACATTTAATACAATTCACATCACTGCTGTATCTAGACCAACAAGCAGCAGTAAGAATAAATGGTGAAACAACAACTTGGTTTGACATAAAACAAGGGGTCCGTCAGGGGTGCATATTGTCGTCTTACTTATTTAACTTGTATACTGAAAATATAATGAGGAATGTTAGAGAAGATGTAGACAAAGAATATTACGATGCCATAACAATTGGAGGTTATGAAATACCAGAGATTAGATATGCTGATGACACAGTATTACTGTCCACAACACAAAAAGGAATGGAAAAACTAATTATGTCAGTCCGTAAGAACAGCGAAGAGCAAAACCTCTATCTTAATTCGAAGAAAACTAAATTGATGACAACTTACAAAACAAACAAGGCAGCTGAAATATGTATCAATGAGAGAAAATTGGAAGAAGTTGAGAGTTTTGAATATCTTGGATCACTACTAACTAATAATGGAAATACAATGAAGGAAATTAAAAGGAGGACATCTATCGCTCTTCAGAAAATAAAACAACTGAAGAATCTGTGGAGAGGAACAGACAGCACCACAAAAATAAGATTTTTAAGGGCATGCATCCTTCCCATCGCAACATATACCTGTGAGACCTGGACACTTAACACAACAGCTGAGAAATACATAAATCCCTTTGAATGTACATTTTACAGAAGAGTTCTTCAAATATCGTGGACACAAAAAGAACAAATATATTCATACTACAAGAACTTAATATTGAAGAAGTCTGGCTAGTAAAGAGGATTAAAGAGAGAAAACTTAAATATTTTTGACACTTTAAACGTCATGATAATCTAGAGAAGACCGTCTTGGAATTGTACATAATGGGAAAAAGAAAGAAAGACCAAGGCGAAGATGGCTGCCAGACATCGTTGAGGATCTGCAAATGGACGCAACAGCAGCAGGCCATCTTGCTCACAACCGAGAGGCCTACAGGAGTGCTATTAGTGTGGCAAAGTTCTGCAAGGAACATGCGAATGAATGAATGAAATGATCATCTTCCTTGCCTGAAACCAGCTTGGACCATATTGACTTCTTCTTCTATTTTCGTACGAAGTCTACCCATTATGATTTTTAACAGAATTTTACTGGCATGACTAATCAGGGCAACAGTTCTGTAGTTTGTGCATAATTTCAGGTTACCCTTTTCTGGCAGTAGTATGAATACAGTTCTTTTCCATTCTTTTGGCCAAATACCTGAATGCCATATCTTTTTACATAGTGCATGATAGATTATTGCACATTCCTTTCCTCCTGCTTTAATAAGTTCAGGTGTTGTCTCATCACATCCTGGTGATTTATCATTTTTCAGATTCTTTATTGCCCATAAAACTTCTTCCATTGTCGGTTCAGGTTCTTTCTCTTCCAATAATCACACTGTTGATTTCTGCTTTCATAGTCAGTTGTTTCATACATTCCTCTGCAATATTCCTTCCATCTTTCTAGAATTTCCTCTGTCTCTGTCAAGGTATTCCCCATCTCGTCACAAATTACATTTAGCTTAGGTGTGACATTTCTCGTCAATGTCTTCATTTCTTTAAACATTTCACTATCTATTCCACACTCGTATGTCCCTCTATTCTTTCACAACAATCTTGTATGTTTTGTTTTTTTTCTTTTCTTATGTTTCTTCCTGCTTCTTTTGTTAAAAATGTATATTCCTCTTTGTTGTTGTTTGTCACTTTCCACTGCGTCTTCATTTCTCTACGTTGTGTTATCAGTTCTAGTGTGCCTGCTGTAATCCATCCATTCTTTTTGTTTTTCTTTACTGGAACCATGTCTTTAGCTGTTGTTATTAAGATATCTCTGGCCTGCGTAGCCAATTCATCTGGTGTCATCTCCTCCTGTACATCTATCAGGATTTCGAAACGGTTCTTCACTTCTATACCGTATTGTTCTGGTATTTTTGTAAGATCAAAGCTGAGTGGTCTTGATCCCGTAACTCTCTTTTTTATCTTTATCTTCATGTCTGATATTAATAACTCATGCTCCGTGTCACAATCAGCACCTGGTAAAGTTTTTGCTGATGTTATACTTGATCTCCTCCTTCTTTGCACTAAAATGTAATCTATTTGATTCTTGGTTTTCTCATCAGGTGGTGTCCATGTGTAAAGTCTTCTTGGATGTTGTTTAAAAAGTGTGTTAGCAATCATTAGCTCATTTACCATGCAAAACGCCATTAGATTGTCACCTACCTCATTTCTATGTCCTGTGCTAAATTTCCCTACAACATGTCCTTCATCTTCTGCTCTTCCTGTACCAATCTTTGCATTAAAATCCCACATTTTAAATACAATATCATTTTTCCATACCTGATCCTCTTCTACTTCCTCTTCTTCTGCTGCTGATGTAGGTGCATATATCTGGATGATTGTTACATTTCTATGAATGCCCTTAAGTCTGATTGTTAGGATTCTATCACTTACTGGATTGTAGCCTAGTAATGCTTTTGATGTTGATTTGTCCAAGTAAAAAGCCACTCCATTCTTTCCTCCTAATTCTCCACCAGAGTATATAAAAATATTATCATTCTCGCTCTTGAAGTGTCCTGATCCTTTCCATCGATGTTCGCAGATTCCCAAAATGTGTATCACCGTTCTTTTCATCTGGTCACTTATTATTAGATACTTTCCCCCATACATACTTCTTACATTCCATGTTCCTACTCTTATCTTTCTTTTAGTTTGATGCAGGGGTTTTCCTTACTAACACTGTCATGATTTTGTCCGTCATCACAATTACTAGTACTAACCTCTGTCTCACACTCTTCCCCAGTGTTAAAATTAGATCTATCTGGCCTGGGGGCCTCACCACCAGATCTTTTTCCTATTTGATTTTCCATGTTGCTGTTTGGGTTTCTTGGTATATTTCCTTCCAGGCAACGACTTACTAGTCAATGATCGTAGCCACTGTCCCTACATTGAGATCATCTGCCTACCATCATAGAATGGTGACCATAACCAACATTATCTGTCGGCTGCTCTCCCATTCCATCCACCACCTGCTCCCATGGCTTCACGTCACCCTGATCAAGGGTATATACTGGTACTCCACCTTGCCCAAGGGTGCCCCGTAGACTGACGGAGGTAAGGAGGCGTCTTACTTCTCTTTTGATAGGGGGTACCCCTACCCCTACCTCGCTAACCAAGTCTGTCTATCTATCTCATTAAATTTAGGGGTCTGTATATCTATCCCATCAATTTTATCTGTCTGTCTATCTATCCCATAAATTGTATCTATATGTTTATCTATCCCATAAATTTTATATGTCTGTCTATCCCATAACTTTCTGTCTGTCTGTCTATCTATCCCATAACTTTCTGTCTGTCTGTCTGTCTGTCTATCTATCCCATAACTTTCTGTCTGTCTGTCTATCTATCCCATAACTTTCTGTCTGTCTGTCTATCTGTCCCACACATTTTATATTCACAAAATAATATTCATCTAAATAATGGCCTGGCGGAGGGAGAGTGGAGAAATAGAGAAAAAGAGGGAGAAAAGGAGAGAGAAAAAACGAGGGTGAGAGAGAATGAAACGAAAAGGAGAAACTAAAGATAGATAGATAGATAGATAGATAGATAGATAGACAGATAGACAGATAGATAGATAGATAGATAGATAGATAGATAGATAGATAGATAGATAGATAGATAGAGATAGATAGATAGATAGATAGATAGAGAATAAGAAAGAAAGTGAGAGAAACAGAAGCTATCTTTCATCATCTTCTCACTGCTACAAAACTTTTATTGGTTAGCCAACGCTACATGTCACATGTGGATCACTGACTAAAAAATCGGGCAGCGTCTCTCTTCTCCCTCCCTCCCTCCCTCTCTCTCTCTCTCTCTCTCTCTCTTTCCTCCCTCCCCCCCCCCCTTTTTCCCCTGGTCTCAGTCTTATATTACTGTAATTCTTTATTTGTTTTCCTCATTCAGTTCTTCAGAACAGTGGTTCCCAACTCCAGCTAGAAAGTCTAAACCATGCATATATTTTTATATTAGAAATATGTGTAGGTATTAAATTTAATTCCTAGTACTTAAATGTTAAAGAACAACTATATCTATACTACAAGAGCTTAATATTGAAGAAGGCTGGCTAGTAAAGAGGATTAAAGAGAGAAAACTTAAATATTTTGGACACATTAAACGTCATGATAATTTAGAGAAGACCGTATTGGAAAGATACATAATGGGAAAAAGAAAAAGAGGAAGACCAAAACGAAGATGGCTGCAAGACATCGTTGATGATCTGCAAATGGATGCAGCAGCAGCAGGCTATCTAGTTCACAACCGAGAGGCCTACAGGAGAGCTGTTAGGGAGGCAAAGTTCCGCAAGGGACATGCAAATGAATGAACTTAAATGTTATATCGAGCCAATTTTGTTTTATGAATATGAAGCATGGTCCATGAATTAGAGAGTACAGCGAGAAATGGAGGCCATGGAAATGTGGTTCATAAGAATGATGTTGAAGGTACCAAGGACAGCTAAGAAAACCAATGAAGAAGCTGGAGTTAAAAGGCAAATTAGAACAACGATCAGAGGCAGACAATCGAGATTTGTAGTATTTTCTCTCAGAAGATGAAAATTGGAACACATTGTGGCAACTGGAAAAATTGAAAGAAGAAGAGACAGAGGAAGACAGAGAGAGAGAGAGAGAGAGAGAGAGAGAGAGAGAGAGAAGTTACTGGATGGGGACTGTCAGTGTGGTTAGGAAGAAAGTCACCGGCGGATCTCATAATCAAGTCTAAAGGCAGGGAATTGTGGAGAGAAATGATCGCCTACGCCACGCGGCACGGCACTTGATTGATTTGATTGATTGATTAAATGAGCTAATGTGGTGACCTCTAGTCTAGAATAAAAGAGATGCTTAACAATAGAGATCTGTGGAGAAGTATGACAAAACCTACCGACACGGCACATGATAATAATATTGATAATATAGGATGTGAACGTTGGGAATAAATCTGTAGGAAGGTGTCGAGAGAACCAAGTACGGTGTATAGGGAGCTAAGTTGTCATGCTAAATCTGCAACCCTGTCGGCCTGACGAAATCCGCCGTTTTCTCCAAGGCTGAGAGTTTAGCCCCATCTAAGACGTCTTAGTGTTACCTGTAGGATCTGTATGATGGGAACAAACAAAACCGGTAGATAGAATGGGAGCCAGTGTAGGGAGAATGTTGTGGAAGGGAAGTAACCGATGAAATATAACAGCCAGCAGACGCGACAAAGGCTCCATCTTGTAAGCAACAAACTTTAGTCGGAGAGCAAGAAGCTGATTTCTTTTCTCTTTTGTTTGTAACCTCACAAGAAGCTTACACTGTTTTTCAAGGTATGTTAAGAGTAAATGCTTTAGATATGTTCTCGTTAGATGATTTATTTTTAACCGAACGTTCTATAAACAATGGCCTCTACGCATTCAGAGTTACATTTCCCCTGTGTGATGTCGGCTAATTGTCGGATTAAGAGAATTATATCGTTGTGTCATAGGAGCGATTAATGGAACTTTTTTTTTAGTAGCCTGAGCAGATGATCTTCCTAGTTTAAATGTCAGACGCGCAGAGAGACAAACTAAACAAGTCCAGTATAGACGTAGAGGAACAGACTTCTAGCAGATCTAGACCAAGGACGCAGACAACAGCACAGAAAACTGATGGGGAAAATTAAAAGATGACAGAAACATGATGATGATGAATTTCTGCTTGAAACAGATAGGAAACAGTATGTGAGCAAGATCGACAATCTGGAGAATGATTGAAACCAAGCGCCCCAGTCAGGATAACGCAAGATGATGATGAGTGAAGTTTGTAGATATACAGTATGGAGTAAACAGTTTTCATTGCTGTCTGTATTAATATAGCACAAAATAAGCTGTATCATTTCTAAATGTATTAATATAGCACAAAATAAGCTGTATCATTTCTAAATGTATTAATATAGCACAAAATAAGCTGTATCATTGCTAAATGTATTAATATAGCACAAAATAAGCGGTATCATTTCTAAATGTATTAATATAACACAAAATAAGCTGTATCATTGCTAAATGTATTAATATAGAACTAAGTACGGTGTATAGGGAGCTAAGTTGTCATGCTAAATCTGCAACCCTGTCGGCCTGACGAAATCCGCCGTTTTCTCCAAGGCTGAGAGTTTAGCCCCATCTAAGACGTCTTAGTGTTACCTGTAGGATCTGTATGATGGGAACAAACAAAACCTGTAGATAGAATGGGAGCCCGTGTATGGAGAATGTTGTGGAAGGGAAGTAACCGATGAAATATAACAGCCAGCAGACGCGACAAGGGCTCCATCTTGTAAACAACAAACTTTAGTCGGAGAGCAAGAAGCTGATTTCTTTTCTCTTTTGTTTGTAACCTCACAAGAAGCTTACACTGTTTTTCAAGGTATGTTAAGAGTAAATGCTTTAGATATGTTCTCGTTAGATGATTTATTTTTAACCGAACGTTCTATAAACAATGGCCTCCACGCATTCAGAGTTACATTTCCCCTGTGTGATGTCGGCTAATTGTCGGATTAAGAGAATTATATCGTTGTGTCATAGGAGCGATTAATGGAACTTTTTTTTTAGTAGCCTGAGCAGATGATCTTCCTAGTTTAAATGTCAGACGCGCAGAGAGACAAACTAAACAAGTCCAGTATAGACGTAGAGGAACAGACTTCTAGGAGATCTAGACCAAGGACGCAGACAACAGCACAGAAAACTGATGGGGAAAATTAAAAGATGACAGGAACATGATGATGATGAATTTCTGCTTGAAACAGATAGGAAACAGTATGTGAGCAAGATCGACAATCTGGAGAATGATTGAAACCAAGCGCCCCAGTCAGGATAACGCAAGATGATGATGAGTGAAGTTTGTAGATATACAGTATGGAATAAACAGTTTTCATTGCTGTCTGTATTAATATAGCACAAAATAAGCTGTATCATTGCTAAATGTATTAATATAGCACAAAATAAGCTGTATCATTGCTAAATGTATTAATATAGCACAAAATAAGCTGTATCATTGCTAAATGTATTAATATAGCACAAAATAAGCTGTATCATTGCTAAATGTATTAATATAGCACAAAATAAGCTGTCCCCCGTGTGGTACCCGGGATCTGCAAAGAATAGGACCACTGTACCCTACCACGCATGATCGTAAAAGGCGACTAAGGAGGGTTCAGCATAGGGCCAGCAACCCTATCTGATAAAAAAAACTATCAGACTGCTACAGAAACGGAAGCAAGGGAAAAAATAAATGCAGGTGGAAGGAGAAATGCATATCAGGAAACTGAGCCCATGAAGGTTGTGGATGAAAGCCAGTCACTGGAAGTCCCCAGCCCGACTGCAGACCTCCTGGAACCTAAACACAAGATGCAAATAGGCAGCTGGAATGTAAGAACACTAAACCAGACTGGAAAACAAGCACAAACCATCAAGGAAGTGCACAGATACAAACTAGGCATACTAGGAATACAAGAAGCAAGATGGACAGGACAAGGCAGAAGGAAATTAACAACACAGCACACAGAAGATACAATAATATGGTCAGGTAAAGAAGATCTTCATGAAGGAGGAGTAGCATTGATTATAACAAAAGAAGCATCAAGAGCATTGCTGAAATGGACTCCAATAAATCAGAGATTATTATATGCACGGTTCAACTCAAGATTCACGAAGCTGTCTATTATAGTTTGTTATGCACCAACAGAAGCAGCTGAAGAGGAATTAAAAGAAGATTTTTACAACAGCCTCCAAGCAACAGTAGAAACAATACCCAAGCATGATATGCTACTCATCTTGGGCGACTTCAATGCAAAAGTAGGTGAAGGAAATGAAGATAGAAGAAGAATCATGGGAAGAGAAGGAATCGGAGAAATAAATGAAAATGGAGAAAGACTGTGCAGTTTCTGTGAAGAAAACATGATGACCATTGGAGGGACAATTTTCCAACACAAAAACATCCATAAGGTGACTTGGAGGTCACCAGATAAAACCACAGAAAACCAAATCGACCACATACTAATAAATAACAAGTGGAAACGGTCACTACAAGATGTGTGAGCAAGGAAAGGAGCAGATGTAGGAAGTGATCACAACCTTCTGGTAGCAAAAATAAAACTAAAATTAAGGAAAGCCAACATCGGAGAACGCAGAAAGATACATTTTGATACAAGAAAACTGATAGACCAGCAAACAAGAAATGAATTCTCAATAGTACTTAAGAACCGCTTCAGTGTCCTACAAGATGAAGCAGAAATGTCCATATTAGAGTTCAATAAAACACTACAGGAAACAGCAAAAGAGGTGCTGGGATATCGAAAAAGGAGAAAAGAGGAATGGATAAGCGAGACCACATGGGAAAAGATAGAGCAAAGAAAAGAAATCAAGAAAAAATTACTGAACACCAAATCACAACGGCTTAAAGAACGAGTTTTAAGTAATTATGCACAAAAAGAAAAAGAAGTGAAGGAATCATGCCGTCAAGATAAATGTCAATATTATGACAACTTAGCAGAAACAGCAGAGAAAGCAGCATATACAAATGACATGAAAACCATATATAAAATCACAAAGCAGATGACAGGTAACTTCAACACAAGATGTGAAAGTGCAGTAAGAACACAAAATGGACAACTGGTCAGTGGAGAAAGAGAAAAAATTGAAAGATGGAGGGAACATTTTAACACCCTACTAAACAGAACACAAGCAGCACAAACAACAGACATACCTAAAGCAAAAAACGGAGCTAAACATCAATACAGGACCAATAACAATAAATAAAGTAAAGGAGGCGATAAAGAAGCTAAAATCAGACAGGGAACCAGGTGAAGATGAAGTGACTGCTGAGATGTTGAAAGCAGAAGAAACAGAAACACCAAAACAACTTTGCCGGATATTACAACAAATTTGGGATCTAGAAAAAGCCCCAGAGGAGTGGAAAACTGGGCTTATAGTAAAACTACCAAAGAAGGGTGACCTCAGAGATTGCGGGAACTGGAGAGGCATTACCCTACTGCCACTCACCAGTAAAGTATTTTGCAGAATAATCATCAACAGAATTTTACCAGCACTTGAGGAAAAACTTCGGAAAGAGCAGGCAGGATTTAGGAAAGGAAGATCATGCATAGACCACATATTTGTACTTAGACAAATATTAGAACAGGCAAATGAGTGGCATAGCACAATATATGCATTATTCATAGATTTTGAGAAAGCCTTTGACAGTGTCAACAGAGATGCACTGTGGAAAATCCTAAGATGGCATGGCCTCACCCATAAAATAGTTAATGTAATCAAAGCCCTATACGAGGGTTTTCAGTGCAAAGTTATCTGTGGAGAACATACCTCCAGCAGCTTTAGAGTACAAACAGGAGTGAAACAGGGATGTGTACTATCACCAACATTATTTATCTTGGCAGTAGACTGGTTAATGAAGGAGGCAACATCAGACAAACGCAGAGGATTACAATGGACCCTTGACACAGTGCTGGAGGACCTTGACTTTGTGGACGACATTTGTCTATTATCAAGCAGTCACAAAGATATGCAAGATAAAATAAACAAGCTAACTCAGAATGCAAATAACATAGGACTAAAGATCAACGTAGGAAAGACAAAGTTAATGAAACAAAATGTGAACAACAGAAATGTACTCAGAGTAGATAACAAGTTAGTGGAGGAGGTCAACGAATTTGTATACCTTGGCAGCAGAGTAGTAGAAAATGGAGACAGCACAGAGGACATCAACAGCAGACTTACTAGAGCAAACCAGGCTTTTGCAATGCTGCAGACTATATGGAAATCAAAAAAAAAAACTAAGCATAAATATGAAAATCAGGATATTTAAGAGTAATGTTCTAAGTGTACTACTCTATGGAAGTAAATGCAGGAAAATCACCAAAACCATAGAAAACAAGTTAAATTCTTTCCAGGCTAAATGTTTACGAAGAATTAGAAAAATATTTTGGCCAAACACCATAAGAAATAACATCTTATTAGCAGAAATGCAGATGAAACCACTGGCAACAATTATTGAGGAAAGACGCTGGCGATGGTTGGGACATGTGCTCCGAATGACTGACAACTCACTACCAAAAATAGCACTAAGATGGACACCACAGGGGAACAGAAGTAAGGGTAGACCAAAAGAGACATGGAGAAGAACAACAGAAAGGATGTTGAGCAATAGAGGGCTCACCTGGGCAAGAGCAGAAAAAAAGGTGAAGGACAAGCATTTGTGGAAAACCCTTGCGGAAGCCCCATGTGCCCTGGGCACTTAAGAAGGTTCAGAGAGAGAGAGAGAGAAAATAAGCTGTAGCATTGCTAAATATATTAATATAGCACAAAATAAGCTGTATCATTGCTAAATGTATTAATATAGCACAAAATAAACTGTAACATTGCTGTGTGTATTAATATAGCACAAAATAAGCTGTATCATTGCTAAATGTATTAATATAGCACAAAATAAGCTGTATCATTGCTAAATGTATTAATATAGCACAGAATAAGCTGTATCATTGCTGTCTGTATAATATAGTACATAATAAGCTGTAGCATTGCTCTCTGTATTAATATCATCATCATCATGTGCCGAGCCGACTGGCTTTGGCTATTATGCTTCTCCAGAGTATCCGATCCTTCATGCAGGCCATCAGTTCAGTTGGTGATCTCCTCTCACACCATCCTGTCAGACTGTCCAGTATCATTTCTCTTGGTCTTCCTCTTGATCTTCTTCCTTCTGTATTTATAGCACAAAATAAGCTGTATCATTGCTCTCTGTATTAATATAGCACAGCATGAACTGATTCATTGCTATTTGTATTAATATAGCAGAACATAAACTCTTTCACTGCTATTTGCATTAATATGTAATATTTTTATTAATATATAATATTATAATAGTGCCATCTACATTCTCATATCACAGTATAAACTATATACAGTGTACTGGTATAGTGATCTGTGTGCCGAAATGTGTCACATTTAGTAAACAACTAAAATTTTACTGATTAATTTTCTTAGAGAAGATATGGAAAAATGGGCATATGGACAAGAGGACAAGGACGCCCAAGAGGAAGATAATGACCAGTTCTGTGCTGGAAGTTCGTGAGTGAAAAATGTTTCATTATCACTGCATCTTCATTTCTTCGTATCACTGAATAGTGTTCAACAAGAATTGCTGCTTCAGCTGATTAGGTCCATGATAGTGACATACAAGAAGACTTTAAAACACACACACACTCTCACTCTCCATCTGTCACATTATATGTAAGTTGAATCTCCTGATCCTTTGTTATATAAGAGTTTCATGTAATGATCATCTTATCACATTATTCAAGAATAAGAGTTTAATGTAATGATCATCTTGTCACACTATTAAAGAATAAGAGTTTAATGTAGTGATCATCTTGTCACATTATTCAGGAGTAAGATTTTAATGTAGTTGTCATCTTGTCACATTATTCAAGAATAAGATTTTAATGTAATGATCATCTTATCACGTTATTCAAGAGTTTTACAAGGGAGCAGAGGTGCTCACTTCTAGCACTGGTCATGTCTTAGCAAGATGAAGCTATAAAAGTTTATCCTACTAGTTCTGCCAATTTGTATCAGACAGTATCCTGCTTTTCCAACCATCTTATGATGAATGCTGACAGGAACTTGTTACTTCTTTCTTCATTTTACTGCATGGCATCATCTGATTCACATCCACCCAGCCCCAATGTTTGTCTCATGTTTGCAAGAAACATAAAATGTTTATGCTCCACATATCTTTTCTTCATTTTGTTGCATGGCATCATCTGATTTACATCCACCCAGCCCCAGTGTTTGTCTCATGTTTGCAAGAAACATAAAATGTTTATGCTCCACATATCCAGAGCTTCCCATGAGCCAGAGCAGCCCAAGCATGGAGGCTCAGACAGTGTTGGTCAGGGTTTTCATGAAGACTGCACACACCAACATTTTATGTCAAGAAAACAGATAGAAGAAACCTTACACCAGATCCTTGCAGATGTCAAAGATAAAAGACAGAATGATTTGAAGATTTTGTCAGATGTTAAGAAGGAAATCATGGCCCAGGTATCATTATGTGCTTTAATTGTTTGCTTTTATCTCAGACTATTTCTGTCCTAGATTTTGCTGAACAAGTATTGTTGACTTGGACAGTTTAGTTGTACTTTCATAGAACTGAGTTCTCTCCTTTCACCCAGTGATAGCTCTGTGTACAGTGTACCCACAAGACTGAATTCTTTCTTTTGTCCAGTGATAGCTGTGTACACAGTGTAGTCATGTGACTGAATTCTCTCCCTTCATTTAGTGATAACTGTGTACACAATGTAGTCATGTGACTAAATTCTCTCCCTTCATCTAGTGATAACTGTGTACACAGTGTTGTCATGTGTCTAAATTCTCTCCCTTCATCCAGTGATAAGTATGTACACAGTGTAGTCATGTGACTAAATTCTCTCCCTTCATCTAGTAATAACTGTGTATTCAGTGTAGTCATGGGACTAAATTCTCTCCCTTCATCTAGTAATAACTGTGTATTCAGTGTAGTCATGGGACTAAATTCTCTCCCTTCATCCAGTGATAACTGTGTATACAGTGTAGTCATGGGACTAAATTCTCTCCCTTCATCTAGTAATAACTGTATACAGTGTAGTCATGGGACTAAATTCTCTCCCTTCATCTAGTAATAACTGTATACAGTGTAGTCATGGGACTAAATTCTCTCCCTTCATCTAGTAATAACTGTGTATACAGTGTAGTCATGGGACTAAATTCTCTCCCTTCATCTAGTAATAACTGTATACAGTGTAGTCATGGGACTAAATTCTCTCCCTTCATCTAGTAATAACTGTGTATACAGTGTAGTCATGGGACTAAATTCTCTCCCTTCATCCAGTGATAACTGTGTATACAGTGTAGTTATGGGACTAAATTCTCTCCCTTCATCCAGTGGTATCTACCTGCTTCTGAATTGTCTTTTAAAGTGAAGAGCCTTTAGTCTCAACTGCTGTAGAACATGTATTTATCTGAAATAAGTCAACATTTCCTGTGATAACAGAAAATATAAAACTGAAGCAATGATTTCAGGCAACCCGTTCATGCAATATGCTGCAACAGTACATGAACAACATGCATGAGATCAGGAGCAGGGAGCTAGACAAGCAGGTTGTGGAGCTAAAGAGTGTCCTGAGTAAATGCCAGAAGCTGGAGATGGAACTGGATCATTCTAAAAATGCTTTAAGTCTCTTGTGTAAGGAGATTCTCAATGATCATGAGCTTATGTAGGACATTGAGTCTTTGTTTAGTTTTAATACAGTAATATTTTTATTGCTGTCTTCTTGTGTGTCATAGTTTATTGCTTGTCCCAGTCTCTGTTCAGTTGTACTGAATTGTTTAGGGATCCAAGATGTTTGATCTACAGCTAGAGAGGTCAGGTGTTTGTTCTACAGCTAGAGGTAGTCAAGTGTTTGATCTACAGCTAGAGGTAGTCAAGTGTTTGATCTACAGCTAGAGATGGTCAAGATTCTTCCACTGCTTCATGTGCTGATCCCTGGGAACTTTTCCACCAGTTTGGTCAGTAGGATCTCTGGCTGTGTCCCATCTTGTGCATGCCACAAGACATGAGGAAACTTATCACAATTATCACCATCATTGGAAAAACAGGTGTTCTTGTCACAAGACATGAGGAAATTGATCACAATCATCACTGGAAGGACAAGTGTTCTTGCCACAAGACATGAGGAAAGTGATCACAGTCATCACCATCACTGGAAGGACATTGTCCCATCTTGTGTTTGCCACAGGACATGAGGAAACTGATCACAGTCATCTTTCATAGAATCATTAAGCAGGAGGTTGGTTAAATAAAATTGGGAAAGTCTTTTTTCTTGATACAGCATGAACACCTCCATTTTCTGCTTTTACAATATGCCATGTATCAGACTTAATATATTTCCGCTGAATGCTTCTACAATATGCCTACATGTATCAGAATGTAATCTTGTACCACATATTGATTAACAAAATACATTTTTTCTAGGAAATTTCATGTCTCATTGCATTTACTTGATCCTTTTGTTTTAGCACCAGTGTTTGTAATTACCTGACTGTTCAAAGTGTACAGTATCAAGTGATCCTCTCATCTGTTATCTTCTTACATTAGTTGTTATTTTCTTACCAGCAGTTGTTTTTCACCATGAATGACATCATGTTGTAACTTTATCGATACATGAAACAAAGAAATGAATTAAATAAAATGCCTCCCTTTAATGTGTACATATTTTTGATGCTCTTTTAGCTTTTCCTATCCTTTTCTAAAAATGAATAATGCATTTTATTTGCTAAGTTTTTCTTTCTCTCTTAAAAAATACTGTTTGTTGTATCATTCTATTATGTTTGTGGTGTGACTTGATAGTTTAATATATATCATTCTGTTATGTTTGTGATGTGGCTTGATAGTTTAATATATATCATTCTGTTATGTTCATGGGTGTCTTGATAGTTTAATATATATCATTTTGTTATATTTTTGGTGTGACTTGATAGTTTAATATATATCATTCTGTTATGTTTGTGCTGTGATTTGATAGTTTAATATATATCATTGTTATGTTTGTGGTGTGATTTGATAGTTTAATATGCCATATATCATTGTTATGTTTGTGGTGTGACTTGATAGTTTAATATATATCATGGTGTTATGTTTGTGGTGTGATTTGATAGTTTAATATATATCATGGTGTTATGTTTGTGGTGTGACTTGATAGTTTAATATGTATCATGGTGTTATGTTTGTGGTGTGACTTGATAGTTTAATATGTATCATTATGTTTGTGGTGTGACTTGATAGTTTAATATGTATCATTGTTATGTTTGTGGTGTGACTTGATAGTTTAATACATAACAGTTACTGAGTGATTTGTCTGTGAAGGCACCAGAATGAGCACCCTGAACCAGATACTTCTGAACCTAACTGAATGTCTTTTTCATTCAGTCTAAATTTTGTTTCCTCTCACTTTGCTAAACTGTAGTGTAATACATGAAACACAAAGTGAAATGTTACTTACTAAACCACAGCATACCAAACAGAACTAGGAATACATGCAGAAAGATGTTCTGTCAGATTAGTTATAAATGTATCCAAATGTGATTGTCATGTGCCATCACATGCCAAACTCTTAGCATTGATCAAGTTGAGACTTCTAACCATTTTATTTTCTTCCAGCATAAAATATTATCATCATTTCAGCAGTACATTTCTTCATATCTTTGTGTTTCACTCACTCAGACATGTCATCTTCATTACCGGTTGAGTCTTCTGATATCTTCCAGTCAACTAGCCATCCATCACTTGGATACCATTACACCCCAACTTTTTAACAAACTCTTCTCCCATACTTGTTAGCATTAGGTCTCTGATGCCAACACCTTGTCCTGTCAGTGAAGAATTGTTCTTCAAGTACTTATTGTACATCAGGATCATTTCCTTCTTGTTTCTACCATTCATGGGGACATGGTCATAGGAGGGAAAATATTTCCACATAAAACATGGGCATCCCCAGATGAGAGAACCAGAAACCAGACAGACCATTTTTTGTATTAGAAAGCAATACAGAACATCTCTGATAGGTTAAGAGCATATAGGGGTACAGAAATCAACAGTGATCATAATCTGTGTATAGGAAAAATAAAACTAAAACTGAAAAGCCATCACAAGAAATCAATACCCAGAAAGATAAACAGCCACAGCCTACAGGAAGAAAATACTAACAGGAATTTCAATCTGGAACTTACCAATCATTCCATAACACTCAGTGAGATAGATGAGATAGATATAGGTGAATTATGGAATTCTTACAGCACAGCCATATTCCCAGCAGCAAAAGCAAGCGCTGGAGTGCAAAAAAACAGATAGAAAAGTATGGATATCAGAAAATGCATGGAAATACTTACATGAAAGATGAGCAGCCAAATTAGCCATGTTGAATATAAAGACAGATCTTGAAGAGATTTGGCAAAAGCAACATAAAAAGAACTAGACAATAAAGTAAAAAGTTCAGCTAGAAGAGATAAGAGAGAATATATAGACAACATGGCGAAAGAAGTGGAGAAGGCAACAAAAATAGGAGGCAGCAAAACTATATAAATACAAAAGAGGCTAATGGTACTATTACGTCCAAAAGAAAGGCCAATCTTTAGCAAAACTAGCCCTGCATTAACATCAAGTAAAGACCAAAAGCAAAGATGGGTCAAACACTTCCAAGAAATACTTAATCGACTCCACCCAAAAGAACTGATAGACCTTGAAACCGACTTACCAGTCCCATAAATAAATGTCAATCTAGATTAAATTACATTGAATGAAATTGAAATAACAGTGAATATAATGGCTGCAGGTGAAGATGAAATAGCCAAAAAGTTAAAAGCTATTTCTTCTAAATGGAAAAAAATAATAATTAAAATACCCAAAAAAGGCAATCTTAGCAACTGCAATAACTGGAGAGGAGTAACTTTACTATCAGTTGCTTCAAAAGTGTTTTGCAAAGTGATTCTGAATAGAATTAAGGATATAGTAGATACTGCAGTGAGAGAAGAACAGGCAGGATTTTGGAAAGGGAGAAGCTGTCTCGACCAGATCTTTACTCTAAGAATAATACTTGAAGAACATATTGAAAAGCAAACACCATTAATCCTAAACTTCATAAATTTAAAAAAGGCATTTGATAGCCTACACAGAGATTCATTGTGGAGAATTGTAAGACTATATGGAATACCATCTAAAACTATCAACATCATTAAGGATTTCTACAGTGGATATGTTTGTACAGTCAACACAGAAGAAGGAATGAGTGAATGGTTCCAGATTGAAACAGGTGTGAAACAAGGATGTATATTATCTCCCTTGCTTTTTGGAATTGCCATAGACTTTATAATGAAAAGATGCTGTACAGGTAAAACGGGCACTGATTGGGTACATGGGACCCAACTAGATGATCTTGATTTTGCAGATGACATAACTCTTATCAATGACAGTGTGAAATCAATGCAAGAAAAAACAGATACCCTGTCTTCACTGGCTAGGAAAATAGGACTTTAAATTAACAAGGAAAAAAAACAATGGAACTTACTATTAATCAAGAAGGAAAAATATACATGGAAGGAACAGCTGTTGAAGAAGTAAACCAACTTGCATACCTGACAGCAGAAAAGAAGTTAGAAATGCAACAGCAACATTGATCTTCAAGAATCTTGAGAAAATATGACAGTCTAAAGTTATAGGCATAAAAACCAAGCTAAGGTTATTCAAATGTAATATCCACCCTCATTTATGCATCCGAAAGCTGGAAAACAACTAAAGAAATAGACAACAAATTAGACTTTTGAAAACAAATGCCAAAGGAAAATACTCAGTATAAAGTGGAATGAATTCAAGATAAGGCAGATGAGTGAACAACAACCTGTCTCATGGGCGATCAGAAAAAAAGTAGATGGACATATATCGGTCATGTGATGAGAAGAAATAGTCAGAGAATCCCCAAAACAAGCTATTAAGTGAACACAACTGGCCTAAGAAAAAAAAAAAAAGGTCGACCTCGTGAAAATCTAAAGAGGACATTGTTAAGAGAGACCAAATTAGTAGGCATAAAATTCCTTAAGAGGTTGAAAAGCTCATCGAAAACAGGAAAACTTGGTGAACTACCATGCAAGCGGCACGGGAAGGATGTAAGATTCATGTGATGGCCATGTCAGTCATAGTTAAGTTGCTCTATTAAACACATTGTTTTTTATACTCAGTCTCTGTCAGTTATTGCTTAACTGTGTGACTTGTCTAACCAGGCAGTGTTCTTAGCAAGTGTTGAGCCCATCAGTGTACTTATAAACAAATCATAAAATTCTTTCAAAAATGCAGGATGTAATGTTTACTTGATATAATCACTAGAGCTCTGCTCACCATTCATTTGCACAGACCAGTCTAAACCAATCACATTGGTTCTTTTAGTTCTCAGAAAATACAATAAATTATGATGAATTTATGGGGATGAAGACACTGCATGGTCATCAGCGACCCATAGCTGTTATGCTGGCAAACCCTAACTGACCAAGATCCCGTTATTTTTGTATAGAAAAGAGCATTCTTTCTCACAGATTATTTCTAAGTTATTTCCATTCATACAGCCACATACCCTCAAAATAATCCAAAGCAGTAACAAAGAAATGCTAACATTTTTTTTTAATACAACCAATTTATTAACTGCCATGGCACAAAGCTGTAGTGTTGGCAGAGGTGCAGAAAAAGAGATGGAATGAATGTTCAACATATGAGTATGAACAACAGTTTTATCATTTGCTGAGATTGTACATACAACATAGAAACCTGCTGAGAGAGTTTCTGCTGCTCTCTTTCACTCTCACACACATACACAAATTGATTTGTTGCTTTTTTCTTTTACATGAAAATATCCAGATAACAGTAAATATTTTTCGTAACTGAATTTTATCTCTTGTGCCGGGTTCAGTCCCAGCAGTGGGATGTTTTCTGATCCACACCAAAAAGGCCCCGGGTAGCAGAGAAACCTGGGAAGGTGGCCAGGCGTGGTACTGACCACATCAGACTTTCATGTGCCGAAGGTCGTGGAAAATACGGACCCAACACCTTATCCCCAATATGTCTTAATGGCATGGAAACGGAATTTTACTGCACCTTTATCTTACTTGTAAGCAAGTCTGAGCTACATAAGCAAAATTATGTAGGCATGAGACTTCCTGATGATTCAGACACTAAATACAATATACTATTTATACAAACTGAAGCTTGTCTCTCTCAGTATGTCAAATTTGTTTAAAAACATTCCTTTCATATCTTCATCTTCCTTATTTATTTTCTTCTTCAATAAAAGTCACAATTATCACACAAACACTTATCGTTGTCCTGTTGACAGCCATATCTACTTCCTGTACAAATAATTATGTTCTTATTGTTAGTTATGGTTATTTGTTACTTTTCACTGCCTAACTGTAAGTTCATGTCACAGTTCTAACCAGAACATTACATGAGACTGCTAAAATCTCACTCCTCCCTCTCTCACATGGGGCTTCTATAAATGCTTTTTCCCCTACTCTTGCCAAAGTGCGCCCTGCTATAAAATAACAACACATACATGCCACAAGGCAAGCAACTCTTAACACAAGATTTTAACATACTTGACCAATTTTGTAACTTATGATGCACCTGGTGTAGATTTTGACCATATACTTTCACCTCTATCATGTATATTAAAACATCCCAGTCAGTGTGTGCTGCTTTCAGTATACAGTGCACTTCTAACAAAAGGCACAGCTTCCAATGATTGTCTTATCTGTCCATCTTGCTGAACCTGATCAGAAAAACAACAAAAACTGGTATGGAAAAACTCAGAAATATTTCATTTGGCTTCTAGTCTAAAGCAGAACTTGTCAGTGTTACAGTACTGCTTTCTTAATATCTACCTCAGTGAAACACAGAAGTACTAGAACAACAGAAACCATGAACAAACACAGACAAAAAACTAAGACTACCATCTGGGACATGTAGAAAAGTCCAAGAGAAGTTTAGGAGAGGACAGATGGTAGACAGAAGGCAGGCAAGGAAGTTATTTATGTCAGTTATTTTCTATTCACGCACTGACAGCTCTCTCTCTCTGTGCATGTGTGTGTGTTTTTTTTTTATGTTTGCATACAAGCGTGAGCCAAATCTTAAGGATATCCTCATCCACAGCCATTTGAAGCAGAGCCTTACGTATGCTGGCACCGGAAAATGAAACCGCCCTCGCAGTGTTACCTACCCTGTAGCATGGGAAATAAAAACAATCACCTTTTCCCAAAACTATCCTCACTCTTCATGAGGGATTCACATGTGAGTCCAGTAATGTGATACATGTCATCGTATGCAAAAGATGCAGGACAACGTATACTGGTGAGACTGGCCTCAGATTAGAGGATCGCACGCAGAAATGTCTGTACAATATCACTCAGCATGCTTCGAAACCAGTCCTGAATCATTTCAATGGCCCCAACCGCAGAGTCAAATCTGATTTTCTGGTAACAGCCTGATACAATGTCATGCAGATAGCACAAGCCGCCTAGCGCTTGAGAACCGCTACATTCAGGATTATGGGATGCTGGAACCACACGGTTTGAACTCATTATTCAGCTACACCTACTAACATTCTCCTCTTCCACAAACATAATCCCTCTCCACCAAGCTCCACTCCCTTCTCACTTGTTACACATAGTTCAGAATCTCCTCACAGCATCACATTACAACCCCTCTACCCCAACTATTCCATCTCCTGGCTAGGTTAACACTGTATCACTCTCTCTCCCCTCCACAGTTTCCCCACCCACCACCCTCAGTTACGACCCACCTATCACACATCACAAGTCTCCATTTAAACATTCTCTATGCTCCACTACGCCCATTTCTGAACAAGCGTCGGACAAGCCACATCTTCTTACAACTTACAGCTGAATGCTCTATTTCCATTTTTTTTTTTTTAAACATAGCATTCATGTGAATCTATACTTTATCTCCTCTCTCTATTTCTTCATCCTGTGTGTTTTTGTATGATTAAGCCTCACACCAAAACATCACAACTTTGTAATCATTAAGTAATAAAGCTGATCCTACTTTTTTCCTAGTTATACATTCTCTTCTGATTGTACTACTCCTACCCCTTATAACTTCAACTTCAGTATGTCAATAAACATATATAAACGGTGCCACATAACCTGTAATGCTGAACCTATCAACATACATAAACAGTGCCACATAACTTACATTGCTGAACCATCTTGATACGTTTATAAAATGTTCCTTGTCTCGAAAACTTAACTTGCTCTGAAACAGAGAACAGAAAATGTGTTTGAAGGACATATCCATATTAATATATATATATATATATATATAACCAAGTGATAGGTCTATGTAATATTACAAAAATTTCCTACATTCAAGCATACAAACCTTTCACTCTACAAGTCATTATAATACACTAGACCCATGTGTATGGTGACACAAGTTTGGCAACTGTCTCTGCTTGCTCCTGCCTCTATACTTACAGCAAACATCTGTACAATTCTATCACTCAAGCCAACGTCTTCAGTTCTCAACAAAAAGATATAAGCTTAAGGCTAAAACCTGTGTCAGAAACATTCTCCTATTTGCAGTGAAAGTTTGCAGAACTGATGAAAAAACAGACAAGTTCTTGTTCAACAGTTGGTCAGACAACATCAATCTCTCACAAATCTGGCAGTTCGTGTCTGGTTTTCCACATCACTGTCTAGAGGGATGTGGTTTGGTCAGGCCTTTGCCCGAGTGGGTTGTGCACATGGCATGTCTGGAGGATATGTTTTTCTGTCTGTGGCTCCTTGTCATAGACATACAAGTCTGTTGAATTAACTTTCAGCTTGTGGTATAGACAGTGTCTCAGCCTCCGATGTCCCATCCTCGGCTGGAAGGTTATAACTTGGTCATTTCAAACAGAAAACAAGTTTGGAGATTCTGAGAAGAATATTTAGGGAACTCTTGGGAAAACACCGTGAGCGTGCCACACAAGAACATATAAGAATAAATGAAATGAACCTTGAGATAAACAAAGATGGTGGAGGCAGGCTGCATCTGAGCATGACAAAGATAACAAAGAGACTTGACCCCACATGAAGACAGAAGACAAGGCAGATCCTGAGGTACACAAATCTTTCATGCTGAATTCTAAAGCAAAATCAATCTGTACCATTCATATTACAATGTTGCCATCTTTGATCAGAGCAATAAATAATAACATATTCTTACATCCTTCCCGTGCCGTTAAATGTCATATAGGGCTCACATGGTAGTTCGCCAAGATTTCCTGTCTTTGGCAAGTTTTTCAATCTCACCAATGGATGATACGCCCAGTGAACTGGCCTCTCTTAACAATATTCTCTTTATAGTTTCATGTGCTCGACCTCTTTTTCTTCAGCCTTTTGTGTTCCACTTGATAGCTTGCTTTGGGGATTCTCTGATTGTTTCTTCTCATCACATGACCAACATATGTCCATCTTCTTTTTCTGATCACCCATGAGACAGGTTGTTGTTTGCTCATCTGTCTTATCTCTGCATTGTTCTTGAATTCATTCCACTTCCAGTATTTTCCTTAGGCATTTGTTTTTAAAAAAGTATAATTTCTTTTCTATTTCTTTAGTTGTTTTCCAGCTTTCACATGCATAAATGAGGGTGGATATTACATCTGAATTGAATATTTACCCTTATATATTTATACTTATAACATATTACCACTATGTAATTTAATCACATGATTTCTGGTACAAACATTTGTGTGACTGACAGATCAGATATCATCACCATCATCCAGTGCCATATCCTCAGGGAATACTGACTGGAGTGATACGCAACTTGATAACCCTCATATGTTTCACAGTGCGCCAGGCCAAGCTTATTCTAGTCCATCTATCAATCTCGTCCAACAAACTGTATCTCTATCATCCTACTCTTTTCTCTGGCCGCTTTTCTCTCAGGTACAGATATCAGAATGTTACTATGCCTCCTACCATAATCAAAATACTTTATTCCTGCAGTACTACTGTCACAAGCACTACTCCCACTATTGTGCCACTCACTCGGTACTTCTCATAGTTAACCCAGTTCACGTATACAACTCTTCTGAGCTCAAAAGTGAATTCTTTCACAAGATCAACAACGGTAACCATAGAAACTAAAGCAAGTCTCTGTTCTGTCACTTATTCGCTACTTATCTGAACAGCAAGTTATAACATGTTTCTGTCTCTTTACATTTTACTTCCCCCATCAGCTCTAGATATTGTATCCCCTGTAAATTTCTGATATCACATCCCCTGTTAATATTCTTCCAGTATCATGATAATTCTAAACAAATCCTACCAACATGGTGCTGGCACATTCTCCAGCTCCACCACAAACATTTTCTTTCTCCAGTTCAAAGTGTTGCTTTAAACTTTCCACATTTCTGTCCTTTAACATTTAAAAACTCATTTTTATTTCCAACTTGATTTAATATTGTAATATCTACTGACCAGAAACCAAGATTTCTGCAAGACAGAACACAAAAAAGAATACAACATACAAGGTGTTGATAAACTTACAAACACAATATGTAGACTATGATAGAGCAGGATGTCAGCCAAGGTCAGCTGATGGCCTACAAAATACACCTTGTCCTTGAGATAGTCATCCAACTCCTGGAAGAGAAAAATGGGTTTATATGTAGAGAACTCAAAGCTGCAGCAAAAACCACATCAACAATATCAACACATACAGTTGAACTCCACAGAGGTAAACTACAAACAACAAATACATATCTACAGTACACATTTACATCTGACTGACCTGCAGGACAGAACGTATGGACTCCGCATCATGTAAGTTATCTATACGTGATCTGTAATCTATCCACTGCTCCACTCCCATACGATCCTCCAGAGAAATGTCTGTGAACAAGAAATGGCAGATGAAGCAACCAGCAATTATCTTTCAGCTGTTTGTGATCAAGGTGATCTGCAAGCCATCCGTAAGAGATGGCTTTACACCAGTCATTTAAATGACAGAAACATCCAGTCAGAAGTGTAAGACTTGAATCAGGTAAACTATCTGGGCAACATGATATCAGCAGATGAGGGTCAGACTGAGGTGCTAGAACGAAGACTGGATCTTGCTACATAAACATGGTTTGTTGATTCAGTCAAAAAATACTAGCAGGACCAACCTGAAGAGTCTAGCAAAATGATGCAGTTTCCCAGACAACTGGTATCTATCTATCTGTCTGATTATCATTTAAGATATACTATTTCCATGTAGTATTTTGAAAGTCCTATCATGATCACATCCACATTTTCACAACTTATATGTCAGTGAGTTGTGATACATTCACATTAGAGTTGTGATACATTCACATTACACTTGCAAACATGCATCAGTGTACACATAGATGCCTTTTCTAACATGAGGATTGGCCATACTTCAGCACCATCATCATCATCATCATCATCATCAGGTGCCGTGCCAACTGGCGTTGGCTATTATGCTTCTCCACAGTACACGATCCTTCATGCAGGCCATCAGTTCAGTTGGTGATCTCCTCTCACACCATCCCGTCAGACTGTCCAGTATCATTTCTCTTGGTCTTCCTCTTGATCTTCTTCCTTCTATTTTTCCTGTTGTTATAATATTTTCAATGCCCCCTCTTCTCATTGCATGTCCTATGAAAGTACATTGTCTCTCTCTTATCTTTCTGACAAGGTTTTTTGTCTCTCCAGCTCTTCTCATACATTCTTCATTAGTTATTTTTGCTGTCCAGGGGATTCGCAACATTCTTCTAATAAACCACATTTCTGCTGCTTCCAATGATTTTTGTGCAGACTTGCCTATTGTCCATGATTCACTTCCATATAACAAGATAGGTTCAATATAGCATTTTAGGACTCGTTTTCTAACATTCATTGATAAAGATGTGTTAGTTAATATGTTTCTCATTCTCTGAAATGCAGTCTTTGCTTGACCTATTCTGTTCCTAATTTCTGTTCTGCATTTCCCATCTGAAGTTATTACTGCTCCAAGGTATTTGAATTTCTGCACCTGCTTTAGAATGGTTCCGTTTAATTTAATACTGCATGCTGGTGGATTCTGTTTCTTAGATATAACCATAGTCTCTGTCTTTTTGATGTTCAAAGTAAGGCCTTTCTGTTCACTTTCTTTGGCGACTTTATCCAAGAGATTTTGCAGGTCTTGTTGGTTCTCAGCTATCAGTACTGTGTCGTCAGCATACCGAAGGTTGTTAATATTGTATCCTCCAATTTTTATGCCTGGTTCTGTGATGATTGTTCTTAGAATATTCTCGCTGTACAGAGAAAAAAGGTCTGGAGATAGTACACATCCTTGTCGCACCCCTTGTTTTATAGGTTGGTATTTTCCAATTCTATTTTCAACTCGAACTGCTGCTTCTTGCTGCCAGTATAGATGTTTTACAATCCTCAAGTCTTTGCCGTCTATATTGATGTCTTCAAGCATTTTAATAATTTCACTATGTTTCACCTTGTCAAATGCCTTGGTGTAATCAATGAAGCATAAGTAGAGATCTTTCTGTACTTCTAAAGCTCTTTCTGTTAGTGTTCGTAAAGCATAAATGGCATTGTGTGTTCCCTTTCCTTCAACAAATCCAAACTGTTCATCTGCTATTTCCATTTTTATCTTTTTCCTTGTTCTTCTCATAATGATTCTCAGAAGTAACTTCGTTATGTGACATGAGAGGCTGATAGTCCGGTGGTCGTCACATTCCTTTGCACCTGGTTTCTTTGGTAGTGCTATAAACGTGGATTTAAGCAGGTCACTGGGAATATAACCACTGTTGTAAATATCATTCAGTAACTTGGTTATTATTTTTATTCCTGTCTCCTCTAGTGCCTCTATTTCTTCTATTGTTATATTATCAGGCCCAGCCGCTTTTCCTTTCTTCATGTGTTTGATGGCATCTATGATTTCATCTTCAAGTATTGGCGGTCCATCACAGTTTTCAGTATCTGGTGTTAATTCTGGTCTTTCTCCTCCATATAGCTCACCGATATACTCTGTCCACCTGTCCACAATGTCTTCTTTTCCCATTAACATTTTACCTTCTTTCGATTTCAGGCATCCTGTGGTATATTTTGTTTTCCTGCCTGTGAGTTCATTAATTCGTTTGTGCATGTTTTTGCTGTCTTTATTATGAGCGTCCTCTATCTGTCTGCACTGTTCATTTAACCACACTTCTTTTGCTTCTCTGCATTTGTGTCTTATTTCTTTATTTATCTTGCTATATTTTTCCTCGTTATTTTTACTCCTCCTCCTCTTGTCCATCAGTCCTAAGATGTCGTCTGTCATCCATTTATTTTTAGGGGCTTCTTTTTTCGGTGGTATTATCTCCTTAACAGTTTGGTGGATAGAATCTCTTAACATTTCCCATTGTTCATCTATACTATTTATCTTTGCTATTGCATTGTATCTATTTGTTATAATAACTTTGTATTGTTCTCGCAGTTCTTGGTCATTTTTAAGAAGTTCTGTATTCAGTGTGATGTTTCTCACTTTTCTGCCTGCTTTCTTTAGCTTTATTCTAACTTTTCCACAGAGTGGATCATGGTCACTATTGCAGTCAGCTCCTGGCATGGTTTTTGTTGTCAGTAATGCACTGCGGAATTGTTTGTTGATTAATATGTAGTCTATCTGGTTAAATGTCTTTTTGTCTGGTCTGCACCACGTTGCCAGTCTTCGAGGATGTTGTTTAAACCAGGTGTTTCCTACAACCATGCTATGTATTCTTGCCCATTCAATTAATTTATAACCTCTGTCATTCCTCTCCCCCAGTCCATAGTCACCAACGATGTCCGAAGTTCTTCCTTTACCAACTTTGGCATTAAAATCTCCCATGACTATGGTAACTTCATGTGACTTTGTGTGTTTCAGTGCTGTCTCTATGTCATTATAAAATATCTGTATATCTTCCTCAGAACTTTCAGATGTTGGAGCATACACTTGTATAATATTTATGTTTATTGGTTGTCCTTTCAGTTGTGCTAGCAGGACTCTGTCCGAGATGTTCAAATATCCTACAATTGTCCTTGCCGTTTTTTCATCAAATATAATTCCTACTCCTCGTTCATGTTTCTCACTTCCTGAATATATTATTGTATATTTATCTGAGTTTATCTTTCCTGCACCTGTCCATCTAACTTCACTCATTCCTAATATGTTGATCTTCATCCTTTCCATTTCCATCTTTACATTTTCTAATTTTCCAGCCTGGAATAAAGTTCTAACATTCCATGTTGCTATTTTGAACTTGTTAGTTTTGCCACCAGTAGCTTGATGACGATCTGGCCTCACCTGTGGCTCGTGAGCTGCCCTACCGGACTTCAGCACCCCAGTAACAAAATGTGGCACAGCAGCCTGGCATGGACAAGCTGACTGAGAAGCTGGGCACTGGTTGAAAGTATTTGTCCTACCGTTACTTGTACCTTATCCTAGCCCTCGCCTGCACCTTATATTACTATCACCTACACCTAATATTACTATCACCTGCACCTAATATTACTATCACCTGCATCTTATCCTACCCCTCACCTGCACTCTATCCTACCATCACCTGCACCTTATCCTACCGTCACCTGCACCTTATCCTACCGTCACCTGCACCTTATCCTACCGTCACCTGCACCTTATCCTACAGTCACCTGCACCTTACCCTACTGTCACCTGCACCTTATCCTATCATCACCTGCACCTTATCCTATCGTCACCTGCACCTTATCCTACCGTCACCTGCACCTTATCCTACAGTCACCTGTACCTTATCCTACAGTCACCTGTACCTTATCCTACAGTCACCTGTACCTTATCCTACAGTCACCTGTACTTTATCCTACAGTCACCTGTACCTTATCCTACAGTCACCTGTACCTTATCCTACAGTCACCTGTACCTTATCCTACAGTTACCTGTACCTTATCCTACAGTTACCTGTACCTTATCCTACAGTCACCTGTACTTTATCCTACAGTCACCTGTACCGTATCCTACAGTCACCTGTACTTTATCCTACAGTCACCTGTACCTTATCCTACAGTCAACTGTATGTCCTGGGACAAGAGAAAAACCAAGACAACTAACTACACTATCAACATCTACTGCTTTTTATGAGAGATAAAAGTAATGACAGCTGTAGTAAAACTAGCTCTAGTAATAAAGCCAGATAGAGGTATATGTCTCAGTTTGGTTCTAATACTATCACAGATAGAGGTATATGTCTTAGTTTGGTTCTAATACTATCACAGATAGAGGTATATGTCTTAGTTTGGTTCTAATACTATCACAGATAGAGGTATATGTCTTAGTTTGGTTCTAATACTATCACAGATAGAGGTATATGTCTCAGTTTGGTTCTAATACTATCACAGATAGAGGTATATGTCTCAGTTTGGTTCTAATACTATCACAGATAGAGGTATATGTCTCAGTTTGGTTCTAATACTATCACAGATAGAGGTATATGTCTCAGTTTGGTTCTAATACTATCACAGATAGAGGTATATGTCTTAGTTTGGTTCTAATACTATCACAGATAGAGGTATATGTCTCAGTTTGGTTCTAATACTATCACAGATAGAGGTATATGTCTTAGTTTGGTTCTAATACTATCACAGATAGAGGTATATGTCTTAGTTTGGTTCTAATACTATCACAGATAGAGGTATATGTCTCAGTTTGGTTCTAATACTATCACAGATAGAGGTATATGTCTCAGTTTGGTTCTAATACTATCATCATCATCACTAGACTTAGAACAAAAAGGAGTTCTGTTTAACAGCAAGTGCAAAAAAATATCAAAATATCTACTAACTGAACAAAATCATCATCATCAAAATATCTGCTAACTGAACAAAACTGTCATCATCAAAATATCTAGTACCAAGAACATCATCAAAACAGGTAGCATTCTGAAGAGCATTATCATTAAATTATCTAGGCTGTAAGGTTGTAAGACATTCAAGTATTACCTTTGAACTCATCTGATGTCCTCTGAAGATGTTTGGCAATACATGTAAGCCCAGAGATTCTTCTTCCATCACCAATGTTCAGCACAATGTCCTACAGAAATACACAAATTTCCCTTCAATTTGTACATACAAACACTTCACTAACTTATCTACAGAAGCTGTAAGATGCAAGCAAAACACAAGAATTCACTTGACTCTTTTAATCTTCTGATTTATCAGTTATCACTTTCTCTTCCCCCTCTCAAAGCATTTTTACCTGTACAGATGTGGGTGATGGATATTTCCTCATACTACAAAACAGTCCAGTAAGTGATGCTGCATGGATTCTTCTTATCTCTTGACAGTACATATAGTAAGTTTTTTGGTCTGAGCTCACTGTGTAAGTGTTTATTGAGGGTGATGTGTCCTGTGTTCAACGTGTAAGTGTTTATTGAGGGTGATGTGTCCTGTGTTCAATGTGTAAGTGTTTATTGAGGGTGATGTGTCCTGTCAACAACCTGAAGACTGTTATGTAGTGCGTAGAATATAAGAAGGAATATCACATCCACTGAATAAAGGCAAAGAAAAATGGGTGAGTTGTTGACAGTTAATGTCTAATAGTACCTTCAGTTAATGTCTGATAGTACCTTCCATTAATGTCTGATAGTACCTTCAGTTAATGTCTGATTGTAACTTCAGTTATTGTCTGATAGTACCTTCAGTTAATGTCTAACAGTATTGTCAGTTAACGTTTGACAGTACCTTCAGCCTCATGAAAAAGTTAAATAAAACAATACATCACGGACCTCTGGGAGTCGTGACTCAAAAGAACCTTCTCCCTTCAGAACATCACAAGTTTAGAGGGCCAAAATGCTTGCTTAGGTGGGGGTGGGGGTGTATACTTCTCTGATGATCTGAAGAATTGCATTGTTTCACTCTCTACAACAGTTTCCTGCCTTCACTATTTCTCATTCGAATAATCTGTATCAGAAACCATAAACTGAAACTACCTTTGTATAAGACACTGCTTATTTGTTGTCCTGGTGGCACATTTCAGGAGACCTTGTGTGTACTTTGTTTTTCGAACTGCATACCTGGGAAGACTTAATTTAGGCGGTGGAACTTGTGGGTTATGACCTTGTTTCCCTTGTTGGTGTCATGATGTTAGTGGTAGATACTCAAGCACTAATATTTTTTTTTGATGTGTTAAATGACCAAGTGGGTGGTGCAGTGTTTCTCTTGGTTGGGTGGTTGCTTGCCCTTCTGAAGTCTGTGGTCTGAATCCTAGGTATTTTCTTTCTCTCACATCTAAAGTGCTTTGTCTACTATTTTTAGAACGGCTAAGAAATAAAACATTGCATTAAGTACTATAAAGCAGATCAGTCAACATACATGGGTTGGGGAGGGGGGGGCGAATGTGGTGCTTTGGGGCACATAAGGCAAGAAAAGGCACCAAATACTTGGTTTAGAGGACATCATGGGTGTCACAACTACAATGATGTGTGACAGACATCATGGACTGTTACAACTGTAATGGTGTGTGATGGACATCATGGACTGTTACAACTGTAATGGTGTGTGATGGACATCATGGAATGTTACAACTGTAATGGTGTGTGATGGACATCATGGACTGTTACAACTGTAATGGTGTGTGATGGACATCATGGACTGTTACAACTGTAATGGTGTGTGACAGACATCATGGACTGTTACAACTGTAATGGTGTGTGATGGACATCATGGACTGTTACAACTGTAATGGTGTGTGACAGACATCATGGACTGTTACAACTGTAATGGTGTGTGATGGCCATCATGGACTGTTACAACTGTAATGGTGTGTGATGGACATCATGGACTGTTACAACTGTAATGGTGTGTGACAGACATCATGGACTGTTACAACTGTAATGGTGTGTGATGGCCATCATGGACTGTTACAACTGTAATGGTGTGTGATGGACATCATGGACTGTTACAACTGTAATGGTGTGTGACGGACATCATGGACTGTTACAACTGTAATGGTGTGTGACGGACATCGTGGACTGTTACAACTGTAATGGTGTGTGACAGACATCATGGATTGTTGCAATTGTAATGGTGTGTGATGGACATCATGGACTGTTACAAAACAGAAACATGTTTTCAATTTATACCTTTCTATACCTTTCAATTTATACCATAGATGAAAGCCAGACATTTCCTTTCTTACATCTTATATAGGTCGTAGTCTCAATCTCCCTCTTTTTAACTGTTAGAAGTTTAGAGAATCAAAGCACTTTAGTCTGCTAGATGATATCTCCTCTGATTGTGTGACGAACTCCATGCTTCTTTCGCTCAGTTGCATCATTTGCCAATCCTGCGCCTATTCATCACGATTGACATTTTCGTTGCCAGTTATAAACGAGATTAAAACTTGTGAATGAGACTATTAAACTATGACATAAACAGTCAACAACACTGTTCAGTTTTCACTTACAGACCCAGACAAGCTGATTCTTCCAGCAGAAACTTTTTCTAGAAACTGGACGGTGGCCACATTCACGGGAGCCATGTTAGTACATGCAGGGAGGCTTTATTGTGAAGAAATAAGGAGGCTGCTGAAATATTCAAATTTGTGACATTCTGTTTAAAAAAGGAATAGCCTTTCGTATAATAAATAAAATTATATAAAAAAAATAGTAAGTTTCCAAAGAGTTTTAATTTCACCTTTCGCGTTTTGCTGGAAATTAATTAGTTTTCCAGGGCGGTCACAGTCGGGAGGCTTACCTTCCCGCCCCCCCCCCCCCATACAAACGATGCTTTGGGTGCGGGAAAGAGTGAAAAAGTGACGGATAGGTTAAAAAACAAAAAAAAAAATTCTGTTTTTACAGGGGAATAGAGATCAATAAAACATGACATTAGCCCTAAACCTGAACAACTAGACATCCCAACACATCTCGATGTTACTCAGCAAGTGATCGTCTACCACACAACTGTGTCAGATTATTGGTCTTACTGCTCCTTCTGTCTCACATTTTCGTTGTAACGATATTTTCAAGGCGTCCTCTTCTTGTTACTTCACTAAAGAATGTTGCCCATGTTTCATTTTTTAAAAAGTAAATAAATTTATCGTGGCTGACATTCCTCACTTGTCATCTTAGTTGTCTAAGTTTTCTTCACGTCCTTCATTGAAACTACATCTATGCTGCTTCTAAGTCTTCATTTGTAGTTTCCATCTTTCGTAGATGGAAACAACTAAAGTGGAGAGGAGCAGACAGAACTACAAAAATAAGATTTTTAAGGGCATGCATCTTTCCCATCGCAACACATGCCTGTGAGACCTGGACACTTAACAAAACAGCTGAGAAACGCATAAATGCCTTTGAATGTAAATGCTACAGAAGAGTTCTTCAAATATAAAAAAGAACAAATATATCCATACTACAAGAACTTAATATTGAAGAAGGCTTGCTAGCAAAGAGGAGTAAAGAGAGAAAACAAATATTTTGGACACATTAAACGTCATGATAATCTAGAGAAGACTGACTTGGAAGGGTACATAATGGGGAAAAGAAAGAGAGGAAGACCAAGGCGAAGATGGCTGCAAGACATCGTTGATGCAAATGGATCCATCAGCAGCAGACCACCTTGCTCAGAACCGAGAGGCCTACAGGAGAGCTGTCAGGGAGGCAAAGTTCCGCAAGGGACATGCAAATGAATGAATCTTCCGTAGGGTCACTATCTGGGACGGCAATGTCGCTAGTGCATGAGGGACTCTGACCAAATTCGGCCTTTTTTAGCCATGTATGAACATCACCATAGATAGTCTGATTGGAAGTATCAAGGCATACAACATGACCGTCGCAGTCCATCGGCGCGGCACATGCTGATGGCCATCACAAGAAAGTAATTTCCCTTTGCGCAATTTTTCCTCTGAATGCTCTCCCTTGGTCGTAGTGCCCGAGATTAGAAAACATGGCCACAAAGATGCAACGTCTGCTGAGTTTGGCGAGCAGAGCAGGTGGTAATTCATGTGTACGATATCAAGGCACGGTAACATCAGCTGCCAAAAGTATCCTTTTCTGACACAGTAAGAAGGAAAAAGTCAGTGAAGTATAGACTTACTTAAAAGCGCAAGTGTAACGATACGTAGAAATGGCGCAGTGCGTGTCATGGACTGAGGAAAAAAAGTTTGTGTAGCTACAGTTAGCATTTGCATGTAGCAACAGTTTTGTAGCTACAGTTAACGTTTGCATGTAGCTACAGTTAACGTTTGCATGTAGCTACAGTTTATATAGCTACAGTTAACACTTGCATGCAGCAACAGTTTTTCTAGAAACTGGACGGTGGCCACATTCACGGGAGCCATGTTAGTACATGCAGGGAGGCTTTATTGTGAAGAAATAAGGAGGCTGCTGAAATATTCAAATTTGTGACATTCTGTTTAAAAAAGGAATAGCCTTTCGTATAATAAATAAAATTATATAAAAAAAATAGTAAGTTTCCAAAGAGTTTTAATTTCACCTTTCGCGTTTTGCTGGAAATTAATTAGTTTTCCAGGGCGGTCACAGTCGGGAGGCTTACCTTCCCGCGCCCCCCCCCCCCATACAAACGATGCTTTGGGTGCGGGAAAGAGTGAAAAAAGAGGGGGTGGGTGGTGACGGATAGGTTAAAAAACAAAAAAAAAAATTCTGTTTTTACAGGGGAATAGAGATCAATAAAACATGACATTAGCCCTAAACCTGAACAACTAGACATCCCAACACATCTCGATGTTACTCAGCAAGTGATCGTCTACCACACAACTGTGTCAGATTATTGGTCTTACTGCTCCTTCTGTCTCACATTTTCGTTGTAACGATATTTTCAAGGCGTCCTCTTCTTGTTACTTCATTAAAGAATGTTGGCCATGTTTCATTTTTTAAAAAGTAAATAAATTTATCGTGGCTGACATTCCTCACTTGTCATCTTAGTTGTCTAAGTTTTCTTCACGTCCTTCATTGAAACTACATCTATGCTGCTTCTAAGTCTTCATTTGTAGTTTCCATCTTTCGTAGATGGAAACAACTAAAGTGGAGAGGAGCAGACAGAACTACAAAAATAAGATTTTTAAGGGCATGCATCTTTCCCATCGCAACACATGCCTGTGAGACCTGGACACTTAACAAAACAGCTGAGAAACGCATAAATGCCTTTGAATGTAAATGCTACAGAAGAGTTCTTCAAATATAAAAAAGAACAAATATATCTATACTACAAGAACTTAATATTGAAGGCTTGCTAGCAAAGAGGAATGAAGAGAGAAAACTGAAATATTTTGGACACATTAAACGTCATGATAATCTAGAGAAGACTGACTTGGAAGGGTACATAATGGGAAAAGAAAGAGAGGAAGACCAAGGCGAAGATGGCTGCAAGACATCGTTGAGGATCTGCAAATGGATGCATAAGCAGCAGACCACCTTGCTCAGAACCGAGAGGCCTACAGGAGAGCTGTTTGGGAGCCAAAGTTCCGCAAGGGACATGCAAATGAATGAATCTTTCGTAGGGTCACTATCTGGGACGGATCTGGGACGGCAATGTCGCTAGTGCATGAAGGACTCTGATCAAATTCGGCCTTTTTTAGCCATGTATGAACATCGCCATAGATAGTCTGATTAGAAGTATCAAGGCATACAACATGACCGTCACAGTCTATCGGCGCGGCACATGCTGATGGCCATCACAAGAAAGTAATTTCCCTTTGCGCAACTTTTCCTTTCCTGTGAATGCTCTCCCTTGGTTGTAGTGCCCGAGATTAGAAAACATGGCCGCAAAGATGCAACATCTGCTGAGTTTGGCGAGCAGAGCAGGTGGTAATTCATGTGTACGATATCAAGGCACGGTAACATCAGCTGCTAAAAGTATCCTTTTCTGACACAGTAAGAAGGAAAAAGTCATTGAAGTATAGACTTACTTAAAAGCGCAAGTGTAACGATACGTAGAAATGGCGCAGTGCGTGTCATGGACTGAGGAAAAAAGTTAGTGTAGCTACAGTTAGCATTTGCATGTAGCAACAGTTTTGTAGCTACAGTTAACATTTGCATGTAGCTACAGTTAACGTTTGCATGTAGCTACAGTTAACATTTGCATGTAGCAACAGTTTATGTAGCTACAGTTAACATTTGCTTGTAGCAACAGTTTGTGTAGCTACAGTTAACATTTGCTTGTAGCAACAGTTTATATAGCTACAGTTAACATTTGCTTGTTGCAACAGTTTATGTAGGTAAGTTAACATTTGCATGGAGCAACAGTTTATATAGCTGCAGTTAACATTTGCATGCAGCAACAGTTCATGTAGCAACAGTTATCATTTGCATGCAGCAACAGTTTATGTAGCAACAGTTTATGTAGCTACAGTTAACATTTGCATGTAACAACAGTTTATGTAGCTGCAGTTAACATTTGCATGTAACAACAGTTTATGTAGCTGCAGTTATCATTTGCATGTAGCCACAGATAACATTTGCATACAACAACAGTTTATGTAGCTACAGTTAACATTTTCTTATAGTAACATTTGCATGTAGCAATAGTTTATGTAGCTACAGTTAACATTTAAATGTAGCAACAATTTATGTAGCCACAGTTAACATTTGCATTTAGCCACAGTTGACATTTGCATGCAACAGTAGTTTATATAGCTACAGTTAACATTTACTTATTGCAACATTTGCATGTAGCAATAGTTCCTGTATCTACAGTTAACATTTTTGCATGTAGCTGCAGTTAATATTTGCCTGCAGCAACAGCTTATGTAGCTGCAGTTAACATTTGCATGTAGCAACAGTTAACATTTGCATATAGCAACAGTTTATATAGCTGCTGCAATTAACATTTCCTTGTAGCAACAGTTTATGTAGTTGCAGTTAACATTTGCTTGTAGCGACAGTTTATGAAGCTGCAGTTAACATTTCCTTGTAGAAACAGTTTATGTAGCTGCAGTTAACATTTGTATGTAGCAACAGTTTATGTAGCTGCAGTTAACATTTGTATACAGCAACAGTTCACTTAGCTACAATTAAAATGCTCTCATAGCAACACTCCTGAAAACTTTGGATATTGGCAGCCATATTGATAATGTTTACAAGTAATTGTTATGTGTGCAGTAAAAATGTTTTAGTGTCTTGTACGACTTTGACAGAATCTCAGTTTTAGCAGAGAAATGTTCTCAGTGAATTGTTTCTTAGTGTTTTTTCTCTTGTGAAAGTCCACTGTGAACTATCACATAATAACTTTCACTGGTAACAGCTTTTGGTTGTCAGCTTATTTCCTTCAGTTAGTTTCAGCCTTGGGTCAGAAGAAAACCGATCAGAGAAAGAATGGTAAGTAAGAAAACCAGTCAGGTTTTGCTGATATCATAAAATATGACAAGTTAAAACATATTGATAGAATTAGATGTGGAATATAAGATAAGATAATGTAAGTTAGAACTATAGGGCTGATCATGAAGTCTTTTCCTGATTGAGAAAAATCTTATCATAAAAATTGTGTTAGATAGAAACATGAATCTTATGGCAGTATGTAATCTGATTCTTAGATATTTTTTTTACCAGCACAGGTAGTGCTGCAATCATCAGTATCAGAATGGCATCTGTGAAGGAGAAAGCCCAGTATCAGAATGGCATCTATGAAGGAGAAAGCCCAGTATCAGAATGGCATCTATGAAGGAGAAAGCCCAGTATCAGAATGGCATCTATGAAGGAGAAAGCCCGGTATCAGAATGGCATCTATGAAGAAGAAAGCCCAGTATCAGAATGTCATCTGTGAAGAAGAAAGCCCAGTATCAGAATGGCATCTGTGAAGGAGAAAGCCCAGTATCAGAATGGCATCTATGAAGGAGAAAGCCCAGTATCAGAATGGCATCTATGAAGGAGAAAGCCCAGTATCAGAATGGCATCTATGAAGGAGAAAGCCCAGTATCAGAATGGCATCTATAAAGGAGAAAGCCCAGTATCAGAATGGCATTTATGAAGGAGAAAGCCTAGTATGCTTTGTGGTATCACAAAACAAATTCACCAGTTACCATCCAACAAAGGTTCAGAAACAAGTATAGGTTAACCAGGTGTTGAAAGCATCAAATGTTGGCATGCAAAGTTTACGGAGACTGACAGTGATGGTGGCCTGGTAGTAGCGTGAAGCAAGAGACACTTATTCTTGAATGCAAGTTTTCAAAAGTGATGAATTGGGATGGATGGTCATACACCATGGCCACCACATTCACCAAACATTACCCCACTTCACTTTTTTAAATAAGGATATAATAAGGGCAAAGTGTTCAGTAAACTGATTCCTGGTATTGACACCTTTGATGCAAACATTTACTATGCACAAACTATGCTAGGCACAGACATGTGGGGTTGTTTTTTGGGGGTTTTTTTTTTATTTGCAAATTTTAACTTAATCTCAAAAAATTTTTTTTTCAGCTTTAGTCATGCTTTTCAACATTTGCTCAGTTTGTTGCGCGGAGAACACAAAGCAGAACTTCATCTTTTATCCAACAACTCTTTAGTTGCCATCGCTTAAGTTTTCTCCTTTATAGACACTATTCTGATACTGGTGATTTCTGTGTTATCTGTACAAACAACAAAAAAGAAGAAGAAGAAGAAGAAGACCTCTAAGAATTGGACAGTGTGATACAACATTCACGTTTCTGTCTAGCATAGATTTTAAGATATAATTTTTCTTAATCAGGGCAGGAGTTTATGATCATCTTGTATATGATAAGATGAACTAAACTAGATCTAGTTTATATAGTAAGTTAAGTTAAACTAAGTTAGATATAGAAGGATATATATTAAGATAATCTAATTTAGATACAAAATATAGTGTTAGATAGAAACATGAATCTTATGGCAGTATGTAATCTGATTCTTAGATATTTTTTTTACCAGCACAGGTAGTGCTGCAATCATCAGTATCAGAATGGCATCTGTGAAGGAGAAAGCCCAGTATCAGAATGGCATCTATGAAGGAGAAAGCCCAGTATCAGAATGGCATCTATGAAGGAGAAAGCCCAGTATCAGAATGGCATCTATGAAGGAGAAAGCCCGGTATCAGAATGGCATCTATGAAGAAGAAAGCCCAGTATCAGAATGTCATCTGTGAAGAAGAAAGCCCAGTATCAGAATGGCATCTGTGAAGGAGAAAGCCCAGTATCAGAATGGCATCTATGAAGGAGAAAGCCCAGTATCAGAATGGCATCTATGAAGGAGAAAGCCCAGTATCAGAATGGCATCTATGAAGGAGAAAGCCCAGTATCAGAATGGCATCTATAAAGGAGAAAGCCCAGTATCAGAATGGCATTTATGAAGGAGAAAGCCTAGTATGCTTTGTGGTATCACAAAACAAATTCACCAGTTACCATCCAACAAAGGTTCAGAAACAAGTATAGGTTAACCAGGTGTTGAAAGCATCAAATGTTGGCATGCAAAGTTTACGGAGACTGACAGTGATGGTGGCCTGGTAGTAGCGTGAAGCAAGAGACACTTATTCTTGAATGCAAGTTTTCAAAAGTGATGAATTGGGATGGATGGTCATACACCATGGCCACCACATTCACCAAACATTACCCCACTTCACTTTTTTAAATAAGGATATAATAAGGGCAAAGTGTTCAGTAAACTGATTCCTGGTATTGACACCTTTGATGCAAACATTTACTATGCACAAACTATGCTAGGCACAGACATGTGGGGTTGTTTTTTGGGGGTTTTTTTTTTATTTGCAAATTTTAACTTAATCTCAAAAAATTTTTTTTTCAGCTTTAGTCATGCTTTTCAACATTTGCTCAGTTTGTTGCGCGGAGAACACAAAGCAGAACTTCATCTTTTATCCAACAACTCTTTAGTTGCCATCGCTTAAGTTTTCTCCTTTATAGACACTATTCTGATACTGGTGATTTCTGTGTTATCTGTACAAACAACAAAAAAGAAGAAGAAGAAGAAGAAGACCTCTAAGAATTGGACAGTGTGATACAACATTCACGTTTCTGTCTAGCATAGATTTTTAAGATATAATTTTTCTTAATCAGGGCAGGAGTTTATGATCATCTTGTATATGATAAGATGAACTAAACTAGATCTAGTTTATATAGTACAATAAGTTAAGTTAAACTAAGTTAGATATAGAAGGATATATATTAAGATAATCTAATTTAGATACAAAATATAGAGTAAGATATACTAAGTTGGGTACAGAAACTAAGTTAGATACAGACTAGATAATGTGATGAAGTGCTTCAGTACTTTCTTTTTTTTTAACAAAAAAACAGACAGACAGACTTGGAGAAAATTAATTATTTAGACTGTTGAAGAATGAAGAGAACTTGCAGACTGAATTGATTTTTAAAAAAACAACCATTGTATCCGTCATCTTTCTATGAGCAGCTGAAACTGAAATAATAGACAATCACATTTTTTCATAAATTTCATGTAATATCAATTTCTGATAATTTTCTTATGTTATAACTTTGTGCTCATCTTCTTCTTCTTCATTCGCATTGTCTGTCTATACCTGCAGTCCTGTCTCTTGGATAAATTTCACTGTTTTTTGTAACTCATGTATGGAACCGTAGAGCTTATCTTCTTTAGTGGTTTCACTGGGCCAGTAATTATTTCTCAGTGTTTCATAGTTGGTGCAGTTCTGGAGGATATGTTCCACAGTTTGGGGCACCTGGGCACATGTACATAGATTAGTAGTACCAACCTTAAACTTTGTATACATATGACTTCGGAGTCGGCTGTGTCCTGTTCAGAGACAGAAGATGATGACTTGTTCCTTTTTGTTTAGCATGTGATAGTCATCATGTGGTGGTGTTTGTGGCTTCCTGTAGGTTTTTATCATGCTTTTCTTCTGATTATAGGTGACTGGTATGTCTGGTTGCTCCATTTCAGTGCCCTCTTTGGCCAGATGGTCAGCTTTCTCATTGCCTGGTATCCCACAGTGAGAGGGAATCCATTGCAAAGTGACTTCATCTTTTATCCAACAACTCTTTAGTTGCCATCGCTTAAGTTTTCTCCTTTATAGACACTATTCTGATACTGGTGATTTCTGTGTTATCTGTACAAACAACAAAAAAGAAGAAGAAGAAGAAGAAGACCTCTAAGAATTGGACAGTGTGATACAACATTCACGTTTCTGTCTAGCATAGATTTTTAAGATATAATTTTTCTTAATCAGGGCAGGAGTTTATGATCATCTTGTATATGATAAGATGAACTAAACTAGATCTAGTTTATATAGTACAATAAGTTAAGTTAAACTAAGTTAGATATAGAAGGATATATATTAAGATAATCTAATTTAGATACAAAATATAGAGTAAGATATACTAAGTTGGGTACAGAAACTAAGTTAGATACAGACTAGATAATGTGATGAAGTGCTTCAGTACTTTCTTTTTTTTTAACAAAAAAAAACAGACAGACAGACTTGGAGAAAATTAATTATTTAGACTGTTGAAGAATGAAGAGAACTTGCAGACTGAATTGATTTTTAAAAAAACAACCATTGTATCCGTCATCTTTCTATGAGCAGCTGAAACTGAAATAATAGACAATCACATTTTTTCATAAATTTCATGTAATATCAATTTCTGATAATTTTCTTATGTTATAACTTTGTGCTCATCTTCTTCTTCTTCATTCGCATTGTCTGTCTATACCTGCAGTCCTGTCTCTTGGATAAATTTCACTGTTTTTTGTAACTCATGTATGGAACCGTAGAGCTTATCTTCTTTAGTGGTTTCACTGGGCCAGTAATTATTTCTCAGTGTTTCATAGTTGGTGCAGTTCTGGAGGATATGTTCCACAGTTTGGGGCACCTGGGCACATGTACATAGATTAGTAGTACCAACCTTAAACTTTGTATACATATGACTTCGGAGTCGGCTGTGTCCTGTTCAGAGACAGAAGATGATGACTTGTTCCTTTTTGTTTAGCATGTGATAGTCATCATGTGGTGGTGTTTGTGGCTTCCTGTAGGTTTTTATCATGCTTTTCTTCTGATTATAGGTGACTGGTATGTCTGGTTGCTCCATTTCAGTGCCCTCTTTGGCCAGATGGTCAGCTTTCTCATTGCCTGGTATCCCACAGTGAGAGGGAATCCATTGCAAAGTGACTCCATATTGTAAGCCAATTTTTGACAAGGCATCCTTAAGGTCTGGTAGTTTGTTGCACTGAAGAGCTTCCAGTACTGATCTTGCATCTGTGAGAATTACTACAGGACATGTATCAATTCTGGAGTCTGATAGTTTTTCAACTGCAGCAATAATTGCCCTAACTTCTGCATCAAAGTTGTTGCAGTATTTTCCAGTGGGTATGGAAATCTTGTCAGTGGTGTTGTTTGGATATTCAGTATGTGCTCCTGCCCCTCCATTCTTTATGGCATTGTGTGCAGATCCGTCTGTATACACACATATCCAGGTGTCACATGGATATTTGTCATCTAGAACACTAAGTGTGGCTGTTGATTTTACAAGGCTGCTTTGCATCTCACCATTCTGCACACTTTTCACTTCAGTCTGAATAGTTATTTGTGTATAATCTGCTTCTTTCCATGGTGTATGCTCTGGTACAGATGATAATGGAGCGACTACAGTTGGAAGGTCAGGTATCAGCTTACGCATACGCTTGGCCTGGTGAATGAAGCTGCTTCTTTTAAGCCGTCCTAATGCCAAGTTATTGAATCTCTCCTTCAGGGGATGGCTTACAGAGCTAAGGAATTTCTCTCCCATGGTCAGGACCTTTGTGTCTTTACATTCCTTTAGCGCTTGAACACCAACTATTTTCTGCATTTCTAACTTTGTGCTAAATTTTATGAAAAAAAGCAACAACTCATAAGACCTCTGGGAGTCATGACCCAGAGGGGCCCACCCCCCTTAGAGTGTCAGGAGTTTAAAGGGCCGAAACACGTGTCTGGGGGGGGGGGTACTTCCTCTGATGATCTGAAGGAGTTGTGTTGTTGTTCTGCTCTCTACGGTAGAGAGTTTCCTGCATATGACCTATGACTCTTATATAACTTTCATAGAATATGAATCTTTAATAAATGTTATGTCCTATAAATTTTTGTATTAATTTCATGTTTTTTTAACATTTTGATAAATTTAATGTCTAGTAGTATTTTGTTCTGGTTAATGAATGAGGCAAAATCAGACAAACACAGAGGATCATAATGGACCCTTGACACAGTGCTGGAGGACCTTGACTTTGCGGACGACATTTGTCTGCTATCAAGCAGCCACAAAGATATGCAAGATAAAATAAACAAGCTAACTCAGAATGCAAACATCATAGGACTAAAGATAAACATAGGAAAGATAAAGTTAATGAAGCAAAATGTGAACAACAGAAATGTACTCAGAGTAGATAACAAGTTAGTGGAGGAGGTCAACGAATTTGTATACTTTGGCAGTAGAGTAGTAGAAAATGGAGACAGCACAGAGGACATCAACAGCAGACTTACTAGAGCAAACCAGGCTTTTGCAATGCTGCAGACTATATGGAAATCTAAAAAAACTAAGCATGAAGATGAAAATCAGGATATTTAAGAGTAATGTTCTAAGTGTACTACTCTATGGAAGTGAATGCTGGAAAATCACCAGAACCATAGAAAACAACTTGAATTCTTTCCAGACTAAATGTTTACGAAGAGTTAGAAAACTATTTTGGCCAAACATCATAAGAAATAACATCTTGTTGGCAGAAATGCAGATGAAGCCACTGACAGCAATTATTGAGGAAAGACGCTGGCGTCAACGAATTTGTATATCTTGACAGTAGAGTAGTAGAAAATGGAGACAGCACAGAGGACATCAACAGCAGACTTACTAGAGCAAACCAGGCTTTTGCAGTGCTGCAGACTATATGGAAATCTAAAAAACTAAGCATGAAGATGAAAATCAGGATATTTAAGAGTAATGTTCTAAGTGTACTACTCTATGGAAGTAAATGCTGGAAAATCACCAGAACCATAGAAAACAACTTGAATTCTTTCCAGACTAAATGTTTACAAAGAGTTAGAAAAATATTTTGGCCAAACATCATAAGAAATAACATCTTGTTGGCAGAAATGCAGATGAAGCCACTGACAGCAATTATTCAGGAAAGACGCTGGTGATGGTTGGGACATGCTCCAAATGACTGACAACTCACTACCAAAAATAGCACTAAGATGGACACCACAGGGGAACAGAAGTAAGGGTAGACCAAAAGAGACATGGAGAAGAACAACAGAAAGGATGTTGAGCAGTAGAGGGCTCACCTGGGCAAGAGCAGAAAAAAAGGCAAAGGACAGGCATTTGTGGAAAACCCTTGCGGAAGCCCCATGTGCCCTGGGCACTTAAGGTTCTGAGAGAGAGAGAGAGTATTTTGTTAACTTTCATGTCTTAAAGCTTTTGGATAATTTTATGCCCTAAACCATTTTGATAATTTAATGTCCTAAAACTAACATATTTGTATACTGCTTCTCAGCAGAATTCAACTGGAAAGATGCCTTTAACTTAGAAGGCTGCTTAACAGAAGAAGAAATCATTGTCAGGGATCAGTTTCGAGCTTACTGTCAGGACAAACTTATGCCAAGAATTACAGAAGCCAATCGATATGAGCGTAAGCCTATACCTCTTCTGTTTTGAAGTGTAAATATGATACCATCACCACCACTGTAAGAGTCCTCCTCCTTCAGATCTTCTCAGGCATCAACTTTGATATCTTTGAGGAACACAGCCGACTGCCTTAAGTTGTAAACATCATCATTTAGCCTGTTGATACTGACAGTCACTTTGTAAGTCTTTTTTTTTTTATCATTATGTGCAAGGCAGTCTTGCAGCATATGCTGGGCTCTCATTTTTTCTAGAGCTACAGGTGCACTCATCTGTTGTTCCTATCATTAGCTTGTTATACATATGATGTCCGAGTCTCTTGTTTCTATCATCAGCTTGTTATACATGTGATATCTGAGTCTCTTGTTTCTATCATCAGTTTGTTATACATGTGATATCTTAGTCTCTTGTTTCTATCATCAGCTTGTTATACATGTGATATCTTATTCTCTTGTTTCTATCATCAGCTTGTTATACATGTGATATCTGAGTCTCTTGTTTCTATCATCAGCTTGTTATACATGTGATATCTGAGTCTCTTGTTTCTATCATCAGCTTGTTATACATGTGATATCTTAGTCTCTTGTTTCTATCATCAGCTTGTTATACATGTGATATCTGAGTCTCTTGTTTCTATCATCAGCTTGTTATACATGTGATGTCTTATTCTCTTGTTTCTATCATCAGCTTGTTATACATGTGATGTCTTATTCTCTTGTTTCTATCATTAGCTTGTTATACATGTGATGTCTGAGTCTCTTGTTTCTATCATCAGCTTGTTATACATGTGATGTCTCAGTCTCTTGTTCCTATCATCAGCTTGTTATACATGTGATATCTTAGTCTCTTGTTCCTATCATCAGCTTGTTATACATGTGATATCTTAGTCTCTTGTTCCTATCATCAGCTTGTTATACATGTGATATCTTAGTCTCTTGTTTCTATCATCAGCTTGTTATACATGTGATGTCTTAGTCTCTTGTTCCTATCATCAGCTTGTTATACATGTGATGTCTTATTCTCTTGTTCCTATCATCAGCTTGTTATACATGTGATATCTGAGTTTGTTGTGGCCTGTAGGGGAGATCTGAGAATCATGACCTGTTTGTCTCTGCCCACCTGATGGTAGGCATCATTTTGGTTGCTATCTTTCCTACTTATATATGTGACTTTGATCAGTTATCAGTCAGTCATTTGCATGTCCCTTGTGGAACTTTGCCTCCCTAACAGCTCTCCTCTAGGTCTCTCGATTGTAAGCAAGATGGTCTGCTGCTGATGCATCCATTCGCAGATCATCCACGATGTCTTGCAGCCATCTTCGCCTTGGTCTTCCTCTCTTTATTTTTCCCATTATGTACCCTTCCAAGACTGTCTTCTCTAAATGCTTGAGGCGTTTAATGTGTCTAAAATATTTAAGTTTTCTCTGTTTAATCCTCTTTACTAACCAACCTTCTTCAATATTAAGTTCTTGTAGTTTGGATATATGAAGGGTGATTGATAAGTTCGCAGCATAAGGTACAAATACTTGAAACATAGTTGATATCAAGTGCATTTGTAGATCAGGTTAATGTAACTTTAAACACCAAGTTTCAAGAAATTAACTGCAACCAAATTTTTTTAACAGGCTACTGAAGTGGTAAGGGGTGGCAGAAAATGAGAAAATGGGTAAAATTTGGCATCAAGCAGTCATTCGCTACCACTGCATCAAGAACTTATCATCGAAGGAGATCCATGAGGATATGGTAGAGACTCTAGGGGATAGTGCCTCTTCATACAACATAGTGAAGAAATGGGCAGCTCAATTCAAACATGGAAGGGAGAGTCTGGAAGATGATCCCCATCCAGGAAGACCAAGAACGATAACTACCGATGAAACCACCGGCAGAATCCATGACATGATAATGGAGGATCAACAACTAACTGAGTGGTACATTGCTATTGAGTTTAGCATCTCCCAGGAATGTGTTGATGCCATTATTCACAATGATCTTCAAATGACAAAGGTCTCTGCTCAATGGGTCCCGAAACTTCTTGGAGCTGATCACAAACGACAGTGTCTCAACATGAGAGACAATCTTGGCCATTTTTCTGCCGATCCTGAAAAGTTTCTTCAGCAATGTGTAACTATGGATGAAACTTGATTTCATCATTTTCAACCAGAAACCAAAGAACAGTCAAAGCAGTGGAAACATCATGAATCCCCACCTCCAAAAAAGGCAAGGGTGGTTCTGTCTTCAGGCAAAGTGATGGGTTCCATCTTTTTGGATTCAGAAGGTGTGCTATTGGTAGATTATCTTCAAAAGGGCAGAACGGTAACTGGGGCCTATTACGCAAATCTTGTGAAGCAACTGCGGGTCAAATTGAAGGAAAAGCGTCAAGGGAAATTTGATGAAAGGAGTCATCTTTCATCAAGACAGTGCTCCAGTTCACAAGTTGGTGGTGGCAATGATGCCATTCATGAATGTGGCTTCCAGCTTCTTGAACATCTTCCTTATTCCCAGATTTGGCCTCTTCAGACTATTACATGTTTACCAAACTCAAAAAGGAGCGCAGTGGTCGCAAATTTGCTTCAGATGATGACATAACTCATGCTGTAGACCACTTTCTACTGGCACAAGATGCTGACTTTTACAGAGAAGGGGTCCTTATGCTCCAGGATCACTGGATTAAATGCAAGGGGGAAATGTTGAAAAATAACCCAAAAAAGTTGTTATACATGTGATGTCTTAGTCTCTTGTTCCTATCATCAGCTTCTTGTTATACATGTGATATCTGAGTCTCTTGTTCCTATCATCAGCTTGTTATACATGTGATATCTTAGTCTCTTGTTTCTGTCATCAGCTTGTTATACATGTGATATCTTAGTCTCTTGTTCCTATCATCAGCTTGTTATACATGTGATATCTGAGTCTCTTGTTCCTATCATCAGCTTGTTATACATGTGATATCTTAGTCTCTTGTTCCTATCATCATCTTCTTGTTATACATGTGATGTCTTAGTCTCTTGTTTCTATCATTAGCTTGTTATACATGTGATATCTGAGTCTGTTGTGGCCTGTAGGGGAGATCTGAGAATCATGACCTGTTCGTCTCTCCCCACCTGATGGTAGGCATCATTTTGGTTGCTATCTTTCCTACTTATATATGTGACTTTGATCAGTTATCAGTCAGTCATTTGCATGTCCCTTGTGGAACTTTGCCTCCCTAACAGCTCTTTTCTAGGTCTCTCGATTGTAAGCAAGATGGTCTGCTGCTGTTGCATCCATTCGCAGATCATCCACGATGTCTTGCAGCCATCTTCGCCTTGGTCTTCCTCTCTTTATTTTTCCCATTATGTACCCTTCCAAGACTGTCTTCTCTAAATGCTTGAGGCGTTTAATGTATCTAAAATATTTAAGTTTTCTCTGTTTAATCCTCTTTACTAACCAACCTTCTTCAATATTTTCTTGTAGTTTGGATATACGAAGGGTGATTGATAAGTTCGCATCCTAAGGTACAAATACTTGAAACATAGTTCTTCTTCTTCTTCTTCTTCGTTCGCACTGTCTGTCTATATCTGCAGTCCTGTCTCTTGGATAAATTTGACTGTTTTTTGTAATTCATGTATGGAACCGTAGAGCTTATCTTCTTTAGTGGTTTCACTGGGCCAGTAATTATTTCTCAGTGTCTCGTAGTTGATGCAGTTCTGGAGGATATGTTCCACAGTTTGGAGCACCTGGTCACATGTACATAGATTAGTAGTACCAACATTAAACTTTGTATACATATGACTTCGGAGTCGGCTGTGTCCTGTTCAGAGACGGAAGATGGTGACTTGTTCCTTTCTGTTTAGCATGTGATAGTCATCATGTGGTGGTGTTTGTGGCTTCCTGTATGTTTTTATCATGCTTTTCTTCTGATTATAAGTGATTGGTATGTCTGGTTGCTCCATTTCAGTGCCCTCTTTGGCCAGATGGTCAGCTTTCTCATTGCCTGGTATCCCACAGTGGGAGGGAATCCATTGCAAAGTGACTCCATGTTGTAAGCCAATTTTTGACAAGGCATCCTTAAGGTCTGGTAGTTTGTTGCACTGAAGAGCCTCCAGTACTGATCTTGCATCTGTGAGAATTACTACAGGACATGTACCAATTCTGGAGTCTGATAGTTTTTCAACTGCAGCAATAATTGCCCTAACTTCTGCATCAAAGTTGTTGCAGTATTTTCCAGTGGGTATGGAAATCTTGTCAATGGTGTTTGGATATTCAATATATGCTCCTGCCCCTCCATTCTTTATGGCATTATGTGCAGATCCATCTGTATACACACGTATCCAGGTGTCACATGGATATTTGTCATCTAGAACACTAAGTGTGGCTGTTGATCTTACAAGACTGCTCTGCATCTCACCATTCTGCACACCTTTCACTTCAGTCTGATTAGTTATTTGTGTATAATCTGCTTCTTTCCATGGTGTATGCTCTGGTACAGATGATAATGGAGCGACTACAGTTGGAAGGTCAGGTATCAGCTTACGCATACACTTGGCCTGATGAATGAAGCTGCTTCTTTTAAGCCGTCCTAATGCCAAGTTATTGAATCTCTCCTTCAGGGGATGGCTTACAGAGCTAAGGAATTTTTCTCCCATGGTCATGACCTTTGTGTCTCTACGTTCCTTTAGCGCTTGAACACCAACTATTTGCTGCATTTCTACTATTGGTGTGGACCTCATGGCACCTGTGATAATCCGTAGTGACTGATTTTGAACCTTGTCTAGATTATGCAGCGTAGTGTTTGATGCTGTGCACCAAGATGTTGAGCCATATTCTAAATGTGGTAGAATACTTTGCTGATATACATTCTTGAGGATTCTTTCACTAGCTCCCCATGTGGTTCCACTCAATTTTCTTAATATGGCTAGTTTTCTTCTGGCTTTTGCTTCTGCACTGTTGATGTGTTGCTTCCACGTCAGTTTTGAGTCAAGAGTCACTCCTAAGTAAGTGGGTTGGTTGTCCATCCTTAAGGGTATTTCATTTACAAAGATCTTACCTGCTTTCTGTTTAGATGAGAGGGTGAACAGAGTGGTACTTGATTTCTCTGTGTTGATACTTACACACCATTTGTTTGTCCATGATGTCAAGATGTCTGCTGCTCTTTGGAGTCTCTGTGTAGCAACTGTCGCATATTCATCTGTACACCACATGACCAGGTCATCTGCATACAGTGCCGCTTTGATTCCATAGGGAAGTTCCTTGACCAGGTCATTAATGAATACAAGGAATAGTGTAGGCGAAAGGACTCCTCCTTGTGGTACACCGTGTCGCAGAAGTACTTTCTGGCTTTTGTATCCATCCATTACTAGAAACATAGTTGATATCAAGTGCATTTGTAGATCAGGTTAATGTAACTTTAAACACCAAGTTTCAAGAAATTAACTGCAACCAAATTTTTTTAACAGGCTACTGAAGTGGTAAGGGGTGGCAGAAAATGAGAAAATGGGTAAAATTTGGCATCAAGCAGTCATTCGCTATCTCTGCATCAAGAACTTATCATCGAAGGAGATCCATGAGGATATGGTGGAGACTCTAGGGGAGAGTGCCCCTTCTTACAGCACAGTGAAGAAATGGGCAGCTCAATTCAAACATGGAAGAGAGAGTCTGGAAGATGATCCCCGTCTAGGAAGACCAAGAACAGTAACTACCGATGAAACCACCGGCAGAATCCATGACATGATAATGGAGGATCAACAACTAACTGAGTGGTACATTGCTATTGAGTTTAGCATCTCTCAGGAATGTGTTGATGCCATTATTCACAATGATCTTCAAATGACAAAGGTCTCTGCTCAATGGGTCCCGAAACTTCTTGGAGCTGATCACAAATGACAGTGTCTCAACATGAGAGACAATCTTGGCCATTTTTCTGCAGATCCTGAAAAGTTTCTTCAGCAATTTGTAACTATGGATGAAACTTGATTTCATCATTTTCAACCAGAAACCAAAGAACAGTCAAAGCAGTGGAAACATGAATCCCCACCTCCAAAAAAGGCAAGGGTGGTTCTGTCTTCAGGCAAAGTGATGGCTTCCATCTTTTTGGATTCAGAAGGTGTGCTATAGGTAGATTATCTTCAAAAGGGCAGAACGGTAACTGGGGCCTATTACGCAAATCTTGTGAAGCAACTGCGGGTCAAATCGAAGGAAAAGCGTGGAGGGAAATTTGATGAGAGGAATCATCTTTCATCAAGACAGTGCTCCAGTTCACAAGTTTGCGGTGGCAATGGCTGCCATTCATGAATGTGGCTTCCAGCTTCTTGAACATCTTCCTTATTCCCCAGATTTGGCCTCTTCAGACTATTACATGTTTACCAGACTCAAAAAGGAGCGCAGTGGTCGCAAATTTGCTTCAGATGATGACACAACTCATGCTGTAGACCACTTTCTACTGGCACAAGATGCTGACTTTTACAGAGAAGGGGTCCATATGCTCCAGGATCACTGGATTAAATGCAAGGGGGAAATGTTGAGAAATAACCCAAAAAAGTTGTCCACAAATAATCCATTGTACCTTAGGTCGAGGACTTTTCAGTCACCCCTCATATTTGTTCTTTTTTGCATCCATGATATTTGAAGAACTCTTCTGTATCATTTACATTCACAGGCTTATATATGTTTCTCAGCTGTTTTGTTAAGTGTCCACGTCAGTTTTGAGTCAAGAGTCACTCCTAAGTAAGTGGGTTGGTTGTCCATCCTTAAGGGTATTTCATTTACAAAGATCTTACCTGCTTTCTGTTTAGATGAGAGGGTGAACAGAGTGGTACTTGATTTCTCTGTGTTGATACTTACACACCATTTGTTTGTCCATGATGTCAAGATGTCTGCTGCTCTTTGGAGTCTCTGTGTAGCAACTGTCGCATATTCATCTGTACACCACATGACCAGGTCATCTGCATACAGTGCCGCTTTGATTCCATAGGGAAGTTCCTTGACCAGGTCATTAATGAATACAAGGAATAGTGTAGGCGAAAGGACTCCTCCTTGTGGTACACCGTGTCGCAGAAGTACTTTCTGGCTTTTGTATCCATCCATTACTAGAAACATAGTTGATATCAAGTGCATTTGTAGATCAGGTTAATGTAACTTTAAACACCAAGTTTCAAGAAATTAACTGCAACCAAATTTTTTTAACAGGCTACTGAAGTGGTAAGGGGTGGCAGAAAATGAGAAAATGGGTAAAATTTGGCATCAAGCAGTCATTCGCTATCTCTGCATCAAGAACTTATCATCGAAGGAGATCCATGAGGATATGGTGGAGACTCTAGGGGAGAGTGCCCCTTCTTACAGCACAGTGAAGAAATGGGCAGCTCAATTCAAACATGGAAGAGAGAGTCTGGAAGATGATCCCCGTCTAGGAAGACCAAGAACAGTAACTACCGATGAAACCACCGGCAGAATCCATGACATGATAATGGAGGATCAACAACTAACTGAGTGGTACATTGCTATTGAGTTTAGCATCTCTCAGGAATGTGTTGATGCCATTATTCACAATGATCTTCAAATGACAAAGGTCTCTGCTCAATGGGTCCCGAAACTTCTTGGAGCTGATCACAAATGACAGTGTCTCAACATGAGAGACAATCTTGGCCATTTTTCTGCAGATCCTGAAAAGTTTCTTCAGCAATTTGTAACTATGGATGAAACTTGATTTCATCATTTTCAACCAGAAACCAAAGAACAGTCAAAGCAGTGGAAACATGAATCCCCACCTCCAAAAAAGGCAAGGGTGGTTCTGTCTTCAGGCAAAGTGATGGCTTCCATCTTTTTGGATTCAGAAGGTGTGCTATAGGTAGATTATCTTCAAAAGGGCAGAACGGTAACTGGGGCCTATTACGCAAATCTTGTGAAGCAACTGCGGGTCAAATCGAAGGAAAAGCGTGGAGGGAAATTTGATGAGAGGAATCATCTTTCATCAAGACAGTGCTCCAGTTCACAAGTTTGCGGTGGCAATGGCTGCCATTCATGAATGTGGCTTCCAGCTTCTTGAACATCTTCCTTATTCCCCAGATTTGGCCTCTTCAGACTATTACATGTTTACCAGACTCAAAAAGGAGCGCAGTGGTCGCAAATTTGCTTCAGATGATGACACAACTCATGCTGTAGACCACTTTCTACTGGCACAAGATGCTGACTTTTACAGAGAAGGGGTCCATATGCTCCAGGATCACTGGATTAAATGCAAGGGGGAAATGTTGAGAAATAACCCAAAAAAGTTGTCCACAAATAATCCATTGTACCTTAGGTCGAGGACTTTTCAGTCACCCCTCATATTTGTTCTTTTTTGCATCCATGATATTTGAAGAACTCTTCTGTATCATTTACATTCACAGGCTTATATATGTTTCTCAGCTGTTTTGTTAAGTGTCCAGGTCTGACAGGTATAAGTTATCACCATATCATATGATATGCTTGATTTTAGTTGTGGGTTCTATTTTTCCACTTATTTAGATACGTGGCTTTGATAAGTTATCATATGATATGCTTGTGTCTAGGTGTGGTTTTTCCCATTTGTATATGTGGCTTTGATTAATTTTCAGCATATCATGTGATGTGCTTGAGTCTAGTTGTGGGAGCTGTCTGCTCTTCCTTGCCAGTGAACCAGCTTCTTCACTCTTTGCAGTGTGAGGTGCTATCTTCTGTACAGCAGCTTCTTCACTCTTTGCAGTGTGAGGTGCTATCTTCTGTACAGCAGCTTCTTCACTCTTTGCAGTGTGAGGTGCTATCTTCTGTACATCAGCTTCTTCACTCTTTGCAGTGTGAGGTGCTATCTTCTGTACAGCAGCTTCTTCACTCTGTGCAGTGTGAGATGCTATCTTCTGTACAGCAGCTTCTTCACTCTGTGCAGTGTGAGGTGCTATCCTCTGTACAGCAGCTTCTTCACTCTGTGCAGTGTGAGGTGCTATCCTCTGTACAGCAGCTTCTTCACAGGGTTTGGGCATGCTAGAGAGAGTTTGTCCTAGTTCTCTGATTTCTAACTTTTCTTTCATTCGTCAGTACATGCAGTGGTATCATGAGATAACCTCTGTCAGATTAATTTTAAAGCATATTCTTTGTCAAGTATGTTTTCTGTCATAGTTTTTTTCTCATAGATTCACTCTCTTTGTTGTTGTGATAAGAATTTGATTGACAGATAAGACATTTTTTTTTCACATTTTTTTGTATAGGTTAGCTTAGATGTGCAGAAAATTAATCCCACATTTCATTTTTTCAACATAAACAAATTTCTACGGAAAGGCTTCGATCCAGAGATCATCCGTGAGATGGGAGAGCTAGGGGTACTGGGCCCAACAATTCAAGGCTATGGTTGTGCTGGACTCTCATCTGTAGGTTATGGACTCATAACTCGGGAACTAGAAAGGTACGCAAACATCACTTCCAGTTTGAGCTTGTGATGAGTTTTGTCATTCCAGTGCTGTGAGTTTTAAGTGGTTCCCAAGAGAGCTTTTCTTTTTATGCCTTGTCAGAAATTGTGCAAGAAGCTTCAGATGATTGATTTCACAGAAACGATTATCTGCACATGTTGAGATTTTGATTGTGTGATATTAACATTTGTGGAGAGAATGAGAAATGATTTGGAAAATCTGCATGAAGATGAAACAAAGCAGAAAAATAAAAGTCATCAATAAATTAGATCATACAGCAGGTCTTGACATTTTAGAGGCACATATTAGTGCACATGAAACTAACATCTACTTTATAGCATACTGTGACATCAGACTCTTAGTGTGTATGGTGACATCTAGCTCACAGTGTGTATAAAGACATCTAGCTGACAGTATGTATGATAACATCTAATTCACAGTGTATAGTGGACCGCAATCAACAAGTAGAAAAGCATAGATATCAGATAACACATGGAAATACATACATGAAAGATGAGCAGTCAAATTAACCATGTTGAATGTAAAGACAGATCTTAGAAAAGTTTTGGTAAAAGCAACATACAAAGAACTAGACAATAAAGTAAAAAGTTCAGCTAGAAGAGACAAAAGAGAATATGTAGACAATATGGCAAAATAAGCAGAAAATACAACAAAAACAGGAAACAGCAAAACTCTATATAACATACAGAGGAAGATAACAGGTGCTATTACCTCCAGAGAGAGACCAGTCTTTAGCAAAACAGGCAACCTATTAACATCAAGTAAAGACCAAAAGCAAAGATGGGCCGAACACTTCCAAGAAATACTTAATCGACCACACCTAAAAGAATTGATAAACCTTGAAACTGACTTACCAGCCCCACAACTAAATGTCACCTTAGATGAAGTTACACTGAATGAAATTGAAACAGCAGTTAATCTAATGGCTAACAACAAAGCTGCAGGTGAAGATGAAATAACACCCGAAATGTTATAAAAGCTATTAACAGTGACAACATGAACCAGCTGCAGAGAATGTTCAGTAAAGTTTGGAAAGAAGAAAAGGTCCCTTCTAAATGAAAACAAGGAATCATTGTTAAAATACCTAAAAAAAAAAGGCAATCTCAGTGACTGCAATAACTAGATGGATGTAACTTTACTATCAGTTGTGTCAAAGGTGTTTTGTAAAGTCATTCTGAATAGAATTAAGGATGTAGTGGATATTGCAATGAGAGAAGAATAGGCCGGATTTTGAAAAGGAAGAAGCTGTCTTGACTAGATCTTTAAGAATAATACTTGAAGAACATATTGAAAAGCAAAAACCATTAATCCTCAACTTTATAGACTTTAACTCTTTCCGTGCATATGGTCGAATTTTCGACACTTCCGGTGGTCCCAAGCTACCGTATGGTCAAAAATTCGACAATCATTGTTCCATTAAAACAAGCGGAGTAACATTTATATTGTACGGATTTCGTCCGCGATTCCGGTGACACTTTCAAAATGGAGAATGCGTGCCTAGTTACGAGCGATGCTGAGCGAGAACAAGGACGCGAAGCATGGAAATTTTTCAATTTTTGACGATGTAGATAGGGGTATGGACATAGCCTATGGCCACGCCGCTGCTCTTGAATGTTTTCTAAGTAGATTTAGACATATTTAGACGACTGGAGAAGTAGTTAGGAGTAATTAGGAGGTTATTTCAGACATTCAGTAAGCGGAAATGCCATACGGAGTCACAATATGAGATCGATAAGTAGATCTACTCATCTTAGATGGTAAGTAGGGGTAAGAAGCGCGAATCTAGACCTAGCCGATGGTGAGCTGGCCACAATCAGTGTCTAAAAACATCACATTACTTCTTTTTTCCTAAAAAACTCTGCATTTATGAAATTTTCATTCATTTAGCTACACTTTGACACATATTACGTATATGGAAGTACATGGAAACACTGTTTTCCATTCCATTTTACAACTATACCCCCTTACAGTCAAGACTCGCGTTTTACTCCCGCACGCAACGACACGTCCGTGTTTCTTCCTCCCGCGTTAAAAAGAGTTAAAAAGACATTTGATAGCATACACAGAGATTCATTGTAGAGAATTTTAAGACTATATGGAATACCTTCTAAAATTGTCAACATAATTAGCAATCTCTACAACGGACATGTTTGTGCAGTCAAGACAGAAGAAGGAATGAACAAATGGTTTCAGATTGAAACAGGCATGAAACAAGAATGTATATAATCTTCCTTGCATTTTTGAAATTGCCATAGACTTTATAATGAAAAGATGCTGTACAGGTAAAACCAGCATTGATTGGGTACATGGGATCCAAATAGAAGATCTTGATTTTGTGGATGACATAACTCTTATCAGTGACAGCATGAAATCAATGCAGGAAAAAAAACAGATTCCCTGTCTTCTTTGGCTAGCAAAATAGGTCTTGAAATTAACAATGACAAAACAAAAATAATGAAACTTCTCATTAATCAAGAAGGAAAAATATGTGTAAAAGGGACAACTGTTGATGAAGTAAACCATTTTGCATACTTTGGCAGCTATATAGACCAGGATGGTGACACCAGAAGGGAATTAGAATTGCAAAAGCAGCATTGTCATTAAAAATCTTGGAATTCAAAAGTTATAAGCACAAAAACCAAGTTAAGATTATTCATTTCAAATGTAATATCCACTCTCATTTATGCATGCAAAAGCTGGAAATCAACTAAAGAAATAGACAAGAAATTAGACTCTTTTGAAAACAAAAACCTATGAAGTGGAATGAATTTAAGAACAACACAGAGATAAGACAGATGAGCAAACAACAACCTGTCTCATGGGTGATCAGAAAAAGAAGATGGACATATGTAGGTCGTGCAGTGAGAAGAAACAGCCAGAGAATACCAAAACGAACTGTCAAGTGGAGCACAACAGGCCGAAGAAAAAGAGGTCAACCACGTGAAACTCTAAAGAGGAAATTGTTAAGAGAAGCCAGTTTAATGGGAATAACATCCCTTGATGAAATTAAAAACTCACAGAAAACAGGAAAACTTGGCAGACAACTATGTAAGCCCTGTGTAATGTTTAATGGCATGGGAAGGATGTAAGATGGTGACATCTAGCTGACAGTGTATATGATGAGATCTAATTCATAGTGTATATGGTGACATCTAGCTAATGATGGACAGTGATACTTAGCTACAGTGATATATTTTATCAAATAACTTTCTCCAACTATCTCTAGAGTTGACAGTAGCTACAGATCTACACTGAGTGTCCAGTCCAGCTTGGTTATGTGGCCAATATTTGCATAGGGGTAAGAAGCACGAATCTAGACCTAGCCGATGGTGAGCTGGCCACAATCAGTGTCTAAAAACATCACATTACTTCTTTTTTCCTAAAAAACTCTGCATTTATGAAATTTTCATTCATTTAGCTACACTTTGACACATATTACGTATACGGAAGTACATGGAAACACTGTTTTCCATTCCATTTTACAACTATACCCCCTTACAGTCAAGACTCGCGTTTTACTCCCGCACGCAACGACACGTCCGTGTTTCTTCCTCCCGTGTTAAAAAGAGTTAAAAAGACATTTGATAGCATACACAGAGATTCATTGTAGAGAATTTTAAGACTATATGGAATACCATCTAAAATTGTCAACATAATTAGCAATCTCTACAACGGACATGTTTGTGCAGTCAAGACAGAAGAAGGAATGAACAAATGGTTTCAGATTGAAACAGGCGTGAAACAAGAATGTATATAATCTCCCTTGCATTTTTGAAATTGCTATAGACTTTATAATGAAAAGATGCTGTACAGGTAAAACCAGCATTGATTGGGTACATGGGATCCAAATAGAAGATCTTGATTTTGTGGATGACATAACTCTTATCAGTGACAGCATGAAATCAATGCAGGAAAAAAAAACAGATTCCCTGTCTTCTTTGGCTAGCAAAATAGGTCTTGAAATTAACAAAGACAAAACAAAAATAATGAAACTTCTCATTAATCAAGAAGGAAAAATATGTGTAAAAGGGACAACTGTTGATGAAGTAAACCATTTTGCATACTTTGGCAGCTATATAGACCAGGATGGTGACACCAGAAGGGAATTAGAATTGCAAAAGCAGCATTGTCATTAAAAATCTTGGAATTCAAAAGTTATAAGCACAAAAACCAAGTTAAGATTATTCATTTCAAATGTAATATCCACTCTCATTTATGCATGCAAAAGCTGGAAATCAACTAAAGAAATAGACAAGAAATTAGACTCTTTTGAAAACAAAAACCTATGAAGTGGAATGAATTTAAGAACAACACAGATATAAGACAGATGAGCAAACAACAACATATGTAGGTCGTGCAGTGAGAAGAAACAGCCAGAGAATACCAAAACAAACTGTCAAGTGGAGCACAACAGGCCGAAGAAAAAGAGGTCAACCATGTGAAACTCTAAAGAGGAAATTGTTAAGAGAAGCCAGTTTAATGGGAATAACATCCCTTGATGAAATTAAAAACTCACAGAAAACAGGAAAACTTGGCAGACAACTATGTAAGCCCTGTGTAACGTTTAATGGCATGGGAAGGATGTAAGATGGTGACATCTAGCTGACAGTGTATATGATGAGATCTAATTCATAGTGTATATGGTGACATCTAGCTAATGATGGACAGTGATAATTAGCTACAGTGATATATTTTATCAAATAACTTTCTCCAACTATCTCTAGAGTTGACAGTAGCTACAGATCTACACTGAGTGTCCAGTCCAGCTTGGTTATGTGGCCAATATTTGCATATGGGTCAGAAGAGCAAAGGCAGAAGTATATCCCCAAACTTGGTGAGTGACCACATGAAAACACCCAGCCTTCACATAGACATGGGATCAGTTGTTGCAGTCTGTAGTCAGGTTTTGTTGCTAATAAAAAGCTGCTTGTATTGTGGTAACTTGAGCTTTGATGATGTGAGTGACAGTGGTGCACCCAAGTAAGCAGTTTAGAACCACACAGGCAGAAACACAGCAACAAAAAACAGTGCACCAAAGTAAACTGTGTTTAGAACTACACAGGCAGCAACACAGCAACCAAAAACAGTGCACCAAAGTAAACTATTTAGAACTACACAGGCAGCAACACAGCAACAAAAAACAGTGCACCCAAGTAAACTGTGTTTAGAACCACACAGGCAGCAACACAGCAACCAAAAACAGTGCACCCAAGTAAACTGTGTTTAGAACCACACAGGCAGCAACACAGCAACCAAAAACAGTGCACCCAAGTAAACTGTGTTTAGAACTTAGAACTACACAGGCAGAAACACAGCAACCAAAAACAGTGCACCCAAGTAAACTGTATTTAGAACTACACAGGCAGAAACACAGCAACCAAAAACAGTGCACCAAAGTAAACTGTATTTAGAACTACACAGGCAGAAACACAGCAACAAAAAACAGTGCACCAAAGTAAACTGTATTTAGAACTACACAGGCAGAAACACAGCAACCAAAAACAGTGCACCAAAGTAAACTGTATTTAGAACTACACAGGCAGAAACACAGCAACCAAAAACAGTGCACCAAAGTAAACTGTATTTAGAACTACACAGGCAGAAACACAGCAACAAAAAGCAGTGCACCAAAGTAAACTGTATTTAGAACTACACAGGCAGAAACACAGCAACAAAAAGCAGTGCACCAAAGTAAACTGTATTTAGAACTACACAGGCAGAAACACAGCAACAAAAAGCAGTGCACCAAAGTAAACTGTATTTAGAACTACACAGGCAGAAACACAGCAACAAAAAGCAGTGCACCAAAGTAAACTGTTTAGAACTACACAGGCAGAAACACAGCAACAAAAAGCAGTGCACCAAAGTAAACTGTATTTAGAACTACACAGGCAGAAACACAGCAACAAAAAGCAGTGCACCAAAGTAAACTGTATTTAGAACTACACAGGCAGAAACACAGCAACAAAAAGCAGTGCACCAAAGTAAACTGTATTTAGAACTACACAGGCAGAAACACAGCAACCAAAAGCAGTGCGCCCAAGTAAACTGTTTAGAACCACACAGGCAGCAACACAGCAGCACAACAACACTGCAACCAAAAACAGAAAATAGTTGAGCAAAGTCTCCTGAGATGATGAAAGCTTTTACTTAGGTCTCTTTATGCTAGGAAACTTTTAGACATTTTTTTTCTGTACTACCAGTTTTTTTTTTTTTTACTTTTACTACCAGTTCAGGGTAAACTTGTTGGATATGGCTGAACCTATTCTTGTTCTCTAAACTTGTTGGATGTGGCTGAACCTATTCTTGTTCTCTAAACTTGTTGGATGTGGGTGAACCTATTCTTGTTCTCTAAACTTGTTGGATGTGGCTGAACCTATTCTTGTTCTCTAAACTTGTTGGATGTGGCTGAACCTATTCTTGTTCTCTAAACTTGTTAGATGTGGCTAAACCTGTTCTTGTTCTCTGCTCAGGGTAAACTTATTGGATGTGGCTGAACCTATTCCTGTTCTCTAAACTTGTTAGACGTGGCTAAACCTATTCTTGTTCTCAGCTCAAGGTAAACTTGTTGTATGTGATTTCTTGTTCTTGTTCTCAGCTCAAGGTAAACTTGTTGTATGTGACTTCTTGTTCTTGTTCTCAGCTCAAGGTAAACTTGTTGTATGTGACTTCTTGTTCTTGTTCTCAGCTCAGGGTAAACTTGTTGTATATGACTTCTTGTTCTTGTTCTCAGTTCAAGGTAAACTTGTTGTATGTGACTTCTTGTTCTCAGCTCAGGGTAAACTTGTTGTATATGACTTCTTGTTCTTGTTCTCAGCTCAAGGTAAACTTGTGGGATGTTTTGGTCTGACAGAACCTAATCATGGCAGCAACCCAGGTGGCATGGAAACAACAGCCAAGTACGACACAAACAAGAAGACATACAAACTAAACGGGACAAAATCATGGTAAAATGTTTCTGTGTCTAAGTCTTTACCGGTAAACATTTATTTTGAGCATGGACATGTCATATGTTACAAGTAAGATTTTGATGTGAATATGATCCATCAAATTTGAATAAAAGCCATTTTGTGAACATGATCACATCACTGGCTTATTAACACCATCAAAATTAGAAAGCTGAGATATTTCAACCACATCAAAAGACAGTAGATTGAAGAGGTTGATAATAGAAGTCATATTGCCCAGCAAAATAAAAAAGGGACGACCTCGCCGAAGGTGGACTCAGGACATCACAGAAAGACTGAATGTGTCACTGCAAGACGCTGGTCAACTTGGGCAAGACTGTCTTGCATTCAGGGAGACTGTGAGAGGGACAACGTTCTGGAAAGGATATATCACATGGGTGAATGATCACATCATATATTTCAAATAAAGATTTCATGTGAACATGGCCACATATGTTCTACTTTTTGGCATCCAGTAATATCAGCAGTTGTTGTCTTGACTTACAACAATTTTATCACAGTTGCAATAGAATCAATCTTGGCCTACAACAATTTTACCACAGTTATAATAGAGTAAGTCTTGACTTACAAAGTCATCCCTTCAGTTAAAAAAAAAAAAAATAGAGATGATGATAGTGAGTTGAGGAACTGTGAAAATGATGTTTTGAGGAACTGTGTGGATGATATTTGAGGAACTGTGGATGATATTTGAGGAACTGTGTGAATGATATGACAAGTTGGTTGGGGAATCATGTAGACGCTGAACGGTTTGACAAATCATGCAGGTTATTGGCTGGGTAATTTGGTGAACTGTATGGCCTACATGACACTTTTTTCCTGTCTATGAAGGATTACCAACTCCGCCATTATTTATACCTGTGAAGGATCATCAACTCCTTCATTATGTGTATGTTAAGGATTACCAGTTCACCTGTTATTTGTGTTATTGAAGGATTACCAGTTCACCTGTTATTTGTGTTATTAAAGGATTACCAGTTCACCTGTTATTTGTGTTATTAAAGGATTACCAACTCCCTCATTATGTGTATGTGAAAGATTACCAGTTCACCTGTTATTTGTATTATTGAAGGATTACAAGTTCACCTGTTATTTGTGTTATTGAAGGATTACCAGTTCACCTGTTATTCGTGTTATTGAAGGATTACCAGTTCACTTGTTATTTGTGTTATTGAAGGATTACCAGTTCACCTGTTATTTGTGTTATTGAAGGATTTCCAGTTCACCTGTTATTTGTGTTATTGAAGGATCACCAACTCCCCCATTGCTGATGTTTTTGTTGTGTGGGCCAAGTCTGATGTGCATGAGAACCAGATCAAAGGTTTCATTGTGGAGAAGGGAACGAAGGGGCTGACAACTCCAAAGATCGAAGGAAAATTCTCCCTGCGTGCCAGCATCACTGGCCAGATTGTCCTGGAGGATGTGGAGATCCCAGAAGAAAATTTGTTGCCAAATGCTTCAGGTTTGTCGGTGAGTTACAAACATAATACATTATTGCATTCAGAATAATATTTCTTACATCTTATATCCTTCCTGCGCCATTAAATGTTACATAGGGTTCACATGATAGTTTGGCAAATTTTCCTGTTTTTTTTTTGTGAGCTTTTTCAACTTCATCAAAGGATATTTTGCCCACTAAACTGGCTTCTCTTAACAATGAGTAGTACCTTTAGAGTTTCACGTGGTCAACCTCTTTTTCTTCGGCCTGTTGTGCTGCACATGACAGCTTGTTTTGATGTTCTCTGATTGTTTCTTCTCATCACATGGGCTACATATGTCCATCTTCTTTTTCTGATTACCCATGAGACTGGTTGTTGTTTTCTCATCTGTCGTATCTCTGCGTTGTTCTTGAAATCGTTTCACTTTATGCTATTTTCCTTTGACATTTGTTTTCAAAAGAGTCTAGTTTCTTGTCTGTTTCTTTAGTTATTTTCCAGCTTTTGCACACATAATATTAGCAATAGCAAAATTATTTTAGTACATTTTTGCAATAGTAACACGTTACTGTGCTAGCAGTAGTAGTACCTTTTACATTATTACATTAGTAGTGGTAGCATCATTACATTATATTACTGCTATAGTATCTTTCAGTCAGTCATGTCATTAACGTAATATTTAATGCTTCATTAAGCATCATCAAAAATCATTTCATAGTAAGCTCTCTACCACCTCCCCCTCCCCCAGCCATCCCCACATTGTTAAACTTGGTTCAGGTGCACAGTGACCAGCTGGCTGTGCTGTGAGCCAGGAGAACACTCAGAACTTTCTGCTGGCTAACAGGGCTTCCGGCTGGTCAGATATGGTGCTTGAGCTAAGAAGAAGAAGAAAGCTTGAGTGTCCTCACATGAGCTCTTGTTTTGTTGGCCAGGGCCCCTTTGGTTGTTTAAACAATGCAAGATATGGGATAGCCTGGGGCAGTCTAGGAGCAGCAGAGTTCTGCTTGGACGCAGCTCGTCAGTACGCCCTGGACAGGTCAGTACACATTGATAGGTCAGTACACCTTGGACAGGTCAGTACACCTTGTACAGGTCAGTACACATTGAACGAATGAACAAACATACTTAATTTTCAAAGGGTTAAGAATTGGGCACACAGGCCCGTCTGACATTCTGCTCTTCATCATACAGCTTTCACTCAGTCACAGTCATTCAGCATTTGTTAATGAGGATAATAATCATGAAGACACATTAAATGGTTACATAAATAAATAATAAACTTATCTCATATCCATACACTCTACACTCTGATTTATGCAACAAGATGAAATAAACTTGCATTCATACATTCTTTCAAAACTAACAAATTTATAGAAAAGCAGTATTATCTCTTTCCGTGCCTCAGGAAAAAAACGCAGATGTTCAGTTGGAACTGGAATAAAAGCACGAGTCTTGATCTGTATAGGGGGTATAGTTGTAAAATGGAATGGAAAACAGTATTTCCATGTACTTCCGTGTACTTATGTTTCAAAATATAACTAAATGTATGAAAATTTCATAAATGCAGAGTTTTTTAGGAAAAAAGAAGTATTGTGGTGTTTTTAGACAATGATTGTGCCCAGCTCACCATAGGCTAGGTCTAAATTCACACTACTTACCATCTGAGATGTCTAGATCTACTTGTCGATCTCGTATTGTGATTCTATGTTGCATTATCGCTAAATTAATGTCTGAAATAACCTCCTAACTACTTCTCCAGTCGTCTAAATATGTCTAGATCTACTTAGGATACATTCAAGAGCAGTGGGGTGGTCATAGGCCATGTCCATACCCCTATCTACAAAATTTTTGATGTTTCTCTTCCTTTTTCTCGCTCGGCATCGCTCGTAATTAAGCACTCTTTCACTATTTTGAAAAGTGTCACCGGACACACAGATGAAATATGTACAGTCTAAACATTACATCAGTTTTTTTAATGAAACAAACCAAGCGTCGCTATAGTGATGATACGTAGCATGTCAGAAAACCGGAAGCGTCTCTATAGTGATGATACGTAGCATGTCAGAAAACTGGAAGCATCACTGTAGTAATGATACGTAGCATGTCAGAAAACCAGAAGCGTCACTGTAGTAATGATATGTAGCATGTCAGAAAACCGGAAGCGTCACTATAGTAATGATACGTAGCATGTCAGAAAACCGGAAGCGTCACTATAGTGCCAAAAGGCTTGGGAAGAGTTAAAAAAAATTAACAACACTCAAGCCATACTTTAAACTACTTTAGACTATGCTTAGGGAGGCATATAGTCCATATCAAACAGATGTTGACAAAGTTTAAAGTTATAAGAATGAATATTACTTGTAAGTTTTACGTGAATTGGTAGGGCATTCCAAAGACGGGCAGCTGAGTAAGAGAAGCTTTTTTTAAACATGTGAAGCCTTGGTTTTGGGAGAATACAATTGCTTAAGCGTTGACTGTGTTTTGGGTTGGATTTGAACAATGACCACAGATAGGATGGAGCATTGTGCGATAGAATTTTATGAATTAACTTGGCCTTGTTGAAAATAAATCTCTTCTTGAGGGGTAGAATATCAAGATGATTGTCCTTATTTGTAATACGTGCTGCATGTTTGTCATCTATTACTTTACTGCTCATTTTTGAAGTCAGTAAAGTCTTTTCATGTTTGACATGGAACAGGTCAGTATAGGTCAGTATGCCTTGGACAGGTCAGTACACTTTGGACAGGTCAGTATGCTTTGGACAGGTCAGTACACATTGTTAGGTCAGTACACCAAGGACATTTCAGTACACATTGATAGGTCTGTATACCTTGGACAAGTCAGTACACCTTGGGCAGATCACTACACATTGATAGGTCAGTACACCTTGGACAGGTCAGTACACATTGATAGGTCAGTGCACATTAAGCAGATCAATAATGTAGGTCATGTCAGTACACACACTGGACAGGTCAGTACACCTTGGACAGGTCAGTACACCAAGGATGGGTCAGTACACACTAAGCAGATCAATAATGTGGGTCATGTCAGTACACACACTGGACAGGTCAGTACACACACTGGGCAGGTCACCACACACACTGGACAGGTTCGTACACACAAGACAGATCAGTAACGTAGGTCATGTCATCAGTACACACACTGGACAGGTCAGTATCCACACTGGACAGGTCAGTACACACACTGGACAGATCAGTAATAACAAGTCATGTTTAACATGGATGGTAATCAATACACACAAAGTGATCAGAATCTAACGCACACGTTAACACATATAGGGTATAAAAAGTATATGCAGGTTGGACATACAGATCAGTGCATCTGGCATGAGAAATCACGATGGCCATAAGCTTATTGTATATTTTGACTCCTACTATTCTTCTTTGGTGTTATAAAAAAAAATCTTTTACTGGCAGGAAAAAAATTAGTTTTTTTCACATTTTGTTGGCAGGATTCAGTTTGGGAAACCTTTGGCCAAGAATCAGCTGATTCAGAAAAAACTGGCCGACATGTTGACAGAGATAACTCTGGGCTTGTTTGGATGTCTTCAAGTTGGAAGATTAAAAGACAAGGGACTGTAAGTAGAATTATCGTGTCGTGGAAGTAATCTTTTCATATTCTCTCTTTTCATATTCTCTCTTTTCATAATCTGTCTTTTCTTATTCTCTCTTTTCATATTCTCTCTTTTCATATTCTCTCTTTTCATCCTAGAACTTAGATGATGTTTTTGAGGAAGATATGAGATAAAACATGGATTTGTAGCAACTTGTGTGTTATGAGCCACAAAACATGGATTTGTAACATTTTCTGCTAGTATGTAGGCATATTCTGTGATCATATTCATGGTGAATTTCTGCATACATGTAATGAGTGTAATACAGTTTTTACACATTGCTTCATTCCGTTTTTGTAAAATATGTATTATTCTGTGTGACAGACATTATTTTTGTAACATACATATATTCATACGTAACATAGTTTAATTTATAACCCTTGTTTTCTTCCAAGTCATGCAGCTTTATTTTGTAACATTTATATACTAGATGATAAAAGCTTATTTTGTAACATTTGTATGCTAGATGATAAAAGCTTATTTTGTAACATTTGTATGCTAGATGATAAAAGCTTATTTTGTAACATTTGTATGCTAGATAATAAAAGCTTATTTTGTAACATTTGTATGCTAGATAATAAAAGCTTATTTTGTAACATTTGTATGCTAGATGATAAAAGCTTATTTTGTAACATTTGTATGCTAGATGATAAAAGCTTATTTTGTAACATTTGTATGCTAGATAATAAAAGCTTATTTTGTAACACTTGTATGCTATATGATAAAAGTTTATTTTGTAAAATTTGTATGCTAGATGGGAAAAGTTTATTGTGTAACATGTTTATATTCTTGTAACTAATAGCGCTACTCCTGAGATGGTCTCTCTGCTGAAACGTAACAACTGCGGCAAATCCCTAGACATTGCCAGGCAAGCACGAGATATTCTGGGCGGGAATGGAATCTGCGATGAGTACCATGTGATCAGGCATGTCATGAATTTGGAGTCTGTCAACACCTACGAAGGTTAGCCATGTTCTGTCAGTATTTTTGTTTGGTTTATAAGAAGATGGAAGTTGATCCACCTTAGGATAGGTCATGAAGTTTGAAATTTAAGAAGTATTTTTGCTGTTTTATGTTCCCTTAACACTAATGTTACAGATGTAATGTTCTGTTCAAATGTAATGGCTTTGTTTTGTAGTTAAATCATAACCTAATTTTAGGTGTTCTTTACTTTTGTGTCAGAGATGTTTTAGCATGGATTAAAATCGTTGGATAGAATGAGGGTGAACTTCTGTCATAGTCAGCTACTATCCTGCGTCTAGCTGACTTCATATGAATACTCTTGTGACAGTCATAATTGTCAGTCAGATTATTTTTTTATATTATTATATCCTGACTGACAGATAATGTCATGGTACTTTGGCTGTCAGTCATATTATTCGTAAAGTCAGGTTGTATGTTATATCAGTCAGATAATTGTTTGTTTAATCAGTTTGTAGATTATGTCAGTCAGATAATTGTTTAATCAGGTTGTATGTTATGTCAGTCAGATAATTGTTTGTTTAGTCAGGTTGTGTGTTATGTCAGTCAGATAATTGTTTGTTTAGTCAGGTTGTGTGTTATGTCAGTCAGATAATTGTTTGTTTAGTCAGGTTGTGTGTTATGTCAGTCAGATAATTGTTTGTTTAGCCAGGTTGTGTGTTATGTCAGTCAGATAATTGTTTGTTTAGTCAGGTTGTGTTATGTCAGTCAGATAATTGTTTGTTTAGTCAGGTTGTAGATTATGTTGGAGTGTAGCATCCTGAAGTATCTCTTCCTGTATGTCATCATACTAAAGGTTGTGTGCCTCTCTTTATCCCTGTTAGGAATATATGACATCTGTGTCATCAAACAATGGGTTTTCTCTTTCTGTCAGGAACACATGTCATCATACTATAGACTGTTTGTCTCTGTCTCTCACTCTTTCTTTCTCTCTCACATGACATCATACTCAAGTTTTTCTCTCTCTGTCTGCTACAGACACATGTCATCATATTAAAGATTGTATGTCTCTCTTTCTCTCTGCTACAGACACATGTCATCATATTAAAGATTGTACGTCTCTCTTCTCTCTTTTAGAAACCTGTCATCATACCAAAGATTCTATGTCTCTCTCTTTGCTAGGAATACATGTCATTATACTAAAGATTGTATGTCTCTCTCTCTGCTAGGAACACATGTCATCATACTAAAGATTGTATGTCTCTCTCTCTCTGCTAGGGACACATGTCATCATACCAAAGATCGTATGTCTCTTTCTCTTCTAGGAGCACATGTCATCATACCAAAGATTGTATGTCTTTCTGTCTGCTAGGGACACATGTCATCATACCAAAGATTGTATGTATGTCTCTGTCTGCTAGGGACACATGTCATCATACCAAAGATTGTATATATGTCTCTGTCTGCTAGGGACACATGTCATCATACCAAAGATTGTATGTATGTCTCTGTCTGCTAGGGACACATGTCATCATACCAAAGATTGTATGTATGTCTCTGTCTGCTAGGGACACATGTCATCATACCAAAGATTGTATGTCTCTTTCTCTCTCTCCCTGCCAGGAACACATGACATCCATGCTCTGATACTGGGTCGAGCTATCACAGGAATACAAGCCTTCACTGCTGACTGAACTCTCAGGCGGGGAAGCCATATTTGAATTGTCAATATTATTCACATTTAAACAGAAGCAGGTGTCAGAGTTCTGTTACAATGAAAATTTGGGCAGATTGTGATAGTACAGGGTCATACAAATATCCCAGTTTCAGCTCTTGATGATTGTAGATTTATTGATGGTACGATCTTGGGGTAAACACAGCACAGAGACAATTGCTGATGTTTTTAGATGGTGCAGGGTTTTTTTTTCTTAAACTTCAGCATGGTCAGACGTGTGTGGCACGTTTGGGTGAGTGCTCACTCACCGTTGGCTGACCTGATTTGGCACAGGGATTTGAGTTTGCCCTGGTTTAATCTGGTTTCCTTGACCTAGCACAATAAGACCTGAGTGTCTGCCAGGACATGAGACCTTGACCTAATTAGTTGTGCTAACACAAGAAAACTTGACTGGCTGCCAGGAACATCAGACATGAGACCTTGACCTAGTTAGTTGTGCTAACACAAGAAAACTTGACTGGCTGCCAGTAACATGAGACCTTGACCTAGTTAGTTGTGCTAACACAAGAAAACTTGACTGGCTGCCAGGAACATCAGACATGAGACCTTGGCTTGATTACTTAAACTCATCTGTTAAATCTGATAACATGTCAACAACTATAATGACAAGGCACTTTACAGAGACCTGTTCAAGGTCACACATCTGTTCTAATTGTTGAAGGTTGCACTGAACACGAAGATGAAGTCCAGAGCTTCACAGTATTCTTCTGGCAGCTCCATAGCTTCTGCTGCAGGTTCCAGCCCTCTAGCTAGTTAATACCAGAAAGATCTACATACATGACATGATAAGAGATATTATTTGTAACATTCATGGATATCTTGTGGTGGTTTTCGTTCAAAAAACTTAAAATGTCTTCTTGTACAGTACTGACGGCAGTGATTGTGACTTCCATAGACAGTGAGTATTGCACAACACAGAGTACTAAGATAGACATTCTAATAGTTTTAGTATAAGTATATATAGAACTAAATATATAAATATACACAGTCACTGCAGTAAATCTGTGATAACAAAATGTTCAAACTGTTTAAAACAAAACTAGTCACAGCTTTATTAACTCTTCCTGTGCCACAGAAAAAATGCGGATGTTCCCATCCGTGCCACACAAAAAGCGTGGGACTTGATCTGTATAGGGGGTATAGTTGTAAAATGGAATGGAAAACAGTATTTCTGTGTACTTATTATGTTTCAAAATATAACTAAATGTATGAAGATTTCATAAATGCAGAGTTTTTTAGGAAAAAAGAAGTAATTTGATGTTTTTGGACAATGATTGTGCCTAGCTCACCATCGGCTAGGTCTAGATCTACACTACTTATCATTTGAGATGTCTAGATTTACTTGTTGATTTCGTATTGTGATTCTATGTTGCATTCTCACTAAATTAATGTCTGAAATAACCTCCTAACTACTTCTCCAGTCGTCTAAACATGTCTAGATCTACTTGGGATACATTCAAGAGCAGTGGGGTGGTCACAGGCCATGTCCATACCCCTATCTACATCATCAAAATTTGAAAATTTTCAATGTTTCTCTTCCTTTTTTCGCTCGTAATTAAGCACTCTTTCACCATTTTGAAAAGTGTCACCGGACACGCGGACGAAATATGTACAATCTAAATGTTACACCGGTTGTTTTAATAAAACAAACCAAGTGTCGCTGTACCAACCATACGTACAAATCGGAAAACCGGAAGCGTCACTAAAGTGCCCAAAGGCATGGGAGAGTTAATCAACAAGCACACAGTTGTGGTGTTTCGGTTTACATCTGGAACATGAGATAGAGAAAGAAGATAAATTCATGTGAATGCTATACAACAAATAGGAATGGAAGAAAATTAGACAAAAATAAGAGAAAAAAAGGGACCACTTAAGCTGTATTGTAGCTGTATTGTTGCACTGGTTTCTCATGGCGAAGGTTGGGGCTTCGTATCCGGCCAGAGGCACCCCAGTCACCCATCTGTAGAAATGGGTACCCGACTTCTTCTGGAGTTGGGGAAGGAAAGGCAGCCAGGCGTGATACTGACCATATCACCCTCTAGTGTGCTGACAGGTCAAGGAAAATATGGGCACTAACACCATATCTCTGTGTGCCTCTAAGGCATGACAGGATTACCTTAAGCTGTATTGTGAATGTGCAAATGAGGACTTGGGATGTGTGATAGGTTGTGGTAAAGAGGGGGTGGGGAAGGTGGAGAAAGAGAGGAATGCAGTGGTAATGTAGTTAAGAAAATGGCAGGTGGGATAGGTGAATGTGGTTGGGGTAGAGGGTGGGGGGGGGTGGGTTCTAGAATATAAGTTTAGGTGAGGAAGAGTAGAACTTAGTAGATAGGGATATCATTGTGGAGAAAGAGAATCTTAAGTAAATTTAATTATTAGTTCAAACCATGTGGTTCCAGCATCCTATATTCCAGCATGTAATGGTTCTCAAGCTGGTAAACTAGGATCACCATAAGTCTAACATCAAGCACTAAAAACAAAGAATGATAATGTATGACGGGTACATGTTGAACAGCAGTAGATGATAAAGAAAAGAAAGGTCAGGATTCGGGCTCTAGGGAAAGAGGATGTGAATGTGTTGGTCATTTGTATCCGTGCCACACAAAAAGCGTGGGACTTGATCTGTATAGGGGTATAGTTGTAAAATGGAATGGAAAACAGTATTTCTGTGTACTTATTATGTTTCAAAATATAACTAAATGTATGAAGATTTCATAAATGCAGAGTTTTTTAGGAAAAAAGAAGTAATTTGATGTTTTTGGACAATGATTGTGCCTAGCTCACCATCGGCTAGGTCTAGATCTACACTACTTACCACCTGAGATGTCTAGATTTACTTGTTGATTTCGTATTGTGATTCTATGTTGCATTCTCGCTAAATTAATGTCTGAAATAACCTCCTAACTACTTCTCCAGTCGTCTAAACATGTCTAGATCTACTTGGGATACATTCAAGAGCAGTGGGGTGGTCACAGGCCATGTCCATACCCCTATCTACATCATCAAAATTTGAAAATTTTCGATGTTTCTCTTCCTTTTTTCGCTCGTAATTAAGCACTCTTTCACCATTTTGAAAAGTGTCACCGGACACGCGGACGAAATATGTACAATCTAAATGTTACACCGGTTGTTTTAATAAAACAAACCAAGTGTTGCTGTACCAACCATACGTACAAATCGGAAAACCGGAAGCGTCACTAAAGTGCCCAAAGGCATGGGAGAGTTAATCAACAAGCACACAGTTGTGGTGTTTCGGTTTACATCTGGAACATGAGATAGAGAAAGAAGATACAATTATAAATTCATGTGAATGCTATACAACAAATAGGAATGGAAGAAATTAGACAAAAATAAGAGAAAAAAAGGGACCACTTAAGCTGTATTGTAGCTGTATTGTTGCACTGGTTTCTCATGGCGAAGGTTGGGGGTTCGTATCCGGCCAGAGGCACCCCAGTCACCCATCTGTAGAAATGGGTACCCGACTTCTTCTGGAGTTGGGGAAGGAAAGGCAGCCAGGCGTGATACTGACCATATCACCCTCTAGTGTGCTGACAGGTCAAGGAAAATATGGGCACTAACACCATATCTCTGTGTGCCTCTAAGGCATGACAGGATTACCTTAAGCTGTATTGTGAATGTGCAAATGAGGACTTGGGATGTGTGATAGGTTTGTGGTAAAGAGGGGGTGGGGAAGGTGGAGAAAGAGAGGAATGCAGTGGTAATGTAGTTAAGAAAATGGCAGGTGGGATAGGTGAATGTGGTTGGGGTAGAGGGTGGGGGGGGGGTGGGTTCTAGAATATAAGTTATAGGTGAGGAAAGAGTAGAACTTAGTAGATAGGGATATCATTGTGGAGAAAGAGAATCTTAAGTAAATTTAATTATTAGTTCAAACCATGTGGTTCCAGCATCCTATATTCCAGCATGTAATGGTTCTCAAGCTGGTAAACTAGGATCACCATAAGTCTAACATCAAGCACTAAAAACAAAGAATGATAATGTATGACGGGTACATGTTGAACAGCAGTAGATGATAAAGAAAAGAAAGGTCAGGATTCGGGCTCTAGGGAAAGAGGATGTGAATGTGTTGGTCATTTGTATTAGTTCCACACGAAGTGCTGTTGTATTATTGCCTATGAGAGATGGATGATGGTTAGTTCCACATAAAATGTTACTACGTTATTTGCATGCAAGATAGATGATGTTTAATTTGTTGTTTGTTTATGGTAGATTTTGATTTTTTGTTTGTTTATGGTAGATTTTGATTTATCAGATTGGCCATTCTGTTAAAAATACTGTTGTTAAAACTCTTGCTGGTTAAAACATCAGTCACTGACAATTTCTGCAGCTCTGACTGAGTAAACCAATTTGTTGTAATAATTGATGTCAGTGCACAGACATAAAAATACTGCATATCATTTACACAGAGTAAAATATTCTCATACAAGAAATTCTTTTTTTTTTTCTTAGAATAAATAAATCACTTGTCTGCATGTATCACCATCTGAAGCAGCCAGACAAGATTTGGTGTAGACCTAATCTTTGTATACTGCAGTCTCACAGTCCATTAAGAACAAGATTTGGTGTAGATCTAATCTCTGTATACTGCAGTCCTCCAGTCCATTAAGAACAAGATTTGGTGTAGATCTAATCTCTGTATACTGCAGTCTCACAGTCCATTGAAAGCAAGATTTGGTGTAGATCTAATCTCTGTATACTGCAGTCCTCCAGTCCATTAAGAACAAGATTTGGTGTAGATCTAATCTCTATATACTGCAGTCCTCCAGTCCATTAAGAACAAGATTTGGTGTAGATCTAATCTCTGTATACTGCAGTCCTCCAGTCCATTAAGAACAAGATTTGGTGTAGATCTAATCTCTGTATACTGCAGTCTCACAGTCCATTGAAAGCAAGATTTGGTGTAGATCTAATCTCTGTATACTGCAGTCCTCCAGTCCATTAAGAACAAGATTTGGTGTAGATCTAATCTCTGTATACTGCAGTCCTCCAGTCCATTAAGAACAAGATTTGGTGTAGATCTAATCTCTGTATACTGCAGTCTCACAGTCCATTGAAAGCAAGATTTGGTGTAGATCTAATCTCTGTATACTGCAGTCTCACAGTCCATTGAAAGCAAGATTTGGTGTAGATCTAATCTCTGTATACTGCAGTCCTCCAGTCCATTAAGAACAAGATTTGGTGTAGACCTAATCTCTGTATACTGCAGTCTCACAGTCCATGGAGAGCAAGATTTGGTGTAGATCTAATCTCCGTTTACTGAGATTTCCCTGAAGCTTTTAAACTCGCCAAAGTGTTTTGTCTTTTTAAATCTGGACAGACTAGTGACCTCTCAAACTGTAAACCCATATCCATTCTGTCATCATTACTTAAACCTCTTGAAAAACATGTACAAAAGTTAACACTGCTTCACATGCAAGAAAACAATCTACTAATAGACAGTCAGTCAGGTTTTAGACCAAATCACTCCTGCCACACAGCATTAACTAAAATGACAGAAAGCTGGCTGTCTAATATAAATGATGACAAATTGTGTGGTGCTGTCTTTGTTGATTTTAAGAAAGTCTTCGATATGATTGATCATGAAATTCTTGCAAAAAAGCTGGAAGGTTATAGATTACACCCTGACCTAACAAAATGTATTACATCTTTTCTCTCAGGTAGAAAACAAGTAGTTTGCATTAGAAACAAAATATCTGGCTTGTTTGTGGTTGATCTGGTATTCCTCAAAGCTCCATTCTTGGTCCTATTCTCATTGCTATCTACATTAATGACTTGCCACTACATTTAAAGCACCCTTCATGTGATCTTTTTTGCTGATGACTACTGTTTACAGCAGTGACTGTGACATCAGTAACCTACAGACAACGCTCCAAAATGATATAAATAATTTGATTAAATGGAGTAATAAAAATGGTATGTTGATAAACACCACCAAAAGAAAATTCATGCTCATCACTACAAGACAGAAATTGCAGAATGCAACAAAAACTTCACTACAGCTTTGTGCTGGGACTAAGACAATAGAAAATGTTCATGAACATAAAACTCTAGGACTCATCATTGATCAGCACTTAACTTGGAATTTTTACATACATAACCTAACAAACTTGATTGCACAGAAAGTTTACTAACTAGCCTCCTCTTCTTCTTCGTTTGCTTCAGCCACCAAGACCGCCCCACGTTCCTACTGAATTTATGCCTGTGGTCTACGTTAAGTCCTGTGGTCCCCGAAAGGACCACACAGGATCCCCGAGAAGACCACATGGGGTTCAGAGTATCACAGGGCTTGAGCCTATATTCTTGATGGGTCCCGGAAGCGGGATTGCGTGACACCGTGGTTTTTGTTGCACCAGTTTAGTCTAGAGTTGGACTGTCTCACCGGAAGACCTCGACGTGTTTTGGATATCAGTATATCCCCACTGGGTGAGAGGTGGTAGCCCACCCAGGCCAGAGTTGGACTTTCTCACCGGAAAACCTCGACGTGTTTTAAGATACCCATGTATCATCGCCGGGTGAGAGGTGGTTGCCCATCCAGTCCAGTGTTGGACTTTCTCACCGGAAAACCTCAGCGATTAGGATATGCATACATCCCCACCGGGTGAGAGGTGGTTGCCTATCTAGACTGCCCTGGTCCAGTGTCTCCGTATTCAGCATTTTGTGGTCGTGGCCGCTACCCTTCCTAGTTGTTACCAGGATGGAGCTTTTGTCCTGGAGGATGAATCCTCGCCACTAATGACTTCCACCCCTGGGTTGAGCCGGTTTAGGCATATTATCCCAGTATGGGTGTGTTTGGGACGTGACCGACCTCTAGAGCAGAGGTGCCATGGCATGCATAGCCTTCAAGTTTCACCCCTGGAGTGAGCCGGTTTAGGCATATTTCACCAGTATGGGTGTATATCGGGCTTGACCGACCTCTAGAGTGGAGGTGGCATGACATGCCTAGCCAGCAAGTTTCACCCCTGGTGTGTGCCGGTTTAGGCATATTTAAACAGTGTAGGTGTATTTCGGACGTGGCTGGCCTCTAGAGCAGAGGTGCTGTGGTATGTGTAGCTCTCGCAGCAATACTACTGACATACCGATTAAACTTCACTTTATCTTTTTCCTTCACCTTTTCACATCAACGCCACACAGCAACCCTGATTACTTTTCCGCATTTTCTTCCTTGGCTGGGAGGAGCTTCACTCCACGCGTGGCATCCGAAAAGTCTCGCCACCAGTGTCTTAACCTCTAGGTTAAGCCAGCTCAAAAATTTCACCCGATATAAGTACACTTAGGACGTGGCCGACCTCCAGACCAGAGGTGCTGTGATTTGACCGTTTGCTTCGCTTTATCCTTTCTACCACCTTTTCCGCAGTGGTGCTGCTCGGCAACCCCATTTGCACCTTTCTTCATTGGCCGGGAGGAGCACTGCTCCACGCACGGCAGCTGAAGAATCTCGCCAGCAGCGGTAGATGAGCTACCAAAAGTGCCACTCATCTACCCTAAGTGTTTGGTTTTCAGGCGCCAGATACTCGCCTTCACCCCTTCTCCTGTCAGTTTAAACAGTTCTGCCGCGGGAAGGCCAGGAGCTGGACTTGACTGCCAGAGGCTGTTTGAGTCGCACGCCGTTGGAGTGGAGAGCGAATTCTCCACCCCACCTCCAGCAGTAACAGTCCTTAGAACCTACCAACTAGCCAAAATTAGACACTTTATCAACAAAGATATACTACATACCACACATACAAACACACTTAGATTACTGTTCCACAATCTGGGATGGATGCTCAGTCTCAAACACAAAAAAAAGGGTCCACTCACTTCACAAACAAGCATTAAATCTTATTTGTGACAAACACCCAGTACAGACTGTAGATCAACACAAACAACTCAAAATTCTACCCTTCAAATATAGTCATTTTTAACAAAGTTAAGTTTGTTCACAGAATTTTGTCGCACAATGCTCCGCCTTACTTGTGGTCACTGTTTATGTATAACACTAAACATAGCCAGCGTTTAAAAAACTGTCTTCTTCCTAAACCCAGGATTGATCTGTACAAGAAAAGCCTTGCATACTCTGCAGTACAGCTCTGGAACACCCTCCCCTACCATTTCAAATCCATTAGTAATACTTCATCCTTTAACTCAAACCTGTTTAATTATTTACTTGCTTGTAATTATATGCCTCCATAGAATAAACCAGCAATCTCTCAACCCATGACTTGCCAGCCATCAAGTACTAAAATGACATAGTTCAAAAAGTAACTTGTTAGATATTGGTAGAAATTATTTTAATGTTTGTTAAAAAACTTATGTTAGAAGATTTATACTGACAATGTATTTTTGATTATGTATGTGAGAGTGCTATTTTATTAGGTTAATTACTTCTTCTCTTTTAATGTAATTGTTTAATCTTACACTCTTTTGATATGTTTTTTTTTCCTAATGTAATTTGTATAGTTGTATTAAATAGAGTGTATGAAAAGAATGAAAGATGGAGTGATGAAGGGCAGAATGTAAGACGGGCTTGTGTGCCCAATTCTTTACCCTTTAAAAATAAAGATTCATTTATTCTGTATTGCAGTCTCATGGTCCATTGATTTGGTGTAGTTCTAATCTGTGATCAGTCAGGGTCGCCTTTCTTTTCCCATGATATCATATCAGATCAGTAAGATACTTCTATCTCTCCCTACCCCCTTTCCTCACTCTTCACTTTTTTGTTTTTCTGTTTATGTATATGTCACATTGTTGTCCAGACCAGATTTATGTTGTGTCTACAAACAAAGGAGACATGAAAAGTGTGAGGTACAAGTACATCTAATCATATCACATAATTGAAAGAACAGCTGTGGGTCTCTATCTGGCCTGAGAACTGCTGTGGGTCTGTATCTGGTGTGAGAACAACTGTTGGTTTCTTTCCAGTCTGAGAACAACTGTTGGTTTCTTTCCAGTCTGAGAACAACTGTTGGTTTCTTTCCAGTCTGAGAACAACTATTGGTTTCTTTCCAGTCTGAGAACAGCTGTTGGTTTCTTTCCAGTCTGAGAACAACTATTGGTTTCTTTCCAGTCTGAGAACAGCTGTTGGTTTCTTTCCAGTCTGAGAACAACTATTGGTTTCTTTCCAGTCTGAGAACAGCTGTTGGTTTCTTTCCAGTCTGAGAACAACTGTTGGTTTCTTTCCAGTCTGAGAACAACTGTTGGTTTCTTTCCAGTCTGAGAACAGCTGTTGGTTTCTTTCCAGTCTGAGAACAACTATTGGTTTCTTTCCAGTCTGAGAACAACTATTGGTTTCTTTCCAGTCTGAGAACAGCTGTTGGTTTCTTTCCAGTCTGAGAACAACTATTGGTTTCTTTCCAGTCTGAGAACAACTATTGGTTTCTTTCCAGTCTGAGAACAGCTGTTGGTTTCTTTCCAGTCTGAGAACAGCTGTTGGTTTCTTTCCAGTCTGAGAACAGCTGTGGGTCTCTTTCCAGTCTGAGAACAACTGTGGGTCTTTATCCAGCCTGAGAACAGCTGTGGGTCTCTTTTCAGTCTGAGAACAACTGTGGGTCTTTATCCAGCCTGAGAACAGCTGTGGGTCTCTTTCCAGTCTGAGAACAACTGTGGGTCTTTATCCAGCCTGAGAACAACTGTTGGTTTCTTTCCAGTCTGAGAACAGCTGTGGGTCTCTTTCCAGTCTGAGAACAACTGTGGGTCTTTATCCAGCCTGAGAACAGCTGTGGGTCTTCAGTTCTGGCCCTTGTTTCCTGCACTGCTGCACCCACCCACACACAGAGTTGCTCTCATGCTGCACGGTTTCTTGCCAGTTCTTCCCATGGCTGACAGAAATCTTTCTTGTGAATGACCCACAAATATTCTTTGCATCTAAGTATTGTCCTACCTTGTGACCTTCCCACAATCATTTTGGGGATACGATTCTCATGTAGCACAGCCACCTTCATCTTTTGATGCTTTATGCTGCATTGGGTGAAGGATCAGAACCTCAGATGATTACTTGATCTTGTCTCTTGATGTTTATTCTTATTATGTGAAGGCAGTGAAGATGGAATCTCTTACATTTTTTTCCTCATGTCTTGAATATGTTGTCCATGTCTCAGATCCATGTTAGCGACTCCTAAGTGCTTAGGTCTGATAAATCTGAACCTTTGTCTTCAATGTTAACTCTCTGTTGTTTTTAAAGTTAACTCTCTGTCTTCAATATTAACTCTTTGTTGTTCTGTGGCCTTTTTCTTTCATTTGCCAAAAGTTATGCCCGTCTTTCATTTTCGTTCATTGATTTCTTTATTTAGAGAAAAGGTGGAGGTAAGTGTAGATATAAGATAGATGAACCTGACCATGGATTCAAGCAGGTTGTACTTATTGGTAGAGCTGTGCTTTATTCTGAAGCCAGTTTTGTCTATTAAAGTATGTCACATGTTCTGGCCATAGTGAATATCCTCCTTAGTCTTGGCCGCAAGGACCTCTTCATGAGCAAACAAAAGCCAATCTGGAGTGTCCTCCTTGTTTTGGTTGCAAGGACCTCTTCATGAGCAAACAAAAGCCAGTCTGGAGTGTCCTCTTTAGTCTTGATCGCAAGAACCTCTTCATGAGCAAAGAAAAGCCAGTCTGGAGTGTCCTCCTTGTTTTGGTGGCAAGGACCTCTTAATGAGCAAACAAAAGCCAGTCTGGAGTGTCCTCCTTGTTTTGGTCGCAAGGACCGCTTCATGAGCAAACAAAAGCCAGTCTGGAGTGTCCTCCTTGTTTTGGTGGCAAGGACCTCTTCATGAGCAAACAAAAGCCAGTCTGGAGTGTCCTCCTTGTTTTGGTCGCAAGGACCTCTTTATGAGCAAACAAAAGCCAGTCTGGAGTGTCCTCCTTGTTTTGGTCGCAAGGACCTCTTCATGAGCAAACAAAAGCCAGTCTGGAGTGTCCTCCTTGTTTTGGTCGCAAGGACCTCTTCATGAGAAAACAAAAGCCAGTCTGGAGTGTCCTCCTTGTTTTGGTCGCAAGGACCTCTTCATGAGCAAACAAAAGCCAGTCTGGAGTGTCCTCCTTGTTTTGGTGGCAAGGACCTCTTCATGAGCAAACAAAAGCCAGTCTGGAGTGTCCTCCTTGTTTTGGTTGCAAGGACCTCTTCATGAGCAAACAAAAGCCAGTCTGGAGTGTCCTTCTTGTTTTGGTCGCAAGGACCTCTTCATGAACAAACATAAGCCAGTCTGGAGTGTCCTCCTTGTTTTGGTGGCAAGGACCTCTTCATTCACAAACAAAAGCCAGTCTGGAGTGTCCTCCTTGTTTTGGTGGCAAGGACCTCTTCATGAACAAACAAAAGCCAGTCTGGAGTGTCCTCCTTGTTTTGGTGGCAAGGACCTCTTCATGAGCAAACAAAAGCCAGTCTGGAGTGTCCTCCTTGTTTTGGTGGCAAGGACCTCTTCATGAGCAAACAAAAGCCAGTCTGGAGTGTACTCCTTGTTTTGGTCGCAAGGACCTCTTCATGAGCAAACAAAAGCCAGTCTGGAGTGTCTTCCTTGTTTTGGTGGCAAGGACCTTTTCATGAGCAAACAAAAGCCAGTCTGGAGTGTCCTCCTTGTTTTGGTGGCAAGGACCTCTTCATGAGCAAACAAAAGCCAGTCTGGAGTGTCCTCTTTAGTCTTGATCGCAAGAACCTCTTCATGAGCAAAGAAAAGCCAGTCTGTCCTCCTTGTTTTGGTGGCAAGGACCTCTTCATGAGCAAACAAAAGCCAGTCTGGAGTGTCCTCCTTGTTTTGGTGGCAAGGACCTCTTCATGAGCAAACAAAAGCCAGTCTGGAGTGTCCTCCTTGTTTTGGTGGCAAGGACCTCTTCATGAGCAAACAAAAGCCAGTCTGGAGTGTCCTCCTTGTTTTGGAGGCAAGGACCTCTTCATGAGCAAACAAAAGCCAGTCTGGAGTGTCCTCCTTGTTTTGGTGGCAAGGACCTCTTCATGAGCAAACAAAAGCCAGTCTGGAGTGTCCTCCTTGTTTTGGTGGCAAGGACCTCTTCATGAGCAAACAAAAGCCAGTCTGGAGTGTCCTCCTTGTTTTGGTGGCAAGGACCTCTTCATGAGCAAACAAAAGCCAGTCTGGAGTGTCCTCCTTGTTTTGGAGGCAAGGACCTCTTCATGAGCAAACAAAAGCCAGTCTGGAGTGTCCTCCTTGTTTTGGTGGCAAGGACCTCTTCATGAGAAAACAAAAGCCAGTCTGGAGTGTCCTCCTTGTTTTGGTGGCAAGGACCTCTTCATGAGCAAACAAAAGCCAGTCTGGAGTGTCCTCCTTGTTTTGGTGGCAAGGACCTCTTCATGAGCAAACAAAAGCCAGTCTGGAGTGTCCTCCTTGTTTTGGTCGCAAGGACCGCTTCATGAGCAAACAAAAGCCAGTCTGGAGTGTCCTCCTTGTTTTGGTCGCAAGGACCTCTTCATGAGCAAACAAAAGCCAGTCTGGAATGTCCTCCTTGTTTTGGTCGCAAGGACCTCTTCATGAGCAAACAAAAGCCAGTCTGGAGTGTTCTCCTTGTTTTGGTCGCAAGGACCGCTTCATGAGCAAACAAAAGCCAGTCTGGAGTGTCCTCTTTGTTTTGGTCGCAAGGACCGCTTCATGAGCAAACAAAAGCCAGTCTGGAGTGTCCTCCTTGTTTTGGTCGCAAGGACCTCTTCATGAGCAAACAAAAGCCAGTCTGGAATGTCCTCCTTGTTTTGGTCGCAAGGACCGCTTCATGAGCAAACAAAAGCCAGTCTGGAGTGTCCTCCTTGTTTTGGTGGCAAGGACCTCTTCATGAACAAACAAAAGCCAGTCTGGAATGTTCTCCTTGGTTTGGTTGCAAGGACCTCTTCATGAGCAAACAAAAGCCAGTCTGGAATGTTCTCCTTGTTTTGGTGGCAAGGACCTCCTCATGAGCAAACAAAAGCCAGTCTGGAGTGTCCTCCTTGTTTTGGTCGCAAGGACCGCTTCATGAGCAAACAAAAGCCAGTCTGGAGTGTCCTCCTTGTTTTGGTGGCAAGGACCTCTTCATGAGCAAACAAAAGCCAGTCTGGAGTGTCCTCCTTGTTTTGGTGGCAAGGACCTCTTCATGAGCAAACAAAAGCCAGTCTGGAATGTTCGCCTTGTTTTGGTTGCAAGGACCGCTTCATGAGCAAACAAAAGCCAGTCTAGAGTGTCCTCCTTGTTTTGGTTGCAAGGACCTCTTCATGAGCAAACAAAAGCCAGTCTGGAGTGTCCTCCTTGTTTTGGTTGCAAGGACCTCTTCATGAGCAAACAAAAGCCAGTCTGGAGTGTCCTCCTTGGTTTGGTTGCAAGGACCTCTTCATGAGCAAACAAAAGCCAGTCTGGAATGTTCTCCTTGTTTTGGTTGCAAGGACCTCTTCATGAGCAAACAAAAGCCAGTCTGGAGTGTCCTCCTTGTTTTGGTTTGCAAGGACCTCTTCATGAGCAAACAAAATCCAGTCTGAGAACAACTGTGGGTCTTTATCCAGTCTGAGAACAACTGTGGGTCTTTATCCAGTCTGAGAACAGCTGTGGGTCTTTATCCAGCCTGAGAACAACTGTGGGTCTTTATCCAGTCTGAGAACAACTGTGGGTCTTTATCCAGTCTGAGAACAGCTGTGGGTCTTTATCCAGCCTGAGAACAACTGTGGGTCTTTATCCAGTCTGAGAACAACTGTGGGTCTTTATCCAGTCTGAGAACAGCTGTGGGTCTTTATCCAGTCTGAGAACAACTGTGGGTCTTTATCCAGTCTGAGAACAGCTGTGGGTCTTTATCCAGTCTGAGAACAACTGTGGGTCTTTATCCAGTCTGAGAACAACTGTGGGTCTTTATCCAGTCTGAGAACAGTTGTGGGTCTTTATCCAGTCTGAGAACAACTGTGGGTCTTTATCCAGTCTGAGAACAACTGTGGGTCTTTATCCAGTCTGAGAACAACTGTGGGTCTTTATCCAGTCTGAGAACAACTGTGGGTCTTTATCCAGTCTGAGAACAGCTGTGGGTCTTTATCCAGTCTGAGAACAGCTGTGGGTCTTCAGTTCTGGCCCTTGTTTCCTGCACTGCTGCACCCACCCACACACAGAGTTGCTCTCATGCTGCACGGTTTCTTGCCAGTTCTTCCCATGGCTGACAGAAATCTTTCTTGTGAATGACCCACAAATATTCTTTGCATCTAAGTATTGTCCTACCTTGTGACCTTCCCACAATCATTTTGGGGATACGATTCTCATGTAGCACAGCCACCTTCATCTTTTGATGCTTTATGCTGCATTGGGTGAAGGATCAGAACCTCAGATGATTACTTGATCTTGTCTCTTGATGTTTATTCTTATTATGTGAAGGCAGTGAAGATGGAATCTCTTACATTTTTTTCCTCATGTCTTGAATATGTTGTCCATGTCTCAGATCCATGTTAGCGACTCCTAAGTGCTTAGGTCTGATAAATCTGAACCTTTGTCTTCATTGTTAACTCTCTGTTGTTTTTAAAGTTAACTCTCTGTCTTCAATATTAACTCTTTGTTGTTCTGTGGCCTTTTTCTTTCATTTGCCAAAAGTTATGCCCGTCTTTCATTTTCGTTCATTGATTTCTTTATTTAGAGAAAAGATGGAGGTAAGTGTAGATATAAGATAGATGAACCCGTCCATGGATTCAAGCAGGTTGTACTTATTGGTACAGCTGCGCTTTATTCTGAAGCCAGTTTTGTCTGTTAAAGTATGTCACATGTTCTGGCCATAGTGAATGTCCTCCTTAGTCTTGGCCGCAAGGACCTCTTCACGAGCAAACAAAAGCCAGTCTGGAGTGTCCTCCTTGTTTTGGTCGCAAGGACCTCTTCATGAGCAAACAAAAGCCAGTCTGGAGTGTCCTCCTTGTTTTGGTCGCAAGGATCTCTTCATGAGCAAACAAAAGCCAGTCTGGAGTGTCCTCCTTGTTTTGGTGGCAAGGACCTCTTCATGAGCAAACAAAAGCCAGTCTGGAGTGAAGCAGTTAGTACCCGTGGACCTCTAATGGTCTCTCGTGTTTCACGCATGGACGGCTACATCATGGGAACAAGAAAGAGAGGAAGACCAAGGCGAAGATGTCAACAAGACATAGTTGATGATTTACGAATGGATGCATCAGCAGCAGGGCATATTGCTTAGAACTGAAAGGCCTACACGAGAGCTGTTAGGGAGGCAAAGTTCCACAAAGGACATGCTAGTGGATGGAGCGAGCGAGCTTTCATTGTAGATCAGCTTTCGACTCGACCTTGGTGGTGGTGGGGTGGGGGGGGGGGCAAGATTTACATTCACCAGAGATCGCACTAGGACTTTTTGAAACTGGTCAACTGTAGCTGTCCTTCACCTTGCATGAAGTACTTTCCTAAATACTGTTTTGCCAGTACAACATTTTGTACCTTATACTTTTCTAAAACTTTTGTAAAACTAAATACACTTGCATCAGCGGAAATGAAATATTCGTGTGAAATGTTCTTCTTATCTTATTTGTGGCGAGATTTAATCTTCACAAAATTCTAACACCCCAACCAAAGTCAAAACTGGCCGATTCTCCTCCGCGCAAACTGAGAATCAATAATCTACTGGCCGATTCTCCTCCATGCAAACTGAGAATCAACAATATACTGGCCGATTCTCCTCCATGCAAACTGAGAATCAACAATATACTGGCCGATTCTCCTCCATGCAAACTGAGAATCAACAATATACTGGCCGATTCTCCTCCATGCAAACTGAGAATCAACAATCTACTGGCCGATTCTCCTCCATGCAAACTGAGAATCAACAATCTACTGGCCGATTCTCCTCCGCGCAAACTGAGAATCAATAATCTACTGGCCGATTCTCCTCCATGCAAACTGAGAATCAACAATATACTGGCCGATTCTCCTCCATGCAAACTGAGAATCAACAATATACTGGCCGATTCTCCTCCATGCAAACTGAGAATCAACAATATACTGGCCGATTCTCCTCCATGCAAACTGAGAATCAACAATCTACTGGCCGATTCTCCTCCATGCAAACTGAGAATCAACAATCTACTGGCCGATTCTCCTCCATGCAAACTGAGAATCAACAATCTACTGGCCAATTCTCCTCCATGCAAACTGAGAATCAACAATCTACTGGCCGATTCTCCTCCATGCAAACTGAGAATCAACAATCTACTGGCCAATTCTCCTCCATGCAAACTGAGAATCAACAATCTACTGGCCGATTCTCCTCCATGCAAACTGAGAATCAATAATCTACTGGCCGATTCTCCTCCATGCAAACTGAGAATCAACAGTCTACTGGCCGATTCTCCTCTAACCAATTTCGCGCTGTGTGTGTGTATCCATGAATGAAGATGAACATAAGATACACATGAATGAAGACAAACATAAGACAGTCTTGAATTCATCCATGTTTGCTATAAACTAAGAAATCAGCAATGGACTGTTACTACCAGACATAGACCGCCAAGTTTTGCTAGACAAAGGTTCAACAAAAGATCTCTCACCTGCTGTAAATGTCAGATTTTGTGGGGAAAATACTTTAAACTACTAACTGTAATCTGAATAGCCGGATGTGTGCTAGAGGTGTGCACTTATGAAAACACGAATCTTCTGTGCCAGCGTTTGTATTTCTAGGTGCAGAGAAAAGGTATGGCGGTAAGAGTTACTGTGTGCGTAATTTATCACTACGTGCGTAGTTTTAACGAAGACTGCTTGAGTTGTTGTTGTTGTTGATGATGTTGTTGATGTGTAGTGCGCAGTTCTGCACTTCTCAGTTCTCTTTAGTATTTAAATCCGGTTAAGTGAGTCAAACCAGACTTGTTCAGCTGAATCTGGTACACGACCTGTAAGTTACATTTTCTTTTATTTTCTTTCATTACTAATGAATTTTATTCTTTCACCCGGTTTTACTTTCTTTTTCTCTTTTTTTTTTTACAAATATTACAGATGTTTTAAATGCGACTTCTAGCTGCATCTTTATTTGTACTTTCTCCTGGCCTGATATTAAATCCATGTTTAATACGGCAAAAATATGGCGATAAACATTTGCTGGGTCATTTCTCTTCTGGTTGTTGCTCCCGTCTGTTCATGGGAGGGGGGGGGGGGTCTGCTGGCACGTATACAGCAGGGACTGTCATGGCTTCTTTCTTTCGCTTGGTCTCACACAGTTATGGATATATACTTCTATTTATGTTGCTAGCTCTTGTCCTCTAAGAAGACTGCTGTGAAGTAGGCTGATATCAGGTGGTGTGGGTTCTGCCAAGCATCATCGGGCCACCAGCTCATCACATGCCTTCTCTACCAAAGCTGTATTTGCCAAGTTGGCCGCAATGACAGCAAGAAACACGCGTGTTGCAAGGCCCCGTTCCCTTCCACTTGCATCTTCTAATTTCAAGTTTGTTCCTCATTTCCTCCTCATCTGTTGCTGTGCCCTTGCTCAGTCTCTCTCCTCGTGGCTCGGTCCTTCGCAAGTTTCTCCTGGAAAGCGAGGCCGTAGAGAGATCTGGCAATGATAACTTACAGATGTCTTTGTATTTAGGCCACCATGTCGCCTACGCCCCGCCGCAAGATCGCTATACAAAAATTGCTTTGGGATACGGCCGCCATCCACTTTTTTTTACATGCCATCTCATGTCTATTGCTACTTATCGTTCTAGGAGAGAGAGAGAGAGAGAGAGAGAGAGAGAGAGAGAGAGAGAGAGAGAGAGGCTGCCTGTGAATGTACTAAATGTAGGTGAACGAAGTGAGCACAGAACAGCAGCCACGCTCTGTCAGCAGTTTAGCACGTATAGAAAGTTTTTTGGCTGGAGACAAAAAAGTGCCGGAGTAAGTATTTTTCCCGAATCTGTATATCAGAATATTAAACAGCCTCAGTGATTACACAACTCATGAATACCTTTCCTTTCAAGTTTCGCTTGGTACAAGATTTTAATCTGCAATTAGTTACAGAGATTAGTCACACTGAACAAGCTGTCGCTAGCATAAACCCGCATTCATCTATGCATGACTGCAGCGTACATGTAAACGTGTAGCCACAAATTCTGCCCCTTACAGTCAATCAGTCAGTCATTTGCATGTCCCTTGCGGAACTTTGCCTCCCTAACAGCTCTCATGTAGGCCTCTCGGTTGTGAGCAAGATGCCCTGCTGCTGATGTATCCATTTGCAGATTATCAATGATGCCTTGCAGCCATCTTCGCTTTGGTCTTCCTCTCTTTTTTTCCCATTATTTACCCTTCCAAGATAGTCTTCTCTAAATTATTATGACGTTTAACAGAGGGAGAGACAGACAGACAGACAGACAGAGAGAGAGAGAGAGAGAGAGAGAGAGAGAAAGAGAGTATTTGCTGTAGGCGACAGTGTGTATAAGAGAAAAATGTGCATGTCTGTGTGTGTATTTGTGAGAGAGAGAGAGAGTCTGTGTGTTAAAGAGTTGTGTGTATGTGTGTGAAAGAGAGAGTGTGTGTGGGGTGGGTTTGGCCGGGAGTGTAGTAAGTGTGTGTGATGAAGTATGTAAGAGCGTGCTGGAATATGTGCATGTGTGTGCATGTGTGTAACAAAGTGTATGAGTCAGGATGGGTTTTTGAGAGCATGTGTGAGAGAGAGAGAATATGAGTAAATATGTGTGTGTGAGAAAATATGAGTAAATATGTGTGTGTGAGAGTGACAGAGACAGAAGAGAAGAGAAGAAAGAAAGAGAATTCATGTGTGAGAGAGATATTTCTACATAGTTATAAAGGCAGGGAAGAACTGCCAGATGACCGTGCTAGTATAAGCATCCCCATAAAAGCCAGTCTGGAGTGTCCTCCTTGTTTTGGTCGCAAGGACCTCTTCATGAGCAAACAAAAGCCAGTCTGGAGTGTCCTCCTTGTTTTGGTTGCAAGGACCTCTTCATGAGCAAACAAAAGCCAGTCTGGAGTGTCCTCCTTGTTTTGGTCGCAAGGACCTCTTCATGAACAAACAAAAGCCAGTCTGGAGTGTCCTCCTTGTTTTGGTGGCAAGGACCTCTTCATGAACAAACAAAAGCCAGTCTGGAGTGTCCTCCTTGTTTTGGTCGCAAGGACCTCTTCATGAGCAAACAAAAGCCAGTCTGGAGTGTCCTCCTTGTTTTGGTGGCAAGGACCTTTTCATGAGCAAACAAAAGCCAGTCTGGAGTGTCCTCCTTGTTTTGGTTGCAAGGACCTCTTCATGAGCAAACAAAAGCCAGTCTGGAGTGTCCTTCTTGTTTTGGTCGCAAGGACCTCTTCATGAACAAACATAAGCCAGTCTGGAGTGTCCTCCTTGTTTTGGTGGCAAGGACCTCTTCATTCACAAACAAAAGCCAGTCTGGAGTGTCCTCCTTGTTTTGGTGGCAAGGACCTCTTCATGAACAAACAAAAGCCAGTCTGGAGTGTCCTCCTTGTTTTGGTGGCAAGGACCTCTTCATGAGCAAACAAAAGCCAGTCTGGAGTGTCCTCCTTGTTTTGGTGGCAAGGACCTCTTCATGAGCAAACAAAAGCCAGTCTGGAGTGTCCTCTTTAGTCTTGATCGCAAGAACCTCTTCATGAGCAAAGAAAAGCCAGTCTGGAGTGTCCTCCTTGTTTTGGTCGCAAGGACCTCTTCATGAGCAAAGAAACGCCAGTCTGGAGTGTCCTCCTTGTTTTGGTCGCAAGGATCTCTTCATGAGCAAACAAAAGCCAGTCTGGAGTGTCCTCCTTGTTTTGGTTGCAAGGACCTCTTCATGAGCAAACAAAAGCCAGTCTGGAGTGTCCTCCTTGTTTTGGTGGCAAGGATCTCTTCATGAGCAAACAAAAGCCAGTCTGGAGTGTCCTCCTTGTTTTGGTGGCAAGGATCTCTTCATGAGCAAACAAAAGCCAGTCTGGAGTGAAGCAGTTAGTACCCCTGGACCTCTAATGGTCTCTCGTGTTTCACGCATGGACGGCTACATCATGGGAACAAGAAAGAGAGGAAGACCAAGGCGAAGATGTCAACAAGACATAGTTGATGATCTACGAATGGATGCTTCAGCAGCAGGGCATATTGCTTAGAACTGAAAGGCCTACACGAGAGCTGTTAGGGAGGCAAAGTTCCACAAAGGACATGCTAGTGGATGGAGCGAGCGAGCTTTCATTGTAGATCAGCTTTCGACTCGACCTTGGTGGTGGTGGGGGTGGGGTGGGGGGGGGGCAACCTACACAAGATTTACATTCACCAGAGATCGCACTAGGACTTTTTGAAACTGGTCAATTGTAGCTGTCCTTCACCTTGCATGAAATACTTTCCTAAATACTGTTTTGCCAGTACAACATTTGGTACCTTATACTTTTTTAAATGTAAAACTAAATACACTTTACTTGCATCAGCGGAAATGAAACATTCTTGTGAAATGTTCTTCTTATCTTATTTGTGGCGAGATTTAATCTTCACAAAATTCTAACACCCCAACCAAAGTCAAAACTGGCCGATTCTCCTCCGCGCAAACTGAGAATCAACAATCTACTGGCCGATTATCCTCCATGTAAACTGAGAATCAACAATCTACTGGCCGATTCTCCTCCATGCAAACTGAGAATCAACAATCTACTACCTGATTCTCCTCCATACAGACTGAGAATCAACAATCTACTACCTGATTCTCCTCCATGCAAACTGAGAATCATCTACTGGCCGATTCTCCTCCATGCAGACTGAGAATCAACAATCTACTACCTGATTCTCCTCCATGCAAACTGAGAATCAACAATCTACTACCTGATTCTCCTCCATGCAAACTGAGAACCAACAATCTACTGGCCGATTCTCCTCCATGCAAACTGAGAACCAACAATCTACTGGCCGATTCTCCTCCATGCAAACTGAGAACCAACAATCTACTGGCCGATTCTCCTCCATGCAAACTGAGAACCAACAATCTACTGGCCGATTCTCCTCCATGCAAACTGAGAATCAACAATCTACTGGCCGATTCTCCTCCATGCAAACTGAGAACCAACAATCTACTGGCCGATTCTCCTCCATGCAAACTGAGAACCAACAATCTACTGGCCGATTCTCCTCCATGCAAACTGAGAACCAACAATCTACTGGCCGATTCTCCTCCATGCAACTGAGAACCAACAATCTACTGGCCGATTCTCCTCCATGCAAACTGAGAATCAACAATCTACTGGCCGATTCTCCTCTATGCAAACTGAGAATCAACAATCTACTGGCCGATTCTCCTCCATGCAAACTGAGAATCAATAATCTACTGGCCGATTCTCCTCCATGCAAACTGAGAATCAACAATCTACTGGCCGATTCTCCTCTAACCAGTTTCGCGCTGTGTGTGTGTATCCATGAATGAAGATGAACATAAGATACACATGAATGAAGACAAACATAAGACAGTCTTGAATTCATTCACGTTTGCTATAAACTAAGAAATCAGCAATGGACTGTTACTACCAGACATAGACCGCCAAGTTTTGCTAGACAAAGGATCTCTCACCTGCTGTAAATGTCAGATTTTGTGGGGAAAATACTTTAAACTACTAACTGTAATCTGAATAGCCGGATATGTGCTAGAGGTGTGCACTTATGAAAACACGAATCTTCTGTGCCAGCGTTTGTATTTCTAGGTGCAGAGAGAAGGTATGGCGGTAAGAGTTACTGTGTGGCGTAATTTATCACTACGTGCGTAGTTTTAACGAAGACTGCTTGAGTTGTTGTTGTTGTTGATGATGTTGTTGATGTGTGTAGTGCGCAGTTCTGCACTTCTCAGTTCTCTTTAGTATTTAAATCCGGTTAAGTGAGTCAAACCAGACTTGTTCAGCTGAATCTGGTACACGACCTGTAAGTTACATTTTCTTTTGTTTTCTTTCATTACTAATGAATTTTATTCTTTCACCCAGTTTTACTTTCTTTTTCTCTTTTTTTTTTTTTTTTTACAAATATTACAGATGTTTTAAATGCGACTTCTAGCTGCATCTTTATTTGTACTTTCTCCTGGCCTGATATTAAATCCTTGTTTAAGACGGCAAAAATATGGCGATAAACATTTGCTGGGTCATTTCTCTTCTGGTTGTTGCTCCCGTCTGTTCATGGGGGGGGGGGGGGGGGGGGGGGGGTCTGCTGGCACGTATACAGCAGGGACTGTCATGGCTTCTTTCTTTCGCTTGGTCTCACACAGTTATGGATATATACTTCTATTTATGTTGCTAGCTCTTGTCCTCTAAGAAGACTGCTGTGAAGTAGGCTGATATCAGGTGGTGTGAGTTCTGCCAAGCATCATCGGGCCACCAGCTCATCACATGGCCTTCTCTACCAAAGCTGTATTTGCCAAGTTGGCCGCAATGACAGCAAGAAACACGCGTGTTGTAAGGCCCCGTTCCCTTCCACTTGCATCTTCTAATTTCAAGTTTGTTCCTCATTTCCTCCTCATCTGTTGCTGTGCCCTTGCTCAGTCTCTCTCCTCGTGGCTCGGTCCTTCGCAAGTTTCTCCTGGAAGGCGAGGCCGTAGAGAGATCTGGCAATGATAACTTACAGATGTCTTTGTATTTAGGCCACCATGTCGCCTACGCCCCGCCGCAAGATCGCTATACAAAAATTGCTTTGGGATACGGCCGCCATCCACTTTTTTTTACATGCCATCTCATGTCTATTGCTACTTAACGTTCTAGGAGAGAGAGAGAGAGAGAGAGAGAGAGAGAGAGAGAAAGAGAGGCTGCCTGTGAATGTACTAAATGTAGGTGAACGAAGCCAGCACAGAACAGCAGCCACGCTCTGTCAGCAGTTTAGCACGTATAGAAAGTTTTTTGGCTGGAGACAAAAAAGTGCTGGAGTAAGTATTTTTCCCGAATCTGTATACCAGAATATTAAACAGCCTCAGTGATTACACAACTCATGAATACCTTTCCTTTCAAGTTTCGCTTGGTACAAGATTTTAATCTGCAATTAGTTGAAGAGATTAGTCACACTGAACAAGCTGTCGCTAGCATAAACCCGCATTTATCTATGCATGACTGCAGTGTACATGTAAACGTGTAGCCACAAATTCTGCCCCTTACAGTCAATCAGTCAGTCATTTGCATGTCCCTTGCGGAACTTTGCCTCCCTAACAGCTCTCATGTAGGCCTCTCGGTTGTGAGCAAGATGCCCTGCTGCTGATGTATCCATTTGCAGATTATCAATGATGCCTTGCAGCCATCTTCGCTTTGGTCTTCCTCTCTTTTTTTCCCATTATTTACCCTTCCAAGATAGTCTTCTCTAAATTATTATGACGTTTAACAGAGGGAGAGACAGACACAGAGAGAGGGAGAGAGAGAGAGAGAGAGAAAGAGAGTATTTGCTGTAGGCGACAGTGTGTGTAAGAGAAAAATGTGCATGTCTGTGTGTGTATTTGTGAGAGAGAGTCTGTGTGTTAAAGAGTTGTGTGTATGTATGTGAAAGAGAGAGTGTGTGTGGGGTGGGTTTGGCGGAGAGTGTAGTAAGTGTGTGTGATGAAGTATGTAAGAGCGTGCTGGAATATGTGCATGTGTGTGAATCTGGTACACGACCTGTAAGTTACATTTTCTTTTGTTTTCTTTCATTACTAATGAATTTTATTCTTTCACCCAGTTTTACTTTCTTTTTCTCTTTTTTTTTTTTTTTTTACAAATATTACAGATGTTTTAAATGCGACTTCTAGCTGCATCTTTATTTGTACTTTCTCCTGGCCTGATATTAAATCCTTGTTTAAGACGGCAAAAATATGGCGATAAACATTTGCTGGGTCATTTCTCTTCTGGTTGTTGCTCCCGTCTGTTCATGGGGGGGGGGGGGGGGGGGGGGGGGTCTGCTGGCACGTATACAGCAGGGACTGTCATGGCTTCTTTCTTTCGCTTGGTCTCACACAGTTATGGATATATACTTCTATTTATGTTGCTAGCTCTTGTCCTCTAAGAAGACTGCTGTGAAGTAGGCTGATATCAGGTGGTGTGAGTTCTGCCAAGCATCATCGGGCCACCAGCTCATCACATGGCCTTCTCTACCAAAGCTGTATTTGCCAAGTTGGCCGCAATGACAGCAAGAAACACGCGTGTTGTAAGGCCCCGTTCCCTTCCACTTGCATCTTCTAATTTCAAGTTTGTTCCTCATTTCCTCCTCATCTGTTGCTGTGCCCTTGCTCAGTCTCTCTCCTCGTGGCTCGGTCCTTCGCAAGTTTCTCCTGGAAGGCGAGGCCGTAGAGAGATCTGGCAATGATAACTTACAGATGTCTTTGTATTTAGGCCACCATGTCGCCTACGCCCCGCCGCAAGATCGCTATACAAAAATTGCTTTGGGATACGGCCGCCATCCACTTTTTTTTACATGCCATCTCATGTCTATTGCTACTTAACGTTCTAGGAGAGAGAGAGAGAGAGAGAGAGAGAGAGAGAGAGAGAAAGAGAGGCTGCCTGTGAATGTACTAAATGTAGGTGAACGAAGCCAGCACAGAACAGCAGCCACGCTCTGTCAGCAGTTTAGCACGTATAGAAAGTTTTTTGGCTGGAGACAAAAAAGTGCTGGAGTAAGTATTTTTCCCGAATCTGTATACCAGAATATTAAACAGCCTCAGTGATTACACAACTCATGAATACCTTTCCTTTCAAGTTTCGCTTGGTACAAGATTTTAATCTGCAATTAGTTGAAGAGATTAGTCACACTGAACAAGCTGTCGCTAGCATAAACCCGCATTTATCTATGCATGACTGCAGTGTACATGTAAACGTGTAGCCACAAATTCTGCCCCTTACAGTCAATCAGTCAGTCATTTGCATGTCCCTTGCGGAACTTTGCCTCCCTAACAGCTCTCATGTAGGCCTCTCGGTTGTGAGCAAGATGCCCTGCTGCTGATGTATCCATTTGCAGATTATCAATGATGCCTTGCAGCCATCTTCGCTTTGGTCTTCCTCTCTTTTTTTCCCATTATTTACCCTTCCAAGATAGTCTTCTCTAAATTATTATGACGTTTAACAGAGGGAGAGACAGACACAGAGAGAGGGAGAGAGAGAGAGAGAGAGAAAGAGAGTATTTGCTGTAGGCGACAGTGTGTGTAAGAGAAAAATGTGCATGTCTGTGTGTGTATTTGTGAGAGAGAGTCTGTGTGTTAAAGAGTTGTGTGTATGTATGTGAAAGAGAGAGTGTGTGTGGGGTGGGTTTGGCGGAGAGTGTAGTAAGTGTGTGTGATGAAGTATGTAAGAGCGTGCTGGAATATGTGCATGTGTGTGCATGTGTGTAACAAAGTGTATGAGTCAGGATTGGTTTTTGAGAGCATGTGTGAGAGAGAGAGAATATGAGTAAATATGTGTGTGTGAGAAAATATGAGTAAATATGTGTGTGTGAGAGAGACAGAGACAGAGACAGAAGAGAAGAGAAGAAAGAAAGAGAATTCATGTGTGAGAGAGATATTTCTACATAGTTATAAATGCAGGTAAGAACTGCCAGATGACCGTGCTAGTATAAGCATCCCCATAATATCTCCTAGAGTACTTACAAACATAACATCTCCTAGAGTACTTACAAACATGACCACGGGACTCTGGGAACGCATGGATTAATCTAACTCTTGAAACATCGCCTTATGTGTGACCACGGAGCTATAGGAGCGCATGGATTAATCTAACTCTTGAAACATCGCCTTATGTGTTACCACGGAACTCTGGGAACGCACGGATTAATCTAACCCTTGAAACATCGCCTTATATGTGACCACAGAGCTATAGGAGCGCATGGATTAATATAACTCTTGAAACATCGCCTTATGTGTGACCACGGAACTCTGAGAACGCACGGATTAATCTAACCCTTGAAACATCACCTTAAGTGTGACCACGGAGCTATAGGAGCGCATGGATTAATCTAACCCTTGAAACATCGAATTATGTGTGACCACGGAGCTATAGGAGCGCATGGATTAATCTAACTCTTGAAACATCGCCTCATGTGTGACCACGGAGCTATAGGAGCGCATGGATTAATCTAACTCTTGAAACATCACCTTATGTGTGACCACGGAGCTATAGGAGCGCATGGATTGATCTAACTCTTGAAACATCGCCTTAAGTGTTACCACGGAGCTATTGGAGCGCATGGATTAATCTAACTCTTGAAACATCACCTCATGTGTGACCACGGAGCTATAGGAGCGCAGGGATTAATCTAACTCTTGAAACATCGCCTTATGTGTGACCACGGAGCTATAGGAGCGCATGGATTAATCTAACTCTTGAAACATCACCTCATGTGTGACCACGGAGCTATATGAGCGCATGGATTAATCTAACTCTTGAAACATCACCTCATGTGTGACCACGGAGCTATAGGAGCGCATGGATTAATCTAACATCACCTCATGTGTGACCACGGAGCTATAGGAGCGCATGGATTGATCTAACTCTTTAAACATCGCCTCATGTGTGACCACGGAGCTATAGGAGCGCATTGATTCATTTTTAGATCTAACTCTACCTAAACCTGCCCCCCCCCCCCCAATATTTTCCATTCACTGACTCTTGATTATATTTTCTACATCTGTTACCGTTACATTCATACACTTCACGTTTGCTTCCCATTGCTCCTAATTGATTTAAAGAAACAAGAAACAACGATGCTTTCGTACAGTAAAGTAACAGAACACAGTGTTGTATGGTTAGATCTGGAAAAAATCATAGACAAAAAGAATTACCTGGGACTTAACTTCGGACACACGCCAATCGAATTCTCAGAAAACGTAACAAGAAGAGACCAAGTAAAAAATGAACCATTAGGGCAAAAGTTGGAATAACACCAGTATTACACTGTATACAGAAACAGCAAGTCAAATGGTTTGGCCATGTTACACTGTTATATCGCAGACAACATTCACACTAAGATTTGTAGGTAACAGAGGAGGAGACCGCCCACGTAGGAGATAGAGAGGGGAAATTACAGAAACCTTAAATATCCCATTATGTGAAGCAAATCGTCGAGCGGTATAAAGACGTCTATTTGTCCCCTCAACACCGAAAGGTATATGAGGAATGAGACAAGACAAGACAAAAAGCAACAAATGCTAATTCTCTCATATAATTTTCTAGTAATAATCGCCTCGGAGTATAGTCAGTATAACCTCACTTTTTATTTGTTCGTTTATTTTTGTTATTGTTGTCCAGTACTCCGTTATTTCAGCAGACCATGTGTGCATGTCTGTGTCTCGACAATTTGGTACCTCCAGAAGACTGAATCTAGGAGACGAAATTTGGTAACTCCAGAAGACTGAATCTAGGAGACGAAATTTCTCTGTCATCATCTCGTTCCCTTCCCGGGTGTCGTGATTTTTGACTAGACAGAGAGTGATGGCTTCGCTGTCAAACTTTTTTTTTAGGAGGTGCGAGATAGCTAAGTTGATTAATGCGCAGTTGTGTGGTGGCTAGACAGCTGTTCGTTATACTGGAGTCCTTGGTTCATGTAAGTTTCGTGTCATTTTTCTTTCTCTCACGAATAAACATACTGTGATTTTTGTCGAGGTATCACCACACAACATGTGATCTGTTATTTTAATCTATTCCAACCATCTGTTCCTGAGATCAAATCAATTTGTTGTCTCCCTTTTTTTTCATTAGCGGCAAATCCTAGTGTCTCACCACAGCTCGCAGATCTATATATAGAACACAGCATATTCACCTGTACGTCCTGACAGCAGCTCACAAGCGAACAGATAAGTTCAGTTTTTTTTTCCTTTTCTTCACCATAGTTTCTTCTGTATCTCGCTTCAGGTCTAACATGTAGGGCCGTTCTTTTTCTGCTTTTTTCGCTTTGGTCCTGTACGTTACTGTATGAATAACATGTCAGAGCTACGTTATTGTATGAATAACATGTCAGAGCTACGTTAAGTAACACGTCAGAACTACGTTACTGTATGAATAACATGTCAGAGCTACGTTAAGTAACACGTCAGAACTACGTTATTGTATGAATAACATGTCAGAGCTATAGGAGTGCATGGATTAATCTAACCCTTGAAACATCGCCTCATGTGTGACCACGGAGCTATAGGAGCGCATGGATTAATCTAACTCTTGAAACATCACCTTATGTGTGACCACGGAGCTATAGGAGCGCATGGATTGATCTAACTCTTGAAACATCGCCTTAAGTGTTACCACGGAGCTATTGGAGCGCATGGATTAATCTAACTCTTGAAACATCACCTCATGTGTGACCACGGAGCTATAGGAGCGCATGGATTAATCTAACTCTTGAAACATCGCCTTATGTGTGACCACGGAGCTATAGGAGCGCATGGATTAATCTAACTCTTGAAACATCACCTCATGTGTGACCACGGAGCTATAGGAGCGCATGGATTAATCTAACTCTTGAAACATCACCTCATGTGTGACCACGGAGCTATAGGAGCGCATGGATTAATCTAACATCACCTCATGTGTGACCACGGAGCTATAGGAGCGCATGGATTGATCTAACTCTTTAAACATCGCCTCATGTGTGACCACGGAGCTATAGGAGCGCATTGATTCATTTTTAGATCTAACTCTACCTAAACCTGCCCCCCCCCCCCCAATATTTTCCATTCACTGACTCTTGATTATATTTTCTACATCTGTTACCGTTACATTCATACACTTCACGTTTGCTTCCCATTGCTCCTAATTGATTTAAAGAAACAAGAAACAACGATGCTTTCGTACAGTAAAGTAACAGAACACAGTGTTGTATGGTTAGATCTGGAAAAAATCATAGACAAAAAGAATTACCTGGGACTTAACTTCGGACACACGCCAATCGAATTCTCAGAAAACGTAACAAGAAGAGACCAAGTAAAAAATGAACCATTAGGGCAAAAGTTGGAATAACACCAGTATTACACTGTATACAGAAACAGCAAGTCAAATGGTTTGGCCATGTTACACTGTTATATCGCAGACAACATTCACACTAAGATTTGTAGGTAACAGAGGAGGAGACCGCCCACGTAGGAGATGGAGAGGGGAAATTACAGAAACCTTAAATATCCCATTATGTGAAGCAAATCGTCGAGCGGTATAAAGACGTCTATTTGTCCCCTCAACACCGAAAGGTATATGAGGAAGGAGACAAGACAAGACAAAAACAACAAATGCTAATTCTCTCATATAATTTTCTAGTAATAATCGCCTCGGAGTATAGTCAGTATAACCTCATTTTTTATTTGTTCGTTTATTTTTTGTTATTGTTGTCCAGTACTCCGTTAGTTCAGCAGACCACGTGTGCATGTTTGTGTCTCGACAATTTGGTACCTCCAGAAGACTGAATCTTGGAGACGAAATTTGGTAACTCCAGAAGACTGAATCTAGGAGACGAAATTTGGTAACTCCAGAAGACTGAATCTAGGAGACGAAATTTGGTACCTGTAGAAGACTGAATCTAGGAGATGAAATTTGGTAACTCCAGAAGACTGAATCTAGAAGACGAAATTTGGTAACTCCAGAAGACTGAATCTAGGAGACGAAATTTGGTACCTGTAGAAGACTGAATCTAGGAGATGAAATTTGGTAACTCCAGAAGACTGAATCTAGGAGACGAAATTTCTCTGTCATCATCTCGTTCCCTTCCCGGGTGTCGTGATTTTTGACTAGACAGAGAGTGATGGCTTCGCTGTCAAACTTTTTTTTAGGAGGTGCGAGATAGCTAAGTTGATTAATGCGCAGTTGTGTGGTGGCTAGACAGCTGTTCGTTATACTGGAGTCCTTGGTTCATGTAAGTTTCGTGTCATTTTTCTTTCTCTCACGAATAAACATACTGTGATTTTTGTCGAGGTCTCACCACACAACATGTGATCTGTTATTTTAATCTATTCCAACCACCTGTTCCTGAGATCAAATCAATTTGTTGTCTCCCTTTTTTTTTTCATTAGCGGCAAATCCTAGTGTCTCACCACAGCTCGCAGATCTATATATAGAACACAGCATATTCACCTGTACGTCCTGACAGCAGCTCACAAGCGAACAGATAAGTTCAGTTTTTTTTCCTTTTCTTCACCATAGTTTCTTCTGTATCTCGCTTCAGGTCTAACATGCAGGGCCGTTCTTTTTCTGCTTTTTTCGCTTTGGTCCTGTACGTTATTGTATGAATAACATGTCAGAGCTACGTTATTGTATGAATAACATGTCAGAGCTACGTTATTGTATGAATAACACGTCAGAACTACGTTATTGTATGAATAACACGTCAGAACTGGTTCTTCGTCAAAAAAGTTTTGTGACTGTATCATTAATGCTTTGTTTCCTTGTGGCTAGGTGGCTGCACGCCTTACTGGAGTCCGGTGCTCTGTTCCCAGTTATTCTCTTACTCAGTTTCATAGTAACCCTGTCTTACCCTGAATAATTTCGTTTATTTACAGCTTTGTTTGTTATTATTTTTTAATTGGTTGTAGAACTTCCCACTTTGACGTCAAAGATCAATTTATGAAGAAAATTTATACTTAAACATGTCAGATAAGTTAAATAAATTATGTCTTCTGTATTTAATCGGTAATAAAATTTGTGCCTTGTGTCGGGCGGTTGTCTGACAAATCTTTGACACAGGATAGGAAAGCGGTAACAGGATTAAAATATAAAAATAGCATCGATAACTTTATAGAAACTTGGACGGATGTTTCCCGTACAATGTTTGCATCGTTTCGTGGAAACTTACCCCACATTTAGTTCGTGATTTTGAAAGTTTCTAATCCACCAGAAAAGCAGTCAGGAGCTGAGGACGTTGAAGGTGTTAAAAAGCATCTAGGCGCTGAATCTAAAGCTCTCACTACTGAAGAGTTACAACTTATTTGGGGACAGACACGTTGAATACATAGACGAAGATGAAGACGAAAACAAACAGATAAAGGCTCTCCCACGACAACTAAATAAGCCACAACTATGGCCTGTCAGATATTTAGTCGCAATGGAAGAAAACAGTTAAGTGGCTTGAAGATAACGAAAGAAAGAAAGGCAGTCAGTCACTCGTGGTATTAGGCCAAATCTGGAACCATACAAGCAGTTTCAGTTTGAAAAGAGAGCACTCATAAAACAACAAAAGCTATATGTACTTTTTAATTTTCTAGAAAAGGCACACAAAGAGAGCAACGAAACACAACCATCCACATCTGATGTTAGGTCATTTCACTCCCAGTCGAGGGCAGACAACAATCCTGCTTCCGCCACTTCACAAAAACAACCTTCCAACATTTTTCCGAGAAAACTTCAAACCTTCCTCTGACAAAGTGTTTTAATTATCATAGACTTGCTCTGCTTGTTAGTTATATATTGCTGAAAATAATTTGGGAACCTTGTTTTCTTGTGGGAACTTTGTTTTCATGTGAGAACTTTGTTTTCATTTCATTTTTTTTAACTTAAAAAAATGTGTTTATTCACCAACTCGTTTATACCCTTAAGACTTTTTGTTTACTTTCCCTTTTTTAAAATATAGATCAAATTTTCATAACTCGAGGTGGGTTTTTTTTCGGAATATCCTGCTGTAGCAGAACATGCTGCAAATATTTATGTTCTGCATTGTTTCTGTTGCATTTACATGCAAAATATATCATATTTATTTTATGATGACCGCTTTAGCTGTAAACTCGAGTCGATCGACTAGATTTCGAGTTCGACTAGAATCACTAACTACCGACTTGGACTTGACAAGTATTGAAGATGTAAAACAGGGACTCGAACTGGATTTGTTAACATTTCTAATCGATGGATTCTACAATTTTATTTCATCTCTTGTACCAGTCATACAACACATGCCTCGATTCTTGTACCAGTCATACAGCACATGCCTCGATTCTTGTACCAGTCATACAACACATGCCTCGATTCTTGTACCAGTCATACAACACATGCCTCGATTCTTGTACCAGTCATACAACACATGCCTCGATTCTTGTACCAGTCATACAACACATGCCTCGATTCTTGTACCAGTCATACAACACATGCCTCGATTCTTGTACCAGTCATACAACACATGCCTCGATTCTTGTACCAGTCATACAACACATGCCTCGATTCTTGTACCAGTCATACAACACATGCTTTGTTTCCTTGTGGCTAGGTGGCTGCACGCCTTACTGGAGTCCGGTGCTCTGTTCCCAGTTATTCTCTTACTCAGTTTCATAGTAACCCTGTCTTACCCTGAATAATTTCGTTTATTTACAGCTTTGTTTGTTATTATTTTTTAATTGGTTGTAGAACTTCCCACTTTGACGTCAAAGATCAATTTATGAAGAAAATTTATACTTAAACATGTCAGATAAGTTAAATAAATTATGTCTTCTGTATTTAATCGGTAATAAAATTTGTGCCTTGTGTCGGGCGGTTGTCTGACAAATCTTTGACACAGGATAGGAAAGCGGTAACAGGATTAAAATATAAAAATAGCATCGATAACTTTATAGAAACTTGGACGGATGTTTCCCGTACAATGTTTGCATCGTTTCGTGGAAACTTACCCCACATTTAGTTCGTGATTTTGAAAGTTTCTAATCCACCAGAAAAGCAGTCGGGAGCTGAGGACGTTGAAGGTGTTAAAAAGCATCTAGGCGCTGAATCTGAAGCTCTCACTACTGAAGAGTTACAACTTATTTGGGGACAGACATGTTGAATACGTAGACGAAGATGAAGACGAAAACAAACAGATAAAGGCTCTCCCACGACAACTAAATAAGCCACAACTATGGCCTGTCATATATTTAGTCGCAATGGAAGAAAACAGTTAAGTGGCTTGAAGATAACTAAAGAAAGAAAGGCAGTCAGTCACTCGTGGTATTAGGCCAAATCTGGAACCATACAAGCAGTTTCAGTTTGAAAAGAGAGCACTCATAAAACAACAAAAGCTAGATGTACTTTTTAATCTTCTAGAAAAGGCACACAAAGAGAGCAACGAAACACAACCATCCACATCTGATGTTAGGTCATTTCACTCCCAGTCGAGGGCAGACGACAATCCTGCTTCCGCCACTTCACAAAAACAACCTTCCAACATTTTTCCGAGAAAACTTCAAACCTTCCTCTGACAAAGTGTTTTAATTATCCTAGACTTGCTCTGCTTGTTAGTTATATATTGCTGAAAATAATTTGGGAACCTTGTTTTCTTGTGGGAACTTTGTTTTCATGTGAGAACTTTGTTTTCATTTCATTTTTTTTTAACTTAAAAAAATGTGTTTATTCACCAACTCGTTAAGACTTTTTGTTTACTTTCCCTTTTTTTAAATATAGATCAAATTTTCATAACTCGAGGTGGTTTTTTTTTCGGAATATCCTGCTGTAGCAGAACATGCTGCAAATATTTCTGTTCTGCATTGTTTCTGTTGCATTTACATGCAAAATATATCATATTTATTTTATGATGACCGCTTTAGCTGTAAACTCGAGTCGATCGACTAGATTTCGAGTTCGACTAGAATCACTAACTACCGACTTGGACTTGACAAGTATTGAAGATGTAAAACAGGGACTCGAACTGGATTTCTTAACATTTCTAATCGATGGATTCTACAATTTTATTTCATCTCTTGTACCAGTCATACAACACATGCCTCGATTCTTGTACCAGTCATACAGCACATGCCTCGATTCTTGTACCAGTCATACAACACATGCCTCGATTCTTGTACCAGTCATACACACATGCCTCGATTCTTGTACCAGTCATACAACACATGCCTCGATTCTTGTACCAGTCATACAACACATGCCTCGATTCTTGTACCAGTCATACAACACATGCCTCGATTCTTGTACCAGTCATACAACACATGCCTCGATTCTTGTACCAGTCATACAACACATGCCTCGATTCTTGTACCAGTCATACAACACATGCCTCGATTCTTGTACCAGTCATACAACACATGCCTCGATGGCGTCATTCCCCTGTGTGCTGCCGCACATATCTAACTTGAATCTACAGTCTCTCTAGTTTTACCCGGTGCACGAGTAGACTTGTAATAGTTCGCTCTCTATAGACAGGGCAATGACCTAATAAGCTATCATTAACCCCTGTACAGCTGATAATGCGAAGCAGGCGGGTGTTATAAAAGGAATGATTTATGTCACTAGATAATAAAACGTCACTTGCATTCTGTATTATCTTGCGTGTCTTGTAGATAAAGACATAAAGTTCAGAGATGATAATTCAGGCCTGAATTTGTACTAAATCTTACAAAATATATTAGGGGCATCCGCATGGTTCTGTCTGATATTATCTTACTGAACATTTAACCTAGTGTGAAGCCCGCGGTCTAGAGATTTCCAGTAACGGGAACTTGTTTTCTTGCTGTGCTGAAGTTTGCTGTATTGAGGAGGGATTGATTGTTACTGTCTACCCTGTATGCGTTGATTAATTTTGAGAAGACATTGTTCTTCTTCTTCGGGTGCAGATCTCTGTCAGGAGTTTACCTTGTAATTTAGTTACGTTATCTCTTTGCTTCTATGTTTATTACTTGCTGCTATATGTTAACCATTTCGCTTGTAGTTTCCACACGGTTAATTTTGGGCTATAACTAGGTATTTCTAGTTTTATAAATCACTCCATGCTGTTCATGTATGAAAAGTTGTTAGCAGCCTCTGTTGTCAGAGAGTTGGCGTGCTATCACTGAAAGTTTTATTTTATTTTAAAGAGGAAATGAGTACTACTGTTAAGTGGCAAATTTAGGTACATAATACTTAAAGGATGCTCCTTAAAATATCTAATATTATCTTAGATCCTTCCCGTGGCGTTAAACGTCACATGGGGTTCACATGATAGTTCACCAAGTTTTCCAGACTCTTTCTTCCGTGTTTGAAGTGAGCTGCCCATTTCTTCACTGCGCTGTAAGAAGGGGCACTCTCCCCTAGAGTCTCCACCATATCCTCATGGATCTCCTTCGATGATAAGCCCTTGATGGAGAGGTAGCGAATGACTGCTCGATGAGAAATTGTATCCATTTTCTCAATTTCTGCCACTTCTTACCACTTCAGTAGCCTGTAAAATAGTATAATGCCACTGAGAAATATTATTTGCTGTAACTCAACTGAACCCGTATTCTACTGGGTGATTAGTCTTCTTGTGGAGTACAATTTTCCTTTCATCTTAGAAATTACTTCTTGTTGTTGGCGCTATAAGACAACCTAATTTTCTCTGTTACACACTAATAAAATCCAACAAGACTCCCAGGCTTTCACTCCATAGAAGAATACTGATACAAAAACTTAATTGAACTTGACAGTCTCCCAACATAACAAAGTCGCCAAACAGTGAAAGTTTCAACAAACCCAGTGGTGTAGTTTTTATATTAGACTACACAAGTTTACTGATGGGAAAAATGACGGATGAAATTATGTTGATGAAAATGTAGCCCATCAGGCCGGTAAGACGTTTACAAAGATCATTTCAGGCGTAGAAAACTACGCCATATGGGAGAAAACCTTAGAATCTACTTATGCAATAAAAACCATACTTACAACGTTTCCAACCGAACAACTTCAGCTATCTTAAAAACTAAATCCTACGTCTTAACTTGCCATCATAAAAAACTGCTACTACTAAAAACTCTACCTAACCGAGACTCTCTCACTAACACTTCGTAAGGCTCTATCTGCATCAAAACAAGTAAGGCTCTATCTGCATCAACACAAGTAAGGCTCTATCTGCATCAAAACAAGTAAGGCTCTATCTGCATCAAAACAAGTAAGGCTCTATCTGCATCAAAACAAGTAAGGCTCTATCTGCATCAAAACAAGTAAGGCTCTATCTGCATCAAAACAAGTAAGGCTCTATCTGCATCAAAACAAGTAAGGCTCTATCTGCATCAAAACAGGTAAGGCTCTATCACAAGTAGGGCTCTTCTTTTTTTTCTAATCGTGTGTAGTATTTATACCATCCCTACCCACTCAGTTTTTTCCATGGTGCACGCTTATCTCAAGACCTCCGCTTACGCTCTCAACCAAAATACCTTTCAGACAAGGGTATTCACTCTATTAATTGTTTCCCGAGTAGCAATACTGTTTATATCCCATAGTTAAGAGAATACTGCTATAGGCTGTACAAAAAAATTGGTTGCAGTTAATTTCTTGAAACTTGGTGTTTAATCTTACATTAACCTGATCTACAAATGCACCTAATATCAACTGTGTTTCAAGTATTTGTACCTTAAGCCGCGAACTTATCAATCACTCCTTGTGTGTGTATATATATATATATATATATATATATATATATATACACACACACACACACACATGCGTGGCAACACCATCAAACACATCGCAAGAATATGTATAGTTGAACCATCGTTCCATTTCTTAATAAATAAATCATACTATGTTATCAGCATAGAACTACATTATTATTGTATGTCAAATCATATCAGCTGTGTGTAAATATAAATCTCTCTCTCTCTCTGAACCTTAAGTGCCCAGGGCACATGGGGCTTCCGCAAGGGTTTTCCACAAATGCCTGTCCTTCGCCTTTTTTTCTGCTCTTGCCCAGGTGAGCCCTCTATTGCTCAACATCCTTTCTGTTGTTCTTCTCCATGTCTCTTTTGGTCTACCCTTACTTCTACTCCCCTGTGGTGTCCATCTTAGTGCTATTTTTGGTAGTGAGTTGTCAGTCATTCGGAGCACATGTCCCAACCATCGCCAGCGTCTTTCCTCAATAATTGTTGTCAGTGGTTTCATCTGCATTTCTGCTAATAAGATGTTATTTCTTATGGTGTTTAGCCAAAATATTTTTCTAATTCTTCGTAAACATTTAGTCTGGAAAGAATTCAACTTGTTTTCTATGGTTTTGGTGATTTTCCAGCATTCACTTCCATAGAGTAGTACACTTAGAACATTACTCTTAAATATCCTGATTTTCATATTTATGCTTAGTTTAAATATAAATATATAAATATAAATATATGTACTAGACATGTATCATGTGCCAAAAGAAATCACGAAGATCCTGAAAGTGTACTTCACGTGGTTCCTCGTGAGATTTGGAACATCAGGATTGAGATGGATCGAGCTCCAGGTAGGAATTGCAATGGTCTGTACAATATCTCCCATACTGTTCGTACTAGCCATGAAAGTAATCCTGACAGAAGCAGAAGGCCCAAGGTTCAGAAATGGATGTCAGATGCCACCACTAAAAGAATTCATGGACAACACAACAGTAATAACAACCAGTGAAGCACAGGAACGAAAGATGTTAGAGCGTTTGGACAGCCTTATCATATGGTGCCGCATGAGCTTCAAGCCAAAGAAGTCAAGAAGTCTGTCACTCATGAAAGGGAAAGTGATAGAAAGATCGTACACAGTGGCAAATCAAATATTCCCAATTGTAGGGGAAGAGCCAGTGAAGAGGCTTGGCAGAGTATATGATGCTTCCATGAAAGACTCAAATACGGTGAACCAGGTAAGAGAAATGGCACAGAATGGGCTGAACATCATAAACAAAAGTAGGCTAGTGGGGAAGTTGAAAATATGGTGTCTCCAGTTCATGCTGATTCCAAAACTGATGTGGCCATTACTCATTTACGATGTAAATACCAACACAGTAGAGGCAGTCGAAAGAAAGATAAATAAAGCCATAAGAAAGTGGCTGGGCGTGCCACCAGGATTAACTGATGATGACTGTACTGCAAGAAGAGTAAACTGCAGCTACCATTTGAATCTGTGATCGAAGAATACAAGGTAGGAAAGACAAGGCTTGCAATGATGCTACAAGAATCTACAGATCCAGTAGTACGAGAAGTGCAGCCAACACTTAAAGCTGGACGAAAGTGGAGAGTAAGTGAGGAAGTGACCGCAGCCAGGGAAACACAGGAGCTGAAAGAAGTAATAGGACACACCCAGACCAATAGAAGGGGATTTGGTCATGGCGAAATCAAATGGTGGTCAAAGGCCTCCTGTAAGGAAAGAAGGGATATGATCAGCAATGAAGTAAAGAATTCAGAGGATGATAAGCGAGTCCAGAAGGCAGTCCAACAGGTACAGCAAGGTCAATGGACAACATAGGAGGAAGTCCTACAGAGATCACTAACATGGAATGACATCTGGAAAATGCACCTTGAGATTTAGCTTTATCATCAGAGCTACTTATGACCTTCTGTCTACAGGCTCCAACCTATACAAATGGGGTGTATCAGAAGACAAAGTGCCCTCTCTGCAACGAAAGGCAAACATTGGAACACGTGCTGTCAGCATGCAGAGTATCATTAGGCCAAGGACGGCACAACAGAGTGCTGCAGGAACTAGTAGCCATTGTAGACAGGGCAAAAGATAAAGCAAATAACAGCAAAAGAGTTGAGGTCCCACCTAAATACTTCATAGGTGCTGGTACGACTTCGAATATTGAAATCAGGGACATTCCCTTACCATCACTGCTCATTCATTCATTCATTCATTTGCATGTCCCTTGCGGAACTTTGCCTCCCAAACAGCACTCCTGTAGGCCTCTCGGTTGTGAGCAAGATGGCCTGCTGCTGTTGCATCCATTTCCAGATCGTCAACGATGTCTTGCAGCCATCTTCGTCTTGGTCTTCCTCACTGCTAGATAGTGGAAATGACTAGGATGTGATAGCGGACCTACCAGAAAGAAGAGAATACCCGACTGCCATCAAGAACACAGGAATGCGACAGGACATTGTAGTGTAGTCCATACCAAAACATGAACTAATAATGATCGAGCTTACGGTTACATTCATTCATTCATTTGCATGTCCCTTTGCGGAACTTTGCCCCCTAACAGCTCTCCTGTAGGCCTCTCGGTTGTGAGCAAGATGGACTGCTGCTGATGCATCCATTTGCAGATCATCAACGATGTCTTGCAGCCATCTTCGTCTTAGTCTTCCTCTCTTTCTTTTTCCCATTATGTACCATTCCAAGACGGTGTTCTCTAGATTATCATGACGTTTAATGTGTCCAAAATATTTAAGTTTTCTCTTTAATCCTCTTTACTAGCCAGCCTTCTTCAATATTAAGTTATTGTAGTATGGATATATTTGTTCTTTTTTGTGTCCAAGATATTTGAAGAACGGTTACATACGAAACAAAAATAGAGGGGCAGCATTTATTCAAATGTGAAAAGTACAATGTACTAGCAACTGGTCAAGCAACTGAGGCGTACATGTTTGGACAAATGTATTTAGAATTAACGAAGATTTCATGCTTTTCTTTTTCTACAGTGACAAGATGGCTGGCAGTAGAAACAAACGTCTCATTGCCGTTATCATTGCCGTTCTTCTCATGGTAGGAATCGCCATCGCCATTGCAGTTCCTCTGTCACTGTCCAGCCGTGAAGCGAAGAGCAATGCGGGCTTGCCTGATGCCAACTCCCTCAGGGTGGATTGTTATCCAGAAGCTGAAGGTAGTTTTTGTTTACCTGAAAACGTTTTTTTTAACCTATAAAAAGTTCTGTTCAGCAGCAACATGATGATGGTTTCTGTACGTGTTTAATGATGGCCTAAAGGACTAAAGTCAGAATCAATACATTTACGGACAAGGCTGTCTTATATCGCTTCTTCTTCTTCTTCTTCTTCTTCTTCTTCTTCTTCTATTGTTCTTCCTTCTTCATGGTTATCCTTCTATTCCCCAACCTCCTCCTTCTTTCTCCTTTCTTCTTCTCCTCCTCCTCATCTTCCTCATTCTTCCTTATCCTCCATCATTCTTAGTCTTCTTCTCTTTCTTCTTACTCTTCAAATCTAGACCCTGTGCCTTGGTTCTTGAGTCAGTAAACATTTGAGGACCTTAAAGATATTAAAGAGCATCTAGACGCTGAATCTGATGCTCTCACTACTAAAGAGTCACAACAACTTATTTGGTGACAGACATGTTGAATACGTAGACGAAGATGAAAACGAAAACAAACAGATAAAGGCTCTCCCACGACAACTAAATAAGCCACAACTATGGCCTGTCAGATATTTAGTCGCAATGGAAGGAAACAGTTAAGTGGCTTGAAGATAACGAAAGAAAGAAAGGCAGTCAGTCACTCGTGGTATTAGGCCAAATCTGGAACCATACAAGCAGTTTCAGTTTGAAAAGAGAGCACTCATAAAACAACAGAAGCTAGATGTACTTTTTAATCTTCTAGAAAAGGCACACAAAGAGAGCAACGAAGCATAACTTCGGAGAATAGTTCTGAACTATCTAGGGAAGGAGGAGAATAGTTTTGTACTATCTAGGGAAAGAGGAGAATAGTTTTGTACTATCTAGGGAAAGAGGAGAATAGTTCTGTACTATCTAAGGAAGGAGGTGAATAATTTTGTACTATCTAAGGAAGGAGGAGAATAGTTTTGTACTATCTAGGGAAAGAGGAGAATAGTTTTGTACTATCTAAGGAAAGAGGAGAATAGTTTTGCACTATCTAAGGAAAGAGGAGAATAGTTTTGTACTATCTGTGGAAGGAGGAGAAAAGTTTTGTACTATCTAAGGAAAGAGGAGAATAGTTTTGTACTATCTATGGAAGGAGGAGAATAGTTTTGTACTATCTATGGAAGGGGATAATAATTTTGTACTATATAGGAAATGGGGAGAATAACTTTGTACTGTCTAGGATACGGGGAGAATACGAGAGTGATACCGAAAGTCGTGAGAAAATTTTTTTTTAATCAGAATTTATAGATAGAGAAAATATAAATGCATCACCTTTATCTGCATCATTTTCTTCACTTTTCAACATGATCTCAATTTCTCTGCACACATTTTTCCCACCGCTCTGCAAGTTTGAAAATACCCCCCCCCCTCCCCCATTTAGAATTCCGTTCCAGCTGACCGAAGGCACAGACGCATTGCTTTCTGGACATTCTCTCCTGTGTCATAGTGATGGCCTCACATTTGTTCTTTCACAAAACATAAAAGATGGTAATCACTGGGTGCCAGGTCGGGGATATAGGCAGGGTGTGGAAGAATTTCCCAACCTATTTTCTAAATTTCCTCAGTTGTCCGGCGAGCAGAGTTTCTCTCACAGCTTTGTGATCTTCCGTCAACAAACGTGAGACTCGGCGGGCACAAACTTTTCTATAGTCTAGGGTTTAAATCATTTCCTGTACTGCATTGTGTCCTACTTCAATATTTACAGCGATTACAGATACTGTGACACGTGTGTCTTGTTTAATGATGTCGTCAACCATTTCCACGTTGCGTTTAGTGGAGGCAGATCGAGGGCGACCGCTGCGAGGCATATCTTGGATGCTCGTGTTTCCATCTTTGAAATGTTTCACCCTCCTTCTATCACTGCTAGCACCCATACATACATCTTCATAATCAAGCTGAAGTCTTTGATGAATTTCAGCAGCGGGGATTTCCTCTTTAACGAGAACTCAATAACAGCACGTTGACGAAACGAAACTTCAGCACCCGCCATTTTGTTTCTGCTCCACGTAGTCACGTGACACGTGAACTCCGCGTGAAATGCAAAGGGTGCAGCTTACGGTGATACATTTATATTTTCTCAATCTATAAATTCTGATTTTAAAAATATTTTTGCTCACGACTTTCGGTATGACCCTCAAAGTTTTGTACTATCTAGGAAAAGAGGAGAATAGTTTTGTACTGTCTAGGGAAGAATGAGAATAGTTTTGTACTATCTAGGAAAAGAGGAGAATAGTTTTGTACTGTCTAGGGAAGAATGAGAATAGTTTTGTACTATCTAGGGAAAGACGAGAATAGTTTTGTACTATCTAGGAAAAGAAGAGAATAGTTTTGTACTGTCTAGGGAAGAATGAGAATAGTTTTGTACTATCTAGAGAAAGAGGAGAATAGTTTTGTACTATCTAGGGAAAGACGAGAATAGTTTTGTACTGTCTTACAAAATTGTTCTCGAAGGCACTAGCTGGATGTAGTTCAAGTGGTCAGAAAACATTGGACATTCTTGGAGGATGTAGTCTGCTCTCTAGAACAATGTAGGAAACGCAACAAAGCTGATGTGCTCCTGTAAAACTCAGACTAAATAGCCCAGTAAGATTACCCTGTGCGCGTAGCTGTCATCCCATGTAGAGATAGCAGAATATTATGCAAAACAATCCTTTGGACACGTGACTGTGCCAGACACCGAGTAGATAGGCACAAGAAAGTACAAATCAATTTTTTCAAGGAAAATCAAAATTGTTAATAAGTTTATTAATATCTTTCTGTTAGGCAAAGTATCTTTGGTCAACAAGTCCAAGTGCATTGAGCGTGGATGCTCGTTTGACGGCCACTGCTCCCACGGAAAACCTGCTTGCTATTATACTAGTGAACAATACAGTTTGTCGTTGACGAGTATTGACAGCACAGCTCTAGGGTTTCAGGCCAAGTTACAACAAACAGGCAAGGCTCCGTTTGGAGGTGACATCAGGCAGTGGACGTTCACGTTTGAAAACAGAGGAAACAACATAGCACGTTTCACGGTAAGCCAGCTCGGTACTGACAGTGTCAGACAGGTGTCACAGCTGTCAGGGAGAGCTGACCATGTCTAGTCAAGACTTTAATGTGGAGGCAGTGTTCTGTGTTACTTCGGTGTGGTATGCAGGTGTGCTTTGACGTTTAGGTGTGGTTTGACGTGTAGGTGTGGTTTGACGTGTAGGTGTGGTTTGACATGTAGGTGTGGTTTGACGTGTAGATGTCGTTTGACATGTAGGTGTGGTTTCACGTGTAGATGTGGTTTGACATGTAGGTGTGGTTTCACGTGTAGATGTGGTTTGACATGTAGGTATGGTTTGACGTGTAGGTGTGGTTTGACATGTAGGTGTGGTTTGACATGTAGGTGTGGTTTGACACATAGGTGTGGTTTGATGTGTAGGTGTGGTTTGACGTATAGGCGTGGTTTTCCGTGTGGGTATGGTTTGACACATAGGTGTGTTTTTCTGTGTGGGTATGGTTTGACACATAGGTGTGGTTTTCTGTGTGGGTATGGTTTGACACATAGGTGTGGTTTTCTGTGTGGGTATGGTTTGACACGTAGGTGTGGTTTTGCATGTGGGTATGGTTTGACACGTAGGTATGGTTTTGCATGTGGGTATGGTTTGACACGTAGGTGTGGTTTGACACGTAGGTGTGGTTTTGCATGTGGGTATGGTTTGACACGTAGGTGTGGTTTTGCATGTGGGTATGGTTTGACACGTAGGTATGGTTTGACACTAGGTGTGGTTTGACACGTAGGTATGGTTTGACACGTAGGTATGGTTTGACACGTAGGTGTGGTTTTCTGTGTGGGTATGGTTTGACACGTAGGTGTGGTTTGACACGTAGGTGTGGTTTTGCATGTGGGTATGGTTTGACACGTAGGTATGGTTTGACACGTAGGTATGGTTTGACATGTAGGTATGGTTTGACACGTAGGTGTGGTTTGACACGTAGGTATGGTTTGATATGTGTGACGTTCCAAGAAGTTTTCTGCTAGTTCACATAACAAGAGTTAGAGGGGTTACTATAACTTTCTTCCAGTCAAGCTCCACTCCTGTGTTTCAAGATCTTAGTAATGACAGACAACTAGTTCACAACTTTAGGGAGACAACAGAACATTAATAACAGATAACAACACGATAATAGCAACAATAACAACAAGAGACCTGTAACCATAATTGATTGCAACAACAAATTAAAAAAGCAACAACAAATTAGTAGCAATCAGACAACAACAACAAAACAGCAACAACAAGGAAAGCAACAATAGCTACAAACAGGAAGCAGACAACAACAACAAAACAGCAGCAACAAGGAAAGCAACAATAGCTACAAACAGGAAGCAGACAACAACAACAAAACAGCAGCAACAAGGAAAGCAACAATAGCTACAAACAGGAAGCAGACAACAACAACAAAACAGCGGCAACAAGGAAAGCAACAATAGCTACAAACAGGAAGCAGACAACAACAACAAAACAGCAGCAACAAGGAAAGCAACAATAACTACAAGAAGCAATAACAAGAAAAGCAACATAGCTACAAACACAAGCAGGCAACAACAACAAAACAGTGACAACAACAACAAAACAGTGACAACATGAAAAGCAACAATAACCACAAACAGGAAGCAGACAACAACAACAAAACAGTGACAACAAGAAAACCAACAATAACCACAAACAGGAAGCAGACAACAACAACAAAACAGTGACAACATGAAAAGCAACAATAACCACAACCATCAATAAAACAGAAACTGCCAACAAAAGTGAAAGCGTAACCAATATTAAAGAAGCAAAAACGGTTGTTCCACAACAGCAAGAATAATAATAATAATAATAATCTGGAGAAATATGTAACAAAAAGAATTTAAATATCTCCACCATCCACTTATCCACATCCCCTCTCCGGCCAACGACGAATGTGGTCATATGCCATACTTCAAGAATTTCTGTCAATCATTGAATCATTTGCTGCATTACTTTATATACAAATGTAGTAGTTCTGTATGCAGTGATTGTACTACCTTTGTTCTCAAAGAAAATGTAAGTTGTAGCTTGTAATATTCTGCTTCAGTTTGACACCGAAGATGGAAGGAGGTACAGAGTGCCAAAAAATATTGAACTGCCATCCATCACAGCCTCGGACCCCCAGTATGACATCAGACTGACCAACAATCAAAGTTTTACTTTTCAAATTATTCGCAGGAACACTGGGACAGTTATGTGAGTACTAGAAATGATTACATTTACTTCTTGGCGTTAATTAAATATTTATGTTCACTTCATTGGCTGTTTCAATTCACAAATGTTTGTGTTCGCTTCATTAGATGTTTGTATAGTTAACAAAAGCTTAGAATTCATTTCAAGCTTAATCTTGTATGAAAGTATTCATGTGAAGTATCCTTTATGCACTGATAGTAAAGAAGTGCAATATTTTCTGGTGTGTCTTATCTTGCATGTAGATATTCTCAGACTTTGGAGGCAGTTTTGGCTAAAAGCCTTGTGCTAGGTACCCTTTTTTCCAGCAGCGCTGACAGTCATGTGACATCCGTGGATTTTTATGTCTTTGAAAACAAAAACTGGTTGACCATCATTTCATTTACTCCCATCCTATACAGTTTTGTACCACTAAATCTGCAATCATGGCTTTCTTGTGATGTCTTTCAGACGCCTTAAAGCTTGTCACACAAGAAAACACAGCCCTACAATGATTCCCACACAAGAAAACACAGCTTTACAATGATTCCCACACAAGAAAACACAGCCCTACAATGATTCCCACACAAGAAAACACAGCCCTACAATGATTCCCACACAAGAAAACACAGCCCTTCAGTGATTCCCACACAATAAAACACAGCCCTACAATGATTCCCACACAATAAAACACAGCCCTACCAGGCCAAAGTGGCATGCAATGATATGGTGCTAGTGCCTGTATCTCCTGGACAGGTTAGCACGTGACAGGGTCACGAGGTCAGCATCATGCCTGTTTCCTTTCTCCTCCAGCTCCAGAAGGAATTGGGTACCCACATCTATAGCTGGGTGATTGAGACAAACCAACAGATTAGTAACTGGGACACACCTACAGCTGGGTAACTGGGACATACCTACAGCTGGGTATCTTGGACACATCTACAGCTGGGTATCTGGGACACCTACCACTGGGTAACTGGGACACTTATAACTGGGTAACCATGACAAATCTACAGCTGGGTGACTGGGACACATCTACAGCAGGGTGGCTAGGACACACCTACAGCTGGGTGACTGGGACACATCTACATCTGGGTAACAAGGACACATCTATAGCTGGGTAACTGGGACACCTACAGCTGAAATTAAACAACTGATCTCGCTGTGAGAGACAAGCACACTAATCACTACACCATTCAAGTGCCAAGGTTTCCACACACACACACAAAACCAAGAGATTAAAACATTGTACTTTTTTTAATGAATTAAAATAATAGGATTATGCTCGTATTCACTGTTGTTATATGTTATACTTTAAACTGTACAAGCAAAGAATTCTGGGTAACGTAGTGTGTTTTGCTCCAGCTTTGACATCAATGTTGGTCCGGGTAGTCTGGTGCTGTCAGATCAGTTCTTGCAGATCACCACAAAACTGCCATCCAGAAATGTTTACGGACTCGGAGAACATGTGCATGACAGCTTCAGACATGACTTGAACAAATCATGGCCAGCTTTCTCTCGAGATCAGCCACCATCTCAGGATGTGGGTTTTTTTTTTCCTCATTCTTTGTTTAAGTTGTAGAGTAATTCAATGCAAATCTGTGCATGAAGATTGAGATTCATTGTTTGCACACATTTCACATTACCAATGAGGATATTGTTCAGGATGTACTGTTGTGTGCAAGCTTGAGTTAGCCAGTCTTTTCTGTTGATAGGTCTTCACTATATTTTCTTCTGTGTTTTGTAAATATGACCTTCAGTTAATCTTTTCATGGTGTTTGTTGGCCAAAGGCTGGTCCCACAAAGAGAAGCTGATGACTTCTTTTTGAGAGACTCCTCAGTCAAGGTCAGCTTTCTGGCTAAAAGCCTTGTGCTAGGTATCCTTTTTTTCCAGCAGCGCTGACAGTCATGTGACATCAGTGGATTTTTATGTCTTTGAAAACAAAAATTGGTTGACCATCATTTCATTTACTACCATCCTATACAGTTTTATACCACTAAATCTGCAATCATGGCTTTCTTGTGATGTCTTTCAGATGCCTTAAAGCTTGTCACACAAGAAAACACAGCCCTACAATTATTCCCACACAAGAAAACACAGCTTTACAATGATTCCCACACAAGAAAACACAGCCCTACAATGATTCCCACACAAGAAAACACAGCCCTACAATGATTCCCACACAAGAAAACACAGCTTTACAATGATTCCCACACAAGAAAACACAGCCCTACAATGATTCCCAACAATAAAACACAGCCCTACAATGATTCCCACACAAGAAAACACAGCCCTACAATGATTCCCAAACAATAAAACACAGCCCTACCAGGCCAAAGTGGCATACAATGATCTGGTGCTAGTGCCTGTATCTCCTGGACAGGTTAGCATGTGACAGGGTCATGAGGTCAGCATCATGCCTGTTTCCTTTCTCCTCCAGCTCCAGAAGGAATTGGGTACCCACATCTATAGCTGGGTGATTGAGACACACCTACAGATTGGTAACTGGGACACACCTACAGCTGGGTAACTGGGACATACCTACAGCTGGGTATCTTGGACACATCTACAGCTAGGTATCTGGGACACCTACCACTGGGTAACTGGGACACTTATAACTGGGTAACCATGACAAATCTACAGCTGGGTGACTGTGACACATCTACAGCAGGGTGGCTAGGACACACCTACAGCTGGGTGACTGGGACACATCTACATCTGGGTAACAGGGACACATCTACAGCTGGGTAACTGGAACACATCTATAGCTGGGTAATTGGGACACCTACAGCTGAAATTAAACAACTGATCTCGCTGTGAGAGACAAGCACACTAATCACTACATCACTCAAGTGCCAAGGTTTCCACACACACACACAAAACCAAGAGATTAAAACATTGTACTTTTTTTTAATGAATTAAAATAATAGGATTATGCTCGTATTCACTGTTGTTATATGTTATACTTTAAACTGTACAAGCAAAGAATTCTGGGTAACGTAGTGTGTTTTGCTCCAGCTTTGACATCAGTGCTGGTCCGGGTAGTCTGGTACTGTCAGATCAGTTCTTGCAGATCAGCACAAAACTGCCATCCAGAAATGTTTACGGACTCGGAGAACATGTGCATGACAGCTTCAGACATGACTTGAACAAATCATGGCCAGCTTTCTCTCGAGATCAGCCACCATCTCAGGATGTGGGTTTTTTTTTCCTCATTCTTTGTTTAACTTGTAGAGTAATTCAATGCAAATCTGTGCATGAAGATTGAGATTCATTGTTTGCACACATTTCACATTACCAATGAGGATATTGTTCAGGATGTACTGTTGTGTGCAAGCTTGAGTTAGCCAGTCTTTTCTGTTGATAGGTCTTCACTATATTTTCTTCTGTGTTTTGTAAATATGACCTTCAGTTAATCTTTTCATGGTGTTTGTTGGCCAAAGGCTGGTCCCACAAAGAGAAGCTGATGACTTCTTTTTGAGAGACTCCTCAGTCAAGGTCAGCTTTCTGGCTAAAAGCCTTGTGCTAGGTATCCTTTTTTTCCAGCAGCGCTGACAGTCATGTGACATCAGTGGATTTTTATGTCTTTGAAAACAAAAATTGGTTGACCATCATTTCATTTACTACCATCCTATACAGTTTTATACCACTAAATCTGCAATCATGGCTTTCTTGTGATGTCTTTCAGATGCCTTAAAGCTTGTCACACAAGAAAACACAGCCCTACAATTATTCCCACACAAGAAAACACAGCTTTACAATGATTCCCACACAAGAAAACACAGCCCTACAATGATTCCCACACAAGAAAACACAGCCCTACAATGATTCCCACACAAGAAAACACAGCTTTACAATGATTCCCACACAAGAAAACACAGCCCTACAATGATTCCCAAACAATAAAACACAGCCCTACAATGATTCCCACACAAGAAAACACAGCCCTACAATGATTCCCAAACAATAAAACACAGCCCTACCAGGCCAAAGTGGCATACAATGATCTGGTGCTAGTGCCTGTATCTCCTGGACAGGTTAGCATGTGACAGGGTCATGAGGTCAGCATCATGCCTGTTTCCTTTCTCCTCCAGCTCCAGAAGGAATTGGGTACCCACATCTATAGCTGGGTGATTGAGACACACCTACAGATTGGTAACTGGGACACACCTACAGCTGGGTAACTGGGACATACCTACAGCTGGGTATCTTGGACACATCTACAGCTAGGTATCTGGGACACCTACCACTGGGTAACTGGGACACTTATAACTGGGTAACCATGACAAATCTACAGCTGGGTGACTGTGACACATCTACAGCAGGGTGGCTAGGACACACCTACAGCTGGGTGACTGGGACACATCTACATCTGGGTAACAGGGACACATCTACAGCTGGGTAACTGGAACACATCTATAGCTGGGTAATTGGGACACCTACAGCTGAAATTAAACAACTGATCTCGCTGTGAGAGACAAGCACACTAATCACTACATCACTCAAGTGCCAAGGTTTCCACACACACACACAAAACCAAGAGATTAAAACATTGTACTTTTTTTTAATGAATTAAAATAATAGGATTATGCTCGTATTCACTGTTGTTATATGTTATACTTTAAACTGTACAAGCAAAGAATTCTGGGTAACGTAGTGTGTTTTGCTCCAGCTTTGACATCAGTGCTGGTCCGGGTAGTCTGGTACTGTCAGATCAGTTCTTGCAGATCAGCACAAAACTGCCATCCAGAAATGTTTACGGACTCGGAGAACATGTGCATGACAGCTTCAGACATGACTTGAACAAATCATGGCCAGCTTTCTCTCGAGATCAGCCACCATCTCAGGATGTGGGGTTTTTTTTCCTCATTCTTTGTTTAACTTGTAGAGTAATTCAATGCAAATCTGTGCATGAAGATTGAGATTCATTGTTTGCACACATTTCACATTACCAATGAGGATATTGTTCAGGATGTACTGTTGTGTGCAAGCTTGAGTTAGCCAGTCTTTTCTGTTGATAGGTCTTCACTATATTTTCTTCTGTGTTTTGTAAATATGACCTTCAGTTAATCTTTTCATGGTGTTTGTTGGCCAAAGGTTTTTGCCTGGTCCCACAAAGAGAAGCTGATGACTTCTCTTTGAGAGACTCCTCAGTCAAGGTTAGTTTTCTGACTTAAAGCAAACATTCATCACATAGAGCTCTTGAGGTCCTTTTCAGATCTTATTGCTGCTGTTTTTGCTGCTGCTGTTGTTGTTGTTGTTGTTGTTGTTGTTGTTGTTGTTGTTGTTCTTCTTCTTCTTCTTCTTCTTCTTCTTTATTTGCCATAAAAAATGGCATTGACTGCGTGATGTTACAGTTTGTATCAAAGCTTTTGGCCCATTACATCCAACTTCAGTCCGGCTTATTTTAAGATCATGCATATCTTTCCATTTTGATTCCAGTTCACTCAGTCTGACCATTGTCTGTTACCAGGTGCTACTGTCTTGTCATGATATGCCTAAGGTTGTCTAACTACTGTCTTGTCATGATATGCCTAAGGTTGTCTAACTACTGTCTTGTCATGATATGCCTAAGGTTGTCTAACTACTGTCTTGTCATGATATGTCTAAGGTTGTCTAACTACTGTCTTGTCATGATATGTCTAAGGTTGTCTAACTACTGTCTTGTCATGATATGTCTAAGGCTGTCTAACTACTGTCTTGTCATGATATGTCTAAGGTTGTCTAACTACTGTCTTGTCATGATATGTCTAAGGTTGTCTAACTACTGTCTTGTCATGATATGTCTAAGGTTGTCTAACTACTGTCTTGTCATGATATGTCTAAAGTTGTCTAACTACTGTCTTGTCATGATATGCCTAAAGTTTTGAACTACTATCTTGTCATGATATGCCTAAAGTTTTGAACTACTGTCTTGTCATGATATGCCTAAAGTTTTGAAATACTGTCTTGTCATGATATGCCTAAAGTTTTGAACTACTATCTTGTCATGATATGCCTAAGGTTGTCTAACTACTATCTTGTCATGATATGTCTAAGGTTGTCTAACTACTATCTTGTCATGATATGTCTAAGGTTGTCTAACTACTGTCTTGTCATGACATGCCTAAAGTTTTGAACTACTGTCTTGTCATGATATGTCTAAGGTTGTCTAACTACTATCTTGTCATGATATGTCTAAGGTTGTCTAACTACTGTCTTGTCATGATATGTCTAAGGTTATATAGCTACTGTCTTGTCATTACATGTCTAAAGTTGTTCAGCTATTGTCTTGTCATGACATGTCTAAAGTTGTTCAGCTATTGTCTTGCCAATGCATTTTCTAAATAATTTCTTCGTTTGAATACATCATCTCATCATTTAAATTCTTACTTTGAAATTTGCAATTACGTTTATGTAGTATTGAAAGGTTGAGATAAATCTGTGTGGTGTACACCAATTCTGTACATGTATAGAGGATGATCATTAAGTTTATAAAGCTACTGAAGTTGATAATTAAGTTTGCTGTAGCTACTGTTTTTATTGAAAGGTTGAGATAAATCTGTGTGGCGTTTGGCAATTCTGTATTTGTATAAAGGATGGTCATTAAGTTTATAAAGCTACTGAAGTTGATAATTAAATTTACTGCAGTTACTGAAGTTTATCATAATGTTTACTGTAGCTACTTAAGATGTTTATATTTTAAGGCTCAGGCAAACCTGTATGGTGTACACTCTTTCTAATGTTTATATTTTAAGGCTCAGGCAAACCTGTATGGTGTACACTCTTTCTAATGTTTATATTTTAAGGCTCAGGCAAACCTGTACGGTGTACACTCTTTCTAATGTTTATATTTTAAGGCTCAGGCAAACCTGTACGGTGTACACTCTTTCTAATGTTTATATTTTAAGGCGCAGGCAAACCTGTATGGTGTACACCCTTTCTACACTTGTGTAGAAGACTTTCAAGGAAACACTCATGGAGTTCTTCTGCTCAACAGCAATGCTCAAGGTAAATCACAGCTAACTGAATAATGCTCAAGGTAAATCACAGCTAACTGAGCAATGCTGAAGGCAAATCACAGTTAACTGTAACACAACAAAAGGCCCCATGCTTCTGCATGTGGTATCCGTGTTTTCTGCATAAGAGATAAGGTGGAAGCATGAGAATATGAACTGTGAGACGTAAGCTGTTTTGATATAACAATAACCAAATTCCAAGCATATTTTGCTGAGAGAATTCTCTCGTGGTGGATTATGTTAATTTCTTGTCAGCATAATGAGCCATGACAATGTTTGTGAAGCGAGGTCCAGTATCTCTGTGATTATGCTTTCATCTTCAGAGTTACCTCCGCTGTTTCCTCACATGACATTTAGCCAGAAGGACAGAAGAAAGATGTGTTATTTTAAGAGCTCTTGGACGGAAACAAATGTCTTTACCATTGATGACCAGACAAAATTAAATCCAAAAGGAGGCCAGTTAGATTTTTGTAGAGTAGCGAGAGGGAGTAACAAGTTTCATAATAATGTAATTGATGGAATTTTTAAAATATAAAGAAATGATAGAATTCTGCTTCATTTCAATTATGTTTTTCTCTCTTGTTTTATATGTTTCTCTTTCTTGTTTTTTTCACACTCTCTCATCCTTCTTTTCTCTCTTTCTCACTCACTCACTCACTCACTCACTCTCACTCACTCACTCACTCACTCACTCACTCACTCACTCACTCACTCACTCACTCACTCACTCACTCACTCACTCACTCTCACTCACTCACTCACTCACTCACTCACTCACTCACTCACTCACTCACTCACTCACTCACTCACAAACATCTCTTTCATCAACTGTTCCAAGTTTTTCACATACCATACACTGAATGAGTGATTTCCCCTGACTGGTGTAAAACTTGTAAACATTGTATGAATGATCATTCTGACCATGGTGAGTGATGTATTTTGAATTTTTAAAATTTTTTTTTTTTTTGTAGAGTATGCATTTTCTGACCTACCCAGTTTGACATTTCGAGCCATCGGTGGGATCTTAGACTTTTTCTTGTTCTTGGGTCCAACACCCGAACAAGTTGTACAGCAGTATACTGAGGTAAGATAATCTTAGAGATAAGAGATGAAAGTGACTGTTAAATGGCAAAGAAAGGCCAATTTCACTCCATACTAGTCCACAATTTGTGGGGGCATGTTCGGAGGAGAGGCAGGCTAGAGCAGCTAGTGACAACAGGGAAGATGGAAGGTAGAAGAGACAGAGGTAGACAGAGAGAGAAGATGTTTGATGGTTTGGCAAATTCTCAGTGACAAGCTTGTTTGAGATGCACAAGGAACTGATGGTTTTGGAAGGACATGATCTCCTATGCCTGTCAGCAGGGACCTTGAGAGCGATACTAGTCCACATTCACTCCACACAAGTCCACATCCACTCCACACAAGTCCACATCCACTCCACACAAGTCCACATCCACTCCACACAAGTCCACATTCACTCCACACAAGTCCATATTCACTCCATACAAGTCCATATTCACTCCATACACGTCCATATTCACTCCATACAAGTCCACATTCACTCCACACAAGTCCACATTCACTCCACACAAGTCCACATCCACTCCACACAAGTCCACATTCACTCCACACAAGTCCATATTCACTCCACACAAGTCCATATTCACTCCATACAAGTCCATATTCACTCCATACAAGTCCATATTCACTCCATACACGTCCACATTCACTCCACACAAGTCCACATTCACTCCACACAAGTCCACATCCACTCCACACAAGTCCACATTCACTCCACACAAGTTCATATCCACTCCACACAAGTCCACATTCACTCCACACAAGTCCATATTCACTCCACACAAGTCCATATTCACTCCATACAAGTCCACATTCACTCCACACAAGTCCACATTCACTCCACACAAGTCCATATTCACTCCATACAAGTCCACATTCACTCCATACAAGTCCACATTCACTCCACACAAGTCCACATTCACTCCATACAAGTCCACATTCACTCCACACAAGTCCACATTCACTCCACACAAGTCCACATTCACTCCACACAAGTCCATATTCACTCCATACAAGTCCACATTCACTCCATACAAGTCCACATTCACTCCACACAACACAAGTCCACATTCACTCCATACAAGTCCACATTCACTCCACACAACACAAGTTCCTTGATCTTCTTTTCTGATACCTACCTGTTGTACAGAGATTGATGACATCAGTTCTGTGCTCATTCACAGTTCTTCTGGGACAATAAGAGCACTAACACCATATCCCTATGTGCCTCTAAGGCATGACAGGATTACCTTTACTTTTTTTACTTTTACTTTAACACAGTGTCCTCATCAAAGTGTACCACATTTTGTTTCCATTGTCTTCATGCTGAGATTTGCGTACAGATGATGTAGCTGTCCCCACCAGAGATTCTGCTCAGTCTGTAGCTTTGCTACTGTAGATGTAGCTATCCCCACCAGAGATTCTGCTCAGTCTGTAGCTTTGCTACTGTAGATGTAGCTGTCCCCACCAGAGATTCTGCTCAGTCTGTAGCTTTGCTACTGTAGATGTAGCTGTCCCCACCAGAGATTCTGCTCAGTCTGTAGCTTTGCTACTGTAGATGTAGCTGTCCCAACCAGAAATTCTGCTCAATCACTTATTTGTGTTATGTGATTTCCTTATGTTAGATGACTAAAGCTGTTGGAAATAAAACTAATTCTGAAATAATGACTTCTTACACCTTACATCTTTCCTGTGCCATTAAACATCACATAGAGATCACAAGGTAATTTGCAAAGTTTTCCTGTTTTTGGCAAACATTTTAAAACAATGACTGCATCTTACAAAATTCATCTTTATGCATTTAATTCTTTACTGTTTTCTTTTTTAAATGAGATGGTCCACAATTAAAATCTACAACATTTTTTCACTGTTTTATTTTGTCCGTTATTTTTACTTCTTTTTTTAAATTCTGAGTGTTATATGAGATGCATCAAAAATACAGAAATTTTAAACTACTGGTAACCAAACTGAATAAATCATTTGTCATATACATGATTTCGAATTTTGCTGTTTTTGACAACATATCTAAGGAAACTTTGACACAGATCTGGATTTTTTTTTTTGTCTAAAAAATCTTCGCAAGAAGAACAGAGTTTAAATATATTCTTGCCAACACACATAACTCTGAAGAATAATGACTGATCATCATACATTCATTATTTTGTTCGTGAAGGCCATTGGTCGACCTGCCATGCCTCCATATTGGGCACTTGGCTTTCAGTTGTCGAGATATGGTTACAACAACATCAGCAACCTGAAGGAGGCAGTGGAATCAACAGCGAGGTACAACATTCCGCATGTATGTAACAACACTTTGTCCATCATTTTGTTTGCTTTCAATTTAGAGGATATTTGTATATATATATATTGGTTTGTTTTTTTTTTTGCAAAGGTAGTTTCCCTAACGCAAGTGTTAAATACCAGTTTTTACTAGTGTGTCAACAGAGAACAATAGACTGTTATTCCTGCCATTTCATTCAACTGGAAATTAATTTTTCTGAGTTTTTTTACTTGAAAATTCTTTTTTCTTTGTAATGAGTTTTCATCATCATCATCATCATCATCATCAGGGTGCCGTGCTGACTGGCGTTAGCTATTATGTTTCTCCAGAGTACCCAATCCTTCATGCAGGCCATCAGCTTAGTTGGTGATCTCCTCTTACACCATCCCGTCAGACTGTCCAGTATCATTTCTCTTGGTCTTCCTCTTGATCTTCTTCCCTCTATTTTTCCTGTTGTTATAATATTTTCAATGTCCCATCTTCTCATTGGATGTCCTATGAAAGTACATTGTCTCTCTCTTATCTTTCTGACAAGGTTTTTTGTCTCTCCAGCTCTTCTCATACATTCTTCATTAGTTATTTTTGCTTCTAATAAACCAAATTTCTGCTGTTCCAATGATTTTTGTGCAGACCTGCCTATTGTCCATGATTAACTTCCATATAACAAGATAGGTTCAATATAGCATTTTAGGTAGGCTTACCAGATGTCCCGCTTTGACTGGGACTGCCCCAGTTTGATGATGTGGTCCCTGCATCCTGGCCAGTTTGTCATTTTGTCCCGGTTATTTGGTAACATTTAAAAAGTGCTGAATATACAAGAAGTAAAAAATATTATATTTTAATTCATATTATATTTATTATGATATTATATTTTATTTCACAAAAACACTGTCTAGTGATGATAAAACAGTTTTTTGATAATGATTGTGGTGAAATGTATTTGTGGTTTGTGCAAGGGCAACTCAAATTGTTTAGCAAGGCTATCTTGATTATGTAAAGTACAAACATGATTGCAGCTGATATTGTCAGCGAACTTGGAAAATTAAAAACAAAACCTGAGGAAAGGCGTGATAATAAATTTATGCCTCATGGAGGCAAAAAAACGTTTTAGAATACTAGAAAATAATGGAAGTATTAATATCAATACAATCATACAAGAGTTTACAGCATTTTATGACAGATGTCTTTCTTACACTGAGCTATGGGAAAACAGTTTTGGTGGAGCAGAATCTTTGACTTGGATAAACAACAACGAATTAACATGGTCTGATATTGAAGCTTCAGGTGAAAAAATTGAATGAAACTGTTGCAAATAATACAATAAACATGGATCAACTGTTTGATGAAGTAGTGACTGCAAAAGCTTTTTGGTCAGCTTCTTCTTCTTCCTCTTCGTTCGCTTCTACCACCAAGACCGCCCTGAGATCCTACTGAATTTACGCCTGTGGTCTTCGTTAAGTCCCGTGGTCCCCCATGTGGTCCCCAAAAGGACCACACGAGATCCCCGAGAGGACTACAAGAGGTTCAGAGTATCGCAGGGCTTGAGCCTGTGTTCTTGGTGGGTCTAAGAAGCGGGATTGCGTGACACCGTGGTTTTCCTTGCACCAGTTTAGTCTAGAGTTGGACTTTCTCACCGGAAAACCTCGACGTGTTTTGGATATCAGTATATCCCCGCTGGGTTAGAGGTGGTGGCCCACCCAGGCCAGAGTTGGACTTTCTCACCGGAAGACCTCGACGTGTTTTGAGATACCCGTGTGTCGGGTGAGAGGTGGTTGCCCATCCAGTCCAGTGTTGGACTTTCTCACCGGAAAACCTCAGCATGATTAGGATATGCATACATCCCCGCGGGTGAGAGGTGGTTGCCTATCTAGACTGCCCTGGTCCAGTGTCTCTGACTTCAGCATTTTGTGGTCATGGCCGCTACCCTTCCTAGTTATGACCAGAATGGCGCTTTTGTCCAGGAGGACGAATCCTCGCCACTAGTGACTTCCACCCCTGGGTTGAGCCGGTCTAGGCATATTATCCCAGTATGGGCATGTTTGGGACATGACCGACCTCTAGAGCAGAGGTACCGCGACATGCGTAGCCTTCAAGTTTCATCCCTGGTGTGAGCCGGTTTAGACATATACAACCAGTATGGGTGTATATCGGGCGTGACCGACCTCTAGAGTGGAGGTGGCGTGACATGCCTTCAAGTTTCACCCCTGGTGTGTGCCGGTTTAGGCATATTTAAACAGTGTAGGTGTATTTCGGACGTGGCCGGCCTCTAGAGCAGAGGCGCCGTGGTATGTGTAGCTCTCGCAGCGATACTACTGAACATACCGATTAAACTTCACTTTATCCTTTCCTTCACCTTTTCACATCGGCGCCGCACAGCAACCTTTATTTCTTTTCCGCATTTTCTTCCTTGACCGGGAGGAGCTTCACTCCACGCGCGGCGTCCGAAGAGTCCCGCCAGCAGTGTCTTAACCTCTGGGTTAAGCCGGTTCAGGCATTGCGCCCAATATGAGTGCACTTAGGACGTGGCTGACCTCCAGACCAGAGGTGCCGTGATTTGACTGTTTGCTTCGCTTTATCCTTTCTACCACTTTTCTGCAGTGGTGCTGCGCGGCAACCCCATTTGCACCTTTCTCCACTGCCCGGGAAGAGCACCGTTCCACGCACGGCTGAAGAATCTCGCCAGCAACGGTAGATGAGCTACCAAACGTGCTTCTCATCTACCTTAAGTGTCTGGTTTTTAGGCGCCAGATATTCGCCTTCGCCCCTTCTCCTGTCAGTTTAAACAGTTCTGTCACGAGAAGGCCAGGAGCTGGACTTGACTGCCAGAGGCTATTTGAGACGCACGCCATTGGAGTGGAGAGTGAATTCTCCACCCCACCTCCGGCAATAACAGTCCTTAGAACCTTTTTGGTCAGCAAACTATGACATTTGGAAAAATACAAGTTGTGAAGAAAAATGGATACAACTTTTCAGTCATTTCAAAGAAAAGAACAGTTCATTGCTCAATCTTGTTCGAATTATAGAATATATTTTCAACATACCAGGCACATCTGAACCAGTCAAAAGAGTATTCTCAATAATGAATATCGTGTGGTCTGAAGAAAGAGCTAGAATGCCTGAATCAACCGTCAAAGCTTTACTATGCTGCAAAATTAACAGTGAACTAAACTGCAGTGAATTTTTTGATGCCATTAAAAATAACAAAGAATTTTACAGAAAGGTCACACTAGTGATAAATATTAATAACTTCTTAATAATAAGGTATGTTGAGTTATTAAAAATTGCTTTTAACTCGTTTTTTTACCAACTTCTTTATTTAGCTTTTCAGTCACAGCTACTTATCCTAGTAGGCTTTGTTTTCTGTTGCGAGTATTTTCTTAAACGTGTCCCAGTCTGAGAAAAAAATATTATGATAAGCGTCCCGGTTTTAGAAACAAATATTATGGTAAGCCTAATTTTAGGACTCATTTTCTAACATTCATTGATAAGGATGTGTTGCATAATATGTTTCTCAATCTCTGAAATGCAGTCTTTGCTTGGCCTATTCTGTTCCTAATTTCTGTTCTGCATTTCCCATCTGAAGTTATTACTGCTCCAAGGTATTTTAATTTCTGCACCTGCTTTAGAATAGTTCCATGTGTTTTATGGTTAGAAAATTCTGTTTTTTTAAATGAGTTTTATGAATTTAAAATTACTTTTTTCTAATGAGTTTTACAAGTTGAAAATTCTAATTTTTTTGGTAGTGAATTTTGTGAGGTGAATCTTTTTTTTTCTCACTAGTTTTATGGCTTGAAAATTACTTCTTTTTAAAATTACTTTTATGAACTGAAAATTCAGTTTTATAGTAAACTTTCTGTTTATCTTTCAGGATGTCCAGTTTGTAGATATTGATCACATGGACACTCAGAAAATCTTCACTGTCAGCCATGACAGATTCCCTGGCTTGAATGATTATTTTAAAACTTTGCAGAGCCAGGGAATGAGAATTATATACATCCTGGCAAGTTTTTTTTCCCCCAAATTTAACATTCAACTTTTGTTGTTGTGTTAGATTCATCTCACCTTTACACATGATATCATTTCACCTTTACACATGATATCATTTCACCTTTACACATGATATCATTTCACCTTTACACATAATATCATCTCACCGTTACACATGATATCATCTCACCTTTACACATGATATCATCTCACCTTTACACATGATATCATCTCACCTTTGCACATGATATCATCTCACCTTTGCACATGATATCATCTCACCTTTACACGTGATATCATCTCACCTTTACACATGATATCATCTCACCTTTACACATGATATCATCTCACCTTTACACATGATATCATCTCACCTTTACACATGATATCATCTCACCTTTACACATGATATCATACAGTTGCATCAGCAAGTGTTCTCATATTCTCATCCTACTTGACACTGCATATTCAAATAAAGTGTTCAGTATGGCCTTGACATTATTCTTGTCTATATTATCTTCATTTACATCGTTTACTGAAGTTATTCTGTGCTACATGGACATGTTATCAAAAGTCATTGGCTGGAGCAAGGTCTCTCAACTTGGTTCTTCCTTGTCGTGCCCCCTCCCTCCCCCCCCCACCTCAAAAGCCCCTCCCTCAACCCCAACTGCATTAAACTTTTTTAATGTGGTTCCCAACAGCCACGTTATTATAGAAGAACATTATTTACTTGTATACTTTTTATAACCGTATTCTTTATGCCTTTTATAACCAGCTTTATATGTCTGTGCATGTATAGATCATATGTTTGTATATGCTTGTATGTATGTCCTCTACTCCGCAGGATCCATGTTTGGTCTCTAACGAGACAAATTATCTCCCCTATGAGGAACTGAAGAAGATTGGTGGGCACATAAAGTGGGACAAAAATGTTGACGTACCTGCAGATAGCTCAGACACTGATGGAGCAATTCTGGGATATGTAAGTGACATCTGTTTAGGAATGACATGTGTAAGCAAGTCTGAGATGTATATTTACATTTATATACTGAAAACACTTTATATGTGTTGATATATTAACTATATTATATATATTAACTATTAAGATCAAGAGGAAGACCAAGAGAAATGATACTGGACAGTCTGACGGGATGGTGTGAGAGGAGATCACCAACTGAACTGATGGCCTGCATGAAGGATCGGGTAATCTGGAGAAGCATAATAGCCAACGCCAGTCAGCATGGCACCTGATGATGATGATGATGATATTAACTAACTAAAGCAACATATATAAGCATACCTTATATGTATGAATATACTAGCTAATTAAAACAACATATATAAATTAAATATACCATATATATGTAAGTGTATTTGGGACACACCATGACCTTTGTGCATGTGTCAACAAATGTCTGAAACAGACAGTGTAAAGTTCTTCCTGTAGACTGTATAAGGGCATAAACATAGCAAGGTAAAAGATAAAATCCCCATTTCCATGCCATTAAAGTACACTGGGGATACAATGTTAGGCTCATATTTCCAGGACCTTTGGCACATTTACCTTGCCAGATTTCTCTGGTATCCATTTTTTAGAGACTAGCTTGACTCCAGGGCCTTTCTTTTTTTTTTTTTTTTGGTGCCTACTAGAAAAAATCTGGGACTTGAACGCAGTACCACCAGATTAGTAAACTGAGCGCCTAACCACTCAGCTAACCAGGCGTGCATAAATATATCTCTTACAATTATTTTCTGCTTGCCGTAAACCTGCAGATTGCCAGAATTCAAGCATTGTGAACAAAAACTTAGAAAAGAATGGTTAGAAGATGACATTGTTTGTGAAATTGAAAATGATGGTTGCAGGCAGTAGCTAAGACCATTATAAATTTTTCAAGTGCAGAGATAAAGCAGAATTACCAACATTTGAAAATTCATACACATTCTGAGAAACACATAGGTGCAGGGTCTTAAAGACTCATGCCCCAAGACTTTTATATGTCCGTGTAATGAATCCTCTAATCTTGAGGGGGATCAGCCACCATGTTTATGAGTTGTGGGATCAGCCTCTGTGTTTATGAGTTGTGGGATCAGCCACTGTGTTTATGACTTGTGGGATCAGCCACTGTGTTTATGAGTTATGGGATCAGCCACTGTGTTTATGAGTTGTGGGATCAGCCACTGTGTTTATGAGTTGTGGGATCAGCCACTGTATTTATGAGTTGTGGGATCAGCCACTGTGTTTATGAGTTGTGGGATCAGCCACTGTGTTTATGAGTTGTGGGATCAGCCACTGTGTTTATGAGTTGTGGGATCAGCCACTGTGTTTATGAGTTGTGGCTATGGTGCTGTAAACTGTGACTGTCCAGTTGATTTGCTAAAATCCAGACCTGCTTACAGCAAAACTATCTCAGAATGCAGGAACATTATGAAAAAAACCTTTCATGCTCATTTTGAACACTATTTTTGATAAGGGATATAAATGCTAGGAAATTTAGTTTATTTTTAGATGAATCACATGATGTGATTGTTCTTATACTATGCAGCAGAAGTCACTGTAAAAAAAGTGATTTATTCATTCATTCATTTGCATGTCCCTTGCGGAACTTTGCCTCCCTAACAGCACTCCTGTTAGCCTCCTGGTTGTGAGCAAGATGGCCTGCTGCTGATGCATCCATTTGCAGATCATCAGAGATGTCTTGCAGCCATCTTCGTCTTGGTCTTCCTCTCTTTCTTTTTCCCATTATGTATCCTTCCAAGACTGTCTTCTCTAGATTATCATGATGTTTAATGTGTCCAAAATATTGAAGTTTTCTCTCTTTAATCTTCTTTACTAGCCAGCCTTCTTCAATATTAAGTTCTTGTAGTATGGATATATTTGTTCTTTTTTGTGTCAGTGATATCTGAAGAACTCTTCTATAGCATTTACATTAAAAGGCATTTATGTGTGATAGCAACTCATTATATTGAATTTGTAGGGCTGGACAACTTTGCTGAAACTATTATGCAGGCAGCTAAGATTCTTTTCTATTAACTGAATGGAAATTGAAATTCAGAAAATTTGCATTGATTAATACAGATAATGCACATAGAAATAAGAGTAGTTGGCTTCATCAGTTTGGCATATGTGAAGCTTAATTAGGAGGTATCAAGCAACACAGTAACTTCGAGAAGTTGGTAGTAGAAGGCATAGTGGCCAGCAAAAGAGAAGAGAGAAGACCTCGCTGCAGGTGGACTCAGGACATCATGGAAAGTCTGAATTTGTTACGAGACACCGGGCAACTTGCACAAGACTGTACTGCATTCAGGGAGGCTATGAGACTGACAGTGTTCTAGAAAGGACACGTCACATGAATGAATTAGGTTTCATCCCTTATTTTAATTAAATGTATGTGCCTCTCTTTGTATTTTGTAATTTTATGTCATTTTCTGAATGTCTGTCTAGAAGTCTGGAGTTTCTAATTGCAGAAACACACAGTGGTTCTCATACTATTCAGTTAGGCAACAAAATATCATAATTTATATCAAGCTCTAAGTGATGACATAAGCCCACTAAAAATCCCTTCTGATAACTGGGTGGTTGTGTGCTCAACTAGCAGCGCAGAGAATCATGGGAAAAATGTCAGAAACTGAAAACTCACTCTGAATATACAAGAAGTGACAGTTTCTTTAGCATTTTACTATGAGTCATTATGGAGAAGTGCCTAGCTGAAATATGATATTGTTATGGCTAGACAAGTTCGGATCATCTTGTTCAATGTTAGAGAAGATACTGGCAGAACAATGCTGAGATTTTCTTGTATCATCTAAACAGTTATGACTGAGACTTCATCAGAATGTGCAAAGACTGAAGAATTTATCTCTCTTCTCTGCAAATAATGTTCTACATTGTTCAGTGGGGGAACATGGCTTAAAATATGTAAAGAAATATTTCAGTACATCTGAAAAAATTTAATTGTGGTAGCAGAATATCATTTAACTGGAATAAATTTATTTGACTGAACAAATAAACAAGCTACAGAGCTCTTCTGGAGTGAAGTAAAATAATATGGAGATTAAAGGCGTATTCCTTTTTTCTTAGTGTAGTGAGAAAGTTGCACGACATATATGATTGTATCACTATAGACAATCACCAAATGATGATGATGATGCTGTTTGAAAAAGTGTCTAGTGGAGCAAGAAGTTGTAGTTAGATTCGTCAGACTACTACTCAGATAAGAAAGGTTCTGTCTGGAAGTCTTATCAATTTAGTTTCAATGTTATTCACAAAAAACTGAACATACCCAGGCTCTCAAGAACTCCACATAGACAACGCAACATAACTTGAAAACTACTGACACCCCTCCACAAAACTGACAAGTAACAGTTGGATTAACTTGAAGAGAGTTTGAAAACATCAACAGTTTTATTTATGAGAAATAATGACAGATGACTGATGCTGATGAAGTGCATAGAAACATGCTTTAGGCTCCACTCCCCAGCTATAACATTGTTAGCCAAATGAGGAGGGGGTGAACAACTCTCACAACAAAACATTGTTAGCCAAATGGGGAGGGAGTGAACAACTCTCTCACAACAAAACATTGTTAGCCACATGGGGAGGCAGTGAACAGCTCTCTCACAACAAAACATTGTTAGCCACATGGGGAGGCAGTGAACAACTCTCTCACAACAAAACATTGTTAGCCACATGGGGAGGGAGTGAACAGCTCTCTCACAACAAAACATTGTTAGCCACATGGGGAGGGAGTGAACAGCTCTCTCACAACAAAACATTGTTAGCCACATGGGGAGGCAGTGAACAACTCTCTCACAACAAAACATTGTTAGCCACATGGGGAGGCAGTGAACAACTCTCTCACAACAAAACATTGTTAGCCACATGGGGAGGGAGTGAACAGCTCTCTCACAACAAAACATTGTTAGCCACATGGGGAGGGAGTGAACAGCTCTCTCACAACAAAACATTGTTAGCCACATGGGGAGGGAGTGAACAGCTCTCTCACAACAAAACATTGTTAGCCACATGGGGAGGCAGTGAACAACTCTCTCACAACAAAACATTGTTAGCCACATGGGGAGGGAGTGAACAACTCTCTCACAACAAAACATTGTTAGCCACATGGGGAGGGAGTGAACAACTTTCTCACAACAAAACTACAATCGCGCTCACACAACATGAAGAACCAAAGAGTTGTTTTACTTACATCTTCTGAAACATCTCACTGAATGCACATTATTCACAACACTTTTCTAACAAAATCTCTGTAATTAAAGTTCACTATTATCTATATATAGATAATTCAAGATATATTGTTGAGCAGTTCTAGATATTTTTTTTAGAAAAAAAATTGACAACACTGAATTTTTAAAAATATTTATGACTGAGTACAAAATTTTAACTGTCCTAGCTTTTGAGCTAGCGTATTTTATAATATCACTTGCATCAGTAAAATTCAAAATTTAATGTTTTGTTGAAATTGCCAATAACCCCTGCATTTCTTGTCACCTAGTAGATCTTAAATATGTTTTATTAACTTTTTTTCACTTTCAATAAATTTTTTACATAGTCAAGGACTCCAAGTAACCTTGAACTTGTTTATTTCTTACCTTAACACTGACACATTTTTTTTGGTGATAAACTATGATACAAAAGTGAAGACATTTGGCTGAACCAGGGTGATGTTCAGAAAAGAGAATTAATTTTTAAAACTTAATATCATGCCCTTGCAGTGGTGCCTTTGTTGTGGTGCCCTTGCTGTGGTGCCCTTGCTGTGGTGCCCTTGTTGTGGTGCCCTTGCTGTGGTGCCCTTGCTGTGGTGCCCTTGCTGTGGTGCCTTTGTGGTAAACAACTTGCATGATCTCTAGCAGTGGCACTGGACACAACAGTAAGACAGAAAATCTTTGAATGAGGTTTTGTAACCTTCAAAGATGGAGAGCCATCAGGCAGGGTACATGATGATAGTTAAAGAGATGTCTGAAAGGAGAGACCTCATCATTATAGGAAGTTAATTAATTTTGTAGAAAAATTCTCTGTAAATCTTTTTCATGCTTGGTCAGATTTGCTATTTTTATCTGGTTTAGGTGTGGCCACAGGGGAAGACAGTTTCATTGATTACATGAAGAACTCCGTGAAAGACGTGTGGAAAAAGTTGATTGTTGATTACAGAAACAACCTCACATTTGATGGATTATGGATTGTAAGTGATGGTACAGATCAAGAACAAATGTGCAGATAGGTGTGGGTGTTTTTTGAAAGTGAATAACTAACACACAGACAGCTGTAATTGTTCTTTTAAAGCAGTGGAACTGCTATCTTTCTGTCACACTTATCATTCTATTACATTCATCTCTTTGTCATGTAATCATGTAAACTGTAATATAAATGTATTCACTTAAACATGCAAATAAAAGTAACACACATATATGTTCAGCAATAATGAGTAATGATACAAGGGTTGATTGGCAAGTTCTTGGCATAAGGTACAACAGATTTTTTTGTGGACAACTTTTTTGGGTTATTTCTCAGCATAGTCCCCTTGCAAGTTTATGCACTTAGTCCAGCAATCCTGGAGCATACGGATCCCTTCTTTGTAAAAGTCAACATCTTGTGGTAGTAGAAAGTGGTCTACAGCATGAATGATGTCATCATCTGAAGCAATTTTGTGACCACTGAGCTCCTTTTTGAGTTTAGTAAACAGGTCTTAGTCTGAAGAGGCCAAATCTGGGGAATAAGGAGGATGTTTAAGAAGCTGGATGCCACATTCATGAATGGCACTCATTGTCAACCCCGACTTGTGAACTAGAGCATTGTCTTGATGAAAGATGACTCCTTTCGTCAATTTCCCTCAACGCTTTTCCTTCAATTTGATCCACATTTGCTTCACAAGATTAGCATAATAGGCCCCGGTGACCATTCTGCCCTTTTGAAGATAGTCTACCGATAGCACACCTTCTGAATCCCAAAAGATGGAAGCCATCACTTTGCCTGCAGACAGAGCCACCATTGCTTTCTTTGGAGGTGGAGATCCATGATGTTTCCACTGCTTTGACTGTTCTTTGGTTTCTGGTTGAAAATGATGAACCCTGTCTCATCCATAGTCACAAATTGCTGGAGAAATGTTTCAGGATCTGCAGAAAAATGGACAAGATTGTATCTCAACATATTGAAGTGCTATCGTTTGTGATCAGCTCCAAGAAGTTTCATGACCCATCAAGCAGAGACCTTTGTCATTTGAAGATCATTGTGAATAATGGCATGAACACATTCCTGGGAGATGCCCAACTCAGTAGAAATGTACCGCTCAGTTAGTCATCGATCCTTCATTATCATGTCATGGATTCTGCCGGTGGTTTCATCTGTGGTTACCGTTCTTGGTCTTCCTGGATGGGGATCATCTTCCAGACTCTCCCTTCCATGTTTGAACTGAGCTGCCCATTTCTTCACTGTGTTGTAAGAAGGGGCACTCTCCCCTAGAGTCTCTACCATATCCTCATGGATCTCCTCCGATGATAAGCTCTTGATGCAGAGGTAGTGAATGACTGCTCAGTGAGAAATTTTATCCATTTTCTCAATTTCTGCCACCCCTTATCACTTCAGTAGCCTATTAAAAAAAAAAACTGGTTACAGTTAATTTCTTGAAACTTGGTGTTTAATCTTACATTAACCTGATCTACAAATGCACCTAATATCAACTGTGTGTTTCAAGTATTTGTACCTTATGCTGAGAACTTATCAATCACCCCTCGTATAATATATAGGTATATTCACTAATATACACAATTACATGCAGTACACATGCACATACACAATATTCACACAGTACACAGAGTGAGTGAGAGAAAAGAGAGAGAGAAGGCAACTTGTTGATTGTATTTATTACATAAGAAAAACTAACTTGTGATGTAAATATGAAAACAGGACATGAATGAACCAGCCAATTTTGGCACAAATGAGGAGAGACCTTTCAACTGGCCAGAGAAAGACAAGCCCTACTGGAGCCTTAAGTGTCCCCAAAATTCATGGGAGGATCCTCCATATCGTCCTAGTAAGTTATTGTATGATAATTAATACACTAACAAGTTATTGTATGATAATTATTACACTAGCAAGTTATTGTATGCTCATTAATACATCAAGTTATTGTATGCTTATTATTACATTAACAAGTTATTGTATGCTCATTATTACATCAGCAAGTTATTGTATGCTCATTATTACATCAACAAGTTATTGTATGTGCATTATTACATCAACAAGTTATTGTATGCTCATTATTACATCAACAAGTTATTGTGTGCTCATTAATGATCATCCATATTGCCTAGTAAGTTATTGTGTACTTATTAATGCATCATCAAGTTATCGTATGCTCATTATTACATCAAGTTATTGCATGCTCATTATTACATCAACAAGTTATTGTATGCTCATTATTACATCAACAAGTTATTGTATGTTCATTATTAGATCAGCAAGTTATTGTTTACACATTATTACACCAACAAATTACTGTATGCTTATTATTAGATCAGCAAGTTATTGTTTACACATTATTACACCAACAAGTTATTGTTTACACATTATTACACCAACAAGTTACTATATGCTCATTATTACATCAACAAGTTATTGTGTAAATACAAGAAATTTTGTGTTTGCCACATGACTGACTTTATATATCTCAGTAATTCTGTTTTATTCATTTTGAAACTAAAATCATTAAGAGCTTCTAACTACTGTACTGATACTGGGCTTGCATCCATTACAGTTGTTTATGTCTGGAAACAGGCCTGGTTTTTTTCATCTGTAAAGTTCTCTAATGTATTTTGTCTGTCACATTGGTTCACAAGTTTTTTTCCTCGGCACAGTTCTCTGTGCTTCTTAGACTACTGTAAAGCATTCGATAAAGTGAGACATACAGAAATTATAAGAATGTTGGAAGACATCAACAAAGATGGGTAAGATTTGAAGCTCATCAAAAACATATACTGGCAGCAATCAGCAGCAATGATGGTTGAGAACCAAAGAGGAGCATTCCAAGACATAAAATTTGGAGTGAGACAAGGATGTGTTCTATCTCCTGACCTCTTTTCTTTGTGCAATGAAAACATAATGAGAAATATAGAGAGCTTGCCAGGAATATCATTTGGTGAGTACAACCTTAACAATTTAAGATATGCAGATGACACAATCCTGATTGCTAAAAGTGAAGGGGAGCTACAGGCTCTTCTGGACATCATGGTTCATGAAAGTAAAAGTAAAGGTCTCAGCCTGAATAAAAAGAATACCACCAAAATGTAGCATTACCATCGATGGCACAGAACTGAAACAAGTTGATAGATTCAAGTACTTAGGAACAATTATAACAGCTGATGGGAAATGTCACAATGAAATAAAAAGATGTGCTCAGATCAAGTCAGCATTCTAGAAAATGTATGGAAGGATAATATCTGTGTGAAAGCTAGAGGATAGATGTATGGAAGGATAATAGCTGTGTGAAAGCTAGAGGATAGATGTATGGAGTTATACAAGGTCACTACATGAGCACTGAGAAGATGACAAACATGGAATACTTGTAAATATTTGTGAGATCTTGGAGCTGGACTTATGCTTGGACTTGTCCTTCAGTGCAGAGGTAATTCCTCAGTCATGGTCAGAGTTAGCATAAAGTGTTCATTTCTTTCTGTACTCTGAGTTGTCACTTCTGACAGTGTGAGTCATCACACACTCATCCATCTTTAAATCATGGTATACACATAAGGGGTCCAAATGTGTACATGTTTTTGTTTTTATTATCATGATGACTTTATAAGTGAACAAGTTACACAATATTTTGTCACAGATTTTCTTACTGTTTCTATAAACATTTTGTCACAGATTTCCTTACTGTTACTGTAAACATTTTGTTTTCATTATTTATAAATGTGTAACCTGTGATGTTCACAGTTTTTATTTCAGTGTGTAAAGGTGTGTTCACTTTCACATTTTTGTATTTGATTATCACAAGTCAGTTGTTTTCTTATGTCCACAGAGGCTGTTTATCGTTATGACAATGCTGACCGACTTGCCAGATTATCAGATAAAACTATCTGTATGAGCACGGTGCAGGGGAATAATGACGAGTATCACCATTACAATGTTCACAGTTTGTATGGATGGAGCCAATCGGATACTACTTTAGAGTAACTTCCATAACCATGTTTTTCTTTCTCTGTCACTTAGAAGAGATTTATAAATACTGTTAGAAAGATTAGCCAGTTACTAGAAATAATTGTAAAGAAGAATGTGACCTGTTGTTAGTAAGAAAAAAAAAAACAGAAGTCTTCAAAAAATGGTTATTCCAAAATAACAAATGTCATTGCCAGTTAGGCTGAAGCCTGATTATTTAAAAAAATTAAGGCAACTTTCACATGAGATATTCTATTTAATTTAGTATCTCAGTACTAAATGAGTAAGCCAGACAAGAAAAACTAAACATTCTTCCTTGTTTATAATGTTTCATATTGTGAGAGGTATACTTTATTAAGAAAAGCACAAATTTATAAACATTTCCTGTGTGAATTCTTGAGTAAAAACCTGGTATTGTCTGTGGGTTAACAGGGCTGCTCGTCAGGCAACAGGGGAGAGAAGCATTGTCATCAGTCGCTCAACATTCCCTGGGTCAGGTCAATATGTTGGCCACTGGCTTGGTGATAATAAAAGTCAGTGGAAGGACTTGCACAGTTCCATTATTGGTAAGTCAGCTAAATAAAAAGACATTGTCAGCTCCAATGTTGGTGTCATAGTCAGCGGAAGAGCATATAACATTTTTAATTGTCAGGTATGTAGCTCTAAAAGCTGTACTAACTACCGTTCCAAAACATGTAATCCTTGAAGTACTGATTTTTTATTGTCAGGTATGTAGCTCTAAAAGCTGTACTAACTACCGTGCCAAAACATGTAATCCTTGAGGTACCGATTTTTTTTCTTTTTTCTTATTGTTTCTTGTTTAGTGCCACATTATGTCATTACTGATAGAAGTAAAACATAAATGTAGGAATAAAATGTTTGTTTCTAGATTATCAAATTTTAGATTATCAAATATAATGTGATCTTGTTTTATTGACACTTTGGATCTGTATTCTGTGTCAAATAATGATGTCCGTATACACTTTGTGACACTATTAATGTCTCTATTCCATATGTATCAGCAGTAATGTCTGTATTCTGTTTGTATACGTATGTATCATTTCATATTTATTGTTGTTGTTTTTATGTATACAACACTAGTACTCTTCTAAGCAAGGCTGGGCAAAAAAGAGAGGTTATGGAAAAATTCGGAACACAACAGTCCAGATTTATAGAACATGTTTTGAGATGAGACAGACTGGAATACCTAGTGACAGCAGGAAAACTGGAGGGAAAAAGGGACAGAGGAAGACAAAGATACAGTATACCTGATGGACTAAAAGAGTGGCACAGAGTATGGTCCAGCATACATCTTACAGAAAGAGCAACGGACAAGTGGTTGTCGAGATCAGTGACAACCAATGCCTGACTGGCATGGACCAGAGAGAGAGAGAGTAGTATTAAAATTACTCGTATGTTCCACTTTAATACCAGATATGTAATGTATACTTCTCCAAACATGTTTTCAGAATGTTTCAGTGTAAATAAATGACAGGCAAATGTAATGTGGTGCTGCAACTCAGTAAAATTATCAGCAAAACTCTCAGCAAAATTAAAATAAGACAATTCTGAAGCACAGCAAAGTGTTTGAACAGAAGTATTTAACAAATGAACAAATGAACTTTATTTTTGAAGTGTGAAGAATTTGGCATACAAGCCCATATAGATATAACTAGCCAGGGAAGAGTTGTAAACAAAACAATTCAGATGTGAAAGAAAGAAAAAAATAGTAAAAAATTGACTGAGAATCAAACTCTGGACTCCGGGAGCACTTCATGGCTAAACTGGCTGTGCATTGTCCTTATATGGCTTGTGAACTGTTCAGTGAATTCTTCTTCAGAATCCACTCTTAGATTTACAGAAGTCAGTATATTTCACCCTCTCTTGATATTTTGCCTGTTTATCAGCTTATTTTATTTTTGTTTATTATCGGTTTATTGTTTATTTTTGGAATTGCAATGGACTTCATAATGAAAAAATGTTGCACAGGTAACACAGGTATTGATTGGGTACATGGGACCCAACTGGAAGATCTTGATTTTGCTGATGACATAACTCTTATCAGTAACAATGTGAATTCCATGCAAGAAAAAACAGATAGCCTGTCTTCACTGGCTAGCAAAATAGGACTTGAAATTAACAAGGACAAAACAAAAATAATGAAACTTCCCCTCAGTCAAAATGGAAAAATACACATGGAAGGGACAGATGAAGTCAATCAATTTGCATACTTTGGCAGCTACATAGACCAGGATGGTGATACCAGAAAGGAAGTTAGAATTAGAGTTCCAAAAGCAGCATATATCTTCAAGAATATTGAGAACATATGGCATTCAAAAGTTATAAGCACAAAAACCAAGTTAAGACTATTCAATTCAATTGTAATATCCACCCTCATTTATGCATGCGAAAGCTGGAAATCAACTAAAAAAATAGAAAAGAAATTACACTCTTTTGAAAACAAATGCCTAAGGAAAATACTCAGCATCAAGTGGAACAAATTCTAGAACAGTGCAGAGATAAGACAGATGACTGAACAACAATCAGTCTCATGGGTGATCAGGAAAAGGAGATGGACATATGTTGGTCACTTGATGAGAAGAAATGATCAGAGAATCCCAAAACAAAGTATCAAGTGGAACACAGCAAGCCGAAGAAAAAGAGGCAGACCATGTGAAACTCTAAAGTGGTCATTGTTAAGAGAGGCCAAATTAACAGGCATAAAGTCCCTTGATGAGATTGAAAGACTCGCCAAAGACAGGAAAAATTAGCGAACTACCTTGCAAGCCCTATGTGACGTTTAACGGCACAGGAAGGATATAAGATATAAGATCAGCATCATCACAGCACTGACAACAAAGAACAGATGACCCCAGGAATAAGATGGAGTAGAAAAGTAGAAGAAGAAATCCTTCTGATTTTATCCGCATTTTGTTTCCCACAGGATTACTGGAATTCAATCTCTTTGGAATTCCTTATGTAAGTTTTTTTATGTTTACCAAAATTGTTTAAATCATTGTGAACTTTCAGTCAGTTCTGATTAATGCAGATAATCCTAAAGATTTAATTTATAAATAATTTATGTCTGACAGTTTTTCTCTGTCATACTTTTTGAACTTTAATTGATAAAATTACTTTCTCAGATTTTTTAAAAAATATGATAACCCACTAATTATATTAAAACTGATATTTTTATTTCTTGAAAATTGAACCCTTCACTTTTTTGCATCCATCCAAATTGTCCTAAATCTTATTATTGATGTAAATGTAAAAAAGGCCAAATTAACAGGCATAAAATCCTTTGATGAGGTTGAAAGACTCACTGAAGACAGGAAAAATTGGCGAATTACTTTGCAAGCCCTATGTGACATTTAACAGCATGGGAAGGATATAAGATATAAGATATAAAAAATATAAAAAAACGATCATTAAAACTAAAAAAATCATAATGGATGCAAAGACATGCATGATAATGAATACTTTCTCTCATGATCAGGATATTTATGTAGTTATTTTGGTGTTAGAGTTTCTTTTTCTGCGTTTGCTTAGTTAAATGAGGATGGATTGTGGTTGAGTGTTTTGTGTACTGTCTTCTTATGACAAGTCAAAGGTTCAATTCCTTACCATTCTTGTGAAACTTTTCTTGTTCTCACGTCTGCTTACTTTTCCTGGGTTTCTTGAAGACTCCTACCCCATCATTCCTTTCAGTTTGTTTATTTACTCATTACCTTGAAATTAACAATTAACTTTTAAAAGACTTGTTACATTTTGTGTAACAAATTAAAGTAATTATATCAGTTGTTCTCAATGCAAATGTTATATTTACTTAAGGAAAGAACACACTGAAGAAAAGTAAAGATTATTGACTAGGTTGCCGTAAAAAAATTCTCCAGGGACTAAAATATTTCTTTAAAAAATTTTGCAGCGTAGAAATAAATGTTGGTGATAATTCTGTTTCTTACATCAGTGATGTATTGTTTCTAAGAATTTATTTTCCCAGTAATTAAACTTTGTAAAATTTGCAGAAACTTATTCAGATTTTGAAACTTTAAATAACATATTTGATTGCAATGTTGCCAGATTGGAGCTGACATCTGTGGATTCTTTGATAACACAACCCCACAGTTATGTAAACGGTGGATGCAGTTGGGAGCATTTTACACATTCAGTAGAAATCATAATGGCATCGATTTTTTGGTACAGACTTCTTTCTTATGTCACTCATATATAATTTTATATATATATATATATATGTAGGTATGCAATTGTTTATTTTCCCAATTACATGCTTTGTACTTGGTGCAGTCCCATATTTATGGGTATAAGAATGGCTGTTACATCATATCCATTTTCTCCATTTGTAGATAACTTTATTCCATTGTCCCTAGTCTTACAGGCAGATATTCTGTTTTTACGAGATGTTTTTCTCTAGCACTAAATGGATCAGGTCACTGAAGTGTACTAGTAAGAGTGTTCAACATGTAGCATTCACAAGGAGGTTCACTTCCACCATGTAGCATTCACAAGGAGGTTCACTTCCAACATGTAGCATTCACAAGGAGGTTCACTTCCAACATGTAGCATTCACAGGGAGGTTCACTTCCAACATGTAGCATTCACAGGGAGGTTCACTTCCAACATGTAGCATTCACAGGGAGGTTCACTTCCAACATGTAGCATTCACAGAGAGGTTCACTTCCAACATGTAGCATTCACAGGGAGGTTCACTTCCAACATGTAGCATTCACAAGGAGGTTCACTTCCAACATGTAGCATTCACAGGGAGGTTCACTTCCAACATGTAGCATTCACAGGGAGGTTCACTTCCAACATGTAGCATTCACAAGGAGGTTCACTTCCAACATGTAGCATTCACAGGGAGGTTCACTTCCAACATGTAGCATTCACAAGGAGGTTCACTTCCAACATGTAGCATTCACAGGGAGGTTCACTTCCAACATGTAGCATTCACAGGCAGGTTCACATCCAACATGTAGCATTCACAGGGAGGTTCACTTCCAACATGTAGCATTCACAGGGAGGTTCACTTCCAACATGTAGCATTCACAAGGAGGTTCACTTCCAACATGTAGCATTCACAGGGAGGTTCACTTCCAACATGTAGCATTCACAGGGAGTTTTACTTCCAACATGTAGCATTCACAAGGAGGTTCACTTCCAACATGTAGCATTCACAGGGAGGTTCACTTCCAACATGTAGCATTCACAGGGAGGTTCACTTCCAACATGTAGCATTCACAAGGAGGTTCACTTCTAACATGTAGCATTCACAAGGAGGTTCACTTCCAACATGTAGCATTCACAGGGAGGTTCACTTCCAACATGTAGCATTCACAAGGAGGTTCACTTCCAACATGTAGCATTCACAGGGAGGTTCACTTCCAACATGTAGCATTCACAGGGAGGTTCACTTCCAACACGTAGCATTCACAGGGAGGTTCACATCCAAAATGTAGCATTCACAGGGAGGTTCACATCCAACATGTAGCATTCACAAGGAGGTTCACTTCTAACATGTAGCATTCACAGGGAGGTTCACATCCAACATGTAGCATTCACAGGGAGGTTCACATCCAACATGTAGCATTCACAAGGAGGTTCACTTCCAACATGTAGCATTCACAAGGAGGTTCACATCCAACATGTAGCATTCACAGGGAGGTTCACATCCAACATGTAGCATTCACAAGCAGGTTCACATCCAACATGTAGCATTCACAGGGAGGTTCACTTCCAACATGTAGCATTCACAGGGAAGTTCACATCCAACATGTAGCATTAAACAGGGAGGTGCTGTTCACTATCAATTACACCCTGTACCCCATTATTTTTATACATAACACTTCATGACTTTATAAACAGGAAATATAAAATTGTCATATATTTATGGTGGCAGCAAACCCAGCAGCAGCAAATATGGGGATTTTTTCAACAGTTGTTTTAAAGTAATTATGAAGATTTTGTAATCCATCCTGGCATAATGTTTACTGAAAATAAAAATGTGGCTGGGGCATCATTATTCTCAAATGGGGACTCCACTGGGCTAGAGAAATGATGGAGGTGAACAACTAATAACATTCTGCTTATAGAACAATCTCACCATCACAGATACATCCCTGATTGTACATATGGGCATCCTCAGAGAAAAGACCACAAACCAGACAGGCTTGTGTATCTCATCCATCAAAACATCTTCTGGAGCAGTTTGTGACTCTGACCATGAACTTTTGGTGGCAAATTTCAAGATCAGATTAAAAAACATTGTGAAAAGTAACAAAGTAATTAGGTTTGACACAAGCAATGTCCCATTTGAGTACAGCATTGATGTGGAGAATAAATTCAAGACCATAATGGCAGTGCAGGAAGAAACAACACCAGACGAGCTTGCCCATCATATCAAAGCTGCTTATATCACATCTGCCTAAACTCTACTACTGAAAAGAGCAGTAAAGAAATGACATTACATTTTGGAGGAAACAGTGTGGCTAACTGACGAAAGAAGGAAAATCAAGTTAAAAAAAAAAAGATGCTGAGAACCAAGCACTGTATAAGAAACACATAAATGACACCAGAAAACATGTAAGACATGACAAAAACAAATACGAAAGGGATTTTTTCAACAGTGGTTTTAAAGTAATTATGAAGATTTTGTAATCCATCCTGGCATAATGTTTACTGAAAATAAAAATGTGGCATCATTATTCTCAAATGGGGACTCCACTGGGCTAGAGAAATGATGGAGGTGAACAACTAATAACATTCTGCTTATAGAACAATCTCACCATCACAGATACATCCCTGATTGTACATATGGGCATCCTCAGAGAAAAGACCACAAACCAGACAGGCTTGTGTATCTCATCCATCAAAACATCTTCTGGAGCAGTTTGTGACTCTGACCATGAACTTTTGGTGGCAAATTTCAAGATCAGATTAAAAAACATTGTGAAAAGTAACAAAGTAATTAGGTTTGACACAAGCAATGTCCCATTTGAGTACAGCATTGATGTGGAGAATAAATTCAAGACCATAATGGCAGTGCAGGAAGAAACAACACCAGACGAGCTTGCCCATCATATCAAAGCTGCTTATATCACATCTGCCTAAACTCTACTACTGAAAAGAGCAGTAAAGAAATGACATTACATTTTGGAGGAAACAGTGTGGCTAACTGACGAAAGAAGGAAAATCAAGTTAAAAAAAAAAAGATGCTGAGAACCAAGCACTGTATAAGAAACACATAAATGACACCAGAAAACATGTAAGACATGACAAAAACAAATACGAAAGGGATTCTTGCAGCAGAATGGAAAGAATGTTAGACAACAGTCTGTGTAAAAATATGTTCTCTGAAGCAAAACTGTTGAAGGACTTCAGGTTGAAAACATCCCTTCGTGTAATTAATGACAAACAGGGGAATACACTAACAGAAAGCAAAGACATCTTGGACAGATGGGAAGGGTACTGCAGAATTACATTGGACCATCAAAAGCTTGAAAACATAACTAAATTAGAATATCTAGGTTCAATCATCATCACCAGTGGAAATCAAAAGAAGAATTGGAGTTGCATCACAGAAACTAGTACAAATGAAGAGTATGTGGCAAGGTACCAACAAGAATACAAAGTTATGTTTACTAAGAGCTTACATATTCCCGGTGGCAACATATGGATGTGAAACATGGACACTTAACAAATCACTAGAAAAGAGAATAACAGTATTTGAAATAAAATGTTACAGAAGGGCACTTGGATTATCATGAATAGAACGAAAATCAAATAAAGAAATATTGATGGGATTAGGTGTCACATAAAACCGGCTCGTTAACACCATCAAAATTAGAAAGATGAGATACTTCGGCCAAATCAAGAGACATAATAGCTTGGAGATGTTGATAGTAGAAGGCTTAGTGGCCGGCCACATCAAGAGACACAATAGCTTGGAGATGTTGATAGTAGAAGGCATAGTGCCCGGAAAAAGAGAAAAGGGATGACCTCACGGCAGATGGACTCAGGACATCACAGAAAGTCTGAATGTGCCTCTGCGAGACACAGGTCTTACACAAGACTGTATTGCATTCAGGGAGGCTGTGAGAGGGACAGTGTTCTGGAAAGGACATGTCATATGAATGAATGCAAACTTTTGAAAATGAGAGAGTTGTTATTTCAAAAAAAAATTTTTTTTTCAGAATGATTTATTGTTTGTAATATTGCGAACCACATGACTGATTTATATATGTTATAAAATCTGTATCAGATTTTTTAAAAAAGACAATAGTTATGATAATATTGTTTGAAACACAGAATATTCACATTTTTGTGGTTTAAATTCACAAAGTAATCAGGGCACAGTTCAGAACTCACTGATGTACCACCTTTGGCTACAGGCTGTAACAGCTAGTACTCCTTCAAGAGAACAAGTTTTTTTTTTTGTATGTTGTAGTTTGTTGCAGTATTTGTTGGATACTAGAGTCTGTCTTTAATGGATTTTCATTCATGAATCAGAATCAGGGGCCAGGGCAGCTGGGTGATGATGTTGCCATTGCCTCCAGGAACATTTTACGCATTCGTTATCAGCTCCTTCCTTATCTGTACACACTTTTCCATGAAGCCCATACTCGAGGCTCAACAGTCATTAGACCTCTTCATCACGAGTGAGTGGCAGCTTTTATGTTCTTTGTGTGATGTAGTTTTTATGTTTTTTGTGTCAAGCAGTTTTTGTGTTTTTTGTGTCAAGCAGTTTATGGGTTCTTTATGTCAAGCAGTTTATGTGTTCTTTGTGTCAAGCAGTTTATATGTTCTTTGTGTCAAGCAGTTTATGTGTTCTTTGTGTCAAGCAGTTTATGTGTTCTTTGTGTCAAGCAGTTTATGTGTTCTTTGTGTCAAGTAGTTTATATGTTCTTTGTGTCAAGCAGTTTATGTGTTCTTTGTGTCAAGCATTTTATGTGTTCTTTGTGTCAAGCAGTTTTTGTGCTATTTGTGTCATGCAGTTTATGTTATATAACTTGGCTTTGCATTAGATACGTGTGACTAGTTTTGCTAGAGTTATACAATGCTAGTAAACTATTTTGCATAATTTTCTAAACTAATTGATGGAATTAGATGTAAACTAAGTAAATCATTTTTGCATATCTTGGCAGCTACATAGACCAGGATGGTGACACCAGGAAGGAAGTTAGAATTACAAAAGTAGCATTGACCTTCAAGAATCATGAAAACATATGGCCTTCAAAAGTTATAAGCACAAAAACCAAGTTAAGATTCTTCAATTCAAATGTAATATCCACCCTTATTTATGCATGTGAAAGCTGGATAACAACTAAAGAAATAGACAAGAAATTAGAATCTTTTGAAAACAGATCCCTAAAGAAAATATTCTGTATAAAATGGAATGAATTCAAGAACAATGTAGAGATAAGACAGATGAGCAAACAACAACCTGTCTCATGGGTGATCAGAAAAAGAAGATGAACATATGTAAGTAATGTGCTGAGAAGAAACAACCACAGAATTCCGAAACAAGCTATCAAGTGGAACACAAAAGGCCAAAGAAAAAGAGGTCAATCATGTGAAACTCTAAAGAGGACACTGTTAAGAGAGGCCAGTTTAGTGGGCATAACATCCTTTGATGAGGTTGAAAAGCTCGTTGAAAACAGGAAATCTTGGCGAACTACCATGAGAGCACTATGTAACAGCACGGGAAGGATGTAAGATGTAAGAATGTACACAATGCTATTTGGTGGAGTGGAGTGGATTTTTAGAATAAGACAGATGGTGTTGGATCTTCCATGCAGGACAGAGATGGGCAGTAAATTACTGACAGCATCATTAATGACAGGGTTTAGAATTAAAATGGATGTAGATTAGGATGAAACTGAAAAGATAAATAGTGAAACATATTATAACTAGACAATTAAAATATTTTGGTCATATTAGGAAGCTTAATACAATAATGGAAACCATACTAGAGGGTAAGGTAGAGAAAAAAAGGCAAAAGATTGACAGAAATATACAACGCTACACAACATAAAAGAGTAGACTGGGTTTAACTTGACCAGGTGCAAAGGACAGAGCAAGTTGGAGGAACATAGCAACTAAACTTCCATGAGGAGAAGGCATGGAGTGATGAAGATGATGAAATGTCACAGTGTATTAGATGTCATGTAAGGAGTCAAATTAGCAGGCAAGAGGTACAAGACCTGGAAGAAAGGATCTTGCAGCACAAGATTGGTTCATTGTTTCTGTAGCAAATTAAACAAATGTTTTACTTTTTAATCAGATATGTTAAACACAGTGCAGGTTTTGTGGCTGATTATGTGGCTAAATATTGACTGAGTCAACCAATGAGAAAGGTTGTCAGAAAAACTGATGTTTGGTAGCTACTGTTAACAACAAGTAATTGCCTTCTTCATAAGATGAAATATTAGCCTTTAGAACAATAGTGTGTGACTTGTGGTTTGTTGTTCTAATATTTGGAAGACATTTTTTTCTCATTAAAATGGAATGAATGTATAAATTTGATTTCTATAATTTAAAAAACAAATTTTTCACACTTATAAATAAATCTTTATTTTCCAAGGAAAGATTTTTATTGTCTGCCATAATTAAATTTCTTGTTTGTTTAACCTTAGATTTCCGAAGGATGTCCGGACATTAACCATAGACCGACAGTTTCTGTGGGGAGCTTGTTTGCTGATATCCCCTATACTGGAGGAGGTGAGACATTTGTAGAAATAAATAGAACAGTAACATTTGAAAGATGTGTACAGATAAATGGAACAGTTACAGTCCATTTGTTTATTGCTATCTGTTACAAAACAAAATTTATATATTTTTTTTCTTGTTCATTACTGAAATAACTATTTTGGGATTGGTTGATGCGAGGCATTGCTGATAATCTACAAATGGATGAATCAGCAGCAGGCCATCTTGCTTACAACCAAGAGGCCCACAGGAGAGCTGTTAGGGAGGCAAAGTTCTGCAAGGAACATGCAAATGGCTGACCGACTGATCCAGTAATAAAGGCTCTTCAGAAGAGGGAAGGTGGAGGCTACTCTGCTATGAAATAGTACGAAAATATGAGAATATTTGGTTATCGGGATACCATAGCGAACTGTAACTTGCCAGATCCAGTCACATCCCCTCTTTCTAAATACTGGGGTGTAATTTGATTTGGTTAAAAAAGATTCATGACACCTGAGGTAGAGAATGTGTAATAAAAATCAGTATAAATGGCACTTGGAGATGAGGTTGAGGATGTATAATAAAAATCCAGTATAAATGACACTTTGAGATGAGAATGAGAATATGTAATAATATCTTGAAGTGTTGAACTTTCAATAGACACACATGCACAATGTGTAATCTGAACCATTGTAGGGAGTAGAAAAAAAATGTTAGTTGAATAGATGTATGTGATCAAAGGAGAATTTTTCTGTTCCTAGAATCAAAGAGAGCTAGAGTACTACCTGCCCCAGGGAAGATGGTATGACTACTACACTGTAAGTGTTTGTTGCATTTTTGTTCATTTTAAGTATGCTCACATTTTGTTTATGTTGTGTTCGTCTTTTGTTTGGCATATTTTTGCTTGTTGGAGTTTGTGCTTTGTTTGACAAAACTGAGTGCCAGTTTCTCTGTCTCTCTGTCCTTTTCTCTTTGTACATGAGAGAGAAAAAGAGAGATACTATATTATTAGGTTATGATACTTTTCTCTGAAATCTCTCCAAGCAGTTATGCTAAATTTTGATATGTTTATATTTTAATCTTTATTTTAAACACATCAGTTACATTTCTTTTCTTGTAACTGATTTTTGTGTTTGTTGTTTGGGAGTGTTATGTGCAGTAGTTACTGCTGCAGCATGTAATGTTGTCTTCATATTATAGCACTGTTTATATCACTTGTATCTTGCAGAAAGAGAAGAATACAGCTGGAGGTTTAGAGTTTTTAAGTTTGTATTTGTGTAGGAACTTTACAAACATGGGAGGGATGCCCATGTGTTTCTGTCTAACATAATATGTATGATGTCACATCAAAATGAGTAAATGACTAGTGAGACACATATTGTGTGTTACTCTTATTCATTTTGCTATATTTTTTTTTCACTTTAATACTACCTCACCTCTCAAGTAAGCAACTGTAATCACTTTTAGTAATACTGATATTGTAACTGTAACCAGCAGTGGCTCTTTCAAAGCTTTGAGTCACAGACTATAGATTTGACTTGAGAATTGGATTTAAGTTGATTGCAAGGTTTTGAAACTTGACTTTAGATTTGAAGGTAGTGACTGGAGACTTGACTTGAGACTTGAAAGTAGTGACTGGAGACTTGACTTGACACATGAAAGTATAGAGACTTGACTTGAGACGTGAAAGTAGTGACTGGAGCCTTGACACATGAAAGTAGTAACAGGAGACTTGACTTGAGACATGAAAGTAGTGGTAGGAGACTTGACTTGACACATGAAAGTAGTGACTGGAGACTTGACTTGAGACATGAAAGTAGTGACTAGAGACTTGACTTGACACATGAAAGTAGTGACTAGAGACTTGACTTGACACATGAAAGTAGTGGCTGGAGACATGCCATGAAGGACTTTAATGCCGTAGTCTGTAATGGAAATCTCCTCATTCTGTGAACAAGCATGAACAAACTGATGTTGCTTGTGGGACAGTACGCAAAGTGCCTGTGAGTGAGGATTCTATGCCACTTCTCCACTTGAGAGGTAGATGTGCCTTCATGCAGCAAGAATATGCCAATAACACACATTTCAGGTCAGTTCATAAATTCATTCATTTGTTAAATGGTGTACCAGTAAGCGACAGATATTTGTTATACATCATGCATATAAATTTAGACTTTTACCTTCCGTTCATGCTTTTTTTGGCCTGTACGCTTTTGTTTGAATAAGATGAAAACTGATTTGTTACAGTTGTGTGTTTCATTAACGAATAAAGCTGTTCCTACTTTCTCAAAACGAGTCTAAGTGTTTGTTATCACAGCTTTACTGCAGCAGTTTTGTGTGTGTTTAACTTTATATACTTATACACAAAAATGGTGTGACACATTTTTGAAGTAATCTTTTCATTTTTAAATGGTTTTCGTTCAGCCGGCAGAAACCTCTGACATTAGTCGCAGCACTGGACGTGAATGGAGTGGCTGAAGGCAGTATTTTCTGGGATGATGGTGTTTCAATCGGTGAGCAGTTGCCCATAAGATTTGTGTAATGTGAGGTGTTACTGAGTGAGTAAATGTTTGAACAGTGTCATTTACTGAGTGAAGGAATGTATGGCGTTCTATGGATGAAGTTTTACAAGTGCTTGGTGAGTGAAAGTTTGATGAAGTTACTTACATATATATTAAAATTACATATCCAGTGGTGCTTGGTGAGTGAAGATTTGTTTGTTGTCATTTAGTAAGTGAAGGCTTATCTAGTTTCATGTGAGTGAAGAGTTATACAGTTTATCTGTTGTTATTTTCATGTCACATGACATTTTACTAAATGTTTTCTATTGTTTTACAACATGTTTTTGTACTGTAATAGATACCTATGAGCAGGGAAAGTACTACACAGCTGATGTCAAAGTTAAAAATGTAAGTATACACAAGTCTAAACATGTATAACAATCTGCAAATCATTATGAGCAAATGATTATGATATTCAGATAAACAAATATATGTCTGTGATTAGTTCTTTCATAAAAACAGGATGGAAGAAAAGTGCAACTAAATCTTCACAAGCTATGAAGAGGAAAGCAACAAAAACAACTGATATTTTGCTACATAAGTCTTATTCTCACATAACAGAAAATGATTCATGAGATTGTATAGATAAAATAACAAAATTGTTCCAAAAAAAATGATAGAAATACCAATAGCATTGTGTAAAATCGCTGTTTAATTTCAAAAAGATAAGAGCAGCTTTATTAATTAACAAGCACACAGTTGTGATGTTTTGATGTGAACCTTAATCATACAGGATGAAGAAATAGAGAGAGAAGATAAAATATAAATTCACGGGAATGCTATGTCAAAAGCAGGAATGGAAAAAATAAAGTAAAATAAAATAAAATGAATGGAGCACTTAGCTGTGACTTGTAAGGGGCTGTGTTCAGAAGTGTGCATTGCAGAGTGTAGAGAATGTTTAAATGAAGACTTGTGATGTGTGATAGGTGGGTTGTAAATGGGGAGAGGAGAGAACTGTGGAAAGGGAAGAAAGTAATACAACGGTAACTAGCCGGGATAATGTGGAATAGGTGATTATAGTTGGGGTTGAGGGGTTGTAATCTGATGCTGTGAGGAGGTTCTGAACTATGTGTTACAAGTGAGGAAAGAGTGGAACTTAGTGTAGGGGGAATATGATTGTGGAAGAGGGGAATGTTAGGTGTAGATGAATTGCAAGTTCAAACCATGTGATTCCAGTATCCCATATTTGTGATTGTAGCTGTTCTCATGCACTAGGTGACTTCTATCATCACTGTAACATTGTTTGATGGCTGTTACCAGAAAATCAGATTTGCCTCTGTGGTTGGGCCATTAAAATGATTAGGGACTGATTTCAAAGGATACTGAGTGATATCATACACATGTTTACACTTGCAGTCACCTAATCTGAGACCAGTTTCACCAATATAAGTTATCCTGCATCTTTTGCATACAATGACATATATCATATAACGGGACTCACATGTGAATCCTTCATGGAGAGTGAGGATAGTTTTGGGAATGGTGATGGTTTTCATTTCTCACACTACATAGCAGGTAACACAGCGAGGGTGGTTACATTTTCTAGTACCAACATATGCAAGGTTCTGCTTCAGGTGGCTATGGACAAGGATGTCCTTAAGCCACTTACAAGCCACAGCTAAGTGCTCTATTCACTTTATTTTATTCCATTTTTTTCCATTCCTATTTTTTACATAGCATTCCTGTGAATTTATATTTTATCTTCTCTATTTCTATGTCCTGTGTATTTTTGTATGATTAAGGTTCACGCTGAAACATCACAACTTTGTGCTTATTAAGTAATAAAGCTGTTTCTACTTTTTCCCTAGTTTATACATTTTGTTATCACAGCTAGTTATATGCTTAGTTTTATTTACTTATACACTAATTATTCGTGTTTAATTTCACCTGACTGTGCCAATGAACAGTAATATTGATCACTCTTTTCCCAGAATGCTTTGACTGTGACAGTAACACACTGGGTTCCTGGTGCTGAATGGAGCAACTTGTACTTCAAGACAGCACAGATAATAGGAGTTCAGGGGGATGTCTCATATGTTAATGTGCAGGGGGGAGCACAGCATTTATCCTTCAACCAAACTGGACAGGTCAGAACTAAGAATGTCATTAAACTAAAGCTTATCATGCTATGTGCTTAGCTATAATGGGCATGACATTTAACAAATGAAGTAAGGGTACTAACAGAAGTAATAAATTTGACATTTGTTGGGGTACTAACAGAAGTAATAAATTTGACATTTGTTGAGGTACTGACAGAATTGATAAACTTGAATTTGTATGTTGTAGTACTGACAAAAACATTAAACATCATGATAATTTAGAGAAGACCGTCTTGGAAGTGTACATAATGGGAAAAAGAAAGAGAAGAACACCAAGGTGAAGATGGCTGCAAGATGTCATTGATGATCTGCAAATGGATGCATCAGAAGCAGGCCATCTTGCTCACAAAAAGATAGAAAGAGTGAGGAAAGTGGGCAGAAATAAGAACGACAGAAAGATGAGCACATATAAATGAAGAACACAACAATCCAGTATTTCAACAAACGTCTTTTTTTTCAAGGATAACATACAAAAACAACACAGCAGATAAAAACACACAAAAAAATTGATGAAAAATTAGCACGGCTTTTTTTTGGTATCCTCCTTATAAGAAAGAGAGGTACAAAATCACTCTTATCTTTTTTGTAAAACTGAATCGTACACCTCCATGTACTTTGTAATATCTTGATACTGATGGTCATCTTGGCTTTGTTGTATTATCTTGATACTGATGGTCATCTTGGCTTTGTTGTATCATCTTTATACTGATGGTCATCTTGGCTTTGTTGTATCATCTTGATACTGATGGTCATCTTGGCTTTGTTGTATCATCTTGATACTGATAGCCAGCTTTGATCTTTGTTGTATAATCTTGACGCCAATGGTCAGCTTGACCTTTGTTGTAACATGTTGATACTGATGTGTTGCTTGACCTTTGTTGTAACATCTTGATACTGATGTGTTGCTTGACCTTTGTTGTGACATGTTGATACTGATGTGTTGTTTGACTTTTGTTGTAACATGTTGATACTGATGTGTTGCTTGACCTTTGTTGTAACATGTTGATACTGATGTGTTGCTTGACCTTTGTTGTAACATGTTGATACTGATGTGTTGCTTGACCTTTGTTGTAACATCTTGATACTGTATTTGATACTGATGGCAAGCTTGACCTTTGTCATGTGATCTTGATACTGATGGCAAGCTTGACCTTTGTCATGTGATCTTGATACTGATGGCAAGCTTGACCTTTGTCATGTGATCTTGATACTGATGGCAAGCTTGACCTTTGTCATGTGATCTTGATAGCAAACATCAGTCTAGTGGCTTTTGCAGTATCATCTTGATAATTAACATTTATTTTAGTGGCTATCTTGATCAGTTGATTAGTGTACATTTCTTTTGTTGCTAGATTGACAAAAAGGATTGTTAATTGATATTAAATGTGTTGAACTGTTTTTGAACTGCATATTGTGTTTTCGAATCCAACTGGAGGCACCCCAGTCACCCAGCTGTAGAAATCGGTACCCAGCTTCTTCCGGGGTTGGGGAAGGAAAGACGACCAGGCGTGATGCTGACCATATCACACTCTAGTGTGCTGACAGGACAAGGAAAATATGGGCACTAACATCATATCCCTCTGTGCCTCTAAGGCATGACAGGATTACCTTTACTTATATTGTGTTAGCTTATTTGATTGCACTTACTGTACCACTAGCAAACAAGAACTGATAAACAGAAGCTGAACAATGAATATCTAGGCACAACTTTCATACTTTCAGCAGCTGCAACAAAGTAAGCAAGGAAATTAAAAGTTCAGCTCAGATAGGGAGTAAAATATACTTTGCCTCGCACCACCTGAATCCAAAATCCTGTCCCAGAACACCAAAATAACAATCTTACATTTTACATCCTTCCTGTGCCATTAAATGTCACGTAGGGATTGCATGGTAGTTAGCCAAGTTTTCCTGTTTTTGGTGAGCTCTTCAACCTCATCAAGGGATGTTATGCCCACTAAACTTACCTCTCTTAACAATGTTCTATTTAGAGTTTCACATGGTCAACCTCTTTTTCTTTGGCCTGTTGCGTTCCACATGACAGCTTGTTTTGGGATTCTCTGTTTCTTCTTATAATGTGTCCGACATATGTCCATCTTCTTTTTCTGATCACCCATGAGACAGGTAAAAATAACAATCTACAAAACTATAATAAGACTAGCCATCATGTATGGATCAGAAACTTGAAACAAAGAAAGATGAGCAACAATTGCAGGTTTTGGAGAACTAGATCCTAAGAAGAATCTTTGAGCCGATAAAGGATACCAACAGTGGAGAATGGAGAGCTAGAAAGAACACTGAACGTAAAGCTTATTTAAATCCCAACAAATTATAAATGTCTTGAAACTGAACAGACTATGCTGGTTGAGCCATGTAAAAAGAATGGAAGAGAGCTGACAAATGAAAATGATGTATGTACAAGAGATGAAGGAAACAAGACCAAGGGGTAGACCAAGACAGAGATGGAAAGATGACATAGAAGAGGATATAAAAGAACCAGCTGGAAAGAGAAGATTAGAAATACAGAGGAATGGAGGTAAACTTTATCTGCAGAAACGAGCCTTAATGGCTGAGAGAGCTGAAGAAGAATGATAAATACAATCATGGTTATGCACACAAACAATTTCCTTGGAGTGTGAGATGAAGCAAAAATGTTTATATAAATATCCAGGTCTAAAAAAAAACATAACAGTTGCGTTGTTTAAAGTAGCTTTTTTTTTTTTATTTCCAGTTCTTGGAGATTTCTCTGCCGTCATTGCCGATGACACAGAATGTGACAGTTGTTTGGAGCAGTTAGAGATGGTTGTCCTCATGAAGGCCATTTAAAATTCTAATTAACATCAACTGCTGGCGGAACATGTTTTAATTTTTTTGCAAAGCTTATGAATTTGTGTTATTGTGAGATTTACTGCTTTTGTGTAGTTTACAAACTGGTTGTTTTAGCAAAGCCAGTGGACTGATTGGCTGTTTTAGTACAGCTTATGAAATGTATTAATATAACTGATAAACAGATTGTCATTGTTTAGCTTACAGACTTTCAAAACCTGGCAACATTTTTCTGATCTTGTACCTGAAGCTTCTCTAAACCAGTATTTTTCACAGAATCTGGAGAATGTAGTTCATACAGCTTGACAAAGAACATAGAGAATGTAGTTCATACAGCTTGAAAAAGGACATAGAGAATGTAGTTCATACAGCTTGACAAAGAACATAGAGAATGTAGTTCATACAGCTTGACAACGAACATAGAGAATGTAGTTCATACAGATTGACAAAGGACATAGAGAATGTAGTTCATACAGATTGACAAAGGACATAGAGAATGTAGTTCATACAGCTTGACAAAGAACATGGAGAATGTAGTTCATACGGCTTGACAAAGGACATGGAGAATGTAGTTCATACAGCTTGACAAAGAACATAGAGAATGTAGTTCATACAGCTTGACAAAGAACATGGAGAATGTAGTTCATACGGCTTGACAAAGAACATGGAGAATGTAGTTCATACGGCTTGACAAAGAACATACAGAATGTAGTTCATACAGCTTGACAAAGAACATAGAGAATGTAGTTCATACGGCTTGACAAAGAACATGGAGAATGTAGTTCATACGGCTTGACAAAGAACATAGAGAATGTAGTTCATACAGCTTGACAAAGAACATATAGAATGTAGCAGACCCGGCTTGACAAAGAACATATAGAATGTAGCAGACCCAGCTTGATAATGAACATATACAATATAGCAGACCTTGCCTGACAGGCAACACTGTAAATGTAGCACTGCTTTATAATTGCACGTACACTTTCAATATTTGTTTATTATGATGATTATATGCTGTGCCAGACAGTGCTGGTGAGTTTGCTTCTTCATTTTGGGCAGTCCTAGATGCTTTTCTTTTTACATGTCACTTGGTCAGTTCACCGAGATATTTTTATCTCTTGGCTTTCCTCTCTTCCTTGTCCCCCTGAATCTTCCACTCATTACTTCTGTCTGATGGCCTGCATGAAGGATCGGATACTCTGGAGAAGCATAATAGCCAACGCCAGTCGGCACGGCACATGATGATGATGATGACTTCTGTCTTCTCATGTCCAAGAAATTTTGACCATCTTCTTCTTTTCTTTTGAACCAGTTTTTGGTCATTCTGAAAAATCTCTGAGCGTCTCTTCATTTATTTCTCTGTCTGTCCAGGATGCCTGCTATATCTTTCTCCACATCTCTGGTGCTTCTAGTTTCTTTGTCATCTTTCTGTCGACTGTCCAAGTTTCACAATCATACAGCAATACTAGCTCTATATAGCTCTTCTCCTCACTTTTAGGGACATTTTCAGTATGTAGTTTTTTCAACAAATATCAACTTTATTTATGTCATGCCCAATACTTCTTCTTCCTCTGCGTTCGAGTAATGGTTGGTCATGCTACATCTGCAGCCCCATTACCCTGACGATATGTGCCATTTTCTCAAAGCTGGAGTGGAAGCCCCACAGCTTTTCTTTCTGATCTTCATGCTCAGGCCAGACCTGCGCTTGTAGTTTTGAGTAGATTGTCCAGATCTGCAGGCTATGCTCTGGCGCCCAGATACCAAAGCCGCAGGGACATTCATTTGTGCGTGACAGTCAGTGATATTTAAGAACATCTGTCTCTGTGAGTTTTACTGAACTTTTTTTTTTCCTTCTGCAGAAGTCTTAATAAACTGCTAGAATACGAGAACTTGTTTTTTTCCTTCTGCAGAAGTCTTAATAAACTGCTAGACTACGAGAGTTGTGCAAACTTAATTTGTGACTGAGAGAATGTTGTAATGCACAATTCAGATTTACACAACTCCTCTAAATAAAGTAGATGAACTGTCCAAAAAAAGAACATACATTCAAGATAAAAGAGACACAATGTCCAGCAAACAATATGCATTCAAAATAAAGTAAACAAACTGCTAATGTACACAATGTACAGTCAAATGAAAGTTGACAAATTGTCAATATGCACATCTTACATCCTTCCTGTGCCGTTAAATGTCGCATTGTAGTAGTAGTTTGCCAAGATTTCCCGTTTTCAGCAAGCTTTTCAACCTCATCAAGGGATGTTATTCCCACTAAAATGGCCTCTCTTGACAATGTCATCTTTAGAGTTTCATGTGGTCGACCTCTTTTTCTTCGGCCTTTTGTATTACACTTGATAGCTTGTTTAGGGATTCTCTGATTGTTTCTTTTCATCATATGACCGACATATGTCCATTTTATTTTTTCTGATCACCCATGAGACAGGTTGTTGTTTGCTTATCTTTCTTATCTCTGCGTTGCTCTTGAATTCGTTCCACTTTATACCAAGCAATTTCATGAGGCATTTATTTTCAGAACAGACTAATTTCTTGTGTATTTCTTTAGTTGTTTTCCAGCTTTCACATGCATAAATGAGGGTGGATATTATATTTGAATTGAATAATCTTAAATTGGTTTTTGTGCAAATAACTTTTGAATGCCATATGTTCTCAAGATTCTTGAAGATCAATGCTGCTTTTGCAATTCAAATTCTAACTTTCTTTCTGGTGTCACCATCCTGGTCTATGTAGCTGCCGAGATATGCAAAACTGTTTACTTCTTCAACAGCTGTCCCTTCTATGTATATTTTTCCTTTGTGGTTAATGAGAACCTTCATTATTTTTGTTTTGTCCTTGTTAATTTCAAGTCCTATTTTGCTAGCCAGTGGAGACAGGGTATCTGTTTTTTATTGCATGGGATTCACATTGTTACTCATAAGAGTTATGTCATCAGCAAAATCAAGATCTTCTAGTTGCGTCCCATGTACCCAATCAACGCTCGTTTTACCTGTGCAGCACTGTTTCATTATGAAGTCTATGGCAATGTATGATTAAAAATCCATGCATTCATGTCAACATACACAATATACGCTCAAAATAAAGAAGACCAACTGCCAGTCATTTCTTATTTATTAGGACAACACACAAGCTCACTGGAACCGTTACCTGAACTAATAGCAATGCAGTGATAACAAAAACATCACACTTAACAGTTATAACAAAAAAATATTACATGGTATTTTAACAGTAATAATGACATATGGTGCAAGCAATTATAACAATAATAACCAAGAATGATTCACTGATCTTCTATTTTCAGTAAACGCCATCAAAAAACATGCGATGCAGTAAGACAATGTTATTAGGACTGATCTGTGCTTCAGCATATGTTTTCCCTTATTATGATGATACCATATGTGCAGTGTACAATGATAATAATAAAAACAGAAGTTTTAAAGCAGCCATCTGTCATTAACGTATGCTTATGAAAGTGACTGGTTCTCACCGGGCCAGATAATGCTAGAAACTACTACTTTAATGGGAGGGGTCATACCGTTCTTTTTGTTGGTGCATGTACTTCAAAAAACAAAGTAAAAAAATTAACTCATAAAAAATAAAGATGTACACAACTATACAAGAGGACAAACATTATATAACTAATATGTTATTCTTTTTTCATCTAAAAAAAAGTATCAAATCAAGTGCTGACTGTGGACACTGTTGGTACCTAGTTTGCTGACTGTGGACACTGTTGGTACCTAGTTTGCTGACTGTGGACACTGTTGGTACCTAGTTTGCTGACTGTGGACACTGTTGGTACCTAGTTTGCTGACTGTGGACACTGTTGGTACCTAGTTTGCTGACTGTGGACACTGTTGGTACCTAGTTTGCTGACTGTGGACACTGTTGGTACCTAGTTTGCTGACTGTGGACACTGCTGGTACCTAGTTTGCTGGCTGACTGTGGACACTGTTGGTACCTAGTTTGCTGACTGTGGACACTGTTGGTACCTAGTTTGCTGACTGTGGACACTGCTGGTACCTAGTTTGCTGGCTGACTGTAGACACTGTTGGTACCTAGTTTGCTGACTGTAGACACTGTTGGTACCTAGTTTGCTGACTGTGGACACTGCTGGTACCTAGTTTGCTGACTGTAGACACTGCTGGTACCTAGTTTGCTGACTGTGGACACTGTTGGTACCTAGTTTGCTGACTGTGGACACTGCTGGTACCTAGTTTGCTGACTGTGGACACTGCTGGTACCTAGTTTGCTGACTGTGGACACTGCTGGTACCTAGTTTGCTGGCTGACTGTAGACACTGTTGGTACCTAGTTTGCTGACTGTAGACACTGCTGGTACCTAGTTTGCTGGCTGACTGTGGACACTGTTGGTACCTAGTTTGCTGGCTGACTGTGGACACTGTTGGTACCTAGTTTGCTGGCTGACTGTGGACACTGTTGGTACCTAGTTTGCTGACTGTAGACACTGTTGGTACCTAGTTTGCTGACTGTAGACACTGCTGGTACCTAGTTTGCTGACTGTAGACACTGCTGGTACCTAGTTTGCTGACTGTAGACACTGTTGGTACCTAGTTTGCTGACTGTAGACACTGTTGGTACCTAGTTTGCTGACTGTAGACACTGTTGGTACCTAGTTTGCTGACTGTAGACACTGTTGGTACCTAGTTTGCTGACTGTAGACACTGCTGGTACCTAGTTTGCTGACTGTAGACACTGCTGGTACCTAGTTTGCTGGCTGACTGTAGACACTGCTGGTACCTAGTTTGCTGGCTGACTGTAGACACTGCTGGTACCTAGTTTGCTGGCTGACTGTAGACACTGCTGGTACCTAGTTTGCTGGCTGACTGTAGACACTGCTGGTACCTACTTTGCTGACTGTGGACACTGCTGGTACCTAGTTTGCTGGCTGACTGTAGACACTGCTGGTACCTAGTTTGCTGGCTGACTGTAGACACCCATGAGACAGGTGTGTTGCTTATTTTCTTATCTCTGCGTTGCTCTTGAATTCGTTCCACTTTATACCAAGCAATTTCATGAGGCATTTATTTTCAGAACAGACCAATTTCTTGTCTGTTCCACTTTATGCCGAGCATTTTCATGAGGCATTTATTTCAAACGAGGACTAATTTCTGTGTATTTCTTTAGTTGTTTTCCAGCTTTCACATGCATAAATGAGGGTGGATATTTATTTGAATTGAATAATCTTAAATTGGTTTTTGTGCAAATAACTTTTGAATGCCATATGTTCTCAAGATTCTTGAAGATCAATGCTGCTTTTGCAATTCAAATTCTAACTTTCTTTCTGGTGTCACCATCCTGGTCTATGTAGCTGCCGAGATATGCAAAATGTTATTCTTCAACAGCTGTCCCTTCTATGTATATTTTTCCTTTGTGGTTAATGAGAACCTTCATTATTTTTGTTTTGTCCTTGTTAATTTCAAGTCCTATTTTGCTAGCCAGTGAGACAGGGTATCTGTTTTTTATTGCATGGGATTCACATTGTTACTCATAAGAGTTATGTCATCAGCAAAATCAATCTTCTAGTTGCGTCCCATGTACCCAATCAACGCTCGTTTTACCTGTGCTGCACTGTTTCATTATGAAGTCTATGGCAATGTATGATTAAAAATCCATGCATTCATGTCAACATACACAATATACGCTCAAAATAAAGAAGACCAACTGCCAGTCATTTCTTATTATTAGGACAACACACAAGCTCACTGGAACCGTTACCTGAACTAATAGCAATGCAGTGATAACAAAAACATCACACTTAACAGTTATAACAAAAAAATATTACATGGTATTTTAACAGTAATAATGACATATGGTGCAAGCATTATAACAATAATAACCAAGAATGATTCACTGATCTTCTATTTTCAGTAAACGCCATCAAAAAACATGCGATGCAGTAAGACAATGTTATTAGGACTGATCTGTGCTTCAGCATATGTTTTCCCTTAATATGATGATACCATATGTGCAGTGTACAATGATAATAAAAACAGAAGTTTTAAAGCAGCCATCTGTCATTAACGTATGCTTATGAAAGTGACTGGTTCTCACCGGGCCAGATAATGCTAGAAACTACTACTTTAATGGGAGGGGTCATACCGTTCTTTTTGTTGGTGCATGTACTTCAAAAACAAAGTAAAAAAATTAACTCATAAAAAATAAAGATGTACACAACTATACAAGAGGACAAACATTATATAACCCTTCCCCTCCCTTCCACCCAGAATTTAAAAAAAACAAACTATCATTGATAGTGAAAATAAAGTGACAATAAATATAAAACCCAGTATGTATGTGATGTAAAAGGACACTCAATAATCATACATTTCATAATATTTATATTGTTATTCTTTTTTCATCTAAAAAAAAGTATCAAATCAAGTGCTGACTGTGGACACTGCTGGTACCTAGTTTGCTGACTGTGGACACTGTTGGTACCTAGTTTGCTGACTGTGGACACTGTTGGTACCTAGTTTGCTGACTGTGGACACTGTGGTACCTAGTTTGCTGACTGTGGACACTGTGGTACCTAGTTTGCTGACTGTGGACACTGTTGGTACCTAGTTTGCTGACTGTGGACACTGTTGGTACCTAGTTTGCTGACTGTGGACACTGCTGGTACCTAGTTTGCTGGCTGACTGTGGACACTGTGGTACCTAGTTTGCTGACTGTGGACACTGTTGGTACCTAGTTTGCTGACTGTGGACACTGCTGGTACCTAGTTGCTGGCTGACTGTAGACACTGTTGGTACCTAGTTTGCTGACTGTAGACACTGTTGGTACCTAGTTTGCTGACTGTGGACACTGCTGGTACCTAGTTTGCTGACTGTAGACACTGCTGGTACCTAGTTTGCTGACTGTGGACACTGTTGGTACCTAGTTTGCTGACTGTGGACACTGCTGGTACCTAGTTGCTGACTGTGGACACTGCTGGTACCTAGTTTGCTGACTGTGGACACTGCTGGTACCTAGTTTGCTGGCTGACTGTAGACACTGTTGGTACCTAGTTTGCTGACTGTAGACATGCTGGTACCTAGTTTGCTGGCTGACTGTGGACACTGTTGGTACCTAGTTTGCTGGCTGACTGTGGACACTGTTGGTACCTAGTTTGCTGGCTGACTGTGGACACTGTTGGTACCTAGTTTGCTGACTGTAGACACTGTTGGTACCTAGTTTGCTGACTGTAGACACTGCTGGTACCTAGTTTGCTGACTGTAGACACTGCTGGTACCTAGTTTGCTGACTGTAGACACTGTGGTACCTAGTTTGCTGACTGTAGACACTGTTGGTACCTAGTTTGCTGACTGTAGACACTGTTGGTACCTAGTTTGCTGACTGTAGACACTGTTGGTACCTAGTTTGCTGACTGTAGACACTGCTGGTACCTAGTTTGCTGGCTGACTGTGGACACTGCTGGTACCTAGTTTGCTGGCTGACTGTAGACATGCTGGTACCTAGTTTGCTGGCTGACTGTAGACACTGCTGGTACCTAGTTGCTGGCTGACTGTAGACACTGCTGGTACCTAGTTTGCTGGCTGACTGTAGACACTGCTGGTACCTACTTTGCTGACTGTGGACACTGCTGGTACCTAGTTTGCTGGCTGACTGTAGACACTGCTGGTACCTAGTTTGCTGGCTGACTGTAGACACTGCTGGTACCTAGTTTGCTGGCTGACTGTAGACACTGTTGGTACCTAGTTTGCTGACTGTAGACACTGTTGGTACCTAGTTTGCTGACTGTAGACACTGCTGGTACCTAGTTTGCTGGCTGACTGTAGACACTGTTGGTACCTAGTTTGCTGGCTGACTGTAGACACTGCTGGTACCTAGTTTGCTGGCTGACTGTAGACACTGCTGGTACCTAGTTTGCTGACTGTGGACACTGCTGGTACCTATTTTGCTGGCTGACTGTAGACACTGCTGGTACCTAGTTTGCTGGCTGACTGTAGACACTGCTGGTACCTAGTTTGCTGACTGTGGACACTGCTGGTACCTAGTTTGCTGACTGTAGACACTGCTGGTACCTAGTTTGCTGGCTGACTGTGGACACTGTTGGTACCTAGTTTGCTGACTGTGGACACTGCTGGTACCTAGTTTGCTGGCTGACTGTGGACACTGTTGGTACCTAGTTTGCTGACTGTGGACACTGTTGGTACCTAGTTTGCTGGCTGACTGTAGACACTGTTGGTACCTAGTTTGCTGACTGTGGACACTGTTGGTACCTAGTTTGCTGGCTGACTGTAGACACTGTTGGTACCTAGTTTGCTGGCTGACTGTAGACACTGTTGGTACCTAGTTTGCTGGCTGACTGTAGACACTGTTGGTACCTAGTTTGCTGGCTGACTGTAGACACTGCTGGTACCTAGTTTGCTGACTGTAGACACTGTTGGTACCTAGTTTGCTGACTGTAGACACTGTTGGTACCTAGTTTGCTGACTGTAGACACTGTTGGTACCTAGTTTGCTGACTGTAGACACTGTTGGTACCTAGTTTTCTGACTGTGGACACTGTTGGTAAATAGTTTGCTGACTGTGGACACTACCTAGTTTGCTGACTGTGGACACTGTTGGTAAATAGTTTGCTGACTGTGGACACTACCTAGTTTGCTGGCAGACTGTGGACACTACCTAGTTTGCTGACTGTAGACACTGCTGGTACCTAGTTTGCTGACTATAGACACTGCTGGTAGCTTTTTTGCTGGCTGACTGTGGACATGCTGGTACCTAGTTGCTGACTGTAGACACTGCTAGTACCTAGTTTGCTGGCTTACTGTAGACACTGCTGGTACCTAGTTTTCTGACTGTGGACACTGTTGGTACCTAGTTTGCTGGCTTACTGTAGACACTGCTGGTACCTATTTTGCTGGCTGACTGTGGACATGCTGGTACCTAGTTTTCTGACTGTGGACACTGCTGGTACCTATTTTGCTGGCTGACTGTGGACATGCTGGTACCTAGTTTTCTGACTGTGGACATGCTGGTACCTAGTTTTCTGACTGTGGACACTGTTGGTAAATAGTTTGCTGACTGTGGACACTGTTGGTAAATAGTTTGCTGACTGTAGACACTGTTGGTACCTAGTTGCTGACTGTAGACATGCTGGTACCTAGTTTGCTGACTATAGACACTGCTGGTACCTAGTTGCTGACTGTAGACACTGTTGGTAAATAGTTTGCTGACTGTGGACACTGTTGGTAAATAGTTTGCTGACTGTGGACATGCTGGTACCTAGTTTTCTGACTGTGGACACTACCTAGTTTGCTGACTATAGACACTGCTGGTACTAGTTTGCTGACTATAGACACTGCTGGTACCTACTTTGCTGACTGTGGACATGCTGGTACCTAGTTTTCTGACTGTGGACACTACCTAGTTTGCTGACTGTGGACACTACCTAGTTTGCTGACTATAGACACTGCTGGTACCTAGTTGCTGACTGTAGACACTGTTGGTAAATAGTTTGCTGACTATAGACACTGCTGGTAACTAGTCTGCTGGCTGACTGTAGACACTGTTGGTAAATAGTTTGCTGACTGTGGACACTGTGGTACCTAGTTTGCTGACTGTAGACATGCTGGTACCTAGTTGCTGGCTGACTGTAGACACTGCTAGTACCTAGTTTGCTGACTGACTGTAGACACTGCTGGTACCTATTTTGCTGGCTGACTGTAGACACTGTTGGTAAATAGTTTGCTGACTGACTGTAGACACTGTTGGTAAATAGTTTGCTGACTGACTGTAGACACTGCTGGTAGCTAGTTTGCTGGCTTACTGTAGACACTGTGGTACCTAGTTTGCTGGCAGACTGTGGACACTGTTGGTAAATAGTTTGCTGACTGTAGACACTGTTGGTAAATAGTTTGCTGACTGACTGTAGACATGCTGGTACCTAGTTTGCTGACTATAGACACTGCTGGTACTAGTTTGCTGACTGTGGACACTGTTGGTAAATAGTTTGCTGACTATAGACACTGCTGGTACTAGTTTGCTGGCTGACTGTGGACATGCTGGTACCTAGTTTGCTGACTGTGGACATGCTGGTACCTAGTTGCTGACTGTAGACACTGTTGGTAAATAGTTTGCTGACTGTAGACACTGTTGGTAAATAGTTTGCTGACTGTGGACACTGCTGGTAACTAGTCTGCTGGCAGACTGTGGACACTACCTAGTTTGCTGACTATAGACACTGCTGGTACCTACTTTGCTGACTGTGGACACTGCTAGTACCTAGTTTGCTGACTATAGACAGGGCTGGCTATGTTACCTGGCCATGTAGGCACACTTCTTAGACAGGGCTGGCTATGTTACCTGGCCATGTAGGCACACTTCTTAGACAGGGCTGGCTATGTTACCTGGCCATGTAGGCACACTTCTTAGACAGGGCTGGCTATGTTACCTGGCCATGTAGGCACACTTCTTAGACAGGGCTGGCTATGTTACCTGGCCATGTAGGCACACTTCTTAGACAGGGCTGGCTATGTTACCTGGCCATGTAGGCACACTTCTTAGACAGGGCTGGCTATGTTACCTGGCCATGTAGGCACACTTCTTAGACAGGGCTGGCTATGTTACCTGGCCATGTAGGCACACTTCTTAGACAGGGCTGGCTATGTTACCTGGCCATGTAGGCACACTTCTTAGACAGGGCTGGCTATGTTACCTGGCCATGTAGGCACACTTCTTAGACAGGGCTGGCTATGTTACCTGGCCATGTAGGCACACTTCTTAGACAGGGCTGGCTATGTTACCTGGCCATGTAGGCACACTTCTTAGACAGGGCTGGCTATGTTACCTGGCCATGTAGGCACACTTCTTAGACAGGGCTGGCTATGTTACCTGGCCATGTAGGCACACTTCTTAGACAGGGCTGGCTATGTTACCTGGCCATGTAGGCACACTTCTTAGACAGGGCTGGGTGTCTTACCTGGCCATGTAGGCACACTTCTTAGACAGGGCTGGCTATGTTACCTGGCCATGTAGGCACACTTCTTAGACAGGGCTGGCTATGTTACCTGGCCATGTAGGCACACTTCTTAGACAGGGCTGGCTATGTTACCTGGCCATGTAGGCACACTTCTTAGACAGGGCTGGCTATGTTACCTGGCCATGTAGGCACACTTCTTAGACAGGGCTGGCTATGTTACCTGGCCATGTAGGCACACTTCTTAGACAGGGCTGGCTATGTTACCTGGCCATGTAGGCACACTTCTTAGACAGGGCTGGCTATGTTACCTGGCCATGTAGGCACACTTCTTAGACAGGGCTGGCTATGTTACCTGGCCATGTAGGCACACTTCTTAGACAGGGCTGGCTATGTTACCTGGCCATGTAGGCACACTTCTTAGACAGGGCTGGCTATGTTACCTGGCCATGTAGGCACACTTCTTAGACAGGGCTGGCTATGTTACCTGGCCATGTAGGCACACTTCTTAGACAGGGCTGGCTATGTTACCTGGCCATGTAGGCACACTTCTTAGACAGGGCTGGCTATGTTACCTGGCCATGTAGGCACACTTCTTAGACAGGGCTGGCTATGTTACCTGGCCATGTAGGCACACTTCTTAGACAGGGCTGGCTATGTTACCTGGCCATGTAGGCACACTTCTTAGACAGGGCTGGCTATGTTACCTGGCCATGTAGGCACACTTCTTAGACAGGGCTGGCTATGTTACCTGGCCATGTAGGCACACTTCTTAGACAGGGCTGGCTATGTTACCTGGCCATGTAGGCACACTTCTTAGACAGGGCTGGCTATGTTACCTGGCCATGTAGGCACACTTCTTAGACAGGGCTGGGTGTCTTACCTGGCCATGTAGGCACACTTCTTAGACAGGGCTGGCTATGTTACCTGGCCATGTAGGCACACTTCTTAGACAGGGCTGGCTATGTTACCTGGCCATGTAGGCACACTTCTTAGACAGGGCTGGCTATGTTACCTGGCCATGTAGGCACACTTCTTAGACAGGGCTGGCTATGTTACCTGGCCATGTAGGCACACTTCTTAGACAGGGCTGGGTGTCTTACCTGGCCATGTACACATTCTTAGACAAGGCTGGCTATGTTACCTGGCCATGTAGGCACACTTCTTAGACAGGGCTGGGTGTCTTACCTGGCCATGTACACATTCTTAGACAAGGCTGGCTATGTTACCTGGCCATGTACACATTCTTAGACAAGGCTGGCTATGTTACCTGGCCATGTACACATTCTTAGACAAGGCTGGCTATGTTACCTGGCCATGTAGGCACACTTCTTAGACAGGGCTGGCTATGTTACCTGGCCATGTAGGCACACTTCTTAGACAGGGCTGGCTATGTTACCTGGCCATGTAGGCACACTTCTTAGACAGGGCTGGGTGTCTTACCTGGCCATGTAGGCACACTTCTTAGACAGGGCTGGGTGTCTTACCTGGCCATGTACACATTCTTAGACAAGGCTGGCTATGTTACCTGGCCATGTAGGCACACTTCTTAGACAGGGCTGGGTGTCTTACCTGGCCATGTACACACATTCTTAGACACTGCTGGTACCTAGTTTGCTGGCTGACTGTAGACACTGCTGGTACCTAGTTTGCTGGCTGACTGTAGACACTGCTGGTACCTAGTTTGCTGACTGTGGACACTGCTGGTACCTAGTTTGCTGGCTGACTGTAGACACTGCTGGTACCTAGTTTGCTGGCTGACTGTAGACACTGCTGGTACCTAGTTTGCTGGCTGACTGTGGACACTGTTGGTACCTAGTTTGCTGACTGTGGACACTGTTGGTACCTAGTTTGCTGGCTGACTGTGGACACTGTTGGTACCTAGTTTGCTGGCTGACTGTAGACACTGCTGGTACCTAGTTTGCTGACTGTAGACACTGCTGGTACCTAGTTTGCTGGCTGACTGTAGACACTGCTGGTACCTAGTTTGCTGACTGTGGACACTGCTGGTACCTAGTTTGCTGGCTGACTGTGGACACTGCTGGTACCTAGTTTGCTGGCTGACTGTGGACACTGTTGGTACCTAGTTTGCTGGGTGACTGTGGACACTGCTGGTACCTAGTTTGCTGACTGTGGACACTGCTGGTACCTAGTTTGCTGACTGTGGACACTGCTGGTACCTAGTTTGCTGGCTGACTGTGGACACTGCTGGTACCTAGTTTGCTGGCTGACTGTGGACACTGCTGGTACCTAGTTTCCTTGTAACTGATTCTACCAGACTGATACAACTGGCCACAGAAACAACGTTTGTTTTGAGAAAATAAATATATCTCGTCTTCAAGTCTGGCCCTCATTTCCTCTTCAAATGATGCAGCATCTGTTTATCAAGTTGACAGCCATGTAGCATGGTTATGCCCCCAGAACTTTCCAGTCTTCATGGCTGACAGAAGAATCTTTCATGGTTGACTTCAACCATTCAGGTTTATCTACCTCACAGCATCCTTTCCTCTAGGACATGGCTGTTATTCATCCCTGCTTCATGCCCAAAGAATCTTCAACTTCTGCTTCTAGTGTTGTCATTATGAAGGGATGCTTAATGCCTCATAGTTGGTTATTTTGACCTGCCACTCAAGTATTCATTACACAGAATATGTTTCAAGTGTAAGCTATTAAGAAAACATGATGTGAGCATACAGATGTGATCACAGAACACTGTGTGTTTATCATAGTCATAACAAAGAGTAACTTCTCTATTCTTAACACCTGCACTAAAAGCAGACTCTTTAAATGGATGTGAAGCACGCTGCATCTACACTAACACAGACAAAAATGTTAAACACCTTTCATCTGCAGTATCTATGCTTTCTCAATATTCCACAGAAAGATGATGCATGTGTACCATCGTGTAAATACCTTTCAGCCACGCACATTCTTCTTAGACATACTTCTTTCCTAAACTGAGCTGTTACCTGGCCATGTAGGCACACTTCTCAGACAGGGCTGGGTGTCTTACCTGGCCATGTACACATTCTTAGACAAGGCTGGCTATGTTACCTGGCCATGTACACACATTTCTTAGACAGGGCTGGCTATTTTACCTGGCCATGTACACACATTTCTTAGACAGGGCTGGCTATTTTACCTGGCCATGTACACACATTTCTTAGACAGGGCTGGCTATGTTACCTGGCCATGTACTCTGAAAAATGAAGTATGCCTAATGATACTCTCTACAGACAAACAGTATGTGGTGAGGAAACAACTCCAAGTTAAAAAAATGTGTGTAAAAAAGAAAAGTTCAGCATGGTTTCAGCACCACAGCAAACGAAAATATCTCATAATTACTCAGCTGTCGTGCCAGTGACGTCTCCTGGAACTGTATGAACCATCCCACGTCATATCCACACACAATGATGAAAAGTGATCCGTGCACGATGGATGCATGCATCTCCGCACATTTCCTCAGTAGGGAGGCACTAACAGCCGGTTCTAAGCAGCTCTATGGCGTCAACCTTCCACAGCGGAATGCATCAGCCATGTTTATCAATAACCAATTGCTGGCTAGGAAATCCACGCACCACTGGAAGTCACAGCTCACGGCGATGCACCGAGCATTTAACTCAGTTGCTAACAAGCCAAACTGGATTCCCAACCCACAAAACAACGAAACTAGTGCAGACAAAGTGTAGAGAAAGGCAAACAAATGCACAATCAAAAATGTTAAACACCTTTCATCTGCAGTATCTATGCTTTCTCAATATTCCACAGAAAGATGATGCATGTGTACCATCGTGTAAATACCTTTCAGCCACGCACATTCTTCTTAGACATACTTCTTTCCTAAACTGAGCTGTTACCTGGCCATGTAGGCACACTTCTCAGACAGGGCTGGGTGTCTTACCTGGCCATGTACACATTCTTAGACAAGGCTGGCTATGTTACCTGGCCATGTACACACATTTCTTAGACAGGGCTGGCTATTTTACCTGGCCATGTACACACATTTCTTAGACAGGGCTGGCTATGTTACCTGGCCATGTACACACATTTCTTAGACAGGGCTGGCTATGTTACCTGGCCATGTACTCTGAAAAATGAAGTATGCCTAATGATACTCTCTACAGACAAACAGTATGTGGTGAGGAAACAACTCCAAGTTAAACAAATGTGTGTAAGAAAGAAAAGTTCAGCATGGTTTCAGCACCACAGCAAACGAAAATATCTCATAATTACTCAGCTGTCGTGCCAGTGACTTCTCCTGGAACTGTATGAACCATCCCACGTCATATCCACACACAATGATGAAAAGTGATCCGTGCACGATGGATGCATGCATCTCCGCACATTTCCTCAGTAGGGAGGCACTAACAGCCGGTTCTAAGCAGCTCTATGGCGTCAACCTTCCACAGCGGAATGCATCAGCCATGTTTATCAATAACCAATTGCTGGCTAGGAAATCCACGCACCACTGGAAGTCACAGCTCACGGCGATGCACCGAGCATTTAACTCAGTTGCTAACAAGCCAAACTGGATTCCCAACCCACAAAACAACGAAACTAGTGCAGACAAAGTGTAGAGAAAGGCAAACAAATGCACAATCATCAATGGTCACATTCACTTTTCCGCCATGTTAGAACTGGAAGCTCCATGCAAAAAAGAAAGGAGGAACATAAACCCAACAATCTAGGAAGACAAGGTTGCTGATCATCTCAAGTGAAGCCATAAACACTGATAGCCTTACTATCTGTGAAGCCATAAACACTGATAGGCTTACCATCTGTGAAGCCATAAACACTGATAGGCTTGCCATCTGTGAAGCCATAAACACTGATAGGCTTGCCATCTGTGAAGCCATAAACACTGATAGCCTTACTATCTGTGAAGCCATAAACACTGATAGGCTTACTATCTAAGGCTGAAGGGAAAATGGCATAAAGGATAGAAGAGACAAAATGTACTTGAAAGATTGGTCTCAGCACACCACACAGTGGCTAGAAATGACTGAAGGGAGGGTTATTAATACTCAGATAGAAGGTGAAGTGAGAATACCTTAGATAGAAGGTGGAGTGAGAATACCTTAGATAGAAGGTGGAGTGAGAATACCTTAGATAGAAGGTGGAGTGAGAATACCTTAGATAGAAGGTGGAGTGAGAATACCTTAGATAGAAGGTGAAGTGAGAATACCTTAGATAGAAGGTGGAGTGAGAATACCTTAGATAGAAGGTGGAGTGAGAATACCTTAGATAGAAGGTGGAGTGAGAATACCTTAGATAGAAGGTGGAGTGAGAATACCTTAGATAGAAGGTGAAGTGAGAATACCTTAGATAGAAGGTGGAGTGAGAATGGCTTAGAAGGTGAAATGAGAATGGCTTAGACAGAAGGTGGAATGAGAATGGCTTAGACAGAAGGTGGAATGAGAATGGCTTAGATAGAAGGTGGAATGAGAATGCCTCAGACAGAAGGTGGAGTGAGAATGGCTTAGACAGAAGGTGGAATGAGAATGGCTTAGATAGAAGGTGAAATGAGAATGCCTCAGACAGAAGGTGGAGTGAGAATGGCTTAGATAGAAGGTGGAATGAGAATGGCTTAGACAGAAGGTGAAGTGAAAATGGCTTAGATAGAAGGTGGAGTGAGAATGCCTTAGACAGAAGGTGGAGTGAGAATGACTTAGACAGAAGGTGGAGTGAGAATGGCTAACTGCCATTAGCATGGCTTCACTTTAGATCCATTACAAACTGCTGTTGGCATGGCTTCACTTTAGATCCACCACAAACTGCCATTAGCATGGCTTCACTTTAGATCCACCACAAACTGCCATTAGCATGGCTTCACTTTAGATCCATTACAATCTGCTGTTAGCATGGCTTTACTTTAGATCCACCACAAACTGCCGTTAGCATGGGTTCACTTTACATCCATTACAAACCGCAGTCAGCATGACTTCATTTTAGACCCATCACAAACTGCAGTTAGCATGGTTTCACTTTAAAACCTACCACAGACAATTTTGAAATAAAGATCAATCAATCAATCACTTAGTCTCAATGCAGACCACAGAGAGGTTTTACCTTAAATCCATCACAGACCAAATGAGACTTCAACTTAGGCCCGCTGCAGACCACAGTAAAGGTAAAGGTCAAATTCCTGTTTCCGTGCCACTAAGGCATGCTGGGGATATCGTGTTAGGCCCGTACTTCCACGACTTTCGGCACATGAAAGTCTGACGTGGTCAGTATCATGCCTGACCTCATTTACCTTCCAGGTTTCTCTGCTACCCACTTTTAGAGGCTGGGTCGACCCCTGGGCCTATTTTTGTTGTGCACCAGACCACAGTAAAGCTTCATCTTAAATCTACCATAGCTAGAGCGAGGCTTCACCACGGACTACAAGCTAGCTTTACTTTAAACTCACCACAAACTGCAGCTAACACTAATGAGACTACACACAAACCCCCCCCACCCACCCAAAAGCAACAAATAAACAATTCCCAGTCTCTGACTGCCATATACAACAATGTATCAGCCAGATACCTGCATCAACAACATAATAACAATTCTCACAGCCACTACATAAAGAAGATAATTACTACAACATGAGAAGAAATTCAGCACGTAACTAACAACAAATCTCATATGTTTATATAATTATCACTCTGTAGTTTGTCCTGTTCTTGTACATATATATATATACCACTAGATGATCAAATTACATTCTCCTTTATCCTTGTACATGTACATAAATTTATATACTATCATTCTATATTATATGAGGGATGATTGATAAGTTCTCGGCATAAGGTACAAAAACTTCAAACACACAGTTGATATTAGGTGCATTTCTAGATCAGTTTAATGTAAGATTAAACACAAAGTTTCAAGAAATTAACTGAAACCAATTTTTTTACAGCCTGCTGAAGTGGTAAAGGGTGACAGAAATTGAGAAAATGGATAACATTTCTCATCGACCAGTCATTCACTACCTCTGCATCAAGGGCTTATCATCGAAGGAGATCCATGAGGATATGGTAGAGACTCTAGGGGGAGAGTGCCCTTCTTACAGCACAGTGAAGAAATGGGCAGCTCAATTCAAACATGGAAGGGAGAATCTGGAAGATGATCCCCATCCAGGAAGACAAAGAACGGTAACCACCAATGAAACCATTGGCAAAATCCATAACATGATAATGGAGGATCGATGACTAACTGAGTGTACATTTCTATTGAGTTGGGCATCTACCAGGAACGTGTTCATGCCATTATTCATAATGATCTTCAAATGACAAAGGTCTCTGCTCGATGGGTCATGAAACTTCTTGGAGCTGATCACAAACAACAGCGTCTCAACTTGTCAAGAGACAATCTTGGCCATTTTTCTGCAGATCCTGAAAAGTTTCTCCAGCAATTTGTGACTATGGATGAGACTTGGGTTCATCATTTTCAACCAGAAACCAAAGAACAGTCAAAGCAGTGGAAACATCATGGATCCCCACCTCCAAAGAAAGCAAGGGTGGTTCTGTCTTCAGACAAAGTGATGACTTTCATCTTTTGGGATTCAGAAAGTGTGCTATTGGTAGACTATCTTCAAAAAGGCAGAACGGTCACCGGGGCCTATTACTCTAATCTTGTGAAGCAAGCGCGGGTCAAACTGAAAGAAAAGTGTCAAGGGAAATTGACAAGGGGAGTCATCTTTCAGCAAGACAAAGCTCCAGTTTACAAGTCAGCGGTGCCAATGGCTGCCATTCATGAATGCAGTTTCCAGCTTTTTGAACATCCTCCTTATTCCCCAGATTTGGCCCCTTTGGACTATTACCTGTTTACCAAACTCAAAAAGGAGCTCAGTGGTGGCAAATTTGCTTCAGATGATGACGTCATTCATGCTGTAGACCACTTTCTACTGGCACAAGATGCTGACTTTTACAAAGAAGGGATCTGTATGCTCCAGGACCGCTGGACTAAGTGCATAAACTTGCAAGGGAACTACGTTGAGAAATAACCCCAAAAAGTTGTCCACAAATAATCCATTGTACCTTATGCCGAGAACTTATCAATCGCCCCTCATATCATAAAAGAGAAAGTGATAAATGATTTTTTCCCAAAACTGAACCTAGTCAAGATACTTTCATGCTGCATGAATTCAGAAAATGTGAAAATTCAAATCAAATTTTTGTGTTAAATCATATCCTGAAGTATGAAAACAGACACCCTCTCTCATTTTAATTTACAATTATTGAGGCATTATCAAAACATTAAATTCACATTATAAATCACATGTTTGGGAACAAGGAAAAATCATGAAAGTTCAGTAGCAACGTACACCCGATAACTCCACCCTTATGCTCACAAAGTGTTTATGTGTAGTGGAATAATCTACATTAATATGTACAATAATGATACATATATGCACATATACTAAATGCAAGTAGTGGAACAATAGCTGTATAAATGAATGCTACATTCTTATCCCTAGATATAGGCATATTTATATGTACATAATCAAGGTCTATGTTAACACTTTCATGTCCATTTTTGGAACACAGGAAAATGTGACACAATCTGAAGTAAGTTGTGACAGTCCATGGGTCAACACATGGCATGCTTGGACAGCCAGTTGTGATAGTCAGAGGTTGAGACATGGCATGCTTGGACAGGCAGTTGTGACAGTCCATGGGTCAACACATGGCATGCTTGGACAGGCAGTTGTGATAGTCCAGGGGTTGAGACATGGCATGCTTGGACAGGCAGTTGTGATAGTCCAGGGGTCAACACATGGCATGCTTGGACAGACAGTTGTGATAGTCCAGGGGTTGAGACATGGCATGCTTGGACAGGCAGTTGTGATAGTCCAGGGGTTGAGACATGGCATGCTTGGACAGGCAGTTGTGATAGTCCAGGGGTTGAGACATGGCATGCTTGGACAGGCAGTTGTGATAGTCCAGGGGTTGAGACATGGCATGCTTGGATAGACAGCTGTGATAGTCCAGGGGTTGAGACATGGCATGCTTGGACAGGCAGTTGTGATAGTCCAGGGGTTAACACATGGCATGCTTGGGCAGCCAGTTGTGACAGTCCAGGGGTCGAGACATGGCTAACCGTGGTGTTCAGTCTATGGCCTGAACTTGTCAGACATAGTCGACCATGAGCTGACCCCACTCTCTGTTAAATGTCACAAAAGCCTGTTGAATTAGGTATGGACTAACATGACCTCATCTTCATTGAACTTAACACAAAACCCTGGTCTGCCACTTGCTTGAAGGTTATCACCTTATCTTGTGTGTGCCACAGGAAACTCAAGACTGTCAACCATAATCACCATCATCATCAGGTAGATGTGCAACCTAATCTGTTTCCAGGAACTTGATGCAACAATTTCAATAAAACTCCAAAGAGCACAACTGATCTGCAGTATCACTTTGGTCAGCCTTCACTTAATTCACTTTGTATTCAAACTGACATATGAAATGTACAAGTCAAGTAACTGTTTAAAATCAACTTTGTATTCAAACTGACATATGAAATGTACAAGTCAAGTAACTGTTCAAAATCAACTTTGTATTCAAACTGACATATGAAATGTACAAGTCAAGTAACTGTTTAAAATCAACTTTGTATTCAAACTGACATGTGAAATGTACAAGTCAAGTAACTGTTCAAAATCAACTTTGTATTCAAACTGACATGTGAAATGTACAAGTCAAGTAACTGTTCAAAATCAACTAATAATTAGCATGAGCAAACAACTGTTTCTTATTTAGTATTGGTATTTTTTAAAAATCTGAACCATTTTTGTGTAAGACAGTGATGATAGGCTGCAATGTCAAAACCTGTTTCAAAAAGCTCTGATAAAGGATATGAAAGAGTTAATGTGAATTGAAAACAAAAATGTACACACAAAAAAAAACAACAACTGCTGTACTTTCCCATATACAACAACAGGAACAGCAGACAACCAAAAAAAAAAAAATACAGACATGAAATCGCATTTAAATGGCAATCATTTTATAATGTATAAAGTACAATAACTACCATCACCTCGGCAGCAACAACAGCTATTTTCTGTATTTTCATGCACATAAACAAGAAGTACAGAATTACTAAATTTCCACAATTCTGACCATTTTTATTCTTTGTGCATGTTAAGTGGAAAACACTCCATTTTGCGATAGTTCTAACAGAAACCAACACCGCTACTTCCTCATCTCTTCAGTCAGTCATCATCATCATCATCATCATCATCATCAGGTGATCAGCTTTAGAAAACCCTTGAATACGGTCAAAACTGAAGGATAATATGTGAAATAACTTCACATAAAATACCTTACCCCATTTCCTGACGGCTGGAACTGGATGCATCATTTAAATGCTCTCACTTGACCAAAGTTAAAGGTACGTACACAATTAATTTATAAATAATTTTCTAAACTGCCGGCTGCTGGCACCAAGTGGAAGCACCAATGGTCAATTTACCAAAATCTGCTTCCTTTACTTATCTGTACATTTTGCTTTCCTACATTCATCTTGTATGTTATTGAACCAAAGAAACATAATTCATTTACATACATTTTAAGCGCAATCTGGATCCTGCATAACATTATGTACAGAAAAAGCTCGAACCAAGGACAGACACATGGGTAATATTTATACAATGACAAAAACTACAATCACTTTTACAAGAACGAGAATTACAATGACTTACATATGAAAAAAGAATTACAATCTCTTTTACAAGAAAAAGAATTACAATCACTTACACAAGAACAGAAACTACAATCACTTATACAAGAACAGGAATCATTTATACAGGGTGGCAAATGAAAAAGCTGCCTGCCTCTCTTCGCCCGTATACATGCCACTTGTAACAGCCCACTTAAAAGGGATATGCACCATTACGTGCTAAAAAAGGAAAATGAATGAGCAGCATGTCTTATGACAAATTAACAGGTCCAGGTAAACAAAACCATGCAGACACTTTACTAAATGAAAGTCAAGTCACCTGCTTGGAGGTGGACGGTTTCTTTGTGTGCCACCCTGTATAAGAACAGGAATTATAACCATTTTATACAAGAACAGGAATCATAAGCACTTTATACAAGAACAAGAACTAAAATCACTTATACAAGAACTGGAATACAAGAACAAAACAAGAGAATCCCAAAACAAGCTATCAAGTGGAACACAACTGGCCAAAGAAAAAGAGGTTGACCACGTGAAACTCTAAAGAGGACACTGTTAAGAGAGGCTAGTTTAGTGGGCATAAGATCCTGTGATGAGGTGGAAAAAACTCAACGAGGACAGGAAAACTTGACAAACTGCCATGTGAGCCCTACGTGACATTTAGTGGTACAGGAAGACATAAGATACAAGAACAGGAATTATAATCACTTATACAAGAACAGGAATTATAATCACTTATACAAGAACAGGAATTATAATCACTTATACAAGAACAGGAATTATAATCACTTATACAAGAACAGGAATTATAATCACTTATACAAGAACAGGAATTAAAACTGCTTATACAAGAAAAGGAATTACAATCACTTGTACAAGAACAGAAATTACAATCACTTTCAGAAGTACAGGAATTATAACCAGCCATACAGACAAAACTTCTGTCAACATGGAAATGAGAAAGAACTGAACTAGCTCAAATACATGGACTGTCTAGTTCCTCGGTTTGCCTGTAGTAAAGCAGGAAGGCTTTCATAGAACTTGGAATTGGCAAGGTTTCAATTTTTGTCTTCAGAAATGAGGAAAAATCCGGACCATTGTTTGTGGGTTTTGTATCATCATCATCATCATCATCATCATCAATGCCTCTTCCTTTCCTACCACATACTTTGTGCTCCATGACACTTCTGATTTTCTGGAGCTTGCAGAGTTCTTTTTTCACCTTCTCGTCTTCACTTTCGTCATCATCATCATCATCATCATCTTCTGTTTCTACCCATGCAGTATCTGCACTGTCTGCCATGAGGCTATCGTAGTCCGCGCTGCTCTCTCCAATGGAAGACTGATGGCGCTGCTTGCCAGTCAAGGGAGGTAATGAGGAAGATGGCATGAGCTCTTCAGTCGTCACCACGTCAGTCTCATCTTTCAGAGATCCATGTCCCGAATGCTGACAGCTGATGTGTATAGGGTCCTCACCTAAAGAGCCAAAACCGGATGTTTCTGAAGTGTCAGCACTGGTGCTGTAAGATTCTCCTGCGGTGTATGGCACAGAGACGCACACTGATGGTGTCACCTCAATGGCTGGTGACCGGGCACTAAACTCTGATGTTAGGGCCCCATCCTTGGCGGGCTGACTTGTGCTCTGATCACACGAGACACTCTCTTTTGAGGGCTCATCTTTTTTCTTTGCTGACATAAGGGTAAGAATTCTGTCAGCAATCCTTTCGTATGGGTTGCTAACAGCACATCTTGATAAGCTGTCGACTTTGCTGCATTTCTCTCCAGTGGGTTTCTCCTGTGCAGATGTGTCTTCTGTATGCTCTGCTACGGTTGCCATACCAATTCTGTTGTTTCTAGACCTTTCCCCATGGCTCTCTGCGTTTCTGTCCTTTCCATCCTTGGACTCGCTGCCTGAACTTGAGAGCAGCACATTTTTATTTCCATTGATGTCCCTGAAATGCAATACTTTGCTGATGGCATCCTCATCCTCCATCTCTGAGAGATCAGAATCCACATCATCCACTTTCTGCTTGCTTTCGCTTTTAGAGGCCGGGTCATTTGTTTCTTGCGTGCGGTGGGGAAGTCGTGGTCTCAACTCAAATGCTCTATCAGCATCTGCCTCTCTGGTGCCCTCGTTGCTCTCCTCAAAATCCTCATCTTCATCACTGTTATCAAAAGCCCTCATGATCATCAAACCCTGGGCTGTGGGTAAGATATTCAAAGGATAACGTCCAATCTCTGAACGGTAGAATTTTGATGACCTGCTTTGTTTTGCTCTGCGTAAATTTTTGCCAACTTCTGGCTGGCTAAAGTCAAAAGTATTCCTGATAGCGTTACGAATTGTGATTCTGCACAGATACTGGAGAGATATAGGATTCACATCAGCTGTCACGATGGAAGGAAACAAAGTCACAAATTATTCCACAGATTTCACATTTAGTGACAGAGTTATAAATAAAACAAATAAAAAATTAATCAACAGCACAGCATGCTAACAACTATGAGGTGTTTGTGAAACGTCTTCTTACCCATGGTTGTAGGTTGAAGTTCTGCTACCTGAACTCTCCAGTTAACCCCAGCTGTACAAACAAGAACCTGACACACAGTGTTTGAGTAAAAACTACCTCTGAAGATGGAGAACAAAGAAAGTTCCTGATTTATTTAAGTGGACTATTCCATGACACCATGGGTAAGTCAATTTTTACACAACTCATAGCCATGGTTTATTATATATCTTATATATTATGTTATGTTAACAGTTATGTTCCATAAAATTCTGTAGACTGTTTTTTTTTCCTGAAGTCCACATCTATGTATGTCAGAGCTATGTAAGTTAAGGCCCAGATCTACATGTCACAGCTATGTAAGTTAGGGGCTAGATCTACATTATGTCAGAGCTATATAAGTTAGGGACTAGATCTACATATGCCAGATCTATATAAGTTAGGGACTAGATCTACATATGCCAGAGCGATGTAAGTTAGGGCCTAGATCTACATGTTACAGCTATAAGTTAGGGCCTAGATCTACACGTCAGAACGATGTAAGTTAGGGCTTAGATCTACACATCAGAGCTATGTAAGTTAGGGCCTAGATCTACACATCAGAGCTATAAGTTAGGGCCTAGATCTACATGTCAGAGCTAGGGCCTAGATCTACATGTCAGAGCTATGTTAAGTTAGGGCCTTGATCTACATATGTCAGAGCTATGTCAAGGCCAAGATCTACATATGTCAGAGCTGTGCAAGTTATGGTCTGTTTATATTTGTATCAAAGGTGAGGCACACTAAACTGCTTTGTGCACACAACTATCAACATACAACTATCAACACACAAACGTCAACACACAACTGTCAACACACAACTATCAACACACAACTGTCAACACACAACTATCAACACACAACTATCAACACACAACTATCAACACACAACTATCAACACACAACTATCAACACACAACTGTCAACACACAACTATCAACACACAACTATCAACACACAACTATCAACACATGAACAGAATTTTAGAAACCACAAAAAAATGTCTATGCCATGAACATGGGATTAAGCTTGAGATTGAAGTTGGTGAACAGCTAAAACAAAGAACATGTCAAACTTACAGTATTTCAGGTGCCCAAATAGTTAACATCATGATAATTTAGAGAAGACCATCTTGGAAGGATACATAATAGGAAAAAGAAAGAGAGGAAGACTAAAGCGAAGATGGCTGCAGGACATCGCTGATAATCTGCAAATGGGTGCATCAGCAGCAGAGCATCTTTCTTACAACTGAGAGGCCTACAGGAGAGCTGTTAGGGAGGCAAAGTTCCGCAAGGGACATGCAAATGACTGACTGAAGTGGTTAGGGCGCTAGTCTATCACAGTGAGACTGGAGGTTCAAATCTGGCTGGAAGCATCCTGGCTGTGGAAATGGGTACTCAGCTCCTTTGGAAGCTCGGGGAAGATAGACAGCCACATGTGATGCTGACATTGCTGTGTGCTGACAGGTCAAGAATACTGACACGGTTACATTGTGTGCTGACAGATGAAGAAAAATATGACCACTAAAACTATGTCTCCTAGCCTGTGCCACAGCATAACAGGGCTGCAATTTTTTTCACAATATTTCACATACTGCTTTATGCTACATCTTTCTTCAGAACTTTTGTAGCAAACACTCCACCCCACTAATGTGAACACTTTTGTTGTGTGCCTACACAGTTAAACATGCTACATTCCGCCCTACTACAGATTAATGTGAACACTTTTGTTGTGTGCCTATAGTTAAATGTGATATGATATTCACAGTGTGTGAGTGTGATATGATATTCACAGTGTGTGTGTGTGTGATATTATATTCATAGTGTGTGTGTTTCTGAATGTTTTTGAACTTGCTCAGATAATTTCAATTTTTTCAGCTCTATCAAATAATTTCTACATTTACTGATATTTTGAGTGCCTTCAGTTTTTACAGATAATTTCTACTTTTACTAATTTTCTGTTTTCAACTTTCTCACATAATTCCCACATCTCTGTTGTCATTATGACTGTTTTCAATTTCCTCTGATAATTTCTATATTTGCTGTCATTATGAATGTGTTTCTTTCAACCTCCCTCATTTTATGACATCATGAATGTGTTCCATTAAAAACAGTCAGGATAACAAACTATCTGAGAGAGTCGTAGAGAGGCAGATGTCTGAAGTTGTAGAAATTTTTAAACAAATATACTTGGATCAAACTTGACAAAAGAGGTTAAACTCACGCAGAAGAATTGGACTGTTCTGGCACTCTGCTGACATTGGCATCACCAGGGATGCAAATGAAACAGGTAGCACACTCTCTGAGGAGAATTCAGTCTCTCCAATCCGCCTGATCTTCAGCAACTAGAACATAGAACATTGTAAAGCTGAAAACATAAAGATATATCCCTCTAGGAACTCTAAATGAAAAAACATTTTTAGATTTGTGGAAAACTATATTTCCTTCCAAAATGTTACAGACACTGTCTGTGCAATATTCCATCCTCAATATTACAGACACTGTCTCTACAATACTTGGTCTATCATATGTACTTTTCTGCACAAGTGAGGCATGACTTTTCTTGTACTGAAATAAGCAATATTCATTTTATTCAAGGATCTAGGTAGAGGAGATGTTCCCTTGTTTTCTGTGCTGACTTGTCAGTTCATGTGTACAGTTGGTCAGTTCATATGTACAGTTGGTCAGTTCATGTGTACAGTTGGTCAGTTCATGTGTGGTGGAACACTGGCCTAAATCAATACTCACATACACACACAAAATATGGCTTTTTTACAAGAAAGTGGACTAAATCAAAGAAGTGACATAAGATATATATATATATATATAATAGAAGAAAGTGAATAAAACAACAGATATGACACATAACATACCTACAGGAAAAGGGGATGGTGACTGCAGTAAAACTGGTTCAAATAATAAAGGTAGATAGAGGTGTATGGTGTAGTTTTACAAAGTGGAAGAGGGAGTGAGTAAAGTGAGAAAAAAAAAAGAATAGAAAGTATAAGAATGTATAAATGAAAAAACATACAACATCCGATATTTCGGCGTGAGCCTTTTTGAGGATTACATAACAAATGAGACAAAAAACGAATAACTAAAACGGGAAACTTATCTTAGTGCAGCATCCTCTGACAGAAGAAAATGCAGAAATGCCTTCCACTAGACGAGACACGAGACCACGCGGGGCCTCACAAAGAATAAGCCGATAGAGCCAATAATAAGCCAATAGAGCCAATCATAAAGAAGCACAAGGTGGTTAGAAGGGTAATAGACACAAGAAAGCCATTAGAGAAGGTGGTGATAGGGAGAGGAGCTAGGTGAAAGAAACAAGAAAGTAGATTTTAAATCACAAAAACGTTGCGGTGTGAAGTACACAGAAGAGACCGATTTACACTTAGGAGATCATTTTTGCCAACATCTTAACAATATTTCTAAGAGGGCCTGGACACCTGTGGCTAAACATTTCTGCCTTAGCAACCACAGGGGAAAACAGGACATTTCTGTTAGTGTGATCCGCTCCTGTTCTGCTGATGTACAATCTCGGAGGGTCCTAGAACAGCGCCTTATTTTCCAGGCTGGCTGTCTCCACTCAGCTAGAAATAACAATGTCTTCAGTATCCTTTAACTTCTTTAGTTTTCCACCTTCATTTTTGTTTTTGTTTTTTTTTTGTGATTTCTTCTCTCCTCCTCTGCCTCTTCTTTACGACTGGCTCTATCAGCTTATTCTTTGTGTGGCACCGCGTGGTCTCTATGTCTCATCTAGTGGACAGGCATTTCTGTTATACATTCTCATACTTTCTATTCGTTTTTTTCTCACTTTATTCACTCCCTCTGCCACTTTGGAAAAATACACTATACACCTCTATCTACCTTTATTATACCTACAGGAATATTCATTTTATATAAAAACACTGACAAAATTACATACCTGAAATAAGACTTTCATACAAAAATATGCTTTTTTATACAGGAACATGTATTTTATATAAGAATATGGTCAAAATCACAGATATGGAATAAGAATTACATAAAACAATGTGTTTTAAACATGAACATACAGACACAAACTAATCTTTATACATAAGAAAAATCCACTGGAATAAAATCTGAAATGCCATTGGGTAACTTAACATCCTCTCTACTTGGTTGGGTAACTCAACATCCTCTCTACTTGGTTGGGTAACTCAACATGATCTCTACCTGGTTGGGTAACTCAACATCCTCTCTACCTGGTTGGGTAACTCAACATCCTCTCTACTTGGTTGGGTAACTCAACATCCTCTCTACTTGGTTGGGTAACTCAACATCCTCTCTACCTGGTTGGGTAACTCAACATCCTCTCTACCTGGTTGGGTAACTCAACATCCTCTCTACTTGGTTGGCTACAGTGCTCCTATTCTTTGTGCCCAAGTGCCTCACAGGAAGATGGAAATTAAGCCTGAACACTCATGGAAGTAATGCAAAGTGGTGGAGCTGATAAAGTGCTGTTCTCCTGTGGACAGGCAGTTGCATGGTTCAAATCAATCTCCGACGGGTATCACAAGTATTCCATTTATTTTCAGCATGTTCTGTATGGTCTCCTTCTGTTCTGGCGGGCAGGCTGCTCCGCAGTACAGCCTGTCATACAAACGATTTTCTGGGGCAAGATTCAGGCAATTTCCAACTACAAAATGAGGCTCACAAAGCTCAAGGTCATCGAATTTCTTACTCGTTTGAATGAAGCTCTCCAATCTTTTATTTGCGTAGGTCACGTTGTCCAAGTGAAGCTCAATTCCATGGTTGATTCCGTATGGACCTGGAGACACCAGAATAAAACAGCTTACATGCCATCATAATAAACATTACAACCATCAGAATATAACAGCCTACATCTCATCGTAACAACCATTCTTACATCTTACATCCTTCCCACGCCGTTAAACGTAACATAGGGCTTGTATAGTTGTTTGCCAAGTTTTCCTGTTTTCAGCAAGTTTTTCACCTTCATCAAGGGATGTTATGCCCACTAAACTGGCTTCTTTTAACAATGTCCTCTTTAGAGTTTCACATGGTCAACCTCTTTTTCTTCTGCCTGTTGTGCTCCACTTGATAGCTTGTTTTGGTATTCTCTGATTGTTTTTTCTCATCACATGGCCTACATATGTCCATCTTCTTTTTCTGATCACCCATGGGACAGGTTGTTGTTTGCTCATCTGCCTTACTTCTGTGTTGTTCTTAAATTCATTCCACTTTATACCAAGTATTTTCCTGAGGCATTTATTTTCAAAAGAGTCTAATTTCTTGTCTATTTCTTTAGTTGATTTCCAGCTTTCACATGCATAAATGAGGGTGGATATTACATTTGAATTGAACAATCTTAACTTGGTTTTTGTGCTTATAACTTTTGAATTCCATATGTTCTCAAGATTCCTTCTGGTGATTCTCTTTCTACGTATATTTTTCCTTCTTGATTAATGAGAAGTTTCATTATTTTTGTTTTGTCTTTGTTAATTTCAAGGCTTATTTTGCTACCCAAGGAAAACAGGAAATGTGTTTTTTTTCTTGCATTGATTTCACATTGTCACTGATAAGAGTTATGTCATCTACAAAATCAAGATCTTCTATTTGGGTCCCATGTACTCAACCAATGCTGGTTTTACCTGTACAGCATCTTTTCATTACAAAGTCTATGGCAATTCCAAAAAGCAAGGGATATAATATACATCCTTGTTTCACGCCTGCTTCAGTCTGGAACCATTCGCTCATTCCTTCTTTTGTCTTGACTGCACATACATATACAGTGTAGAGATCACTAATGACGTTGACAATTTAACAGCCTACATCTCACTGCAACAATGATCACACCAATATTAACAACATCATCATGCCAGCACAGCTCACAGAACAAGGAGGCAACTTCACAACTACCATCACAGCTCACAGAACAAGGAGGCAACTTCACAACTACCATCACAGCTCACAGAACAAGGAGACAACTTCACAACTACCATCACAGCTCACAGAACAAGGAGACAACTTCTCAACTACCATCACAGCTCACAGAACAAGGAGACAACTTCTCAACTACCATCACAGCTCACAGAACAAGGAGACAACTTCTCAACTACCATCACAGCTCACAGAACAAGGAGACAACTTCACAAATACCATCACAGCTCACAGAACAAGGAGACAACTTCTCAACTACCATCACAGCTCACAGAACAAGGAGACAACTTCTCAACTACCATCACAGCTCACAGAACAAGGAGACAACTTCACAAATACCATCACAGCTCACAGAACAAGGAGGCAACTTCACATCTGGTGTGACAGCTCATAAAACATGGAGGAAACTTCACAAATGCAATGACAGCTCACAGAATTAAGGGGACAATTTCGGAACTTCCATAGCAGTAAAACATACACTAATAGGCATCATATAGTTTTTTTAACAACAACCCTCTTTTTAATATATATCTATATACATATTCATTTACCTATACTAAGAGCATGGTCCAACATTCATCTTACAGAAAGAGCAAGGGACAGGTGGTTGTGGAAATCAGTGACGACCAATGCCTGATTAGCATGAGCCAGAGTTAGAGATACTCATCTGCTATTTTTTTTTTTCACATTAGCAAAGCAAAGTGCATGACACATATTTTCAGACTCCACCCCTCACAATTTATAGCTTACTTCATGTGTAAATGATGTCTCACATAAAATACACACTGTACTTTATTTCCCAGAAAAAAAATATAAATTAAGAATTGTCATGACAAAACTGTCAAATATTGCAAAACTGTCATATATTACAAAACTGCCAAACATTACCAAACATTACAAAACTATCAAAAACTAAAAAACTGCCAAACATTAGAAAACTGCCATAAACTATCAAACATTACAAAACTGCCCAACATTACAAAACTGCCAAAAATTATAAAAAATTACAAAACTATCAAACATTACAAAACTGCCAAAAACTATCAAATGTTACAAAACCTTCAAACATTACAAAACTGCCAAAAACTATCAAATGTTACAAAACCTTCAAACATTACAAAACTGCCAAAAACTATCAAATGTTACAAAACCTTCAAACATAACAAAACCGCCAAAAACTATCAAATGTTACAAAACCTTCAAACATTACAAAACTGCCAAAAACTATCAAATGTTACAAAATCCTAAAAAACAAATGCCACATAATGATGACTGAGTTGGCAGAAAGTAAAATGTGATCTAAGCGGTGATTTACTCATGAGTTTTGACACAGAACAAGGCACTGCCTACCGATCATGAGGCCAACCATGGTGTTCAGGTAGCCTGTGCCGCTGCCTAGATTCAGGAAAGACAACCCTTTCCTCAGCTCCAAGGCCTCCATCACCTCTGAGTAAATGCACGGTGCCGACAGGTGCAAAGTCCCGCTCTTCCAGGCTAAATCCTTGTACGCGCTGTCTCGGCACTCGGGCAGGTAGTAGTGGGCTCTGTCCACAATCCTGAACACCTGCTCCACCTGATGTGTCTTAATGTATCCGGCATCTTTCAGGTTATCAATCAGCTCATCGTTGTCCTTGCCTGTACTAACTGCACCTCCCATTTCCGGTTGCTAAATGCAGCTAGACTCTAAGCCTGTGCACAGTGCAATTAGCCAAAAACTGTTTCTGGAACATTAAAAAAAAAAGAAAGAAAGAAACAATGAAAGAAAAATGTTACGATCCCTGAGATGAAGAAATTCATGTGTCCGTGATGTTCTCTAAACACTACATATAATATGTTCACGGACATTAAATTCTGTTACATTACCGGTGACTTTAAAATCTCTTCTTCTGTTTCACAATGATCAGTTTTATGTCAGATGAATAGTTTTATGCCAGATGATCAGTTTTATGTCAGATGATCAGTTTTATGTTAGATGGAGGGAAACACAATGATCAGTTTTTATGTCAGATGATCAGTTTTATGTCAGATGGAGGGAAACACGATAATCAGTTTTATGTCAGATGGAGGGAAACACAATGATCAGTTTTATGTCACATGCTAAGTTTTATGTCAGATGATCAGCTATATGTCAGATGGAGGGAAACACAATGATCAGTTTTATGTCAAATTGACACAGGGAAACACAATGATCAGTTTTATGTCATATAGTCAGTTTTATGTCAGAAGATCAGTTTCATGTCAGATGGACAAAGGGAAACACAAAGATCAGTTTCATGTCAGATGATCAGTTTTATGTCAGATAGAGGGAAACACAATGATCAGTTTTATGTCAGATGGACACAAGAAAATACAATAATCAGTTTTATGTCAGATGGAGGGAAACACAATGATCAGTTTTATGTCAGATGGACACAAGAAAATACAATAATCAGTTTTATGTCAGATGGAGGGAAACACAATGATCAGTTTTACGTCAGATGATCAGTTTTATGTCAGATGGAGGGAAACACAATAATCAGTTTTATGTCAGATGGAGGGAAACACAATGATCAGTTTTATGTCAGATGGAGGGAAACACAATGATCAGTTTCATGTCAGATGATCAGTTTTATGTCAGATGGAGGGAAACACAATGATCAGTTTCATGTCAGATGATCAGTTTTATTTCAGATGGAGGAAAACACAATGATCAGTTTTATGTCAGATGGAGGGAAACACAATGATCAGTTTTATGTCATATGATCAGTTTTATGTCAGATGGACACAGGGAAATACAATGATCAGTTTTATGTCAGATGGATACAGGGAAATACAATGATCAGTTTTATGTCAGATGGACATAGGGAAACACAATGATCAGTTTTATGTCAGATGGACACAGCGAAATGACATGATTTTTTTTAAGTATCAAGATAATAAGTGCCATAATGTTAAACATTATGAAAGTATCCAGATAATGATTCCTACAATATTAGATATCATGAAAGTATCAAGAAAACAAATGTCATAATGTTCAGTATCATGAAAGAAACAGGATAATGACCACCAAAATGTAAAATATTAGGATGAAGAATACCATGATGTTAAATATTTGCAAGTATCAAGATGACTGCAATGATTACTACAATATTAAATATGAAACTATCAAGATGACTGCAATGATTACTACAATATTAAATATGGAAGCATCAAGATGACTGCAATGATTACAATATCAAATATGGAAGTATCATGATGATGGCATTGATTACTACAATATTAAATATGAAGTATCAGGATAATGATCACCATGATATTAACATCATGTAAGTATCAAGATGATCAAGATGCTTGCAATGACTGTCTCATTACATGTCATGAAAACAATGATATCATTATCACTATTATGAACTTTGGCAATCTCCACAATGTGCACCAGGATGTTGAATATTACACAAATATGATGTTTGCAATGATCATGATGTTTAATATCATGCAACATTCAAGACAATGTTTAATATCATTCAAGTATCAATATAATGTTTGCAATGATCATTATGATTTTGAATATCATGTTTATTACTATAATTATATACGGTTTGCAATGATCACCATGATGTTTAACATCATACAAACATCAAGATAATGTTTGCAATAATCATCATGATGTTGAATATCATGCAAGGATCAAGATAATGCTTGCAATAATCATCATTGTGTTAAATATACAAGTAGCAAGATAATGTTTGCAATAAGCATCATGATGTCTAATATCATGTAAATATCAACTGCAGTGTTATATATCATTCAAGTATCAAGTTAACATTGCAACGATCGCCACAATAAGTATCAAGATGATGCTCGCCACGAATTAAAATATCACGCAAGTATCAAGGTAACGAACGCCGTAATAACCAAGTCCATCTTGGGACGTCATCTCCGACTCTAAAATTACACACAAGAAAACTCAGCTTAGCACTATATCACTGACGCGATGTGTGTCATATTGGATGTAATGACAATATCTGATCACCTGCACTTGCGAAGCAAGTGTGCCAACGCATATAAAGAGAAAGGTGTTGAAGCTGTTGCTGTGTTTGTAGTCTCCTTGAGCGAGCTGGAGCAGACGATGGCGGAAACCAGCTGGGTCTGAGAACGTAAACAACAACATACATGACGTCACGTGACCCTCACTAATGCGGCCAGTATTTTAAGAATAAATACTTTTAGTTTGTTCTCAATATAAATTTTAGCTAGATCTTTGTGTCCATTTAAAAAAATAATTGTTAGCAATAATAAAAGCGTTGTGGTTATTTTCATGACTATTAATCAAATGATGTAAGAGCAGGGGGGTCATCAAGGCCGGCTGTTCCGAGTACTTCCCACGTGAACGTAGATGGAGTTTGCTTGGCCTAGTTCTGTTATGGTAAGAATTGATTTAAAATATAATTTTTTTCATTGAAAACTTGCTTTAATGCCGGTCAAACTGCAGTCTGTAGGCAGCTTGGTTGTTGTTTCACACTTTTGGTGAGTCAGAGTTTGGTGTAAAGTAAACATAATGTTGTGAAATGAGAAAAATGCGCGCACGGAAAGTGGGAAGTGTTGGTTCTCCCTCACGTCTGCTGCTCGTTCGCGTCCACACAGACCCCCCCGAGACCGGGGACGTTTTTCTCGGGAAAAACACAGTGTTCCTCTCATTTCACACCCGAATATCATGTCAGATTGCATGTATCTGCATGTGTAGTTCTTTTTAACAGTCGCCTGTAGCTAAAACATGCTGTTTTCCCAGTTTTTTCTTCAGTTTTAGGGGGCTGTAAGGTTAACCTGTGCCATCCTGGAGTTTAAGGAACAAGGCCGTGATCGGCAACAAACGAAATATAATCTCCGTCGTCGTTCTCAAATTCATCAGTTTATTTCTTTAAATAAAGAGAGAGGGTGAGAAAAAGAACGAGATTTGTTTGGGGTATGCTTTTGTTACTGCGAAAGAGGGAAACAAGAAGGGTGTGATTTACATGGGGAACAGACAATTAATTAAAAAGTCGTATCATAGTTTATCTCCACGGTAGACGCATTGAATATAAATGAGAGGCAACATAAACGTGTTCAATTGAATTTAACAGTTGCAGGTGAAAACAAATTAAAATAGACTTGTGTGATGTGAAAAAAAAACTGGTATAGTTAAATGATCAAGTTGGCATTTGTTGCTCTAATGTACATAAGATTACATGTGTTCAGCTTTAAATAGAAATTCTTTCCCTATGTCCTGATACTGCAGAAGATAATTAACCTGAAAGTCTGTGCAAAAAAAAACAAACAAACAAACAAAACAAAAACAAAGAAACACAAGGAATAAGGAAGAAAAGAAAGTAGAAAAATGTCTGAGCAAACTGATCCAAGTGGGACATGATAAGAAAGGCAACAAAACTGATTGGAAGCATGAAGAACTGCACAAGATGGAGAAACATGAATTTCAGCACAAGCTGTTTTGCATATAAAGAAGTGCTGCAGACACTGAGAAATAAAATAATGAAAAATGTGCTGAACAAAACAAATGAGAGTTTTTGTTATATCAAGAGTAATAATAATGTGATGAGAACCATATTTGAAGGAAAAGCTGAAGAGAAATTCACAAGATATGATGATAATGATAGACAGATGGTTTGAAAAGACCAAGAGATGGGACAGGTTATGTGCACTATGAGAGCAAGAAATAGAACAGTGCAATCCCGTAGTGGACATGGCACATGATGATAAGTGTGGTATAAAGATACAAAGAGAGTAAGAGAGAGAATTAAATTAGCATTTGATCACAGACACTCATCTCAGTGGAAGACTAGTTAATGTGGTTAATGAAACATTTCAGCACTACGCCAGATAATGAGGAGACAGTCACTCAATATGTCTGAGGTCCTAGAATGCTAAAGTGATATTCACTGTGGCTGGCATTTTAATGATAAGTATAGGCTTTCATGGTGCTCCATGTAATGCTCTTCTTCGGTCAGGGCAGCAGAATCTTGCAAGATACTTTGCTACTTGTATCCACTCCAGGATGCCAAGGACACTGCTTTAACTTTTAGACTGCAGTAGAAGATATCTTATATTCACAAAAACCTGACCGTGTCATGCCATTTAAGCACTTAGTGATGTTGTGTTAGCACCAGGATTGTCCTTGACCTGACATCGGGCTACAGGGAGATATTGTCTGAATCATGTCTAGCTGCCTTTACTTCCCAAAAGAAGCTGGGTACCAGTTTCTATACTTGGGTGACAGGTTGTCTTTAACAAGACTTGAACCACAAACTTTGCCATGAGAGACAAACACACCAACCACTATGCCATTTAGGCACCCTATCATTCACAAAGTTAACGTTTTTCATGTGAACAGACTAACCAAAAGAGACGTCGACATGAAAATTATTTGAGCAGTACCAGGTTGCGTTGCTAGCGTAGAGATGTCTTTACTGAAGAGCAGCACATCGGACCAGACAGCAGTTCCAATGGATTTATCAGTACCTGCACAATCCAGCCATGAAAGTCAGGTGATTCTGCCAGCAACAACATCTGCCAGTCAGACAGTCGTCGTGTCTTCAGCCAGCACAGTCACTGGCTTCCAGGGCCAGCCTGCGTACAGCATCAGAGTAGCTGGTCATGCTGTGACCTTGTCAGCATCATTTCCCCAGGTAAAATTTGACAGTCAGCTAAGCTTTCATTTGGTTTTATCAGAAAAACTTTCAAGTAAAATTGTTAGTTGTTACATCATAAAAACTTGGAAGTAAAATTGTTATCTTATCTTATATCTTTCCTGTGCTGTTAAACGTCACATAGGGCTTGCAAGGTATAGTTCGCCAATTTTTCCTGTCTTCGGCAAGTCTTTCAACCTCATCAAAGGATTTTATGCCTATTAATTTGGCATCTCTTAACAGTGTCCTCATCAGAGTTTCACGCGGTCTGCCTCTTTTTCTTTGGCCTGTTGTGTTCCACTTGATAGCTTGTTTTGGGATTCTCCGATCATTTCTTCTCATCAAGTGACCAACATATGTCCATCTCCTTTTCCTGATCACCCATGAGACTGGTTGTTGTTCAGTCATCTGTCTTATCTTTGCATTGTTTTGAATTCGTTCCACTTGATACCGAGTATTTTCCTTATGCATTTGTTTTCAAAAGAGTCTAATTTCTTTAGTTGATTTCCAGCTTTCACATGCATGAATGAGGATGGATATTACATTTGAATTGAATAGTCTTAACTTGGTTTTTGTGCTTATAACTTTTGAATTCCATATATTCTCAAGATTCTTGAAGATTGATGCTGCTTTTGCAATTCTGATCCTAACTTCCTTTCTAGTGTCACCATCCTGATCTATGTAGCTACCAAGGTATGCAAATTGATTGACTTCTTCAATATCTGTACCTTCTATGTGTATTTTTCCATTTTGATAAATGGGAATTTTCATTATTTTTTAATTGTTAGTTTTATGTTATAAAAGCTTGAAAGTAAAATTGTTAATTGTTACATCATAAAAGCTTGGAAGTAAAATTGTTAGTTGTTATATCATAAACACTTGAAAATAAAATTGTTAGTTGTTATATCATAAACACTTGAAAATAAAATTGTTAGTTGTTACTTCTTAAAAATTTGAAAGTAAAATTTTAGTTGTTACATCACAAAAACTTGAAAATTAAATTACCGTTATTCTTCATGAAGACTCATATGAAAATTGCTTATACCCTTCATGGAGCTTCACATGAAAGTCTATTTATGTCCTTTACATTAACAACCAGAGTGTATAGTATATTCTTGTGTACATTGTCATGTTGACTTAATTTTCATACTTTCATAGGTTTTTTTAATTTTTTTTTTTTTGTAACACTGTCATGTGCCCATTTTTTTCTTACAGTAAAGTGTGTGACTCAGATCTCCAGCCCACTGACTTGGCATGAGAAGTTAATTCACTCTCATCTCAGCTGTTGTTTCACCCCTACAATAGTAGCAGTGCATGTAACTTTGAGCTGAGGTATTTTTGATAGGAGAACTTTTGAGATAAGTGTTTGTAATTGGGTCTTGTTTTGTTTTGACAGACATTGACAAGTCAGACTTCCAACAGTGTGGGACAGAACCTTCAAGTGGTACGAGGTGGAGTTCCATTGGTTAGTGCTGGCATAGGTGTCAGTCCTGTTGTCTACCCCAGAATGCCGCATCCAGCTTTCCCGCAGGGCATTCCAATTACTTCAACACTGATAGGCCAACCAATAACTCTGCAACGTTTGACAGGCAAAGGTAGCCATCATTTTAAATATCAGATTATGATAGATTTTCTGAAGATAAAGTGAGCTTAAAAAATGTTCAATTATAACACCATCTTATTTCAGAATTTAGTACCCAACACAATCCACCACTACCTACATTTAGTAGCTTATCCTGTTTTATTTGAGCACTGGTCGTTACAGACTGTTGGCCAGTACTGGCAGTCTGAGTATCCTACACAAAGATTGTTCTTGTGGAGATGAGATCCAAACTTCAATCTGTGCAGATCTACACTGCCAGACAAATGAGGCTACCATGGAAACTGGGAGACACTTCTAGGCTTTGTCCTGGAAGTGATGCCGGATTTAACAGAAACTTGGAGATGACTCTAGATTTTGTCCTGACAATATGGGACCAGATTTAGCATAAAGAAAACCTGAGAGATAAAGGAGTCAGATTTGAAGTTGGGTGCTAGAGGTATTTTGTGGTTAGTGATGGTAATAGATTTTTTTTGTTTGATTCATTTATGAGATGGGATGGTGTAGTTCATAGAAGTATCCGCTGTATATGCTGGGCATGTCTTGCTTTATCATTTTTGTCTTCCTTGATATCCACTAGACTGTTAACTTCTGTGTTCACTTTAGTTAATGAAATAAGGTGAACACACAAGTTAACAGTTCAGCATGTGGGGTGAAGACACTGTTTAAATTGACAGTCATTGACCCACAGCTGCCATGCTAGTGTCAGGGTTGGCGACCCTGTCCCACCTCTCTGTTGGTACTCCCAGTAACATTCCTAGTCTGGTTAATGGGGGGCAAGGATTTCATGGTCTCCTTGATGGTGGAGTCTGCTAAAGAAGTATTGCACCCTGCTGCTTTTTAGCTGCTCTCAGGAGCTGAAAAAATAGATGTTGTAACCCACTCACAGTCTGACATGATAAAGTGCCTCAATGTCTTCACTGCATCAGCTGAAAAGAACACCAGCTTGCAGTTACGAGGAAATAGAAGTTAATAATGATCTTGATGTTCCAGGATTTTGCTGGGTATAGAGTGGATTTTGTTGCTTACATGCATTTGTAGACTGTACCAAAGAATCAGACTCCTTCAACTCTGTGAGGTCAGTCTTGTTTAGCCATTGTAAGAGAATGTGAGAACAATGAAAATATTTAATTTAGTCTTGGTCATCTGGTTAACCTGCGCTCTGATAACTGTTATTTCTCACCCTCTTTGCCTTGAACTCAGGACTCAGCTGCTCACAGAAAGTCTCTTTTCTACTTCTCATGCCAAAACTTGCCTCTGTGAAATGTACCACTTTTCACTCTTCCAGGCCAACAGCTACCTCTGGCAAATGTGACACAGATCTCCAGCCAGCCACTGTCCAGCAGCCCAGGAAAGGCTATTTCACCAAGACCAAACACAGCATCTCAACGACCAGTGATTCAGAACTTCAACACAAATCAGCACTTCCAAAAATCCGGTGCGACAGCTCTTGTTAGTGTATCTCATGCTCAGCAGTTAGGGCTTCGAGTTCCAAATGCGTCTGGCCAGCAAGTGACCATTCAGAGAGCTGTTAGCCCTTTGGTTGCTCAGCAAATATCAGGTGCTAATCAGTCAGGTTTTATACATTGCTTGTCAAATGCAGCTGTGATTTCCCAGCAGCTTGCGCAAACTTCACCCGGTGTGGGCCAGCTTCAGACTACTCAAGCTATGGGAGGTAACTTGCGAGCTACATCACCCATTGGAACAGCTACGATTGTAGGACCTGCCTCCCACATAGGTACAGCAACCCTTGTTGCTGGGCAACCAGTTTCCATACATCCTCGGCAGCCTGTTGCTTTCATTTCTGGCACACCTCCAACAGGTATGACTTTAACTGTGACCTCAGTGTCACCAGGGCCAGCAGCGCTGCAAACCTCAGCCTCCTCGGCCAACACCCAAGTCACACTCTCCAGCCCACAGGTTATTTGGCCAGGTTCCACCCTGTCACAAGGGCAGGTAATTCGTACAGGAATCCCTGTCGTTCTACCTCGAGGAGCCTTGACTTTTACTGGTCGACCACAGATCATCCAAAGCAGTAACATACCCCGAATAATCCAGAAACCTATGGTGTCGCTTTCAGCCAGCTGTGGAGGTCAGGTCACTGTGCAAGTACCACAAGTTGTGAGTCCAGTTATCAAGACTTCGGTAAGTTTACCTTCAGCCTCTCTGAACATCAGATATCTGAACAAATTATTTTCTCCTCCATGCTTTCTATCTCCTGCAGAGAAGCCTTTAGATGATGTTGCTGCTGCTCCATTTGCTGAGACAGCATTGTCAGCTCATCTGCCTGGTGAGGCTGATGGTGACACCATCACTAGGAGGCTGTCATTGCTCTCCATAAGTTCTGCTGTGTAGGCAGAAGTTGAGATGATGCACTCCCAGCCCAGCACTTCACAGTAAGCATTACCTTGGATAGGACTACTTCAGTTTCTACCTCATTCTTCAGTTTGTTGTTGCAAAGTCTTCTCTAAGCGGCACTGTGAGAATGCAGCTTAAGTTCTTAGTTTCTACCTCATTATCCAGGCTGTTGTTGCAAAGTCTTCTCAGAGGGGCACTGTGAGATTGCATCTTAAGTTCTTAGTTTCTACATCATTCTTCAGGCTGTTGTTGCAAAGTCTTCTCCAGGGGGCACTGTGAGAATGCAGCTCAAGTTCTTAGTTTCTACCTCATTTTTCAGGCTATTGTGGCAGAGTCTTCTCCGAGGAGCACTGTGAAAATGCAGCTCAAGTTCTTAGTTTCTACCTCATTATCCAGGCTGTTGTTGCAAAGTCTTCTCCCAGGAACACTGTGAGAATGCAGCTTAAGTTCTTAGTTTCTACCTCATTCTTCAGGCTGTTGTGGCAGTCTTCTCCAAGGAGCACTGAGAATGCAGCTTAACTCATCGACTGCCATCCTCACTATAGTGATGTCTTCCAGTTAGTCTAGTGACTGCCATCCTCACTATAGTGATGTCTTCCACTTAGTCTAGTGACTGCCATCCTCACTATAGTGATGTCTTCCAGTTATTCTAGTGACTACCATCCTCACTATAGTGAGGTCTTCCTGTTAGTCTGGTGACTGCCATCCATGTTATAGTGAGGTCTTCCAGTTAGTCTGGTGACTGCCATCCTCACTATATTGATGTCTTCCAGTTAGTCTAGTGACTGCCATCTTCACTGTAGTGATGTCTTCCAGTTAGTCTAGTGACTGCCATCCTCACTATAGCGATGTCTTCCTGTTAGTCTAGTGACTGCCATCCTCACTATAGCGAGGTCTTCCTGTTAGTCTAGTGACTGCCATCCTCACTATAGCGATGTCTTCCAGTTAGTCTAGTGACTGTCATCCTCACTATAGCGATGTCTTCCTGTTAGTCTAGTGACTGCCATCCTCACTATAGCAAGGTCTTCCAGTTAGTCTAGTGACTGCCATCCTCATTATAGCGAGGTTTGTTTCATTGCAGCATAAACCCAGTGTAACTTTTAATTGTACACGATTTATCTGCCCATGTCTGGTGACCTTTCATAGTTCAATCCAAAGCGTGGCTAACATCATCATCATCATCAGGTGCCGTGCCGACTGGCGTTGGCTATTATGCTTCTCCAGAGTACCCGATCCTTCATGCAGGCCATCAGTTCAGTTGGTGATCTCCTCTCACACCATCCCGTCAGACTGTCCAGTATCATTTCTCTTGGTCTTCCTCTTGATCTTCTTCCTTCTATTTTTCCTGTTGTTATAATATTTTCAATGCCCCCTCTTCTCATTGCATGTCCTATGAAAGTACATTGTCTCTCTCTTATCTTTCTGACAAGGTTTTTTTGTCTCTCCAGCTCTTCTCATACATTCTTCATTAGTTATTTTTGCTGTCCAGGGAATTCGCAACATTCTTCTAATAAACCACATTTCTGCTGCTTCCAATGATTTTTGTGCAGACTTGCCTATTGTCCATGATTCACTTCCATATAACAAGATAGGTTCAGTATAGCATTTTAGGACTCGTTTTCTAACATTCATTGATAAAGATGTGTTGGCTAATATGTTTCTCATTCTCTGAAATGCAGTCTTTGCTTGACCTATTCTGTTCCTAATTTCTGTTCTGCATTTCCCATCTGAAGTTATTACTGCTCCAAGGTATTTGAATTTCTGCACCTGCTTTAGAATGGTTCCGTTTAATTTAATACTGCATGCTGGTGTTGGGAATGTGGCTAACAACCGAGCGAAATCGATGTTTTAAATTGAAAAATGTCAATATTTATTGTGATTTCTGAGGCATAAGGACATGTCCTATGACCAGACTACTGTTCTTGAATGTGCCCCAAGTACATCTAGACCTATTAAATGGACTGGAGAAGTAGTTAGAAGGTTATTTCAGACATTATTTTAGTGAGAAAATGCCACAGCACGACGAGACTGGATGAAAATTTAAGTAGATCTGGAAATCACCGATGGTAAGCAGTACACAGTTATTATTATTAATTAGCTAAAATCATCACACTACTTCTTTTTTCCTAAAAAAACTCTTCTTACATTTACAGCTGTTTTCATGCATAATATGTATACTTTTAAAGTGGAAATACTTTGTACATTCACTTGTACAACTATACCCCCTATACATATCAAGACCCGCGCTTTTTGTGTGGCACGGACGGGAACGTCCATGTTTTTTTCTGTGGCACAGGAAGCGTTAAGTTCTTAGTCTTCTCAGAGGAGCGCTGTGATAATGCAGTAAGTTCTTAGTCTTCTCAGAGGAGCACTGTGAGAATGTAGCTTAAGTTCTTAGTCTTCTCCCAGGAGCACTGTGAGAATGTAGCTTAAGTTCTTAGTCTTCTCCCAGGAGCACTGTGAGAATGTAGCTTAAGTTCTTAGCTCCCTATTTCCAGGATTAGACCCAGCATTTTTGTGCTTGTGTGCACACACTGCACAGTAGAATCTCCATTAAACGGCATCAAAGGGACTTCACCAATTCCAGATATGAGATTTTACCACATAATTGAATATTTATTTCAAGAACTTACCTGTTCATGTTTTGTGATGCCATCTGTAGAAGTTGCACCGTGCTAAGTTCGTTGGTCATATATTTCAATCTATTGGCCATAATTAAATAAATAACAAAAATCATGCAGATTTTTTAAATTTAAAAATACATACACATAATTTTATATTTCACAAAATCAAATTTAAACAACATTGACAAATTACAGTACATATTATCACATGAATGTTGTTGTGAATTTATTAGTGTGATGACATAACATGACTTTGAAAGTCCGCCTGCTTACAAGATTGTCACCAGAGTTTTAAAGATTCTCTGTGTATACAATGAAGTTTCATAACATCATGTGCTGACAGATGAACATTGCTCAGCAAATCTTGTGGAAGTCTGCAGTCCTCTGTGAGCTTCCTTCCATGTAACTTTCTTGGTCTGTATGCCATATTCCACATCTTCATCATCATCCTCATCATCTTTCTCCTTTCCCACTACACATTTGATTATTTTGTCATCATCAAGAGAGGGACAGGAACGGAATTGTCTACTTTCACCCATACCTGTACCACCTTTTCACTAACATTGACCTTCTCTGAATGTGTTACTAAATCCTAGATGTTGGACAAGGGATGTGCTTTAAAACCATGAAAATCTTCATCACTTGACTCATCATCTTCAAATGTGATCATTGGCCACAATTTACCTCATAGGCCTAAATTTCCGGTTTAAATTTAGACCTTCAGAAGCGGCATTGCTTTGGTGTTGCTGGTTAATTTGGTGCCAGTTACAAGAGGTTCTGCTGATATGAATCAGGGAGTCTGTGGTTTGTCTTCCCATGCTATATTGGATTCTAGATACCTACAGTTTTCATAAGCCCAGGACAGAACAAAAAAAGGCTTTATATTCTTCATAATTGCATGAGAGCATCAAACAAGTCTTTCTTTCACCTGTACAGTCCCATGTGGGGTTCATAAAGATCAGCCACAAACAGCCACATTGTCCTGCATTATGCCCACTGTGTGATTGTGAAACTAAACCACTGTCTGTTTGAGCATCATAACCCCTCTTCCTTCTCCACAGGCCCACAGATATAACATGTTTTAAGGAACTACATAACAGCAGAAATACACTTGTTAGTCTCTTTACATTACATTGAGACAAGAATAATTAGTGTATAAATATATAAAACTAAGTATATAACTATACACAAAGCCACTGCAGTAAAGCTGTGATAACAAAATGTATAAACTAGGGAAAAAGTAGGAACAGCTTTATTAATTAACGAGCATACAGTTGTGACATTTCGGTGTGAACCTTAATCATACAAAAACACACAGGATGAAGAAATAGAGAGAGAAGGTAAAATATAAATTCACAGGAATGCTATGTAAAAAGTAGGAATGGAAAAAATAGAACAAAATAAAATAAATGGAGCACTTAGCTGTGACTAATAAGAAGCTGTGTTCAGAAGTGCGCATGGTGGAGTGTAGAGAATGTTTAAGTGGAGAATTGTGATGTGTGATAGGTGGGTCATAAGTTGGGGGGGGGGGAGAGAATGATACAGTGGTAATCTAGCTGAAAGAAGATGAAATAGGTGATTGTAGTTTGGGTAGACGGGTTGTAATCTGATGCTGTGAAGAGGTTCTGAACTATGAACATTTAAACATTCTCTACACTGCACCATGCACTTCTGAACACAGCTTCTTACAAGTCACAGCTAAGTGCTCCATTTATTTTATTTTATTCTATTTTTTTCCATTCTTACTTTTTACTTAGCATTCATGTGAATTTATATTTTATCTTCTTTCTCTATTTCTTTGACCTATGTGTTTTTGTATGATTAATGTGCAAACTGAAGCATAACAATTTAACATGCAAACTGAAATGTCACAACAGTGTGCTTGTCAATTAATAAAGCTGTTCCTACTTTTTTCCTAGTTTATACGTTGATACAAATGGCATGAGCCTTAACAATAGTTGAATCTTCTTTCTTAGAGGAATGTTAAGAATACCATTGACAGCTAAGATGATAACAGGGAATGTCTAACAAAAGCATATGTAGAAAGGAACTTAATTAAATCCATCAGAAAAGAAGTCATTGTTGGACATATAATGAGAAGGGGAGAGTTTGAAAACATCATAACAACAGGAAAGATAAATGGAAAGAGAAGCAGGAGAAGACCAAAAGAAAAAAAAACATGAATGATCTAACATGATGGCACAATATAAAGTCTCAGAGTTGATGGAAAGTATCGAGGATTGAGGTTTGTGAGGAAGCATAACACATGATGATGGTGATTTTTATATTTGTAGGTGTGTGTATGTTTGTGTATGTGTTTTTCTATAGGGTACAGTGGTGCTTTTGTTTTTTTTTTTACAAACACACAAATACTTGCTTCTCTATGCAGCTGCCTAATCAGTCATCTGTCCTAACTAGCAAGGATAATGAAGTTATTCAGGCCTCCAGCACGGGTCAGTCAGCACCAGGCATTATATATACTGCTGTTCTAGTGTCCACTACCGGTGTAACTTCATCCACCCAGACATCCCTAACGTCAAGCACTGTTGCCAGCCAGGTAAGTTTACATTGTTTAACTTAATCTTTTTTACATTGTTTAACTTAATCTTTCATTTCATAGTGTGAGTCTTGTATGTGCTTGTATAAAGTTAGTGAAACATTTCATGCCTGGAAATAATGAGAATAGATATAAAAAAAAAATATATATATATATATGTTGAAATATGAAATGATATAACAAATTAATGATGCTTGATGTCTTAACAAGGATTTTAAAAAATACAGTGATACATGAATTTTATGGAGTTTTTTTTAATCACCCAAGCTTACATATGACAGAATGTGTCATCTTATTATTTTTATATGAGAGATTCTTGGTACAATGGTGTTGGGGTTATCTGTCCCGCACATACTTCAAGAAATGAGTGTTAGTTTCCCTGTTAAACCAATTATTTCAGGTTATAGAGGTAGACGGTACACAAGCAGCTCATTCTACAGGCTCACATGAAAGTTGTACAGCGTCGGCAGAGTCTGAGCTCCCACCAGCACTGTCCACCTCTGTCAGCACATCAGCAGCAACACTTTGTGATGCACTTACACAGAGTTCAACTTCGAAGGCTGCAGCACAGTCCAGGGAATGTGAAGATCTGAAACCTGCAGCCACAGCAACAGCTGTCACCTTTAATAATGGTCAGGATGTGTCTCTAGACCCAGGGCCAAACTGCAGTGTGAGAGATGGCATAGAAGTCAAAGATCAGGCATCACCACCATCTTCTTCTTCCAGTCAGGTATTCATATTATCTCATATTTTGTTGATAACAAGAATATAAGAACTTTCAGCTATTGCTAGTTAAATATGTATAGTATAAACTTTTAACAAGGCAGGGAGGCAACAGAATGCAGAATATCTTCTAAAAGGCAATCAAGAACAACTAATATTTTGGCAGATCATATTTCTTTTTTTCAAGTACACAAGTAAGTATTGAATACTAAAATAGCTGAAAGGCAAGAGATGGCAATGCCAATTTAATGGCATATTTTGTATGAAAACTATATTGTGTATTGTGAAAATTTGATTTGAAACAAAAAGTTGTTAATTTTGAACTAAACATATCAGTTGTGAATATTTGATTTTGTTGGTGGTCAAATAAAAAAAAAAAAAATTGAATATGAAGATTCATAAAAGTGGAGCTGGGCTGCACAAGCATAAATATGAAAGTTATGCTGTAAGTAGAAATTTGATGCTAAATTTAACATTATTTCACATGTTTATACTGTTGTAAAAGTTTGCACTGATAGCAGGTACCATTTACAAAGTATTGATTTAATGTTTCGGTTATTTGTTACATGTAATATTCATTCCATTAATACTGAATTTCATAGACTTTAAAAAAGGCATTTGATAGCATACACAGAGATTCATTGTGGAGAATTTTAAGTCTACTTGGAATACCATCTAAAATTGTCAACATCATTAAGGACCTCTACAGTGGATATGTTTGTGCGGTCAAAACAGAAGAAGGGATGAGCGAATGGTTCCATATTGAAACAGGCGTGAAACAAGGATGTATACTATCTCATTTACTTTTTGGAATTACAATAGACTTCATAATGAAAAAATGCTGCACAAGTAACACAGGTATTGACTGGGTACATGAGACCCAACTAGAAGATCTTGATTTTGCAGATGACATAACTCTTATGAGTAACAATGTGAATTCCATGCAAGAAAAAAACAGATAGCCTGTCTTCAATGGCTAGCAAAATAGGACTTGAAATTAACAAGGACAAAACAGAAATAATGAAACTTCCCATTAATCAAAATGGAAAAATACAAGTAGAAAGGGGACAGCTGTTGAAGAAGTCAATCAATTTACATACCTTGGTAGCTACATAGACCAGGACGGTGACACCAGGAAGGAAGTTAGAATTAGAATTGCAAAAGCAACATCGATCTTCAAGAATCTTGAGTTATAAGCACAAAAACCAAGTTAAGACTATTCAGTTCAAATGTAATATCCACCCTCATTTATGCATGCGAAAGCAGGAAAACAGCTAAAGAAATAGACAAGAAATTACACTCTTTTGAAAACAAATGCCTAAGGAAAATACTCGGCATCAAGTGGAACAAATTCAAGAACAATGCAGAGATAAGACAGATGACTGAACAACAACCAGTCTCATGGGTGATCAGGAAAAGGAGATGGACATGTGTTGGTCATGTGATGAGAAGAAACGATCAGAGAATACCAAAACATTTGTCATGTGGAACACAACAGGCTGAAGAAAAAGAGGTAGACTGCATGAAACTCTGAAGAGGACATTGTTAAGAGCAAATTAATGGGCATAAAATCCCTTGATGAGGTTGAAAAGCTCACTGAAAACAGGAAAAATTGGCGAACTACCTTGCGAGCCCTATGTGACGTTTAACAGTACGGGAAGGATATAAGATAAGATATAAGAATATTAATTCGGTGCCATTGTTGGCCAGTGTAGAAGAAATATTTAAGCATTCAGAATTTTACTCTTTGAATTTTATTTCTAGTATAAATAGTTGAATTTGTTATTTTTATTGGATGTGAATTCAGATTGAATATTTGTAGGTAGAAAAGTGTTAATTTTAATTTTATGATTTTCAGATTTCTAAGATAGTTTCTGTTTCTGGCGAGGAAAAACCTGCAGCTGATCTGCCTGGTAAAATTCACAAGCAGGTCATATCTGAGGATGTGTGTAGCTCTGAAGGCTGTGTTCCAGTATCTTGTGTTAGCAGTGACTCTGAGCCTGGGCTTGCTGCACAGATGCAGACCATATCCACCCTGTCACCACCTGTGTCTGTGGCACAAACTAGCACTGCTACAACTGCTAACAGTTCAGTGTCCAGCCTCCTCCCTCTTGCTAGCTCTCTGCCTGCTGGAGCTAGTCAGGAACATGAAGGTAGTTAGAGATGAGAGCTTTCCTGAGCATTGCTGTTCTAACATCACTTTTCTCATGTGTATCATCCATTTCTCTTAATCAGACACCAATTTTCTCACATGTATCGTTCATTTTTCGTATCCAGACATCACTTTCCTCACGTGTATCATCCATTTCTCGTGTCCAGTACTACATACCATTTTCCCGCACATTCATACATTATGTATATAAACCACAAACTACCTTACCATTCTGCTTTATGTACACCACAATTTGTCTTACCAATCTCAGTTCAGTCATTTGCATGTTCCTTGCGGAACTTTGCCTCCCTGACAGCTCTCCTGTAGGCCTCTCGGAAGTAAGCAAGATGCCCTATTCCTGATGCATCCATTTGCAGATTATCAACGATGTCTTGCAGCCACCTTTGTCTTTATCTCTTTCTTTTTCCCGTTATGTACCCTTCCAATACGGTCTTCTCTAAATTGTCATGATTTTTAATGTATCCAAAATATTTCAGTTTACCAATCTGCTTTATATAAACCACAGTCTGTCTTACTAATCTGCCTTATATAAACCACAATCTGTCTTACCAATCTGCTTTATGTAAATCACAATCTGTCTTATCAATCTGCCTTATGTAAATCACAGTTTGTCTTACCAATCTGCCTTATGTAAACCACAATATGTCTTACCATCTGTCTTACCAATCTGCTTTATGTAAACCACAATCTGTCTTATCAATCTGCTTTATGTAAACCACAATCTGTCTTACCCATTTACATTATGTAAACCACAATCTGTCTTACCAATCTGCTTTATGTAAACCACAATCTGCCTTCCAGACTGCTTCTCAGTCACCTTACAATCAGTTAGATTAATATTCTGTCAGACACTTAGCCATTATCCATCACCTTTAAATCAACTGAGTTCATATTCTGTCAGACATTTAGCCACTATCCACCACCCTCTAACTCCATAGATTCACTTTGTCAGTCATTTAGTTATTATCCATCACCTTCTAACTCCATAGATTCACTTTGTCAGTCATTTAGTTATTATCCATCACCTTCTAACTCCATAGATTCACTTTGTCACACATTTAGCCACTATCCATCACAACTCCATAGATTCACTTTTTCAGACATTTAGCCACTATCCATTACCCTCTAACTCCATAGATTCACTTTGTCAGTCATTTAGTCATTATTCATCACCTTTTAACCATCTGGGTTCACATTCTGTGTATTTCTGGATTATCCTAGTCATAGAGGTTTATGTATTTCTGGAATATTCTAATCATAGAGATGATGTATTTTTGGGTTATCCTAGTCATAGGAATTATCTATTTCTGGATTATCCCAATTACAGAAGACTTGTGGCTTAATCTAGCCATAGTCAGATTGGGGAAAAAAAATTGGCCAAGTAATATAGTTAAAACAAGGTTTATGTTGAAATCTTGTGAAATCAAACTCTTTATTTGTTTATCAGCAGTTGTGATTCAGTTTTGACTGATCCTGGCCTGTTTTGTCTGATCCTGGCCTGATTCTCCCTTGCTGTTTGATCAGTTTTTGTAGTTTAAGGTCTTATTTACACTAGATTATGTTGTGTGAAGAGCCAGATATGTGTAATATATAACAAGTTGTCCTGGTCAGTAACAGTTGTTGAGAAGAAAGATGAGAATGCAGTTTTACATCACTTCTTTTCAGATAATGAGAAGTCATCTCAAAAAGTGGAGTCTGCTAGCATGGATGACAAAAGAGATGGTGAGAGTGTGGTTGTGGCAGAAGCTGTTGTAGACTACAACTTGTTGGAGTGGACAGATGGAGTTGGGAAGCTTGCAGGCACTGATATGAAGGCATGTCATTCTCCACTGCTAGCATTGCTGTCTGTCTTTTTTTGGAAAAAAAAAAAAAAGAATATGAGAGAAGAGAAGGTCTCAATAGTCCAGACTTAACACTGGGATGAGAAGAATATAGATGGTATTAATGTCTTACTCCTGCAGTAGTGGCACTCCCTAGTACTTGGGACACAGCATACTTTCTAATTCCTAGTTGTTGCATAATTTATGTACTTCACATTTTGTACAATATTTGCCATGGAGTGTGTGGTTGCAGTTTCTGTCATGCCATACTGACTTCTCACATTAATATATTATGCCAGAAAGATTGTTTCTTCTCTGTGTAGTATAATAGTGTCTAAAGAATTACACTTTGAAATATGTGAACAGAAATACCACATACTGGTCTCTTGTTACTATAGAAATGCTGTGGCAAGTCGCTGTGGAAGGTTGCTAATGTCATAAAAACAAACTTTACTGTAGTAACAATACTATGTATATTTCAGCTTACACTTTATTTCAAATAACAGCAACAACAACAGCCATTTTATATGTTTGTATAGCATGATGGTACATTTGTCCAGCGGTACTTCTGTCATTCAACAAAATGCTGCAAAATCCAAGCAGAGGTTTCATTTATTAACCTGGTGCTTTTTTTTTAACACTTATAGCACATGTTGTCTTTTCTTATCTCATTGTTTGTTGTTATAGCCTGACTTATCTTTGTTGTCTTTTCTTATCTCATTGTTTGTTGTTATAGCCTGACTTATCTTTGTTGTCTTTTCTTATCTCATTGTTTGTTGTTATAGCCTAACTTATCTTTGTTGTCTTTTTTTATCTCATTGTTTGTTGTTATAGCCTGACTTATCTTTGTTGTCTTTTCTTATCTCATTGTTTGTTGTTATAGCCTAACTTATCTTTGTTGTCTTTTCTTATCTCATTGTTTGTTGTTATAGCCTAACTTATCTTTGTTGTCTTTTCTTATCTCATTGTTTGTTGTTATAGCCTGACTTATCTTTGTTGTCTTTTCTTATCTCATTGTTTGTTGTTATAGCCTGACTTATCTTTGTTGTCTTTTCTTACCTCACTGTTGTTATAGCCTGACTTATCTTTGTTGTCTTTTTTTATCTCATTGTTTGTTGTTATAGCCTGAGTTATCTTTGTTGTCTTTTCTTATCTCACTGTTTGTTGTTATAGCCTGACTTAGCTTTGTTGTCTTTTCTTATCTCATTGTTTGTTGTTATAGCCTAACTTATCTTTGTTGTCTTTTTTTATCTCATTGTTTGTTGTTATAGCCTGAGTTATCTTTGTTGTCTTTTCTTATCTCACTGTTTGTTGTTATAGCCTGACTTAGCTTTGTTGTCTTTTCTTATCTCATTGTTTGTTGTTATAGCCTAACTTATCTTTGTTGTCTTTTTTTATCTCATTGTTTGTTGTTATAGCCTGACTTATCTTTGTTGTCTTTTTTTATCTCATTGTTTGTTGTTATAGCCTGACTTATCTTTGTTGTCTTTTCTTATCTCATTGTTTGTTGTTATAGCCTAACTTATCTTTGTTGTCTTTTCTTATCTCATTGTTTGTTGTTATAGCCTGACTTATCTTTGTTGTCTTTTTTTATCTCATTGTTTGTTGTTATAGCCTGACTTATCTTGTTGTCTTTTCTTATCTCATTGTTTGTTGTTATAGCCTGACTTATCTTTGTTGTCTTTTTTTATCTCATTGTTTGTTGTTATAGCCTGAGTTATCTTTGTTGTCTTTTCTTACCTCACTGTTGTTATAGCCTGACTTATCTTTGTTGTCTTTTTTTATCTCATTGTTTGTTGTTATAGTCTGAGTTATCTTTGTTGTCTTTTCTTACCTCACTGTTGTTATAGCCTGACTTATCTTTTCCTTCTGTTCTCTCTCCTTCCTCTCCCCTCCTTGATTGTGATTGTATTTCTGTCCTCAACAGTTTAAAATAAATGAGTTTGGTGATCTTGAGTTGTTGGATGAAGGAGCACCAAATCTGGATAACAAGATGGATGAGGATGGCCTGGTGAATGATAAAAGCAAAGCCAAGACAACAAAAGGCTACTCAGGTTTGAGATTATAATAAGATCTTTGAGACTTTTTATCCATTCTTCCTGTTGTCTTTATTACAGTCATATACACTGACACATAGCCCGACTTCATTCTTATCAGTACAATCTGTCTTATTTCTACACTGACACATAGCCTGACATTATTCTTATCAGTACAGTCTGTCTTATTTCTACACTGACACATAGCCTGACATTATTCTTATCAGTACAGTCTGTCTTATTTCTACACTGACACATAGACAGACATTATTCTTATCAGTACAGTCTGTCTTATTTCTACACTGACACATAGACAGACATTATTCTTATCAGTACAGTCTGTCTTATTTCTACACTGACACATAGACAGACATTATTCTTATCAGTACAGTCTGTCTTATTTCTACACTGACACATAGCCTGACATTATTCTTATCAGTACAGTCTGTCTTATTTCTACACTGACACATAGACAGACATTATTCTTATCAGTACAGTCTGTCTTATTTCTACACTGACACATAGACAGACATTATTCTTATCAGTACAGTCTGTCTTATTTCTACACTGACACATAGCCTGACATTATTCTTATCAGTACAGTCTGTCTTATTTCTACACTGACACATAGACAGACATTATTCTTATCAGTACAGTCTGTCTTATTTCTACACTGACACATAGACAGAAATGCTGCATTAGTTTGTAGATAACAGGGCAGAAATGCTGCATTAGCTTGTAGATAACAGGGCAGAAATGCTGCATTAGCTTGTAGATAACAGGGCAGAAATGCTGCATTAGCTTGTAGATAACAGGGCAGAAATGAAGGACAGAAATGCTGCATTAGTTTGTAGGCATCAGGACAGCAGTGAATAACGACGCTGCATTAAACATTTTTAAAAGTTTTTAATGATCTGAACATTAGACCCCAATTATGACTGTATATGTTAAATTCATGAATATTAATATCATAATACAGATGCTAGACAAATTATGGGTTTTAGCATGTGACAAAATGCCATCATCCTTGCAGTATGTGCCTTGAGAACTCCAAGTAAATGTTGGACTTTCACAAAACTTCACAGCACTAGGACAAAAAAAATATTTGTATAAACATATGGTTTAACAAAGATGTTTTCATAGTCTGGAGAGCATGCAGTTTTTACATAGAAGGATAGTTGTCAGAGCTGTTAGATTATATGTTATTTTGTATGTAAAGCTGTTAGAGTATATGTTATTTTGTTTGTTGTTATAGCCTGACTTATCTTTGTTGTCTTTTCTTATCTCATTGTTTGTTGTTATAGCCTGACTTATCTTTGTTGTCTTTTTTTATCTCATTGTTTGTTGTTATAGCCTGAGTTATCTTTGTTGTCTTTTCTTACCTCACTGTTGTTATAGCCTGACTTATCTTTGTTGTCTTTTTTTATCTCATTGTTTGTTGTTATAGTCTGAGTTATCTTTGTTGTCTTTTCTTACCTCACTGTTGTTATAGCCTGACTTATCTTTTCCTTCTGTTCTCTCTCCTTCCTCTCCCCTCCTTGATTGTGATTGTATTTCTGTCCTCAACAGTTTAAAATAAATGAGTTTGGTGATCTTGAGTTGTTGGATGAAGGAGCACCAAATCTGGATAACAAGATGGATGAGGATGGCCTGGTGAATGATAAAAGCAAAGCCAAGACAACAAAAGGCTACTCAGGTTTGAGATTATAATAAGATCTTTGAGACTTTTTATCCATTCTTCCTGTTGTCTTTATTACAGTCATATACACTGACACATAGCCCGACTTCATTCTTATCAGTACAATCTGTCTTATTTCTACACTGACACATAGCCTGACATTATTCTTATCAGTACAGTCTGTCTTATTTCTACACTGACACATAGCCTGACATTATTCTTATCAGTACAGTCTGTCTTATTTCTACACTGACACATAGACAGACATTATTCTTATCAGTACAGTCTGTCTTATTTCTACACTGACACATAGACAGACATTATTCTTATCAGTACAGTCTGTCTTATTTCTACACTGACACATAGACAGACATTATTCTTATCAGTACAGTCTGTCTTATTTCTACACTGACACATAGCCTGACATTATTCTTATCAGTACAGTCTGTCTTATTTCTACACTGACACATAGACAGACATTATTCTTATCAGTACAGTCTGTCTTATTTCTACACTGACACATAGACAGACATTATTCTTATCAGTACAGTCTGTCTTATTTCTACACTGACACATAGACAGACATTATTCTTATCAGTACAGTCTGTCTTATTTCTACACTGACACATAGCCTGACATTATTCTTATCAGTACAGTCTGTCTTATTTCTACACTGACACATAGACAGAAATGCTGCATTAGTTTGTAGATAACAGGGCAGAAATGCTGCATTAGCTTGTAGATAACAGGGCAGAAATGCTGCATTAGCTTGTAGATAACATGGCAGAAATGCTGCATTAGCTTGTAGATAACAGGGCAGAAATGCTGCATTAGCTTGTAGATAACATGGCAGAAATGCTGCATTAGCTTGTAGATAACAGGGCAGAAATGAAGGACAGAAATGCTGCATTAGTTTGTAGGCATCAGGACAGCAGTGAATAACGACGCTGCATTAAACATTTTAAAAAGTTTTTAATGATCTGAACATTAGACCCCAATTATGACTGTATATGTTAAATTCATGAATATTAATATCATAATACAGATGCTAGACAAATTATGGGTTTTAGCATGTGACAAAATGCCATCATCCTTGCAGTATGTGCCTTGAGAACTCCAAGTAAATGTTGGACTTTCACAAAACTTCACAGCACTAGGACAAAAAAAGTATTTGTATAAACATATGGTTTAACAAAGATGTTTTCATAGTCTGGAGAGCATGCAGTTTTTACATAGAAGGATAGTTGTCAGAGCTGTTAGATTATATGTTATTTTGTATGTAAAGCTGTTAGAGTATATGTTATTTTGTGTGTATGTGTGTAAAGCTGTTAGATTATATGTCATTTTGTGTGTATGTGTGTAAAGCTATTAGATTATATGTTATTTTGTGTATGTGTGTAAAGCTGTTAGATTATACTATATTCTGTGTGTTTGTGTATGTGTGTAGAGCTGTTAGATAATACTATATTTTGTGTGTTTGTGTATGTGTGTAAAGCTGTTAGATAATACTATATTCTGTGTGTTTGTGTATGTGTGTAAAGCTGTTAGATTATACTATATTTTGTGTGTTTGTGTATGTGTGTAAAGCTGTTAGATTATACTATATTCTGTGTGTTTGTGTGTGTGTAAAGCTGTTAGATTATACTATATTTTGTGTGTTTGTGTATGTGTGTAAAGCTGTTAGATTATACTATATTTTGTGTATGTGTGTAAAGCTGTTAGATTATACTATATTCTGTGTGTTTGTGTATGTGTGTAAAGCTGTTAGATTATACTATATTTTGTGTGTTTGTGTATGTGTGTAAAGCTGTTAGATTATACTATATTCTGTGTGTTTGTGTATGTGTGTAAAGCTGTTAGATTATACTATATTTTGTGTGTATATCCTCAGTGGCTGATCCATCCGAGCTCTCAGACCATGAGGGAGATCCAGTCTGTTGCTGTGTTTACTGTGGTCGCTATGGTTACAAGAGCAATTTCAAAATCTCAGGAAGATTCTGTTCTCAGAACTGTGCAGGGAAGTAAGTCACAGATTTTTTTTTTCTTTCAGTGACTATCACCATAGCAGGGGCTGATGGTTTAGTCAGTTATATTGTCGTCAGTCTGCTGATAGATGTGTACATGTGTGAACTTTTGTGACAGGTCAATGAAATGTGTCAGCAAGGACAAGGATAGGTTTATAGTATATAGAATAGTGGGCATATATGTGAATGTGATCATGAAGGAGTTAGCTTTTGAATGGCAAAACAGCACAGAGAGAAATAAGAAGACACCACAGAGAGAAATAACTAAACAACAGAGAGAAATAACTAAACACAGACATAGCAACATAGAGAAAATAACAAACAAGACAGCACAGAGAAATAACAAAACAGACATAGCAACATAGAGAGAAGTAACTAAACTGCATAGAGAAACAGCACAATAGAGGGAAATAACAAAGCATCATAGATAAATAACTAAATAGCATACAAAGAAATAACAAAATAGCACAGAGAGAAATAACAAAACAAGACAATTAAAAATGTATGAAGAAGAGGGAGTCCTAGAAAAGAGTAGTTTAGATCTGAGGGAGATATTGTGTTTGTGGCTACAGATTTTGATAGAAGTTTGGAGGGAAAAATAAAAACACAGAAAGATATTCCTCATAGATAAATGCCATTTGGACAGTGTTGCTCAGTAAGAGAAAGTTTGGTTGCAAGTCAGTTTTGGTTTGCAAGTTTCGAGTTTCTGTGGAGATGAGTTATTGTGGAGATGAATTTCTGTGAAGAAGAGTTATTGTGGAAATGAGTTACTGTGGAGGTGAGTTACTGTGAAGATGTGTTAGTGTGGAGATGAGTTACTGTGAAGATGAGTTAATGTGGAGATGAGTTAGTGTGAAGATGAGTTACTGTGGAGAGAGTTACTATGAAGATGAGTTAGTGTGGAGATGAATTGATGTTGAGAAAATGTTTGTTGTGCGTGACATTGCTTGTTGTGCTGCCTGCAGGAGAAAGCTCCATCGTAAACAGTTGATCATCTCCAGAATGATGATGGGGATGAAGAAGAAGAAGAAGAAGCTGATCATGTGTGGGGAAATGAAGGCTGCCAGGCAGGAGCAACAGAATGGCCCTGGTAAGCCAGATAGAAATTTGTGCACTTCTCTCTCTCTCTCTCTCTGCTTAATATTCCTATCATACCTAACTTGTCCTCGTGCTAGTTATTCTTTTCTTGCCAAGGCTGTTCTTTTGCTCATTCTTCATATCTTGCCTAGGCTGTCGTAATATGTTAATATTGAAGGGTTATCTTACAGTGCATGGCGAACAAGTCCACAAGTGCTCAGATCTCTGATGGGGGGGGGGGGGGCAAAGATGTATCTCAGCACAGTGCATGCACTATGTAGCACCAGCAAGAACTCTGATGATTTGATCCCACACACCAAGTCTTGAGAGTGAGTGAGTCCAGTCCTGCTCTCACTCATGTTCATGGTATAATCCATCATATTACAATCATTTTAATGCAGTGAAGAAAATTCTGAGCATGACTACCATATTCCCTATATGTCTTAGCAGTTCCTTGTCACCTTATACCTGACCGGCTTTATGTTTCAGGTGCTGTATCAGAGAAAAAATTGTTGAACTTTGACTGGGACTCTTACCTGGCAGAAACCAAATCAGTAGCTGCACCAAAGAGACTATTCAAAGAGGTATACCTTTCTGTGATACCTGCTTTCATCATCCTGTGATACCTGCTTTCATCATCCTGTGATTACCTTTCGCTGTGCTCACTCTCGGGCAGTGAAGCACGAGGTCAAATGTCTCAAATAAAATCAGTGGTCATAAAAAATAACAGTACAAGTTTTCTCGTGTGTGTGGTAAATAGTTAGTGGGAATAAATGAAATCTAAGGACTACCGTCGTCATAATCAGATGATGTTCAAATGGAGATTCTTGTAAAGATGTTTATATTTATATGCCTAATTTTCATAAAGATCTTGTATCTTTCTGTGCTAGATTGTGTAAAGATCTTGTATCTTTCTGTGCTAGATTTTTGCAAAGATCTTGTTTTATGTACAGAGGATGCTAAAAAGTTATAGGCCCAATCAAGAAAGGAGTAATCGAGTCTTGAAACATGCATGTTTTTCTACGTATTCTTTCCAAAGTTCAGCACACTTGACACATTGTTTCTCAAGTTTCTTTAACCCTTCCAAACAAAAAATCCACTATCTGGTCAGAGAAGTACTAAAAGATAAGAGAAATGATTACTGTGGTAAAACTGATTATAGTAATGAAAATATGGTTTATGGTTCAGTTTTACAAAAAGATAGAAAGAGTGGGAAAAGTGTGCAGAAACAAGAATGGCAGAAAGCAAGATGACCACATACAAACAAAGAACATACAACAGTCCAGTATTTTGGCAAAAACTTTTTTCAAGGATCACATACACAAACAACACAACAAATAAAAACAAAAAATAGATTAAAAATATAGGTTTTTGATCTCCTAGTAAGAAACACGGGCACAGATGACATGTTACAAAATGTTACAAAAACATTCAGAAAGCGTCTTCTAAGATGAAGACAGCCTTTATTTGTCATGATTATGATAAAAGTGTATGACTTGCCATTCCCCCCCCCAGCCATTCCCAGCTTCCCGCAATGGATTCCGGCTTGGAATGAGGCTAGAAGGCATTGACCCCAAGCATCAGTCTCTGATTTGTGTCCTCAGTGTGGCAGAAATACAAGGATACAGGTAGTTGCCTCTCATTACAGTGATGTCATACATACGTTGTTTAATTATATTGTATATTTATGTTTTTATATCTGATTTGTACATAACTTAATGAGAACAAGATGTCATGTTACTAATAAACTAGTATAACAAGAGTGCCAGGTCTAGCTGGCTTCTGTTCATGCTAGCACTATCTGGCCTATCCAGCTGTAAAACTGGGCACTTAGCAAAACTTTTTGTGTGGAAAATTTCCTTCAAAGATGGAGAATATCTCCCATCATGAAGGAACTCCATATTTACCTGTTACTAGATGTCACTGGCCGGAAGGAAAGCAATGGTAGATTACCTTCTGGAAATATACTAAGAATCCCAGCAGCAACATGGAAGGTCAGATAGGACAAAGATCTGGTGGCAAGTCCCCCAGGCCAGATAGATCTAATGTTAACACTAGGGAAGAGTGTGAGACAGAGGTCAGTATTGTGATGACACTCAGAATCCTGACGGTGATACTAATAATGGAGATACAATGAGGGAAATTAAAAGGAGGACATCTATCGCTCTTCAAAAAGTACAATAAGTAAAGAATCTGTGGAGAGGAATAGACAGAACTACAAAAAAAAGATTTTTAAGGGCATGCATCTTTCCCATCACAACATATGCCTGTGAGACCTGGACACTTAACAAAACAGCTGAGAAACACATAAATGCCTTTGAATGTAAATGCTACAGAAGAGTTCTTCAGTTATCATGGACACAAAAGCTAACAAATATACCTATACTACAATAACTTAATACTGAAGAAGGCTGGCTAGTAAAGATGATTAAAGAGAGAAAACTTAAATATTTTGGACACATTAAACATCATGATAATCCAGAGAAGACCGTCTTGGAAGGGTACATAATGAGAAAAAGAAAGAGAGGAAGACCAAGGTGAAGATAGCTGCAAGACATCATTGATCATCTGCAAATGGATGCATCGGCAGCAGGGCATCTTGCTAAGAACCAAGAGGCCTACAGGAGAGCTGTTAGGGAGACAAGGTTCCGCAAGAGACATGCAAATGACTGACTGACTGAGTTGTCACAGGCAGCTAAGTTCCATGAATATAGAACATCTTATCCACAGTAGGTAGACAAAAATGTATATATATATGTCTCAGATCTGCAGTAGGTAGGCAAAAATGGCTTTATATCTGATCCAGTGACAGGATAACCAATACTGCACTGTTCATGGTCTCACTGACTCTCATTTCCATACATTTAGGTTGAGACTGCACTTTGATGGCTATTCTGAGTGCTATGACTTCTGGGTAAATGCTGATTCCCCATTTATATTCCCAGTTGGCTGGGCAGAGAAAAATGGGAAGATTTTGCAGCCGCCCAAAAGTAAGTAGATTACTAGGGACAAGTGATGTTTGTGTGGTGTGTGTTGACATATAAGAGACTAACAGTGATGAATATGTGTGCCCCCCTGAAAATATTAGAAAGTTATCTTCAGATATGAAAATAGTCTTATTTATGTTTCTTATCCACACTTTAACAGTAAAGTTTGAGTCAACTTAGGTGATGATCTTCAAGTAGCTGTGAGCATTTTTTCTGTACAAGCAGAGCCATGCTGAATGTATAGAAACATAAACTTTGTGTTGATGTGGAGTACGTTTTGGTTGGTTTCTTTGATTTTTAGAGCACACCAGACCCTCACCAGCATTTGAAATATGTCAGTCTTGACTGTTATCTGGCAGCCATCCTCCTCCTGTTTGCTCCTAGTTTATGATATGAGAGTAAGAAGAAATATTTTATATGCTAACTGGTGATACTGTCACAGTGATGCTCATCATGTGAGAGAATATCTACAGGTAAATGTTGTTTCTTGTTATAATGTGTCCTTTTCTTTCAATCTCCTCACAGATATACAGATTGGGGAGTTCAACTGGACTGCTTACCTCAAACAAATAAGGGCTGTGGCTGCACCAAAGCATCTTTTTCTCAACCAGCCTTCATCTGTAAGTACACAGCTCACACCTCTTTCTGAATCAACAGTCAAGTCTTAGCATACTACACATGTCTCAGACAAAATCTGTTATCAAATATTAACACACGACTCACATCTGCTACAGAACCTACCATCAGATACCAGCACGCAGCTCAAATCTCTTACTAAATGCAATTAACATCTCTATCACAGTGTTGTTTCTGTGTCTTGTCAGATTGTACCTTCAGCATTTCTATCACAGTATTGTTTCTGTTTCTTGTCAACTTGTGCCTTCAGCATTTCTATCACGGTGTTGTATCTGTTTCTTGTCAGGTTGTACCTTCAGCATTTCTATCACGGTGTTGTATCCGCCTCTTGTCAACTTGTGCCTTCAGCATTTCTGTCACAGTGTTGTATCTGTTTCTTGTCAGGTTGTACCTTCAGCATTTCTATTACGGTGTTGTATCTGTTTCTTATCAGATTGTACCTTCAGCATTTCTATCACGGTGTTGTATCTGTTTCTTGTCAGGTTGTACCTTCAGCAGTTCTATCACAGTGTTATATATGTTTCTTGTCAAATTGTACCTTCAGCATTTCTATCATGGTGTTGTATCCGCCTCTTGTCAGGTTGTACCTTCAGCATTTCTATTACGGTGTTGTATCTGTTTCTTATCAGGTTGTACCTTCAGCATTTCTATCACGGTGTTGTATCTGTTTCTTGTCAGGTTGTACCTTCAGCAGTTCTATCACAGTGTTATATATGTTTCTTGTCAAATTGTACCTTCAGCATTTCTATCATGGTGTTGTATCCGCCTCTTGTCAACTTGTACCTTCAGCATTTATATCACGGTGATGTATCTGTTTCTTGTCAGGTTGTACCTTCAGCATTTCTATCACAGTGTTGTATATGTTTCTTGTCAAATTGTACCTTCAGCATTTCTATCACGGTGTTGTATCCGCCTCTTGTCAACTTGTACCTTCAGCATTTCTATCACGGTGTTGTATTTGTTTCTTGTCAGGTCATACCTTCAGCATTTCTATCACGGTGTTGTATCTGTTTCTTGTCAGGTCATACCTTCAGCATTTCTATCACGGTGTTGTATCTGTTTCTTGTCAGGTCATACCTTCAGCATTTCTATCACGGTGTTGTATCTGTTTCTTGTCAGGTTGTACCTTCAGCATTTCTATCACAGTGTTGTATCCGCCTCTTGTCAGATTTTGCCTTCAGCTTTTTTATCACAGTGTTGTATCCACCTCTTGTCAAATTGTACCTTTAGCATTTCTATCATAGTGTTGTATTTGTCTCTTGTCAGATTGTGCCTTCAGCATTTCTGTCACAGTGTTTTATCTGTCTCTTGTCAGATTGTGCCTTCAGCATTTCTATCACAGTGTTATATCCGCCTCTTGTCAAATTGTGCCTTCAGCATTTCTATCACAGTGTTGTATCCGCCTCTTGTCAAATTGTGCCTTCAGCTTTTTTATCACAGTGTTGTATCCGCCTCTTGTCAACTTGTGCCTTCAGCATTTCTATCACAGTGTTGTATCTGCCGCTTGTCAAATTGTACCTTTGCATTTCTATCACAGTGTTGTATCCACCTCTTGTCAAATTGTGCCTTCAGCTTTTTTATCACAGTGTTGTATCCACCTCTTGTCAAATTGTACCTTTAGCATTTCTATCAATGTGTTGTATCCGTCTCTTGTCAGATTGTGCCTTCAGCATTTCTGTCATAGTGTTTTATCTGTCTCTTGTCAGATTGTGCATTCAGCATTTCTGTCATAGTGTTTTATCTGTCTCTTGTCAGATTGTACTTTCAACATTTCTGTCACACCGTTGTATCTGTCTCTTGTCAGATTGTACCTTCAGCATTTCGAGTAGGAATGAAGCTGGAGGCAGTAGACAAGAAAAACTCCAGCCTTGTATGTGTAGCCAGTGTGGCAGACACTCTGGGAGACAGAATCCTCATACACTTTGACGGCTGGGAGGACACATATGACTACTGGTGTGATATCACGTCACCATCTATACGTCCTGTAGGCTGGTGTCAGGCTAATGGTCATACATTATCATCACACCCGGGTAATTTCTGTGTTTTAGGCTCGTCACTTCATGGTTTCCTTGTGGGAAAGATGTGATTTTTATTGGTCTGTGAATTGTATGTCTGTACAGGAGCAGTGAGTGCATGAGATGTGTATAGAATATGTGAATTATCTGGGATGTCAGGCACAGCACATACATTAATTTGGAAGTGATCATTTGAGTAGAGACTTAGAGTTTCTCCACAGTATTAGCATGTTTTTGTGTGACTTGTTTTAGTTGCCACATCTTTTTCTCTCAACCAGATTATGGAGAAAACAGGACCTTTACTTGGGAGAACTATCTATCAGTCACTCACTCATTGGCTGTGCCTGGTCGTGCTTTTAAAACTGTAAGTACATCTTTGTCATGGAATGCTGTTCTGTATCAGGTTCTGTCTTCCCGAACTTCTAGTTGTTTATTTCTCCTGTTGTAATGATGTTTTTTTGCTCTTCTCATTGCTTGTTCAGTAAGTGTTGATTGCCTGTTCATAGTCCTTTTTTTTTTTTTTGACTGACTTCTGTTATTCATTCTTTATTTATTGTAAAATCTGTCCACGGTATTCTAAACAAAAGGCGATAAACCTTTTTGACAGTGAATGCCAAAATTGACAAAATTTTGTTAAACTTCACTGCATACCACCACAAATTTTAGGTAGGATATCATTAAGTAAAATTTTTTTATTTTTGCTTGCCCAAAAAATTTTTGCCATCGTTCTCACTTTCCAGAATCCAATCCTTGTCACATGTTTGGGGCCGACGAATGAGCTCTTCGGAGTTGGCATCCCTGATGCTCGGTTGGTTTCTCTGCGAGTTTCCTTTAATGATAACTTTTTTTCCCATCTGGAGTCGCGTCTAGATAGGTCCCAGGATAAGGTTGTTAGTCTTACGCCCAACTCCCGGTACATGATATGTAACAGATCAAGCGGAATTTCACTGATTTCTGCATGCCGGCGAGAGCATTAAAAAAATGTCCAAATTAACAGGCATAAAATCCTTTGATGAGGTTGAAAGACTCGCTGAGGACAGGAAAAATTGGCGAACTACTTTGCAAGCCCTATGTGATGTTTAACGGCATGGGAAGGATATAAGATAAGAAAAAATTTTTGTGTATTTATAACTTTTAGCACACATGCCTTGAGATTACCAACCTCATTTACAGAATTTAATTTGAGAAAGCATGTCTCTGTTACTTCCATTGATCATTGTTAAAACACTCAGTGTGCTGATAATGCCATGTAAACAGTTTGAATCCAGCCACTGAATGTGTCATTTACCTCCTCTTACCATTGTTTGTCCTCTTTCTGCCCACAGTTAAAACTATGAACAGATAATACCATGTAAGATGTTTGAGCTCACCCACAGAGTGTTTGTCCATTTACCTGCTCTTACCTGTGTTAACCTTTGTTTGTCCCTTTTCTACCCAGATTAACAAAAATGAAAATTGTGCTGTATGCTCTAGTTTATCAACAGCTTCATTTTGCCTTGTCATTTAACACTTATTAGCCTGTGATCTTAGTTGCCACTTGATGTAGTTCAATAAAAATTTAGAAATGTACCTGTTGACTTGAACTGAACTGTCTCTTGTATGTCCAAGAAAGTTTTGACATAGATTGCAGGATACATGTGATAATGGCTTCTGTAAAACTGGTTCCAGTAGCGCAGAATTTAAGCAAAGACGTGTGATGCAGTTTTACAACAACAACAAACAAAAAAATAGAAAGGATGATAAAATAGCAGTAAGAAATGTGAAAGTGAAACATTTCTGTCTTTCTGTAAAGCTGTTGCCAAACTCCGCTCTAACATAGATTACAGTATCGCAATTTATTTCTCTAAGAAGTCTTGGGAAGAGAATAGCAAAAGGGTTAATACAAGAAAGAACCTGTTATACCTGCATAATGTGAGTGTGATGCGTGTTGCTTTTTCTGAAGGCTGGTTTAAATTGTCACGTTTTCCCAGCGTTTACCACTGGGGTTTGAGAAGGGAATGAAAGTAGAAGTTGTGGACAAGCGCAACCCAATCCTGATCAGAGTTGCAACCGTCGTAGATATTCAAGACTACCGTTTGCTCATCCATTTTGATGGCTGGGACTCCATTTATGACTACTGGATAGATGATGATAGCAGTGACCTTCACCCTCCTAACTGGTGCAGCAAGACATTCCATCCTCTCCAGAGTCCCATAGGTGAGTATTAGATGTCTGCATGTGTTACTGGGGTTGTCACTTACCAACATGTTACTGAGGTTGTCACTTACCAACATATTACTGAGGTTGGCACTTACCAACATGTTACTGAGGTTGTCACTTACCAGCATGCTGCTGAGGTTGTCACTTACCAACATGTTACTGGCGTTGTCACTTACCAACATGTTAATGAGGTTGTCATTTACCAACATGTTACTGAGGTTGTCACTTACCAAGATGTTACTGAGGCTGTCACCCACTGAGGTGTTACTGAGGCTGTAGCTTACCAAGTCTGTCACTTACTGAAATGTTACTGAGGCTGTCGCTTATTGATATGTTACTGAGGCTGTAGCTTACTGAGATGTTACTGAGGATGTCGCTTACTGAGATGTTACTGAGACTGTCGCTTACTGAGATGTTACTGAGGCTGTCACTTACTGAGATGTTACTGAGGCTGTCGCTTACTGAGATGTTACTGAGACTGTCACTTACTGAGATGTTACTGAGGCTGTCACTTACTGAGATGTTACTGAAGCTGTCGCTTACCGAGGCTGTCACTTACAGAGATGTTACTGAGGCTGTCGCTTACAGAGATGTTACTGAGGCTGTCGCTTACTGAGATGTTACTGAGGCTGTCACTTACTGAGATGTTACTGAGGCTGTCACTTACTGAGATGTTACTGAGGCTGTCGCTTACTAAGATGTTACTGAGGCTGTCGCTTACTGAGATCTTACTGAGGCTGTCGCTTACTGAGATGTTACTGAGGCTGTTGCTTACTGAGATGTTACTGAAGCTGTAGCTTACCGAGGCTGTTGCTTACTGAGATGTTACTGAGGCTGTTGCTTACTGAGATGTTACTGAGGCTATTGCTTACTGAGATATTACTGAGGCTGTTGCTTACTGAGATGTTACTGAGGCTGTTGCTTACTGAGATGTTACTGAGGCTGTTGCTTACTGAGATGTTACTGAGGCTGTCACTTACCGAGGTGCTACTGAGGCTGTTGCTTACTAAGATGTTACTGAGGCTGTTGCTTACCGAGATGCTACTGAGGCTGTTGCTTACCGAGATGCTACTGAGGCTGTTCCTTACTGAGATGCTACTGAGGCTGTTGCTTACCGAGATGCTACTGAGGCTATCACTTACTGAGGTGCTACTGAGGCTGTTGCTTACCGAGATGCTACTGAGGCTATCACTTACTGAGGTGCTATTGAGGCTGTTGCTTACTGAGATGTTACTGAGGCTGTCGCCCACCAAGGTGGTACTGTAGTTTGTGTGAAGTAGATATGAGCACCCTACTGTAGTTTGTATGAATGAATGAAGAATTTGGCGCCCCGGCCCGTCTTACATTCTGCCATTTATCACTCCATCTTTCATTCTTCCCACACACTCGATTTAATAATGTATACAAAATTACATGAACACACACATATACACAATGCACAACTCAGCACAAACACACAATGAAACTGTGAAGGAGATATTACCACCCTACTATAGTTTGTACATAGGAGATATGAGCACCCTACTGTAGTTTGTATGAAGGAGATATGAGCACCCTGCTGTAGTTTGTATGAAGGAGATATGAGCACCCTACTGTAGTTTGTATGAATGAATGAATGAATGAATGAATAATCTTTATTTTTCAAGGGTAAAGAATTGGGCACGCAGGCCCGTCTTACATTCTGCCCTTCATCACTCCATCTTTCATTCTTCCCACACACTTGATTTAGTAAAAAATACAAATTAAATTAGGAAAAACATATCAAAAGAGTGTAAGATTTAACTATTACATTCAAGGTAAAAGAGAAGTCATTAACCTAATAAAATAGCACTCATGCACACATACACACGCAGACATATACATAAATAAAATACATTGTAAATCATCTTCTAACATATGTTTTTTTTAACAAACATTAAAATAATTTCTAACAATATCTAATAAGTTGCTTTTCTAACTATGTCATTAAAGTACTTGATGGTTTACGAGCCATGTGTTGAGAGAGTACTGGCTATTTTATGGAGGCATATAATTACAAGCAAGTAAATAATGAAACAGGTTTGAGTTAAAGGATGAAGTATTACCAATGGATTTTAAATTGTAGGGGAGGGTGTTCCAGAGCTGTACTGCAGAGTATGCAAGGCTTTTCTTGTACAGATCAATCCTGGGTTTAGAAGGAGATATGAGCACCCTACTGTAGTTTGTATGAAGGATATGTGAGCACCCTTCTGTAGTTTGTATGAAGGAGATATGAGCACCCTACTGTAGTTTGTATGAAGGATATGTGAGCACCCTACTGTAGTTTGTATGAAGGATATGTGATCACTCTACTGTAGTTTGTATGAAGGGGATATGAGCACCCTACTGTAGTTTGTATGAAGGAGATGTGAGCACCCTACTGTAGTTTGTATGAAGGAGATGTGAGCACCCTTCTGTAGTTTGTATGAAGGAGATATGAGCACCCTACTGTAGTTTGTATGAAGGAGATATGAGCACCCTACTGTAGTTTGTATGAAGGAGATATGAGCACCCTACTGTAGTTTGTATGAAGGAGATGTGATCACCCTACTGTAGTTTGTATGAAGGAGATTTGAGCACCCTACTGTAGTTTGTATAAAGGAGATATGAGCACCCTACTGTAGTTTGTATGAAGGAGATATGAGCACCCTTCTGTAGTTTGTATGAAGGAGATACAAGCAGCAATTAAAATACTTAAGATGATGCTAACAAATAAGAAAGTGTCCTTCATTGGTTGAAAAAATAAAAAGACAGTATTATACAGAATCTATATTACTCTGTGCTTGTGAGACATTGATAATAAACAAGCAGATGAAAAGGAATTGGACTATAGAGTTGTGGTTTTTTGAGAAAGATGCAACAAATGCCATAGATGGTCCAGATAAACAAATGAAGAAATTCTCATACAAGTTGTACAGCATCAGAAACTTATTATAACTATAAGGAAAGGACAGTATAATTTGTTTATATACAAGTTTATGTTGTATGTTATGAAAAGACAGAAGTTGGAGAACATGACAATCAAACAAAGACTTATGACTGACTGACTCAAGAGAAAAAAAAGGGGAGGGGGAGAGATCGTGAGAGAAATACCTGGATGAGTTTACCAAGTGGCTCACAAGAACAGTGCTAGTGGCTTTCATTAGAAATATTAAGAGACAACACAAAATGCACATATATGGTCTGAGCATCTGGTGGCGTGATTTTACTGCTTTTTGTTGTATACCATACATTTTTTTTTTTCCAGACAAGAAGAGTCTTAAACATGTTCCTGAAAGTGGAGGATGTCCTACCATCGGCTGTAATGGGGTCGGTCACATTAAAGGTGCCAAATATACGGGTCATCACAGGTAGGAAGGCTGGAAGTCTGTGCATGTTATTGAATTGTTCTTGTTGTGATTGTACCATTCAACAGATACATGCAGGACACAAAGTCTTTACTCCTAAGTCTGGTCTGTCCGTCACTTGGCGCCGTACTGTCTACACATGTTCAGTCTACTAGTACATGTGGTTTTGTGACCTTGTGGTAGAAACAGTCTGATAATTACAGTGGCTGACAAATTTGAGCAACGTGCTTGTGTCAGATTTTGTGTGAAGTTTGGCAGATCTGCTACTGAGATGCTAGAAGTGCTTCTTCAGGCTTTTGGTGAATATTCTTTAGGTTGAACGCAGGTTGAATGGACACATTTCAGGGCTGGTCGAGTGCCTGTTCAAGATGACCAGCATTCAAGGCAACCAATCATCAGCAAAGCATCAGAAAATGTGAGAAAATTGCAAACTCATTCATGACGACTATCGCCAAACAACCCTTTAGCTCACTCACCAAGTTGGAATTGGTTAGAGAGTCTGCTAGGAGATCTTCAGAGAAAACCTAATGTGCATCCACTGCTGCCAAGTTTGATCCCCGACTCTAGACATTTGATTATAAGCAGCAGTGTCTAGATGTGTGCCATGAGTTTTGTGAGATGGCTGACAGTGTCCCACACCCTGTCTGTACTTGCCTGATCTAGCACCCTGTCACTTTGCCTTGTTCCTCACAGTGAAAAGGAAGCTGACGTGGCACCATTTCAATGCCATGAATAAAGTCCAAGCTAAGTGCCTGCAGTACTGGCCGATCTTCAGGAAGAGGAATTCCACGGTGCTTTTGATCAACTAGGATCTAAGCTTTATTTTAGGACCAGTCCAGGAACTTTCTGATGCCACCTTTGTGTTTGGTGGACAAGGAAATACTCTTTCCTCAGGTCATAGAAGTATAGTAGAGATGGGGATAATGTTTGTCATTTGTCTTGTTTCAGTTTCCTCTCTCCTAGAAATTTAAGGGAGATAGGGATAATGTCTGTCATTTGTCTTGTTTCTGTTTCTTTGTCCCAGAAATTTAGGGGAGATGGGGATAATGTCTGTCATTTGTCTTGTTTCTGTTTCCTCTGTCATAGAAATTTATAGGAAATGGGGACAGTGTTTATCATATGTCTTATTTGTTGTCTTTGTTATAGAATTGTGTTAGCCAAATGGCATAAAGAATCCAGAAGAATGGGGCAGAAGTAGTACTTGTCATTTGCTGTATTTCTGCTTTACTTGTCATGTATGCCAGATAAAAAGCTGTTTTAAACAATGACAGTGTAAATGGAGCGGTTTATCAGTGATGAAAGGTTAAAAGTAAAGAAGGAAGAATTAATCATAGCTCAGCCTTAACTCTTTGCCTCAACAATCATCATACACAAGTGTTGAAGAAAAGGTGGACAGTGCATTCAGACTTTGTGAACTTGAACATAATCTGATAAAACATGGGGCTAGTTTTTTTGTTTGTTTTTTTACATCAGCTCCTCTCATCCTTTAATGTGCTGATAGCTGCATGTAACAAGTTTGCCTTGCCTTGTGTACAAGATGTTCTCTTACCATATGCAATATATCAGGTACACTGGGTTTTTTTTTTTAATAACTGAGTTAATTAGGATTTGTTACCATCTGTCTGCTTGAGAACTCTTGTTTTCAGTGACTGGCTTCTCCTCTGTTTTCAGTGACTAGCTTCTCCTTTGTTTTCAGTGACTGACTTCTCTGTTTTCAGTGACTGGCTTCTCTGTTTTCAGTGACTGGCTTCTCTGTTTTCAGTGACTGACTACTCTGTTTTCAGTGACTGGCTTCTCCTTTGTTTTCAGTGACTGACTTCTCTGTTTTCAGTGACTGGCTTCTCCTCTGTTTTCAGCGACTAGCTTCTCCTATGCTTGTCACTGGATGAAGCTAGAACTATATAGTGAAATTCATTCATTTGCATGTCCCTTGCGGAACTTTGCCTCCCAAACAGCACTCCTGTAGGCCTCTTGGTTGTGAGCAAGATGGCCTGCTGCTGCTGCTGAGTCCATTTGCAGATAGTCAATAATGTCTTGCAGCCATCTTCATTTTGGTCTTTCTCTTTTTCTTTTTCTCATTATGAATCCTTCCAATATGGTCTTCTATAAATTATCATGACGTTTAATGTGTCCAAAATATTTAAGTTTTCGCTCTTTAATCCTCTTTACTAGCCAGCCTTCTTCAATATTAAGCTCTTGTAGTATAGATATATTTGTTCTTTTTTGTGTCCATGGTATTTGGAGAACTCTTCTGTAGCATTTACATTCAAAGACATTTATATATAGTGAAATACCAGTGAGAAATTGTTTGCCTTTTTGGGTTTTGTTAGCCGCTGTGTTTTTTTTTGTTGTTGTTTGATAGTGCATTTGGTTGTCCATACTCGGAGATCAACATGAGCAAGGACTCAGCACTGACCGACAGGCTGGGCTCTTCTAGATCTGAGGAGGGATCTGGCCAAGCAGCTAGACATGACGGTGTTGCTGATGTGAGGTGAGTAGAGGCAGCTGAGATAATTTATTCACGTTCTTAGTTTTGTTATTGGATGCTGAGACTTTCGATTCATTTATATGTTATGTTGGGTAGTTGTTACATAACTAATTCTTGCATCTGTTTTGTTAGGTAGTTGTTACATAACTAATTCTTGCATCTGTTTTGTTGGGTAGTTGTTACATAACTAATTCTTGCATCTGTTTTGTTGGGTAATTGTTACATAACTAATTCTTGCATCTGTTTTGTTGGGTAATTGTTACATAACTAATTCTTGCATCTGTTTTGTTGGGTAGTTGTTACATAACTAATTCTTGCATCTGTTTTGTTGGGTAATTGTTACATAACTAATTCTTGCATCTGTTTTGTTGGTTAGTTGTTACATAACTAATTCTTGCATCTGTTTTGTTGGGTAGTTGTTACATAACTAATTCTTGCATCTGTTTTGTTGGGTAGTTGTTACATAACTAATTCTTGCATCTGTTTTGTTGGTGCACATCACATAGACAAATATGTGTTCAGCTGGTGCACATTCTCTTGGTGTGCATCATCATCATCATAATTATTCTGACAGTAGAAAATGAACTCCTTAACACCAGTAGCCCTCTCCCCAGATGGAACTATAAAAAAGCAAACTGGACAATGTTCAGACATCGTACAGGTATCCTGTGGGACAGCTGTCCATAGAAGGTAAGGATATTAACAGCATAGCGAAGGAATTCAATGTGTGTATCCTTCAGGCCACTCGTGAAACCATTCCCAGAGGAGCTGGTAGGGAATATAAACCATACTGGTCTAGTGAGCTGGGAAAATTCCATGACGTGGAAACAGCTCAAAAGCAAGCAGAAAATAGACCGTGCCAAGAACACCCCAACAATTACCAACATGCTATGGCCAGATTTCAGAGAGCAAAGCTGCAAGCCAGATGAGAAAGTTGGAGAGAGAAAACAGAGTCCCTAAACTTTGAAAAGGATGGAAGGAAACTGTGGAAACTAATCAAACAGTTAAACAATGAGAGCACTGGAAGGAGTACAAAGATTACACTAATAGAGGATGGGAAAACTTACAGGTAATCAGGTAGCAGATCACTTTGCTCGCATGTTTACACAAGACTGCAACATTGATATCCATCCAGAGAAAGAGCGTACAGTGCCCATTGACCCACAGAAAGAAGAGGAACAAGGCAGAAAAGTGGAGGTCATGGATGCACCAATCACACGTAGTGAGTTAGACCTAGCAGTCAGTAAACTGAAACCAAGGAAATCACCAGGACCAGATGGAGTGTCCAATGAAATGATCAAGAACCTGGGAATGGGAAAGCTGTTGGATATTTTCAGTATGTGTTGGAGCACAGGTTACCTCAAATCTGGAGGGAAGCAAGCATGGTACTACTGCTAAAGTCAGGGAAAAACAGTGATATGGCCTCCACCTACAAGCCAATCAGTCTCACTAACTGCCTATACAAAACAGTGGAATGCATCATTGACTTGAGGCTAAAATGGTACCTAGACAGTAAAAACCACCTCATTCCACAACAAGCAGGATTTAAGCAGTGCTACAGTACAGATCAAGTGACCTATCTCTCTCAAGAGACTGAGTATGCATTCCAAGAAAAAAACCTTGTACTAGCAGCGTGGATATACCTGAAGAAAGCCATTAATAAAGTATGGAAAAAAAGGTCTGCTGTGGAAACTAAGAAACAGCAATGTGAATGGAAGACTGTACAAATGGATAAAGTCCTATTTACACAATAGAAGAACAAGAGTAGTAATGAATGGTCACAAAACCCAAAAAGTACTTCTGCGACATGGCATACCACAAGGAGGAGTCCTTTCACCTACACTATTCCTGGTATTCATTAATGACCTGGTCAAGAAACTTCCCTATGGAATCAAAGCGGCACGGTATGCAGATGATCTGGTCATGTGGTGTACAGATGAGCATGCGGTACTTGCTACACAGAGACTCCAAAGAGCAGCAGACATCTTGACATCATGGACAAACAAATGGTGTGTAAGTGTCAACACAGAGAAATCAAGTACCACTCTGTTCACCTCTCATCTAAACAGAAAGCAGGTAAGATCCTTGTAAATGAAATATCCTTAAGGATGGACAACCAACCCACTTACTTAGGAGTGACTCTTGACTCAAAACTGACCTGGAAGCAACACATCAGCAGTGCAGAACCAAAAGCCAGAAGGAAACTAGCCATATTAAGAAAATTGAGTGGAACCACATGGGGAACTAGTGAAAGAATCCTCAAGAATGTATATCAGCAAAGTATTCTACCACATTTAGAATATGGCTCAACAGCTCGGTGCACAGCATCAAACTCTACACTGCATAATCTAGACAAGGTACAAAATCAGTCACTATGAATTATCACAGGTGCCATGAGGTCCACACCAGTAGTAGAAATGCAGAAAACAGTTGATGTTCAAGCACTAAAAGAACCTAGAGACACAAAGAGACACATTGGGAGAGAAATTCCTCAGCTCCGTAAGTCATTCCCTGAAGGAGAGATTCAATAACCTGGCACTAAGACGGCTTAAAAGAAGCAGCTTCATTCATCAGCCCAAGCGTATGCGTAAGCTGATACCTGACCTTCCAGCTGTAGGTGCTCCATCATCATCTGTACCAGACCATACGCCATGGGAAGAACCAGATTGTACACAAATAACTATTCAGACTGAAGTGAAAGGTATGCAGAATGGTGAGATGCAAAGCAGTTGTGCAAGATCAACGGCTACAGTTTGCTAGGTGACAAATATCCATGTGACACCTGGATACGTGTGTATACAGATGGATCTGCACATAATGCCATAAAGAATGGAAGGGCAGGAGCACATATTGAATATCCAAACAACACCACTGACAAGATTCCCATACCTACTGGAAAATAAAAAACTATGATGCAGAAGTTAGGGCAATTATTTCTGCGATTGAAAAACTCAGACTCCAGAATTGGTACATGGCCCATAATAATTCTCACAAAGATCAGTACTGGAAGCTCTTCAGTGCAACAAACTACCAGACCTTAAGGATGCCTTGTCAAAAATTGACTCGCAACACAGTCATCTTGCAGTGGATTCCCTCGCACTGTGGGATACCAGGCAGTGAGAAAGCTGACCATCTGGCCAAGCGGGGGGGGCACTGAAATGGAGCAACCAGACATACTGATCATCTTTAATCAGAAGAAAAGCATGATAAAAACCTACAGGATGCCACAAACACCACCACATGATGACTGTCACATGCTAAACAGAAAGGAACGAGTCACCATTTTCCTTTTTCAAACAGGACACAGCCAACTCTGAAGTCATATGTATACAAAGTTTAAAGTTGGTACTACTACTCTTTGTACATGTGCCCAAGTGCCCCAAACTGTGGAACATATCCTCCAGAACTGCGCCAACTATGAGATACTGAGAAGTAATTACTGGCCCAGTGAAACCACTAAAGAAGATAAGCTCTGCGGTTCCATACATGAATTACTAAAAACCCTGTGAAATTTATCCAAGAGACAGGACTGCAGATATAGATAGACAATAAGAAGAAGAAGAAGAGGTTGAGTAGTTGTTACATAACTAATTCTTGTTTATAAAAAGACAGTCTGATTTGGCAGTCATCAACCCATAGCTGACATGCTAGCATCAGGGTTGACAAACCATAGCTGACTAAGACCCTGTGCCATTCTCTTCATTGGTACCCCTGTAACAGGCTTATTCTGGTTAATGAAGTGTGGATCACCATAGTCCCCATGGCGGTGGAGTCTGTTAAAGAAGTATTGCACACCCCTTGCTTTTTTAGTTGCTCTCAGGGACTGAAAAAAAGTCCATTACCCCCCCCCCCCCCAGCTGACATGATGCTGTGTCTCAACTTCTTCACTTCATTGGCTGCAAAGAACACCAGCTTGCAGCCCCAGGGAGGTTGAAGAAGAAACAAGATGATGAAAATGAACTGTCTGAGCTAATATAAAACATCAGGGATGGAGATCTGTGAAGATGGATACTTGCCAAGCTTTCTGGACACACTTTCTGAATATAGTGTAGTTTTCATTTGCTTATGATGCCAAGAATATGTTATTTGTCTGCTTTTTTTGTTTTCTCCGTTTCACTTCCACAGATACTTTCTCTCTTCTGCTTGTGAATCAGATACATCCTGTGTTCATGTCAGCATCAAGTTTTCCTTGTCTGGTCTCTCCATGTTTGATCCTTTTTCTCATTGAGTAGCTGATCTTTTATATGTGCATGTTATCCAGACTTTGTTCTTTAGCATGGTGGCTTTTGTTGTTCATTTTTTGTCATGGTGAGCTTTGTTGTTTGTTCTTCATCATAGTGGATTTCATTGTTCATTCTTTGTCATGGTGGATTTTGATCTTTGTTCTTCATCATAGTGGATTTCATTGTTCATTCTTTGTCATGGTGAAGTTTGTTGTTTGTTATCATAGTGGATTTCATTGTTTGTTCTTCATCATAGTGGATTTCATTGTTCATTCTTTGTCATGGTAAACTTTGTTGTTTGTTCTTTATCATAGCGGATTTTGATGTTCTTTATCATGCTGAATTTTGTTGTTCTTTTTCAAGGTTAATTTTGTGTTTATTCTTTATTGTGTTAATTGTTTTGTTTCTTTATCCTGTTGAATTGGTTTAATGCTTGCTGACTTTGATTCATATTTTGCATTGCCTTTGATTCATATTTTGCATTGTCCTTGATCTTTTCATTTACTGCTTTTTTTTTCCTATAAGAAATCTTTTTATATTTTAAATAATGATTTGTAATCTCTCTTCCATAACTTCACTTTTCTTCCTACCATTTTTAAAACTTTGCCAACATTTACACCTCAGTATTATATTTGATGGTTACAGTTGAAGCAGTTTATGACAGCAAAATCTTGTTCTCAGTTTATCACAGCAGAATCTTGTTCTTGGTTTATCATAGTAAAAGCTTGTTCTCGGTTTATCATAATAAAAGCTTGTTCTCAGTCTCAGGAAAATGATGTTCTAATTTCTTCAGGAAATGTCCAACCCCAGGCTGTGATGGATTAGGACATGTGACTGGCAAGTTTACTTCTCACCACTGTCTGTCAGGATGTCCGCTTGCTGAGAAAAATTTGGCCAAGATCAAGCAGGAGAATGTTCTAGAACCTAGGCCTGTTGGACGGCCAGGTCGTGGGCGTAAGAGGTAAGAAATTACATTGTCTTTAACTTGTTTGTTGTTTTGCGTATTCTGCTGTATCTGAAGAAGGCATGTGGGTAAAATAATGATTGATTGTTGCATTTTCTCCTTTTCTTTTTTTTTTTTCTGTAATCATTATAACTTTTTGTAAATCTACAACAGTTACCTTCATCTACGTGTGCTTCATAAGACCAGGTTTACTACAGTCACTGTTACTAACATCAGGTCATGTAAGGAAACATTGTAGATATTCTGTAAGAGAGAAATGATCTAGCTAAAAATAAAATTTTTCTTGTATTAGCATACTTGGTAACTGCCACATATTTAGGCTATATGTGCTAAACATCTAGACTAATCTTTCATTTACATTTTTGAGATCCTTTCCACATGACATTAAGATCAATCATTCCTTCACTTTCACATTTCCTCTTAATGTCCTGACTTTAACTCAAGCATATTTTTATCATGTCACATTCTGTGGGTTACTGTTTTTAGCATCAGATTTCCTGAAGTTTGTGTCATAACAAGAGACAGTAATGGTTAGCTCTAGGCTACATACCACAGTTGTACCAGAACTAAATTTTGATGGGGAAGGAGTTTGTAAAGAGAGAGTTTGTGTAACATCAAAGAAAAAGTAAAGCTATAAAGAAAAGAATATAGTTGAGCTAGTAGTGATGCAGTTAGGAAACCTGGCTGTCATTGAAAACCCAAGGAAAATAGAAAGAGACAAAGACAGAAAACTGTTTTAAGGGGCATACAAAGTAGTACAGACAATACAGGCAACTGATTTTAGTAGAAATATAATAAATAAATACAACTTGTTTGATTAGAAAACAGACATTCACAGCAAATAAATGCAACTTGTTTGATTAGAAAAACTGAGGAATTCATGGAGTAGAAAAGTATTATCATCATGGCACATAATGAATGAATGAATAAAAAAAATCACATAATAGCTGCTACAAAACAAATGTAATTGTCATATGAACCACATACAACTGCTACAAGACAAATGTAGCTGTCATATGAACCACATTCAGCTGCTACAAGACAAACGTAGCTGTTGTATGAAGCTTACAATAAATGTAGCTATGAGTGTATTTCTCCTGTAGGAAACTGTTCAGCCTGGGCCAGACACAGCCAGATAAAATGATCAAGGTGGAAGCTGTTGTTGAAGGTAAGAAAACTTTCTTACACTCAGATGCTAGCTGGCACTAACAGTCTAGAGCAAGCATGACATGCACAGTTAAGTTTAAGCAGGAGTGTACATACAATGAAAAGTGGCTTATTTCTAACCTAGTCTGTATTTTTAAGTTGTAACTTCCTTCCAGCTTCTTTCTACCAACATTTATTCTAGCAGATCATGGGGGTTATTTGGCAGTGAAAAGGTTCATGAATATCTACCAAACTACTATGTAGTAAGAGAATCAAGTTAAATCATTTACATTCAGTGCTTGCATTAAGAGTTTAAAATAATGTGGGAAAGTTATGAATCATGGGGGCATGTAATTGACATAAGTTAAATATTGAAAAAGTTTGTAGTTGAAGGAACATATCTTATATTTTTTAAGTAAGTTGGAAGGGAAGTCCAAAGATGAGCAACAGAGTAAGCAAGGCTTTTCTTAAACAGATCAAGTCTAGGTTTTGTAAGAAGAATATTGTTTAAGCATTGACCAAACTTTGGGTTAGATTTAATAAGCTTCTAACAAAACCACTTTTTGATCTGGTGTGAAACTAATGCCCACATGAACAGTCAGTTTTTGTCCGCTTCTACACATGTTGCCACATGGTCACTAGTCACAGACCACCCAATTCCCCATTGATACCCACATGTGGCTCAGACAGAAATTACCCAAAGATTTTGTCTGGTTTAGCAGAAAAAAAAGTTCAAAATTGAGTCTGGGGACTTTACACTCACGCTGTACATTGATTTGTCCATTATCAGATTTGGTTATTTTCTTTGACCTGTCGAGTATGAGGGACCTAGCAGTTCACTTTGACATGTCCAGTATGAGGCATCTGGTTGTTTATTTGATTAGTATACTTTGGTACCACCATCATGGGGTCAAAGAGATGTCCAGGCTTATGTGCTTTGATTTGTTTGTGATGAAAGTTAGAGAGCTGTAATAGTTCTCTGAACTTGTCATAAATATTTCTCTGAACTTGTCATAAATAGTTCTCTAAACTAGTCATAAATAGTTTTCTAAACTAGTCATAAATAGTTCTCTGAACTTGTCATAAATAGTTCTCTGAACTTGTCATAAATAGTTATGTAAACTTGTCATAAATAGTTCTTTAAACTTGTCATAAATAGTTCTCTGAACTAGTCATAAATAGTTCTCTGAACTAGCCATAAATAGTTCTCTAGTCATAAATAGTTCTCTAAACTAGTCCTCTCAACTAGTCATAAATAGTTCTCTAAACTAGTCATAAATAGTTCTCTAAACTTGTCATAAATAGTTCTCTGAACTTGTCACAAATAGTCTCTAAACTTGTCATAAATAATTCTCTAATGTTTTCTGTGAGTCATGCCAGTGTTGTTGTTACCATGGTTAGTGCTGAGCGTGGTGTTTTCTGTGATCACATTATAAATGATGATAACCTTGTATGAGTTCAGCAGTGAACGAGGAGAGAAGTGCTTTCCATGCCAGCATCCACGAGGCTGTCTTTCAGTCGTCAGCTCCGTCTCCCGCCCTGACAGAGCAGCCTCTGTGTTGGGAGCAGCATGCCAAGTTATTGCCGGGGGTGGCAGAAGTCTGCCACACGTTGGTCTCTAGCTGGTCTGTGGATGAGGTTGCTGAGTTTGTTTTAAAACTGACTGGAAACAAAGAACAGGCTCAGAAGTTCAAGGAAGAGGTAAACCATCATGAGAGGATAATCTCTAACAGAGATTGTGTTTCCTTACTGTCAGTTTGTGACTGTGTCAAGCACTTGTTTCTAGGTGCTAATAGACCATCACCTTGCCAGTGATACACCCTACCTTGACTGTTAAGTCATATTTCTTTATTTTTCTTTTGTGTGTGTGTGTAGGTGTATCTTGTGTGTAGCAGTGAATCTAATGACAAACAACACAGCTGTAGGTGAAGATGAAATAACAGTCGAAATGTTAAAAGCTATTAATAGTGACATCATGAGCCAACTACAGAGAATGTTTACTAAAGTTTGGAAAGAAGAAAAGGTCCCTTCAAAATGGAAAAAAAGGGAATCATTAGAATAAAGGCAACCTTCTCAGTCAGTCTTATGCCTGTCCCTTGAGGAACTTTGCCTTCCTAACAGCTCTCCTGTAGGCCTATCAGTTGTAAGCAAGATGCCCTGCTGCAGAGGCATTCATTTGCAGATTATCAATGATGTCTTCGCCTTGATCTTTCTCTCCTCCTTTTTCCCAGTAAGTACCCTTCCAAGACGGTCTTATCTAAATTATCATGACTTTTAATGTGTCCAAAATATTTAAGTTTTCTTTGTTTAATCCTCTTTACTAGCCAGCCTTCTTCAGTATTAAGCTGTAGTATGGTTATATTTGTTCTTTTTTGTGTCCATAATATTTGAAGAACTCTTGTAGTATTTACATTCAAAAGCATTTATGTGTTTCTCAGCTGTTTTGTTAAATGTCCAGGTCTCACAGGCATATGTTGCCATGGGAAAGATGCATGCCCTTAAAAATATTATTTTTGTACTTCTGTCTGCTCCTCTCCACAGCTTCTTTAGTTGTTTTACTTTTTGAAGAGCGATAAATGTCCTTCTTTTTTTAATTTCCCTCATTGTATCTCCATTATTAGTTAGTAGTGATCCAAAGTATTCAAAAACTCTCAACTTCTTCCAATTTTTCCTCATTGATATATACTTGTATTTGAGCTGCCTTATTTGTTTTCTCAGTTGTCATCAGTTTAGTTTTCTTCACATTAAGATAAAGCAGTAATTGGAGAGGAGTAACCTTAATATCAGTTGTGTCAAAAGTATTTTGCAAAGTCATTCTGAATAGAATTAAAGATGTAGTGGATACTGCAATGAGAGAAGAACAAGCAGGATTTCCAAAAGGAAGAAGCTGTCTTGACCAGAATGTATAAACTAGGAAAAAATAGGAATAGCTTTATTATTTAACGATTATGCGAACGAAGAAGAAGAAGATTATTTAATGATTACACACTTGTGACATTTCGACACAAGCCTTTGTCAAACAAAAAGAAACAGGATGAAGAATCAGAGAGAGGAGACTAAATACAAATTCACATTAATTTGATGTTAACAAAACAAATAATGGCAAATGGCTTATCTCAGCTTCTGGAACAGCACAGAACCCCAATCTCCTGGGTGTCCTAGGAGCACAAACAATAAGCCAGATCTTTACTCTAAGAATAATACTTGAAGAACATATTGAAAAGCAAAAACCATTAATCCTGAACTTCATAGACTTTAAAAAGGCATTTGATAGCCTACACAGAGATTCATTGTGGAGAATCATAAAACTATATGGAATACCATGTAAAATTGTCAACATCATTAAGGATCTCTACGGCTGATATGTTTGTACAGTCAACACAGAAGAAATAATGGGCGAATAGTTCCAGATTGAAACAGGCATGAAACAAGGATGTATATTATATCTCCCTTGCTTTTTTTGGTATTGCCATAGATTTCATAATGAAAAAATGTTGCACAGGTAAAACAGGCATTGAGTGGGTTACATGGGACCCACCTAGAAGATCTTTATTTTGAACTCTTATCGGTGGCAATGTGAATTCAGTTGCAAAAAAAAACCAGATAGCCTGTCTTCACTGTCTAGCAAAATAGAACTTTAAATTAACAAGGACAAAACAAACATAATGAAAATTCCCATTACTCAAGAAGGAAAAATTTACGTAGAAGGAACGGCTGTTGAAGAGGCAAGCCAGTTTGCATACCTCGGCAGCTACGTAGACCAGGATGGTGACAGCAGAAAGGAAATTAGAATTACAGTTGCAAAAGAGGCATTGACCTCCAAGAATCTATCAGAAGTTATAAGCACAAAAACCCAGCTAAGATTATTCTATTCAGTTATCCACCCTCGTTTATGCATGTGAAAGCTGGAAAACAACTAAAGAAACAGACAAGAAATTAGACTCTTTTGAAAGCAAATGCCTAAGGAAAATACTCGGCATCAAGTGGAATGAATTCAAGAACAATGCAGAGATACGGCAGATGAGTGAACATGTCTCATGGGTGATTAGAAAAAGGAGATGGATATACATTGGTCACATAATGAGAAGAAACAGTCAGAGAATCCCAAAACAAGCTATCAATTGGAGCACAACAGACCAAAGAAAAATAGGTCAGCTATGTGAAACTCTAAAGAGGACATTGCTGAGAGAGGCTAAATTCATTCATTATTCATTTGCAGAACTTTGCCTCCCTAACAGCACTCCTGTAAGCCTCTCGGTTGTGAGCAAGATGCCTGCTGCTGATGCATCCATTTGCAGATCATCAGTGATGTCTTGCAGCCATCTTCGCCTTGGTCTTCCTCTCTTTCTTTTTCTCATTATGTACCCTTCCAAGACGGTCTTCTCTAGATTATCATGATGTTTAATGTGTCCAAAATATTTAAGTTTTCTCTCGTTAATCCTCTTTACTAACCAGCCTTCTTAAATATTAAGCTCTTGTAGTATAGATATATTTGTTCTTTTTTTGTGTCCATGGTATTTGAAAAACTCTTCTGTAGCATTTACATTCAAAGGCATTTATGTGTTTCTCGGCTAAATTAGATGTAAGTAAGGTGTATTTATCTGACGTAATAACCTGCACAGTGACTAGACGCTTCCACTTCTCCATTGTGAAGTTAGAAAAACCTTAAATATTTCATTATATGAAGCAAATCGCCATCGCTTATCAAGACATCTCTTTGTTCTCTCATTGCTGTCATTGTACATGAGGAATAAGACATTTGTTTTGCTGGTTTTGTATACATTTTTTGACAAAGGCATTGGGTGAAATATTGGATTGTTATATTCTCTTTTTTTATATGTGGTCATCTTACTTTCTGCCGTTCTTGTTTGTGCCCACTTTCCTTATCCTATTTTTGTGTAAAAATGAATCTTACGCCTTTTGTCTATCTTTATTACCTACATTTATTTCTCATTGCACACATCTGCTTGGTATAGTCAGCAGCATCATCCTCTCGTTGTGTTGTATTTATGTCCTTCACATTCTCGAGTGGACACACATCTGAAGGGCAGTTATGAACATCAAATTGTTCTTTAGTTACGTACTTGTTTAAAGAATAGCTTTATTGGTGTGTCTTGTCTTGGTGAAGATTGCCTGTAGTTAATGAAAGTATGACACAATAATGGAGATGCTTACATTTGATTACATAAGTCAGAAAAATCATACAGATGAGTAGAATGTAGGAAAGGTTTGCATAGAAACATTGTGAGCTGATTGTATTATGTTTGAGGTGAATTAATGAGCATTTCTTTGTTCCCATTTTGTGTATCTGTTAAGTCATTGAAATTGTTCTTATGTTTGTCAGCAGGTAGATGGAGATTCATTTCTGCTGTTACAACAAAGTGACCTCCTCAACTTTCTCAACATTAAACTTGGACCAGCAGTGAAAATTTTTAATAGTATCCTGGTGTTGAGGGCTGCCAGTGAGGTGATGCTAGCAGTGTCAAATGGGCACTAGCTACTGGAGGGCTGCCAGCAAATGTGATGCTAGCAGTGTCAAGTGGGCACTGGCTATACTTTCTGTCATATCATCTGTGATTCTTGTACATGTCTGTGCTAATTTCCTTATTACTGGCTGCTTCATATTATGTATATGTTACGCTTCGGAGGAGCCTTACGTTGTTATATTTTTTTTTGCGTCATAGATTTTGAAAGTGCTACTTAATTTCTGAATTTTGAAGCAGGTCACTTGTTAACAGATTTAAGGCTGTGTTTACACTCATGTGGAAACTATTAATGTTTTTCCTTTCATTGTTCAGTAGATTGAGCTAAGTGATTTGATATACAGAACTATAAGTTTTCCTCATTTTTAGGTAGCTGTTTATGGCTGACAGAGTTGGATTTGTTCAGGTATTTGACCAGAAATTAAACGAAGGTTGTGTGCTAGGTCAAGTGTTTCACTAAATACAAATGCAGTTTGTGTTTTTTAATATAAATAGATGGGATAGCAGGAGCTAGAAGTGACTAGACACACACACACATGCAGGGATAGCAGGAGTTAGAAGTGACTAGACACACACACACATGCAGGGATGGTAGGAGTTAGAAGTGACTAGACACACACACACATGCAGGGATAGCAGGAGTTAGAAGTGACTAGACACACACATGCAGGGATAGCAGGAGTTAGAAGTGACTAGACACACACACACACATGCAGGGATAGCAGGAGTTAGAAGTGACTAGACACACACACACATGCAGGGATAGCAGGAGTTAGAAGTGACTAGACACACACACACACATGCAGGGATAGCAGGAGTTAGAAGTGACTAGACACGGACACACACATGCAGGGATAGCAGGAGTTAGAAGTGACTAGACACACACACACATGCAGGGATAGCAGGAGTTAGTAGTATAGATATATTTGTTCTTTTTTGTGTCCATGGTATTTGAAAACTCTTCTGTAGCATTTACATTCAAAGGCATTTATGTGTTTCTCGGCTAAATTAGATGTAAGTAAGGTGTATTTATCTGACGTAATAACCTGCACAGTGACTAGACGCTTCCACTTCTCCATTGTGAAGTTAGAAAAACCTTAAATATTTCATTATATGAAGCAAATCGCCATCGCTTATCAAGACATCTCTTTGTTCTCTCATTGCTGTCATTGTACATGAGGAATAAGACATTTGTTTTGCTGGTTTTGTATACATTTTTTGACAAAGGCATTGGGTGAAATATTGGATTGTTATATTCTCTTTTTTTATATGTGGTCATCTTACTTTCTGCCGTTCTTGTTTGTGCCCACTTTCCTTATCCTATTTTTGTGTAAAAATGAATCTTACGCCTTTTGTCTATCTTTATTACCTACATTTATTTCTCATTGCACACATCTGCTTGGTATAGTCAGCAGCATCATCCTCTCGTTGTGTTGTATTTATGTCCTTCACATTCTCGAGTGGACACACATCTGAAGGGCAGTTATGAACATCAAATTGTTCTTTAGTTACGTACTTGTTTAAAGAATAGCTTTATTGGTGTGTCTTGTCTTGGTGAAGATTGCCTGTAGTTAATGAAAGTATGACACAATAATGGAGATGCTTACATTTGATTACATAAGTCAGAAAAATCATACAGATGAGTAGAATGTAGGAAAGGTTTGCATAGAAACATTGTGAGCTGATTGTATTATGTTTGAGGTGAATTAATGAGCATTTCTTTGTTCCCATTTTGTGTATCTGTTAAGTCATTGAAATTGTTCTTATGTTTGTCAGCAGGTAGATGGAGATTCATTTCTGCTGTTACAACAAAGTGACCTCCTCAACTTTCTCAACATTAAACTTGGACCAGCAGTGAAAATTTTTAATAGTATCCTGGTGTTGAGGGCTGCCAGTGAGGTGATGCTAGCAGTGTCAAATGGGCACTAGCTACTGGAGGGCTGCCAGCAAATGTGATGCTAGCAGTGTCAAGTGGGCACTGGCTATACTTTCTGTCATATCATCTGTGATTCTTGTACATGTCTGTGCTAATTTCCTTATTACTGGCTGCTTCATATTATGTATATGTTACGCTTCGGAGGAGCCTTACGTTGTTATATTTTTTTTTGCGTCATAGATTTTGAAAGTGCTACTTAATTTCTGAATTTTGAAGCAGGTCACTTGTTAACAGATTTAAGGCTGTGTTTACACTCATGTGGAAACTATTAATGTTTTTCCTTTCATTGTTCAGTAGATTGAGCTAAGTGATTTGATATACAGAACTATAAGTTTTCCTCATTTTTAGGTAGCTGTTTATGGCTGACAGAGTTGGATTTGTTCAGGTATTTGACCAGAAATTAAACGAAGGTTGTGTGCTAGGTCAAGTGTTTCACTAAATACAAATGCAGTTTGTGTTTTTTAATATAAATAGATGGGATAGCAGGAGTTAGAAGTGACTAGACACGGACACACACATGCAGGGATAGCAGGAGTTAGAAGTGACTAGACACACACACATGCAGGGATAGCAGGAGTTAGAAGTGACTAGACACACACACACATGCAGGGATAGCAGGAGTTAGAAGTGACTAGACACACACATGCAGGGATGGTAGGAGTTAGAAATAACTAGACACACACATGCAGGGATGGTAGGAGTTAGAAATAACTAGACACACACACATGCAGGGATGGTAGGAGTTAGAAATAACTAGACACACACACACATGCAGGGATAGTAGGAGTAAAACAGTTAATAGATACACACATACAAGTGCAGGGATAGTAGGAGTAAAGCAGTGAATAGATACACACATACAAGTGCAGGGACAGCAGGAGTAAAGCAGTGAATAGATACACACATACAAGTGCAGGGACAGCAGGAGCAAAGCAGTGAATATATACACACATACAAGTGCAGGGACAGCAGGAGCAAAGCAGTGAATAGATACACACATACAAGTGCAGGGACAGCAGGAACAAAGCAGTGAATAGATACACACATACAAGTGCAGGGACAGCAGGAGCAAAGCAGTGAATAGATACACATATAAGTGCAGAGACAGAAAAAAGATGGAATAAGGAAAAAAACACTTTGCTGTTAGAAAATTACCAGTAATATACTCAGAGACCTTACTGTTGGTAAATATACACATAATGAAAGAGCAGTGGATGATTAGTTGTAAAAAAAAAAAAAACTACCATACATTGGGCAGATAACAAGCAAAGATCTTGTTGTGAACATATGATAGAGCTTGTCAGCATTTGCTTACACACAAGAACTATTCCAAAATCAACCTCTGGTCGACTGTTCCAAAAAAAAAGTTATTACATATAAAATGTGTATACATGACTGCATCTCTTGTCCATATAGGCAGCACCCACGTTCAGACAATTGTCATACAGTGGCATCAGCTTTTGTAGTCTCTTGTCACATAATAGCACTGTCAGGGTATCCAGCCAGTTGTTTGCCGTGTCCATGAGCTCCTGGTTGGTTCAAACCACTGGTTAACCAACTGGGTCTTCATCTTGCTGAAGAGGTGGTAGTCACTTGGCATCAGGTCCAGGCTGTTTGTTGTGTTGGGGGGGGGGTGTAAAAAAATTCCTGGTAGCACAGAAGGATAATCAGAGCTGAACTCATTCTTTGAGCTTTATAAATGTTCAGTTGTTTTGATACCCCACCATAGACAGAAATTGTGATACCCTAAGCTGTCTCTGACAAGTCAAAACAGACTGGACCTCAGGATTTGAGGAAATTTATCTGAAATCATGAAACATTTCTCACACATAACTTGGCTGACTTTATAAATGAATTCAACAGTCACAGTTGAGTGTCATTCTTGTCCCCACCATATCATGCATGTCTTTGAGACCATTGCCAAGTTTTTTTCACCATACCCCTCTCAGACCTATCACTCATAACATTATCACCATACACATGACATAGTTAGTGATGATAGAGTTAGCATGATAGACCCATCTGCTTATAGAAAACAGATCACACTATTGAACCTCACAGCTGACAGTAAGGATGATTAAAAAGGTCTGTGTTTACTCGTTCACAACTTATGCACAAGTGAACAGAATGTACTGTGAACTGGCATTAAGCAAGATAACACTTTACTGGTTGTTACAGAAAATGTGCCATATTGCTGTGGCAACCAGTTTGTTGTACCAGCCAACTGGGGGTTGATTTTGGAATTGCTGTCACACACGCACACACACAGTGACAAACCTTGTGATGTACAAAATGGATTTTATAATGGGAAGACACTAAGAAAGGAAAGACAGTCTGTATCCTGCTCCAGAATTAGTGATCTCAGACTAATAGTGTCTGGAGAGACAGTGTTAAACTACAATCTGAAATGTCTTAACATATTAACTGAAAGAAACCACATACAAATCTTTATACATTGTTGTACTAGTTCAGTAAAAGCCAACATATTTTTTATAATCAACATTGTTTATTTCAGTGCCTCTTACATTGTGTGCAAGTTGTAACTTGTATCTACTTAAAAGGCAGAGATTTGTTGCATTTATATGTCATGGTCTTTGTTGTTTGTTGCATTTCTGTACTGTGTGTATTGTTTTCTGGTACATACATGTGGCTCTGTGCCTTTGGCACCCCAGAATTTGACTACTGATTCATTCCCGCGTATTTCAAGACCACAGAGATCTTCAGGACAAAAGACATGGCCAGTCTACATAGGAAAACTCTCAAGATCAACCAGCATTCTGTAATTAACCTGCTAGATAGTATAGCAAGCCTGCCACCTCATCCAACGTTGTGTGAAATGATGATGATGATGATAATTATAGTCATTAGAAATGCAGCAGATCTGACTGAATGTCAGATGGCATACCACCATACCCCTCTCAGACCTATCACTCATAACATTATCACCATACACATGACACAGTTAGTGATGAATCTTGGCATGATAGACCCATCTGCTTGTAGAAAACAGATCACACTATTGAACCTCACAGCTGACAGTAAGGATGATTAAAAAGGTCTATGTTTACTCATTCACAACTTATGCACAAGTGAACAGAATGTACTGTGAACTGGCATTAAGCAAGATAACACTTTACTGGTTGTTACAGAAAATGTGCCATATTGCTGTGGCAACCAGTTTGTTGTACCAGCCAACTGGGGGTTGATTTTGGAATTGCTCTCACACACGCACACACACAGTGACAAACCTTGTGATGTACAAAATGGATTTTATAATGGGAAGACACTAAGAAAGGAAAGACAGTCTGTATCCTGCTCCAGAATTAGTGATCTCAGACTAATAGTGTCTGGAGAGACAGTGTTAAACTACAATCTGAAATGTCTTAACATATTAACTGAAAGAAACCACATACAAATCTTTATACATTGTTGTACTAGTTCAGTAAAAGCCAACATATTTTTTATAATCAACATTGTTTATTTCAGTGCCTCTTACATTGTGTGCAAGTTGTAACTTGTATCTACTTAAAAGGCAGAGATTTGTTGCATTTATATGTCATGGTCTTTGTTGTTTGTTGCATTTCTGTACTGTGTGTATTGTTTTCTGGTACATACATGTGGCTCTGTGCCTTTGGCACCCCAGAATTTGACTACTGATTCATTCCCGCGTATTTCAAGACCACAGAGATCTTCAGGACAAAAGACATGGCCAGTCTACATACGAAAACTCTCAAGATCAACCAGCATTCTGTAATTAACCTGCTAGATAGTATAGCAAGCCTGCCACCTCATCCAACGTTGTGTGAAATGATGATGATGATGATGATAATTATAGTCATTAGAAATGCAGCAGATCTGACTGAATGTCAGATGGCATACAGAAATATAACTCACAATCACAACCTTCACATGGCTGCTGGCATGTGATGAGACACAGCAAGTTTCACACACAGCACAGACAGGGTCTGTTTGTCGGTTGTGACAAGTTCTGACGTTTGTCATCATCACTCTTCATATTTATTCAAACACTGCAAACATTTGTAGTTCCACACACACACACACAGTAGAAACATGTCTCAGTTAAGCTAACAAGAGAACCATCAACCATTCATTAATATTTGGTTAAGAAGCAAAAATCTGGGATGCTTTTATCAAATGACCCTTTCCATCTCAGCAAATCTGAAATGACTTATCTTTTGGAACTCTCTCTCTCTCTCTCTGACATGAAAAGACTGGGGTAAAACTGCTAGAAGTAGTCTCCAGTTGGCAATAATAACATCAAGAAAATGTCATGTTTTGGCAACAACAAACAACTACAGAGAATGGGAGAACAGTGTCATGTGAAAGAAACAGCAAATGTACAGTCTGATAAGTTAATAAATGTCATATATCACAAATGTGGCTTCTCCATCTTTGTTTATCACAAATGTGGCTTCTCCATCTTTGTTTATCACAAATGTGGCTTCTCCATCTTTGTTTATCACAAATGTGGCTTCTCCATCTTTGTTTATCACAAATGTGGCTTCTCCATCTTTGTTCATCACAAACATGTGGATTCATCATTTGTGCATCACAAACATGTGGCTTTGTGATATGTATGCTTCACAAACATGTGGCTTCTCCAGACCTGAGCATCACAATGTTTATTATGACTGTCAGATAGTGTCTTGAGCCAAACTATCACAATGACTGTCAGATAGTGGCTTGAGCCAAACTATCACAATGACTGTCAGATAGTGGCTTAAGCCAAACTATCACAATGTTTATTGATGACTGTCAGATAGTGGCTTGAGCCAAACTATCACAATGTTTATTACTGACTGTCAGATAGTGTCTTGAGCCAAACTATCACAATGTTTATTACTGACTGTCAGATAGTGTCTTGACCCAAACTATCACAATGTTTATTATGACTGTCAGATAGTGGCTTAAGCCAAACTATCACAATGTTTATTAATGACTGTCAGATAGTGTCTTGACCCAAACTATCACAATGTTTATTACTGACTGTCAGATAGTGTCTTGACCCAAACTATCACAATGTTTATTATGACTGTCAGACAGTGGCTTAAGCCAAACTATCACAAACACTTTTGTTTCATTATACTGTCAAGCTTATAGCTGACCTCAAGTCTCTTGTGACAACTTTACAAGCACATGTCTCAGTGTATGTCTGGAGACATCTGTTAACAGTATAAACACTGACTTATGCTGGTTGTTGTCCACACAATTGTATGTCTCTCCTCACTATATGGGGGAGCTTCTGCCTAGCAATATTACATATATCCACTAAAACTAAATACCAGCATGGAGGGCTTTAGGACAGAAAATTCTGACACATTTTGTGACATGTCATCTTTAGTGGGCATGAACAAGCTGGAAGCATAATGTGACACTGCCAGGCACAAACATCAAGACGAGGGCCCAAAGAGAATTGTAATCAACGCTGTGCTGGTGTCATATGTTGCTGTATGCTGTCACATATATATGCAGACTTGTCTGAAACATGATGATAACTAACAACAGAACCATAAGCACTCCTGGTACATACTGTCATATCTGACATAAGCAACAACATATTTGATGATTCTCTGTCATAAAAGGTTCAGACTTTGGCTTTATTGCATTCAGGACACTCCTCCCCCTCCCCATATATGCTTCCCCCGCATGCCACAGCATCCATCCAAGGATGTGTCTGTGATAGTTTCCGTCAAGTGTTGGTTCTTTGCGATGCGCTTTCTGCCGCACGGTTCAGATTTCCTGCCAGCATTTTTAATTTGTCCTAGCTCCGGTAATTACTTCACAATCTTCCATTCCCGCTCTTTAGTCTTTCCAATACAACTTTAGCAATGTCACCCTTGACCGCTGCCTGCCAGTCCAGCAAACCTGTCTGCCTCTTCACTGCCATGCGCTTCCGCATGCCCTGGATAGTAAAACTACATCAGGCTTGTCACAGTTGACTGGCTTAACTGATGAACCTATTCTTTTTGAAGCAGTTTCTTCTCAATCTTACAAAGCAAGGTGATGGTTGGAACATGTGCTCCGAATGACTGACAACTCACTACCAAAAATAGCACTAACATGGGCACCACAGGGGAACAGAAGTAAGGGTAGACCAACAGAAAGGATGTTGAGCAATAGAGGGCTCACCTGGGCAAGAGCAGAAAAAAAGGCAAAGGACAGCCATTTGTGGAAAACCCTTGCGGAAGCCCCATGTGCCCTTAGCACTTAAGGTTCAGAGAGAGATGCTCTGTGAATCTGTCACAATGATGCCATTAACCACAATATGAGCAACTAACACTGCTGCCGACACAGCCTCAATTTCCATTTGCATGCTTGATGTGATTTCAAAGGCTACCAAACCATGTGCCACTACTCTACCATAAAAATATACATATAATGATTTTACAGAAGATGTATGGCTTAGTATTACATACAGGGTGAAGAAAGTTGCCAGGAAGTACGATGTTGAACATACAATTCAACATTTCAGCAAATGTCTTTACCAATAATCACATACAAAAACATATCTGGTAAGTCTGTGTGGGACAGTACACATGTATAGAAATCTGCTGTGTGTGAAAGTACACATGTATAGAAGTCTGCTGTGTGTGAAAGTACACATGTATAGAAGTCTGCTGTGTGTGAAAGTACACATGTATAGAAGTCTGCTGTGTGTAAAAGTACACATGTAAAGAAGTCAGCTTTCAGGAACATGTCAGTTCTCTCATGTTACACATCTGGAGGTCACAGGTCAACTATGGTAATAAATGCATAGAAATGATTTAGAAAATATTGATTTGTTTGTTTGGAAGTTCAGAGGATTGTGGCATCATATCTGTCAGACTGACCAATCACAGGGTAGTAAAATAGCTGGGCATCCACAAGCTAGTTTTGTGGAGGTAGTCACAGGTTGGTTATGCAGAGCTGGCCAATCACAAGCTGATCAAACAGAGCTGGCCAATCAAAGAGTGGTCAAACAGCTGGCCAATCACAGGTTGGTTATGCTGAGCTGGCCAATCACAAGCTGATCAAACAGAGCTGGCCAATCACAAGCTGATCAAACAGAGCTGGCCAATCACAGAGTGGTCAAACAGCTGGCCAATCACAGGTTGGTTATGCAGACCTGGCCAATCACAGGGTGGTTATGCAGAGCTGGTCAAACAGAGCTGACCTACATTTATTCAACTACTGTACTCCTTTACTTTGGCTATTATGGCTGATCTCAATGTGGTCTCCATACAAGTGGAGCCTGCTCAGAAACCAGCTTAAAGAGTTTAATCTGGAAGGCAAACATAACATCATGCTTATGTGGGTCTTGACACAACCCACCATTACCAACTTGTCAGATAAATCATGTCTGTGCTGGCTGACCATCATGGCTACAAAAAAAAAGACACATTCTTGGAGTTCCAAGTAGTCTAGCAACAGATGATGATGCTTTTGATTTCTTTATGACCACAAACTAAAAATTTCATTTTCTAAAACTTCATTTATCAAAAAAACTACTTCTGAACATTTTAAAACTTTCACTTCACATCTAAAAATGCGAAAAAGTGATATTATTTTATGATACTATTAATGAGTAATTAATTTTATGATACAGGGCCATGCACCTGTACATGTGATACTGAGTATTGTTACATCCCCTGTAGATATTATGATACTGTTACACATTCCTCCATAGATATTATGACACTGTTACACATCCCCTGTAGATATTATGACACTGACACATTCCCTCATATATATTTTGACACTTACACACATGCCCTGTAGATGACTCACATCCTCTGTGGATACTCTGACACTGTTACACACATCCTCTGTAGATGTTTTGACATTGTTACATACACAGCCCCCTAAATTTTTCAACAGACTGTTATACAGGCCCAGATATTTAAACATACAGTAATCAATATATGCATTCATTCATTCATTTGCATGTCCCTTGCGGAACTTTGCCTCCCTAACAGCACTCCTGTAGGCCTCTCGGTTGTGAGCAAGATGGCCTGCTGCTGATGCATCCATTTGCTGATCATCAACAATATCTTGCAGCCATCTTCGCCTTGGTCTTCCTCTCTTTCTTTTTCTCATTATGTACCATTCCAAGACAGTTTTCTCTTGATTATCATGGTGTTTAATGTGTTCAAAATATTTTAAGTTTTCTTTGTTTAATCCTCTTTACTAGCTAGCCTTCTTCAATATTAAGTTCTCGTAGTATGGATATATTTGTTCTATTTTGTGTCCATGGTATCTGAAGAACTCTTCTGTAGCATTTACATTCAAAGGCATTTAAGTGTCCAGGTCTCACAGGCATATGCTGCCATGGGAAAGATGCATGCCCTTAAAAATCAACATATGCTGGGAGTCCTATAAACAGATATTGATACACACAAACTATACACATAATTCACTTTTTGCTCACAAAAGCATACAAACAAAATAACATAAAAATTCAGTATAAAGACACATGATCATACGTGTATGACAAAAGTGTCTGCAGAATTCCTCATAACCTTTATCATGCCAACTCTTGGCAAACAAAACAACAGAAATCATTTACGTATACAAAATTTATATATGAGTGCAGAGCTTCCACGTCCTATGTTGAAATCTGTCAATCAACATACATCCTTTATATAATTTGTACATTAGACATCAAGTTTGCCTGGCTTCCACACTCCTTCAGTCAGTGACTGCAGGATGGACTGATGACTTTGGTTCCAGCAGATTTTCATGTTCGTGAAGAACGCAACAAGGGCATAAAAAACAAAATCAAGATTTGAGATACCTGTAATGGATAAAATAAAGTTTGTGAGGATTACGGTGAAAGATAAGAGAAATGATGACCGCGCTAAACATAGCACTAGTAATAAAGGTAGGCTGAGATGCATGGCTTAGTATTACGTAAAGACAGAAAGGCTGAAGAAAGTTGCCAGGGAGTAAGATGCTGAGCATACAATTTCGTACACTGGCCAACCTCTCCATGAAGTGATATTACACACTCTTGAATGTTGTATTTGACACTGACCAACCTCTCCATGAAGTGATATTACACACTCTTGAATGTTGTATTTGACACTGACCAACCTCTCCATGAAGTGATATTACACACTCTTGAATGTTGTATTTGACACTGACCAACCTCTCCATGAAGTGATATTACACACTCTTGAATTTCGTACACTGGCCAACCTCTCCATGAAGTGATATTACAAGTCATCGAATTCTGTTTTGTTTTTGTAGCACTAGCATAAACACTACTGACCTTAAGACAAACCTTGGATTCACCTACAGCTTAGAAATGATTCAAGACAAGTGCAACATAGCTACATATAATAATATGAAATAGAAAACATAACCTTATAGACGGAGAATCAAAAAGTAAAGGTATTTTGAAAATTAACTCAGTAAAATGGACAGAAAGCCAACACAATATAGCACGTTCATAACTGCTGATGGGTGGTTTGAATATGCACAGCACAGTGCTCTGGCCTTGGCCTAGCTTAAACCAAGGTCAAATAAACATGGATGCTTCATTGCAGGATTCCACTACTGCTGAACAACGCACTGCAGTGAAATTTATTGACGTAAAAGGAGTGAAACGTGCTGAAACTGATGGTAAGATGCCGGCTCATTACAGCAGTGAACACAGCATGACTCAACAAAAAGTTTATGAACAGACATAGATGTAACGCAGGAAGAACAAGTGTAACAAACAAAGCTTGACCTGGTCACACACACAAGCAGTGGCCAGGCTGCAGTTCACATGTCTTCAGTAAACTTAAAGTAAAAGGTCTCTGATGATAAGGCCATGGGATGGGTGCCAATCTGGGTTCAGGAGCAGCCAAAACAAAAACTTCTTTAATCACTTGTTACATGATTTTGCTAACAAACAAAAATATGACCTACTTTGACGTCCAATCAGTTCGCCTCTGTCCTGGTCCATAATTCACTGCTCCACTGGATTTCTTGTCGGCCCCTACGGTCGGAAGTGGTGCTGCCTTTCTCCAGCCTCCTCCTGCGCCTATAGATGGCTGGTAACCACTGCCTCCACCTGGTTGGTTAAATGATGGCTGGTATCCTCCACCCATTCTCGAATAACCCATGCTCACTGTTTCTTGATGGGCCCTAAAGTTGCTGCCTGGACCCCTGTTTATTGGGCCTCCAAACTCTGTCCCTCCAACATTCTGTGCACCATAACCTGATGGATTAATAAATTTGTTGGGCATACCAATGTTATCTGCAGAAAACAGAAGCAAATACAGTTGTTTAGATATGTGTGACCAATAACATTACATTATTTAAATATGTGTGACCAATAACATTACATTATTTAAATATGTGTGACCAATCTCTCTCTCTCTGAACCTTAAGTGCCCAGGGCACATGGGGCTTCCGCAAGGGTTTTCCACAAATGCCTGTCCTTCGCCTTTTTTTCTGCTCTTGCCCAGGTGAGCCCTCTATTGCTCAACATCCTTTCTGTTGTTCTTCTCCATGTCTCTTTTGGTTTACCCTTATTGTGACCAATAACATTACATTATTTAAATATATGTGACCAATAACAATACTCACCTTTGCCTCCATGGAAAGAAGGGACATAATCACCATCATAATTGTTGGCCCTTGATACTCCTGTACAGAAAACGTAGCATCGTACTCATTATCATCATCTGACTCAATACTACATTCACTTTTCACTGGGTCATACTTTTATTACAATCATTTTTACCATCATTACTGTTCTCATTTTATCACAACAAATTCTCACTCAATACTCTCTCACTAAAACTATAAAAAAAACTAAGATGATGAGGATAGTGAAGATGGGTGGATATCTGATGATGAGGATAATGAAGACAGTCAGATATCTGATGATGAGAACAGTTAATGTGGTCAGATACCTGATGATGAGAACAGTGAAAGTGGTCAGATATTTGATGAGAACAGTGAAAGAGGTCAGATATTTGATGATGAGAACAGTTAAAGAGGTCAGATATTTGATGATGAGAACAGTTAAAGAGGTCAGATATTTGATGATGAGAACAGTTAAAGAGGTCAGATATTTGATGATGAGAACAGTGAAAGAGGTCAGATATTTGATGATGAGAACAGTTAAAGAGGTCAGATATTTGATGATGAGAACAGTTAAAGTGGTCAGATATTTGATGATGAGAACAGTTAAAGAGGTCAGATATTTGATGATGAGAACAGTGAAAGAGGTCAGATATTTGATGATGAGAACAGTTAAAGTGGTCAGATATTTGATGATGAGAACAGTTAAAGTGGTCAGATATTTGATGAGAACAGTTAAAGTGGTCAGATATTTGATGATGAGAACAGTTAAAGTGGTCAGATATTTGATGATGAGAACAGTTAAAGTGGTCAGATATTTGATGATGAGAACAGTTAAAGTGGTCAGATATTTGATGATGAGAACAGTTAAAGTGGTCAGATATTTGATGATGAAAACAGTTAAAGTGGTCAGATATTTGATGATGAAAACAGTTAAAGTGGTCAGATATTTGATGATGAGAACAGTTAAAGTGGTCAGATATTTGATGATGAAAACAGCTTTCTGTCTGACTGCCAGATTAAGCTGATAAAATTAAGTGGTTTATTTTTGAAGTAATTCCATGTAGGAAACTGAAACCTCACACCATGGTTGAAGCATTAATCTGAAGGCTCACATCAATGTTGAAGCATTAATCTGAAGACTCACATCATGGATGAAGCATTAATCTGAAGACTCACATCATGGTTGAAGCATTAATCTGAAGACTCACATCAATGTTGAAGCATTAATCTGAAGACTCACATCATGGTTGAAGCATTAATCTGAAGACTCACATCATGGTTGAAGCATTAATCTGAAGACTCACATCAATGTTGAAGCATTAATCTGAAGACTCACATCAAGGTTGAAGTATTAATCTGAAGACTCACATCATGGCTGAAGCATTAATCTGAAGAGTCACATCATGGTTGAAGCATTAATCTGAAGATTCACATCATGGCTGAAGCATTAATCTGAAGACTCACATCATTGTTGAAGCATTAATCTGAAGACTCACATCATTGTTGAAGCATTAATCTGAAGACTCACATCATGGCTGAAGCATTAATCTGAAGACTCACATCATTGTTGAAGCATTAATCTGAAGACTCATATCATGGCTGAAGCATTAATCTGAAGACTCACATCATGGCTGAAGCATTAATCTGAAGACTCACATCATGTTAGTTTTAAACACATGAATAGTGGGAGAAAGAACAGGGTAGAGGAGCGGAGAGAAAGAAAGAGAAATATAAAACTTACGATTGTTGGAATTTATTGCTCCAAGAGGTAGTGGCTTCCCTGGAGGCGACCAATCCGTGGACAGACCGAGGCTGTCCTTGCGAGCACTTGCTTTAGGTCTAATACCTGAAATGAATGCAGTCAATCTCTGAACTTACCTCCATGTATGAGAAATACATATACCATTAATCAGACAGCAAATATTGACAGAGTCAGATTTTATTGACAGACATCCACATCTTTTATGTGACTAAGAAACTGACCTGGGAGGTACCTGGAGTTACTGAGATAATACTGCTTGGCTGAAGAGTTGGAAGATCTTCCTGAATCTAACGTCTGCTTGTTCCCTGGATTTTTCTTCATCGTTATACTCCTGAAATAACGAAACCAGACTATGAGATAACAAAACTAGACTATGATAACAAAATCAGATTATGAGATAAAACCAGTCTATGAGAAAACAAAACCAGACTATGAGATAAAAAAATGGTCTGAGATAACAAAACTGGAATATGAGGTAACAAAAGCAGACTGGAAAAAATAACCCAATATTAAACACTCATGATAACAATCCGAGATAACATCAACTTCAGACTACTTGTGTTTTCCTTATTTCATTCTTGAAATGCTACCACTAATAATGCTACATACAATTACTTGTATGTGCATAATTTGATGAAATTCTTCTCATTTTATCACATGTAGGAGGAGAATAAGGAAAAAACCATCCAAGTCACAAAACAAGCCTATTTGATGGACAGCAGACAAAAAAATTAACAATATTCATGGTAAGAGCTAGATCATGTGACAGATTAATGACTATGCCACCACCTGCCATTTCTGAGTCTAGTCTACATCATTACTTATTTCTGTTGAGTCAACAATTCTGTTTTCATTTTTATTATTTGTATCTACTCCAAGAACCTCTCTGTTATTTTTTTTTCTGACTGTATCTGGTAAATGTTGTATGACTGTAAGTGGTATATGTTGTATCTTCCTCCAAAACCACAAGACGTCTGTTGTTTCCAGTTTCTGCTTCTATATTTTGTTACTTGTCAGAGTAAAACAGAAAGTAACGTTAACTGTATCAGACGCTGTACTGCTTCTTTTCTCAAACAAAAAGTAATATTTACGAGGTCTGTTCCATAAGTATCCAACTTTTGGCCAGGAAAAATACAATCACTCACTCTGAGGTCTGAAACCCTACTCCTCTTCAAAGTATTCTTCTTGGGACTGCACGCACTTCTCCCAGCAGTCCCACATTTGTTACAAGCATTCCATGAATTTCATGTTTCAGATAATGTCTTTTCGTGATTCAAACTGGGTCCCTTTCAGCAGCCTTTTCATTCTGGGGAACAGCCAAAAATGGCAAGGAGCCGTGTCGAGAGAGTATGGAGCCATGTCGGGAGAGTATGGAGCCATGTCAGGAGAGTATGGAGCCATATAGGGAGAGTATGGAGCCATGTCAGGAGAGTATGGAGCCATGTCAGGAGAGTATGGAGTCATGTCAGGAGAGTATGGAGCCATGTCGGGAGAGAATGGAGCCATGTCAGGAGAGTATGGAGCCATGTCAGGAGAGTATGGAGTCATGTCAGGAGAGTATGGAGCCATGTCAGGAGAGTATGGAGTCATGTCAGGAGAGTATGGAGCCATGTCGGGAGAGTATGGAGTCATGTCAGGAGAGTATGGAGCCATGTCAGGAGAGTATGGAGTCATGTCAGGAGAGTATGGAGCCATGTCGGGAGAGAATGGAGCCCGACGAACCAGAGGAATGTTGTGTTTGGCCAGGAAAGCCTGAATCAGACATGAAGAATGATGTCTGTGTTGTCATGATGGAGCTGCCAAGTTCCCTTTGCCCACATGTTTTGTATTTTGCATCACACAGCATCATGAAGGTGACAGATGACCTCCAGGTAGTACTCTCTGGTAATATTTTGACCTTGTGGTGCGTACTTGCAATGCACCACCCCACAGGGGTCAAAGAAAACGGTCAACATGACTTTTACATTGTTTCACACTTAATCAAGTCTTTGCACAAGTTACAGATTTTATTTAGTTCGGTCTAATAATGGTTCCGATATAATGGTTGTTAACATTACCTGGATTAGAAAATGCATCACCTTGGTTCATCATGGAATCACCTGAACAATATTTCACAACAGACAGATCTACCATATTCTAGATGCAGCACTTCAGCAATGTTCTCAATTTCAAAATCTCCGTGATATGAGAACAACTCCTACCTCTGTACTATGTTAGACCTTCAATACTTGGTTATCTAATTTCAAGAGCCTTCCTCGTCTCAGTCATTTTTCACAGAGTTCCAAAATAAGAAACCTGCATTTCACACTAATCATCCCTTTCTAACTCGTAACCTTTCTCCTGTCTGATCTTAACTACATCTCCTGGTCCTAAAAACTCCATCTTCCTCCACCTTTCCTACCCGTCTCTCTGTGTCTATGTGTGTCCTCTTCACATTCCGTTTTCTTTCTTAAATGACCACTTGGTAATTCTGCACTGTCATTCGAAACTCGCCCATTCATTCTGGTATGTGCGCCGATTGGTTCCCGAGTCATAAACTGCCAGCTGAGTTGTGTTGCATGTCCACCTCCTTGTCTGTTTCTTCTGTTACACTTGTCAGCGTCCAGTCCTGATTGACTATCACTAGTGTTGTGGGAACCGGTTTTCTAATACAATGGGAGTGTTCCTCTCCCAAATTTTCCATCTTTTCTGATCTGATTTCTGCGTATCAGTAATAATAATAACAAAGATGCTAATAGTAATAATAACCATAACATTAATAACAATACAATAATCATAACATTAATAATAATAATACAATAATCATAACTTACAAGGGACTATGCTACATATGGAATGATGAATGTCTCCATTGTGACAACTGCACCTTGGTTTTTCGGTCATACCCATAAACCCATAACTCATCACCAGTAATCACAATGTTCAGGAAGCCAGTGTTGCTGTTTGCACAGTTCAGCATGTCCAGTGAACTCTTAGATGGAGTTGCTTCTGCTCCCTTGTTACCAGCTTTGGCATGAATTTCCCGGACACTCTTCACCTGGTCAAATCCTTCATCACAATGGGGCACGCTGAACAAATGCTTACCCCCACCTTGTCCATAAGTTCTTGATGGTTCTGCATGACTAAAGTCTGCACCAGATCAATTACCCTGTCATTCTGGCTTACTGAGAGCCTACCAGAATGTGGTCTTCTTCCTACAAATGTGCAGTTTCACACACTGAATCAATTGAACCACTCCTTAATTTGTGTGATGCGCCAAATGCCTGCTGAATCTTCTGAATTGTTTCCACATGGAAATGTGGAAGATGCTGGCAAAACTTATACAATACTGTTGCTCGAGTTGTTCCATCATTTCGCAATAAATGAAATCCAAAGGATGTTCACTGCACTCACTCACTCACACGCCAACTGCCAGCAAGTGACATACTCTGCAGTCAGGAAAAAAATTCACACATGAAGTTCCCTACACCCTTTTCACCGGAGGACACCTTCCATGTTTGATATGTTTCCGCAGGAAAAATTAAGGTCGGATACTTTCTGAACAGACCTTGTACTCTTTCAGACATTGTAACACTCCTTTTCTCAAACTTTCCTCATTCTCCAATTTTTCAGAATTTTGCCCAACTTACTCCAACATTAATTGTTCTTTACTTCCATCACTAATTTTCAGAATTTAGCTTTGGCTGATACTAATCATTAGAGTTACTCTTTTGGCTGATATTAATTTTTAGAGTCACTCTTTTGGCTGATATTAATCTTTAGTGTCACTCTTTTGACTGATATTAATTTTTAGAGTCACTCTTTTGGCTGATATGCAGGAAACTCTCTACCGTAAAGAGCGGAACAACAACACAACTCCTTCAGATCATCAGAGGAAGTACCCCCCCCCCCTCAGACAAGTGTTTCGGCCCTTTAAACTCCTGACACTCTAAGGGGGGTGGGCCCCTCTGGGTCATGACTCTCAGAGGTCTTGTGAGTTGTTGCTTTTTTTTTTTTCTTCCAGCTGCCACTCTTTTGAAGTGCGTCTTTAGCGATCCAGCCACGGAGGACTGGTATTGGTTGTGGCAAACAAAATTACTTATGTTCCCAATGCTTGTTTCGCATACTCCACAGCCAGCATGAGGCCTTTTCTGCTGTTTCTGAAAGGCTTCTCAATGCCCTTGCTCTTGCTTGTCCCTTTATGCCCAGTTGCTTACATAGGTCATATGCTGATGTTGCTACGAATCCTCTCGCTCCCACTTCTACAGCTATCACTTTTGCCCTGATTCCTGCCCCCTGCCTCAGTTGCTTGACCAGATCATTGTACTTCTCCAATTTGAATAAATGCTGGTCCTCTATTCTAGTTTCGTATGGGACCGTAAGCTCAATCATTATTAATTCCTGTTTTTCTGTGGAGTACACTACAATGTCCGGTCGCATTCCTGTGTTCTTGATGGCAGTCGGGTATTCTCTTCTTCCTGGAAGGTCTGCCATCACATCCCAGTCATTTGTACCACCTAGCAGTGAAGGTAAGGGAATGTCCCTGATTTCAATATCTGATGTCGTACCAGCACCTATGAAATATTTAGGTGGGACCTCAACTCTTTAGCTGTTATTTGCTTTATCTTTTGCCCTGTCTACGATGGCTACTAGTTCTTGCAACACTCTGTTGTGCCGCCAGGTGTACCGTCCTTGCCCTAAAGACACTCTACATGCTGACAGCACATGTTCCAATGTTTTCCTTTCATTGCAGAGAGGGCACTTTGTATCTTCTGATACACCCCATTTGTATAAGGTTGGAGCCTGTAGGCAGAAGGTCATAAGTAGCTCTGATGATGAAGATGAGCCTCAAGGGTGCCATTTTCCAGACATCATTCCATGTTAGTGATCTCTGCAGGACTTCCTCCCATGTTGTCCATTGCCCTTGTTGTGATATTAATCTTTAGAGTCACTCTTTTGGCTGATATTAATCTTTAGTGTCACTCTTTTGGCTGGCATTAAATCTTTAGTGTCACTCTTGGCTAATATTAATCTTTAGTGTCACTCTTTTTTTTTTGCTGACAATTATTCTTTAACATCATTCTTTAGGCTAAAATTAATCTTTAGCATCACTCTTCTGGCTAACAATAAACTTCTGTGTCACCCTTTTGGCTGACATTAATCTTTAGAATTACTCTTATGTGTCACTCTTATGGGCGACATTAATGGCTGACAAATGTTTTAAAAACCACCAAAATCTTGAGACAATTTACCCAAAGAAATCCTCATCTTCCGTGTTTTCTTTTCCAAATAAATTATTGTTATTTTTGGGTGGCGGCGCCGCTTTCTTTGTTGTCTTATTTGGCAGAAAGTCAAACTCCGTCCAGTCGTCCCATGTGTCGGACTGTCCTGCACCCCATCGCTTGCGCCCTCCGCTCTGCTTCTTGCTGACGGTGACAGCAAAAACATCCTAGAATCACAAACACAAAAAAACCTCTATTTGAGAATGCTTACATTTATACACATATAGACATATATATATACAGACATTTACACATACAGACATAAAGATATACAAATGTGGTTTTATGATCAGCAATTTAAATTTAGATTAGTTGTGAGAAAGAAAAAAAATAGATCTGACCAATGATAACTCGGTCAGAACACAGGCAGATATGACCAATGAGAACTCAGTCAGAACACTGGCAGATATGACCAATGAGAACTCAGTCAGAACACAGACAGATATGACCAATGAGAACTCATTCAGAACACAGACAGATATGACCAATGATAACTCGGTCAGAATACAGGCAGATATGACCAATGATAACTCAGTCAGAACACAGGCAGATGTGACCAATGATAACTCGGTCAGAACACAGGCAGATATGACCAATGATAACTCGGTCAGAACACAGGCAGATATGACCAATGAGAACTCAGTCAGAACACAGGCAGATATGACCAATGAGAACTCAGCTACAATGCAAGCATCAACTTGGTGTGTAAAGAGTTAAAGCAATCTTTTCTTTTATTCTCAGCACAGTCCTGATCAAGCTCTACAACAAATGGAAAATGCCCATCTCTATCGTGTTGACTACAGTAACACACAGCAGCCTTTCAAGGAAATGAATACAGTCATCCTACCCATACCACTAAACATCACACAGGGTTCACATAGTTGTTTGCCAAGTTTTCCTGTTCTCTGCCAGTCTTTAAACTTCATCAAGGGATATTATGCCCACTAAACTGGCTTCTCTTAACAATGTCCTCTTTAGAGTTTCATGTGGTCGACCTCTTTTTCTTCGGCCTGTTGTGTTCCACTTGACAGCTTGTTTTGGCATTCTCTGATTGTTTCTTCTCATCACATGACTTACTTATATCCATCTTCTTTTTCTGATCACCCATGAGACAGGTTGTTGTTTGCTCATCTGTCTTACCTCTGTGTTCTTGAATTTGTTCCACTTTATACCAAGTATTTTCCTTAGGCATTTGTTTTCAAAAGAGTCTAATTTCTTGTCTATTTCTTTAATTTGATTTCCAGCTTTCACATGCATAAATGAGGGTGGATATTACATTTGAATTGAATAATCTTAACTTGGTTTTTGTGCTTATAACTTTTGAATTCCATATGTTCTCAAGATTCTTGAAGGTCAATGCTGCTTTTGTAATTCTAATTCTAACTTCCTTCCTGATGTCACCATCATGGTCTATGTAGCTGCCAAGGTATGCAAATTGGTTTACTTCATCAACAATTGTTCCTTCTACAAGTACATTTTTCCTTCTTGATTAATGAGAAGTTTCATAATTTTTGTTTGTCTTTGTTAATTTCAAGACCTATTTTGCTACCCAAGGAAGATAGGGAATCTGTTTTTTCCTTCATCAATTTCACATTGTCACTGATAAGAGTTATGTTATCTGCAAAATCAAGATCTTCTATTTGGGTTCCATGTACCCAATCAATGCTGGTTTTACCTGTACGACATCTTTTCATTATAAAATCTATGGCAATTCCAAAAAGCAAGGGAGATAATATACATCCTTGTTTCACACCTGCTTCAGTCTGGAACCATTCACTCATTCCTTCTTCTGACTTGACTGCACAAACATATCCGTTGTAGAGATATCTAATGATGTTGATAATTTCAGATGGTATTCCATATAGTCTTAAAATTCTCCACAATGAATCTGTGTATGCTATCAAATGCTTTTTAAGGTTTTCTTATATGGATAGGATAGAATTTAAATAGGATAGAAAGCTGATCTTAATTTCAGTCATTCACCTTACTGGGGTACTCTTTTGCCAGTTATCCTCCGTTCTCATAGCTTTTGTACCTTAGCCGTGACCTACCTCAAAAGAAACTTTGACAATACTGCTAGTCAGCACAATGGCTCACCGTGAAGACATCGGAGACGGAAACTGTTTTTTTCTCATACCTTCAATATGTTGCCCATTTTTAGACTATTAAAATATTTCGTATTTCTATGTGACTGCATGCAGGTCTGATGGATCAGAACCTTTGTCTTCAGTGTTCTGACCTCTTGACCTTTTCCTTGGTCTGCCAAATGTGACAGCTGCCTGTCATACTCTTGTGTTTATTTCTTCTTCTTGTAGACAGATGCCTGTAATGGTAGATCCAAGATGGCTGAACTTTCTCAATGAATAAAGATTTGAATTTTTGCAATAAAGGCAGAAAACTGATATATCTGATAACATATATTAACAAGAGATGGCAGCTACGTACAGATTCATTCTGCTTGTTCATCTGACTTGGTATGGCTGGCAGCACTTCTGGCCTGGCCTCCCCTTTGCCTGCTCTTTGGGTCAAAGGTTGCAAGTTGAACTCACTGACTTTTGATTCAGGAAAAGCTTTGGGGTATGTTGATGGGGGTTTTGCTGCTGGCTTCTGTGGTGGGGATGGCTGAGACGGTAGATTGACTGGGGTCTTGGAAACAGGTGGAGGTCGAAGCAGGTCAGCCCCGACTTGAAAGTATCCATACCTCAGACTCTGAAGAAATTTTCACATATTTTTATACGTCTCTATTTACAAGTACAAGTACAAGTCTCTATTTACAAGTACAAGTCTCTATCTACAAGTACAAGTCTCTATCTACAAGTACAAGTCTCTATCTACAAGTACAAGTCTCTATTTACAAGTACAAGTCTCTATCTACAAGTACAAGTCTCTATCTACAAGTACAAGTCTCTATCTACAAGTACAAGTCTCTATTTACAAGTACAAGTCTCTATTTACAAGTACAAGTCTCTATTTACAAGTACAAGTCTCTATTTACAAGTACAAGTCTCTATCTACAAGTACAAGTCTCTATTTACAAGTACAAGTCTCTATTTACAAGTACAAGTCTCTATTTACAAGTACAAGTCTCTATTTACAAGTACAAGTCTCTATTTACAAGTACAAGTCTCTATTTACAAGTACAAGTCTCTATTTACAAGTACAAGTCTCTATCTACAAGTACAAGTCTCTATTTACAAGTACAAGTCTCTATCTACAAGTACAAGTCTCTATCTACAAGTACAAGTCTCTATCTACAAGTACAAGTCTCTATTTACAAGTACAAGTCTCTATCTACAAGTACAAGTCTCTATTTACAAGTACAAGTCTCTATTACAAGTACAAGTCTCTATTTACAAGTACAAGTCTCTATCTACAAGTACAAGTCTCTATCTACAAGTACAAGCCTCTATCTACAAGTACAAGTCTCTATCTACAAGTACAAGTCTCTATCTACAAATACAAGTCTCTATCTACAAGTACAAGCCTCTATCTACAAGTACAAGTCTCTATCTACAAGTACAAGTCTCTATCTACAAGTACAAGTCTCTATCTACAAGTCTCTATCTACAAGTACAAGTCTCTATCTACAAGTACAAGTCTCTATCTACAAGTACAAGTCTCTATCTACAAGTACAAGTCTCTATCTACAAGTACAAGTCTTCTATCTACAAATACAAGTCTCTATCTACAAGTACAAGTCTCTATCTACAAGTACAAGTCTCTATCTACAAGTACAAGTCTCTATCTACAAGTACAAGTCTCTATCTACAAGTACAAGTCTCTATCTACAAGTACAAGTTTCTATCTACAAATACAAGCCTCTATCTACAAGTACAAGTCTCTATCTACAAGTACAAGTTCTATCTACAAGTACAAGTCTCTATCTACAAATACAAGTCTCTATCTACAAGTACAAGTTCTATCTACAAATACAAGCCTCTATCTACAAATACAAGTCTCTATCTACAAGTACAAGTCTCTATTTACAAGTACAAGTCTCTATCTACAAGTACAAGTCTCTATTTACAAGTACAAGTCTCTATCTACAAGTACAAGTCTCTATCTACAAGTACAAGTCTCTATCTACAAGTACAAGTCTCTATCTACAAGTACAAGTCTCTATCTACAAGTACAAGTCTCTTTACAAGTACAAGTCTCTATCTACAAGTACAAGTCTCTATTTACAAGTACAAGTCTCTATCTACAAGTACAAGTCTCTATCTACAAGTACAAGCCTCTATTTACAAGTACAAGTCTCTATTTACAAGTACAAGTCTCTATCTACAAGTACAAGTCTCTATTTACAAGTACAAGTTGTTTCTATCTACAAGTACAAGTCTCTATTTACAAGTACAAGTCTCTATCTACAAGTACAAGTCTCTATTTACAAGTACAAGTCTCTATCTACAAGTACAAGTCTCTATTTACAAGTACAAGTCTCTATCTACAAGTACAAGTCTCTATTTACAAGTACAAGTCTCTATTTACAAGTACAAGCCTCTATTTACAAGTACAAGTCTCTATCTACAAGTACAAGTCTCTATTTACAAGTACAAGTCTCTATCTACAAGTACAAGTCTCTATTTACAAGTACAAGTCTCTATTTACAAGTACAAGTCTCTATTTACAAATACAAGTCTCTATCTACAAGTACAAGTCTCTATCTACAAGTACAAGTCTCTATCTACAAGTACAAGTCTCTATTTACAAGTACAAGTCTCTATCTACAAGTACAAGTCTCTATCTACAAGTACAAGTCTCTATTACAAGTACAAGTCTCTATTACAAGTACAAGTCTCTATTTACAAGTACAAGTCTCTATTTACAAGTACAAGTCTCTATTTACAAGTACAAGTCTCTATTTACAAGTACAAGTCTCTATCTACAAGTACAAGTCTCTATTTACAAGTCTCTATCTACAAGTACAAGTCTCTATTTACAAGTACAAGTCTCTATTTACAAGTACAAGTCTCTATTTACAAGTACAAGTCTCTATTTACAAGTACAAGTCTCTATCTACAAGTACAAGTCTCTATCTACAAGTACAAGTCTCTATTTACTGATGACACATAAAAAAAGTAATGGTAAATCTTACAACATTGTACAATTCCTTATAAAAATATATACATTTGTTTATATTCTTTATGCTCTGTTCACTATATGTATGGTATATTCTGGTGCACCTCACCAAACATGCAGACATTCTCTGGTTGTAAAGACAGCTTTTTCCTAAAACAATGTGCTATGTGCCCATTTTACTGCTGGATCCACAGGACCAGCTTGTATGATACACGTAAGAACTATCAAGTAAATCAACAGCTATCGTGTTAAAATCACCAAATATATAGAACAAATGTTACACTTATGTGAACTGTGAGCTGCCTTGTCACGTCGAAGTGGAGATCCGCAAACAGTGCCCTCTGTCAGCCAAGCTCTAAAGGTGATCACTAAATGCCTGCATGGTGAAGCACACCTGATTACACTGTGCACACGACTGACAGCCATAAACTAAGAAATGACGTAAAAGTCAGTCCCATAGAAGTTAGACCATGTCAAAGTGAACAAAACACGGACAGGACAGCCAAAGATTTGACCATCAGAGGTTCATCAGACAAAATTCACAAAATTACAAACTTCTGAACATTCAATCAGACCAGCCTCCAATACACACAGAAGAAAATATGAAAACTCATATCAAAGGATGCTCTTAACTCTTCCCGTGCCAAAGGAAGAAATGCGGACGTTCAGATGGGTGCCAGAATAAAAGCATGGGTTTTGATCTGTATAGGGGGTATAGTTGTAAAATGGAATGGAAAACGGTATTTACAAGTACAAGTCTCTATCTACAAGTACAAGTCTCTATTTACAAGTCTCTATCTACAAGTACAAGTCTCTATTTACAAGTACAAGTCTCTATTTACAAGTACAAGTCTCTATTTACAAGTACAAGTCTCTATTTACAAGTACAAGTCTCTATCTACAAGTACAAGTCTCTATCTACAAGTACAAGTCTCTATTTACTGATGACACATAAAAAAAGTAATGGTAAATCTTACAACATTGTACAATTCCTTATAAAAATATATACATTTGTTTATATTCTTTATGCTCTGTTCACTATATGTATGGTATATTCTGGTGCACCTCACCAAACATGCAGACATTCTCTGGTTGTAAAGACAGCTTTTTCCTAAAACAATGTGCTATGTGCCCATTTTACTGCTGGATCCACAGGACCAGCTTGTATGATACACGTAAGAACTATCAAGTAAATCAACAGCTATCGTGTTAAAATCACCAAATATATAGAACAAATGTTACACTTATGTGAACTGTATAGTCAACTGTGAGCTGCCTTGTCATGTTGAAGGTGGAGATCCACAAACAGTGCCCTCTGTCAGCCAAGCTCTAAAGATGATCACTAAATGCCTGCATGGTGAAGGACACCTGATTACACTGTACACACCTGATTACACTGTACACACCTGATTACACTGTGCACACGACTGACAGCCATAAACTAAGAAATGACGTAAAAGTCAGTCCCATAGAAGTTAGACCATGTCAAAGTGAACAAAACACGGACAGGACAGCCAAAGATTTGACCATCAGAGGTTCATCAGACAAAATTCACAAAATTACAAACTTCTGAACATTCAATCAGACCACCCTCCAATACACACAGAAGAAAATATGAAAACTCATATCAAAGGATGCTCTTAACTCTTCCCGTGCCAAAGGAAGAAATGCGGACGTTCAGATGGGTGCCAGAATAAAAGCATGGGTTTTGATCTGTATAGGGGGTATAGTTGTAAAATGGAATGGAAAACGGTATTTCCATGTACTTCTGTGTACTTATTATGTTTCAAAATATAACTAAATGTATGAAAATTTCATAAATGCAGAGTTTTTTAGGAGAAAAGAAGTAATGTGGTGTTTTTAGACAATGATTGTGCCCAGCTCACCATCGGCTAGGTCTAGATATGCACTACTTACCATCTGAGTTGTCTAGATCTACTTGTCGATCTCGTATTGTTATTCTATGTTGCATTCTCGCTAAATTAATGTCTGAAATAACCTCATAACTACTTCTCCAGTCATCTAAATTTGTCTAGATCTACTTGGGATACATTCAAGAGCAGTGGGGTGGTCACAGGCCATGTCCATACCCCTATCTACATCATCAAAAATTGAAAATTTTCAATGTCTCTCTTCCTTTTTCTCGCTCGGCATCACTCGGAACTAAGGACTCTCTCACCATTTTGAAAATGTCACCGGAAACGCAGACGAAATATGTATAATCTAAATATTACACCGGTTGTTTTATTGAAACAAATGAATTGTCACTATAACGACTATGGCATGCAACTCAGTAACTGGAAGTTCGCACTATAGTGACAATGGCACGGGATGAGTTAACAAAGGAGCAGAGGCAGACAGAAGCTTATGATTCAAATATAACTGTTGTCTTTGACAAGGGCACACTGCTGAAATATTGGATTGTTACAATCTGTTGACTTCTACATACTCATTTTATCATTTTGCAAAACTGAATAATATATTCACGTCTGCCATTAATCCACTAGTTTTTTTAAGTCATCACTACATTTATCTTGTTCATTAATGGACAATATATTTTCTTGTGATCTTCAACTCTTAAGTCAAACCATTAGAAAAAAAAAAAGTATTTTCTCAATGATCTGACCTGTACCAGAAAATAAAACTCCCTTTAACCCCCTTCCAACTCCAGGCCTTTAATTAACTATACATTCTCTAGGAAAGTGTCAACATAACAAACATCACCATCTCAAGACCTTTAATTAACTATACATTCTCTAGGAAACTGTCAACATAACAAACATCACCAACTCAAGGCCTTTAATTAACTATACATTCTCTAGGAAACTGTCAACATAACAAACATCACCAACTCAAGGCCTTTAATTAACTATACATTCTCTAGGAAACTGTCAACATAACAAACATCACCATCTCAAGACCTTTAATTAATTATATATTCTCTAGGAAAGTGTCAACATAACAAACATCACCAACTCAAGGCCTTTAATTAACTATACATTCTCTAGGAAACTGTCAACATAACAAACATCACCAACTCCAGACCTTTAATTAAATATACATTCTCTAGGAAACTGTCAACATAACAAACATCACCATCTCAAAACCTTTAATTAACTATACATTCTCTAGGAAACTGTCAACATAACAAATATCACCAACTCAAGGCCTTTAATTAACTATACATTCTCTAGGAAACTGTCAACATAACAAACATCACCAACTCAAGGGCCTGAACTACAGTTTTCTAGGAGTCTGTACACGTCCTGTAGGTCAGCAATCCAAGGAACAAACTATTTAGTCTCTATGAAGTAAATCTTTGTAACAAGTTATTTCACAGAGCAAGGAGACTGAGTAAGCATGAAGTCTTTACCTGTGGCGCTGAAGGTCGTTTCTGCGGGTTCCACATAAGCATGTCTCCGATAACCTGAAGACCATCCTTGCTGGCATTTGGGATAACTTGTCTCAGTGGAACAGCCACACACTGGGGGAAACGGAAATGCATGGCCGCGGCCAACTGGTAGCCTTCACTCCAGTCTTCCTGCATTAATCGGTACACCCCGACACATAAACAGCCACAGAGAAAACTTAATGTGTCCACTACCATGAAGTTTAGCAGTGTATTTTCAACTTAATGTGTCCATTACAATTATGTTCAGCAATATGTTCAATTTTATGTGTCATCTGTCATCAGCAGCAATGTGTTCAATCTAATGTGTACACAATAATCAAGTTTAGCAGTGTGTTTTCAGTCTCAAATATCTACTACCATCAAGTTTAGCAGTGTGTTTTCAGCTTATTTTGTTCACTACCATCAAGTTTAGCAGTGTGTTTTCAGACTCAAATATCCACTACCATCAAGTTTAGCAGTGTTTTTAGCCTCAAATATCTACTACCATCAAGTTTAGCAGTGTGTTTTAAGCTTATTGTGTTCATTACCATCATGTTTAGCAGTGTGTTTTCAACTTAGTGTTTCCATTATCATAAAGTTTAAGAAATATGTTCAACTTAATGTGTCATCTGCCATCAAGTTTTGCAAAATATGTTCAATTAATGTGTCATCTATCATCATCAAGTTTAGCAATATGTTCAACTTAATGTGTCATCCAGTGATCTGAACAGACAAGTTCCATTATGTCAATGTAAGAATCCATGTCTCTCTAGATCAGTGCTGACCCAGATGTGAACCGACAAGTTCCACCAAATTCCTGAAATTTGAAACTAGAAGCTCCTGACAGCTGAGGTCATGGCAAAGAACATGTAATAAAGTCACCACATCAGACTGGATGTATGCCACAGAGATTTTATCTTTGCCTGGAGAAGACGTCTCAACTACCAATCCCTCCTCTAGTGGTTGAATTTCAGAACCTGACATAAACTTTATATTTCTACTCTCACACCTAACATAAACTTTATATTTCTACTCTCACACCTAACATAAACTTTAGATTTCTACTTTCACGCCTGACATAAACTTTAGATTTCTACTCTCATGCTTGACATAAACTTTAGATTTCTACTCTCACGCCTAACATAAACTTTAGATTTCTAATCTCACACCTGACATAAACTTTAGACTTCTACTCTCACACCTGACACAAACTTTAGATTTCTACTCTCACGCCTGATATAAACTTTAGATTTCTACTCTCACGCCTGACATATCTTTAGATTTCTAATCTCACACCTGACATAAACTTAAGATTTCTACTCTCACACCTGACACAAACTTTAGATTTCTACTCTCACGCCTGACATACACTTTAGATTTCAACTCTAAGGCCTAACATAAACTTTAGATTTCTACTGTCAGACCTGGCATAAACTTTGGATTCCCACTTCCACATGAACCCCACAATCATTAACACACCTTTTTCGGTGTTCCTAGAACTGAACAAATTTTGAAAATCTCGTCAACTTCTGAACTCCCCGGGAAGAGCGGACGGAGAGTGTACAGCTCGGCCATGATGCATCCAACAGCCCAGATGTCAATGGGAGAGCTGTAGGTAGTGGAGCGCAGCAAAACCTCAGGGGCACGATACCTAGACAGAGACAGAGACAAATATTCTGTTAAATTCAAGTCTTATTTTTGTCAAATGAGGACAATGATGACATTCCTGATGATATTCATGATGACAATTACTGTACCTGCAAATTTCCATGGACACACACAAGAACGTGAAGACACTGCCTTCAGTTGGCTGAGGAACCAGGCAATGCTTACCTCATTCATTAGACTTCTGTGGAGTAGAGTACTTCATGGAAGTGAGGTGAAGGTCTCGGTCACCCATAGCATGTCAGCTTTGTTGGAAGAGCAATTAATTATAATTGTTTTGCATCAAAGACCTACCAGAAGGTCACTAAAATCATTAATCGATCTTCTGTTTGGTCTCAGTGATGTTATCAAGACTCCAATTTTAATTGCTGTAGTTTAAGCATGCAGACCTAGATTTGTGCTATTGGTATAAGCACTAAATGTGAGAAAGAGAGACACAAAAAGAGAGAGAGCATATTCATAAAATATAAATTCTGCACATTTCTGTTTGTACAGCAAACAATTCCACTCATTATCAATAAAAATATTTTTGAACTCATCAGAAAAACTGACTGAAAAGTTCTGCATAAAATTTGTAATGTGAAAAGGTGATACTTACCAGCGTGTGGATACATAATCTGTGTAAGGTGGCTGAGACCTAATTTCTCTGGCCAAGCCAAAGTCTGCAATCTTCACCTGCTCTGTGCCGTTGCACAACAAATTCTCTGGCTTGAGATCACGATGAAAGAAACCTGTCCATAATAAATTCGAGTCAGGCAGCAGCTGTATATCCATGGCAACTACAAGAAGTTATCTGCATTCTAAAACAAATTACTAAAACAGGAGGAAGTCAGCATGACCTGTAGTTGTTGAAGATTTGTTTCATTTCTTGCTTCAGATGAATATCCAATACAGACAAAGCGCCTTGCCCATATACTGAGTATCGGACATGGACAAAGTGATCTGCCACATTGCACTAGTCTTTCCTGACTTTGCTGAACCACATTAAAAAAAAAGTCTGTATTCTAAAAAAGCAGAAGGGATGTCAGAAGGTGAAATGGATACAATTCTTTAGAATCTTTACCCCAAAATAATCTTGTTCAAGATAACAAACAATCTGTTAGTTCACCCACTTTTGTTCATTACCTAGTCATCCTTATCTAATCATTACTGCTTAATCACATTTGCTAATCATCATTACTTTAGTCACATTACTTAATCACCATTATCTAGTCACCATTACTTAATCACCATTATCCAGTCACCATTACTTAATCACCATTATCTAGTCACCATTACTTAATCACCATGACCTAGTCTCATCATTACTTATCATCATTATCTAGTCACCAATACTTAATCACCATGACCTAGTCTCACCATTACTTAATCACCATTAGTCACATTACCTAATCACCATTACCTAGTCACCATTACCTAGTCACTATTACTTAATCACCATGACCTAGTCTCATCATTACTTAAGTCACATTACTTAATCACCATTACTTTAGTTGCATTATTTAATCACCATTACCTAGTCACCATTACTTAATCACCATTACCTAGTCACCATTACTTAATCATCATGACCTAGTCTCACCATTACTTAATCACCATGACCTAGTCTCACCATTACTTTAGTTACATACTTAATCACCATTACTTAATCACCATTACTTTAGTCACATTACTTAATCACCATTACTTTAGTTACATTACTTAATCACCATTACTTTAGTCACATTACTTAATCACCATTACTTAATCACCATGACCTAGTCACCTTTACTTAGTTACTCTATTACTCAGTTACGCTCAGATAGTTCAGCCCAAGTTTATAAAGTTGTGGTGTCATCTTGTCTCTATTGGTTGGATATATATAGATAAAGGGAGGTAAAACACACACAGGAAGATAGCTTCCAAGCAAGCAGGTTAAACTCAAACATCGTATGCTCAAGCACTCCAGTGAGCGACTAGAAGTCTTGGTGACAGATGTAATAATACTCTCTATCAAAACTGTAACTCTTATATTCAGTCTTAGGTAGCTCTCAGACAGAAAGTAGCACCACAGTACCCACACTGAAATACAGTAGTGTTTTTGTAAACCCACAGAAAGTAGTACCATAGAAAATTGACAGACAGAAAGTAGGACCATAGAAAACTCTCTCTTTCTGAACCTTAAGTGCCCAAGGCACATGGGGGTTCCGTGAGGGTTTTACACAAATGCCTGTCCTTTGCCTTTTTTTTTCCGCTCTTGGCCAGGTGAGCCTTCTATTGCTCAACATCCTCTCTGTTGTCATGTATCTTTTGGTCTACCCTTACTTCTATTCCCCTGTGGTGTCCATCTTGGTGCTATTTTGGTAGTGAGTCATCAGTCATCCGGTGCACGTCCCAACCATCACCAGCGTCTTTCCTCAATAACTGCTGTCAATGGCTTCATCTACATTTCTGCCAACATGATGTTATTTCTTACGGTACCATAGAAAACTAACAGACAGAAAGTAGCAGCATAGAAAACTATTAGACAGAAAGTAGTAGCACAGAAAACTAACAGACAGAAAGTAGTAGCACAGAAAACTAACCGACAGAAAGTAGTAGCATAGAAAAATGACAGACATAAAGAAGAAGTCTTTAAAAAAAAACCCAGAAAGTAGTGCCATAGGAAAGCAACTAAAAGAAAGTAGTAGAATAGTTATCTTGCAATAAGAAGTATCACAGTAAGATAATAAGATAATGTGAAGATGTTAGAGTTTGTGAATGTCTGACTCACCAAACTTGTGCATGAATGACAGCCCTTGCAACACCTGGTACGTTATGTTTCTTACTACTGATTCTGGCAGTAGCTTATCCCTGAGATTAGATCATGTAGGTGAAGGAACATTTACACGTATAATAAAGCTGTGTTAGTGCACATACTGCACAGACATCATAAAGCTTTGACAGATGCTAGTCTATTACAGATGATTATATACTAACAAATTATCAAAATATGGCATATTTTTTTTTACTTGTGAAGAGAATGTTAATCAAAATTTGGCATGTCCACCTGACACGTGAGCTGCTGTCTTAAACTATTTACAGATGTTAGTCAGCATAAGAGATGTCACCAACATATTGACAGGTATTTGTCAACACATGACAGATGTCACTAATATATGGACAGGTATTTGTCAACACATGACAGATATCACCAACACATGGACAGATATTAGTCAACACACACACAAGTTCACATGTAAATCAAAACATGCACAAATATTATCACTGTATTATCTGTTATATATCTTATCAGTAATAATGTGAATTCCATGCAAGAAAAAACAGATAGCCTATCTTCACTGGCTAGCAAAATAGGACTTGAAATTAACAAGGACAAAACAAAAATAATGAAAATTCCCATCAATCAAAATGGAAAAATACACATAGAAGGGACAGATATTGAAGAAGTCAATCAATTTGCATACCTTGGCAGCTACATAGACCAGGATGGTGACACTAGAAAGGAAGTTAGGATCAGAATTGCAAAAGCAGCATCAATCTTCAAGAATCTTGAGAACATATGGAATTCAAAAGTTATAAGCACAAAAACCAAGTTAAGACTATTCAATTCAAATGTAATATCCACCCTCATTTATGCATGCGAAAGCTGGAAAACAACTAAAGAAATAGAAAAGAAATTAGACTCTTTTGAAAACAAATGCCTAAGGAAAATACTCGGCATCAAGTGGAATGAATTCAAGAACAATGCAGAGATAAGACAGATGACTGAACAACAACCAGTCTCACGGGTGATCAGGAAAAGGAGATGGACATATGTTGGCCACTTGATGAGAAGAAATGAGCAGAGAATCCCAAAACAAGCTATCAAGTGGAACACAACAGGCCGAAGAAAAAGGGGCAGACCGCGTGAAACTCTGAAGAGAACATTATTAAGAGAGGCCAAGTTAACAGGCATAAAATCCTTTGATGAGGTTGAAAGACTCGCCGAAGACAGGAAAAATTGGCGAACTACTTTGCGAGCCCTATGTGACGTCTAACGGCACGGGAAGGATATAAGATATATATAAGATCTGTTATATACTGATAAACATATGTCATGAGTTTATCAGCATGACTGACATTGATCAACATAACTGATATCAACACAGGACAGACATTATCAACAACAGACAGATGTCAGACAAACTAGTGACTTATTGGACAGACAGGTCATGTAACTGACAATGTGAATATGAGAATGTGAGCTAATCAGAAACTTTCTAGTTGTGAGAGTGAGAGAGGGAGGGGCACAGAAGAGAGAGACAGAGAAAGGCACAGAGAGACAAAAGCAGACAGATGGAGAAAGAGACAGAGAAAGGCACAGAGAGACAAAAGCAGACAGATGGAGAGAGAGACAGAGAAAGGCACAGAGAGAGATAAAAGCAGACAGATGGAGAGAGAGACAGAGAAAGGCACAGAGAGAGACAAAAGCAGACGGAGAGAGAGACAGAGAAAGACAGAGAGAGAGAGACAATAGCAGATGGAGAGAGAGACAGAGAAAGGCACAGAGAGAGACAAAAGCAGACAGATGGAAGAAAGAAGTAGTGGAATTCCAACATAAACATCTTTTTTTATCATGCCAAGACTGAATGAACATCAGCGAGAAATAGCTGTTGGGATGTTAATTGCTGGATCAACAGTAGCAGCAGTATCTCAATATTTTAATGTTCACAGAAACACAATATCACGCCTTCAAAGTCGTTTTAACCAAAATGGTTCCGTTGCTGACCGCCATAGAAGGGGCAGACCACGAGTTACCACCCTTGCAAAAGACCGCTACATCCACCTCATGCACCTTCATAACAGGTTTCTCCAGGCAACATGGACTGCCTGCAACATTCCAGGTGTAAGACGTGTGTCGGGCAGGACAGTGAGGAACAGACTCAGAGAGGTAAATCTCTTACCTCATAGGCCTGCAGTTAGACCAATACTGACAGTTTGCCACAGACAAACCCGCTTGAACTGGGCCAGGCACCATGTGGCATGGCCTTATCATCAATGGAGACGGATCCTATTCACTGATGAGTCCAGATTCTGTCTGCAAGGCCATGATGGGCATGCTTTAGTGTACAGGCAAAGAGGAGAACACTTTGCAAATAACTGTGTGCTGGAGGTGGATAGGAGAAGAGGAGGCAGTGTCAAACAGTGATAACTGCCAGAGGAGGACACACACGATATTGAAACCTTGATTTTCTGTTCTTGGGGTGGTAAGCCACATTAAGTGAGTTTTTTTTACTTTTTTGTGACATGTGACTGGCCTGAAAGTTATCATTTTATCTGTTATTGGATAATCAAACATAATGTGTACCAAATTTTATTTCAGTCATCACCTGAGCACGTTCATGGTGCTTTTTAAAGCATTGCACACTTACTTTTTTCCGTGAGTATATATGTATGTGTGTATGTACAAGAGTATACATGTGTATGTACAAGAGTATACATATGTATGTGTGTATGTACAAGAGTATACATATGTGTGTATGTACAAGAGTATATATATATGTATGTGCGTATGTACAAGATTATACATATGTGTGTATGTACAAGAGTATACATATGTATGTTTACGAAGAAAACTGCACAGTCTTGACCTGTCCTTCATCATCTGGTACAGATTTTCCTTCATGAACTCGAAGACAAAGTACAGCATATCGCTCTCTCGAATCACTTCCTTCAACTTGACAATGTTCGGATGGCTCAGTTTCCTCAGCGACTGCGACGGAGAAATAAGGGCATGTTACGTTAATGTCATAACTGATGTAACAGTGACTGTGATAGAGAAATATGGGCATGTTACGTTAATGTCATAACTGATGTAACAGTGACTGTGATAGAGAAATATGGGCATGTTACGTTAATGTCATAACTGATGTAACAGTGACTATGATAGAGAAATACGGGCATGTTACGTTAATGTCATAACTGATTTAACTTCTAAACCAGAGATTCTCAATAGAGAGGAAGATGGCTCCCCAGAGAGATAATCTAAATGTCAGTAGTTACTATCATAAATGTCAGTAGTTACTATCATAAATGTCAGTAGTTACTATCATAAATGTCAGTAGTTACTATCATAAATGTCAGTAGTTACTATCACAAAAGAATGTATAACAGTGAAAATCCTCTCTGGGTGATGGTTTAATATACAGGGGAGGATTCGGGTTAGCCTGGGTTGACAAGGGAGGCATGGGATCTGGGACACAGAGACCCACTGTTCTAAACAATGAATATCCCAGTATGCGTTAACTCCAAGTGAAACTTTGTAGAGTAAGCATGGAATCTGTACAGTCAATTGTACACAGCCTTCCCATGCCAAGGCTTTGAGCTGCAGCTGCCAGAACACTTCATTCAACCCAAAATGTTTTTTAAAAAAAGTCAACAAAATATCTACCCGCAGAGCTCAGGATATTGATGTACACCATAAGCACTGCTAAAAATTAATGGCGGGAAAAAAAGGATAATGTATATAAGTTAACACCACGAATTCTGGATTTCGATCAAATTCAAACCGGATGAACAAAATAAAAAAACAAAAGCCTGTGAAATGCTAATTAACCCTCTGAAACCAAATTCTCACAAAAAATAAAATTTTGTCCTGTCTCCCAAAACTCTGCTGTAGTCTCTGTTAGATTCACAACATCAGCCACATATGTAACAAAACTCTGCTGTAGTCTCTGTTAGATTCACAACATCAGCCACATATGTAACAAAACTCTGCTGTAGTCTCTGTTAGATTCACAACATCAGCCACATATGTAACAAAACTCTGCTGTAGTCTCTGTTAGATTCACAACATCAGCCACATATGTAACAAAACTCTGCTGTAGTCTCTGTTAGATTCACAACATCAGCCACATATGTAACAAAACTCTGCTGTAGTCTCTGTTAGATTCACAACATCAGCCACACATGTAACAAAACTCTGCTGTAGTCTCTGTTAGATTCACAACATCAGCCACACATGTAACAAAACTCTGTGTAGTCTCTGTTAGATTCACAACATCAGCCACACATGTAACAACACTATTTCAGAAAGATTATTTGACTGTTACCATCTGTTTAAAATTATATAACCTTTACAATCAGGAATTCTGGGTCATTACTTGATCACAGACTGTGAATATTAATGTTATAAATGGTATTCTCTGAACATTAGTGCTATAAATGGTACTCTAAATTGCACATGCTATCAGTCAGTCAGTTAGTCATTTGCATGTCCCTTGTGGAACTTTGCCTCCCTAACAGCTCTTTTCTGTAGGCCTCTCATTTTTAAGCAAGATGCCCTACAGCTGATGCATCCATTTGCAGATTATCAACGATGTCTTACAGCCATCTTTGCCTTGGTCTTCCTCTCTTTCTTTTTCCCATTATGTATCCACTCTCATTTATGCATGGGAAAGCTGGAAATCAACTAAAGAAATAGATAAGAAATTATACTCTGTTGAAAACAAATGCCTAAGGAAAATACTTGGTATAAAGTGGAATGAATTTAAGAACAACACAGAAATAAGGCAGATGAGCAAACAACAACCTGTCTCATGGGTGATCAGAAAAAGAAGATGGACATATGTAGGCCATGCGATGAGAAAAAAACAATCAGACATGCGATGAGAAAAAACAATCAGAGAATACCAAAACAAGCTATCAAGTGGAGTACAACAGGCCAAAGAAAAAGAGATCGACCACGTGAAACTCTAAAGAGGACATTGTTAAGAGAAGCTAGTTTAGAGGGCATAACATCCCTTGATGATGTTGAAAAACTCGCCAAAAACAGGAAAACTTGGCAAACAACTATGTGAGCCCTATGTGACATTTAACGGCACAGAAAGGATGTAAGATGTAAGATGATCCTTCCAAGATGGTCTTCTCTAAATTATCATGACATTTAATGTGTCCAAAATATTTAAGTTTTCTCTGTTTAATCCTCTTTACTAGCCAGCCTTTTTCAATACTAAGTTCTTGTAGTATGGATATATTTGTTCTTTACTGAGTTCTTTACTAAGATGTATGATGGCACATGCCATCATATATCTTAAATGACAGTCTAAAGTTATATATGCAGCCATATGCTATAAATAATACTCTAAGTAATATATGCCACTATATGCTACAAATAATACTCTATTCCACTGTATCCTATAAATGATACTCTAATATATTCCTCTATATGCTATAAATGATACTCTAATATATGCCACCATATGCTATAAATGATACTCTAAGTCGCTATGCTATAAATGATACTTTAAATAACACATGCCATTATATGTTATAAATAATACTCTAACATATCCCACTACATGCTATAAATGATACTCTAATATTTATATACCAGTATGAACTATAAATGATATTCTAGGTAATACATCCATTATATGTGCTATACATAATTCCATCAGAAGTGTTATAAGCATTAATGATCACTGTAAATAACACTATCAAGCACAGCCTAAATGATGTCAATAAATGTTACAAATCCAAATAGGCCATTATAAAGGACACTAAACAAAAACTCTTGACAAATGTTAAAAAAGAGAAACATTGCATGGTACAGACCTTGACCTCCCTGAGATTGAGGCACTCATCCCAAGAGTAGTACTTCTTCTTCATTCTGTGGATTGAAAACCATAATACCATTCAGACTGATTGAAAACCATAATACCATTCAGACTGATTGAAAACCATAATACCATTCAGACTGATCTAGTCACAGAATAAAAACCATAATATCATTCAGACTGATCTAGTCACAGAATAAAAACCATAATATCATTCAGACTGATCTAGTCACAGAATAAAAACCATAATATCATTTAGACTGATCTAGAATAAAAACCATAATACCATTCAGACTGATCTAGAATAAAAACCATAATATCATTCAGAATGATCTATTCACAGAATAAAAACCATAATATCATTCAGACTAATCTATTCACAGAATAAAAACCATAGTATCATTCAGACTGATCTATTCACAGAATAAAAACCATAATATCATTCAGACTGATCTATTCACAGAATAAAAACCATAATATCATTCAGACTGATCTAGAATAAAAACCATAATACCATTCAGACTGATCTAGAATAAAAACCATAATACCATTCAGACTGATCTAGAATAAAAACCATAATACCATTCAGACTGATCTAGTCACAGAATAAAAACCATAATACCATTCAGACTGATCTAGAATAAAAACCATAATACCATTCAGACTGATCTAGTCACAGAATAAAAACCATAATACCATTCAGACTGATCTAGTCACAGAATAAAAACCATAATGATGATTGTGCTGGTTCAGTCACAAACAGAAACCCATAATTGTGTTCAAACTGTCCAACAATAGAGATACAAGGGTTGATTGATAAGTTCTCAGAATAAGGTAAACGGATTATTTGTGGACAATTTGGGGGGGGGGGGGGGGGGGGTTATTTCTCAACATAGTCTCCTTGTATGTTTATGCACTTAGTCCAGTGATCCTGGAGCATACAGATCCCTTCTTTGTAAAAGTCAGCATCTTGTGCTAGTAAAAATTTGTCTACAGCATGAATGACATCATCATCTGAAGCAAATCTGCAACCACTGTGCTCCTTTTTGAGTTTGGTAAACAGGTAATAGTCCGAAGAGGCCAGATCTGGGGAATAAGGAGGATGTTCAAGAAGCTGGAAGCCGCATTCATGAATGGCAGCCATTGCCACTGCCAACTTGTGAACCAGAGTACCGTCTTGCTGAAAGATGACTCTTCTCGACTTTTTCCCTTGATGCTTTTCCTTCAGTTTGACCCACAGTTGCTTCACAAGATTAGTGTAATAGGCCCTGGTGACTGTTTTGAAGATAGTCTACCAATAGCACACCTTCTGAATCCAAAAAGACGGAAGCCATCACTTTGCCTGCAGACAGAACCACCTTTGCTTTCTTTGGAGGTGGAGATCCATGATGATTCCACTGCTTTGACTGCTCTTTGGTTTCTGGTTGAAAATGATGAACCCAAGTCTCATCCAAAGTCACAAATTGCTGAGGAAACTTTTCAGGATCTGCAGAAAAATGGCCAAGACTGTCTCTTGACATGTAGAGACGCTGTCGTTTTTGATCACCTCCAAGAACTTTTGGGACCCATCGACCAGAAACCTTTGTCATTTGAAGATCATTGTGAATAATGGCATGAACACGTTCCTGGGAGATGGCCAACTCAGTAGTAATGTATTGCTCAGTTAGTCGTCGATCCTCCATTATCATGTCATGGATTCTGCCGGTGTTTCATCGGTGGTTACCGTTCTTGATCTTCCTGGACGGGGATCATCATCCAAACTCTCCCTTCCATGTCTGAATTGAGCTGCCCATTTCTTCACTGTGCTGTAAGAAGGGGTACTCTCCCCTAGAATCTCTACCATATCCTCATGGATCTCCTTCAATGATAAGCCCTTGATGCAGAGGTAGCGAATGACTGCTCGATGAGAAATTTTATCCATTTTCTTAATTTCTGCCACCCCTTACCACTTCAGCAGCCTGTAGAAAAAATGGTTGCAGTTAATTTCTTGAAACTTTGTGTTTAAAGTTACATTAACCTGATCTACAAATGCACCTAATATCAACTGTGTGTTTCAAGTATTTGTATATTAGGCCGGAACTTATCATTCAGACTGATCTAGAATAAAAACCATAATACCATTCAGACTGATCTAGAATAAAAACCATAATACCATTCAGACTGATCTAGAATAAAAACCATAATACCATTCAGACTGATCTAGTCACAGAATAAAAACCATAATACCATTCAGACTGATCTAGAATAAAAACCATAATACCATTCAGACTGATCTAGTCACAGAATAAAAACCATAATACCATTCAGACTGATCTAGTCACAGAATAAAAACCATAATGATGATTGTGCTGGTTCAGTCACAAACAGAAACCCATAATTGTGTTCAAACTGTCCAACAATAGAGATACAAGGGTTGATTGATAATTTCTCAGAATAAGGTAAACGGATTATTTGTGGACAATTTGGGGGGGGGGGGGGGGGGGGGGTTATTTCTCAACATAGTCTCCTTGTATGTTTATGCACTTAGTCCAGTGATCCTGGAGCATACAGATCCCTTCTTTGTAAAAGTCAGCATCTTGTGCTAGTAAAAATTTGTCTACAGCATGAATGACATCATCATCTGAAGCAAATCTGCAACCACTGTGCTCCTTTTTGAGTTTGGTAAACAGGTAATAGTCCGAAGAGGCCAGATCTGGGGAATAAGGAGGATGTTCAAGAAGCTGGAAGCCGCATTCATGAATGGCAGCCATTGCCACTGCCAACTTGTGAACCAGAGTACCGTCTTGCTGAAAGATGACTCTTCTCGACTTTTTCCCTTGATGCTTTTCCTTCAGTTTGACCCACAGTTGCTTCACAAGATTAGTGTAATAGGCCCTGGTGACTGTTTTGAAGATAGTCTACCAATAGCACACCTTCTGAATCCAAAAAGACGGAAGCCATCACTTTGCCTGCAGACAGAACCACCTTTGCTTTCTTTGGAGGTGGAGATCCATGATGATTCCACTGCTTTGACTGCTCTTTGGTTTCTGGTTGAAAATGATGAACCCAAGTCTCATCCAAAGTCACAAATTGCTGAGGAAACTTTTCAGGATCTGCAGAAAAATGGCCAAGACTGTCTCTTGACATGTAGAGACGCTGTCGTTTTTGATCACCTCCAAGAACTTTTGGGACCCATCGACCAGAAACCTTTGTCATTTGAAGATCATTGTGAATAATGGCATGAACACGTTCCTGGGAGATGGCCAACTCAGTAGTAATGTATTGCTCAGTTAGTCGTCGATCCTCCATTATCATGTCATGGATTCTGCCGGTGTTTCATCGGTGGTTACCGTTCTTGATCTTCCTGGACGGGGATCATCATCCAAACTCTCCCTTCCATGTCTGAATTGAGCTGCCCATTTCTTCACTGTGCTGTAAGAAGGGGTACTCTCCCCTAGAATCTCTACCATATCCTCATGGATCTCCTTCAATGATAAGCCCTTGATGCAGAGGTAGCGAATGACTGCTCGATGAGAAATTTTATCCATTTTCTTAATTTCTGCCACCCCTTACCACTTCAGCAGCCTGTAGAAAAAATGGTTGCAGTTAATTTCTTGAAACTTTGTGTTTAAAGTTACATTAACCTGATCTACAAATGCACCTAATATCAACTGTGTGTTTCAAGTATTTGTATATTAGGCCGGAACTTATCAGTCATCCCTTGTATAGCCATAATAGTGTCCAGACAGAACAGTCCCACAGAGAACCCATAACTGTGTTCAGATTAATGTGATCACAGAGATATAGTCATAATTGGTCCAGACAGGACAGTCCCACAGAGAACCCATAACTGTGTTCAGATTAATGTGATCATAGAGATATAGTCATAATTGGTCCAGACAGAACAGTCCCACAGAGAACCCATAACTGTGTTCAGATTAATGTGATCACAGAGATATAGTCATAATTGGTCCAGACAGAACAGTCCCACAGAGAACCATAACTGTGTTCAGATTAATGTGATCACAGAGATATAGTCATAATTGGTCCAGACAGAACAGTCCCACAGAGAACCCATAACTGTGTTCAGATTAATGTGATCACAGAGATATAGTCATAATTGGTCCAGACAGAACAGTCCCACAGAGAACCCATAACTGTGTTCAGATTAATGTGATCACAGAGATATAGTCATAATTGGTCCAGACAGGACAGTCCCACAGAGAACCCATAACTGTGTTCAGATTAATGTGATCATAGAGATATAGTCATAATTGGTCCAGACAGAACAGTCCCACAGAGAACCCATAACTGTGTTCAGATTAATGTGATCATAGAGATATAGTCATAATTGGTCCAGACAGGACAGTCCCACAGAGAACCCATAACTGTGTTCAGATTAATGTGATCATAGAGATATAGTCATAATTGGTCCAGACAGGACAGTCCCACAGAGAACCCATAACTGTGTTCAGATTAATGTGATCACAGAGATATAGTCATAATTGTGTCCAGACAGGACAGTCCCACAGAGAACCCATAACTGTGTTCAGATTAATGTGATCACAGAGATATAGTCATAATTGGTCCAGACAGGACAGTCCCAGAAGGAAACCCATAACTGTGCTTAGATTTGTAGAGTCACATAACAAACCCATAACTGTGCTTAGATTTGTAGAGTCACATAACAAACCCATAACTGTGCTTAGATTTGTAGAGTCACATAACAAACCCATAACTGTGCTTAGATTTGTAGAGTCACATAACAAACCCATAACTGTGCTTAGATTTGTAGAGTCACATAACAAACCCATAACTGTGCTTAGATTTGTAGAGTCACATAACAAACCCATAACTGTGCTTAGATTTGTTGAGTCACATAACAAACCCATAACTGTGCTTAGATTTGTAGAGTCACATAACAAACCCATACTGTGCTTAGATTTGTAGAGTCACATAATAAACCCATAACTGTGCTTAGATTTGTAGAGTCACATAACAAACCCATAACTGTGCTTAGATTTGTAGAGTCACATAAAAAACCCATACTGTGCTTAGATTTGTAGAGTCACATAACAAACCCATAACTGTGCTTAGATTTGTAGAGTCACATAACAAACCCATAACTGTATTTAGATTTGTAGAGTCACATAACAAACCCATAACTGTATTTAGATTTGTAGAGTCACATAACAAACCCATAACTGTGCTTAGATTTGTAGAGTCACATGAAGAAACCCATAACTGTATTTAGATTTGTAGAGTCACATAACAAACCCATACTGTGCTTAGATTTGTAGAGTCACATAACAAACCCATAACTGTGCTTAGATTTGTCCAGTCATACAGAGAACCCATAACTGTGCTTAGATTTGTTGAGTCACATAACAAACCATAACTGTGCTTAGATTGTAGAGTCACATAAAAAACCCATAACTGTATTAGATTTGTAGAGTCACATAACAACCCATAACTGTATTAGATTTGTAGAGTCACATAACAAACCATAACTGTGCTTAGATTGTAGAGTCACATAACAACCCATAACTGTATTAGATTTGTAGAGTCACATGAAGAAACCCATAACTGTGCTTAGATTGTAGAGTCACATGAAGAAACCCATAACTGTGCTTAGATTTGTTGAGTCACATAACAAACCATAACTGTGCTTAGATTGTAGAGTCACATAAAAAACCCATACTGTGCTTAGATTTGTAGAGTCCATAACAAACCCATAACTGTGCTTAGATTGTAGAGTCACATGAAGAAACCCATAACTGTGCTTAGATTTGTAGAGTCACATAAAAAACCCATACTGTGCTTAGATTGTAGAGTCACATAAAAAACCCATACTGTGCTTAGATTTGTTGAGTCACATAACAACCCATAACTGTGCTTAGATTGTAGAGTCACATAATAAACCCATAACTGTGCTTAGATTGTAGAGTCACATAAAAAACCCATAACTGTGTTCAGATTAATGTGATCACAGAGATATAGTCATAATTGTGTCCAGACAGGACAGTCCCAGAGAACCCATAACTGTGCTTAGATTGTAGAGTCACATAACAAACCATAACTGTGTTCAGATTAATGTGATCATAGAGATATAGTCATAATTGTGTCCAGACAGGACAGTCCCAGAGAACCCATAACTGTGTTCAGATTAATGTGATCATAGAGATATAGTCATAATTGGTCCAGACAGGACAGTCCACAGAGAACCCTAACTGTGTTCAGATTAATGTGATCATAGAGATATAGTCATAATTGGTCCAGACAGAACAGTCCCACAGAGAACCATAACTGTGCTTAGATTGTAGAGTCACATAAAAAACCCATACTGTGCTTAGATTGTAGAGTCACATAACAACCCATAACTGTGCTTAGATTTGTTGAGTCACATAACAACCCATAACTGTGTTCAGATTAATGTGATCACAGAGATATAGTCATAATTGGTCCAGACAGGACAGTCCACAGAGAACCCTAACTGTGTTCAGATTAATGTGATCACAGAGATATAGTCATAATTGTGTCCAGACAGGACAGTCCCACAGAGAACCATAACTGTGCTTAGATTTGTTGAGTCACATAACAAACCCATACTGTACTTAGATTTGTAGAGTCACATAACAAACCCATAACTGTGCTTAGATTTGTCCAGTCATACAGAGAAACCCATAATTGTGTATGTTAATAACAACAATAACTGTGACAATAACATTAAAAACAACAATATCAATAACAATAATATCAATATCAATAACAATAATAACAATAACAACAACATTAGTAGTAATTCAAAGAAAATGTTCATTGGACTCACTTTTTGATAGCCACTTTCTCATTCGTTTCCACAGCTGTAGCCAGTAAAACACTTCCATACGTTCCATCTCCAAGCTGCTTAGAAATCTGGTATCGGTTCATGTTTGGAAAGTTGCTGTTTGACTATTCAAAACTTCTTGTAATGTTTATAAATGAATCCTGAGTTATGATCCAAATTTAAAAACTTTAAACAAAAAAAAATCATGTCTCCATTCAGAATCAAGAAATGATCACAGGTTGATCTCCAACAGGAGTTGGTTTGTAACTTTGATTGGATCTAAGTGTAATGGAACTAAATAGGAAACTGTTTCCAGGCAAGAGATATACACAAACAAGTTCATTGCGTATGATACTTGCCGACTTCGGGCAAGTGAAAAGTGTTCCAATGTGGCTTTTTTAATGTGACCTGGCCTGCAGGTGCATACGATCACATCCACATCTTGAGGTTAAATTTAACAGAACTTGTCTATGTTGCACATGCATGTCAACTGTTTATAATGTCAGACAATAATTTCCAGCTTTCAAGCTACACTGTTTAATTTCAACATTTCAGTTTCACCAGTAACAGCAAGTTTCTTCAGGCAACATGTAGTATTTCAGAACTCCATTAGGCAGTTGTCTTTTCTACAAGGTTCTCTAGGATAATGTGAACAAAAAATGTTGAATAGTCAAAATCCTTATTCTGATAGCTAAGCATTCAATAACAACAACAACAACAACAACAACAGTTACAATAACAATGAAGTATTCTTATAACAAACCATGCACATGTTATCAATCATTATTATGTTCCTATATCTAAACATAAACATGTCAAATATATAATTAGAAATACAATATAATATCTAAATAAATGCACATCAACAAATAATTCAACAATAAAATGTTCCAACATTTTACAATGTATATGCAGCATATTAAAAGTATAAAGTTCTGAAATATGCATGCATTAATAATTAAATTAACAATATAATGTTCTAACATCTAAACACATACATAACAAAATCACATCAAAGATGACTGACTCTCTCCTACATTGATATATTTCTCTTTATCACAGAAACGATTCTTGCATTAACTGTTCAGTAACTGAACTTTATAACAGCCATAATCCAGAGGGCAATCTCTCCTTAGAGCATCAAAGTAAAGGGCCAAAACCCTCCAGAGGGATTGTGGGGGTGGGGGTACTGAGGTTATACTCTGATGATCTGAGAAGCTATGTTGTTTTTCTCTCTACGACAGTGTTTCTTGCCTACAATAAACTGCTGCTGTGGGTGAGACTGACTGAAGTGACAGGAAAGAAATCTCAGATGTAAAGAAATGACTCCACCCCATCAACTCTCATTCATAAGAGTTTCCCCTGGTGCTAAGGAGTGTGTGTACCATGCTGAGATCCTACTTCACAGGATGAGGCTGGACCTCTCATAGACTTGCCTGATGTGCTTTAACATCTTTTATTCAGTTTCTGTTTTTCTCATCCAGTCTCTGCTTTCCTCTTTTTTAGATGAAACAACATCACACCATGGAAGCAACTGCCATCATCTTTTCCAGAATCGTACATCCTTCCTGTGCCGTTAAACGTCACATAGTGCTCGCATAGTTGTTAAGTTTTCCTGTTTTCGGCAAGTTTTTCAACTTCATCAAGGGATGTTATGCCCACTAAACTGGCTTCTCTTAACAATGTCCTCTTTAGAGTTTCACGTGGGCGACCTCTTTTTCTTCGGCCTGTTGTGCTCCACTTGATAGATTGTTTTGGTATTCTCCAATTGTTTCTTCTCATCACATGGCCTACATATGTCCATCTTCTTTTTTTGATCACCCATGAGACAGGTTAGTGCTTGCTCATCTGTCTTATTTCTGCATTGCTCTTGAATTCATTCCACTTTATACTAAGTATTTTCCTTAAGCATTTGTTTTCAAAAGAGTCTAATTTCTTGTCTATTTCTTTAGTTGATTTCCAGCTTTTGTATGCATAAACGAGGGTGGATATTACATTTGAATTGAATAGTCTTAATTCAAATATTTCTTAAATTTTCCAGAATGCATAATTATAAATCCACCATCATGTTTCTTTTTCCACTCTTCCCTGTACATCAACATTCACTCAATGTTCCCTCTAACAATTTGCATTCTGTTTGCAAAATGTTCAGCTCATGTGTACAAAAATATTGTCTGTGCAAATGTGCGTAGTAATGTGTGTGTGTGTGTGTGTGTGTGCGCGCGCGCGCGCACGCGCGCACACACACACAGATATATATTCTGTAAATTTACTGCTATTAAAAAAAACAGGATGGTTCTAATGTTGGTGGTCACGACGTCTGGTGTTAATTATCAAGATCAATTTGCTTACCTGAGCAGCTCAAAGGACATTTTTCTTTTTCACCACACAGTGGAAATTCATCTGCCAGTTTATTTTAATTACCCTCTATTCTCTGTGTGCCCACTAGCCTTGTCACGATTCTGCTACAGTACTACCGAAACTACGCGATAAAAGGCCAGTTGAAACATCCGATCTGAAAGTCATTTCTCAACAAGAAAGAAACAGTAAAGGAAAAACGTGTACCATCTTTGTATTTTTCCTGATAGCAATTATAGCACGGAGTAATATCTGGAAACTGGAAAATAACGGTAGCAGTTTCATTTTTTTTTAGCATGGCTCCAAAAATGTTGTGCACAGTATGATATTTTTCTGTGCACAGCCATGCAGTTTAGAGGGAACAACTGCATTCACTGGCCTTGTACATCAACATTCATTGACTGATGGTGACCTTCTTGTTGCTCTTCATCTTCTTGATATTCTTCTTTGTGTTCTGAACATCTTCAGTTGTTCTTCTTGTTTAAAACTTAGTTCTAGAGGAGCAAACTGAGAAGTCCAGCCTGACATCCTCCTCAGGTGGGCACAGAATCTCTTCTCATAGGCCTCAGGTCTTCAGAAAGAAAAGCCATGATAAACCGCTAGAACTTAATGCAACTCACTAAACCACTAGAACTTACTGCAACTCACTAAACCACTAGAACTTACTGCAACTCTCTAAACCACTAACTTACTGCAACTCACTAAACCACTAGAACTTATTGCAACTCACTAAACCACTAGAACTTACTGTAACTCACTAGAATAAACTGTCTTATCTTGTCATCAAACCAGAATGTACTGCCTCATCTTTCATCAAACTAGAACATACATCTTTCATTAAATCAAAACACACTATCTCATCTTGTCATCAAACCTGAACATACTACCTAATCTTATCATCAAATCTGAACATCCTGCTTCATCTTGTCACCGAACAAGCTACTTCATCTTGTCATCAAACTAGAACATGCTACTTCATCTTGTCATCAAACTAGAACATACTGCCTCATCCTGTCATCAAATCAGAACTTACTGCTTCATCTTGTTATCAAACTAGAACACACAGCCTCATCTTGTCATCAAACTAGAACTTACTGCTTCATTTTGTCATCAAACTAGAACTTACTGCTTCATCTTGTCATCAAACGTGAACATATTGCCTCATCTTGTCATCAGACTAGAACATACTACCTAATCTTGTCACTAGAACATACTGCCTCATCTTGTCATCAAATCAGAACTTACTGCTTCATCTTGTTATCAAACTAGAACACACAGCCTCATCTTGTCATCAAACCAGAACTTACTGCTTCATTTTGTCATCAAACTAGAACTTACTGCTTCATCTTGTCATTGAACTTGAACATATTGCCTCATCTTGTCATCAGACTATAACATACAGCCTCATCTTGTCATCAGACTATAACATACAGCCTCATCTTGTCATCAAATTTGAGAATATTGCCTCACCTTGTCATCAGACTAGCTAGAACATACTATCTAATCTTGTCACTAGACCATACTGCCTCATCTTGTCATCAAACATGAACATATTGCCTCATCTTGTCATCAGACTAGCCAGAATATACTACGTAATCTTGTCATCAAACTAGAACATGCTGCCTCATCTTGTCATGAAAGTGGGTCATGTTGAACTAACTACTTTGTCTGTGACATCAAAACAAATCAAACATCACTTTAGAAACAAGTATATCTTACAGCACTTCAGCTTGTATTCCAACAAGTTGAGTACATATCTAATAAATCAAAGAAATGGAGTAGCAACAACTGGAAAACTCTACACTGATGCAGATTGTGGCTGTTACACTGCATTAAAATAAAAATAGGTAACATGACTTTCCATTACAAAATTATACATCAGGCATGATGATACTGGTTTAAACAAGAAAAGAGTATAGTTACATGTAATTAAATCCAGGGCTTCACCCATTCATTCATTCATTTGCATGTCCTTTGTGGAACTTTACCTCCCTAACAGAACTCCTGTAGGCCTCTCGGTTGTGAGCAAGATGGCCTGCTCCTGATGCATCCATTTGCAGATCATCAACGATGTCTTGCAGCCATCTTTGTCTTGGTCTTCCTCTCTTTCTTTTTCCCATTATGTACCCTTCCAAGACGGTCTTCTCTAGATTATCATGATGTTTAATGTGTCCAAAATATTTACGTTTTCTCTCTTTAATCCTCTTTACTAGCTAGCCTTCTTCAATATTATGTTCCTGTAGTATGGATATATTTGTTCTTTTTTGTGTCCATGATATTTGAAGAACTCTTCTGTAGCATTTACATTCAAAGGCATTTATGCGTTTCTCAGCTGTTTTGTTAAGTGTCCAGGCCTCACAGGCATATGGTGCCATGGGAAAGAAGCATGCCCTTAAAAATCTTATTTTTGGAGCTCCACCCAGCCTCTAAAAATGGGTACCAGAGAAATCTGGGAAAGTAAATGGGGCCAGGCGTGATACTGACCACGTCACACTTTCATATGCCGAAGATCGTAGAATACAGGCCTAACACCGTATCTCCAATACGCCTTAAAGGAATGGAAACAGGAATTTTACCTTTCATGGAATGTACGATCATGGTCGTACAGCTAACAATGGTATTCGGTACAACCTTTACTGTTTTGGCGTACTTTGTAAATGTCAACATCTAAAGCGTGACCTACCTGTTACTTCAATCAGTCAGTTTTATAAGTTTCAATAATGTACAACTATATCCTTTGCCTTGGCGTACATGAAAGTGCTGCGACAGATTTTGGGCAAAAAAATCTCTACATTCAGATCCCCGCGGCGGCCATCTTGTTGTTGCTATTGTTGACTGTCACGTGACCCAATTATAGCAACGAAGACAAGGAAGGATATACTTGACATGGAGAAGATTATGTCTTCTTGTTATATTTTTATTGCCCTTTGTTTCTTCTTATCATCATTTTAGAGCTGCGAGTAAGTGCATTCTGCTGTGGGTGCAATGATGACTATGAAGAACATACATCGTGTCGGATAGGGAGTTTTTAACCGTTGTTTCTCGAATTCACTTGAAAGACAAAAGAGGAAGTTTTTTCAACAACAATAACAACAAAAGCAGGGATACAGTCCTGGACCCCCACATGTCAATGTATCCATATCTCTGCCATCTACATGTCATATTAGTGTATCCATATCTCTGCCATCTACATGTCATATTAACCCTAACCCTAACCCTAACTCTTCAATCATTATAGTACCTCTCCACTAAATCCACCCCTTTTTACTTTTCAAACTTCCTCACAGCATCACTCTGCAACCCCGCTATTTTCTCAGCAACCCCTCTTCTCTGCAACATCTCTTCCCCAATCACCTGTTTCAAATTCTCCTAGCTAGGCCAGTAGTGTGTCACTCTCTCTCCCCTCACCGGTTCCCCATCCACCACTCCCAGTTACAACCCACCGACCACATGTCACAGGTCTCTATTTAAACAATTTCCACGTCCTACCAGATCCATTCCTGACACACACCGCCAGACAAGCCACACCTTATTTACAGCTAAGTACCTTTTTTTTTTTTACAGTATTCATGTAAATCTATACTTTATCTCCTCTCCCTATTTCTTCGTCCTGTATGTTTTTGTATGATTAAGGCTCACGCCGAAACGTCACAACTTTGCAATCGTTAAGTAATAAAGCTGCTCCTACTTTTTTCCAGTCATATTAGTGTATCCATATCTCTGCCATCTACATGTCATATTAATTTGTATCCATACATCTGCCATCTACATGTCATATTAATTTGTATCCATACATCTGCCATCTACATGTCATATTAATTTGTATCCATACATCTGCCATCTACATGTCATATTAATTTGTATCCATACATCTGCCATCTACATGTCCTATTAATTTGTATCCATATATCTGCCATCTACATGTCATATTAATTTGTATCCATACATCTGCCATCTACATGTCCTATTAATTTGTATCCATACATCTGCCATCTACATGTCCTATTAATTTGTATCCATATATCTGCCATCTACATGTCATATTAATTTTATCCATACATCTGGCATCTACATGTCCTATTAATGTACCTCTGCCATCTACATGTCCTATTAATGTATCCATACCTCTGCCATCTACATGTCCTATTAATGTATCCATACCTCTGCCATCTACATGTCCTATTAATGTATCCATACCTCTGCCATCTACATGTCCTATTAATGTATCCATACCTCTGCCATCTACATGTCCTATTAATGTATCCATACCTCTGCCATCTACATGTCCTATTAATGTATCCATACCTCTGCCATCTACATGTCCTATTAATGTATCCATACCTCTGCCATCTACATGTCCTATTAATGTATCCATACCTCTGCCATCTACATGTCCTATTAATGTATCCATACCTCTGCCATCTACATGTTCTATTAATGTATCCATACCTCTGCCATCTACATGTCCTATTAATGTATCCATACCTCTGCCATCTACATGTCCTATTAATGTATCCATACCTCTGCCATCTACATGTCCTATTAATGTATCCATATCTCTGCCATCTACATGTCCTATTAATGTATCCATACCTCTGCCATCTACATGTCCTATTAATGTATCCATATCTCTGCCATCCATAGAAAAATCCAGGGCCCCAAGAACCACTTTTACCAAGTCTAAGGAGACATCAGCTTTAACGATTTTTTTAATTATTAAATGTTATATTTTTTAACGCAGTTGAAATTGTAATGTGTGTGTGTGCGAGCGCCTGTGTGTGTGGGCGTGTGTGTGTTAAAAAAAGGGGGTGAGTGGGGTGGTTCAAAACATTACAATAATAGAAACGATAAAGAGGAGGACAAACAGAAGAAGGTTGATAGAGAAGTTTCGCCAGACAGCAAGAACTGATATACGACACTAAAGATCGAGATCTGTACGGAGACAAGATTACCAGACACAGCACTTGACGATTGCGATTACTCAGTACCAGACACAGCACTTGACGAGTGCGATTACTCTGTACCTGACACAGCACTTGACGATTGCGATTACTCAGTACCAGACACAGCACTTGACGAGTGCGATTACTCTGTACCTGACACAGCACTTGACGATTGCGATTACTCAGTACCAGACACAGCACTTGACGATTGCGATTACTCAGTACCAGACACTGCACTTGACGAGTGCGATTACTCAGTACCTGACAAGATACTTAATGACGATCATAATTATTCATGTTCAGGCTTAATGAGTGCTGGGGCGGGGGGTTCCAGCTGATACATTACCGGGGGGGGGGGGGGGGGGGGCCAGAATGGCTTTCCGTCAAAAAAAAAGGGGGGGGGGGGGAATAGTGGATGAAAACGGAATGGCTAATCAATGGAGGTGGGGCGGGGCGGTGATTAGTTTTGACCCGGCTTACATTCTTCATGGGCATGTCAGTCTACATGTCACTTCTTACATCTTTCCCGTCATGAGTCACACAGGGCTCGAAGCGTGTCTCGCCGTGAGTCTACAAGTCACTTTGTGATGATCGTTATGTACTTGTGTTACAAGGTCCATTCTCCTTACTTTTGCGAATTTTTGTCTTCTATTTTGATCGTTGGTTTCTCTTGGCTAATAACGATTCGCCCCTAGTTTGTCTGTTTGTTTTGTCATATGATATGATCTTTCGTCAGTTCTTCCAAATCGTTGAGACTGACGGAAAAAATCTCTCAGAAGTAACTCACAAACACCTTTTGTTGGTGAGGACGCTGTCTGATTTAACGTTCAGCGATTCATAACTGACACGCTAGAGCCAGGGTTGGTGAACCATGACTGAGCAAAACCCTGTCCCACCTCTCCTTGGTGAACATGGCTGAGCAAAACCCTGTCCCACCTCTCCGTTGGTGAACATGACTGAGCAAAAGCCTGTCCCACCTCTCCGTTGGTGAACCATGACTGAGCAAAACCCTGTCCCACCTCTCCGTTGGTGAACATGACTGAGCAAAAGCCTGTCCCACCTCTCCGTTGGTGAACATGACTGAGCAAAAGCCTGTCCCACCTCTCCGTTGGTGAACATGACTGAGCAAAAGCCTGTCCCACCTCTCCGTTGGTGAACATGACTGAGCAAAACCCTGTCCCACCTCTCCGTTGGTGAACATGACTGAGCAAAACCCTGTCCCACCTCTCCGTTGGTGAACATGACTGAGCAAAACCCTGTCCCACCTCTCCGTTGGTTCCCCCCCAGTAACAGACTTAGCCTGGTTATCGGGGCAGGAATCAGTGTAGTTCCCATGGTGGTGGATTCTGTGAAAGAAGCATTGCACACCCTCTGCTTTTTAACTCTACTCTGCGATTGAAGACACAGCTGCCATAACTTAATCCATAGCCGACCTCGATACTGTCTCAATATCCTCACCGCACTGGTTAAAATAACACCAGCTCACAGTTCCAAAGAGAATGAAGAAAAGGACAAACGATCTTTCGTTTACAATATTTTCTAAATTATAAGACTATTTGTGAGCGAATTGCTTTTCTACGTGCTGGAGACATCTAAGCGCAAATCTTTGTATCCACACACGGAACACAATGTTTCAGATCTGTGACAGTTTTGCCCAGAATTGTATACTTTCGTATAACTTTCAACGTTGAGCAGTAGTTTCTCATTGTTGGCGCAGCATCCTGGTGAGGAAAGGGCCGTTATGTAAACTAGTCACTTACCGATGCTGAACACGTTGGATATGAAGGGTCAATCAATCAAGTGCCATGCCGTGCCGTGCCGTGTGGCGTGGGCGATCATTTCTCTCCACAATTCCCTGTCTTTAGACTTGATTATGAGATCCGCCGGTGACTTTATTCCTAGCCACAGGAAAATATGCGCACTAAAACCATATCCCTATGTGCCTCTAAGGTATGACGTGATTACCTTTACCTTTTTACACTGACAGCCCAACCAGTAACTTCTCTCCCTGTCTTCATCTGTCTCTTCTTTCCTCAGTTTTTCCACTTGCCACAATGTGTTCCAATTTTCCTCTTCTCAGAAAATGTCCTACAAATCTCGGTTGTCTGTCTCTGATCTTTGCTGTAATTTACCTTTTTTAACTCCAGCCTCTCTTAAGACTTCTTCGCTGGTTTTCTTAGCTGTCCATGGTACCTTCAACATCCTTCTTATCAACCACATTTACATGGCATTCATTTCTCGCTGTACTTTCTTATTCATGGACCATGCTTCACATCCATAAAAGAAAATTGGCTCGATGTAACATTTAAGTACTTGGAATCTTGTTTCCATTGATATGGATCTGTTGCATAAGATGCTTTTCATTTTCTGGAATGCTGACTTGACCTGAGCACGTCTGCTTTTTATTTAGTTGTGACATTTCCCATCAGCTGTTATAATTGTTTCGAAGTATTTGAATCTATCAAATTGTTTCAGATTTGTGCCATCGATGTTTTGGTGGTATTCTTTTCTTTGAGGTGACCATCACTTCAGTCTTCTTTTTATTCAGACTGAGACCTTTACTTTTACTTTCATGAACCACGATGTCCAGAAAAGCCTGTAGCTCCTCTTCACCTTTAGCAATCAGAACTGTGTCGTCTACATATCTTAAGTTGTTAAGGTTGTACCCGCCAATTGATATCCTGGCAAGCTCTCTATATTTCTCATTATGTTTTCGCTATACAAGGAGAAGAGGTCAGGAGATATAACACATCCTTGTCTGAAGGGGTAAAAATAATATTTTAATACCAAAAAAATATATATATAACCCGGCAGCCTGACGAGTGAGGGTGAATTGGGTGTGGCCCATACTGCGGTGTAGTTCACTGAGTAGCTTGGCAGTTCAGCATTTACTGAAGACATTATCATAACTTCTCGTGTTTGAAAGAGGACAAGACAAGATTTTTTTTTTTTTTTGGTTGGGAATTATGATATATAACATACAAAGCCATACGTACAATACAAAACGCTTTGTTATTATTTCTCAGTTTATACATTTCCTTCACTTTCAAACTTTTGTGAATGTCACCATGTCCTCTAATAGTGTCAAGGACACGTAGAATGTGAACGTCTTTTGTCAGAAACATGACAATCCTTCACATGAAAAGGGGAGGGGAAGGGGTAAAAGGGCGGGGAGGGGATCCAATTTACTACTAATGGCGGCTGCGTGCACTTAGGAGAGACTGAGGCAAATCTTTACTTCTAAACAAATATAAATGACTTTTACCAAATTCATTCTTACTCCTACGCTTTTCTACATCGTGGGAGTATGGACAATAAGCAAGAAAATGGAACAGAAAGGGGAAGACGCTGAAATGTGGACACACAGAAGGATGATGTGCCTTTCGTGAAGATCAAACAAATAAGACAAGAAATGGAGCATGAACAATTAAAGTGACAAATAATGAGAAACATAGTCTGGAAGCCGTTGTGGAAAGATAGGAGCAAGTCAAATAATGGAGGATGGCAGAGGTATGGATATGTCTAACGTCAGGACTTTATCTCACCTTTTTGTTGATTAAAAAAATAATAATAAGAGTGGTAGTGAAGTGTGGCTAAATCATTTTCTTGTAAACAAGCGAGGTATCAACAACTTTGAAAACCATCAATTCAGCCTAGTTATAAATATATCTATGTGATCAATGTAACAATAATATTAAGGCACTTTTAGAAGACAATTTTGAAGCAAAACAGCTGAGAAACACATAGATGCCTTTGAATCTAAATGCTACAGAAGAGTTCTTCAAATATCATGGACACAAAAAAGAACAAATATATCTATACTACGAGAACTTAATATTTAAGAAGGCTGGCTAGTAAAGAGGATTAAAGAGAAAACGTAAATATTTTGGACACATTAAACGTCATGATAATCTAGAGAAGACCGTCTGGGAAGGGTACATAATGGGAACAAGAAAGAGAGGAAGACCACGGAGAACATGGCTGCAAGACATCGTTGATGATCTGCAAATGGATGCAACAGCAGCAGGCCATCTTGCTCATAACCGAGAAGCCTTCAGGAGTGCTGTTTGGGAGGCAAAGTTCCGCAAGGGATGAATGAATGAATGAATGGAGGTTGTGGGACTTGTACGAGTATCTACTGTCATGACACTATCAGTGAAGCTTGTCATGGGGAAACGTATATTTATATTCACTTAGGAGGTGAATTAAAAACGGCTGTATCGGCGTACAATCAAGTCAATGGCTAGAGAAATTTGGAGACGCAACGAAAGCAACCTTTGCCGAGGAGATGTCACATGATGATGTTAGCACAAATTTCTAAAAATGAACTCATCCAGGAAGCGGAAGTGACGTCAACAATAACCTCAGTGGAGGGGTATCGCTCTTAACGTTGGCTATATTGTCTGGTACAGTTTTCTGCTGTCATTCCGTCGTAACTCGATTCTTTGTCATCAGTCTGAAATGAACGAATGACAGAATCGTCTACTTCCTCCTTGGCTGTTGTTGTTTTGAAAGGCGACAGAAAACCGGGGAAAATTGAAGCACTTTTTAGTGTTAAACACTGAGATCATTATCAGCTAGGCGGAAGATGGCGAAGAAAACCTACGATTTGCTGTTTAAACTTTTGCTTATTGGTGACTCCGGTGTAGGGAAGACATGTTTGCTGTTCAGGTTCTCAGATGATGCATTTAACACCACGTTTATCTCCACCATAGGTTTGTATTGCTCGTGTTTTTAAGATTCTACGTATTAGATCATTTTGTGTCTTCCATACATCTGGCTATACAGACATAACGGCTTGTGAGCTATAGAAAACCAAATCTACTTCTGTTCTCTCAGCACTTCCCGAGAAATAATTGTACCATGGCAGCTTGATGAATGAGGGTTAGGTAATTGTGGCCCCCTATTGTGGTGCAGTGTACTGAGTCGTTTGGCAGTTTAGCATTCACTGGGGAGTATGGTCAGTCACAACTTCTTGTGTTTCAAAGGGGGATGGGACTAGAAGGGGAGCCATGACAGACAGTCATCATCGTCACTAACAGGACTGAGGTCAAGGGTCAGAGTCACTAGAAAGTAACTATTTTTGAAAGTGTTGGAGTCAGAAATACAGATTAGGAATTTTGGCACAACAACTTCACATTTCAGGTGAATAAACAGCTTGGAAGCTTTACATTCAGAACAAGAACATTTTATACAAGACTATGTCAGAGAATTTATTACAGCCTCAGATATAGTAGCAGTGGAGAGAGCTGTCACCTTGGTCACAGACTTGTCGGTAGAGAGACTAACCACTTGGTCACTGACTTGTAGGTAGAGAAACCAACCACTTGATCACTGACATACTGTTAGAGAGACCACCCACTTGGTCAGTGACTTGTCTTGTTTATGCTACTGTACAGAAACTATACAGTAGGTGATCATCAATTGTGAAAGGATTCAGAAGTAATATAATGTACCAAATTGGTTGTAACTGTCAATATGAAAGAGTTATTGCTGAGTCAACAATTATGTGAATCTTGAAACAAAGTCACTGCATTAGACTGAGCTTTTATCAGATACCTCCAAGAAGCAGACTCCATATTGTGGAACATATCAGTCCCTCTTACTTGTCAGCCAAGCTGAAGTAACATGGAAGTGGAAAATATATCAGTCCCTCTTACTTGTCAGCCAAGCTGAAGTAACATGGAAGTGGGAAATATATCAGTCTCTCTTACTTGTCAGCCAAACTGAAGCAACATGGAAGTGGGAAAAATATCAGTCCCTCTTACTTGTCAGCCAAGCTGAAGTAACATGGAAGATTGCAAGAAAGTGAGATAGTCTTGGTCAAATCTGGTTTATGGATTCCGATAACATCACTGATGCTCATGTTATCGTTGTTCCCATTCTCATCATTGCCCCTCGTGTCATTGTTTTCAAGCTCATCCTTGTCTTCATTGTTCATATGGCCTCATGTCATCATCATTCTCATTCTTGCCCCCATGTCCTCATTGTTCCCATTCTCATCCTTTCCTTGTGCCATCATTGTTCCCATTCTCATCCTTTCCTTGTGCCATCATTGTTCCCATTCTCATCCTTTCCTTGTGCCATCATTGTTCCCATTCTCATCCTTTCCTTGTGCCATCATTGTTCCCATTCTCATCCTTTCCTTGTGCCATCATTGTTCCCATGCCCTCATGTCATCATTACTCCAATGTGCCATTCTCCAGTGTAATCCTTACCATCATATCCATCCCTCTCCCCGTGTCATAATTGCTGCCATGCCATTATTGTTGTCATGTCATCATTGCTCTTATGCCATAATTGCTCCAATGTCTTCATTGTTGTCATATCATCATTGTTGTCATGTCATCATTGCTTTCTGTCATTGTTCATGTGTCATCATTTTTCATATGTCACTGATACCATGACGTAGTTACCATATCATCATTATTCTAATGTTGTCATTGCTGCTTTATCATCGTCACTCTCATGTCATTATTGGTTTCATATCATTGTTCATATGCCATCATTGCTCCCATGCCATTCTTGAACTCATGTCATTAGTAGCCCTATGGCACCATTGCTGCCATGTCTTCATTGCTCCCATGCTGTCCTTGCCTTCTGCCTTCATTGCTCCCATGCTGTCCTTGCATTCTGCCTTCATTGCTCCCATGCTGTCCTTGCCCTCTGCCTTCATTGCTCCCATGCTGTCCTTGCCTTCCTGCCATAATTGCTTCCATGCTGTCCTTGCCTTCCTGCCATAATTGCTTCCATGCTGTCCTTGCCTTCTTGTCATTGCTCCCATGCTGTACTTGCCTTCCTGCCATCATTGCTCCCTTACTGTACATGCCTTCCTACTTTCATTGCTCCCATGCTGTCCTTGCCCTTCTGCCATCATTGCTTCCATGCTGTCCTTGGCCTTCTGTTGTCATTACTTCTATGCTGTCCTTACCCTCCTGCCATCATTGCTTCTATGCTGTCCTTGCCCTTCTGCCATCATTGCTTCCATGCCATCATTATTCTCATGAAATGATCACTTCCATGCCATCCTTTCCTCCTTGCCATCCTTGTTCATGTTGTCATCACCCCATGCCATCATTGTGAAATATTATCAAGGTCCAATTTTAGCTATGCTTCCAAAGGATCTCCTGCAAGCTCAGTACAGGAAGCTTTTTAGTACAACAAGCCACCAGAGCTAGAGGACACTGCCCAAATCATTCTCATGGTGTAGAGTCCTTCTGTAATGGATTCCGTTCCATTCTGATATACCAGGCAGTGAGAAAGCCAACCATCTGACCACAGAGGACACTGAAGTGCAACAACCAAATATACTGGTCACCTGTAACCAGAAGAGAAACATGACTACAAACATCACCACATGATGACTATCACCATCTAAACAGGAGACCACAAACATCTCCACATGATGACTATCACCAGCTAAACAAAAATGAACAGGTTTTTCTGCCTTAGAGCAGGACACATCTGACACCGAAACCACATAGAGTTGAACCCATTTAATATCACATTGCTTTATGTAACAACTCGGAGGAGTTTGGCTCTGCTTTGTATCACAAGCTGCATGAGTTCAAGCTGTAAATATCTCTCAAAGCCTTATTGCTAAGGCATGACAGGTTTACTTTACCTTATTAGTTTTACAACTCATAAAAAAAGGGGCCGGCCGTTTGATCACCGACTACATGGCGCATCAACCTTTCGAACATGTGGGCATCAAAACTCTAGTGGTGTAAATGAAAGGCTTACCATGGCCGCCCTTTCCAAAAGAAGGTGGTTAAAAATTGGCTTATTTAGGTCATTGTTTGTCAATTGTTTATCAAGACATGGGTGGTGTTAAGTTGGCAACGCAAGTTGATAGTCAGTCATTCTCGAGTAATGTACTGTGAGTCGTATAACCGGGAACTTCTCTGGTTCTTGTGATAGATAATGACTACTAAACGCAAACATGTCGATCTGGATTAAAACATTAAAGTGGACATTTTGAAGCGAGATGACGAAAGTTATGAGAAAGGATGTTGCGGATAAATTTGAACTTGATGTTTCAGCTGTATCGAAACTTGTTAAAAACTGATACAAAATTGAATGAGACTTTTAGTTGCTGTAGACATTGCCGCTGAGAATAGTACTGAGGATGTTAACGAGTCCATCACAGACCAGATGCCCACCAAAGCTGTTTCTTATGCTCTGTCTGAGAGCATGTGCTTCATTTACAGCTTGCCTGCCAATTTTTAATTCTGTAGTGTGTGTAATAGACCAGTTACCATTCTTACATCTTATATCCTCGTGCCGTTAAACGTCGCATAGGGCTCATGTGGTAGTTTGCCTGTAAATTTTTAATGCTGTAGTGTGCATAATAGATTTTTTGATTAATAGAACCAGTTACCATTCTTACATGTTATATCCTTCTCGTGCCGTTGAACGTCACATAGGGCTCACATGGTAGTTTACCAAGTTATACTATGCCCACTAAACTAGCCTCTCTTAACATTGTCCTCTTTAGAGTTTCACGTGGTCAACCTCTTTTTCTTTGGCCTGTTGTGTTCCACTTGATAGCTTGTTTTGGGATTCTCTGACTGTTTCTTCTCATCATGTGACTGATATATGTCCATCTTCTTTTTCTGATCATCCGTGAGAAAGGTTGCTGTTTGCTCATCTGCCTTATCTCTGCGTTGCACTTGAATTTATCTCCATTACACAACTCAAAATGATGGATTTTTTTTTAAAAACTGCTTCTGCTGAAAAGTCAGATGCTACTTGAGTTTAGTGCTCCTCGTACTGCAATTTATGGCAAGATTTATCATATTTTGTGTCTGATAACAATAACTTTAGCTGTTTGTTATGTGTTTAATGTAACAGATGTGGGACACACTTTCTGCTGCTGCGGTTAAAGTCCTTGTAATGAATCTCACTTAATTTCACCATATTTTGACGGTCCAGACGATGTGACTTTAAGCGGGTTTGACTGGATGCAAAGTTCTCTTTGTGCATGTGCTCAAATGCCTCAAAATGTGAAACACCTTCTCTAAAACTGCACCAACTATGAAACAGCTGAGAAGCTTCTACTTGTTCAGTGAAACCACTCAAGAAGATGAGCTCTGTAGCTCTATGCAGGAGATACAGAAACAGTCATGTTTATCTAAGAGGCAGAATTGCACATGCAGACAGTAAACACGTATAATGAAGAAGAAACACTGAGTGAATTTACTCTGAGAAAAAATGATTCTTGATAACTTTCATAAACACCAAGCATTCGTATACAGTATTTGATTATCCTGTAACAACTGTCTTATACTTGCTGCTTTTAAATCTTTATTCAGGCGTAGGCTTCATAATCAGGAATAATTATTATTCTGATCATATTCAGGCATAGACTTTATAATCAGGAATAATTATTATTCTGATCCCATTCAGGCATAGCCTTTATAATCAGGAATAATTATTATTCTTATCCTATTCAGGCATAGACTTCATAATCAGGCATAATTATTATTCTTATCCTATTCAGGAATAGCCCCCGTGTGGTACCCGGGATCTGCAAAGAATAGGACCACTGTACCCTACCACGCATGATCATAAAAGGCGACTAAGGAGGGTTCGGCATAGGGCCAGCAACCCTGTCTGGTAAAAAAACTATCAGATTGCTGCAGAAACGGAAGCAAAGGAAAAAACAAATACAGGTGGAAGGAGAAATGCCTATCAGGAAATTAAGCTCATGAGGGTTGAGGATGAAAGCCAGCCACTGGAAGTCCCCAGCCTGACTGCAGACCTCCTGGAACCTAAACACAAGATGCAAATAGGCAGCTGGAATGTAAGAACACTTAACCAGACTGGAAAACTAGCACAAACCATTAAGGAAATGCACAGATACAAACTAGACATACTAGGAATACAAGAAGCAAGATGGACAGGACAAGGCAAAAGGAAATTAACAACACAGCACACAGAAGATACAATAATATGGTCAGGTAAAGAAGATCTTCATGAAGGAGGAGTAGCATTGATTATAACAAAAGAAGCATCAAGAGCATTGCTGAAATGGACCCCAATAAATGAGAGATTATTATATGCACGGTTCAACTCAAGATTCACGAAGCTATCTATTATAGTTTGTTATGCACCAACAGAAGCAGCTGAAGAGGAATTAAAAGAAGATTTTTACAACAGCCTCCAAGCCACAGTAGAAACAATACCCAAGCATGATATGCTACTCATCTTGGGCGACTTCAATGCAAAAGTAGGTGAAGGAAATGAAGATAGAAGAAGAATCATGGGAAGAGAAGGAATTGGAGAAATAAATGAAAATGGAGAAAGACTGTGCAGTTTCTGTGAAGAAAACATGATGACCATCGGAGGGACAATTTTTCAACACAAAAACATCCATAAGGTGACTTGGAGGTCACCAGATAAAACCACAGAAAACCAAATCGATCACGTACTAATAAACAACAAGTGGAAACGGTCACTACAAGATGTGCGAGCAAGGAAAGGAGCAGATATAGGAAGTGATCACAACCTTCTGGTAGCAAAAATAAAACTAAAATTAAGGAAAGCCAAAATCGGAGAACACAGAAAGACATGTTTTGATACAAGAAAACTGAAAGACCAGCAAACAAGAAATGAATTCTCAATAGTACTTAAGAACCGCTTCAGTGTCCTACAAGACGAAGCAGAAATGTCCATATTAGAGTTCAATAAAACACTACAGGAAACAGCAAAAGAGGTGCTGGGATATCGGAAAAGGAGAAAGGAGGAATGGATAAGCAAGACCACATGGAAAAAGATAGAGCAAAGAAAAGAAATCAAGAAAAAATTACTGAACACCAAATCACAACGGCTAAAAGAACAAGTTTTAAGTAATTATGCACAAAAAGACAAAGAAGTGAAGGAATCATGCCGTCAAGATAAACGTCAATACTATGACAACTTAGCAGAAACAGCAAAGAAAGCAGCATATGCAAATGACATGAAAACCATATATAAAATCACAAAGCAGATGACAGGTAACTTCAACACAAGATGTGAAAGTGCAGTAAGGATACAAAATGGACAACTGGTCATTGGAGAAAGAGAAAAAATTGAAAGATAGAGGGAACACTCTAACACCCTACTAAACAGAACACAAGCAGCACAAATAATAGACATACCTGAAGCAAAAATGGAACTAAACATCAATACAGGACCAATAACAGTAAGTGAAGTAAAGGAGGCGGTAAAGAAGCTAAAATCAGACAGGGCACCAGGTGAAGATGAAGTGACTGCTGAGATGTTGAAAGCAGAAGAAACAGAAACACCAAAACAACTTTGCTGGATATTACAACAAATTTGGGATCTAGAAAAAGCCCCAGATGAGTGGAAAACTGGGCTTATAGTAAAACTACCAAAGAAGGGTGACCTCAGAGATTGCGGGAACTGGAGAGGCATTACCCTACTGCCACTCACCAGTAAAGTATTTTGCAGAGTAATCATCAACACTTGAGGAAAAACTTAGGAAAAAGTAGGCAGGATTTAGGAAAGGAAGATCATGCATAGACCACATATTTGTACTTAGACAAATATTAGAACAGGCAAATGAGTGGCATAGCACAACATATGCATTATTCATAGATTTTGAGAAAGCCCTTGACAGTGTCAACAGAGATGCATTGTGGAAAATCCTAAGATGGCATGGCCTCCCCCATAAGATAGTGAATGTCATCAAAGCCCTATACGAGGGTTTTCAGTGCAAAGTTATCTGTGGAGAACATACCTCCAGCAGCTTTAGGGTACAAACAGGAGTGAAACAGGGATGTGTACTATCACTAACATTATTTATCTTGGCAGTAGACTGGTTAATGAAGGAGGCAACATCAGACAAACTCAGTGGATTACATTGGACCCTTGACACAGTGCTGGAGGACTTTGACTTTGCAGACGACATTTGTCTATTATCAAGCAGTCACAAAGATATGCAAGATAAAATAAACAAGCTAACTCAGAATGCAAACAACATAGGACTAAAGATCAGCATAGGAAAGACAAAGTTAATGAAGCAAAATGTGAACAACAGAAATATACTCAGAGTAGATAGCAAGTTAGTGGAGGTCAGTGAATTTGTATACCTTGGCAGCAGAGTAGTAGAAAATGGAGACAGCACAGAGGACATCAACAGCAGACTTACTAAAGCAAACCAGGCTTTTGCAATGCTGCAGACTATATGGAAATAAAAAAAACTAAGCATAAATATGAAAATCAGGATATTTAAGAGTAATGTTCTAAGTGTACTACTCTATGGAAGTGAATGCTGGAAAATCACCAAAACCATAGAAAACAAGTTGAATTCTTTCCAGACTAAATGTTTACGAAGAATTAGAAAAATATTTTGGCCAAACACCATAAGAAATAACATCTTATTGGCAGAAATGCAGATGAAGCCACTGACAACAAGTATTGAGGAAAGACGCTGGCGATGGTTGGGACATGTGCTCTGAGTGACGGACAACTCACTACCAAAAATAGCACTAAGATGGACACCACAGGGGAACAGAAGTAAGGGTAGACCAAAAGAGACATGGAGAAGAACAACAGAAAGGATGTTGAGCAATAGAGGGCTCACCTGGGCAAGAGCAGAAAAAAAGGCGAAGGACAGGCATTTGTGGAAAACCCTTGCGGAGAGAGAGAGAGAGATTCAGGCATAGACTTTATAATCAGGAATAATTATTATTCTTATCCTGTTCAGGCATAGACTTCATAATCAGGAATAATTATTATTCTTATCCTGTTCAGGCATAGACTTCATAATCAGGAATAATTATTATTCTTATCCTATTCAGGCATAGACTTCAAAATAAAGACGGTGGAGCTTGGTGGGAAGAAGATAAAGCTTCAGATTTGGTAAGTCATATTTTTGTTTCGTGTCTCATGACTGTGACTGTCTTGAATTGTTTTGTGTCTCATGACTATGACTGTCTTGACTTGTTTCGTGTCTCATGACTATGACTGTCTTGACTTGTTTCGTGTCTCATGACTGACTGTCTTGACTTGTTTCGTGTCTCATGACTATGACTGTCTTGACTTGTTTCATGTGTCATGATTATGACTCTCTTGACTTGTTGATCACAGTCAGGTCATGACTTGTTAAAAAGAATGGCACCAAGTAAGAAACAGTTTGTAAGTAGTACAAGTAAGAAACAGTTTGTAAGTAGTCAGATGGTGTTAATTAACTAGCAGTTTGTAGGTAGTCACAAGGTGTTAATTAGTTTGTAGGTAGTCAGAAGGTGTTATTTAACAAGCATTTTGTAGTTACTCACAAGGTGTTAATTAACTAGCAGTTAGTTCTTTTGGCGAAAAAGCGCTCTCGAGTTCCGTGCATGGGGAGACAGGCTTTCACTCCCTTCCCGGACGGCGAGAGTTAAAGTGTTTCGATGCAGAAGCAAGTGGTTTGTCTGTCGAGTGAAACATGTAAATGGCTAGCCAGCAAGGTTCGTGCTAACGATGTAGTACGGTTTTGTCGACCGATGGTCTCGAAAGTGGCCCATCTCTCGCAAAGAGTATCGGGTCTGCAGTATGTAATGTGCATATGTTGTGGGTGGCTGGGCTCTCTTCTCGTCTCGTTTGCTAGAGCAGAGAGCCGCCGGCCGCGTCCGCCGGTTAAAGGAAGTGAAATGGCACCGGGGTCGAAAGGGATCCGCTCTGAGCAGAGCGCTGTCTCCCTTGCCCCGCGTCTGTCTGTCGGTAGATATCCGACTAAGGTTCGGTGAAGAAAGCTATCTAGCTGATCCTGCCAGTAGTCATATGCTTGTCTCCGCTGTTGGCGAGATTCTTCAGCTGCCATGTGTGGAGCGGTGCTCCTCCTGGCCAATGAAGAAAGGTGCAAATGGGGTTGCCGTGCAGCATCACTGCGGAAAAGGTGGTAGAAAGGATAAAGCGAAGCAAACAGTCAAATCATGGCATCTCTGGTCTGGAGGTCGGCCATGTCCTGAGTGCAGTCATATCGGGTGGAATGCATGAACCGGCTTGTCCTAGAGGTCAAGACACTGCTGGCGAGACTCTTCGAATGCCGCGTGTGGAGTGAAGCTCCTCCCGGTCAAGGAAGAAAATGCGGAAAAGAAATAAAGGTTGCTGTGCGGTGCCGATGTGAAAAGGTGGTGGAAAGGATAAAGTGAAGTTTAATCGGTATGTCCAGTAGTATCGCTGCGAGAGCTACACATACCACGGCACCTCTGCTCTAGAGGCCGGCCACGTCAGAAATACACCTACACTGGTGAAATATGCCTAAACCGGCACACACCAGGGGTGGAACTTGATGGCTAGACGTGTCATGCCACCTCCGCTCTAGAGGTCGGTCACGCCTGATATACACCCATACTGGTGAATTATGCCTAAACTGGCTCACACCAGGGGTGAATCTTGAAGGCTATGCATGTCACAGTACCTCTGCTCTAGAGGTCTGTCATGTCCCAAACACGCTCATACTGGGATAATATGCCTAAACCGGCTCAACCCAGGGGTGGAAGTCACTAGTGGCGAGGATTCGTCCTCCTGGACAAAAGCTCCATCCTGGTCACAGCTAGGAAGGGTAGCGGCCACGACTGCAAAATGCTGAAGTCCACTGGACCAGGGCAGTCTAGATAGGCAACCACCTCTCACCTGGTGGGGATGTTTGTGTATCCTAATCACACTGAGGTTTTCTGGTGAGAAAGTCGAACTCTGGACTGGATGGGCAACCACCTCTCACCCCACTGTGATACACGGGTATCTCAAAACACGTCGAGGTTTTCTGGTGAGAAAGTCCAACTCTGGCCTGGGTGGGCTACTGCCTCTCACCCAGTGGGGATTCACTGATATCCTAAACAAGTTGAGGTCTTCCAGTGAGAAAGTCCAACTCTAGACTAAACTGGTGCAACGAAAACCACGGTGTCACGCAATCCGCTTCAGAGACCCACCAAGAGTACAGCCTAAAGCCCTGCGATACTCTGAACCCCTTGTGGTCCTCTCGGTGATCTCGTCTGGTCCTTTCAGGGACCATACAGGAGACCACGGGACCTAACTAGGACCACAGGTGTAAATTCAGTAGGATCACAGTGCGGTTTTGGTGGTAGAAGCGAACGAAGAAGAAGAAGAACTAGCAGTTTATAGATACTCACAAGGTGTTACTTAACTAGCAGTTTATAGGTAGTCACAAGGTGTTAATTAACTAGCAGTGTGTAAGTAGTCAGAAAGTGTTAATTAACTAGCAGTATGTAACTAGTCAGAAGGTGTTGATTAACTAGCAGTATGTAAGTAGTCAGAAGGTGTTAACTAAGTAGTAGTTTGTAGGTAACCAGAACATGTTAACAAATAAACAGTTTGTAGGTAGCCAGAATGTGATAATTAACAGTTTGAATGTAGTCAGAAGCCATTGTAAGTAATTAGAGCATGCAGATAACAAGTACCTGTAAGCAGTGAGAATATGGCAGGTAGCAGTGCAGATAAATATCTTTGGAGCAGATGATTTACTGCGGAGAAGGAAGATTAGAAAGATGTGTTGATCTTCTTAGGGACACTGCAGGTCAGGAGCGTTTCCACACCATCACAACTTCCTACTACCGAGGTTCCATGGGGATCATGCTCGTCTATGACATCACGAACATCAAGAGCTTTGAGAACATCTCCAAGTGGTTGAGGAATATTGATGAGGTTGGTGAACTTGTTGTTTGGTGTGTTTGTACTGTGAGGCTGATGAACTTGTTGTTTGGTGTGTTTGTACTGTGAGGCTGATGAACTTGTTGCTTGGTGTGTTTGTATTGCGAGGCTGATGAACTTGTTGCTTTTTGTGTTTGTACTGTGAGGCTGATGAACTTGTTGCTTGGTGTGTTTGTACTGTGAGGCTGATGAAATTGTTGCTTGGTGTGTTTGTACTGTGAGACTGATGAAATTGTTGCTTGGTGTGTTTGTACTGTGAGGCTGATGAACTTGTTGCTTGGTGTTTTTGTACTGTGAGGCTGATGAACTTGTTGCTTGGTGTGTTTGTACTGTGATGCTGATGAACTTGTTGCTTGGTGTGTTTGTACTGTGAGGCTGATGAACTTGTTGCTTGGTGTGTTTATACTGTGAGGCTGATGAACTTGTTGCTTGGTGTGTTTGTCCTGTCAGTGCATGCTGTTGTAGAGAAGCTATCAGCCTGTTACAATGTCCTGTCAGTGCATGCTGTTGTAGAGAAGCTATCAGCCTGTTACAATGTCCTGTCAGTGCATGCTGTTGTAGAGAAGCTATCAGCCTGTTACAATGTCCTGTCAGTGCATGCTGTTGTAGAGAAGCTATCAGCCTGTTACAATGTCCTGTCAGTGCATGCTGTTGTGGAGAAGCTATCAGCCTGTTACAATGTCCTGTCAGTGCATGCTGTTGTGGAGAAGCTATCAGCCTGTTACAATGTCCTGTCAGTGCATGCTGTTGTAGAGAAACTGTCACGAAACTGTGCAGCTGCATTGCTCATGAAGCATATTTGAAGGCAGAGCTGGCCATCTTGGCCAGTAGCAAAGCTACCATAAAAGTTTTGTGCGTTTCACCACCGCAGCAAGAATTGGAGGCATTTGCCATGTTGTAATTTATTGAATGCAAGATACCATTGTAAGCTTTCCTTTGGTCAGGTGACAGAAGCGATTCGACACTTTTCTAACTTGTTTAATGCCTCAGTGCAGATCTGAACATTGTCCCAGAGCTTTTTCAGAAGAAGGCAAGCTGAGCTATGGACATTGATCTTCTCTTGTCTTTGGAAGACAGTTTTCATAGCTCAGGTCTTAATCAGAACGAATAACTGTGCTCAAGGAGACACTTCCAGTGCAAAGCATCCAAGTCATGAACAAATTAGGTGCAGAGAAAACACCAAGAGTATAATTTCACACATAAAAAATAATGCACCCCATATCTGTCGCTCTTCAGAAAGTAAAACAACTAATGAAGCTGTGGAAAAGAACAGACAGAACTACAAAAATAAGATTTTTAAGGGCATGCATCTTTCCCATTGCAACATATGCCTGTGAGACCTGGACACTTAACAAAACAGCTGAGAAACGCATAAATGCCTTTGAATGTAAATGCTACAGAAGAGTTCTTCAAATATCATGGACACAAAAAAGAGCAAATATATCCATACTACAAGAACTTAATATTGAAGAAGGCTGGCTAGTAAAGAGGATTAAACAAAGAATACTTAAATATTTTGGACACATTAAATGTCATGATAATTTAGAGAAGACCGTCTTGGAAGGATACATAATAGGTAAAAGAAAGAGAGGAAGACCCAGGTGAAGATGGCTACAAGACATTGTTGATGATCTGCAAATGGATGCAGCATCAGCAGCAGGCCATCTTGCTCACAATCGAGAGGCCTAAAGGAGTGCTGTTAGGGAGGCAAAGTTCCGCAAGGGACATGCAAATGAATGAATGAGCATCCTAGCAGTGAAGACAAGTTTATTTGTCTTTTGGTTTTACTTATGTACAAGGGGAAGTCACAAAGTAACTCGCAAATGCTTGTTACAAAAAAACTAAATGCAACAGTAATTTGAAAACTTTTAATTTTTGAACCTACATTATTCCCCTATTTCTCAACGTAATTGTCACCAACATTGATACATTTGTCCCATCGTGTAATCAGTGATGCAATACCCATGGCGTAAAAATCGGGAGTCTGATTTCTGAACCATTTTTTTACTTCTGTTTCCACCTCTTCGTCACCCGAGAATCTTCTCCCGCTAAGGTGGTTTTCCAGTGGACCAAACAGGTGAAAATCACTTGGAGCTAAGTCAGGGCTATAGGGTGGATGTTCAAGAACTTCCCAACCCAACTGGCTAATTTTCTCTTGGGTTAACTGAGCTGTATGTGGTCTGGCATTGTCATGAAGAAGAAGCACAACTCTAATCAGCAGACTAGGACGTTTTCTTTGAATTGCATCCCGTAGCATCGACAGAACTTCACAGTACGATACAGAATTCACACTGTCACCATACTTCTGGAACTTGGTTAACAACACTCCTTGATAATCCCAGAACACTGTCAGCATAACCTTCCCTGCAGAACAGGACAGCCAAGTCGGACTTTGTCAACAATTTCGGTGCATCCCTGATAAAATTCTTTTACTCAGTTATAGACTGCTTTACGTGATAAACACTTTTCAGCATAAACTGTAATCATTTCCTTATGAATGTCTTCAACTGATTGTCCTTTAGCCCACAAAAATCGCACTGCACTTCTCTGTTCTTCTTTGGTACACACTAACAGTTGGGTAGCCATTTTGTTATTGCTTTGCGCATGCGCACGTAACTCCCAGTGCCCTCTACATACAACTATTATAAAGTTGAATGATGGTACTATCTTAGGATATATTTAAATACTACCTAATAACTGCCACTGATAAAATATTTCAGTTTGCGAATTACTTAGTGACTTCCCATCGTAGCATCCTAGCATTGAAGACAAGTTTACTTGTCTTTTGATTTTACTTATGTAGCATCCTAGCATTGAAGACAAGTTTATTTGCCTTTTGATTTTTCTTCTGTAGCAACCTAACATTGAAGACAAGTTTGTCTTTTGATTTTACTTATATAGCATCCTAACACTGAAGACAAGTTTGTATTTTGATTTTTCTTCTGTAGCAACTTAACAAGTTTATTTGTTGCTTTTTTCTTTTTTTTTTTTTTTTCAAAATATTTGTATTTGATTTAGTTGGTGACTATGTTGTTGATGTTTCTGCTTGACCTGTATTGATTAGTGTGATATTGCTGTGACCTGCATTGATTAGAGTATTATTGCTGTCAACTTTCACTGGTATTAGATGCTATGTTGGTTTATCATTGTAATATAATTTGAAAACTAATGACATGGTTGTTGTACTGTCCCTGAGATATCAGTTCCTGATTTGTTTTCGATGCCTGGATTGTTTTGTAGCATCAGTATGTTTATTTATCTCTAGGTTGTCTTGTAGTGTCAGCATGCTAATTTAACTCTGGGTTGTCTTGTAGTGTCAGTATGTTAATTTATCTCTAGGTTGTCTTGTAGTGTCAGCATGCTAATTTAACTCTGGGTTGTCTTGTAGTGTCAGTATGTTAATGTATTCTTTTGCTCTGTCCGCAGCATGCCAATGAGGATGTAGAGAAGATGATCCTTGGTAACAAATGTGACATGGATGACAAGCGACAAGTACCTACTGCCCGTGGTGAAGCGGTAGGCATTCCTACAGCCTTGACATTTAATTTGTTCACTAGCTGTATTCAGATTATGATTATTATTTGTTAGTTATTTATTAACTCTTCCCATACTTTTGGTCAAATTTTCGACCATTCCGGCTTTCTGATTTGTGCCAATGGTCGGAATTTCGATCATGGTTTGTTTCAATAAAAGAACTGGTGTAACATTTAGATTGTACGTATTTCGTCCGCATTTCCGGTGACACTTTTCAAAATGGTGAAAGAGTGCTTAGTTACAAGCGATGCTAAGCGAGAAAAAGAAAGAGAAACATGGAAATTTTTCAATTTTTGATGATGTAGATAGGGGTATGGACATGGCCTATGACCACCCCACTGCTCTTGAATGTATCCCAAGTAGATCTAGACATATTTAGATGACTAGAGGAGTAGTTAGTAGGTTATTTCAGACATTAATTTAGCGAGAATGCAACATAGAATCACAATACGAGATCGACAAGTAGATCTAGACATCTCAGGTGGTAAGTAGTGTATATCTAGACCTAGCCGATGGTGAGCTGGGCACAGTCATTGTCTAAAAACATCAAATTACTTCTTTTTTTCCTAAAAAACTCAGCATTTATTAAATTTTCATACATTTAGTTATATTTTGAAACATAATAAGTACACAGAAGTACATGGAAATACTGTTTTCCGTTCCATTTTACAGATATACCCCCTGTACATATCAAGACCCGTGGTTTTATTCTGACACCCAACTGAACGTCCACGCTTCTTCCTGCGGTATGGGAAGAGTTAATACTGATCATTTCATTATATTTAGTGCACACTAACATTATGTCATGTGTTGTAGAATTATGAGCTTGGGTTGCATGGTGACATCCTGATTTACCTCTGTCCAGATTGCTAAAGAGCATAACATACCATTCCTGGAAACCAGTGCTAAGGCCAACATCAATGTAGAGAAGGCTTTCATGAGCTTGGCACAGGCTATTCTCAACAAGGTAAGTTGTTGCTTGTTACAGGCTATTCTCAACAAGGTAAGTTGTTGCTTGTTACAGGCTATTTTCAACAAGGTAAGTTGTTGCTTGTTACAGGCTATTTTCATCAAGGTAAGTTGTTGCTTGTTGCAGGCTATTCTTGACAAGGTAAATTGTTGGTTGTTGCAGGCTATTCTCAGCAAGGTAAGTTGTTGCTTGTTACAGGCTATTCTCAACAAGGTAAATTGTTGGTTGTTGCAGGCTATTCTCAGCAAGGAAGTTGTTGGTTGTTGCAGGCTATTCTTGACAAGGTAAGTTGTTGCTTGTTACGGGCTATTCACAACAAGGTAAGTTGTTGGTTGTTGCAGGCTATTCTCAACAAGGTAAATTGTTGGTTGTTACAGGCTATTCTCAATAAGGTAAATTGTTGCTTGTTACGGGCTATTCTCAGCAAGATATATTGTTTGATACATGCCCTTCTCAGCAAGGTAAATTTTTGTGTTTGATTCTCTGAGAGTTAGGGAAGAGTGCTTTCTTATTTCAGTAGATCTTAGTGAGACACTTTAAGTACCATTGCTGCCAAAACACCTAACATCTGTGAGATTGCCATCTCTGGTTTTGGTAAACGCCAGTTTGAAAAGAACAAAAAAAAACCAGAAAATTTGAAATTGTATGCTTGCCTGCCTGTACGAGCAACATCTTGTCAGCCAATTCTTTGTCTCACATGCTCATTCACATGATTGTTATTACTTGTGAAAGCCTTACTCTTGTGGTTTCACTGCTGTGTATTTTCATAGTCTAAATTGTGCAATCATCCAGACTGCTTTATTTTGTTGTATTGAACCAAAACTGAGAGGAAAACACTTTCAAAGGGATCATCATTTCTCTCTTTCAGACCCCGGGCCGGATATTGGAGCCGGTGGGAGTGAACGTTAGCCAACCAGAAGCCAGCTCCAGGCGATGCTGTTGATGTGGGATCTGTGATGTTGACAGAGTTTTCTTCTCTTGACTTGTTCATCCGCTCCTTCAGTCTGTCTCTGTGTTTATGTTTTAACCATTTTCTTTTAATACGTTTCATCTAAAGCAAGCTGAAAGAATGAGGTTGTCAGGTTCTGTTCATGTTGTGTTTGCATGTGCACTGCTGCTGCCAGTTTTGTGTGTGCTGAGTTTTGCTGTATTGTTCAGGGTCATCACAATAGGACTTGCTTGTTTCAACAGAATTAACGTTAATTAATTTAACATTCTCAACAAGGTAAGTTGTTGGTTGTTGCAGGCTATTCTTGACAAGGTAAGTTGTTGCTTGTTACGGGCTATTCACAACAAGGTAAGTTGTTGGTTGTTGCAGGCTATTCTCAACAAGGTAAATTGTTGGTTGTTACAGGCTATTCTCAATAAGGTAAATTGTTGCTTGTTACGGGCTATTCTCAGCAAGATATATTGTTTGATACATGCCCTTCTCAGCAAGGTAAATTTTTGTGTTTGATTCTCTGAGAGTTAGGGAAGAGTGCTTTCTTATTTCAGTAGATCTTAGTGAGACACTTTAAGTACCATTGCTGCCAAAACACCTAACATCTGTGAGATTGCCATCTCTGGTTTTGGTAAACGCCAGTTTGAAAAGAACAAAAAAAAACCAGAAAATTTGAAATTGTATGCTTGCCTGCCTGTACGAGCAACATCTTGTCAGCCAATTCTTTGTCTCACATGCTCATTCACATGATTGTTATTACTTGTGAAAGCCTTACTCTTGTGGTTTCACTGCTGTGTATTTTCATAGTCTAAATTGTGCAATCATCCAGACTGCTTTATTTTGTTGTATTGAACCAAAACTGAGAGGAAAACACTTTCAAAGGGATCATCATTTCTCTCTTTCAGACCCCGGGCCGGATATTGGAGCCGGTGGGAGTGAACGTTAGCCAACCAGAAGCCAGCTCCAGGCGATGCTGTTGATGTGGGATCTGTGATGTTGACAGAGTTTTCTTCTCTTGACTTGTTCATCCGCTCCTTCAGTCTGTCTCTGTGTTTATGTTTTAACCATTTTCTTTTAATACGTTTCATCTAAAGCAAGCTGAAAGAATGAGGTTGTCAGGTTCTGTTCATGTTGTGTTTGCATGTGCACTGCTGCTGCCAGTTTTGTGTGTGCTGAGTTTTGCTGTATTGTTCAGGGTCATCACAAATAGGACTTGCTTGTTTCAACAGAATTAACGTTAATTAATTTAACATTGTCCACCAGCTAAAGTTCTTGATGAGTTTCTAGGGTTCTTGATGGGTGTAGAATTGTTGACATATCCTGCAGATGTTGATATTTGACAACAATTTTAAAACGAAATCTGTGCAGATGTCCCACTAATACAGTGAGATATTAAGCGCTCGTTAGATCATTGACCACAAAGGGTGGCCATATCAGGAAGTAATCATCTTACATAGGGGCATGCCCCTTCTACTTGAGAGAGAGTAGATGACATGCAGCTTTGAAAAAAAACTGGAAACTGTGTGACATGCTGTAACAGCAAGAACCACGTATGTTTTATGTTATAAGGAATGCAGAAGTAGAAGACTGGCAGGCAGATATTCTCAAGATACAGAGATAGTTCCTGCAAACTCTAGTGTCAGGTACCTGTGTTGACATCTAGACTGAGTAGATCAGTGTCAGGTCTCCCACATACAGCTTTTAGATGAGAAGTTTGAAAGTTGTTAGTTATGAAAGAAGGACCATCATCTGTGCACTCTGAACACATTTGTAACTTCTCAGATCTTAGGAAAGAAGGATCATCATCATCTGTGCACTCTGAACACATCTGTAACTTCTCAGATCTTAGGAAAGAAGGACCATCATCATCTGTGCACTCTGAACACATCTGTAACTTCTCAGATCTTATGAAAGAAGGATCATCATCATCATCTGTGCACTCTGAACACATCCATAGTTCTCAGATCTTATGAAAGAAGGATCATCATCTGTGCACTCTGAACGCATCCATAGCTTCTCAGATCTTATGAAAGAAGGATCATCATCATCATCTGTGCACTCTGAACACATCCATAGCTTCTCAGATCTTAGGAAAGAAGGATCATCATCTGTGCACTCTGAACACATCCATAGCTTCTCAGATCTTAGGAAAGAAGGACCATCATCTGTGCACTCTGAACACATCCATAGCTTCTCATATCTTAGGAAAGAAGGATCATCATCATCATCTGTGCACTCTGAATGCATCTGTAACTTCTCAGATCTTATGAAAGAAGAATCATCATCATCATCTGTGCACTCTGAACACATCCATAGCTTCTCAGATCTTAGGAAAGAAGGATCATCATCATCTGTGCACTCTGAACACATCCGTAGCTTCTCAGATCTTAGGAAAGAAGGATCATCATCTGTGCACTCTGAATGCATCCGTAGCTTGTCAGATCTTAGGAAAGAGGGTTCATCATCTGTGCACTCTGAACACATCCGTAGCTTCTCAGATCTTATGAAAGAAGGATCATCATCATCTGTGCACTCTGAACGCATCCATAACTTCTCAGATCTTATGAAAGAAGGATCATCATCATCTGTGCACTCTGAACACATCCGTAGCTTCTCAGATCTTAGGAAAGAAGGATCATCATCATCATCTGTGCAGCCACAAACACCACCACATGATGACTATCACATGCTAAACAGAAAGGAACAAGTCACCATCTTCCGTCTCCGAACAGGACACAGCCGACTCCGAAGTCATATGTATACAAAGTTTAAGGTTGGTACTACTAATCTATGTACATGTGCCCAGGTGCCCCAAACTGTGGAACATATCCTCCAGAACTGCATCAACTACGAGACACTGAGAAATAATTACTGGCCCAGTGAAACCACTAAAGAAGATAAGCTCTATGGTTCCATACATGAATTACAAAAAACAGTGAAATTTATCCAAGAGACAGGACTGCAGATATAGACAGACAGTGCGAACGAAGAAGAAGAAGAAGATCATCTGTGCACTCTGAACACATCCGTAGCTTCTCAGATCTTAGGAAAGAAGGATCATCATCATCATCTGTGCACTCTGAATGCATCCATAGCTTCTCAGATCTTATGAAAGAAGGATCATCATCTGTGCACTCTGAACGCATCTGTAACTTCTCAGATCTTATGAAAGAAGGATCATCATCATCATCTGTGCACTCTGAACGCATCCATAGCTTCTCAGATCTTAGGAAAGAAGGATCATCATCTGTGCACTCTGAACACATCCATAGTTCTCAGATCTTAGGAAAGAAGGATCATCATCATCATCTGTGCACTCTGAACACATCCATAGTTCTCAGATCTTATGAAAGAAGGATCATCATCTGTGCACTCTGAACGCATCCATAGCTTCTCAGATCTTATGAAAGAAGGATCATCATCTGTGCACTCTGAACACATCCATAGCTTCTCAGATCTTATGAAAGAAGGACCATCATCTGTGCACTCTGAACACATCCATAGCTTCTCAGATCTTAGGAAAGAAGGATCATCATCTGTGCACTCTGAACACATCCATAGCTTCTCAGATCTTAGGAAAGAAGGATCATCATCTGTGCACTCTGAACACATCCATAGCTTCTCAGATCTTAGGAAAGAAGGACCATCATCTGTGCACTCTGAACACATCCATAGCTTCTCATATCTTAGGAAAGAAGGATCATCATCATCATCTGTGCACTCTGAATGCATCTGTAACTTCTCAGATCTTATGAAAGAAGAATCATCATCATCATCTGTGCACTCTGAACACATCCATAGCTTCTCAGATCTTAGGAAAGAAGGATCATCATCATCTGTGCACTCTGAACACATCCGTAGCTTCTCAGATCTTAGGAAAGAAGGATCATCATCTGTGCACTCTGAATGCATCTGTAGCTTGTCAGATCTTAGGAAAGAGGGTTCATCATCTGTGCACTCTGAACACATCCGTAGCTTCTCAGATCTTATGAAAGAAGGATCATCATCATCTGTGCACTCTGAACGCATCCATAACTTCTCAGATCTTATGAAAGAAGGATCATCATCATCTGTGCACTCTGAACGCATCCGTAGCTTCTCAGATCTTATGAAAGAAGGATCATCATCATCATCTGTGCACTCTGAACGCATCCATAGCTTCTCAGATCTTAGGAAAGAAGGATCATCATGATCTGTGCACTCTGAACGCATCCATAGTTCTCAGATCTTAGGAAAGAAGGATCATCATCATCATCTGTGCACTCTGAATGCATCTGTAACTTCTCAGATCTTATGAAAGAAGGATCATCATCATCTGTGCACTCTGAACACATCCGTAGCTTCTCAGATCTTAGGAAAGAAGGATCATCATCATCATCTGTGCACTCTGAACACATCCGTAGCTTCTCAGATCTTATGAAAGAAGGATCATCATCATCATCTGTGCACTCTGAACGCATCCATAACTTCTCAGATCTTAGGAAAGAAGGATCATCATCATCATCTGTGCACTCTGAACACATCCATAGCTTCTCAGATCTTAGGAAAGAAGGATCATCATCTGTGCACTCTGAACGCATCCATAGCTTCTCAGATCTTAGGAAAGAAGGATCATCATCTGTGCACTCTGAACACATCCGTAGCTTCTCAGATCTTAGGAAAGAAGGATCATCATCTGTGCACTCTGAACGCATCTGTAACTTCTCAGATCTTAGGAAAGAAGGATCATCATCTGTGCACTCTGAACGCATCCATAGCTTCTCAGATCTTAGGAAAGAAGGATCATCATCATCATCATCTGTGCACTCTGAACGCATCCATAGCATCTCAGATCTTAGGAAAGAAGGATCATCATCATCATCTGTGCACTCTGAACACATCCATAGTTCTCAGATCTTTCTCAAGCTGCAGTAATTGATTACACTTGTTCTTTGTTGGTTGACCATCCTGAAAGTTGCAATTGTTAAAAAAAAAAATGGTATTCAGTCACATTTTAAACTTTGGTCTTTTTTCGTTACGTCCGTTATTGAGAGGTTATTTATGTCATGGGGGTAACTTTCCAGGTTTACTGCTGTTGCCAGCGTGTACTGTTGGGAGCCAAAAATAGCTTAGTTATTTGCAGGCTTGGTTTGTCTGGGTAAGTTCCATGTTTGCACAGATTTGAATTTAGGGGCAACAGGTGTTGGAGTTGTTTATTTTTAGAGGTGAAAAGTTTAATTTCTGTTGGTAAGTTCCATTTTTGCAATTGCTGCTGTTGAGGAGTAAAAGGTTTAGTTTCTGTTGTTAACTTTTTACAAAATTTTTTTTTGCAATTGTTGGTACTGAGAGGTTTGGAGTTGTTTATATTGAGATGTGAAAGGTTTAGTTTCTGTTGGTAACTTCTGTTTTTTGCTGTTGTTTATATTGAGATGTGAAAGGTTTAGTTTCTGTTGGTAACTTGTTTTTTGCTGTTGTTTATATTGAGATGTGAAAGGTTTAGTTTCTGTTGGTAACTTGTTTTTTGCTGTTGTTTATATTGAGATGTGAAAGGTTTAGTTTCTGTTGGTAACTTGTTTTTTGCTGTTGTTTATATTGAGGAGTGACAGCTGTAATGTTTTATGTTGTATGAGGTACAAGAATATGATTTTTTTCTGCATGTGAATTTTTTTTCCTTTTGAAAAATTAGTTTTCTTTTTAAAATAAGTTCTCAGTGCACTGAAGTTTTATCATTTTAATGTTGGTATTTATATCTGTGGGACATATATACATAAGAAACTGACAATGAAATCGAGATGTATTGTCGTGTAGTCACATATCGTGAATGTATAAACATGTTATTTAATTTGAATATTACAGTTCACAACAAAAACCTGCCAAACGACAGAAAGTTACAGTGACACATCAGGAAGAGGCTAAGTTTGTGAGGAAATATACTAAGCATAAATGTTGTGTGCTGCAGATGTGAAATAATTGTATGTTGGCTTGCACCACCTCATTTATTGTTTGTTTTTGTGTTCACAATTGCCGTGCAGTTTTCTCGTCAGAATGTTGCCTGTACCAAGCTTCTGTTGTGCACATGAAACCGTGCAAATCATGGGGGTAACTTTCCAGGTTTACTGCTGTTGCCAGCGTGTACTGTTGGGAGCCAAAAATAGCTTAGTTATTTGCAGGCTTGGTTTGTCTGGGTAAGTTCCATGTTTGCACAGATTTGAATTTAGGGGCAACAGGTGTTGGAGTTGTTTATTTTTAGAGGTGAAAAGTTTAATTTCTGTTGGTAAGTTCCATTTTTGCAATTGCTGCTGTTGAGGAGTAAAAGGTTTAGTTTCTGTTGTTAACTTTTTACAAAATTTTTTTTTGCAATTGTTGGTACTGAGAGGTTTGGAGTTGTTTATATTGAGATGTGAAAGGTTTAGTTTCTGTTGGTAACTTCTGTTTTTTGCTGTTGTTTATATTGAGATGTGAAAGGTTTAGTTTCTGTTGGTAACTTGTTTTTTGCTGTTGTTTATATTGAGATGTGAAAGGTTTAGTTTCTGTTGGTAACTTGTTTTTTGCTGTTGTTTATATTGAGATGTGAAAGGTTTAGTTTCTGTTGGTAACTTGTTTTTTGCTGTTGTTTATATTGAGGAGTGACAGCTGTAATGTTTTATGTTGTATGAGGTACAAGAATATGATTTTTTTCTGCATGTGAATTTTTTTTCCTTTTGAAAAATTAGTTTTCTTTTTAAAATAAGTTCTCAGTGCACTGAAGTTTTATCATTTTAATGTTGGTATTTATATCTGTGGGACATATATACATAAGAAACTGACAATGAAATCGAGATGTATTGTCGTGTAGTCACATATCGTGAATGTATAAACATGTTATTTAATTTGAATATTACAGTTCACAACAAAAACCTGCCAAACGACAGAAAGTTACAGTGACACATCAGGAAGAGGCTAAGTTTGTGAGGAAATATACTAAGCATAAATGTTGTGTGCTGCAGATGTGAAATAATTGTATGTTGGCTTGCACCACCTCATTTATTGTTTGTTTTTGTGTTCACAATTGCCGTGCAGTTTTCTCGTCAGAATGTTGCCTGTACCAAGCTTCTGTTGTGCACATGAAACCGTGCAAATCATGAGCGTACCTTTCTGTAGATTTGCTGAAGCTGTCATTGACGTTGCCTGAACTGAGAGTTGTGGTGCATGAATATATTTGAAGTAATGCTTCCAGTAAGTGGAAAAATAAAGGGTTGGTGACAGTAAGGTTCCACACTGTCTGTCATGTCTCAGGCATGATGTCAGCTGATGACATGTGACATTTATAAAGTACAAAGCAAAAGATAAACTTGGCTCAGGCCATGGTCTGTGAGGGATTTGAACCAAATTTACAGTACACAGACATCATTGTCATGTGACCTCTGTTTACATAAAGAAATTCAGAATTGGGGAGCCATCATTGGTTGTCCTACATTCGTACACAGACATGGGTGTTGTATGTGAAGTATTTCTGTATTTTGCTTACACTTATTACACATATTCAGTAAGAATACTTGATGTGTATATTTTTTTGCCATAAAAAATTGTTGTATTTATTTTCTGTTTAAAAATTGCATTTCTTTATAGTTGCTTTCATTTAATTTCTGTTTCCCCTTTTTAGTGACTGCCTTAGTATATTTTGTACTTTTTTGTTATTTGTTCCTGTACTTCATCATGAATTGTGTTTGTTTAATATTGATGTCACTTGTACCGGTACATCTTGTTTTTGTACCAATACACCTTATTTCTACACTATGATGTCATTTGTCTGTGCTTGTCATTACCATTTGACATGTTTCATTATTTTCTTGTCTGTGAATGTGAATATGTGTGAAGTGGTCAAATCACCGGTGAAAGGTTAAAGGTCACTTAGCTTGTTAGACAAAATGTTTGTGTGATAGAAAGGTGTGTCCATGGTTTGTTGTTAGAAAAAATGTTTGTGTGATAGAAAGGTGTGTCCATGGTTTGTTGTTAGAAAAAATGTTTGTGTGATAGAAAGGTGCATCCATGGTTTATTGCCACCAGATATGTTATGTTCATATGAAGGTGACATAATCACACATATTCAGTGAAGCAGGGATATGTCGTGTCCTCCAAAATGTTCTGTTTTCATTTAACTTTGAAATTTTCAATGTTTATTTGTAGCTTCAATAAGCTCTACGTCCATATGTAGTTCCAAGACGCTCATGTTTAGCATTTGCTTCCTGCACTTGTCTGTATGATATTGGCATATGTGAAGCAATCACTCTCATGGTGGCTTATGTTGGATGTCCAACATTTTTTGTATGTCTTTGTTGTACAATTTTTTGACAAATTAATGGTCACATGTGCAGTGTATTGTTGGATGTTGTGTTTTGATGTAATTGTACAGCTGTAGGTGTAGTCTGTACATTCAGGATGTTTGCCATGTGAAACAGTTCATCATTTCGTCTCTTCTGTGAGGTCAGTACCAGAGACACCATCTCAGTCACCGCAGCTAGAGCAACTCGTGGAGCTAAGGAAGGGATCCATTACTGTGTCGTGTGTTGATGCATCAAATAAAATATTATCTCTAATACTACATTCTATACATGCCATAGCATGACTTGGCCATATTTTTTCTGATATCTTGTACCATCAGAAATAGTTTGTCATATAGTCTCTTATACCACCTGAAATAGTTCTTAATTTGGTCTCTTGTACCACCTGAAATAGTTCTTAATTTGGTCTCTTGTACCACCTGAAATAGTTCATAATTTGGTCTCTTGTATCACCTGAAATGGTTCATCATTTGGACTCTTCTGCCCACAGATTAAATATTTCGGACATATTAAATGTCATGAGAATTTGGATAAGACAGTCTTAGAACAATATGTAATAGGAAAAAGAAAAGAAGACATTGATGAATTGCAAATGGATGCATCAGCTGCAGGGCAGATAGTTTACAACTGAGAGGCCTTCAGGAGAACTGTTAGGGAGGTAAAGTTCTGCAAGGAACATGCAGAAACAGTTCATTATGTGGACTCTTGTGCCTTCTGAAATAGCCCATCATTTGGACTCTTCCACCCCCCCCCCCCAAAACAATTCATCTTTTGGACTCTTCCACCTCCAGAAACAATTCATCTTTTGGACTCTTCCACCCCATGAAACAATTCATCTTTTGGAATCTTCCACCCCATGAAACAATTCATCTTTTGGACTCTTCCACCTCCTGAAACAATTCATCTTTTGGACTCTTCCACCTCCTGAAACAATTCATCTTTTGGACTCTTCCACCACCTGAAACAATTCATCTTTTGGACTATCTCCAGAAACAGTTCATCACTTGAACTCTTGTATCTGCTGGTGTAATTTTCCCAGTTTTCAAATAGGAATCTTAAGTGCTAAATGCTTGCTTGGTGCAGACCATTTTTACTCAGATCTCCTATTTGTGCTGGAGGATCTCGGTACTGGTTTATGTACTCGGCAGCACTAACCAGGATCATATCAACTTGAGAATGATCATGACATCATGGACAAAACCCACTTTCTTCTGTCTGTAAAAGCAGGTTGTTGTGTTTTCCCATTCCCAAGAAAAAATCCGGTTTAAAGATCTGATGTTTCATGCCGAGACCAGTTTGTGACATTGTTCTTTTCCTTGTGATTGCTGACCTGGTAGATTGTTCCTTTGCTTGTGATTGCTGACCTGGTAGATTGTTCCTTTGCTTGTGATTGCTGACCTGGTAGATGAAGTCGAGGAGAGTTTAGTTACATAGAAATAAAGAGAAAATTATTTCACTAACATGGCCCTCTGGATAGGCCATAATATTTGAAGAAGTCTTGTTCTGGCATGAACTCACAAACTGTAGCAGAGTGATGGTGTTGGAACCTGCTGGGATAGGAAGAACTTCATGCAGACAAACTGTAGCAGAGTGATGGTGTTGGAACCTGCTGGGATAGGAAGAACTTCATGCAGACAAACTGTAGCAGAGTGATGGTGTTGGAACCTGCTGGGATAGGAAGAACTTCATGCAGACAAACTGTAGCAGAGTGATGGTGTTGGAACCTGCTGGGATAGGAAGAACTTCATGCAGACAAACTGTAGCAGAGTGATGGTGTTGGAACCTGCTGGGATAGGAAGAACTTCATGCAGACAAACTGTAGCAGAGTGATGGTGTTGGAACCTGCTGGGATAGGAAGAACTTCATGCAGACAAACTGTAGCAGAGTGATGGTGTTGGAACCTGCTGGGATAAGAAGAACTTCATACAGACTTAACTGTAGCAGAGTGATGGTGTTGGAACCTGCTGGGATAGGAAGAACTTCATGCAGATAAACTGTAGCAGAGTGATGGTGTTGGAACCTGCTGGGATAGGAAGAACTTCATGCAGACAAACTGTAGCAGAGTGATGGTGTTGGAACCTGCTGGGATAGGAAGAACTTCATGCAGACAAACTGTAGCAGAGTGATGGTGTTGGAACCTGCTGGGATAGGAAGAACTTCATGCAGACAAACTGTAGCAGAGTGATGGTGTTGGAACCTGCTGGGATAGGAAGAACTTCATGCAAACTTCACTGGAGCAGAGTGATGGTGTTGGAACCTGCTGGGATAGGAAGAACTTCATGCAGACTTCACTGGAGCAGAGTGATGGTGTTGGAACCTGCTGGGATAGGAAGAACTTCATGCAGACAAACTGTAGCAGAGTGATGGTGTTGGAACCTGCTGGGATAGGAAGAACTTCATGCAGACTTCACTGGAGCAGAGTGATGGTGTTGGAACCTGCTGGGATAGGAAGAACTTCATGCAGACTTCACTGGAGCAGAGTGATGGTGTTGGAACCTGCTGGGATAGGAAGAACTTCATGCAGACTTCACTGGAGCAGAGTGATGGTGTTGGAACCTGCTGGGATAGGAAGAACTTCATGCAAACTTCACTGGAGCAGAATATTGTTATGAAGTTTGCTGATTTAGTTGTGACATCCAATTTACGCAAGAAGACAAGTAGGTGGTGTCTGGTTTGCACTTTCCTGGATATGGCAGTGGTTTAACTGTTGGGCATATTGAAAGACTTTGTTGGTTGAGTTCTGTATATGTACATATATATCATCCCCTCTTAGACTGTATACATCTTTTGTGATCTGGAAGTTGTTGCAGTTGTGGTCTGTGTGGGACGTTTACCTGTTGGTTGTATAATCAGATTTTATGTGTTCACAGTTCCTAGAAAACTTGTGTGATAGATTTTTTTTTGTTTTCGTGATATGTATTTTTGTTTGTTGGCTATTGCTGTCTGTGGTCAGCTGCTTGCGCTAGATGTTCATTTCTGCTTTTTAATGTTCAAAAAAAAAATTTTTTTTGTTTGTTTTTTAGTGTTGGATTTCAGAGCTTGAATTGTCGAGTCACATCCAGACAGATGTTTCTAGTCTCTGATGATGGAGAAAAGTGTGAAAAAAAATACAGTGAAACCCCAGTCACACGTCCCAGACAGAATGTGAAAAAAATACAAACCCATCACATGTAAGACATTGTTGTCCCAGACAAAATGTGAAAAAAATACAAACCCATCACATGTAAGACATTGTTGTCCCAGACAGAATGTGAAAAAAAAAATACAATAAAACCCCAGCAGCATGTAAGATGATGTGGTCCCAGACAAAATGTGTAAACAAAAAAATCCAACTTCAATCATATGTAAGATGTGGTCCAAGACAAAACCCAGTCGTATGTAAGACGTCTCGGACGAAACCCCAGTCACATGTAAGACATTGTGGTTCCAGACATGAAAAAAAAAAATACAGTAAAACCCCAGTCACATGTAAGATGTGTCCCGGACAAAACATGAAAAAAAAATACAGTAAAACCCCAGTCACATGTGAGATGGGGTCCCAGACAAAACATGAAAAAAAAAAATACAGTAAAACCTCAGTCATATTTAAGACGTGGTCCTGGACAAAACCCCAGTCATATATTGTGGTCCTGCACAAAACCTCAGTCACATGTAAGACATTGTGGTCCCAGACAAAACCCGTCATATATTGTCCTGCACAAAACCCCAGTCATGTAAGATGTGGTCTCAGACAAAACCCCAGTCATATATAAGACATTGTGGTCCCAGACCAAAACTGCAGTCATGTAAGACTCGGTCCTGGCGCAGAAAGTCTGTTTTTTTTTTTAATACAATATTGAACCAAGGCAAGATTACAGACATTACTGGGGGGGTTTTTTTCCGCTTTTTCTTTTTGTGTCCAAGTTTTTGAATGAGGTTTTTTAAAAAAATAATAAAATGGAAACTAGCAGTTGCTTGGTTCTAGAAGAAATGTCTGGGAAGAGACCTGGTTCTAGAAGAAATGTCTGGGAAGAAAAAAGTCTTATCTTTATTGATTACAGAGACTAGTAGAAGTGGGCTGTGGCTGGCACTTGCTCAAGATTACAGTAGCCATGCAAGTGACCACCAACAGCTGGTTGTCGTAAGAGAAAGATTATTATTATTCATTGTCACAGAATTGAAGCAATTATTGTAATAAAGTCAAGCAAATATCTACTGTTTTGTTGTTTTCCTGTCATCAGTCCGTGATACAAGTTCTTGTTTTCATGTCATCTGACCAGATACAAGCTGTTATTTTTCATGTCATCTGTCTGGGATCCAAGTTCTTGTTTTCCTGTCATCTATCAATGATACAAGTTCTTATTTTCATATCATCTATCCATGATACAAGTCCTTGTTTTCATGTCATCTGTCCAGGATACAAGCTGTTTTCATGTCATCTGTCTGGGATACAAGTTGCTTGTATGTCATCTTTCCATGATAAAAGTTTTCATGTCATTTGTCTTGGATATAAGTTATTTTTATGTCATCTGTGTGGGATACAAAATTGTTCTTTTATTTAAGTTAGTGAATTTGTTCAGTTACTTTTTTTGTATCTTCTGATTGTATGCAGTTTCTTGTGTACATTTGTATGTTGCCTTCTCTCTTGTGTACATTTGGCACTTGTATGTTGCTGTCATGTACATCTGGCACTTGTGTGTTGTGTTCTCTCTTGTGTACATCTGGCACTTGTGTGTTGTGTTCTCTTATGTATGTTGTTTTCTCTCTTGTGTACATCTGGCACTTGTATGTTGCTTTCTGTCATGTACATCTGGCACTTGTGTGTTGTTCTCTCATGTATACATTTGAAACATCAAGATTCAGGCTGTTTGGCTGGTCATAATAAATGGGAAGAATGCCAAGATTCAGACTAGTTGGCTGTTCATAATAAATGGGAAGAATGCCAAGATTCAGGCTGTTTGGCTGGTCATAATAAATGGGAAGAATGCCAAGATTCAGGCTGTTTGGCTGGTCATAGTAACTGGGAAGAATGCCAAGATTCAAGCTTTCTTCTTCAATCTCACTGGAACTGTCAGCTGGTGTTCTTTGCAGCTGATGTAGTGAGGATGTTGAGGCACAGCTTGGAAGTGGGTTATGGTGGCTGTTTTTTTTCAGTCCCTGAATGGAGCTGGCAAGCACTGTATGTGCAATGCTTCTTTATAACAGACTCCACCAGCATGGAGACTATACCGATTACTTTCTCAAAGGAGAGATGGGAACAGGGTCAGTTATTGTTTGCTAATTTTGACACCAGCAATGTGCCACTGATGGCCAAATCAGACAGTGTCTTTGCCCCCTACAGGCTGTTTAACTGATTATAACTGTTGAGTAACATGGCAATATTTAGGCTGTTTAACTGGCTATAACTTGAGTAAAATGGCAAGATTTAGGCTGTTTAACTGGTTATAACAGATGAGGAACATGGCAAGATTTAGTCTGTTTATTCACAAGTAAGACTGAAACAATAAACATAAATTAGGACATTAAACAAAAAAAAGAATGTGTAGAAATGATTGCACTTCCCCCCATTCATCCTTGTTGGCATACACATACGACAAAACAACACATTACCATTTGAAATAATGGATGAAACCACGGCAGTAGATGGCACGATGTTCTCACATGACTGCATGTGACCAAAATAGCCAGGTTGCATCATCTCACAAAAATGTGCCTCCAGAACAAACATTCAACATTCAAAAGATCTGTTTCAAATATATCACATCATCTACTGGAAAATTAACAAAAGTGACACTCTTACAAATGTCACATTCTTGTTAAATAAGAGGAATGTGACCAAAAAAAAAAAGTTTGCCTAGAATCCATACTTCATTTCCTTCTGACCAGACAAAAAAACTTTGAATATCAAAAATTACCCTCTACAAAAAAAAAAGTAGCAGACAAAATCATAAAATAAATCTAACACATTAAATGTCACTGATATGATCATAAAATAAATCTAACACATCAAATGTCACTGATATGATAAAAAAATAAACCTAAAACATCAAGCATCACTGACATGATCAAAAACATCAACTACCGCCGACTGATCTGAAAATGAACCAATCATGATATCGCTGTCTGCGAACAAATAAAAATGCCAGCGGTCACATGACTTTGCTCCGTGTCTGCTGTTAATAAACACTCGAACCACCGCGTCACTTCCTGCTAAAACACGGCGGCTGTGCTATTGTTAACATGGGCTCACGTGTTGTGTGCTAGGGTTATCCTCCCTAACATGCATTTACTGCCCACGATATGCCAGCATCAAAGGCAACGAAATGCCATATCAACTGGCAAACAGAGCAACAATCCTGGGCAACCTACAGACGGACAAGGCAGATCTCATAACAGTCACTCTATCAAAATTACAGGGAATAGAGCACACACACACACACACAAATTGGAATGCGGCTTTTATCACTAAAGATTATGTGAAAAGGGAAAACTGAAGGGAAGCGTCAAACAATCAGAACTTTGTGGAAAAGACTAAGCTATGGCTACAGCCAGAACGCTGAAGTTAAAGTGCCAGAAGGCCCATCTCCAGACTGACAGAAGAGCACGGCCACTGTGTGGGTTCAGGTTTGGTAGGGTTAAAGTTAACATGGAACATCATGCAAAATGTAAAATTATAAGTTAAAGATCAGTTCTGAACTTGCTTCACTTTAACTACTCCGACGCTTGAAATGACCAAAGCACAACCGACCTTGTGGATTAAACTAGCCAGCAAGGACAGAAAATTGTGCAAATTTGCTGGTTAAAAGAAACAAATGTAGGAAATATTGCACAGAACTGAGCAAAAACGCTCACTACGGATATAACATTTTATATATAAAACTTGACTCGTACAACTTCAACTTATTAATATAAATGAATAATAAATACTGAAGGAATGAAAGTAAACTCAGGCAAGTTAAAACTGTAACATCCTTGCTTGGTATAAGAATAAATTATGACATTTTTCTATAGGAAAATAACAAAAGCTGACAAACACGTATATGAACATGAAAATGCACGTCACTGACAATATGTCTTGGGTCATATCCAGAATAAACTGACTAGCTTGTGCCCCAGTGATGGAAAATGTGACATTCTGAATATCACAAATGTGAAAGTTTCATAACTATACAACATTTTTGTCATCAGGAATGGCATAGTGCAAGTTATATATATACTAACTTTTTTTTTGGAATGTCATTCTGTCAGTTAAGTAAGAGTTTTGTCATCAGGATGGATCTGGAATGTCATGCTGTCCAAATAATATTTGCTGTTAGGAATGTCATGCTGTCAGACTGCTGTCTAAAATATTGTTACTAATTCAGACAGCTGTCCAAAACAATTTGTTATTATAATTGCCATGCTGTCAGATAACTTTCCAAAAATCTGTTATCAGGAATGTCATGCTGTCAGATAGCCTTCTAAAAAAATTTACTAAGAATGTCTAATAATTGTCCAAAACAACTTGTCATTTGAAATGCCATGCATGATAGATACACACCCCCAAATTTTGTCATTTGGAATGTCCTGTAAATACAGCAGGTAGGAAATCCAAAAAGACCGACGCCAATTAGCTAAAACAGATTCAGAACATTTCACGGCCCATTAATTCTTTCAAGCCAAGGTGAGATGCTGGAAACGCTGTTCAAAAGATGAGCTTTAAAAACAAAATTTGTGGTCATGAAAACATTCGGCTGGACAGTGAGAGGGTTATGTGATGCTTGATGTAACAACACTGTAAACAATCACAGCCCCTCTCTAGCTACATCAGTGTCTGTACAGCCACACTATTCTCTCAGACTCAACAGCTATTTCCCACTTGATTCATGTACTAAAATGTTCAAGCTTGGGTCAAGTCAGCCAACATTTCACTGGCTGAAACCATCATCATCATCTGGTACCTGCAGAAGCTTACAACAATCACAAATGATAAAACAGCTCAAGATGAAAATGGTCAAACAAGGTGTGGACTACAAAAAACAAAAAGCAAATGCCCCACATAAGAAAGTATACAGCCAAAACAGAGTCAACAATCAAAGAGGATAACAACTTCTGAATGACATCACGCTGAGACTAGGGTAAACTTTGTCCCACCGGGTTATTTAAAGGACAGCCATTTCTGCCAAAGCAGCTTTGATTGTACGCATCAGCTGCTCATTCTCACTGCTCTGTTGATTGCAGCAAGCATGAAACTTGCCGACAAGCTGCGACACGCTGCTTACATTCAGAAGATTGCTGTCTCCAAACTCAGGATATCTGGCTATGACTGGTTTTAGGGCCATAACCAGGCTCTCTTGAAGGTCTTTTAATCTGAGATTAAGATCCTTGATTCTGTTCTCAGTAGCCTCGTTCTGAGACACAAGCTTCATCACTTCCGACTCTTTCACAGTGACTGAATTTCGGTGTGAAGACACTCTTGCTTCTAGCTCAGCATTGGCAGCTTTTAGCTCTTCAATCTCCTCATCAAGACGCTGAAGTTCCTCATCAGATTCTACTTCTGATGGACAGAAAAAAATTTATTTATCCATTTCATAACAAAACTTTCATTCATTCAGTTTTCATAATAACAGAACTTCTGTCATACAGTTTTGACTACTTTCATTTTTTGGAAGAAAAAAAAAAAGTTTTATTACTAAGTTGGAAATATGAATATGGTTTTATTGCTACGTTAGAAATATAAATATGGTTTTATTACTAAGTTGGGAATATGAATACAGTTTTATTACTGAGCTAGAAAAGTTCATTTAGGTTTGTTTTTTTTTCTTTTTAATCAAGAATGTGAACATAATTTTATCACTCATTTGAGCAAGTGAATATAATTTTATTATCCTGTGAAGTTTGAATAAAAAAAATTCCAAATAGAAAACCAAGACAGAACAAACAAAAAAAAAAAAACAATTCTCACAAAAGTCAAATTCACTATGTGAATCATCAGAGGAATAGCTAATAATTACCCATGTGTACACAGCACAAGTCTAACTGATTGTACACATGGAATTTCATCATCTGTCTCGTTCATTGTACAGGAATAATAAAAGTTTCCTCATTCAGAATTCTCAGCATAGCAGCATCTCTTTTGTGGTTGGATGGCTATGAAGAAGATAATGCTGAAGAAGATAGCCACGAAGAAAGTGAGAAAGCAGAAAAGAAATCTGAAGACAGCGAAGATGAATAAGCATGGTATGGCACAGGATTGTGTCAGAATTTAATAAGAAGCAAATCATATGACCTCAAAGACAAAAACCTAATCATATGACCTCAAAGACAAAGACCTAATTGTATGACTTCAAAGACAAAGACCTAATCATATGACCTCAAAGACAAAGACCTAATTGTATGACTTCAAAGACAAAGACCTAATCATATGACCTCAGAGACAAAGACCTAATTGTATGACTTCAAAGACAAAGACCTAATCATATGACCTCAAAGACAAAGACCTAATCATATGACCTCAAAGACAAAAACCTAATCATATGACCTCAAAGACAAAAACCTAATCATATGACCTCAAAGACAAAGACCTAATCATATGACCTCAAAGATAAAGACCTAGTCATATGACCTCAGAGACAAAGACCTAATCATATGACCTCAAAGACAAAAACCTAATCATATGACCTCAAAGATAAAGACCTAATCATATGACCTCAAAGAGAAAGACCTAATCGTATGACTTCAAAGACAAAGACCTAATCATATGGCCTCAGAGACAAAGGCCTAATCATATGACCTCAAAGACAAAGACCTAATCATAAGACCTCAGAGACAAGGACCTAATCATATGACCTCAAAGACAAAAACCTAATCATGTGACCTCAAAGACAAAGATCTAATTGTATGACTTCAAAGACAAAGACTTAATCATATGACCTCAGAGACAAAGACCTAATCATATGACTTCAAAGACAAAAACCTAAACATATGACCTCAGAGACAAAGACCTACCTTCTCCAGCTTGTGCCCTCATCTGCAGCATGGTCAGTTCCTCAGGAGAAAGCTGGGCTCGCTTCAGAGTGGCACTAGCATGGAAGCTGTTTGAAACAAAGAACGTAAACTATGAATTTCTGCTGCAGTGGGCCCCAACCCATCATGACAAACAACATACACATACATCCCCCCACTTTACACCACATGAGAGAAGAACAATGAAAAAATTACAGTTGTCAAAAACGAACTTCTTCTGTGAAGTCACTGGTTGTTGACCCACCTCCACACAGTGGTTGTATAAACTCTGCCACATAATAGTTGCAGGTCTACTACTACACAATGGTTGTATAAACTCTGCCACATAATAGTTGCAGGTCTACTACCACACAGTGGTTGTATAAACTCTGCCACATAATAGTTGCAGGTCTACTACTACACAATGGTAGTATAAACTCTGCCACAAAATGGTTGCAAATACACTATCAAACAGCGGTTTCAGGAACACTACCAGAAAACGGCTGCAGACCTGCTATCGCTCAAGTGCTGTAGGCTTCCTGGCAACATGTTCCAGCTAACCAAGTTGCAGAAATGGCTACCTGTGAAAATTGTTTCTACAAATGGAGAATATCTGATTCAAATGTGAGACATGTTCAGGACAGTAAGATCAAGTTCAGTCTTGACATAAAAGTTCCTACATCAAAACAAAACAAAAAAATAACAGAAGAACTCTCTAACCCGCAGCCTCTATCGTGCAACTCTGGGTCATAGTTTTCAACTGATGCTTGGCTCAGTTTTGGAGCTCGGAGTCTGTTCGCTGTCGGGCATCCCGAAGCACTAGTAAGAAGAAAGTCAATGGGTTAATACATTACAGAACTTTGTATACAATTACGACTTGCACTACTAACATAATCACTTGCAGAATCTTCTTGTTGGTCAGCCTACTGGTACATGAAAGTACTGCCTAAATTCTTAACTGGGCATATCTATAACCCTTGTGGTTATACAAGTCATTTAACAATATGTACCTCTGAAATATTGTTTTCTTCCTTCCTAATTGTCTTTATGTGAAACAACAGCAATTTACTGACATGCTTTGAGGATGTTATCATCATCATATCTTTTTGACAAGGTTTTTTTGTCTCTCCAGCTCTTCTCATACATTCTTCATTAGTTATTTTTGCTGTCCACGGGATTTGCAACATTCTTCTAATAAACCACATTTCTGCTGCTTCCAATGATTTTTGTGCAGACCTGCCTATTGTCCATGATTCACTTCCATATAACAAGATAGGTTCAATATAGCATTTTAGGACTCATTTTCTAACATTTATTGATAAGGATGTGTTGGATAATATGTTTCTCATTCTCTGAAATGCAGTCTTTGCTTGGCCTATTCTGTTCCTAATTTCTTGTTCTGCATTTCCCATCTGAAGTTATTACTGCTCCAAGGTATTTGAATTTCTGCACCTGCTTTAGAATAAATCCATTTAATTTTATACTGCATGCTGGTGGATTCTGTTTCTTAGATATAACCATAGTCTCTTGTCTTTTTGATGTTCAAAGTAAAGCCTTTCTGTTCACTTCCTTTGGCGACTTTATCCAAGAGATTCGAGGATGTGCTGATAGTTAATAAACTTGGCGGTGGGGAAGATTTCAACAGGCAAAGCTGCAAGGACACACAGATGGCAACCTGTTTGGAGTTGCCTGGAACTGTAAAGAGGTTCAAAACCCATGGACTGAATGTTCTTTGCTATAGGCCCCTAAATACAATGACTTAATATTTACTCTTGTAGAAAATGTGAATGAAGATCAGTGTTGTGCTAATATGAAAATTTAAAAAGAAAAACATTTTCATTATTGTGACCCCAAGAAAATAAAAAGTCAGTGATCACTCTTGTGGTCCCAAGAAAAAGCTGAATGATCATTCTTGTGGTCCAAAGAAATATGAAAAATCTTGAACCATATACACATACAACAATGGCAAACTCAAACCTTGTACCACCCGCACTGACTCATAACCCAATTCTTGTACCACACATAATTACTGATGTTATAACCAAGATGTAACATAATATCACACTGTAACCTTCAAGTATAATCCTATTAAACTTATCATTATCATGTGTAACTCTGAATTCTCCATCTTTACTTTGCATATTTTAACAACCATCAAGTATTTGTTCAAACACATTATGGTCATGACCCTGCTGTTGATCTATTCTGTCTTGTGGTTAGACAAACATCACAAGAACCACTAGCACATGGCATCATTCTTGCTATACAAAAGTGATATATTACAGTGATCACTGGTATAACAAAAACAAAAAAAGTAAAATATGAAACTATATATGAGGTGTGATCAAAAAGTATCTGGGCTGAGGGCATAAGTCCAGAACCAAATGACACAACCGGAAGGGAATAGACACAGGTTGGCCTTGGCATATACCACGCATGTGACATAAGTCATGTCTCCCTAGCTTGTATGTTTTGTTTATAGTGCTTTGTTCTTACAAAAATCTGAATCTGTCATATTGGACATGAATTTGCCCATCTTTCAGCTGCTCATGACCTGCTGAATGCATCAAAAATGCTGAAAACTTCTAAAAAACAATCATACCTGGTGAAGAATTATGGGTTTATGGTTATGACCCCGAAACTAAGACCGAGACTTCACAGTGGAGGACCCTGACATCTCCTGACCTGAAAAAGCACGATAGAGCCGCAGCAATTTCAAGACAATGCTGACTGGGTTTTTTTTTTCCCGATTACAGTGGAATTGTGCATCATGAATATGCTTCATCAAGTCAGACAATCAACAAGGAATACTACTGTTAGGTTTAGTGGCATCTGAAGGATGCAGTTCATTGCAAAAGGCCAACACAGTGTGAGAGTGGCGACTCCACCATGACAAGGTTGCACCTATCTATGCATCAATACTTGTGCAACAGTTTCTTGTTAAGCACTGCATTCCACAAGTCCAAGAGCCATCATATTCACCTGATATCACTCCCTGTGATGTTTTATTATTCCCAAAACTAAAATGCCACTTGAATGGAAAAAAGATTTCAGGAAGTTGAGATAAAAACAAAATGCAATGAGGCAGCTATTTTCCATATCAGAAGATGACTTCAAAAGATGCTTTGAGCAATGGAAACGGCATGGAGCCAAGTCTGTTTCAAAGGTGATTACATTACAGATTGGTAACTCTTCTAGTTTGTTTTTTTTTAATCCAGTCTGGATATTTTTTGATCACTTCTCATATAACCCTATTTAAAGTGTTACTTTAACATTTTCTTGGCAGCATGATTTATGAGAAATGTCCTTCACAAATTAATGTTACAGCACCCATCAAACAGCAAATAGCTTGCAAAGTCAGTGATCACTTTGTACATTCTATTTCTTCTGATCTAATTTTTTTCTTCAAAGGAGGAAAACTGTTACGATTCACAATGGAAATGACAAGGGATAAACACTGTAAGACAACATCATAATAAATCACACAAAAAATATATCTGAACATCAAGAAGCACAATTTTACAACAAATATCAATAATTTAAACAGAAAAGTGTGATAATATCAAACTGCTTAAATAATAAAACAAACAAACAAATCTATGCAATACAGTAAAAAAAAACCAAACTTCAGACAAGAAAAGAAATGAAACAATTATACATTTCCAAAGACTAAAGATACTGCGATAACTAAATCTCAGACATAAAAATGACTGTTATCAGAGAGCAGGAGTACAGAGATCTGATGAACCAGAATTGACCAAGTCACTGCCAGGAGGTAGAACTGGCTGAATCACTTTTTATGCAGTTCTTGAATACAGGCTGCTCTGATCATTTAGCCTGGCCAAGAAAGAGAGACTGGCACTTTCATATGGTAGTGCAGCCTCATGAAAACCTGGCTCCTGGATCAACTCTAGAAATTTACAGAAAACCGCTTTAGGCCTCTTCTCATGGCAGTCCACTTACAAGCGATAACACAGACAAACAGGAGCTTGTTCTCCTCACCCAACACTGGTTCCATTCAAACAAGAGTAAGAAATCACAAACACAACAGATCAGATAAACATGAGCAAGAAATCACAAAACACAGCAGATCAGATAAACAAGAGCAAGAAATAAAAAAAACACAACAGATCAGATAAACAAGAGCAAGAAATAAAAAAACACAATAGATTAGATAAACAAGAGCAAGAAATTAAAAAACACAATAGATCAGATAAACAAGAGCAAGAAATTAAAAAACACAATAGATCAGATAAACAAGAGCAAGAAATTTTAAAAAAAAACAGATCAGATAAAAAGAGCAAGAAATAAAAAAAAACAATAAATTAGATAAAAACTAACACTAAACAATGATAGCAGTCAACAAATGAACATAATAACTGTTTATCCACTGACTTTGTGCATGCACAATATGCTAAACTTACAGGATTTCTGTGATATAGGACTTGAATTGGATTTAAACTTTCTTCACTTGTCTTCAAGCGTTAAAATGCAAACTTATCTTCAACTGTTTAAATACAACTTATCTTCAACTGTTCAGATAAAATCTTATCTTCATCTGTTCAAATGCAATCTTATCTTCAACTGTTCTGATACAATCTTATCTTCTACTTTTGAAAAAAATCTTATCTTCAGATGTCAAAATACAAATAAGCACACTAAGCCAGTAAAATGAGAGGAAAGGATAGTATACCAAGCACTGGGCCACAATGTCTTCTCTTACAAATGTATAAATGTATATGTGCACATATACATAAACTAATGCCAAAAGCTTCTATGAATAATTTGATTAATAATAATGACATTATAAGAATCAAAAAGAAGTCATAATGTTGACTGCACACTCAATGACACATTAAGCGGGAAGATGGTCACAAGTAGGTGGAGCTCACTCCAAATGTTTATCAGGGTCAGAATAACTCTTGACGAACATCTATACAGATGCAACTCTTCTCATATAATGACCCAGAGAAAAACATTCTAAACACATATGAGAAAAATAACATTCTCTGAGTACGGTATTACATACAAAGCTAAATCTTACGACCAATAGAAAAACCATAATTTACACATATAAGACTGCATCATGTAAACTTGATCCAACCAGGGGAAACATTCCCAAGAACAAAAATAGAACATAGTAGGAGACATTGTCCATAAATAATCTGCTGCTGATGAAGAGTCTGGAATCCTTGGCTGACAAGTCACAATAACAAAGTTAATTGTAACATGACGTTGCTTGGCATCCACGCATAGCAAGAATATGGCTATTTCTTTTATGATTGTTTCTGGGTCAAGGTACAGGTCACGAGATGACTCGGGAGCAGCAAGATATTCGACCGGAGTGCAACCAAGATGTGCAGCTGGGTCTAGGACTACATATGGCAAGCAACACTAGAAGCACCCCACTCGTCTGGACATCATCGCCATTTCGAAATCAAGAAACGCCAATTTAAAAAAAAAAAAAAACAAGACCCAACCAATCCAAATCTAAACTCCTTTTTAACCGGGATAGAACATCCGATGAACCCCGACTGACAGAACTACCAAAAAAAAAAACCTCGAAGACGATCTAATACCACAACTAATGCCAGCTGATACGACAACCTCTATCTACTACTTCCTAACACTAACTAAAGATATGACCGCAAACTTGGGACTGTAAATGCAGTCCTACTACAAGACTACACCTGTGCTCCGAGGAAACAATGGAAACATGCCATTTCCAAAAATACACTATTCATACCCGACTACTTGGCCGGTGAGAAACATGACTATAGTAAGGGTAAGACACATGACTATAGTAAGGGTAAGACACATGACTATAGTAAGGGTAGGACACATGACTATAGTAAGGGTAAGACACATGACTATAGTAAGGGTAGGACACATGACTATAGTAAGGGTAGGACACATGACTATAGTAAGGGTAGGACACATGACTATAGTAAGGGTAGGACACATGACTATAGTAAGGGTAAGACACATGACTATAGTAAGGGTAAGACACATGACTATAGTAAGGGTAAGACACATGACTATAGTAAGGGTAGGACACATGACTATAGTAAGGGTAAGACACATGACTATAGTAAGGGTAGGACACATGACTATAGTAAGGGTAGGACACATGACTATAGTAAGGGTAGGACACATGACTATAGTAAGGGTAGGACACATGACTATAGTAAGGGTAAGACACATGACTATAGTAAGGGTAGGACACATGACTATAGTAAGGGTAAGACACATGACTATAGTAAGGGTAGGACACATGACTATAGTAAGGGTAAGACACATGACTATAGTAAGGGTAGGACACATGACTATAGTAAGGGTAGGACACATGACTAAGGGTAAGACACATGACTATAGTAAGGGTAAGACACATGACTATAGTAAGGGTAAGACACATGACTATAGTAAGGGTAAGACACATGACTACATAATGCCTGTGAGAAACATGACTATAGTAAGGGTAAGACACATGACTACATAATGCCTATGAGAAACATGACTATAGTAAGGGTAAGACACATGACTACATAATGCCTGAGGGAAACATGACTATAGTAAGGGTAAGACACATGACTACATAATGCCTGAGGGAAACATGACTATAGTAAGGGTAAGACACATGACTACATAATGCCTGTAAGACACATGACTACATAATGCCTGTGGGAAACTTAACTATAGTAAGGGTAGGACACATGACTACATAATGCCTGTAAGACACATGACTACATAATGCCTGTGGGAAACATGACTACATAACACCTGTGGGACACATGACTACATAACACCTGTGGGACACATTGCTGAAACCTTCTCACTTCAGTATGAAACAACAGGTACTACTCTAGAAGCCATGCAAACATATAATACCTGCGATGTGACAGGTATTTTCCTGTCACGTGACCTGATCCATCACATCCTGGGACAGGGCAGCTAAAATTATGGGATAAGATTAGTAGCTCAGCTTGTCCACTGTTACTAGCAATGTTAGTTGCTTACCTTCCTTCATCATGTTAGTTGTGTGTCTTCTCTACTTATTTATTTTTAGCTGTTTACTTGTCCTACCTGTTAGACATCTATTCTCCCTGCCTGTCTGCTCTCATGCCTGTTTTAGCTGTCTATCATCTTCCTTACCTGTCTTAGTTCTTAGTTGCCTGCTACCCCTACCTGTGCCAGTTGTCTATATTGCCTACCTGCATTAGCTGTTTACATTCTTTACTTGTATTAGACATCTAATATCTGAAGAACATATTGAACAGCAAAGACCATTAATCCTGAACTTCATAGACTTTTAAAAAGGCATTTGATAGCACACACAGAGATTCAGTGTGGAGAATTTTAAGAATACATGGATACCATCTAAGATTGTCAACACAGAAGGAATGAGTGAATGGTTCCAGAATGAAACAGGCGTGAAACAAGGATGTATATTATCTCCCTTGCTTTTTGGAATTGATGTAGACTTCATAATAAAAAAATGCTGCACAGGTAAAGCGGGCATTGATTGGATACATTGATTTTCCAGATGACGTGAAATCAATGCAAGAAAAAAACAGATGTTCTCTTTAGCTGATGCTTTGATTTCTGTGTTCTCTTTAGCTGATGCTTTGATTTCTGTGTTCTCTTTAGCTGATGCTTTGATTTCTGTGTTCTCTTTAGCTGATGCTTTGATTTCTGTGTTCTCTTTAGCTGATGCTTTGATTTCTGTGTTCTCTTTAGCTGATGCTTTGATTCCTATGTTCTATATAGCTGATGCTGTGATTCCTGTGTTCTCTTTAGCTGATGCTTTGATTTCTGTGTTCTCTTTAGCTGATGCTGTGATTCCTGTGTTCTCTTTAGCTGATGCTTTGATTTCTGTGTTCTCTTTAGCTGATGCTTTGATTTCTGTGTTCTCTTTCACTGAAGTTTTGATTTCTGTGTTCTCTTTAACTGGTGCTGTGGTTTCTTTGTTCTCTTTAACTCTTCCCGTGCCGGAGGAAGAAACACGGACGTGTCGTGGAGTGCCAGAGTAAAAATGCGGGTCTTGATATGTTAGGGGGTCTAGTTGTAAAATGGAATGGAAAACAGTATTTCCATGTACTTCCGTATACTTATTATGTTTCAAAGTATAGCTAAATGAATGAAAATTTCATAAATGCAGAGTTTTTTAGGAAAAAAGAAGTAATGTGATGTTTATAGACACTGATTGTGGCCAGCTCACCATCGGATAGGTCTAGATCTGCACTATTTACCAACTGAGATGTGTAGATCTACCTGTCGATCTCATATTCTGATTCTATGTTGCATTCTCGCTAAATTAATGTCTGAAATAACTCCTAACTACTTCTCAAGTCGTCTAAATATGTCTAGATCTACTTGGGATACATTCAAGAGCAGTGAGGTGGTTACAGGCCATGTCCATACCCCTATCTACATCATCAAAAATTGAAAAATTTCGGTCTTTCGCTTCCTTTTTCTCGGTCGGAATCGCTCATAACTAGGCACTCTTTTGCCATTTTTAAAAGTGTCACCGGAATCGTGGACGAAATATGTACAATCTAAATGTTACACTGCTTGTTTTAATGAAACATACAAATGACATTATAATGATTATTCGCACGCACCGGGTATACTGGAACTGACACTATAATATCGAAAAGCACGGGAAGAGTTAACTGATGCTGTGATTTTTGTGTTCTCTTTAGCTGATGCTATGGTTTCTGTGTTCTCTTTAGCTAATGCTGTGATTTCTGTGTTCTCTTTAGCTAATGTTGTGATTTCTGTGATCTCTTTAGCTGATGCTATGGTTTCTGTGTTCTTTTTAACTGATGCTGTGATTTCTGTGTTCTCTTTAGCTGATGTTATGGTTTCTGTGTTCTCTTTAGCTGATGCTGTGATTTTTGTGTTCTCTTTAGCTGATGCTATGGTTTCTGTATTCTCTTTAGCTGATGCTATGGTTTCTGTGTTCTCTTTAGCTGATGCTGTGATTTCTGTGTTCTCTTTATCAGATGCTTTGATTTCTGTGTTCTCTTTAGCAGATGCTGTGGTTTCTGTGTTTTCTTTATTTGATGCTGTGATTTCTGTGTTCTCTTTATCTGATGCTTTGATTTCTGTGTTCTCTTTAGCAGATGCTGTGGTTTCTGTATTCTCTTTAGCTTGATGTTATATTACAGATAATGCCATATTATGTGGGGCACCTACACATCATTATTTTGTGAAGGAAAAATTAGAATACCTGCTGCTGTGAGTAGAGACTTGTTAATTCTGTTTGCCTGTTTATACACTTCACAATTTTGTTGTGAAATTATAACTTAGTCAATGTGACTATGATAAATGTGTTTCTTGTTACTATTTCAATATAACAGGGTTATGTTTCTTATAGCTTGTCTAAGGTGACAAGGATCAAAGTATATCTTACAGCTTGGTCAGTGTGACAGGATCTGCTTCTTTGACTTGGATTAATGTGTTTCTTACAACTTGGTCAGTGTGACAAGATCTGTTTCTTTGACTTGGATTAATGTGTTTCTTACAACTTGGTCAGTGTAACAAGATCTATTTCTTTGACTTGGATTAATGTGTTTCTTACAACTTGGTCAGTGTGACAAGATCTGTTTCTTTGACTTGGATTAATGTGTTTCTTACAACTTGGTCAGTGTAACAAGATCTGTTTCTTTGACTTGGATTAATGTGTATCTTACAACTTGGTCAGTGTGACAGGATCTGTTTCTTTGACTTGGATTAATGTGTTTCTTACAACTTGGTCAGTGTGACAGAAGCTCTGTGTCTTGTACAGGTTCAGCATGAGAAGACAGAAGTCACCACTGCTTGTTCTCTGATCAGACTCCAAAACCTTCTCACACCATCAGCTGCTAGAAACATCAAGTTTTCTGATCAGACTCCAAAACCTTCTCACACCATCAGCTACTGAAAACATCAAATTCACAGTTACAAAGAAACCATACAGCACCAAGCAAATCTTCTATATAATCTTACTAATATTTTCACTGATATTTTTCATCTCATTCTGGTGATAAAAATGTTCATAGATTTTATTCATGAACAGAAAAATAACCAAGAGACTCTTGAAATACTAATCTGACATCTGAAACATAGTGGCTTCCATGGACAGCTGCACAAGCACGCAAACATTTACCGTGTCGGGTCCTCAGATTCCTTCTTTTCTCCATCTTTCATCAGGATTTTCTTGATCTTGGCAGCCCTAGGGCACCCGGAAAGACTGCGATGGGAGGCATAATTTCCTGTCACATGACCAGATCCATCACAGCCTGGCGTGGGACATCTAGTTGTGGAGAAATGTAAACTTCAGATGTGAGAGATTTCATAAAAGTTTGCACAAGATGTTACACTTTCAAGTTATATGTTTTATTTTTAGCCCCACACATTCACTGCTAGTTTATATTTGGTAACCAATGGTGACAGAATGACAGAAAAGTTCATTTTCTGTAGTGGTAGCTGTGGTGGTTGGGGCAATATGATATACCCACAATGTAGTTTTCACTGGGAGGGGAGGGGGAGAGAGAGAAGAGGGGAAAGAAAAGAAATTTGTACAAGGGATTACACTCTGAAGCTGGAGTTCTCTACTCAGGTACCACATACATCACAAATGACACACTTCAATTATACCAAAGTGGCCCTTTCATCTGATGCATCTTGTTCCGCCAAGAATTCTCTGCCCTTCATTGTCCACAGGACTTCTGGTGGTCACTTTATTCTTAGGCAGGCCAGATCTTAAAACCAACATAAAATAGTAAAATAAAACTTGTCCATGAAATTCTGGAAAAAAACTGGCCAATGAAACATCAGAAGAGAACTGGATAATGGACAGTCATAAGAGAACAATAAAACTAACCAGTGAAACAAAAGAGAATTGGTCAATGAAATAGAAGAGAACCTGCCAATGGAACCTAAGATGAGAACTAGCCAATACAACTTAAAAATGGAACTAGCTAATGAAACTTAAGAAGGGAACTGGCCAATGAAATATCACACAACTTTAAAAAACTGTTTGAAGTTACACAGATCAGAAAGTCAGGGTAATTCACTGATTTTTTTCTTGCACATCTATGATAAGTTTGTACAGCATGGACAAATGGCTGCTAGAAAACGCTGTTCACACTGCTGACAAGTTCATATAACTATGACTACCCCACCCCCAATCATATTTTGCTATTCTTAAACATTTGTATTCAATCATGTGCTTTCTTACAAGATGCTGGTATACAACCAGTCTGACCGCGCCCAGAATTTGCCATATTTTTTTATTTCATTTTTTCATCTAACAATGAAAGCTGAAAAGTTACATCATCATTACTGTGTTTTTGAGTTCTGCCTTCCACCAACTTTTATAAACTGTTCAGCTATTTGCATTTTTTTTTCACATTTGTACATGGTGTATTTGCACTTAGTGATCTTTTCCATACTAAAGGGTTTCTTGTATGAGCACAATATGGATGCTGACTTTTTTTTTTCAGCTGTCCGCTTAATTCTGAGGCCTTTGGCCTAAGTCCAGAGAAGTTGATCTGAAGAATGTTTAGTGTAAACCCCACCCCCCCATTTTCATATTGGGATTTTTGTCCTAAGTCTTTCCTTCATATATATGTGTATATAAAGCTATTCCCACAAACATTAAAAACCCGTTATTTTATGACCATAATTTTCATTAAACCATAAAGCTATTTCCACAAAATGTACACACAGTACTTCTTTATTACTTGTTTATAAGTGCTCTGGAGCAAGAATGAATTCCAATTTCCAAACAATACAACAACCAACAATATAAAACTACAACATAAGCCCAGACAGAGGACTGACAACACGTATATTACCTGGCACCTTGTATCACCAACTTTGTTCCAAAGACTGAACACTGTGAGCTCAGTCACTGGCAGACTTTCACTTTGCTGGAGCCAAAATCTGGCAAGTCAACACAATCCACGGAAACTTCACACATTCAGAGGCATCATCCATTCAACTTTCTAGAATTTTTTTTCTGCTCTCTCAAATATGACTTGCTTCATCCATATGACTGTTCATTATTTCGGGATATGGGAAATGCACAATTAATTAATAATTACACTCCTTTTTTCGTGAAGAAGTGGCAAAGGACCATGCCACTAGAAGACAAGATGTGATAGCATACTGAGACTGGATATTTAAAAACACAAAGGTGATTTTTTTTTTTTTTTGTAACATTTTTTCCCCTGCAGTCAGTACTTTTACATCTTATTCTTGCTGTTCAGACATTCTGCCTGCAGCACATAAATTACATTTGCAGCATACATGTATATGTTTCTGTCCCTCGTGAATACATGTATATGTTTCTGTCCCTCGTGAATACATGTATATGTTTGTCCCTCATGAATATATGTATATGTTTCTGTCCCTCATGAATACACGTATATGTTTCTGTATCTCATGAATACATGTATATGTTTCTGTCCCTCATGAATATAAGCATATGTTTCTGTCCCTCATGAATATAAGTATATGTTTCTGTCCCTCATGAATATAAGTATATGTTTCTGTCCCTCCTGAAAATAAGTATATGCTTCTGTCCCTCATGAATATAAGTATATGTTTCTGTCCCTCATGAATATAAGCATATGTTTCTGTCCTCCTGAATATATGTATATGTTTCTGTCACTTATGAATACACATATATGGTTCTGTCATTTATGAATAGATGTGCATGCTTCTGTCTTATATGAATAAAATATATGTTTCTGTCACTCACGAATTTGTTTTGCAAATGGTGAAGATTTTGTTACATAAATAATCTTTAGGCCACTCAGAAAATATCCTTTGTTTATTTGAATCTTAAAAAAAAAAAAAAATCAGGTGAAACACTACATCTTACATCTTGGCAGAACAGGAGATTGAGAACTTAAATAGTTTGTTTTTGTACATTTATTTTCTGGATACTGTCCTAACATTTCAAATTTATTTTGTCCCTTGTATTTGTATTGGACCTCCATGTAGTACCCGGGATCTGCAAAGAATAGGACCACTAGACCCTACCACGCATGATCGTAAAAGGCGACTAAGGAGGGTTCGGCATAGGGCCAGCAACCTTATCTGGTAAAAAAAAACTATCAGACTGCTACAGAAACAGAAGCAAGGGAAAAAAACAAATACAGGTGGAAGGAGAAATGTCTATCAGGAAATTGAGCTCATGAAGGTTGAGGATGAGAGCCAGCCACTGGAAGTCCCCAGCCTGACTGCAGACCTCCTGGAACCTAAACACAAGATGCAAATAGGCAGCTGGAATGTAAGAACACTAAACCAGACTGGAAAACTAGCACAAACCATCAAGGAAATGCACAGATACAAACTAGACATACTAGGAATACAAGAAGCAAGATGGACAGGACAAGGCAAAAGGAAATTAACAACACAGCACACAGAAGATACAATAATATGGTCAGGTAAAGAAGATCATCATGAAGGAGGAGTAGCATTGATTATAACAAAAGAAGCATCAAGAGCATTGCTGAAATGGACCCCTATAAATGAGAGATTATTATATGCACACTCAACTCAAGATTCACGAAGCTATCTATTATAGTTTGTTATGCACCAACAGAAGCAGCTGAAGAGGAATTAAAAGAAGATTTTTACAACAGCCTCCAAGTCACAGTAGAAACAATACCAAAGCATGATATGCTACTCATCTTGGGCGACTTCAATGCAAAAGTAGGTGAAGGAAATGAAGATAGAAGAAGAAATATGGGAAGAGAAGGAATTGGAGAAATAAATGAAAATGGAGAAAGACTGTGTGCAGTTTCTGTGAAGAAAACATGATGACCATCGGAGGGACAATTTTCCAACATAAAAACATCCATAAAGTGACTTGGAGGTTCCCAGATGAAACCACAGAAAACCAAATCGATCACATACTAATAATCAGCAAGTAGAAACGGTCACTACAAGATGTGAGAGCAAGGAAAGGAGCAGATGTAGGAAGTGATCACAACCTTCTGGTAGCAAATATAAAACTAAAATTAAGGAAAGCCAAAATCAGAGAACACAGAACGGCATGTTTTGATACAACAAAACTGAAGGACCAGCATGCAAGGAATGAATTCTCAATAGTACTTAAGAACCGCTTCAGTGTCCTACAAGACAAAGCAGAAATGTCCATATTAGAGTTCAATAAAACACTACAGGAAGCAGTAAAAGAGGTGCAGGGTTATCAGAAACAGAGAAAAGAGGAATGGATAAGCAAGACCACATGGGAAATGATAGCGCAAAGAAAAGAAATCAAGAAAAAATTACTGAACACCAAATCACAAAGGCTTAAAGAACAAGTTTTAAGTAATTATGCACAAAAAGACAAAGAAGTGAAGGAATCATGCCGTCAAGATAAATATCAATACTATGACAACTTAGCAGAAGCAGCAAAGAAAACAGCATATGCAAATGACATGAAAACCATATACAAAATCACAAAGCAGATGACAGGTAACTTCAGCACAAGATGTGAGAGTGCAATAAGGACACATAAGGGACAACTGGTTAGTGGAGAAAGAGAAAAAATTGAAAGATGGAGGGAACACTTTAACACCCTACTAAACAGAACACAAGCAGCACAAACAATAGACATACCTGAAGCAAAAACGGAACTAAACATCAATACAGGACCAATAACAATAAGTGAAGTAAAGGAGGCGGTAAAGAAGCTACAATTACAACAGCAGACTTACTAGAGCAAACCAAGCTTTTGCAATGCTGCAGACTATACGGAAATCTAAAAAACTAAGCATGAATATGAAAATCAGGATATTTAAGAGTAATGTTCTAAGTGTACTACTCTATGGAAGTGAATGCTGGAAAATCACCAAAACCATAGAAAACAAGTTGAATTCTTTCCAGATTAAATGTTTATGAAGAATTAGAAAAATATTTTGGCCAAACACCATAAGAAATAACATCTTGTTGTCAGAAATGCAGATGAAGCCACTGACAGCAATTACTGAAACTGACGATGGTTGGGACATGTGCTCCAAATGACTGACAACTCACTACCAAAAATAGCACTAAGATAGACACCACAGGGGAACAGAAGTAAGGGTAGACCAAAAGAGACATGGAGAAGAACAACAGAGAGGATGTTGAGCAATAGAGGGCTGACCTGGGCAAGAGCAGGGAAAAAGGCAAAGGACAAGCATTTGTGGAAAACCCTTGCAGAAGCCCCATGTGTCCTGGGCACTTAATGTTCAGAGACAGAGACAGAGAGAGAGAGAGATTTGTATTGGAATGCTAAAACAAGTGACAGACTACAATTACCATTATGTTCTATCACAATCTTTAGAAAGTTGTTTATCAACTTCTTGTTCTTGCCAGAGTGCTGCAATTTTAAATTCTTTGTTATCTCATGAAGGAACCATTTCAGGGATTTAGGGTGACAGTAAAAATATATTTGGCTGAGTAAAGAGCATTATGGGTAAGTGTAAAAAATGTGAGGTGACAGAATAAAGAGTATGACAGATAACTGTACAAATGTGATGTGACAGACATTTGCTAAGTATAATGCTCATTTCCAACAAACATAAAGTCTAGAAGACTGAGGATATAAGAAAACTGATGTGTATGTCTGCTGTATGTGATGTGTGTGAATTGTAAATGTATCACTGTATATAAAATATGCTGGATGTATATGAATGATAAGTGTACGAGATCTGCATGAATGATGAGTTTGTCTGCTGTATTAGATGAGTATGAATTATAAATTATATACAAGATATGATAGATATGTATGAATGATAAGTGTGTCTACTACATTAGTTCTGCATAATTTTTGTGTGTGTGCACGCATCTGAGCATGTGTGAGTGGGAGAGAGAGAAAATTGTAAATGCAAGTCTGTATATAAGACATCTGACATTTGTGAAATCTGAATGTACATGTAAAGACAAAGCAAAATGTAATATTGTAATATAACTTTAAAAATGTGTTTCTAGTCTGACATATTTTTATGATATGTGCTTGCTTAATTATATTCAATGAAACATTTTCAGATATTAATCTTTGTTCACTGAAATGTTCTCAGATATTAATCTTTGTTCCCTGAAACATTTTCAGACATTGATCTTTGTTCATTAAAATATTTTCAGATATTAATCTTTGTACACCAAAATGTTTTCTGATATTCTTTCTTCACTAAAATATTTTCTGATTTTAACCTTTGTTCACTAAGTATTTTCTACTTTAATCATTGTTCATCATAATGTTTTCAGACATTAACCTTCGCTTGCTCATAGCTCACTAGAGACATACTGAATATTCAACCTGAATCATCAGAAATGTGCTGAATGTTGAACTTGTATTTGGACAAATGACAATGAAATTTTAACACCAAAATTTCAAATACTAAAATATTTCTGCTGGATTTCATATAATATTAAACTGATATATTAGACCAGATAATGTGTAACTGATACCATTTATTTGTACAAACATCTGAAACAGTAAAAGACTTTATTGTAAATAAGTCATTTTAAATTTTGGTAAAATTTCTCTCAGTAATTACATTTTTGTTTCCACATTTTTAGTAGTCTGATAACAGCAGAAAAGAACAAAGATATCCATACTACAAGAACTTAATACTGACGAAGGCTGGCTAGTAAAGAGGATTAAATAGAGAAAACTTAAAATACTGTGGACACATTAAACATCATAATTTAGACAAGATTGTCTTGGAAAGATACATAATGAGAAAAAGAAAGAGAAGAAGACCAAGGCGAAGAAGGCTACAAGACATTGTTGATGATCTGCAACAGGGCATCTTGCTTACAACCGAGAGGCCTACAGGAGTGCTGTTAGGGAGGCGAAGTTCTACGAGGGACATGCAAATGACTGACTGAGTCTGATAACAATGAATCCACTATTCATATTTGACCCTCATATAAATCAAATGCATTTATAATCAGTCAAACATTTAACATATGATATTCAGTATGTCTGTCACTCAGTAAAAATACTCGCTCAATCAAAATACTAAAATATTCAGAGTTAATCTTCTGATTGTTCTCAGACAATCATTGTTCAGTAAAATGTTCAGATTTTGTGTCTGAAATATTGAAATAATCTACACTCATAAGTTCAGTATACAAATCTCACTATTTAATTATCTTTTCCTTTCTCTGTCTGCCAGGGTTATCTCTCCTTGGTCTAGCAGAGTCACTCTTCACAACAAATTGCCCAGATTTACATGAACAAACAAGCACATCAACTCATAAAGAAAATGATAAATTACCTTTCAAAAACAAAAATGTCTAACAGAATTCAAACAACAAAAGGAGAGGTAAAAACAAATCCCTTATACCTGACATATTTCAGCCACATCGCAAGAAAATCCACCAAAAGCAAATCAACCAACAAAACAACATACAACAAAATATATACAACTTTAACATCAGATATCATAATCAGAGTATCATTCTTTTGCTTTCCTGACATATGACTACCAGGCAATTATCCTGCAAGTTATTTTATTAAATGATCCAGATACAACTGAATATTTACTTTATTTCTACATTAAATCTGTATATAAACTGGCAAGCATGTATCTATCTATAATTTTCTATACTTATACTTGGTATATTCCTAGAGGTACCTTAATCCATACCACTGAGGTATATGTGTCATATTACATTGAAAGAATTGTTTAAGAAAACAATTTGGAAGCAAGCAGACATGTGTTGTTGGTTTTTGTTGACCAGCTGGCCTGACCCTACCAATGCTGAATTTGTATAACTGCCCACAGTAACAGCAATCAGTGTTTGTGTTGCCCACAGTAACAGCAATCAGTGTTTGTGTTGTAAGTTTCCTTGTGCTTCCATTTTCTAACTTCAAGTCTGGTTCTCATTTTCTCCTCAAATGCTTCTGCCCTCTTATTCACATGACCTGTTGTTTACCACCTAGACCTTGCAGCCAACAACATAATATTAAAGCCCACATTTTCTTCAACTTGTGAGTATCATGCTTGGCTACCTTCCTATGCATGTTGACTGATACACTTCCAAGTCACCAACCACTGCCCTGAAAGATTACTGAACTAACTACTTCACTGTTCAGGCTCTCCAAATTACATTCTCACGTAAAATGTATCTGCCTGATTTGGACTCATGCTTATTAACAGTGTTTATTAAATCTTTGGATACAAATTTAATTTGATATTATCTTCCAGATACTGAGCAGGAATGCATCATTATCATTTCATGTAACTACATACTGTTATGCTGCTTACACATTAAGCACTTTTACAGTTTAAACTGCTCAGTTTACTAATCTGGTGGTACCGGGTTCAGTCCCAGTGGTGGGATTTTTTTTCTGGTACACATAAAAAAACCCCCCGGGTTCACCCAGTCCCTTAAAAATTGGTACCAGAGAAATCTTGGAAGGTAAAGTGACCAGGCATGATACTGACCACATCCCACTTTCATGTGCCAAAGGTCATGGAAAATATGGGACTAACCCTGTATTCCCCAATATGCCTTAATGGAATGAAATGGGAATTCTACCTTTTTACAGTGTAAGTATGTGGAACTGTAATTAATTTACAATGTGTAATTATAATGTCCAAACAAAGAAGGTTGTCACTTGTTTTTCTCAAGTCAGGTAAATGTAATTATCAAGCTTCTGTACAAAGCACCGTCAAGTAGTCATATTTCAATAATAAAACTCTTCTAAAGTAAGATCTGTTTACCTATCTTGTTTTATTTTTTAAAAAATACACAAATGGTGGTCACTAAATATACAAGTTTTTGTTATTTCTAAGTTAAATGGAAACTCTGCCAATGAAGGTATTACACTATAAATTAAATGGAAACTCTGCCAATGAAGGTATTACACTATAAATTAAATGGAAACTCTGCCAATGAAGGTATTACACTATAAATTAAATGGAAACTCTGCCAATGAAGGTATTACACTCTTATGAGATTCAGCAAATCAAAATAATGTAACTTTAGCACCAGCTCTACTATGTCTTTGCTCTAGGTCTGTTTGCTCATTTCCAAACATTAAGGTGTATCCATTTTAGTTAGCCATTAAGGTTTATCCAGTTTAATTCCTGCATTCCAAAAATTTCGCCTTAACAGCACTTGTCAAAATCGTCTGGTTTGCAATAACAGGTAAATCCTGTTATAAAATCCAAAACTTTTACATTATTACATGTTAAATGCTACATTTTTAAAAGTTTATTTTTGTATCTGTAAGTCTTTTAGCTTTGTATTTCTCATTTGTTATTTCTGGCTGTAATCTTGACAATGTTATTTCTGGTTCTAATTTTGAAAATATTATGTTTGGTTCTACTCTGATGATGTTATTTCTAGTTTTGATTTTGACAATGTTATTTCTGGTTCTAATTTTGAAAATATTATGTTTGGTTCTACTCTGATGATGTTATTTCTAGTTTTGATTTTGACAATGTTATTTTTGGTTCTAATCTTGACAAGTTTTTCCATGTCAAAAATAGACAACATCAAAGCAAAAAAAAAAAAAAAAGAAAGCATGCAAGAGAACAAACTGATCAAAACACCAAAACAAGCAAACAAAAAAGAAACAAAATTATGCAGCAAAGGAACCAGCCAACACTGAAAGATAAATCCAAAATGAAAATGTTGCTGGAAACTCACTTCTGCTCCACCTGATTGGCTTGCACAGTGGCTCGATCAGCCAATGGACAGCCAGAGAGGCTGCGGTGTGAAGTGTAATTGCCAGTCACATGGCCTGAACCATCACAACCGGGAGTGGGACAAGTGGCTTCAGATTTCTGGCGAGAAGTTAGCCTGGGCCCAAGGATGTCTAGTAAGGGTTCGGTGACAGGAATGGACTTACAAGGAGTTAGTGAGGAGGAAGAACATCTGGAAAGCTGGTCACCACTGCCACTGCTCTCATTATCATCACTGTCATCTTCCTCCTCATCTTTGTCCTCATCACTGTCAACATTTGACCTGGCCCAAGAGTGACACATGGGAAGAGGAAGCATGCCAGTTAGAACAACAACAACAAAAAAACACAAGTGTTTGTTACCTCAAACAGATAACTTAGCCAGTATTTGATCTATTTCTCAGGTTGTTCCCCTGCCACTATTAAGCTCAAGATATGTCAGTTAGCCTATCTGTACAAATCAGTAATCAGATGGCCCATCTGTACAAAGTGGTACTCAGTTGGCCTATTTGTACAAGCTGGTACACAACCAGCCTATCTGTACAAGCTGGTACTCAGTCTGTACAAACTGGTATGCAATCAGCCTATCTGTACAAGCTGGTACACAAACAGCCTATCTGTACAAGCTGGTACACACACAATCAGCCTATCTGTACAAGATGGTACACACATGATCAGCCTATCTGTACAAGCTGGTACACAATCAGCCTATCTGTACAAACTGATACTGTGAACACTGTTTTTTAGGATTAGGAAAAGCCCCCCTCTGAAAATGGAAAATGTCTATGCTAACAGACATATTGGAACTGCACCGTATACATGCATGCCAGCTGATGAAGGGTAAAATTGGATATAATGAAAAAAATTCAGCCCATAAAAAAGAGTCTTTGCCTAGAGTTATAATAGGTGATCATGAGGAAAAATAAACATAACAAAAACTAAGGCCCAGGGCTATTTCAAAAGAACATATAACTTTAGTTTACAATGCTTTTGTCCTACACTTTCATATGTTAAAAAACACAAGAAAAATCTATTGGCAACACACAAAGTTGTTGACAACACATTAATAAAATTGACACTTCTTAAACTTGATCATCAGTGTGAGCAGCACGAGTCCAAATCTGTTGCTTGCGGAAAGTGCAGAAGGGGAGAAACATCAAATTTAGGTCAGGTCAGCTCCAGGAAGTGATTCTACTTATGACAACAGCTTGATAGAGGTTGATGTGCTCTCTTAGGTTGTCAGTTCCAAGAACTAGGTTCTTGTAGCTAACCCATCATACAACTTCTTCTCCAGACTTAACTCTTTCCGTGCCTTTGGTCGTTATACTGACGCTTCCAATTTCCCGTTGCATACCAATGGTCCTTATAGTGATCATTGTTTGTTTCAATAAAACAAGCAGTGTAACATTTAGATTGTACATATTTCGTCCGTGATTCCGGTGACACTTTCAAAATGGCGAAAGAGTGCCTAGTTACGAGCGATGCTGAGCGAGAAAAAGGACGAGAAGCATGGAAATTTTTCAATTTTTGACGATGTAGATAGGGGTATGGACATAGCCTATGGCCACCCCGCTGCTCTTGAATGTTTTCTAAATAGATATAAACATATTTAGATGACTGGAGAAGTAGTTAGGAGTAGTTAGGAGGTTAGTTCAGACATTCATTCAGCGAGAATGCAACACAGAATCACAATACGAGATCGACAAGTAGATCTACACATCTCAGATGGTAAGTAGTGCAGATCTAGACCTCGCCGATGGCAAGCTGGCCACAATCATTGTCTAAAAACATCACATTATTTCTTTTTTCCTAAAAAACTCTGCATTTATGAAATTTTCATTCATTTAGCTATATTTTGAAACATAATAAGTATACGGAAGTACATGGAAATACTGTTTTCCATTTCATTTTATAACTATACCCCCAACCCTATCAAGACCCACGTTTTTACTCTGGTAAGCAACTGCACCTCCGTGTTTCTACCTCAGGCATGGAAAGAGTTAAACTCAGCACAAGTCACTGATAGGTTTGCCACTGTAGACAGCAATAAAAGGAACTGCTTCATCCAGCAGTTAGGTTTGCCACTGTAGACAGCAATAAAAGGAACTGCTTCATCCAGCAGTTAGGTTTGCCACTGTAGACAGCAATAAAAGGAACTGCTTCATCCAGCTGATATATCTGCCATTGTAGACAGCAATAAAAGGAACTGCTTCATCCAGCAGTTAGGTTTGCCACTGTAGACAGCAATAAAAGGAACTGCTTCATCCAGCAGTTAGGTTTGCCACTGTAGACAGCAATAAAAGGAACTGCTTCATCCAGCCGATAGGTCTGCCTTTATAGACAGCAATAAAAGGAACTACTTCATCCAGCCGATAGGTCTGCCTTTATAGACAGCAATAAAAGGAACTACTTCATCCAGCTGATAGGTCTGCCTTTATAGACAGCAATAAAAGGAACTACTTCATCCAGCTGATAGGTCTGCCTTTATAGATAATAATAAAAAACTACTTCATCCAGTGTGTTCTGCAGGGCTGAACCAACTTCTTCCTTACTCTTCATAAATTTAACCACTAAAAATTTTGAAAAACACTATGTTAAAAAAAAAAACATAAATTTTGTTTCTGACAAACAAGCAAAAGGCAGAACATGATTTATTCACTGAAAAACTTTGCCGTACTTTCTGTGTCACAGGCAGCGTATGCCAGGTCAAACTTGACAAATCTACAAGTCAGCACTTTCTTCAGAACAAACATGGCACAAAAATGACTTCTGAAGGCTGATTGTTACAACATGAACTTTCTAACATATTCATCCATATCACACAAATGAAGTCAGACTAACTTCACCATGTCCTGACATAAAGTGTATGTAATTTTTACGATATGTAGTCTTTGACAAAAGCTAATTTTAAAAAAAATAATGAAAACTATAAAGATTGACAATAAACATTCAAAAAGCATAAATGGAAAAACTTCCCACCACAGTAACAGAAAATATGACCTGGAAGAAGAGAGAAGGCAATGGACTGTCTGATATGATGGACATAGTAGAAAAATCATTGACTGAGCTGACAGAAATCGATGGACTACCCAAGCTCACTGGCATGAATCTTAAAAACAACAGTAATGTACCAGCATACACTACAACTACAGGACAAAAATGGCATCTCTAAACCAGTACATGAAAATAACCCATCTCATCAGTTTGGGGGACACTGAATATGTTCAGACACAAGTTTGTCACTGAACTTCCAAGAACCAAGGAAGGATGTGAACAGCCTGTCTACTTTTTCATAATGAGAGATTATCTGTCAAACAATTACCCAAATACAGATCTCCAAGACTGATTACTTTCATCTTTGGTCATTCTTCTATGACAGCCTTCTGAGACTGAACTTATGAATGTAGATTATTCTTACATCAAGACATTCAAGATGTCTTCAGTCAGCAAGTCCATCTTGATGTGTTCAGTCAGTAAGTCAATCTTGATGTCTTCAGTCATGTAAGCCATTTTAATGTTTTCAGTCAATGTCATCTGTGATGTCTCAAACAAAGTCAATTTTGATGCTTTCAAACAATAAAAGTCAAATGTGATGTGATCAGACATACACAAACAATCACAGAAATCAAAGAAGCATACATTTGTTACTGGCATAATTTATTACACTAAACAAACTATATAACATACATCATAAACTTTATATTTCATCATCAATATTTCAACTGACAAAACAATTTCTAATGTTTACGAGACAGCAATAGTTGTAAGTGACAAAATACAGCATTTACTGTCATCAAGATTTGATGAACATAAGGGAACCAGGGAACCTGATGTGGCAATCCCTGTTTTAAGATGAAAGCCCCTGAATGCAACAGAACAAGCAATGATGCATCATGATGTGTAAGGGATGGGAAGGGAGGACCTCAGGTCATCCGCCTTAGAATAAAGGATGTCAGGAAGATTCGTATGATGTAAGCAGCAAGACAACAGGTCATTGCAGTGTGGGTCTGTGAATGCACTGACTAGATCAGCTAAATCAAACTACATTAAGCTCGAGATCAGAGTAAGTAGATGGCTTAAATGATCACTGCAGACAGATGCTGTATACATTAGCGGTGATTAACCTATATTTTTGAGGATCACTGAATCAGTTTCTTTTGAAAACCAAGAAGGCACATGTGATCAGCATCTGTGTCTGCCACGCAGCAGTGCTGGTTACGCAAGATTTGCTGCTGCTGAAAGTATTCACACATTCAGTGTGGCTGACTCAGTGTTGACAGAACTGTAAGAAGCAGAAGTGAGCAACAAGACTGTCTGGTCTTTCATAATGCTTGAACATTAAATTATCACACATTTAAATGTTGTGAACAAACAGCATGTCTAGATCAATGGGTCCTGTGCTGTGGTTTTACTTAATGGTTCCTGTGCTCTGTGCATTCAGGTTCAAGCACATTCATGTGCTGTGCCTAATTCTTGTGCAGACTACAGATCTCCAGTACCAGACTAGAATAGTCTAAGGAGGGCCCGGTGTCCTGAAGCAAAACTATCCAGTATCACTGGAACTCTTTTAACAACTGTGAGCTCCCTCAGGAGGTTTGCTACAAACCTGTCAAGTTCCTCATGACACTCATTAACTGTTATCTTCTTCTTCAGACCCCAAAAAACAAGAACCCAAAAACAATGTAAATAAAAGGGCATGTTTTTTTTAAATGTGAAAGAGGTTAGTAAAGCTCCCATGATAAACTACTACTTTCATCCTGTCATTCACCACATCATAATTACTCATTATATCATAATATATTTATGCACAATGAAATCCACTGCATTGTAATTCATTCTTGTAAACATCTTAATACCATTCTGTACATTGCACATTTACATTTAGTTCATTTTCTTATTCAGATTTATGCCTCAGCATTCTGAATTTATACAACTTCAAATTAACCCTATTAAGACTAGGGTTACAAAATAGAGGAGAAATTTTTTTAATGAAATTTCATGGCAGTGTTTTCCTCTCTTTTGTTTTTTTAATGAGCAATCTTTGACTAACAAAAGAAAATAAGTCTATAAGAGGTTTACTGAACACTTTGAATGTGGCTGTGCAAACTAAATATATCATTTGACATAACTAGGACATAGCTATGAAAATATCAAGATTTGGAATTATTGGTGTTCAGCAGTGAATAAATTCAGATGTGCTTCAAATGTGTACAGGACAATGATGAATACAGGAACATAAGAAAAATAAAAGAAAATAAAATTTAAAAAGCAAAGACAGATGTTGACAGTTCAAAAGGGTATAAATAAGATAAGTAAAATCTACGAGATAAACACGAAAATACAGACAGCGGACAAATTATCTCTAAGTGTATGACTTGTCTCATGACTGCCACGGAGATATGCTTTCAAGTAAAAATATAAAGTTCTTGCGAGTGTTCTTGTTATGTGTTCACTAAATGGAACTTTAAAACATTTCAAAATAAACTGCACTACCTACATAAGACTGCATTAAATGCCCTTAAATTCTGGTATGAACAAACCAAGTAAATTAAGTGTGGGGAAAATGATGAGTGCACAAATCCAAATAACAAGCAATAAGAACTTAGAGCAGAAATAGAAAGAAAATAGGAAAGTAGATTTATTTTTTGAATAAAAACGGTGAGGAATGCAAGTTGTGAGGACTTGTATCACAAAAACAAGGCAGGATAAGCGATGAAAAGAAATGTGATTGGTGGAGATAGCAGCTGCTTAATGCATGGTAACACCTACCCACTACCCACAGGCTGAGGATGTTCATCTTGTGCTGCATTCACTGATGATACTGAAGATGATGATGAGGATGATGTAGAGGTCTGAGAGCTGGGACTTAAACTCCTGACAGAAGCGGCACTGCTAAGAATCCTGTTCACAGTTGGTCCAAATCGAGGTCGACTTAACATGTTTGGTTTGTGCCTCATATGCGGTCTACGAGACAAAATATTTGGTCTGTCTGGAGCATGGCATGTTAGCTGACTATGATTAGTCAGAGCTGATTTGTCAGGTTCCTGTTTGGGCTCAATCTTTACCTCCGGGCCCTGTATGCTGCTAATTTCTGGCCTGCTGTATTTCTCCAACTCCCTGGCCAGATTTCCTCTAGGGGTGGCATGCGGTGCCATCTTGCTGTCCCGAGGTTCCAGCTGTTTGGTAAGTATCATGGGTCTGAGGACCCTATCTGTCCCAGCTGTGGGATTGATAAGATGATAATATCAATGACCTAATGAAGACCCTATCTGTCTCAGATGTGGGACTGATAAGATGATAATATCAATGACCTAATGAGGACCCTATCTGTCTCAGATGTGGGTATGATAAAATGATAATATCAATGACCTAATGAAGACCCTATCTGTCCCAGCTGTTGGGATGATAAGATCAATGACCTAACCTTCTTCTACCAGAAATAATAATAGTCAGCTGCAGTATAGTTTTCTTGTCAATCTTACTGTTGCTGACAGCAAGCATTTTTCTTCGTTGTCGCAAGTTGCTGTGTTTGTGTTGCAGTCATGTTCCTTTCAGCCCAACACATCTAACTTGCGCCTACCATTTTTTGGGACCAAGTTTATCTTCCCATTGTGATGCCTGTCAGCTAGACTACTCTGTTTCCAGGGGTGACACTGGTCTGTCCAGCTCTGATGCAGGCAGTGAGGTATGGGCTACTGACAGCTGTCTCATTCAGCTTAAGCACAGCACCTTTGACCCTACTGCAAGCTATGACATCTCACCTTTGATCCTACTGCAAGCTATGACACGTCACCTTTGACCCTACTGCAAGCTATGACATCTCACCTTTGACCCTACTGCAAGCTATGACATCTCACCTTTGATCCTACTGCAAGCTATGACATCTCACCTTTGATCCTACTGCAAGCTATGACATCTCACCTTTGACCCTACTGCAAGCTATGACATCTCACCTTTGACCCTACTGCAAGCTATGACATCTCACCTTTGATCCTACTGCAAGCTATGACATCTCACCTTTGACCCTACTGCAAGCTATGACATCTCACCTTTGATCCTACTGCAAGCTATGACACGTCACCTTTGACCCTACTGCAAGCTATGACATCTCACCTTTGACCCTACTGCAAGCTATGACATCTCACCTTTGATCCTACTGCAAGCTATGACACGTCACCTTTGACCCTACTGCAAGCTATGACATCTCACCTTTGACCCTACTGCAAGCTATGACATCTCACCTTTGATCCTACTGCAAGCTATGACATCTCACCTTTGATCCTACTGCAAGCTATGACATCTCACCTTTGACCCTACTGCAAGCTATGACATCTCACCTTTGACCCTACTGCAAGCTATGACATCTCACCTTTGATCCTACTGCAAGCTATGACATCTCACCTTTGACCCTACTGCAAGCTATGACATCTCACCTTTGATCCTACTGCAAGCTATGACACGTCACCTTTGACCCTACTGCAAGCTATGACATCTCACCTTTGACCCTACTGCAAGCTATGACATCTCACCTTTGATCCTACTGCAAGCTATGACACGTCACCTTTGACCCTACTGCAAGCTATGACATCTCACCTTTGACCCTACTGCAAGCTATGACATCTCACCTTTGATCCTACTGCAAGCTATGATGTCACCTTTGACCCTACTGCAAGCTATGACATGTCACATTTGACCCTACTGCAAGCTATGACATCTCACCTTTGACCCTACTGCAAGCTATGACATGTCACCTTTGACCCTACTGCAAGCTATGACATGTCTCATTTGACCCTACTGCAAGCTATGACACGTCACCTTTGACCCTACTGCACGCTATGACGTCACCTTTGACCCTACTGCACGCTATGACATGTCACATTTGACCCTACTGCAAGCTATGACATGTCACCTTTGACCCTACTGCAAGCTATGACATCTCCAGAAACCTATACAGGAAAGATAAATGTATGAAAAGAAACACTCATTCATAAACTGCAGGTATCAGGCCACGCTGAAGGAGCTGAATTGTCAAATACTGGGAATAGAAAAGGGCAGATGAACAAGTCCAGCGATGGACTCAGCTTTGCAGGAAGAAAGAAGACAAGGCAAACCAAGACACATGTGGAGGCAAACCAAGACACATGTGGAGGCAAATCAAGACACATGTGGAGACAAACCAAGACACATGTGGAGACAAACCAAGACACATGTGGAGACAAGCCCTGCAAAGCTAAACTTCAGAATAAAAGAAAAGGAAGTTCAGACGAGCCTGAATGGTCAGTTCAGTTCTGGGGATTTAATGAAGACTATATAATGAAGCTGTACTAATGTCTAAAATATGTTGTTGTACAGCTAGTACAGCTGGGAATTTAATGAAGACTACATAATGAAGCTGTACTAATGTCTAAAATATGTTGTACAAATAGTACAGCTGGAGATTTAATAAAGACTACATAATGAAGCTGTACTAATGTCTAAAATATGTTGTACAACTAGTACAGCTGGGAATTTAATGAAGACTACATAATGAAGCTGTACTAATGTCTAAAATATGTTGTTGTACAGCTAGTACAGCTGGGAATTTAATGAAGACTATCTAATGAAGCTGTACTAATGTTTAAAATATGTTGTTGTACAACTAGTACAGCTGGGAATTTAATGAAGACTATATAATGAAGCTGTACTAATGTCTAAAACATGTTGTTGTACAACTAGTAGAGCTCCAGAATGTGTTCTAAAACTAGAAGTTTTCTCACAAGTGTTTCTCTAGAGGTTATATGTATCTGAAATATATCAAGTAATATTTAATACAAACAAAAAAGTCTTGTTCATGTCAGCAACATATACAGTGATATGTTGATAGTGGCCTGCTGGCACACTAGACAGATGATGACAGCAGCCTGCTGGCACACTAGACAGATGATGACAGCAGCCTGCTGGCACACTAGACAGATGATGACATCAGCCTGCTGGCACACTAGACAGATGATGACAGCAGCCTGCTGGCACACTAGACAGATGATGACAGCAGCCTGCTGGCACACTAGACAGATGATGATAGCAGCCTGCTGGCACACTAGACAGATGATGATAGCAGCCTGCTGGCACACTAGACAGATGATGATAGCAGCCTGCTGGCATACTAGACAGATGATGATGTTATTAGTGAACTGCTGGCACACTAGACAGATGATGGTGTTATTAGTGAACTGCTGGCACACTAGATAGAAGATGACATTGATAGTGGCCTGCTGGCACACTAGACAGATGATGATGTTATTAGTGGACTGCTGGCACACTAGACAGATGATGATGTCGTTAGTGGACTGCTGGCACACTAGATAGAAGATGACATTGATAGTGGCCTGCTGGCACACTAGACAGATGATGATGTTGCTAAAGGTCTGTTGAAACACTAGATAAATGATGATGTTGATAGTGGCCTGGTGGCATACTAGATAGAAGATGATGCTGGTAAATGCCTGCTGGAACACTAGATAGAAGATGATGATGCCAAAGGCCTGTTGGAACACTAGATAGAAAATGATGCTGCCAAAGGCCTGTTGGAACACTAGATAGAAAATGATGCTGCTAAAGGCCTGTTGGAACACTAGATAGAAGATGATACTGCTAAAGGCCTGTTGGAACACTAGATAGAAGATGATGTTGCTAGCTGACTGCTGGAACACTAGATAGAAGATGATGCTGTCAAAGGCTTGTTGGAACACTAGATAGAAGATGATACTGCTAAAGGCCTGTTGGAACACTAGATAGAAGATGATGCTGTCAAAGGCTTGTTGGAACACTAGATAGAAGATGATACTGCTAAAGGCCTGTTGGAACACTAGATAGAAGATGATGCTGTCAAAGGCTTGTTGGAACACTAGATAGAAGATGATACTGCTAAAGGCCTGTTGGAACACTAGATAGAAGATGATACTGCTAAAGGCCTGTTGGAACACTAGATAGAAGATGATGTTGCCAAAGGCCTGTTGGAACACTAGATAGAAGATGATGTTGCCAAAGGCCTGTTGGAACACTAGATAGAAGATGATGCTGTCAAAGGCTTGTTGGAACACTAGATAGAAGATGATACTGCTAAAGGCCTGTTGAAACACTAGATAGAAGATGATGCCATCAAAGGCCTGTTGGAACACTAGATAGAAGATGATGATGTCAAAGGCCTGTTGGAACACTAGATAGAAGATGATGCTGCTAAAGGCCTGTTGGAACACTAGATAGAAGATGATGTTGCTAACTGACTGCTGGCACAACAGATAGAAGATGACATTGTCTGTGTCATATCTTGTTGTATTTCCTTTCCCCTACTTTGAGAGGAGCTAGACATCAACTCTATAGCTGGACCTACTAAACTGGATCATCCTGCATCATAAAGCATTTCATTATATCTGTATCAGTCTTATCAAAAGCTCAACAGCACCTAGGGAACTCATCTGAATGATTCCATACCATCCACAAAAATATAGGCTTACTGACAGCCAGTCATGTGCCTGTGTATAAATGATAGATTCCATCAAAGACTTGCAGCACAAGTGTATGGTTGTTACGCTGCCAGTGCCAACACATGGTGAAGCAGGAGGGAGAAGAAAGACACAAGTTAAAATTAGAATTTCTTTGATCATGTGCATATAAAAATGTTGAAAGAAATGAAACAAACCTGGAGTTATTTCCTTGGCAGCAAGTTTAATGAGATCTTTTTCTGTGCATGTAGCAATCATGGCTTTGGTTGGATCATCACTTTTGGGCAATACAACAACATGCATGGCTGAAACAGTAAATGCATTCCTAGAATCCCATGCTACAGCTGTAACCTCCAACATCTGAACATAAATTGTATATCACCACCTGCGCTATTCAGAAAATATTGCAGTTTAGGAGTTTAACATCATCATTTTCATGAAACCATTCCTCTCCTGCAATACTAAAACTATCGTTTGCCATCATGATTAGATAATACAAACTGTTACTTAAAGAAAATATTCCAAATCACTTTAATAATTATTAAACACTGAAGATCACACTCAGCAAGGTGTTAGAACAAAGTTTGCTTAGACTTTAGACACCAGAGTCCTACTAGAGTTTTCATTCTCAGTTGTTCTGTTACTGAAATTTTCTGTCTCAAATGTCTAAAGTGATCTGTCTATTATTTTCCAAGACTAATCACATACTTCAAGCCAGGAATACAGGACAGATACATTAAACATACTCTGCCTGTGCTGTTCTATCGATACTCACCTGACTTCCTTCCCTTTGCTGTCTGTGACATGAGTCTACTCATTGCAGCCAACGGGCAACCAGATAAGCTGAAGAAAGATGATGGAATGAAAGACTGCCATTTGAGAGACTTTCAGACTACATTTTTTTAGAATTATTTCTTATTTCTACTTATGCCTCACTGATTACGCCAAGGCATTCGACAAGGTGAAACATAATGAAATTATTAAAATGCATGAAGACATCAATACAGACATCAAAGACAGAGGATTGTAAAGCATCTATACTTGCAGCAAGAAGCAGCAATTCAAGTTGAAAATGGAACTGGAAAACATCAACTTATATAAAACAAGGGGTGCGACAAGGATGTGTACTATCTCCAGACCTTTTTTCTCTGTACACCAAGAATATTCTAAGAACGATCATCACAGAACCAGGCATAAAAACTGGAGGATACAATATTAACTATCTCAGGTATACTGACGACACAGTACTGATAGCTGAGAATCAACAAGACCTGCAAAATCTCTTGGATAAAGTCGTTAAAGGAAGTGAACAGAAAGGCCTTACTTTAAACATCAAAAAAGACAGACTATGGATATATCAAAGAAACAGAATCCACCAAAACGCAGTATAAAATTAAACGGAACTATTCTAAAGCCGGTGCAGAAATTCAAATACCTTCAAGCAGTAATAACTTCAGATGGGAAATGCAGAACAGAAATTAGGAACAGAATAGGTCAAGCAAAGACTGCATTTCAGAGAATGAGAAACATATTATGCAACACATACTTATCAATGAATGTTAGAAAATGAGCCTAAAATGCTATATTGAACCTATCTTGTTATATGGAAGTGAATCATGGACAATAGGCAGGTCTGCACAAAAATCATTGGAAGCCGCAGAAATGTGGTTTATTAGAAGAATGTTGCGAATTCCCCTGGACAGCACAAATAACTAATGAAGAATATATGAGAAAAGCTGGAGAGATACAGAAATCTTGTCAAAAAGATAAGAGAGAGACAATGTACTTTCATAGGACATGCAATGAGAAGAGGGGGCATTGAAAATATTATAACAACAGGAAAAACGGGGGAAGAAGATCAAGAGGAAGACCAAGAGAAATGATACTGGACAGTCTGACCGGATGGTGTGAGAGGAGGTCACCAACTGAGCTGATGGCCTGCATGAAGGATCGTGTACTCTGGAGAAGCATAATAGCCAATGCCAGTCGGCATGGCACCTGATGATGATGTGTAAAACATTACATACAACCTGGCAAAGTCTCACAGTGTTTTTATTTAACTTGCTCTGCTACAACAATTTAATTACAACATTCTCCATACAATTTTTCCTATTGACCCATACTACTTCTGTTCCATTACACCTGAAAACAGTGTTAGGATGAAAGAAAAAATTTAGATAAAAATCAACATTAATTAGTCAACAGATAACAGCAGTACCTGGCCATGCCAAGAGAAAGCTCCAAGCAAAGAACATAGAGATGCTGGCTGAATACAGAAGCTGGCAACAAACAGCGAAATACTGACTGTTCATGCATGCTAGCCAAAGAAGTTGCTACTTTCAAGATTGATTCTACCAATATTTTGATTATATATAACAAAATTTTGTTAATGTGTACTTCTGTTGCCAGGTACAGTTTGCTGCTTGTTTTTCTCATCAGTGCGCCCCACCTTACCTTCTGTGTGTGCTTCTGTTGTTGTTGATGTGACCTCGCCCGTTACAACCTGGAGTGGGGCATCTGTGCAGGATTGAAGAAGAATGTCAGAAAAATAGGTTTCATAGCATATCAATAACATGAGAAAAAGTTCACTATAAAAACTAAATCAATTTGAAAGACAAGTTATCTCAAAGAACTACATCAATAAAAATATGAAAGAAGTTTGCTTATAAGAACTACATCAATAACATTATTAGAGAAAATTATAACAACTTTATAAATAACAACATGAATGCAAGTTATCTACAAAAACTAATAAATACAACCTTGAAGGAAATCACAAAAAAATTATTATTAACTCAATCCGCGCTAGTGATCGCCACAGCGATATTTCCGGTATCCCAAATCTACCGTATGATCGTTATAGTTTGTTTCAATAAAACAGCCGGTGTAACATTTAGATTTATATATTTCATCCGCGATTCCGGTGACACTTTTCAAAATGGCGAAAGAGTGCCTAGTTACGAGCAATGTCGAGCGAAAAAAAGGAAGAGAAAGATCGAAATTTTTCAATTTTTGATGATGTAGATAGGGGTATGGACATGGCCTGTGATCACCCCACTGCTCTTGAATGTATCCAAAGTAGATCTAGATATATCAGATGACGGGAGAAGTAGTTAGAAGGTTATTTCAGACATTAATTTAGTGAGAATGCAACATAGAATCAAAATACGAGATTGACAAGTAGATCTACACATCTCAGATGGTAAGTAGTGCAGATCTAGACCTAGCCGATGGTGAGCTGGCCACAATCAGTGTCTAAAAACATCAGATTACTTCTTTTTTCCTAAAAAAACTCTGCATTTATGAAATTTTCATTCATTTAGCTATACTCTGAAACATATTAAGTATACAGAAGTACATGGAAATACTGTTTTCCATTCCATTTTACAACTAGACCCCCTAACATATCAAGACACGCGTTTTTACTCTGGCACTCCAGAACACGTCCGTGTTTCTTCCTCCAGCATGGGAAGAGTTAAGTGTTTGAAAAAAAAAAAAAAACCACATCATCTAACATGAAACTACAATACTCTAGAATTATAATCCTGCAAAGTTGTACTCTGACCACTGTTCGCTCTAAGCTGCGTGGCTGTACACAGATAAAAATCATACCATGCACAAAATTTTTGGAGCCACGCAGAAAGAAGAAATGAAATTGCTACTTTTATTTTCCAGTTTCCAGATCTTACTCCATGCTATAATTGCAATCAAGAAAAATACAGTGATGGTACATGTTTCTCTTTTACTGTTTCTTTTTTGTTGAGATATGACTTTCAGATCAAATGTTTCAACTGTTCTTTTTATCTCATAGTTTTGGTAGTACTGTAGCAGAATCATGACGAGGCAAGTGGGTACACAAGAATGGAGAGCAATTAAAATAAATGGGCAGATGAATTTCCGCTGTGTCATGGAAAAAGGAGAAAGTCTATTGAGCTGCTCAAGTATGCAAATTGATCTTGGTAACTAACACCAGACATCGTGACCACCGACATTAGACCCATTGTTTTGTTTTTTCCTAGCAGCATATTTACTATCACTGTGGAAATGTGTAAAATTGTGTGTTAACTCAAGTATGTGTTTTTATAGTGTTCAAACTGGTACTGACAAAGACTCCTGTATCACGTGCGCTATAATTTTCAAACATAAATTTGGGGGTTAGTAGTTTTAATGAGAACATCACCTTTAAAAGTGAAAGTAGTTCTGTTCTAACCTATAATTAGATGGCCAGACAGCAAAGTATGGGATTTGGATATTAGGTCTGTCCTACTATCACCCTAATGTAATCTTTTATGTTTGGTAACCTGAGGTCATTTACTTACTTCTCGGCACAGGGTGGGATTATGTTTCAATGAAGCCGTGGTAAGTGGAATATGATAGGATAAACAACTATGTAAATAAATAACTACTGTCACTGAATAAGTAAACAAAGAAATCATCACTGTAATTGACTAAATACCAGTAACTGTACAGCAGGTTTATCCTGTTCTTGAATGTACAGGCCTTTATAGTGTGTGCAAATAAATATATATATATATATATATATGTGTGTGTTACTACGCACATTTGCACACACAATATTTTTTTGCATATAAGCTGAACATTTTGCACAGACCGCAAACCTTTAGATGGAACATTGACTCTGACTCATGTAAATGTATGGGACAGTTTAAAAAAAAACATTCCACAGAGTAACAATACTAGCACAGAATCTCAAGTTATATAATACAAAGTTTCACACATTTACTGGCACATCTATCGAACATCAACACAAATCCACAACATATATCTTGAAAATAAATGGCACAGCATGTCTCAGTATTCAAATGGTGTCAAAATATCAAAATGACAAATCATAGATGCTGCTGCTGCTTACTGAATCTTCGAATGAAAAACAACACAACACAAATATCAGTATAATAAAATAACATAATGCTCTGCACAAAATAAGATCATATCTGCCAGAAAAATAGACCTCAACATATGTTTACAATAACAAAATAGACTTCAACGTGTGTTTACAATGACAAAAATAGACTTCAGCACATGTTTACAATGACTTCAGCATGTGTTTACAATGAGTTCAGCATGTGTTTACAATGACAAAACTGACATCACATCACTCTCACTATCCTTTCTTCCAAAACAAACGAGTAAGGTAAGCCAAGCAGAAATTGAAATAAGTTTTCTTCTTAACAGACTTCACTACCACTAACAAAAATATCAATTACTCTAATACAGATAGTTTATTTCATTTCTTTGGCTGCTCTACCTCCTACATTTCTACTATCTGTTTAATTCTGTACTAAATGATCTACTAATTTCTATAGTCTGAGTCTGACAAAGAAAGAATATAAGTTGTTTCATGGCAGCCCTAACAGAAATCATTCTCTCTTTTAAAAAATATGTTCTCCTCCATCAAAAATATAATAGCGACTGACCAGTCTAATCTTGGATCAACCTAGCAAGTTTTTTTTTGTATTATCAAAACCTTCAAGCCTGGTCATGCATGAAACTTTCCTGAACTATATATACCTATACATGCACCTTCAAGCATTAAACTTTCCTGAACTATACCTATACATGCACCTTCAAGCCTGGTCAAGCATGAAACTTTCCTGAACTATACCTTATACCTACACAAACAGAATACAAAGTACAGCCTACACTTTTCATTCCCCTTTCTCAACTCTCCTCAGCCCAAACAGCTCCACCACCCACTACCCCCAATACTATAACACTTATACATCTTTTTCCTGAATACATGTGTCAAGAAAGGTCCAACATGGATTTGGACAATGGTCTATGACAATTGACATGTTGCAGTTGGTGCAAGAATAAAAATTTGTAGCCAAACGTGCTAAACAGAAAGGAACAAGTCACCATCTTCCGTCTCCGAACAGGACACAGCTGACTCCGAAGTCATATGTATACAAAGTTTAAGCTTGGTACTACTAATCTATGTACATGTGCCCAGGTGCCCCAAACTGTGGAACATATCCTCCAGAACTGCATCAACTATGAGACACTGAGAAATAATTACTGGCCCAGTGAGACCACTAAAGAAGATAAGCTCTGTGGTTCCATACATGAATTACAAAAAACAGTGAAATTTATCCAAGAGACAGGACTGCAGATAATAGACAGACCATGCGAACGAAGAAGAAGAAGAAGAAGTAGCCAGACGTTAGATACAGGGAGGGAAATTAACAGGAGGACATCTATTGTTCTTCAAAAAATAAAACAACTAAATAGGCTGTGGAGAGGAACAGATAGAACCACAAAAATAAGAATTTTATGGGCATGCATCTTTCCCATCGCAACATATACCTGTGAGACCTGGACACTTAACAAAACAGCTGAGAAACATATAAATGCCTTTGAATGTAAATGCTACAGAAGAGTTCTTCAAATATCATGGACACAGAAAAGAACAAATATATCCATACTACAATGTCATGATAATTTTGAGAAGGTCGTCTTGGAAGGGTACATAATGGGATTGACTGATCTTTATTTCAAAAGGGTTAAGAATTGGGAACGCAGGCCCGTCTGACATTCTGCCCTTTATCATACATCTTTCACTCTATTCCAGACATTCTACAAATATGCTGTTCATGTAACAAACATAACTAACATTGAAGCTGAGAGAAATAAAATAAAATATAACATTTACGTTTCGCTCTTAAACATTCACTCAGTACAGAAGTAACTACATACATATATAAATGACTACCTACTAAACAAAAATTTCAGGACTATTCAAAATAAACAATTAAATGTATTCGTGTCTGTAAGAGCAGTTTAAGATAACTTAAGTTTTATGATTCATGGAGGCACGTAGTCGACATCAAATAGATATTGGGAAAGTTTGTAGTTGTAGGAATGAGTATAATTTCTATTTTTTATACAAGATGGGAGGGTATTCGATAGATGAGCAGCAGAATAACTAAAGCTTTTCTTGTAAAGATCAAGTCTAGGTTTTGGAAGACATATGTTGTTCAAGCGTTGGCTCCACACTGGGCTAAATTTAAACAGGTTCCATAGATAAGGCGGAGAAAAAGAAAGAGAGGAAGACCAAGGCAAAGATGGCTGCAAGACACTGTTGATGATCTAGGGCTGAAACACTTGTCTGAGTGGGAGTACTTCCTCTGATGATCTGAAGGAGTTGTGTTGCTGTTCCGCTTTCTACAGTAGAGAGTTTCCTGCATGCATACTTTCTGGTGCAGTAACAATTTGTTACAAACTTGGATTTCTTCAAATTGTAACTGTGGGTGAGGTAAGAGTTACAATGGTGAAGCAACAGTTAGTCTTGGATTTCTCCCAACAGTAACTATGACTAGATAAACTCAGAGTTATGGCTTCATTTATAAACACAAAACAGTCACTTGACAGCTTCCTTACCTCAGGCTGTGATCATTTCTCAGTAAGGCTGGAATACAAAAATAATAATATAATGCAGAAAATATAACATTTATGATACATAAAAAACAGAAACATAACAATACAGAAAGTATAACATTTTATTTATAACACATAAATAACATAACACTATAATACAGAACACCACAGGGGAACAGAAGAAAGGGTAGACCAAAAGAGACAGGGAGAAGAACAACAGAAAGGATGTTGAGCAACAGATGGCTCACCTGGGCAAGAGCAGAAAAAAGGCAAAGGACAGGCATTTGTGGAAAACCCTTGCAGAAGCCCCATGTGCCCTGGACACTTAAGGTTCAGAGAGAGAGAGAGAGAGAGAGAGAGAGAGAGAGAGAGAGAGATAATACAGAAAGTATAGCATTTTACTTATGACACACAAATAACAGAAACCACCACAGACTGCAATTTGCTGTTGAAGGATTTGCACCAAGAATCAACAAAGTTTTTGGTACGATACTTAAAAAGATAAAAATTTTAAAAAAATGACTGCCTTTTTTAATTTAAAATAAGAAAACTTTCAGCACAAGTACAACTGATAACAGAGAAGTAAAACTGGCAAATAAATGCCAAGTTCATAGAGCAAACTAAGTTGCAGAACTAGTGATGGAAGATGCAAGTGACTTAAGATAACACTGGGTCTAGGTCAACTAGAGATGGAAGATGCAAATGACTTCAAAATATCACTGGGTCTAGGTCACACTTCACAAATAACAATTTTTCTTTCTACTCTTCTGGACAGTGTTCCAAGTTTGGCACGGGTAGCACAGCGTTGGTATCAACTGCCTTTTCATCCTTGTCTGGACATATGGATGCTTCAGGTTTGTTTTATTCATTCCCCCCCCCCCCAGATATAATTTATTTACTTTTAACAACATACCCTTACTAAAGTTATCACTGCATAAATGTAATCAGTTTGTTATGCATTAATAACATTAAGAGTACAGTGTAGACATCTGAAATAAATGACATATTTTAAATACATTTTAACATATTCAAAGTTTAACTCTTCACAGGCATATGGCAGGATACTGACATTTCCGGTTTCAACGTTGCGAGCGTATATCAGGATCCTGACATTTTTAATTCTTGAAATCACTCTAATCCACCATTTAATCCACCTTTTACTTTGAACGTTAACTGCGCATGTCAGAAATTCTTCTTCCTTTTCAATTCAACGTGGGCGCGAGCGGACATCTTGTGATCGTTTCTGTTCAATTATTTCACAAATTTTTAAAGTATATCGAACTTTGGACACGCCCTTCGACATGGCAGATTTTACTGAATGTACCTCCCGTAGCTCTAGACCTGTTAGAGAAAGTACAAAAGCTTGTAGAGAAATGTTTGTGACATTATTTGGTAGGAAACGTGTCAGTACTGCATGGAGATTAGCATGGAGATTACTCTGCACCATAACCAGGTCCTTTTCAGGACCACCCCAATCTTCAAGAAGATTTTTCTCAAACTGAATATAACCATTGTTCTTCTTCTTTTATCTTTTCTTGCTAGTTTCAGTGTTCTGCTTCTGATTTTTTTTTCAATTTGTGTAAAAAGTGATATTTCTTGGATGGAATTCATTTTATCTTCAAATTGTGTGTAACAAGTGGATATTTACAGCTCTTGGTAAGTAGACAACCATTAGTTTAGTGTTTTAGAGATTTTTTTTGGGGGGAGGAGGGCTAAATATTTTGTCTTATTTTCTCAACAGTTATTTTTTCCTACAAAAACTAGACATTTCTGGAACCTTTATTCATTTACCTTTTTTTAAATGTATATTTAGTATTTTTTAAACATGGAAATAATATTTTAAATTCACTTTTTCAACTCTACCCGTCAATCTTCTAAACACCCGCGCATTTTGCTCCGCACCCTATGGTACGTCCGCATTTTCCCCCCACGCTCAGAAAGAGTTAATACCATTAAAAATTGATATTTTTAAAAATAATTAAACAATAAATGTGAATTTTACAAAGACATATTTCTTATTTCTCATCATATAAAAGTGACACTGACTGAATCCTGGGCAAGTCAAACTCAAAATGAATCTATCAAATTTATGAGCAGCCGTTAGCCATTTTGATTCTAACTTGTCAGTGAGATGTTTGAGTCTAACTTGTCAATGAGATGTTTGAGCTTATTTCTGTGATGCTGTCATCTCAGTTCAGGCACAAATCTTCACAAGTTACAGGATTAATGCTGGACCTTCTATCTCAGTTCAGGCACAAATCTTCACAAGTTACAGGATTAATGCTGGACCTTCTATCTCAGTTCAGGCACAAATCTTCACAAGTTACAGGATTAATGCTGGACCTTCTATCTCAGTTCAGGCACAAATCTTCACAAGTTACAGGATTAATGCTGGACCTTCTATCTCAGTTCAGGCACAAATCTTCACAAGTTACAGGGTTAATGCTGGACCTTCTATCTCAGTTCAGGCACAAATCTTCACAAGTTACAGGATTAATGCTGGACCTTCTATCTCAGTTCAGGCACAAATCTTCACAAGTTACAGGATTAATGCTGGACCTTCTATCTCAGTTCAGGCACAAATCTTCACAAGTTACAGGATTAATGCTGGACCTAGTTTCTCTTCTTTGTTTTAAATGGGTATCACAAAACTCTACTAACAAATACATCCGGGGGGGGGGGGGGGGGGGAACGGGACTCTGCAAACAATCCAACCAACGAACACAAAACCTTGACAACCCCTTTACAACCTGTTTCAGTTGCTGTAAATTAAGCTTCTCAATCACTGTACTTGTACGCTGAAACAAACCATTGCCACATCTGAAACCAGCTGATGATAACATGGAGACTTCCTAGCACATACAAAAATATTCTTCTTTCACATAATTTCCCTTCCATTGTAAGCTCTGTGCTCCTCCTCCTCCTATATCCCCGCTGACTCGACCCTGGAGAATGCTCTTTCTCGTATCAGCTGACTGGTTTGTTTATTAAATTCTACTGCCATAACACTGATGCATACCGACAGTTCTGTGTTTTCATATATTCTCTTCTCACAGAACAAGGAACACACAGATGAAATAGATTTTGTTTCTTAGTGCTGGTACAAAGTGGCACAGTCCAACCATCTACGGCAACAAAGACAGCTGAAATGCCATCATCTCCTCCTTCTGATCCCCACCTCAGCAGCTACTCTACATCATCAACAGCCAAGCCAGTCTGAATTTACAACATGTCACTCAGCTCGACACCCTGTACAAGTTATCATGATTTCATTACAATGCTTTCTTCAAGAACATAACTGTAAATCTGGGGCTGTCTGTATTGGTTTTGGAAAATACACATTTACTGGTATTGAAATTCTTAAGTTTTGTGTACAATGTTTATTCTTCAGCCCCTGCTGTCTTCTTCTTCTTCTTCTTCGTTCGCACTGTCTGTCTATATCTGCAGTCCTGTCTCTTGGATAAATTTCACTGTTTTTTGTAACTCATGTATGGAACCGTAGAGCTTATCTTCTTTAGTGGTTTCACTGGGCCAGTAGTTATTTCTCAGTGTCTCGTAGTTGATGCAGTTCTGGAGGATATGTTCCACGGTTTGGGGCACCTGGGCACATGTACATAGATTAGTAGTACCAAGCTTAAACTTTGTATATATATGACTTCGGAGTCGGCTGTGTCCTGTTCGGAGACGGAAGATGGTGACTTGTTCCTTTCTGTTTAGCATGTGATAGTCATCATGTGGTGGTGTTTGTGGCTTCCTGTAGGTTTTTATCATGCTTTTCTTCTGATTATAGGTGACTGGTATGTCTGGTTGCTCCATTTCAGTGCCCTCTTTGGCCAGATGGTCAGCTTTCTCATTGCCTGGTATCCCACAGTGGGAGGGAATCCATTGCAAAGTGACTCCATGTTGTAAGCCAATTTTTGACAAGGCATCCTTAAGGTCTGGTAGTTTGTTGCACTGAAGAGCTTCCAGTACTGATCTTGCATCTGTGAGAATTACTACAGGACATGTATCAATTCTGGAGTCTGATAGTTTTTCAACTGCAGCAATAATTGCCCTAACTTCTGCATCAAAGTTGTTGCAGTATTTACCAGTGGGTATGGAAATCTTGTCAATGGTGTTGTTTGGATATTCAATATATGCTCCTGCCCCACCATTTTTTATGGCATTATGTGCAGATCCATCTGTATACACACGTATCCAGGTGTCACATGGATATTTGTCATCTAGAACACTAAGTGTGGCTACTGATCTTACAAGACTGCTCTGCATCTCACCATTCTGCACACCTTTCACTTCAGTCTGAATAGTTATTTGTGCATAATCTGCTTCTTTCCATGGTGTATGCTCTGGTACAGATGATAATGGAGTGACTACAGTTGGAAGGTCAGGTATCAGCTTACGCATACGCTTGGCCTGATGAATGAAGCTGCTTCTTTTAAGCCGTCCTAATGCCAAGTTATTGAATCTCTCCTTCAGGGGATGGCTTACAGAGCTAAGGAATTTTTCTCCCATGGTCATGACCTTTGTGTCTCTACGTTCCTTTAGCGCTTGAACACCAACTATTTTCTGCATTTCTACTATTGGTGTGGACCTCATGGCACCTGTGATAATCCGTAGTGACTGATTTTGAACCTTGTCTAGATTATGCAGCGTAGTGTTTGATGCTGTGCACCAAGATGTTGAGCCATATTCTAAATGTGGTAGAATACTTTGCTGATATACGTTCTTGAGGATTCTTTCACTAGCTCCCCATGTAGTCCCACTCAATTTTCTTAATATGGCTAGTTTTCTTCTGGCTTTTGCTTCTGCACTGTTGATGTGTTGCTTCCAAGTCAGTTTTGAGTCAAGAGTCACTCCTAAGTAAGTGGGTTGGTTGTCCATCCTTAAGGGTATTTCATTTACAAAGATCTTACCTGCTTTCTGTTTAGATGAGAGGGTGAACAGAGTGGTACTTGATTTCTCTGTGTTGATACTTACACACCATTTGTTTGTCCATGATGTCAAGATGTCTGCTGCTCTTTGGAGTCTCTGTGTAGCAACTGTCGCATATTCATCTGTACACCACATGACCAGATCATCTGCATACAGTGCTGCTTTGATTCCATAGGGAAGTTCCTTGACCAGGTCATTAATGAATACAAGGAATAGTGTAGGCGAAAGGACTCCTCCTTGTGGTACACCGTGTCGCAGAAGTACTTTCTGGCTTTTGTGTCCATCCATTACTACTCTAGCTCTTCTGTTGTGTAAATAGGACTTTATCCAGTTGTACAGTCTTCCATTCACATTGCAGTTTCTTAGTTTCCACAACAGACCTTTTTTCCATACTTTATCAAAGGCTTTCTTCAGGTCTATCCACGCTGCTAGTACAAGGTTTTTCTCTTGGAATGCATCCTCAATCTCTTGAGAGAGATAGGTCACTTGATCTTCCGTACTGTAGTACTGCCTAAATCCTGCTTGTTGTGGAACGAGAAGGTTTTCACTTTCTAGGTACCATTTTAGCCTCAGGTCAATGATGCGTTCCATCGTTTTGCATAGGCAGCTAGTGAGACTGATTGGCCTGTAGCTGGAGGCAGTATCACTGTTTTTCCCTGGTTTTAGCAGTGGTACCATGCTTGCTTCCTTCCAGATTTGAGGTAACTTACCTGTGCTCCAGCACATATTGAAAATATCCAACAGCTTTCCCATTGCTGCCATTCCCAGGTTCTTGATCATTTCATTGGACATTCCATCTGGTCCTGGTGATTTCCTTGGTTTCAGTTTACTAACTGCTAGGTCTAACTCACTGCGTGTGATTGGTGCATCCATGACCTCCACTTTTCTGACTTGTTCCTCCTCTTTCTGTGGCTCGATGCGCACTGTACGCTCCTTCTCTGGATGGATATCAATGTTGCAGTCCTGTGCAAACATGCGAGCAAAGTGATCTGCTACCTGCTTACCTGTAAGAGTTTTCCCATCCTCTATTAGTGTAATCTTTGTACTTCTTCCAGTACTCTCATCATTTAACTGTTTGATTAGTTTCCACAGTTTCCTTCCATCCTTTTCAAAGTTTAGGGACTCTGTTTTCTCTCTCCAACTTTCCCGTCTGGCTTGCAGCTTTGCTCTCTGAAATTTGGCCTTAGAATGTTGGTAATTATTGTGGTGTTCTTGGCATGGTCTATTTTCTGCTTGCTTTCGAGCTGCTTCCACGTCATCATGGAGTTTTCCCAGCTCACTAGACCAGTATGGTTTATAGTCCCTGCGAGCTCCTCTGGGAATGGTTTCACGAGCGGCCTGAAGGATACAAGCATTGAACTCCTTCACTATGCTGTTAATATCCTTACCTTCTATGGACAGCTGTCCCACCAGGATACCTGTACGATGTCTGTACATTGTCCAGTTTGCTTTTTTATAGTTCCATCTGGGGAGAGGGTTACTGGTGTTAAGGAGTTCATTTTCTATTGTCAGGAAGACTGGTCGATGGTCGCTACCTCCAAGTTGTTTTCCAACTTCACGTGTAATGTTCCACTTCAGATCTGGAGAGTGGAATGCCAGATCTGGTGTTGATTTTGTATGCCAAGCCCTTGAGTAAAATGTTGGGGCATCCATTGGCTGGTTGATCAGGAGAAGTCCATTATCATCCTGCCAGCTCTCAACTTCCTCTCCTCTCTTGTCTATGTGGTCATAGCCCCAGCTCTGGGAATGACTGTTAAAATCACCACAGACCATCAGTCTCTCTTTGTGTGGGATTGTTCCTAAAGCAAGTGGGCGGTCATTAGGACAGTAATAGTTAAGGAGGTGGAAATCTGTATTACTACTTTTAGATGGATCATCTGGTATTCGGCTCCTTCCATGTACACTCCCACCTGACATGCGCTGATGTTATTCTTAACAAGTGTGAGTACTCCTCCTTTTCTTCTGTCCTGTCGGTCTGATCTAAAACACTGGTAGCCTCTGATTTTAAAGGCGGCATCTTTGGTTAGGTGTGTCTCCTGTATGCAGCATATACTTACCTGCTCTGCAAAAAGTATGTTCTCTAGTTCAACCTTTTTGCTATAGCCATCTCTAACACTGCTGACACCCTCAGCATTCCACTGCATTATTTTAAGTTCTTGCTTTTTGGCTGTTTTCTTCTGTTGTATTTTTTGGCCAGTAGCTCTACTCTCATGTCTCCTGACTCCACAAGACGAACTGAGAGGACCTCCAGTAGCATTGGGTGGACCCTTTCGAGGCAGGGGGCCCGGCACTGCACCTGCCTGGTTAGTCTTCACAGGGCGAGCACCATGTTTGAAAACTGTAGATATAGACATTTCATTAGCGATAATGCGTGTTACCCTGATTTTTGCGATGCGCCTTTTGGCTGGGTAACTCCGACTTCAGCACCTTTCCTTGCTAGGGCAGACTGTGGTCTTGCTCGGACTGCCATGAAGACAGTGTGGCTGGCCTGGCCAAAACTTTGTTTTCCAGCCTCAGCCCCTGCTGTAAAACTGCCTGGCCACCTTTCACTACTTCAGTTCTAACATGTCTAATCTGAGAATGTCTAATCTGAGACTGTCTAATCTGAGACTTGTTTAGATTCAGACCATCTCACACAATGTAATACTTGGTAATTAAAACTACTCTAGCCAATTCAGTGGGCATAACATCCCTTGATGAGATTGAAAAACTCGCCGGAGACAGGACATCTTGGCGAACTACCAAGGGGGCCCTATGTAACGTTTAACGGCACGGGAAGGATGTAAGATGTAAGCAGTTGGTGTCTAGATCTGATCTGAAATCAAAAGACTCTGACTTCTGGGTTTCGTCCTAACATTCTGGCTTGCATGTCCCATCTCAGGAACTGGGACAATTTTACACTAGGACTACACGGCTGGTATCTACTGGGATGAAACATATCACATTTACTTACTTTCTATAACTTCCAGTGGTAGCTCACTTCTCTTTGGACAACCAGATATGCTGCAACAGAGTAGTAGTACAGCTTATTATACCACCTTCATCTTGCTAGAATAAGTGCATATGTGCGCTTCCCCCCCCCAATCCATGTATGTGTATATGTATATATAAGTCTACAAATCAAACTGATGATGTAATCACATGCTGTGGCATTTACATTTTACTATACAAATGTCTCATGGGTAATCAGAAAAAAGGAGAAGGACATATATCGATCATGTGATGAGAAGAAATAATCAGAGAATCCCAAAGCAAGCTATCAAGTGAAACAACAAGCCAAAGAAAAAGATGTCGACCACATGAAACTCTAAAGAGGACAATGCTAAAAGAGGCCAAATTAGTAGGCATAAAATCCCTTGATGAGGTTGAAAAACTCACCAAAAACAGGGAAACTTGGCAAAAACAAGCTCTATGGGATGTTTAATGGCATGGGAAGGATGTAAGATGAGCACACATGTACAAATGTAAATCATAATTTTACATTTGATAAGATCATCTGTCACAATATCCATTGTCTAACACACCTCTTGTAAAAAATTGCCCACTTCACAGTAATAATCATTTTCTTATTTAGCTCTTCCTGTGTCATTGTCGTGATAGTGAGAACTTCCAGTTACTGAGTTGCATGCCATGTTCGTTATAGTGACAATTCATTTGTTTTAATAAAACAACCAGTGTAACATTTAGATTATACATATTTCGTCCACATTTCCGGAGAACTTTTCAAAATGGTGAAAGAATGCTTAGTTACGAGCAATGTCGAGCGAGAAAAAGGAAGAGAAACATGGAAATTTTTCAATTTTTGATGATATAGATAGGGGTATGGACATGGCCTGTGACCACCCAACTGCTCTTGAATGTATCCAAAGTAGATCTAGACAGATGACTGGAGAAGTAGTTAGTAGGTTATTTCAGACATTAATTTAGCGAGAATGCAACATAGAATCACAATACGAGAAACATAGAATCACAATACGAGATCGACAAGTAGATCTAGACATCTCAGATGGTAAGTAGTGTAGATCTAGACATCTCAGATGGTAAGTAGTGTAGATCTAGACATCTCAGATGGTAAGTAGTGTAGATCTAGACCTAGCCGATGGTGAGCTGGGCACAATCATTGTCTAAAAACATCACATTACTTCTTTTTTCCTAAAAAACTCAGCATTTATGAAATTTTCATACATTTAGTTATACTTTGAAACATAATAAGTACACGGAAGTACATGGAAATACTGTTTTCCATTCCATTTTAACAACTATACCCCCCCTATACAGATCAAGACCCGTACTTTTATTCCGGCACCAACTGAACGTCCACGTTTCCTTCTGTGGCATGGGAAGAATTAAAATAAAAACAGTATGTTCAGTGATATATCTGAAAGCACATACAAGAATGTGTCATCAATGAAGCGTGTTAAGCATGACTAATCTTATCTTATATCCTTCCCGTGACTAATACAAGAGATGAAATAAAGTTGTCAAGTCACATGACTAACAAAAATCAAGCCAAAAGTTGAGTCTGAGCCACTGTTCTACATATTCCAAGTATAGTCCATATGTGTGTGTGTATTATATAATATATATATTCTCAAATTCAGAGAGAGAATGTAATGTGTCCACTAAAGTGCTCATATTTTCCTTGGCCCAGATGATTCAGTCATGTCTGGCTACCTTTCCTTACTTCCTCAGTTTCAGGCATCAGTGTCTACAGTTAGGCTAACTGAGATGTTCATGACTAGAACCAAACCACCAGCTCCACACGAGGGTCTACATAAAAACATGCCAAATGAATCTTGTTTCTTATTTCAAAGCCCACATCAGCACATTCTACTGACCCAGACTCTGCCCAAAATCATTTCAGTCTCCACAGTCCTGCTATACAATTCCACATTACAAGAGACTGGTTATGTCAATATTTCTACAGCCTAGACTCTACAGTCCTGCTACATAATTCCACATTACAAGAGACTGGTTATGTCAACATTTCTACAGCCTAGACTCTACAGTCCTGCTACATAATTCCACATTACAAGAGACTGGTTATGTCTACATTTCTACAGCCTAGACTCTACAGTCCTGCTACACAATTCCACAATACAAGATACTAGCTATATCTACATTTCTACAGCCTAGACTCTACAGTCCTGCTACACAATTCCACAATACAAGATACTAGCTATATCTACATTTCTACAGCCTAGACTCTACAGTCCTGCTACACAATTCCACAATACAAGATACTAGCTATATCTACATTTCTACAGCCTCAAGACTCCACAGTCCCACTACATAATTCCACAATACTACTTCACCTTCAAACATTTTCAGACTTCAACTTGTATACTTCTGAAGTATTTGGTGTTCACCCCCATACAATTTGTTCTGGACTGGTGAGGTAGCTGGCCATGTTTGCCTTTTCTGTTACTCGTATGTTGGGCACTCCTACAGTATGTGTTCTGCTGTCATCTTACATGTTCCACACGCACACTCATCAGTTGATCACTCCACAAGACAAGAGACCTGTAATGTCTACATTATATTTCACAATCTATTTCAGTGAACCTGATCTCTCCACTTCTCGAGAAAATTTCAAAATATTTCAGATGGTATGCATCTATGCCCATTATATGCTGGATCAAGCTCTCTAATGGCTAAAGATGAACCAGAGGACACTGATGCCAAATACATCCAAAAATAAGCTCCCTAAATGGCTACAGGTGAACACAAGACACTGTTTACCTTCTGTGATGTGTGTAGAGACCTGTTATATGACCGGTGCCATCACAACCAGGACATGGGCACTCTCGACCTGGAAAATTGAAACCATAAACTTCTCCTTAGTTACTGCCGATATCTTTCTACAAACAGCAATTAACTGCTATAAATGAATGAATCAAATCTTGTCTGTACCAACAATAATACACAATGTGTGCAAACACCATATTTCCTGCCATATAAGATGCATCCATAATCTGGCAAGAAATGTGAGTATTTTGGAAGAAAAAAACAAAAAACAAAAACCCTCACATTTTCCATGAATTTCATAGTCCTCTCCTCAGCATTGTTTTGGCCCAAGATTTCATGCCACTGATTATTCTCTTACTGAACTTCTTCCTGCAAGTAAGCTGGTATGTGACACTCAGCTAACATGTGTGGGCTAACTCTCTTGGAGTTTACTGACTAGCACAAACTACAATACTCTCAAAGCTGTGCCAGTCTATGTATCTATCACTCATAATCTAAGTGTGATTCACACAGATACTTGAATTACCCAGTACATAATTTTTGTAAATGTGCCATGTGAGTCAGATGATTTAAAAGCTATGGTGTAGGTCTACATGTATCAGTGGCATCCACAAATGTACCATAACGTTCAACAATATTATCCAGCAGTGCAGTAACATGAGCAACTTTTACTGTTTTTGTTTACATGTTTATCCACTCAGATCTTCTGTCCCTAGTTTACCATTGTTAACTATTTACTACAGTAAATATACTAAACAATGTACCTGTTACACACCTACAACCCAACTACAGTACAAGCAATAAACAATATAGCAATGTAAATCCACCCCAGAACAACTGACTGTTGGGAATTGACTATGATACCACTCTTCATTTTTATGATTATTGAATGATGTGCTGCTGATTATCACCTTTTTATATTTTGATATTACTTTAATTTTAATCATAATGTAATTTTATTGCAGCCTTATTTCATCAGGAAACTAATATGTCAAACATGGCTGTTTAAATGTCAGGCTGGTACTGGAAAATTTTGCTTGGCTATAGCTTGCTAGCCCCTGTGTCAAAGCAACGTCTTTGTTCTCAGAGGAAATAACCATCAAATATAAAACTAAGCTTTAATCACTAAAGGAACTGGCTAACAAAACTATTTCTTTCCAGTGCTATATGACAAAATTAGGATATGAAAGTTGTCTGTTACTGATATCACTAACAGATGATAAGTGCTTGTTACAGTTAGCATTTGATGACAGGTTTTCAAGTGACAGCATTAAATGACAAATTTTGGTGTCAAATGGCAAGAATGTTAGTGACAGCTCAAAAACAAGTCTATGTTGATGACAAAACTACATGACAATTGTTACTGATGTATCCAAATCACAATAAATGTTTGTTACTAATGAACCCATGGCCACTGCAGACACAGACAAACATTTCAACTTTCCCTGAGTTCAAAGCGACCAGAAAACAATGGGTGGCTAATGTTTATGACAGTCTGAGTTAAATTCTACCTTTCTGACAGAAATAAAGCAGGTTACTGTCCTATCACAATTTACTTCTTTCTGAAAAGATGATTCCATCTGTACTAGGGTACTTACTTCTTTTTGGAAAGATGATTCCATCTGTACTAGGGTATGGATCTTCATCTTCCATGTCCTCAGGGCTGTATTTTTCCAGGGCACGCTTTCCACTTTTGTCAGAGAGCAGATCTTTAGTTCCTACAGCTGCGTCTGATTTCGTCACGACAGCCACCGGTTTGGCTACTTTTGTCGCATTTGTCAGAAGTGAAAATTGACTCTGGCAAATTTGGGATGCACTTGCTGTCAGCGATGCAGCTGGGACAGTCTGTGATGTAGAGGGGTCAGCATGTGTTGAAGCCAGAGACTGTGTGCTTGTGGGAGTGGCCAGCAGTGAGACTGCTGATTTATTAGTGGCCTGGGAGATGTCAATCAATTGTTTTTTACCCTGCTGGAGATCTGCTGGCTCCCCCAACTCCACCAAAGCTGGAACTTTGACAGGGGCAACAGAACAAATAATTGGGGTTACTTCCCTCAGACCTGAACGTTGTGAAGGACACACACTCATGTGGAAGGTGATAGGTGGTTTGGTGGAGCTAGTTGAAGGCAAGGTCATGACCTGTTTGCCTCCAAGAGTTATAACTGCAGGTCCTATTGGAAGAGTTGATGTTCTTGAAACTGCAGATCCTAAAGTCAGAGCTGATGTTGCTACATCAGAAGATGCTGATGCACGCCTCTTTAAACTGATAACAGTGGTTTTACCAGAAGCCATCTGTATTTTGATCTGAGAGAGGTTGGCTGAGTTCAAAGGTTGACCACTGACCTTCACCTGCTGCTGGTCACCTGTCAAAGATGACTCTGTGATATCAGAAACTGTCACAGAAGGTGAACTGTGGTCTTTATTCTGTTCTGATAGTAAATCCAGAACTTCAATGCTGTTTTCAGCCTTTGTGCTGCTCTGTGTCTGGCACTGACTATCAACCATGATCATGCTCGATGGAGAGCACTCTTCAGTTTCCTTGACATCACAGACTGGACTAGAGGAGGAAGTTCTAATGCATTTGATGATCTTACCATGAACATTTGGGGAACGTACTCTCTTGATGACAGCGGTTATGGATGGTGTGGTTGCTTGTTTCAGAACAATTGTTTTCTCTGGAGCAGGTGCAGACATAGCTGCTGAAAGAGATGTGTGACCAGTTCTGGCTGTATCAACATGGGTGGACTTCTCTAAGGCTGACCCTGTATGATTTTGACACAACCCAACATCCAAAGTATCAGCAGCCTGGGAACTCTCAGTAATGAAGGATTCAAACTCTTTCTCTCCACTCTCCATTAATGTTTGAGTGTCATGCACAAGACACATGTCCTGACTTCCATCTGAGCTCTCTACATAAGATGAACTCCACTCAGCCACCACTTCAAACTCCTCCTCCTCCTTAATTTCAACCTTTGTGTCCATTTCAAACTCTGAAGATGTTATCTGGACATCATCACCCTCTGTGGTTTCCTCCTCTATAACCTCTTGTTTAATCTCCACACTTGTGTCAGTGTTCAGCAGAGTGGACTCTGAGCTAGAGCTGCTGCGTGTATCCAGCATTCTCTGTTCTGGATAGGAAGTTTCTCCCGCAACATCTTTCCCTTTCATCCCTTCATTTTCTCTCTCTGCTTGCGGTGCACTGGCTTGCTCCACAGCAGTAGCAGTGGCTGTAGCTGATGACCCTGGTGACCCAGACAATGAATGACTACACAAGTCTTCAACTCTCACATCTGTGCTATCTTCAGACTTGTCTAGACATCCGTCTGGAGCATTACAGCTTTCAATGACACAAGAATCTTCTATGGCCATCTCAGAAATGTGGCCTTCTTGATCCTGACTCTGGTTAAAATTCTGTGTTTTGGCTTCACATGGAACTTCATCCTGGCCAGATCTATCTGCCATACTTTCACACTCAACCATGTCATCTGTCTCCTGGTCAGACTCACCTGTTGCTCCATCATTTGCTTCCTTGTCAGATGATTGACTGGTACATGAAATTGTTTTGTTTTCTTCCACAGCTTTGAACATGGACAGACCACTCTCATTCCCCACAGCATCATGGCAGTCACTTGTCAGAATGGTATCTGATTCTTTCACTGAAGAAGCAACCATGTTTGCCATATCATTTTCTCCCACATTCTTCTCAACATCCACTGTGTCAGCTCCAACTTCTGATGGTAGGCGACTACCTCTGGTCACTGAACTATCATATACCTGGTTACCCGAAGTTTTTCTAACTCTGGTCACTGAACTGTCGTATACCTGGTTACCTGAAGTTTTTTCTCCTTCATCTGACACAACTTTGTTCTCAGAAGTGCACTGAGCACTGCTAAAGCTTTTCTGTTCTTGTATATCACTGTTGTCCATTCTATCACTGACATTCTCTGAAACAGATTCTCTTTCTATGATTTTTTTACTGACACTGTTGTCAGTTGATTTCATATGAGAAGCTCTGCCTTCCATCAAATGATCAATACTACTAGTAATATCTTGCTTGCTGATGTTTGCTCTCACACCCTGCTCCAAGTACGCAGATTCCAGTACCTCAGATATTTGACTATTCTTTATAGTTGAACTTCTCTGATTTTTGCCCAAAGATGCTTCACTTTGAACATTTTCTAATTCTGATTCTTTCAAATTTTCATTTTTTGGACAATCTCCTTTACTGTCCTTTAGAATTTCATTTTTCTGACAACCCTCATTAATATCCTCCTTTGGAATTTCATTCTTCAGATGGTTTTTACCATCCAACATGCAGTCATTATCTCTCTCACACTGATGCTTCATGCCATTATCATTGTGGTCTTCTATAATTGTCTGACACACTTTGTCATCTTCTTGTTTATAACACTCATCACCTGCTACTGGCTTTTCTGTGACTTTCTCTTCTGCATCTTGTACACATTTCTGTGTAGTGCTTAAAATGACCTTTGTCTCCTCCACCTGTGACTTATCATTAGCCAGCACTTCATGTTCCACCTTCCTCTTCTTTCTGTCTCTCTGAACAACTTCACACAACGACACCTGACTGGTCCGTTTACCCGACTTGCCCGTTTCTGGTAGGCTTGCACTGTCGGACTTCCTTGTGGGGTCTTCCAACTTCTGATGAGCAGCGCGAGTGGTTCTCACACTTGTGACCTCAATCACATACATGGAACATGTTGAGTCTATTTCCTCCTTTGGCTGTTGCTCTTGAGGGCTCTCCCCCAAGCTTGATGCCTCACCAGAAACAACTGCTACATCTTGAGGCACTTTTGCCAGCTGTACTGACTGTTCTTCACAAGTTGACTTGGATGATCTTGAATGAATCTGGTCAGGCCCACCAGATGGTGCTTCGCTTTCTTTTGATTTGAGGTTATCAGTTTTGTCCTTCTGCCTCAACATTGTTCTGGATGTTCTGACCAAATTCTTCGCTGTAAGTGGGTCATTTTGAGTGGGCACTTCCTCCAGATCCAGCTTGGGTTTGTTTTCTGCATGAATGTTTCTCTTGGTCCTGGTACTTGGAGAGTCACTTTCTGCAACTAATTTCTGATTCGGACCATTGCCCGACTGCAGTGCAGACTTTTCTAAAGAATTTTTGCTTCGAGTTCTCTGTGCGGCAGGAACAGGTTTATCAGTCAGCAAGCTCTCTGGCGAATGACCCAATGAGATTTCTGTTTTTGTCTGCTGTGATCTTGGTTTTGCCAACTCTTCCTCCTTTTTACAAGAAAATTTAGATGCCCCAACTAAAGTGCATGACTGATTCCTGTGATTTCTCTGACTTGTGCTCAAAGCTCTCTCCAACTTTTCTGACTTAATGCTGTCACTCTTCAACTTGGCACCTGTTTTTCCTGTTCCTAAATCAGAAGAGCTACTGAGCTTGGAGACAACTTTTCTCCCATCTCTCAAATGTATGCATTTATTCTGAGCCTGCAGCTTGGGTGCTTTACTAGGAGGTTCAGCTGGCTTTCCATCAGCTTCTTTCACTTTCAGTCTGTTCATTTTCTGTTTTATAGATCCCCTGAGCAAACCTGGTGAAGAAGTGCTCGACCAAGTTTGTGTAGAGACAATCGGAGATGCACGAGTTGCATGTCTACCCCTTTCACTGGATGATTTCATTAACCCTTTCGTTTTCTGAAGACTTTCTCCATTACTCTTCTCTTTTCTTGCCTTCATACTATTGGCTGTTGATCTAACAAAAAAAAACAAAAAACAAAAATATATATACATATTTATTTATGTGATGTGTGTGAGTAAGTAAGATTAGAAAATTTAACTTCCACGATTTTCTGTGATAGCTTCTTACAAATTCAGCCCAAACTAATATTCTAGGTCCAACAAAAAATAAAAATGTTTCAGGAAAAAAAAAAGAGTCAGCACAAAAGTTTCTCCAAAACTGAGTTGGACAGAGTCAAGGAGGTGAACGTGCATCACGAGTGGAGCTTTATCCGTAGCATGTGTCAGGTGAAGCAGGATAAGAAGATACAGATGTAGCAAGAATACAAGCATACAAGAAACTGTCCAGCAAGATAGCGCTTGCCAAAACACCACAACAGTCGACACCTGCTTCAACATCACCCTCCTAGATGACATGTGACAATAATTGAACTTACATTTAAAAAAAAACAAAAATGAACCTAATTATAAATAAATATTAATATTAGAAATTTGATCACTGGGCCTGGCACAGTTTGGCGAAAAAAACAAACAAATCAAGCGTTTACAGTCTGACATTACATGAACAAAAACTCACGTCCACACATACACACCTTGAAGCTGAATGTCTGGCAGAGTTGGCTCCCTTCTCTCTTGATTTGCTGTGATCAGAGGCTGAAATATTGGGTGTTGGCTATCATTTTTTTCTTCACTTCAAAGGTCTACATTTTTGTGATTACTATTGATGTCAAATAACTACTAAGAGGGGCTTCCGAAAAGTAAGTTTAAAAGGCATGTAATGTTCATTAAAGTACAGACTAACTGGCATGGTTGCCAACTGACAAATGTGGAAAATAAATTCAGCAGTGTGATGCCAATGGCAGCACCATCAAAAACTGCTCCGGTAATCCAAGAAATGGACGGATATCACCTAGATACTGGGCCTCAGAGAAATGTGATGGCCAGAAGTAGGGAAAAGAATGGCGGAAAACCAAGTTAATAATACACTCGGGCAGGGACAATGAAAAATACCAAGGAGTGGGTATTATTATGTTAACTGTAGCCTTACAGAATGAGAACCAGTGAACAGTCCTATATTAAGAGCACGATACAAAATAAGGCACAGAAGAATGACAACCATAAAGTGCTATGCACCTACAAATGATGCAGATGATGAAATAAAAGTTCAAAGTTCAAAATTCGGACTTGGCTTCACTGCATTCGGGACAATCCCATATATGCTCTGCCACATGCCGCAGCATCCGTCCAAGAGTATGTTTGCTAACAGTTCCTGTCAAATTGTTTACACCGCATTTTCTGCCACACATTTCTTGAGGATGCATACAACAGAGTGAATTATACAATGCTGTTGACACTTCTGATGGAGTTTGGGGCATACGCAATATTGCTTCGATGGACAGCTCCGACACTATTGAGGTGATCGGTGGCCTTAAGATACAGAAGATTGATCTCAGAGCCCAGAACCATTGCTATGGGGCCGTCTCAAAGGTCTCCCTTGTCCCCTGTACTATTCAATGTATATTCTACTGGCCCTGCCCTGTTATTTGAAAATGGTGCTGTGAGAACACTGACTTATGCAGATGAAATAAAAGATGATTTCTACCACCAGCTACAACAACTCATTAACCAAGTCCCTAAACACAACATCTTGATTGTCATGGGAAACTTCAAAGCCAAGGTAGGGAAAGTTAACACCGACATCAAAAAAGTAATGGAGAAAGAAGGAACTGACATGGTCATTGAAGGCACAATATTTCCACACAGAGAGATACATAAAACAACATGGACATCTCCAGATGATAGGACTAGGAACAAGACAGATCATTTTTATATTAGAAAGCAATTCAGAACATTTCTGATAGATGTACAAGAATATAAGGGCGCAGATGTCAACAGTGATCACAATCTGTGTATGGGGAAAATAAAACTAAAACTGAAAAGCCAACACAAGAAATCAACACCCAGGAAAATAAATGGTCACAGCCTACAGGAAGAAAATACTAACAGGAATTTCAATCTGGAACTTGCCAAACAGTTCACAGCATTCAGTGAGGAGGAGACAGGTATAGAAGAATTATTGCATTCTTACAGCACAGCCATAATTACAGCAGCAAAAGCAAGTGCTGAATTGTAAAAAAAAAAAAAACAAGTAGAAAAGTATGGGTATCAGATAACACATGGAAATACTTACATGAAAGATGAGCAGCCATATTAGCTATGTTCAATATAAAGACAGATCTTAGAAAAGATATGGCAAAAGCAACATACAAAGAACTAAACAATAAAGTAAAAAGTTCAGCTAGAAGAGACAAAAGAGAATACATGGACAAAATAGCAAAAGAAGCAGTTCTATGCTTAGACAAATGCCTCTGTTGTCATGGTAACTACATGTAAAAAATAAGGTGTCCATCATTGAATACAGTGTGTTATGTCCAAATAAATAATATAATAAATAATAACCATAGTAAACTTACTTTTGGGGTGACCCTCATAGATCAGTATCACATTTTGATGTAACTACTAGGTCTGAGCATGATTTAACTGAAAAAACTTCATGAGCATGGTGTAACTGACAGATCTGTATCTAAAGAGGACTAGCTGATAGGTATGTAAGGATGAGGTAACTGACAGATCTGTATCTAAAGAGGACTAGCTGATAGGTATGTAAGGATGAGGTAACTGACAGATATGTATCTAAAGAGGACTAGCTGATAGGTATGTAAGAATGAGGTAACTGACAGATCTGTATGTAAGGATGACAGATCTATATGTAAGGATGAAGTAAATGACAGATCTGTATGTAAGGATGAGGTAACTGATAGATTTGTATGTAAAGATGATGTAGCTCTGTATCTAAGGATGATGCAGCTGATATATCTGTATCCATACTACAAGAACTTAATACTGAAGAAGGTTGGCTAGTAAAAAAAATTAAACAGAGAAAACTTAAATATTTTGGACATATTAAACATAACATTTAGAGAAGACAGTCTTGGAAGGGTAAATAATGGGAAAAATAAAGAGAGGAAGATCAAGGCGAAGATGGCTGCAAGACATCACTGGCAATCTGTGAATAGATGCATCAGCAGCAGGCCATCTTGCTTACAACCAAGAGGCCCTCAGGAAAGCTGTTAGGGAGCCAAAGTTCCGCAAGGGACATACAAATGATTGACGGACAGAATGAAGGATGATCTAACTGATACAGCCAGGTTGCCAAGATAATGTTCACACTTTTCTCCTGGTTTTTATGGTTATAAACCCTCAGCTTCTGTTCTACATACGTTCCCTGTGGTTAGGTCTGGTTGCGTAAATCTGCAAACTTCACTTCTCGTGCATATGTTCTGAAATATTCCCCTCTTTCGTGATGATTATTCACTTATGTGGATTACCTTAAGCTGACAGAGGTGAATCAATAGTCTGTAGTGGTCTATTAATGTAAACAAGATAGCCTGAGTCTTCATTTGTAACCAGTTTCATCACTTAGATTCATGCTTTGCCCATTATCTGTAAGCAGGTTGTCATATTGTTATTCTTTCATTAAAACTATATCAGTTTTATCTGGCTGATTGATTGATTTTACAATCAGTGTACTCGATTTTCACTCTTTTTTTTCCATATACTGCACAAAGTCATAGACTACTTTGCTACTTTTTGTATGCTGGTTAACAAGTTTTTCATCATTTTTTTTTTAAACAGTGACTATCAACCATTACAAATATTTGTAAAAAAAAAAAAGGTGCATTATGTAAAGTAAATGTTCTGAAGTCAGATTTATGTTATTGTATTTCTTTATTTTTATATTTGAATTCATCAACTTTCAGCTTCATTTTACATCCATCTGCATGACACATGTGCATGAGACGTTTATGAAGAATATTTGCATGGCATACAGATATGAAGAAAAAAATTGCACAGAATGATACTCATAAAGAATAATTACAGGATTCTTCCTGTCCACTCCATGAACACAAATGATGATTACAGCATCAACATAGATTTGAGTATAATTTTGTTTTGTGTGCAAATTCTAAAGATTATAAAATATCACTTCATGGACTGAAATGATAATTAACTCTTCCCGTGCCACCAACCTACTAGTAGGCTGCATCCGGTTTCCATGCTTTTGCCGGGAGCCTTAATATAGGGCTCTAGTTTGTTTCTGTGTAAAATTGGTTGAATTTTTAAATCGCATGTTATGTTTACACGTCACCTTTACTCAGCATTCTTTTCACAAAGCATTATTGACAAAGGGGTTAAAGGCAGTCAAATTAAATGTTTTCGATCGAAGTTTTCAGCTTTTTTTCTGTGACTTCAGAGGCAAACATGTCCCCCTACGACTAGAGCACTGCTCTTGAACGTATCCTAAGTAGATCTAGACATTTAAGATGACTGGAGAAGTATTTAGAAGGTTATTTCAGACATTATTTTAGTGATTTTTGGCACATATAATCACAATACACATCAACAAGTCGATCTAGACATATCAGATGATAACTAGTGTCAATATATGTCTATCCAATGGTAAGTAGGACACAATTATTGTCTAAAAACATCACATTACTTCTTTTTTTCCTAAAACATTCTGCATTTATTAAATCTTCATATATTTTTAGTTATTCTGAAACATAATAAGTACACTTCCAGCATGGAAATACATGTTTCATTCACTTTTACTAATATACCCCTATTCATATCAAGACCCACAATTTCACTCTGGCACCTACTTGAACGTCCGCGTTTTCTTCCTGTGGCACAGGAAGAGTTAAAATGTATAAACTAGGAAAAAAAGTAGGAACAGCTTTATTATTTAACGAGTACACAATTGTGACGTTTCAGCATGAGCCTTAATCATACAAAAACATACAGTGTGAAGAAAGAGAGAGAGAAGATAAAATATAAATTCAAGTGAATGCTGTGTTACAAAAAAAAAATAAATAAATAAAATAGAACACTTAGCTGTAACTTGTAAGAAGCTGTGGCTTGTCTGATGCTGTGTGTCAGAAATGTGCATGGTGGAGTGTAGAGAGTATTTAAATGGAGACTTGGAATGTGTGACAGGTGGGTCATAACTGAGGGTGGTGGGTGTGGGAAACCGTGGAGGGGAGAGAGAGAGGGTGATACAATGGTAATCTAGCCGGGAGAAGGTGAAATATGTGATTATAATTGGGGTAAAGGGGTTGTAATGTGATGCTGCGAAGTGGTTCTGAGCTGTATGTAACAAATGAGAAGGGAGTGGAACTTAGTGGGGAGGGATTAAGATTGTCCTTCTCATTTTGTATTCATAAAATATGAACTATTAATCACGCGGAGATGAAACTTGGAGATTTTACTCATGTTTGGATGTAATTTATTCTGGAAGTCTTTCATGTGTTTTGGATTATATTTATGAGACAATCTGGGTAAGTAATTACATTTTTTTTTAAATCCACAAAAATTTAGTCAAAACAAGTACAGTTTTTCAATACATAATTTTTTAAGTAATATTCAAAACATGTCAAATATTTAAATTCTGCATTCATTTACCTTGACCTTTATGTATCATACATGTGCCTTCAGTGTGTAAAAAAGTTTGTTTAACCCACTACTTTTCAACAGAAAATAATTCTACCAAAACTGCTTTCAAAATTCCAGTCTTTAAGAGTTAATGTTTGCTTATATCCTTCATGTACTGATAACTGTGTACTGAGCACACTGGCTTTGCAAGCAGACACTCCCTAATGTAAGAGACATCTCTCCCTAACACAATGTGCCAGGCACCTGTTTTTACAGCCAAGTCTACTAAAGCATAAAAGTACTAATTTCACGCAAGATGCCAGTTCACTATCAGCCTGGCTACTTACATATTTATTTTATTGAATGATCTACACAGAATATGTCTGCCTGACACAGTTCACAGGCACCTGCTTCCTGTGAATGTGAATCAAACATAAATATTAAAGTGCCTGTGTCATTTTTTAAACAAACTGCATTCTGCATTTGTCCAAATCATACCATGCTGGATGTCATCAAGTTCAAATGTTCTCTTATATTCGTCACTATTGTTTTTTTACACAATTTTTTATAAACTCACACTCTTTCCGTGCCTTAAGCTACTATACTGCTAAAGTCGATTTTGACTTTCTTGCATTAAGCCACTATATTGCCACATGTTTTGTTTCATATAACTGTAATTCACATTCTGGGATCACACATTAACTGCTTATGTCCCTTTATAAAATGGCAGAAGAATACGTAGTTAAGACTGATTCGAGCGTGAAAAACAAAGTTTGTGACTGAGATATTTCAATTTTTGGTGATATAAAAACGGAGTTTGTGACCGAGATATTTCAATTTTTGGTGATGTAGATAGGGGTATGGACATGCCCTGTGACAAGACCCTTGTTCTTGAAAGTGCTCCAAGTAGATTTTGACATATAACATGGACTGAAAAAGTAGTTAGAAGGTTATTTCAGACATTATTGTACTGCGTATGCCACATTCTATGACACGACAAGATCAGATGAAGCTACAGGTCGATCTAGACATCGCTGATGGTAGATCTAGACCTACCTGATGGTAATTAGGACACAATTATCTAAAATCATCACACTGCTTCTTTTTTTTTCATAAAAAACTCTTCATTTTTACTTTTACAGCTATTGTGATGCATAATACGTATACTTATAATGTGGAAATACTTTATTACATTCAATTTTACAACTGTACCCCCATACAGATCAAGACCCGCAATTTTAACTTGGCACTGATCAGAGTGTCCACGTTTTTTTCTGTGGCACAGGAAGAGATTTAATTAAATAAATGAGCATTTTCTGGCAACTTCCATGCCTTGTAACAGTAAACAATGAAACATTTACCTCGTGTCCGAGATGGAGCCATGTTATATTTCCCTTCTCAGCCAACTAAACAATCTGAAATCACAAAAATGTAAAAAAAAAAAAAAATCCAAAGCAATCCCAATATATATACATTTCTCAAGCAAAGGGAGTGAACTGTGATCCTGCATCCAGCATACTTCAGTCAAGCTAGCTGTAAAAATGGTAACCTGACACATTCATATTAAGACAAACTGCCTGGGAACATGACTACATAGTTGCATGTAGTTAAGACTTACTATTAAATAAACGTGTATTTCTCTCATGTGCTAGCACTTACTCTGACATACCTCACTTTACATGTCAACATAATGTAATAACAAAACGTTAAAACTATTTAAGAAAAAAGTAGGAACAGCTTTATTAATTAACAAGCACACAGTCATTACATTTCAGTTTGCACCTCAATCATACAAGAAAATATTGGACAAAGAAATAGCGAAAGAAGATAAAACTATAAATTCACATCTATCACTCTTCAAAAAATAAAATTAAAGAAGCTGCGGAGAAGGACAGACAGAACTACAAAATGGCCATGCATCTTTCCCCTTTGAAACATATGTCTGTGAGACCTGGACACTTAACAAAACAGTTGAGAAACACATAAATGCTACAGAAGGGTCTTCAGATATCATGGACACAAAAAAATAACAAATATATCCATACTACAAGAACTTAATAGTGAAGGAGGTTGGCTTGTAAAGAGGATTAAACAGAGAAAACTTAAGTATTCTGGACATATTAAATATCATGAGAATTTAAAGAAACGTCTTGGAAGGGTACATGAGAAAAAGAGAGAGAGGAACACAAGGTGAAGATGGCTGCAAAGCATCACTGATGATCATCAATTGAGAGGCCTACAGGAGAAGTGTTAGGGAAGCAAAGTTCTGCAAGGGATGTGAAAATGACTGACTGACTGGCTATACAACAAATAGCAATATGAAAAAGAAAAAAAAAAAAAAAGAAAACAAATAAATAAAATAAGCTGAGCATTTAGTTGTGAATTGTAAGAAGGTGCGCCTAGGAGTAATTTCTGGCAACTTTTGTAATTTGTAATAGCAAACAATATTTACCTCGTTTTCAAGACAGAGCCATATTATCTTCCCTTCTCAGCCAAGCAAACCGAAACACTGAAACTATGTGCTTGTTAATTAAGCTGTTCTACTTTTTTTTTCTTAAATAGTTTTAACAATCTCTGAGGTAATTCCCTAACATAAAGTATCAGGTATCAATTTTAATAGCCGGGATGTCTCAAGCATGACATGAGCTGGTCTGTAAGCACATTCTATGACTGTACCTCTTCTGTGCTTCCAGGTTACACTAAAAGACAAAAGCTTTTAATTTTTCTTATTCTTGTCAAAGAAAAAAAATCTGAAGGGAAATGGTGAAAATCTGAGAAATTTCTAAATAATTACATTTTGCACTATTTCTATAAAGAATAATGAAAAAGTCAACCAGGGAGCATTTTAAAAAATAATTTATGCAGAAGTTATCACAAGGATCTGAAAGAAAGAAAGAAAGAAAGAAAGAAAGAAAGAAAGAAAGAAAGAAGAGTATAGATTTCTGACCCCTATGGATCCTGATTATTGTGTTATGATCTTGCACGAGTTTTCTGTGATCGCACTTTGTGTTTGTTTTCTTGCTCATTTTCTGGAGAATGTTTTCAGTTAAAAAAAAAAAAAAGGACAGATGGATTAAAATTAGTAGAGAAGAAAAAAAGCATTAAAGTGTGGTAGAGCAAAACAAAAATAACTACAAACAAAATATGTAACATGAGACAAAGGATATACTGCAAAAAGATGGCACTGGAACAACAGTAGAATGATCATCTTTTTTTGCAGAGTGCTCAAGAATTGAAAGTGCCCAGCATAAACACGCAATGTGAAAAGCCAAGGCAGCACAAGCACCCACAACTGAATCTGGACATATGTTTCATGTGTGGCAAAATTGTTAGAGCTCGTATAGGGCTAGTTGGTCACGCTCGAACACACCTCTCCTTATTTTCACTACGATGAATCTGTGGTCATCATCGAAGACGACGGACGAACAACAACAACAACAGAATGATCATCAAGTGACTACCCGCCACATGATAGTGCACTGTGTACTCAACTATGAAATGTGATACAATCATACCTGTAACCTTATTTCAAGATATAAATGACAGACAGGAAAACATTTAAACATTTTTTTTAATTAAAAAAATTTAATGCATACTGAAATATAATTTACATAAACACAGCATATCTGGTGCAGGGAAGAGAAAGAAAGATGGCTGACAGGAAAATCTGGAGGAAATTAACAAGAAAACAATCTTATTCTTAAAAGAGTTTCTACAAACTTTTTATGGCAAAAAACTAACGTAAGACTGGTGACTTGAAAATCTGGCAAATTTGTTACAGTGAAAATGAGAAAATGATGGAAAGATGGATTATAATTTTTTTAAATCTTTTTTAGTGTTTAGTGACAAGGGAAAGATGATTAGAAAAATTTTTTTAATAAAGGTGTTATTACTTTTCTTTTAGGTAATCAAACATTTTATTATCACAGCTTTACTGCAGTGGACTTTGTGTATATTTATATATTAGGTTTCATTTTTTTTGTGTGTATATTTATATATTCAGTTTCATATATGCTTAAAATATATTTTAATGCAAAGACCGGGACAGAAAGAGCAGAAGACAAAGGATATGTTGTGGGGAAATTTAGCATAGGACATAGAAATGAGGCATGTGACAATCTAATGGCATTTTGCATGGAAAATGAGCTAATGATCACACTTTTTAAACAACATCCAAGAAGACTTTACACATGGACATCACCTGATGGTAAAACCAGGAAGGTGAAGATCAAGTATAAAATCAGCAAAAAATTTACCAGGTGCTGATTGTGACACAGACCATAATTTATTAATAGCAGACATGAAGATAAAGATAAAAAAGACAGTTACGGGATCAAGACCACACCGCTTTGATCTTACAAAAATGCCAGAACAATACGGTATACAAGTGAAGAATCGTTTTGAAATCCTGATGGCTGCACAGGAGGAGATGACACCAGATGAATTGGCTATGCAGGCCAGAGATATCTTAATAACAACAGCTAAAGACATGGTTCCAGTTAAAAAAAAACAAAAAACAAAAGAATGGATGGACTTCAGCAGGCACACTAGAACTGATAAAAACAATGTAGAGAAATGAAGATGCAATGGAAAGTGACAAACAACAACAAAGAAGAACATAAATCTTTAACAAAAGAAGATGAAACATAAGAAAAGACAAAAAACAATACATACAAGATTATTGTGAAAGAATAGAAGGACATCAAAAGTGTGGAAGAGTTATTGAAATGTTTAAAGAGATGAAGACATTGACGAGAAATGTCACACCTAAGCTAAATGTAATTTGTGACAAGATGGGGAATACCTTGATAGAGACAAAGGAAATTCTAGAAAGATAGAAGGAATATTGCAGAGGAATGTATGAAACAACCGACTGTGAAAGCAGAAATCAACAGTGTGAATTATTATTGGAGGAGAAAAAACCTGAACCGAAAATAGAAGAAGTTTTATGGGCAATAAAGAATCTCAAAAATGGTAAATCACCAGGATGTGATGAGATAACAGCTGAACTTATTAAAGCAGGAGGAAAGGAATGTGCAATACTCTATCATACAGTATGTAAAGAGATATGGCATTCAGGTATTTGGCCAAAAGAATGGAAAAGAACTGTATTCATATCACTGCCAAAAAGGGTAACTTGAAATTATGCACGAACTACAGAACTGTTGCCCTGATTAGTCATGCCAGTAAAATTCTGTTAAAAATCATAATGGGTAGACTTCGTAAGAAAATAGAAGAAGTCAACATGGTCCAAGGTGGTTTCAGGCAAGGAAGAGGATCAAGAGACCTTATATTCAATATAAGATTAATAATAAAGAAATACAGAGAGTTTAATGTGAATCTATATTTATCTTTTATAGACTACTCAAAGGCATTTGATTGTGTACAACACCAGAAACTTTGGGAAATAATGGAAAAAATGGGATTTCCAACACATTTGATAAAATTAACATCACTGTTGTATCTAGACCAACAAGCAGCAGTAAGAATAAATGGTGAAACAACAACTTGATTTGACATAAAACAAGGGGTCCGTCAGGGGTGCATATTGTCGCTTTACTTATTTAACTTATATAGTTAAAATATAATGAGGAATGTTAGAGATGATGTAGACAAAGAATAATACGATGCCATAACAATTGGAGGTTATGAAATACCAGAGATTAGATATGCTGATGACACAGTATTACTGTCCACAACATAAAAAGGAATGGAAAAAACTAATTATGTCAGTCCTTAAGAACAACAAAACCTCTATCTTAATGAAAAGAAAACTAAATTTATGACAACTGACAAAACAAACAAGGCAGCTGAAATATGTATCAATGAGGAAAAATTGGAAGAATTGGAGAGTTTTGAATATCTTGGATCACTACTAACTAATGGAGACACAATGAGGGAAATTAAAAGGAGGGCATCTATTGCTCTTCAGAAAGTAAAACAACTAAAGAATCTGTGGAGAGAAACAGACAGAACTACAAAAATAAGATTTTGAAGGGCATGCATCTTTCCCATCGCAACATATGCCTGTGATACCTGGACACTAACAAAACAGCTGAGAAACACACAAATGCCTTTGAATGTAAATGCTACAGAAGAGTAGTTCATCAAATACCATGGACACAGAAAAGAACAAATATATCCATACTACAAGAACTTAATACTGAAGAAAGTTGGCTAGTAAAGAGGATTAAAGAGAGAAAATTTAAATATTTTGGACACATTAAACATCATGATAATTTAGAGAAGACCGTCTTGGAAGGGTACATAATGGAAAAAAAAAGGGAGGAAGATCAAGGTGAAGATGGCTGCACAATAGTGCTGATGATCTGCAAATGGATGCACCACCAGCAGGCCATCTTGCTTACAACCGAGAGGCCTACAGGAGAGCTGTCAGGGAGGCAAAGTTCCACAAGGGACATGCAAATAACTGACTGATATATGCTTAAACCAAAAAAACTGTGTATTTCTTCCAGGTTTAAGCTGTGCAACTTAAAAAAACAAAACAATGAAACAAAAAGACAGGTGCATTTGTTGAAAGAAAAGACTGTATGAAGTTATGTGTGCAATAACAAAATAACAGTACAACATTTATGTGTACAATAAAATAACAGTACAGAATTATGTTTGCAGTAACACAATGTTATCTGGTAACAAAATAACAGTATGAAGTTATGTTTGCAGTAACACAATGTTATCTGGTAACGAAATAACAGTTTGAAGTCATATTTGCAGGAACACAATGTTATCTGGATGTAAAGATGAAATCCTGGATGTGTTTCATCAATTAGAAAAGTTTTTCAAACACAGTGAGATTGATTACAAGATTACTAGAAATCAAAGACAGATGAAAAAATGTAAAGACTGTAAAGAGCAGATTCATGAAACAAAGAGCTGCAGTAAAAGTGAACAAGGCACAACAGAATGTCAGAAACTAAGAGAACAAAAACAAAGTTGTGTTCTGCCTCATGACGTTGCTAGAAAAAATATGCACCTGGTGTGTTCACAGCTCAGTATTAGAAGCCCTTCCACTAGTAACTAAGTCAAACTTTTCATTCTACAAAACTAATGCTGATATTTATGTGCCACTGAAATTACTGAACATCAAAAGTAATTTACAAACGTAAGTTTATTACTATTCTGAAAGCAAGTTTTTCCTTTGTTTCTTTTTCGTTTTGTAAAAGGTATACTGGCAGTTCTTGTCTTGGACGACAGTTCTGCAGTTGGTAAATGTTAGTTCTGGGTATTTGCTTAACTGTTTTTCTGATGGCTGTTACTGATATTTAAATGTTGCTTCTTAACTGAAAGTTAAGAAGGAACATTTAAATTCAGTTAGTTTATCTAAAATATGGCGTGACACAATTGGAAAACGGCAAGCTAAACATGTGAAAACAATCACGCGTGAAAAATGTCAGCAAGAACAGCCGGACACACACACACCTCGTCTCTGGCCCTCGCCTCTGCTCCTCGCGATAACCAGACACAAGCTTCACTTACCCGCCAAATCAGGACGCGCGAGAGGACAGTTTGAAGTTAAGTTCGACCTGTGGTTGATAGAACACGCATATTCTGAAAGATACGGCATTCTGCGGTAGAAAGTGTTGCATTCTATAGCTTTAACACTCGCAGACATCTCAAACTTCAAACAAAGGGTGCGGGCAACTTTTCAACATCCCATAATTTCTGGCCGGAAGTTTTCATTTGCGCGTGCGCATTGTCTACATGCGGGCAGAATAGTAATTGTGACACTAAATGTTTTTATTTAATCTGTTTTTTACTTCCCTCATGCACATTCGGTCTCGTCCTAGTGAGAAAAATTGCAGCACGAATATGAGAGATATCTCGCATTTTTGTCTGTGCCGAGCCCTTGATATGTCTCGATCAGACGGAACGATCGATTTCACCTCGGGAATACTCGTAGATGTTAAATGTTTAATCCGAGAGACGCAGGGGTTCCGAACTTTTTGACCATTGCAGACCTTTACCCGAGGGGGGGGGGGGGGGGGTCTGAGTGGCCAAGTGGTTAGCGCACTAGTTTCTTACGCGAAGGTCGGGGGTTCGAACCCAGCTGTAGAAATTGGTACTCGACTTCTTCTGAGGCTGAGGAAAGAAAGGCGGCCAGGCAATGATGCCCTCTACAGTGTACTAATAGGTCAAAGAAAGTATGGGCCCTATCCCTTATGTGTTTCTAAATCATAACAGGGTTACCTTTTACCCTTACTCCCTCCCACACATACACACACACCTTCATGAATTGCCAAATATGTTCTCATCCCTCATACCCAGACTGTCTAAAACATCATGATTACCAGTTCTTTTGTTTGATTTCACATGTCAGCATTTTGGTTTTACTATTACATATGAGTAAATAAAGGAATCACACGTGAGACAGGCGAGCCGAGAAGACAGCACAGGAAAGACACGGGAGACAGGCGAGCAGAGAAGACAGCACAGGACAGACACGGGAGACAGGCGAGTAGAGAAGACAGCACAGGACAGACACGGGAGACAGGCGAGCAGAGAAGACAGCACAGGACAGACACGGGAGACAGGCGAGCAGAGAAGACAGCACAGGACAGACACGGGAGACAGGCGAGTAGAGAAGACAGCACAGGACAGACACGGGAGACAGGCGAGCCGAGAAGACAGCACAGGAACGACACGGGAGACAGGCGAGCAGAGAAGACAGCACAGGACAGACACGGGAGACAGGCGAGCAGAGAAGACAGCACAGGACAGACACTGTGCAACTTAAAAAAACAAAACAATGAAACAAAAAGACAGGTGCATTTGTTGAAAGAAAAGACTATGAAGTTATGTGTGCAATAACAAAATAACAGTACAACATTTATTTGTACAATAAAATAACAGTACGGAATTATGTTTGCAGTAACACAATGTTATCTGGTAACAAAATAACAGTATGAAGTTATGTTTGCAGTAACACAATGTTATCTGGTAACAAAATAACAGTTTGAAGTTATATTTGCAGGAACACAATGTTATCTGGATGTAAAGATGAAATCCTGGATGTGTTTCATCAATTAGAAAAGTTTTTCAAACACAGTGAGATTGATTACAAGATTACTAGAAATCAAAGACAGATGAAAAAATGTAAAGACTGTAAAGAGCAGATTCATGAAACAAAGAGCTACAGTAAAAGTGAACAAGGCACAACAGAATGTCAGAAACTAAGAGAACAAAAACAAAGTTGTGTTCTGCCTCATGACGTTGCTAGAAAAAATATGCACCTGGTGTGTTCACAGCTCAGTATTAGAAGCCCTTCCACTAGTAACTAAGTCAAACTTTTCATTCTACAAAACTAATGCTGATATTTATGTGCCACTGAAATGACTGAACATCAAAAGTAATTTACAAACGTAAGTTTATTACTATTCTGAAAGCAAGTTTTTCCTTTGTTTCTTTTTCGTTTTGTAAAAGGTATACTGGCAGTTCTTGTCTTGGACGACAGTTCTGCAGTTGGTAAATGTTAGTTCTGGGTATTTGCTTAACTGTTTTTCTGATGGCTGTTACTGATATTTAAATGTTGCTTCTTAACTGAAAGTTAAGAAGGAACATTTAAATTCAGTTAGTTTATCTAAAATATGGCGTGACACAATTGGAAAACGGCAAGCTAAACATGTGAAAACAATCACGCGTGAAAAATGTCAGCAAGAACAGCCGGACACACACACACATCTCGTCTCTGGCCCTCGCCTCTGCTCCTCGCGATAACCAGACACAAGCTTCACTTACCCGCCAAATCAGGACGCGCGAGAGGACAGTTTGAAGTTAAGTTCGACCTGTGGTTGATAGAACACGCATATTCTGAAAGATACGGCATTCTGCGGTAGAAAGTGTTGCATTCTATGGCTTTAACACTCGCAGACATCTCAAACTTCAAACAAAGGGTGCGGGCAACTTTTCAACATCCCATAATTTCTGGCCGGAAGTTTTCATTTGCGCGTGCGCATTGTCTACATGCGGGCAGAATAGTAATTGTGACACTAAATGTTTTTATTTAATCTGTTTTTTACTTCCCTCATGCACATTCGGTCTCGTCCTAGTGAGAAAAATTGCAGCACGAATATGAGAGATATCTCGCATTTTTGTCTGTGCCGAGCCCTTGATATGTCTCGATCAGACGGAACGATCGATTTCACCTCGGGAATACTCGTAGATGTTAAATGTTTAATCCGAGAGACGCAGGGGTTCCGAACTTTTTGACCATTGCAGACCTTTACCCGGGGGGGGGGGGGGGGGGGGGGGGGGTCTGAGTGGCCAAGTGGTTAGCGCACTAGTTTCTTACGCGAAGGTCGGGGGTTCGAACCCAGCTGTAGAAATTGGTACTCGACTTCTTCTGAGGCTGAGGAAAGAAAGGCGGCCAGGCAATGATGCCCTCTACAGTGTACTAATAGGTCAAAGAAAGTATGGGCCCTATCCCTTATGTGTTTCTAAATCATAACAGGGTTACCTTTTACCCTTACTCCCTCCCACACATACACACACACCTTCATGAATTGCCAAATATGTTCTCATCCCCCATATCCAGACTGTCTAAAACATCGTGATTACCAGTTCTTTTGTTTGATTTCACATGTCAGCATTTTGGTTTTTCTATTACATATGAGTAAATAAAGGACTCACACGTGAGACAGGCGAGCCGAGAAGACAGCACAGGAAAGACACGGGAGACAGGCGAGTAGAGAAGACAGCACAGGACATACACGGGAGACAGGTGAGCAGAGAAGACAGCACAGGAACGACACGGGAGACAGGCGAACCGAGAAGACAGCACAGGACAGGCACGGGAGACAGGCGAGCGAGAAGACAGCACAGGAACGACACGGGAGACAGGTGGGCAGAGAAGACAGCACAGGAACGACACGAGAGACAGGCGAGCAGAGAAGACAGCACAGGAACGACACGGGAGACAGGACAGCGGAGAAGACAGCACAAGACCGATACGAGAGACAGGCGAGCAGAGAAGACAGCACAGGAACGACACGAGAGACAGGCGAGCAGAGAAGACAGCACAAGAACGACACGGGAGACAGGACAGCGGAGAAGACAGCACAAGAACGATACGAGAGACAGGCGAGCCGAGAAGACAGCACAGGACAGACACGGAAGACAGGCGAGCAGAGAAGACAGCACAGGAACGACACGGGAGACAGGCGAGCAGAGAAGACAGCACAGGAACGACACGGGAGACAGGACAGCGGAGAAGACAGCACAAGACCGATACGGGAGACAGGCGCGCAGAGAAGACAGCACAGGACATACACGGGAAACAGGCGGGCAGAGAAGACAGCACAGGACAGACACGGGAGACAGGCGAGCCGAGAAGACAGCACAGGACAAACACGGGAGACAGGCGAGCAGAGAAGACAGCACAGGACAGACACGGGAGACAGGCGGGCAGAGAAGACAGCACAGGACAGACACGGGAGACAGGCGGGCAGAGAAGACAGCACAGGACAGACACGGGAGACAGGACAGCAGAGAAGACAGCACAGGACAGACACGGGAGACAAGCGAGCCGAGAAGACAGCACAGGACATACACGGGAGACAGGCGAGCCGAGAAGACAGCACAGGACAGACACGGGAGACAGGCGAGCTGAGAAGACAGCACAGGACCGACAGAAATGGAAATCTCTTGCTACCAGAAGCCCCGCCCCGTGTGTCTTGCGCACAGAAGGGATGTGTGTGTGTGTGTGTGAGAGAGAGAGAGAGAGAGAGAGAGAGAAAGGTTATATATGGATAGCTATACGTCACAATTATTTATACTTAACAGTGACAGTAATATAAAGTGTAATCTTACATTAATTTAATTTAGCAAAAATTTGAGTCACATATCCACATCATTTAGTTCCCATACCCCCAATATGTGCACATTATCATCATCATCATCATGTGCTGTGGCGACTGGCGTTGGCTATTATGCTTCTCCAGAGTACACGATCCTTCATGCAGGCCATCAGCTCAGTTGGTGATCTCCTCTCACACCATCCCGTCAGACTGTCCAGTATCATTTCTCTTGATCTTCCTCTTGATCTTCTTCCCTCTGTTTTTCCTGTTGTTGTAATATTTTCAATGCCCCCTCTTCTCATTGCATGTCCTATGAAAGTACATTGTCTCTCTCTTATCTTTTTGACAAGATTTTTTGTCTCTCCAGCTCTTCTCATACATTCTTCATTAGTTATTTTTGCTGTCCAGGGAATTCGCAACATTCTTCTAATAAACCACATTTCTGCTGCTTCCAATGATTTTTGTGCAGACTTGCCTATTGTCCATGATTCACTTCCATATAACAAGATAGGTTCAATATAGGATTTTGGGACTCGTTTTCTAACATTCATTGATAAGGATGTGTTGCAAAATATGTTTCTCACTCTCTTCTTCTTCTTCTTCTTCGTTCACTTCTACCACCAAGACCGCGCTGTGATCCTACTGAATTTACGCCTGTGGTCCTCGTTAACTCCCGAAGTCCCCCGTGTGGTCTCTGAAATGACCACATGAGATCCCTGATAGGACCATAAAAGGTTCAGAGTATCTCAGGGCTTGAGCCTGTATTCTTGATGGGTCTCAGAAGCGGGATTGCGTGACACCGTGGTTTTCATTGCACCAGTTTAGTCTAGGGTTGGACTTTCTCACTGGAAGAGCTCGACGTGTTTTGGATATCAGTATATCCCCGCTGGGTGAGAGATGGTAGCTCACCCAGGCCAGAGTTGGACTTTCTAACCGGAAAACCTCAGCGTGATTAGGATACGCAAACACCACTGTCGGGTGAGAGGTGGTTGCCTATCTAGACTACCCTGGTCCAGTGTCTCCGACTTCAGCATTATATGGTCGTGGCCGCTACCCTTCCTAGTTGTGACCAGGATGGAGAAAGGCGGCCAGGCAATGATGCCCTCTATAGTGTACTGACAGGTCAAAGAAAGTATGGGCCCTATCCCTTATGTGTTTCTAAATCATAACAGGGTTACCTTTTACCCTTACTCCCTCCCACACATACACACACACCTTCATGAATTGCCAAATATGTTCTCATCCCTCATATCCAGACTGTCTAAAACATCATGATTACCAGTTCTTTTGTTTGATTTCACATGTCAGCATTTTGGTTTTACTATTACATATGAGTAAATAAAGGAATCACACGTGAGACAGGCGAGCCGAGAAGACAGCACAGGACAGACACGGGAGACATGCGAGCCGAGAACAGCACAGGACAGACACGGGAGACAGGCGAGCAGAGAACAGCACAGGACAGACACGGGAGACAGGCGAGCAGAGAAGACAGCACAGGAACGACACGGGAGACAGGCGAGCAGAGAAGACAGCACAGGACAGACACGGGAGACAGGCGAGCCGAGAAGACAGCACAGGAACGACACGGGAGACAGGCGAGCAGAGAAGACAGCACAGGACAGACACGGGAGACAGGCGAGCAGAGAAGACAGCACAGGACAGACACGGGAGACAGGCGAGCAGAGAAGACAGCACAGGACAGACACGGGAGACAGGCGAGCAGAGAAGACAGCACAGGACAGACACGGGAGACAGGCGAGCAGAGAAGACAGCACAGGACAGACACGGGAGACAGGCGAGCAGAGAAGACAGCACAGGACAGACACGGGAGACAGGCGAGCAGAGAAGACAGCACAGGAACGACACGGGAGACAGGCGAGCAGAGAACAGCACAGGACAGACACGGGAGAGAGGGAGAGAGAGAAAGGTTATATATGGATAGCTATACGTCACAATTATTTATACTTAACAGTGACAGTAATATAAAGTGTAATCTTACATTAATTTAGCAAAAATTTGAGTCACATATCCACATCATTTAGTTCCCATACCCCCAATATGTGCACATTATCATCATCATCATCATCATCATCATGTGCTGTGGCGACTGGCGTTGGCTATTATGCTTCTCCAGAGTACACGATCCATCATGCAGGCCATCAGCTCAGTTGGTGATCTCCTCTCACACCTTCCCGTCAGAGTGTCCAGTATCATTTCTCTTGATCTTCCTCTTGATCTTTTTCCCTCTGTTTTTCCTGTTGTTGTAATATTTTCAATGCACCCTCTTCTCATTGCATGTCCTATGAAAGTACATTGTCTCTCTCTTATCTTTTTGACAAGGTTTTTTGTCTCTCCAGCTCTTCTCATACATTCTTCATTAGTTATTTTTGCTGTCCAAGGAATTCGCAACATTCTTCTAATAAACCACATTTCTGCTGCTTCCAATGATTTTTGTGCAGACTTGCCTATTGTCCATGATTCACTTCCATATAACAAGATAGGATCAGTATAGGATTTTGGGACTCGTTTTCTAACATTCATTGATAAGGATGTGTTGCAAATTATGTTTCTCACTCTCTTCTTCTTCTTCTTCGTTCACTTCTACCACCAAGACCGCGCTGTGATCCTACTGAATTTACGCCTGTGGTCCTCGTTAACTCCCGAAGTCCCCCGTGTGGTCTCTGAAATGACCACATGAGATCCCTGATAAAAGGTTCAGAGTATCTCAGGGCTTGAGCCTGTATTCTTGGTGGGTCTCAGAAGCGGGATTGCGTGACACTGTGGTTTTCGTTGCACCAGTTTAGTCTAGGGTTGGACTTTCTCACTGGAAGAGCTCGACGTGTTTTGGATATCAGTATATCCCCGCTGGGTGAGAGATGGTAGCTCACCCAGGCCAGAGTTGGACTTTCCAACCGGAAAACCTCAGCGTGATTAGGATACGCAAACACCACTGTCGGGTGAGAGGTGGTTGCCTATCTAGACTGCCCTGGTCCAGTGTCTCCGACTTCAGCATTTTATGGTCGTGGCCGCTACCCTTCCTAGTTGTGACCAGGATGCAGCTTTTGCCCAGGAGGATGAATTCTCGCCACTAGTGACTTTCACCCCTGGGTTGAACCGGTTTATGCATATTATTCCAGTATGGGCGTGTTTGGGACGTGACCGACCTCTAGAGCAGAGGTACCGTGACATGCCTAGCCATCAAGTTTCACCCCTTGTGTACGCCGGTTTAGCCATATTTCACCAGTGTAGGTGTATTTCGGACGTGGCCGGCCTCTAGAGCAGAGGCGCCGTGGTATGTGTAGCTCTCGCAGCGATACTACTGGACATACCGATTAAACTTCACTTTATCCTTTCCTTCATCTTTTCACATCAGCGCCGCACAGCAACCCTTACTTCTTTTCCGCAGTTTCTTCCTTGTCTGGGAGGAGCTTCACTCCACGCGCGGCATCCGAATAGTCTCGCCAGCAGTGTCTTAACCTCTGGGTTAAGCCGGTTCAGGCATTTCACCCGATATGAGTGCACTTAGGACGTGGCTGACCTCAAGACCAGAGGTGCCGTGATTTGACTGTTTCCTTCGCTTTATCCTTTCTACCACATTTTCCGCAGTGGTGCCGCGCGGCAACCCCATTTGCACCTTTCTTCATTGGCCGAGAGGAGCACCGCTCCACGCACGGCAGCTGAAGAATCTCGCCAGCCGCGGTAGATGAGCTACCAAATGTGCCTCTCATCTACCCTAAGTGTCTGGTTTTCAGGCGCCAGATATTCGCCTTCGCCCCTTCTCCTGTCAGTTTAAACAGTTCTGCCAAGAGCAGGCCAGGAGCTGGGCTTGACTGCCAGAGGCTGTTTGAGACGCACGCCGTTGGAGCGGAGAGCGAATTTTCCACCCCACCTCCAGCAATACCAGTCCTTAGAACCTTTCTCACTCTCTGAAATGCAGTCTTTGTTTGGCCCAATCTGTTCTTAATTTCTGTTCTGCATTTCCCATCTGAAGGTATTACTCCTCCATGGTATTTAAATTCCTGCACCTGCTTTAGAATCAGTTAGTCATTTGCATGTCCCTCGTGGAACTTTGCCTCCCTGACAGCTCTCCTGTAGGCCTCTCGGTTGTAAGCAAGATGCCCTGCTGATGATGCATCCATTTGCAGATCATCAACGATGTCTTGCAGCCATCTTCGCCTTGGTCTTTCTCTCTCTCTCGTTTTCCCATTATGTACCCTTCCAAGACGGTCTTCTCTAAATTATCATGACGTTTAGTGTCCAAAATATTTAACAGCCTTCTTCAGTATTAAGTTCTCAGAGAAACAGCACAGGAACGACACGGGAGAGGCGAGCAGAGAAGACAGCACAGGAACGACACGGGAGACAGGCGAGCAGAGAAGACAGCACAGGAACGACACGGGAGACAGGCGAGCAGAGAAGACAGCACAGGAACGACACGGGAGACAGGACATCAGAGAAGACAGCACAAGTCCGACACGGAAGACAGGCGAGCAGAGAAGACAGCACAGGAACGACACGGGAGACAGGCGAGCTGAGAAGACAGCACAGGACATACACGTGAGACAGGTGAGCAGAGAAGACAGCACAGGAACGACACGGGAGACAGGCGAGCAGAGAAGACAGCACAGGACAGGCACGGGAGACAGGCGAGCCGAGAAGACAGCACAGGAACGACACGGGAGACAGGCGGGCAGAGAAGACAGCACAGGAACGACACGAGAGACAGGACAGCAGAGAAGACAGCACAAGAACGACACGGGAGACAGGACAGCGGAGAAGACAGCACAAGAACGATACGAGAGACAGGCGAGCCGAGAAGACAGCACAGGACAGACACGGAAGACAGGCGAGCAGAGAAGACAGCACAGGAACGACACGGGAGACAGGACAGCAGAGAAGACAGCACAGGACAGACACGGGAGACAGGCGAGCAGAGAAGACAGCACAGGAACGACACGGGAGACAGGACAGCGGAGAAGACAGCACAAGACCGATACGGGAGACAGGCGCGCAGAGAAGACAGCACAGGACATACACGGGAAACAGGCGGGCAGAGAAGACAGCACAGGACAGACACGGGAGACAGGCGAGCCGAGAAGACAGCACAGGACAGACACGGGAGACAGGCGGGCAGAGAAGACAGCACAGGACATACACGGGAGACAGGACAGCAGAGAAGACAGCACAGGACAGACACGGGAGACAGGCGGGCAGAGAAGACAGCACAGGAACGACACGGGAGAATCTCGCCAGCAGCGGTAGATGAGCTACCAAACGTGCCTCTCATCTACCCTAAGTGTCTGGTTTTCAGGAGCCAGATATTCGCCTTCGCCCCTTCTCCTGTTAGTTTAAACAGTTCTGCCAAGAGCAGGTCAGGAGCTGGGCTTGACTGCCAGAGGCTGTTTGAGACGCACGCCGTTGGAGCGGAGAGCGAATTTTCCACCCCACCTCCGGCAATACCAGTCCTTAGAACCTTTCTCACTCTCTGAAATGCAGTCTTTGTTTAGCCCAATCTGTTCTTAATTTCTGTTCTGCATTTCCCATCTGAAGTTATTACTCCTCCATGGTATTTAAATTCCTGCACCTGCTTTAGAACCAGTTAGTCATTTGCATGTCCCTCGTGGAACTTTGCCTCCCTGACAGCTCTCCTGTAGGCCTCTCGGTTGTAAGCAAGATGCCCTGCTGATGATGCATCCATTTGCAGATCATCAACGATGTCTTGCAGCCATCTTCGCCTTGGTCTTCCTCTCTTTCTTTTTCCTATTATGTACCCTTCCAAGAGGGTCTTCTCTAAATTATCATGGCGTTTAGTGTCCAAAATATTTAACAGTCTTCTTCAGTATTAAGTTCTTGTAGTATGGATATATTGTTCTTTTCTGTGTCCATGATATTTGATGAAATACTCTTCTGTAGCATTTACATTCAAAGGCATTTATGTGTTTATCATCTGTTTTCTTAAATGTCCAAGCCTCACAGGCATATGTTGCGATGGGAAAGATGCATGCCCTTCAAAATCTTATTTGTGTAGTTCTGTCTGTTCATCTCCACAGATTCTTTAGTTGTTTTACTTTTTGAAGAGCAATAGATGCCCTCCTTTTAATTTCCCTCATTGTGTCTCCATTATTAGTTAATAGTGATCCAAGATATTAAAAACTCTCCACTTCTTCCAATTTATCCTCATTGATACATATTTCAGCTGCCTTATTTGTTTTGTCAGTTGTCATCAATTTAGGTTTCTTCGCATTAAGATAGAGGTTTTGCTGCTCTTACGGACTGACATAATTAGTTTTTTCCATTCCTTTTTATGTTGTAGACAGTAATACTGTGTCATCTGCATATCTAATCTCTGGTATTTCATAACCTCCAATTGTTATGGCATCGTAACATTCGTTGTCTACATCTGGTTTAAAATAGTTCCATTTAACTGTATACTGCATTTGGGTGGATTCTGTTTCTTAGATATAACCATAGTCTTTGTCTTTTTGATGTTCAAAGTAAGGTCTTTATATTCACTTTTATTTGGCGACTTAATCCACGAGATTTTGCAGGCGATGTATGTGGAGATACTCGTGACAAAATAAAAGATGGATTGTTCCAGCTTTGGTGGTCTGGTTGTCTGAGTGGTTATGAGCTCGGTCTATTAACCCGGTGATGGTTGTCTGAGTGGTTATGAGCCCGGTCTACTAACTCGGTGATGGTTGTCTGAGTGGTTATGAGCCCGGTCTACTAACTCGGTGATGGTTGTCTGAGTGGTTATGAGCCCGGTCTACTAACTCGGTGATGGTTGTCTGAGTGGTTATGAGCCCGGTCTACTAACTCGGTGATGGTTGTCTGAGTGGTTATGAGCCCGGTCTACTAACTCGGTGATGGTTGTCTGAGTGGTTATGAGCTCGGTCTACTAACCCGGTGATGGTTGTCTGAGTGGTTATGAGCCCGGTCTACTAACCCGGCGACACTAGGTTCAGGTTCAAGCAATGAGGTTGTTTTTCAAATGGTACTATCACACCAAAAAGGCTCAGGGGTCCACCCAGCCTCTAAAAATGGGTACCAGAGAAATCTGGGAAGGTAAATGCGACCAGGCGTTTTACTGATCACCTCACACTTTCATATGCTAGAAATATAGGCCCAACATCGTCCCCCAAGCATGCCTTAATGCCATGGAAACGGAGACGATACTTTTCCCCTCATTCTATGACAAGGTATCACTGTTTGACGGTGATGTTGTTCCTCTCTAGTGTAGTTGAGGCGGGATAAGATACAGCGCCGGAAACAGGAATTTTCTGAGCTTTGTAACACATTTTAGTGGTTATCTATCGACACTGTTCTGATTGTTGAGCACGAATACAACAAAATTAATGTAAGAAGCAACATTTTGGTTTAGGGTCGCGAGAACTGACTAAACGTTGCCATACTTTTGTTGTTGTTGTTGTTGTTTTCTTGGCTTTTATTGCTAACCTTTTCTTATCAATTAAAAAAAAAAAAACTCCCCCAACAAGGTCCAGTTTATACACTCCTCCAAGTTTCGTTAAGATGGTTTATATTCGTCACATCCATTCCTTGCGACGTAAAGTAAAGAGCGCACGCACACACACACACACGCACGCACGCACGCACACACGCACGCACGCACGCACACACATGAATTTACATTAAAGTTTTCTCTATAATTCAATAATAACACAACTGTAATTTTAAAAACGAACCACTCGGTCCAAGAACAGGCTGACACAAAATTAGAAACGTTACCTAGTTTGATTCAGAAATCTTTGACAAGAATCAGGCATCGTAGACAATAGCTTCCGATCATGAAAGAAATCTTTGACAAGAATCAGATATCTTAGTCAATAGCTTCCGATCATGGAAGAAATCTTTGACAAGAATCAGACATCTTAGTCAATAGCTTCCGATCATGAAAGAAATCTTTGACAAAAATCAGGCATCTTAGTCAATAGCTTCCGATCATGAAAGAAATCTTTGACAAGAATCAGATATCTTAGTCAATAGCTTCCGATCATGGAAGAAATCTTTGACAAGAATCAGACATCTTAGTCAATAGCTTCCGATCATGAAAGAAATCTTTGATAAGAATCAGATATCTTAGTCAATAGCTTCCGATCATGAAAGAAATCTTTGACAAGAATCAGACATCTTAGATAATAGCTTCCGATCATGAAAGAAATCTTTGACAAGAATCAGACATCTTAGACAATAACTTCCGATCATGGAAGAAATCTTTGACAAGAATCAGACATCGTAGACAATAGCTTCCGATCATGGAAGAAATCTTCAACCTGCCGTGAAATATAGAATTGTGTCGACTGCCCTACGGCTAATTATTGTGTGTTACTGAGTTATTTTCACTGCGACAAACATTTTTGTACGTCTATACTCTCATACTCTCTTCTGAAAGTTCTGAGGAAGATGTACAGATATTTTATAATGACATAGAGACAGCACTAAAACACACAAAGTCACATGAAGTTACTATAGTTATGGGAGATTTTAATGCCAAGGTTGGTAAAGGAAGAACTTCAGACATCTTTGGTGACTGTGGACTGGGGGAGAGGAATGACAGAGGTTATAAATTAATTGAATGGGCAAGAATACACAGCATGGTTGTAGGAAACACCTGGTTTAAACAACATCCTCGAAGACTGGCAACGTGGTGCAGCCCAGACAAAAAGACTTTTAACCAGATAGACTACATATTAATCAACAAACGATTCCGCAATGCATTACTGACAACAAAAACCATGCCAGGAGCTGACTGCAATAGTGACCATGATCCACTCTGTGGAAAAGTTAGAATAAAACTAAAGAACGCAGGCAGAAACGTGAGAAACATCAAACTGAATATAGAACTTCTTAAAAATGACCAAGAACTGCGAGAACAATACAAAGTTATTATAACAAATAGATACAATGCAATTGCAAAGATAAATAGTATAGATGAACAATGGGAAATGTTAAGAGATTCTATCCACCAAACTGTTAAGGAGATAATACCACCAAAAAAAAAGAGGCCCCTAAAAATAAATGGATGACAGACGACATCTTAGGACTGATGGACAAGAGGAGGAGGAGTAAGAATAACGAGGAAAAATATAGCAAGATAAATAAAGAAATAAGACGCAAATGCAGAGAAGCAAAAGAAGTGTGGTTAAATGAACAGCGCAGACAGATAGAGGACGCTCATAATAAAGACAGCAAAAACATGCACAAACGAATTAATGAACTCACAGGCAGGAAAACAAAATATACCACAGGATGCCTGAAATCGAAAGAAGGTAAAATGTTAATGGGAAAAGAAGACATTGTGGACAGGTGGACAGAGTATATCGGTGAGCTATATGGAGGATAAAGACCAGAATTAACACCAGATACTGAAAACTGTGATGGACCGCCAATACTTGAAGATGAAATCATAGATGTCATCAAACACATGAAGAAAGGAAAAGCGACTGGGCCTGACAATATAACAATAGAAGAAATAGAGGAGACAGGAATAAAAATAATAACCAAGTTATTGAATGGCATTTACAACAGTGGTTATATTCCCAGTGACTTGATTAAATCCACGTTTATAGCACTACCAAAGAAACCAGGTGCAAAGGAATGTGACGACCACCGGACTATGAGCCTCTCATGTCACATAACGAAGCTACTTCTGAGAATAATTATGAGAAGAACAAGGAAAAAGATAAAAATGGAAATAGCAGATGAACAGTTTGGATTTGTTGAAGGAAAGGGAACACACAATGCCATTTATGCTTTACGAACACTAACAGAAAGAGCTTTAGAAGTACAGAAAGATCTCTACTTATGCTTCATTGATTACACCAAGGCATTTGACAAGGTGAAACATAATGAAATTATTAAAATGCCTGAAGACATCAATATAGACGGCAAAGACCTGAGGGTTGTAAAACATCTATACTGGCAGCAAGAAGCAGCAGTTCGAATTGAAAATAGAATTGGAAAATATCAACCTATAAAACAAGGGATGCGACAAGGATGTGTACTATCACCAGACCTTTTTTCTCTGTATAGTGAGAATATTCTAAGAACAATCATCACAGAACTAGGCATAAAAATTGGAGGATACAATATTAACAACCTTCGGTATGCTGACGACACAGTAATGATAGCTGAGAACCAACAAGACCTGCAAAATCTCTTGGATAAAGTCGCCAAAGAAAGTGAACAGAAAGGCCTTACTTTGAACATCAAAAAGACAGAGACTATGGTTATATCTAAAAAACAGAATCCACCAGCATGCAGTATTAAATTAAACGGAACCATTCTAAAGCAGGTGCAGAAATTCAAATACCTTGGAGCAGTAATAACTTCAGATGGGAAATGCACAACAGAAATTAGGAACAGAATAGGCCAAGCAAAGACTGCATTTCAGAGAATGAGAAACATATTAGCTAACACATCTTTATCAATGAATGTTAGAAAACGAGTCCTAAAATGCTATATTGAACCTATCTTGTTATATGGAAGTGAATCATGGACAATAGGCAAGTCTGCACAAAAATCATTGGAAGCAGCAGAAATGTGGTTTATTAGAAGATTGTTGCGAATCCCATGGACAGCAAAAATAACTAATGAAGAATGTATGAGAAGAGCTGGAGAGACAAAAAACCTTGTCAAAAAGATAAGAGAGAGACAATGTACTTTCATAGGACATGCAATGAGAAGAGGGGGCATTGAAAATATTATAACAACAGGAAAAATAGAAGGAAGAAGATCAAAAGGAAGACCAAGAGAAATGATACTGGACAGTCTGACGGGATGGTGTGAGAGGAGATCACCAACTGAGCTGATGGCCTGCATGAAGGATCATGTACTCTGGAGAAGCATAATAGCCAACGGCAGTCGGCACGGCACCTGATGATGATGATACTCTCATTAGATCTTCCAATACACCTCTCTCAGCACTTTAGTCACATCTCCTCACCATATCCAAAGCATCCCAGTTGTACTTTATCTCCTCTCTCTATTTCTTCGTTCTCTATGTTTTTGTATGATTAAGGCTCACGCCGAAACGTCACAACTTTGTAGTTGTTAAGTAATAAAGCTGCTCCTGCTTTTTTCATAGTTTATACATTAAGGCTGGGAAGAGCGCCTACCTCAACAGTCCAAGAGAACAAATATGGTGTAGTCAAACAACCTGATTTCATTTTTCTGCATGGTCGTTAAATACAGAAATTGAAGCAAACCATTTATCGCAATCTCAGTGTTTCACGATTTTCATAGCGAACTGCAGTGAAATCACGGTCGCAGTTACAAGTCGATCCTACGGCAAAATGGTTGAGAGTATTTTCACAACTATTCATTAATTTGTTTCGATTAGTTTTGCTTTGTGTGTGTGTGTATCCTACAAAAGACTGCTCTTTTATTGGCTCTCGTCTGGTGCGGGACGATGCAAGTTTCTCAAATGGTCAAAAGTATAAAAAACATCAGCGTGAGATTTGATTTAACCGAGTAACTCCACTCGTAACCGGAACAGGAATTGTTTTCTACAAAGATGGCGAGCTCCAGTAACAAACGTCTGGTCTATGTTGGTATGTGTTGTTTATAATTATTGTTTTAAAAGCGGTTGTCATTACTGCAGATCATCATGCTTACACTTTATCTCAGGCTTTAGAGGGACAAGACCCAGTCCGATTTTGCAATCAGCGATCCATATGCCCTGGTCAGAGTTGATGAACCATAACTGACCAAGACCCTGTCCCACCTCCCTGTAGGTACCCTCAGTAGCAGGCCTAGGCTGGCTGACGGGTGGTGGAGTCTGCTGAAGAAGCATCACACCCCCTCTGCTTTATTAGTTCAACTCAGGGGCTGATAATAAAAAAAACCCGCCATAACTCTCTTCCAGTCAGACATGATTATATGCCTCATCCTCATCGCACCAGCAGCGAGAAACATCAGCTGCAGTTACAGGAAGATGGAGAACTCAAACTTTACCTAGTGTGTATATTCCCTGAATCAGCGGAATTGAGATTTTAAAAAAAGTAATCATGTTTTGAGTGTAGTTAACATGTAAGAAGATGAAAGATTAAAAGTTTTTTTTTTCATCTCCCTAATAAAGGTAGGCTGTAATGGATCTCCATCTTGCTCTGCTTTTTGCTCTCAGATCCCCCCATGCCACAAAAAAATAATAAATATGGTTGTTTTCCACTTTTTCTTCAACAAATACATTTGTTGGATAAATCCTGAATGTTAGAAACATTCTCAGTCCAAGCTGTCAGTTTTCTGTCTTTTCATCAACAGGTGGCTGTGCTGAGGAGGTGGACGATAAGATCTTGCGTTCTGCATTCATCCCTTTTGGTGAGATTGTTGATGTCCAAATGCCTCTGGACTATGAAACTGGTCAGTAATGTTTTTTGTTGAGAGTTTCTATTCTACAGTTTTAGATTCAAGGTTAGATAAGTATATATCCAGAATAGATAAGTGTTTCACTGTATATATAGTCTAAAGTGTTTCAGTGGTTAAGTCTGTCAACATATATCCAGTCTAGATAAATGTTTCTATCCAGATTAGGTGTTGCTCTGTATATATCCAAAATGGATAAGTATTTCACTGTGTATGTCTCTCTCTCTCTCTCTCTCTCTCTGAACCTTAAGTGCTCAGGGCACTGCAAGGGTTTCCACAAACAGCTGTCATTTGCCTTTTTTTCTGCTCTTGCCCAGGTGAGCCTCTATTGCTCAACATCCTTTCTGTTGTTCTTCTCCATGTCTCCTTTGGTCTACTCTTACTTCTGTTTTCCTGTGGTGTCAAACATAATGGTGTTTTTTTCTGTATGTGATCGATTTGGTTTTCTGTGGTTTTATCTGGGGACCTCCAAGTCACTTTATGTTGGAAAATTGTCCCTCTGATGGTCATCATGTTTTCTTTCACAGAAACTGCACACAGTCTTTCTCCATTTTCATTTATTTCTCAGATTCCTTCTCTTCCTATGATTCTTCTTCTATCATCATTTCCCTCACCTGCTTTTGCATTGAAGTTGCCCAAGATGAGTAGCATATCATGCTTGGTATTGTTTCTACTGTGGCTTGGAGGCTGTTGTAAAAATCTTCTTTTAATTCCTCTTCAGCTGCTTCTGTTGGTGCATAACAAACTATAATAGATAGCTTCGTGAATCTTGAGTTGAGCGTTCATATAATAATCTCTCATTTATTGGGGTCCATTTCAGCAATTCTCTTGATGCTTCTTTTGTTATAATCAGTGCTACTCCTCCTTCATGATGATCTTCTTTACCTGACCATATTATTGTATCTTCTGTGTGCTGTGTTGTTAATTTCCTTCTGCCTTGTCCTGTCCATCTTGCTTCTTGTATTCCTAATATGTCTAGTTTGTATCTGTGCATTTCCTTGATGGTTTGTGCTAGTTTTCCAGTCTGGTTTAGTGCTCTTACATTTCAGCTGCCTATTTGCATCTTGTGTTTAGGTTCCAGGAGGTCTGCAGTTGGGCTGGGGACTTCCAGTGACTGGCTTTCATCCACAACCTTCATGGGCTCAATTTCCTGATAAGCATTTTTCCTTCCACCTACATTTGCTTTTTCCCTTGTTTTGTTGTTTTTGTAGCATAATCCTTAGTCGCCTTTTACGATCATGCGTGGTAGGGTACATTGGTCCTATTCTTTGCTTCCCAAGCATATGCCAGGTCCCAGGTACCACACCAGGGACTGTGGATGTACAGATTAGATACTTGTTTTCGTGGAAAGTGGAAAAAAAACAATTATCTGTCTATATTTATCCAGATAAACATTCATAATACCTGTGTGTCTGTATATCCAGTTTACATAAACTTCTCATTGTTTTTCCAAACTACGTAGATCGGTGTATCTGTATAGGTTTAGATGAGATATGTTTATCTTTGTATGTCAAGAGAAGATAAATCAGTCCTTGTATGTCAAGAGAAGATAAATCAGTCCTTGTATGTCAAGAGAAGATAAATCAGTCCTTGTATGTCAAGAGAAGATAAATCAGTCCTTGTATGTCAGGACAGGATAAGTGTGTCATTGTTCACCAAGACTGAAGGAGTGGAGCTGGCACAGTTACCAAGATTGGAGAACTTGATACATTACAGATCAAGCATCATGCTTGATCAGAAGAGATTTATCTGCTTAGATATGTGACTTACAAGTTTTTTAACGTGTCTTAAAATGTGTGACTTAATGAATTTTTTAAAACTTGTCTTAAAATGTTAACAATTGTTATATTGCAGAAAAGCACAGAGGATTTGGTTTTGTTGAGTTTGAATCTGCTGAGGTAAGTTAGTGCATATAACAATAGCTGAGACAGAGTTATTGTTATACGTTGTCAGTGGAATAAGAGTTATCATACATTGTTAGTGAGATAAGAGTTATTGTTATGTATTGTTAGTGAGATAAGAGTTATTGTTATGTATTGTTAGTGAGATAAGAGTTATTGTTATGTATTGTTAGTGAGATAAGAGTTATTGTTATGTATTGTTAGTGAGATAAGAGTTATTGTTATGTATTGTTAGTGAGATAAGAGTTATTGTTATGTATTGTTAGTGAGATAAGAGTTATTGTTATGTATTGTTAGTGAGATAAGAGTTATTGTTATGTATTGTTAGTGAGATAAGAGTTATTGTTATGTATTGTTAGTGAGATGGAAATTGTTATCATACATTGCTAGTGAGATAAAAGTTACTATCATACATTGCTAGTGATATAAGAGTTATTATTATATATTGTTAGTGAGATAAGAGTTATTGTTATATATTGTTAGTTATTATAGAGAAAAGTTTCACTGCAAAATGTGCTACAGAGCTGATTCTTACTTTTTGTACACATTGCTGTTTCTATCTTAAACTTCTCTGTCACACACTGCTGTTTCCATAAATAAAACCCATTCTAATTTGTGGTGTCGGTTTTTTTTTGTTTTTTTTTGTTAAGAGAAAGACATGAAATTCTTTTCTGATTTGTTCGCTGTTTTCTCATGACAGATATTCTATTTGTTTTAGGATGCAGCTCATGCCATTGACAACATGAACGAGTCAGAACTTTTTGGTCGCACAATCCGAGTAAATCTGGCCAAACCCATGAAACTGAAGGAGGGAGCGGCAAAAGCAGGTTTGTTTTATGTCATGGTTTTGTGAGTGTGATCCGATGGTTGTGTGGCAGCGTTCTGATGATTGTGTGGCAGTGTTCTGATGGTTGTGTGGCAGCGTTCTGATGGTTGTGTGGCAGTGTTCTGATGGTTGTGTGGCAGTGTTCTGATGTTGTTCTCAGTCAGCTAGTGGTAACATGGTGGCCTACAGTTTGTTGCAGTGATTCTCACTGAGAAGTGGGTCAACAGGGATAGAATCTCACATGCAAGATTTACAATGTAAAAGAATGTTTGAAGGTGAAACTCCTTCCCGGATGATGATTTCTTATGTAGGGAAGGATTCGGGGTAGCCTGGGTTGTCAGGGGAGAAGCGAGAGTACTGGTTTATTGGGATGTTAGGTAGTGTATCACAGCCACAGATTTGGACTGGTTTTTGTACCGTAGCAACGAGACATTTATTCATCATTTATTGTTTTAGTGCCGAGTCTCTGGACAAAGAGTGAAGGAAGATTATTTTTACTTTATATTCTAGTATTTTTTATGTGCACACAACACACAACACAGCACAACACAACATGCACACACACACATACATACATATATATTCTTGCCTGAATGACTAGAACAAAGACTCAGGTCTGACAGATGCTGTTTGCTCCCAGTACAGGCTGTTTAGTAGTTTGTCTTTTCTGCCTGTATCACCTGTATCAGTTTACTGCATAAAAGTGAGAGGACATCAGTGCAGGAGATGGATGGAGGACATATCAGAAACCCTATTATACAAAGCAAACCACCAAGCCATATCAGGTGGTCTGCTCTCTCAGACCTGTAGTGTGCTGGAGGAAGGAGACAAGACAAGATATTGAATTAGTAGATTTTGGTGTTAGAAGTCTAGTGTAGAAGTATGACGATAGAACAGATTTTGTTGGGTGTTCCTGTTTTGTCATTATGAGAGTTCTCATTTTTCATGTGTGAAACCAAGTGTGGGCGGATGACAACTGGCTGCAGGAGCATGCAGGGGCGACTCTGACGGAGAAACAGGGGGAGGAGCAAGACAGCGAGGAGACATCGGGTGAGAAAAGACCCAGTGAAGATGTTCAGGTAGTGGTCATGTCACATTTCTGTTTGACAATACATTTCTGTCATAATGTTTGACAGCACATTTCTGTTGTAATGTTTGACAGTACATTTCTGTCATAATGTTTGACAATACATTTCTGTCATAATGTTTGACAATACATTTCTGTCATAATGTTTGACAGTACATTTCTGTCATAATGTTTGACAATACATTTCTGTCATAATGTTTGACAATACATTTCTGTCATAATGTTTGACAATACATTTCTGTCATAATGTTTGACAATACATTTCTGTCATAATGTTTGACAATACATTTCTGTCATAATGTTTGACAATACATTTCTGTCATAATGTTTGACAGTACATTTCTGTCATAATGTTTGACAGTACATTTCTGTCATAATGTTTGACAATACATTTCTGTCATAATGTTTGACAATACATTTCTGTCATAATGTTTGACAGTACATTTCTGTCATAATGTTTGACAGTACATTTCTGTCATAATGTTTGACAGTACATTTCTGTCATAATGTTTGACAGTACATTTCTGTCATAATGTTTGACAGTACATTTCTGTCATAATGTTTGACAATACATTTCTGTCATAATGTTTGACAATACATTTCTGTCATAATGTTTGACAATACATTTCTGTTGTAATGTTTGACAATACATTTCTGTCATAATATTTGACAGTACATTTCTGTTGTAATGTTTGACAATACATTTCTGTTGTAATGTTTGACAATACATTTCTGTTGTAATGTTTGACAGAACATTTCTGTTGTTATTTTTGTTGTTATGTTTTGTGAACAACTTTTGTTGTTGTGTTTTAAAAATGCATTTCTGTTGTGATTCTGAATATTTATTTGAGAGAATGAGATAATTAAGTCCTACATGGATTAAGTCCTACATGGATTAAGTCCTACATGGATTAAGTCCTACATGGATTAAGTCCTATATGGATTGATTGAACGTCTTATAATTATACAAAAAACCACTTTTATGTTTGTATAACATGTACTCGATCACTTTGCTGTAATCTGTGAATCAATACATGTTGAATTTTACCACTTAACATATGCAAACTAACGATGCTTGGTGATGTTGTGATTGGTGTAGTAAGTGGAGTTGCAGCGTGTTGTAGAATACATCTGTGTTTTTATCAGGACACACCTGCCCCAGCCAAGAAGCTCAAGCCTTCCACCAATCCTCAGGTCTACATGGATATTAAAATTGGGAGCCGGGATGTTGGAAGAATTGTCATAGAGTTAAGATTGGATGTGGTACCTAGAACAGCAGGTGAGCGGCTCTGGTTCTGTTCAGCACTGCATGTACTGTTCTATGTGAAGGTGGTGTAATGTGTGATCAGAGATGTGAAGGTGGTGTAATGTGTGATCAGAGATGTGAAGGTGGTGTAATGTGTGATCAGAGATGTGAAGGTGGTGTAATGTGTGATCAGAGATGTGAAGGTGGTGTAATGTGTGATCAGAGATGTGAAGGTGGTGTAATGTGTGATCAGAGACTAGCATCCCCACACTCTGGCTGTTCCCACATGTGCTCTGTTCCAACACCCACTGAAGCATGCGCCTGCCCCTGCTGATGGAGCTGGTCACACACTGGTTGTGGGGAATACCCTCTAAACTAACCTGTTTTCCATTCAGAAAAACGTCCACTTCACCTCTCCTCCCCCAGCTTGATCATCCTCCTGATGTGATTGTAGTCATTCAGTCTGCTGTCCTCCCCCAGCTTGATCATCCTCCTGATATGATTGTAGTCATTCAGTCTGCTGTCCTCCCCCAGCTTGATCATCCTCCTGATATGATTGTAGTCATTCAGTCTGCTGTCCTCCCCAGCTTGATCATCCTCCTGATATGATTGTAGTCATTCAGTCTGCTGTCCTCCCCCAGCTTGATCATCCTCCTGATATGATTGTAGTCATTCAGTCTGCTGTCCTCCCCCAGCTTGATCATCCTCCTGATATGATTGTAGTCATTCAGTCTGCTCTCCTCCCCCATACTCAGCCTGCTCAAGCTGGCTCTTCAGTCTCCTCCTTGTCCTTTCTTAGAGTCCCCTGAACTGATGCCATGCCTGCCATCTTGTCCATGCTCTCACTACCTTTGACTCCCGCGTGACCCAGGCAGTAGATCCACATCAGACTGGATAACCGAGAGCCCATTAGAAGCTGGACCAACTCCCTATGAAAAAAATGCTTCTTGATTCCCCGTAACATGCTTTTGGGAGTCTGTTATTATGATCCCCTGCAAGTTGTCCAGCTCCGCCAAACAGGAAGTTACTTCTGGTGCTGCCTGCACCTCCATTCTCATTCTTGAAGTAGTGGTTGCATAGGCTTCTGATTTACTTGCAACCAGTTTGCCATTGCAACAGATGACACCGCCCATCCACTTTTCATACCTCTTGCCACGGACCTGTCTGTGAAGATCACAGGGTCGTGTGGCTTGGAGTGATCTGCACCTGCAGCTGAGCTTCTGTTCTACCCTGAGCTGAATATCACAGCCAAAGCTGGGTCACGACCTTCATTAGATTCTGCACATTTGGCACTTTAGTCCATTCTGGTTCTAGGGTGTCTCTTCTACCTCCGCCATCCACAATCTCCCTCACTTGACACGTTTGCCCTTTGCTGAGCTCAGCTCTGGTAGGAGAGGGTGGTTCATCATGTTGGCAACCCTGAGGTAGGTCTTCACTTGCACATGCTTGCTCCTTACTTTCGTGCTGGACATACCCAGCAGGTAGCACATAGCTATGATCGGAGTGTCCCTGGTGCACCCCAGAGCTGCTGTTGTTGTAGCATCATTTTGGATTCTTCCAAGCCTGGTTACCTGAGTTGTGAACAGAGGCCCAGCTCAACCACTGACGTCACATCAGCAGAGAGAGTGTCTGTTGTGGCATGGTCTTCACTGTGCCCAGACCTTTTCTTGTTTTCTGAATGACCATATCTACATGGTGGTTAAAAGATAGTGTCCTGTCGAACATAATCTCAGGATATTTCTAAGATCATATCTACATGGTGGTTAAAAGATAGTGTCCTGTCGAACATAATCTCAGGATATTTCTAAGATCATATCTACATGGTGGTTAAAAGATAGTGTCCTGTCGAACATAATCTCAGGATATTTCAAAGACCATATGCAAACTAACGATGCTTGGTGATGTTGTGATTGGTGTAGTAAGTGGAGTTGCAGCGTGTTGTAGAATACATCTGTGTTTTTATCAGGACACACCTGCCCCAGCCAAGAAGCTCAAGCCTTCCACCAATCCTCAGGTCTACATGGATATTAAAATTGGGAGCCGGGATGTTGGAAGAATTGTCATAGAGTTAAGATTGGATGTGGTACCTAGAACAGCAGGTGAGCGGTTCTGGTTCTGTTCAGCACTGCATGTACTGTTCTGTGTGAAGGTGGTGTAATGTGTGATCAGAGATGTGAAGGTGGTGTAATGTGTGATCAGAGATGTGAAGGTGGTGTAATGTGTGATCAGAGATGTGAAGGTGGTGTAATGTGTGATCAGAGATGTGAAGGTGGTGTAATGTGTGATCAGAGATGTGAAGGTGGTGTAATGTGTGATCAGAGACTGGCATCCCCACACTCTGGCTATTCCCACATGTGCTCCGTTCCAACACCCACTGAAGCATGGCCTGCCCCTGCTGATGGAGCTGGTCACACACTGGTTGTGAGTAACACCCTCTAAACTAACCTGTTTTCCATTCAGAAAAACGTCCACTTCACCTCTCCTCCCCCAGCTTGATCATCCTCCTGATGTGATTGTAGTCATTCAGTCTGCTGTCCTCCCCCAGCTTGATCATCCTCCTGATATGATTGTAGTCATTCAGTCTGCTGTCCTCCCCCAGCTTGATCATCCTCCTGATATGATTGTAGTCATTCAGTCTGCTGTCCTCCCCCAGCTTGATCATCCTCCTGATATGATTGTAGTCATTCAGTCTGCTGTCCTCCCCCAGCTTGATCATCCTCCTGATATGATTGTAGTCATTCAGTCTGCTGTCCTCCCCCAGCTTGATCATCCTCCTGATATGATTGTAGTCATTCAGTCTGCTCTCCTCCCCCATACTCAGCCTGCTCAAGCTGGCTCTTCAGTCTCCTCCTTGTCCTTTCTTAGAGTCCCCTGAACTGATGCCATGCCTGCCATCTTGTCCATGCTCTCACTACCTTTGACTCCCGCGTGACCCGGGCAGTAGATCCACATCAGACTGGATAACCGAGAGCCCATTAGAAGCTGGACCAACTCCCTATGAAAAAAATGCTTCTTGATTCCCCGTAACATGCTTTTGGGAGTCTGTTATTATGATCCCCTGCAAGTTGTCCAGCTCCGCCAAACAGGAAGTTACTTCTGGTGCTGCCTGCACCTCCATTCTCATTCTTGAAGTAGTGGTTGCATAGGCTTCTGATTTACTTGCAACCAGTTTGCCATTGCAACAGATGACACCGCCCATCCACTTTTCATACCTCTTGCCACGGACCTGTCTGTGAAGATCACAGGGTCGTGTGGCTTGGAGTGATCTGCACCTGCAGCTGAGCTTCTGTTCTACCCTGAGCTGAATATCACAGCCAAAGCTGGGTCACGACCTTCATTAGATTCTGCACATTTGGCACTTTAGTCCATTCTGGTTCTAGGGTGTCTCTTCTACCTCCGCCATCCACAATCTCCCTCACTTGACACGTTTGCCCTTTGCTGAGCTCAGCTCTGGTAGGAGAGGGTGGTTCATCATGTTGGCAACCCTGAGGTAGGTCTTCACTTGCACATGCTTGCTCCTTACTTTCGTGCTGGACATACCCAGCAGGTAGCACATAGCTATGATCGGAGTGTCCCTGGTGCACCCCAGAGCTGCTGTTGTTGTAGCATCATTTTGGATTCTTCCAAGCCTGGTTACCTGAGTTGTGAACAGAGGCCCAGCTCAACCACTGACGTCACATCAGCAGAGAGAGTGTCTGTTGTGGCATGGTCTTCACTGTGCCCAGACCTTTTCTTGTTTTCTGAATGACCATATCTACATGGTGGTTAAAAGATAGTGTCCTGTCGAACATAATCTCAGGATATTTCTAAGATCATATCTACATGGTGGTTAAAAGATAGTGTCCTGTCGAACATAATCTCAGGATATTTCTAAGATCATGTCTACATGGTGGTTAAAAGATAGTGTCCTGTCGAACATAATCTCAGGATATTTCAAAGACCATATCTACATGGTGGTTAAAAGATAGTGACCTGTCGAAAATAATCTCAGGATATTTCTAAGATCATATCTACATGGTGGTTAAAAGATAGTGTCCTGTCGAACATAATCTCAGGATATTTCAAAGACCATATCTACATGGTGGTTAAAAGATAGTGACCTGTCGAAAATAATCTCAGGATATTTCTAAGATCATATCTACATGGTGGTTAAAAGATAGTGACCTGTCGAACATAATCTCAGGATATTTCTAAGATCATATCTACATAGTGGTTAAAAGATAGTGTCCTGTCGAACATAATCTCAGGATATTTCAAAGATATGTTTACTGTTGCATTGCACTGCAGGCCCGTAATCTAATGAGCACCGCAGGATTTTGGCTTTGATGGGGTTTATCACTGCGTTGTTGTCCTCACACCAACCCATGATATAGTCAGTATTTTCCTGAACATGGGTAAATATCCTCTGTCTGCAGTTTCCATGTACATGTCAGGATGTCATCTGCATTATATTCAGCCAGGACCAGTCTGGTGAGTGTGTTATCCTGGCAGTGTGTATATGTTGATAAGCACTGGTGAGTGTGTTATCCTGGCAGTGTGTATATGTTGACAAGCACTGGTGAGTGTGTTATCCTGGCAGTGTGTATATGTTGACAAGCACTGGTGAGTGTGTTATCCTGGCAGTGTGTATATGTTGATAAGCACTGGTGAGTGTGTTATCCTGGCAGTGTGTATATGTTGACAAGCACTGGTGAGTGTGTTATCCTGGCAGTGTGTATATGTTGACAAGCACTGGTGAATGGAGAGCCTTAAGGCATACCATTCTGTGTGGAGGTGGTGTGTACCATTCTGTGTTTAGGTGGTGTGTACCATTCTATGTTTAGGTGGTATGTACCATTCTGTGTTTAGGTGGTGTGTACCATTCTGTGTTTAGGTGGTATGTACCATTCTGTGTTTAGGTGGTGTGTACCATTCTGTGTTTAGGTGGTGTGTACCGTTCTTTGTGAAGGTGGTGTGTACTGATGTGTGTGGAGGTAGTGTGTACTGATATGTGTGGAGGTGGGTTGTACTGTTCTGTGTGGAGATGGTGTGTACTGATGTGTGTGGAGGTGATGTGTACTGATCTTTGTGAAAGTGTACATGCTGTTATGATCGTGGCTGTAACATATGTCCACTGCTTGACTCATTATCATACAAGGGGTGATTGATAAGTTCTTGGCCTAAGGTACAACGGATTATTTGTGGTCAACTTTTTTTGGGTTATTTCTCAACATAGTCCCTTTGCAAGTTTATGCACTTAGTCCAGCGATCCTGGAGCGCACAGATCCCTTCTTTGTAAAAGTCAACATCTTGTGCCAGTAGAAAGTGGTCTACAACATGAATGACATCATCATCTGAAGCAAATTTGCGACCACTGAGCTCCTTTTTGAGTTTGGTAAACAGGTAATAGTCTGAAGGGGCCAAATCTGGGGAATAAGGAGGATGTTCAAGAAGCTGGAAGCCGTATTCATGAATGGCAGCCATTGCCACCGCCAACTTGTGAACTGGAGCATTATCTTGATGAAAGATGACTCCTCTCGTCAATTTCCTTCGATGCTTTTCCTTCAGTTTGACCTGCAGTTGCTTCACAAGATTAGTGTAATAGGCCCCAGTGACTTTTCTGCCCTTTTGAAGATAGTCTACCAATAGCACACCTTCTGAATCCCAAAAGATGAAAACCATCACTTTGCCTGCAGACAGAACCACCCTTGCTTTCTTTGGAGGTGGGGATCCATGATGTGTCCACTGCTTTGACTGTTCTTTTGTTTCTGGTTGAAAATGATGAACCCAAGTCTCATCCATAGTCACAAATTGCTGAAGAAACTTTTCAAGGTCTGCAGAAGTCAAGATTGTCTCTTGACATGTTGAGACACTGTCGTTTGTGATCAACTCCAAGAAGTTTCAGGACCCATCAAGCAGAAACCTTTGTCATTTGAAGATCATTATGAATAATGGCATGAACACATTCCTGGGAGATGCCCAACTCAGTAGCAGTGTACTGCTCAGTTAGTCGTTGATCCTTCATTATCATGTCATGGATTCTGCCAGTGGTTTCATCGGTGGTTACCGTTCTTGGTCTTCCTGGACAGGGATTATCTTCCAGACTCTCTTTTCCATGTTTGAATTGATCTGCCCATTTCTTCACTGTGCTGTAAGAAGGGGCACTCTCCCCTAGAGTCTCCACCATATCCTCATGGATCTCCTTCGGTGATAAGCCCTTGATGCAGAGGTAGCGAATGTCTGCTCAATGAGAAATTTTATCCATTTTCTCAATTTCTACCACCCCTTACCATTTTAGTAGCCTGTAAAAAAATCTGGTTTCAGTTAATTTCTTGAAACTTGGTATTTAGCCTTAAATTAAGCTGATCTACAAATGCACCTAATATCAACTGTGTGTTTCAAGTATTTGTACCTTATGCCGAGAACTTATCAACCACCCCTCATATATTAAGTTTGTGACTAGTTTTGTCATCTGTGGAAATGTTTCAGAAAACTTTCGATGTTTGTGCACACACGAGAAGGGTTTTGGCTACAAGGGTAGCTCATTTCACAGAATCATCCCTCAGTTTGTATCCTTGAAGATTTAAATTCATAAGAGGTTTGTTTGTTCATATATTGAGTGGTTGAGAGACTTGTCTGTTCATATGATGAGTGGTTGAGAGAACTGTCTTTCCATCTGATGAGTGGTTTGGAGAGTTTGTCTGTTCACATGATGAGTGGTTGGGAGAGTTGTCTGTTCACATGATGAGTGTTTGTGTGAGTTGTCTGTTCACATGATGAGTGGTTGGGAGAGTTGTCTGTTCACATGATGAGTGTTTGTGTGAGTTGTCTGTTCACATGATGAGTGGTTGGGAGAGTTGTCTGTTCACATGATGAGTGTTTGGGAGAGTTGTCTGTTCACATGATGAGTGGTTGGGAGAGTTGTCTGTTCACATGATGAGTGTTTGGGAGAGTTGTCTGTTCACATGATGAGTGGTTGGGAGAGTTGTCTGTTCACATGATGAGTGTTTGTGTGAGTTGTCTGTTCACATGATGAGTGTTTGTGTGAGTTGTCTTTTCATGTGGTGAGTGGTTGGGAGAGTTGTCTGTTCATTTAGTGAGTGATTGGGAGAGTTGTCTGTTTATGTGGTGAGTGGTTGGGAGAGTTGTCTGTTCATATGATGAGTGACAGGGAGAGTTGTCTGTTCATATGATGAGTGTTTGTGTGAGTTGTCTGTTCACATGATGAGTGGTTGGGAGAGTTGTCTGTTCACATGATGAGTGGTTGGGAGAGTTGTCTGTTCACATGATGAGTGGTTGGGAGAGTTGTCTGTTCACATGATGAGTGTTTGTGTGAGTTGTCTGTTCACATGATGAGTGGTTGGGAGAGTTGTCTGTTCACATGATGAGTGGTTGGGAGAGTTGTCTGTTCACATGATGAGTGGTTGGGAGAGTTGTCTGTTCACATGATGAGTGTTTGTGTGAGTTGTCTTTTCATGTGGTGAGTGGTTGGGAGAGTTGTCTGTTCATTTAGTGAGTGATTGGGAGAGTTGTCTGTTTATGTGGTGAGTGGTTGGGAGAGTTGTCTGTTCATATGATGAGTGACAGGGAGAGTTGTCTGTTCACATGATGAGTGTTTGGGAGAGTTGTCTGTTCACATGATGAGTGTCTGGAAGAGTTGTCTGTTCACATGATGAGTGTCTGGAAGAGTTGTCTGTTCACATGATGAGTGTCTGGGAGAGTTGTCTGTTCACATGATGAGTGGTTGGGAGAGTTGTCTATTCACATGATGAGTATTTGGAAAAATTGTCTGTTCACATGATGAGTAGTTGGGAGAATTGTCTATTCACATGATGAGTATTTGGAAAAATTGTCTGTTCACATGATGATTGAAGTAGAAAGCTGTTCACAGACCCATGGAGTTATTTGCAGTTTGATTTTCTAGGTATGTGTCATCCTGACAGGGCTTTGTGCCCAAACTTTACTGACTGATCTGTAAGATGATTGATTTTCTAGGTATCTGTAAGATGATTGATTTTCTAGGTATCTGTAAGATGATTGATTTTCTAGGTATGTGTCATCCTGACAGGGCTTTGTGCCCAAACTTTACTGACTGATCTGTAAGATGATTGATTTTCTAGGTATCTGTAAGATGATTGATTTTCTAGGTATCTGTAAGATGATTGATTTTCTAGTTATCTGTAAGGTGATTGATTTGTATGTTGACCTTGACACACTGTGAGATGTGCCAGGGGGGAGATTTCACCAACCACAATGGAACAGGTGGGAAGAGCATCTATGGCCAGAAGTTTGAGGATGAGAACTTCTCGCTCAAGCACACAGGACCAGGTGAGCATTGATGTAGGTCAGGTTAGGGTAGGCTTGCTGTCATTTAATGTGGTGACATTTTGTGACATTTAATGTGATAGCAACCACGTCGAGGTTTTCTGGTGGGAAAGCCAAATCTAGACTAATTTGGTGCAACGAAAACCATGATGTCACGTAATGCCGCTTCTGTGACCCACCAAGAATCCACAATGCTCTGAGCCTCCATCCTAAATGAGACTATCGTGAGAACCACAGGAGTAAATTCAGTAGGATCACGGGGCTATCTTGGTGGTAGAATCGAACGAAGAAGAAGAGGTTGTGATAGTGTTTTTGTTTGTGACACTAATATCCGTGAAAACAAGACCAAGCACATATTACAACAGTGACCACATCCCAATCGTAGGAAAAGTGAGAATCAGGCTAAAGAGGTTAAAGGTAAGGTAAAAGGTAAAATTCCCATTTCCATGGCATTAAGGCATATTGAGGAATATGGTGTTAGGTCCGTATTTTCCATGACCTTCGGCACATGAAAGTGTGATGTGGTCAGTATCACGCCTGGCCGCTTTACCTTCCCAGATTTCTCTGGTGCCCATTTTTAGAGGCTGAGTGAACCCCGGGGCCTTTTTCAGTGTGTACCAGAAAAAATCCCACTGCTGGCACTGAACCTGATACCACCGGATAAGCAGACCAAGCGCCCAACCACTCGGCTAACGCTAAAGAGGTTAAAGGTAGCAGGTAAAAACAAAAAACTAAATAGAGAGCTGTTACAGAAAGATAAAACAATGCAAGACAGGGAATTGTGAAGAGAAATGATCACCCACACTACATGGCATGGCACTTGATTGATTGATTGTGACACTGATACTCGATAGCATCATCATTTTCATGAGGGTTTACTTCATCCATAAAATACCACGTATAAGACATACGGGGAGCAAAGATGTTGTCTGATTTGACAGTCACTGACCCATAGCTAACATTTTAATGTCAGAGTTGGTGGACCGTGACTGACCAAGACCCCATCCACTTTCCTTTTTTTTTTTGGTACAATAAGAAAATTGTTTACAGTGGCTTATGGTACAAGAAGAAAATTGTTTACAGTGGCTTGTGGTACAAGAAGAAAATTGTTTACAGTGGCTTGTGGTACAAGAAGAAAATTGTTTACAGTGGCTTGTGGTACAAGAAGAAAATTGTTTACAGTGGCTTGTGGTACAAGAAGAAAATTGTTTACAGTGGTTTGTGGTACAAGAAGAAAATTGTTTACAGTGGCTTGTGGTACAAGAAGAAAATTGTTACATCAGCCCTATCCTTGTTGTCTACAGAACCTGTTGATGAGCATCACATCAGTTTTTACACCAGTTTTATCATCTTTTTTATTTTCTGTTTTAATGTTCTTGTTTTTTCATATTTTTCATAATTGACAGGTGTCTTGTCTATGGCAAACTCTGGACCAAATACGAACGGTTCTCAGTTCTTCTTAACTACAGAAAAAACAGACTGGTATATACAGCTTTTGTTTTGTCATGTAGATGAGTAAATACAGTTTTTGTTTTGTCATGTAGATGAGTAAAAACAGCTTTTGTTTTGTCATGTAGATGAGTAAATACAGTTTTTGTTTTGTCATGTAGATGAGTAAAAACAGCTTTTGTTTTGTCATGTAGATGAGTAAAAACAGCTTTTGTTTTGTCATGTAGATGAGTAAAAACAGCTTTTGTTTTGTCATGTAGATGAGTAAAAACAGCTTTTGTTTTGTCATGTAGATGAGTAAAAACAGCTTTTGTTTTGTCATGTAGATGAGTAAAAACAGCTTTTGTTTTGTCATGTAGATGAGTAAAAACAGCTTTTGTTTTGTCATGTAGATGAGTAAATACAGCTTTTGTTTTGTCATGTAGATGAGTAAATACAGCTTTTGTTTTGTCATGTAGATGAGTAAATACAGCTTTTGTTTTGTCATGTAGATGAGTAAATACAGTTTTTGTTTTGTCATGTAGATGAGTAAAAACAGCTTTTGTTTTGTCATGTAGATGAGTAAATACAGCTTTTGTTTTGTCATGTAGATGAGTAAATACAGCTTTTGTTTTGTCATGTAGATGAGTAAAAACAGCTTTTGTTTTGTCATGTAGATGAGTAAATACAGCTTTTGTTTTGTCATGTAGATGAGTAAAAACAGCTTTTGTTTTGTCATGTAGATGAGTAAATACAGCTTTTGTTTTGTCATGTAGATGAGTAAATACAGCTTTTGTTTTGTCATGTATATGAGTAAATACAGCTTTTGTTTTGTCATGTAGATGAGTAAAAACAGCTTTTGTTTTGTCATGTATATGAGTAAATACAGCTTTTGTTTTGTCATGTATATGAGTAAATACAGCTTTTGTTTTGTCATGTAGATGAGTAAATACAGCTTTTGTTTTGTCATGTATATGAGTAAATACAGCTTTTGTTTTGTCATGTAGATGAGTAAATACAGCTTTTGTTTTGTCATGTATATGAGTAAATACAGCTTTTGTTTTGTCATGTATATGAGTAAATACAGCTTTTGTTTTGTCATGTAGATGAGTAAATACAGCTTTTTTTTGTTATGTAGATGAGTAAATACAGTTTTTGTTTTGTTATGTAGATGAGTAAATACAGTTTTTGTTTTGTTATGTAGATGAGTAAATACAGTTTTTGTTTTGTCATGTAGATGAGTAAATACAGCTTTTGTTTTGTTATGTAGATGAGTAAATACAGTTTTTGTTTTGTCATGTAGATGAGTAAATACAGTTTTTGTTTTGTCATGTAGATGAGTAAATACAGTTTTTGTTTTGTCATGTAGATGAGTAAATACAGTTTTTGTTTTGTCATGTATGAGTAAATACAGCTTTTGTTTTGTTATGTAGATGAGTAAATACAGTTTTTGTTTTGTCATGTAGATGAGTAAATACAGTTTTTGTTTTGTTATGTAGATGAGTAAATACAGTTTTTGTTTTGTCATGTAGATGAGTAAATACAGTTTTTGTTTTGTTATGTAGATGAGTAAATACAGTTTTTGTTTTGTTATGTAGATGAGTAAATACAGCTTTTGTTTTGTTATGTAGATGAGTAAATACAGTTTTTGTTTTGTCATGTAGATGAGTAAATACAGCTTTTGTTTTGTTATGTAGATGAGTAAATACAGTTTTTGTTTTGTTATGTAGATGAGTAAATACAGCTTTTGTTTTGTTATGTAGATGAGTAAATACAGTTTTTGTTTTGTCATGTAGATGAGTAAATACAGCTTTTGTTTTGTTATGTAGATGAGTAAATACAGTTTTTGTTTTGTCATGTAGATGAGTAAATACAGTTTTTGTTTTGTCATGTAGATGAGTAAATACAGTTTTTGTTTTGTTATGTAGATGAGTAAATACAGTTTTTGTTTTGTTATGTAGATGAGTAAATACAGTTTTTGTTTTGTTATGTAGATGAGTAAATACAGCTTTTGTTTTGTTATGTAGATGAGTAAATACAGCTTTTGTTTTGTTATGTAGATGAGTAAATACAGCTTTTGTTTTGTCATGTAGATGAGTAAATACAGTTTTTGTTTTGTCATGTAGATGAGTAAATACAGTTTTTGTTTTGTCATGTAGATGAGTAAATACAGTTTTTGTTTTGTCATGTAGATGAGTAAATACAGTTTTTGTTTTGTCATGTAGATGAGTAAATACAGCTTTTGTTTTGTTATGTAGATGAGTAAATACAGTTTTTGTTTTGTCATGTAGATGAGTAAATACAGTTTTTGTTTTGTTATGTAGATGAGTAAATACAGTTTTTGTTTTGTCATGTAGATGAGTAAATACAGTTTTTGTTTTGTTATGTAGATGAGTAAATACAGTTTTTGTTTTGTTATGTAGATGAGTAAATACAGTTTTTGTTTTGTTATGTAGATGAGTAAATACAGTTTTTGTTTTGTCATGTAGATGAGTAAATACAGTTTTTGTTTTGTTATGTAGATGAGTAAATACAGCTTTTGTTTTGTCATGTAGATGAGTAAATACAGTTTTTGTTTTGTCATGTAGATGAGTAAATACAGCTTCTATATTCTCATATATTGCTCTTACTTTGCTGTCATTCTTGTATCTCTCTTAATTTTGTCATATATATCAGTAAACACAGCTTCTATATTCTCATATACTGCTTTTATTATTGTTTCTCTCTTAATTTTGTCAGATAAATCCATACATTTCTTTCCTAATTTCTCAGGAATAAAAACAAGCCATGATTCTCTGTGATAAATTTGTCTGTGATGTGTATGTCTTACTTTTCTCATTATCATACAGACTTTCATTTTTTTAGCAGGCAGTTTTGTACTATAGGCAGCTGTGAACATTATGTGTGCAGTATGTTCCACATTATGTGTGCAGTATGTTGTTCCACATTATGTGTGCAGTATGTTCCAAGTTATGTATGTAATATGTTCAATGTTATGTATGTAGTGTGTTCCATGTTATGTAGGCAGTATGTTCCAAATTATGTATGTAGTATTTTCCAAGTTATATATGTAGTATGTTCCAAGTTTTGTATATAATATGTTCCAATTTGTGTATGTTGTATGTTCCAAGTTATGTATGTAGTATGTTCCAAGTTATGTATGCAGGATGTTCCAAGTTATGTATGTAGTATGTTCCAAGTTATATATGTAGTATGTTCCAAGTTTTGTATATAATATGTTCCAATTTATGTATGTTGTATGTTCCAAGTTATGTATGTAGTATGTTCCAAGTTATGTATGCAGTATGTTCCAATTTATGTATGCAGTATGTTCCAGATTATGTATGCAGTATGTTCCAAGTTATGTATGCAGTATGTTCCAAGTTATGTATGTAGTATGTTCCAAATTATGTATGCAGTATGTTCCAGATTATGTATGCAGTATGTTCCAAGTTATGTATGTAGTATGTTCCAAATTATGTATGCAGTATGTTCCAGATTATGTATGTTGTATGTTCCAAGTTATGTATGTAGTATGTTCCAAGTTATGTATGTAGTATGTTCCAAGTTATGTATTCAGTATGTTCCAAATTATGTATGTAGTATTTTCCAAGTTATATATGTAGTATGTTCCAAGTTTTGTATATAATATGTTCCAATTTATGTATGTTGTATGTTCCAAGTTATGTATGTAGTATGTTCCAAGTTATGTATGCAGGATGTTCCAAGTTATGTATGTAGTATGTTCCAAGTTATATATGTAGTATGTTCCAAGTTTTGTATATAATATGTTCCAATTTATGTATGTTGTATGTTCCAAGTTATGTATGTAGTATGTTCCAAGTTATGTATGCAGTATGTTCCAAGTTATGTATGTAGTATGTCCCAAGTTATGTATGTAGTATGTTCCAAGTTTTGTATGTAGTATGTTCCAAGTTATGTATGCAGTATGTTCCAAGTTATGTATGGACTATGTTCCAAGTTTTGTATGCAGTATGTTCAGTATGCAGTATGTTCCAGATTATGTATGTTGTATGTTCCAAGTTATGTATGTAGTATGTTCCAAGTTATGTATGTAGTATGTTCCAAGTTATGTATTCAGTATGTTCCAAGTTATGTATGTAGTATGTACCAAGTTATGTGTGTAGTTTGTTCCAAGTTATGTATTTAATATGTTCCAAGTTATGTATTTAATATGTCCAAGTTATGTATTTAATATGTTCCAGGTTATGTATTTAGTATGTTCCAAGTTATGTATGTAGTATGTTCCAAGTTATGTATTTAATGTTCCAAGTTATGTATATAGTATGTACCAAGTTATGTGTGTAATATGTTCCAAGTTATGTATGTAATATGTTCCAGGTTATGTGTGCAGTATGTTGCAAGCTGTGTGGACACTAATTTTTTTTGTCTCATCTGTGTGGCTCTAGGCTCGATGGTAAGCACGTTGTGTTTGGTCGTGTTGTGGAGGGGATGGATGTCGTTCGAAAAATTGAGGTAAGAAAATATATAGGATTTTATGTGGATTATGCTTTGTGTGCTTGTATGTGAGAGAGACAGAACAGAGAGTGTAGTCAAAGAACTTTGTGTTTGTATGTGAGAGAGGCAGAACAGAGAGTGTAGTCAAAGAACTTTGTGTTTGTATGTGAGAGAGACAGAACAGAGAGTGTAGTCAAATAACTTTGTGTTTGTATGTGAGAGAGAGGAAGAGAGAGACAGAACAGAGAGTGTAATCATAGAACTTTATGTTTGTATGTGAGAGAGACAGAACAGAGAGTGTAGTCAAAGAACTTTGTGTTTGTATGAAAGAGATAGAGACAGACAGACAGAACAGAGAGTGTAATCATAGAACTTTGTGTTTGTATGAAAGAGAGAGAGAGAGAGAGAGAGAGAGACAGAATAGAAAGTGTAGTCATAGAACTTTGTGTTTGTATGAGAGAGAGAAACATAGCAGAGAGTGTAATCATAGAACTTTGTGTTTGTATGAGAGAGAAAGAGGAAGAGAGAGACAGAACAGAGAGTGTAATCATAGAACTTTGTGTTTGTATGAAAGAGAGAGAGAGAGACAGAACAGAGAGTGTAGTCATAGAACTTTGTGTTTGTATGAGAGAGAGAGAAGAAGAGAGAGACAGAATAGAGAGTGTAGTCATAGAACTTGTGTTTGTATGAGAGAGAGAGACAGAACAGAGAGTGTAGTCAAAGAACTTTGTGTTTGTATGAAAGAGATAGAGACAGACAGACAGAACAGAGAGTGTAATCATAGAACTTTGTGTTTGTATGAAAGAGAGAGAGAGAGAGAGAGAGAGAGACAGAATAGAAAGTGTAGTCATAGAACTTTGTGTTTGTATGAGAGAGAGAAACATAGCAGAGAGTGTAATCATAGAACTTTGTGTTTGTATGAGAGAGAAAGAGGAAGAGAGAGACAGAACAGAGAGTGTAATCATAGAACTTTGTGTTTGTATGAAAGAGAGAGAGAGAGACAGAACAGAGAGTGTAGTCATAGAACTTTGTGTTTGTATGAGAGAGAGAGAAGAAGAGAGAGACAGAATAGAGAGTGTAGTCATAGAACTTTGTGTTTGTATGAGAGAGAGAGACAGAACAGAGAGTGTAATCTTAGAACTTTGTGTTTGTATGAGAGAGAGAGGAAGAGAGAGACAGAACAGAGAGTGTAATCATAGAACTTTGTGTTTGTATGAGAGAGGAAGAGAGAGACAGAACAGAGAGTGTAGTCATAGAACTTTATGTTTGTATGAGAGAGGAAGAGAGAGACAGAACAGAGAGTGTAGTCATAGAACTTTATGTTTGTATGAGAGAGAGAGGAAGAGAGAACAGAGAACGTAGTCATAGAACTTTGTGTGTTTTTGTGTGTGAGAGAGACAGAACAGAGATTATAATCCTAAAGTGGGATATTTGATGTGTCTGATCTTGTGTCTGTTCTTGACTTTCTCTAGGCTGTTGGGACCAAGGCAGGGAAGCCCACACAGAAAGTTCTCATCACAAACTGTGGAGAGCTGGTTTGATAAGGTCATATATGTGAGTGTATGTGCTAGCAGGGAAAGACTGTGGAGAGCTGATTTGATAAGGTCATATATGTGAGTGTATGTGCTAGCAGGGAAAGACTGTGGGGAGTTGGTTTGATAAGGTCATATATGTGAGTGTATGTGCTAGCAGGGAAAGACTGTGGGGAGCTGGTTTGATAAGGTCATATATGTGAGTGTATGTGCTAGCAGGGAAAGACTGTGGGGAGTTGGTTTGATAAGGTCATATATATGAGTGTATGTGCTAGCAGGGAAAGACTGTGGGGAGTTGGTTTGATAAGGTCATATATGTGAGTGTATGTGCTAGCAGGGAAAGACTGTGGGGAGTTGGTTTGATAAGGTCATATATGTGAGTGTATGTGCTAGCAGGGAAAGACTGTGGGGAGTTGGTTTGATAAGGTCATATATGTGGGTGTATGTGCTAGCAGGGAAAGACGCTGGTGATGATTGAGACATGTGCTCCGGATGACTGACAACTCGCTACCAAAATAGCACTAAGATGGACACCACAGAGGAACAGAAGTGAGGGTAGACCAAAAGAGACATGGAGAAGAACAACAGACAGGATGTTGATCAATAGAGGGCTCACCTGTGCAAGAGCAGAAAGAAAGGCAAAGGACATTTGTTTGTGGAAAACCCTTGCGGAAGCCCCATGTTCCCTGGGCTCTTAAGGTTCAGAAAGAGAGAGAGAGGGAGAGAGAGAGAGAGAAGTGATAGAAGAGGGCTTGTGTGTGTGCATGTGTGTGATAGCACGGGGCTTGTATGAGACAGCAGAGAACTTCATATGTTATGTAATAGCAGAAGGCTTACATGTAATAGTAAATGAGCTGTATGTGTGGGATAAAGCAGAGAACATATGTAATAAGTTCACACTAAACGCTGTACTTTATAGCTCATTCATTAAATATTTGCTGACAAAATCCTGTTTGTTGTAGACTGTCAGAAGTGTTTGTGTCCTTCATGTAGAGTTTGCTTGTGTTGTCTGTAAGCAGCAATTACATCAGGATCACCTTGTGTAAGGAAGGATTGGGAAAATAGCACAAGGAAGTGAAGTCATAAAAAACTGGTTGGGAATGAACAAGTTTGATGAGATGTAGCAAGGATAATGAACAAATTTGGTGAGATGTAGCAAGGGTAATGAACAAGTTTGGTGAGATGTAGCAAAGATAATGAACAAGTTTGGTGAGATGTAGCAAAGATAATGAACAAGTTTGGTGAGATGTAGCAAGGGTAATGAACAAGTTTGGTGAGATGTAGCAAGGGTAATGAACATGTTTGGTGAGATGTAGCAAGGGTAATGAACAATTTTGGTGAGATGTAGCAAGGGTAATGAACATGTTTGGTGAGATGTAGCAAGGGTAATGAACATGTTTGGTGAGATGTAGCAAGGGTAATGAACAAGTTTGATGAGATGTAGCAAGGGTAATGAGCAAATTTGGTGAGATGTAACAAGGATAATGAGCAAGTTTGGTGATATGTAACAAGGATAATGAACAAATTTGTTGAGATGTAACAAGGATAATGAACAAGTTTGGTGAGATGTAACAAGGATAATGAACAAGTTTGGTGAGATGTAGCAAGGATAATGAACAAGTTTGGTGAGATGTAACAAGGATAATGAACAAGTTTTGTGAGATATAACAAAGATAATGAACAGATAGAATATGTATATAAACTTGGATGATGAAAATGTAAGTATATACCATGTTGCTTTCAGTGGATAGTTCTGTGTCTTTTGTTTTTGTCTGGTCTTGGTGCCACTGATCAGATCTGGTACTTTTCTTTTGATGTGGCACTTGGGCAGCCAGGTAATATGAGGGAGAGTAAAAAAAGTTAAGGAATATGCACTTGTACCAGTAACTGTGAGCAAGTGAATGTAAGAGTTATGTTACTTGTCCACACAGTCCCCCTGTGAGCAAGTGAATGTAAGAGTTATGTTACTTGTCCCCTTGTGGGTCGATGCACTTCTCATGTTCCAGTCTTCATTCCTTGGGAGAAGAAGCTTTCAAGCTGCTCCTGAATGCAAATCTGCGCCGCGTCCTTGACCTCATCATCAAAGGTGAGCCTGTGACTATTGTGAAGCAGTGTTTAAATAAACTGAAGATGTGATGAATGTGTGATGTGATGAATGTGTGATGTGATGAATGTGTGGTGTGATGAATGTGTGGTGTGATGAATGTGTGATGTGACAAATGTGTGGTGTGATAAATGTGTGGTGTGATAAATGTAATGCTAGATCAGGGATGTAAGGAAGATGTTGACATCCCAGCTGTTACGTTACCTTCACAGCTGTGGCCGCTGCTTGTCTGCTGGCCAGCTCCAGCTTTGTTCTCCCCGCTGTGAGCCTTTTTACTCACCCACAAACTTTTTGTTGCATCGTGCTGGTTTTTTTTTTAACTTTCATATTGAGCCAGCTTCTGAAGGATGAACTTCACAGTCCTCACTCTCTCTGCTTAAAGAAATCTCACTGCGGTGCTTTGTGTAACAGTGGTGCAATCCTGCAGCGGAGCCAACTTCACTTTGATTCAAATTGTTTCAGATTTTCTAGTGATTGTTGGCTTGTCTAACTTATGTCTTCCCATGACAAATGTGACCAAAGACAAGATGGGAAGTAGAGGCCTAGTACTGAGTTAGATGGTGGAATTTTCTTTGTGCATCATGTATCTCTCAAGTTGTACTTTTACTGTTGGAAAGTGATTCTTTGGTTGCAGTGAAGTGGTAGGTGAGTTACTAAACGTGATAGATGAGTTACTGGAAATGATAGTTGAGTGATAGGTGAGTTATTGGATATGACAAGTGAGTTACTGGATGTGTTGTACATGAAGAATAAATTGTATGACAAAGATGCTGTGCTGCTAACTGTTGACAGATTCTTGAAGAAGTGATGGGAGAGATCTTCCAAAGAAGTGATGGGAGAGATCTTCCAAAGAAGTGATGGGAGAGATCTTCCAAAGAAGTGATGAGAGAGATCTTCCAAATAAGTTATGAGAGAGATCTTCCAAAGAAGTGATGGGAGAGATCTTCCAAAGAAGTGATGAGAGAGATCTTCCAAATAAGTTATGGGAGAGATCTTCCAAAGAAGTGATGGGAGAGATCTTCCAAAGAAGTGATGGGAGAGATCTTCCAAAGAAGTGATGGGAGAGATCTTCCAAAGAAGTGATGAGAGAGATCTTCCAAAGAAGTGATGGGAGAGATCTTCCAAAGAAGTGATGGGAGAGATCTTCCAAAGAAGTGATGGGAGAGATCTTCCAAAGAAGTGATGGGAGAGATCTTCCAAAGAAGTGATGGGAGAGATCTTCCAAAGAAGTGATGGGAGAGATCTTCCAAAGAAGTGATGGGAAAGATCTTCCAAAGAAGTGATGGGAGAGATCTTCCAAAGAAGTGATGAGAGAGATCTTCCAAATAAGTTATGAGAGAGATCTTCCAAAGAAGTGATGGGAGAGATCTTCCAAAGAAGTGATGAGAGAGATCTTCCAAATAAGTTATGGGAGAGATCTTCCAAAGAAGTGATGGGAGAGATCTTCCAAAGAAGTGATGGGAGAGATCTTCCAAAGAAGTGATGGGAGAGATCTTCCAAAGAAGTGATGGGAGAGATCTTCCAAAGAAGTGATGGGAGAGATCTTCCAAAGAAGTGATGGGAGAGATCTTCCAAAGAAGTGATGGGAGAGATCTTCCAAAGAAGTGATGGGAGAGATCTTCCAAAGAAGTGATGGGAGAGATCTTCCAAAGAAGTGATGGGAGAGATCTTCCAAAGAAGTGATGGGAGAGATCTTCCAAAGAAGTGATGGGAGAGATCTTCCAAAGAAGTGATGGGAGAGTTCTTCCAAAGAAGTGATGGGAGAGATCTTCCAAAGAAGTGATGGGAGAGATCTTCCAAAGAAGTGATGAGAGAGATCTTCCAAATAAGTTATGGGAGAGATCTTCCAAATAAGTGATGGGAGAGGTCTTCCAAAGAAGTGATGGGAGAGATCTTCCAAAGAAATGATGGTAGAGATCTTCCAAAGAAGTGATTGTCACAGAAATGCGAAGAAATGATTGTTACAGAAAAGTGGAGAAATGATTGTTACAGAAAAGTGGAGAAATGATTGTTACAGAAAAGTGGAAAATCTGGAAAGTTTGTCTCTGGTTTTCACATTGTGAAGTAAGTCATTAAGTTTAGTGCAAACTTTGGCCTTGTAATACAGAAAACTGTGTGTGCTTAAGTATGGGAGCTGTGTGTTTGTGTGGGAGAGGAGGGACAGAGATGTGTGGGAGAGATGACGCAAATGTGTAGATTATGGAGCAAGAAGTTTTCCTCTCACACAAGAGTATTAATGTGTTTTTTGTGTGTACAGCACGTGTGAGTTTGTGGGAGAGTTTGTTGTGTGTACAGCACGTGTGAGTTTGTGGGAGAGTTTGTTGTGTGTACAGCACGTGTGAGTTTGTGGGAGAGTTTGTTGTGTGTACAGCACGTGTGAGTTTGTGGGAGAGTCTGGTGTGTGTACAGCATGTGAGTTTGTGGGAGAGTTTGTTGTGTGTACAGCACATGTGAGTTTGTGGGAGAGTTTGTTGTGTGTACAGCACGTGTGAGTTTGTGGGAGAGTCTGTTGTGTGTACAACACATGTGAGTTTGTGGGAGAATCTGTTGTGTGTACAGCACATGTGAGTTTGTGGGAGAGTTTGTTGTGTGTACAGCACGTGTGAGTTTGTGGGAGAGTCTGTTGTGTACAGCACGTGTGAGTTTGTGGGAGAGTTAGTTGTGTGTACAGCACGTGTGAGTTTGTGGGAGAGTTTGTGTGTGTACAGCACGTGTGAGTTTGTGGGAGAGTTTGTTGTGTGTACAGCACGTGTGAGTTTGTGGGAGAGTCTGTTGTGTGTACAGCACGTGTGAGTTTGTGGGAGAGTTTGTTGTGTGTACAGCACGTGTGAGTTTGTGGGAGAGTTTGTTGTGTGTACAGCACGTGTGAGTTTGTGGGAGAGTTAGTTGTGTGTACAGCACGTGTGAGTTTGTGGGAGAGTTAGTTGTGTGTACAGCACGTGTGAGTTTGTGGGAGAGTTAGTTGTGTGTACAGCACGTGTGAGTTTGTGGGAGAGTTTGTGTGTGTACAGCACGTGTGAGTTTGTGGGAGAGTTGTTGTGTGTACAACACATGTGAGTTTGTGGGAGAATCTGTTGTGTGTACAGCACATGTGAGTTTGTGGGAGAGTTTGTTGTGTGTACAGCACGTGTGAGTTTGTGGGAGAGTCTGTTGTGTGTACAGCACGTGTGAGTTTGTGGGAGAGTTAGTTGTGTGTACAGCACGTGTGAGTTTGTGGGAGAGTTAGTTGTGTGTACAGCACGTGTGAGTTTGTGGGAGAGTTTGTTGTGTGTACAGCACGTGTGAGTTTGTGGGAGAGTCTGTTGTGTGTACAGCACGTGTGAGTTTGTGGGAGAGTTTGTTGTGTGTACAGCACGTGTGAGTTTGTGGGAGAGTTTGTTGTGTGTACAGCACGTGTGAGTTTGTGGGAGAGTTAGTTGTGTGTACAGCACGTGTGAGTTTGTGGGAGAGTTAGTTGTGTGTACAGCACGTGTGAGTTTGTGGGAGAGTTAGTTGTGTGTACAGCACGTGTGAGTTTGTGGGAGAGTTTGTTGTGTGTACAGCACGTGTGAGTTTGTGGGAGAGTTAGTAAAGAAAGTGTACGATTACACACGCTATATTACAAACCACTATCACAACCACTTGATGTCCATTTCACACAGCCTTTTCTCAGCTTGACAGCCATTGTACGTTGTGAGGAGCAGTGACAGATACAAACACTCACGTTCATGGTGGCTGTGTACCACGCAACATAACTAACGTGCACAGCTAATGTTTTGAAATCGTCTTCTGGGACCTCTATCAAGGGAGACACTCGAATAAAACTGTACTAGTCACATTTTCTGGGTGACCTCCCTTGGACCGAATCTGGATTTTGTTTTACTAAGCCTAAACTAGAGAAAGGCACATCCCATAAAGTCGGGACGTGGAGATTCCAGGTCGGGAAGTGGAGGTCATTTACTGTCGGTCCCTTTTCCAAGCACGGAAAGTACCTCTTTCGTATGCTAACACGTAAACAGGCGTACAACTGCGGCTCTACCTTCTTCTTTTACTAATTTAATTTGTATTTTTGTACTAAATCAAGTGTGTGGGAAGAATGAAAGATGGAGTGATGAAGGGCAGAATGTAAGACGGGCCTGCGTGCCCAATTCTTTACCCTTGAAAAATAAAGATTATTCATTCATTAATTCATTCATTCCCCTCCCATCATCATGATGTGCCGTGCTGACTGACGTTGGCTATTATGCTTCTCCAGAGTACACGATCCTTCATGCAGGCCATCAGCTCATTTGGTGATCTCCTCTCACACCATCCCGTCAGACTGTCCAGTATCATTTCTCTTGGTCTTCCTCTTGATCTTCTTCCTTCTATTTTTCCTGTTGTTATAATATTTTCAATGCCCCCTCTTCTCATTGCATGTCCTATGAAAGTACATTGTCTCTCTCTTATCTTTCTGACAAGGTTTTTTGTCTCTCCAGCTCTTCTCATACATTCATTAGTTATTTTTGCTGTCCAGGGGATTCGCAACATTCTTCTAATAAACCACATTTCTGCTTCAACCTCGACCAGAATGCAGACAGGCACCTGAAAGATATGAGCGGTTCATATGTTGCTTGAGCTGCTGTCACGCCAGAGGGTGATGTGGACGGAACCACACCTGCCCCCCCCCTTTCTTAGTACCAGCGACCCGTTATCTATTTCTACAGCTGTGAGGCTAGGGACCTGTTATCTATTTCTACAGCTGTGAGGCTAGGGACCTGTTATCTATTTCTACAGCTGTGAGGCTAGGGACCTATTATCTATTTCTACAGCTGTGAGGCCAGGGACCTGTTATCTATTTCTACAGCTGTGAGGCCAGGGACCTGTTATCTATTTCTACAGCTGTGAGGCCAGGGACCTATTATCTATTTCTACAGCTGTGAGGCCAGGGACCTATTATCTATTTCTACAGCTGTGATGCCAGGGACCTGTTATCTATTTCTACAGCTGTGAGGCCAGGGACCTGTTATCTATTTCTACAGCTGTGAGGCCAGGGACCTGTTATCTTTTTCTACAGCTGTGAGGCCAGGGACCTGTTATCTATTTCTACAGCTGTGAGGCCAGGGACCTGTTATCTATTTCTACAGCTGTGAGGCCAGGGACCTGTTATCTGTTTCTACAGCTGTGAGGCCAGGGACCTGTTATCTTTTTCTACAGCTGTGAGGCCAGGGACCTGTTATCTATTTCTACAGCTGTGAGGCCAGGGACCTGTTATCTATTTCTACAGCTGTGAGGCCAGGGACCTGTTATCTATTTCTACAGCTGTGAGGCTAGGGCGCCTCTAGTTGGTCTCAAGTTGTGTACCTTCAGCACGGCAGGCGAGTACATTAACTCCTTCGCTACTCAAGCAGAGACTGCCAGTTTGAATATAAATGTAGAAAATTGAAATAAAAATGTTTATCTCGGACACTTGTTAGCAAGGAGTGGTAGAATTATAACGGAGATTAACAAGAGAGTGGCGGACGTGAATAAACGTATCTTCAGCAGAGAAGATTTCCAAACACGTGATACACAGAAATGAAAGTTGAGAGTTGTCGAGTGTTGTTTGTACACAGTAAGAAAACAGACAAGAAATGGCCTTGCTGAATGTACTGTGTGTTAGAGCGTTTGTTTGTAACAATTAGTAGCGGTCAGTCACCATCAGGAGTCATCTGCGAGGGGTGATTGATAAGTTCTCGGCATAAGGTACAACGGATTATTTGTGTACAACTTTTTGGGGTTATTTCTCAACATAGTCCCCTTGCAAGTTTATGCACTTAGTCCAGCGATCTTGAAGCATACAGATCCCTTCTTTGTAAAAGTTAGCATCTTGTGCCAGTAGAAAGTGATCTACAGCATGAATGACATCATCATCTGAAGCAAATTTGCGACCACTGAGCTCCTTTTTGAGTTTGGTAAACAGGTAATAGTTCGAAGGGGCCAAATCTGGGGAATAAGGAGGATGTTCAAGAAGCTGGAAGCTGCATTCATGAATGGCAGCCATTGCCACCGCAGACTTGTGACTGGAGCATTGTCTTGATGAAAGATGACTCCTCTCGTCAATTTCCCTCGACTCTTTTCCTTCAGTTTGACCCGCAGTTGCTTCACAAGATTAGCGTAATAGGCCCCCGTGATCGTTCTGCCCTTTTGAAGATAGTCTACCAATATCACACCTTCTGAATCCCAAAAGATGGAAGCCATCACTTTGCCTGCAGACAGAACCACCCTTGCTTTCTTTGGAGGTGAGGATCCATGATGTTTCCACTGCTTTGACTGTTCTTTGGTTTCTGGTTGAATATGATGAACCCAAGTCTCATCCATAGTCACAAATTGCTGAAGAAACTTTTCAGGATCTGCAGAAGCCAAGATTGTCTCTTGACACGTTGAGACGCTGTCGTTTGTGATCAGCTCCAAGAAGTTTAGGCACCCATCAAGCAGGGACCTTTGTCATTTGAAGATCATTGTGAATAATGGCATGAACACATTCCTGGGAGATGCCCAACTCAGTACCAATGTACCGCTCAATTAGTCATCGATCCTACATTATCATGTCATGGATTCTGCCGGTGGTTTCATCGGGGGTTACCGTTCTTGGTCTTCCTGGACGGGGATCATCTTCCAAACTCTCCCTTCCATGTTTGAACTGAGCTGCCCATTTCTTCACTGTGCCGTAAGAAGGGGCACTCTGCCCTAGAGTCTCTACCATATCCTCATGGATCTCCTTCGATGATAAGCCCTTGATGCAGAGGTAGCGAATGACTGCTCAGTGAGAAATGTTATCCATTTTCTCAATTTCTGCCACCCCTTACCACTTCAGTAGCCTGTAAAGAAAAATTGGTTGCAGTTAATTTCATGAAACTTTCTTGCATTAACCTGATCTAGAAATGCACCTAATATCAACTGTGTGTTTCAAGTATTTGTAGCTTATGCCGAGAACTTACCGGTCACCCTCGTATCAGTGGCTAACTTGTGGTGACTGTTACTTTCACATGACGGCTAGTGGTACCTGACGACTGTGATAGTCCTTGAAAATGTCCTTGTGGTGGTGGAGCATGTTATAAAACTTGTTTCTTGGTCCAATCCTAAAATTAAAAATACTATTACCCACCTCCCATCCAGTACAGCATCATCACCATAACCAAGTTACCTGCAACAACATCACAGACATTAATCTACGTATTTTCAGAAGAAGAAGAAGAAGAAGAAAAGGAAGAAGAATAAAAAGAAGAAGAGGAAAAAAGAAAAAGAAGGAGAAGAAGAGGAAGAAGAACAAAAAGAAGAAAAAGAAGAAGAAAAAGAAGAAGACGATTAAAAAGAAGAACAAAAAGTAGAAGGAAAAAAAGAGCAAGAACAAAAAGAGCAGAAAGAAGAACAAAAAAGAAGAACAACAACAAAAAGTAGAAGATGAAGAAAAACAAAAAGAACAAAAAGTAAAAAAAAAGAAGAAGAACAAAAAAAGAAGAATAGAAGAATAAAAGAAGAGAAAAAGAAGAAGAAGAAAAAGAAGAAGAAGAATAAAAAGAAGAAGAACAACAACAACAAAAAGAAGAAGAAGCAGAACAAAAAGAAGAAGAAGTAGAACAAAAAGAAGAAGAAGTAGAACAAAAAGAAGAAGTAGAACAAAAAGAAGAAGAACAACAACAACAACAAATAGGAGAACAAAAAGAACAAGAAGAGAAAAAAGAAGAACAAAAAGAAGAAGAAGAATAGAAAGAAGAAGAAGAAGAGCAAAAAGAAGAAGAATAAGAACAACAAAAATAAGAAGAATAACAAAAAGAAGAAGAAGAAGAAAAAGAAAAACAACAACAAAAAGAAGAAGAAGAAGAAGAAAAGAAAAACAACAAAAAGAAGAAGCAGTAGAGAATGAAAAGAAAAAGAAGAAGAAGAAAAGAAAAACAACAACAAAAAGTAGAAGAAGAAGAAGAAAAACAACAAAAAGAAGAAGGAGAAGAAGAAGAAGAAAAAGAAAAACAACAACAAAAAGAAGAAGAAGGAGAAGAAGAAGAAGAAAGCGAAGGGGAACAAAATTATTTTTTGTCGGCCACTGAATTAAAATAGCTCGTTGTGCATGAGTGAATTTCACGCTTGACTGCTCCTATATCCAGACTTGTCCTCTCTGGCTGGAGAAGTAAAACACAAAGATGGCGCGAGCAGGGAGGAGTTCACGCATGGCCGGTGGCTGAAGTACCCGAGCTTCCAGGAGAGCTGACCTTGACGAGAGGCCAGATTTCAAGAGTGCCATGTCACACAGGTCACTGCAAGGCCTAGGTCGTGAACCAGCGTCTCCCCCACCACAAGTGCCTGGAACTAGGATTAAAACAAAGGCAAGAGATCAGGATTTATGATGAAGGCAACGGTTTACACGATGCCTTAGGCAGAGGGAAGATCGAGTTGGAGGCTCTTATCTGCTGCTGAATTGTGAGGAGATGAGGCGCTGGTTGTCAATACAAACAATATTCAGATGAGACCAACCCGGTGGTTGTCAGAGAGGATCCGCTGTCCTGAATCAAGGGAGATAACCGCTGCTCTAGTACAACAGCTCGGATGACCCGCGAATCCGATCAGTTCATAACACGTTCAAGATGAGTTATTGTTCAAGATGAGTAGCACAACTCAATGAGACTGAACAGATAGTAATTCCTCTTAGATCTTAATCTACCAAACAATATCAGTGACGCATGAATATTCTTTTGTACAATCTCATCCGACAACTGACAAAACAAACAAGGCAGCTGAAATATATATCAATGAGAAAAAATTGGAAGAAGCAGAGAGTTTTGAATATCTCGGATCATTACTAACTAATAATGGAGATACAATGAAGGAAATTAAAAGGAGGACATCTATGGCTCTTCAGAAAGTAAAACAAATAAAGAATCTGTGGAGAGGAGCAGACAGAATAACAAAAAATAAGATTTTTAAGGGCGTGCATCTTTCCCATCGCAACATATGCCTGTGAGACCTGGACACTTAACAAAACAGCTGAGAAACACATAAATGCCTTTGAATGTAAATGCTACAGAAGAGTTCTTCAAATATCATGGACACAAAAAAGAACAAATATATCTATACTACAAGAACTTAATATTGAAAAAGGCTGGCCAGTAAAGATGATTAAAGAGAGAAAACTTAAATATTTTGGACACATTAAATGTCATGATAATCTAGAGAAGACCGTCTTGGAAGGGTACATAATGGGAAAAAGAAAGAGGAAGACCAAGGCGAAGATGGCTGTAAGACATTGGTGATAATCTGCACATGGACGCATCAGCAGCAGGCCATCTTGCTTACAAGCGAGAGGCCTACATGAGTGCTGTTAGGGAGGCAAAGTTCCGCAAGGGACATACAAATGACTGACAATCTCATTCATGTTATACTGGGAAATGACGCAATGCTTATTTTTAGAATTAACGGTAGTTTAAAATTACGAACTCCTGATTATGAAACAAAACCATAACTATTTTTGTGCGTCGTTAGAACGGCTCTTGCTAAGCCAGAATTTAAATGTGCTATAAAAGATTCCCGCGCCTCGTTCCAAATATTGGGTGGGGGGGGGGGGTAACGTCCTGGGGTTGCCAGAGGTCAGAACGTGAAGAAAGCGGGCATGTACTACATCAGCTGTGACCTGTGTCCCTTGCTAGCCTTGACGAAGTGGACCTTACATGTTGACCGTCTTCGACTGAGCTTCGCGCCGTTGGAAGAAGTAACAGAAAATCTGCCCCAGAAGTGCGTACATTCTGTCATGACAATCATTTTGTCTGTTTCAGAAATGTTTTGTTGTTTCCATGGCAACTGCTGTAGAATTATCTACAAATTATTTCCATTATTTTTTTATGACGACGTTTACGGTTAAAAAAATAGTTAGCATACCAACTTTACATATGTGTTACTGAATTTTAACTTTATTTATATATGTTGCTATATTCTAATTTTACTTATGTCTTACTGTATTCTAACTTTATTTATATGTTGCTATATTCTAATTTTACTTATGTCTTACTGTATTCTAACTTTATTTATATGTTGCTATATTCTAATTTTACTTATGTCTTACTGTATTCTAACTTTATTTATATGTTGCTATATTCTAATTTTACTTATGTCTTACTGTATTCTAACTTTGTTTATATGTTGCTATATTCTAATTTTACTTATGTCTTACTGTATTCTAACTTTATTTATATGTTGCTATATTCTAATTTTACTTATGTCTTACTATATTCTAACTTTACTTATGTGTTACTATATTCTAACTTTACTTATGTGTTACTATATTCTAACTTTACTTATGTGTTACTGTATTCTAACTTTACTTATGTCTTACTGTATTCTAACTTTACTTATGTGTTACTATATTCTAACTTTACTTATGTCTTACTATATTCTAACTTTACTCATGTCTTACTGTATTCTAACTTTACTTATGTCTTACTATATTCTAACTTTACTCATGTCTTACTGTATTCTAACTTTACTTATGTCTTACTATATTCTAACTTTACTTATGTGTTACTGTATTCTAACTTTACTTATGTCTTACTATATTCTAACTTTACTTATGTCTTACTGTATTCTAACTTTACTTATGTCTTACTATATTCTAACTTTACTTATGTCTTACTATATTCTAACTTTACTTATGTCTTACTGTATTCTAACTTTACTTATGTCTTACTGTATTCTAACTTTACTGACGTCTTATTGTATTCTAACTTTACTGACGTCTTACTGTATTCTAACTTTACTGACGTCTTACTGTATTCTAACTTTACTGACGTCTTATTGTATTCTAACTTTACTGACGTCTTACTGTATTCTAACTTTACTGACGTCTTATTGTATTCTAACTTTACTGACGTCTTACTGTATTCTAACTTTACTGACGTCTTATTGTATTCTAACTTTACTGACGTCTTATTGTATTCTAACTTTACTGACGTCTTACTGTATTCTAACTTTACTGATGTCTTATTGTATTCTAACTTTACTTATGTCTTACTGTATTCTAACTTTACTGATGTCTTACTGTATTCTAACTTTACTTATGTGTTACTGTATTCTAACTTTACTGATGTCTTATTGTATTCTAACTTTACTGATGTCTTATTGTATTCTAACTTTACTGATGTCTTACTGTATTTTAACTTACTGATGTCTTACTGTAACTTCTTAATTTTTTTATATTGATTTTTTTTACATTTATATTTTATTTTTATAGCTAGAAGTAACAGCTACAGAAACATTAAATTACTACTGAAATATATCACACCAGGTTCTAAATCATCGTAATATCACACTAGTATGACAGTAATATCACAGTATTCAGATGTTTATGGCCATTATCAGTTTTCTGGATATTTCTGTAGTGTAAAAGGCTCATAACATGTCAAAAAATGATATACAATGATATTTGTGTAGTGTAGTGTGGCCATAACAAGGCAAGAGATGATATACAAGGATATTTGTAGAGTGTGACATGGTCATAACAGGGTAAAAGATGATATACAAGGATATTTGTAGAGTATACCATGGTCATAACAGAGCAAAAGATGATATAAAAGGATATTTGTAGAGTGTAACATGGTCATAACATAGCAAAATATGATATACAAAGATATTTGTGTATCATGTATAAAATATTGCCAGCACTGGGATGAACTGACACAAAATTATGTCAGATAGATGACGAGTCGTATGAGAAGAAAACAAGAGCCCATATTTAAGTTACAAGAACCTAGTGCAAGGTGGCTGAATATAAATTTTTTTTTTTCACTTGGGCTGTCTGTGCCAATCAAAAATTGACAGACAAGTCATGAAACAGGCTGAGACGATATTTGGCAGCTTCCACAAATAAGCAAATGTCCTCCTCCCTCAAAGCCGACCTGCCAGGATAACCCTGGCTTTCTCACAGACTTCCAATATGGACATGAAGCGAATGTAATAGGTGTGAATATACGGTACTTTACTATCACAAGACAGGACTTGTTTTATAAATAAATGATGATGATCTTGTAATATCTTCTCAGACTTCAGAATAAGTAGTTTTACATGAACTAAATAGTTATATATATATCTTTATTTTTTTAATGTTGTAGCTTTACAATGAGAAGTCACCGGACCGATCTTTTGGGGTGGAAAAAGGGGGGGGGGGAAGAAACGAATTGTCGTAAAGCGGAAAGTCGTGAAACGGGGAATGTGCAGTCATAATTATATTCGCAACCGTATAAGGAGACCATAATATTCAAACGGATAACTACAAGGCCATCACGACCAGGAGGCGATCAAAGCCACGTAGTAGTTGCTACAAAGGCAGCAAACTCAACCCCCCCCCCCCCCCAAGTCTATCATGTCCACGACCTTGACCTCACTAAAACGACCAGTGGGCACATCAAGGAGGTAAGACTGCGCCGATATTTGAAGAAACGCAACTTGGAAACGCTTGTGATGGAGGTCTCATGTCTAAATGGCTGGAAATGTTCGAGGCATCTTGAAGTTTCATCTTCTCAGCCAGGACGTCTTTAGCCGCAGGAGGTGTGCAGGCAGTAGCGAGTCGCTTTCACGTGGCCTGCACGCCAAGATATGAGTAGTTACACGTTTGTCTCGCCAGCGACCCTCTCCTGGCCTCGAGAGGCTGGACCCAAAACTCCCAGCCCAGGGGCTGGAACCCACATACTCCAGTTCTCTCACACACAACTCTTCCGCTTTGCATATTAATTAGCCGTGTGGAGACAGGAGACATGTCCTGCAATAAACGCTCCATCTGCCCGGGCCGACAAGAGACGCTGGGAGCTACATGACCCTGACTCTCTCATTAGGGACCTTACCTAATCGCTCGAACAGGCACACCCTCGCTGATGAGAAGGAGCTGGCAGGAGAGCGGGGGAGAAGAGAGATGGAGGAGGTGAGAGACACAGACGCAAGTTGGTGGTCTCTGCTGAAACCGCTACCGCCTTTGCCACACAGGCCAGCTCTTCTATATTTAAGGTCACGTGATTTTATTAATGGTTTCAAGACCGCTGGGGGCAGTTCACTTTTATTTCATTTGAATCTTATTTCAATTTGCTCCATCCAGTCTTATTTCAATTTGTTCCGTCAAATTTTAGCACACGCAAGAGACATGCGACAGATTTCGGCTCCATATTTGCTTGTGGGCTGTTCTTCCATTCCTTCAGCTAGTTTTTGTGTCCAGCAATAACCACTTTTCTTGTCAGATGTTGACTTTTTTGTCTGTCTATTCCAAGCATTTGTGTGCTAGAAATGTTATTTCTCTGTCTGTCCTGTCTGATTATAGAATGCTTTCTGGAAGTTTGTGAAGTTCTCTGCTTCTTATTGTTAACTGTTAAATTTTAATCTGGGTCTGGGCATGTTAACAGTCTTGGATGGGAGTTTTAAGCTATCTTAGATGGGAGTTTTAGCTATCTTAGATGGGAGTTTTAGCTATCTTAGATGGGAGTTTTAATAATCTTAGATGGGAGTTTTAACTACCCGTATCTTAGATGGAAGTTTTAGCTATCTTAGATGGAAGTTTTAGCTGTCTTAGATGATAGTTTTAGCTGTCTTAGATGAGAGTTTTAGCTGTCTTAGATGATAGTTTTAGCTGTCTTAAACGGGAGTTTTAGCTGTCTTAAAAGGGAGTTTCTTAGATGGGAGTTTTAGTTGTCTTAGATTGGAATTTCGGCTATCTTAGATCTACAGATAGGCCACCCTTGCTTATAGGCGACAGACAAGGCCATGAACGAACGCACGAAGAACTAGGCACGCAGGCCCGTCTGACATTCTGTCTTCTATCATAAACTTCCATTCTGTTCCAGACTTTCTACACCAATTACTACAAATTTGTCAAACATTTAACAAACATTAAAACTGAAATAATACAAACTGAATTAACAACAACTTTACACGTTTCACTCTTACCCAAGGGAAATGATCATATAAATAAATGTTGGAAAAAAAAAGTCTCGCTGTCTTGTACATGAATAAATATCTACCAAACTCGTATGCGGTAAGAGGATTCGGGTTAAAATCATTTACTTCCTACTCCTGCAGTAACAGTCTAAAGTAGTATAAAGTTTGTGAAGCACGTGGGCATGTTATCCACATCAAGTAGAAACTAAAAAAAAGTTTGTAGTTTTGGGAAGGAGCATACGACCACTTTTTGCTTTGTAGGAGTATAGGAGGGTATTATAAAAGATGAGCAGCTGAGTAAGCAAGGGTTTTCTTAAGCAGATCAAGTTTAGGTTTTGTAAGAAGAACATTGTGTAAGTGTTGGCTAATCTTTGGGTAAACACGGATAAGACAGAGCACTGTGTGAAAGGATTCGATGAACCAACTTGGCTTTGTTGAATGGAGACCTATTTTTTGAGAGGTAGAATTCTGAGATGTTTGTGTTGATCTGTGATGTGTGGAAGAACAGAGCGTTAACACTGAAGACAAAGGTTCAGATTGATCAGACCTGCGTGCTTAGCGTTATCTGAAACGTGGAAAAGCATATTCAGGTTATGGGGGGGGGGGGGGTGTGGAAATGGAAATATCATCTTCGGTGCCTTCTCAGAACAACAAACATGAAGTGACAAGACAGAGTTACCAACTCGGAGGTTCTGACCAGTGCTGGTCTTACATTCATGTTGGCAACACTAGAAGCCTGAGATTTGGGGGAAACATTTTAGCCAATCCGAGGAAGGAAAGATATCACGTGGCATGCCAGAACCCGGTTGTTAAAGACATTTATCTGTTATACATGGCCTATTTTCCTATCAGCCACGAAGTTTGGGAAGAACTTGCTAAAGACAGTGCCCCAAGAAGTGTCTGTTCCTGGACTGTGCTTCATTTTAGGAGAAGAAGGCAAAGAGAGTGGACTTAACACCCTTCCCGTGCAGCTAAAAGTTACGTAGTTCGCATGCTAGTTCGCCAAGATTTCCTGTCTTCGGCGAGTTTTTCCATCTCATCACTGAGCTGGCCACTCTTAACAATGTTCTCTTTAGAGATTGGACTACACTGCAGTAAATGTTTTGTTGTTCTTGTGATCCATCATGCACATAAATATTTGTAGAATCAACAGAGACAGAGAAGGTGTTCAACTAAGGGAGTTTTAGCTGTCTTAGATGGGAGTTTTAGCTGTCTTAGATGGGAGTTTTAGCTGTCTTAGATGGGAGTTTTAGTTGTCTTAGATGGGAGTTTTAGCTGTCTTAAAAGGGAGTTTTAGCTGTCTTAAAAGGGAGTTTTAGCTGTCTTAGATGGGAGTTTTAGATGTCTATGATGGAAGTTTTAGCTGTCTTAAAAGGGAGTTTCTTAGATGGGAGTTTTAGTTGTCTTAGATTGGAATTTCGGCTATCTTAGATCTACAGATAGGCCACCCTTGCTTATAGGCGACAGAAAAAGGCCATGAACGAACGCACGAAGAACTAGGCACGCAGGCCCGTCTGACATTCTGCCTTCTGTCATAAACTTCCATTCTGTTCCAGACTTTCTACACCAATTACTACAAATTTGTCAAACATGTGACAAACATTAAAACTGAAATAATACAAACTGAATTAACAACAACTTTACACGTTTCACTCTTACCCAAGGGAAATGATCATATAAATAAATGTTGGGGAAAAAAAGTCTCGCTGTCTTGTACATGAATAAATATCTACCAAACTCGTATGCGGTAAGAGAATTCGGGTTAAAATCATTTACTTCAAACTCCTGCAATAACAGTCTAAAGTAGTATAAAGTTTGTGAAGCACGTGGGCATGTTATCCACATCAAGTAGAAACTAAAAAAAAGTTTGTAGTTTTGGGAAGGAGCATACGACCACTTTTTGTTTTGTAGGAGTATAGGAGGGTATTATAAAAGATGAGCAGCTGAGTAAGCAAGGGTTTTCTTAAGCAGATCAAGTTTAGGTTTTGTAAGAAGAACATTGTGTAAGTGTTGGCTAATCTTTGGGTAAACACGGATAAGACAGAGCACTGTGTGAAAGGATTCGATGAACCAACTTGGCTTTGTTGAATGGAGACCTATTTTTTGAGAGGTAGAATTCTGAGATGTTTGTGTTGATCTGTGATGTGTGGAAGAACAGAGCGTTAACACTGAAGACAAAGGTTCAGATTGATCAGACCTGCGTGCTTAGCGTTATCTGAAACGTGGAAAAGCATATTCAGGTTATGGGGGGGGGGGGGGTGTGGAAATGGAAATATCATCTTCGGTGCCTTCTCAGAACAACAAACATGAAGTGACAAGACAGAGTTACCAACTCGGAGGTTCTGACCAGTGCTGGTCTTACATTCATGTTGGCAACACTAGAAGCCTGAGATTTGGGGGAAACATTTTAGCCAATCCGAGGAAGGAAAGATATCACGTGGCATGCCAGAACCCGGTTGTTAAAGACATTTATCTGTTATACATGGCCTATTTTCCTATCAGCCACGAAGTTTGGGAAGAACTTCCTAAAGACAGTGCCCCAAGAAAGTGTCTGTTCCTGGACTGTGCTTCATTTTAGGAGATGAAGGCAAAGAGAGTGGACTTAACACCCTTCCCGTGCAGCTAAAAGTTACGTAGTTCGCATGCTAGTTCGCCAAGATTTCCTGTCTTCGGCGAGTTTTTCCATCTCATCACTGAGCTGGCCACTCTTAATAATGTCCTCTTTAGAGACTGGACTACACTGCAGTAAATGTTTTGTTGATCCTGTGATCCATCATGCACATAAATATTTGTAGAATCAACAGAGACAGGTGTTCAACTAGGTGATCTTTGACAACTTCCATAGAGAGTTAGCAGCAGCTTTCACAACACAGAGAGAAGGTGTTCAACTAGGTGATCTTTGACAACTTCCATAGAGAGTTAACAGCAGCTTTCACAACAGAGAGAGAGAGAGAGAGAGAGAGAGAGATGGTGTTCAAATAGGTGATCTTTGACAACTTCCATAGAGTTAGCAGGAGCTTTCACAGAGTTAGCAGCAACTTCCATAGAGTTTACACCAACTTTCACAAAGTGTTAGCAGCAACTTTTCAAAAAAATTAACATCCACCTTCTTCAGTACATCTTCTAAGACGAAAAGAGAGATGATTACCACCATTATTGTTGTTACTACTACTACTACTACTACTACTACCACCACCACCACCACCACCATTATTGTTGTTACTACTACTGCTACTATTATTGTTGTTACTACTACTACTACAACTACCATTATTGTTGTTACTACTACTACTACTACTACTACTACTACTACTACTACTACTACCATTATTGTTACTACTACTACTACTAGTACTACTACTACTACCATTATTGTTGTTACTACTACTGCTACTATTATTGTTGTTACTACTACTACTACAACTACCATTATTGTTGTTACTACTACTGCTACCATTATTGTTGTTACTGCTACTACTACAACTACCATTATTGTTGTTATTACTACTACTACCATCACCATTACTGTTGTTGCTACTACTACTACCATTATTGTTACTACTACTGCTAATACTACTATTAATACTACCATTATTGTTGTTACTACTACTATTACTACTACTAATACTACCATTATTGTTGTTACTACTACTGCTATTACTACTAATACTATCATTATTGTTGTTACTACTACTATTACTATCATTATTGTTGTTACTACTACTACTACTATTATTGTTGCTACTACTAATACTACTACCATTACTGTTGTTAATACTACTGCTGCTATTACTACTACTAATATTACTACTATCATTATTGTTGTTACTACTACTACTACTACTACTAGTATTACCATTAGTAATGTTACTACTACTACAACTATTACCATTATTGTTGTTACGACTACTACTATGGCTACCATTATTGTTGTTACTACTATTACAACTATTACCATTATTGTTGTTACTACAACTACAACTACTACCATTAATGTTGTTACTACTACTGAAAGTAAGTAGTTGCTACTACTGCTACCATTATTGTTGTTGTTACTACTACCATTATTGTTACTACTACTACTACTACCATTATTGTTACTACTACTACTACTACTACTACTACTACTACTACTACTACTACTACTACTACTACTACTATTATTGTTACTACTACTACTATTATTGTTATTACTACTATTGTTACCATTATTGTTACTACTACTACTACTACTATTATTGTTATTACTACTACTATTACCGTTATTGTTGTTACTACTACTACTACGATTATTGTTGTTGTTACTACTACTACCACCATTATTGTTGTTATTACTACTAGTACCATGATTGTTGTTACTACTACTACTATTACTACTACTACTACTACCATGATTGTTGTTACTACTACTACTACTACTACTACTACAATTATTGTTGTTGTTACTACTACTACCACCATTATTGTTGTTGTTACTACTACTACCACCATTATTGTTGTTATTACTACTGCTACCATGATTGTTGTTACTACTACTACTACTACTACTACTACTACTACTACTACTACTACTACTACTCTAACTACCCCTTATGCTGAAATAATCCTATTAGTTACACTTATATTACAGCATGAACAGCCTGCACAGCAACATAAGATAATAATAATAATAATAAAACACACCAGGAACAATAAATGCTTGGGACATCAATCTCGCAATAAGATCTGATGATATTTCTCTGATCTCCGGACATGCTCTGTGCTGTAATTAGTTCCTGGTTTGACACAAACAATCCCCAGTGCCCCTCCCCTCTTACTAACTGGCCCACGTGACCGCCCCTGGCTGTCGCTATATTGAAGTAGATGATTGAAGGCCTGACAATTCGGGCGCAGGAACAGGAGGGCTGGAGGTCACGTGATATGACGCACCCTGATCTGGAGAAGGAAGTACGAGGCGAACTTGTCCGTGTGTTGCAGTCGTGTCGAAATCAATCAAGAAACATGTCCATCTCTGGGAAGAGAAAAAAGATTCATGTGCTTTATGTATGTCAAGTTTCATGTGCTTTATGTATGTCAAGTTTCATGTGCTTTCTGTATGTCAAGTTGCGTGTGCTTTCTGTATGTCACGTTTCATATGCTTTCTGTATATCAGGACTCTAACGAGATAGAATATGCTTCTAAAGAGCCTATAACTTTCTAAAGCATATCCTCCATCTTCCAGATGTCCTGGTGTTTATTGCGAGTTGTGAGTTTCGAAAAGGAAAGAAACTAAAATCAAAATGGAGGAATTGCTCCAAGACTATTCTTCTTCTTCTTCTTTGCTTTCTAATCTGTCCGTAGATTCATTCTGTTGTTCTTCTCTATGACACTCTGAAGCGTAGACATGGTATCGGATGGGGAGCACATCTGGTGAAGATTTATAAGTCTGAAAAAACAAATGCGGTGATTTACAGTAGAAGTATTTGAGATGAAACATCACAGGAATCTTTTTAATTCTAAAAGTCAAATCCTTCAAATCTCACAAATGGGGGAGGGAGACTGCCGCCATAATGGCTGGACGAAGGAAGGTTCTAGGTCTGGCCAGGTCGGTGCCGGCAAGAGGAGGAAGGAGACTTGTGTGAAACTTGATAACCTTGTGCTGGATGACCTCCATGCTCGTGCTGTTTCAGAGTCGGGGCTGAGCTTCGCCGAGGAAAGGTCACAGCTCTACCTCGGCGAGCGCATCAAGTGAGGCAGTTTAAGAGCAGAAACAGCAGCCACTGTGTCAAACCAGCTCGCCCAGTAGCCAGGTATTTATCAGATTCTTATCTGTGGAGCCAAGTGTTCTATCGCTCGTTATGGAAAATAAAAGGCCAAAATAGCAGTTGGATTTGATGTGGAGAGTTGTTCCAAGTCTGTCTCTCTTCCTTTCTTTCTTCTACCTCCGCCATCATTCTTTCGTTTGTGCAGACATATTTTTCTGTCACATTTTTTCGTCAAACCTTTTTGCCCAACACTCAACCCTCATTAAGTTTTATCTGTCAGTCTTTCCACTCCACTAAAATCGTAAGTTCTACCCTTCTACCTCAGTTAAAACTGAATTTTATCCTTAGTTTTATCTTTCTAGGCCACGTAAAACTCATAAATTATATCCTCTTTTTCCATCTTCTAAAATTAATAATCTTCTACCTAACCTAACACTCAAACGTTATATCCTTCCATCTCTGTTAAAACTAATTAAGTCTCATAATTTATATCATTTATCTCATCACCTAAAGCTTGTATCGTGTATCCTTCTGTCTCACAACGTAAAGCTCATAAGATACATCCTTCTATTCCAAGCTCATAATTTATATCCTTCTATCTCATCATCTTATATATCTTATATCCTTCCCGTGCAGTTAAACGTCACATAGGGCTCGCAAGGTATTTCGCCAATTTTTCCTGTTTTCGGCGAGTCTTTCAACCTGATAAAGGAATTTTATGCCTGTTAATTTGGCCTCTCTCAACAATGCCCTCTTTAGAGTTTCACGTGGTCTGCCTCTTCTTCTTTGGCCTGTTGTGTTCCACTTGATAGCTTGTTTTGGGATTCTGTGATCATTTCTTCTCATCACGTGACCAACATATGTCTATCTCCTTTTCCTGATCACACATGAGACTGGTTGTTGTTCAGTCATCTGTCTTATCTCTGCATTGTTCTTGAATTCGTTCCACTTGATGCCAAGTATTTTCCTTAAGCATTTGTTTTCAAAAGAGTCTAATTTCTTGTCTATTTCTTTAGTAGTTTTCCAGCTTTCGCATGCATAAATGAGGGTGGATATTACATTTGAATCGAATAGTCTTAACTTGGTTTTTGTGTTTATAACTTTTGAATGCCATATGTTCTCAAGATTCTTGGAGATTAATGCTGCTTTTGCAATTCTAACTTCCTTTCTGGTGTCACCATCCTGGTCTATGTAGCTGCCAAGGTATGCAAACTGATTGACTTCTTCAATATCTGTCCCTTCTACGTGCATTTTTCCATTTTGATTAAGGGGAATTTTCATTATTTTTGTTTTGTCCTTGTTAATTTCAAGTCCTGTTTTGCTAGCCAGTGAAGACAGGCTATCTGTTTTTTCGTGCATGGAATTCACATTGTTACTGATAAGAGTTATGTCATCAGCAAAATCAAGATCTTCTAGTTGAGTCCCATGTACCCAGTCAATACTTGTGTTACCTGTGCAGCTTATTTTCATTATGAAGTCTATTGTAATTCCAAAAACCAAAGGAGTCAGTATACATCCTTGTTTCACACCTGTTTCAATCTGGAACCATTCACTCATCCCTTCTTCTGTCTTGACTGCACAAATATATCCATTGTAGAAGTCCTTAATGATGTTGACAATTTTAGATGGTATTCCATATAGACTTAAAATTCTCCATAATGAATCTCTGTGTATGCTATCAAATACCTTTTTAAAGTCTATGAAGTTCAGTATTAATGGTTTCTGCTTTTAAATATGTTCTTCGAGTATTATTCTGAGAGTAAAGATCTGGTCGAGACAGCTTCTCCCTTTTGTAAATCCTGCTTGTTCTTCTCTCATTGCGGTATCCACTATATCTTTAAGTCTATTCAAAATGACCTTGCAAAATACTTTTGGCACAACTGATATTAAAGTTACTCCTCTCCATTTGTTACAGTCACTAAGGTTGGCTTTTTTTCCTTTTTTTGGTATTTTAACAATGATTCCTTTTTTCCATTTAGAAGGGATCTTTTCTTCTTTCCAAATCTTATTAAATATTCTCTGTAGTTGTCTCATGTTGTCACTGTTAATAGCTTTTAACATTTTGGGTGATATTTCATCTTCACTTGCAGCTTTGTTATTAGCCATTAAATTCACTGCTGTTTCAATTTCATGCAATGTCATTTCATCTAGGTTGACATTTAGTTGTGGGGTTGGGAAGTCGGCTTCAAGGTTTATCATTTCTTTTGGGTGTGGTCGATTAAGTATTTCTTGGAAGTGTTCAGCCCATCTTTGCTTTTGGTCTTTATTTGATGTTAATAGGGTTCCAGTTTTGCTAAGGATTGGTCTTTCTTTAGATGTAATAGTACCTGTTAGCCTCTTTTGTATGTTATATAAAGTTTTGCTGTCTCCTGTTTTTGTTGCTTTCTCTGCCTCTTTCGTTATATTGTATTCTCTTTTATCCCTTCTAGCTGAACTTTTTACTCTCTTGTCTATTTTTTGTATGTTGCTTTTCCCAAATCTTTTCCAAGATCTCTCTTTACATTCAACATGTCTAATTTGGCTGCTTGTCTTTCATGTGTGTACTTCCATGTGTTTTCTGATATCCATGCTTTTCTATTTTGGTTTTTTGCACTCCAGCGCTTGCTTTTGCTGCTGTGATTATGGCTGTGCTGTAAGAATTCCATAATTCATCTGTACTTATCTCCTCTACTTCACTGGGTGTTGTGGAGTGATTGTCAAGTTCCTGAGTGAAATAATGTTAGTATTCTCTTCTTGTAGGCTGTGGCTGTTTATCTTTCTGTGTACTGATTTCTTGTGTTGGCTTTTCAGTTTTAGTTTTATTTTCCCTATACTTAGGTTGTGATCACCGTTAACATCTGCACCCCTATATGCCCTTACATCTATCAGAGATGTTCTGTATTGCTTTCTAATACAAAAATGATCTATCTGGTTTCTAGTTCTATCATCTGGAGATATCCACGATATATCTCTCATCATCTGAAGCACGCAGTTAAAGAGGATGTACTAGAGAAGTGGGAGGAGAAGAGAATTTACTAGAGGAGTGTAAGGAGAAGAGGATTTGCTAGAGGAGTGTGAGGAGAAGAGAATTTACTAGAGCATTGGGAGGAAGAGAGGATTTACTAGAGCAGTGGGAGAAAAAGAGGATTTACTAGAGGAGTGGGAGGAAGAGAGGATTTATTAGAGGAGTTGGAGGAGAAGAGGATGTACTAGAGGAATGGGAAAAAAGAGGATTTACTAGAGGAGTGGGAGGAAGAGAGGATTTATTAGAGGAGTTGGAGGAGAAGAGGATGTACTAGAGGAATGGGAAAAAAGAGGATTTACTAGAGGAGTGGGAGGAGAAGAGAATTTACTAGAGGAGTGGGAGGAGAAGAGGATTTACTAGAGGAGTGGGAGAAGAAGAGGATTTACTAGAGCAGTGGGAAAAAAAGAGGATTTACTTGAAGAGTGGGAGGAGAAGAGGATTTACCAGAGAAGTGTGAGGTGAAGAGGATTTACTAGAGCAGTGGGAGAAGAAGAGGATTTACTAGAGCAGTGGAAGAAAAAGAGGATTTACTAGAGCAGTGGGAGGAGAAGATTTACTAGAGAAGTGGGAGAAAAAGAGGATTTACTAGAGAAGTGGGAGAAAATGAGGATTTACTAGAGAAGTGGGAGAAAAAGAGGATTTACTAGAGAAGTGAGAGGAGAAGATTTACTAGAGGAGTGGGAGGAGAAGATTTACTAGAGGAGTGGGAGGAGAAGAGGATTTACTAGAGCAGTGGGAGAAGAAGAGGATTTACTAGAGCAGTGGGAGAAGAAGAGGATTTACTAGAGAAGTGGGAGAAAATGAGGATTTACTAGAGCAGTGGGAGGAGAAGATTTACTAGAGAAGTGGGAGAAAAAGAGGATTTACTAGAGAAGTGGGAGAAAATGAGGATTTACTAGAGAAGTGGGAGAAAAAGAGGATTTACTAGAGAAGTGGGAGAAAATGAGGATTTACTAGAGAAGTGGGAGAAAAAGAGGATTTACTAGAGAAGTGGGAGAAAAAGAGGATTTACTAGAGAAGTGGGAGAAAAAGAGGATTTACTAGAGGAGTGGGAGGAGAAGATTTACTACAGAAGTGGGAGAAAAAGAGGATTTACTGGAGAAGTGGGAGAAAAAGAGGATTTACTGGAGAAGTGGGAGAAAAAGAGGATTTACTAAAGGAGTGGGAGGAGAAGAGGATTTACTAAAGGAGTGGGAGGAGAAGATTTACTACAGAAGTGGGAGAAAAAGAGGATTTACTGGAGAAGTGGGAGAAAAAGAGGATTTACTAGAGAAGTGGGAGAAAAAGAGGATTTACTAGAGAAGTGGGAGAAAAAGAGGATTTACTAGAGAAGTGGGAGGAGAAGAAGATTTACTAGAGCAGTGGGAGGAGAAGATTTACTAGAGAAGTCGGAGGAGAAAAGGATGTATTAGAGGAGTTGGAGGAGATGAGAATGTGTTGTGGCAGAAGGAGAAAAAGGTATATAAACGAGAAAGAGAGAAAGAAGAGATAATCCACATAAAAAGTGGTTTATACGAGAAGTGATTGATAAGTTCTCGGCATAAGGTACAAATACTTGAAACACACAGTTGATGTTAGGTGCATTTGGAGATCAGGTTAATGTGAGATTAAAAATCAAGTTTCAAGAAATTAACTGCAACCATTTTTTTTACAGGCTACTGAAGTGGTAAGGGGTGGCAGAAAGTGAGAAAATGGATAAAATTTCTCATTGAGCAGTCATTCGCTTCCTCTGCATCAAGGGCTTATCATCGAAGGAGATCCATGAGGATATGGTAGAGACTCTAGGGCAGAGTGCCCCTTCTTACAGCACAGTGAAGAAATGGGCAGCTCAGTTCAAACATGGAAGGGAGAGTCTGGAAGATGATCCCCGTCCAGGAAGACCAAGAACGGTAACCACCAATGAAACCACTGGTAGAATCCATGACATGATAATGGAGGATCAATGACTAACTGAGCGGTACATTGCTACTGAGTTGGGCATCTCCCAGGAATGTGTTCATGCCATTATTCACAATGATCTTCAAATGACAACGGTCTCTGCTCGATGGGTCCCGAAACTTCTTGGAGCTGATCACAGACAACAGCGTCTCTACATGTCAAGAGACAATCTTGGCCATTTTTCTGCAGATCCTGAAAAGTTTCTTTAGCAATTTGTGACTACGGATGAGACTTGGGTTCATCATTTTCAACCAGAAACCAAAGAAAAGTCAAAGCAGTGGAAACATCATGGATCCCTACCTTCAAAGAAAGCAAGGGTGGTTCTGTTTACAGGCAAAGTGATGGCTTCCATCTTTTGGGATTCATATCTTCAAAAGGGCAGAACGGTCACTAGGGTCTACTACGCTAATCTTGTGAAGCAACTGCGGGTCAAATTGAAGGAAAAGCATGGAGAGGAGTCATCTTTCATCAAGACAATGCTCCAGTTTACAAGTCGCCGGTGACAATGCCTGCTATTCATGAATGAGGCTTCCAGCTTTTTGAACATCCTCACTATTCCCCAGATTTGACCCCTTCGGACTATTACCTGTTTGCCAAACTCAAAAAGGAGCTCAGTGGTCGCAAATTTGCTTCAGATGATGATGTCATTCATGCTGTAGACCACTTTCTACTGGCACAAAATGCTGACTTTTACAAAGAAGGGATCCGTATGCTCCAGGATCATTGGACTAAGTGCATAAACTTGCAAGGGGGACTATGTTGAGAAATAACCCAAAAAAGTTGTCCACAAATAATCTGTTGTACCTTATGCCGAGAACGTATCAATTAAACCTCGTAAATGAAGTGATGGAAATTCTTGCTATAAGACTGGCTTGGAGGGTGACGTACCACGACGTGGAGGCTTCTCTCTACTTCTCCAGAACTTCTGAAGAGAGGACTTATAAACAAGCCCCACCGCTACTTGTCAGGCTGTGGTGCTACATGATCTGACACTAGGATCATAAATATATCGTATTTTCATTATACGATGTAGATTCAGAGCTTTCCTTGATAGTTAGAAGTAGCTGGGCTCTCGTAATGATAGTAAGTAAATTGTAGTCTGTTCTAGTTAGTAGTAGCTGGGCTCTCGTAATGATAGTAAGTAAATTGTAGTCTGTTCTAGTTAGTAGTAGCTGGGCTCTCGTAATGATAGTAAGTAAGTTGTGGTCTGTTCTTATAGAAATACTTAGTGTTTGTCAAGATTTGTCCTTTTTATGACAGTTTCTCAGATTTAATTAATTTCATGTGTAGAATATCTGTCACAAGAACTGTCCCTCATCATCTTGTTGTAGTAGAGGTGGTCCCATGGCGACGACAAGTCGCCCGGACACCATCCCATATTACTGTAAAACTTCATCAATCTTTTCACATACTCCCATTTTGGCAACATCCACAACAAATGGCCTCCATGAATAAACTGGATTTCTCCTGTAGTATCCAGAGTTAGTTGGTCGTTGATTTATGTTGTAACGCAACTGTGAGGTGACATGTGTAGTTGATTTCTCTAAACAATCCACAGTCATGTGTGAACTCTAATTGTTCCTGGGTTATGTAATGTTACACAGAGAATATCAGTGTAACGGAAATGAGGCTGCTAGATGAATCACAGAGACCAAAGTCTTCAACAAGTCAACAAGTTAGTCATCAGCATAGAAGAAGAAAACAGTCAAGAACACATCATTAGAGCTACAGTGATTCGCCTCTAGAAAGGACCAACTCACGAAGGTGAAGAACACATCATTAGAGCTACAGTGATTCGCCTCTAGAAAGGACCAACTCACGAAGTTGAAGAACACATCATTAGAGCTACAGTGATTCGCCTCTAGAAAGGACCAACTCACGAAGTTGAAGAACACATCATTAGAGTTACAGTGATTCGCCTCTAGAAAGGACCAACTCACGAAGGTGAAGAACACATCATTAGAGCTACAGTGATTCGCCTCTAGAAAGGACCAACTCACGAAGGTGAAGAACACATCATTAGAGGTACAGTGATTCGCCTCTAGAAAGGACCAACTCACGAAGAAGAAGAAAAATTCTACTTTAGTATCATATTTTGATTATACAGCTTTCTACAACATGATCTCTCGCATACAAAACAGGGAATTGGTGATTCAAACATACAAGCGAGGAACTTGATGATTCACAAACATAATGACAAAACGAACAAATAAAAGACATAAGGATGTATATATATATATATATATATATATATATATATATATATAACAAATCTAAAAGACATAATGATAGAAACAACAAATACAAAAAAGACATAATGATAGAATTAGCAAATATAAAAAGACAATGACAGAAATAGCAAATATGACAAGACATAATGATAGAAATAACAACTATGAAAAGACATAATGATAGAAATAACAGTAATAAAAAGACATAGTGATAAAAGTAACATATATAATGACATAATAATACAAGTAATATATAAAAGACATAATGATAAAAGTAACATATATAAGACATAACAAAAGTAACACATATATAAGACATAATGATAAAAGTAACATATATAATGACATAATAATAAAAGTAACACATATACAAGACATAATGATAAAAGTAACACATATACAAGACATAATGATCAAAGTAACACATATACAAGACATAATGATAAAAGTAACACATATACAAGACATAATGATAAAAGTAACACATATACAAGACATAATGATAAAAGTAACACATATACAAGAGATAATGATAAAAGTAACACATATATAAGACATAATGATAAAAGTAACACATATACAAGACATAATGATCAAAGTAACACATATATAAGACATAATGATAAAAGTAACACATATACAAGACATAATGATCAAAGTAACACATATATAAGACATAATGATAAAAGTAACACATATACAAGACATAATGATAAAAGTAACACATATACAAGACATAATGATAAAAGTAACACATATACAAGACATAATGATAAAAGTAACACATGTTAAAGAGATAATAACGCTGAAGTCGGAGACACTGGACCAGGGCAGTCTAGATAGGCAACCACCTCTCACCCGACGGGGATATACGGATATCTAAAACACGTCGAGGTTTTCCTGTGGGAAAGTCTAGCTCTAGATTAAACTGGTGCAAGGAAAACCACGATGTCACACAATCCCGCTTCTGAGACCCACCAAGAATACAGGCTCAAGCCCTGCGATATTCTGAACCTCTTGTGGACCTCTCGAGGATCTCGCGTGGCCCTCACGGAGACCACAGGACCAATGAGGACCACAGGAATAAATTTAGTAGGATCACGGGGCGATCTTGGTGGTAGAAGCAAACGAAAAAGAAGAAGCAGAAAGATATAATGATACAAGTAACACATATAAATGGCATAATGATAAAAGTAACACATATAAAAGATATAATGATAAAAGTAACATATAAAAGACATAATGATAACAGCAACACATGTTAAAGACATAAAGATAAAAGTAGCACATATAAAAGACATAATGATAAAAGCAACACGTGTTAAAGACATAATGATACAAGTAACACATGTAAAGACATAATGATAAAAGTAACATAGACATAATGATACAAGTAACACATATAAAGACATAATGATACAAGTAAAACATATAAAAGACATAATGATAAAAGTAACACATATAAAAGACATAATGATACAAGTAAAACATATAAAAGACATAATGATAAAAGTAACACATGTTAAAGACATGTAAATAACACATATAAAAGACATAATAATACAAGTAATACATATAAAAGATATAATGATACAAGTAACACATGTTAAAAACATATAAGTGACACATATAAAATACATAATGATAAAAGTAACACATATAAAAGACAATGATACAAGTAACACATATAAAAGATATAATGATACAAGTAACACATATAAAAGACATAATGACAGAAACAGCAGGTAAGAGTGCGAAAAACAACACAAAGAAAAAAAAAATTTTTAAAAGAAGCTAAATAAACCAAAAGTAAAGATCTTACGCAGAATGACAGAAATAGTAGTAGTACTCTACGGGAAATCTGGTTGTAGTATATTACAGATAGTCAGAGATGATTGCTGTAGTTTTATTACAAAAAAAAATACAAGTAAAGCTGATAAAGAGTGCAAAAGAGGCAATGAGTGTAAAATGAACAGCAACAAGCCAATATTTCGGCCATATGTCTTTATCAAGGAGGACTAAAATAATGAAACAACAAATTCAGACACGAAAAGGAGCAAATAGGCTCTCTGTTAAAATATCAAGCAAGCAGTACAGGCAGACATTATTACAGAAATATTTGTAATCTGGCTAATGAGTGAAAATCTCTGCTAGAATGGCAGGCAGGTAATACAGGCAACTACAGAAATATTTGTAATCTGGCTAATGAGTGAAAATCTCTGCTAGAATGGCAGGCAGGTAATAAACTACAGAAATATTTGTAATCTGGCTAATGAGTGAAAATCTGGCTAATGAGTGAAAATCTCTGCTAGAATGGCAGGCAGGTAATACAGGCAGACATTACTACAGAAACATTTGTAATCTGGCAAATGTGTGAAAGTAACAGCTACAACACGTAGGTGGAGAAAAATGTAACAAAACACGCAGGCAAGAGAGAGAAACAAACTTAGGGAGAACTAACCTCAGGTTTCTGCAATGCAGGCAGCCAACCAGACACTAGAGAGCAGAGCACTGATCCCTCGCATAGGACATAATTTGTAAGAAAGAAAAGTACAACACAAAACATCAGGGCTGTAGAATTATCTGCTGCCGTTGAGTGAGCTGAAGTAATTTAGAAATACTAGTAACAGTGGGTCAGGTTTAATGAATTAATGTAGACAGACTCAAAACAGTGGGTCAGGTTTAATGAATTAATGTAGACAGACTCAAAACAGTGGGTCAGGTTTAGTGAATTAATGCAGACAGACTCAAAACAGTGGGTCAGGTTTAATGACGTAATGTAGAAAAAGCAGTAACACTGGGCCGAGTTTAATTTGTTTATTAATTTAGAAAGACTGGTAACAGTAGATAATTAATTTATTAATTTAGTAACAGTTGATAGCTAATTTATTAATTTAGAAAACCTAGTAACAATGGATAATTAGTTTATTAATTTAGAAAGACCAGTAACAATGGATGATTAGTTTATTAATTTAGAAAGACTAGTAACAGTGGATAATTAGTTTATTAATTTAGAAAAACTAGTAACAATGGATAATTAGTTTATTAATTTAGAAAGACTAGTAACAATGGATAATTAGTTTATTAATTTATTAAAAAACTAATGGTTTAATGTGTGGCGCAGGAAACTTCGGGTGTAAAGACCCCAGCTTACTTAGTTTCTTGTTTTCCTAGTTATCTGCTCACACAGAATTTACTTTCTTGTTTTCCTAGTTATCTGCTCACACAGAATTTACTTTCTTGTTTTCCTAGTTATCTGCTCACACAGAATTTAGTTTCTTGTTTTCCTAGTTATCTGCTCACACAGAATTTACTTTCTTGTTTTCCTAGTTATCTGCTCACACAGAATTTAGTTTCTTGTTTTCCTAGTTATCTGCTCACACAGTATCTATCTGTCTGCATCGCTGTCGTCCTCTTGCTATTTTTCCCTTCAGATTTTCCATGTTGTTTGCTTTTCATTATTGTATTATGCTTGTTGATATGAGCGAAATATTCGGACTGTCTGCTCCATTTTTTTCTCTTTTAAGTGTCTTCTACATTTCAGTTGATTGATTTTATCTTCCTTTCTTTTCTCTTATCTGTCCCTGAAGTTTATATTTTCTTCTATATATCCACATTTTTTTGTATCTTTTTCTTCTGTATATAGAAATTTTATTTTATCTTTTTCTTCATTGTCAATGTTTCTGCACTATAGAGTAATGTGTGTATTATACAGAGTAGTGTGTGTATTATACAGAGTAGTGTGTGTATTATACAGAGTAGTGTGTGTATTATACAGAATAGTGTATGGAGTATACAGAGTAGTGTGTGTAGTATACAGAGTAGTGTATGGAGTATACAGAGTAGTGTATGGAGTATACAGAGTAGTGTGTGTATTATACAGAGTAGTGTATGTAGTATACAGAGTAGTGTGTGTAGTATACAGAGTAGTGTATGGAGTATACAGAGTAGTGTGTGTAGTATATAGAGTAGTGTATGGGGTATGCAGAGTAGTGTGTGGAGTATACAGAGCATTTGATGACTTGTATCTTTTACAACATAGAGTAATGTATGGAGTATATAGAACATTTGATGACTTGTATCTTTTACAACATAGAGTAATGTATGGAATATATAGAACATTTGATGACTTGTATCTTTTACAACATAGAGTAATGTATGGAGTATATAGAACATTTGATGACTTGTATCTTTTACAACATAGAGTAATGTATGGAGTATACATAACATTTGATGACTCTCAGCTTCATTTGTGGTGCAGTTTGAGAAAGACCCAGTTTTGTTAAAATATCCAGCGTTAAGAAGAACAAGATTGTATCCAAGAACTTCTCACACTCCTCCCCCCCACCCTTTCCCGTTCTACCCACCCCCAACCCCTTGCACATTGTTATTTGCCACCAAAGTTGCCGACACTTACTCTCTCTCTCTCTCTCTCTCTCTCTCTCTCTCTCTCTCTCTCTCCAGGAACGCCCCAAGCAAAAACTCTGTTCTGAGTATTTCACTCTCCCCTCCAGAGCCATTTCCAAGTGTGTGAACCCACCTCAGAAGCTGGCAGCCCGTCCCGAGGTTGCCATGTTTTCCTTGCCCGCCGCTGGCCACCAGCTCGTGGCCCGCGGGGAAGGTAGAGCGTAACTGGGTTTACTGCGAGGCCCAAGTGCCGTTTGGTCTTCAAACAGTTCACGTGTGTTCCCACACCAGCTGGTGCCAGGCTTGGCTGTTTCGGGTCTGGGGATCCACGTCTACCAGATGGACAAGTAGTTTTTCTTACCAACATCCAAAAACTGCAACATGGGGGGGGGGGAGTTGCTCATGCAACATGGGGGCGGTTGCTCATGTTAGGCTCGAGACCTGCCTGCTGGAGCTGCAGAATCAGATAAATAATTATCAAGACTTTTGATGATTGATTTGTTTCTGATCAGTTCTTAGAATGTTAATAATTGATTATTGTCATGTTTTTTGTTTATGTTTTTAAAATGTTTATGGAAATATGATGTTTAAGGAGAATACTGAATAAGACAAGAAGAGACCAAATAAGAAATGACACCATCAGGGGAAAGCTTGCAGTAACACCAGTATTAAGCTATATCCAGAAACAGCAAGTCAGATGGTTTGGCCATGTTACACGGTTACCACCAGACAGTATATCATTCATTCATTTGCATGTCCCTTGCGGAACTTTGCCTCCCTAACAGCACTCCTGTAGGCCTCTCGGTTGTGAGCAAGATGGCCTGCTGCTGCTGCATCCATTTGCAGATCGTCAACGATGTCTTGCAGCCATCTTCGTTTTGGTCTTCCTCTCTTTCTTTTTCCCATTATGTATCCTTCCAAGACGGTCTTCTCTAAATTATCATGACGTTTAATATGTCCAAAATATTTAAGTTTTCTCTCTTTAATCCTCTTTAGTAGCCAGCCTTCTTCAATATTAAGCTCTTGTAGTATAGATATATTTGTTCTTTTTTGTGTCCATGATATTTGGAGAACTCTTCTGTGGCATTTACATTCAAAGACATTTATGTGTTTCTCAGCTGTTTTGTTAAGTGTCCAGGTCTCACAGGCATGTGTTGCGATGGGAAAGGTGCATGCCCTTAAAAATCTTATTTTTGTGGTTCTGTCTGCTCCTCTCCACAGATTATTTATTTGTTTTACTTTCTGAAGAGTGATAGATGTCCTCCTTTTAATTTCCCTCATTGTATCTCCATTATTAGTTAGCAGTGATCCAAGATATTAAAAACTCTCCACTTCTTCCAGTTTTTCCTCATTAATACATATTTCAGCTACCTTGTTTGTTTTATCAGTTGTCATCAATTTAGTTTTCTTCGCATTAAGATAGAGGTTCTGCTCTTCGCTGTTCTTACGGACTGACATAATTAGTTTTTCCATTCCTCTTTGTGTTGTGGACAGTAACACTGTGTCATCAGCATATCTAATCTCTGGTATTTCATAACCTTCAATTGTTATGGCGTGGTAATATTCTTTGTCTACATCTTCTCTAACATTCCTCATTATATTTTCAGTATACAAGTTAAATAAGTAGGGTGACAATATGCACCCCTGACAGACCCCTTGTTTTATGTCAAACCAAGTTGTAGTTTCACCATTTATTCTTACTGCTGCTTGTTAGTCTAGATACAGCAGTGATGTTAATTGTATCAAATGTGTTTGAAATCCAATTTTAACAGTACATTACACACAACATTCACACTAAGATTTGTAGGTAACAGAGGAAGAGGCCGCCCACGCGGGAGATGGAGAGAGGAAATTACAGAAGCATGAAGTATCCCATTATATGAAGCAAATCGTCGAGCACTATCAAGACATCTATTTGTCCCATCAACACTGAAGGGTATAAGAGGAAGGCGGCAAGGCAAGACACATTGTATATATAATCTAGTTCAATGTATTCTATCGTTTATTCTACGATGTATTCTATCATTTATTCTATGATATACTGTGGCTTATCTTTGCTGTTTTGGCGGCTGCAGTAGCTAAGTATGAGATGAGGCGGGGATATCGCGGGACGCGAGTAGTTCAGTGTCTTCCGCTCGGGGCCAGGATTTCAGATTTCCCCACGAGAGCTGAGTTGTGACTCTCACAGCGGTAATTTGGAGAGTAACCCAATGACCTGCCTGCATCCGTCCCTTTGAACTAGCGGTAACCGCAGGGCTAATGGCTGCTAGCAGGTTGTGACTCTGCCATGGATCCCTACCTTCGCGCGAGGGCAGGGGAATGTGTAACCAATCCTGGAGTAATAAAACCAGATCCTGGTTATCAGCAGGGAGAAGTCTGGCCATCTTCTCAAAAACTAAATAGTCCACACATCTCGGGCACTTGGAGGGGGTGGGGGGTCATTATGATTTGTTGACTGTTTGCATGGCGTCACGGCTAGAGACACTATGATTTGACGTCGTTTTTTTTTTACCACATCACGGCTGGAGACACTATGATTTGACGTCTTTTTTTTACCACATCACGGCTGGAGACACTATGATTTGGCGTCTTTTTTACCACATCACGGCTGGAGACACTATGATTTGGCGTCTTTTTTACCACATCACGGCTGGAGACACTATGATTTGGCGTCTTTTTTTTACCACATCACGGCTAGAGACACTATGATTTGACGTCTTTTTTTTATCACATCACGGCTGGAGACACTATGATTTGGCGTCTTTTTTTACCACATCACGGCTAGAGACACTATGATTTGGCGTATTTTTTTACCATATCACGGCTGGAGACACTATGATTTGACGTCTTTTTTTTACCACATCACGGCTGGAGACACTATGATTTGGCGTGTTTTTTTTTAACCACATCACGACTAGAGACACTATGATTTGGCGTCTTTTTTTACCACATCACGGCTAGAGACACTATGATTTGGCGTGTTTTTTTACCACATCACGGCTAGAGATACTATGATTTGGCGTCTTTTTTTTACCACATCACGGCTGGAGACATTATGATTTGGCTTCTTTTTTTTACCACATCACGGCTAGAGACACTATGATTTGGCGTGTTTTTTTTACCACATCACGACTAGAGACACTATGATTTGGCGTGTTTTTTTTACCACATCACGGCTAGAGAACTATGATTTGACGTCTTTTTTTTACCACATCACGGCTGGAGACATTATGATTTGGCGTATTTTTTAACCATATCACAGCTGGAGACACTATGATTTGGCGTGTTTTTTTTACCACATCACGACTAGAGACACTATGATTTGGCGTGTTTTTTTTACCACATCACGGCTAGAGAACTATGATTTGACGTCTTTTTTTTACCACATCACGGCTGGAGACATTATGATTTGGCGTATTTTTTAACCATATCACAGCTGGAGACACTATGATTTGGCGTCTTTTTTTACCACATCATGGCTGGAGACACTATGATTTGGCATGTTTTTTTACCACATCATGGCTGGAAACATGATTTGGCGTCTTTTTTTTTACCACATCACGGCTGGAAACATGATTTGGCGTCTTTTTTTACCACATCACGGCTGGAGACACTATGATTTGGCGTCTTTATATTTACCACGTCATGGTTGGAGACATGATTTGGCGTCTTTTTTTACCACATCACGGCTGGAGACATGATTTGGCGTCTTTATATTTACCACGTCATGGTTGGAGACATGATTTGGCGTCTTTTTTTACCACATCACGGCTGGAGACATGATTTGGCGTCTTTTTTTACCACATCACGGCTGGAAACATGATTTGGCGTCTTTTTTTACCACATCACGGCTGGAGACATGATTTGGCGTCTTTATATTTACCACGTCATGGTTGGAGACATGATTTGGCGTCTTTTTTTACCACATCACGGCTGGAGACATGATTTGGCGTCTTTATATTTACCACGTCATGGTTGGAGACATGATTTGGCGTCTTTTTTTTAACCACATCACGCTGAAGTCAGTACGATTAGGAATATTTTTGCATGCCACCACTGCAGTGTTCGCTATTTCTTGTAGACTTGACGTCAAAAATTATATGAAGATTTCCTTGACCTAACGCAATTTTGGTCATGTCCCAAAACTGTTTGAAAAAAAAAAGCAAAACAAAGAAAAACTGTCAGATCTTACTACTTACAACCAGGTCATGTTTAACATATTACTACTTACAAAAAGGTCATGTTTAACATCTTACTACTTACAAACAGGTCATGTTTAACATCTTACTACTTACAAAAAGGTCATGTTTAACATCTTACTACTTACAAACAGGTCATGTTTAACATCTTACTACTTACAAACAGGTCATGTTTAACATCTTACTACTTACAAAAAGGTCATGTTTAACATCTTACTACTTACAACCAGGTCATGTTTAACATCTTACTACTTACAAACAGGTCATGTTTAACATCTTACTACTTACAAACAGGTCATGTTTAACATCTTACTACTTACAACCAGGTCATGTTTAACATATTACTACTTACAAAAAGGTCATGTTTAACATCTTACTACTTACAAACAGGTCATGTTTAACATCTTACTACTTACAACCAGGTCATGTTTAACATCTTACTACTTACAAAAAGGTCATATTTAACATCTTACTACTTACAACCAGGTCATGTTTAACATCTTACTACTTACAACCAGGTCATGTTTAACATCTTACTACTTACAAACAGGTCATGTTTAACATCTTACTACTTACAAACAGGTCATGTTTAACATCTTACTACTTACAAACAGGTCATGTTTAACATCTTACTACTTACAAAAAGGTCATGTTTAACATCTTACTACTTACAAAAAGGTCATGTTTAACATCTTACTACTTACAAACAGGTCATGTTTAACATCTTACTACTTACAAACAGGTCATGTTTAGCTTCTTACTACTTACAAAAAGGTCATGTTTAACATCTTACTACTTACAAAAAGGTCATGTTTAACATCTTACTACTTACAAAAAGGTCATGTTTAACATCTTACTACTTACAACCAGGTCACGTTTAACATCTTACTACTTACAACCAGGTCATGTTTAACATCTTACTACTTACAACCAGGTCACGTTTAACATCTTACTACTTACAAAAAGGTCATGTTTAACATCTTACTACTTACAACCAGGTCATGTTTAACATCTTACTACTTACAAACAGGTTATGTTTAACATCTTACTACTTACAAACAGGTCATGTTTAACATCTTACTACTTACAAAAAGGTCATGTTTAACATCTTACTACTTACAAACGGGTCATGTTTAACATCTTACTACTTACAAACAGGTCATGTTTAGCATCTTACTACTGACAAAAAGGTCATGTTTAACATCTTACTACTTACAACCAGGTCATGTTTAACATCTTACTACTTACAAACAGGTTATGTTTAACATCTTACTACTTACAACCAGGTCATGTTTCACATCTTACTACTTACAACCAGGTCATGTTTCACATCTTACTACTTACAACCAGGTCATGTTTAACATCTTCCTACTTACAACCAGGTCATGTTTCACACTAGAATAAATTTTGTTGAATGGTTTCAGAACTGCCCACGTGTCATGTAGGGTGGGTCAGCAAGGTCAATGTCAAGGTCTTCAACTGAAGGGGGAAAAATACATTTATCTTAAATCTGTCCATGGACAGGACCAGAAACATTGCTTAAAATATGGTCCCTTTCCTAAACTCTTTCACGACCACTCCACTAATCATTACCACAATCACTTCACTAATCATTCACACAATACTTCATTGATCATTCATACCATCACTTCACCAATCATTAATAGAATCACTTCACTAATCACTACCACAACCATTTCACTAGTCAGTAATACAATCATTTCATTAGTCAGTAATACAATCACTTCACTAGTCAGTAATACAATCACTTCATTAGTCAGTAATACAATCACTTCATTAGTCAGTAATACAACCACTTCATTAGTCAGTAATACAATCACTTCACTAGTCAGTAATACAACCACTTCACTAATCAGTAATCCAACCACTTCACTAATCAGTAATACAACCACTTCACTAGTCAGTAATACAACCACTTCACTAATCAGTAATACAATTACTTAACTAATAACTATAAAAGTAGCAATGTTAATTATTTGTTTCTGATAAATTCCCTTCAAAATTTTCATCCTTGTTCATTTTAGCTTGCTCATTATCACTTGTTCATTTTAGCCTGCTCGTTATCACTTGTTCATTTTAGCTTGTTCGTTATCACCAGTTCATTTTAGCTTGTTCATTATCACTTGTTCATTTTAGCTTGTTCGTTATCACTTGTTCATTTTAGCTTGTTCGTTATCACTTGTTCATTTTAGCTTGTTCGTTATCACTTGTTCATTTTAGCTTGTCATTATCACTTGTTCATTTTAGCTTGTTCATTATCACTTGTTCATTTTAGCTTGTATCTGATTGAGACTTCTACTAAATTCTGCTTCAGAACACCATCGTCAACAATGTTTTATCTACATTTTTGTATGTAGATTATTTCCCAGCATTCATTGCGCGTTCCAACAAACACGCTTTAAATAAATTGACATTATTTGTCCATCTCGATCACTTCCCCCCTCCCCTCACCCCCCGGCCAGGTAAAATGTCAAAAACTTCTTCTTTCGCCTTGACATGAAATAAATCTAAACTTGACATGAAATAAATCTAAACTTGACATGAAATAAATCTAAACTTGACATGAAATAAATCTAAACTTGACATGAAATAAATCTAAACTTGACATGAAATAAATCTAAACTTGACATGAAATAAATCTAAACTTGACATGAAATAGATCTAGATTTGACATGAAATAAATCTAAACTTGACATGAAATAGATCTAAACTTGACATGAAATAAATATAAACTTGACATGAAATAAATCTAAACTTGACATGAAATAAATCTAAACTTGACATGAAATAGATCTAGATTTGACATGAAATAAATCTAAACTTGACATGAAATAGATTTAAACTTGACGCACATCCGTTCTCCTGGTGATGTTCTTGCCGGATTTAAACCTCTCTTGTGTACTGTTCGTAAAGTTGTGTTGTAAAAGTGTACTGTCTGTAAAGTTGTGTTGTAAAAATGTACTGTCTGTAAATTTGTGCTGTAAAAGTGTACTGTCTGTAAATTTGTGTTGTAAAAGTGTACTGTCTGTAAATTTGTGCTGTAAAAGTGTACTGTCTGTTAAGTTGTGTTGTAAAAGTGTACTGTCTGTAAAGTTGTGTTGTAAAAGTGTACTGTCTGTTAAGTTGTGTTGTAAAAGTGTACTGTCTGTTAAGTTGTGTTGTAAAAGTGTACTGTCTGTAAAGTTGTGTTGTAAAAATGTACTGTCTGTAAAGTTGTGTTGTAAAAGTGTACTGTCTGTAAATTTGTGCTGTCTGTAAATTTGTGCTGTAAAAGTGTACTGTCTGTAAAGTTGTGTTGTAAAAGTGTACTGTCTGTAAAGTTGTGCTGTAAAAATGTACTGTCTGTAAATTTCTGCTGTAAAAGTGTACTGTCTGTAAAATTGTGTTGTAAAAGTGTACTGTCTGTAAAGTTGTGTTGTAAAAGTGTACTGTCTGTAAAGTTGTGTTGTGAAAGTGTACTGTCCGTAATGTTGTGTTGTAAAAGTGTACTGTCTGTAAAGTTGTGTTGTAAGTCACATGCACATGTCACATGTAAGTTGTTTGACTAATCTCGTCACTTCTATCACATTTGTTGTAGATCCTGGGTGACGGCCACACTATATCACAGTTTTGTCTGGCACAGTTTTCAGCTGATACAAGTTTACTCTATCTCTCCCTCTCTCTCTCTCTCTCTCTCTCTCTCTCTCCTCTCTCTCTCTCACACACACACACTTTGTGAAAAAAATGGCTCAATAATCGTTTTATTTGAGGCAAATAATGTTACTTTAATAGTTGCTTATACCAAAATAGTTTGACAGCAATCATTGAACTATACGTATATATTTCCTGTTGTTACACAACTACTTTCTATTTTTACATGAATAGTTTCCTTTTTTTTATCCTAACATTACTTATATCGCTAATAACTTGTTTATCCTAAATTTACTTATATCAATAGTAAATTCTTTTTTATCCTAAAATTGCTTATCTTATATCCTTCCCGTGCCGTTAAACGTCACATAGGGCCCACAAGGTAGTTCGCCAATTTTTCCTCTTTTCTGCCAGCTTTTCAACCTTATAAAAGAATTTTATGCCTATTAATCTGGCCTCTTATCAGTGTCCTGTTTAGAGTTTCACGTGGTCTGCCTCTTTTTCTTTGGCCTGTTGTGTTCCATTTTATAACTTGTTTTGGGATTCTCTGTTTCTTCTCATCACGTGACCAACATATGTCCATCTCCTTTTCCTGATCACCCATGAGACCGGTTGTTGTTCAGTCATCTGTCTTATCTCTGCATTATTCTTGAATTCGTTCCACTTGATGCCGAGTATTTTTCTTAGGCATTTGTTTTCAAAAGAGTCTAATTTCTTGCCTATTTCTTTAGTTGTTTTCCAGCTTTCGCATGTAAATGAGGGTGGATATTACACTTGAATTGAATAGTCTTAACTTGGTTTTTGTGTTTATAACTTTCGAGTGCCATATGTTCTCAAGATTCTTGAAGATTGATGCTGCTTTTGCAATTCTAATTCTAACTTCTTTTCTGGTATCACCATCCTGGTCTATGTAGCTGCCAAGGTATGCAAATCGACTGACCTCTTCAATATATGTCCCTTCTACGTGTATTTTTCCATTTTCGTTATTTTTGTTTTGTCCTTGTTAATTTCAAGTCCTATTTTGATAGCCAGTGAAAACAGACTATCTGTTTTTTCGTGCATGGAATTCACATCGTTACTGATAAGAGTTATGTCATCAGCAAAATCAAGATCTTCATGTACCCAGTCAATACCTGTGTTACCTGTGCAGCATTTTTTCATTATGAAGTCTATTGTAATCCCAAAAAAAGTAAAAGAGACAGTATACATCCTTGTTTCACACCTGTTTCAATCTGGAACCATTCACTCACCCCTTCTTCTGTCTCGACTGCACAAACATATCCATTGTAGAAATCCTTAATGATGTTGACAGTTTTAGATAGTATTCCATATAGACATAAAATTCTCCATAATGAATCTCTGTGTAGGCTATCAAATGCCTTTTTAAAATCTATGAAGTTCAGTATTAATGGTTTCTGCTTTTCAATATGTTCTTCAAGTATTATTCTGAGAGGAAAGATCTGGTCGAGACAGCTTCTCCCTTTTCGAAATCCTGCTTGTTCTTCTCTCATTTAAGTCTATTCAAAATGATCTTGCCACAATACTTTTGACACAACTGATATTAAGGTTGCTCCTCTCCAACTGTTAGAGTCACTAAGGTTGTCTTTTTTTTTTTTTGTATTTTAACAATGATTCCTTTTTTTCATTTTGATTGGACCTTTTTTTCTTTCCAAATCTTGTTAAACATTCTCTGTAGTTGTCTCATGTTGTCACCATTGATAGCTTTTAACATTTCGGGTGATATTTGATCTTCACCTGTAGCTTTGTTGTTAGCCATTACATTCACTCATCATCATCATCATCATCATCATCATCAGGTGCCGTGCCGACTGGCGTTGGCTATTATGCTTCTCCAGAGTACCCGATCATTCATACAGGCCGTCAGTTCAGTTGGTAATCTCCTCTCACACCATCCCGTCAGACTGTCCAGTATCATTTCTCTTGGTCTTCCTCTTCATCTTCTTCCTTCTATTTTTCCTGTTGTTATAATATTCTCAATGCCCCCTCTTCTCATTGCATGTCCTATGAAAGTATATTGTCTCTCGCTTATCTTTTTGACAAGGTTTTTTGTCTCTCCAGCTCTTCTCATACATTCTTCATTAGTTATTTTTGCTGTCCAGGGGATTTGCAACATTCTTCTAATAAACCACATTTCTGCTGCTTCCAATGATTTTTGTGCAGACCTGCCTATTGTCCATGATTCACTTCCATATAACAAGATAGGTTCAATATAGCATTTTAGGACTCGTTTTCTAACATTCATTGATAAAGATGTGTTAGCTAATATGTTTCTCATTCTCTGAAATGCAGTCTTTGCTTGGCCTATTCTGTTCCTAATTTCTGTTCTGCATTTCCCATCTGAAGTTATTACTGCTCCAAGATATTTGAATTTCTGCACCTGCTTTAGAATGGTTCCGTTTAATTTAATACTGCGTGCTGGTGGATTCTGTTTCTTAGATATAACCATAGTCTCTGTCTTTTTGATGTTCAAAGTAAGGCCTTTCTGTTCACTTTCTTTGGCGACTTTATCCAAGAGATTTTGCAGGTCTTGTTGGTTCTCAGCTATCAGTACTGTGTCGTCAGCATACCGAATATTGTTAATATTGTATCCTCCAATTTTTATGCCTGGTTCTGTGATGATTGTTCTTAGAATATTCTCGCTGTATAGAGAAAAAAGGTCTGGAGATAGTACACATCCTTGTTGCACCCATTGTTTTATAGGTTGATATTTTCCCATTCTATTTTCAACTCGAACTGCTGCTTCTTGCAATCCTCAGGTCTTTGCCGTCTATATTGATGTCTTCAAGCATTTTAATAATTTCATTATGTTTCACCTTGTCAAATGCCTTAGTGTAATCAATGAAGCATAAGTAGAGATCTTTCTGTACTTCTAAAGCTCTTTCTGTTAGTGTTCGTAAAGCATAAATGGCATTGTGTGTTCCCTTTCCTTCAACAAATCCAAACTGTTCATCTGCTATTTCCATTTTTATCTTGTTCCTTGTTCTTCTCATAATTATTCTCAGAAGTAGCTTCGTTATGTGACATGAGAGGCTGATAGTTCGGTGGTCGTCACATTCCTTTGCACCTGGTTTTTTTTTGGTAGTGCTATAAACGTGGATTTAATCAGGTCACTGGGAATATAAACACTGTTGTAAATGTCATTCAGTAACTTGGTTATTATTTTTATTCCTGTCTCCTCTAGTGCCACTATTTCTTCTAAATTCACTACTGTTTCAATTTCATGCAATGTCATTTCATCTAGGTTGACATTTAGTTGTGGGGTTGGGAAGTCGGTTTCAAGGTTTATCACTTCTTTTGGGTGTGGTCGATTAAGTATTTCTTGGAAGTGTTCAGCCCATCTTTGCTTTTGGTCTTTATTTGATGTTAATAGGGTTCCAGTTTTGATAAGGATTGGTCTTTCTTTAGATGTAATAGTACCTGTTAGCCTCTTTTGTATGTTATATAAAGTTTTGCTGTCTCCTGTTTTTGCTGCTTTCTCTGCCTCTTTCGCCATATTGTCTATGTATTCTATTTTATCCCTTCTAGCTGAACTTTTTACTTTCTTGTCTATTTCCTTATATGTTGCTTTCGCCAGATCTTTTCCAGAGTCTGTTTTTACTTTCAACATGTCTAATTTGACTGCTCGTCTTTCATGTATGTACTTCCATGTGTTTTCTGATATCCATACTTTTCTATTTTGGTTTTTTCAGTCCAGCGCTTGCTTTTGCTGCTGTGATTATGGCTGTGCTGTAAGAATTCCATAATTCATCTATACCTATTTCCTCTACTTCACTGAATGTCGTGGAATGATTGGCAAGTTCCTGATTGAAATTACTGTTAGTATTCTCTTCTTGTAGGCTGTGACTATTTGTCTTTCTGTGTATTAATTTCTTGTGTTGGCTTTTCAGTTTTAGTTTTATTTTGCCCTATACACAAGTTGTGATCACTGTTAACATCTGCACCCCTATATACCCTTACATCTATCAGAGAAGTTCTGTATTGCTTTCTAATACAAAAATGATCTATCTGGTTTCTAGTTCTATCATCTGGAGATATCCATGTTGTTTTATGTATCTTTTTGTGTGGAAATATTGTGCCTCCAATGACCATGCCCTCTGTTAGACATATTTCAATTAATCTTTCTCCGTTCTGATTAACCATGTCAGTTCCTTCTTTCCACATTACTTTTTCAACGTCGGTGTTATCTTTCCCTACCTTAGCGTTGAAGTCCCCCATAGCAATTAGGATGTCGTGTTTAGGGACTTTGTTGATGATTTGTTGCAATTGGTGATAGAAATCGTATTTCACCTCATCATCAGCATCATTCGTGAGTGCATAACACTGTATTACTGTAATTTTTCCGTGTCTTAAGTTGTATCGTGCTCTTATTATACGACTGTTCACTGGTTCCCATTCTACAAGGCTCTTTGCTGCTACGTTTGACATAATAATACCTACCCCATCTCGAAGTTTTCCATCATTTCTGCCTGAATGTATTATTAACTTACCGTTTTCCGCCGATCTTTTGCCTGCTTCTGGCCATCGCATTTCGCTGATGCCCAGTATGTCTAGATGGTATCTCTCTATTTCTTTGATGACCTGAGTAGTTTTTGTTGGTGCTGCCATCGTTCTCACATTCCAGAATCCAACCCTTGTCACATGTTTGGGGCCGACGAATGAGCTCTTCGGAGTTGGCATCCCTGATGCTCAGTCGGTATCTCTGCGATTTTCCGTAACGGTATATTTTTTTCCCATCTGGTGTCGTCTCTAGATAGGTCCCAGGATAAGGTCGTTAGCCTTATGCCCAACTCCCGGTACATGATGTGTGACAGATCAAGCGGAATTCTACTGATTTCTGCATGCCGGCGAGAGCGTTTTAAAAAAAAAAATCAATAATCTTGCAAGTCACGCCGGAAGCTTATATCACTAATAAATTCTTTTTTATTCTAAAATGACTTATATCCCTAATAAATTCTTTTTTATCCTAAAATGACTTATATCCCTAATATATTATTTTTTATCCTAAAATGACTTATATCACTAATAAATTCTTTTTTACCCTAAAATGGTTTATATCACTAATAAATTCGTTTTTATCCTAAAAATGACTTATATCCCTAATAAATTCTTTTTTATCCTAAAATGACTTATATCACTAATAAGTTCTTTTTTATCCTAAAATGACTTATATCCCTAATAAATTCTTTTTTATCCTAAAGTGACTTATATCACTAATAAATTCTTTTTTATCCTAAAATGGCTTATATCACTAATAAATTCTTTTTTATCCTAAAAATGACTGATATCCCTAATAAATTCTTTTTTATCCTAAAATGACTTATATCACTAATAAATTCTTTTTTTATTCTAAAATGACTTATATCACTAATAAATTCTTTTTTATCCTAAAATGACTTATATCACTAATAAATTCTTTTTTGTCCTAAAAAATGACTTATATCACTAATAAATTCCTTTTTTATCCTAAAATAACTTATATCACTAATAAATTCTTTTTTTTTACCCTAAAATGACTTATATCAATAATAAACTCGTGTTTTATCCTAAAATGACTTATATAAAACTAATAATTTATTTGTTATCCTAAATTACTTATATCACTAATAGCTTCTTTACAAGAGTTATTATCTTTATAGTATTTTTAACCATGTGTTTTAACTAAAATATATTTTAGGAGAAAAAATGTTTGAAAGATTTCATCCCTACTTAGTTCCTATCTTTCCTACCCCCCCCCCCCCCCCCCCACCCTGTAATAAGATCCGATAGACAAGAAACAAAGAGAGAGAGAGAGAGAGAGAGAGAGAGAGATAACTAGAGAGATAAGAAAAAGAAAAAGGAAAGAGAAGTCAAACCTATCATATGTCATCATCACATACCGACTAGGGACCAGGAGAAAAGATTTGATGTTGCCTGGAGGTGGTGAAACTTTAATTATCTCCCAGCAGCCGATGAGACTATGGTAGGAGCTTTCTGTAGCCGCCCTGTGTCCTGTCTGCGAGCCTGTTAACACGAGCCCGGCCCTACGCCCTGGGCCACGTTCTACAACGTTCACTGAAAGCAACATCTCCTTCTCGCTGTCCGAGCTACGTCGTTCATCCAGCATGCACGCGCACGCACACACAGACAGGCGGGCAGATAAACAGACTAATATACACCTACAGCAGACAGCCTCATCAAATATTCTGTCTTGCCTCGAGTACAACAATCAGTTTGATCCCAGAAAATTCAACAAGAAACCAGCCAAAAACACGGAGTTACAGTAGCTTGTAGATTTGGTGGCCATTGTTGGAGATAGTTGCGTGTGCAAACACAATAAATATGAGGTATTTCTGTTGTCTGTGAGCTCTCTGTCTGTACAAACTACATTTACATGAAGCACTCCATGTTCCCTCTAAGCAGCGCAGCCGAGCACAACAAGATCATGCTGAGGGAAAAAAAAACAACAAAATTTGCTGCTTTTGTTTTCAATTTCCTTACGTTAACTCTGTGCTGTCATAATGACTAAAGAATTTCCTTACTTTACTCTGTGCTGTCATAATGGCTGAAGAGTTTCCTTACTTTATTCTGTGCTGTCATAATGGCTGAAGAATTTCCTTACTTTACTCTGTGCTGTCATAATGGCTGAAGAGTTTCCTTACTTTACTCTGTGCTGTCATAATGACTGAAGAATTTCCTTACTTTACTCTGTGCTGTCATAATGGCTGAAGAATTTCCTTACTTTACTCTGTGGTGTCATAATGGCTGAAGAGTTTCCTTACTTTACTCTGTGCTGTCATAATGACTGAAGAGTTTCCTTACTTGACTCTGTGCTGTCATAATGACTGAAGAGTTTCCTTACTTGACTCTGTGCTGTCATAATGGCTGAAGAGTTTCCTTACTTTACTCTGTTTTGTCATAATGGCTGAAGAGTTTACTTACTTTATTCTGTGCTGTCATAATGGCTGAAGAGTTTCCTTACTTTATTTGTGTTGTCATAATGGCTGAAGAGTTTCCTTACTTTACTCTGTGCTGTCACAGTGGCTGAAGAGTTTCCTTACTTTACTCTGTGCTGTCATAATGGCTGAAGAGTTTCCTTACTTTGCTCTGTGCTGTCATAATTGCTGAAGAGTTTGTTGTGTTAGAATTATGTACTCTTTAGATGTGTGTACTGCTGTTTTTTATGTGTACTATGTACATGTTGGTTAGTTTTTACACACACACACACACTGCACCTTGCAGAAAATCTGTTTTTTCGACTTGTTTACAGAAGTTTGTGTCTACAATCTGTTATCCCTCATAATTTTATGTCTAAAATCTGTTATCTCTTATAATTTTATGTCTACAGTCTGTTATCTCTCATAATTTTAGAATGATAAGTTTTAGTTCTATAGAACTTCTCGTCGTTTAACTCATCGAAGGAAATTTATTTTCAGTGGATAAAGAACTGGGGGCCTTGGCCCTCGGCGCATCCTGTCCTTCCTGTCCTTCGTGTCTTTACTGTCACAGACATAGAATTATTATCACAGACGCAGATTTACTGTCACAGACATAGAATTATTATCACAGACGCAGATTTACTGTCACAGACATAGAATTATTATCACAGACGCAGATTTACTGTCATATTTTGTCTACTCGTTTAGTAAAAAAATCATCTATCTCTCATCCTCATGTACTCTCAGTTACAAATAATCTATCTCTCACCTACATACTCTCAGTTACAAATAATCTATCTCTCACCTACATACTCTCAGTTACAAATCATCTATATCTCACCTACATACTCTCAGTTACAAAACATTTATCTCTCACCTACACACTCTCAGTTACAAATAATCTATCTCTCACCTACACACTCTCAGTTACAAATAATCTATCTCTCACCTACAAACTCTCAGTTACAAAACATTTATCTCTCACCTACACACTCTCAGTTAAAAATAATCTATCTCTCACCTACACACTCTCAGTTACAAATAATCTATCTCTCACCTACACACTCTCAGTTACAAAACATTTATCTCTCACCTACACACTCTCAGTTACAAAACATTTATCTCTCACCTACACACTCTCAGTTACAAAACATTTATCTCTCACCTACATACACTCTCAGTTACAAAACATTTATCTCTCACCTACATACACTCTCAGTTACATATAATCTATCTCTCACCTACACACGCTCAGTTACGCGCTAAAACTTATGAATTACCCAGACTTCTTGGTAGCTTCTCACATGTTCCCTTTAGTGTCACTACCTAGTGAGTGTGCTGATGTTTCTGGTCAGTCGACACTTGTCTACAAACAGAGGGGTATCATGAATCTTGAGGATACACTTGTCTACAGACAGAGGGGTATCATGAATCTTGAGGATACACTTGTCTACAGACAGAGGGGTATCATGAATCTTGAGGATACACTTGTCTACAGACAGAAGGGTATCATGAATCTTGAGGATACACTTGTCTACAGACAGAGGGGTATCATGAATCTTGAGGATACACTTGTCTACAGACAGAGGGGTATCATGAATCTTGAGGAGACACGTAGTCCACACTGAGCAAGCTAGAAGACTTCATGTTCCAAGTTATGGTACTGTGGTCCAGGATATTCAAGTCGAGCATAAATAGAAAAGTTTTCTGAAAATAATTGGAGAAATCGTTATCTCGGGTCTGTTGATGGCAACTTGCAAGATGGCCACTTGGTCTTCGTGTTTAGAAACTCTGTTATCTCAGCTGTCTCTCACCAAGATCCACCTCCAATGACTTACCGAGCGTCCTCTCTCAACCAGACCCCAACAGCTGAAATGGGAGTCGTGTTCCTCCTTCAGAGACAAGAACTGACCTCTCCACATCCACTTCACTTTGAACAGCCACCGGCGACGACAACAATCTTTGAAAATGAGTCTTGGAGGAGACAACGCAAGTGACGCTCCCTGCACAAGACGCCATCTTGAAGGGGGCACGATCCAGATTGGATACTGGACAGAGAACAGGGCAGGGTCGATACCACCAAACAGTGAACATCCGATCCTAGCAAGGAAATGTTTGTGAGGAAGGTATTAGATGGGGCGAGTTTAACAAGTATCGACTAAGCGATATGGTAAAAGTGAATGGGCGATTGTGTGCCTGATTTTCATTGCGTCCTGTATCTGGTGATGTCAGCGTGCTCTTTGCCGGGACAGAGACACTGCCTGTGGCTACTCGTCCGCCAAGAAGATGGACAGATAAACGGGACATCTTTGGCAAGATGTTTGCTTACTCTAGGCGTTCTAGATTTGGCTCGGGAGGATGAGGAGGAGAAGAAAGGGGTAAGAGAAGAGTGGAGGAAAAAAAAAGAGAGGTCAGAAGAAGAAACAAAAAGGTGAATGATAATGATGAAAATGATAACGAAGAAGTTTTATTATCAAAATGGTAAATTATTTAGAACCTCAGACATTCATGAACTAACACACTACTACAGACATTCATGAACTAACACGCTACTACAGACATTCATGAACTAACACACTACTACAGACATTCATGAACTAACACACTACTACAGACATTCATGAACTAACACACTACTACAGACATTCATGAACTAACACACTACTACAGACATTCATGAACTAACACACTACTACAGACATTCATGAACTAACACACTACTACAGACATTCATGAACTAACACGCTACTACAGACATTCATGAACTAACATGCTACTACAGATATTCATGAACTAACATACTACTACAGACATTCATGAACTAACATACTACTACAGACATTCATGAACTAACATACTACGACAGACATTCATTAACTAACATACTACGACAGACATTCCATTCTGTGCATAACTAGTTTGATTAAAATTCAGATAACAGCTCTTACCTCCACTCTTATCTACACTCTTACCTCCAATCTTATCTACACTCTTATCTCCACTCTTATTTACATACTCATCTCCATCTTTATCTACACTCTTACTTCCATTCTTATCTGCACTCTTATCTACACTCTTACCTTTACTCTGACCTCCACTCTTACCTCCACTCTTATCTACACTTTTACCTCCACTCTTACTGTTACTCTTATCTCCACTCTTATCTCCACTCTTACCTCCACTCTTATCTACACTTTTACCTTCACTCTTACCTTCACTCTTATCTCCACTCTTACCTCCACTCTTACCTTTACTCTGACCTCCACTCTTGTCTACACACTCACCTACAAAACTTTTACCTCCAGCTATTGCCCCTACACTCTAAACCAAGTGGGGAGAAACAAAACCAAAAACAAACAAAAACAAAACAAACAAAAACAAAATAAAAACAAAGTATTTTCACATCCTGCCACACTGATCACAATTTTTCAACCTGCAGCCCCGTTTGCAGCATTTCTGGGTCTTGACTACTTTCTGGCTGATGACATTTAGAGATAGAAATACGTATCTTAAGGAAAGATAAGGTCCACATCAAGCAGACACTGAGGTCCACATCAAGCAGACACTGAGGTCCACATCAAGCAGACACTGAGGTCCACATCAAGCAGACACTGAGGTCCACATCAAGCAGACACTGAGGTCCACATCAAGCAGACACTGAGGTCCACATCAAGCAGATACTGAGGTCCACATCAAGCAGACACTGAGGTCCACATCAAGCAGACACTGAGGTCCACATCAAGCAGACGCGGAGGTCCACATCAAGCAGACACTGAGATCCACATCAAGCAGACACTGCGATCCACATCAAGCAGACACTGAGATCCACATCAAGCAGACACTGAGGTATGTGAGACATGTGTCCAGTGTGGTCTGAGTTATAGGTTACTGGCGTGATCCAATTTTGTTTTGTTTTTAGTATGAGAAGGGCTCCTGTCAATGTTTATGTGTTTAGCATGAGAAATGCTCCTGTCAGTGTTTCTGTTTTTAGTATGAGAAGGGCTCCTGTCAATGTTTCTGTTCTTAGTTTGAAAGTTATGAACGGAAAAGAAAAATAGAGAAATAGAATTCTGAAATGTTTATTTTGATTCTCTGTGCTGCATGCTTGTCTTTGATATGATTTACAGTTTTTGTTTTTAGTTCAAACAGTTTTATTTTTATGTTTGACACTGGCAAAACATCCCTAGCTATGTCCTCCACTGCGACAGGTTTCCTCCATCATCTGCATAACTTGAATAACCAGACTTGACATGTCAGCCTGGACTTAGGTGCCTTCAGTCTGTTTTTAGAAGTTGTTTAGAGTTGACCTCTTGTGTTCATGTTAATAATATTCTTATATCTGAGCTTATAATATTCTATATCTGTGCTTATAATTTTCTTATATCTGTGCTTATAATATTCATATATCTGTGCTTATAATCTTATTATATCTCAGCTTATACTATTGTATATCTGTGTTTATAATCTTCTTATATCTGTGCTTATAATATTATTGTATCTGTGCTAATAATATTCATATATTTGTGCCTCAAAGAGTCTTATATCTGAGCTTATAATATCCTATCATCCATTCATTCATTTGCACGTCCCTTTCGGAACTTTGTCTCCTTAACAGCTCTCCTGCAGGCCTCTCGGTTGTGAGCAAGATGGCCTGCTGCTGATGCATCCATTTGCAGATCATCAATGATGTCTTGCAGCCATCTTCACTCTATTTGTGCTTATAATATTCTTACATCTGTGCTTATAATATTCTTACATCTGTGCATATACTATATCTGTGCTTATAATATTCTTATATTTGGCTTATAATATTCTTATATCTGTGCTTATAATATTCTTATATCTGTGCTTATAATATTCTTATATTTGGCTTATAATATTCTTATATCTGTGCTTATAATATTCTTATATTTGGCTTATAATATTCTTATATTTGGCTTATAATATTCTTATATCTGTGCTTATAATATTCTTATATCTGTGATTATAATATTCTTGTATCTGTGCTTATAATATTCTTATATCTGTGCTTATAATATTCTTATATTTGGCTTATAATATTCTTATATCTGTGCTTATAATATTCTTATATTTGGCTTATAATATTCTTATATTTGGCTTATAATATTCTTATATCTGTGCTTATAGTATTCTTATATTTGGCTTATAATATTCTTATATCTGTGCTTATGGTATTCTTATATTTGGCTTATAATATTCTTATATCTGTGCTTATAGTATTCTTATATTTGGCTTATAATATTCTTATATCTGTGCTTATAGTATTCTTATATTTGGCTTATAATATTCTTATATCTGTGCTTATAGTATTCTTATATTTGGCTTATAATATTCTTATATCTGTGCTTATAATATTCTTATATCTGTGCTTATAATATTCTTATATCTGTGCTTATAATATTCTTATATTTGGCTTATAATATTCATAATGCCCCCTAATTATGCCACTGAAGTCCTCTTTTTGCAAGAAAATCTAGAACAAAGCAAACTTAAGTGACCAAGTGATGCCCCGTGCTGAGACAGGTGTCACGTTAGACCTACCTGACTCTGTAGGTAGTTCAGCTCGTCTAGCTAATGTCAGAATGTTACAGGAAATTTTGATTTATTTAGTCTAAAGGTTTTGTTTATTTTTGTTTGTTTATCTTTGTCAGGCAGGCAGAAATGTTACACAGTGTGTTATTTGAATGTTTCTCGGCGGGAAAGAGTCGAGCAACAGCGAGCTAACAAATAACAGTTTGGATTCTAATTTTGTTTTGTCTGAATCTGCTCTTGTCTGTGGCTCTCATATGTGGGTATGTTGGTGTGTAAGCTAAAATTACACATGTAATCTATGAGTGTCTTTTCCACTGTCTGCAGGAGTGTCAGTCTGTGTGTGTCATAATATGAAAAATGCAAGAAGACGGACATAGAGAGGGAGAGAGAGAGAAATAAAGAGAGATTCAGGGAGACAAACAGAAATAGAGCGAGACAAGAGGGAGACAGAGACAGAAATATAGAGAGACAGCAGAGAGACAGAGAGGGAAATAGAGAGATACAGGGAGCAAGCAGAAATAGAGACAGTCAGACAGACATAGAGAGAGAAAGAGAGAGAGACAGGGACAGGGAGAGACAGAGAGAATAAGAGAGAGAAAGGCAGAGAGAGAAATAGAGAGAGAAAGAGAGAGACAAGGACAGGGAGAGACAGAGAGAATAAAAGAGAGAAAAGCAGAGAGAAAAAGGGAGAGACAGAGAGAGATACAAGGAGCAAACAGAAATAGAGACAGTCAGACAGACATAGAGAGAGAAAGAGAGAGACAGGGACAGGGAGAGACAGAGAGAATAAGGGAGAGAAAGGCAGAGAGAGAAATAGAGAAAGAAAGAGAGACAGGGCCAGGGAGAGACAGAGAGAGTAAGAGAGAGAGAAAGGCAGAGAGAGAAAGAGAGAGACAGGGACAAGGACAGAAAGAGACAGAGAGAATAAGAGGAGAAAAGCAGAGAGAAAAAGAGAGAGACGGGGTCAGAGAGAGAAAGGCAGAGAGAGAAAGAGAGAGAGACAAGGACAAGAAGAGACAGAGAGAATAAGAGAGAGAGAAAGGCAGAGAGAGACAAGGACAGGGAGAGACAGGCAGGATAAGAGAGAGAGAGAGAAAGGCAGAGAGAGAAAAAGAGAGAGAAAGGCAAAGAGAGAAAGAGAGAGATAGAGACAGTGAGGGACAGAGAGAATAAGAGAGACAGAAAGAGAGAGAGAGAGAGAGAGATGTTTTAGATTGTCTGAAGAAGCTATTGGCCTAACTAAAATGAAATCTAAAGAAAGACATTATAAAAATAGAACTATTTTAAGGAAATAGCCTGGCACATTCCAGATAAATATATGGTCTGTATTCTGTAGCATTCTGGGAAATATTGGGCTCGTGTCATTGTCTGCCCTTGCTGATTTCCATTGTTAGGTCAAGAGCTTCTTCAGACAATCTAAAACATCTTTCTCTCTCTCTCTCTCTCTCTCTCTCTCTCTGCTTCTCTCTCTCTCTCTGCTTCTCTCTGTGTTATTCTCTATTTCTCACCCTGTCCCGGCCTCTCTCTTTCTCTCACTGTTTCTGTCTGTCTCTCTATTTCTGTCTGTATCCTTCTATCTCTCTCTACTTCTGTCTCTGTTTCTATATCTCTTTCCTGTCTCTCCCCTGTCTCTCTCTCTCTCTATTTCTGTCGGTATTTTTCTTTCTCTCTATATTTCTGTTCCTATCTCTTTCTTTCTCTTTCTATTTCTGTCCCTTTCTCTTTTTCTTTTTCTGTCCTTATCTCTCTCTTTTTCCCTCTATTTCTGCCCCTATCTCTCTCTTTCTATTTCTGTTCCTATCTCTCTCTTTCTCTTTCTATTTCTGTCCCTAAGTCTCTCTTTCTCTCACTATTTCTGCCTGCCTCTCTCTCTCTCTATTTCTATTTGCCTCCTTATGTCCCTACCTATTTCTGTCACTATCTCTCTATCTCTGTCTCTCTTTCTCTCTCTATTTCTGTCTCTCTCTTTCTCTCTCTCTCTGTTTCTGACTCTGTTTCTTCCTCTCCCTGTCACTCTCCTTTCTCTCCCTAGTTCTGTCTCTCCATATTTCTGTCTCTATCTCTCTATCTCTATTTCTGTCTTTTTTCTCTCTATTTATCTCTGTCTTTCTCTCTCTGTTTATGTCTCTGCCTCTATTTCTGTCTCTGTCTCTCTATTTATGTCTCTGTTTCTTTCTCTGTCTCTCTATTTCTCTCTCTATTTTTATCTCTCTCTATTTCTGTCTTTTTCTCTCTCTCTATCTATGTCTCTCACGCTCTTCCTCTATTTCCGTCTCTCTGTTTCTTTCTCTCTCTCTCTTTAGGTGTCTCTGTTTCTCTCTCTATTTATGTCTTTGTCTCTTTCTATTTCTGTCTCTGTCTCTCTTTCTCTCTTTTTTTCTGTCTCTGTCTCTTTTTCTGTCTCTATCTCTTTCTATCTCTTTTTCTATCTCTGTCTTTCTCAATTTCTGCCTGTTTCTCTTTCTCTCTCTCTCTTTCTGTCTCTGTTTTTCTCTATGTCTCGCTCTGTTTCTCTCTGTCTGTCTGTCTCTCTCTCTACATATTTCTGTTTCTGACTATTTATGTCTCTATCTCTCTCCTGTCTTGCTCTGTTTCTGTCTCTGTCTCTCTCTGTTTCTGTCTCTGTCTCTGTCTGTTTCTGTCTCTGTCTCGCTCTGTTTCTGTCTCTGTTTCTCTCTGTTTCTGTCTCTGTCTCTCTCTGTTTCTGTCTCTGTCTCTCTCTATTTCTGTTTGCCTCCCTCCAACATTCTCACTTTTTCTGTCTCTGTCTGTATCTATTTCTGTCTATGTCTATTTCTGTCGCTCTGCATTTCTGTCTCTCAGTCTCTCTCCTGTCTCTCACTATTCATGTCTCTGTCTCTCTCTTGTCCCTCTCTATTTCTGTCTCTTTCTCTCTCATTATTTCTATCTCTGTTTCTCTCCTATCTCTCTCTCTCTCTCTCTCTCTGTCTGTCTCTAAGTCTCTCTCCTGTCTCTCATCATTTCTCTCTCTATCTCTCTTCTGTCTCACTCTATTTCTGTCTGTCTTTCCCTATCTTGTCTGTCTATATTTCTGTCTTTATCTCTGTCCTATCTCTCTATATTTCTGTCTCTATCTCTCTCCTGTCTCTATCTCTCTATTTCTGTATCCTATGTCTCTCCTGTATCTCTCTATTTCTGTCTCTGTCTCTCTCCTGTCTCTCACTATTTCTGTCTATCTCTCGCCTGTCTCTATCTATTTCTGTTTGTCTCCCTATATCTCCATCTATTTCTCTCTCTGTATCTCTTCTCTCTCTCTGTCTTGTTACATTTTTCTTATTATCACACAGACAGACTGATACTCCCTCATATACTGGAAAAGACAACCATAGATTACACGTACGCGTGTGTTTTGTTTGTTCAGAAACCGGAATTGGTAAAAAATTAGAATCTAAATTGTTCTTTTCTAGCCCTTGTTGCTCTACTAAAGCGACGGTCCTGTACATATACGAGGGCTGATTGATAAGTTCTCGGCATAAGGTACAACGGATTATTTGTGTACAACTTTTTGGGGTTATTTCTCAACATAGTCCCCTTGCAAGTTTATGAACTTAGTCCAGCGATCCTGGAGCATACGGATCCCTTCTTTGTAAAAGTCACCATTTTGTGCCAGTAGAAAGTGATCTACAGCATGAATGACGTCATCATCTGAAGCAAATCTGCGACCACTGAGCTCTTTTTGAGTTTGGTAAACAGGTAATAGTCCGAAGGGGCCAAATCTGGGAAATAAGGAGGATGTTCAAGAAGCTGGAAGCCACATTCATGAATGGCAGCCATTGCCACCGCCAACTTGTGAACTGGAGCATTGACTTGATGAAAGATGACTCCTCTCGTCAATTTCCCTCGACGCTTTTCCTTCAGTTTGACCTGCAGTTGCTTCACAAGATTAGAGTAATAGGCGTCGGTGATCGTTCTGTCCATTTGAAGATAGTCTACCAATTGCACACCTTCTGAATCCCAGATGATGGAAGCCATCACTTTGCCCGCAGATAGAACCACCCTTGCTTTCTTTGGAGGTGGGGATCCATGATGTTTCCACTGCTTTGACTTTTCATTGGTTTCTGGTTGAAAATGATGAACCTAAGTCTCATTCATAGTCACAAATTGCTGAAGAAACTTTTCAGGACCTGCAGAAAAATGGCCAAGATTGTCTCTTGACATGTAGAGACGCTGTCCAAGAGGTTTCGGGACTCATCGAAATTGTCATTTGAAGATCATTGTGAATAATGACATGAACATATTCCTGGGAGATGCCCAACTCAGTAGCAATGTACTACTCAGTTAGTCGTCGATCCTCCATTATCATGTTATGGATTCTGCCAGTGGTTTCATCAGTGGTTACCGTTCTTGGTCTTCCTGGACGGGGATCATCTTCCAGACTCTCCCTTCCATGTTTGAATTGAGCTGCCCATTTCTTCACTGTGCTGTAAGAAGGGGCACTCTCCCCTAGAGTCTCTACCATATCCTCATGGATCTCCTTCGATGATAAGCCCTTGATGCAGACTGCCCGATAAGAAATTTTATCCATTGTCTCAATTTCTGCCACCCCTTACCATTTCAGTAGGCTATAAAAAAAATTGGTTGCTGTTAATTTCTTGAAACTTGGTGTTTAATCTTAAATTAACCCGATCTACAAGTGCACCTAATATCAACTGTGTGTTCAAGTATTTGTAGCTTATGCCGAGAACTCATCAATCACCCCTAGTACAACATACAACAATATGCGCACAAGTAATCCGTGATAAAACAATAGATATTTCGGCAAAAATTCAGCAGGACACGGCAGGAACGTAGTTTGTCAAGTCAGAAAGTAAGAGGGAAAAGCGAGGATGATCTTCATACAAACAGAAAGTTTGTATCTTGAATTGTATCTTGACAAACTGAGAAAGTTTGTATCTTGATTTGTTTCTTGACAAACTGAGAAAGTTTGAATCTTGATTTGTATCTACACAAACTGAGCAAGTTTGTATCTTACTCTGTACCTATACAAACAGAGAAAGTTTGTATCTTATTTTGTGTCTTTACAAATTGAGAAATTTTGTATCTTTATTTGTATCTGTACAGTGAAACTTACTAGTGGCGAGGATTCGTCCTCCTGGACAAAAGCTCCATCCTGGACACAACTTGGAAGGGTAGCGAAGGTTGACAAAATGCTGAAGTCGGAGACACTGGACCAGGGCAGTCTAGATAGGCAACCACCTCTCACCCGGCGGGGATGTATGCATATCCTATTCACGCTGAGGTTTTCCGGCGAGAAAGTCCAACGATGGACTGGATGAGCAACCACCTCTCACCCGGCGGCGATACATGGGTATCTCAAAATACGTCGAGGTTTTCCGGTGAGAAAGTCCAACTCTAGGCTGGATGGGAAACCAACTCTCACCCAGCGGGGATGCACTGATGTCCAAAACACGTCGAGGTTTTCCTGTGAGAAAGTCCAACTATAGACTAAACTGGTGCAACGAAAACCACGGTGTCACGCAATCTCGCTTCTGAGACCCACCAAGAATACAGGCTCAAGCCCTGCGATACTCTGAACCTCTTGTGGTCCTCTTGGGGATCTCGTGTGGTCCTTTCGGGGACCACGGGAGCTATCGGGGACCACAGGGGTAAATTCAGGAGGATCATAGGGCGGTCTTGGTGGTAGAAGCGAACGAAGAAGTAGAAGAAGTATCTATACAAACTGAGCAAGTTTGTATAGATTTATATCTTGACAAACTGAGAAAGTTTGTGTCTTGATGTGTATCTTGACAAACTGAGAAAGTTTGTGTCTTGATGTGTATCTATAGAAACTGAGAAAATTTGTTTCTAGATATGAATCTTGACAAAATGAGGAATTTTGTGTCTGGATGTGTATCTTGACAAATTGAGTAAATTTGTGTCTAGATACATATATTGACAAGGTGAAAACGTTTGTGTCTAGATATATATCTTGACAAGCTATGAAAGTGGCAGAAATCTGGACCGGGAACATGTACGCGCCGGAGAAAATGGCAGCTCGTTAGTCCAGGCTTTAGTTACAGTTTTGTCTGTCTCTACTTAAAGGACTTGGCTGGCCTGGGGCACCATGGTGAGAAGACAGTCTCAGCCAAACTAGGAGCGGTTTAAGTTCAAGCTAGCACAAGACGGGTGCTGGTGACACGTCCTATCCTTCTTCCTCTACCCGCCGTCTTCTGGTAGACGCCCGAGGGGCGCCAGTGTACCTTACAATTTCACACCAGAACATCTTTAGACCGCCCTAATTGGACGCCAGCCTCAGTCTCCCGACCATCTTCCTCCCAAGTCGAAGAGGCAGCCCCTGCTACCGGCGGGCCACCACCTCGGAAGGAAACCTCGGTTCTGTCGCTCTCGACAGAGTCCGCGTTTTAATGAAGATATTGATGCGGCCGTAATTAAAGAAATTAGATGAAACTGGAGCCAAACGTGGTCACTGCGGGCCGCGGGCAGCCCAGGCTGCGAGCAGGGACAAAACGGGCACAAGCGGGCGGAGGCAGCTACAAGAAGAGACTAAGTGTAAGCAAAGTCAGGGGTTTTGTTTTTTGTCAGTTTTATGTTTGTCAGACATTGATTGTTTTATCATGTTTGTCAGACATCGATTGTTTTATCATGTTTGTCAGACATTGACTGTTTTATCATGTTTGTCACACATTAATTGTTTTATCAAGTTTGTCAGACATTGATTGTTTTATCATGTTTGTCAGACATTGATTGTTTTATCATGTTTGTCACATATTAATTGTTTTATCATGTTTGTCACACATTGATTGTTTTATCATGTTTGTCAAACATTGATTGTTTTATCATGTTCATCAAAGATTGATTGTTTTATTATGTTTGTCAGACATTGATTGTTTTGTCATGTTTTTATCAGACATTGAGTATTTTATGATGTTTATCAGACACTTATTATTTTATGATGTTTGTCAGACACTGATTGTTTAATCATGTTTGTCAGACATCGATTGTTTTATCATGTTTGTCACACATTGATTGTTTTATCATGTTTGTCACACATTAATTGTTTTATCATGTTTGTCAAACATTGATTGTTTTATCATGTTTGTCAGACATTGATTGTTTTATCATGTTTGTCACATATTAATTGTTTTATCATGTTTGTCACACATTGATTGTTTTATCATGTTTGTCAAACATTGATTGTTTTATCATGTTCATCAAAGATTGATTGTTTTATGATGTTTGTTAGACACTGATTATTTTATGATGTTTGTTGACATTGAGTGTTTTATGATGCTTGTCAGACATTGGATGTTTTATAATATGTGTCGGGCATTGATTGTTTTTTTTAATATTTGTCAAACATTGATTGTTTTATGATATTTGTCAGACATTGGATGTTTAATGATATTTGTCAGACGTCGATTGTTTTATGACGTTTGTCAGACATTGATTGTTTTCACAGTGGCACATATCTACAATTCACACAATAATAATTTAATAGTATACTGTAGAGTATTTTACGTTTATATGTAAATAAATTTGCATTACGCATCATCATCATCATCATCATCATCATCATCATCATCATCATCGTCATCGTCGTCGTCGTCGTCATCACCACCACCACCACCACCACCATCATCATCATCATCATGTGGCCTATCTTTTCGTGAAGCTTAGCCTGTGTATGTAAGTCTGATAATATAAATGACTCCTCTCGTATCTTTGTAACTTTTAGCTGAACTTAAATGACGGAAACTGATAAGTTTGGGGAGCCAATATTTCTACCTAAGGACTTCGTCAGAACTGAAACACAACAACACACAGCATGTAGTCATTAAGTATTAAACACACTGACCACTAGGCTTTCTTTCAGTGACAAGGTTCATTTATCATTAGTGCACAAAAGTTAAGAGTTTGGAGAGAGAAGATTATAAACAAATATTTGAACAACCGACAGCGAAACAAACAAACAGAAAATAGTTTCAAAGGGTGAAGAGTTGGGCGCCCAGGCCCGTCTAGCATTCCGCCAGGAGAAATAATGAATCATTGATGCTCACCTGGAGAAGTATGGTTACAAGTATAGCCGACTGTGTGAGTTACAAGAAGTACAGACAACTATACGATAGTTACAAGAAGTATAGCCAACAATACGATAGTAAAAATATGTATAGCCAAACTCTACGATAGTAACAAGAAGTATAGCCAACTATACGATAGTATCAACATGTATAGGCAAACTATACGATAGTAACAAGAAATATAGCCAAACTATATGACAGTAACAAGATATATAGCCAAACTATGCAATAGTAACAAGAAGTATACCCAACTATACGATAGTTACAAGAAGCATACTCTGCTGGCGAGATTCTTCGGCTGCCGCGCGTGTGGTGAAATCTCTTCCGGCCAATGAAGAAAAATGTGATTAGGGTTGCCGTGCGGCGCCGCTATGAAAAAGGTGATGAAAAGATTAAGTGAAGTTTAATCGGTATGGCCAGTAGACTTGCGGTGATGGCTACTCATACCACGGCACCTCTGCTCTAGAGGCCGGCCACGTCCTGTGTACATCCATACTGGGGCAATATGCCTAAACCAGCTTAAACCAGGGGTGAAACTTGATGGTTACGCATATGACGGTACCTCCGCTCTATAGGCCGGTCACCTCCTATATACACCAATACTGGGATAATACGCATAAACCGGCTTAACCCAGGGGCTAAACTCAATAGTGGCGAGGATTCGTTCTCCTCAACAGAAACTCCGTCCTGGTCAGCACCAGGAAGGGTAGCGGCCACGACCACAAAATGCTGAAGTCGGAGACACTGGACCAGGGCAGTCTAGATAGGCAACCACCTCTCATCCGGCGGGGATATATTCATATCCAAACCACGTCGAAGTTTCCCGGTGAGGAAGTCCAACTCTAGACTAAACTGGTTCGACGAAAACCACAGTGTCATGCAATGCCGCTTCTGTGAACCACCGAGAATATAGGCCCAAGCCCCACGATGCTCTGAGCCTCCATCCTAAATGAGACTATCGCGAGAACCACAGGAGGAATTCAGTAGGATCACGGGCGATCTTGATGGTAGAAGCGAACGAAGAAGAAGAGAAGAAGACAAGAAGCATAGCCAACTAAAGGATAGCTCGTCTTTGAGGAAAACTGATGAAAAACAAAGAAAAAGATGACAATAATACAAATGAGTGTGCAACATGGAGAGTAAAACAGTCTTGATAGTTTCATTTTGAAGACAAGAGACAGAACAGTGTAAGCATTTCACTTTGTATTGTTTGATGACTCCTAGACAAGATACAGCACAGTGTAAGCAGTTCACTTTGTATTGTTTGATGACTCCTAGACAAGATACAGCACAGTGTAAACAATTCACTTTGTATTGTTTGATGACTCCTGTCTTTGCTGTTCTCAATCATCCAAGAACCAGTTATCTGACTCTGGTCTGTAAGTTTTGTCTTTGGGTTCTTTATTCTCTGTTCTCCAACAGACTTATCTGTCAATGTTCCTTTATTAAAAAAAAAAAACTGATGTTTTCCTACAATAAAGAACTTGAAGGGCCCTACTGAATGTGTTGGGATTTGCTGGCTGGAAGGGTCATAAACTGACTAGGATTCTCGGATATACTTGTGTGACGGTAAATGCCCTGACAGTCAAGGTGAATGCCGGCGGTCAAACTGTTGTTAGTCAGCGTGACTTCTTCTTCGGATCTTGACGAGGCAGACGACAGGTGCTGGCTGCTACAGTTGGGAACCGATGCTGCAGGATTGTTGAGTGGTGGATACATTATTACTGCTCATTCCAGGTGAAGCAGATCCTGGAGAAGGTGATTTTCTGTAACTCTTTCCAGAGATTTGGTCAGAGTGACCGCCATAATGAGCTTGTAGACCGCTACTGCCCAAAGGTTGGAGTAAGTGCTGGTGACCTGTGTAGGCACTCTTGCCACGGTCATTGCTGCTTTTACTGTTAGAGATGATTGTGGCGAAGCTGTACAACTAGAGATGATTGTGGCGAAGCTGTACAACTAGATATGGTTCTGGCGAAGCTGTACAACTAGAGATGATTGTGGCGAAGCTGTACAACTAGAAATGATTGTGACGAAGCTGTACAACTAGAAATGATTGTGGCGAAGCTGTACAACTAGAGATGATTATGGCGAAGCTGTACAACTAAAGATGATTGTGGCGAAGCTGTACAACTAGAGATGATTGTGGCGAAGCTGTACAACTAGAGATGGTTCTGGCGAAGCTGTACAACTAGAGATGATTGTGGCGAAGCTGTACAACTAGAGATGGTTCTGGCGAAGCTGTACAACTAGAGATGATTGTGGCGAAGCTGTACAACTAGAAATGATTGTGGCGAAGCTGTACAACTAGAGATGATTGTGGCGAAGCTGTACAACTAGAGATGATTGTGGTGAAGCTGTACAACTAGAGATGATTGTGGCGAAGCTGTACAACTAGAGATGATTGTGGCGAAGCTGTACAACTAAAGATGATTGTGGCGAAGCTGTACAACTAGAGATGATTGTGGTGAAGCTGGACTGCTAGAGATCATTGTGGTGAAGCTGGTCAAGCTGTAGGATATCATTCTTGGTGCACACACGTCTTAGAACTTCGGCATGCGGCCTTCGATTGACCACAAGTCACAGCAAGTTCTAATGCAGAGTGTCTTAACTTGTGAATTCGTTAAAACAGATACTGGCTGTTCACTTAAACAGAAACTGATGATGTACAAGGTATGATTACATTATTATTATTATTATTATTCTCTGTAAAGAATCTTTAGGCAACTCAAGCAAATGATGAAAATATATGCCCAAAGGACCATAGAACCTACATCTAATAGATACCGAAAATTTAAAAGAAGAAATGTTATATATAAGCTTTATATGGTACGACAGAGCATTCAAAAGATAAGTGGCTGAGTAAGCAAAGCTGTTCTTGTCGAGCCTTGGTTTTGGAAGAAGACATTTTAGACGTGGGCCGTGTTTAGCATTATCTGTGAGCAGCGACCACAAACAGGACAGAGCATTGTGGGACATAATTCTGTGAACAAACTTGTCTTTTATAAAATGTTAGTGTGTTCTTGAATGAAGAATTTAGAGATGTCTGTGCTGATCTGTCTGTTTTTAAATGTAGAAACTAAAGATGTCTGTGGCGATTTGAAGTCCTAGTGAACGATACTGAAATACTGACCTAGAGTGGGATAATGCACGCCCTGCACTGGTTATCTTTGCTTCCTCGCACGGACCTGTAGGGCTGGTTTCACCACGTAGATGGTTATGTAGGTGGCCAGACACAACAGCCTGATGGTAGAAGTAACTCTTGAACTATTACAACCACCTTCACTCTAGAAATATAACTCTTACATGTATGCTCCACGGAAGGCTTTTTTTAAAATTTATATTTTATCGTTTTCACACTCAAGAACAGGGTTCATAAATATATATAGAGAGAGACAGAGAGAGAGAGAGACACACACACACACACACAGAGACAGATAGAGAGAAAGACAGACAAGAAACAAAGAGAGAGATAGAGATAGAGACAGATAGAGAAGAGAGACAGGTTGAGAGAGACGGAGAGAGAAAGATAGAATAGAGAGAGAGAGAGACAGAGAAGTAAGAGAAGGAGAGACGGGGCAGAGAGAGAGAGAAATATAGAATTGAGAGAAATAGAGAGACAGAGATAGAGAAAGAGTGAGAGAGGGGGGAGATAAAAAGAGAGCGACAGAGAGAGAGAGAGAGAGAAAGAGAGAGAGAGAGAGAGAGAGAGAGAAAGCTGACGGATTGTGTATAATGTGTGAGAGACATGCGGCCTACCTTGTGAATAACTTCAGAAGCGAGAACTATAACTTATAAATAACCAAAGAAGTATAACTTATAAATAACCAAAGAAGTATAACTTATAAATAATCAAAGAATTCTAACTTATAAATAACCAAAGAAGTATAACTTATAAATAATCAAAGAAGTATAACTTATAAATAACCCAAGAAGCATAACTTATAAATAACCCAAGAAATATAACTTATAAATAATCCAGGAAGTATAACTTATAAATAACCCAATGAAGTATAACTTGTAAATAACCCAAGAAGTATAGCTTACAAATAACCCAAAAACTATAACTTATAAATAACCCAAAAACTATAACTTATAAATAACCCAAGAAACAGTTATCGTTTCTGAGAGCGTGGAGCTAGAGCAGTGGTTCTCGAGCTGGCTTTTCCTGGAACAGACACTTTTCTACATTTATACCCGTCACTTGACCAAGCTGTATAAATGTGTACCTACCACTTGTGTTGGGGAAACTACTTCAGAAGACGGATAATATTCACTTGAAAGACTAAGCGCACTAAAATAATTATTTATTATACCACCAGCGTATTAGTAATAGTTTTTTTTAATGGGCGAGCGAATATCAATCCCATACATATGGGACTAGACTCAGCTGATGGTAGGTGATCCGAAAAAAAAAATTGAAAAGAAAGTTATTTCAGAATAGTGGATGATGCGGTCTCAAAGCCAGATCAGCTGTATCTATCAGTCCTACCTGTATGGAGTGTGACAATTTGTCCGGTAGCGTACGGACCGACTGAAACCTAACGCTTCGCTGGTTTTTCTGTTGATGTTTACTTTTCCTGTTTTAGTGTGCTAGAGCAGTCAGTTTGTTTGGAGATATCCGTCGGATGCCAGAGAGCCTTGTTTTCCTGAGTGAATGGATTTGTAAATTGTGAAATTTTCCTTTTTGGACATTGTTTTTGTGGTTTTGGTAAGCAAAATTTTGTTCAGGTTATTATATTTACCTCGAGCCATCTCACATATTAAGTTTTTTATGAAGTAATTGTTAGTTTTATATGAGTGGAGTCCTAGATTGTAATGTTGGAAAACTGTTGAGCTGTGTAGTCAAGTGATTGATCACTGTAAATGTCGTGAGAATCGATAGTTGTCCTATATGTGTAATGTCGTGAGAATCGATAGTTGTCCTATATGTGTAATGTCGTGAGAATCGATAGTTGTCCTATATGTGTAATGTCGTGAGAATCGATAGTTGTCCTATATGTATAATGTCGCGAGGAATAGATCAAATGTTTTGATTACGATAAAGAATTGCGCCACTTATGTAAATGCTTCTGCTGCAGTTTTGAATCAAGTAATTTATGACAAAACATGGCCGTCACGGGGCTGCTAGATTTTCGCTGTCTTTGGTTTAGCTGGAAAGCCGGTGATTTCAAAACGTGTCGTGCTGTCCTTCAAAACTTGTCGTGCTGTCCTTCAAAACTTGTCGTGCTGTGCTTTCCGTATGAAGAACAAAAATGTTAATTTTGTCAAACTTTTGTATGAGACATTGTTGTTTAACGATACCATGGATTATGGAGATTTTGCTTTAGATGAAGTGTATGTTGAATTTTCTTGTTGGGGCCCTACGTGTATGAAGTCGTATACTGATACGCAATTATGATATATGAAACTGGTCAGTGAATCTCCCGTGATATATGGAACTGGTCAGTGAATCTCCCATGATATATGGAACTGGTCAGTGAATCTCCCATGATATATGAAACTGGTCAGTGAATCTCCCATGATATATGAAACTGGCCATTGAATCTCCCATGATATATGAAACTGGCCATTGAATCTCCCATGATATATAGAACTGGTCATTGAATCTCCCATGATATATGAAACTGGCCATTGAATCTCGCACGATATATGGAAGTGGTCAGTGAATGTCGCAAGATATATGTAACTGGCCATTGAATCTCGCACGATATATGGAACTGGTCAGTGAATCTCTCATGATATATGGAACTGGTCAGTGAATGTCGCATGATATATGAAAGATTTTCTTTGAAGAAGCAATATTTTGCCGTGAGTAAGATAAAGGTTGTCTTTTCTTTGAAGAAGCAACGTTTGCTCTCATTTAGATAAAGGTTTCCATTGAAGAAGCAACATTTTTCTCTGAATTAAATAAAAGTTTCCTTTGAAGAAGCAATATTTTGCTGTGAGTTAGATAAAAGTTTCCTTGTCTTTGAAGAAGCAACGTTTTGCTCTGAATTAGATAATGGTTTCTTTTTCTTTGAAGAAACAACATTTTGCCGTGAGTACAAATTGTACTCACGAGTAACAGTGGAGATTTTCGCTCTCTCTCAGTGCACATGTACGAGCAGTAACTTGTGCCTGACTTATATGTGTCCGAGTAATATGTTTTGTTTCCATATCCAGAAGTTCTATTATTAGACACATCAGCATACATTCTACACCTGGAGTTCACCTTCACAAGAGACAATGGCCTACAGCTCGGCCACAAACCTCATTACCAGACAGCACGTTCTAGCTCTCTCAGTTTCTGACTGGAGAAAGAACTACCAGTTATCAGACTTAGATGTGGTTCCTGTAATTCAGTATCCTACGCCATTTTCTTTCCGCCAGCTAACCAGTCTTGGAGAGAAAGAAATCCAATTATATTCTTCCTCAGATGTATTTCCTGATATTCTCTATTAGCTGCTTGTATTAACACCCCTGTATCCGTTACCTGTTTTTGTTACCTGCATTACCTGGCAGTTATAATGCCTCCTTTACTTAAAATATTCTGCAGCAGTTTGTACTGAAACAACACATGTCCTCCTGAATTAACATCTTTTAGTCACCTGTATTAATTACCTATGGTAGTTACCTGTATTAATTACTTGTATTAGTAACCTGCGTTAGTTATCTGTATAATTTCCTGTATTAATTACCCTATTATAATGATTAGCCGAGAGTATTATCTATTAATTACCGTATTATAATGAGTAACCGAGAGTGTTAGCTATTAATTACCGTATTATAATGAGTAACCGAGGGTGTTAGCTATTAATTACCGTATTATAATAAGAAGCTAAGGGTATCAGCTACCTGTTCAAACTACCTCCATTAAATTCCTGGGCATTCACTTGTTTTACCTGTCTGCGTTAGCTATCGTTACCGGCCACCATTTTGTTAGTTTTCTGTGTTAGTAATCTGTTCTTACCTGACCGTATAAATTACTGTTTCTATAATGGTTACCTATGATAGTTACTGGTATTTTTGTTTTCAAAATACTAGACTTGTGAGGGAAGAGACTAGACTTTAACTGGCTAGTGAGACACGCGACTAGACTTTACCTGACTAGTGAGACAAGAGAATAGACTTAACTGTCTAGTGAGACAAGATACCAGATTTTAAGTGACTAGTGAGAGAACTGGCGACCAGTGTGATCTTCAAATTTTCTTTCTTCCGGTCAAAACTCCAAGAGAAGATTTGAGGACAATTTTTCTTTTGATCATTTCCTTAGGACTGTAAAATCCAGATTTTCGTTCGGGCAACATTATTACTGCTCGGGCAACATTATTACTGAGGTGAAAGTCTGGCGCTGGCGGAAGATGCCTGGAAATTACGTGTAATCAGTTTAGCGTTCTCTTGCTAGGAAGAAAACGAGCAATTTCCCCGATTAAATTCACTTTCAGATTGCCCGGAGTCAGACAGACAAGATACGACTGCGCATGCGCCAGGTCGTGCGTCCAGGGACTAGTTAGTCGTGTATTAGTCCGCCAAACCGCTCTTGTCACGTGGCGTCGGCGTCAGGCCTTGTATGACTCTGTTATCATTTTTATTTAAATATCGCGATAAGAACTTTCGTATAAAAGAGGATTACAACTCTCAACACTTGTGATTCTTGTCGCGTGAAAGTTACTGAGCATGGCTTTACAGGGAGGTCCAAGTGCTGTCTCTCTGTTCCATAGTCTCTATGAATGATTCTGCTACCATCTCGGAAGATCTGGCACAAGACTGTGTGCTACGCAGAAAACAGCTTTGCTTTGGACCATATACATCTGTGGGGGGAAATAAGGGCCACACTTGAAGACAGAATACGCAAAGTGCAAAGAGGTTAGACCAGGCGTGACAAACAATGTTGTTGCAATGACCGGCATAGCGCCAACAAATATTGATAGAAGCAGTCAAGAGAGAAATTGCTCGGCACATTTCATAAACAGCTTACCTCGCCGTACTTCAACACCGCCTTCCTAGTCCAAAGAGCAATTATTGACTGACAGTCTCCTGTGGAACTGTCACTCACGTGCAGAGAGGCTCCAGGTCTGGCAGATGGTCTGAACTCTCTGGATGTGTTCCCTCGAGATTATACAGAGCCCCTGCACCATCCTGCTCATGTCGTGAAAGACGACTTAAAAAAAAAAGTGTAATTTCCAAAAGACGTTAAGTACGTATTGTATATTTGATCTGGAAAATTCGATAAGACTTCAGACCTGTAGCTGAACTCAGTATCCCATAATTTCCAAAGAGCAGTTTTCATTATACAGAGGTAACCACCAGCACACGTAGAGCACAAACAGCAGAGCAGAGTGGCGCAGATCAAAAGATAAATAATTGTCCGGATCAACGTCATTTTCTTCTTTATGTCCTTGAGAGTCGACGCTGCTGAGAGTTTCTGTTACCTAGTTACTGAAACTTTGTCCAGGTCTCTCAGTTGCCATGGGTAACTCCACGCAGCACAGCATGTGTCTACAGATTTAGGAAACAAATTTACACAAATTAAATTCTCTCAGCTGAAATGTCAAATGGCACAAGAAGAGTAAGGAATATACACGTCTTTATGATTTTTATTTTTTCTTAATACAACAAATTCTGTAATATTCCAACAACCGGACAAGCAAAGCTTGGGATATTCAAACTTCTTCTTCTTCTTCGTCTTCTTCTTCTTCTTCTCTTCTTCTTTTTCTTCTTCTTCAAGCCAACGCTTGAACGACATAAGTCTTCCAAAACCTAGACTTGACCTTTACAAGAAAAGCTTTACTTATTCTGCTGCTCATCTTTGGAATACCCTCCCATTCTGTATATAAAAAAAACAAACTATACTCTTTTCTACAGCTAGTAACTTTTCCAATATCTACTTGATGTTGACTACATGCCTTCATGAATCGTAAAACTTAAAAAGTTATCTTAGACTGCTCTTACAGACACCGAACTCATTATTCTGAATAATAATGAAATTTTGGTTTTGGCAGATAATCATTTATATGTGTATGTAGTTAGTCATTTATATGTGTATGTAGTTATTTTATTATTAATTATGTTTGTTATATGAGCAGCATATCTGTAGAATGTCTGGAATAGAGTGAAAGTTGTATTATAAAGGGCAGAACCTCAGACGGGCCTGCGTGCCCAATACTGAACTTTTTAAAAATAAAGATAAGTCAGTCAATCAATCAATCAATCAGTCATCTTCTTCTTTTTTTTTCTTCTTCTTCTTTTCCTCCTCTTCCTCCTTCTATCTCCCTAGAACTACGATCTGCTGTTCCTTGCAGTCGATGCGGTGATGATGTTGAAGCCCAGCATCGCCTAGGACTGGAAGCGAGATATCGTGGCTTTCTTTCAGACCCTGAATGCAGCTAAAAAAGCTGAGGACGTGCAATACTTCTTTAACAGACTCCACTACCGTTGGGATATAGCCATCCTTGTCACGTTAACCAGGCTAGGTCTGTAAGTGGGGGCACCAAGGGAGAGGAGAGACAAGGTCTTGGTCAGCTGTGGGTCGTCACGCCGAGGCTAGCATGTCAGCTGTGGGTCGTCACGCCGAGGCTAGCATGTCAGCTGTGGGTCGTCACGCCGAGGCTAGCATGTCAACTGTGGGTTCTCACGCCGAGGCTAGCATGTCAGCTGTGGGTCGTCACGCCGAGGCTAGCATGTCAGCTGTGGGTAGCTTACTGTCAAATCGTACAGGTCTTGGTCAAACATTTTGTCATATAAAACACTGGATATTCAAACATTTTGTCATATAAAACACTGGATATTCAAACATTTTGTCATACAAAACACTGGATATTCAAACATTTTGTCATATAAAACACTGGATATTCAAACATTTTGTCATATAAAACACTGGATATTCAAACATTTTGTCATATAAAACACTGGATATTCAAACATTTTGTCATATAAAACACTGGATATTCAAACATTTTGTCATATAAAACACTGGATATTCAAACATTTTGTCATATAAAGCATTGGACATTCAAACATTTTGTCATATAAAACACTGGATATTCAAACATTTTGTCACAGAAAATACTGGACATTCAAGCATTTTGTCATATAAAACACTGGATATTCAAACATTTTGTCATATAAAACACTTTATATTCAAACATTTTGTCATATAAAACACTGGATATTCAAACATTTTGTAACAGAAAATACTGGACATTCAAGCATTTTGTCATATAAAACACTGGATATTCAAACATTTTGTCATATAAAACACTGGATATTCAAACATTTTTTCATATAAAACACTGGATATTCAAACATTTTGTCGTATAAAACACTGGATATTCAAACATTTTGTCATATAAAACACTGGATATTCAAACATTTTGTCATATAAAACACTGGATATTCAAACATTTTGTCATATACAGCATTGGATATTCAAACATTGTGTCATATAAAACACTGGATATTCAAACATTTTCTAAAATAAAGCACTGGATATTCAAACATTTTGTCATATAAAACACTGGATATTCAAACATTTTTTCATATAAAGCATTGGACATTCAAACATTGTGTCATGTAAAACACTGGATATTCAAACATTTTGTCATATAAAACACTGGATATTCAAACATTTTGTCATATAAAACACTGGATATTCAAACATTTTGTCATACAAAACACTGGATATTCAAACATTTTGTCATATAAAACACTGGATATTCAAACATTTTGTCATATAAAACACTGGATATTCAAACATTTTGTCATATAAAACACTGGATATTCAAACATTTTGTCATATAAAACACTGGATATTCAAACATTTTGTCATATAAAACACTGGATATTCAAACATTTTGTCATATAAAGCATTGGACATTCAAACATTTTGTCATATAAAACACTGGATATTCAAACATTTTGTCACAGAAAATACTGGACATTCAAGCATTTTGTCATATAAAACACTGGATATTCAAACATTTTGTCATATAAAACACTTTATATTCAAACATTTTGTCATATAAAACACTGGATATTCAAACATTTTGTAACAGAAAATACTGGACATTCAAGCATTTTGTCATATAAAACACTGGATATTCAAACATTTTGTCATATAAAACACTGGATATTCAAACATTTTTTCATATAAAACACTGGATATTCAAACATTTTGTCATATAAAACACTGGATATTCAAACATTTTGTCATATAAAACACTGGATATTCAAACATTTTGTCATATAAAACACTGGATATTCAAACATTTTGTCATATACAGCATTGGATATTCAAACATTGTGTCATATAAAACACTGGATATTCAAACATTTTCTAAAATAAAGCACTGGATATTCAAACATTTTGTCATATAAAACACTGGATATTCAAACATTTTTTCATATAAAGCATTGGACATTCAAACATTGTGTCATGTAAAACACTGGATATTCAAACATTTTGTCATATAAAACACTGGATATTCAAACATTTTGTCATATAAAACACTGGATATTCAAACATTTTGTCACAGAAAATACTGGACATTCAAGCATTTTGTCATATAAAACACTGGATATTCAAACATTTTGTCATATAAAACACTGGATATTCAAACATTTTGTCATATAAAACACTGGATATTCAAACATTTTGTCATATAAAACACTGGATATTCAAACATTTTGTCATATAAAGCATTAGACATTCAAACATTGTGTCATATAAAACACTGGATATTCAAACATTTTCTCAAATAAAGCACTGGATATTCAAACATTTTGTCATATAAAACACTGGATATTCAAACATTTTGTCATATAAAACACTGGATATTCAAACATTTTGTCACAGAAAATACTGGACATTCAAGCATTTTGTCATATAAAACACTGGATATTCAAACATTTTGTCATATAAAACACTGGATATTCAAACATTTTGTCACAGAAAATACTGGACATTCAAGCATTTTGTCATATAAATCACTGGATATTCAAACATTTTGTCATATAAAACACTGGATATTCAAACATTTTGTCATATAAAACACTGGATATTCAAACATTTTGTCATATAAAACACTGGATATTCAAACATTTTGTCATATAAAGCATTAGACATTCAAACATTGTGTCATATAAAACACTGGATATTCAAACATTTTCTCAAATAAAGCACTGGATATTCAAACATTTTGTCATATAAAACACTGGATATTCAAACATTTTGTCATATAAAACACTGGATATTCAAACATTTTATAACAGAAAATACTGGACATTCAAGCATTTTGTCATATAAAACACTGGATATTCAAACATTTTGTCATATAAAACACTGGATATTCAAACATTTTGTCATATAAAACACTGGAGATTCAAACATTTTGTCATATAAAACACTGGAGATTCAAACATTTTGTCATGTAAAGATATCTGGGACAGTTGAACAATAGAGAATTTAAACAAGAGAGAAGTTAAACAAGAGAGAAGTTAAACGAGAGAGAAGCTAAACAAAGAAAATGTGCAACAAAAACATCGGTGACCTCCAATATCTGACGTTCTGGAACAAATTGATGCTTGCGCCCTCTGACACAACGCAGGACAGGAAGTTGTATGTGTAGCAAGCTCTGGTCTGGAAATGTGGTGAGAATTGCTTGTTAAATGCCATGTATGTCGGCCAGATAGATAGCAGCAGGCATTAAACACCGGCAGTTTTTGAGTTCGAATCGCCGGTCGGACTGTTCCAGACACGATAACAAGCAAAAACAAGTCACACTCTGTGCAGCGCCGTAGCTCTCCCACCCCACACGTTAAGTGTACGTATTTCTCAGGGCAAGCGAGCCCTGGCCACGCGCCTGTCTCGTGCCACATCGGCCCAATGTTTATTCATGCTAATGCGTGCATCGTGTCTGCTGAGACGTGTCCGTACCCTGTAGGTCAGTAGGTAGTGTCACGCCATAGACAGCACATCAACGTTAGCAGATACAGGCCAGGTTAGAGAGAGAGAGAGAGGGGGAGGGAGAGAGAGAGGTGATAGAATGTACACGTGCGAGTGTTGCTGGTTCATTTTAGTCAACTTTCAAAAGCTCATTCTTGCCAGATCTGGGCGACAAAAACTCATAAATCCATTAACTCATCAATAATATTTTTCTCTTTAATGGAATGACGGCGAAGACTAATCTTCTTGACGTCTTGTCTTCTTGACGTCTTGTCTTCTTGACGTTTTGTTTTCTTGACATCTTGTCTTCTTGACGTCGTGTCTTCATTACATGTTGTCTTCTTGACGTCTTACCTTCATGACATGTTGTCTTCTTGACGTATACTTCCTGACGTCTTGTCTTCATAACGTCTTATCTTCTTGACGTCTTGTCTTCGTGACACCTTGGTAACAACATCCTGACTAAAAAAGTAAAGTTCCCAGAGCGTACACTTCAGAAAGACGCAGTGCATTTGGATGGTCACAATCAACAGCCACATCCAACCAACCAACCCGCTGCTAGCATCAAACCCACAAGGCTCTCCAAAACAACACCACCCAGCCCACAACAAATGCCCACCCCATCGACCACCGACTATGACACCATGTTTCCACCCCCTACTTTGTGACGTCTTGTCTTTACGACTTCTTGTCTTCGTGACGTCTTATAATAGTGCCTTCGTGGTGTCTTATCACTGGATATTCAAACATTTTGTCATATAAAACACTGGATATTCAAACATTTTGTCATATAAAACACTGGATATTCAAACATTTTGTCATATAAAACACTGGATATTCAAACATTTTGTCATATAAAGCATTAGACATTCAAACATTGTGTCATATAAAACACTGGATATTCAAACATTTTCTCAAATAAAGCACTGGATATTCAAACATTTTGTCATATAAAACACTGGATATTCAAACATTTTGTCATATAAAACACTGGATATTCAAACATTTTATAACAGAAAATACTGGACATTCAAGCATTTTGTCATATAAAACACTGGATATTCAAACATTTTGTCATATAAAACACTGGATATTCAAACATTTTGTCATATAAAACACTGGAGATTCAAACATTTTGTCATATAAAACACTGGAGATTCAAACATTTTGTCATGTAAAGATATCTGGGACAGTTGAACAATAGAGAATTTAAACAAGAGAGAAGTTAAACAAGAGAGAAGTTAAACGAGAGAGAAGCTAAACAAAGAAAATGTGCAACAAAAACATCGGTGACCTCCAATATCTGACGTTCTGGAACAAATTGATGCTTGCGCCCTCTGACACAACGCAGGACAGGAAGTTGTATGTGTAGCAAGCTCTGGTCTGGAAATGTGGTGAGAATTGCTTGTTAAATGCCATGTATGTCGGCCAGATAGATAGCAGCAGGCATTAAACACCGGCAGTTTTTGAGTTCGAATCGCCGGTCGGACTGTTCCAGACACGATAACAAGCAAAAACAAGTCACACTCTGTGCAGCGCCGTAGCTCTCCCACCCCACACGTTAAGTGTACGTATTTCTCAGGGCAAGCGAGCCCTGGCCACGCGCCTGTCTCGTGCCACATCGGCCCAATGTTTATTCATGCTAATGCGTGCATCGTGTCTGCTGAGACGTGTCCGTACCCTGTAGGTCAGTAGGTAGTGTCACGCCATAGACAGCACATCAACGTTAGCAGATACAGGCCAGGTTAGAGAGAGAGAGAGAGGGGGAGGGAGAGAGAGAGGTGATAGAATGTACACGTGCGAGTGTTGCTGGTTCATTTTAGTCAACTTTCAAAAGCTCATTCTTGCCAGATCTGGGCGACAAAAACTCATAAATCCATTAACTCATCAATAATATTTTTCTCTTTAATGGAATGACGGCGAAGACTAATCTTCTTGACGTCTTGTCTTCTTGACGTCTTGTCTTCTTGACGTTTTGTTTTCTTGACATCTTGTCTTCTTGACGTCGTGTCTTCATTACATGTTGTCTTCTTGACGTCTTACCTTCATGACATGTTGTCTTCTTGACGTATACTTCCTGACGTCTTGTCTTCATAACGTCTTATCTTCTTGACGTCTTGTCTTCGTGACACCTTGGTAACAACATCCTGACTAAAAAAGTAAAGTTCCCAGAGCGTACACTTCAGAAAGACGCAGTGCATTTGGATGGTCACAATCAACAGCCACATCCAACCAACCAACCCGCTGCTAGCATCAAACCCACAAGGCTCTCCAAAACAACACCACCCAGCCCACAACAAATGCCCACCCCATCGACCACCGACTATGACACCATGTTTCCACCCCCTACTTTGTGACGTCTTGTCTTTACGACTTCTTGTCTTCGTGACGTCTTATAATAGTGCCTTCGTGGTGTCTTGTCTTCGTGACGTCTTATAATCGTGACATCCTGCCTTCGTGGTGTCTTGTTTTCGTGATCTGTTTGATGTGACACGAGGAATAAGACAACAATATTGCCATTTCTTGCATTAACGTTATTGGTGGGAAGTGATTGTCTGGCACTGATTCTTTATCTGCGTCATCTTATCTACCACACGTTTTCTGTTCTTTCTTACTCAGACAGACGGACAGACAGACACAAAGACGGACGCAAAGAGTCAGTCAACAGACAGACATACACCAACGCAGACAGACAGATAGATAGATAGATAAATAGATAGATATAGAGACAGACAGACAGACAGATAGATAGATAGATAGATAGATAGATAGATAGATAGATAGATAAATAGATAGATATAGAGACAGACAGACAGACAGACAGATAGATAGATAGATAGATAGATAGATAGATAGATAGATAGATAGATAGATAGATAGATAGATAGATATAGATAGATAGACAGACAGACAGACAGACAGACAGATTGATTGATTGATTGATTGATTGATCTTTATTTCAAAAGGGTTAAGAATTGGGCACGCAGGCCCGTCTGACATTCTGCCCTTTATCATACATCTTTCACTCTATTCCAGACATTCTACAAATATGCTGTTCATATAACAAACATAACTAACATTGAAGCTGAGAGACATAAAATAAAATATAACATTTACGTTTCGCTCTTAAACATTCACTCAGTACAGAAATAACTACATACATTATAAATGACTATCTACTAAACAACATTTTCGGGACTATTCAGAAAACAATTAATTGTATTCGGTGTCTGTAAGAGCAGCTTAAGATAACTTTTAAGTTTTATAATTCATGGAGGCATGTAGTCGACATCAAATAGATATTGGGAAAGCTTGTAGTTGTAGGAAGGAGTATAATTTATATTTTTTATATAGGATGGGAGGGTATTCCAAAGATGAGCAGCAGAATAACTAAAGCTTTTCTTGTAAAGATCAAGTCTAGGTTTTGGAAGACATATAGATAGATAGATAGATAGATAGATAGATAGATAGATAGATAGATAGATAGATAGATAGATAGATAGATAGATAGATAGATAGATAGATAGATAGATACCAACGCAGACAGACAGATAGGTAGATAGATAGATAGACAGACAGACAGATAGATAGATAGACAGACAGACAGACAGACAGACAGATAGATAGATAGATAGATAGATAGATAGATAGATAGATAGATAGATAGATAGATAGATAGATAGATAGACAGACACCAATGCAGACAGACAGATAGATAGATAGATAGATAGATAGATAGATAGATAGATAGATAGATAGATAGATATATAGATAGATAGATAGATTGATTGATAAATAGATAGATAGATAGATAGATAGATAGATAGATAGATAGACACCAATGCAGATAGATAGATAGATAGATAGATAGATTGCTTGTCTGTTTTTGTCAGTATTAAAGGAGGTGAAGACCCTGTCCGATGAGGCAATCATCGAACTATAGCTGATATGCTAGCGTCAGGGTTAGCGAACCATAGCTGATATGCTAGCGTCAGGGTTAGCGAACCATAGCTGATATGCTAGCGTCAGGGTTAGCGAACCATAGCTGATATGCTAGCGTCAGGGTTAGCGAACCATAGCTGATATGTTAGCGTCAGGGTTAGCGAACCATAGCTGATATGCTAGCGTCAGGGTTAGCGAACCATAGCTGATATGCTAGCGTCAGGGTTAGCGAACCATAGCTGATATGCTAGCGTCAGGGTTAGCGAACCATAGCTGATATGCTAGCATCAGGGTTAGCGAACCATAGCTGATATGTTAGCGTCAGGGTTAGCGAACCATAGCTGATATGCTAGCGTCAGAGTTAGCGAACCATAGCTGATATGCTAGCATCAGGGTTAGCGAACCATAGCTGACCAAGACCCTGCCCCACCTCTCCGTGGTACCCCCAGTAACAAGCCTAGCCAGGATAATGGAACAGGGATCGCCATAGTCCCCATGGTGGTGGAGTCTGCTAAAGAAGCATTGCATACCCTCTGCTTTTTAGCTGTACTCCGGAACTGAAAATGGAGCTATCATAATCCGCTCCCACGCCGATACGATGCTGTGCCTCAACATCTCTACAGCACCGGCTGCAAAGAGCACCAGCTCGCAGTTACAGGGAGCTCGTACAAGTACACCTGCCTCTCTTTGCCTGCCACTCTCCCTGTCTGCCTCTCTTTCTGTTTGTCTGTCTGTGTCTGCCACTCTTTCTGTCTGCATCTTTATTTCTGTCTGCCTCTTTCTCTCTGTCTGTCTGTCTCTCTGCCTTTCTCTCTCTCTGTGTCTGCCACGCTCTCCGTCTGCCTCTTACTGTCTGCCGCTCTCTGTCTGCATGCTACTCTCTCTGTCTGCCACTCTCCCTGTCTGCCACTCTCCCTGTCTGCCATTCTCCCTGTCTGCCATTCTCCCTGCCTGCCTGCATGCTACTCTCTCTGTCTGCCACTCTCTGTCTGCATGCTACTCTCTCTGTCTGCCACTCTCTGTCTGCATGCTACTCTCTCTGTCTGCCACTCTCCCTGTCTGTCTCTCTCTGTCTGCCTGCATGCTACTCTCTCTGTCTGCCACTCTCCCTGTCTGCCACTCTCCTTGTCTGCCTGCATGCTACTCTCTCTGTCTGCCACTCTCTGTCTGCATGCTACTTTCTCTGTCTGCCACTCTCTGTCTGCATGCTACTCTCTCTGTCTGCCACTCTCACTGTCTGCCTTTCTCTGTCTGCCTGCATGCTACTCTCTCTGTCTGCTTGCCGCTCTCTTTATTTACCTCTGTCTGTTTGCCATTTTCTCTGTCTGTCTCTGTCTGTCTGCAACTCTCTATGTCTGACTTTTTCTGTCTGGCACCCTGTCTGTTTGCTTCTGTCTGTCTGCCACTATCTATCTGCCTCTGTCTGTTTGCCACTCTCTGTCTGCCTCTGCCTGTTTGTCACTCTCTCTGTGTCTGATTCTGTCTGTCTGCCTGCCACTCTCTCTGTCCACTTTTGTCTGTCTGCCACTCTTTCTGTCTGTCTCTGTCTGTTTGCCACTCTCTCTGTCTGTCTGCCCCTCTCTTTGTCTACCCCTGTCTGTCTGCCACTCTCTCTGTCTGCCACTCTCTCTGTCTGCCTCTATCTCTGTCTGCCACTCTCTCTGCCTGTCTCTGTCTGTCTGTTTGTCTCTGCTTGTCTTTGTCAGTCTGTCTGTCTCTGTCTATTTGTATCTGCTTGTCTCTGTCTGTCTGTCTCTGTCTATTTGTCTCTTCTTGTCTCAGTCTGCCTGTCTCTGTCTATTTGTCCTTTCTTGTCTCTGTCTGTCTGTCTCTGTCTATTTGTCTCTTCTTGTCTCTGTCTGCCTGTCTCTTCTTGTCTCTGTCTGTCTCTGTCTATTTGTCTCTTCTTGTCTCTGTCTGTCTGTCTCTTCATGTCTCTGTCTGTCTGTCTCTTCTTGTCTCTCTGTCTGTCTCTTCTTGTCTGTTTCTTCTTGTCTCTCTGTCTGTCTCTTCTTATCTCCGTCTGTCTGTCTCTTCCTGTCTCTCTGTCTGTCTCTTCTTGTCTCTGTCTGTCTCTTCTTATCTCTGTCTGTCTGTCTCTTCTCGTCTCTGTCTGTCTGTCTCTGTCTATTTGTCTCTTATTGTCTCTGTCTATCTGTCTCTCTTTGTTTGTCTCTTCTAGTCTGTCTGTCTGTCTCTTCTTGTCTATGTCTGTCTGTCACTGTCTACTTGTCTCTTCTCGTCTCTGTCTGTCTCTTCTTGTCTTTGCCTGTCTGTCTCTGTCTATTTGTCTCTTTTTGTCTCTATCTGTCTGTCTGTCTCTTATTGTCTCTCTCTGTCTCTTCTTGTCTCTGTCTGTCTCTGCCTAATTGTCTCTTCTTGTCTCTGTCTATCTGTCTCTTCTTGTTTGTCTGTCTTCTTGTTTGTCTGTCTTCTTGTTTGTCTATCTTCTTGTTTGTCTATCTTCTTGTTTGTCTATCTTTCTGTCTGTCGGCCCACCCCTCCCCCCCCCCCCGCCGCACCCCCCTAAAAAATACTAGAATCGAATCAGCTTCCGTGCTTCTAGTGACGGACAAAACCTTCAGAGCTTCGTTTTGTAGGAAACAGAGACAGACAGATAGAGATACACACAGACAAATAGACAGATAAAATAGACAGACAGACAGAGCGGGAGAGAAAGAGGGAGAGAGAGGGAGAGACAAAGAGAGAGAAGAAAAAAAAATCAGTTTGTGTAGTCACGTGCCTAAACGTTAGAGCACGTATCTTACCTGTCTCAACATCAGAACACGTTAACTTACCTGTCTCAACATCAGAACACGTTAACTTACCTGTCTCAACATCAGAACACGTTAACTTACCTGTCTCAACATCAGAACACGTTAACTTACCTGTCTCAACATCAGAACACGTTAACTTACCTGTCTCAACATCAGAACACGTTAACTTACCTGTCTCAGCATCAGAACACGTTAACTTACCTGTCTCAGCATCAGAACACGTTAACTTACCTATCTCAGCATCAGAACACGTTAACTTACCTATCTCAGCATCAGAACACGTTAACTTACCTATCTCAACATCAGAACACGTTAACTTACCTGTCTCAACATCAGAACACGTTAACGTACCTGTCTCAGCATCAGAACACGTTAACTTACCTATCTCAGCATCAGAACACGTTAACTTACCTGTCTCAGCATCAGAACACGTTAACTTACCTATCTCAGCATCATAACACGTTAACTTACCTGTCTCAACATCAGAACATGTTAACTTACCTATTTCAGTATCAGAACACGTTAACTTACCTGTCTCAGCATCAGAACACGTTAACTTACCTATCTCAGCATCAGAACACGTTAACTTACCTATCTCAGCATCAGAACACGTTAACTTACCTGCTTTAACATCAGAACACGTTAACTTACCTGTCTCAGCATCAGAACACGTTAACTTACCTGCTTTAACATCAGAACACGTTAACTTACCTATCGCAGCATCAGAACACGTTAACATACCTGTCGCAGCATCAGAACACGTTAACTTACCTATCTCAGCATCAGAACACTTTAACTTACCTGTCTCAGCATCAGAACACGTTAACTTACCTATCTCAGCATCAGAACACGTTAACTTACCTGTCTCAGTATCAGAACACGTTAACTTACCTGTCTCAGCATCAGAACACGTTAACTTACCTGTCTCAGCATCAGAACCCGTTAACTTACCTGCATTAACATCAGAACACGTTAACTTACCTGTCTCAACATCAGAACACGTTAACTTACCTGCTTTAACATCAGAACACGTTAACTTACCTGTCTCAGCATCAGAACACGTTAACTTACCTGTCTCAGCGGCAGAATACGTTACGTACCTGTCTCAACATCACAACTCGCAACTTACCTGTCTCAGTAGCAGAATACGTTACGTACCTGGCTCAATAAATATTTTGATGTTCTGTGTGAGATTTGATGAAGTTTTCATCAAGTCAAAGCTCAAAACTTGCTTCAGTCTGTACACTAGAAAGTTTTACTGTCTGGTACAAAATGTTTTAAAACTGTCTAGTAGGACATTTGTCTGTCTGTCTGTAGTAAGTGGTGGAACATGTGTTTGTCTATCTGTCTGTCTGTCTGTGTGTAATAAGTGGTGAGACAATTGTCTGTCTGTGTATACTAAGTGGTGGGACAATTGTCTGTCTGTATGTAGTAAGTGGTAGAACAATTGTCTGTTTGTGTGCGTGTAGTAAGTGGTGGGACAATTGTCTGTCTGTGTGCGTAGTAAATGGTGGGACAACTGTCTGTGTGTGTAGTAAGTGGTGGGACAATTGTTTGTATGTCTGTGTGCGTGTAGTAAGTGGTGGGACAATTGTCTGTCTGTGTGTAGTAAGTGGTGGGACAATTGTCTGTATGTCTGTGTATGTGTAGTAAGTGGTGGGACAATTGTTTGTCTGTGTGTAGTAAGTGGTGGGACATTGTCTGTTTGTGTGTGTAGTAAGTGGGGGACAATTGTCTGTCTGTGTGTGTAGTAAGTGGTGGGACAATTGTCTGTCTGTGTGTGTAGTAAGTGGTGGGACAATTGTCTGTTTGTGTGTGTAGTAAGTGGTGGGACAATTGTCTGTATGTCTGTGTGCGTATAGTAAGTGGTGGGACAATTGTCTGTATGTCTGTGTGTGTAGTAAGTGGTGGACAATTGTCTGTATGTCTGTGTGTGTAGTAAGTGGTGGGACAGTTGTCTGTCTGTGTGTGTAGTAAGTGGTGGGACAATTGTCTGTTTGTGTGTGTAGTAAATGGTGGGACAATTGTCTGTATGTCTGTGTGTGTGTAGTAAGTGGTGGGATAATTGTCTGTATGTCTGTGTGCGTGTAGTAAGTGGTGAGACAATTGTCTGTGTATGTGGTAAGTGGTGGGACAAGTGTCTGTCTGTGTGCATAGTAAATGGTGGAACAAGTGTCTGTATGTGTGTGTAGTAAGTGGTGGGACAATTGTCTGTCTGGGTGTAGTAAGTGGTGGGACAACTGTCTGTCTGTGTGCGTAGTAAATGGTGCGACAGTTGTTTCTCTGCCTGTGTGCGTGTAGTAAGTGGTTTGACATTTCTCTGCTCGTGACGGGACTACACCAAAATCCAATTGTGAACCATCTTTTGTAGAGAAACTTCTGTATAAGAAAACAAAATGTCAGCCAGAAATGTATGACTTCAAAAACATACTTGCTCATTTTTTGTTTGTTTGTCGTCAAACGCACACATATATACACACTCATTTATTTCAGTTACTATATAACTATATGTACTGTGATTTTGTTAACATTGTCTCTGTTATTGTTAACATCTCCCCTGAAATTGGTTTTATCTTCCTGTTAACAACATTTAATATAACAATGTTTCTTCTGTTATTGTTAACATCTCTCATGTTAATGTTAATATTTGTACTGTTGCTACTAATATTTTACTGTTATTGCTAATATTTCTATTGGTTTTGTGAAAATCTCTTATGGTATCGTTAATATACCTACTGTTATATCTTGACTGTTAGTATTAATATCTCGGCTGTTATTATTAATATATCAGCTGTTATTGTTAATATCTCGCCTGTCATTGTTAATATCTCTGTTGTTACTGTTAATATCTCTGTTATTGTTAATATTTCTGCTGTTATTGTTAATATTTCTGTTCTTATTGTTAATATCTCTGTTGTTATTGTTAATATCTTTGCTGTTATTGTTAATATCTCCACTGTTATTGCTAATAACTCTGCTGTTATTGTTAATATCTCTGCTGTTATTGTTAATATCTCTGCTGTTATTGTTAATATCTCTGCTGTTATTGTTAATATCTCTGCTGTTATTGTTAATATCTCTGCTATTATTGTTAATATCTTTGCTGTTATTGTTAATATCTCTGCTGTTATTGTTAATATCTCTGCTGTTATTGTTAATGCTCATATTTTCCGTATTGTTTTTAACAGTTATCTTTTGAGTTTGTTGTTGTTGTTGGCCTGTGTTTGTTCTGCCTGTGCAGCCTTGCAATGTATCCAGTGCTGTCTGTAGATGTTTATTACTTTAATCAATTTTTCTTCCCTACCGTCAGCTTTCCATCACTTACAGTTTGTGAATGTTTTGGTTTTAAGCAAGATATTGCTGTAAGGAGAAATATACCAGAGATTTACTTCAGTTTTAATTACAAGTTGTCGTTTGTGGTATATGTTCACTTACAAGTTGTAGTTTGTGATGTATGTTCACTTACAAGTTGTAGTTCTTGGTGTATGTTCACTTACAAGTTGTAGTTTGTGGTATATGTTCACTTACAAGTTGTAGTTCCTGTTATATGTTCACTTACAAGTTGTAGTTTGTGGTATATGTTCACTTACAAGGTGCAGTTTGTGATATATATTCACTTACAAGTTGTAGTTCTTGGTATATGTTCACTTACAAGTTGTAGTTCTTGGTATATGTTCACTTACAAGTTGTAGTTCTTGGCATATATTCACTTACAAGTTGTAGTTCTTGGTATATGTTCACTTACAAGTTGTAGTTCTTGTTATATGTTCACTTACAAGTTGTATTTCTTGGTATATGTTCACTTACAAGTTGTAGTTCTTGGCATATGTTCATTTACAAGTTGTAGTTCTTGGTATATGTTCACTTACAAATTGTAGTTCTTGGTATATGTTCACTTACAAGTTGTAGTTTGTGATGTATGTTCACTTACAAGTTGTAGTTCTTGGTGTATGTTCACTTACAAGTTGTAGTTTGTGGTATATGTTCACTTACAAGTTGTAGTTCCTGTTATATGTTCACTTACAAGTTGTAGTTTGTGGTATATGTTCACTTACAAGGTGCAGTTTGTGATATATATTCACTTACAAGTTGTAGTTCTTGGTATATGTTCACTTACAAGTTGTAGTTCTTGGTATATGTTCACTTACAAGTTGTAGTTCTTGGTATATGTTCACTTACAAGTTGTAGTTCTTGGCATATATTCACTTACAAGTTGTAGTTCTTGGTATATGTTCACTTACAAGTTGTAGTTCTTGTTATATGTTCACTTACAAGTTGTATTTCTTGGTATATGTTCACTTACAAGTTGTAGTTCTTGGCATATGTTCATTTACAAGTTGTAGTTCTTGGTATATGTTCACTTACAAATTGTAGTTCTTGGTATATGTTCACTTACAAATTGTAGTTTGTGATATATGTTCACTTACAAGTTGTAGTTCTTGTTATATGTTCATTTACAAGTTGTAGTTCTTGGTATATGTTCACTTACAAATTGTAGTTAGTGGTATATGTTCACTTACAAGTTGTAGTTCTTGGCATATTTTCACTTACAAGTTGTAGTTCTTGGCATATGTTCACTTATAAATTGTAATGCTTGGCATATGTTCACTTACAAGTTGTAGTTCTTGGCATATGTTCATTTACAAGTTGTAGTTTTTGGTATATGTTCACTTACAAATTGTAGTTCTTGGTATATGTTCACTTACAAATTGTAGTTTGTGATATATGTTCACTTACAAGTTGTAGTTCTTGTTATATGTTCACTTACAAGTTGTAGTTCTTGGTATATATTCACTTACAAATTGTAGTTTGTGGTATATGTTCACTTACAAGTTGTAGTTTGTGGTATATGTTCACTTACAAGTTGTAGTTCTTGGCATATGTTCACTTACAAATTGTAGTTCTTGGCATATGTTCACTTACAAGTTGTAGTTCTTGATATATGTTCATTTACAAGGTGTAGTCTTTGGTATATATTCACTTACAAGTTGTAGTTCTTGGTATATGTTCACTTACAAGTTGTAGTTCTTGTTATATGTTCACTTACAAGTTGTAGTTCTTGGTATATGTTCACTTACAAGTTGTAGTTCTTGGCATATGTTCATTTACAAGTTGTAGTTCTTGGTATATGTTCACTTACAAATTGTAGTTCTTGGTATATGTTCACTTACAAATTGTAGTTTGTGATATATGTTCACTTACAAGTTGTAGTTCTTGTTATATGTTCATTTACAAGTTGTAGTTCTTGGTATATGTTCACTTACAAATTGTAGTTAGTGGTATATGTTCACTTACAAGTTGTAGTTCTTGGCATATTTTCACTTACAAGTTGTAGTTCTTGGCATATGTTCACTTATAAATTGTAATGCTTGGCATATGTTCACTTACAAGTTGTAGTTCTTGGCATATGTTCATTTACAAGTTGTAGTTTTTGGTATATGTTCACTTACAAATTGTAGTTCTTGGTATATGTTCACTTACAAATTGTAGTTTGTGATATATGTTCACTTACAAGTTGTAGTTCTTGTTATATGTTCACTTACAAGTTGTAGTTCTTGGTATATGTTCACTTACAAATTGTAGTTTGTGGTATATGTTCACTTACAAGTTGTAGTTCTTGTTATATGTTCACTTACAAGTTGTAGTTCTTGGCATATGTTCACTTACAAATTGTAGTTCTTGGCATATGTTCACTTACAAGTTGTAGTTCTTGATATATGTTCATTTACAAGGTGTAGTCTTTGGTATATGTTCACTTAGAAGTTCTGCTTCCTGATATATTTTAATATTCTAGCTCGAGGTTGTGGTCCTTGTTCCGACTTCTGGCAGTTGTTGCCTGGAATGATTTGAACAGCCTGACTTCTGGCAGTTGCTCCCCAAACTCTTCTTTCACCTGAGACCTTCACCTGTGTTGGGCAAGTTCTCATGCAGAAAACTTCTAACACTACACCAGGTTTTTTATATGGTACGTTCCTTGTTCTTTATAGGGTATGTTCCTTGCTCTTTGTAAGGTATATTCCCTGTTCTTTGTAAAGTATGTTCCTTGTTCTTTGTAAAGTATGTTCCTTGTTCTTAGTGGGGTATGTTCCTTGTAGATCATTTCTTTTTTCGATGTGTAGTTTGTAGTTATGTTCTACTCACATTTTGTAGTGTATTACAAAGTTGTGGGGGACAGGCGTGGCCGATGTGATAGGGCGCTGGAGTCACGGATGGTTCACTCTCAGACTTAGGGCGTGGGATCAAAACCCACCGGTCACCTTTCATTCCTCATGGTTCTCGTCGGTGCTGCGGAGTTTGTGCACTCCTTCACGTGAAACGTCTCTAGTCGTGACGGGGTGATCATCTTTTAACAAACCAACAAGAACATTTTCCTACTTTTATCTAGAGAATGTTCCCCTTTCTGTGTAGTTATTTCCAACTAGGGCATTATCAGTGGAGTGGAGGATGATACACGTTGTTATGTTTTATATATCTGTGAAGTTTCTTCTATGTGGAGGATGATACACGTTGTTATGTTTTATATATCTGTGAAGTTTCTTCTATGTGGAGGATGATACACGTTGTTATGTTTTATATATCTGTGAAGTGTTTTCCATGTGGAGGATGATACACGTTGTTATGTTTTATATATCTGTGAAGTGTTTTCTATGTGGAGGATGATACACGTTGTTATGTTTTATATATCTGTGAAGTGTTTTCCGTGTGGAGGATGATACACGTTGTTATGTTTTATATATCTGTGAAGTGTTTTCTATGTGGAGGATGATACACGTTGTTATGTTTTATATATCTGTGAAGTGTTTTCTATGTGGAGGATGATACACGTTGTTATGTTTTATATATCTGTGAAGTGTTTTCTATGTGGAGGATGATACACGTTGTTATGTTTTATATATCTGTGAAGTGTTTTCCGTGTGGAGGATGATACACGTTGTTATGTTTTATATATCTGTGAAGTGTTTTCCGTGTGGAGGACGATACACGTTGTTATGTTTTATATATCTGTGAAGTGTTTTCTATGTGGAGGATGATACACGTTGTTATGTTTTATATATCTGTGAAGTGTTTTCTATGTGGAGGATGATACACGTTGTTATGTTTTATATATCTGTGAAGTGTTTTCTATGTGGAGGATGATACACGTTGTTATGTTTTATATATCTGTGAAGTGTTTTCTGTGTGGAGGATGATACACGTTGTTATGTTTTATATATCTGTGAAGTGTTTTCTATGTGGAGATGATACACGTTGTTATGTTTTATATATCTGTGAAGTGTTTTCTATGTGGAGGATGATACACATTGTTCTGTTTTATATATCGGTGAAGTGTTTTCTATGTGGAGGATGATACACGTTGTTATGTTTTATATATCTGTGAAGTGTTTTCTGTGTGGAGGATGATACACGTTGTTATATTTTATATATCTGTGAAGTGTTTTCTATGTGGAGGATGATACACGTTGTTATGTTTTATATATATCTATGAAGTGTTTTCTATGTGGAGGATGATACACGTTGTTATATTTTATATATCTGTGAAGTGTTTTCTATGTGGGGATGATACACGTTGTTATGTTTTATATATATCTGTGAAGTGTTTTCTATGTGGAGGATGATACACGTTGTTATATTATATATATATATATATATATATATATATATATATATATTATATATATATATATATATATCTGTGAAGTGTTTTCTATGTGCAGGATGATAGACGTTGTTATGTTTTATACATCTGTGAAGTGTTTTCCATGTGGAGGATGATACACGTTGTTATGTTTTATATACATCTGTGAAGTGTTTTCCATGTGGAGGATGATACACGTTGTTATGTTTTATATATCTGTGAAGTGTGTTCTATGTGGAGGATGATACACGTTATGTTTTATATATCTGCGAAGTGTTTTTATGTGGAGGATGATACACGTTGTTATGTTTTATACATCTGTGAAGTGTTTTCTTTGTGGAGGATGATACACGTTGTTATGTTTTATACATCTGTGAAGTGTTTTCTTTGTGGAGGATGATACACGTTGTTATGTTTTTATATATCTGCGAAGTGTTTTCTACATATTGTTGCATGTGTTAAATTATGTGTGTGCTGTGTTTATGTTCGTTTGTGTTTTCTTGTGCGTGAGTGGTTTTGTCAGCAAGTTTGTAGAACGTTGGACGTGACCCAGTTACAAAGTCAGGGCTGCTTCCAAAACTGATCGTTCAGTTGTGTGTGTATGTGTCGGTAAGTATATGTGCATGTGTCGGTAAGTATATGTGCATGTGTCGGTAAGTATATGTGCATGTGTCGGTAAGTATATGTGCATGTGTCGGTAAGTATATGTGCATGTGTCGGTAAGTATATGTGCATGTGTCGGTAAGTATATGTGCATGTGTCGGTAAGTATGTGCATGTGTCGGTAAGTATGTGCATGTGTCTGTAAGTACGTGTGCTTGTGTCTGTAAGTACGTGTGCATGTGTCTGTAATTATGTGTGCGTGTTTTTCTGAAGCTATCTAAGTTTTGATTAAATGCCATGTGTGTGTGTGTGTGTGTGATTGCTTGACCTAAAGAGAAAACCTGTTTGTTCATGTTTTACTTTATCTATCAAAAGACAAAGTTTCAACTCCAAACAAAAGAAAAAAAAAGGAAATAAATAAACTGAACCTTGAGAAATAGTAGTTGTCTTGAGCTCTAGCAACGCATAAACACACAAGTACATTCACAAGCACTCAAACACAAGCACTCACACACAAGCACTCACACACAAGCACTCACATACAAGCACTCACACACAAGCACTCACATACAAGCACTCACACACAAGCACTCACATACAAGCACTCACACACAAACACTCACATACGAGCTCTCACAGACAAGTACTCACATACAAGCACTCACATACAAGCAATCACATACAAGCACTCACACACAAGCACATACATACAAGCACTCACACACAAGCACTCACATACAAGCACTCACACACAAGCACTCACACACAAACACTCACATACAAGCACTCATATACAAGCACTCACACAAGCACTCACACACAAGAACTCACACACAAGCACACACTCAAGCACTCACACACAAGCACTCACACATAAGCACTCACACACAAGCACTCACACACAAGCACACACAGGATCAACAGATGATACATGTAAACAAAACACACTTGCCAGCATACAAACATGGTTTGTAGAATATAAAAACATTCTGAAGGCCTAAAGTCTGATTAAGATAGACAACCAGAACCTGACTTCAGAATACATCCTACAAACCTGGACTACAATCTACAGACTTGAGAACTCACATCAGACCTCACACATCATACAAACCTGGACTAACAATCTACAGACTTAAGAACTCACATCAGGCCTCACACATCATACAAGTCTGGACTAACAATCTACAGACTTAAGAACTCACATCAGACCTCACACATCATACAAGCCTGGACTAACAATCTACAGACTTAAGAGCTCAAGCCAGACATCACACATCATACAAGCCTGGACTAACAATCTACAGACTTAAGAACTCACATCAGACATCACACATCATACAAGTCTGGACTAACAATCTACAGACTTAAGAACTCACATCAGACCTCACACATCATACAAGCTGTGAAGTGTTTTCTTTGTGGAGGATGATACACGTTGTTATGTTTTATATATCTGCGAAGTGTTTTCTACATATTGTTGCATGTGTTAAATTATGTGTGTGCTGTGTTTATGTTCGTTTGTGTTTTCTTGTGCGTGAGTGGTTTTGTCAGCAAGTTTGTAGAACGTTGGACGTGACCCAGTTACAAAGTCAGGGCTGCTTCCAAAACTGATCGTTCAGTTGTGTGTGTATGTGTCGGTAAGTATATGTGCATGTGTCGGTAAGTATATGTGCATGTGTCGGTAAGTATATGTGCATGTGTCGGTAAGTATATGTGCATGTGTCGGTAAGTATATGTGCATGTGTCGGTAAGTATATGTGCATGTGTCGGTAAGTATATGTGCATGTGTCGGTAAGTATATGTGCATGTGTCGGTAAGTATATGTGCATGTGTCGGTAAGTATATGTGCATGTGTCTGTAAGTACGTGTGCTTGTGTCTGTAAGTACGTGTGCATGTGTCTGTAATTATGTGTGCGTGTTTTTCTGAAGCTATCTAAGTTTTGATTAAATGCCATGTGTGTGTGTGTGTGTGTGTGTGTGTGTGAATGCTTGACCTAAAGAGAAAACCTGTTTGTTCATGTTTTACTTTATCTATCAAAAGACAAAGTTTTAAAATTCATGTTTTACTTTATCTATCAAAAGACAAAGTTTTAAAATTCATGTTTTACTTTATCTATCAAAAGACAAAGTTTTAAAATTCATGTTTTACTTTATCTATCAAAAGACAAAGTTTTAAAATTCATGTTTTACTTTATCTATCAAAAGACAAAGTTTTAAAATTCATGTTTTACTTTATCTATCAAAAGACAAAGTTTTAAAATTCATGTTTTACTTTATCTATCACAAGACAAAGTTTTAAAATTCATGTTTTACTTTATCTATCACAAGACAAAGTTTTAACTCTAAACAAAAGAAAAAAAAAGGAAATAAATAAACTGAACCTTGAGAAATAGTAGTTGTCTTGAGCTCTAGCAACGCATAAACACACAAGTACACTCACAAGCACTCAAACACAAGCACTCACACACAAGCACTCACACACAAGCACTCACATACAAGCACTCACACACAAGCACTCACATACAAGCACTCACACACAAGCACTCACATACAAGCACTCACACACAAACACTCACATACGAGCTCTCACAGACAAGCACTCACATACAAGCACTCACATACAAGCAATCACATACAAGCACTCACACACAAGCACATACATACAAGCACTCACACACAAGCACTCACATACAAGCACTCACACACAAGCACTCACACACAAACACTCACATACAAGCACTCATATACAAGCACTCACACAAGCACTCACACACAAGCACTCACACACAAGAACTCACACACAAGCACACACTCAAGCACTCACACACAAGCACTCACACATAAGCACTCACACACAAGCACTCACACACAAGCACACACAGGATCAACAGATGATACATGTAAACAAAACACACTTGCCAGCATACAAACATGGTTTGTAGAATATAAAAACATTCTGAAGGCCTAAAGTCTGATTAAGATAGACAACCAGAACCTGACTTCAGAATACATCCTACAAACCTGGACTACAATCTACAGACTTGAGAACTCACATCAGACCTCACACATCGTACAAACCTGGACTAACAATCTACAGACTTAAGAACTCACATCAGGCCTCACACATCATACAAGTCTGGACTAACAATCTACAGACTTAAGAACTCACATCAGACCTCACACATCATACAAGCCTGGACTAACAATCTACAGACTTAAGAGCTCAAGCCAGACATCACACATCATACAAGCCTGGACTAACAATCTACAGACTTAAGAACTCACATCAGACATCACACATCATACAAGTCTGGACTAACAATCTACAGACTTAAGAACTCACATCAGACCTCATACATCATACAAGCCTGGACTAACAATCTACAGACTTAAGAACTCACATCAGACATCACACATCATACAAGCCTGGACTAACAATCTACAGACTTAAGAGCTCACATCAGACCTCACACATCATACAAGCTTGGACTAACAATCTACAGACTTAAGAGCTCACATCAGACCTCACACATCATACAAGTCTGGACTAACAATCTACAGACTTAAGAACTCACATCAGACCTCACACATCATACAAGCCTGGACTAACACTCTACAGACTTAAGAACTCAAACCGGACATCACACATCATACAAGTCTGGACTAACAATCTACAGACTTGAGAGCTCAAGCCAGACATCACACATCATACAAGTCTGGACTAACAATCTACAGACTTGAGAGCTCAAGTCAGACATCACACATCATACAAGCCTGGACTAACAATCTACAGACTTAAGAACTCAAGCCAGACATCACACATCATACAAGTCTGGACTAACAATCTACAGACTTAAGAACTCACATCAGACCTCACACATCCTACAAACCTGGACTATCTACCTACAGACTTAAGAGCTCAAACCAGAAATCACATATCCTACAAACCTGGACTATCTACCTACAGACTTAAGAGCTCAAACCAGGTCTTACACATCCTACAAACCTGAACTATCTATCTACAGACTTAAGAGCTCAAACCAGGTCTTACACATCCTACAAACCTGGACTATCTACCTACAGACTTAAGAGCTCAAACAAGGCCTTACATATCCTACAAACCTGGACTATCTACCTACAGACTTAAGAGCTCAAACATGGCCTTACACATCCTACTAACCTGGATTATCTACTACCTATAGACTTAAGAGCTCAAACAAGGCCTTACACATCCTTCAAGCCTTGACTATCTACTACCTACAGACTTAAGAGCTCAAACAAGGCCTTACATATCCTACAAATCTGGACTATCTACCTACAGACTTAAGAGCTCAAACAAGGCCTTACACATCCTACAAACCTGGACTATCTACTACCTACAGACTTAAGAGCTCAAACAAGGCCTTACATATCCTTCAAGCCTTGACTATCTACTACCTACAGACTTAAGAGCTCAAACAAGGCCTTACACATCCTACAAACCTGGACTATCTAATACCTACAGACTTAAGAGCTCAAACAAGGCCTTACACATCCTTCAAGCCTTGACTATCTACTACCTACAGACTTAAGAGCTCAAACAAGGCCTTACATATCCTACAAACCTGGACTATCTACCTACATAGTTAAGAGCTCAACCAGGCCTCATATATCCTACAAACCTGGACTATCTACCTACATAGTTAAGAGCTCAACCAGGCCTCATATATCCTACAAACCTGGACTATCTACCTACATAGTTAAGAGCTCAACTAGGCCTCATATATCCTACAAACCTGGACTATCTATCTACACTCTTAAGAGCCCAAACAAGAGCTTAAGGAAAGAGCCAGGATGGAGACCTGTGATGCACATATGATGAACTCCTTAAGACCGTAGAATTGATGTTGGGTTGTGCCGTATCTCCTTGTCTCCCTGGTGGAACATTTGAATGTTACAAGAGAAGACAGAGGATAGGACCAGCCTGTATCCACGTTGTACATCTTCCAAAACTGAAGAGTAAGTGTTTCCTGGTAGCCATGTTCATGTTGAGAATATTGTCAGGTTATCTCCTCTTAAACAGATAACACACTGTCTTTATCCTCCCTTAAATCAAAACAGATAACACACTGTCTTTATTTTCTCTTAAACAGAAACAGATAACACACTGTCTTTATCTTCCCTTAAACAGAAACAGATAACACACTGCCTTTATTTTCTCTTAAACCGAAACAGATAACACATTGTCTTTATCTTCCCTTAAACAGAAACAGATAACACACTGCCTTTATCTTCCCTTAAACAGAAACAGATAACACACTGTCTTTATCAACCCTTAAACAGAAACAGATAACACACTGCCTTTATCTTCCCTTAAACAGAAACAGATAACACACTGCCTTTATCTTCCCTTAAACAGAAACAGATAACACACTGTCTTTATCTTCCCTTAAACAGAAACAGATAACACACTGCCTTTATTTTCTCTTAAACCGAAACAGATAACACACACACACTCTCTCTATTTCCCCTTAAACAGAAACAGATAACACACTGCCTTTATCTTCCCTTAAACAGAAACAGATAACACACTGCCTTTATCTTCCCTTAAACAGAAACAGATAACACACTGCCTTTATCTTCCCTTAAACCGAAACAGATAACACAGTATCTTTATCTTCTCTTACATAGAAACAGATAACACACTAACTTTATCTTCCCTTAAACCGAAAAATATAACACATTGTCTTCTTGTAGCTCGTAACCAGCTACTAAAAGTCCATTAGCAACAGATAAAATATGCATTTGTTTGAACTATTATACGTGGCCCCCATATCAGGAGAGAATGTTTGATAAAGAATATCTAATTTTTTTAAATTTTAAAACATCTTGTAAAACTAACATAAATTAGCAACTGCCCAACTTCTCAAACGCCTGCGGCACCTTGTGATATTCACATGTGATATCTATTCTGCGTTTGAAGTGATCGAAACAGCTTGTACTGGGTGGAGCATCTTCAAAAACTCTACCTGATAAGTCTCGTCAATGTTGTAGTGTCTAGCCAGGCTTTCATGCTAGCTTGATTTATGGCCGATAATTTCCACAGTCAAGGATATTAGTTTCATCCTGCTGTATTTATTCATGAATTGAAATATAATCAGGAATAAACGAAAGTGATAAGTAATGATAATGTTGCTCGTTTGTTTTTTTTAAATACGATAATGAAGTATGTCAGTGTAGGCAGCTTACAGAAACATGTAAGTGTAGGCAGCTTACAGAAACATGTCTGTGTAGGCAGCTTACAGAAACATGTAAGTGTAGGCAGCGTACAGAAACATATCAGTGTGGCAGCTTACAGAAACATGTCGGTGTAGGCAGCGTACAGAAACATGTAAGTGTAGGCAGCTTACAGAAACATATCAGTGTAGGCAGCTTACAGAAACATGTCGGTGTAGGCAGCGTACAGAAACATGTAAGTGTAGGCAGCTTACAGAAACATGTCGGTGTAGGCAGCTTACAGAAACATGTAAGTGTAGGCATCTTACAGAACCATGTCAGTGTAGGCAGCTTACAGGAACACGTCATTGGGGGCAGCTTACAGCAACATGTCAGTGGGGGCAGCTTACAGCAACATGTCAGTGGGGGCAGCTTGCAGCAACATATCAGTGGGGGGCAGCTTACAGCAACATGTCAGTGGGGGGCAGCTTACAGCAACATATCAGTGGGGGGCAGCTTACAGCAACATATCAGTGGGGGGCAGCTTACAGCAACATATCAGTGGGGGGCAGCTTACAGCAACATGTCAGTGGGGGCAGTTTACAGCAATATGTCAGTATAGGCACCTCACAGAAACATGTTAGTGTTGTTTGTCCACAGAGGCAAATCTGATTTTGTGGTAACAGCCATCAAACAATATCACGCTTATGACAGAAGCCGCCTATCGCTTGAGAACCGCTACATTCAGTAATATGGGATGCTGGAAACACATGGTTTGAACTCACAGTTGCACCTAACATTTTCCTCTTCCACAAGTATATTCCCTCTGCATCAAGTTTAAATCCTTTCTCACTTGCTACACATTTTCAAAACCTCTTCACAGTATCAGATTCCAACCCCTCTACCCCAACTGCAGCCGCCTATTTCACCTTCTCCCGGCTAGATTACCATTATACCACTCTGAACCCTTTCCGTGGTTTCATATTTAAACATTCTCAACACTCCACCATGCGCATTTCTGGACACAGTCTCGTACAAGTCACAACCGAATGCTCCATTTATTGTATTCATTTATTTTTGTCCATTCATATTTTTTACATAGCATTCATGTGAATTTATATTTCATCCCCTCTCTCCCCTTCTCTCTCTCTCTCTCTCTCTATTTCTTTGTCCTCTGTGTTTTTTCTTTGATTAAGATTCACGCCGAAAGGTCACAATAGTGTACATGTTAATTAAGCTGTTCGTAATTTTTTTCTTAGTTCATTTATAAAGTTGTTCCTATTTTTTTTCCTGTTAATTAATAAAACTGTTCCTGCTTTTGCCCTAGTTAACTTATAAAGCTGTTCCTATTTTTCTATTATTTAATAAAGCTGTTTCTACTTTTACCCCGGTTAATTAATAAAGCTGTTCCTATTTTTCCCAGTTAATTAATAAATCTGTTCTTACTTTTTTCGAGTTCATTAATAAAGTTGTTCCTGTTTTCTTGTAGTTTATTAATAAAGCTGTTTCTACTTTTTTCTAGTTAATTAATAAAACTGTTCCTACTTTTGGTTTAGTTAATTAATAAAGCTATTCCTATTGTTTTCCCAGTTAATTAATAAAGCTGTTCCTATTTTTCCAAGTTGATTGATAAAGATCTTCCTACTCTCGCCTTTGTTAATTAATAAAGCTATTCCTATTGTTTTCCCAGTTAATTAATAAAGCTGTTCCTATTTTTCCAAGTTGATTGATAAAGATCTTCCTACTCTCGCCTTTGTTAATTAATACAACTGTTCCTACTTTTGCCCGGTTTATTATTAAAGCTGTTCTTATTTTTTCCCAAAGTTAATTAATAAAGCTGTTCCTCCTACTTTTTGCCCTAGTTAACTAATAAAAGGTAAAGGTAACCCTGTCATGCCTTAGAGGCACATAGGGATATGGTGTTAGCGCCCATATTTTCCTTGACCTGTCAGCACACTAGAGGGTAATGTGGTCAGTATCATGCCTGGCCGCCTTTCCTTCCCCAACTCCAGAAGTCGGGTACCCATTTCTACAGCTGGGTGGCTGGGGCGCCTACGGCCGGATTCGAACCCCCGACCTTCGCCATGAGAGACCAGTGCACTAACCACTTCGCCACTCAGACGCCCTATTAACTAATAAAGCTGTCCCTCCTTCTTTTCCCCAAGTTAACTAATAAAGCTGTCCCTCCTTCTTTTCCCCAAGTTAACTAATAAAGCTGTCCCTCCTTCTTTTCCCCAAGTTAACTAATAAAGCTGTCCCTCCTTCTTTTCCCCAAGTTAACTAATAAAGCTGTCCCTCCTTCTTTTCCCCAAGTTAACTAATAAAGCTGTTCCTACCTTTTTCCTAGTTTATTCTGTGGAGACAGGGGATGTATAGAAAGAAAAAAAAACTGCTTCTAGAACTTTCCTGAAAATGGTGATGAAGAGAAGAGATAAGGATAAATCTGATGAGATGGACGCCGAGAAGAAGATGCTGATGAAGAGAAGAGATAAGGATAAATCTGATGAGATGGACCCGAGGTTGAGGAAAGGAACAAGTTGATTAGAATGAAAAAGTTGATGAAGCTGTGTTCCTGCAGAATTGCAGCTGCTGATGGCGGATAGAGCAAATGTTCCATGATCAGGCCAGCTGGTGATGTTTACTCCAAGATCTGCCTGAAGATCTAATCGTCTAACCCCTGGGGTCACGTGACAGATAACATACACACGCTTTCAGCACACATACATTTACACACATACACAAACAAGCACGTGTCTGGAAGTGTACGTGCTTGTACATATATCTCCCACATATAAACAAACTGATAAAAGAAGATCTATACTACACTGCACAAGCTCTTTCCTATTGTTCTATAAAAATAGATAACCTAGAAGACAAGTGCTTGATGATAATAGAAGAACATTTTTCCAAACCTATTTCATTCATCTTGTTCTACTAACCACGTACACTTTACATGTCCACAGATAATTGCCTACAGTCTTCTCCTTCGTCGGTGTACCTCGTAATTTCAGAAAGACAGAAACTGTGGTCCCTTTCTCCGTTACTGAAAATGTTTATTAGATCTTTCTTCTAGATCCTGTAGTAAGAGAGTTTACCAGATCTTTCTCCTAGATACTGTAGTAACAGAGTTTACCAGATCTTTCTCCTAGATACTGTAGTAACAGAGTTGACCAGATCTTTCTCCTAGATACTGTAGTAACAGAGTTGACCAGATATTTCTCTTAGATACTGTAGTAACAGAGTTTACCAGATCTTTGTTCTAGATACTGCAGTAATATAGTTTACTAGATCTTTGTTCTAGATACTGCAGTAATATAGTTTACCAGATCTTTGTTCTAGATACTGCAGTAATATAGTTTACCAGATCTTTGTCCTAGATACTGCAGTAATATAGTTTACCAGATCTTTGTTCTAGATACTGTAGTAACAGAGTTTACCAGATCATTCTCCTAGATAATGTAGTAATATAGTTTACCAGATCTTTGTTCTAGATACTGCAGTAATATAGTTTACCAGATCTTACACCTAAACACTGCAGTAACAGAATGGTGAAGACTAACCTGTTTCATGAGCTGTTAGACAATCATTGTTTAATCTTCGATCATTTCTCTGAGAATCTGTGATCATTTCTCTGGGAATCTTTGATAGTTTCTCTGTGAATCTGTAATCAATTCTCTGAGAATCTTTGATCATATATCTGAGAATATTTCATCGCTCTGTCACCACCTTTGATCACTCTGTGAATCATTACTAGCTCCGCCCAGATATGCTCTGAGATGGCAGGTACACACAGTCTTTACGTGAAAACGTCATTAGATGCATGTATTCTCATTGGTTACTAATTCCTGTATTCTCATTGGTTACTAACTCTTCTATTCTCATTGGTTACTAACTCCTCTATTCTTATTGGTTACTAATTCCTATATTCTCACTTTTATTCCTGTAATTTCATTGATCTTTGGATCCTAATAATTGACTAAATTCCTTTGAAATCTTTGGTGTTGCTTTCTGTTTTATCAGGGGCGTATACAGGAAGTGCTCACGTGACAGAGTACCTAGATGTTGTCAAGAGTGGGAGAGAGAAGAGGGAAGATAATAGTGTCCACAAAGTCAACATTCTATCTTACTTCCTCTAGGCTGTCCCACACACAGCCTATTGTGCTTTTCAGGCTAGCCAGACTAATGTGTTCTTTGAGTTGAAGATCTCCGCGAACTCTTAATGATTATGTGGTGTCCATGGTGGTGGATCTAGCTAAGGCTTCTCCATCTTGGACTGGCTCGGACAATTAAAGAAGACCAAGTCAGCACACTTCCTATCCTACTCCGTGATTAGGTTACAGCCTGCTGAGAGTTGAAATCCGCTGATCCAGTATAACTCATGCCTGAGTGTTTGGCAGAATTTGTTCAAAATCTCTTTACCTTGTCCTAGATGGAACAAGTCCTGAAACAAAATGTGCTGGAACAACATGTACTGGAACAACATGTACTTGAACAACATGTGCTGGAACAACATGTGCTAGAACAACATGAGCTAGAACAATACGTGCTGGAACCTATTCAATACCTTCAGCACATTTTATTTCCATGACGATCTCAAGCAGAGCATTCTTTGACTGAGATCTCAAGCAGAACATCCTTTGACTAAGATCTCAAGCAGAACATCTTTTGACTAAGATCTCAAGCAGAACATCTTTTGACTAAAACCTCAAGCAGAACATCCTTTGACTAAAACCTCAAACAGAACATCCTTTGACTAAAACCTCAAACAGAACATCCTTTGACTAAAACCTCAAACAGAGCATCTTTTGACTGAGACCTCAAACAGAACATCCTTTGACTAAAACCTCAAATAGAACATCCTTTGACTAAGACCTCAAACAGAACATCCTTTGACTCAGACCTCAAACAGAACATCCTTTGACTAAGACCTCAAACAGAACATCCTTTGACTAAGACCTCAAACAGAACATCCTTTGACTCAGACCTCAAACAGAACATCCTTTGACTCAAACCTCAAACAGAACATCCTTTGACTAAGACCTCAAACAGAACATCCTTTGATTGAGACCTCAAACAAAACATCCTTTGACTAAGACCTCAAACAGGACATCCTTTGACTAAGACCTCAAACAGAACATCCTTTGACTAAGACTTCAAACAGAACATCCTCTGACTAAGTCCTCGAGCAGAACATCTTTTGACTGAGACCTCAAGAGGAACATCCTTTGACTGAGACCTCAAGAGGAACATCCTTTGACTGTGACCTCAAGAGGAACATCCTTTGACTGAGACCTCAAGAGGAACATCCTTTGACTGAGACCTCAAATGGCACATCTTTCCACTGAAGACCTTAAGCGGCACATCCTTTGACTGAGACCTTAAGCGGCACATCCTTTGACTGAGACTTTAAGCAGCACATCCTTTGACTGAGACCTCACATGGCAAATCTTTCCACTGAAGACATTAAGCGGTACATCCTTTGACTGAGACCTTAAGCGGTACATCCTTTGACTGAGACCTTAAGTGGCACATCCTTTGACTGATACCTTAAGCAGCACATCCGTCCACTGACGACCTTAAGCAGCACATCCTTCCACTGACGACCTTAAGCAGCACATCCTTCCACTGACTACCTTAAGCGGCACATCCTTTGACTGAGGCCTCAAACAGAACATCCTTTGACTCAGACATCACGCAGAACATCCTTTGACTAAGACCTCAAACAGAACATCCTTTGACTAAGACCTCAAACAGAACATCCTTTGACTCAGACCTCAAACAGAACATCCTTTGACTCAAACCTCAAACAGAACATCTTTTGACTAAGATCTCAAACAGAACATCCTTTGATTGAGACCTCAAACAAAACATCCTTTGACTAAGACCTCAAACAGGACATCATTTGACTAAGACTTCAAACAGAACATCCTCTGACTAAGTCCTCGAGCAGAACATCTTTTGACTGAGACCTCAAGAGGAACATCCTTTGACTGAGACCTCAAGAGGAACATCCTTTGACTGAGACCTCAAGAGGAACATCCTTTGACTGAGACCTCAAATGGCACATCTTTCCACTGAAGACCTTAAGTGGCACATCCTTTGACTGAGACCTTAAGCGGCACATCCTTTGACTGAGACTTTAAGCAGCACATCCTTTGACTGAGACCTCACATGGCAAATCTTTCCACTGAAGACATTAAGCGGTACATCCTTTGACTGAGACCTTAAGCGGTACATCCTTTGACTGAGACCTTAAGTGGCACATCCTTTGACTGATACCTTAAGCAGCACATCCTTCCACTGACGACCTTAAGCAGCACATCCTTCCACTGACGACCTTAAGCAGCACATCCTTCCTCTGACGACCTTAAACAGCACATCCTTCCACTGACGACCTTAAGAGGCACATCCTTTGACTGAGACCTTAAGCGGCACATCCTTTGACTGAGACTTTAAGAACAGAAAATAACATCGATTCATTCATTCATTTGCATGCCCCTTTTTGAACTTTGCCTCCCTAACAGCTCTCCTGTGGGCCTGTCGGTTGTGAGCAAGATGGCCTGCTACTGATGCATCCATTCGCAGATCATCAACGATGTCTTGCAGACATTTTCGCCTTGGTCTTCCTCTCTTTCTTTTTCCCATTATGTACCCTTCCAAGACGGTCTTCTCTAGATTATCATGACGTTTAATGTGTCCAAAATATTTAAGTTGTCTCTGTTTAATCCTCTTTACTGGCAGCCTTCTTCAATATTAAGTTTACGTGGAGTACGGTCAGATGAAGCAACAAATTCTCCTGGAGGCTTCACATTTAGGTTCTGGAAAGTTTTGATGGACGACATATGTTGATGCTTGATTTCAGATTGGGAGCTTAAGAACTTCTTCCAGTCAACTCCTGGGGACCAAAGTAATGTTTCTCACCTCTTTAACTTGGGCGCCACGAAGTATTTGTCCGGGCAGAAATTAAATAAATGCCATATTTTAAAAGTAGCGCCCCCTGGACTCTCTGATCTGAGACCTCGCTGGCTTTTTTCGCTTGACAAAGTATTCAGTGGAATAAAAAATCGTAAATTTCATTTCAATATCTCTGTGATCCCTCGTCACAGCTCAGCCTGCGGCAATGTTCACGCACCATTTCAAGTCCCGGCCATTTTGAATATTGACTCAAGTCTCGTGGGACACGAGAGAGGCCGAGAAGTGACGGGGAAATGATAGGTGATAACTTTTTGGTCAAGTTTTCATCTTGAATGTCGCATGTTCTAGACACTACTTGGCTGTCAGCAACGTTAAGGTGAAGTTGATTGTCAAGTGCTCTCAATTTTTTATATTCAAATTTTGTACGCAGGTATTACTTGTCAGGTGGGAGCGATGGTCAAGTCTTGATTGTGCTGAACGTGACCCAGAAGGGAACTCTTTGGTTTTCTTAAAGAGTGATGATGATGATGATGATGATGATGATGATTTAACTAGTGGATTGTCAAGGCTACTCTTACGTCCCAGGGATTACACGGGACGATGGAACGATATCCTCCCAGGTGCTGCCAAGTCAGACTTCTCAATAACCTCCTTCATGACAAACGCTTCACAATTTCTTATCTCTGTCTCCAGACTACTGTACCACCTCATCATTTCTTACTTCTGTCTCCAGACTACTCTAGCACATCATCATTTCTGTTTCCAGGCTACTGTACCACCACATCATTTCTTACTTCTGTCGACAGGCTATTGTGGCACAGTCTAATGTCATGGAGCACTGTGGGAAGTTAAGTTGGGTCAGTGTAGGGTGGACTTCACTAACACTTATGTCACAGGACGCCAGGAAAAATCGTCCCGGGGATACGGGACCCTGTTCTGTATGCAGATCTTGAGTTTGAAATTTTAAAAGCCATCTTGATGACCCAACTAGCACACCCAGGACAGCACCATACTGGGATAGATGACAGAGCGACTAACACCCAGGACAGCACCATACTGGGACAGATGACCGAACGACCACACCCAGGACAGCACCATACTGGGATAGATGACAGAGCGACTAACACTCAGGACAGCACCATACTGGGACAGATGACAGAACGACCACACCCAGGACAGCACCATACTGGGATAGATGACAGAGCGACTAACACCCAGGACAGCACCATACTGGGATAGATGACAGAGCGACTAACACCCAGGACAGCACCATACTGGGACAGATGACAGAGCGACTAACACCCAGGGCAGCACCATACTGGGACAGATGACCAAACGACTACACCCAGGACAGCACCATACTGGGACGGATGACAGAGCGACTACACCCAGGACAGCACATACCGGGACAGATGACATAACGACTACACCCAGGACAGCACCGTACTGTGACAAATGAGTTTTGTTCTGTGTCACATGCAGACCATGTCACTGACCAAACAAAGTTTCCGGTTCTTGTATGTTACCTACCTGCTGCTGTTTCCAAAATCTTTGGACAAGAAGAAGAAGAAGGACAGCCTTGCATTTGGACACTTATTCTGCCAAGGTATAAATTTGATTCCGGCTTTGGGTACTTTTATTCCGACGTGGTATACTTTTACTCTGGTATGGTGTACTTTGATTTCGGTATTGTGCACTTTGATTCTAGTATGGTGTACTTTGATTCCGATATGGTGCACTTTGATTCTAGTATGGTGTAATTTGATTCCGATATGGTGCACTTTGATTCTAGTATGGTGTAATTTGATTCCGATATGGTGCACTTTGATTCTAGTATGGTGTAATTTGATTCCGATATGGTGCACTTTGACAAGAACTGCCCTAGATGGAAAAACACATCACAAGCTCTAACATTTGACTTTATCCAAACTGTGTTTGTTATATTAATAAAATGAGAGATAAGAGAAATGGCGACTGTGGTAAAACTGCTTCTAGTGATAAAGATAGAGAGATGTGGATGCTCAGTTTGATAGAAAAGATAGACTGAGGGAGGTAGCAGAGACAAGATTTCAAGAACAGAATAACCTTAACAACAAAAACAGTGTCACGGCCTTCCTGCCAGGTCACGATCGTGACACTGACGCTCATTACACTTTTCTGTTCCACCCTCGCCTGACTTCTCCACGCTCTCTCTTCTCTTATAAACTCTCTTCTATTATACACTCTCTTCTCTTCTCTTCTCTTCCTGATTATTTACCAAGTTCCTCTCTTCCCTGTCGTTTATAGCCTTCCTGGTCCTCTCTTACCGCTTGTCGTCTACAATCTTCTAGTCCTCTCTTACCGCTTGTCGTCTACAATCTTCTAGTCCTCTCTTACCGCTTATCGTCTACAATCTTCTAGTCCTCTCTTCTTACATGTCATCTACAATCTTCTAGTCATCTCTAACCGCTTGTTGTCTACAATCTTCTAGTCCTCTCTCCCTACATGTCATCTAAAATCTTGTAGTCCTGTCTTTCTCTTTGTCATCTAAAATCTCTCAAGTATTCCTCCTCTTTGACGTCTACAATCCGTCTGCCCTCTCCCCCTCTCCCTCCTCCTTATGATTGAAATAAAATATTAAGCAAGTAATCTGGACAGAGCGTCCCCTGAAGGCAGAGTTCCGAGTCGCGGGTTTGTCCCCCTCGCTAATGCCAGGGCGAGTCGGGCCGTAATTTGGCGCAAGCTATTTACTGTTAGAGGCAGGTGATGGCGGGGGGCGGACCGCGACAAATCTCTGCCAGTATTGGCAAGAGCGGGGCATATGCCCTCCGGGGGCAGAAAGTTGATTTCGTTATGGATTTGACCTGACGGGTAGAGAATGTTTCAGCGCTTTTTTTTTTATTTTATTTTTTCGGTTTTATTTTTGTATTTTTTTGCCAGAGGAAGTTAAGTTGTGGTAGTTGTTTCACGTAGTTGTGATGTTGTTGTTAGAGGTGATGATGTTGTTGTCAGAAGTGATGATGTTGTTGCTAGAGGTGATGATGTTGTTGTTAGAGATGATGATGTTGTTAGAAGTGATGATGTTGTTGTTAGAGGTGATGATGTTGTTGCTAGAGGTGATGATGTGATGATGTTATTGCTAGAGGTGATGATGTTGTTGCTAGAGGTGATGATGTTGTTGTTAGAGGTGATGATATTGTTGCTAGAGGTGATGATGTGATGACGTTGTTGTTAGAGGTGATGATGTGATGATGTTGTTGCTAGAGGTGATGATGTTGTTGCTAGAGGTGATGATATTGTTGCTAGAGGTGATGATGTTGTTGCTAGAGGTGATGGTGTTGTTGCTAGAGGTGATGATGTTGTTGTTAGAGGTGATGATGTTGTTGCTAGAGACGATGGTAGGTTTTAGAACGATGGTTTCAGTTTTCCTGTAACATTGGTGATTATGAAAGTAAAGATGAAAATAATGACGACGTGGAGAAAGCAATCATCATATCTAACAACAACCTGGCCAAGACAATCATCATATCTAACAACAACTTGGCCAAGACAATCATCATATCTAACAACAACTTGGCCAAGACAATCACCATATCTAACAACAACTTGGCCAAGACAATCACCATATCTAACAACAACTTGGCCAAGACAATCACCATATCTAATAACAACTTGGCCAAGACAATCACCATATCTAACAACAACTTGGCCAAGACAATCATTGTATCTAAGTATTACTTGGCGAAGATCATCACATCTGACAATGTCGTTGTGAAAGCAATCATATCTAACGACGACGTGGCGAAGACAATCATCATATCTAACAATGACGTGGCGAAGACAATCATCACATCTAACAATGACGTGGCGAAGACAATCATTATATCTAATGACGACGTGGCGAAGACAATCACCATATCTAGCGACGACGTGGCGAAGACAATCATCACATCTAACAATGTCGTGGTGAAAGCAATCATTATATCTAACGACGACGTGGCGAAGACAATCATCATATCTAACAATGACGTGGCGAAGACAATCATCACATCTAACAATGACATGGCGAAGACAATCATTATATCTAATGACGACGTGGCGAAGACAATCACCATATCTAGCGACGACGTGGAGAAGACAATCATCACATCTAACAATGTCGTGGTGAAAGCAATCATTATATCTAACGAAGACGTGGCGAAGACAATCACCATATCTAACGACGACGTGGCGAAAACAATCACCGTATCTATCGACGATGTGGCGAAGACAATCACCATATCTAGCGACGACGTGGCGAAGACAATCATCACATCTAACAATGTCGTGGTGAAAGCAATCATTATATCTAACGACGACGTGGCGAAGACAATCACCATATCTAACGACGACGTGGCGAAAACAATCATCACATCTAACAATGACGTGGCGAAGACAGTCATCACATCTAACAATGACGTGGTGAAAGCAATCATTATATCTAATGACGACGTGGCGAAGACAATCACCATATCTAGCGACGACGTGGCGAAGACAATCACTATATCTAGCGACGACGTGGCGAAGACAATCACCGTATCTATCGACGATGTGGCGAAGACAATCACCATATCTAGCGACAACGTGGCGAAGACAATCATCAGATCCAGCAATGATGTGATAAAGACAATCATCAGATCTAGCGACGACGTGGCGAAAACAATCATCACATCTAACAATGACGTGGTGAAGACAATCATCAGATCTAGCGATGACGTGGCGAAGACAATCATCACATCCAGCGATAATGTGATGAAGACAGTCATCACATGGCGTCATCTTACTACAGAATGTCGCTGCTACAGATCTTCATCAGGATGTGAGCCAGCAAGCCTTGCCCAAGTTTTCCATCTTCTGCACTTGTCCACTCAGTTATCGCTGTCGTCCTCTTGACTTTCTTCTCTCGTCGTTTCCATCCAGAATGGTTTTATAGCATTTTGTCTGTTGATGCAGTCAAAATAAATCATCACTTTTATTGTTACGTTTTTCCTTATCTCTCTCCTCATCGACTGTTTTCTGTGTTTTCTTTCCTGCATACGAAATCTTGTCCAGTCTTCTTGTTATTCATGAGATGTTCTCCAAATTTCTGTTTATTCACAAAATGTTGCTCATTTTTATGTATATTCACCACGTGACCTCGAATCTTCTGTTTATCTAGCGTCTAACATCTCAGAAGATGGGAACAATCCATGTCCAGCATCACAGAAGATGGGAACAATCCATGTCCAGCATCACAGAAGATGGGAACAATCCATGTCTAACATCACAGAAGATGGAAACAATCCATGTCTAACATCACAGAAGATGGGAGCAATCCATGTCTAACATCACAGAAGATGGAAACAATCCATGTCTAACATCACAGAAGATGGGAACAATCCATGTCCAACATCACAGAAGGTGGGAACAATCCATGTCTAACATCACAGAAGATGGAAACAATCCATGTCCAACATCACAGAAGATGGAAACAATCCATGTCCAACATCACAGAAGATGGAAACAATCCATGTCCAACATCACAGAAGATGGAAACAATCCATGTCCAACATCACAGAAGATGGAACAATCCATGTCCAACATCATAGAAGATGGAAACAATCCATGTCCAACATCACAGAAGATGGAAACAATCCATGTCTAACATCACAGAAGATGGGAACAATCCATGTCCAACATCACAGAAGATGGCAACAATCCATGTCCAACATCACAGAAGATGGGAACAATCCATGTCTAACATCACAGAAGATGGAAACAATCCATGTCTAACATCACAGAAGATGGGAGCAATCCATGTCTAACATCACAGAAGATGGAAACAATCCATGTCTAACATCACAGAAGATGGAACAATCCATGTCCAACATCACAGAAGGTGGGAACAATCCATGTCTAACACACAGAAGATGGAAACAATCCATGTCCAACATCACAGAAGATGGAAACATCCATGTCCAACATCACAGAAGATGGAAACAATCCATGTCCAACATCACAGAAGATGGAAACAATCCATGTCCAACATCACAGAAGATGGAAACAATCCATGTCCAACATCATAGAAGATGGAAACAATCCATGTCCAACATCACAGAAGATGGAAACAATCCATGTCCAACATCACAGAAGATGGAAACAATCCATGTCCAACATCACAGAAGATGGAACAATCCATGTCCAACATCACAGAAGATGGGAACAATTCATGTCCAACATCACAGAAGATGGAAACAATCCATGTCCAACATCACAGAAGATGGGAACAATCCATGTCCAACATCACAGAAGATGGGAACAATTCATGTCCAACATCACAGAAGATGACATCAGTCCATGTCCAACATCACAGAAGATGGAAACAATCCATGTCTAACATCACAGAAGATGGAAACAATCCATGTCTAACATCACAGAAGATGGAAACAATCCATGTCTAACATCACAGAAGATGGGAGCAATCCATGTCTAACATCACAGAAGATGGAAACAATCCATGTCTAACATCACAGAAGATGGGAACAATCCATGTCCAACATCACAGAAGGTGGGAACAATCCATGTCTAACATCACAGAAGATGGAAACAATCCATGTCCAACATCACAGAAGATGGAAACAATCCATGTCCAACATCACAGAAGATGGAAACAATCCATGTCCAACATCACAGAAGATGGAAACAATCCATGTCCAACATCACAGAAGATGGAAACAATCCATGTCCAACATCATAGAAGATGGAAACAATCCATGTCCAACATCACAGAAGATGGAAACAATCCATGTCCAACATCACAGAAGATGGAAACAATCCATGTCCAACATCACAGAAGATGGAAACAATCCATGTCCAACATCACAGAAGATGGGAACAATTCATGTCCAACATCACAGAAGATGGAAACAATCCATGTCCAACATCACAGAAGATGGGAACAATCCATGTCCAACATCACAGAAGATGGGAACAATTCATGTCCAACATCACAGAAGATGACATCAGTCCATGTCCAACATCACAGAAGATGGGAACAATTCATGTCCAACATCACAGAAGATGACATCAGTCCATGTCCAACATCACAGAAGATGACATCAGTCCATGTCCAACATCACAGAAGATGACATCAGTCCATGTCCAACATCACAGAAGTTGAGATGAGATCACAGAAATAGCCGTAGATACCAGTGACCGATTTGTCTGGAGTCGACTGACATGCTCCAGAAGTCGAAATTTTCGATGATTCTACTTCACACACGGTCACTCACACAGCGGTGTGAGAAGAGGTGGGAAACATGAGAGGAAGAAAGTAACGATTAGGGAAGTTTGTCTGAGACACGTCATCAGAGGAAGAAAGTAACGATTAGGGAAGTTTGTTTGTCTGAGAAACGTCATCAGAAGAAGACAGTAACAATTAGAGAAGTTTGTTTGTCTGAGAAACGTCATCAGAAGAAGACAGTAACAATTAGAGAAGTTTGTTTGTCTGAGAAACGTCATCAGAAGAAGAAAGTAACAATTAGAGAAGTTTGTATGAGAAACGTCATCAGAGGAAGAAAGTAACAATTAGAGAAGTTTGTCTGAGAAACGTCATCAGAAGAAGAAAGTAACAATTAGAGAAGTTTGTTTGTCTGAGAAACGTCATCAGAAGAAGAAAGTAACAATTAGAGAAGTTTGTATGAGAAACGTCATCAGAGGAAGAAAGTAACAATTAGAGAAGTTTGTCTGAGAAACGTCATCAGAAGAAGAAAGTAACAATTAGAGAAGTTTGTATGAGAAACGTCATCAGAGGAAGAAAGTAACAATTAGAGAAGTTTGTTTGTCTGAGAAACGTCATCAGAAGAAGAAAGTAACAATTAGAGAAGTTTGTTTGTCTGAGAAACGTCATCAGAGGAAGAAAGTAACAATTAGAGAAGTTTGTTTGTCTCATGTCAGAGGCGGGGCACGTAGGGGCATGTGGGCCGGGGGTAATGAGGCCGCTCCCCATGACCAGCAACAGAGTTAGTCCCCCCCCCCTTTTTTTTTAAACAGTTACATTTATTAGAGAAATAAAAAAACTGTATTGCCCTTGTCCAACATCTCCTTCACCTTGCTGTAACAGTCATATTCATACTGTTACTTGTTAGTCCGCCTACTCCTTCACCTTGCTGTAACAGTCATATTCATACTGTTACTTGTTAGTCCGCCTACTCCTTCACCTTGCTGTAACAGTCATATTCATGCTGTTACTTGTTAGCCCGCCTACTCCTTCACCTTGCTGTAACAGTCATATTCATGCTGTTACTTGTTAGTCCGCCTACTCCTTCACCTTGCTGTAACAGTCATATTCATACTGTTACTTGTTAGTCCGCCTACTCCTTCACCTTGCTGTAACAGTCATATTCATACTGTTACTTGTTAGTCCGCCTACTCCTTCACCTTGCTGTAACAGTCATATTCATACTGTTACTTGTTAGCCCGCCTACTCCTTCACCGAGTAAAAAACCGGAGTGAGGCTTGACGGTTGTAGTCTTAGCAGGGAAGCTGATTCCTGGAACCTTCCGCGACTTCAAGAAAGTCACTGCTACCAGCTTCCTCTCCGACACCAGATATGTGTTGTGCTGGAATATTGTCTAGGAGAGGACTCCCAAACTTTGCTACAATCACTTCTCTTGCCATCAATATCCGCAGTCTGAAGTACTGTAATGTATGTCTGACATGATAGAAGTACTGTAATGTATGTCTGACATGATAGAAGTACTGTAATGTATTTCTGACATGACAGAAGTACTATAGTGTATATCTGACATGACAGAAATACTGCAATGTTTATCTGACATGATAAAAGACTATATCTGACACGATAGAAGTATTTTAATGTACATCTGACATGATAGAAGTACTGTAGTGTATGTGTGACATGATATAATTACTGTATTATATGTCTGACACGAAAGAAGTACTGTAATTTATGTCTGACATGATAGAAATACTGTAATATATATCTGTTTGGCATGACAAAAGTACTCTAATGTATATTTGACAAAATATCTGATATTGTAGAAGTGCTATAATGGACATCTGACATGACAGAAGTACTGTGTGCGTATCTGACGTTATAGAATTGACTTAACGTAGATCTGAGTTATATAAGTACTTTAATGTACACCTGACATGACAAAAATGCTGGAGTGCTTATATGTGGCTGGTGTATGTGCATATCCAATGTACTTTCTCTGTCAAAGAAATGAACTTTACATACACCGTGGAACTAAAAATCTGAACTTAATGATCTGTGGACAGACTTGTGCATTAATGAACTGTGGAAGACTTGTACATTAATGAACTGTAGACAGACTTTTACGTGAACGAACTGTGGACAGACTTGTACATTAATACATCGTATTTATACTTGCACGTAAAACTAGAAGGGGACATAAATGTACACAGCTGAAATGTGAACACGTCAACGAACTGTCAAGGCGCTAGTTTTATCATTCAGCCTTGCCCGTGTACGTGAATGTGTACGTGTACGTGAATGTGTACGTGTCGGTTTGTCTCCACCGGTTCCTATAAAGATAATTTCGTTTTTGAAATTGGTTAAAGAGATATTAACATGTTCACATTTAAGCCAGTCGCCATGTACACATGTAATTAGTGTATAAGAATCCACCTTTACACGAAGCACTACAGTAAAGCTGTGATACCAAAATGTATAAAATAGGAAAAAAAGTAGGAGCAGCTTTATTACTTAACAACCACAAAGTTGTGACGTTTCGGCGTTGAGACAATTATCATACAAACACGTACAGGACGAAGAAATAGAGAGAGGAGATAAAGTATAGATTCACATGAATACTATGTTAAAAAAATAAATAAATAAAATGAATAGAGCACTTAGCTGGAAGATTTTCCGAAGCTCTTGCAAAAACGCCTTGAAGCTTTTCTGATGTTCAAATCCGTTGCTACGTTCCAAATGTGCTCGTTCAGAAATTTACAGAAATGTGCATGGTGAAGTGTAGAGAATGTTTAAATAAAGACTTATGATGTGTGACAGGAGAACTGTTGAAGGGAGAGAGGGTGATACAACCTAGTCAGGAGAAAGTGAAATAAATGATTATAGTTGGGGTAGAGGGGTTGTAATGTGATGCTGTGAGGAAGTTCTAAATTATGTGTAACAAGTGAGAAGGGAGTGGAGCTTGGTGGAGAGGGATTATAATTGTTGAAGAGGAGAATGTTAGGTATAGCTGAATAGAGAGTGTGGTTCCAGCGTCCCATAATCTTGAATGTAGCGGTTCTCAAGCGCTAAGTGACTTGTGTCATTTGCGTGGCATTGTTTGATGGCTGTTACCAGAAAATCAGATTTGTCTCTGTAGTTGGGGCCATTGAAATGATTTGGGACTCGTTTCAAAGCATGCTGGGTGATACTGTATAGATGTTTCTGCATGCAGTTCTCTAATCTGAGGCCAGTCTCACCAACATAAGTTATTCTGCCTCTTTTGCATACGACGACATATTTTACATTACGGGACTCACATGTGAATCCCTAATGAAAAGTGAGTTTTAGGAAAAATGATTGTTTTCGTTTCCCAGACCACAAGGCAGGTAACACAGCAAGGGCGGTTACATTTTCTGGTGCCAACGTATATAAGGCTCTGCTTCAAGTGGCTATGGGCAAGGATGGGTCGCCATGTACACATTTAGGTCGCCATGTACACATTGCGATAATAAACAGAACCGGTTGTTAATTATTTTGAAATACAACACTAATTACACAGTGACTACATACAACATCGTGTAACTTGTGATGCGGTTACATACAATAATGTGTCAAACCTTTGATATGGTTACATACAACATCGTGTCAAACTTTTGATATGGTTACATACAACATCGTGTAACTTGTGATGTGGTTACACACAACATCGTGTCAAACTTTTGATATGGTTACATACAACATCGTGTCAAACTTTTGATATGGTTACATATAACATCGTGTCAAACTTTTGATATGGTTACATATAACAACGTGTCAAACTTTTGATATGGTTACATACAACATAATGTCAAACTTTTGATTTGGTTACACACAACATACGTATGTATATGACTACACACACAAGCACAGCCAAAGTAACTGCCTGGTTGTAAGCCAGTGAGAATGGCTTCTACCCCAGAGCTTGTTCTATTTGCTGCAGCACCAGTGTGACTCTGGCTGGCCTTGTGCCGAACCAGAAGCCACTGGCAGGCACGGTATGAGAAGGCAGGCCCTGGGGGAAGGCACTTTTGGCTATCTTAAAACGCCCGTAATTTACTGGGCGGTGACTTCTCGCTGCAGCAGCGGTTCGATCCCGCCTCTTGCCCAAATATGTCGCAGATTGTCAATAACTGACAGACACGCGCGGTGCTGTGAGAGGTTCTTCTCCGTGTTCGGGGGGGATCCAGCAGACCCGTTGCTTGATGAACAGTGACAGCCGAAATAGTTGCTGGCAAAAGTGGCGCATGTCAAACAAGACACACAGCTAACCAGGTTTGCCAGAAGACGCCCTGGGACCTTGTGTTGGGAGCATAGCTCCAGGACAGCGCTTGATGCCCTGAAACTCTGCCCATCCAGGTTGAGGACAATACTTTCAGATTCTGGAGTGCCAGGACATTCTGCACTTTGACAAACTTTTCTCCCTGTGACCTTCAGCTTTGTGACAAGACCAGGTTTGGAGATTGAACATTTTTTTGTGCGTGTGTGTATTTTAAAAAATCCCCCCGCAGTGTCTGATAGCCAGGGTTACTTTATTTATCTACGGCGTCAGCGCTCTGCGTCTTTCAGCGTCAGTCGTACTGACTCACACGGCGTCATTCTAATCACATTACTCGAAATCTGTCACTTTTATTGTGTCACTCCTGCAGTCACAACAGTCACCTTTACTGTGTGTTTGAATCGGTGAACATCACCTTTACTGTGGCAAGTCACCGTGTGGCACACACCAGCTGTGTGATATATTGACAATCATCGAGATTTTGTCACAAGATTTGTCTTGCGGTCACCACTACACCTCTGTGACGAGAATGGTATATTTCGTAAACTGTACCGGGACACTCTAAGGGAATAAGGGACTCAATCGTGTTGCCGGTGGCATCTTGTGCAAGGAATTAGCTGCCCAACCTACAACATACATTTTAACGCAGAAGTGATATAACGCATACATAAACATCACATTTCACTTTATTTCTTAGACTAACATTACTTATGTGTATGCTAGGTTCACTGCACATTCACACTTCACTTATGTTTGCTTCACACAGCACAACCAAATCGCTGGTGCATTCTTGCTAAACTTCACAAAGACTGGCACATTCACATCAAACTTCACATAAATCACACTAAACTTCACATAAATTACATCAAACTTCATATAAATCACATCAAACATCTCTTAAGTCCAAATCAAATTTCACTTAAATTCACACCAAATTTCACATCTTCTCGCCTCAAATTTCACATGTGTTCAAACTAAACTGGACATAAATTCACATCAAACTTCTTCATGTGTCCCGGCGCGAGAAACAGACGAAATCAATTCTGGCATAGCTCCACCACTAAGATTACCACGTCTAGGCTGCTATGCCTCTTCATGAAGAACAGGCCGTCCGAGAAAACTGGAAGCATGTAAGGCAGTTTACTACACCGCTGCACTGCACCACTTGTCTCTACCACTAGACAATCAGCCAGGTCTTCGGTTAGCACACCTGGATTGTAGGCGTTACACCTGGAATATATACCTGCATACCGTGACAGTAGGAGCATGTCTTTCCTGGCGCTGGAAACTCCACCACCTTGGCAGGTAGGTCTTGCACAGACATCGTCTCTCACTACAGTCTGCATCCAAGAATTCCTTACACTCACCATCTACTTATCTGCTAAGCACCATTCTGTAAGTTATCTATGATTGCAAGTCTAATAAGAATTGTCACAAGACAACTTTTCCCTAAACAATAATACTAGTTTCACCAGTAAATACAACTTTTTTTTCTAAATAACGATATTTGTTTCACCAGTAAATGCAACTTTTTCCTAAACAATAATACTTGTTTAATCAATAAAGACAACTTTTTCCTAAACAATAATACTTGTTTAATCAATAAAGACAACTTTTTCCTAAACAATAATACTTGTTTAATCAATAACGACAACTTTTTCCTAAACAGCAATACTTGTTTCATCAGTAAATACAACATTTTTCTAAACAATACTACTCGTTTCATCAGTAAAGAAAACGTTTTCCTAAACAGCGATACTTGTTTCACCAGTAAAGACAACTTCTGTTTACTCTCTCTCTCTCTCTCTCATCCCCTCCCCCACCGCCATAAAAAATTGACACTTATGTCGGGAGAAAAGACACTTCTATACTAATAATATCACCTGTTCAAAACTTTCCTGTAGACAAAATAGATAACCAATTATTTTCTGACAAGACTGTCATTACATGCTTAACAGCTGCGCTGTGATATTCAGCTTTGTGATATTCAATATGATATTCAGTTTTGTGATGTTCACTGTGATATTCAGCATTGTGACGTTCATTGTGATATTAGCTTTGTGATACTCAATATGATATTCAGCTTTGTGATGTTCACTGTGATATTCAGCTTTGTGATGTTCACTGTGATATTCAGCTTTGTGATGTTCACTGTGATATTCAGCTTTGTGATGTTCACTGTGATATTCAGCTTTGTGATGCCCAATTTGATGTTCAGCTCTGTGGTGTTCAATGCGATATTCAACTTTGTGACGTTCACTGTGATATTCAGCTTTGTAACGTTCAATGTGATATTCAACTTTGTGACGTTCACGGTGATATTCAGCTTTGTGGTATTCAATGTGATACTCAGATTTGTGATGTTCAATATGATACTCAGATTTGTGATGTTCAGGTGTAGGAACAAATGCATGATATTCAACTTGAAAAAACTTAACATGATTTTCAAACGTTAGAAGATGAAGAGAGAAGTGTTCAGATTTAGAAGTTCGAATAAGTTGAAAATTGGTGTACAACATTACAAGCTGACAACAAGAAAAAGTTGCTGTAGAACATTACAGGCTTAGAACAAGAAAAACTTGCTGTACAACATTACAAGCTGACAATAAGAAGAAAAAGAAAACTTTTCATGTTTTCTTCACCCTTAAATATTCAGTCATCACTCTATACTCACATTACAATATTCAGCTTTCGCATTTCTTTCACATTACAATATTCAGCTTTCTTATTTCCTTCACATTAAAATATTCTGCTTTCATATTTCCTTCACACTAACATGTTCAACATTCATATTTCCTTCAGGTTAAAATATTCAACTTCTGTATTTCCTTCACACGAAAATATGTAGGGTTCATATTTTCTTAACATTAGAATATTCAGCTTTCGTATTTCCTTCACATTACAATATTCAGCTTTCGTATTTCCTTCAATTTGCAATATTCAGCTTTCATATTTCCTTAAGATTACAATATTCATCTTTCGTATTTCCTTCATATTAAAATATCCAACTTTCACATTTCCTTCACATTAAAATATTCAGTTTTCGCATTTCCTTCAGATTACAATATTCAGCTTTAGTATTTCCTTCACGTTACAATATCCAGCTTTCACATTTCCTTTACATTAAAATTTTCAGCTTTCGTATTTCCTTTGCATTACAATGTTCAGCTTCTGTATTTCCTTCACACTACAATATTCAGTTTTCGTATTTCCTTCACAATACAATATTCAACTTTCATATCTCCCTTACATTACAATATTCAGCTTTCATATTTCCTTTGCATTAAAATATTTAGCTTTCATATTTCCTTCACATTATACATATTTCCTTCACATTATACATATTTCCTTCACACTGAATATTCACCTTTCGTTATTGCGCTGTCATGTTTCCTTTATTACAATACTGATTTTCAGATTTCTTTTGAACTATAATATTCATCATTCATATTTCTTTAGAACTTTAATATTCATCTTTCATATTTCTTTAGAACTATAATGTTCATCTTTCATATTTTTTGATACTACAATATTCAGCTTTCATTTATCATTTATAATACGCTACCACGTTCTCATTTATCTTTTATAACACACTACTATGTTCTTATATATTTTTTATAACACACTACTATGTTCTTATACATCTTTTATAATATACTACTATGTTCTTATACATCTTTTATAATACACTACTATGTTCTTATACATCTTTTATAATATACTACTATGTTCTTATACATCTTTTATAATATACTACTATGTTCTTATACATCTTTTATATATACTACTATGTTCTTATACATCTTTTATATACTACTATGTTCTTATACATCTTTTATAATATACTACTATGTTCTTATACATCTTTTATAATACACTACTATGTTCTTATACATCTTTTATAATATACTACTATGTTCTTATACATCTTTTAATATACTACTATGTTCTTATACATCTTTTATAATACACTACTATGTTCTTATACATCTTTTATAATATACTACTATGTTCTTATACATCTTTTATAATATACTACTATGTTCTTATACATCTTTTATAATATACTACTATGTTCTTATACATCTTTTATAATATACTACTATGTTCTTATACATCTTTTATAATATACTACTATGTTCTTATACATCTTTTATATATACTACTATGTTCTTATACATCTTTTATAATACTACTATGTTCTTATACATCTTTTATAATATACTACTATGTTCTTATACATCTTTTATAATATACTACTATGTTCTTATACATCTTTTATAATATACTACTATGTTCTTATACATCTTTTATAATATACTACTATGTTCTTATACATCTTTTATAATATACTACTATGTTCTTATACATCTTTTGTAGTACACTACTATGTTCTTATATATCTTTTATATTTAACTACTATGTTCTTATATATCTTTTATAGTTCACTACTGTGTTCTTATATATCTTTTATATTTAACTACTATGTTCTTATATATCTTTTATATTTAACTACTATGTTCTTATATATCTTTTATATTTAACTACTATGTTCTTATATATCTTTTATATTTAACTACTATGTTCTTATATATCTTTTGTAGTACACTACTATGTTCTTATATATCTTTTATAGTTCACTACTGTGTTTTTATATATCTTTTATAATACACTGCCATGTTCTTATACATCTTTTATAATACACTACCATGTTCTTATACATCTTTTATAATACACTACCATGTTCTTATACATCTTTTATAATACACTACCATGTTCTTATACATCTTTTATAATACACTACCATGTTCTTATACATCTTTTATAATACACTACCATGTTCTTATACATCTTTTATAATACACTACCATGTTCTTATACATCTTTTATAATACACTACCAGGTTACAAAATAAGGGAAGGGAGAGATATAGTTCTTTCATTCTGTAATATTCAGCTTTCATTTTCGGTTTCTGCAACAATATTCATCTTTTGTATTTCATTCACATTACAGTATTAGTGTTCTGTATTTCATTCATGGTACAATATTTGTGTTCTGTATTTGATTCACACTACAATATTCGTGTTCTATTTTATTCACACTACAATATTTGTGTTCTATTTCATTCACACTGCAATATTCGTGTTCTGTATTTCCTTCACACTACAATAGTCGTGTTCTATTTCCTTCACACTACAATATTCGTGTTCTGTATTTCCTTCACACTACAATATTCATCTTTTGTATATCCTTCACACTACAATATTCATCTTTTGTATTTCATTCACACTACAATATTCATCTTTTGTATTTCATTCACACTACAATATTCACCTTTTGTATTTCATTCACACTACAATATTCATCTTTTGTATATCATTCACATTACAGTATTCATCTTTTGTATTTCATTCACATTACAATATTCATCTTTTGTATTTCATTCACACTACAATATTCATCTTTTGTATTTCAGTCAAACTACGAAATTCGTGTTCTGTATTTCATTCAAACTATAATATTCATGTTCTGTATTTTATTCAAACTATAATATTCGTGTTCTGTATTTTATTCAAACTATAATATTCGTGTCCTGTATTTCATTCAAACTATAATATTCGTGTCCTGTATTTTCATTCAAACTACGATATTCATCTTTTGTATTTCATTCACATGAGATATTCCTCTTTCGTATTTCCAAATCTAATCATACATTTTCTTGACTTCCTCATGACATGATAATAAGCAAATAAGAAACATTTTATCAGAGTTTGTTCTGACACATAAAAGAAAACATCGTCAATATTACCCACCACCACCACCCCCGCCGCCGCCACCACCACCACCATCACCATTACCACCACCAGTACCACCACCAGCATCACCACTACCATCACCAGTACCACCACCACTATCACCACCACCACCATCACTACCACCACCAGCACCATTACACCACTACCACCACCATCACCACCACCACCATCATCACCACCACCATCACCACCACCACCAACACCACCATCACCACCACCACCACCAACACCACCACCAGCACCACCAACAGCACCACCACCACCACTAGCACCACCAACAGCACCACCACAACCACTAGCACCACAACCAGCACCACCATCACCACCACCAGTACCAGCACCACCAACACCAACACCATCACCACCAGCACCACAACCAGCACCACCAGCACCAACACCAACACCACCACCAGCACTACCACCACCACCACCACCACCACCACCACCACATCACCATTATCACCACTACCACCATCACCACCACAATCACCACCACCACCATCATCACCACTACCACCGTCACCATTATCACCATTACCACCATCACCACCACCACCATCACCACTACCACCATCACCATTATCACCATTACCACCATCATCATCACCACCACCATCACTACCACCACTATCACCACCACCACCATTACCACCACCACCATCACCACTACCACCATCACCATTATCACCATTACCACCATCACCACCACCATCACCACCACCACTGCCATCACCACCACCATCACCATTATCACCACCACCACCATTATCACCACCACCACCACCACCATCACCACTGCCATCACCACCACCATCACCATTATCACCACCACCACCATTATCACCACCACCACCACCACCACTGCCACCACCATCACCACTACCACCAGCATCACCACCACCACCACCACCATCACCACCACCACCAGCATCACCAGCATCACCTCCACCACCACCACCAGCACCACTCTAAAAGTGTGCAAATCTTTTACTTTAACACTGCACAAGTGTCTCTCTATTGTGATACATCACTTTCCTGTGTGTTCGCGCCAGCTTTCCCTCACGTTTAATGTTTGTCAAATACACACAGGATATTCTTTCTTTCTTTCTTTCTTTCTGGACAACAACTATTTTCTTATGAGACCCATATATCTGTGCAGCTCCATTGCAATATTGCCTCACTTGTGCTGATCTAGTACAACTTCACCTCACCTGTGTTGATCTAGTACAACTTTACCTCATCTGTGCTGATCTAGTACAACTTTACCTCACCTGTGCTTTACTTCCTCAATGTTGTCTCACCTGAGAAAGATCACAGTTATAGCCCCACAAACTCACCATGAACACAGAGAACATCTCATGCTTGTAGCTTAACATGTGGGCTCAAGAGCTCGTCTACACTGTGTCCCAGGGTTCGGTGTGTGTGTTTACGTGTGTGAGTATGAATGTATGAGGGCGCGCTCGTGTGTGTGTGTGTATGAATTATGAAGGCACGCTCGTGTGTGTATTTACGTGTGAGAGAGAGAGAGAAAGAGAGAGAGAGAGAGAGAGCGAGAGAGAGAGAATTCGCCAAAAGATCATCATCATTCTCATAAAATGTCTATTCTTTTTAAATCTTCATTTCTTTGTACATCTGGTAAAATATTCATATCTTTGAAGATCTGTTCACATCGTGACACCTTGTATATGAATCTACATCATTACATCTTGTATATACCTCCACGCCATGACATTCTGTATATATATCCACATTAAGACACCTTGTATAAACCTCCTCATCATGACACCCTGTATATACCCATACATCATGATAATCTGTATATACCTTCACATCATGAAACCGTGTATATACCTCCATGTCATTACATTCTGTATATATCTTCAAATCATGACACTCTGTACATACCTCCACATCATGACACTCTGTATATACCTCCACATCATGACACTCTGTATATACCTCCACATCATGACACTCTGTATATACCTCCACATCATGAAACTCTGCATATAACTCCACATCATGACACCTTGTATATACCTCCATATAATGACACACTGTATATGCCTCCACATCATGACACCTTGTATATACCTCCATATAATGACACTCTGTATATACCTCCACATCATGACACTCTGTATATACCTTCACATCATGACACTCTGTATATACCTCCACATCATGACACTCTGTATATACCTTCACATCATGAAACCGTGTATATACCTCCATGTCATTACATTATGTATATATCTTCATATCATGACACTCTGTATATACCCCCACATCATGATAATCTGTATATACCTTCACATCATGAAACCATGTATATACCTCCACATCATGACACTCTGTATATACCTCCACATCATGACACTCTGTATATACCTCCACATCATGACACTCTGTATATACCTCCACATCATGAAACTCTGCATATAACTCCACATCATGACACCTTGTATATACCTCCATATAATGACACACTGTATATGCCTCCACATCATGAAACTCTGCATATAACTCCACATCATGACACCTTGTATATACCTCCATATAATGACACTCTGTATATACCTCCACATCATGACACTCTGTATATAACTCCACATCATGACACTCTGTATATACCTCCACATCATGACACTCTGTATATACCTTCACATCATGAAACCGTGTATATACCTCCATGTCATTACATTATGTATATATCTTCATATAATGACACTCTGTATATACCCTCACATCATGATAATCTGTATATACCTGCACATCATGAAACCATGTATATACCTCCACATCATGACACTCTGTATATACCTCCACATCATGACACTCTGTATATACCTCAACATCATGACACAACGACATCCTGTCAAGCCATCTCAAGTCTATAGATAAGACAAGGACCTTGAGACATACACATTTGTCTACAGATAAGACAAAGATCCTGAGACATCTGGACTCAAAGGATGTTCTCCAGGAAACCCCCACCTTCCACGCCCGGCTAGCTTCATTTCAAATAACAAGAACATGATTATTTTTTTTTTTTTTGGGGGGGGGTATATCTGGAGGACCTGACAATCAGTGAAAAGCTCCAGAGAAAAAGAAAGAGAAAACGAGCAAGAGGAAAAAAAAAAATCAGAGTAGGCTGACACAGTGGCAGAAGAAAAACAATAGATCCGATTCGAAATATCCAAAGCTGCATGGATGCCACAGCTTATCGGCACGCCACCTGCTGATGATATACAACACAGTGATAGCACATAGGGCCACGATTATACGACACATGACAAAACAGTATTCCATAATAGTATGACACATGACAAAACAGTATTCCATAATAGTATGACACATGACAAAACAGTATTCCATAATAGTATGACACATGACAAAACAGTATTCCATAATAGTATGACACATGACAAAACAGTATTCCATAATAGTATGACACATGACAGCGCGCAGAGCCGTGATAATACAATACAATGGCAGCAAACTGAGCGATGATAGTACAGTACAGCGACAGCACACGAAGCTATGATAATACATTACAGCAACAGCACATGAAGCCATGATAATACACTACAACAACACACGAAGCTATGATAATACAGTAAGATAACATCACCTGAATCCATGATAATATAGTACAATAACTGCACACACAGAACCAGAGCGATGAAAGTGTCGTATCCCTGATTAACTGTGTACAAAATATCAACTGATCAATAACAATAACCTCAGATATCTACCCACATTCTTTCTCTCTCTCTCTCTCTCTCTCTCTCTCTCTCTCTCTCTCCCAACATGTGATAATAATTTGACTGTGTTGTATTTCTGGTGAGATCAGAGTTGAAGGCCACTCTCTAACTTCAAATGTTTGCATTAGTTTTTATTTTGTTTTTATCTCAGAGAGGAAAGGGGTGGGACGAAGTGTGGGACGGGGTGGGACGGGTTGGGACTGTTGATGCGTTAATAAAAAATATATGTTATTATTTTCCCGTACAGTCAAGTCACGTGTCCTTGACTTCTTTAATGTGTTTCGTGCATAGTCAGGCGGTAATTTTAAAAATCCATTGTTTTTCTTATAGATACAAGTTTTCATCCATCCATCCATCCATCCATCCATCCATCCATCCATCCGTCCATCCATCCATCCGTCCATCCATCCATCCGTCCGTCCGTACATCCATCCATCCATCCATACATCCATTCATCCATCCGTCCGTCCGTACATCCATCCATCCGTCCATCCATCCAACCATCCGTACATCCATCCGTACATCAATCCATCTATTGATCCATCCGTCCATCCATCCATCCGTCCGTCCGTACTTCTATTCATCCATCCGTCCGTACATCCATCCGTCCATCCATCCATCCGTCCGTCCGTACTTCTATTCATCCATCCGTCCGTACATCCATCCATCCATCCATCCGTCCATCTATCAAACAATCCGTCCACCCATCCGTCCGTACATCCATCCATCCATCCGTCCATTAATCCGTCCGTCGATCCAATCCATCCATCCAACCATCCATCCATACATCCATTTGTCTGTCCATCCATCCATCACTCATACATCCGTCCACCGTCCATCAATCCATCCGTCCATCCATCCGTTCTTCCTTCCATTCATCCATCCGTCCATTCATCCATTCACCCATCTATCCGCCCGTCCATTCATCCATTCACTCATCCATCCGTCCATCCATCCATCCTTCCATTAATCCGTCCGTCGATACAATCCATCCATCCAACTATCCATCCATCCATTTGGCCGTTCATCCATGGATCCATCTATCCGTCGATCCATCCATCCATTCATCCATTCACCCATCCATCCATCTATTCGTCCGTCCATACGTCCGTCCATCCATACATCTATCCACCCGTCCATCTATCCATCCACCCATTCATCCCCCATTCATCCGTCCATCCATCCATCCATCCATCAATCCGTCCATCTATCCATCCAACCGTCCGTACATCCATCCATCCATGTGTCCGTCCATCCATCCATTCTTCCATTAATCCGTCCGTCGATACAATCCATCCATCCAACTATCCATCCATCCATTTGGCCGTTCATCCATGGATCCATCTATCCGTCGATCCATCCATCCATTCATCCATTCACCCATCCATCCATCTATTCGTCCGTCCATACGTCCGTCCATCCATACATCTATCCACCCGTCCATCTATCCATCCACCCATTCATCCCCCATTCATCCGTCCATCCATCCATCCATCAATCCGTCCATCCATTCATCTATCCATCCAACCGTCCGTACATCCATCCATCCATATGTCCGTCCATCCATCTATTCACATATCCGTCCATCCGTCCGTCCATAGTCCATCTATCCATCCATCCGTCTATCCATCCATCCATCCATCCGTCCACCCGTCTATCTGTCGATCCATCCATCCGTCCATCCATCCATCCATCCATCCATCCATCCATCTAACCCTCCGTACATCCATCCATCCGTGCATCCATCCATCCATCCATCCGTCCATCCATCCATCCATCCATTCATCCATTCAACCGTCCGTACATCCATCCGTACATCCATCCATCCATCCAACCGTCCGTACATCCATCCATCCGTCCATCCGTCCGTCCATTCATCCATCCATCCATTCATCCGTCCATCCATTCATTCACCCATCCATCCAACCACCCGTCCGTTCATCCCTCCATCTATCCATCCACCCATCCATCGATCTGTACATCCTTCCATCCATCCGTCCATCCATCCATCCGTCTATCCATCCGTACATCCATCCATCCATCCAACCGTCCGTACATCCATCCATCCATCCATTCATCTATCCATCCATCCGTCCATCCGTCCATTCATCCATCCATCCATTCATCCGTCCATCCATTCATTCACCCATCCATCCATCCATCCATCCACCCGTCCGTCCGTCCACCCATCCATCCATCCATCCACCCATCGACCCCCATCCATTCATCCATCCATCCATCCCCCATCCATCCATTCATCCATCCTCAGATACCCGGGGTTTGAGTCTTCTAGCTACAGATTGTTATCATATCAACACATAATTATAAATAATGCCACATTCCACAGCTATCTTCTTCTTCATGTGGCATGCCCTTTCAGATCCTTGTCCCTCTCACAGCCTCCCTGGAAGCAACACGTTCTTGCACAAGTTGACCAGGGTCTTGTAGTGACATATTCAGACTTTCCCTGATGTCCCGAGTCCACCTTCGGCGAGGTCGTCCCTTGTCTCTTTTGCCGGCCACTAAGCCTTCTACTATCAGCCTCTCCAAGCTGTTGTGTCTCTTGATGTGGCCGGCCACTAAGCCTACTATCAACCTTTCCAAGCTGTTGTGTCTCTTGATGTGGCCGGCCACTAAGCCTACTATCAACCTCTCCAAGCTGATGTGTCTCTTGATGTAGCCTGGCACTATGCCTTCTACTACCAACCTCTCCAAGCTGTTGTGTCTCTTGATGTAGCCTGGCACTATGCCTTATACTACCAACCTCTCCAAGCTGTTGTGTCTCTTGATGTAACCTGGCACTATGTCTTCTACTATCAACCTCTCCAAGCTGTTGTGTCTCTTGATGTAGCCTGGCACTATGCCTTCTACTACCAACCTCTCCAAGCTGTTGTGTCTCTTGATGTAGCCTGGCACTATGTCTTCTACTATCAACCTCTCCAAGCTGTTGTGTCTCTTGATGTGGCCGGCCACTATGCCTTCTGCTATCAACCTCTCCAAGCTGTTGTGTCTCTTGATGTAGCCTGGCACTATGCCTTCTACTATCAACCTCTCCAAGCTGTTGTGTCTCTTGATGTGGCTGGCCACTATGCCTTCTACTACCAACCTCTCCAAGCTGTTGTGTCTCTTGATGTGGCCGGCCACTATGCCTTCTACTATCAACCTCTCCAAGCTGTTGTTTCTCTTGATGTGGCCGGCCACTATGCCTTCTACTACCAACCTCTCCAAGCTGTTGTGTCTCTTGATGTAGCCTGGCACTATGCCTTCTACTACCAACCTCTCCAAGCTGTTGTGTCTCTTGATGTGGCTGAAGTATGTCAGCTTTCTAATTTTGATGATGTTAACGAGCCAGTTTTCTGCGACACCTGATCCCATCAATGTCTCTTTATTTGATGTTCGTTCTATCCATGATATTCTAAGTGTCCTTCTGTAACATTTCATTTCAAATGTTGTTATTCTCTTTTCTAGGGATTTGTTAAGTGTTTCACATCCGTATGTTGCCGCCGGGAATATGTAAGCTCTTAGTAAACATAACTTTTTTATCTTGTTGATACCTTACATACGTTCTTCGTTTATACTAGTTTCTGTGACGCATATCAGATTTACAACAACAAAACCTACAACATATATAGTAATAACAAACACAACAATATATAAAAGCAAATATAACACCCATATAACAGCAAATACAACACCACACAAAAGCAAACAACGACATATACAACAAATAGCATAACAGTATATAACAAAAACACAACAATGTATAACATTAAACATCATCAGGTGCCGTGCCAACTGGAATTGGCTATTATGCTTCTCTTCTCACACCATCCCGTCAGACTGTCCAGTACCATTTCTCTTGGTCTTCCTCTTGATCTTCTTCCTTCTATTTTTCCTGTTGTTATAATATTTTCAATGCCCCCTCTTCTCATTGCATGTCCTATGAAAGTACATTGTCTCTCTCTTATTTTTTTGACAAGATTTTTTTGTCTCTCCAGCTCTTCTCATACATTCTTCATTAGTTATTTTTGCTGTCCAGGGGATTCGCAACATTCTTCTAATAAACCACATTTCTGCTGCTTCCAATGATTTTTGTGCAGACTTGCCTATTGTCCATGATTCACTTCCATATAACAAGATAGGTTCAATATAGCATTTTAGGACTCGTTTTCTAACATTCATTGATAGGGATGTGTTGGATAATATGTTTCTCATTCTCTGAAATGCAGTCTTTGCTTGGCCTATTCTGTTCCTAATTTCTGTTCTGCATTTCTGGCCAAATTGACAGGCATAAAATCCTTTGATGAGGTTGAAAGACTCACCGAAGACAGGAAAAATTGGCGTACTACTTTGCGGGCCCTATGTGACGTTTAACGGCACGGGAAGGATATAAGATATAAGATATAAGATATCCCATCTGAAGTTGTTACTGCTCCAAGGTATTTGAATTTCTGCATCTGCTTTAGAATAGTTCCGTTTAATTTTATACTGCATGCTGGTGGATTCTGTTTCTTAGATATAACCATAGTCTCTGTCTTTTTGATGTTCAAAGTAAGGCCTTTCTGTTCACTTTCTTTGGCGACTTTATCCAAGAGATTTTGCAGGTCTTGTTGGTTCTCAGCTATCAGTACTGTGTCGTCAGCATACCGAAGGTTGTTAATATTGTATCCTCCTGGTTTTATACTTGATATAACAGCGAACATAACAATATACATATATAACAACTGCCATAACAGTTTATTGCAGCAAACAGAAGAATATATAACGTGGAATATAACAATATATAGCTAGGAACATAACACTATGTATAACAACGAATATAACAATATATATAACAACGAACACAACAATTCAAACATATAACACGGACCATAACAGTTTATGACAACAAACAGAATAATATATAACAAGGAACATACAATAAGAAAGAAAATAATATATAACAAGAAGCACAATATATAACAATAAACACAACAATATATAATAGTAAAAAGTATAATAAACTGTAGAAAAAAGAGACAACAATACAAAATGTTGGGCTCTAACACAACATGGACGTCTGAGTGACGAAGTGGTTAGTCCGCTAGCCTCTAATGGCGAAGGCCGGGGGTTCGAATTTGATTGGAGGCGCCCCAGATATCCAGTTTTAGAAATGGGTACCTGACTTATTCTGGAGTTGGGGAAGGAAAGACGGCCAGGTGTGGGTTGACCATATCGCCCTCTAGTGTGCTGGCAGGTCAGGGAAAATATGTGCACTAACAACACATTCCTATGTGCCTCTAAGGCATGACAGGGTTACCTTTACCTTACCTTACCTTAACCTTACATAACTCTACCTGCAACATTATGCAAGATAAAAATGGTGTCATATTTGTATAAAATCTGTTTGTTTCAGAAAATCTATCCACCGCCCTGGCGACCGGCATTGGCGATCATAGTTTCTCAGAGTTCTCTGCTGTGAGCGCTGGCCGTGCTGGGCTTCTCTGTCCGTGTCATCTAGTTAATCCCTCTAGCATTTTCTCTCTGTGTCGACCTCGATCTCTTTCTCCTTCTAACTTTCCTGTTGTCACAGTGTATTCCAGTTTGCCTCGCCGTAGAACGTGTCCTAAGAATCTGGATTGACTTTTTCTGACTTTTGTTCTTGTTTGCCTCGTCTATCCAGCCTCTCTCGTAACCTCCTCACTTGTATCAAATATTAGAGCAGGCTCTTTAGAAAATACAAGACTATAAACTCAGCTGTACACGTGCAGACAGGGGTTGGCGATCAAGTTTCTATATTTAGCTATCATGCTTTCACTCAGCTTGTTAGCGCCCCACCTTACCCCAACCATGGGGGCTAGAATGTTGAAATATATTTCTCTTTACCTCCTTCCTTTTCTTTTTTTTTTTTCCTTTGAGTTTTCCAATGACTTTCACTAACAAACGTAAAGTGATGATGATGATGATGATGATGAAAACTAGCGCCATATTGGAGAAACCTGCGTTGTGTGACAGAAACAAGCACAAAAAGCTCTACAAAAAAGGAAAGTTATGTCACCAACAAAACAATACACAGATGTAGGGAGGAAGAAAGAAGTTAATACTAAAATAACAGCTTTGAAAATATAACTAACTTTGTTTTATACGAGTTTGGCTGACGTAACAGAGAGTGACAGGTATACTAGATTGATTGCACTTGACTGCTACAATATTTCAATGAGCAAGCGCGTGTGTAATAGACCTATAAACTGGTTATAAACGCTATAAATTGCATGAGCTTCATTCTTCACATTTGCTTGATTCTGCAGTTTGTAATCTTTATGCATCGTTCATGAAATATTTAGCACATCAGATATTACTTTCATTGCAGTGAATAATAAAGCTGTATTTCTGTATTTCAAATACATGAAAGTTGACTCTACTTAAATAAAAGGTTGTTCGCCCAAATTTGAAACAACGGGAAAACTGCCAACTTTCGTGTGCTGCAAGTTCCCCAGTTTTGATCCCCTGGTGACTTTTAAAACAGTCTCTGACTCGACAGCGTCGACAAAATAAAAAAAAATTATAATCCGTTATGCAATGGATCTATTATGCAGTATCCAGTCCAGAATCTGCAAGGCCGGCCACACTAAAGTACAAATAAAGAAAGACCTGTACCTTCAAGACGAGAATTTAGCTAATCCACCAGTACTTTGATTTGAACTTTCGACCAATCGAATCTTTCATAAAACAATAATAGTAATAGTCATTCATTCATCATTCATTTGCATGTCCCTTGCGGAACTTTGCCTCCCAAACAGCTCTCCTGTAGGCCTCTCGGTTGTGAGCAAGATGCCCTGCTGCTGATGCATCCATTTGCAAATCATCAAAGATGTCTTGCAGCCATCTTCGCCTTGGTCTTCCTCTCTTTCTTTTCCCCATTATGTACCCTTCCAAGACGGTTTTCTCTAGATTATCATGACGTTTAATGTGTCCAAAATATTTCAGTTTTCTCTCTTTAATCCTCTTTACTAGCCAGCCCTCTTCAATATTAAGTTCTTGTAGTATAGATATATTTGTTCTTTTTTGTGTCCATGATATTTGAAGAACTCTTCTGTAGCATTTACATTCAAAGGCATTTATGTGTTTCTCAGCTGTTTTGTTAAGTGTCCACGTCTCACAGGCGTATGTTCTGATAGGAAAGATGCATGCCCTTAAAAATCTTATTTTTGTGGTTCTGTCTGTTCCTCTCCACAAATTCTTTAGTTATTTTACTTTCTGAAGAGCGATAGATGCCTTCCTTTTAATAGTAATAATAATAATTTTCGGATGAAAATTTTGTTAAAGAAATATGTTTGTTTAATTTTGTTTTTTTTTCTCCTCAGATCTTAAATCTTAAACGATTTCATGATTTTGCAGACAAATTTGTGAGAACAGTTTTGTAAAGAAAGAAAAAAAAATGTTTATAATGAGTCTTGAACTTTCTTTCTGTTATGAACTTTTGCCTCAAAATTTGAATTTTAGTATTTAAAATTTTATTTAACTTTTTTATAATCGCCGAGTTTAAATCTGTCATGTTATATTTTCGATGAATCAATGTTAATTTTGAAGTAAATCTGGTAAATTACTTCTGAGAACAGTGATACTTCAGTAATACTTTGTAGAGAAATTTGGTTATCACCAAATAGTCTACTACATTCATTTTCATCATTACGTCCAAGTTTTAGTCAAATTTGTAATCAATGTGGCTGAAATACTTAGACACAAAATTTGTAATCAATGCGGCTGAAATGCTTTAGACACAAAATAAAATTTTAAGAAGTATCATTTAATTATTTGTAAACTTCTTGTAACAAAAATACTTGAAACTGTTTTATGAAATGGTCTCCTGAACTACTTTCATGGGCGAATGAACACATCGTATTTGTGGAAAGCGGTGTTTTCAAAGTGACTTACGGCAGCTCCACCCCATAAGGAAAACAAAACAAAGTCCCATCCCAAGCTAAAAGTAATGCTATCTACAGCACAGTATTTAGTGGTGCTGTTGTGCCACTTTGAGACTTAAAAATTGAAATTATTGTGGTGCATAAAATATACCGGGCTTAATACACCACCACTATATCTTACATAAATACATTATACCTTAAAAATATTATACCTTAAAATACATTATACCTCACATAAATACATTATACCTTAAAATTACATTATATCTTACATAAATACATCATACCTTAAAATACATTATATCTTACATAAATACATCATACCTTAAAATACATTATATCTTACAGAAATACATTATGCCTTAAAAATACATTCTTCTTCTTCTTCTTCTTCTTCTTCTTCTTCAGCTTTCCGACCCAGTAAGGCTCATTGCTGCAGATAAAGTTTGCCTCCATTCCTCTCTATTCCTAATCTTCTCTCTTCAGTTGGTGACACCAATTTCTTTTATATCCTCTTCTATGTTGTCTTTCCATCTCTGTCTTGGTCTACCCCTTGGTCTTGTTTCCCTCATCTCTTGTTCATACATCATTTTCGTTTGTCTGTTCACTTCAATTCTTTCCACATCCCCCAGCCAGCGTAGTCTGTTCAGTTTCAAGACATTTATAATTTGTTGGGATTTAAATAAGTTGTTCAGTTCAGTGTTCTTTCTAGCTCTCCATTCTCCACTGTTGGTATCCTTTGTGGGCCCAAAGATTATTCTTAGGATCTTGTTCTCAAAGATCTGCAATTGTTGTTCATCTTTCTTTGTTGTACTCCACGTTTCTGATCCATACATGACGGCTGGTCTTATTATAGTTTTGTAGATTGTTATTTTTTATGTTTTGGGACAGGATTTTGGATTTTAACACAGTGTTGCAAGGCAAAGTATGTTTTATTCCTTATCTGTACTCTGATTTTAATTTCCTAAATTGTGCCTAGGTATTTGTATGTTTCTGCTTTCCTAATAATCATCTCTCCAAAATTTATATAATCTGGATCATTCTACCTCTGGTCTCTTGATATCTTCATATACTTGTCTTATCTTGGTTAATGGTGAAGCCCACTTTTAGTGCCACATCTCTCAGGTGTATGCAGGTACTGATGACTTCTTGCATAGTTTCCCCCACAAGGTCGATGTCATCAGCATATCCTAGTATTTTAGCTTGCTCTTCTGTACTGCTTTTTTTTCTTTCGCTTTTCTGATTAACTTTTCTAGTACTAGGTTGAATAGTAATGGAGATAATGAATCACCTTCTTTTAAAAATATATTATACCTTAAATAAATACATTATACCATAAAATGCATTATTCTTTAAATATAAATTATACCCTAAAAATGTCTTATCTTATATCCTTCCGGTGCCGTTAAACGTCACATAGGGCTCGCAAAGTTGTTCGCCAGTTTTTCCTGTCTTCATCGAGTCTTTCAACCTCATCAAAGGATTTTATGCCTGTTAATTTGGCCTCTCTTAACAATGTCCTCTTCAGAGTTTCACGCGGTCTGCCTCTTTTTCTTCGGCCTGCTGTGTTCCACTTGATAGCTTGTTTTGGGATTCTCTGATCATTCCTTCTCATCAAGTGACCAACATATGTCCATCTCCTTTTCCTGATCACCCATGAGACTGGTTGTTGTTCAGTCATCTGTCTTATCTCTGCATTGTTCTTGAATTTGTTCCACTTGATACCGAGTATTTTCCTTATGCATTTGTTTTCAAAAGAGTCTAATTTCTTGTCTATTTCTTTAGTTGTTTTCCAGCTTTCGCATGCATAAATGAGGGTGGATATTACATTTGAATTGAATAGTCTTAACTTGGTTTTTGTGCTTATAACTTTTGAATTCCATATGTTAAAAGTATATTACACTTTAAAATACAGTATATTTTGAAGTACATTATACATTAAAAATACATTATACTTTAAAATACATTATACCTTAAAATACATTATACTTTCAAATAAATTATGCCTGAAAAATACATTATACCTTAAAAATACATTATACCTTAAAATACGTTATAAATTAAAATACATTATACGTTAAAAAATAAATCATACCTTAAAATACATTATACCTTAAAATACATTATGCCTTAAAAATACGTTATAAACTAAAATACATTATACGTTAAAAAATAAATCATACCTTTAAAATACATTATACCTTCAAATACATTATACCTTCAAATACATTATGCCTAAAAATACGTTATGCTTTAAAAATACGTTATAAACTAAAATACATTATACGTTAAAAATAAATCATACCTTAAAATACATTATACCTTAAAAATACATTGTACCTTAAAAATTCATTATACCTTAAAAAATACAATATATCTTTAAAATACATTATACCTTACAAATAAAAACACGTTGCACCTTACCACAAAAAAAATACACCTTACAGAAAAATGCACAGTTTACACATAAATTGTACAAGTATTTCAAAGTAAAATGCTGGACATTTTGTTCTGTCGTGACATGGAACATCGTATTTCTCTGGCAGTTTAGTTAGTCTGTACCTTGAGACTGTCCCGGAGGGAGGTGGATGGAAGAGATAACAAAAACCATAGCGCCCTATCAGGACATCTATCTCTCCCTCAGAATTTAAAGCTATAAGAGGAAGAAGACAAGGCAAGGCAAGACAAGACAAAGCAAGACAAGACAAGACAAGACAAGGCAAGACAAGACAAGACAAGGCAGGACCAGATAAGGCAAGACAAGACAAGACAAGACAAGGCAAGACAATACCTTGTAATGGTGCCCTTTACCTATCAGCCCCGACCAAGAAATAATCCGACCTTCAAAACATGTCTCAGTTCTTAGTGGCCGTATAATTTGTTTTTTGTTTGTTTGTTTTTTTTTTTTTTGCCATCGTGTCTTCCTTTACCTAGTTCCAGTAATTTTTTGGCTTCGTGTCTTCCTTTATCTAGTTCCCGTAATATTTTGGCATCGTGTCTTCCTTTATCTAGTTCCCGTAATATTTTGCCATCGTGTCTTCCTTTATCTAGTTCCCGTAATATTTTGGCATCGTGTCTTCCTTTATCTAGTTCCCGTAATATTTTGGCATCGTGTCTTCCTTTATCTAGTTCCCGTAATATTTTGGCATCGTGTCTTCCTTTATCTAGTTCCCGTAATATTTTGGCATCGTGTCTTCCTTTACCTAGTTCCCGTAATATTTTGGCATCGTGTCTTCCTTTATCTAGTTCCCGTAATATTTTGGCATCGTGTCTTCCTTTACCTAGTTCCCGTAATATTTTGGCATCGTGTTTTAGCACATCTTGTACGCCTACAGTGTTAGTAAATCTTGTATAGTGTTAGTAAATCTTGTATAGTGTTAGTAAATCTTGTATAGTGTTAGTAAATCGTGTATAGTGTTAGTAAATCTTGTATAGTGTTAGTAAATCTGTATAGTGTTAGTAAATCGTGTATAGTGTTAGTAAATCGTGTATAGTGTTAGTAAATCTTGTATACCTACATTGTTAGTAAATCGTGTATAGTGTTAGTAAATCTTGTATAGTGTTAGTAAATCTTGTATACCTACATTGTTAGTAAATCTTGTATACCTACATTGTTAGTAAATCTTGTATACCTACATTGTTAGTAAATCTTGTATACCTACATTGTTAGTAAATCTTGTATAGTGTTAGTAAATCTTGTATACCTACATTGTTAGTAAATCTTGTACGCTAGGCCAAGGTTGTGCTCACAGCCATATTTGGGCAATGTCTAACTAAAAAGAAAACTATCACATTTCTAACCCATCCCGTACTTCTAGTTTCTTCTCTCACCAAACTTTACTCTGGCAGAGCAAGGGAGCTAATCCAGGAGTGGAAGAGTTAATGTTCTTGAGGCGATGGCTAAGACTTGGGTCAGTCTTTCCTTGCTTGTGTTGTCCAAGCATTGATCAGAACCTCTTCATTTACAACCTCACCGAGGTTCATCAACAGCGAACCACAGCAAGGTTCAGATCTGAAACTGGACAAAGAACGCAAGAAGAAGAAGAATAAGAAGGAGGCTGAGATGGGAAGCTTCGAGCTGACATAGATTCAGAAAGAAAGAAAGAAAAAAAGAAAGAAAGCCAGACACTGGAAATACTGAAGATATAAATGCTGAACAAGAAACGTTGAAAGAATCGGCCACCAAACAACAGCGGCTTCAGTTTCGAAGTGGCAGAGAGAAAGAAAGAAAACGGTAATGTCTAAAACATAGTCTGGAGCTGATGAAAGGAGAAAGAATGTCTAAAACATAGTCTGGAGCTGATGAAAGGAGAAAGAATGTCTAAAACGTAGTCTGGAGCTGATGAAAGGAGAAAGAATGTCTAAAACGTAGTCTGGAGCTGATGAAAGGAGAAAGAATGTCTAAAACATAGTCTGGAACTGATGAAAGGAGAAAGAATGTCTAAAACGTAGTCTGGAGCTGATGAAAGGAGAAAGAATGTCTAAAACATAGTCTGGAACTGATGAAAGGAGAAAGAATGTCTAAAACATAGTCTGGAACTGATGAAAGGAGAAAGAATGTCTAAAACATAGTCTGGAGATGGTGGAAGGAGACAGAAAGAAAACTGCATTTTCTAAAACATAGTTTGGAACAGATGAAAGGAGAAAGAAGGAGCACCAGCAAGTACACTCATAGCACTCTGAAATCGGCGGATAAAAGAAAACACGTTGGAACTTAGAGAACAGAAAAAAAAAACTGTCAGCAGAATGTCACACAAGTCTTACCGAGACAGACAAAAGACAGACAAAAGCTTCCGAATATAAACGGCTTGCGGGAAGAGATGAACAGCAAGAAAAGAGGAATTTATAATGAAGAATGGAGGCGTAGATGAATGAGAATATTACAGTGCTTGGCGGAATGAGAAGAGACATCAACAAGGATATGAATCATAAACCACGTGTGATGGGGACACTTGAGAGGAAGGGGGCTATCACTCCTGATAACAGCAAGATAGTTACAAACATGGTTTAAGATGACATCATCATCATCATCATCATCATACACCGGAGCATGTTAAGTACGGCCAAACATTCTCAAACCGACATATTAGCGACCATGTCCTCCTAATCTTCTTGCGTATTTCGGTCACCGGTGCTCTTGATCGTCTACGACTCCTGTACACGAATGTCCGTCGCTGAATCTGTGTCCACTACCCGGACAAAGACTCGGTTTTTCCTTCCTCAAGCCAGCATCATCACACATGGTTATCACACATGGTTATCACATATGGTTATCACACATGGTTATCACATATGGTTATCATACATGGTTATCACACATGGTTATCACATATGGTTATCACACATGGTTATCATACATGGTTATCACACATGGTTATCACATATGGTTATCATACATGGTTATCATACATGGTTATCACGTATGGTTATCACACATGCTTATCACACATGGTTATCATACATGGTTATCACACATGGTTATCACACATGGTTATCATACATGGTTATCACACATGGTTATCATACATGGTTATCACACATGGTTATCACACATGGTTATCACACATGGTTATCATACATGGTCATCACACATGGTCATCACACATGGTTATCATACATGGTCATCACACATGGTCATCACACATGGTTATCACACATGGTTATCACACATGGTTATCATACATGGTTATCTTTCTATCTCTGTCTTTTAAACCTGGGTTCTGTCCAACGTTCCCTCTAAGCAGCGCGGTCGAGCACATAAAGACATATTGCAGCTCACGGAACTTTATATGCTGCGTTAACAAGAAAAACAGAAAGTGCTCCATGATATTTCCATTTTTTAAAAATATCACGTTGTGCTATTGTGGCGCTGTGCTATGGTGGCGTTGAAGACAAAGTTGCTAGCACTACATGAGTTTGTTTTCCTAATTTCTTTGGATTTTAGGAATTTTTTTTTTAATATGAGAAATTTAAGTGACATTTTTGTTTATTGGACGTTGCGAGGTAGACCTGCCCACAAAGTTGGTTTTTTTTTTAGATCTTTGTTCGCGGGTTCAAAATTGTTGGGCACGAACACCAAAACCTGACAAGGTACACTTTTTCTGCTGTGTAAAGCTGTGTTGTGTTCTGTAAATCTGTGTTATGTCCTGTACATCCGGGACGTAGACAGTTTCAAGCATCAGGTTTGTCTACCTCACTTTTTATCGTACGGCCAAAGTAAGTAACAATCATGACATGTTGACAGTGACACAATGTACACCGTACAAAACTGCGCTGCACGTCAGAAACTAGAAAGGACGAGGCAGAGAAGAAGTACAGGAACAAGGAGAGGAAATACTACAACAAGAACATGAAAACAGATTCTACAAGATACAACAGACAACAGAAATACTACAACAAGAACATGAAAACAGATTCTACAAGATACAGCAGACAACAGAAATACTACAACAAGAACATGAAAACAGATTCTACAAGATACAGCAGACAACAGAAATACTACAACAAGAACACGAAAACAGATTCTACAAGATACAGCAGACAACAGAAATACTACAACAAGAACACGAAAACAGATTCTACAAGATACAGCAGACAACAGAAATACTACAACAAGAACACGAAAACAGATTCTACAAGATACAGCAGACAACAGAAATACTACAACAAGAACACGAAAACAGATTCTACAAGATACAGCAGACACAGAAATACTACAACAAGAACATGAAAACAGATTCTACAAGATACAGCAGACAACAGAAATACTACAACAAGAACACGAAAACAGATTCTACAAGATACAGCAGACAACAGAAATACTACAACAAGAACACGAAAACAGATTCTACAAGATACAGCAGAAAAAAAAAAACAGCAGAGACTGTTCTCCCCCCCCCCCCCCCCACCGACAAACAAGTGCGCGCAGACATTCTTCTACACTGGACACTGCCATGCTAGAGTCTCTGTGTCTGGCTACACTCTCTGTGTGGCTATACTCTCTCTGTGTCTGGCTACACTTTCTGTGTCTGGCTACACTCTCTGTGTCTGGCTACACTCTCTGTGTGGCTACACTCTCTCTGTGTCTGGCTAAACTCTCTGTGTCTGGCTACGCTCTCTGTGTCTGGCTACACTCTCTGTGTGGCTACACTCTCTCTGTGTCTGGCTACACTCTCTCTGTGTCTGGCTACACTCTCTCTGCGTCTGGCTACACTCTCTGTGTCAGGGCTCTCACGACAAACTTGGCCTCCAGTCCGCCTCGCCTGTGAGCACATTTCACAACCTAAAAGACTACTCACCTTTAAACCAGGACTGATATCTGTCAACCTCCTGATCATGACCCAGATATAAGTACTCGCGTACGTAACCGTGGGCAACAATTCCCTAATGGCCTCTCTTGTCCCGGGGACTTACAGTTCGAGATAAATCCCCACCAGGACATGGCTTACACAAGGTCACGCTGATGCGACAGACCTGAACTCTTTCCTTGCAAGCTTGGCCTGCGGAATGTGCTTCCAGGACTTGGCATCTCCGGCGCCTCACAAACAATAATAATAATATTAAAATCAAATTACCTGGTACAATCGGGCCCCAGGGCACGGGCAGACGGGAGCATGTTCATCTTGTCAGTTGTTGTCTCTGATTTAGGGGCGGGACGAACTATTTTTCACGGGAGTTTGAACGTGTAACGTGGATGTGAAATATTTAGTTAACTTCCGCCAGTAATCACACAGGCCAAAATAAGAAACTTCCTGTTAAGATTGTTCACATTCAAAGGTAGAACATTTTTGTTTAGAGTGTTCACATTCAAAGGTAGAACATTTTTGTTTAGATTGTTCACACTCAAAGGTAGAACATTTTTGTTTAGATTGTTCAGATTTAAAAGCAGAACATTTTAAAAATATTGTTCACATTCAAAAGTAGAACATGTTTGTATATCTAACTTGTCTTTATTACAAGTTTTATTTTCTTGTTTTATTCTTCTCTTGATATACCGTACCACTCAGTACTGGCCACACAGCGCTCTTCTCTTGTTCTGCATGAAATTTGATGCTCAACACACAGCGCCCTTCTCTTGTTCTGCATGAAATTTGATGCTCAACACACAGCGCTCTTCTCTTGTTCTACAAGAAATTTGATGCTCAACACACAGCGCTCTTCTCTTGTTGTGCATGAAATTTGATGCTCAGCACACAGCGCCCTTCTCTTGTTCTACAAGAAATTTGATGCTCAACACACAGCGCCCTTCTCTTGTTCTGCATGAAATTTGATGCTCAACACACACCGCTCTTCTCTTGTTCTGCATGAAATTTGATGCTCAACACACAGCGCCCTTTTGTTCTGCAGGAAATTATCTGACTGAATTTCAGCGCCATTAGCATACGTCACATTTACCTGATTAAAATGTGTATCATTCTTCTCTTAGCACGCACCAAATTAATAACTGGAATTTCTGCGACCTGTTTTGTAAGAATAATCGAATTACAGATTGAAATTTTAGAGCCCTTCTAGTAGTATTCTGCGCCATCTTTTTTTTCACACAACAAACACAACAAAAACAGCAACAAAGACAACTCTTGCTATTTCCTCACGCATTTCCCCACCTGTGATACAGCGATGAATTGTAATACTTCACAAAAGATTCGCATAAAGATGTCACAATGAGCAAAATTAAAATAAATCAAACAAATCAGTTTAGAAACCTGCGATACGTAAATGAAACATACGCAACCTCGCACACACGTACGTGTACACACACACACACACACACGTACGTTGACGTAATGTAGAAAACAGAAAATAAAAGTTAACCTTTTAGGTAAAAATGATAGGCAAAAGATCGAGCGCAGCTGGTGAGCGTATAAAATGGAGAAAATATTACAAAAGAACACACAAAAAAATAGGTCACACAAGCTTAACTGTCAGACAGAAGATCTGGGGAGCTCACGTGCCAGCGTCGATACTCAGCTACAGCAACGCCATCACCACGGCCCTGCAACAGAAAACGTGCTTCTCGGCGTCTATTTATAGCAACAAATAACCATCTGTAAATTGTGGTCCAGTTGCATGTCTCCAGTCGAGATCTATAAGGCCTGCGTTCGAAATCCGCGGTGATGTTGATTCTGGATGTTGTGTGTCATGTGCATGCTCAGTTGTGTGAATATTTTCTGGGTGAAATATTTTCTGGGTGAATATTTTCTGGGTGAATATTTTCTGGGTGAAATATTTTCTGGGTGAATATTTTCTGGGTGAATATTTTCTGGGTGAAATATTCACTCGGATGACTCATTCACTTCACTCTCCGAATATGAAGTTTACGTGTAAATGTGAAAAAAAGAATGTATTATGGGGATGGGGGGGAGTGGGAGGGGGATTTCTACAGAAGACAATGGGACCGTTTTCTAGCTACAGAAGAAGACTTCTTACTTAGCTCCATCACCCCGACACTAGCTGGCCAGTCAGACTGCTGTGGTGTAGCGTGTTTAACGTGATCACTGTCGAAACATTCTGAGCATCGCCCCCGGCTTTAGCCTGTAAGGCAGGGGTTCCCAAACAGTGCGTGCCGGAGCACTTTAGCGTGTCAGAAAATGTAAATGTGCTGTGAAGTTTCCTCACCTGAATTAAGAGAACACAACTTCTCCAGTCAATGTCTGACTGACTCCACACAACCATAACTCCATTTCAATTCCCCCCCCCCCCCAGTATTGTTTTAGCTTTGTTTATTTTGGCCGTCACACGGAAGCACATGGAATTGTGTTTCGCTATGGTCAACCTTTACATTTCCCGACATTTGAGCTTTTGGGCCACAAGATGGCAGCAGGAAGCCGACGCTATTTTGTCCTAGGCTACTGCGCCTCTCAGAGAGCGCTTGGTTTCGGTACCTGAGCGAGAGTCCAGCGTCAGGAGCACAGGTGTGCCAGGACTGTAATTTGTGTTACCTACCGTGCCACTTTCTGAACAAATTTGGGAAACGCTGCTCAAAAGAATGAGGTTTCGGCGACCTGGTCTGAAAAATACGCGTGTTCACTGTCGCAAGAGTGATGTGAATGTTTGTGTATTTAAATCGCAAGTAGGAAAGATGAACTGAGCTACAAGGTTATGCATACTCACCTTCAACATTGTAGAAATTGTCAAACATCTTTGAATCCAACAACATCTCCCTCATCAGCTCCAGCCGCGCAGTCTCAAGGTCTCCACCCTTTCTGGTTGGTGGCAAGTCAGAGATATGGTCGACGCATGTCAGAGATATGGTCCACGCCAAGTCAGAGATATGGTCGATGGAAGTCAGAGATATGGTCCACGCCAAGTCAGAGATATGGTCGACGCATGTCAGAGATACGGTCGACGGAAGTCAGAGATATGGTCGACGCAAGTCAGAGATATGGTCGACGGAAGTCAGAGATATTTTCGACGCAAGTCAGAGATATGGTCCACGCAAGTCAGAGATATGGTCGACGCAAGTCAGAGATATTTTCGACGCAAGTCAGAGATATGGTCGACGGAAGTCAGAGATATGGGACAAAAGACAACTCCCGACGGAGGGACATTTGTATATATATTATCATGTGATAGTCGCAAGATCAGGTTTAACGCTCGCAGGGGTACCACGTCATGTTGGGTACTGCATCACCCCAGACACCATACCTTTTGTAGGAGCACATCACCCCAGACACCATACCTTTTGTAGGAGCACATCACCCCAGACACCATACCTTTTGTAGGAGCACATCACCCCAGACACCATACCTTTTGTGGGAGCACATCACCCCAGACACCATACCTTTTGTGGGAGCACATCACCCCAGACACCATACCTTTTGTGGGAGCACATCACCCCAGACACCATACCTTTTGTAGGAGCACATCACCCCAGACACCATACCTTTTGTGGGAACACATCACCCCACTGACGAACGTTACAGATAAAGCAACTGATAACCTATCTCCAAACAACCTCCTCCTAGTTCCAGAAAATGCTAGAAGGAGACCTCATTCAAGATTCCGGGATGAACGGATTTCTTCCAGCTAACGTGAAGAAGAAAGAACTGATCACGAGGATATAACTTCTCCCGGCAGCAAGTCCCTCGTGAGAGAATACAGAATCTTCGAGGAGCAAGTTCCAGGTTAGAAAAGATATAAAATCTCCAAGCACCATGTTCCAGGTGAGAGAAGATATAAAGTCTCCGATCAGCAAGTTCCACGTGAGAGAAGGCAAAATCTCCGATCAGCAAGTTCCAAGTGAGAAAAGACAAAATCTCCGAACAGCAAGTTAAAAATGAGAGAAGACAAAATCTTCCAGCACCAAGTTTCAGGTGAGGGAAGATATAGAATCTCCGAGCAGCCAGTTCCACGTGAGGGAAGATATAAAATCTCCGAGCAACAGGTTCCTGGTGAGAAAAGACATAAAATCTCCGAGCAGCAAATTCTTGTTGAGAGAAAATATAAAATCTCCAAGCAGCCAGTTCCAGGTGAGAGAAGATATAAAATCTCCAAGCAACAATTTCCTGGTGAGAGAGGACACAATTCCGAGCAGCAAGTTCCAGGTTAAGAAGATATAAAATCTCAAAGCAACAAGCTCCTGCTGAGATAAGACAAAATCTCCAAGAAGCAAGTTTCTCATGAGAGAAGATATAAAATCTCCAAGCAACAAGTTCCACGTGAGAGAAGATACTAAATCTCAGAACAGCAAGTTCTAAATTTCCGAGCAACAAGTTCCACATGAGAGGACAAAATCTCCGAGCAGCAAGTTCCAGGCGAGAGAAGATATAAAATCTCCGAGCAGCAAGTTCCAGGCGAGGGAAGATATAAAATCTCCGAGCAGCAAGTTCCAGGCGAGGGAAGATATAAAATCTCCGAGCAGCAAGTTCCTGGTGAGAGAATTCTTCTTCTTCTTCTTCTTCGTTCGCTTCTACCACCAAGACCGCCCTGTGATCCTCCAGAATTTACTCCCGTGGTTCTCGATAGATCCCGTGGTCCCCCTGTGGTCTCTGAAAGAAGCACACGAGATCTACGAGAGGACCACAAGATGACCACAAGAGGTTCAGAGTATCGCAGGGCTTGAGCCTGTATTCTTGGTGGGTCTCTGAAGCGGGAATGCGTGACACCGTGGTTTTCGTTGCACCAATTTAATCTAGAGTTGGACTTTCTCACAGGAAAACCTCGACGTGTTTTGGGATACATGTGCATCTCCGCCTGGTGAGAGGTGGTTTCCCATTCAGTCCAGAGTTGGACTTTCTCATTTGAAAACTTCAGCGTGATTAGGATACGCATACATCCCCGCCGGGTGAGAGGTGGTTGTCTATCTAGACTGCCCTGGTCCAGTGTCTCCGACTTCAGTGTGAACGTGGCCGCTATCCTTCCTAGCTGTGACCAGGACGGAGCTTTTGTCCAGGAGGATGAATCCTCGCCGCTAGTGACTTCCACCCCTGGGTTGAGCCGGTTTAGGCATATTATCCCAGTATGGGCGTGTTTGGGACGTGACCGACCTCTAGAACAGAGGTACCGTGACATGCGTAGCTATCAAGTTTCACCCCTGGTGTAAGCTGGGTTTAGGCGTACTTCATCAGTATGGGTGTAGAACGGACGTGGCCGGCCTCTAGAGCAGAGTTGCTGTGGTATAAGTAGCTCTCGCCGCGAGACCACTGGACACACCGACTAAGCTTCACTTTATCCTTTCCATCACTTTTTCACATGGGCGCCGCACGGCAACCCTAATTTCTTTTTCGCATTTTCTTCATTGGCTGGGAAGAGTTTCACTCCACGCGCGGCATCCGAAGAATCTCACCAGCAGTGAGGGAATTAGAAAATGTGCGAGCAGGAAGTTCCAGGTTAGAGAAGATATAAAATGTTCGAGCAGGAAGTTCCACGTGAGAGAAGACACAAAAGCACCAAGCAGCAAATTCCTGGTGAGAGAAGATATAAAATCTCCAAGCAGCAAGTTCCAGGTTAGAGAAGATATAACATATCAGAGCAGCAAGTTCCAGGTGAGAGAAGACACAAAATCTCCCATCAGCGAGTTCCAGGAATGGGATGATTTGTTCTATACTTAGAGCACGATTATACTGCTCAGTCTATAAACGGCATAGCGTGACCGTGCGCACCACACCTGGACATACCCCACACCTGGACATACCCCACACCTGGACATACCCCACACCTGGACATACCCCACACCTGGACATACCTCACACCTGGACATACCCCACACCTTGACATACCCCACACCTGGACATACCCCACACCTGGACATACCCCACACCTTGACATACCCCACACCTGGACATACCCCACACCTTGACATACCCCACACCTGGACATACCCCACACCTCGACATACCCCACACCTTGACATACCCCACACCTTACACAATATGGAATGTAACATATTCCTAAGATCACGTGCTACAGAATGCCCCCTACTCTAGCACTAGCAGATGAAGTAATCCATTTTTGTTAGAGCACTACGTCAGCGATATGTGTGTTCGAAAATGTCTTCACAGCAACGAAACAAAACGCATAATTTTAGCACTAAGATCACACGCATCCAAGCAAAAACTAGCACGAACAAGTATCGAAACAAACAATTAAAAAAGTATAAACCAAAAATTACAAAGACAACTTTGAAAGAAACGGACTATTTAAAGAAAACATTTTATAGAAACGAAACAAAACTTGCATTCTGTCTCTCAGCCATTTGATCTAGTAGTTTCAGATGTGGACTTGTCCCGGAAGTTTGTTAGATATGCCAAACAATTTTTGGTGAAGAGGGGTATGGGCCACATCTGAGAAGAGGGGTATGGGCCACATCCGAGAAGAGGGGTATGGGCCACATCTGAGAAGAGGGGTATGGGCCACATCTGAGAAGAGGGGTATGGGCCACATCCGAGAAGAGGGGTATGGGCCACATCCGAGAAGAGGGGTATGGGCCACATCTGAGCTCTGACTGTATGTCGTGGCCCCCACAATTGTTGCACATGTTCAGTAATCACTGATGGGCCACAGACTGTTAGATCTGATGTCAAGTTTACACACAGACACGATTAGATCTGATGTCAAGTTTACACACAGACACACATAAATCTGATATCAAGTTTACACACAGACACACATAAATCTTATGTCAAGTTTGCACACAGACACACATAAATCTGATGTCAAGTTTGCACACAGACACACATAGATTTGATATCAAATTTACACACAGACACACATAAATCTTACGTCAAGTTTACACACAGACACACATAAATCTTATGTCAAGTTTGCACACAGACACACATAGATTTGATATCAAATTTACACACAGGCACACATTCCCGTCTACTTGTTTGCTCTAAATTGTCTGACACTGATTACATGTCTGTGTGTTTTTATATAACATGATTATAATCTTCAGAGTATAGATGATTACAAGGATATATCACCTTATTCTCACTATCCCACTCTCTCTTTCTTACATGACAACCTATTACCCTATTACCCCATTCTCTCTCAATATTTCTTACACGACAACCTATTACCCTATTACTCCATTCTCTTTCATACATCATAATTTATTACCCCATCTCCTCTCAGTCTTTCTTACATGACAACCTATTACCCTATTACCCCATCTCCTCTCAGTCTTTCTTACATGACAACCTATTACCCTATTACCCTATTCTCTCTTTATCTTTCTTACATGACAACCTATTACCTTATTACCCTATTCATCTTTCTTACATGACAACCTATTATTATTACCCCATTGCTTCTCAATCTTTCTTACATGACAACTTATTACCCCATCCTCTCTCAGTCTCTTATGTGACAACCCATATTACCCTATTACTCCATTCTCTCTGTCTCTTACATGACAACCTATTACCCTATTACTCCATTCTCTCTGTCTCTTACATGACAACCTATTACCCTATTACTCCATTCTCTCTGTCTCTTACATGACAACCTATTACCCTATTACCCCATCCCCTCTCAACCTCTCTTACCTGGCTACCTATTCCCCCATCCCCACTTACTCCCTTTTGCATGACAGCCTCTCCCCCATCCCTCCTTTCTTCTCCAGCTTCAGCATAAAAGACCTGACCTGTATGGCCAGGAACTGCCTACCTGACCTGGGAGATCATGTCCCTCCACGAATCTCTCTCTCTTTTTAGCTTTACTTCAGCTCACCTTGTGAACTACTAACAGTGACCATCCTTCATCTGTTATATTGTCCTTTCTTTGTCTTCTCTTTCCACTTTTCTTTCCTGTGTTCGACGATTTTACCAACTCATTGTTCTTACAATCCCAGATCAGATGAATGTTGACTACCTCTTACATATTTCTCACTTGTGACTATTTAAAAATGATAATAGTACCGTCACCATATAGAACAATCACCGTATAGCACGGTCACCATATAACACAGTCACCATTTAAAACGGTCACAGTATAGCACAGTCATAGTGTAGCACAATCACAATATAGAACAGTCATAGTGTAGCACAATCACAATATAGCACAGTCATAGTGTAGCACAATCACAATATAGCACAGTCATAGTGTAGCACAATCACAATATAGCACAGTCGCCGTTTAGCACAATCACAATGTAACACATTCACAATATACACCATATAACATTATAACAACACCATATAGCACAGTCACAACATAACACGTTCACCATATAACACATTTACCATATAGCACATTCACAATATAGTACATTCACTATATAACCCAGTCACAATATAACAGACATAATATAGCACAGCCACAATATAACACGTTCACCATATAATACAATCACAATATAGCACAATCACCATATAGCAATCACAATATAGCACATTCATCACATAGCACATTCACCATATAGCACAGTCACCATATATCACAGTCACTATATAGTGCACTCACCATATATGACAGTGAGTACAGTACAGGACAATTTTGGAACATTAATGATTCATTTGGCTTGGTCCAAATTAGGACTATAATGATTTCTTTCACTTGATGTCAGCACAAAATCACTTGATGGTTTGTTATTTGATTTGAAAATTGATGTAACTGTCGCGACACTGTAACGAGCCAAAGTTACGCACTTGTGACCTCCGCGCATACAAGCTGGGGGGTGAAGGGGGTGACTAACTGTACATGACCTAATTTCGTGTGGCGCCCTCTGCTTGAGTTAAACTGTCTTTCAGAAAGTGCGCGTTACTAACCTGGCTGTCAGTTCTTAAGCTCAGGTATGTCGGGTCTGGAACTATCTGGAGTTGAGAGATAAGCGTTCCCACTTCTCTGAGTATTGACTGGAATTACAGAGAGTTACGGAGGGAGACTGCAAGAGCTGGTGATAACACGATCTATATTGGACTAATCTGCTACCATGACTAGCTATTTACTCACACAAAATGCGCGCGCAGTGAAGTGTAAATTGTTGTTATTATTGTTTTGACAGCGCGTACGTCAAGGCTCGGCCTGGCGTGCTTTCACTTACAGACATTCTCCCAGGGATCTGTAATTTGTGTATTTATTTCTGCAAGCTCTGGGACGCTCGATAGCCCTCAATGTCCTACTCATCGATTGACTAATATACAGCTTTCTGGCGGAGTTGGTGTGAAACTGGCTCCAGTGGTTTCGTGTAGGAGAGGTAGATCTCGGTCATGCCGGTCCTTTGACTTGGTAGGTGCGTCACACGCGGGAGGAACCGCTGCTTCTGTTGTGTCTAGTTCTTGGAGAAACAAAGAAAGTTACAGGAACTAATAAGTGGGGAGAGAGGGGGGGGGGTAACAGTGTCTAAAGATGAGAGACAAAAGTGTCTCGGGCACGGAGCTGGAAGTATGCATCAAGTGTGGAAGCCATTGTTTGTTTGTGTACAGAAGAGTTTCTCTTTCTCCACCTGAATCTTTAGTTGTGTGTACTCGTTCTGTTCCAGTTTTAAGCATATGAGTATACATCCCGCGAGAGAGAGAGACAGAGAGAGAGAGAGAGAGACAGAGAGAGAAGAAGAAGAATAAGAATGGGAGAGAGATAGACGGGGGAGAGACACAGAGAGGAGGGAGAAGATACAGAAGAGAGAGAGAGGGCAGAGACACAGGGAGAAAGGAGCTATAGAGAAAGAGAGAGAGACAGCACAGAGAGACAAGGAGAAAGGAGCTATAGAGAGAGGAGAGAGAGGAAAGAGACACAGAAAGATAGAGAGCACAGAGAGACAAGGAGAAAGCAGCTATAGAGAAAGAGAGAGAGAGGGGAGAGAGAAGGAAGAGACAGAAAGAGAGAGAGCACAGAGAGACAGTGAGAAAGGAGCTATAGAGAGAGAGAGAGAGAGGAGAGAGTAAAGAGACATAGAAAGATAGAGAGAGCACAGAGACACAGAGAGAAAGGAGCTATAGAGAAAGAGAGAGAGGAGAAAGATAGAAGAGAGACACAGAAAGAGATAGCAAGGCAGAGAGAGAAAGAGAGAGGGGGGAGAGAAGGAAGAGACACAGAGAGAGCACAGAGAGACAAGGAGAAAGGAGCTATAAGAGAAAGAGAGAGAGGAGAAAGAGACACAGAAAGAGAGAGCACAGAGAGACAGGGAGAAAGGAGCTATAAGAGAAAGAGAGAGGAGAAAGAGACAGAGAGAGAGAGAGGAGAAGAAAGACACAGAAAGAGATAGCAAGGCAGAGAGAGAGAGAGAGAAAGAGAGATAGACAGAAGGTTTTTTTTATCTGTACGTTCTTGACCAAATGATCCACTTCTTTTCACAGACTTCACGATTTTCGCATATTTTTCATAGCCTTGACCTTTCTTCTCACACTTGACCTCTGGTTGCAGACTCCAGACACTTGACGTTCTGAAGATGTGGGACACCACTGTCGTGAAAGAGGGAAACGTTCATCTCTGATTGTTTGTTGACTGATTTCCTGGCTTCATTGTTGGTTGACTGATTTCCTGGCTTCATTGTTGGTTGACTGATTTGCTGGGTTACTTGTTGATTGACTGATTTCCTGGCTTCATTGTTGGTTGACTGATTTCCTGGCTTCATTGTTGGTTGACTGATTTCCTGGCTTCATTGTTGGTTGATTGATTTCCTGGGTTCATTGTTGGTTGACTGATTTCCTGGGTTCATTGTTGGTTGACTGATTTCGTGGCTTCATTGTTAGTTGACTGATTTGCTGGGTTCATTGTTGGTTGACTGATTTCCTGGCTTCATTGTTGGTTGACTGATTTCCTGGCTTCATTGTTGGTTGACTGATTTCCTGGCTTCATTGTTGTTTGACTGATTTGCTGGGTTACTTGTTGATTGACTGATTTCCTGGCTTCATTGTTGGTTGACTGATTTCCTGGCTTCATTGTTGGTTGACTGATTTGCTGGGTTCATTGTTGGGAGACTGATTTCCTGGGTTCATTGTTGGTTGACTGATTTGCTGGGTTCATTGTTGGTTGACTGATTTCCTGGGTTCATTGTTGGTTGACTGATTTCCTGGCTTCATTGTTGGTTGACTGATTTCCTGGCTTCATTGTTGGTTGACTGATTTACTTGGTTAATTGTTTGTTGACTGATTTACTTGGTTAATTGTTGGTTGACTGATTTCCTGGATTCATTGTTTGGTGACTGATCTCTTGGGGTCATTGTTGATTGACTGATTTCCTGGATTCATTGGATTCAACACAAGATGTGATAGTGCAGTAAGAACACAAAATGGACAACTGGTCAGTGGAGAAAGAGAAAAAATTGAAAGATGGAAGGAACACTTTAACACCCTACTAAACAGAACACAAGCAGCACAAACAATAGACATACCTGAAGCAAAAACGGAACTAAACATCAATACAGGACCAATTACAATAAATGAAGTAAAGGAGGCGAAAAGAAGCTAAAATCAGGCAGGGCACCAGGTGAAGATGAAGTGACTGCTGAGATGTTGAAAGCAGAAGAAACAGAAACACCAAAACAACTTTGCCGGATATTACAACAAATTTGGGATCTAGAAAAAGCCCCAGAGGAGTGGAAAACTGGGCTTATAGTAAAACTACCAAAGAAGGGTGACCTCAGAGATTGCGGGAACTGGAGAGGCATTACCCTACTGCCACTCACCAGTAAAGTATTTTGCAGAATAATCATCAACAGAATTGTACCAACACTTGAGGAAAAACTTCGGAAAGAGCAGGCAGGATTTAGGAAAGGAAGATCATGCATAGACCACATATTTGTACTTAGACAAATATTAGAACAGGCAAATGAGTGGCATAGCACATATGCATTATTCATAGATTTTGAGAAAGCCTTTGACAGTGTCAACAGAGATGCACTGTGGAAAATCCTAAGATGGCATGGCCTCCCCCATAAAATAGTTAATGTAATCAAAGCCCTATACGAGGGTTTTCAGTGCAAAGTTTATCTGTGGAGAACATACCTCCAGCAGCTTTAGGGTACAAACAGGAGTGAAACAGGGATGTGTACTATCACCAACATTATTTATCTTGGCAGTAGACTGGTTAATGAAGGAGGCAACATCAGATAAACGCAGAGGATTACAATGGAGCCTTGACACAGTGCTGGAGGACCTTGACTTTGCGGACGACATTTGTCTGTTATCAAGCAGTCACAAAGATATGCAAGATAAAATAAACAAGCTAACTCAGAATGCAAACAACATAGGACTAAAGATCAACGTAGGAAAGACAAAGTTAATGAAGCAAAATGTGAACAACAGAAATGTACTCAGAGTAGATAACAAGTTAGTGGAGGAGGTCAACGAATTTGTATACCTTGGCAGCAGAGTAGTAGAAAATGGAGACAGCACAGAGGACATCAACAGCAGACTTACTAGAGCAAACCAGGCTTTTGCAATGCTGCAGACTATATGGAAATAAAAAAAACTAAGCATAAATATGAAAATCAGGATATTTAAGAGTAATGTTCTAAGTGTACTACTCTATGGATGTGAATGCTGGAAAATCACCAAAACCATAGAAAACAAGTTGAATTCTTTCCAGACTAAATGTTTACGAAGAATTAGAAAAATATTTTGGCCAAACACCATAAGAAATAACATCTTATTAGCAGAAATGCAGATGAAACCACTGACAACAATTATTGAGGAAAGACGCTGGCGATGGTTGGGACATGTGCTCCGAATGACTGACAACTCACTACCAAAAATAGCACTAAGATGGACACCACAGGGGAGCAGAAGTAAGGGTAGACCAAAAGAGACATGAAGAAGAACAATAGAAAGGATGTTGATCAATACAGGGCTCACCTGGGCAAGAGCAAAAAAAAAAAAAAAAGGCGAAGGACAGGCATTTGTGGAAAACCCTTGCGGAAGCCCCATGTGCCCTGGGCACTTAAGGTTCAGAGAGAGAGAGAGAGAGAGAGATATATATATATGCTGGGTTTATTGTTGGTTGAGTGATTTCTTGGGTTAACTGATGGCTGACTGATTTCCTGGGTTCATTATTGGTTGATTGATATGCTGGGTTTATTGTTGGTTGAGTGATTTCCTGGGTTCATTGTTGGTAGACTGATTTCCTAGGTTCATTGTTGGGAGACTGATTTCCTGGGTTAATTGTTGGTTGACTAATTTCCTCGGTTAATTGTTGGTTGACTGTTTTCCTCGGTTAATTGTTGGTTGGCTGTTTTCCTGGGTTAGTTGTTGGTTGACTGATTTCTTAGGTTAATTGTTGGTTGACTGATTTCCTGGGTTAATTATTGGTTGACTGATTTCCTGGATTCATTGTTTATTGACTGATCTCTTGGGGTCATTGTTGATTGACTGATTTCCTGGATTCATTGTTTGCTGAATGACTTCCAGAGTTCACTGTTGGTTGACTGATCTCCTGTTATTGACTTCCAAAGTTCAATGTTGATTTACGAATATTTTGTTTCATTGTTGATTGATTTCCTGGGTTAATTGTTGGTTGACTGATTGTTTGTTTCACTGGCGGTTTTTTTTTATCTCTTGTTTCATTGTTGATTGACTGAGTTCCTGTGTTCGTTGTTTGCTGATTCATTTCTCGGTTTCATTGTTGGTTGACTGATTTCCTGAGTTCATTGCTGGTTGACTGATATCTTGTTTCATTGTGTGATTGAGTTCATGGGTTAATTGTTGATTGGTTGATTGCTTGTTTCACTGTTGGATTTTGGATCTCTTGTTTTGTTGATTGACTGATGTCCTAGGTTTATGCTTGAGTGACCCTCAGCTGGTGTTACTGACTGAATGAAGACAGTTGTTGTATTTCTCTTGCAGTCATCTCAAGTTCGACATCTAGTACCTGACTGTGTCCTTTTATCTTGATACATGTACCATGATATTAATATCGTGATATGAATAGACATGTACATACATCTCAGCAAATATATCTTGATATCAAAATTCTGATACAAACAGCTCGATGCAAGTATCCTGACACGTAGATCCTGATATAAATATCTTGTTACTAATATTTCCATTTAAATATTCTGTGGTCAGTTGCGAACTTCGTGTGGGTGCAACATATGACTGATGACTGAGATAAACGTCATTTGGGTGCAACATATGACTTATGACTGAGATAAACATCATTTGGGGGCAGCATATGACTGATGACTGAGACTGATGACTGAGTGTGCAGTAAATTCACTCTGGAAAACAAGTAGAAGCAGCAACAAAGATTATTTTCGTGACCTCTGACCTCTGATGTCACTTTTTCTCTGACCTCTGCCCTGTGGCTGGGCTAAAGTCAGCAAAGTTCAGATCTTGTCTTTTTTGGTAGATTCCAGCCATCTTGAAATTATCACCTTCCTCTGCGCAATGTTTTCATCTGATCATGGGTGTTTGTATCTGATGTGTTCCATCATTTGGCAATCACAGGGCATTCAGAAATCTTGGCTGGCATCCACGGCATGCTGGTGTCTTGAAGTAATTTATTTATTGACAGACAGAAAGACAAACATACGCACAGACAGACAGGAACACGAGTAAACAGACAGATAATAGATAGACGGGGGGGGGGGGTAGGAGATAGGTTGGTAAGCAACAAGATAGGTAACAAGTAGTTATAGGTAAGCAGGTAGGTAGTAGGTGGGTGGGTAGGTAGGTAGGCAGGTGGGCAGATAGATAGGTAGTAGATATGTAGGTAGGTTGGTAGATGGGTGGGTAGGTGAGCGGTTAGGTAGGTATGTAAGTAGGTTACGTAGGTAGGTGGGTAGGTAGGTATGTAGGTAGGTATGTTAGGTAGGTATGTAGGTAGGTATGTAGGAAGGTAGGTATTAGGTAGGTTAGGTATGTAGGTAGGTATGTAGGTAGGTATGTAGGTAGGCAGGTAGGTAGGTATGTAGGTAGGTTAGGTATGTAGGTAGGTATGTAGGTAGGCAGGTAGGTAGGTATGTAGGTAGGTAGGTATGTAGGTAGGTAGGTAGGTATGCAGGTAGGTAGGTAGGTTAGGTAGGTAGGTAGGTAGGCAGGTGGGTGGGTATGTAGGTAGGTAGGTGGGTGGGTATGTAGGTAGGTAGGTAGGTATGTATGTAGGTAGGTGGGTGGGTATGTAGGTAGGTAGGTGGGTGGGTATGTAGTAGGTAGGTAGGTAAGTGGGTGGGTATGTAGGTAGGTAGATAGGTGGGTGGGTATGTAGGTAGGTGGGTGGGTGGGTATGTAGGTAGGTGGGTGGGTAGATAGATAGGTAAGTATGTAGGTAGGAAGGTGGGTAGGTAGGTAAGTAAATAGTTGGGTAGGTATGTAAGTAGGCAGGTAGGTAGATAAGTAGGTAGGTAGATAGGTAGGTAGGTATGTAGGTAGGTAGGTATAGGTAGGTAGGTAAGTAGGCAGGTGGGTAAATAGATAGGTGGTTAGGTTAGGTAAGTAAGTAAGTAGGCAAGTGGGTAGATAGGTAAGTGGGTATGTAGGTAGGTAGTTTGTTTGGTAGAACAGCAGGTAGTTAGGTAGATAGGTAGGTAGGTAGGTAGGTAGTTAGGTAGGTAAGTAGGTAAGTAGGTAGGTAGGTAGGTAGGTAGGTAGGTAGGTAGGTAGGTAGGTAGGTAGGTAGTTACGTAGGTCTCACGCTTCACATCATAAAGACAGGGATGAGAACACAGATAAAACACAATATCATACAGAGAAAGATGAGGACAGAATATTTTAGAAGAAAATGAAGTTATATGAGCTTTGTTTACAGAAAACTGTGAAATATATTTGCCAGATAGATAAGTACTGTAATAATCAAAGTAATGACGAAAGTAATGAAATTTATAAACGATGAGATGGTGTAGTCTGAACGTAAGAAAGGAAACCACAGTTGCCTTGATGTGCGGGTGAATTGTGTGTGTGAGTTGTGTGGGTGCGTGGGAACAAGGAAAAAAGGAAGAATAAGATGACGAGAGCAAGGAAGAAGAAAGGAAATAATCAAAATGTAGACAAGAAGAAATAATCAAGACATAGACAAGAAGAAATAATCAAGATATGAACAAGAGGAAATAATCAAGATATGGACAAGAGGAAATAATCAAGATATGGACAAGAGGAAATAATCAAGATATGGACAAGAAGAAAAAAATCAAGATATGAACAAGAGGAAAAAATCGAGATATGGACAAGAGGAAATAATCAAGATATGGACAAGAGGAAATAATCAAGATATGGACAAGAAGAAATAATCAAGATATGGACAAGAAGAAATAATCAAGATATTTTACATCTTACATCCTTCCCGTGCCGTTAAACGTCACATAGGGCCAGCTTGGTAGTTCGCCAAGATGTCCTGTCTTCGGCGAATCCTTCAAGTTCATCAAGGGATGTTATGCCCACTGAACTGGCTTCTCTTAACAATGTCCTCTTTAGAGTTTCACGCGGTCAACTTCTTTTTCTTTGGCCTGTTGTATTTCATGGGGATTTTCTGATTGTTTCTTCTCATCACGTGACCGACATATGTCCATCTTCTTTTTCTGATCAACCATGAGACAGGTTGTTGTTTGCTCATCTGTCTTATCTCTGCGTTGTTCTTGAATTCATTCCACTTTATACCAAGTATTTTCCTTAGGCATTTGTTTTCGAAAGAGTCTAATTTCTTGTCTATTTCTTTAGTTGATTTCCAGCTTTCGCATGCATAAATGAGGGTGGATATTACATTTGAATTGAATAATCTTAACTTGGTTTTTGTGCTTATAAATTTTGAATGCCATATGTTCTCAAGATTCTTGAAGGTCAATGCTACTTTGGCAATTCGAATTCTAACTTCTTTTCTGGTGTCACCATTGTGGTCTATTTAGCTGCCAAGATATGCAAAATGGTTTACTTCTTCAACAGCTGTTCCTTCTGCGTATATCTGTCCTTAGTCGTTAATGAGAACCTTCGTTATTTTTGTTTTATCCTTGTTAATTTCAATTCCTATTTTACTAGCCATTGAAGACAGGGTATCTATTTTTACTTGCATTGATTTCATATTGTCACTGATAAGAGTTATGTCATCTTCAAAATCAAGATCTTCCAGGTGGGTCTCACGTACCCAATCAATGCCTGTTTTACCTTTGGAACATTTTTTCATGATGAAGTCTATGGCAATTCCAAAAAGCAAGGGAGATAATATAAATCCTTGTTTCACACCTGTTTCAGTCTGGAACCATTCACTCATTCCTTCGTCTATATTGACTGCACAAACATGTCCGTTGTATAGGTTACTAATGATGTTGACAAACTTAGATGGTATTCCATATATTCTTAAAATCTTCCATAATGATTCTCTGTGTATTTTATCAAATGCCTTTTTAAAGTCTGTGAAGTTCAGGATTAACGGTCGTTGCTTTTCAGTACGTTAATCAAGATATAGATAAGAGGAAATAATCGAGACATAGACAAAAGACATCTTGCCTGTCTGTACTTCCATTACGACAGAGATAATCCCGAGAGTATCCTTGTCCGCCGACCTGCATGATATACTCGTACTTACTACAGGATGATGATGGTGATGATCTGTCTCTGCCCACAATGACATGATTCTGTTGTACATCCACTACCTTTAACGGAAGTCCAGGAACACCGAAGATCATTCCTCTCTCTCTTTTCCTCTCTCTCTCTCTTCCTGTCTTTTCCTCTCTCTTCTTATTTTCTCTCTTCCTCTCTCTCTCTTCCTGTCTCTTCCTCTCTCTTCTTATTTTCTCTCTTCCTCTCTCTCTTCTTCTCTCTCTCTTCTTCTTTCTCTCTCTTCCTCTCTCTTCCTCTCTCTCTCTCTCCCTCTCCCTTTCTCTCACTCTCTCTCTCTGTTGGTCTGTGAGGCCCCCCCCCCTCTCGGATGAGGCTTAAGACGGTCCTGAACGTTGAAAACAGTTCAGAAAATGACGTCCTTGACCCGAACACTTGCTTATTTTGTTCTCGCTTGTCAGGACTTGCCTTGTTCCTGGCGCCGGGGTTCGCCAAGCACCACTTGAGATTTGAACACTAGTCTCTCCACTCGCCACTCAGGGTGCCACTCAAGCCACTCCGACCTGCCGGCTCCCACCGCTGCTCCGCCGTAAACCATCACATACATAAATAAATCAAAAGGGCGTTGAGAAAGAGGCTGTGAGCACAGCTACCCCAAGCAGTGAGCACAGCTACCCAGAGCTGTGAGCACAGCTACCCCAAGCCGTCAGTATGACTACACCCAGCCGTGAGCAATTTGCTATCCCATCCATAGTTCATTGTTATTTTCATATATCACAATTATTCTCATTGGTTTTTTTTTTCATACATCATAATTATTCTCATTGTTATTTTCATATATCACAGTTATTCTCATTTTTTATTTTTCATATATCATGGTTATTCTCATTGTTATTTTTCATATATCACAGTTATTCTCATTGCTATTGTTCTTATATAACAGTTATTCTCATTTTTATTTTTCATATACCACGGCTATTTTCATTGTTATTTTCATATATCACAGTTATTCTCATTGTTATTTTTCATATATAACAGTTGTTCTTATTGTTATTTTTCATATATCAGACTTATTTTCATTGTTATTTCTTATATATCACAGTTATTCTCAGTGTTATTTTCACATATCACATATATTCTCATTGGTGTTTTCATATGGCATTTATTGTTATTTTTATATGGCATAGTTATTCTTAAATGTCGTTATTCGCATGTTTTGTTTTTGTTCTCCTGTTTCAGTGTTATAGTTTTTTTTTTCCTGTAGCTCATCGTTCTTTCCATATCTTATTGTTCTTCTCATATCTCATTATTATTTCCAGATCTCATTGTTCATCTATATCTCATTATTATTCACATATCTCATTGTTCATCCATATCTCATTGTTATTTCCATATCTCATTGATCTTCCCATATCTCACTGTTATTCACATGTTCCAATATCTCATAATAGCAAAAGTCGGAGTCTGTAAGTGTTAATATCTCCAGAACTGTACACGTCCTTGCCAGTTATTTCTTATAAATGATTATCGGTCACTCATTCTCTCTCTCTCTCTCTCATTCTCTCTCTCTCTTCCCTCTCTCTTTTTCGTTCTCTCTTTCTATTTTGATCTCTTCTCTCTCCCTTTCATTCTCTCTTGTTCTCTTGTTCTTTTCTCTCTCTCTTTCTCTCTTGTTCTCTTCTCTCTCTTTCCCTCTTGTTCTCTTCTCTCTCTCTTTCTCTTTTGTTCTCTTCTCTCTCTCTTTCTCTCGTGTTCTTTTCTCTGTCTTTCTCCCTTGTTCTCTTCTCTCTCCCTTCGTTCTCTCTTGCTCTCTTCTCTCTTTCTCTTTTGTTCTCTCTTCTCTCTCTTTCTCTCTTGTTCTCTTCTCTCTCTCTCTTTCTCTCTTGTTCTCTTCTCTCTCTTTTTTCTTTTGATCTCTACTCTCTCTCTTTCTCTCTTGTTCTCTTCTCTCTCTCTTTCTCTCTTGTTCTCTTCTCTCTCTCTCTCTCTCTCTCTTGTTCTCTTCACTCTCTCTCCCTCCCTCTTTCTTATTCTCTTCTCTCTCTTTCTCTCTTGTTCTCTCTCTCCCTCGCTCTCTCTCTCTCATACACACAGACAATTACACATACACAAACACATTATCTATTAATAACTTATACATACATCTTCAATCAACCACGAATAAATCAATCACAAATCTACAATCATCCGCACGCATACATTTATCAATCATTCATGCATGCACACACACACACATGTATATCATTCATCAGAATGCAGACCTACCAACCATTCACACACACACGTCAGTAACAGACTACCACATCTACACATCACCCTTACACACATCTGTGAATCACTCACACACAAAATCCATCAATCACCCACACAAAAACACACAACAAAATGAAATGGTATTTCACACTGTCGTCTCAGATATTTCACATAAAGATATCTTGAACAAAGCCGTTACAAATCGAGCACGTTGTGAAAGGAGCACAGAATGAGACTAATCGATTACGTACCCGAGCCGTATCGAGAAACCAGATCTGCAGGTTAGTCTAAACATCGGAAAAAAAACAAAACAACCCGAAACAAAGCATGAACGAACACACATAGCACTAGCATCTTACCATGAACCATAAGACATTTTTTCCTGCTGCAAGATGCCAGGAGTTATACAAAGACATTTTGTGTCAGAGAGATACAGTGAAATATAACATCAGCGCTAACAAATGAGGTAATGCTTTACCAAAACTATATTTGAGGGAATGCTGTACCAAAACTATACCTTTGGGAATGCTATACCAAAAATATACTTGATGGAATGCTATACCAAAACTATACACTTGAAGGAATGCTACACAAAAACTATACACTTGAGGGAGTGCTATACCAAAACTATACTTGACGGAATGCTATACCAAAACTGTATTTTAGAAAATGCTATACCCAAACTATACTTGAGAGAATGCTATACCAAAACTATACTTGACGGAATACTATACTAAAACTGTATTTGAGAGAATGCTATACCAAAACTATACTTGAGAGAATGCTATACCAAAACTATACTTGAGGGAATGCTATACCACAACTATAGCTGAGGGAATTTATACCAAAACTATACTGGAGGAAATGCCATACCAAAACTATACTTGAGGGAAAAAGTTAAACTGCCAAGAACAGAAAGGATGACCCTGTTGAAGATGAGAAGACAACGTGAAGAGATGGGCAAGGATCAGGGTGGATGGAGTGATCAGCTTATTATCTTGATGATAATGAAGAATGTATTTTTTTGTCCTATCAGTGTTACGCTTTGTGGTCAATAAACACGCAGGTGTGTGTGTGCCATGTAAGGTACAGGTGGATAGCTACGCTATACATACTCACCTGAGGTTGAGTACAGGTAGGAGAAGAAGTGAGATATCTCTGTCATCTCCCACGGTTACACGGACCTGCATTCATACACACAAGTATTAAGTTCATGTGTTCTTCACCTCAACATTGCCTTCAACTCCCGCGTCTTCTGTGTGTAGTTGACTGTAGCGTCACAACAGCCCCACCTTCTATATGTCGGCGTCTATAGTGTCACAGCAGCCCCATCTTCTATATGTCGGAGTCTATAGTGTCACAATAGCCCTATCTTCTATTTGTTGGCGTCTATAGTGTCACAATAGCCCATCTTCTATATGTTGGAGTCTATAGTGTCATAATAGCCCTATCTTCTATATGTCGGAGTCTATAGTGTCACATCAGCCTCATCTTCTATATGTCGGAGTCTATAGTGTCACATCAGCCTCATCTTCTGTATGTCGGAGTCTATAGTGTCACATCAGCCTCATCTTCTGTATGTCGGAGTCTATAGTGTCACAATAGCCCCATCTTCTATATGCCGACGTCTATAGTGTCACAATAGCCCCATCTTCTATATGTCGGAGTCTATAGTGTCACATTAGCCTCATCTTCTATATGTCTGAGTCAATAGTGTCACAACAGCCTCATCTTCTATATGCCGGCGTCTATACTGTCACATAAGCTTCATCTTCTATATGTCGGCGGCTGTAGTGTCACAACAGCCTCATCTTCTATATGTCGGCATCTGTAGTGTCACAACAGCCTCATCTTCTATATATCGGTGTCTATAATTACCAGGACAGCAACAAATTGCAAACCTTCATGATCACGCCTCCCACTACATCCTGCCTCATCACCTCAGCCTTATCAGCCTCCATTTTCTTTCTTTCCTTCATGTCCTGTACACATACTCATGTATGACAACGTATATTCACATATCACAACATATAGTCATGTATGACAACGTATATTCACATATCACAACATATAGTCATGTATGACAACGTATATTCACATATCACAACATATAGTCATGTATGACAACGTATATTCACATATCACAACATATAGTCATGTATGACAACGTATATTCACATATCACAACGTATAGTCATGTATGACAACGTATATTCACATATCACAACATATAGTCATGTATGACAACGTATATTCACATATCACAACATATAGTCATGTATGACAACGTATATTCACATATCACAACATATAGTCATGTATGACAACGTATATTCACATATAACATATAGTCATGTATGACAACGTATATTCACATATCACAACATATAGTCATGTATCATAACACTTGCACTTGTACGAGCTCCCTGTAACTAGGAGCTGGTGTTCTTTGCAGCTGATGCTGTAGAGATGTTGAGGCACAGCATCGTATCGGCGTGGGAGCGGGTTATGACGGCTACATTTTCAGTTCCGGAGTACAGCTAAAAAGCAGGGGGTGTGCAATGCTTCTTTAGCAGACTCCACCACCATGGGGACTATGGCGATCCCTGTCCCGTTAGCCAGGCTAGGCCTGTTACTGGGGGTACCACGGAGAGGTGGGGCAGGGTCTTGGTCACTATGGGTCGCTGATTGTCTCATCGGACAGATGTCTTCACCTCCGTATCACAACACACATATGCACTTATCTATAAAATATCCAGCTATCAAGACATATAACCAGATATAAGCACAAATGTCGTCTATAAAACATTTTAATATCTTGAAACGCAGGATGATGTGTCTAGGTGAATGTTTATCTCTAAACGTCTTTCATTACCTTCACGACTGTGATACTTCTAATCATTGCTACTTTAGATATTCTTCTTCTTCTACAAAAATGACAGAAAACAAATGATGACAAATTGTGTGGTGCCGTCTTTTTTGATTTCAAGAAAGCCTTTGATATGATTGATCATGAAATTCTTGCAAAAAAGCTGGAAGGCTATAGATTACACCCTGACCTAACAAAATTTATTACATCTTTTCTCTCAGGTAGAAAACAAATAGTTTGCTTTTAGAAACAAAATATCTGACTCTTCTGTGGTTGATACTGGTATTCCTCAAGGCTCCATTCTTGATCCTCTTCTCTTTGCTATCTATATTAACGACGTACCAATACATTTAAAGCACTCTTCGTGTGATCTTTTTGCTGATGACTGTACTGTTTACAATAGTGACTATGACATCAATAAACTATAGACAACGCTCCAAAATGATATAAACAGTTTGATTAAATGGAGTATCAAAAATGGTGTGTTGATAAACACCAACAAAAGAAAATCCATGCTCATCACTACAAGACAGAAACTGCAGAATGCAACAAAAACTTCACTACAGCTTTGTGCTGGGACTAAGGCAATAGAAAATGTTCATTAAAATAAAACTCTAGGACTCATCATTGATCAACATTTAACTTGGAATTCTCACGTACATAACCTACCAAACTTCATTGCACAGAAAGCTTACCAATTAGCCAAAATTAAATACTTTATCGATCAAGACATAAGAAAGATATGCTACATATCACACATACAAACACACTTAGATTACTGTTCCACAATCTGGGATGGATGCTCAGTCTCAAACACAAAAAAAGGCTCCACTCACTTCACAAACGAGCATTAAATCTGATTTGTGACAAACACCCAGTACAGGCTGTAGATCAACACAAACAACTCAAAATTCTACCCCTTAAATACAGATTCATTTTTAACAAAGTTAAGTTTGTTCACAGAATTCTATCGCACAATGCTCCGCCTTACTTGTGGTCACTGTTTACGTATAACACTAAACATAGCCAGCGTTTAAAAAACTGTCTTATTCCTAAACCCAGGATTGATCTGTACAAGAAAAGCCTTGCATACTCTGCAGTACAGCTATGTAACACCCTCCCCTACCATTTTAAATCAATTGGTAGTACTTCATCCTTTAACTCAAACCTGTTTCATTATTTACTTGCTTGTAATTCTTCTTCTTCTTCTTCTGCGTTAGAGAGTATTGGTCACTTCAGATCCTGATCCCTGTCGACATGGCAAAGCCCGCAGTCCTCTCCAGATCTTGATAGGACCCCCAAAGCTTTTGCCCCAAGCTTGGTCCTCTGGCCATGTCTCACGCCACAGGTCTGCATGGTTTGGGCACTCTTGTAGGATATGTTCAGGAGTCTGGACTCCACTGCCACATGGACACTCGTCTGTGTGAGACATTTTGAGTCGATGCAGGTGGCTCAGTAGTCTGCAATGGCCTGTCCTTAGGTGAAAGAGGATGGTTTGCTGGTGTCCTTGTAGTTGGTATCTCTCTCTGAACCTTAAGTGCCCAGGGCACATGGGGCTTCCGCAAGGGTTTTCCACAAATGCCTGTCCTTCGCCTTTTTTTCTGCTCTTGCCCAGGTGAGCCGTCTATTGCTCAACATCCTTTCTGTTGTTCTTCTCCATGTCTCTTTTGGTCTATCCTTACTTCTGTTCCCCTGTGGTGTCCATCTTAGTGCTATTTTTGGTAGTGAGTTGTCAGTCGTTCGGAGCACATGTCTCAACCATCGCCAGCGTCTTTCCTCAATAATTGTTGTCAGTGGTTTCATCTGCATTTCTGCTAAGAAGATGTTATTTCTTATGGTGTTTGGTTGGCATACTTGCTTGTAATTATATGCCTCCATAGAATAACCTGCACTCTCTCAACCCGTGACTCGCCAACCATCAAGTACTAAAATGACATAGTTCGAAAAGTAGCTTGTTGGATATAGTTAGAAATTATTTTAATGTTTGTTAAAAAAACATATGTTAGAAGATCTGTATTTACACAATATTTTTGTTTGTGTGTGTCCGTGTATGTGTGTGAGAGCTATTTTATTAAACTAATTACTTCTTCTCTTTTACTTTGAATGTATTAGTTAAATCTTACACTCTTTTGATGTTTTTTCCATAATTTAATTTGTATACTTGTATTAAATCGAGTGTGTGGGAAGAATGAAAGATGGAGTGATGAAAGGCAGAATGTAAGACGGGCCTGCGTGCCCAATTCTTTACCCTTTAAAAATAAAGATCATTCATTCATTCTTTCTTTCATTCGTTCATTCTTTCATTCATTCATTCATTCATTCTTCTTAACATTCAATCATCACCTGTAATGAAGACACAAATCTGACCTTGAACTTTGCTACTTGACCCTGTTAGCTGACATCCGGGCACTATAATGGCAGTAGTGGTCACGTGACAAAGAGGTAGGGATATGACATAGAAGATAACACTGACAGTGCTGGTCTGGTCTGCCTTCCTGACTGCTGTGCCCAAGTAATGACCAGAGAAACCTGACGTAGCAACCATACACTTCCGATACCCGAACCTTGAAGCATCGATTGTGACTAAGAGACAACATGGCGGACGCATAATCCCGCTCTGCCTCCATTTTGTGTCCACAGTTACGTCATTTCCTTGCCGTGTTTTTCCGTCTAGTTCATAAAACTCATTTTATCGCAAATCGCATAAAGACAAATGTTTCTGATTAAATGAACATATTTCAGTTTTCAGGTGAGAATATCGAAGAACATGTACTGACTTAAGTCATTTGACTTTACATTTATAACTACCGACTTGGATGTTTCATAGAAATATTTGGCCGACATATCCAACTACAAACCAGACAGCCAACGTCACGAAAGCCAACATCAACTTTTTTGCTGAAATGCATTTTTCATGACTAATTTATCAATCATTATCTGACATAATCAGTCACTTTACAAGTAAAAAAAAAAAATATCCGTGAGGTAAAATCCAAGTACCCATGAGGTAGATCCAAGTATCCAGAGATAAGATCCAAGTATCTATGAGGTAAGATCTGAGTATTCCTGAGGTAAGATCCGAGTATCCACGAGATAAGACCCGAGTATCCATTAGGTAAGATCCGAGTATCCATGAGTTAAGATCCAAGTATCCATGAAGTAAGATCCAAGTATCCATGAGTTAAGATCCAAGTATCCATGAAGTAAGATCTAAGTGATAGCGGGAGGTAACACTGTGTCAGTATCACACTCTGAGTTAAAGTGAAGGAAAACTGGGACACAAAATTCCCTTTTATTACGTGGTCCCAGTCAAGCATTTTAATCCACTTCATCATCATGTGTCATCTCTCCAGGAAAAGCTGGCGTCAGCAGATTTCTAGCGTGTTGCATATCTTCTTTTCTTGGTGCACGTGGCCGGCTGTTGTGGCTGTTCCATCTCTTGATATTTCCCACCGTTACGCATTATTGTCCCTTCCTTCCCCCCCCCCCTCTTCTGTAGCTTCTTCCTTCATAGTAGTTTCATTATATTTCTTGATATGAGTAAAATAATGTAATAATTAATCTAATGCTAGAGTTTCTGTTTTATGTTACTTTTTATTGTTTGTGTCCGCATCACATTTCTGTCTTATACCTGTGTCTAGAGCGAGCTTCATCAAAATGCTACTGTGACCTAAGTCCAACAAGTAGCCGCGGTGACCTAAGTCCAGCAAGTAGCCGCGGTGACCTAAGTCCAGCAAGTAGCCACTGTGACCTAAGTCCAGGAAGTAGCCGCGGTGACCTAAGTCCAGCAAGTAGCCACTGTGACCTAAGTCCAACAAGTAGCCGCGGTGACCTAAGTCCAGCAAGTAGCCACTGTGACCTAAGTCCAGGAAGTAGCCGCGGTGACCTAAGTCCAACAAGTAGCCGCTGTGACCTAAGTCCAGCAAGTAGCCACTGTGACCTAAGTCCAGCAAGTAGCCACTGTGACCTAAGTCCAGGAAGTAGCCACTGTGACCTAAGTCCAGGAAGTAGCCACTGTGACCTAAGTCCAGCAAGTAGCCACTGTGACCTAAGTCCAGCAAGTAGCCACTGTGACCTAAGTCCAGCAAGTAGCCACTGTGACCTAAGTCCAGCAAGTAGCCACTGTGACCTAAGTCCAGCAAGTAGCTGTTGTGATCTAAGTCACGTGACTGCCGCTGTCAGTCATAGCTGCCATCACAGATCGGAGACATGAGAGAAGTTTTAAAATTCCAGAAAGAGCCCGCCGGAAGTGAAGGATAGGTGACACGTGACACACGATACGAGCTTTCAGTGGCTTGCCTGGTTCCGGTGCTACGACCTGACATGAAATGTGACACGGAGGCTGTTAGTATTTGGTAGAATATCTTAATGCGGGAAACATTCTCAATATAGATCTTACACACAAACACATACGCGCGCATACATACACCCATATACACACAGACAGATAGAAAAAAGGAGTGGGGGAGGGACTTTGAGGGGAGGGGGGAATACGACTTATTTTTAACTAATGTGAAGATAAATGTCTGTCTTATGAACTGTCTGTTATATTTCTCTGGTCTATTTTTCTTATGAACTGTCTGTTATATTTCTTTGGTCTATTTTTCTTTTTAACTGTCTGTTATATGTCTCTGGTCTATTTCTCTTCTTAACTGTCTGTTATATGTCTCTGGTCTATTTCTCTTCTTAACTGCCTGTTATATGTGTCTTGTCTATTTCTCTTCTTAACTGTTTGTTATATGTGTCTTGTCTATTTCTCTTCTTAACTGTCTCTTATATGTGTCTTGTCTATTTCTCTTCTTAACTGTCTGTTATATGTCTCTTGTCTATTTCTCTTCTTAACTGTCTGTTATATGTCTCTTGTCTATTTCTCTTCTTAACTGTCTGTTATATGTGTCTTGTCTATTTCTCTTCTTAACTGTCTGTTATATGTCTCTTGTCTATTTCTCTTCTTAACTGCCTCTTATATGTCTCTTGTCTATTGTTCTTCTTAACTGTCTGTTATATGTCTCTTGTCTATTGTTCTTCTTTAACTGTCTCTTATATGTGTCTTGTCTATTGTTCTTCTTAACTGTCTCTTATATGTGTCTTGTCTATTGTTCTTCTTAACTGTCTCTTATATGTGTCTTGTCTATTGTTCTTCTTAACTGTCTCTTATATGTGTCTTGTCTATTGTTCTTCTTAACTGTCTCTTATATGTGTCTTGTCTATTGTTCTTCTTAACTGTCTCTTATATGTCTCTTGTCTATTGTTCTTCTTAACTGTCTGTTATATGTGTCTTGTCTATTGTTCTTCTTAACTGTCTCTTATATGTCTCTTGTCTCTTGTTCTTCTTAACTGTCTCTTATATGTCTCTTGTCTATTGTTCTTCGTAACTGTCTGTTATATGTGTCTTGTCTATTGTTCTTCTTAACTGTCTGTTATATGTCTCTTGTCTCTTGTTCTTCTGTCTGCTTCAAGGTTTGTCTGTTTGTTTCTACTTGAATGCTTGGTTCGTGATGCTTCTATCTGTCTTTCTCTCTTTCTCTCTCTCTATCTCTCATTCTCTCTCATCTTTCTATGTTTCAACCTAGATATGGCTTGTCGGTCTATTTGTCTGTCTACCGGTTTGTATGTTTCTGTTTGGTTACTAGGTTTGTTGTGCTTCTCTCTCTCTCTGTCTTTCTCTCTCTCTGTCTCTCTCTCTCTGTATTTCTCTTTCTCTGTGTCTTTCTCTCTCTCTGTGTCTTTCTCTCTCTGTGTCTTTCTCTCTCTGTGTCTTTCTCTCTCTCTGTGTCTTTCTCTCTCTCTGTCTTTCTCTATCTCTGCCTTTCTCTCTCTTTCTCTCTGTCTTTCTCTCTCTGTGTCTTTCTCTCTTAGTTTGTTGTTGTTTTTTTTTGGTAGAAGTATATATAAAACTATATATATAAAACTATATATATAAAACTATATATAAAACTATATACACACACACGCACACACTCAAAAGCACCGCATTAAAGTTGTGTTGATAAAATGTTGAGACTATTTAAAAGAAAAGTTGGAGCAGCTTTAATAGTTAACCAGGAACTAATGCCTACTTTTGTTTTAAACAGTTAACGAGGAACTAATGCCTACTTTTGTTTCAAATAGTTAACGAGGAACTAATGCCTACTTTTGTCTCAAATAGTTAACGAGGAACTAATGCCTGCGTGTGTTTTAAATAATTAACGAAAATCTAAACCCTACTTTTGTTTTTAAATAGTTAACGAGGAACTAATGCCTACTTTTGTTTTAAATAGCTGTAACATTTTGTGCATGTTTATGTTACAAGATTTCAGGCACCATAAACATAATCAGCTGTGAGAAAGGTTTCAGTGACATTAACATAACGTGGCCTAAGTGTAGGAGCTGTTGGGACAGATGATTCTGGGGTACGTTACTTTGAGGATCATTTCGATGGTTCCACATATTTTAAAAGTACCCAGAATATTATGAATGCTGTCTGAACAACAGCAACATGGGAGAGGAAGACCAAGGCGAAGATGGCTACAAGACATCGTTGATAATCTGCAAATGGATGCATCAGCAGCAGGCCATCTTGCTCACAACCGAGAGGCCTACAGGAGTGCTGTTAGGGAGGCAAAGTTCCGCAAAGGACGTGCAAATGAATGAATGAATGAATGAATGAATCTGAATATAACAACTGAAGGAGGTAAAAGTTGATTGTTTGTGGGAATTACCGAGCATCGTAGAGCGGACCATCTCCTGCCATGATTGATTTGCCAATATTTGTTTGGCTTCATCAGTTACTTTATAGTAAAGGATTTATCTGTCTGGTGAGATCCCAGTTTTTGTTGGCGGGATATAAGGTTCGATCCCAGCAGCCAAATGACACTTCCTGTGGCAGATCTCGAATTATCTTCAGGGCTGGTGAATTAAGTCTGACCACGTGGTCCAGGCGCTGTGGCCAGCGAGGAGATGACTTCCGGTAATTATGGAAGAAGTACACTAGAGTGATCTCCCGTTATTTCCTGAGATCATTTATGAGGGGTGGGGTAGGTACAGGAGAGGGAGGAGGATTGGGGCTATTTGGTTTAGATGTGGGGGGGGGGGGTGCTCCAATCTGTGTGACTTTGAGCTCGTGGGTTCCGTTGCGGTTCAAACCCTCCCCTCTTGCCAGCAAGCCAAGTAAGCGTCTCCGCCTGCCAGATGTCATGATGAATGCTCTCTGCTATGGTCAGAGCGTCCTGATCTAGCGGCGATACAGTCAGCAAGAAGGTCAAGAGTCGATAAACAGAACAAACCAGGGACAAGCTGCAACATCAGCAACAACTGTTAGAACATGAGCAGAAACAGTAAGAACACTAGCAACAAATATAAGAACACTAGCAACAAATATAAGAACACTAGCAACAAATATAAGAACACTAGCAACAAATATAAGAACACTAGCAACAAATATAACAACACGAGTAACAAGTATAAGAATACGAGCAACAACTATAACAACACGAGTAACAAATATAAAAATACGAGCAACAACTATAACAACACGAGCAACAAGTATAAGAATACGAGCAACAACTATAACAACACGAGTAACAACTATAACAACACGAGTAAAAACTATAACAACACTAACAACAACTATAAGAACACGAGTAACAAATATAAAAATACGAGCAACAACTACAACAACACGAGTAAAAACTATAACAACACGAGTAACAACTATAACAACACTAACAACAACTATAAGAACACGAGTAACAAATATAAAAATACGAGCAACAACTATAACAACACGAGTAAAAACTATAACAACACGAGTAACAACTATAACAACACTAACAACAACTATAAGAACACGAGTAACAAATATAAAAATACGAGCAACAACTATAACAACACGAGTAAAAACTATAACAACACGAGTAACAACTATAACAACACTAACAACAACTATAAGAACACGAATAACAAATATAAAAATACGAGCAACAACTATAACAACACGAGTAACAAATATAAAAATACGAGCAACAACTATAACAACACTAACAACAACTATAAGAACATGAATAACAAGTATAAGAACACGAGCAACAACTATAACAACACGAGTAACAAATATAAAAATACGAGCAACAACTATAACAACACGAGTAACAAGTATAAGAACACGAGTAACAACTATAAGAACACGAGTAACAACTATAACAACACTAACAACAACTATAAGAACACGAATAACAAATATAAAAATACGAGCAACAACTATAACAACACGAGTAACAAATATAAAAATACGAGCAACAACTATAACAACACTAACAACAACTATAAGAACATGAGTAACAAGTATAAGAACACGAGCAACAACTATAACAACACGAGTAACAAATATAAAAATACGAGCAACAACTATAACAACACGAGTAACAAGTATAAGAACACGAGTAACAACTATAAGAACACGAGTAACAACTATAACAACACTAACAACAACTATAAGAACACGAGTAACAACTATAACAACAGTAACAACAACTATAAGAACACTAGAAACAACTATAAGAACACTAACAACAACTATAAGAACACTAACAACAACTATAAGAACACGAGTAACAACTATAAGAACACTAACAACAACTATAAGAATACTAACAACAACTATAAGAACACTAACAACAACTATAAGAACACAAGTAACAACTATAAGAACACTAACAACAACTATAACAATATGAACAACATCTATAAGAACACGAGCAACAACTATAAGAACACTAACAACAACTATAAGAACACGAATAACAACTATAACAATAAGAACAACATCTATAACAACACGAGTAACAACTATAAGAACACTAACAACAACTATAAGAACACTAACAACAACTATAAGAACACTAACAACAACTATAAGAACACTAACAACAACTATAAGAACAAAATGATCAACAATAAGAACACGACCAACAACTACAAGAACACTAACAACAACTATATGTACACGAGCAACAACTATAAGAACACCAACAACTTCCGTAAGAACACTAACAACAACTATAACAACGCGAGTAACAACTATAAGAATACGAGTAACAAGTATAAGAACACTAACAACAACTATAACAACGCGAGTAACAACTATAAGAATACGAGTAACAACTATAAGAATACGAGTAACAACTATAAGAATACGAGTAACAACTATAAGAATACGAGCAACAACTATAAGAATACGAGCAACAAGTATAAGAATACGAGCAACAAGTATAAGAATACGAGCAACAACTATAAGAATACGAGCAACAAGTATAAGAATACGAGCAACAACTATAAGAATATGAGCAACAACTATAAGAATACGAGCAACAAGTATAAGAATACGAGCAACAAGTATAAGAATACGAGCAACAACTATAAGAATACGAGCAACAACTATAAGAATACGAGCAACAACTATAAGAATACGAGCAACAATTATAAGAATACGAGCAACAACTATAAGAATACGAGTAACAACTATAAGAATACGAGCAACAACTATAAGAATACGAGCAACAACTATAAGAATACGAGCAACAAGTATAAGAATACGAGCAACAAGTATAAGAATACGAGCAACAACTATAAGAATACGAGCAACAACTATAAGAATACGAGCAACAACTATAAGAATATGAGCAACAAGTATAAGAATACGAGCAACAAGTATAAGAATACGAGCAACAAGTATAAGAATACGAGCAACAACTATAAGAATACGAGCAACAAAAGTATAAGAATACGAGCAACAAGTATAAGAATACGAGCAACAACTATAAGAATACGAGCAACAACTATAAGAATACGAGCAACAACTATAAGAATACGAGCAACAAAAGTATAAGAATACGAGCAACAAGTATAAGAATACGAGCAACAAGTATAAGAATGCGAGCAACAAATATAAGAATACGAGCAACAAGTATAAGAATACGAGCAACAAGTATAAGAATACGAGTAACAACTATAAGAATACGAGCAACAACTATAAGAATACGAGCAACAACTATAAGAATACGAGCAACAACTATAAGAATACGAGCAACAACTATAAGAATACGAGCAACAACTATAAGAATGCGAGCAACAACTATAAGAATACGAGTAACAACTATAAGAATACGAGCAACAACTATAAGAATACGAGCAACAACTATAAGAATACGAGCAACAAGTATAAGAATACGAGCAACAACTATAAGAATACGAGCAACAAGTATAAGAATACGAGCAACAACTATAAGAATACGAGCAACAACTATAAGAATACGAGCAACAAGTATAAGAATACGAGCAACAAGTATAAGAATACGAGCAACAAGTATAAGAATACGAGCAACAACTATAAGAATACGAGCAACAAGTATAAGAATACGAGCAACAAGTATAAGAATACGAGCAACAACTATAAGAATACGAGCAACAACTATAAGAATACGAGCAACAAAAGTATAAGAATACGAGCAACAACTATAAGAATACGAGCAACAAGTATAAGAATATGAGCAACAAGTATAAGAATACGAGCAACAAGTATAAGAATACGAGCAACAAGTATAAGAATACGAGCAACAAGTATAAGAATACGAGCAACAAGTATAAGAATACGAGCAACAAGTATAAGAATACGAGCAACAAGTATAAGAATGCGAGCAACAAATATAAGAATACGAGCAACAAGTATAAGAATACGAGCAACAAGTATAAGAATACGAGCAACAACTATAAGAATACGAGCAACAACTATAAGAATACGAGCAACAACTATAAGAATACGAGCAACAACTATAAGAATACGAGCAACAACTATAAGAATACGAGCAACAACTATAAGAATACGAGCAACAACTATAAGAATACGAGTAACAACTATAAGAATACGAGCAACAACTATAAGAATACGAGCAACAACTATAAGAATACGAGCAACAAGTATAAGAATACGAGCAACAACTATAAGAATACGAGCAACAAGTATAAGAATACGAGCAACAACTATAAGAATACGAGCAACAACTATAAGAATACGAGCAACAAGTATAAGAATACGAGCAACAAGTATAAGAATACGAGCAACAAGTATAAGAATACGAGCAACAACTATAAGAATACGAGCAACAAGTATAAGAATACGAGCAACAAGTATAAGATACGAGCAACAACTATAAGAATACGAGCAACAACTATAAGAATACGAGCAACAAAAGTATAAGAATACGAGCAACAACTATAAGAATACGAGCAACAAGTATAAGAATATGAGCAACAAGTATAAGAATACGAGCAACAAGTATAAGAATACGAGCAACAAGTATAAGAATACGAGCAACAAGTATAAGAATACGAGCAACAAGTATAAGAATACGAGCAACAAGTATAAGAATACGAGCAACAATTATAAGAATACGAGCAACAATTATAAGAATACGAGCAACAAGTATAAGAATACGAGCAACAAGTATAAGAATACGAGCAACAACTATAAGAATACGAGCAACAACTATAAGAATACGAGCAACAACTATAAGAATACGAGCAACAAGTATCCTTCATTTTCATGATGCTCTTCTTAGACTTTGCCCATCATTAACGAAATAGTTACTTATCAACACTACACAACACAACACTACACAACACAACACAACACAACACTACACAATACAACACTACACAACACAACACTACACAACACAACACAACACTACACAATACAACACTACACAACACAACACTACACAACACAACACAACACTACACAATACAACACTACACAACACAACACAACACTACACAGCACAACACAACACTACACAGCACAACACTACACAGCACAACACAACACTACACATGTTGTCCCAAAACCGTGGCCCAAAACGTTTTAAATTTTAAAATGCTAAGATTCATCATCCTCATTACACTCGGTCAGGTCTTCCCTTGCCTTGTCTTGTCGCCTTCCTCTCATACCTTTCAGTATTGAAGGAACAAGTAGACATCATGATAGGGCGCGAAGATTTGCTTCCTATAACGGGATCTTTAATGCTTCTGTAATTTCCTCTCTCCATCTCTTCCTCTATTTATTATTATTATTATTATTATTATTAGTTATTCATGTGAATGTTGTCTGCGTTGTACAGTGCTCTTTTGTTTCAGTTGCCATGTTTTTTGTTGTCCAGTAAAGGAGCCAAATGCCCAGTGACCTGGTTCGCTTTGCTGCATCGATTCTCATTTTAAGACTCAGTATTCCCCAGGGATTGATACTCTGCCGTGTAAGTGTCCGGAGTTTGCACCTTCTTCAAAGACTGATTACTGACAAAGATCCTTGTTTGGATTTTTTTTTTCCCTGACAAATGAAGGTGGTTTCCGTTGTGGTTTATGATGTGATTCTTACATGGCTCCTCTTTTCACCCATTTCTGCTCCATAATGATTGTCGTATTTCTGCTACACAATGACTGTCGTATTTCTGCTTCGTAACGATTTTGACGTTTCTACGCCGAAGTATTTGTCGTATCTCTAGCACGTCCTAATGAAAATCTTGACTAATGTTGACTCCTAACGTCTGTCTACGGTAATCTTGACATATTATATAGACTGTATTTACTTCCTCCTACAATTTTTTTCTTAATGAGAAGCAAAAAAAAACCCCACAAAAAACAATTAAGAAGGAAAGAAGGGAAGAAAAAGAGAGAAAAGGAGAAGAGAAGGAGAGAAGAGAAGGAGAGAAGAGAAGGAGAGAAGAGAAGGAGAGAAAAGAATGAAAGAAGAGAAGGAGAGAAGAGAAGGAAAGAAAAGAAGGAGAGAAGAGAAGGAGAGAAAAGAATGAATAAAAAGAGATAAAAGAAGAAGAGAAAAAGAGGAGAAGGAGAGAAAAGAAGGAAGAAAAAGAAAGAAAAGAAGAGAAAAGAAGAAAGAAAAAGAGAGAAAAGAAGAAGAGAAAAAGAGGAGAGAAGAGAAGGAGAGAAAAGAAGGAAGAAAAAGAAAGAAAAAGAGAGAAAAGAAGAAGAGAAAAAGAGGAGAGAAGAGAAGGAGAGAAAAGAAAGAGAGAAAAGCATCAAAACTGACGCGTGGTCTCAAACAAATCTATAAGTTAGATTGCCAGTGGAACCGCTAGCAAGGTGAGAGACCTCTATCAATATCTACCTGTTACAGCAGGACGTCACATGTCATTACCAGGTGATAATAGCTCCCACCCGCTGCAAATCAAACGACAGAACAGCAGGCTCCCGGGGAGTGCTGACACTAGATTACTGCTCAGCCACCGCCATCTTGGCTTGCTGCCCGAGGGGACGAAACTCGCCTGCCCGGTCATTACAGAGTTATTTTCCCTGGATTTTGGCGGCGCTGACATCTCACCAGGCGCGGGGCTGTCAGTACGGACACGCCCACAGAATCAGTTTGGAAGGCGCTTAAATCAGGTTTGTGGGGAGAGGGGGGGGGGGACACGGGGGAAGAGTTAATTGCAGGAAAGATTTTGTTTGGTGTTGGAGAGATGTACGCTTACTATTTAGGATGCTATATTACCCAGTGAGATGATGATGATGATGATGACGATAATAATAATGACCATGATGGATAATGATGCCAAAAAGGTGACATGCCCCCTTCCCCCCCCCCCAAAAAAAAACCACATACACCAATCGAATTCTCAGAAAACGTAACAAGAAGAGATCAAATAAGAAATGACAAGATCAGGGCAAAGGTATTAAGCTATATCCAGAAACAGCACGTCAGATAGTTTGGCCATGTTACATGGTTACCACCAGACAATATATCACAGACAACATTCACACTAAGATTTGTAGGTAACAGAGGAAGAGGCCGCCCACACAGGAGATGGTGAGAGGAAATTACAGAAGCATGAAATATCCCAGTACATGAAACAGTGAGTAGAATATGATTGCTACAATCAAAAGTGAATAACTAATGGCAGGATCGGAAAGGAGGCTGTTCATTACAGGAAAGAAAATGGAAGAGAAGTTCATTCATGTGACGTGTCCCTTTCAGAACCTTGTCCGTCTCACCCTAAACATTCATTCATGTGACGTGTCCCTTTCAGAACCTTGCCCCTCTCACAGCCTCCCTGGAAGCAACACGGTCTTGCACAAGTTGACCGGTGTCTTGCAGTGACATATTCAGACTTTCCCTGATGTCCTTCGGCGAGGTCGTCCCTTGTCTCTTTTGCCGGCCACTAAGCCTTCTACTATCAGCCTCCCCAAGCTGTTGTGTCTCTTGATGTAGCCTGGCACTATGTCTTCTACTATCAGCCTCTCCAAGCTGTTGTGTCTCTTGATGTGGCCGGCCACTAAGCCTTCTACTATCAGCCTCTCCAAGCTGTTGTGTCTCTTGATGTGGCCGGCCACTTAGCCTTCTACTATCAACCTCTCCAAGCTGTTGTGTCTCTTGATGTGGCCGGCCACTAAGCCTTCTACTACCAACCTCTCCAAGCTGTTGTGTCTCTTGATGTAGCCTTGCACTATGTCTTCTACTATCAACCTCTCCAAGCTGTTGTGTCTCTTGATGTAGCCTTGCACTATGTCTTCTACTATCAACCTCTCCAAGCTGTTGTGTCTCTTGATGTGGCTGAAGTATGTCAGCTTTCTAATTTTGATGATGTTAACGAGCCAGTTTTCTGCGACACCTGATCCCATCAATGTCTCTTTATTTGATGTCCGTTCTATCCATGATATTCTAAGTGCCCTTCTGTAACATTTCAAGTGCTGTTATTCTCTGTTCTGGGGATTTGTTAAGTTTTCATGTTTCACATCTGTGTGTTGCCACTGGGAATATGTATGCTCTTAGTAAACATAACTGTGTTGTCTTGTTGGTACCTTGCTACATACTATTCATTTGTGCTAGTTTCTGTAATGCAATTGCGAGTCTTCTTTTGATTTCCACTGCGAAGTCGCTATTTGTGTTGATAACTGAACTTAGGTATTCAGATTTATTTACATTTTCAAGCTCTTGATGGTCCAGTGTAATTTTGTGTTGCTTCTCGTTTTGTCAGTTATTGCTTTGGTTTTGTTGGTGATTAAAAAGAGATTCTGAGCTTGGCTGTGTTATGTTGTTCAGAGAATCAGCTGTTGCAGTTCTTCTGGGCTGTTTGATAGAAGGACAGTATCTAATTTCTGGAACCTACTACGATGTTGAAAGAGTCAAGCTTAAATGTGTCCTGTTCCTCTCTTACGTTCCTCATGTTGTTTTAGTCGTAAGTGTTAAACTGATGTGCAGAAAGGATTCACCTGAAGAGAAACCAAGAGTGCTGTTGTGAAAATGTTGGAGAGATGATAAAACTTCTAGGTCTTCGCGGAAGTTAAAAGTATCCCATCTTGGATACTGCAACAGTGCATGTGATTTTGTTGTATACAACAACAGCTTAAATATACGTATATTTTTACAGACAGAAGTAGTAGAAGTGTTATTAATCAGTATATCAATAAAAAGTGTATTGAGTGGATCACAGCAGAAAGTAGATTTGTTTAACGGATCACTAGCAGAAAGTAGATTTGTTTAATGGATCACTAGCAGAAAGTAGATTTGTTTAATGGATCACTAGCAGAAAGTAGATTTGTTTAATGGATCACTAGCAGAAAGTAGATTTGTTGAACGGATCACTAACGGAAAGTAGATTTGTTGAACGAATCACCAGCAGAAAGTAGATTTGTTAAATGATTGACTTGAGGCCCGATTTGAGACTTGAAGGCAGTGCTAGAGACATGACCTAAGACTCGACATTAGATATAATGGTAGTGACTTGAGCCTAGAAGATAATGATCTGAGAGGAGACTTGATAGTAGTGAACAAAGACTTGATTATTGGTGAACAAAAACTTGATTTGGGACTTGATCGTAGTGAACAAAGACTTGATTATTAGTGAACAAAAACTTGATTTGGGACTTGATAGTAGGGAACAAAGACTTGATTTGGGACTTGATAGTAGTGAACAAAGACTTTATTTGAGAATTGATAGTTGTAAACAAAGACTTGATTTGAGACTTGATAGTAGTGAAGAAAAACTTCACTTGGGACTTAATAGTAGTGAACAAAGATTTATTTTGAGACTTGGTTGTTACTGAACAAAGACTTGATTTGGGACTTGATAGTAGTGAACACAGATTGATTTTGGATTCGATAATAGTGAACGAAGACTTGATTTTGGACTCTATAGTAGTGAACAAATACATGACTTAAGACTTGATAGGAGTGAACGAAGACTTGACTTGGGACTTAATAGCAGTGAACGAAGACTTGACTTGGGACTTGATAGTAGTGAACAAAGACTTGATTTGGGACTTGATAGTAGTAAACAAAGACTTTGTTTTGGACTTAGTGAACAAAAACTTGATTTGGGACTTAATAGTAGTGAACGAAGACTTAATTTGAGACTTGATAGTAGTGAACAAAGACTTCTTTTGGGACTTAGTGAACAAAGACTTGATTTGGAACTTGACAGTAGTTAACAAAGAATTTATCTGAGACTTGATAGTAGTGAAATAAGACTTGTTTTTGGGACTTGATAGTAGTGAACAAAGACTTGACCCGGGACTTGACAGTAATGAACGAAGACTTGACCTGGGACTTGATAGTAGTGAACAAAGACTTGACTTTGAGCTTGACTTGAATGTGTCTATGATGACAACAAACAAGGATGACTGGGATTCTGTTTGACTTGGACGTCACAAACGAGTAAGTTTATTTTTTGTTTGCCAGCCTACGGTAAGAGAGGCACAAGATGATGATGAGGTTGGGTGCCAAAAGTCACGAGAAAACAAAGCAAACTAAATATTTGGCCTTAGACATTACGAAATGTAGATGGCTTTCAGAGCCATAAATAGACATTAGGTACCTACTTGTGGGTATAAAAGCCATAATATTATTAATGAGCCATATGTCTACAACAGATATAGAACTGAGTGTAATGGCGATAAGTAGACAGTAGAGATAAAAGTGTAAATATACGAGCCATAGACAAAGGGCTTTATTCTTTGGAAAAGATGACACTAACTAATGTAAAAGTTTCAAGTCACCAACAAAAGAAGACACTAACAGACCGACTCGCGCATGCGCAGAACAATAAACTTGGACGATATGGCAAACAAAACCAATTTCTTTATTTTCAAAACAAAATTTTCAAAACTCATTATGTTGGCTTATCTTAGTGTTTACGTGGATCAGCAAAGATGGAGCTTGGCTTCCCTTTTTATGAAGAAGAGCATTGAGTTGTATGTTCATGTTTTATGGAGATCAATGCGGAAATGTGTGTGTTTATCTGGACGATCTAGCGTCATGTTGACTCTCGAGCTATCCTCCCATAGGACGGAGATTAGCGCCTGTGAGTCATGTCTTCTACATTCACTGACTGACTGACTACACGGCTGAGTTTGCTGTGTGATGGGCGAAGTTTCAAAGTGAAGACTTCACTTTTGTGTTACAGTCTGGTGTAGAGGCTGAGCGTGAAGTGCACCCGATAGTGAACTACCTTGTTATGTTGTGTTGGTTGGCTAACACAGGTACATTTCAGTTTACACACCTGTAGTAAGGCTAAGAAAACAGGTACCTGGCCACTAGTGTTAGGAAAGAAACTGGTTTTTTTTTTTACAAATTGAGATTGCCTGCCCTTTAGGGCAAGGCAAACCAGGTTACATAGTTTATATCTCACAGCAGGAAGGAAACTGAATAAGATAGTACAACTGCGTCAAAGTATCTGACAGATGAGCAGAGGGTGGTGGTGGTGGTGGTGGTGGCGGTGGTGGTGGTGGTGGTAACAGGAGAGCTATTGAGTAATGTTGATAATGATGTTGAGTAATATCGATAATGATGATGAGTTGACTGTTTTTGTTGATGTTTGCCTGGAGGTATATCTCAGTTATTGTCAACATGAACAAGACTTTGATAGACTGGAAGAAAAAACTGGGAGAAAGTGAACATCCACGCCTTCCTGGACTTTTTTTTGGGCTGAGCATTCTGTTTCCGTGATAACTGATGTTGGCGACACATGATCGTACAGAACATCTAAGACCATCATTAGACCACATCTGTCATAGTTTTTTGTTTTTTTTTTTGTCTGCTGTTGTTCCTGTCTGTTGTCTGTAGTTGGTCTTCTATGTTGTCTGCTGCTGGTCTTGACAATTCTGTCAAATATTTGAGCAGTTAGATACAAGAATTTTGTCAAATGTTTGTGCAGTTAGATACAAGAATTTTGTCAAATATTTGAGCAGTTAGATACAAGAATTTTGTCAAATGTTTGTGCAGTTAGATACAAGAATTTTGTCAAATGTTTGTGCAGTTAGATACAAGAATTTTGTCAAATGTTTGTGCAGTTAGATACAAGAATTTTATCAAATGTTTGAGCGGTAAGGCTCCATCATCATATTTACAGTTTGAATTTACTTTCAGTCTGATATCACACTTTGATATTGTTATCTCTGCGCTGATATCTGCTTTGATGTTCTAACTGGCCGTGGGCGCTTTGCTTGTAATGTAATTAGCTACATGTTGGGAGTTTACTTTTGATGTTTTTAATTTACTTTATCCTTGTATCGCCCTCTGCTTCATCTAAGATACGTGTCATATTTATATGCTCCCTCCCCCCCCCCTTCTCCCCCAAACACCACCCTCAACTCAGCCTTCCATCAAAATGCGATTGTTCACTTGTGTGTGTAAATATTTCATCTCATAAATGTGTACTGTGTACACTCTCAGAAGTACAGCTGTTGTGTGTTATCTGGGATGATGATCAACCACCGGGCTGTCTGAGTTCTCGCTCACACTCCACTCCCTCCACTCCCTCCAGTGACCGTGACAAGTGCCTCTCTTCTGTCACGGGCCGAGGGTCCCGGGCCTACCTGGCCGGGCCGGAGACTTGGATGATGGATTGTCTGTCACGTGTCCGCGTTTTCATCTATCCTCCACCCGGACTGCTACCTGGAGCTCCCGGCCTGGCCTAGTCACGTGATCCGACAGATCGTCCGCTGATAGGAGCCACGTGCGCGTCGCATCCATTTTTCAGATGAAATTTTGAAATGATTGCGAATATCGGTGCAGATGACACAACAGCAGCAGCGGCGACGGTGGGGCCAAGAGATTACAAGAATATCTTAGTGCTTAGTTCAAAGACGAGATCAGGTGCTCCAGTAGTTTTACGAGACAGACAAACAGACAGACTGGCAGACAGACAGACAGACATAGGCATAAAGAAAACCGGATAAACTTCGGGAAAGTAAGATCAGCAAACCAAGATGGTGGGACATGGCAGACAGAACCAGTCTGGGTGATGTACAGATAAGAGAGGAATCAATAGTAAGATGATAAGGGAAAAGAGAAGCTAATAGTAAGATGATAAGTGAGAAGAGAAGCTAATAGTAAGATGATAAGTGAGAAGAGAAGCTAATAGTAAGATGATAAGTGAAAAGAGAAGCTAATAGTAAGATGATAAGTGAAAAGAGAAGCTAATAGTAAGATGATAAGTGAGAAGAGAAGCTAATAGTAAGATGATAAGTGAAAAGAGAAGCTAATAGTAATATGATAAGTGAGAAGATAAGCTAATAGTAAGATGATAAATGAGAAGAGAAGCTAATAGTAAGATGATAAGTGAGAAGAGAAGCTAATAGTAAGATGATAAGTGAGAAGAGAAGCTAATAGTAAGATGATAAATGAGAAGAGAAGCTAATAGTGAGATGATAAGTGAGAAGAGAGGCTAATAGTGAGACGATAAGTGAGAAGAGAAGCTAATAGTAAGATGATAAGTGAGAAGAGAAGCTAATAGTAAGATGATAAATGAGAAGAGAAGCTAATAGTAAGATGATAAGTGAGAAGAGAGGCTAAGATGATAAGTTTAAAAAAGAACATCAAGCCATATTAGAACTTTCAATCGTCTAGGCTTGACAGGACAAAACACAAGTCCCGACAATCATATAACCATGACAGGACAAGACACAAGTCCCGACAGTCATATAACCATGACAGGACAAGACACAAGTCCCGACAATCATATAACCATGACAGGACAAGACACAAGTCCCGACAATCATATAACCATGACAGGACAAGACACAAGTCCCGACAATCATATAACCATGACAGGACAAGACACAAGGACCAGCAATAGTCTATGCATGAGAGGACAAGACACAAGGACCAGCAATAGTCTATGCATGAGAGGACAAGACACAAGGACCAGCAATAGTCTACGCATGAGAGGACAAGACAAAGGACCGGCAATCGACTAACCATCAGAGGACAAGACAAAGGACCGGCAATCGACTAACCATCAGAGGACAAGACAAAGGACCGGCAATCGACTATGCATGAGAGGACAAGACAAAGGACCAGCAATCGACTAGGCATGAGAGGACAAGGCACACATTATCCAGCCACGAAATGTCAGAGGGTTGTGAGTAAAATTGAGGTCTCAACTTTCTAAAAGTGAGGTCCTAACTGTCTCAAAGTGAGGTCGTAACTGTCAAAAAGTGATATCTAAACTTTCTAAAAGTTAGGTCTAATCTTTCTAAAATTGAGGTCTCAACATTCTAAAAGTGAGATGTGAACTTTCTAAGAGTGAAGTATGAAGGATGTAGTAAGAAGACGACAACAAAGAAGAAGTCAAGGAGGCACATGATGTATGTTCTAGTGCCGCAGAGCTCAGCCTGGTTGTCTGGAGAGACCGCTGACATCCGCGTCTTAGCAGCCGGGAAGGGATTCAGGGAATTATAAACAGTCTCTAGAGTGAGACTGGGAACAGGAGCTAGTAGGGGGTGGGGGTGGGGTGGATTAGAGCTGTGGAAACAGTGAGAACATCAAGTGGATAAATTCTAGAGAAGCCGGCAAGAAATCGAGGCAAAAACTCCAAGAGAGGACTCTCCATCAGTACGTCTAGCAGCCAGGGGACATAATCGTGCAGTAACTGTGAGAGTTTCCCTGCAAAGTAATTACAGCACAGCGAGACATGTCACGTCGGAGACATTGGGATGTCATCACAAATGTCAATCATACTCTCCTGGCATGTATTCATTTTTTCTTCCTCGAACCTACTTGATAGACTGTATCGATCTCAGGGCCTGGCAGCGCGTGAGAGCAAGACACTCGCAGGCTGTTTGGCCGACTCTCAACACCTGCAGACAAGCGTTTACCCGGGTCTTGTTTGGCTAGAACTTTGATTACCTTGTGGCAATTGTTCCTGACTTGAGATCTCTCGCTGTCAATAATTCTTGTCAAATACACGTGTAAGGGAGGACTTGCAACTTTCAGCATCATCATGTGCCGTGCCATGCCGGCTGACGCTGGCCATCAGGCATTGCTCTTTTTGCCATCTTTGATATACCAAAATAGAAAACATTTTAGAAATTGACGGTGTCTTGTTGTTGTTGTTGTTGTTGTTGTTGTTGTTGTTGTTGCTGCTGCTGCTGCTCTTCTTCTTCTTCTTCTTCTTCTTTTTCTTCTTCTTCTATTAACTGCACACTTACCTGCTCCACGAGCATTGACTTGATCAAACATTAGGACGAAACATTAGGATTAAACGTTGCAATCAAACATTAGGACGAAACATTAGGATTAAACGTTGCAATCAAACATTAGGACGAAACATTAGGATTAAACGTTGCAATCAAACATTAGGACGAAACATTAGGATTAAACGTTGCAATCAAACATTAGGACGAAACATTAGGATCAAACATTAGGATCAAACGTTAGAACCAAACATTAGGATTAAACGTTGCAATCAAACATTAGGACGAAACATTAGGATCAAACATTAGGATCAAACGTTAGAACCAAACATTAGGACGAAACATTAGGATCAAACGTTAGAACCAAACATTAGGATCAAACATTAGAATCATATATTAGGACCAAACATTAGGATCATATATTAGGACTAAACATTAGGATCATATATTAGGACTAAACATTAGGATCATATATTAGGGCTAAACATTAAGATCAAACATTAAGATCAAACATTAGGATCATATATTAGGACTAAACATTAGGATCATATATTAGGACTAAATATTAGGATCATATATTAGGACTAAACATTAGGATAATATACTAGGACTAAACATTAGAATCATATATTAGGACTAAACATTAGGATCATATATTAGGACTAAACATTAGGATCATATATTAGGACTAAACATTATGATAAAAAATCAGTGCTAAATATTAGGACGAAGACAACATTTTTAAATATAAACATTTGTATTGTTTAGTGTACGTCCTGCGATTTGGCCATATTGTTACTTCAGACTCACCTATAACTCACTTATAACTCACCTATAACTCACCTATAACTCACTTATAACATATAGATTCTTGTTAAAATGAATGCAGTATGCCTCGCTGTTCACACAGATAGTATTCAACTGCAATGACGGATTCCCTGACACTGGTGTGTAATGTTCCTATATTTACTGTTGTAAATGTGAAGCGATTGCCTGTGGTACAAACGCTAGCAAGGAAACAAGAAAACAGACAGGAAGCAGATATTCACAAGTGTCAAACTTAAAGACGGGACACACATTATAGGCAAAATGACAGACATAGAATTACAGGACACTCATTATAAGTACAAAGACAAATGCTGGACTACAGGACACACGTTATAAGTACAAAGACAAACACAGAACTGCAGGACACGTATTATCTTCTTCTTCTTCTTTGTTCGATTCTACCACCAAGACCGCCCATGTGATCCTCCTGAATTTACCCATGTGATCCTCCTGAATTTACCCCTGCGATCATCCTGAATTTACCCCTCCGATCATCCTGAATTTACCCCTGCGATCATCCTGAATTTACCCCTGCGATCATCCTGAATTTACCCCTGCGATCATCCTGAATTTACCCCTCCGATCATCCTGAATTTACCCCTGTGGTCTTCGATAGGTCCCGTGTTCCCCCGTGGTCCCTGAAAGAACCACACGAGATCCACGAGAGGACCACAAGAGGTTCAGAGTATCGTAGGGCTAGAGCCTGTATTCTCGGTGGGTCTCAGAAGCGGGGTTGCGTGACACCGTGGTTTTCGTTACACCAGTTTAGTCTAGAGTTGGACTTTCTCACCGGAAAACCTCGACGTGTTTTGAGATACCCGTTTATCCCCGCTGGGTGAGAGGTGGTTGCCCAACCTGTTCAGCGTTGGACTTTCTCACCGGAAAACCTCAGCGTGATTAGGATACGCATACACCCCCGCCGGGTGAGAGGTGGTTGCCTATCTAGACTGTTCTAGTCCAGTGTCTAGGACTTCAGCATTCTGTGGTCGTGGTCGCTACCCTTCCTAGTTGTGACCAGGACGGAGCTTTTGTCCAGGAGGACGAATCCTCGCCACTAGTAAGTTTCACCCCTGGGTTGAGCCGGTTTAGGCATATTATCCCATTATAGGCGTGTTTAGGACGTGACCGACCTCTAGAGCTGAGGTACCGTGACATGAGTAGCCATCAAGGTTTACCCCTGGTTTAAGCCGGTTTAGGTATATTTCACCAGTATGGGTGGATATCGGACGTGGTCGACCTCTAGAGCAGAGGTGCGTGTTATGCATAGCTCTCGCCGCGAGACTACTGGACATACCGATTAAGCTTTACTTTATCCTTTCCATCACCTTTTCACATCGGCGCCGCACGGAAACCCTGATTCTTTTTTCGCATTTTCTTCCTTGGCTGGGAGGAGCTTCACTTCACTCGCGGCATCCGAAGAATGTCTTAACCTCTGGGTTAAGCTGGTTCATGCAATTCGTTCGGCATGAGTGCACATAGGATATGGCCGACCTCCAGACCAGAGGTGCCGTGATTTTGCTACTGTTTAGTTCACCTAATCATTTCTTTCACCTTTTCCACAGTGGTGCCGCGCGGCAACCCCTTTCTCACCTTTCTTCATTGGCCGGGAGAAGCCCCACTTCACGCACGACAGCTGAAGAATCTCGTCAGCAGCGGTAGATGAGCTACCAGACAAGACTCTCATCTACCCAAAACGTCTGGTTTTCAGGAGCCAGATATTCGCCTTCGCCCCTTCTCTTGTTGGTTTGAACAGTTGTGCCACGAGAAAGCCAGGAGCTGGACTTGACTGTCAGAGGCTATTTGACACGCACGCCATTGGAGTGGAGAGCGTATCCTCCACCCCACCTCCGGCAATAACAGTCCTTAGAACCGATGCACATTATAAGCACAAAGACAAATACAGGACTACAGGACACGCATTATAAGCACAAACACAGATACAGGACTACAGGACACACATTATAAGCACAAAGACAGATACAGGACTACAGGACACTGATTATAAGCACAAAGACAGACACAGGACTACAGGACACTGATTATAAGCACAAGAACAGATACAGAACTACAGGACACGCATTATAAGCACAAAAACAGATACAGAACTACAGGACACGCATTATAAGCACAAAGACAGATAAAGGACACGCATTATAAGCACAGCAAAAAAAAAAAACATACTAGACTGCAGGACACACATTAAAACACAAAGACAAATACGGAACTACAGCACATACATTATTAGTACAAAGACAAATACGGGACTACATGACACGCATTATAAGCACAAAGACAAATACGGGACTACAGGACGCGCTTTATAAGCACAAAGACAAATACGGGACTACAGGACGCGCATTATAAGCACAAAGACAAATACGGGACTACAGGAAGCGCATTATAAGCACAAAGACAAATACGGGACTACAGGACGCGCATTATAAGCAGTAAAGCGTTGCTTTGAAGGAAGTATTCATGGAAAAAAACGATAAGAAGACAGATATGTTCAAACTTGAAAGTAAATGCCCAGATAGAACACAGATCACTAAGAGAGGAGAAACATGGAGGTTTATTATGAGATCATGATAGCCGTTTCTCCTTGCTATTATTAACCCGCCCCACCGCCCCTGGGGCGCCCACGCCCATATATAATTTAACTTCTAACGACACAAACGATCGATGGAAAGATCTCCTGGTCGTCTGTCATCTATTCTGTACACAAAACTGATCCCTTTTATTGCCGAAATTTACATTTCTGCTCGAGGTCACACAGCGCCCGGGGGCGCGCAATGAAGCTTGACACCAAAGACAGTACATCTCCCTCTGTTTGTTGTGCTCTCCCTCTCTCTCTCTCTTCTTGTTGTGCTCTCTCTCTCCCTCTCTCTCTCTCTCCCTCCCTCTTCTTACACCTGTGTAAAATTTTACATGCTGAGATAAAAGTTGTATTTATATACCTCGTAATGCACAGATTTATGTACGCAGCTGTACACAAATGTACACACCGACGTATGTACACATAATCAGCATCTCATTACCACAGTGTGATTTGTGTGTGTGTGTGTCATATTCGGGTTTACTTTACGTGAAGAATGGTTGACTGGTTTGTAGGGTGTTTTGAGTGGTTGACTGGTTGGTAGATTGTTTGAGTGGTTGACTGCATTGTATGTTTTTTTGAGTGGTTGACCTCTTGGTACGTTGTTTGAATGTTTGGTTGTTTGATTGACTTTGATTGGTTGACTGTTTGATTGATTGGTTGATTGATTGGCTGAATATTCGATTGATTGACTGACTGATTGGTTGGTTCATTAGTTGAGTGGTTGGTTGGTTGCTGTTTGATGATTGCTTGCTTGCTTGATTGATTGGTTGGTTAATTGGTTGACTGACTGATTGGTTGTATGGTTGCTTGGTTGATTTGTTGGTTGTTGGTTGATTAGTTGGTTGCTGGTTGATTAGTCTTTTGTTGGTTGACAAGTTGGTTGTTGGTTGGTTGGTTGCTGGTTGATTTGCTGGTTGTTGGTTGGTTGGTTGCTGGTTGATTTGCTGGTTGTTGGTTGGTTGGTTGCTGGTTGATTTGCTGGTTGTTGGTTGGTTGTTTGCTGGTTGATTTGCTGGTTGTTGGTTGCTGGTTGATTTGTCTTTTGTTGGTTGACAAGTTGGTTGTTGGTTGGTTGGTTGGTTGCTGGTTGATTTGCTGGTTGTTGGTTGGTTTTCATCATCATAATAGAGGTCACCCCAGTGCCTCCACTGCTCACACGTCTTAGGTCTTGTCAACCGTGTCTTCATGTCCAGCGAGTGGATCAGGATAGGGTGTTGGACAACTCTTTTTCGTGGATTCTCCATTTGGAACACTCATCTTCTATCCCAAGTAGTAAACTATAACATTCATATTTACTTTTGTGATTGTGTCACGGTCTTATGTGTACAGCAACTTTGACAAGCAACGTTATTATTGACTTACAACTTTGACAAGAAACGTTATTATTGACTTACAACTTTGACAAGCAACGTTATTATTGACTTACAACTTTGACAAGCTTCATCAGCACTCTTTTACAAGGCAGCAAACTCTAGGGAAATCGCTACACACTTATCTGAACCTTTATACTAGGACATCTGTACACACTTATCTGAACCTTTATACTAGGACATCTGTACACACTTATCTGAACCTTTATACTAGGACATCTGTACACATTTATCTGAACCTTTATACTAGGACATCTGTACACATTTATCTGAACCTTTATACTAGGACATCTGTACACATTTATCTGAACCTTTATACTAGGACATCTGTACACATTTATCTGCACCTTTATACTAGGACATCTGTACACACTTATCTGCACCTTTATACTAGGACATCTGTACACACTTATCTGAACCTTTATACTAGGACATCTGTACACACTTATCTGAACCTTTATACTAGGACATCTGTACACACTTATCTGAACCTTTATACTAGGACATCTGTACACACTTATCTGAACCTTTATACTAGGACATCTGTACACACTTATCTGAACCTTTATACTAGGACATCTGTACACACTTATCTGAACCTTTATACTAGGACATCTGTACACACTTATCTGAACCTTTATACTAGGACATCTGTACACACTTATCTGAACCTTTATACTAGGACATCTGTACACACTTATCTGAACCTTTATACTAGGACATCTGTACACACTTATCTGAACCTTCATATCTGCTTTGACTGCAATTCTTGTGACACGAGTTTACAAAATGTACCTTATATCAGCAAAATTTCACTCAGCAAATTCCGAGAAACGTGCTTTTTTTCTATCTATTACTTATCAATTTTGATGATTATTTTTTGGTAAACACTGAACTCTTCAAGGTCCAAAAACACATTATCTACAGTTAGTCTTAAATGTCTGTGAGATAGCCAAGTGGATAGCGGGTGTCTGTCTCGGCAAAGCGTTTACTCAACCCACTGGTGGTCGTGGTTTGAATCAACATCATTATCTTATTATTTTCTTTCTTCCATGTCTAAAGTGCTTTGTCCTGTCGCTTTATTGTATGCAAGCCTTACTGTTTCCTATAATTGTGAGGCTGACTATATAACACTGTGTCATGTAGCTTTATTGTATGCAAGGCTCACTGTTTCCTACATGTTTGAGGCTGACTATATAACACTGTGTCATGTAGCTTTATTATGTGCAAGCCTCACTGTTTCCTACATATGTGAGGCTGACTATATAACACTGTGTCATGTCGCTTTATTGTGTGCAAGCCTTACTGTTTCCTATAATTGTGAGGCTGACTATATAACACTGTGTCATGTAGCTTTATTATGTGCAAGCCTCACTGCTTCCTACATGCGTGAGGCTGACTATATAACACTGTGTCATGTAGCTTTATTATGTGCAAGCCTCACTGTTTCCTACATATGTGAGGCTGACTATATAACACTGTGTCTTGTCGCTTTATTGTGTGCAAGCCTCACTGTTTCCTGTATGGGTGAGGCTGACTATACAACACTGTGTCATGTCGCTTTATTGTGTGCAAGCCTCACTGTTTCCTGTATGGGTGAGGCTGACTATACAACACTGTGTCATGTAGCTTTATTGTGTGCAAGGCTCACTGTTTCCTGTATGTGTGAGGTTGACTATATAACACTGTGTCATGTAGCTTTATTGTGTGCAAGCCTCACTGTTTCCTGTATGTGTGAGGCTGACTATACAACACTGTGTCATGTAGCTTTATTGTGTGCAAGCCTCACTGTTTCCTGTATGTGTGAGGCTGACTATACAACACTGTGTCATGTAGCTTTATTGTGTGCAAGCCTCACTGTTTCCTGTATGTGTGAGGCTGACTATACAACACTGTGTCATGTAGCTTTATTGTGTGCAAGGCTCACTGTTTTCTGTATGTGTGAGGCTGACTATACAACACTGTGTCATGTAGCTTTATTGTGTGCAAGCCTCACTGTTTCCTGTATGTGTGAGGCTGACTATACAACACTGTGTCATGTAGCTTTATTGTGTGCAAGCCTCACTGTTTCCTGTATGTGTGAGGCTGACTATACAACATTCTGTTCTACCACTTTATTGTGTGCAAGCCCCCATTATTTCTTATATGTTTGAGGCTGACCATACTGTGCTCTGTCACTGCTCTCTGTAAGGAAGCCTAACTGTTATTGTTATCTTATCTGCTAAAGTGCACGCTATCATTTCAGAATCATTGAAAATGTTTGAGGGGAATGTAGTTCTGACCTCGTGACGTAGGAAGTCGTTCGCAGTAAATCAGTCATTGATTTATATTGCATAGATGAGACGCTTGCATCATTGACGCTGTATTTGAATGATTGAATGTAGTGTTTCGGATATCTTAGATTGTTTCTGATGAAATGAAGCGAAGTTTTGTATTTATTCGCTCGCTTATAAGCAAACCACGGGAAACCTTGGCAGTAAAATACAACCGAACTAGCTACTATGCTACTCCCACGCACACAAGTAAAGAATGAAAAAAAAAAGTGCTATGTTCCCTGCAGCAACTCTTAGAGGGGAGGTATGTGTTTCTAAGATAGTATTGTTATTGCTGTTGTTATCGTGGTTCTAGGTTGTGTTTGCTGTTGCTGTTGCTGTCATGGTTCTAGGTTGTGTCTGCTGATGCTATCTTGGTTCTAGGTTGTGTTGCTGTTGTTGGCGCTATTGTTATCGTGGTTCTAGGTTGTGTTTGCTGTTGCTGTTGCTGTCATGGTTCTAGGTTGTGTTTGCTGTTGCTGTTACTGTCATGGTTCTAGGTTGTGTTTGCTGATGCTATCTTGGTTCTAGGTTGTGTTGCTGTTGTTGGTGCTATTGTTATCGTGGTTCTAGGTTGTGTTTGTTGTTGTTTCTGTCGCTGTTATTGTGGTTCTAGGTTGTATTTGCTATTGCTGCTGTTGTCATCGTGGTTCTAGGTTCTGTTTTCTGTTTCTGCTGTTGTTGTCATCGTGGTTCTAGGTTGTGTTTTCTGTTTCTGCTGTTGTTGTTATCGTGGTTCTATGTTGTGTTAGGTGTTGCTACCTGTCCTTATAACTGTCAGATCTTTTAGCTGTTGCTACCTGTCCTTATAACTGTCAGGTCTAGTAGCTGTTGCTACCTGTACTTATAACTGTCAGATCTTTTAGCTGTTCCTGCCTGTCCTTATAACTGTCAGATCTTTTAGCTGTTGTTACCTGTCCTTATAACTGTCAGGTCTTTTAGCTGTTGCTACCTGTCCTTATAACTGTCAGATCTTTTAGCTGTTGCTACCTGTCCTTATAACTGTCAGATCTAGTAGCTGTTGCCACCTGTACTTATAACTGTCTGATCTTTTAGCTGTTGCTACCTGTCCTTATAACTGTCAGATCTTTTAGCTGTTGCTACCTGTCCTTATAACTGTCAGGTCTTTTAGCTGTTGCTACCTGTCCTTATAACTGTCAGGTCTAGTAGCTGTTGCTACCTGTCCTTATAACTGTCAGATCTAGTAGCTGTTGCTACCTGTCCTTATAACTGTCAAGTTTTTTAGCTTTCCTGCCTGTCCTTATAACTGTCAGTTCTTTTAGCTGTTGCTACCTGTCCTTATAACTGTCAGATCTTTTAGCTGTTGCTGACTGTCCTTATAACTGTCAGATCTTTTAGCTGTTGCTACCTGTCCTTATAATTGTCAGTTCTTTTAGCTGTTGCTACCTGTCCTTATGTCAGGTCTTTTAGCTGTTGCTACCTGTCCTTATAACTGTCAGATCTTTTAGCTGTTGCTACCTGTCCTTATAACTGTCAGGTCTTTTAGCTGTTGCTACCTGTCCTTATAACTGTCAGATCTTTTAGCTGTTGCTGACTGTCCTTATAACTGTCAGATCTTTTAGCTGTTGCTACCTGTCCTTATAATTGTCAGTTCTTTTAGCTGTTGCTACCTGTCCTTATAACTGTCAGGTCTTTTAGCTGTTGCTACCTGTCCTTATAACTGTCAGATCTTTTAGCTGTTGCTACCTGTCCTTATAACTGTCAGGTCTTTTAGCTGTTGCTACCTGTCCTTATAACTGTCAGATCTTTTAGCTGTTGCTACCTGTCCTTATAACTGCTGGGTCTAGTAGCTGTTGCTACCTGTCCTTATAACTGTCAGGTCTTTTAGCTGTTCCTGCCTGTCCTTATAACTGTTGGGTCTAGTAGCTGTTGCTACCTGTCCTTATAACTGTCAGATCTTTTAGCTGTTCCTGCCTGTCCTTATAACTGTCAGATCTTTTAGCTGTTCCTGCCTGTCCTTATAACTGCTGGGTCTAGTAGCTGTTGCTACCTGTCCTTATAACTGTCAGGTCTTTTAGCTGTTGCTACCTGTCCTTATAACTGTCAGGTCTAGTAGCTGTTGCTACCTGTCCTTATAACTGTCAGGTCTTGATAGCCAAAATTCGTAAATATGGTGCTGGATGAGGAGTAAGTTTGATATTTTTCTTTGAGGTGCAGGAACGGATCTAAGGAACAGGCTTATGAGCAGGCTCCCCTACCTCGAGGACAACGTAGGCCGTAGCTCGTTGATAGAGCTGAAGATTGGCAACAGCCTGTTTACCAGAACATAGACTGATGATGACTACACTATTTACCAGAACATAGACTGATGATGACTACACTATTTACCAGAACATAGACTGATGATGACTACACTATTTACCAGAACATAGACTGATGATGATTACACTATTTACCAGAACATAGACTGATGATGACTACACTATTTACCAGAACATAGACTGATGATGATTACACTATTTACCAGAACATAGACTGATGATGACTACACTATTTACCAGAACATAGACTGATGATGATTACACTATTTACCAGAACTAGACTGATGATGATTACACTATTTACCAGAACATAGACTGATGATGACTACACTATTTACCAGAACATAGACTGATGATGATTACACTATTTACCAGAACATAGACTGATGATGATTACACTATTTACCAGAACATAGACTGATGATGATTACACTATTTACCAGAACATAGACTGATGATTACACTATTTACCAGAACATAGACTGATGATGATTACACTATTTACCAGAACATAGACTGATGATGATTACACTATTACCAGAACATAGACTGATGATGATTACACTATTTACCAGAACATAGACTGATGATGATTACACTATTTACCAGAACATAGACTGATGATGATTACACTATTTACCAGAACATAGACTGATGATGATTACACTATTTACCAGAACATAGACTGATGATGATTACACTATTTACCAGAACATAGACTGATGATGATTACACTATTTACCAGAACATAGACTGATGATGATTACACTATTTACCAGAACATAGATGATGATGATTACACTATTTACCAGAACATAGACTGATGATGATTACACTATTTACCAGAACATAGACTGATGATGATTACACTATTTACCAGAACATAGACTGATGATGACGCGGTCATCTGACATGCTGTGGCAGGCTGAGACTTATCTGCAATATTATCGTTTTCTCTTTCTAACAGGATGTAGAAAACGTGTGACACCACCACCACCACCACCACCACCACCACCACCGCCTCCACTGACACCACCACCACCACCGCCTCCACCACCACCAACACCACCACCGCCTCCACTGACACCACCACCACCACCACCATCAACACCACCACCACCGCCGCCTCCACTGACACCACCACCACCACCACCATCACCACCGCTTCCACTGACACCACCACCATCACCATCACCACCGCCGCCTTCACTGACACCACCACCGCCTCCACTGACACCACCACCATTATCATCACCACCACCACCACCTCCACTGACACCACCACCGCCTCCACTGACACCACCACCATCACCACCACCACCACCGCCTCCACTGCCGCCACCACCGCCACCACTACCATCACCACCACCACCACTACCACCACAATCACCACCATCACAATCACTACCACCACAATCACCACAGTCACCATCACCACCACCACCACAATCACCACCAGGACAATCACCACAGCCATCACAACAACCACCACAATCACAACCATCACCAATACTACAGTCACCATCACCATCACAATCACCACCACCACAACAACAACAATCACTACCACCAGCACAACAATAATCACTACCACCACAACAACTTTCACCACCACAACCAGAACAATCACCACCACCACAACCACAACAACAATCACTACCACCACCACAACAACAACAATCACTACCACCACAACAACAATCACCACCACAACAACAACAATCACCACCACCACAACAACAACAATCACCACCACCACAACAACAATCACCACCACTACAACAACAATCACAACCACCAGAACAACAACAATCACCACCACCACAACAACAATTACCACCACCATAACAACAACAATCACCACAACAACAATCACCACCACCAGAACAACAATCACCACAACAACAACAATCACCACCACCAGAACAACAACAATCACCACCACCAGAACAACAACAATCACCACCACCACAACAACAATCACCACCACCAGAACAACAACAATCACCACAACAACAATCACCACCACCAGAACAACAATCACCACAACAACAATCACCACCACCAGAACAACAACAATCACCACCACAACAACAATCACTACCACCACAACCACAACAATCACCACCACCGCCGCCGCCACCACCAGCACTACCACCATCATCATCATGTGTCCAAATAACCAGAGTGAATGTCACAGGTCTTGTTAGAATTATCGCACTGATTATATGAGTTAATCACCCGCCCCACCATCATTCCCCCCCCCCTCCCCCGGGCCAGTCATACACACACACACACACCTACTAAAATGTCACGTGATTTGTACAGCACGTCCTGTCTGAGGACACGGTAACCATCCCTGAAGTTCATCTATCTACCTTCTGGGAGACTGGATGTTGGAAACTTCTTATATCGTATATCCTTCCCGTGCTGTTAAACGTCACATAGGGCTCGCAAAGTAGTTCGCCAATTTTTCCTGTCTTCGGCGAGTCTTTTAACCTCATCAAAGGATTTTATGCTTGTTAATTTGGCTACTCTTAACAATGACCTCTTTAGAGTTTCATGTGGTCTGCCTCTTTTTCTTCGGCCTGTTGTGTTCCACTTGATAGCTTGTTTTGGGATTCTCTGATCATTTCTTCTCATCAAGTGACCAACATATGTCCATCTCCTTTTCCTGATTACCCATGAGACTGGTTGTTGTTCAGTCATCTGTCTTATCTCTGCATTGTTCTTGTATTCGTTCCACTTGACGACGAATATTTTCCTTAGGCATTTGTCTTCAGAAGAGTCTAATTTCTTGTCTATTTCCTTAGTTATTTCCCACTGACACCACCACCACCACCGCCTCCACTGACACCACCACCACCACCGCCTCCACCACCACCAACACCACCACCGCCTCCACTGACACCACCACCACCACCACCATCAACACCACCACCACCGCCGCCTCCACTGACACCACCACCACCACCACCATCACCACCGCTTCCACTGACACCACCACCATCACCATCACCACCGCCGCCTTCACTGACACCACCACCGCCTCCACTGACACCACCACCATTATCATCACCACCACCACCACCTCCACTGACACCACCACCGCCTCCACTGACACCACCACCATCACCACCACCACCACCGCCTCCACTGCCGCCACCACCGCCACCACTACCATCACCACCACCACCACTACCACCACAATCACCACCATCACAATCACTACCACCACAATCACCACAGTCACCATCACCACCACCACCACAATCACCACCAGGACAATCACCACAGCCATCACAACAACCACCACAATCACAACCATCACCAATACTACAGTCACCATCACCATCACAATCACCACCACCACAACAACAACAATCACTACCACCAGCACAACAATAATCACTACCACCACAACAACTTTCACCACCACAACCAGAACAATCACCACCACAACCACAACAACAATCACTACCACCACCACAACAACAACAATCACTACCACCACAACAACAATCACCACCACAACAACAACAATCACCACCACCACAACAACAACAATCACCACCACCACAACAACAATCACCACCACTACAACAACAATCACAACCACCAGAACAACAACAATCACCACCACCACAACAACAATTACCACCACCATAACAACAACAATCACCACAACAACAATCACCACCACCAGAACAACAATCACCACAACAACAACAATCACCACCACCAGAACAACAACAATCACCACCACCAGAACAACAACAATCACCACCACAACAACAATCACACCACCAGAACAACAACAATCACCACAACAACAATCACCACCACCAGAACAACAATCACCACAACAACAATCACCACCACCAGAACAACAACAATCACCACCACAACAACAATCACTACCACCACAACCACAACAATCACCACCACCGCCGCCGCCACCACCAGCACTACCACCATCATCATCATGTGTCCAAATAACCAGAGTGAATGTCACAGGTCTTGTTAGAATTATCGCACTGATTATATGAGTTAATCACCCGCCCCACCATCATTCCCCCCCCTCCCCCGGGCCAGTCATACACACACACACACCTACTAAAATGTCACGTGATTTGTACAGCACGTCCTGTCTGAGGACACGGTAACCATCCCTGAAGTTCATCTATCTACCTTCTGGGAGACTGGATGTTGGAAACTTCTTATATCGTATATCCTTCCCGTGCTGTTAAACGTCACATAGGGCTCGCAAAGTAGTTCGCCAATTTTTCCTGTCTTCGGCGAGTCTTTTAACCTCATCAAAGGATTTTATGCTTGTTAATTTGGCTACTCTTAACAATGACCTCTTTAGAGTTTCATGTGGTCTGCCTCTTTTTCTTCGGCCTGTTGTGTTCCACTTGATAGCTTGTTTTGGGATTCTCTGATCATTTCTTCTCATCAAGTGACCAACATATGTCCATCTCCTTTTCCTGATTACCCATGAGACTGGTTGTTGTTCAGTCATCTGTCTTATCTCTGCATTGTTCTTGTATTCGTTCCACTTGACGACGAATATTTTCCTTAGGCATTTGTCTTCAGAAGAGTCTAATTTCTTGTCTATTTCCTTAGTTATTTCCCAGAACATTGTAAATACACACAAATTAATGCGTCAAATTCTGAAACACTTTCTAAAATAGCATTGAACATCAGAAAACAAGCATTGAACATTAGAAAACAAGCATTGAACATTAGAAAACAAGCATTTAACAGTAGAAACAAGCATTTAACATTAGAAAACAAGCATTTAACATTAGAAAACAAGCATTTAACATTAGAAAATAAGCATTTAACAGGAGAAACAAGCATTTAACATTAGAAAAAAAGCATTTAACATTAGAAAATAAGCATTTAACAGTAGAAACAAGCATTTAACATTAGAAAATAAGCCTTTAACAGTAGAAACAAGCATTTCACATTAAAAAAAGAATTTAATATTAGAAAAAAATCATTTAAAATTAAAAAACAACCATTTAACATTAGAAAACAAGCGTTGAAAATGAGAAAAAAAAGAATTTATGATTATAAAACAAGAATTTAATATTAGAAAAAAAATCAATTAACATTAGAAAACAAGAATTTAATATTAGAAAAAAAGCAATTAACATTAGAAAACAAGCATTTAACATTGGAAAACGACTATTTAATATTAGAAAACAATCCTTTAACGTCAGTGAACAAGCATTTAAGACTATAAAACAAGCATTTAACATTAGAAAACAAACATCTAACATTAGAAAACAAGAATTTAACATTATAAAAAAGCATTTTACATTAGAAAACAATCATATAACATTAGAAAAAAAGAATCTAACATTAGAAAAAAAACATTTAAGATTAGAAAACAAGCATTTAACATTAGAAAATGAGTATTTAACATTAGAAAACAAGCATTTAACATGAGAAAAAAGCATTTAACAATAGAAAACAAACATTTATTATTAGAAAACAAGCATTTAACAATAGAAAATAAGCATTTAACATTAGAAATAATCATTTAACTTTAGAAAATGAGCATTTAACATTAGAAAACAAACATGAAACATTAGGGGAAAAAAAGCATTTAATATTAGAAAAAAAAGCATTTAACATTGGAAAACAAGGATTGAACATTAGCAAACAAGCATGTAACGTTAGAAAACAAGCATTTGACGTTTGAAAACAAGCATTTAACATTAGAAAACAAGCATTTGACGTTAAAAAACAACCATTTAACATTAGAAAACAAGCATTTAACATTGGAAAACAAGGATTGAACATTAAGAAACAAGCATATAACATTATAAAACAAGCATTTGACGTTTGAAAACAAGCATTTAACATTAGAAAACAAGCATTTGACGTTAGAAAACAACTATTTAATATTAGAAAACAAGCATTTAACATTAGAAAAAAAAATTTAACATAGAAAATAAGCATTTAGCATTAGAAAAAATGCGCATAAAATTATAAAATAAGCATTTGACGTTAGAAAAAAAGCATTTAACATTTGAAAACAAGGATTTAACATTAAAAACAAGGGTTTAGTATTAGAAAAAAAGCACTTAACATTAGAAAATAAGCATTTAACGTTTGAAAACAAGCCTTTAAAATTAGAAAACAAGCACTGAACATTAGAAACCATGAGGAAACAAGCACTGATTATTAGAAAACTTCAGAAAGCGATCAGTGAAAGTTAGAAAACAGCATTGAACATGACAAAACATTATAAAACAAGCACTGTGAATCATTATGTGATTGTGTTAAAGGCAAACTATTATCATGTGTCTAAACTGTGACCAGACCCACACATTTTCATTGTCAGCTTTTATGTGCCGATCCGGTCATAAAATATTTGTCTAATTTTGTGTGACGACCTGGTTATAAAGTTGACTTTAATTATGTCTGAGGGACGGACTCGATGCCGGCCAGGATAAAACACACCAGGTCAAACAGACCGTGACAAGCGGCAGTTTTCTACCTGCGGGCGATTGGGAGGGGGGGAGGGGGCACAGTTTTAGTGGCGGGCCAGTGATCTACTTCATAAGATAGTCGTTCCTGGTGTGTTTTTTTTTAATTGACAAGGTAGGGGAGCGGTGGTTGGGGGTGGGGGGTGAGTGAGGAGATCTGAGTTGCTTGTGTTTATGCTTGGGTGTGTGTGTGTGTGTGTGCCAGTGAAAGAGAAAGAGAGAAGCGGTATTTATATCTTGTCTTACAGTTTGTGGTGATGTCCAAGACAGAAGTATCAACGTTGTAAGATTTGGATCTTTAACAATGTTATACTGTCCATCCATCCATCCATCCATCCATCCATCCATCCATCCATCCATCCATCCATTCATCCATACATCCATCCATCCATCCATACATACATACATACATACATACATACATACATACATACATACATCCATCCATCTATCTATCCATCCATACATCCATACATCCATCCATCCATCTATCTATCCATCCATCCATCCATCCATCCATCCATACATACATACATACATTACATCCATCCATACATACATAAATCCATTCATCCATCCATACATACATACATACATCCATACATACATCCATCCATACATACATACATACACACATACATACATCCATCCATCCATCCATCCTCTTGACTGGTGATCAGCTAAGCAATCACCGCCAGTACGCCTGGTGGTATCTTACAGAACGACAAGAAATTCTCTCCACTTCTCACGGTCCATGGCCAGCCCTTGTAGTATGCCCCAGCTGTGCTGCATGTTACTTAGTTCTTCGTTTGATAGGTATCTCTTTATCTTACACGTCTATATCACATATTTTTATGTTGTTTATATCAAATATTTTTATGTTATATGTCTATATCACATGTTTTTATGTTGTTTATATCAAATATTTTTATGTTATATGCCTATATCACATATTTTTATGTTGTCTATATCAAATATTTTATGTTATATGTCTATATCACATATTTTTATGTTGTCTATATCAAATATTTTTATGTTATATGTCTATATCACATATTTGTATGTTGTCTATATCAAATATTTTTATGTTATATGTCTATATCACATATTTTTATGTTATATGTCTATATCACATATTTTTATGTTATATGTCTATCTCTCTCTCTCTCTCTCTCTCTCTCTCTGAACCTTAAGTGCCCAGGGCACATGGGGCTTCCGCAAGGGTTTTCCACAAATGCCTGTCCTTCGCCTTTTTTCCTGCTCTTGCCCAGGTGAGCCCTCTATTGCTCAATATCCTTTCTGTTGTTCTTCTCCATGTCTCTTTTGGTCTACCCTTACTTCTGTTCCCCTGTGGTGTCCATCTTAGTGCTATTTTTGGTAGTGAGTTGTCAGTCATTCGGAGCACATGTCCCGACCATCGCCAGCATCCTTCCTCAATAATTGTTGTCAGTGGTTTCATCTGCATTTCTGCCAACAAGATTTTATTTCTTATGATGTTTGGCCAAAATATTTTTCTAACTCTTCGTAAACATTTAGTCTGGAAAGAATTCAACTTGTTTTCTATGGTTTTGGTGATTTTCCAGCATTCACTTCCATAGAGTAGTACACTTAGAACATTACTCTTAAATATCCTGATTTTCATATTTATGCTTAGTTTTTTTGATTTCCATATAGTCTGCAGCATTGCAAAAGCCTGGTTTGCTCTAGTAAGTCTGCTGTTGATGTCCTCTGTGCCGTCTCCATTTTCTACTACTCTGCTGCCAAGGTATACAAATTCGTTGACCTCCTCCACTAACTTGTTATCTACTCTGAGTACATTTCTGTTGTTCACATTTTGCTTCATTAACTTTGTCTTTCCTACGTTGATCTTTAGTCCTATGTTGTTTGCATTCTGAGTTAGCTTGTTTATTTTATCTTGCATATCTTTGTGACTGCTTGATAATAGACAAATGTCGTCCACAAAGTCAAGGTCCTCCAGCACTGTGTCAAGGGTCCATTGTAATCCTCTGCGTTTGTCTGATGTTGCCTCCTTCATTAACCAGTCTACTGCCAAGATAAATAATGTTGGTGATAGTACACATCCCTGTTTCACTCCTGTTTGTACCCTAAAGCTGCTGGAGGTATGTTCTCCACAGATAACTTTGCACTGAAAACCCTCGTATAGGGCTTTGATTACATTAACTATTTTATGTGGGAGGCCATGCCATCTTAGGATTTTCCACAGTGCATATCTGTTGACACTGTCAAGGCCTTTCTCAAAATCTATGAATAATGCATATGTTGTGCTATGCCACTCATTTGCCTGTTCTAATATTTGTCTAAGTACAAATATGTGGTCTATGCATGATCTTCCTTTCCTACATCCTGCCTGCTCTTTCCGAAGTTTTTCCTCAAGTGTTGGTACAATTCTGTTGATGATTATTCTGCAAAATACTTTACTAGTGAGTGGCAGTAGGGTAATGCCTCTCCAGTTCCCGCAATCTCTGAGGTCACCCTTCTTTGGTAGTTTTACTATAAGCCCAGTTTTCCACTCCTCTGGGGCGTTTTCTAGATCCCAAATTTGTTGTAATATCCAGCAAAGTTGTTTTGGTGTTTCTGTTTCTTCTGCTTTCAACATCTCAGCAGTCACTTCATCTTCACCTGGTGCCCTGTCTGATTTTAGCTTCTTTATTGCCTCCTTTACTTCACTTTTTGTTATTGGTCCTGTATTGATGTTTAGTTCCGTTTTTGCTTCAGGTATATGTCTATATCACATATTTTTATGTTATATGTCTATATCACATATTTTATGTTATATGTCTATATCGTATATTTTTATGTTATATGTCTATATTACATATCTTTATGTTATATGTTTATATCACATTTCTTTATCTTATATGTCTATATCACATATCTTTATCTTTTATATCTATATCGCATATCTTTATGTTATATGTCTATATTACATTTCTTTATCTTATATGTGTATATCACATATCTTTATCTTATATGTCTATATCATGTATCTTTATTTTATATGTGTATATCACATATCTTTATCTTTCATGTCTATATCACATATCTTTATCTTACATGTTTATATCACACATCTTTATCTTATATGTTTATCTCACATATCTTTATATGTCTATATCACATATCTTTATATATATATATATATATATATATATATATAAGTGTTTTGTATGTATCTTTCACATATCTGTGTCCTGTATGAATGTATCACATATTTTTGTCCTGCGTATATCTATCTGGACATATGTTGGTCACGTGATGAGAAGAAATGATCAGAGAATCCCAAAACAAGCTATCAAGTGGAACACAACAGGGCAAAGAAAAAGAGGCAGACCGCGTGAACCCTGAAGAGGACATTGTTAAGAGAGGCCAAATTAACAGGCATAAAATCATTTGATGAGGTTGAAAGACTCGCCGAAGACAGAAAAAATTGGCGAACTACTTTGCGAGCCCTATGTGATGTTTAACGGCACGGGAAGGTTATAAGATATAAGATATAAGATACACCTATCACATATTTTCAGCTAAAAACACATTCACAAATTTAATTAAGTAATACAAGTATTTCATTTAACAGAACACAGATTTTTTAAGATCTCACTTTTTTTAAAGTAGTGGAGCTTGTAAAGCAGATCAGACATTATGACTAGAAGATTGTATACCTCCACTTGAACTACTTTACAAAAGAAGCTCGAGGTTAAAGGGCAGAGGTTGGAGGTCACAAGCAAAGAGAGTTTTGGAACACTTGAATGTGACCTCTTTCAGCGCCCCGCGCCCCTTTCTACGAGCAAGCGGGCCCCCGGAAATACCTGAAGTTCTAGACAGGGCGCTAGAATTCTTAAGTCCTTTGGTTTGAGCTGTTTGTAATTGGAGTTGGGTGATGGAAGGAGAGAATATTCCAAAATATTAGAAACTACAACAATAACAAACACGTGCCAGGTACAGACAGAAGTTGTACACATGTACAGTTTTCTGTCTTATGATCACATGTACCAGACATAGTTTCTGGGCCTCACAAGATGAACATTGTGTGTTGTTACTAGATCTCACAAGATGAACATTGTGTGTTGTTACTAGATCTCACAAGATGAACATTGTGTGTTGTTACTAGATCTCACAAGATGAACATTGTGTGTTATTACTACATCTCACTAGATGAACATTGTGTGTTGTTACTAGATCTCACAAGATGAACATTGTGTGTTGTTACTAGATCTCACAAGATGAACATTGTGTGTTATTACTACATCTCACTAGATGAACATTGTGTGTTGTTACTAGATCTCACAAGATGAACATTGTGCGTTGTTACTAGATCTCACAAGATGAACATTGTGTGTTGTTACTAGATCTCACAAGATGAACATTGTGTGTTGTTACTGCGACAGATTATGAACATCAATCATAGCAAAAACTAGCCGGGCCTGAAACTAGTTTTTTGTTTCTAGAACTCGTCTTCCAATTTTAGAAACGTTTTCTTAAACGGAAGAACTCATCATCTTCAGCTTCCTTCATCTGTGATATATTTTCATCTTCTTAAATATCTGCGACATATTTTAATCTTCCTTCATCTGTGATATGTTCTCATGTTCCTAAATATCTGTGATATATTTTCATATTCCATAATATCTGTGGTATATTTTCATATTCCATAATATCTGTGATATATTTTCATCTTGTCTAATATCTGTGATATATTTTCTTATTGCCTAATATCTATGATACATATAGCACACATATTTACGCATATACACTCCACTCTCTTGTATGTTGTATGTTGTAGAAGCTTGAACTTGAGATAAGAAAGTACAAAAGAAAATAAAGGGGCTAGAAATGTGGATATACAGACAAATATAAGACAAACTTGATAGACAGAAAAGAAAGAAGTACTAGAAATGTGGATATATAGACAAATATAAGACAAACGATAAACAACAAAAAAAAAAAACCAAAGAAACAAAGAAGTACTATGTCAACTAAAACTGTAAAGAGAAATAATGAAAAACATAACAAGCAGACGCTGAAAGATTTCAGACATATCAAAAGACGAAAATAACACAAAGACAATAACAAAAGGAAGCGGGAAAACTAGACGGAAAAAGAGGGCAGGAGGTCGACAAAGATTTGTGTGGACGACACCTGGGGCAGGATAGGAACTATCTTGGGCTGAGAGCATCTTGAGGGCGAGGGATACGACAAACTAAAGATCTCACTCAGTCCTGATGAGATGATAGTGGCACTGATGATAGTGACAACGATGTTAGTGCCGATAACTGAAAGTGGCGATGATGATAATGACAAAGATGATAATGGCTATGATGATACTAGAGAAAGAGAAACTGCTAAATGACAAGTGGTTGGCCTGGTATAGACATGTGTCCTAAGTCTTTGTTGAAATTCAAATCAAATTTATTTTATTCAGCAATAAAAAAAAACCAAACTTTTTGCCGTAATTAGCATATGACGAGAGGTCCCGGGCGTTTGGGATGCGTGCTCGTCTGCATATATGAGTAGGTGGTCCAAGCCCCACTCCAGGCAACAAGATCTTTGAAACTGTTCTCTGATGATATTCCTTTCTCCTCCATCTGTCCCGATCACAGGAACGCTTAAAATTCTGACATCCACGCTTGATTTGCCATCCAGTCCACAAATGGAGTGTGGCCAGGTGATGTATGTCTCTTGATGTATACGCGCTTGGCTGCCTACACTTAATATCAGCCATTTCTCTTACAAACCAACACAGCAGTCCCGGCGTGTTCTAGTCACTGCAAGAAGCATTACAACATTCACAATTTTAACTTTTATCTTATCAATTTTTATATTAGAGCATTCACAATTTTAACTTTCATCTTATCAATTTTTATATTGCAACATTCACAGTTTTAACATTTATCTTATCAGTTTTTATATTGCAACATTCACAGTTTTAACATTTATTTTATCAGTTTTTATATTACAACATTCGCAGTTTTAACATTTATCTTATCAGTTTTTATATTACAACATTCGCAGTTTTAACATTTATCTTATCAGTTTTTATATTACAACATTCGCAGTTTTAACATTTATCTTATCAGTTTTTATATTACAACATTCACAGTTTTAACATTTATCTTATCAGTTTTGACAGTAAACGGTTTGGCCACTTGCTCTCACCAAGTTAATTTATTCATTAATTCATGAAAGTATTTATGTGAGTAATTTGTCCCAGATGTTTGTCCTGGTCATTTGCTTTTTCAGTTTTTATTTATTTATTTATTCTTTTTGTGTGATGAGAACCATAATACAAGAATGTTGGTATTTAGAATCATGTATGTTGTATGTGCCGTTATATATGGGGGAAGTTTGGCGCGTTTATGTTGTATGTGCTCCTGTATATGGAGGAAGGTCGGCCCGTGTATGTTGTATGTGCTCCTATATATGGGGGAAGGTCGGCACGTGTATGTTGTATGTGCCGCTATATATGGGGGAAGGTCGGCGCGTGTATGTTGTATGTGCTGCTATATATGGGGGTAGGTCGGCGTGTGTATGTTGTATGCGCCGCTATATATGGGGGTAGGTCGGCGTATGTAAGTTGTATGTGCCGCTACATATGGAGAAAGGTCGGCGTGTGTATGTTGTATGAGCCGCTATATATGGTAGTAGGTCGACGCGCGTATGTTGTATGAGCCGCTATATATGGGAGTAGGTCGGCGCGCGTATGTTATATGAGCCGCTACACATGGGAGTAGATAGGCGTGTTTATGATGTATGTGGCGCATACGTAATACTGCAATCAAATTAGATCTCTTATTTTTGGCAATTTAATTGTACATTGTCGATATTTCATTTCTCTCCATTCGACATGTTCACGAGACTTAGAGAAATTAAATTCTCACACGCTCACGCCAGAGAACAGAAAACAGTGATCACATCAAGAAAGAAGAAATCACCAAAGTCCTGCTATCATCATATCAAGAAAGAAGAACTCACCAAAATCCTGCCATCATCATATCAAGAAAGAAGAACTCACCAAAGTCCTGCCATCATCACATCAGGAAAAAAGAACTCACCAAAGTCCTGCCATCATCACATCAGGAAAGAAGAACTCACCAAAGTCCTGCCATCATCATATCAGGAAAGAAGAACTCACCAAAGTCCTGTCATCATCATATCAGGAAAGAAGAACTCACCAAAGTCCTGCCATCATCATATCAGGAAAGAAGAACTCACCAAAATCTTGCCATCATCACATCAGGAAAGAATAACTCACCAAAGTCCTGCTATCATCACATCAGGAAAGAATAACTCACCAAAGTCCTGCCATGGAACAACCTTGAGATAACTGCAAACATTTAAATATCCGGGCACTCAACTAACATCAGGGGGGACATGCAGCTCTCAAACCAAGAACAGAATAAGCCAAGCCAAAGCAGCTTTCAGAGAAGTGAGACACATCTTGTGGAAGGCTTCTCTATCAGAGAAATGAGACACATCTTGTGCAATGCTTCTTTATCAGAGAAATGAGAAGGGCTTCTCTATCAGAGAAATGAGACACATCTTGTGCAAGGCTTCTCTATCAGAGAAATGAGAAGGGCTTCACTGCAAGAAGCATTACAACATTCACAGTTTTAACATTTATCTTATCAGTTTTTATATTACAACATTCACAGTTTTAACATTTATCTTATCAGTTTTTATATTACAACATTCACAGTTTTAACATTTATTTTATCAGTTTTTATATTACAACATTCACAGTTTTAACATTTATTTTATCAGTTTTTATATTGCAACATTCACAGTTTTAACATTTATTTTATCAGTTTTTATATTACAACATTCGCAGTTTTAACATTTATCTTATCAGTTTTTATATTACAACATTCGCAGTTTTAACATTTATCTTATCAGTTTTTATATTACAACATTCGCAGTTTTAACATTTATCTTATCAGTTTTTATATTACAACATTCACAGTTTTAACATTTATCTTATCAGTTTTGACAGTAAACGGTTTGGCCACTTGCTCTCACCAAGTTAATTTATTCATTAATTCATGAAAGTATTTATGTGAGTAATTTGTCCCAGATGTTTGTCCTGGTCATTTGCTTTTTCAGTTTTTATTTATTTATTTATTCTTTTTGTGTGATGAGAACCATAATACAAGAATGTTGGTATTTAGAATCATGTATGTTGTATGTGCCGTTATATATGGGGGAAGTTTGGCGCGTTTATGTTGTATGTGCTCCTGTATATGGAGGAAGGTCGGCCCGTGTATGTTGTATGTGCTCCTATATATGGGGGAAGGTCGGCACGTGTATGTTGTATGTGCCGCTATATATGGGGGAAGGTCGGCGCGTGTATGTTGTATGTGCTGCTATATATGGGGGTAGGTCGGCGTGTGTATGTTGTATGCGCCGCTATATATGGGGGTAGGTCGGCGTATGTAAGTTGTATGTGCCGCTACATATGGAGAAAGGTCGGCGTGTGTATGTTGTATGAGCCGCTATATATGGTAGTAGGTCGACGCGCGTATGTTGTATGAGCCGCTATATATGGGAGTAGGTCGGCGCGCGTATGTTATATGAGCCGCTACACATGGGAGTAGATAGGCGTGTTTATGATGTATGTGGCGCTACATACTGAAGTAGGTCGCATACGTAATACTGCAATCAAATTAGATCTCTTATTTTTGGCAATTTAATTGTACATTGTCGATATTTCATTTCTCTCCATTCGACCTGTGCACGAGACTTAGAGAAATTAAATTCTCACACGCTCACGCCAGAGAACTGAAAACAGTGATCACATCAGGAAAGAAGAACTCACCAAAGTCCTGCTATCATCACATCAAGAAAAAAGAACTCACCAAAATCCTGCCATCATCATATCAAGAAAGAAGAACTCACCAAAGTCCTGCCATCATCACATCAGGAAAAAAGAACTCACCAAAGTCCTGCCATCATCACATCAGGAAAGAAGAACTCACCAAAGTCCTGCCATCATCATATCAGGAAAGAAGAACTCACCAAAGTCCTGTCATCATCATATCAGGAAAGAAGAACTCACCAAAGTCCTGCCATCATCATATCAGGAAAGAAGAACTCACCAAAATCTTGCCATCATCACATCAGGAAAGAAGAACTCACCAAAGTCCTGCCATCATCATATCAAGAAAGAATAACTCACCAAAGTCCTGCCATGGAACAACCTTGAGATAACTGCAAACATTTAAATATCCGGGCACTCAACTAACATCAGGGGGGACATGCAGCTCTCAAACCAAGAACAGAATAAGCCAAGCCAAAGCAGCTTTCAGAGAAGTGAGACACATCTTGTGGAAGGCTTCTCTATCATAGAAATGAGACACATCTTGTGCAAGGCTTCTTTATCAGAGAAATGAGACACATCTTGTGCAGGGCTTCTCTATCAGAGAAATGAGACACATTTTGTGCAAGGCTTCTCTATCAGAGACTCGTCTCTCATCTGAGCATATAATGAGAAGAGGAGGAGGGCTTGAAAACATAACAGCAGGAAAGATAAGTGACAAGAGAGGAAAGAGAAGACCAAGAGAAAAGACCTGGACAGTCTGACACGATGGCACAATAGAAAGTCATCAACCGAGGCTGGGGAAAATATCACGCACTGAGACCTAAAACTGACAAAACAAACAAGGCAGCTGAAATATGTATCAATGAGGAAAAATTGGAAGAGGTGGAGAGTTTTGAATATCTTGGATCACTACTAACTAATAATGGAGATACAGTGAGGGAAATTAAAAGGACATCTATCACTCTTCAGAAAGTAAAACAAATAAAGAATCTGTGGAGAGGAGCAGACAGAACCACAAAAATAAGATTTTTAAGGGCATGCATCTTTCCCATCGCAACATATGCCTGTGAGACCTGGACACTTAACAAAACAGCTGAGAAATGCATAAATGCCTTTGGATGTAAATGCTACAGAAGAGTTCTTCAAATATCATGGACACAAAAAAGAACAAATATATCTATACTACAAGAGCTTAATATTGAAGAAGGCTGCCTAGTAAAGAGGATTAAACAGAGAAAACTTAAATATTTTCTACACATTAAACGTCATGATAATCTAGAGAAGACCGTCTTGGAAGGATACATAATGGGAAAAGAAAGAGAGGAAGACAAAGGAAAGATGGCTGCAAGACATCGTTGATGATCTGCAAATGGATGCGTCATCAGCAGCAGGGCATCTTGCTCACAACCGAGAGGCCTGCAGGAGAGCTATTAGGGAGGCAAAGTCCCGCGAGGGACATGCAAATGACTGAGTGAGAATGGAGAAACATGACTGTCAGTGTCTACCGGCACGGCACATGATGATGATGACTGTACCACAAATATAAGTGATATTTACAAAGGATGTAATAAGAGACTTGCAGATGCCATCTGCAGTCAGCCACGTGATATTATGTCACCAATGTCAAACAGTCTCAGGATAGACAGAATTTTAGTTTGTCTGTACTTTTTTCTTTATGTGTGTGTGTGTAAGCTGAGAGAGAGAGTGTGTGTGTGTGTGTGTAAGCTGAGAGAGAGAGAGTGTGTGTGTGTGTGTAAGCTGAGAGAGAGAAAGAGAGGAAGGGAGAGAGTGTGTCTGTGAGAGAGAAGAGAGTATGTCTGTGAGAGAGTGTGTGAGAGAGAAAGAGTGTATGTCAGAGAGTGTGTGTGAGAGAGAGAGGGGGTGAGTGAGAGAGAGAACTGAAAGAACAATCTTGCCATAATCCTACTCTCTATAGACTACAACTATTTCCTTCCTTCTCCGCTGTTATCGTTTTTTTTTTCAAATCCTCTTTCTTTCCTTCTTTCTCTTTGTACAAACTTGTCCATCATTCAGTGATTTGAGGCTGGAAGATGGTGGGAAGATGATGGGAAGATGGTGAGAAGACAGTGTGAAGATGATGGGAAGATGGTGGGAAATGATGGGAAGATGGTGGGAAGTTGATGGGAAAATGGTGGGAAGATGATGGAAAGATGATAGGAAGATGGTGGGAATATGATGGGAAGATAGTGGGAAGACCATGGGAGGATGGTGGGGAGATGGTGGTAATATAGTGGGAAGACAGCGGGAAGATGATGGGAAAATGGTGGTAATATAGTGGGAAGACAGTGGGAAGAAGGTGGGAAGATAGTGGGAAGATAGTGGGAAGATGATGGGAAGATTGTGGGAAGATGGTGGGACGATGGGAGTAGTTTTGTTGATGAAGGTATGCAAAAAAGCTGTCACAACCCTGGACTTTCTTATTTTAACATGTACACAGACAGACAGACAGACAGACAGACAGATAGATAGATAGATAGATAGATAGATAGATAGATAGATAGATAGATAGATAGATAGATAGATAGATCACCCCACTGTGTAGAACTTGCCTCAGTCAGGACAATGGCGACTTGAGGGCCATAATGAGAAGTGGACAATGGTCAACAGAGAAGAAAGGCAGGACAATATTGAAATATACCTGTCCCCCAGGTGTTTTTATTCAAGGTCCCCGGGGAAGAGTTGTGATGATACCTGATGAGACTAGAAGCTCAACTATGACATAACGTCAGGCAGAAATAATGGCTTATTTTGACAAGGCCAGCCTGGATAATGGTCGCCGACTCAAATGGTCATTCTCTCTCTTGCCAAATGAAAAATATTGAAAACTGTGGCCAGCTGTGGCCGCGGGCTTTGAAATATCGCATTAGAAAGCTCATAAAACCTTCAGGTGAAAGAATTCAATTGCCTGGGACGTGCCGTGTCGGCCTCAAGTGAGTGAAAGTTCAGTAATTGACTTAAACATTATGTCGGTCATCATGAAAGGACTGGTAACTTACTTGACACTTCGTGTCTACTGTCAGCGCCCGCAAACTTTGGTCAATATTTTACTTCCATCTCAAACTTGGACCAGAAACCTGCAAGCTCTGCTCCCAGTCCTTTTGTATGTTCAGTTGTGTCACATTTTGTATGTGTATGTGCAGCTATGTGCTACATTCTGGATGTCAATCTCTGTATGTTAAACTTTATTAACTTTGTGTATGTCTGCACGTAAATATGACAAATTCTGTTTGAATCTTCGTATTTCAGAAAGTGTCACATTTCTTGTTTTAGTGTCACAACACACACACACACACACACACAAGCAGACATCCGCGCGGGCGCACACACACACACACATACACTCACACACGCTGTGAATCTTTTTCTGATATATTCCCATAAATAAATCTAAACATATACTTGTATGTGTTTGTATATTTTATATATCGAGATATTGACCATTTATATGTTAAAACTTTTTGTCTCTACTCACTCGTGGGGATTTTTTTGGGCTGTATGTATGTGTGTGTGTGCGTCTGTATGCATGTTAGCGTGACTGTATGTTGTGTATGTTAGAGGTTTTTTGTAAATGAAGACAATGACCAGGTAACAGGAGAAACTTAGACAGAACACCTGGCGTGAACGTGTGAGATACAGGTACATCAAGCAGCATAGCTACATTTCCTCTCCTTGAAGTTGATGATGATGATGATGATGATGATTTTGTAAAAGTGTGCCCAGTTAATTAGAGAGCGTCTGAAATATTTAGGCCACACACCTGTGTTTTCAGGTGAGTTTTACTGTTGAACAAAGACACTTTCCATCACCTGAATTCTAGGATCTCTCTAACAGGATCACGCCAAATCCTACATAATCCAGTCTGCTCTCATGTCTGCTGTGTTCGTCCACCACCTGTCTGAGTCGCCATGTTTATTTGCATGTAAATCATTAATTCGCCAGCTGCATCTATCTGTATATCCCCAAATTCGCCATATTTAATATTCCATTGTACCACTCGAATTCACCTGTATGTGTCCAATTCATTAGATTTATTCACCCGTATATGTCTAATTAAACACCCATTTACTCACCTGTATGTGTCTATTCTGTCTTGTTTATTCTCCTGTATGTGCCTATTTCATCATGTTTATTCGCTTATATGTGCCTAATTCACCTTGTTTATTCACCTGTATGTGCCTAATTCACCGTGTTTATTCACCTGTGTGTGTCTAATTCACCGTATTCATTCACCTGTATGTGCCTAATTCACCGTTTTTATTCACTTGTGTGTGCCTAATTCACTGTGTTTATTCACCTGTGTGTGTCTAATTCACCGTGTTTATTCACCTGTGTGTGCCTAATTCACCGTGTTTATTCACCTGTGTATGCCATATTCATAACAGCCTAAGAAAGAAATGATAAAATTCAAAATGATACTAAACCATCCTTGTAAACTGTGTACATCACAATGATACAAGAATCATCCTTGTACACTGTGTACATCAAAATGATACAAGAATCATCTTTGTAAATTGTGTACATCAAAATGATACAAGAATCATCCTTGTACACTGTTTACATCAAAATGATACAAGAATCATCCTTGTAAATGGTGTACATAAAAAATACTAGAATCATACTTGTAAACTGTTTACATCAAAATGATACTAGAACCATCCTGGTAAACTGTGTACATCAAAATGATACAAGAATCTTCCACGTAAACCGTGTACATCAAAATGATACAAGAATCATTCTTATAAATTGTGTGCATCAAAAATGATACTAGAATCATACTTGTAAACTGTGTACATCAAAATGATACTAGAAACATCCTTGTAAACTGTGTACATGAAAGCGATCATGGAAACGTTCTCTAGGTACCCGCTTCGTATCCTTCTCCAGGAAGATGTAAATGTATAAATACACAAACGAGAGGATCGATGGCGCTCCGGGGAATTTTGAGAACCTGACATCCCTTGAAGGATATTCAGCGCAAAAAAATCAACTTTTCTTACACTAGATAATTGTGCCGCCCCGAAATCTAGCGCCCCAGACACGTGCTCACTCTTTCAGACATGTGGATTGTTCATTGTTTCAATATAGAAATTATTTTCACGTATTGACCTCCACCTCACCTTGTCTCCTCCCACCCAACACCCCCCACCCCCCATGCGCCCGGCGCCCCTGCTGTAAGTACATAAATAAACAAAACGTGGCTGCTCCTGACACCAAACGTTGCCTGTCAGATTTTAAAAAACGAATTTCATGAGATCGCCGAAGGTCAAGTGAACGAAATTTATGATTTTTTTTTCTTCCACTGGATGGATGTAATTTTCTTTGATTACACTTTCTTGCTGTAATGAGCAGATATGTAGGAAGCGTATCTGTAAATAAGGTTTGTGACACGCCATATTGCTGTAATAAGGCAGCAGTCTACGTGTAATGGCTGCAATTAGAATCGCTCTTGCTGGCGGGGGCATCATGTGGGAGGAGCGTACTCGTTGATTGGCTCTAACCACGGCCCGGGGCAAGAGGCTGGATCGAAAAAGTGGGCTGGGCCTGACGTCACGCAAACTTGAGCCGGGCCGAGATGACCCAATCAGATGAAAGGTAACAAAACTCTTGGCCACGGCTCAGAGACCAAAGCTGTCCTTAATTGGCTGAAGTGAGACTGCTTCCCTGTCTCGTCATATTTTGATGTGAGAAAGAAAGAAAGAAGTGGTGTTTTTTTTTCCTTTCTCCCCCTCCGTGCACCATCTCCTCCGCCTCCCCGCGGCTGATGTGAAAGCGATGGCGTTTTGAGGAGAGGAGGACATCCAAACTTGTGGAAAAGGTCCTGTGTCATATCTCTCTTAGTTTCTATCGGAGTTCCTGGAATGCGCCCAGAATTCAGTGCTTTCTATATTTCTGGTGAATGCGATAAGTTTTCTAGTTTCCTTGAAAATCTGATCATGGCCGTGGACGATGTCGTCGCGTGTGAGAGGGCCACATTATGGCCGTGAGATGAAGCCTACAGGACCTCATCCAGCGGTCATCCATGTTGGATGAATCATCAGAGCTTAAGATATTCACGTCGGAGAAGCTGATGTGTTTTTGTTCATGACAACATTTCGTGTCGCTTACATCTGAACATCTCTCTTTCATTTCTGAGCATTCGTCGCTAGCGCCGGCAGTTTGTGCACGTTTTGATAGAGGATTGTATTCTCATACGTTGCTGTTTGTGAGAGGAACATCTACTTCCTTCCCCTGCACGCAGTCGGACGTGCCACAGCTCCCGGGGCACACAGCAGCAGCTGCAAACAAGCGCAGATGTTGGTAATATAAACTGTTTATAATCTCAATTTTAGCTTTGTTTATCGCTTTTGTGTGTGCGTGTGTTCTTTCTTACGATGTGCTCTTCTTATGAAGTGTCCGCTACTCTATCGAAATAACGAGAGACTTTGGCTGTCCTCCCCGTGGGGGTGGGGGTGGGGGACTGGATGAATGATATTCTGGCTCCCACGAGCAAGAAACCGCCGACTTCGTTGTCACTACATTTTCTGCTGTATCTAATGCAAATACTGCTGTTGTTGTTGTTGGTGGTGGTGTTATTGCTGTTGATGCTGTTAACAACACAACCATCAATAGCCACTATCCTCTCCTACAACCCGTCTTTTTCCTCGTCAGCCCATGACCGGGTTGTATATTCCGTTAGCGGCTTTCCTCTTTATCTTATCTTTTTATCTTATCATCAGTCTTATCTAACCTCTCACCGTTATCTTTTTATCTTATCATCAGTCTTATCTAACCTCTCACCGTTATCTTATCTGTTTATCTTATCATCAGTCTTATCTAACCTCTCACCATTATCTTCTCTTGCATCTCATCATCGTTGTTATCTAACCTCTCACCATTATCTTCTCTTTCATCTCATCATCATTCTTATCTAACATCTCACCATTATCCTATCTATTATCTCATCGTCAATCTTATCGAACTTCTCGCCATTATCTTCACTATTTCTCTCCAACAGTGCCCTGTTCATTATCTGTCGCATCGTCTACACTCACTGGTTTTTGTTGTTTCCGTCATCATACATTTTATTATTGATATCTCACTATCATTTCATATTTCTGTTATTACTGACATCAGTCTTTACATTATAAAGTTTTCATTGTTACTGATATTATTCTATTTTGACGATAACAGCAAGTTTTGTATGTTTCTCCTGCTGTTTACAAATTATTATTATTATTAGTAGTAGTAGTAGTAGTAGTAGTAGTATTACAGTATTCCGTGTTGTTGTTTCTTGCAGTTGATTACTGATATTATTGTCACAGTACAGTGACATGTTTCAGTGAAGTGATAAGACAGTATGGTGTGTTTCGATGAAGTGATAGGGTAGAGTGATATGTTTCACTGAAGTGATAGGGTACACTGCTGTAGTATTTTAATATTTCTTGTTTCACATTTTCAAGAAAACCATTAAACATTTTTGTTCTGTTACTTATGGTTTCTCATTGTATCAAGTACTCTTGTCTTGTACTGTAAATGTTGTATGTCTATGTGTGCTCCATCTTTTACAGTAAGTGTTGTCTATGAATGTCTTGTCTTGTCAATGAGTCCCCTGTTAGTTACTATAAGTATTGTCACTGAGTGCCCTGTTTGGTATTGTAAGTGTTGTCAATGAGTGCCCAGTTTGCTGTAAGTGCTGTCAATGAGTGTCCTGTTTGCTGTAAGTGTTGTCAATGAATGCCCTGTTTACTGTAAGTGTTATTAATGAATGCCCTGTTTGCTGTAAGTGTTATTAATGAGTGCCCTGTTTGCTGTGTTATTAATGAGTGCCCTGTTTACTGTGTTATTAATGAATGCCCTGTTTGCTATAAGTGTTAATAATGAGTGCCCTGTTTGCTGTAAGTGTTATTAATGAGTGCCCTGTTTACTGTAAGTGTTATTAATGAGTGCCCTGTTTACTGTAAGTGTTATTAATGAGTGCCCTGTTTACTGTAAGTGTTATTAATGAGTGCCATGTTTACTGTAAGTGTTATTAATGAATGCCCTGTTTGAGGTAAGTGTTATTAATGAGTGCCCTGTTTACTGTAAGTGTTATTAATGAGTGCCCTGTTTACTGTGAGTGCTATTAATGAGTGCCCTGTTTACTGTAAGTGCTATTAATGAGTGCCCTGTTTACTGTAAGTGTTATTAATGAATGCCCTGTTTACTGTGTTATTAATGAATGCCCTGTTTACTGTAAGTGTTATTAATGAGTGCCCTGTTTACTGTAAGTGTTGTTGAGTGCCCTGTTTACTGTAAGTGTTATTAATGAGTGCCCTGTTTACTGTAAGTGTTGTTAATGAATGCCCTATGAAATACTATGTTGTCACTGAGTAAATGTTAATGAGTGCCGTATTTTTGTTACTCCAGCTGATCCTATATCTTCCCTTACTACAAGTGTACCAAATGTCTTACTACTTACATTACATCCACAAGTTACTACTTTTTACATTACATCCACAAGTTTCTTCATGTGAAACAGAAACATTAATACTTGTATAGTGAAGTTAAGAACAGTAATACTTGTATAGTGAATTTAAGAACAGTAATACTTGTATAGTGAATTTAAGAACAGTAATACTTGTATAGTGAATTTAAGAACAGTAATACTTGTATAGTGAAGTGAGGAACAGTAATACTTGTATAGTGAAGTGAGGAACAGTAATACTTGTATAGTGAAGTGAGGAACAGTAATACTTTGAAGTGAGGAACAGTAATACTTGTATGATGAAATTAAGAACAGTAATACTTGTACAGAGAAGTTAGGAACAATAATACTTGTATAGTGAAGTGAGGAATAACACAGTACAGTGAAGTTAGTGGGTGAATGATCTCACAGATAAAAGGCGTGATGTAAGTGTTGATGTTTGCTTTGACCAGAGAATTGAAAGACAGATGTAGATTTCACTTCATCTTCAGTTGTTATCACGCACATCACACATACCAGTCACACACATCGTACATATTACACATCACACACACAAAATGCAGACTGGGTCTTAGTTTCTCATCTTATAATTTATTCACTTCAGAGTTTTGTGTGAAACATTTGTCTATGTCTAGTTTAGTCTTATCTCCTTCCTTCATGTGGAGTCCAGAAGATAAGACTGTACTCCACATGAAGAGAGAAGATAAGTCTAGACTTCTCTCATAATGTGGAGTCCAGCCTAATCTTCTCTATTCATGTGGAGTCCAGTATTATCTTCTTTGTTCATGTGGAGTCTAGTCTTATCTTCTTTCTTCTTATGGAGTCCAGTCTTATCTTCTCTCTTCTTGTGGTCTTATCTTCTCTTTTCTTGTGGAGTCTAGTCTTAATCTTCTCTCTTCTTGTGGAGTCTAGTCTTAATCTTCTCTCTTCTTGTGGAGTCTAGTCATCTTTTCTTTGTCATGCTCAGTACAGTCCATCTCCACATCCTTTATTTTGTCCTTGGTTCATGTTGTTTACTTCTTTGTGTTTTTGTGCTTAAATGTCCGCGATATCTTCTCAAATTCTACTCACTTTTCTTCACAATATTTTATCATCAAAACTTCTGCCTTTGTGTTTTATCATCATAACTTCCGTCTATGTATTTTACCATCAAAACTTTTGTCTTTGTGTTTTACCATCAAAACTTTTGTCGTTGTGTTGTATCATCAAAACTTCTGTCTTTGTTTTCTTTTTTATCATGTTTTAAAAGATTCTTTTCGATACATGAGAACTTTTCTGACACAGAATTTGATAAAAGTCAGACTTTAGTTTTCATATTTTAGATGGCAGACACAACCTGGCACAACATGTAAAGTAATATCACAAATAGTGTGTGAATACTTCACTTCATCGGTCGCCATGTGAATTTTTGTTCAGGGGGTGAATGTTTGGAAACAGATGTACAGACTGTACAAGTATAACAGGCTGTACATGTTGTAAGAGCTGTCAGAATGCTGTACATGTTGTAAGAGCTGTCAGAATGCTGTACATGTTGTAAGAGCTGTCAGAATGCTGTACATGTTGTAAGAGCTGTCAGAATGCTGTACATGTTGTAAGAGCTGTCAGAATTTTGTACATGATGTACGAGCTACTGTACATACACGTGGAACCCGTTCAGTTCAGTATGGCCGCTGTCGACTTGAACTCAAATATTCTTCCTTCGTGTCCTACACCTGGACAAGATCTAGCTCACTCTGTGATGTCTTCCTTCGTGTCCTACACCTGGACAAGATCTAGCTCACTCTGTGATGTCTTCCTTCGTGTCTCACACCTGGACAAGATCTAGCTCACTCTGCGATGTGCTCCTTGGTCGCTCGCTGTGCCACAAGTGTTCGGTGGCGAATACACATGGTGGTGGAGCTGTTTGCTGGTATAAAAGTTTCACATTTTAATTTTCTGCAAAAAACAATAGCACGAGGGCTTTCAGTGTCATGAAGCATCTACTAATCTTGATATTTCTAAGAAAGTGTTATGAGACATCTACTAATCTTGATATTTCTAAGAAAATGTTATGAGACATCTACTAATCTTGATATTTCTAAGAAAGTGTTATGAGACATCTACTAATCTTGATATTTCTAAGAAAGTGTTATGAGACATCTACTAATCTTGATGTTTCTAAGAAAGTGTCATGAGACATCTACTAATCTTGATATTTCTAAGAAAGTTTATCAAAGACTGAGGCAAAGTTTGACTGGCTACCTTCTGTTGTCCCAAGATTAGAGCGGACATGTCAGTCTTGGCCTGTCTGCGTGCTCTCTTAGAGATGTCTGATGTCGCAGGCACTGGGGAGATGTCTGATGTTGCAGGCACTGGGGAGATGTCTGATGTCGCAGGCACTGGGGAGATGTCTGATGTCGCAGGCACCGGGGAGATGTCTGATGTCGCAGGCACCGGGGAGATGTCTGATGTCGCAGGCACTGGGGAGATGTCTGATGTCGCAGGCACTGGGGAGATGTCTGATGTTGCAGGCACTGGGCGGCAGCTTCGCCCTTCATTGTCAGCTTAAGGTTTCCCCAGGTATGCGTGGTGAAGGAGGCAGGCTCTCTTGATGTCTGTCAGTCTCACAACCCGGGGACAGTTCATCATTTATGATAGATTCTACTCATCATTTATGATAGATTCTGTTCATCATTTATGATAGATTCTACTCATCATTTATGATAGATTCTACTGATCATTTATGACAGATTCTATATGTTCGTCACTGATGATAGATTCTATTGATCACTTGTGATAGATTATATGTCCATTGATGTGAGAGCCACTTCACGATCTGTAGTGTTCTGCGATGATGTCTGGTCTTGTCCTACTACAGGGCAAGTTTTTGTTTCGTTGTTCGTGAGATCAGAGTTTTACATCCGCGGGAGAGAAGGCCATCTTGTGCAGTTTGAAGAATTTCAGAATTGGTAGAAAACTGAAGACCCAACGCTTCAACTCCTTCGTTTTAAAATCAGTTCTGGCTTGATGATCAGTTCTACTTTAACGATCAGTTGTAGTTTAATGATGATTAATAGTTTAATCTTCAGTTCTAGTTTGATCTCAGAAAAAATGCTTCAAATGGTTTAAAGTCGTATGCCAACGTAAGTAACAGCAGCCATTTTAGTGCGAAGATCGATGCATTTTAATTCCTGCTTACATTACACAAGATCAATCTTCTTACCTGTCATTCTGTATCTTGGAGCAGGTAAATGTGCAGAATGTCAATCTCTACACCTGAATGTCTTAACTACCACATACTGTTATTTTTACACTTGGTTGTTTTAACTTCACATACCTTAATCTTTATATCTGAATGTTTTAACTTCACATACCTTAATCTTTATACCTGAATGTTTTAACTTCACATACCTTAATCTTTATACCTGAATGTTTTAACTTCACATACCTTAATCTTTATACCCGAATGTCTTAACTTCCACACATACCTTAATATTTATACCTGAATGTCTTAACTTCACATACCTTAATCTTTATACCCGAATGTTTTAACTTCACATACCTTAATCTTTATACCCGAATGTCTTAACTTCACATACCTTAATCTTTATATCTGAATGTCTTAACTTCACATACCTTAATCTTTATACCTGAATGTTTTAACTTCACATACCTTAATCTTTATATCTGAATGTTTTAACTTGACATACCTTAATCTTTATACCCGAATGTCTTAACTTCACATACCTTAATCTTTATACCTGAATGTCTTAACTTCACATACCTTAATCTTTATACCCGAATGTTTTAACTTCACATACCTTAATCTTTATACCCGAATGTCTTAACTTCACATACCTTAATCTTTATACCTGAATGTCTTAACTTCACATACCTTAATCTTTATACCCGAATGTTTTAACTTCACATACCTTAATCTTTATACCCGAATGTCTTAACTTCACATACCTTAATCTTTATACCTGAATGTCTTAACTTCACATACCTTAATCTTTATACCTTAATGTCTTAACTTCACATACCTTAATCTTTATACCTTAATCTTCTTCTTCTTCTTCTTCGTTCGCTTCTACCACCAGAACTGCACTGTGATCCTAATGAATTTACGCCTGTGGTCCTTGTTAGGTCCCGTGGTCCCCGAAAAGACCACACGAGATCCACGAGAGGACCACAAGGGGTTCAGAGTATCACAGGGCTTTAGCCTGTATTCTTGGTGGGTCTCAGAAGCGGGATTGCGTGACACCGTGGTTTTCATTGCACCAGTTTAGTCTAGGGTTGGACTTTCTCACCGGAAGACCTCGACATATTTAGGATATCAGTGCATCCCCACTGGGTGAGAGGCGGTAGCCCACCCAGGCCAGAGTTGGACCTTCTCACCGGAAAACCTCGACGTGTTTTGAGATACCTATGTATCACCGCCGGGTGAGAGGTGGTTGCCCATCCAGTCCAGAGTTGGACTTTCTCACAGGAAAACCTCAGCGTGATTAGGATACGCAAACATCCCCGCCGGGTGAGAGGTGGTTGCCTATCTAGACTGCCCTGGTCCAGTGTCTCCGACTTCAGCATTTCGCGGTCGTGGCCGCTACCCTTCCTAGTTGTGACCAGGATGGAGCTTTTGTCCAGGAGGACGAATCCTCGCCACTAGTGACTTCCACCCCTGGGTTGAGCCGGTTTAGGCATTATCCCAGTATGGTCGTGTTTGAGATGAGACCGACCTCTAGAGCAGAGGTACTGTGACATGCATAGCCTTCAAGATTCACCCCTGGTGTGAGCTGGTTTAGGCAAAATTCACCAGTATGGGTGTTTATCAGGCGTTACCGACCTCTAGAGCGGAGGTGGCATGACATGTCTAGCCATCAAGTTCCATATACCATAATGTCTTAACTACCACATACGGTTATTTTTACACTTAGTTTTAACTTCACATACCTTAATCTTTATACCTTAATGTCTTAACTACCACATACGGTTATTTTTACACTTAGTTTTAACTTCACATACCTTAATCTTTATACCTTAATGTCTTAACTACCACATACGGTTATTTTTACACTTAGTTTTAACTTCACATACCTTAATCTTTATACCTTAATGTCTTAACTACCACATACGGTTATTTTTACACTTAGTCTTAACTTCACATACCTTAATCTTTACAGCTAATAAATAGTCTTTTACTAATAGACTCCTAGTCCACTTCCTCGTGAGATTCCCAGTGATTGGTCTGTGTTATCTGTTAGATCTCACACGAGTTTGACCATCTTTATCTGATTTGTGTTATCTGTTAGATCTCACACAAGTTTGACCATCTTTCTCTGATCTGTGGTGTCTGTTAGAGATCTCACACAAGTTTGACCGTCTTTCTCTGAGATCTTTCATATTTCAATGATTTTTTCTCAGAACTTCAGATGGTTTTTCTTTTGTCCCGTCTGTCCCGGACATATGTTGTATACTTCTCTACGAGCACGTCCTTGTTCCTTAGATATGTATATGTTTATATGTTAGTCTGTGTAATATGGCTTGTTGCTAGTCTATATATGTTTATATGCTAGTCTGTGTAATATGGCTTGTTGTTAGTCTATATATGTTTATATGTTAGTCTGTGTAATATGGCTTGTTGTTAGTCTATATATGTTTATATGCTAGTCTGTGTAATATGGCTTGTTGTTAGTCTATATATGTTTATATGTTAGTCTGTGTAATATGGCTTGTTGTTAGAATATATATGTTTATATGCTAGTCTGTGTAATATGGCTTGTTGTTAGTCTATATATGTTTATATGTTAGTCTGTGTAATATGGCTTGTTGTTAGTCTATATATGTTTATATGCTACTCTGTGTAATATGGCTTGTTGTTAGTCTATATATGTTTATATGCTACTCTGTGTAATATGGCTTGTTGCTAGTCTATATATGTTTATATTCTAGTCTGTGTAATATGGCTTGTTGCTAGTCTAAATATGGTTTGTTGCTAGTCTATATATGTTTCTAGTCTGTGTAATATGGTTTGTTGTTAGTCTATATATGTTTATATGCTAGTTTGTCGGTAATATGGCTTGTTGGTAGTCTATATATGTTTCTATGCTAGTCTGTCTGTAATATGGTTTGTTGCTAGTCTATATATACACTAGTCTGTGTAATATGGTTTGTTGCTAGTCTATATATATACGCTAGTCTGTGTAATATGGTTTGTTGCTAGTCTATATATACGCTAGTCTGTGTAATATGGTTTGTTGCTAGTCTATATATATACGCTAGTCTGTGTAATATGGTTTGTTGCTAGTCTATATATACACTAGTCTGTGTAATATGGTTTGTTGCTAGTCTATATATACACTAGTCTGTGTAATATGGTTTGTTGCTAGTCTATATATATACGCTAGTCTGTGTAATATGGTTTGTTGCTAGTCTATATATACACTAGTCTGTGTAATATGGTTTGTTGCTAGTCTGTATATACAATAGTCTGTGTAATATGGTTTGTTGCTAGTCTATATACGCTAGTCTGTGTAATATGGTTTGTTGCTAGTCTATATACGCTAGTCTGTGTAATATGGTATGTTGCTAGTCTATATATACACTAGTCTGTGTAATATGGTTTGTTGCTAGTCTGTGTTTATCTGAAGATTTTTGAGCGGACTCCAAAGTAAATCTATGAAGCACTGAAACGAGAAGGTTCATGTTGAAGGTGGTTTGGAGGTTCATGTTGAAAGTGGTTTGTAGGTCCATGTTGAAGGTGGTTTGTAGGTCCATGTTGAAGGTGGTTTGTAGGTCCATGTTGAAGGTGGTTTATAGGTCCATGTTGAAGGTGGCTTGGAGGTTCATGTTGAAGATGACTTGTAGGTTCATGTTGAAGATGGTTTTAAGGTTCATGTTGAAGGTAGCTTGGAGGTTCAAGATTTTAGTGACAGCCAGTAGCGACTTGTGACTTGCAACACCGGATTTGCTGTCAGATACATGAACTAACTCAAAGTTTATTTTGTCATATAAATATTTATACATACACGGAACTATTAAACTGACCAGGTCACACTAAACTGACCAGACCACATTAAACTGACCAGACCACACTAAACTGACCAGACCACATTAAACTGACCAGACCACATTAAACTGACCAGACCACATTAAACATGACAAGACCACATTAAACTGACCAGACCACATTAAACATGACCAGACCACATTAAACTGACCAGACCACATTAAACATGACCAGACCACATTAAACATGACCAGACCACATTAAACATGACCAGACCACATTAAACATGACCAGACCACATTAAACATGACCAGACCACATTAAACTGACCAGAGCAAATTTCACTCAGAATCAGCGAAATCTCAGGAACAGCACACACACATTACCCCCCCTCACCCTCCACACAAACACACATACAGAGTGAGGCAGGAACAAACAAGATAACAAAGGCAGGAGAAAAGAGATAAAGATAAAAAAGACAGGAGAAAAGATATAAAGATAACAGAGACAGGAGAAAAGATATAAAGATAACAAAGGCAGTAGAAAAAAGATAAAGATAACAAAGACAGGAGAAAAGAGATAAAGATAACAAAGGCAGGAGAAAAGAGATAAAGATAACGAAGGCAGGATAAAAATTAAAGATAACAAAGACATTATTAAAAAAGATAAAGATAAGGTAGACATGAATAAAAAAGATAAAGATAACAAAGACAATAATAAAAAAGATAAGATAACAAAGACAATAATAAAAAAGATAAAGATAAAAAACATGAATAAAAAGATAAAGATAAGAACGGCAGGAATGAAAGATAAAGATAACAAAGACAAAAATAACAAATATAAAAATAACAAAGACAGGAATCAAAAGGATGAAGATAACAAGGCCAGGAATAAAAAAGATAAAGATACCAAAGACAGGAATAAAAAGTAAAGATAACAAAGACAGGGATAAAAAAGATAGAAGTAATAGACAGGAATAAGAAGATAAAGATAACAAATATAACAATCTGAAATTAAATCAAATAAGTGGCAACTTCGTCAGACTTTATCAAAAATGGTTACTGGAAACACCTCCAGTGTAATATTGTTACCAGCTATCCTGACATAACAGCCAGACATCGTAATGTAATAACCAGCTAGCACAACATAATAGCCCACTAGTACAACGTAATAACCGACTGGCGCAACATAATAGCCAGCTAGCACAATATAATCAGCTAGCACAACATAATAGCCAGCTAGCACAACATAATAACCAGCTAGCACAACATAATAACCAGCTAGCACTACATAATAGTGAGCCAGTGTAATAACACATTTAGGAACAGGTGTACAAGAACAGCTGGTACAAATTTGTACAATGTACCGAGGTGGGGGTGGGGTTATTTAGTAACAAAACGGCAATGTTAACAATCTCCTCCATGCTGACTTGTCTCTAGCCAAACCTGTCCTGGCAGACGAACACTGTGAGAAGTATGTAGCTATCATTAATCGTGGTTTTTTTTTTCAGAAAAATGTTGAATTAATCGTAAATTAATTGTGTTGAAAGACGTGTTTTTAGACTGTTTATAAATTTTTATCTGTAAAACTGATTGTAATTTTATCTGTAATATACAGAAACGTTACTGTCTACAAGTATTAAAACTCAATTCCGTGTTTTTAAAAAGTCAGTTTTATGTAAAATTTCAGTTCTAGGTAAAATGTCAGTTCTGTCTAAGATTTCAGCCCTGTAAAAAAATCCTGTCCTGTGTAAAATTTGAGTTTTCTGTTTAAGATTTCAGTTTTGTGTAAGATTTCAACTTTATGTAAGATTTCAATTCTGTGTAAGGTTTCAGATTTTGTGTAAGATTTCAGTTCTGTGTAAAATTTCAGTTCTGTTTAAGATTTCTGTGTGTGTGTGTGTGTGTGTGTGTGTGTGTGTGGGTGGGTGGGTGGTGTGGTGTGGTGTGGTGTGTGTAAGATTTCGGTTTTGTGTAAGATTTCGGTTTTATGTAAGATTTCAATTGTATGTAAGATTTCAATTGTATGTAAGATTTCAATTTTATGTACGATTTAGGTTCTGTGTAAGATTTCACATTTTTTTGTAAAATTTTAGTTGTGTGTAAGATTTCAGATTGTATGTAATATTTCAGTTCTGTGTAAACACATAAGGCGCATGAAATGAAAATACATTTTTTGGCTCATGTAAAACTTGTGCCTGATACAAGACTCTAGTGAGACATGAGACTCTCAGACCTCAGACTCTGGTGAGACATGAGACTCTCAGACCTCAAACTCTGGTGAGACATGAGACTCTCAGACCTCAGACTCTGGTGAGACACGAGACTCTCAGACCTCAGACTCTGGTGAGACATGAGACTCTCAAGGCTGAACTTCTCGTCTGACCGACCTGTAAGCTCTCTCTAGAACAATGCTCCCCAAACTTCGTGAGACAAGGGAGTCAGACAATTACTATTAAAGAACATATTTTCCGGGTCTGGCGGGGCACGCGTGCTCACTCACACGATTGTATTTGTAGAGACCTAATAAATGAACATCGTTTTTGTTCAATATTCCTCCGTGAACAAAACAATCTTCCTAGACTCTCATATTTTACGTTAACAACAGGGACTTTATAATAAAAGTATAACTTTATATCAAATATTTCATTTCTCACATCTTACTGTACAAAATAATTATTGTAAAATAATTTGAATATAGTCAAATGTAGTGTAAACTGTAAAATACTGCAAATTTACTGTTCATTACACAAGAGCAGCATTTAGAATACAAGTGTGTCGCGACAGAAGTTGTGACTACTAAGTTGTGGCACACACTGCGATAGTTTGACAACCGCTGCAGCAGAAAAGTAGCCATTGACATGAATGAAATAAGTTGTGGCACACACTGCGATAGTTTGACAACCGCTACAGCAGAACGGTAGCCATTGACATGAATGTTGCTCGTGACCACGTGATCGACAGTGGCCGCATCTAGCCAGGAGATAGATGTGACCTATTGACCTACCTGTGAACAATGGTTGGCAGAATTAGCATCATGTTTGAAGCTAATCTTGTGACCTCTTCTTTCATCGTTCAACAGAATGGGATGCACAGTCAGTAGCGTAGTGACTACTCATGAGACATTTATCTGGTTTCTTTATCTTCAGCATCTTTGCTTAACTTTCTGTTAGATAGACTATACTCTTCTCGCCAATATACCAATATGTATAATAAATACTAGTTTTGTGATATGAACTATACATTCTGCTTATGTGATATGAACTATACGTTCTGTGTATCTCGTATATAATATAAACTGTACGTTCTACCGCGTATGTGGTATAAACTGTACAATTTTGCTATTTGTGTGATATAAAGTATACTTCTGCTATTTACGTGATACAAAGTATATATTCCTTCATGACCTGCGGTGGCGGACAGAGTCGACGATCTTGCTTCTCCATCTTGTGCGGTCCTTGGTCTTCCAGATAATTCAAACTCATTTTTTTGTTTCCATGCGACTTGATCAGTCTGCTCTGACATTCTTCTCTTGTCTCGTCTCTCCTTCTGTTTCATGTTTCCTCTTATTACAAAGTATCAGCTTTATAAACTATATGTAAGCTATACATTCTACTTGGGTGATTAAAAAAACTATACGGTTGCTACCAGCGCACATCTTTGACGTATGAACCTTATATACGTTGGTGCTCGCCCTTGCTGCGCCTGTCTTTTCTACAAATCTTGTCTCATGATGACATCTATCCTTGCTGCGCCTGTCTTTTCTACAAATCTTGTCTCATGATGACATCTATCCTTGCTGCGTCTGTCTTTTCTACAAATCTTGTCTCATGACATCGGGATCAGAAATGCTTTCTTCACAAGTCTGCCAACCATTTTCTGGGTGTACGGGTTGTTGCTATTGCTGTGTCTCTCTGGACCTACAAACAGAATATTCTAGCAGCTGATGCCATGAAGATGTCGAGACACAGATATATCGTGTCAGACAAGGAGTAGCTTGCGCTGGATTACTCAAAGACCTAGAGTGGAGTCAGTAGTGAGCTGCTATGCTGGGTCCACGACTGTGACGACCAGAACAACCAAGACCCTATTAGCCAGGTTGTGTCTGTTACTCGGATCACCACTAGAGGTGGGATAGTGTCATGATTGACTCTGGCAGCCATACCATCTCACTGACACAATCATTTGTGTTCCTTTCTTGTGGATACAAATAACAGTCCCTCCATCAGTAAACATCTTGTAGATACAAATAACAGTCCTTCTATCAATAAACATCTTGTAGATACAAATAACAGATCCTCCATCAACAAACATGTTGTATCCACACACAGAACAAAGCTCTCTGAAGATTTTGATATATACTGTTCATGTTTGCTGATCAGACAAGGAGAAATTGCCTGAAACATTCACTTGGACATCAACTTCACATGGTGACCTGAATTATACTCAGCAGATGATTCATGAGCACAGAAAAGCGACACTAGTCAAAACAGCATTTTTGGCAATAACTCATGACAAGCTCACGAGAATCCCGTGAAACTTACTAAACACAAAACTCACTGACCATGTTATTGAATGCCTGTAAAAGATTGACGCACCTCGAATCAATTCATTTGAACATTCAATGCGCAAGTACAGCTCATATCACTACAGAACAACGACTCATCATCATTGGATGTTTACAGACTGTACAGTCACAAAGTGTAGTGGCCAGACAATTTAATGTGGTTAGAAGCACCATTAGTTGCCTTTGGAGACGATTTCAAGAAACTGGCTCAGTTGCAGACCGGCCGTGCAGTGGAAGACACATAGTCACAACTCCTGCCGAAGACCTTCATACGGCTGCCTCACCTCAGGAATTGATTTGCATCTGCGTCCTCAACAGTCCAATCAATGACAGCAGCTCGTCGAATTCCAGATAAAACGGTCAGGAACCGGCTGCACGACTCTGGTCTTTGGGCTAGAAGACACTACAGAGGTCCTGTTCTCACGGACCGGCATCGCCAGAACCGACTACAGTGGGCGAACCAGCATCGTCACTGGGCCGTTGCGAATGATTGAAGAAGGGTTTGGTTTAGTGATGAATCATTCATTCTACTCCAGCGACACAATAGACGGAGAAGAGTTTACCGCAGAGTCCATAAGAGTCCTGGGTGTACAGGTGTGGGGGACGATCAACTTCATGGGAAGAAGTGACCTGGTGCAAACTGAAGGACACCTGAATGCCCAACGATACGTCGCTTAAATTCTTCGTCCTCACGTCCTTCCACTTCTGGCTGCACCAGATTTTTCAACAGGATAACCCTCGACCTCATGTGGCACAACTCACCACCCAGTTCCTCGCTGGTCCAGACCAGTCCGTGGCCATCCATGTCATCAGACATGAACCAAATAGAACACTTATGGGATTAACTAAACAGACAAGTCCGCCAGCGAGACGTGGCGCCAACCTATCTCCGACAGTTGTCTCTTGCACTGCGGGACGAGTGGGCAGCCATCCCACAACAGCAGATCCAACGGCTAATCGGATCCATGTCAAGGAGATGTCATTCTCTGATACAGGCCAGAGGAGGCCATACACCTTACTGAAACGGAGGCCTCAGTCACAAAGAATAAAAGTCCAAACCAAATTTAATGAAAATCATTTAATTGTTAAAGTGTTAAAGTTTCTTCATGCACAGATTGAAACATTAATTACGTATAATAAAATTTTGATACATGTTTGAAAGTTTGTGTCCATTCCGAGTACAGTAACTTTTTGTTTAAAGTGATGCTATCAAAGAAAAACAAACTACAAACATTCAGAACTTGCAAGAATCAGAAACAAACTACAAACATTCAGAACTTGCAAGAATCAGAAACAAACTACAAACATTCAGAACTTGCAAGAATCAGAAACAAACTACAAATATTCAGAACTTGAAAGAATGAGAAACAAACTACAAACATTCAGAACTTGCAAGAATCAGAAACAAACAAACATTCAGAGCTTTCAAGAATAGGAAACACACTACAAACATTCAGAACTTGCAAGTATGAGAAACAATCTACAAACATTCAGAGCTTGCAAGAATCAGAAACAATCTTGGCCGATTCTTTGCATGCGCAGATGATAGAATATGAGTCTTATCATATCACTATATGAATATTATCATATTTATCACACGAGTCTTGTAATATTAATTATTTGAATCTTATCACATTCGCTATCACATTCATTTATCACACGAATCTTGTTACATTCACCAAATGAATCTTCTCATACAGACTCCTATTTTCTTGTTCTTGTCACATGATTCCTCGGACATTCTACTTTTACTTTGTCAAACTGTCACCTCCATATTGTCACATTGTCATTATGTCACCTCCATATCGTCACACTGTCAGATTGTCACATCTGTATTGTCAGATTGCCACCCCGGTATTGTCACACTGTAACGTTGTCACCTCCATACTGTTACACTGTAATACCGCCACACCCCTTTTGTCACTGTCGTACCGTCACCTCCATATTGTCACAGTGTGGCCAGCTTTTATGACATTCTTCTTCTTCTTCTTCTTCCCCAGGACCGCCGGCCTGATTTGGTGGGCGCTCATGGCGGGTTTGGTCACTTGGTCAGTTCAGGGTCAGGGTCATTCTCTGCCGCCCCTAGACTTAGCCACACCCCTGCCGGGGCGGCCGATTTCCAGCCCCCCTACTTCCCCCCGCCCTACCAGCCCCAACAGGCCATGGAGTTCCACCACCACCAGGTCGACCCCTACAGTCACGTGAACCCCTTCCAGCAGACGGGCCAGCACTACAACCAGCTCCACCCCTCAGACAGAAGTATGCTAGGCCGCAGAGACGATACGCTCAACATGCACCCAGGGCTTGGAGCTTACGACAGCCGCAGGCCGGACTACATGGCAGGACTACGGCGTCCCGAGGTCCTACATCACAGTTCCCATCACTCGCTAGGACTCGACCAGGACCCATCTCTGCTCAACCTCCACCCCAGCCACCTGGCAGGCTTAGAGGACGCTAACCAGGTAAGTAGAAAGGAAAGAATTCTCACCTGATCTCCTCACCTGATCTCCTCACCTGATCTTTTCTAGGTCCTTGTGTTGGTGAAAGAAAAAGTGACAGACATGGAGAGAGAGGGGGGGAGATAGAGAGAAAGGAAGAAAGAACGAGAGAGAGAGAGGTGGAGGTGAGAGAGAGAGAGAGAGAAAGAAAAAGAGAAGGGAGAGAGAAAGAGAGAGAAATGGGAGGGAAGAGAAAGAGACAGAGAGAAAGGGAAAAGGGGAGAGGGGAGAGAGAAAGAGAAGGAGAGAGAGAGGAAAAGGGGGAGGGGGAGAGAAAGAAAGGAGAAAAAAAGATCTCATGAAATGAGTATAGAATCAGAGAGTGGAGATTCTGTAGTGTGTACAAGATAACATGTAACCACGACTGGACTATCATTTTCTCCACATAAAACTGTTAACATACTTCATACTCTAAGAGCTTTTTACTGCCACACTGTTTGTATGTGTGTATGTATATGTATGCGTGTTTGTTTAGGTGTCAGTGTGTTCATATATTTCTCCTATTTCCATATGCCAAGTATACATAGATCGAAACATTGTAGATGAATGACAGAATAACTCAACATCTTACGTACATTAATGACGGGTGATATCTTCCAGGTTTCAAACAAAATATTAAGCAGTAGCAACAAAGTATTATACACGAGAAGCCCTGGCACATGATCAATTCAGAAGGAGCGAAGAGTTGGTCTTGGACGTCTTTTGGGAGCAAAGTCTTTCTTCTACAACAAATTTATCTGCCTGAATATGTCGGCTAAACTGATGACGACGATGACGGCGATGATGATGATGATGATGATGATGAAAAAGTCAAACAGTCAGTGCCAAAGTAACACTTGACTTTGTCATTGTAGTATTCTTCTCAGTGATAAGTACAAATTACAACTCTCTCTCTCTCTTCGTCTCTCTCTCTCTCTCTCCGAAATTTAAGTGCCCAGGGCACATGGGGCTTCTGCAAGGGTTTTCCACAAATGCCTATCCTTTGCCTTTTTTTCTGCTCTTGCCCAGGTAAGCCCTCTATTGCTCAACATTCCTTTCTGTTGTTCTTCTCCATGTCTCTTTTGGTCTACCCTTACTTCTGTTCCCCTGTGGTGTCCATCTTAGTGCTATTTTTGGTAGTGAGTTGTCAGTCATTCGGAGCACATGTCCCAACCATCGCCAGCGTCTTTCCTCAATAATTGCTGTCAGTGGCTTCATCTGCATTTCTGCCAACAAGAACTTGTCCCTGGTACCCTGGAAAATAAGGTTAAGGAGTTTATTCAAGACAGAAACTTGAAAACCTGCCCGAAATGCTGCAAGTCCGCAGGCTTGTCCCGCCAACAACAGAGAAAGGCTGCCATTAACCGCCTCATACAAACACAAGGAGGCGGTGGACGTGTATCTGCTGGCTGCCCAAAGTTCAGACCAGACATCGACTGAACTAAAAAGTGTTCTGTACACGATGTTTTGTCTGAACTAAAAGATGTTCTGTACACGATGTTTTGACTGAACTAAAAGATGTTCTGTACACGATGTTTTGACTGAACTAAAAGATGTTCTGTACATAATGTTTTGACGGAACTAAAAGATGTTCTGTACACAATGTTTTGACGGAACTAAAAGATGTTCTGTACACCATGTTCACTTCCACCGTCTCCAGGAAGAAAGCTGTCTGGTAGTAGAAAATCTTTCTAGAGATCTTGTTTCTGTTCATCTAAAAGATCATGAGAATCCAAGTAGATGGGTTTTTTTAACAGAAGTCTCCCAGTCTGACGCAATGCAGCTAACTACGTGGCACGATCTTTAGCCAGTCCTTCCCAGACCTTGTAGATGATTCAGACTTTGCCCAGATGTTCTTCACTTTAGCCTTCATTTTCCTTCCTGTAGATCACTGTTTCCTTCCTGTGGATCGCCGTTTCCTTCCTGTGGATCGCCGTTTCCTTCCTGTGGATCGCCGTTTCCTTCCTGTAGATCACTGTTTCCTTCCTGTGGATCACCGTTTCCTTCCTGAGATCGCGGTTCATCCAGATCTACTTATCTTCTGAACGATATCCTCGACATAACTTCTAAATTCACTCTTTACCTCCATTATACCTGTCGTGTTTACGCTACATAGTTTAGATGTAGCCAGGTGTGTCAAGTGTGTAAGATCGTCTTCAGCATACAAGTGTGTGTCAGATATAACACATACACAAGATCAACCACACACAACCAGGTCATGACACTCATTTGCCGCCATTTTATCCAGAAAGTTGATCCTCATTAAAAATTTGGTCCTGTGTGTCTCTGGGTTCATCTACTTCCTCGTGTGATGTGATCTATGGGGCCACGTTTTTCATCCCCCCTCGTCAAGACTGGCCCTCTGTCTTGTGAGACACCTTCAGAGTAAACCAGCGAGCACAGCCTGGCAAGTGTAGCTAGGAGGATAAAAGCTAAGACATTCAGGGAACATTTTATCTTGTGTGGCTAGGACAATAAAAGCTAAGACGTTCAGGGAACATTTTATCTTATGTCACTAGGACGATAAAAGATAAGACATTCAGGGAACATTTTATCTTGTGTGGCTAGGACGATAAAAGCTAAGACATTCAGGGAACGTTTTATCTTGTGTGGCTAGGAGGATAAAAGATAAGACATTCAGGGAACGTTTTATCTTGTGTGGCTAGGACAATAAAAGCTAAGACGTTCAGGGAACATTTTATCTTATGTCACTAGGACGATAAAAGATAAGACATTCAGGGAACATTTTATCTTGTGTGGCTAGGAGGATAAAAGCTAAGACATTCAGGGAACGTTTTATCTTGTGTGGCTAGGAGGATAAAAGATAAGACATTCAGGGAACGTTTTATCTTGTGTGGCTAGGACGATAAAAGCTAAGACATTCAGGGAACGTTTTATCTTGTGTGGCTAGGAGGATAAAAGATAAGACATTCAGGGAACGTTTTATCTTGTGTGGCTAGGAGGATAAAAGATAAGACATTCAGGGAACGTTTTATCTTGTGTGGCTAGGAGGATAAAAGATAAGACATTGAGGGAACATTTTATCTTGTGTGGCTAGGACGATAAAAGATAAGACATTCAGGGAACGTTTTATCTTGTGTGGCTAGGAGGATAAAAGCTAAGACATTCAGGGAACATTTTATCTTGTGTGGCTAGGACGATAAAAGATAAGACATTCAGGGAACGTTTTATCTTGTGTGGCTAGGAGGATAAAAGATAAGACATTCAGGGAACGTTTTATCTTGTGTGGCTAGGAGGATAAAAGATAAGACATTCGTGCCCCTTTCCTGCCCCAGCTCCCTCGTCCCCAACTTTCTGGTCAGATAAGAAGGAAGGTTTAACTTCCTGCTCCAGCTCTCTCGTCCTCAACTTTCTGGCCAGATAAGAAGGAAGGTTTAACTTCCTGTTCCAGCTCCCTCGTCCCCAACTTTCTGGTCAGATAAGAAGGAAGGTTTAACTTCCTGCTCCAGCTCCCTCGTCTCCAACTTTCTGGTCAGATAAGAAGGAAGGTTTAACTTCCTGCTCCGTCCACTGGGTCGTTGATATTTTAGTAAGTGTTAGTTTTCTTCCTGGTGGCGTTAATTTTGTTTCGCACGATACTAGATTAGTTAAGAACTGTTAACTTTGAGATAGCGTCAATTTTATTTAGCCCGATGTTAGTTTAGTTAAATATGAGTGTTAACTTTGAGTGTTAACTTTGAGTTTGAACGTTGCCAGTTCTAGGTTGGTCACTGCTAGTTCTAAGTTAAGTAGTGCCAGCTGTGGTTTGGTCACTGCCAGTTCTAAGTTAAGTAGTGCCAGGTCTGGTTTGGGCACTGCCAGTTCTAAGTTAAGTAGTGCCAGCTCTGGTTTGGGCACTGCCAGTTCTAAGTTAAGTAGTGCCAGGTCTAGTTTGGGCACTGCCAGTTCTAAGTTAAGTAGTGCCAGCTGTGGTTTGGGCACTGCCAGTTCTAAGTTAAGTAGTGCCAGGTCTGGTTTGGGCACTGCCAGTTCTAAGTTAAGTAGTGCCAGCTCTGCTTTGGGCACTGCCAGTTCTAAGTTAAGTAGTGCCAGGTCTAGTTTGGGCACTGCCAGTTCTAAGTTAAGTAGTGCCAGGTCTGGTTTGGGCACTGCTAGTTCTAAGTTAAGTAGTGCCAGCTGTGGTTTGGTCACTGCCAGTTCTAAGTTAAGTAGTGCCAGGTCTGGTTTGGGCACTGCCAGTTCTAAGTTAAGTAGTGCCAGCTCTGCTTTGGGCACTGCCAGTTCTAAGTTAAGTAGTGCCAGGTCTAGTTTGGGCACTGCCAGTTCTAAGTTAAGTAGTGCCAGCTGTGGTTTGGGCACTGCCAGTTCTAAGTTAAGTAGTGCCAGGTCTGGTTTGGGCACTGCCAGTTCTAAGTTAAGTAGTGCCAGCTCTGCTTTGGGCACTGCCAGTTCTAAGTTAAGTAGTGCCAGGTCTAGTTTGGGCACTGCCAGTTCTAAGTTAAGTAGTGCCAGGTCTGGTTTGGGCACTGCCAGTTCTAAGTTAAGTAGTGCCAGGTCTGGTTTGGGCACTGCCAGTTCTAAGTTAAGTAGTGCCAGGTCTGGTTTGGGCACTGCCAGTTCTAAGTTAAGTAGTGCCAGGTCTGGTTTGGGCACTGCCAGTTCTAAGTTAAGTAGTGCCAGCTCTGGTTTGGGCACTGCCAGTTCTAAGTTAAGTAGTGCCAGGTCTGGTTTGGGCACTGCCAGTTCTAAGTTAAGTAGTGCCAGGTCTGGTTTGGGCACTGCCAGTTCTAAGTTAAGTAGTGCCAGCTCTGGGTATGAACGAGGGCCCGTGATTTTGAGATAATTTGTGTAACCGCCGTCGCTAGTTCAACAAACTCGACCCTGAAAGGAAATAATTTTTCACACCTGCTCGACAGGTTGTCTCTAATTTTGAAATTTTTCAAGAATCGATGGCGTTAAGACTGGGACAATTCGCCTGTCAACAGCCTAACATTTGGATAGCGCTTTTATCCAGGCCAAACCTGCTTCCCGCCCGGGCAAACAAGTCCTAGGTACTTGAGAGCCAGGTATTGTCGGTCGTGTATTAGTTCGCGGAAGACACTCACAATCCCAAGTAAATCGTCCTTGTCCGTCTCAATAGACGAAGGTTATTGGAAGATTTTCTGTATCCTTCCGCCGTAAGTGTACACATTATGAGACTTTGCTTTCTGAACAAACCGGGTCTTTCCTCAGCATCGTCGGCCGAACCGCGTATCTGGCGTAGTTTAGCCAACAAAACAAGCACACAATCATATTATCCACAGTTGTAAAGCTGCCGACAGCGACGTAAAGCTACGAGCCGAGCTGTTTATACGGTACGGCCGCTGAATGGACAAAAAAAATGAATTGTCCGATTTGTCACGTGATGCAGATTTAATAAAGTTCGCAGCTTCGCTTCAATTGGGACACGATGTTTGGAATTCACTGCCGAAGCTGTTGATGCGTGAAAGCGGCAAGCTAGCAAAGCTATGCCAACGATATTGGCGTCGTTCGCGGATACAAAAGTACTCTCCGCGAACAAAACGTGAGTAAAGCTGTATTTGTGCAGGCAATGATCTCCGCGCTGCGCTGCAGGTTTTGTCACGGGGCGTTGTATCAATTAGTTGTCGGGCGCTGTATCAATTAGTTGTCGGGCGCTGTATCAATTAGTTGTCGGGCGCTGACAAATTGGCCCTGCAAGCGGCGCCCCTCCATTCATGTTCAGTCCCCATGTTTGTAGGGGCCTTTATGTTGGCGGAATCTAAGAAAACAGCATGTGTCTGTATCATCATCATCATCATCATCATCATCATCATCAACCTTCTTCTTCATCTATCCAGAAATAGCAGCGTCTTCTGAAGTAGGTCCTGAATGTGGCTTGACCAGGTCCTTGTCTCATACCCCCCAAAGACCTGGCGCTCTGGGAGTAATCTGTTGAGACTGTCCTGGGCCAGGATCCTTGGAGCTACTGACCTCCATCTTACACACGCACAAGATTTCACTGACAGTATTCCCAGACAAAGTAATACTGCTTTCTTCCTTCCAATCATGAGAAGCCTGTTGTCTGCTTTCTTCTAGTCACGAAATGTCTGTTGTCTGCTTTCTCGAGGAGTGAAGACCCTGTCTGATTAGGCAGTGACTGTATAAGATGTGGTAGTGAGGCAGTAACTCTAAATATAAGATGTGGTAGTGTGGCAGTAACTCTAAATATAAGATGTGGTAGTGTGGCAGTAACTCTAAATATAAGATGTGGTAGTGAGGCAGTAACTCTAAATATAAGATGTGGTAGTGTGGCAGTAACTCTAAATATAAGATGTGGTAGTGTGGCAGTAACTCTAAATATAAGATATGGTAGTGAGGCAGTAACTCTAAATATAAGATGTGGTAGTGTGGCAGTAACTCTAAATATAAGATGTGGTAGTGTGGCAGTAACTCTAAATATAAGATGTGGTAGTGTGGCAGTAACTCTAAATATAAGATATGGTAGTGAGGCAGTAACTCTAAATATAAGATGTGGTAGTGTGGCAGTAACTCTAAATATAAGATGTGGTAGTGTGGCAGTAACTCTAAATATAAGATGTGGTAGTGAGGCAGTAACTCTAAATATAAGATGTGGTAGTGAGGCAGTAACTCTAAATATAAGATGTGGTAGTGTGGCAGTAACTCTAAATATAAGATGTGGTAGTGTGGCAGTAACTCTAAATATAAGATGTGGTAGTGTGGCAGTAACTCTAAATATAAGATGTGGTAGTGTGGCAGTAACTCTAAATATAAGATGTGGTAGTGAGGCAGTAACTCTAAATATAAGATATGGTAGTGTGGCAGTAACTCTAAATATAAGATGTGGTAGTGAGGCAGTAACTCTAAATATAAGATGTGGTAGTGAGGCAGTAACTCTAAATATAAGATGTGGTAGTGAGGCAGTAACTCTAAATATAAGATGTGGTAGTGAGGCAGTAACTCTAAATATAAGATGTGGTAGTGAGGCAGTAACTCTGTTAGAGAAAGACAAGAACTAAAAAAAAAACTATGTTAAAACAAGAATAAGTGAGTATTGTGACAACGATGTCGCAATCATCGTCGTCTCCACCACCACCATCATCATCATCATCATCATCATCATGTGCTGTTACGTCTCGTGAGGAAGCAATGCTCAAGAATACAATCAGCACTAATTTCTCTGCCCCAGCTCTGGAAAGTTATCCTCTGTCTGTCCTTGTGATCTTTCTGTCTCCACTCCTTTTTCTGTCTGTCTTTTTTGTCTGTCCTTGTGATCTTTCTGTCTCCACTCCTTTTTCTATCTGTCCTTATCATTATTGAACATTACTTAGATTGTTGCATGTTTTCAAGTTTAACTTTTCTTGTACCGCATGTTTTCAAGATTAGCTTTCCAAATTAATAAATTGAATATCCATGTACGTGGCTATCCACCTGTATCCATGTACGTGGCTATCCACCTGCTGGAGATGTTGATAATTTTATAATTCATCGACGTATCTCATTCTGTACACACGTACACTCCCCTCCGCCCGTACACACATGCTCTGTCAGTCGCAGTGTAGCACGTCAGCTGATCCAATAGTTGCTACCTGTACGAGTGTGTGTGAGAGTGTGTGTGTGTGTGTTGATCTGTACAAACAACGATGTACATCAAGATGAAACTGATGCTCCCATCCGTCTCCCCCCCCCCCACCCCCAACACTTTTATTTCCGTGTTTGGTCGAAGCCTAGATTACCTTGTGTGTGTGTCATCAATCATCTTATGTCGAGGCCGCCTGTCTGTGTGCGCCAGGGCGTGGAGCTTGGTCTTTGTGTTGGCTCGGTTGTGTGCGCTGGTGTGAGGGCGAGTGTGTGTGACTGCATGTGAGTGGATGAGGATCTGACGTGCAAGCTGTGAGTGAGGCGTACATCTTTGCTCAAATTTTTCATTTCAAAGTTTTCAGTGACTGACACGACACAATGGAAAACTTCACTTTGTCTTCTATGTTCACTTTGTTTTACATGTTCACTTTGTCTTCTATGTTCAGTCTGCCCTCTGTATTCACTTTGTCTTCTATGTTCAGTCTGCCCTCTGTATTCACTTTGTCTTCTATGTTCAGTCTGCCCTCTGTATTCACTTTGTCTTCTATGTTCAGTCTGCCCTCTGTATTCACTTTGTCTTCTATGTTCAGTCTGCCTTCTGTATTCACTTTGTCTTCTATGTTCAGTCTGTCCTGTGTATTCACTTTGTCTTCTATGTTTAGTCTGCCCTCTGTATTCACTTTGTCTTCTATGTTCAGTCTGCCCTCTGTATTCAGTTTGTCTTCTATGTTCAGTCTGCCCTCTGTATTCACTTTGTCTTCTATGTTCACTTTGTTTTACATGTTCACTTTGTCTACTATGTTCCCTTTGTCTTTTATGTTCACCTTGTCTTCTATGTTCTTTTTGTCTTCTGTATTCATCTTATCTTATATGTTCACGTCGTCTTCTATGTTCACCTTATCTTCTATGTTTACTTTGTTTTCTATGTTCACCATATCTTCTATCTTCACTTTATCTTCTGTATTGACCTTATCTTCTATGTCCACTTTGTCTTCTGTATTCACCTTATCTTCTATCTTCACCTTGTCGTCTGTATTCATGTTATCTTCTATATTCACTTTGTCTTCTGTAATGATCTTTTATGTTCACTTTGTCTTTTGTGTTCACTTTGTCTTCTGTATTCACCTTATCTTCTAGATTCACTTTGTCTTCTGTATTCACCTTAATTTCTATGTTCACTTTGTCTTCTATAGTCACCTTACCTTCTATATTCATTTTATCTTTTGTGTTCACTTTGTCCTCTGTGTTCATCTTATCTTCTATATTAACTTTGTCCTCTGTATTCATCTTATCTTCTATATTAACTTTGTCCTCTGTATTCATCTTATCTTCTATATTAACTTTGTCCTCTGTATTCATCTTATCTTCTATATTAACTTTGTCCTCTGTATTCATCTTATCTTCTATATTAACTTTGTCCTCTGTATTCATCTTATCTTCTATATTAACTTTGTCCTCTGTATTCATCTTATCTTCTATATTAACTTTGTCCTCTGTATTCATCTTATCTTCTATATTAACCCTATCGTGTATATTCACTCTGTCTTCTATGTTGACTTTATCTTCTGTGTTCACTTATTCTTCTACATTCACTTAGTTTTTTATATTCATTTTCTATATGTTCACTTTTTCGCCTGTGTTCATTTTCTCTTTTATGTTCACTTTCTGTTCCTTGTTCATTTTGACTTATACACGAGGGATGATTGATAAGTTCTCGCATAAGGTACAACGGATTATTTGTGGACAACGTTTTTGGGTTATCTCTCAACATAGTCCCCTTGCAAGTTTATGCACTTAGTCCAGCGATCCTGGAGCATACGGATCCCTTCTCTGTAAAAGTCAGCATCTTGTGCCAGTAGAAAGTGGTTTACAGCATAAATTACGTCACCATCTGAAGCAAATTTGCGACCGCTGAGCTTCTTTTTGAGTTTGGTAAACAGGTAATAGTCTGAAAGGGTCAAATCTGGGGAATAAGGAGGATGTTCAAGAAGCTGGAAGCCACATTCATGAATGGCAGCCATTGCCACCACCGACTTCTGAACTGGAGCAATGTCTTGCTGAAAGATGACTCCTCTCATCAGTTTCCATCAAGGCTTTTCCTTCAGTTTGACCGCAGTTGCTTCACAAGATTAGCGTAATAGGCCCCGGTGACCGTTCTGCCCTTTTGAAGATAGTCTACCAATAGCACACCTTCTGAATCCCGAAAGTTGGAAGCCATCACTTTGCCTGGAGACAGAAACACCCTTTCTTTCTTTGGAGGTGGGGATCCATGATGTTTCCACTGCTTTGATTGTTCTTTGGTTTCTGGTTGAAAATTATGAACCCAAGTTTCATCCAAAGTCACAAATTGCTGAAGAAACTTTTCCAGGATCTGCAGAAAAATGGCCAAGATTGTCTCTTGACATGTTGAGACGCTGTCGTTTGTGATCAGCTCCAAGAAGTTTCGGGAACTGTCGAGCAGAGACCTTTGTCATTTGAAGATCATTGTGAGTAATGGCGTGAACATGTTCCTCGGAGATGCCCAACTCAGTAGCAATGTACCGCTCAGTTAGTTGTCGATCCTCCATTATCATGTCATGGATTCTGCCAGTGGTTTCATTGTGGTTACCGTTCTTGGTCTTCCTAGACAGGGATCATCTTCCAGACTCTCCCTTCCATGTTTAAATTGAGCTGCACATTTCTTCACTGTGCTGTAAGAGGGGACATTCTCCCCTAGTCTCCACAATATCCTCATGGATCTCCTTCGATGATAAGCCCTTGATGCAGAGGTAGCGAATGACTGCTCAATAAGAAATTTTATCCATGTTCTCAATTTCTGTCACCTCTTACCACTTCAGTAGCCTGTAAAAAAAATTGGTTGCAGTTAATTTCTTGAAACTTTGTGTTTAATCTTACATTAACCTGATCTACAAATGCACATAATATCAACTGTGTGTTCAAGTATTTGTAGCTTACGCCGAGAAATTATCAGTCACTTCTCGTATTATGTCATCACTGACTACTTTAGTAAGATAAAGGTAAAAAGTAAAATCCCAGTTTCTCTGTCAATAAGACATATTGGGGATATGGTGTTAGGGCTGGGGATATGGTGTTAGGGCTGGAGATATGGTGTTAGGGCTGGGGATATGGTGTTAGGGCTGGAGATATGGTGTTAGGGCTGGAGATATGGTGTTAGGGCTGGAGATATGGTGCTAGGGCTGGAGATATGGTGTTAGGGCTGGGGATATGGTGTTAGGGCTGGGGATATGGTGTTAGGGCTGGAGATATGGTGTTAGGGCTGGAGATATGGTGTTAGGGCTGGAGATATGGTGTTAGGGCTGGAGATATGGTGTTAGGGCTGGAGATATGGTGTTAGGGCTGGAGATATGGTGTTAGGGCTGGAGATATGGTGTTAGGGCTGGAGATATGGTGTTAGGGCTGGAGATATGGTGTTAGGGCTGGGGATATGGTGTTAGGGCTGGAGATATGGTGTTAGGGCTGGGGATATGGTGTTAGGGCTGGAGATATGGTGTTAGGGCTGGAGATATGGTGTTAGGTCCGTGCTTCCACGAATGAAGGCACATGAAAGTGTGATGTGGTGGTATCACGCCTGGCCTAGTTTTGATGTGGTGGTATCACGCCTGGCCTAGTTTTGATGTGGTGGTATCACGCCTGGCCTAGTTTTGATGTGGTGGTATCACGCCTGGCCTAGTTTTGATGTGGTGGTATCACGCCTGACCTAGTTTTGATGTGGTGGTATCACGCCTGGCCTAGTTTTGATGTGGTGGTATCACGCCTGGCCTAGTTTTGATGTGGTGGTATCACGCCTGGCCTAGTTTTGATGTGGTGGTATCACGCCTGGCCTAGTTTTGATGTGGTGGTATCACGCCTGGCCTAGTTTTGATGTGGTGGTATCACGCCTGGCCTAGTTTTGATGTGGTGGTATCACGCCTGACCTAGTTTTGATGTGGTGGTATCACGCCTGACTTAGTTTTGGTGTGGTAGTATCACGCCCGACCTAGTTTTGGTGTGGTGGTATCAGGAAGAAAAATTTCCCAGTGCTGGGACTTGAACTCTGTATCACCGAGAGCCTAAGCACTCAACCAACCAGGCCAGCAGTTTAGTAGTATGGATCACACTAACATAAGGGCTACATTTAATAGCAAAAAAATATACCTGGAGGTGTTGCATCACAATTTTAATAATACTAGTGATGGGATAATAGTGGAGTGGTAGTGGAGTGGTTGTGATATTGATAGTAATAGTGCTAGTGGCAGGGATAATGGTAGTGATACTTGTAGTGATAGTGGTAGTTGGAGAAACAGTGGTAGGTATAGTGGTAGTGATGGGGTGATAGTCATGGGTTAAGAGTGGTGGTAATTATGGTAGTGATAGTGGTAGTGGCAGTGATAGTGGTAGTGGGGGTGATAGCGGTAGTGATCGAGGTAGTGATATTGCTAATGACGGGGTGATAGTGGTAGTGGTAGTGATAGTGGTAGCGGTGGGGTGGTACCGGTGGGGTTATAGTGATAGTTGTAATGGTAGTGATTGTGGTAGTGGCGTGGTGATAGTGGTAGAGGTGGGGTGATAGTGATAGTTGTAATGATAATGATAGTGGCAGTGGTGGGGTGATAGTGATAGTATTAGTGATAGTGATAGTGACAGTGATAGTGATAGTAATAATGATAATGATAGTCGTAATGGTAGTGGCAGTGGTAGTGATAGATGGGATGATGATGGTAGTGATATTGGTAGTAATGGGTGATAGTTGTAGTGATAGTGGCAGTGGTGGATTGAGAGTGATAGTGATATTGATAGTGGTAGTGATAGTTGTCGTGATAGTGGTAATAGTAGTGATAGTGATAGTGGTAGTGATAGTTGTCGTGATAGTGGTAGTGTTAATGATAGTGATTAGCGGTAGTGATAGTTGTCGTGATAGCGGTAGTGATAGTGGTAGTGTTAGTGATAGTTGTCGTGATAGTGGTAGTGTTAGTGATAGTTGTCGTGATAGTGGTAATAGTAGTGGTAGTGATAGTGGTAGTGTTAGTGATAGTGATTAGCGGTAGTGGTAGTTATATTGATATTGGTAGTGATAGTTATAAAGGTAATGGTGGAATGATAGTTATAGTTATAAAGGTAATGATGGAATGATAGTGATAGTGGTAGTTATGGGGTGATAGTAGTAGTGATGAGGTGATGATGATGGTGGTGGACTTGTATGTGATGCAGGTTAATAGTTCTTAGTGCTGGAGACAAAACCACAGATATTACTAGCATGGCCACCAGATTCTCTGAACTAATATTTGGTGACTTTCAGAAGCCAACAACCCCAGCATGGTACCCTTCAACGTGAGGGGAGAAGCAATGAAAGTTCTCTTATTCTTTTGCTTCAAATCTTTTTTGTTGTGGAGATTTTTATCATTGCTTGAAACATGCATCAATCTTGCTCTTTGGCGTGTTTAAGTCTGGACAATAAATCGAAGTGAAACAATCCAACAAACTTAGAAAAGCATGATATTAGACTGTATCATCATCATCATTAGGTGCCGTGCCGACTGGCTTTGGCTATTATGCTTCTCCAGAGTACCCGATCCTTCGTGCAGGCCATCAGTTCAGTTGGTGATCTCCTCTCACATCATCCCGTCAGACTGTCCAGTATCATTTCTCTTGGTCTTCCTCTTGTTAGATTGTATACAGTGACAAAATATTTCGGTTACGATCAAGGATTGTGTGATTGTTTTCTTCTTTGTATTTTGTTGTTTAAATATCAATTTAAGAGAGAGAGAGAGAGAGAGAGAGAGAGAGAGAGAGAGAGAGAGAGTATGCATTCTGATGAACTGAAGAGTTGTCTGGTTTGTCCCTTCGTGTGTAGATTTATTTTTCTTTGTGTGGATATTGTGTGGATCTTGGTTGCGCGCGTGTGTGTGGGAGACCATGGATGATTCTTACTTTTTATGTGTTTGTATGTATATGTGTGTGAGAGAGAAAGAGAGAGAAAGAGAAAAAGGGAGATAGAGACTGGCAGAGACGGTGCGCTGGTAATTATGGTAGTGATAGTGGTAGTGGCAGTGATAGTGGTAGTGGGGGTGATAGCGGTAGTGATCGAGGTAGTGATATTGCTAATGACGGGGTGATAGTGGTAGTGGTAGTGATAGTGGTAGCGGTGGGGTGGTACCGGTGGGGTTATAGTGATAGTTGTAATGGTAGTGATTGTGGTAGTGGCGTGGTGATAGTGGTAGAGGTGGGGTGATAGTGATAGTTGTAATGATAATGATAGTGGCAGTGGTGGGGTGATAGTGATAGTATTAGTGATAGTGATAGTGACAGTGATAGTGATAGTAATAATGGTAATGATAATGATAGTCGTAATGGTAGTGGCAGTGGTAGTGATAGATGGGATGATGATGGTAGTGATATTGGTAGTAATGGGTGATAGTTGTAGTGATAGTGGCAGTGGTGGATTGAGAGTGATAGTGATATTGATAGTGGTAGTGATAGTTGTCGTGATAGTGGTAATAGTAGTGATAGTGATAGTGGTAGTGATAGTTGTCGTGATAGTGGTAGTGTTAATGATAGTGATTAGCGGTAGTGATAGTTGTCGTGATAGCGGTAGTGATAGTGGTAGTGTTAGTGATAGTTGTCGTGATAGTGGTAGTGTTAGTGATAGTTGTCGTGATAGTGGTAATAGTAGTGGTAGTGATAGTGGTAGTGTTAGTGATAGTGATTAGCGGTAGTGGTAGTTATATTGATATTGGTAGTGATAGTTATAAAGGTAATGGTGGAATGATAGTTATAGTTATAAAGGTAATGATGGAATGATAGTGATAGTGGTAGTTATGGGGTGATAGTAGTAGTGATGAGGTGATGATGATGGTGGTGGACTTGTATGTGATGCAGGTTAATAGTTCTTAGTGCTGGAGACAAAACCACAGATATTACTAGCATGGCCACCAGATTCTCTGAACTAATATTTGGTGACTTTCAGAAGCCAACAACCCCAGCATGGTACCCTTCAACGTGAGGGGAGAAGCAATGAAAGTTCTCTTATTCTTTTGCTTCAAATCTTTTTTGTTGTGGAGATTTTTATCATTGCTTGAAACATGCATCAATCTTGCTCTTTGGCGTGTTTAAGTCTGGACAATAAATCGAAGTGAAACAATCCAACAAACTTAGAAAAGCATGATATTAGACTGTATCATCATCATCATTAGGTGCCGTGCCGACTGGCTTTGGCTATTATGCTTCTCCAGAGTACCCGATCCTTCGTGCAGGCCATCAGTTCAGTTGGTGATCTCCTCTCACATCATCCCGTCAGACTGTCCAGTATCATTTCTCTTGGTCTTCCTCTTGTTAGATTGTATACAGTGACAAAATATTTCGGTTACGATCAAGGATTGTGTGATTGTTTTCTTCTTTGTATTTTGTTGTTTAAATATCAATTTAAGAGAGAGAGAGAGAGAGAGAGGAGAGAGAGAGAGAGAGAGAGAGAGTATGCATTCTGATGAACTGAAGAGTTGTCTGGTTTGTCCCTTCGTGTGTAGATTTATTTTTCTTTGTGTGGATATTGTGTGGATCTTGGTTGCGCGCGTGTGTGTGGGAGACCATGGATGATTCTTACTTTTTATGTGTTTGTATGTATATGTGTGTGAGAGAGAAAGAGAGAGAAAGAGAAAAAGGGAGATAGAGACTGGCAGAGACGGTGCGCTGTTAATTCTGGTCACGTGGGATCTGATCGTTTTCACCTGTCTCCAGTCTCGTATCTAGCCCACACCTTGACATCGAACAAGTAAAAACAAAAACGGCAGATGATTCATGATCGCCCACATCGTCCAGCCACTTGGTCGCCACTTCTCCTAACTTGAGCGCCCCCTCCCCCCCCCCCCCAAAGAGTAAAATTTCCATCAAAAATGTTTGACCAGCAAAACATGGCGAGTTTGTGTCATCTGGCAATTCTTTTCTTTCAAGTTAGACTTGCCTTCTTTCAAACCTGAACATATGTCTCTTACCTGCTGGAGTTAGGACATAATTTTGACTGAAGTCGCATCCTTACTTACACTTGAATATCTTTGACTTAAGTTATGTCTTTATGTCTTTGACTTAAGTTATGTCTTTATATCTTTGACTTAAGTTATGTCTTTATATCTCTGACTTAAGTTATGTCTTTATATCTTTGACTTAAGTTATGTCTTTATATCTTTGACTTAAGTTATGTCTTTATATCTTTGACTTAAGTTATGTCTTTATATCTCTGACATAAGTTATGTCTTTATATCTCTGACATAAGTTATGTCTTTATATCTCTGACTTAAGTTATGTCTTTATATCTCTGACACAAGTTATGTCTTGATATCTCTGACTTAAGTTATGTCTTTATATCTTTGACTTAAGTTATGTCTTTATATCTATGACTTAAGTGATGTCTGGACACTTGACTTGATGATTTGTACACATCTGTGTTTGGGATGGTGTTCTCTTCCTTCCCACAGGTGTTCTCTTCCTTTCCCCCGGTGTTTTCTTCCTTCACACAGGTGTACTTTTCCTTCCCACATGTGTTCTATTCCTTTCCACAGGTGTTCTCTTCCTTTCCCACGGTATTCTCTTCTTTCTAACAGGTGTTCTCTTCCTCTTCCTTAACACAGGTATTCTCTTCCTTCTAACAGGTGTTCTCTTCCTTTCTCTCGGTGTTCTCTTCCTTCCCACAAGTGTTCTCTTCCTTTCCCCGATGTTCTACTCCTTTCCACAGGTGTTTTCTTCCTTTCCCCAGGTGTTCTATTCCTTCCCACAGGTGTTCTCTTCCTTTCCCCCGGTGTTCTCTTCCTTTCCCCCGGTGTTCTCTTCCTTTCCCCCGGTGTTCTCTTCCTTTTCCTCGGTGTTCTCTTTCTTTCCCCTGGTGTTCTCTTTCTTTCCCCTCCTTCTCACAGGTGTTTTCTTCTTTCCCACACGTGTTCTCTTACTTTCCCCGATGTTCTCTTACTTTCCCCTGGTTTTCTCTTCCTTCTCACAGGTGTTTTCTTCTTTCCTACAGGTGTTCTCTTCTTTTCTCAGGGTGTTCTATTTCTTCCAACAGGTTTTCTCTTACTTCTCCAAGTGTTCTCTCCCCCCTCCCCTACCCACTGTGTTCTCTTCCTTTCCCAAGATGTTCTCTTCCTTCCCAATGGTGTTATTCTCTTTCCATCCAGTGTTCTCTTCTTCCTTCCAACAGGTGTTCTCTCTCCCCCCTGTGTTCTTTTACTTCCACAGGTGTTCTCTTCCTTCCCCCAGGTTTTCTATTTTACTTCCCAGAGGTTCTCTTCCTTTCCCTAGGTGTCGTTCCAAGTGTTCTTTTCCCTCTCCCAAGTGTTCTCTTCCGACTCCCGTCTGTTCTCTTGCTTCTTCAGGTGTCCTTCTCCCAGATGGTCTCTTCCATCCACCAGGTGTTCTTTTTCTTCCCCCAGGTGTTCTCTTTCTTCCCTCTGGTGTTCTCTTCCTTCTTCCAGGTGTTTTCTCCATTCCCATAGTTTGTCTCTTCATTCCTTCAGGTGTTCTCTCCCTTTCTTCCTTCTGGCGTTCTCTTCCTTCCTCCTGGTGTTCTCTTCCTTCATTCAGGTGTTATGTTTCTTCGCCCAGATGTTCTCTTCCTCCCCCCCCAGGTGTTCTCTTCCTTCCCCCAGGTGTTATCTTTCTTCCGCCAGGTTTTCTCTTCCTTACCCCAGGTGTTACTTCTTTACCCAAAGGTGTTCTCCACCTTTCTTCAGGTGTTGTCTTCCTTCCTCCAGGTGTTGTATTTCTTCCTCCATGTGTTCTCTTTCTTGCCCCAGGTGTTCTCTTCATTCCCTCAGGTGTTCTCTTCCTTCCCCCAGGTGTTCTCTTTCTTGCCCCAGGTGTTCTCTTTCTTGCCCCAGGTGTTCTCTTTCTTCCCCCAGGTGTTCTCTTTCTTCCCCCAGATGTTCTCTTCCTTCCCCCAGGTTTTCTCTTCCTTACCCTAAGATGTTCTCTACCTTTCTTCAGGTGTTCTCTACCTTTCTTCAGGTGTTCTCTTCCTTCCCCTTGGTGTTCTCTCTCACGGTTACTCCCCCTACTACCAGCAAGACAGCGGGCCGGACAGTTGTACAGTGTCCTTCTACTGCCATGCAGAAATAAGAACTACTACTTTTATGCCGAAATATTGGATGGTTATATGTCCTTTATTTATAAGCACTCATCTTTCTTCCCACCTTCCTCACTCTTTCCATTCTTTGTGTAAAACTGCCCCATACACCCATCTATTTCTTTTTCTACTCTTTGTGTAAAACTGCCCCATACACCCATCTATTTCTTTTTCTACTCTTTGTGTAAAACTGCCCCATACACCCATCTATTTCTTTTTCTACTCTTTTTGTAAAACTGCCCCATACACCCATCTATTTCTCTTTCCATTCTTTTTCTAAAACTGTCCCATACAGCCATCTATTTCTCTTTCCATTCTTTTTCTAAAACTGTCCCATACAGCCATATATTTTCACTTTTTTCTGAATGAAATGGTAATCAGAGTATAATACTGTAATCAGAAGAAAGTGGAAGTGAAAGTATCACAGTGTTGTTTGAAAAGAAATGTGGAAGTGAAGGTATCAGCGTTTTTGAAGAAGATAGAACTAAAACTATCATATTTTTAGAAGAAAATGGAAGTAAAAGTATCACACTTTTATTTGAAAAAAAAGTAGAAGTAAGAGTATCACATTGCTGTTTGAAGAAGCTGAAAGTAGCACATTTGTGAAGAAAGTGGGAGCGAAAGCATCACATTTTTTTAAAATATGAAAATGAAAGTATGTGGATGCTGTCTTTCACTAACTAGCATTTCCTTGTGTGGAATTTTTTACCTTTATATACCTTTAAAAATTGTATTCAGGTAAGATTAAAAGACTTACCTCACCTGTCCGCCGTCCAGATAAACTAATTATAGTCCCATTGTTGACAGACCCGTCCAATCTTTTCTAAATGTTAGTTCTGTATATTTCTTTCCTGGCTTCAGTGTGTGTGTTCTTTCGCTGACTTTCGGACTTGGTTTGTGTTTGTATTTGTGTTTGTATTGTGATTGTGTTTGAAGATATGTGCTACACATTGTTACTACCGTGACTGCTATTTGCAGTTATAAATTTTAGGGGGAGGGCAGACAAGGCGGAGAAGGCTGGATATTTGAGATGGTCAGGTATTCTATATTATGAAACTATTATACAGCCCCCCCCCCCCCCCGTGCCTTGGTTAAATGCTTGTTCCTGGGGTTGAGGCACTGATTCAGACAACTGTCTTGTTCTTGAACAAATCTTCTGCAGAACTGTGATGTCATAACAAGCTCCCATATTTGAATTGGAAATGTATCGTGTCTGTGAGAGTACAATGACCTTTGTTTCACAACTGTTCATCTACATCCTTTCATATAATTCACACTGGCATACAAATGTGTCTCTCAAATGACAAAATCGCTTTTGTTCTGTTACATAATTATGTGTATACAATTAAAATAGTCAATCGTGGTTTTCCTAGACTACATAAATTTGTATTTCAAAAGTTTCTCAGCCTGACTTGATACTGTTGTGCTGTGTAATAGTTATGGTCGTACAGGGAGTGTGTGCTTTTTTCCACTTATATTATTTCATTTTTGCAAACTGAACACCGTAGTAGAGGTTACGGCTACTTCAAGACAGACCTGCTTGAATCATCCCGACATATTTTGCTATACTTGTGGGGAGTACACGCAGAAAGCAAGTAGGAAACCTATTTCTCAGTTTGTAAAAAAAAAGAGCATAAGTAGGTTATTTTGGTGTCAAGCTTGGAGATCAAGATAATCCATGGTATCCTCATATTGTATGCAAGACTTGTACGAGCATTTGTGCCAGTGGACAAATGGAAAGAAAAGCTGCCTGAAATTTGGAGTACCAGTGATGTGGAGGGAACTGAAAAACCACTTCGATGACTGTTTTTTTTTTATTATTGTTAATATCATAGGCATCAATTGAAATAATCGTGACAAGTTGTCTTACCCTGGTCTGCCTTCAGCCAGGAGACCTGTTCTGGACTTGGTTCTTGTACTCGTTCCATCTTTCCTTGAACTACCACAGCTCTCAGAGGATGAGTCTTGCATGTCTGATATCTCACAAGGTAAAGAAAGCTGGGATAGTGACAGTGAATTCTAAGAACTTCACATAGTGATTGCTTTGATCAGAATGAACTGAGTAATCTGATCAGGGACTTAAATATTTCCAAGGAGTCTTCTGAATTGCTTGCCTCCAGACTAAAGGAAAAGAATGTACTTCAGCCTGGAACGAAAATGACATTTTATTGAAGGAGAGAAAAAAGGATTTGCTGCCATTCTTTACCGAAGACAACAACTTAGTTTTCTGCAATGACATCGGAAACCTTGTGAAGAAAACTGATCTTTCAGAATATAACCCAAGTCAGTGGCGTCTTTTCATCAATAGTTCAAAACGTAGTCTGAAATGTGTTCTTTTAAATAACGGCAACAAATCTTGTTCTATTCCAGTCAGTCATCCCACCAGGATGAAAGAAGAGTCCAAGGCCATCTCTTTAGTCTGGAAAAAGATAAATTGCCAAGAACATCACTGGGTGATTTATGTAGACTTGAAGATGGTTAATTTTTTCCTTGGTCAACAAAGTGGCTGCACAAAGTATCCTTGCTTTTTATGCCTTTGGGATAGTAGAAAACATGAACATTGGGCAAGAAAAGATTGGCCTCCGATGGAATATATGGTGGATGGAGGACAAAATGTAGTCAACGAATCTTTGGTAGCATGAGATAGAATCATACTGCCATCACTATTTATAAAGCTAGGTCTGATGAAATAATTTGTAATGGCTTTGAATATGGACGGTTCATGCTTTGAACTGAAGGCAGGAATTTTCGATGCTTCGCAGATCAGACAACTTATAAATGGCCTACATTTCATAGCATCAATGAATGAAATCGAATCATGTGCCTGGTCTTCATTTGTTCTTGCTGTGAAAAGCTTTCTTGGCAACAAGAAGGCAGAGAACTACGCACAATTAGTAGAGGATATGCTCTCTCATTTCAACAGGCTTGGCCATAACGTGAGTGTTAAAATCTATTATCTGTACAGTCACTCAGATCACTTTCCAGAAAACCTTGGTGACTTAAGTGAAGAGCAAGGTGAAAGATTTCATCAATAGTTCAAAACGTAGTCTGAAATGTGTTCTTTTAAATAACGGCAACAAATCTTGTTCTATTCCAGTCAGTCATCCCACCAGGATGAAAGAAGAGTCCAAGGCCATCTCTTTAGTCTGGAAAAAGATAAATTGCCAAGAACATCACTGGGTGATTTATGTAGACTTGAAGATGGTTAATTTTTTCCTTGGTCAACAAAGTGGCTGCACAAAGTATCCTTGCTTTTTATGCCTTTGGGATAGTAGAAAACATGAACATTGGGCAAGAAAAGATTGGCCTCCGATGGAATATATGGTGGATGGAGGACAAAATGTAGTCAACGAATCTTTGGTAGCATGAGATAGAATCATACTGCCATCACTATTTATAAAGCTAGGTCTGATGAAATAATTTGTAATGGCTTTGAATATGGACGGTTCATGCTTTGAACTGAAGGCAGGAATTTTCGATGCTTCGCAGATCAGACAACTTATAAATGGCCTACATTTCATAGCATCAATGAATGAAATCGAATCATGTGCCTGGTCTTCATTTGTTCTTGCTGTGAAAAGCTTTCTTGGCAACAAGAAGGCAGAGAACTACGCACAATTAGTAGAGGATATGCTCTCTCATTTCAACAGGCTTGGCCATAACGTGAGTGTTAAAATCTATTATCTGTACAGTCACTCAGATCACTTTCCAGAAAACCTTGGTGACTTAAGTGAAGAGCAAGGTGAAAGATTTCACCAAGACATGAAAACAATGGAAGCTAGATACCAAGGAAGATAGGACGCGCATATGATGGCAGACTAGTGTTGGAATCTTATGCGGGATTGTCCTGGCAGATCTCACTCTCGGAACTCTTACAAAAAGAGCTTCTTGTGTGTCGAATGAGTGGAAAGTTTGTATCATAAGCTTGTGCTTTTGGTATGAAATAAGTAGATTTTCATGTAGTACACTTTTCTTTTATTTTTTAAAGTTTCCTTGGTGCTTATAAGATATTAATTTAAACACTGCATTCAAATATATCCTGGTTAGTTATGGGCAAGCAGGGTGAAGAGTGATACATGGCATATGGCAAGCAGTGTGAAGAGTGGTACATGGCATATGGCAAGCAGTGTGAAGAGTGGTATATGGCATATGGCAAGCAGTGTGAAGAGTGGTACATGGCATATGGCAAGCAGTGTGAAGAGTGGTATATGGCATATGGCAAGCAGTGTGAAGAGTGGTACATGGCATATGGCAAGCAGTGTGAAGAGTGGTACATGGCAGATGTTCTGTATCTAAAAATTTAGAGCTGATAGGGGAAAACTGGTGCCATTTTTTTGGAATCAGCAGGTCAAGTATACCCAGAAACAAGTCTAACATTTGAGGCGCCAAAATGTGTGTTGGCTAGAGTTATCAATGAACAGCCTGTCTTATAAAAGTAAGAGAACAAATATTGTAGGATTAAACCTCGAAAAAATCGTAGACAAAGCACTTTAGTGAGACGTGAGAGAAAGAAAAATTACAAGAGAATTACCTGGGATTCGAACACGGACTCCGTTGGCTAAGTCGATAGTACGCTGTTCTCTCGTGGCTAGACGGCTGCTCGTCCTATCGGAGTCCGTGTTCGAATCCCAGGTAATTCTCTTGTGATTTTTCTTTCTCTCACGTCTCACTAAAGTGCTTTGTCTACGATTTTTTCGAGGTTTAATCCTACAATATTTGTTCTCTTACTTTACCGTACCAAAACCTCGTAGTTTCCTATGTATAAAAAAGTGTCTTATAAATGTGTGTTGGCTAGTGTTATCAATGAACAGCATGTCTTATAAATGTGTGTTGGCTAGTGTTATCAATGAACAGCCTGTCTTATAAATGTGTGTTGGCTAGTGTTATCAGTGAACAGCCTGTCTTATAAATGTGTGTTAGCTAGTGTTATCAATGAACAGTCTGACTTATAAATGTGTGTTAATTAGTGCTATCAGTGAACAGTCTGTCTTATAAATGTGTGTTGGCTAGTGTTATCAATGAACAGCCTGTCTTATAAATGTGTGTTGGCTAGTGTTATCGATGAACAGCCTGTCTTATAAATGTGTGTTAGCCAGTGCTATAGATGAAGCTACATTATATGGCCTGTAGGTTTGTGTTATCAAAGTTTCAGAACAACAGAAACTAGTTACTGTGATAAGATAAATACAGCCGTATTACCTATTTAGTGATGTGATATCTAGTGTGTACTTAGTGATGTGATATCTAGTGTGTACTTAGTGATGTGATATCTAGTGTGTACTTAGTGATGTGATATCTAGTGTGTACTTAGTGATGTGATATCTAGTGTGTACTTAGTGATGTGATATCTAGTGTGTACTTAGTGATGTGATATCTAGTGTGTACTTAGTGATGTGATATCTAGTGTGTACTTAGTGATGTGATATCTAGTGTGTACTTAGTGATGTGAATGTCGAGTACCTATCTAGTGATGTGAGTGTCTGGTGCATACTTATACTTAGTGATGTGAATATCTAGTGCCTACTTCGTGATGTGAACATCTAGTACCTAATTAGTGATGTGAATATCTAGTACCTACTTAGTGATGTGAATATCTAGTGCCTACTTCGTGATGTGAACATCTAGTGCCTAATTAGTGATGTGAATATCTAGTGCCTTCTTAGTGATGTGAATATCTAGTGCCTTCTTAGTGATGTGAATATCTAGTGCCTACTTAGCGATGTGAAATCTAGTGTCTACTTAGTAATGTGAACATCTAGTGTCTACTTAGTAATGTGAACATCTAGTGTCTACTTAGTAATGTGAACATCTAGTGTCTACTTAGTAATGTGAACATCTAGTTCACCATGAACGTTTTGTTCTATCATGGTTAACTGCTCTTCCTACTGAGCCAGGAGTTCTATATTTCTATTTTTTTTCTTTCTCACAAGGCGGCCTGGTTAGCCGAGTGGTTAGCCGAGTGGTTACGCGCTTGGTTTACTGATCCAGTGGTACCAGGTTCAGTCCCAGCTGTGGGATTTTTTCCTGGTACACACCAAAAAGGCCCCGGGGTTGACTCAGCCTCTAAAAACGGGTACCAGAGAAACCTGGGAAGGTAAAGTGGCCAGGCGTGATACTGACATCATCAGACTTTCATGTGCCGAAGGTCATGGAAAATACGGGCCTAACACCGTGTTCCCGAATATAGGCTGTTGACATGGAAACGAGAATTTTACCGTTTACGTTTATCACACACCTGGTAGAGATTATGTTGACCCTGTCATATCATGGAGGCACACAGAGGGCATGATGTTAGTGCCCATAGTTTGACCTGTCAGCACACTAGAAGGTGATGAGGTCAGCATCATGTCTGGCCGCCCTTCCTTTCCCAGGCAATCATTTCTACAGCCTGGGTGACTGGGCATCTCCAGCAGGATTCGAACCACTGACCTTGGCCATGAGAGACTAGTGAACTAACCACTTTACCATTAAGCGCGTCTAAAGTTCATAGTCTAAAAAAATTCTCAGTTTTTGTGACTGTCTACTTCTCTACCACTCAGTTTTTGTAACTATCTACTTCCATACCACTTAGTTTTTGTGGTTATCTGCTTCTGTTCCACTCAGTTTTTGTTCACAAAACACTGACATAGAGAAGATCACTAGTGTAGACTTGCCCCACGAACAGCGGCCATCTTGTGCCTCCAACAGGAGGTGAGAGAGGAGTGATATATTCACATGGATTGAAATATTTGATTGTGATGTGATGTGACGACGTCATGTGATCTCCGTGATGTGACAGGGGAAGATCACTCTTGTTAAACTTATCGCTTCTGAAGCACACTCCAGTGCAGGAAAGAGGAAGTGAGAAAGCTGGCAGACAATGGAAGAGCCGAGCTGTTGGCGAGTTACTCACGTGACATGGAGATCGTCTCACGTCTGGTGTCCCACAGCGAGTCTAGACGGCCTGCCTGGGACCAATAGCTCGGGAGTCAGCGGCCCACAGTGCCTCATGTTTGAAGGGTGGGAACATCTTTGTCCCCAGATCTGTGATACCTGACCCCAAACCCCAATTAGCGACAGTTTCCTGCTCGCTGTGACTGCCTGGGTTGTGTCTGTTGGACTGGATTTCCCTTTTTCTTAAACCAAGAGGAAGGCCCGCGTGGCAGGACCGTTGGGCGGTGAACCCGAATGCTCTTTCAGGCGTGGTTTGAAGAATCGGAACATCCTTGTCACTTGGACACGGGTACACACCCACACAAACGCTGTCACAAAGAGTTTCTCCACGATCTTTCTCGCCAGATTTGTGAGCAGACCAACTGTGACAAATTGCTCGGCGTGATCCCTGTTTTCTCTCCAGGTACCGCGGGCCGCAGAATGCTGAGATTTACCGCACGCACCAGTGGTCCATTATTTGTGTACAGAGAGTGGGGCTCAACTGACGAGCGGGCTGTTGTAGCCGTGGAAAGGGAAACAACTGCCTATAATTATCTAGACAAGTGAGCTGAGATGGGCAGGCTCTATCTCCCAGTGACAGGTTATCTGCACTTGTGAGCAGGCGAAAGTTAAAAGGAGCCGCCAAATTACAGAGTAACATCGTGCTCCTACAGGTGGGGCCAGTCCCCGCGCCGGGCCCCTGGATGTTCCTCTGACACACTAAGTGAGGAGAGACAGATGTAAATGTATATCGAATATAAGACCTGGACGCTTGATTGTAGCTGTCACTCTAAGACTTGTAAACTGCTACAACTGCACCCGTCTTTCACCTGGCGTGAAATACTTTTCCTAAGACCGGTTTCGTCAATACTACAATCGCTACTTTAAAAAGAAAAAATGGCGATAACTATCAGCCTCAACTAAATGTTCCTGTGATTTTTTTTTCTGAATTCATAAGAACCGCTAAACGTCACACAGGGCCCGCATGGTAGTTCGCCAAGATTTCCTGTCTTTGGCGAGTTTTTCAACCTCATCAAGGGATGTTATGCCCACTACTGGCCTCTCTTAACAATCTCCTCTTTAGAGTTTCACGTGGTCGACCTCTTTTTCTTCTGCCTGTTGTGTTCCACTTGATAGCTTGTTTGGGGATTCTCTCTGTTTCTTCTCATCACGTGACCGACATATGTCCATCTTTTTCTGATCACCCACGAGACTGGTTGCTAACAAAATGTCCACAAACTGACATACAATTCTCCATGACATTTGAGTATCATCATCGTCATCATCATCATCCCACTGGCCTGGTTATCCTACAACCGTTTCACCAGCTTTTCTTGATAGTATAAACCGGCTACGGTACCCTGCGACCTCCAACAGTTTCAGTCTTTCTCGTTTTTAACTGGTAACTTACAGGTTGTTAACTGGTAACTTACAGGTTGTTAACGTGGTCGCTGGTTTATAGTCACCTGACAATAGTGTAGTGGACAAGCACCTGGAACAACCAGTCACCTGACAATAGTGTAGTGGACAAGCACCTGGAACAACCAGTCACCTGACAATAGTGTAGTGGACAAGCACCTGGAACAACCAGTCACCTGACAATAGTGTAGTGGACAAGCACCTGGAACAGCCAGGACCAAATGACGGGACACCTGTGTCACCTCATTATGCCAAGACCAACCAGCCAATCAGATTAGATCTGAAAACCCACATTCGACTTTAGGTAGAAACTCTCAGTCTCAGTAAATTATAATCATTATTATTATAATCACTATTATTATACTCATTATTATCATTATTATTAACAAATGATGATGTTGGCAATCATGTTTCTCCATCTTGAGCGGTACATCCAATCAGTTCAAACAAATGCTTCTCTTTTCTCGTGCCACTTGGTCAGTCCTGAGAGAAGTGTTCCTGGTTTCAGCCAGTGGTAACCTGCCAGAGCAGAGCTGTCCCTAGGAGAAGTTTTAGGTTTGTTCTGCTAGTTTTGCTTTGAACCAGACAAACTACGACAAAACTTGTAGACAGCGCCCAGATGTCGGGCAGGACTTTTCTCATGTGTCCGAATTTTGGAAGTTTTATGTGGGTGTAAATTTTTTTTATAGAGGTGAGAGAGATAGGAAGGTGGGAGGAGGGAGAGAGAGAGAGAGAGAGAGAGAGAGAGAGAGAGAGAGGTATAAACTACGGATAGCGCTGAAATCTCAGAAGGCACACAAATTCTGCGGTGAAGATGTTGGAGATCATGAAAAGAATGCTACAACCGATAGGGACAGTTGCTGTCGTTATAATCAGGGACAGTTGCTGTCGCTATAATCAGGGACAGTTGCTGTCGCTATAATCAGGGATAGTTGCTGTCGCTATAATCAGGGGCTGTTGCTGTCGCTATAATCAGGGGCCGTTACTGTCACTATAATCAGGGACAGTTGCTATCGTTATAATCAGGGGCCGTTGCTGTCGCTATAATCAGGGGCCGTTGCTGTCACTATAATCAGGGGCCGTTGCTGCCGTTATAATCAGGGACAGTTGCTGTCGCTATAATCAAGGGCCATTGTTGTCACTATAATCAGGGGCTGTTGCTGTCGTTATAATCAGGGACCGTTGCTGTCGTTATAATCAGGGACAGTTGCTGTCGCTATAATCAGGGGCCGTTACTGTCACTATAATCAGGGACAGTTGCTATCGTTATAATCAGGGGCCGTTGCTGTCGCTATAATCAGGGGCCGTTGCTGTCACTATAATCAGGGGCCGTTGCTGCCGTTATAATCAGGGACAGTTGCTGTCGCTATAATCAAGGGCCATTGTTGTCACTATAATCAGGGGCTGTTGCTGTCGTTATAATCAGGGACCGTTGCTGTCGTTATAATCAGGGACAGTTGCTGTCGCTATAATCAAGGGCCGTTGCTGTCACTATAATCAGGGACGGGTTTAAACAGGTGAGACAGCTTGCTATAATCGTGGACACGGTTTATTACAGGTGAGATAGCTTGTTATAATCGTGGACACGGTTTCTTACAGGTGAGATAGCTTGCTATAATCGTGAACATGGTCTCACAGAGATGAGATAGCTTGCTATAATCGTGAACATGGTCTCACAGAGATGAGATAGCTTGCTATAATCGTGGACATAGTCTCACAGAGATGAGATAGCTTGCTATAATCGTGGACATAGTCTCACAGAGATGAGATAGCTTGCTATAATCGTGAACATGGTCTCACAAAGATGAGATAGCTTGCTATAATCGTGGACATGGTCTCACAAAGATGAGATAGCTTGCTATAATCGTGGACATGGTCTCACAAAGATGAGATAGCTTGCTATAATCGTGGACATAGTCTCACAGAGATGAGATAGCTTGCTATAATCGTGGACATGGTCTCACAAAGATGAGATAGCTTGCTATAATCGTGGACACAGATTCTCAGAGACAACAAACTCCTGGTTGTTCTTGCTTGTGAGGCATGTTTCTTGGTGGTCTGGTGATGAGGCTGAGAAGTTCTCCGAGAGCAGACTCGTGGCCAAACACTGCCAGACAGCGTCCAGCTCCACGGCAAGTGTCAAGTGTAATGTGACATTACACATTAACGCACATTAATGTAACATTACACAGTAACCCACATTAATGTAACATTACACATTAACCCACATTAATGTAACATTACACATTAACCCACATTAATGTAACATTACACAGTAACCCACATTAATGTAACATTACACATTAACCCACATTAATGTAACATTACACATTAACCCACATTAATGTAACATTACACAGTAACCCACATTAATGTAACATTACACAGTAACCCACATTAATGTAACATTACACAGTAACCCACATTAATGTAACATTACACAGTAACACATATTAATGTAACATTACACAGTAACCCACATTAATGTAACATTACACAGTAATTCGTAGGTTACAAGAACACCAGAACATGTGCTTGGAACTGAGTTTTATGAAGAAAAAAAACCCCCACATGTTTGTGTATATCTGTCCGCCCATTCTGTCTGTCTGTTTGTCCATCTCAGACACAGAACGATAGACAGAAAAGCGAACCGAAAGAGACAAAAGTGAAAGAACTGATGAACGAGCAGAGAGCTGGACAGGAAGTTTTCTTCTCTTATTATAAAATATAAAATAATTGTTTAACGATTACATTTTGTTTCAGAATGTTTTGTAAATATAATCCTTATTTTTATGTTTCTCATTCTCTCCCCCCCCCCCCCACCCCCAGCCTCAGATCGATGATGGCGTCTCATTTCTCCATGGCGACCATAACTCTGTGGTCAGAAAAGGTAAGTCCTTCACAAACAACAGCAGCGTGATGATGATTATCTGTGATAATTATTGTCTAGACGGCTTGATGATACTTTTGATGATATTGGTTGATAATACTGAAGTTTCTGACACCTTTGATAACGATGACATAGTAGATAAGAGGGTTGATGGAAAGTGTGGAGAGGTTGGTTCATGTTAATACACAGAATTGAGATGTTGGTTCATGTTAATACACAGAATTGAGATGTTGGTTCATGTTAATACACAGAATTGAGATGTTGGTTCATGTTAATACACAGAATTGAGATGTTGGTTCATGTTAATACACAGAATTGAGATGTTGGTTCATGTTAATACACAGAATTGAGATGTTGGTTCATGTTAATACACAGAATTGAGATGTTGGTTCATGTTAATACAAAGTGCTGAGATGTTTGTTCATGTTAATACAAAGTGTTGAGATGTTTGTTCATGTTAATACAAAGTATTGAGATGTTGATTCATGTTAATACACAGAACTAAGATGTTGGTTCATGTTAATACACAGAACTAAGATGTTGGTTCATGTTAATACAAAGTGCTGAGATGTTGGTTCAGGTTAATACACAGAGTTGAGATGTTGGTTCATGTTAATACATAGAACTGAGATGTTGGTTCAGGTTAGTACATAGAACTGAGATGTTGGTTCAGGTTAGTACACACAGTTGAAATGTTGGTTCATGTTAATACACAGAACTGAGATGTTGGTTCATGCTAATACATAGAATTTAGATTTTGGTTTATGTTAATACACAGAATTGAGATGTTTGTTCAGGTTAATACAAAGTGTGGAGCTGTTGGTTTATGTTAATACACAGAGTTGAGATGTTGGTTTATGTTAACACACAGAGTTGAGATGTTGGTTTATGTTAACACACAGAGTTGAGATGTTGGTTTATGTTATCACACAGAGTTGAGATGTTGGTTTATGTTAACACACAGAGTTGAGATGTTGGTTTATGTTAACACACAGAGTTGAGATGTTGGTTTATGTTAACACACAGAGTTGAGATGTTGGTTTATGTTAACACACAGAGTTGAGATGTTGGTTTATGTTAACACACAGAGTTGAGATGTTGGTTTATGTTAATATAAAGTGTTGAAATGTTGGTTTTTGTTAACACACAGAGTTGAGATGTTGGTTCATGTTAATACACAGAGTTGAGATGTTGGTTCATGTTAATACAAAGTGTTGAGATGTTGGTACAGGTTCTAAATGGGGAGGTATGTGCACAGTAAAGTTACAGAGTGATAAAGTGGCAGAAAAGGATAAAGTGGCAGAGAACGATAAAGTGGCAGAGAACGATAAAGTGGCAGAGAACGATAACGTGGCAGAGAACGATAAAGTGACAGAGAACGATAAAGTGACAGAGAACGATAACGTGACAGAACGATAACATGACAGAGAACGATAACGTGACAGAGAACTATAAAGTGATAGAGCAAGATAAAGTGACAGAGCAAAGTGTGTACCAGAAACCATTGCTGACGAAGCACTTTAGAAACACAGCAAAAACTACAAGGAGAACGATGACACAGGCTGTCAGTGGCCGAACTGGTAGAACAGCTAGACGGCTGCTCACCCCAGTGGAGTCATAGTACGTTCCAGTCATGTTCCAGTCATGTTCCAGTCATGTTCCAGTCACGTTCCAGTCATGTTCGAGTCAGAGTCGTTGTCTTACCATCTGTGTATCTCTCTTTATTATCATTTTATTATTCTGCTCAGTGCTGTGTCAGAGATGTTCGTTCTGTCCATGATATTTCTTGATTTTTTTTTTTTTTTTTGGTAGATAGAGGTGTATGGTACAGTTTTTAGATTTTTTTTTTTTAGGTAGATAGAGGTGTATGGTACAGTTTTTATAGAGGTGTATGGTACAGTTTTTAGATTTTTTTTTGGGTAGATAGAGGTGTATGGTACAGTTTTTAGATTTTTTTTTTGGGTAGATAGAGGTGTATGGTACAGTTTTTAGATACAGGTGTATGGTACAGTTTTTAGATACAGGTGTGTGGTACAGTTTTTAGATACAGGTGTATGGTACAGTTTTTAGATACAGGTGTATGGTACAGTTTTTAGATAGCGGTGTATGGTACAGTTTTTAGATACAGGTGTATGGTACAATTTTTAGATAAAGGTGTATGGTACAGTTTTTAGATACAGGTGTATGGTACAGTTTTTAGATAGCGGTGTATGGTACAGTTTTTAGATAGAGGTGTATGGTACAGTTTTTAGATAGAGGTGTATGGTACAGTTTTACAAAAAGAAAGAGGGAGTGTGAAAAGTGAGAAGAAACACAAATAATGAAAAACATACAACGTCCAATGTTTCGCTGTGAGCCTTTTTCAAGGATTTCATACAACAACAAACACAACACAAAATAAAAGAAGAAAAATGAAAATGAAAAATTTAAACTTTGCGACATCCCTCCTTGATTTAAAAAAATATATTTGATGATTGTATAGTTTTATACTGGCAGTATGTTGTGATTATATTAACAGTATTTGATGATTGTATAGTATTATACTGGCAATATGTTGTGATTATATTAACAGTATTTGATCATTGTATAGTTTTATACTGGCAATATGTTGCGATTATATTAACAGTATTTGATCATTGTATAGTTTTATACTGCCAATATGTTGTGATTATATTAATAATATTTGATGAGTGTAATGACAATATTTGATAATTGATAAGAATATTACCAATATTTGGTGATTTCTTGATTTTGGACAATATTTTATGATTATAGCTATAGTATTTCTCATTTTTTGAAACACCGTTTCACCGTTATATTGATGATTATATGGAGGATATTGTTGTGTTGATGCAGTAGATAATATCTGCAGAGAATCTGTATAAATACTGTGAGTGAAGATGGCGTCAGATCTTCATCGCTGGAGGTAAACTTAAACTGCCTGTCAGATCTGAGTTCAGATTTTATATCAGGACAGGCTGATATAGCACGATCTTCCTGATAATGCCCGGCACATGTAGATGACACGATGGTGCCCGGCACATGTAGATGATATGATGGTGACCGGTACATGTAGATGACATGATGGTGCCCGGCACATGTAGATGACACGATGGTGCCCGGTACATGTAGATGACATGATGGTGCCCGGTACACGTAGATGACATGATGGTGCCCGGTACACGTAGATGACATGATGGTGCCCGGCACATGTAGATGATATGATGGTGCCCGGCACATGTAGATGACATAATGGTGCCCGGTACATGTAGATGACATAATGGTGTCCGGTACATGTAGATGACATGATGGTGTCCGGTACATGTAGATGACATGTGGGCATGGTGCTGTAACTTAATAGATCTGCTCTTTCTCTTCCAAATTTTGGGACATTTTTCGGTACCATGTTTTTATACATAAACTCATGGCTCTCCGCTCAGATAATATCATCTTGGATTTGTGAGAATATAATCTTAGATTTGTGAGAATATAATCTTAGATTTGTGAGAATATAATCTTAGATTTGTGAGAATATAATCTTAGATTTGTGAGAATATAATCTTAGATTTGTGAGAATATAATCTTAGATTTGTGAGAATATAGTCTTAGATTTGTCAGAACATAATCTTAGATTTATGAGAATATAATCTTAGATTTATGAGAGTATAATCTTCGATATGTGAGAATATACTCTTAGGCATGTGAGAATATACCCTTAGGCATGTGAGAATATACCCTTAGGCATGTGAGAATATAATCTTAGATTTGTGAGAATATAATCTTATAATTCTTATGGGAATATATCCAAGCTACACACAAGAAAGCTAACGATGGCATGTTGAGATCAGGTGAAAAACTTAAAATACGCGTGACTTTTTTTCTTCCTTTTTGCCCGTTTGCTGTGGTTATAGTCCCATATTTACAGGGCTGAGTTTCATGTAACATTCTATTAGCTTCCCTTACACTGAGCGAGTCCCGTGTGTACGGTACAGTCTAGTTATCTCATACTCCAGGAGAACCATCAGCTTACTGAGCTAGTGCCTCCAACACAAGTGTCTGCTTGATGAAGCAGGCAACATTCCTCCAAGCCAAGACCTTCGGATGAGAAGACTATACACTTACGAATGTGCTGTACTACCCCATTGCCCCAACTAGACGGAGGTGTATGGTGCAGTGTTAACATGAAGGTGTATGGTGCAGTGTTAACATGGAGGTGTATGTTGCAGTGTTAACATGGAGGTGTATGGTGCAGTGTTAACATGGAGGTGTATGGTGCAGTGTTAACATGGAGGTGTATGGTGCAGTGTTAACATGGAGGTGTATGGTGCAGTGTTAACATGGAGGTGTATGGTGCAGTGTTAACATGGAGGTGTATGGTGCAGTGTTAACATGGAGGTGTATGGTGCAGTGTTAACATGGAGGTGTATGGCGCAGTGTTAACATGGAGGTGTATGGTGCAGTGTTAACAAAAAACGGAGATAGGAAGGAGAAGAAGAGAGGTTCTACTATCACATCTCTCCTGCACCAGCTCCCCCAGCTGCACAGTTTTTGTTCCTGCGAGCTGCAGGTCAAAGCTTTCTGGCCAGTAATCAACACGCCTACATCATCCATTACATCTTCCACATCGCTGTAGCCACCCTGTCCTTCTGTCCCCCCGCTGACTATCATCAACCCTGTCCTTCTGTCCCCTCGCTGACTATCATCAACCCTGTCCTTCTGTCCTCCCGTTGACTATCATCAACCCTGTCCTTCTGTCCTCCCGCTGACTATCATCTACCCTGTCCTTCTGTCCCCTCACTAACTATCAGCAACCCTGTCCTTCTGTCCCCCCGCTGACTGTCAGCAAACCTGTCCTTCTGCGACCCCCCCCCCCCGCTGACTATCAGCAACCCTGTCCTTCTGTCGTCGTCCCCCCCCCCCCCGCAGACTGTTATCTGGTTACCATCTTTGCTTGTTTACTGCGCATGTCCAAGTTTGGCAAACTTCCAAACTAAAAACCAGGCCCGGAGAAGCACAAACAAACGTTGGCCCCTGTCAGGGCATGTTTGGCTCACTCTTGATGTGTCTGACAAGTTTGCCCTGCCTTGTCCCAGCGGCCAATGGCGGTAGTAATTGCATCACTGCATGCATCTGCAACTCTAAATCGAATTTGCGCAAATCGAATTTGTCTGTCGCGAGTTACAGAATCACAAGAGAAGCCCGCGCTCCTCCGCACACACACACATACGCACACACACATACGCTGACGCACATACACACAGTGTAAGAACATGAACCATAGTCAGAAAACAATTTCAGACAGAAATATGTTTGTAAACTATCTGTATCATATCACATACTATCTTGCTAGTACATATGGCATTTACTGTCAAGACAACACATACAGCTAGCACAAACGAGAACTAAGTCAGAGAAGTGCCAACAGCAGCGACAGTAAAAACAACTATGTGACTCTCAGTTGTCGGTTTGGAACTGACCAGATGTAGTTACTGGGGCATGCACGGCGAGGTTGACTGGGAAGTCAGAAATATGGCTCTTGTGACATGAACAACAGGGTTGACTGATCGTTAAGTGTCAGTATCAAACCTTTCTTTTTTCAGAAAAAAAGATGTAAAGTAGGTTTATTTATGGCATATGCTAAACTAACATTTGTTGGTATCTTTGTGTCCAAGTCAAAGTTTTATCTCAGTATTTGTGTCCCAGTCAAAGTTTGATATTAATCTTTGTGTCCAAGTCAAAGTTTGATCTTAATCTTTGTGTCCTAGTCAAAGTTTAATATTAATCTTTGTGTCCCAGTCAAAGTTTGATATTAATCTTTGTGTCCCAGTCAAAGTTTGATATTAATCTTTGTGTCCCAGTCAAAGTTTGATATTAATCTTTGTGTCCCAGTCAAAGTTTGATATTAATCTTTGTGTCCCAGTCAAAGTTTGATATTAATCTTTGTGTCCAAGTCAAAGTTTGATATTAATCTTTGTGTTCCAGTCAAAGTTTAATATTAATCTTTGTGTCCCAGTCAAAGTTTTATCTGAGTATTTGTGTCCCAGTCAAAGTTTGATCTTAATCTTTGTGTCCCAGTTAAAGTTTTCTCAGTCTTTGTGTCCCAGTAAAAGTTTGATCTTAATCTTTGTGTTCCAGTCAAAGTTTGATAGTAATCCGGACCCACCCTTAAATTAGGGTTGGACCCCCGCATCAGCTGAAGTCCTCTCTCACGGGGCCCGAGTATAAGGTTTTTATATTTCTGAACAGATTTATATTCTACTAACATGAACTCACCTGAGCATTACCTGTCTGCATATTTACTTCCTGTCTACACTCCTGTTGCAGGTATACGACCTAAAAACGAGAACTGCAAGGATCTGGTCGTCTCGTCTCACATCGCTTCCCCGAGCGACATATTTTGCTCAGTGCCAGGTCGGCTGTCGCTCTTAAGCTCAACCTCCAAGTACAAGGTCACGGTGGCTGAGGTGCAAAGGCGGTTGTCCCCGCCTGAATGTTTGAACGCTTCTCTTTTAGGCGGAGTTTTGAGGAGGTAAGTAGAACTTTCTATCCTGCATGGCACATTCATATGTTGTTGATGTTGTTGTTGCTGTTTTTGTTGTTGTTGTTGTTGTTGTTGCTGTTGTTGTTGTTGATGTTGTTGATGTTGTTGACTGCCATATGTTAAGTTTACTCCCGTACATGCCGCTTAATTAATCTTGGCCCTGTTTTTCATATTGTTACTTTCATTGCTTGCGTGCCGACATCATTGTGTTCTAGTGCTCCTCGCCCTGCAGGAAAATATTCCGCTTCTTACTCTGTTGTCCACAACGCTCACAAGTTAGGCATCAGCTTCTGCTAGTAGGCTCAGATATCGGGGCTGTAGCATGAGAAGGCAGTTCACTATTAACTCCATTTCTCCCATTCCCGTTCTTTCAGTCGCGGAGCTATATCACACCTTGCACTGGTAGGTGCTACCACGTAGCTCGTATGTTTGTGAAGTAGCCCGAACACACCTGTCAGGTACCCACAGTCACCTGAAGTACGTTTACCGCAAATATTTCACAAGGTGCTCCCGTGAGATGTAGGATATGACGAAGATGTCTACTTCTTTGATCTCAGACCCTACCTGGGCGACATCTACTTTGCTTTAGATAGTTTCTGGTGACTGTCTGGTATGTATGTTAGAGTGGTCGGCTTTATGGTATTACGATTTTGGCTTAAAAGCTAAGATAACAGTCTGGACAACATGACAGCGGTAAAAAAAAACACCAAGATAACAGTCTAACAACATGACAGCGGTACAAAAAAAAAACACCAAGATAACAGTTTGGACAACATGACAGCGGTACAAAAAACACCAAGATAACAGTCTGGACAACATGACGGGAGATAAGATTCCTGTGTAAGATGGGTGACGCAGCTGTGAAGACTGTCAAACAATTGCTGGTATGGAATCTATTCTACTTCGTCAAGATGCTCCATAAAGCCATCTATCACCAGACATCATCCTAAAAAACACATGGTGGAGCCAAATGAAAAGTTCATTGAATCTAACAATTAAAAATATCTATGGACTCAGTTTCCTTACACGATTTTCACAGATCTGTGTAACTAGGAGATGCAACAAGCAGAGTGGCACTATAGGCTGGTTTTTAAACCTCAACTCTTACATTTATGCCAACAGGAAAAAGATGTCTCGAAGTCTGAGACACGAAGATTGCAAGCAGACAAGACAGCATTCTCTTCATTCCTTGTTCTGCTTCGTTTTATAAAGTTCATTCTTACACAAATATCATCATTTATTTTCACATTTCTGAAAGCTGTTTCTCCCTGCTTGCCTTTATTTCACACGTGGTCCCTTTTCAGTGAATGATCTTCCCTGAAACTAACGTATACGTGAATGCGTAGTACTTAATTTATCGGCAACAAGAGTAGAGACTGTTTTGAGAATTATTTTCCCGTAGATACGTGCCAGACACATATTTTCACAGTTTGGGTGAATGGGACACAGCCAGGACGTTGTTTAACCCACTCCTGCCAGCATGTGAAGGGAGTTATCTCAGCCGAGCTTCTCCCACAATGGATACAGAAGCTGATGTTCAGCAAGGCAGTGCCCCCATCTTAGTCAAACTTTTCAACACATTCTCAAAGTCTTATACAAATGCTTTATTTATTTTCCTACAAAACCTCTCCAAGTCTTCCCTACCTTGTCTTTAATTAAACGAAAATTCCTTTCCCAACATTTCTACCATTTGATTTTTAGTTTTTATCAAGGAAAGGCGGGCGACATGTGAAAGACACGTCCAGGTCTTGGGTTTTTTTTCCCGTCCCAGTTTCACACGCGGGTTGAAATGACGGAGAAGAATAAGGGCTCCCACTTTTAATCAACTAAAACCCGGTGCTCAGCCCGGCGGGGGGCATGTTGTTCCTGTCCCGCGTCGACCTCTTTATTCAGCCCGTCCTTTTATTTGACAAACCCTTCTCGCTTTTGGCTGGCCTTGCTTTTTCTGGGAGAAGAAAAGAGAGATTTGGATAGCAAGTATTTTGGGGGTAGTCAGGCCTTTCTCTGGGGTAACCTTTTTATCTGGGCCCTGATTATCTCGCTTTCCGTGGGCGCGGCGACAACGACGTCCAAAGCTGTGAAATTCGCCAGCTGTGACCGGCGGGTGGCCATTAGGCCGTAGCAGTGTTCCATTAGTTTAGCCAGTTGAGCGTGAAGTTGGGGCCCCCGCCCAGATATCTCACCTTCTCCTAGGAAGGGGGGGGGGGGAGGGAATGTTCGGACAGGGGTCACTGGCGGATTTCGGAAAGTAAACGTGTCCAGAACTTAGCCTCACTGTACCGTCTTAGTACAAGACTATTAACATGCAGCGATGTCTGTCTCTTAGGACAGGGGGACGTGGGCGTCCACTTACCATAGGCTTGTTCGCGCGAACTGAATGAATCTACTATAACCTACACCCCATCCAACTCCATCACCCGCAACTTAAGAATCTTCTCCAGGTGGCTCTTTCAGAGGATGCCAAGTACGACGAGGTTAATAACTAATACAACAAAGTTCAGGTACAAGACAAGAGGTCATAGTTCATGTCAGAATTTTGTAGACAAGACAGACAATTTATGCCACAATATTTTTAGGCAAGACAGACAGCAATTTATGCCACAATATTTTTAGGCAAGACGACAGCAATTTATGTCAGAATGTTTTAGGTAAGACAGACAGCAATTTATGTCAGAATATTTTAGGTAAGACAGACAGCAATTTATGTCAGAATATTTTAGGTAAGACAGACAGCAATTTATGTCAGAATATTTTAGGTAAGACAGACAGCAATTTATGTCAGAATATTTTAGGCAAGACAGACAGCAAATTGTGTCAGAATATTTTAGACAAGACAGACAGCAATTTATGTCAGAATTTGTATTTCTGTTACAATTATTCAGAAAAACAAATATTTGTGCTATAATTATTCTCCTACAGTTAGACAGACAAAAGTTTGCTCTGTTCTGACACAAGTGTTTTTGTGTCAAAATTCATGCATGAAAAATGTTACTTATAATTTAAACAATTCCCTATTATTATTATTATTATTATTATACACTTCTCTTATTATTCAGACAGACAAATGTTTCTCTTATTACAGTTCAGACAGACAATATGTTTGTGCAAGTGTATATTTGGCAGACAAATGTCTTTCATGACAGCGAAAGACTGACAGGCTGAAGTTAGACTTGACTATATTTTTGTATGTCAAACACTCAGTCAGGTCCTGGAGTTTGATATAAGACATCTCAGTCAGCCAATCCGCCCTCAATCATAACAGTGGATTTGATCCTAAATCCCGACATAGGTTCTGCCCCTAATCCTTGTCATGGGATCTTCCCCTAATCCCAGTCATGGAATCTGCTCTTAATGCCTGTCATGGGATGTCAGTCATAAAGATCTGCCCTGAGTGCCCTGTAAACTGGACATGAAGGAATGAGGGCAGTGATGTGGTCAACCCGCGGTGTGATCAATATTGAAAATTCACTTCACAAACTGTCAATCTGTGAGAAATCAATGGCTCCATGACCTCGTCGCTGCTCGGGCCCGTTACTCTACATAAATTTAGCAACAAATTAGGGCCAGGAACTTCGGGAACCTGGGAGAAAGGTTCAGCCGTGAAGTGTCAATCAAAGTGAACATAGCGATCGTTACCGTAATCAGAGGGTTCCATCTGGCTGTAGGTTCATCTGCTGCTGCAGCTTTTCATTGTCATGTGTGAGTGAGTGAGTGCTCAGCTCTACTCGGCCAACGATCAGACATGGGGTTTCAGTTCCAATCAAGCCGAGGGTGGGGTTAGGGGTGGGGGGGGGGAGAGGAAACAAAGAGGGAACACAACACAGGGCAGTCGGTGCTGGAGATAGCTAGCCAGATCTGCGACTCCACTACCACTCACAAACAAAATGTCGCAGAGCCCGTAGATTGCTCGCCTCATTTGTTCACATCTAATGCATCTTTAGGCAGATCATACACCAGACCTGGTCTGTTTCTCTCTTTTATGCCGCAGTTCTTGTCAAAGAACAGATCGATGAGCTATTGAATGGGAGACCCCCGCTTCTTGAATCCTTAGATCGATTGCTCAGGTTCCGGTACGACTTGCTCGCGCATGCGCATGGAGCGACCTAGTAACTGTTGTACTAATGGCCGACGGGTAGATCGGATTAGGGGAAATGTTGACACAGGAAATAGATTAGGGAGAGCACAGCACGGTTAGATCTGCCGCTGAAAGCTGGCACACTGACCAGACTGTCTGGTTGCATTAAGTATTAAATACGCTTATCCAAACAAACTCCGCTGCAGCGTTCACGAGGAGGAGCGAGCGCTGTTAAGTGAGATCTGCTTTGTGTTCCACTACCCATGCAGACATATGGGCGGAGCTTCCTTTTAGGGCAGGGCTTTAGATGTAAGATGTGGTGTTTATTTTTAGCTGTGTCCGAACGCTGGCATCAGAGTGCCATTAAAGACTTGCTGTATGCATCAGGCAGAGTAAATACATTCCGACATAAGTGAAGTTTAATGCAATGTTTGAATTACAGCTAACGGTCCAATCAACAACTGCGTTTGAACAGCCAATCAATAACTGAAAGTACAGCTAACAGTCCAATCAACAACTAGGCTAGGCCAGTCAGGCAAGAATTGGGTGTCCCACGGCCAGGCAATAGCGACATGGCTCATGTTGTTCACGGTTTTTGCTTCCTAAACAGAGTAGGTCAAGACCCCCATCAACTTCCTGGACGCGGGTCTGTGTTAATGACCTTGCGAACGGGACAAGGATTGGCGTGATGACTGTTGTGATGGTGCTAATTAGAAGAAAGAAGGTTGTCTGAGAGGATCGACCACCATCTTCTACAGCTTAGAGAAAGAAGAGAGATATGGCATTTATCATCATCATCATCATCATCATCTGCAGTCTCTTTATGAGTGTGGTATTTTTGAAAGCCATTTTGTGAGATCAAGATCGATCAAGGAGGCATCCTGTTACCATCACGTGCCTGCCTATCACGTGATTTCTCTGCTCCCTCCTTCTCTTCCCTCCCCCCCCTCTCTCTCTCTCTCACACACACACATACACACACATACTCTATCACAATTGCAGAACAACCTGTTTGGATTTTCTTCTCATCAGTGCTCAAGTTTTTACTTCATTTTTAAGAATTGCCAGAGAGTTAAACTGATTGTTGTTGCTGTTGTTGTTTTTGTTATGTGACATACAATGTTTCGTTATACCAAACATGCGCTACTTTTGCGCGCAAATCAAAACATTGCGCGTCTACAGTTTCTTGAATGTTTTTGACCGCATATAAACGTACACCGTATACTTTAAACTACGTAACTGATGTTAGATATGTATCTTACCTACCTGTTCCCACTTACGTATACATTCGATTTACGAACAGATTTAGGAATGGTACTCGTTCGTAACTCGAGGGCTGCCTGTAGAGCACAATTTGGGCCGTTGACATTGTGTGACGAGCATTTGGTTTAGTCACCTAGAATATTTCCTCGTGATCTTGTCTGATAAGCATTTGCGTTGCTGACCTTATGTGACAAGTATCTCTGCACACTATGTTGCGTGACAAGTAATTGTGCACATTGTGCTGTGCGACGAATATATGTGCACATTATGTTGTGTGACAAGTAGCTCTGCACATTATGTTGTGTGACTAGCATATTTGCTCCCTGATTTCGTGTCACGTTCACTTGGGTTATGAGACGAATACTAGAGTCCATGATTTTTGTGTAACTTGCACAAACACTGAAAGTTTTCTATGTGACACAAACTGGTACATAGATGGTGTGACAAGGAACAGATGATGTGATAGGGAACAAATGGTTGTGACAGGGAACAAATGATGTGACCAGGAACAGACGAAATGGAGACTGAAGTTGTGGTACAAAAATTAATCACTGTGGCTAAAAATGAGCTGAATGTGACAGTATTTTTATATGAAACAGCTTAAATAGTGACTAAATGTGACAGTATTTTTATATGAAACAACTTAAATAGTGACTAAATGTAGCATTATTTTGATATGAAACAACTTAAATAGTGACTAAATGTGACCGACAAAATTGGATCCATTGGTTTTGAGCAGTTGCGACAAGAAACAGCTGGACTGGACCATGCGACGGACATTGATCTGACGGAGTTGGACGTAATTATTCCATTCCTCTCCGCCCGTAATGCGAACGTTAGCATTCATTTTCTCGGCATCCGGGCAGGGTTGGTAATGCTGTTGACAATCACAACAGGAGATCGTGGCTGGAGCAAAGCTTGTCCTTCTCAACAAGAGAGGTTTGCAAATATTCCGCTCCAACACAAAAAACAATTGTATCCTTTCAGACCCGAAGACGCTCCATGCACATCTCAACAGATTCAATCTCAATGGCCTTCGTGAGATGTTTGAGACTTTTTTTTTCTGGTGATCTTATTTGGAATGAGTCTTGGAGACCGAACAATTGAGGCTGGAGATCTTGGGAAGAAAGGAGGGAAGGAGGTGATGTTAAAAGAGAAGAGGATGGGAGTGATAAGAGAGGCTGAGTGAGATACCGCGAGGATCAAAGAAGACGGGAGTGTGTGCACTTGTGATGTGGAGTGCTCTCCTTGGATATTGAGATGGAACACCCTACTTCCCTCACTGAATGCCGAACTCGACTCTTGGCTCGGTGTTTGGTACACAAGCCTCACAGCCCGTCACAACCAGCGCAATTAGAAGCTGGCCACTCGTGGCATGCTGTTCCCTGGTTGACCAGATGGCGCTGGAGTTGAATGTGCGCGTGTTTCAGTTTGTGTTTGCTTCTTCCTGCATGTCCGGGGACACTTCCAGCACCACCAGCTTCTCACCAGATCACTTTGTCTGACTAGTTTAAATATCGTTTTATTATTGACCGCATCTGTAAATAGTTCCTCGCTCCTCTACATATCCGCCCGCCGTCATGGCACTTCATCTCCTCTTGTTTGTGCAGCCAGGCGTAACAGAGTTTGGTTTCGGATCCAGTTATTTCCAAACGGCCAAACTTGGGTCAGGCACACATAGTCTTAATCTCACGCTTTCTCATCTTCTTCTAAAACGTCATCTTTTCTCCATCATTATAGCATCACATTACGTGTCCAGTTTCTCTGGCTGTGTCCTGTTGGTATGCAGGTATTTCTTGTCTTATAGTGCGGTCCACCTCGAAATGTCGGCAGGATGTCCCTAATTCTGAATGTTTATAGAAGTACGGTCACATGATTCTCAAGGTCACGTGGAGGTTCTTCTTACATGCTTGTGGTCACAGTGGCTCTGATAGTGGATCCTCTGCAGCAGTATTTCATGTCTTCGGCTGGCCAAGATCCTTACTTTTGGTACATTGTTCTGGAGAGTTCTCTAGCTGGTCTGACAAGGATCAGCTTGTCACTGAACAAGATGGCGTCTACAGTCTAAACTTGCTCATGACGCATGGCCATATTTACCAAGTGGCTAAACAGCCTGACCCGTAGTGTGTATCTGAGAAGTGTAACAGTGTGACACACTACAGCATCAGTGACTAGCCTCAGTGGCCCAGTTCTGGTTAAAATGTTTAAGCTCTTTCAGGTTACTGTGAACAGCAGACACCGCTGACAGAAGGACAGCAGACTCCGCTGACAGAAGGACAGCAGTCTCCGCTGACAGAAGGACAGCAGTCTCCGCTGACAGGACAACAGTCTCCGCGGACAGAAGGACAGCAGTCTCCGCGGACAGAAGGACAGCAGTCTCCGCGGACAGAAGTACAGCAGTCTCCGCTGACAGAAGGACAGCAGACTCCGCTGACAGAAGGACAGCAGACACCGCTGACAGAAGGATATGACAGGACAGCGGTCTCAGTTGACAGGACAGCAGTCTCTGCTGACAGGCTGACATAAGGACAGCAATCTCCACTGAAAAAAAACACGGAGACTTGAGAATTTTATTATTAATGGTTATTTTGAAGAAAAGAGAACTTTGTGTGAACTACTTTCTCTTAGACATCTTTCTCTTGTAGACATCTTTCTCTTGTAGACATCTTTCTCTCGTAGACATCTTTCTCTTGTAGACATCTTTCTCTTGTAGACATCTTTCTCTCGTAGACATCTTTCTCTCGATTATTTCACTCTGTTGTACGAGTAGATAAGTGCGCACAGCTTTTAGAACGTTTATCATCATTTCCATATCGACACGGGATAACAAAGTTTTTAAAACGTTTATCATCATTTTCCATGTCTACACGGGATAACAAAGATATATTTTAGTTCCTGGAGATTTATTAAGCAGTAACTATCCAATTTCACATCTTAGATAACTCTGAACACAAAGCTCTCTCCTCTTATAAATCTCTCATCATAAAACTCACAACTTACAGCTCTCATCTATAATAGCAACAAAAATGCATATTCTACCCACCTTCATTTAAATAAATGTTTCGTTACACTGCAGAGTTCAGATTGATACTAATAATAATAATAATGGCACTATTAACACAATCCATATACACCACTGAGACATGAGAGAAAATAAAATTCTGAAAAGATTTAAGACTTGCCAAACTACAAACTTCCAATATCTTTTTTGTTTGTGCTTTTTAAACGTGTCTGGATATTTTTAGAAGCTCACTTACCTGGATTGTTTTCATAGTTAATCCAATCCAAACCTCCGACATTTTATCTAATCCAAAACTCCAACATTTTGCCAGTTTGTACAGGAGACACTCATTTTTTTTCCTCAGGATTGTTTCGTGGCATAAATTGTTTCTCACTGTGCTGATAGTTTTTGTTTTTGTTTCTCTGTAATAGTTTTCTTTTGAGCTTTTGTTTATTGTGTAACTTCCGTATTGTCTTGTGTAACTTCTGTATTGTCTTGTGTAACTTTTGTATTGTTTTATGCAACTTCCACATTGTCTTGTGTAACTTCTGTATTGTCTTGTGTAACTTCTGTATTGTCTTGTGTAACTTCTGTATTGTTTTGTGTAACTTCTGTTTTGTCTTGTGCAACTTCCACATTGTCTTGTGTAACTTCTGTATTGTCTTGTGTAACTTTTGCAGCAATTATTGCCTTTTATTATCAGCTGAAAATTTGATACTATTTCTGTCAAATTTTATATCAAATGTGACGTAATTTGTGCCATATTTTTCACATCTGCCACATCAAGTGTAACACTACATCTGCTATATTTTGATACCTGCATGTATTTTTTATGTGCTATGTTCCTTTTTCATCTATCTCATGACTCTCTATTCTAGAATTTATCTTGATCTATCTTATGACTCTTTGTTCTAGAATTTGTCTTGATCTATTTCATGACTCTTTGTTCTAGAATTTATCTTCACCTATTTCATGACTCTTTGTTCTAGAATTTATCTTCACCTATTTCATGACTCTTTGTTCTAGAATTTATCTTCACCTATTTCATGACTCTTTGTTCTAGAATTTATCTTGATCTATTTCATGACTCTTTGTTCTAGAATTTGTCTTGATCTATTTCATGACTCTTTGATCCAGAAATTTATCTTGAACTGTCTCATTACTCTCTGTTCTAGAAATTAATCTTGAACTATTTTATGACTTTTTGTTCTATGAATTAATGTTGAACTATCTCACGAGGAACTATCCCAAAACAAGCTATCAAGTGGAACATAACAGGCCGCAGAAAAAGGGGCAGACCGCGTGAAACTCTGAAGAGAACATTATTAAGAGAGGCCAAGTTAACAGGCATAAAATCCTTTGTTGAGGTTGAAAGACTCGCCGAAGACAGGAAATATTGGCGAACTACTTTGCGAGCCCTATGTGACGTCTAACGGCACGGGAAGGATATAAGATATAAGATATCTCACGACCCTCTGTTTTGGGAATTAATCTTGAACTATCTCATGACTCTCTGTTCTGGGAATTAATCTTAAACTATCTCATGACTCTCTGTTCTAGGAAATAATTTTAAACTATCTCATGACTCTCTGTTTCAAGAATTAAATTTGTTGTTCCCCACGGACTCCGTCAGACTTTCACTGACTCATGACTCCAGTATCTATGTAGCTACTCTAATCTGTATGTAAAAACATACACATTCAAGATATATCCATAACACTTTAGCTCATTTCAACTCACTCCTTATCCGGATTAATTTATATCTGCTGAATAATAAAACAGTTTCAACCAACGTGCTTTAGTATAAATATACATGTGTGTGAGAGAGAGATAGAGAAAGATATATATATATATATATATATATATATATATATAGAGAGAGAGAGAGAGAGAGAAGGAAAGAGAAAGAAAGATATATATATATATATATATATAGAGAGAGAGAGAGAGAAGAGAGATAAAAAGATAGAGAGAAAAAGATGGAGAGAGATAGAAAGGAAGAAAACAACTAAAGCGCTTTGTAATTCTCTTACACAGAGCAAAGTCTAAAAATGGCGGCCGCTCTCTGAGAGACAAGCTTGAGAAGATAGGTCTAAGCCTACCAGCCGGGAGAAGGAAGGCTGCCAACGTTACTCTGCTCACCTCACTAGTTGAAGGTTTGTGCTCCTTCATGTTCTGTTATCACAAGTCGTCTGCTTCTACTGATATGTTTTCACAAGTCGTCTGCTTCTACTGATATGTTTTCACAAGTCGTCTGCTTCTACTGATATGTTTTCACAAGTCGTCTGCTTCTACTGATATGTTATGACAAGTCGTCTGCTTCTACTGATATGTTTTCACAAGTCGTCTGCTTCTACTGATATGTTTTCACAAGTCGTCTGCTTCTACTGATATGTTTTCACAAGTCGTCTGCTTCTACTGATATGTTATGACAAGTCGTCTGCTTCTACTGATATGTTTTCACAAGTCGTCTGCTTCTACTGATATGTTATGACAAGTCGTCTGCTTCTACTGATATGTTTTCACAAGTCGTCTGCTTCTACTGATATGTTTTCACAAGTCGTCTTGTTTCTGTTGATGGTGTCTTACGCCAAACAGTTTTGTAACCTGTAAGCATTTAAACGGAGTTTTAAAAAAGTCTAGGATTGTCTAAGGATGTAGTCTATTAAAGTCTAGGTTTGTGTAAGGATGTAGTCTATTAAAGTCTAGGATTTTGTAAGGATGAAGTCTATTAAAGTCTAGAATTGTGCAAGGATGAAGTCTATTAAAGTCTAGGATTGTGTAAGGATGAAGTCTATTAAAGTCTAGGATTTTGTATGGATGAAGTCTATTAAAGTCTAGGATTGTGTAATGATGAAATCTATTAAAGTCTAGAATTGTGTAAGGATGAAGTCTATTAAAGTCTAGAACTGTGTAAGGACGAAGTCTGTTAAAGTCTAGAATTGTGTACGGATGAAGTCTGTTAAAGTCTAGGATTGTGTAAGGATGAAATCTGTTAAAGTCTAGGATTGTGTAAGGATGAAGTCTGTTAAAGTCTAGGATTGTGTAAGGATGAAGTCTGTTAAAGTCTAGGATTGTGTAAGGATGAAGTCTGTTAAAAAACTGACGTTCTTGACATTTGTTCCTCCAGGTGAGACGATCCGCCTGGCACGTGACTATTCTTACCTGTGTGAGACAGAGTTCCCGTCACGCCAGATAGCAGAGTATAACACCCGCCACGTAGACCCCAGCGAGTATCACAACAGAAAGAACATGCTGCTAGCAGCCAAGTAAGCACATGTTTGTTCTTGCGAATGTTCTTGTCACTGTTTGTTCTTGTGAATGTTCTTATCATTATTTGTCCTTGCGAATGTTCTTATTGTTTATTCTTCTGAATGTTCTTGTCACTGTTTATTCTTGTGAATGTTCTTATTACTGTTTATTCTTGGTGAATGTTATTGTCACTATTTATTCATGTGAATGTTCTTATCATTGTTTGTTCTTGTGAATGTTCTTGTCATTGTTTATTCTTGGTGAATGTTATTATTACTGTTTATTCTTGGTGAATGTTATTATTACTGTTTATTCGTGTGAATGTTCTTATTACTGTTTATTCTTGGTGAATGTTATTGTCACTGTTTATTCATGTGAATGTTCTTATCATTGTTTGTTCTTGTGAATGTTCTTATCATTGTTTGTTCGTGTGAAGAGTTGTCTACAAAGAGTTCCATGTGGCAGGAACTATCAGCAAACATAATCTCCGGCTTGTGGCGGAACATGCATGGGGTTGTCTCGAATGCGATGTCGCTGGAGTCTGAACTTTGAACTTTTGTTCTTGTGAATGTTCTTGTCATTGTTTGTTCTTGTGAATGTTCTTCTTGTCACTGTTTATTCTTCTCAGTCTTATGGCGGTGTTGATCAGTTTCACTGATACATAAATGATCTGTATGTCTCTCTGTCACTAGATACGAGATGTGTCCCACTATCCTAGATGTAACCCATGATCCCAGATGTGGGTGTCTGTCTCTTGCTATATGTGACAGTTTTCTCCAGTGCTCCATGTAGCACGTGTCTGGGTTACTCTGAATGATGGTGATCTAGTTTTGGATGTGCTTTTTTTTTCTTTCATTTGACCTGCTTCTGGCTGCAAAAGGTGACTGAATGATCACCATTTCTTCTTTCAGGCAAATCCTCAAAGAGTTTGTCGACGTCATCATCCAGGACAGGTCACCCCTAAACAACACCAGACCCACTCCCGTCCTGGAGCCAGGCATGCAGCGACACCTGACCCACTTCAGCCTGCTCACTCACGGGTTTGGCCAGCCCGCGGTTTTGGCCTCGCTGAACTGCGCCATGAACTACCTCGGGGAGTCTCTCAAGATCATAGACAAGACGTACAGCAGCGGCAATCCACAGCAACAGCCGGCAAGCGGGCAGCTCATGGCTAGCAACAACAACAACAACAACAACTCGCTGGAGGGGAAGATAAAGTCGGACAAGGATGAGAACAGAAGAGAGTGATTGTGTGGGTGCATGGGTGCGGGTGTATGGCTGGGTGTGTAAGAGACGGAGGCAGAGAAAGTATCAGGTCGTGGTGGCTTGTTACCTTTGACCAACCACGTGTTTGTTTGCTGCTGTTTTTAATTAGATGTTCTTTTGTAGCCTTCGTTCATTGGTAATTATGTTCTTTGTAGCATGAGTTCTGCAGAAAAGATGTTCTCTGTAGTGCCACATCTGCACAAATGCTGTCATGTGTACTACAGAATCCTGGAGCAACTTTTCTCTGTAAAAAATGATACATTTAATGATCTGTACAAAGTGATTGCTCAGTGATACATGTTCATTGACACATCCAGGTGTGTGTGGTATCCATGTTTATCCATCTGTCTGACATATGTGGCATCCATGTTTATCCATCTGTCTGACATATGTGGCATTCATGTTTATCCACCTGTCTGGCATATGTGGCATCCATATTCATCCATCTGACGTATGCCATAAGTGCAAAATATCTTGTGAATATAACTATAAGAAATATCACTGTATGTTAGTTGTATCCATTCATGATAATCTCGAGTGTATGTGATATTGGTGCATCTGTATGTCTATATATTTGTGATCGTATGTGTATGTCTATATGTTTGTGATGTATCCCGTATGACTGACAGGTATCCAGTTTCTGGGTCTTTCCTGGTTAAGTGTGTGTTTGTAGCCAAATAATGAACATTTTTAGTTTTTCTGTTCATTTTCATCTTCTATTGTTACAAATATTTGTGGTAAACTCGACCTGTCTTATCATTGTGTCTTGTGCAGACATCTTTATATCTTGTCTACAAACACGAAACGTCATGGTATGTTTTATGTTTTAGAGAAAACATTTTTTCATGTTTTTTAAAGATATTGTCTCTTGTGTGGAGGAAGAAATTTAACTCTTTTGCAGGAAACAAGCCCATATATACATATACATATCAACGCCACACACAAAAAAATGTATAAATAATTCAGACGTCATGTTTTTAGCCAGAGTTGACCAGAGACCTAGAATTAGATTATGTATTTGAAGTATAAATCGCCAAGTGAAGAACAATATCAGACAGATGCGGTTTTTTTTGTTTGTTTCTGTATAATTTTTTTTTAAAATTCAGTCATTTAAATGACTCATGGTAGCGGACGTATTATGGTAGTGAAAGAGTTAATTGTAATCTATATAGAACATCTTGTGAAAAAGTTAACTGTAATTTGTATAGAACATATTATGATAGTAAAAGAGTTCATTGTAATCTGTATAGAACATATTATGGTAGTAAAAGAGTTCATTGTAATTGTACAGAACATCTTATGGCAGTAAAAGAGCTCATTGTAATCTGCATAGAACATCTTGTGACAGTGAAAAGGTTAATTGTAATCTGTATAGAATGTCTTATTGTAGTGAAAGAGTTAATTGTGCTGTGTATAGAACATCTTACGGTAGTAAAAGGGTTAATTGTAATCTGTATAAAACATCTTATGGTAGTAAAAGAGTTAATTGTAATCTGTTTAGAACAAATTATGGTAGTAAAAGAGTTAATTGTAATCTGTATAGAACATCTTAAGTAAAAGAGTTAATAGTAATTTGTATAGAAGATATTATGACAGTGAAAAAGTTAATTGTAATCTGTATAGAACGTCTTATTGTAAAAAAAAAAGTAAAGGTAATCTTCTCATGCCTTAGAGGCACATAGGGATATGGTGTTGGTGCAGTGAAAGAGTTAATTGTGCTCTGTATAGAACATCTTATTGTAGTAAAAGGGTTAATTGTAATCTGTATGGAACAAATTATGGTAGTAAAAGAGTTAATTGTAATCTGTATAGAACATTTTATGGTAGTAAAAGTGTTAATAGTAACCTGTATAGAAGTTTTGTGACAGTGAAAAGGTTAATTGTGATCTGTATAGAACGTCTTATTGTAGTGAAAGAGTTAATTGTGCTCTGTAAAGAACATCTTATGGTAGTAAAAGAGATAATTGTGCTCTGTATAGAACATCTTGTGATAGTGAAAAGGTTAATTGTAATCTATATAGAATATCTTATTGTAGTGAAAGAGTTAATTGTAATCTGCATAGAACATATTATGGTAGTAAAAGAGTTAATTGTAATATGTATAGAACATCTTGTGATAGTGAAAAGGTTAATTGTAATCTGTGTAGAACATCTTATTATAGTGAAAGAGCTAATTGTAATCTGTATAGAATATCTTATGATAGTGAAAAGGATTCCCTGTATGCTGTATAGAATATCTTAATACCTATGTAGAAAATATGTTATCGTGAAAGTGTCTCTTCATACCTTGTATAACAGTGTATGTATATATGTTTTCTACAAAGTGTCTTCTTGTATTGTCCAGAAAACATGTCTGTGTTTACCATGTACAAAAATGTGGTCATTTGTTCTAAAGAAAATATTTCTATATTGTCTAGAAAAGATGTCTATGCTGTCTAGAAATGATGTCTGTGTGGTCTAGAAATGATGTCTCTGATGTCTAGAAAAGATGTCCATGCTGGCTAGAAAGATGGTGGAATGTCTTGTCATAATCATGTTTTTACATTCTAAAAATTGTATTTTGTGTCATATTTTTTATCTATTACTTTGTCTAGTGATCTCGCACTGTCTAGATAACTCATTGACACTGTCCAGATAGACATTTTTATCTTTTTTTGCTTGATTTAGAGTTCTTCATTTTCGATTTTGTATGAATTGTCTTAAATAACATGCACTTATAAACCTTCTAGTTAACATGCATAGTTCAGCGTGGCACACAGTTATAACTTGTCTAGTTTATTTATGACGTGGAGTGGTAAAAATAACATATAACATACATCAGCACAGATACTTGGAGCTTCAACAGAGCTCTATGGGTCATGGCTCATGCCGGACGTCTGCGTGAGTGGGCAGTCCAGCGTCCGTTGATCCAGTTTTATTTGAGCACAGCGTAGTTTCAGATTTACAGTTGGCATGCCTTATATTCTTATCATAACTGTCAGACTTGCAAGTGGCACACTCTGGAACCTTGTCACAAGTTTGTCACAAGTTTGGGACTTGCAGCCTTGGATTCTTGTCACAAGTTTGGGACTTGCAGCCTTGGATTATTGTCACAAGTTTGGGACTTGCAGCCTTGGATTCTTGTCACAAGTTTGGGACTTGCAGCCTTGGATTCTTGTCACAAGTTTGGGACTTGCAGCCTTGGATTATTGTCACAAGTTTGGGACTTGCAGCCTTGGATTCTTGTCACAAGTTTGGGACTTGCAGCCTTGGATTATTGTCACAAGTTTGGGACTTGCAGTCGTGAATTCTCGTCACAAGTTTGGGACTCGCAACCTTGGATCCTTGTCACAAGTTTGGGACTTGCAGCCGTGAATTCTCGTCACAAGTTTGGGACTCACAGCTTTGAATTCTCGTCACAAGTTTGGGACTTGCGGCAATCAGTTCTTGGATCCTTGTCACTAATTTGAGAGACTTACAGCCATCAGTCCATGGGATTCTTGTCACATAAATAAACGCGAAGAAACGTGTTTGAAACTTCAAGAAATCCGTGCACGACAATTTGCAAGAGCGGCTCTTTTTTGACAAGGCAAAGTCCAGGTCACGCACAGGTCAAAGATATTGTGGACACTGGTACAAGGTCAAAGAAGGTTCACTGTCTAAGATCTACCAATATTTGTACACAGTCTGAACAGGTTCACTGTCTAAGATCTACCAATATTTGTACACAGTCTGAACTGGTCCAAGGAGTAAGATCTAAACAATATTTGTACACATATGGACAAGCCCAAGGCAACATTTGTACACTGTCAAATATGAGCTTTAGATCTAGTGTCCCGGATGAATTGTTTCTTCATGCAAGTCACGTGGAAGAACTGTCTCACTTTGTGTTGTGCTGATCATTTTCAGTTTGTTGCCATTTTCTGGCTCAGAGTTCCAGAATGAGGGACCAGTCTTTATTACCATTATATTTTTTATCATCATCATCATTATCATCATCATCATCATGTCGCAGTACTCATCGTTGGTGTCAGTCATGAGATGGAGGCCAGTTCTTGATGAGTTTGTCAGGACCTGGTTGATGTTAAGACTGGATGTGTCCGCCAGTTATTTGCTTCTCTAGCTACATCACCTGCTACTCAGCCACCGGCTGTCATACTTGTTATAGCAGATATTATCAGAACGCAGCATCTATCTCAAGACAGTCTCTGATACTAGACACCCAGTCTCTGATACTAAACACAGTCTCTGATACTAGACACACAGTCTCTGATACTAGACACACAGTCTCTGATACTAGACATACAGTCTCTGATACTAGACATACAGTCTCTGATACTAGACACACAGTCTCTGATACTAGACACACAGTCTCTGATACTAGACATACAGTCTCTGATACTAGACACACAGTCTCTGATACTAGACACACAGTCTCTGATACTAGACACACAGTCTCTGATACTAGACACCCAGACCCTCACTAACATTTCTTGAAGCAGTGAGGTGACACTTTTGAGAAGGGCTGGGGTAGGGAATCTGGATAGGGAGTGGGTCTAGGATAGAGACAGAGAGTAAACGCTGGAGGTCTTGACAAATGGCTTATGTGAGATAGATGATGCAAATTATAAGAAATATGGCAAGAAAAAAAGATATGTGCATATATGTGTGTGTATATGTGTGTGTGTGGGGGGGGGGGGGGTGGGAAGGTGACAGATTTTCCTGCTTAGAGAAAAGTTAGATTCTTTGAATAAAAATATTACTGCACCATCAGAAAGTGATAGTTTCACTTAAGTTATTTATTGTCTGAATGATGTACAGCGTCCGTCTCACATAGAAAACATCATCTTCAAATTTGAGATATTTATGAAGAAGTTTATTTCAGAATTCATTTCTTTTCTTTTTTTTTCATTGGAAAATAATAAGTTAGTCAACACAATGTGTAGATTTTCACGTCTTACAAGCATATGTGAAGTGTTAGTACTAACAGAATTATCACATTATTATTAGGTCACATTATTATTAGGTACAGAGAATAAAATATACTGTATGGAGGAAGTTGTGTTCATCTGAAGAGATGGAAGTGAAAGATGTCCTTGTTTGAGTTGGTAACTCTACTGTTTGAGTTGGTAACTGTTTGAATTGGTAATTCTACTTTTTGAGTTGGTAACTCTACTATTTCAGTTGGTAACTCTACTGTTTGAGTTGGTAATTCTACTTTTTGAGTTGGTAACTGTTTGAATTGGTAATTCTACTTTTTGAGTGGGTAACTCTACTATTTCAGTTGGTAACTCTGTTTGAGTTGGTAACTCTACTTTCTGGGTAGAATCTCTATTGTCGCAACTGGTGGTGTAGCAAAATGAATAGCTGTCACAAATATAGTGAAACTGGTTTTGTATCCTGTAGCTACAGAGTAAATATTATTTGTTTGGCCAGAAACTTGACTCAAGTGCTCTGTGTTCTGGTAGAATCTTCCCTCAAGTGCTCTGTGTTCTGGTAGAATCTTCACCCAAGCAATCTGTGTCCTGGTAGAATCTTCACCCAAGAACTCTTCTGTTTTGGTAGAATCTTCACACAAGTACTGTGTGTACTGCTAGAATCTTTCCCCAAGTACTCCGTGTTCTGGTAGAATCTTCACACAAGTACTCTGTGTCCTAGTAGAATCTTCACACAAGTACTCTGTACTTTATGTGGATCATTACTATTTCTTTCACACAGCCTGTACTGTAACAGTCAAATGCACCTTTCACACAGCCTGTACTATAACAGTGCACATTTGTTACAGCCTCTACTGCAACAGTCAAGTGCACCTTTCACACAGCCTGTACTGTAATAGTCAAGTGCACCTTTCACACAGCCTGTACTGTAACAGTCAAGTGCATCTTTCACACAGCCTGTACTGTAACAATCAAGTGCACCTTTCACACAGCCTATACTGTAACAGTGCACCTTTCACACAGCCTGTACTGTAACAATCAAGTGCACCTTTCACACAGCCTGTACTGTAACAGTCAATGCACCCTTCACACAGCCTGTGCTGTAACAGTGCACCTTTGTTACAGCCTGTACTGCAACAGTCAAGTGCATATTTCACACAGCCTGTACTGACAGAAATAATGAGTCACTGTTTTTGTCTTACCTGTCTCTAAACAAAATGACAAAGTTTGATGAAAGTGTGCATTACCATTTCACTGCCCCTCCCCCGCCATTAAAAAACAGCCTGTTTGCTAAATGTGGTGACAGCCTGTAGCACTCAGTAAACTGGAGTGCGCCTTCTGTGTTTTATGTGTATGTATGTATATGTAGCCACGTTCCTGATACTCATAACATATATTTTGTGTGCGTATGTTTGTTTTTCTGGGACTCGAACCCTGGCCATACATCACTGGATAATTATTTTTTGTTTTGCCACAGACAAATTTTTACTCTAGGGATGTAAATTAGTTAAGTCGCGTGCGCAAATGTTATATGTCAATCATTTGAAAATGTCATTATGTCAATCATTTGATCAGCATTTCCAAAATTGTCATTTTATCAATAAAATCTGGGGTTTCTTTTTTTTTTCAAATCCTGTGTTTTTATTTTGTTTGTTTCTCTGTGTTTCATTCATTCATTCATTCATTCATCATCATTGTCCCTCTCACAGGCTCCCTGGAAGCAACACGTTCTTGCACAAGTTGACTAGAGTCTTGTAGTGACACATTCAGACTTTCTGTGATGTCCCGAGTCCACCTTCAGCGAGGTCGTCCCTTGTCTCTTGTGCCGGCCACTAAGCCTTCTACTACCAACCTCTCCAAGCTGTTGTGTCTCTTGATGTAGCCTGGCACTATGTCTTCTACTATCAACCTCCCCAAGCTGTTGTGTCTCTTGATGTAGCCTGGCACTAAGCCTTCTACTACCAACCTCTCCAAGTTGTTGTGTCTCTTGATATGGCCGGGCACTATGCCTTCTACTATCAACCTCCCCAAGCTGTTGTGTCTCTTGATGTAGCCTGGCACTATGTCTTCTACTACCAACCTCTCCAAGCTGTTGTGTCTCTTGATGTAGCCTGGCACTATGTCTTCTACTACCAACCTCTCCAAGCTGTCGTGTCTCTTGATGTAGTCTGGCACTATGTCTTCTACTATCAACCTCTCCTAGCTGCTGTGTCTCTTGATGTGGCCGTGCACTATGTCTTCTACTACCAACCTCTCCAAGCTGTTGTGTTTCTTGATGTGGCTGAAGTATGTCACCTTTCTAATTTTGATGGTGTTAACGAGCCAGTTTTCTGCGACACCTGATCCCATCAGTGTCTCTTTATTTGATGTCCGGGGTATCCATGATATTCTAAGTGTCTTTCTGTAACATTTCATTTCAAATGTTGTTATTCTCTTTTCTAATGAGTTGTTAAGTGTCCATGTTTCACACCCGTATTTTTCTGTTTATATGTTGTTGTTTTTTTTTCTGCACAAAACAAGTTTGTACTAACAGCAAAGGTTTAGGATTAAACTCATCTCAGTTCTGTACGCAAAGTCAATTGAAGAAATAAACTTAGCACTTAGCGTCACTCCAGAAGTAAAGAAACAGACTTTCACACTTAGCGTCACTCCAGAAATAAAGAAACAGACTTTCACACTTAGCGTCACTCCAGAAGTAAAGAAACAGACTTTCACACTTAGCGTCACTCTAGAAGTCAAGAAATAAACGTAGCACTTAGCGTCACTCCAGAAGTCAAGAAATAAACTTAGCACTAAGCTTCACTCCAGAAGTCAAGAAACAAACTTAGCACTTAGCATCAATCCAGAAGTCAAGAAATAAACGTAGCACTTAGCGTCACTCCAGAAATCAATAAGCAAACTTTCACACTTAGCGTCACTCCAGAAATCAAGAAATAAACTTTCACACTTAACGTCACTCCAGAAATCAAGAAGCAAACATTCATATTTAGCGTCACTCAAGAAGTCAAGAAATAAACTTTCACACTTAGTGTCACTCCAGAATCAAGAAATAAACTTTCACACTTAGCGTCACTTCAGAATGAAGAAATAAACTTTCACACTTAGCGTCACTCCAGAATCAAGAAATAAACTTTCGCACTTAGCGTCACTCTGAAATCAATAAACCAACTTTCACACTTAGCGTCACTCCAGAAGTCAAGAAATAACCTTTCACACTTAGTGTCACTCTAGAATGAAGAAATAAACTTTCACATTTAGTGTCACTCCAGAATGAAGAAATAAACTTTCACAATTAGCGTCACTCTAGAATGAAGAAATAAACTTTCACACTTAGCGTCACTCCAGAATGAAGAAATAAACTTTCACACTTAACGTCACTCCAGAATCAATAAACAAACTTTCACACTTAGCGTCACTCCAGAATAAATAAACAAACTTTCACACTTAGCGTTACTCCAGAAATCAATAAACAAACTTTCACACTTAGTGTCACTCCTGAATGAAGAAAAAAACTTTCACACTTAGCGTCACTCCAGAATCAAGAAATAAACTTTCACACTTAGCGTCACTCCAGAAATCAGTAAACAAACTTTCACACTTAGAGTCACTCCAGAATCAAGAAAAAAACTTTCACACTTAGAGTCACTCCAGAATCAAGAAAAAAACTTTCACACTTAGCGTCACTCCTGAAATCAATAAACAAACTTTCACACTTAGTGTCACTCTAGAATGAAGAAAAAAACTTTCACACTTAGCGTCACTCCTGAAATCAAGAAACAAACTTTCACAGTTAATGCAATAAGAAAACTCAAGAAACAAACATCGTTGTCAATGTAGGTGACACCAAAACTCAAGAAACAACCTTTCACGATTAACATGACAGCAAACCTCAAGAAACAAACTTCACGCTTGAAGTGATGCCAGGTGCTATATTTCCAGGGCAAAACTGAAAAACCTCAGGTTCCACATCCAGGAAAGTTCCCCCCGATGATATGAAAAATAATCTTAACCATCAAATATAAACAGATGAGATAAAAAAAATAATTTTAACCATCAAAAATAAACAGGTCAGATAAGAAATTAATCTTTACCATCACATATAAACATCAGATAAAAAATAATCTTAAAAATTAAATCTTAATCATCAAATATAAATAGCTCAGTTAAAAAAAATTAACCATTAAATATAAACATCTGGTAAAAATTAATCTTAACCGTCAAATATAAACAGACCAGATAAAAAATAATCTTCAAATCTGCTAGGCTTACCATCGAACATAAACAGATAAGAGACGATGTCTTTCAGCATTTTACCTAGTACCTAGCTGACACCACCTCGTCAGTAAAAGAAACTGCTGCTCCCAGAAAACTGCTTCGCCATCAAGACAAGATTTGTACCCTCGACACCGAAGCTTCAGTGTCGGGACTGAAATTGTGGACCTGCTGTGGCCAGTACGACCATCTTTTACTGAGCGATCTGTTGCTCAGAAGTGGCAGAGTCAAGTATGACTTAGATGTGTCTGCTGAATTTACGCTAGCACGCTTGCTTACTACACACACACACTTGAAGCACTGTGTTGCCAAAACAGGAAATTATGTACTGAAATTTCTTTAATCGATGATTTCATTTTTGTACAAGATCATACAAGTGTTTTGAGAACTAAAAGAGAGGAGTTTGTATCAGATCATACAAGTGTTTTGAGAACTAAAAGAAAGGAGTTTGTACTAGATCATACAAGTGTTTGAGAACTAAAAGAAAGGAGTTTGTACCAGACCATACAAGTGTTTTGAGAACTAAAAGAAAGGAGTTTGTATCAGATCATACAAGTGTTTTGAGAACTAAAAGAAAGGAGTTTGTACCAGATCATACAAATGTTTTGAGAACTAAAAGAAAGGAGTTTGTACCAGATCATACAAGTGTTTTGAAAATAATCACGGTCGAGCCACGACCCGCATGTAAAGAGTGTAACGATGAGAACTAAGCACGACAAGAGTGTAACAATGAGAACTAAGCACAATAAGAGTCTAACAATGAGAATTAAGCACAACAAAAGTGTAACAATGAGAACTAAGCATGACAAAAGTGTAACAATGAGAACTAAGCGCGACAAGAGTGTAACAATGAGAATTAAGCACAACAAAAGTGTAACAATGAGAACTAAGCATGACAAAAGTGTAACAATGAGAACTAAGCGCGACAAGAGTGTAACAGTGAGAACTAAGCGCGACAAGAGTGTAACAATGAGAACTAATCACAACCTAACTGTAACATTTTTCTATTTTAAATTTCATGTAAAAAATATTACCATTCTGAACAAACTTTTATTTTAGATCTTCATCCACTGCATAACCACATTGTGCTACTGATGACCACATGCTGATGATTGCAGCCTGATTATCACAACCTGATTATCACATGCTGATTATAATCACGGTATGACGATCACAGTCTGATTATCATATGCTGATGACCACAACCTGATTATCACATGCTGATTATCACGGTATGATGATCACAATCTGATTATAATAGGTTGACGATCACGTCCCGAAGCTAAGACGTAAGCGAAAAGTTTATACAGTACATCACACTCTCACATATATATACAGTACATCACACTCTCACATATATATACAGTACATCACACTCTCACATATATATACAGTACATCACACTCTCACATATATATACAGTACATCACACTCTCACATACATAAACCAAAACACCAAAACATTCACATACATAAACTAAAACAACAAAACATTCATATACATAAACTAAAACAACAAAACATTCACATACATAAACTAAAGGAACAAAACATTCACATACATAAACCAAAGGAACAAAACATTCACATACATAAACCAAAACAACAGAACGTTCACATTTTGTTTCGTCACATTACAAAACTTTCTTCAGTATCCCACTTCAGTCAAACTCCGACATAGTTTTCCCAAACTCATAAACCTACAGAGAGCTACATACAGTCTTTCTCTGTACGCCCTACTCCCCAGATCTATACAAGTAGTTTGGCTGTTTGAACTTCTGCGTTATTGCCCGTTCCCCAACTACCCCCACCCCACAACCCCCTCCCCGGCTCCTGTACATGCACACTATATTCCAGACCGGCAGAGTTGGCAACTCTCGGCCTCGCGGGGACAATCTGACCTCACCTCAGTCCTCAGACCACTTTGACTGTTACTTAGTAACTTTCAAGCCAAGATCGGCTTTAGTGAGTGCGGGACCCTCAGCTATATGACAGTAAGGGGCCCTCAGCTATATGACAGTAAGGGGCCCTCAGCTATATGACAGTAAGGGGCTCTAAGCTGTATGACAGTACGGGGCCCTCAGCTATATGACAGTAAGGGCCCTACTCTATATGACAGTAAGGGGTCCTATGCTATATGACAGTACGGGGCCCTCAGCTATATGTAGTACTGTAGTATTTTACCACGTAAATGCTGCTTAGATGATTTCTGCTGACCTAAGGGATGTAATTAATAATTAATAGTCACGTATGATTAAGTCCCTTAGATCTGAACTAATAACAAAATAGTTTCACCTTGTAAATTTCACGTGAACATGGAGTAGTAGCCTGTCTGTTTGTGTAAACAGCAGACAAATTGTAATCACGCAGCTGTAGTTTCACGAGATGTTCACAGCTTTTGTTCACAGTAAGAGAGAGAACGAAGTTTGACAATTTATCTTACTGCCAGACGTGAATAAGAGAGTGAAGGTTGGTGTGTCTGCTGGCTACACATTCTTGTTAGCTTCTACTCTTGTTGCTACTTTACAAAGGCCTCAGTGTGAGCCAAGCTTGTAAGAAATCCGTTGCTTAACCATTCAAGACAAGAACACCAGGGTCTCCACATAACCACAGCAATACACCAACACTACTGAGACCCGCAGTCGTCAACATCTCAACATCTCAACATGCAACATTCCAAGGGGAAGATAACCAAAGCTACAACTTCAAGAAAACACCAAGTACACATATTTATTGATGGGAAAGATGGCAGATGATGTGATGAGGGTGGAAACGTAGCCCATCAGGCTGCTAAGAAGAATACAATGTCAGTTACAATGTCGATTCCCGGCGTGAGAAACTCTACGCCATATGGGAGGAAAACTTTACATTTTTACTTCTACAAAAAGAGAGGCATACTTACGTTTCCAACGCCCCCCCCCCCCCCGAAAAAAACAACTCCTCTACAACAGTGGTTCTCAACCCATGGCCGTGGCCCAAAGGTGGGCCGTGGCAGGAAGTAATGTGGGTCGCGCCGGAGTCTCAAAGCAGCAGACAACAAAAAAAAATCTGCATTTTTCACACAATGCATAGGCCCTAGGTGCAGACTGCACGGACGCAACCTGCAGAGTTGTAGGCCGCTTTATTAGTATGTCCGCCGTGTGGCTATTGGAGAAAGGATGGTCCAGACAGCGTTTCTTCCAGCATCAAACAGAAATGTGCCATACATAAAAAGACGGCATCGCTTTTGAAATGCGACACCGGCGTCTTTCTGACCCTGTTGCTGAAACGTGCAGTTTTACAAAGTAATTTTAGAGAACAGTCGGTGTAGATTCTGCGAGAGAGCAGAAGTGAAATATAATTCTCAGCAATTGTTTTATTCCAGACAGAACAGACATGCTGTCCCAAACAGTGCCATCTTTAAGGTAAATGAAAAGAAATTTTGTGTAGCAATGAATATGCAGTTAAACACGTAGAACAAATATTATATACTACTTTATAAAATTAGATCTATACCTTGCAAATATAAAGCACTTTATTAGTGGGCCGCACAAATGTTTCATTTTTAAATGTGGGCCGTGCGGCAAAAGAGTCAGAGACCCGCTGCCCCACAACAACTTCATTATCTCAAAAACTAATCCTGCATCTCAACTCAAACTGCCTCTAGCAAAAGCTGCTACTACTGAAAACTCTGTTTAACATAACGAGACCCTCTCACTAAGTCTGCATCAAACAAGTAAGAGGGTTCCTCTATAACCCAATCTTGCGTGGTATTTATACCATAACTGTACCCAAGCTGTCCCGAGATCCCCTTTTTTCCCGCCCTGCTTTTCCCGGTATGACCCTTACACTCATGGCTATTCTGCCACATGGAATTCTCGGGATATTTCTGTTTACGACACATTTTAGGATGGTGAGTTCAAAGGAAGGGGTTTCTAACCAAAGGAAGGGGTTTCTAACCAAAGGAAGGGGTTTCTAACCAGCTGATTTTTGGTCAAGGAAGAGTCTTGCCAGAGTTTTCGTAGCAGTCAGTAGCAGTCAGTAGTCAGATTAGTTATGTCCTAGTTTGAGTGTAGTCAGATTAGTTATGTCCTAGTTTGAGTGTAGTCAGATTAGTTATGTCCTAGTTTGAGTGTAGTCAGATTAGTTATGTCCTAGTTTGAGTGTAGTCAGATTAGTTATGTCCTAGTTTGAGTGTAGTCAGATTAGTTATGTCCTAGTTTGAGTGTAGTCAGATTAGTTATGTCCTAGTTTGAGTGTAGTCAGATTAGTTATGTCCTAGTTTGAGTGTAGTCAGATTAGTTATGTCCTAGTTTGAGTGTAGTCAGGCCAAAGTTAGGACAAAGTTTTTTCTGTATTAGTATGTAGGAATTATGTTGTAGCGTCCTTGTTAGGGCCAGAGTGTACTGTTGTGTGTTAGAGAGTACAGCGAGAAATGAATGCCATGTAAATGTGGTTCATAAAAAGGATGTTGAAGGTACCATGGACAGCTAAGAAAACCAACGAAGAAGTCTTAAGAGAGGCTGGAGTTAAAAGCAAATTACAGCAAAGATCAGAGGCAGACAAACGAGAATTGTAGGATATTTTCTGAGAAGAAGAAAATTGGAACATGAAAAATTGAAGGAAGAAGAGACAGAGGAAGACACAGAGAGAGAGAGAGAGAGAGAGAGAGGAGAGAGAGAGAGAGAGAGAGAGAGAGGGGGAGAGAGAGAGACAGAGACAGAGAGAAGTTACTGGATAGGCTGTCAGTGTGGCTAGGAAGAAAGTCACCGGCGGATCTCATAATCAAGTCTAAAGACAGGGAATTATGCAGAGAAATGATCGCCTACGCCACGCGGCATAGCACTTAAACTGGAAGATGAAGTGTTATTCTGGAAGGTGTTATTCATTCCAGATATTTGTAAGTACTACGTTTTTGTAACTTCTTTGTGGTAGAATGTTTCTTTCTTGTGGGGTGGTCTGCGTACCCGGGAAGCTTTTCGTGTTATACGTTTCGTCGTTGCTGTATGACAGCAGTTTTTCCTACCATCGTCACTTCTATCACCCACATCTTCCGCATCACTATATTTGTTGTCTGTTGAATCTGAACTACACTCTTGACTGTTCCTACGACTAAGTTACTGTTGCGTTGTCAGCTTGAATTATGGAGTCCAGATATTCTGTTGTTGTCCAGTGAAAGAAGGAGCGTGCCCGGGTGCATTGTTCTCTGAGTGTATCACAGAACATGACCGAAGTCTCTCAGACCAGTCTGTCAGATCTGATCCTGAGAAAGTAACTATCTGTTATCAATTAGTTGCTCCTCTGGAAAACATCTGAGAAACACATACATGCCTTTGAATGTAAATGCTACAGAAGAGGTCTTCAAATACCATGGACACAAAAAAGAACAAATATATCTATACTACAAGAGCTTAATATTGAAGAAGGCTGGCTAGTAAAGAGGATTAAAGAGAGAGAACTTAAATATTTTGGACACATTAAACGTCATGATAATTTAGAGAAGACCATCTTGGAAGGGTACATAATGGGAAAAAGAAAGAGAGGAAGACCAAGGCGAAGATGGCTGCAAGACATCGTTGATGCAAATGGATGCATCATCAGCAGCAGGGCATCTTGCTCACAACTGAGAGGGCTACAAGAGAGCTGTTAGGGAGGCAAAGTTCCACAAGGGACATGCAAATGAATGAATGTTCCTCTGGCCCCTTAGAGACAGCAGATACTTCTTTACTGGGGCCTTGGTGGGCACATACGCCTTTAATACTATGTCTACACCACACATTCTTCTTTATATATGACAGTACGAGGCCCTATGCTGTGTGACAGTACGGGGCCTCAGCTATATCACAGTACGGGGCCCTAAACTATATGACAGTACGGGGCCTCAGCTATATCACAGTACGGGGCCCTAAACTATATGACAGTACGGGGCCTCAGCTATATCACAGTACGGGGCCCTAAGCTATATGACAGTACGGGGCCTCAGCTATATCACAGTACGGGGCCCTAAGCTATATGACAGTACGAAGCCCTAAGCTATATCACAGTACAGGGCCTCAGCTATATCACAGTACAGGGCCCTAAGCTATATGACAGTACGAAGCCCTAAGCCATATGACAGTACGGGGCCCTAAACTATATGACAGTACGGGGCCCTAAACTGTATGACAGTACGGGGCCTCAGCTATATGACAGAACGGGGCCCTAAACTATATGACAGTACGGGGCCTCAGCTATATCACAGTACGAAGCCCTAAGCTATATGACAGTACGAAGCCCTAAGCTATATCACAGTACAGGGCCTCAGCTATATCACAGTACAGGGCCCTAAGCTATATGACAGTACGAAGCCCTAAGCCATATGACAGTACGGGGCCCTAAACTATGACAGTACGGGGCCCTAAACTGTATGACAGTACGGGGCCTCAGCTATATGACAGAACGGGGCCCTAAACTATATGACAGTACGGGGCCTCAGCTATATCACAGTACGAAGCCCTAAGCTATATGACAGTACGGGGCCCTAAACTATATGACAGAACGGGGCCCTAAACTATATGACAGTACTGGGCCTCAGCTATATCACAGTACGAGGCCTAAACTATATCACAGTACGGGGCCCAAACTATATGACAGTACGTCGCCTTAAACTATGACAGTACTTCGCCTTAAACTATATGACAGTACGTCGCCTTAAACTATATGACAGCACGGGGCCTAAACTATATGACAGTACGGGGCCCTAAACTATATGACAGTACGGGGCCCTAAACTATATGACAGTACATCGCCTTAAACTATATGACAGTAAGGCAAACCCAAAGAGGAAAAGAAAGTTAGCTTGAAGACAGACAGCCAGCCAGCCAGCCAGCCAGCCAGCCAGCCAGCCAGCCAGTCAGCCAGCCAGCCAGCCAGCCAGCCAGCCAGCCAGCCAGCCAGCCAGCCAGCCAGCCAGCATCGTGTCGGCGTGGGGCGGGTTATGGCGGCTACTTTTTCAGTCTCGGAGTACAGCTAAAAAGCAGGGGGTGTGCTTCTTTAGCAGACTCCACCACCATGGAGAGTATGGCGATCCCTGCCCCGTTAGCCAGGCTAGGACAGTTAATGGGGGTACAGAGAGAGGTGGGACAGGGTCTTGTCAGCTATGGGTCGCTGATCGCTTTGGATGTATGTATTATATGTGTGTATATGTATGTATGATGTATGTATGTATGTATGTATGTATGTATGTATGTATGCATGTATGATGTATGTATGTATGTATGTTTGATGTATGTATGTATGTATGTATGTATGTATGTATGCATGCATGTATGCATGCATGTATGTATGTGGCACGCAGGCCTGTCTTACATTCTGCCTTTCATCACTCCATCTTTCATTCTTCCCACACACTCCATTTAATACAAGTATACAAATTACATGAGGGAAAAAACATATCAAAAATCGTGTAAGATTTAACTAATACATTCAAAGTAAAAGAAAAGAAGTAATTAGCCTAATAAAATAGCTCTCACACACGCATACACGCACACATACATACATATACATAAACAAAAATACACTTTCAGTACAGATCTTCTAACATATGGTTTGTTTTTTTTTTAGCAAACATTAGAATAATTTCTAACAATATCTAAAAGTTATCTTTCGAACTATGTAATTTAGTACTTGACGGCTGGCGAGTCATGAGTTGAGAGAGTGCTGGTTATTCTATGGAGGGGTTCTAAGGACTGTTATAGCCGGAGGTGGGGTGGAGGATACGCTCTCCACTCCAATGAAATGTCTCCAAGGCGTGCGTCTCAAATAGTCCCTGACAGTCAAGTCCAGATCCTGACCTTCTTGTGGCAGAACTGTTCAAACTGGCAGGAGAAGGAGCGAAGGCGAATATCTGGCGCCTGAAAACCAGACGCTTCGGGTAGATGAGAGTCTTGTTTGTAGCTCATCTACCGCTGCTGACGAGATTCTTCACCTGTCGTGCGTGGAGTGGGGCTCCTCCCGGCCAGTGAAGAAAGGTGCAAATGGGGTTGCCGCGGGGCACCACTGTGGAAAAGGTGAAATAAAAGATTAAGCGAAGTAAACAGTGACGTCACCTCTGGTCTGGAAGTCAGCCACGTTCCATGTGCACTCATATCGGGCGAATTGCCTGAACCTGCTTAACCCAGGGGTTAAAACGCTGCTGGCGGGACTCTTCGGATGCCGCGCGTGGAGTGAAGCTCCTCCCGGCCAATTAAGAAAATGAGGAAAAGCAATCAGGGTTGCCGTGCGACGCCGATGTGAAAAGGTGCTGCAAAGGATAAAGTGAAGCATAGTCGGTATGTCCAGTAGTATCACGGCGAGAGCTGCTCATACCATGGCACCTCTGCTCTTGAGGCTGGCCACGTCCATTCTACACCCATACTGGTGAAATATGCCTAAACCGGCTTAAACCAGGGGTGAAACTTGATGGCTACTTAAGTCACGGTACCTCAGCTCTAGAAGTCGGTCACGTCCTAAACACGCCCATACTGGGATAATATGCCTAAACCAGCCCAACCCAGGGGTGGAAGTCACTAGTGGCGAGGATTCGTCCTCCTGGACAAAAGGTCCGTCCTGGTCACAACTAGGAAGGGTAGCGGCCACGACCGCAAAATGCTGAAGTCGGAGACACTGGACCAGGGCAGTCTAGATAGGCAGTCACGTCTCTCCCGGCGGGGATGTTTGCGAATCCTAATCACGCTGAGGTTTTCCGGTGAGAAAGTCCAATTCTAGATCAAACTGGTGCAACAAAAACCACGGTGTCACACAATCCCGCTTCTGAGACCCACCAAGAATACAGGCTCAAGCCCTGCGATATTCTGAACCTCTTGTGGTCCTCTCGTGGATCTCGTGTGGTCCCTTCGGAACCACCGGACCTATAGAGAACCACAGGAGTAAATTCAGGGGGATCACGGGGCGGTCTTGGTGGTATACGCGAACGAAGAAGAAGAAGATTCTGTGGATGCATATAATTACAAGCTAGTAAATAATGAAACAAAAGGTCCCTTCTAATTGGAAGAAAGGAATCATTGTTAAAATACCAAAAAATGCAACCTTAGTGACTGTAACAACTGGAGAGGAGTAACCTTAATATCAGTTGTGTCAAAAGTATTTTGCAAGGTCATTTTGAATAGACTCAAAGATATAGTGGATACTGCAACGAGAGAAGAAAAAGCAGGATTTCGAAAAGGGAGAAGCTGTCTCGACCAGATCTTTACTCTCAGAATAATACTTGAAGAACATATTGAAAAGCAGAAACCATTAATACTGAACTTCATAGATTTTAAAAAGGCATTTGATAGCATACACAGAGATTCATTATGGAGAATTTTATGTCTATATGGAATACCATCTAAAATTGTCAACATCATTAAGGATTTCTACAATGGATATATTTGTGCAGTCAAGACAGAAGAAGGGATGAGTGAATGGTTCCAGATTGAAACAGGTGTTAAACAAGGATGTATACTGTCTCCTTTACTTTTTGGGATTACAATATATTTCATAATGAAAAAATGCTACACAGGTAACACAGGTATTGACTGGGTACATGGGACCCAACTAGAAGATCTTGATTTTGCTGATGACATAACTCTTATCAGTAATAATGTGAATTCCATGCAAGAAAAAACAGATAGCCTGTCTTCACTGGCTAGCAAAATAGGACTTGAAATTAACAAGGACAAAACAAAAATAATGAAAATTCCTCTCAATCAAAATGGAAAAATACACATAGAAGGGACAGATATTGAAGAAGTCAATCAATTTGCATACCTTGGCAGCTACATAGACCAGGATGGTGACACTAGAAAGGAAGTTAGAATCAGAATTGCAAAAGCAGCATCAATCTTCAAGAATCTTGAGAACATATGGAATTCAAAAGTTATAAGCACAAAAACCAAGTTAAGACTATTCAATTCAAATGTAATATCCACCCTCATTTATGCATGCGAAAGCTGGAAAACAACTAAAGAAATAGACAAGAAATTAGACTCTTTTGAAAACAAATGCCTAAGGAAAATACTCGGCATCAGGTGGAATGAATTCAAGAACAATGCAGAGATAAGACAGATGACTGAACAACAACCAGTCTCATGGGTGATCAGGAAAAGGAGATAGACATATGTTGGTCACTTGATGAGAAGAAATGATCAGAGAATCCCAAAACAAGCTATCAAGTGGAACACAACAGACCAAAGAAAAAGAGGCAGACCGCGTGAAATTCTGAAGAGGACATTGTTAAGAGAGGCCAACTTAACAGGCATAAAATCCTTTGATGAGGTTGAAAGACTCGCCGAAGACAGGAAAAATTGGCGAACTACTTTGCGAGCCCTAGGTGACGTTTAACGGCACGGAAAGGATATAAGAAGAAGAAGAAATAATGAAACAGGTTTGAGTTAAAGAATGAAGTATTACTAATGGATTTTAAATGGTGGGAGAGAGCGTTCCAGAGCTGTACTGCAGAGTATGCAAGGCTTTTTTTTTTTTTACAGATCAATCCTGGGTTTAGGAAGAAGACAGTATTTAAACGCTGGCTATGTTTAGTGTTATATTTAAACAGTGACCACAAGAAAGGCGGTGCATTGTGCGACAGAATTCTGTGAACAAACTTAACTTTGTTAAAAATGACTCTATATCTGAGGGGTAGAATTTTGGGTTGTTTGTGCTGATCTACAGTCTGTACTGGGTGTTTATCACAAATCAGATTTAATGCTCGCTTGTGAAGTGAGTGGAGCCTTTTTGTGTTTGAGACTGAGCATCCATCCCAGATTGTGGAACAGTAATCTAAGTGTGTTTGTATGTGTGATATGTAGTATATCTTTCTTGTGTCTTTGTCGATAAAGTGTTTAATTTTGGCTAGTTGGTAAACTTTCTGTGCAGTGAAGTTTGGTAGGTAATGTACGTGAGAATTCCAAGTTAAATGTTGATCAGTGGTGAGCCCTGGAGTTTTATGTTCATGAACATTTTCTATTGCCTTAGTCCCAGCACAAAGCTGTAGTGAAGTTTTTGTTGCATTCTGCAGTTTCTGTCATGTAGTGATGAGCATGGATTTTGTTTTGTTGGTGTTTATCAACATATCATTTTTTGTTACTTCATTTAATCAAACTGTTTATATCATTTTGGAGCGTTGTCTGTAGTTTATTGATGTCATAGTCACTATTGTAAACAGTACAGTCATCAGCGAAAAGATCACATGAAGAGTGCTTTAAATGTGGTGGTAGGTCGTTAATATAGATAGCAAAGAGAAGAGGATCAAGAATGGAGCCTTGAGGAATACCAGTATCAACCACAGAAGAGTCAGATATTTTGGTTCTAAAGCAAACTGTTTGTTTTCTACCTGAGAGAAAAGATGTAATAAATTTTGTTAGGTCAGGATGTAATCTATAGCCTTCCAGCTTTTTTGCAAGAATTTCATAATCAATCATATCGAAGGCTTTCTTGAAATCAGCAAAGACAGTACCACACAATTTATCATCATTTATATTAGACAGCCAGCTTTCTGTCATTTTAGTTAATGCAGGAGTGATTTGGTCTAAAACCTGACTGACTGTCTATTTGTAGATTGTTCTCTTGCATGTGGAGCAGTGCTAACTTTTGTATATGTTTTTCAAGTGGTTTAGATAATGATGACAGAATGGCTATGGGTCTGTAGTTCGAGAGGTCACTAGTCTGTCCAAATTTAAAAAGAAGAAACACTTTGGCGAGTTTAAGACAGCCAGACAGGCAGGCAGACAGATAGGCAGACAGACAGACAGGCAGGCGTGCAGGCAGGCAGGCAGGCTGACAGATAGATAGATCTCTATGGGGATCTGGATTTCTATCTGACTGATCTGGTCTCTTTCCTGTCAAGTGTGAGAACCCCTGTACATGCTGTCTCCCCTGTTTTCCAACAGCCGTGATAAACGTGATATTAATGGTGATATTTATACACTTCTTGGCACTTGAGTGGCACAGTGTTTAGTGTGCTTGCCTCTCACTGCGAAATCGATGCTTAAGGCGGGGGCCCCCACAACCACCCAGCTGTAGAAATAAATGCGGGGGTCCTTGTGGAGACAAAGCCAGCAGCCAGACATGATACTGACCCTGTCCTGTTCTGACAGAATATATGGGCCCCAACTGTCCTCATGTCTTGATGGTTCCACGCTTCCCTTGTGCACGCCTCTGAAGTGATGCACAAACTTGTGAACACGATTATCAAGGAGAGAAATGAAAGAAGCCTAGAACTAAACAGCAACAAGACAGAAACAATGGTCATATCAAACAGAGAAAATAATACCAAAGTAAAATATCCTGTCAAACAGGAAGACGCTGACACAGGTAAATAAATGTAACTACCTTGAAACAACAGTAACAGCTGATTGCAGGTGCACACATGAAATGAAATCACAAATAAGTAAGACAAAGGCAGCGTTTTATGACACGAAGAAGATAGTAACAAATAAGAAAATGTCACTAGAAGTGGAATCGCAGTGCTATATAAAGTCATTATTGCTATATGGTTGTGAGACTTGGACAACAAAAAAAGATGACAAAGAAATCAGAAGCAACAGGGATGTGGTTTTGGAAGAAGATGCAGCAAATATCCTGGAAACCCCGAACAACAGATATCCCGGATATCCCGAACAACAAATATCCTGGATACCCCAAACAACAAATATCCTGGATACCCCAAACACCAAATATCCTGGAAACCCCGAACAACAAATTTCCTGGATACTCCAAACAACAGATATCCTGGATAATCCAAACAACAAATATCCTGGATAATCCAAACAACAAATATCCTGGATACTCCGAAATACAAATGAATATTGTTAGGTTTTAGTATATAAAACTAAATATATAAATATACACAGTCACCACAGTTAAGCTGTGATAACAAAATGTTAAAACTATTTAAAGCAAAAGTAGGAACAACTTTATTAGTTAACGAAAACACAGATGTGACATTTCGGTTTACATCTTAATCATACAAAAACATACAGGACAAAGAAGTAGAATCAGTCCGTCAGTCAGTCATTAGCATGTCCCTTGTGGAACTTTGCCTCCCTAACAGCTCTCCTGTAGGCCTCTCGGTTGTGAGCAAGATGGCCTGCTACTGATGCATCCATTCGCAGATCATCAACGATGTCTTGCAGCCATCTTCGCCTTGGTCTTCCTCTCTTTAGAAGAAGCAGAGAAAGAAGATAAAAATAATCTGAAATCACGTGATCACAAATAAGAATGAAATAATAACAGAGGAGGAAAAACTGAAACACTTCTCTGTGACTTGCAAGAAACTCCATCTGAGAGTGAGTGTGGTGAAATACTGTGAATGTTTAAAATGAAGACTTGTGAAATGTGATACCAGTCTGACAGGTTTTCAGCAAAGAGAAGGTGGGGAAAGGCGAAGAGAGAGAGAACGACGCAATGGCAGTCCGAGAAAATAGTGGGTGGAATTGATGAATGAGTTTGGGGTGGATTGTTTGTAATACAGTGCAGTGAAGATCTTAGAATATCAGCTGCAGGTCAGGAAAGAGTAATTAAGAACTTCGTAGGGAGGGAATATGACTGCAAAGAAAGAAAAGGCTAAATATAGCTGAACCTCGAGCTCAAACCGCATGGTTCCAGTGTCCCATATTCCTGCATGTAGCAGCACTAGGACATCATTCTAGTAAGTCAGACGGCTTCAGTCATAAGAGTGACATTGTGTAGTGAAAATGTTATCAGACTTGTCACGCTGGCTGCAGCCGTTGTAATGATTAGAGACTGACTTAGAAGCATGGTGGGAGAAGCCATAAAGATTAGAGACAGAAGCATGCTGGGAAATGTCATAAAGATGATTAGAGACAGACTTAGAAGCACGCTGGGAGATGTCATAAAGATGACTAGAGACAGACTTAGAAGCATGCTGGGAGAAGCCATAAAGATTAGAGACAGACTTAGAAGCATGCTGAGAGAAGCCATAAAGATTATTAGAGACAGAAGCATGCTGGGAGAAGCCATAAAGATTAGAGACAGACTTAGAAGCACGTTGGGAGAAGCCATAAAGATTATTAGAGACAAACGCGCTGGGAGACGTCATAAAGATAATTAAAGACTGACTTAGAAGCACGCTGGAGATGTCATAAAGATGATTAGAGAGACTTAGAAGCATGCTGGGAGATGTCATAAAGATGATTAGAGACAGAAGCATGCTGGGAGATATCATATGATTAGAGACAGACTTAGAAGCACGCTGGGAGACGTCATAAAGATGATTAGAGACAGAAGCATGCTGGGAGATGTCATAAAGATGATTAGAGACAGACTTAGAAGCATGCTGGGAGATGTCATAAAGATGATTATGCAGCCCGTCAGCTAATCTGAAAAAAATTGAAGAGGTCCTTACTGGAGTTTCTGAACAAGGAAGGCTAGTTAAAATGATACGGACATGCGAAGACAGAAGTTATGGAACTTAGTAATGGCTGGAAAACTCAGTGAGAGAAAAGATGAAGGAAAGAACGAGGGAAAGAAAAGTCATTGATCCGAGCAAATAGAACAACTGACTTGAGGCACCAAGGACCAGACAAGATGGAAATGAGTGAATGAAAACATAGTTATAGCTAACACAAAATATAAGACGTATAACGAAGCTGTAATAAAGCGGTAAGTTGTATTAATTTTACATAGAAAAACTTATTTTTTGTTTCAGCGAAACCCCAAGGAGTGCTGTACGAAGGGAAACAAATCAAGAAAATTAAGCGAATAAAGATATTGTTTGTGTACTCTCCCTTGAATCCATCTTTCTTCCATTTCTATGGCAACAGGATTTGTTTACATGGTTACCAAACGGCAGATTGCTATCTGTTATTCCGAAATCGCACGTGTATGAGTGGGGTGGGGTGGGGGGGGGGGGGAAGGGAGGTGAGAGGGGGAAGAGAGAGCTTTGAAGTGGTGTCTATTGTAAACCAGGTAAGCTACCTAGAAACAGGCAGTGCTGATTGGCTGGTAACTGCAGTCAGATGAAAAGACAACCAAAAATACGCATTCTGTACGCGGTATCTTGTTTTTAGTTTGCATATATCTCTCTACGTGTTAAATATAATTACGGCTTAATAATTTAACCTTATTAAGATTTTAAATCAGCTTATTATTATGCTTATCATTATGTTAAGTAACACTAACTTCGTTCAGTCTTTTTTTTTAAATACAAACTTTCAAGGACAAACATACAGGAATAGGCGGGCATATAACATGAAAGACGGGACATTATAACAGAAATAAAGACAGAGAAAAGCAACCATTTATCTCTCAGCTTGTCATCATGAAAGTTGGGGTGGGGGGGCAGGGCTTGTTTGTCAAGCAAGTTAGGAGCAAGGAGAATAAATCAAACTTAAAGCTGTGAAAACTTGACTTTCCTGAAGGGTAACATATGGATGCTATTGCCCACATGAAAATTGTGGATGTGAAGATATCCACAGAAAGATTGTTGATGTGAGGATATCCACAGAAAGATTGTGGATGTGAGGATATCCACAGAAAGATTGTGGATGTGAGGATGCCATTACCCACGCATCTGACTGTGAATGTAACTGGACCATAGAACAACTCAATGTAGGAGTGTATGATGATGACGATGATAATGATTGTAAAAGAATATTTGAGCTCAATAATGGTAGTAAATTCCTGGCTGGATACTGAATTATGTTCTACACAATCTACTGTTTATGTGGGTTATATGTATAAGCTGTATGAATGGGCTCTATATAGAATAAACGTATTTTATGTATAATATATACATTGAGAGAAAACATCAAAGAAAAAGTGAAAAAGGGGGGGGGGGGAAGATGCAGGTGAGAGGAGATATAAAATAACCGGAAATGTACAAGGAAAAAAAAAGAACAGAAAGGAAACGAAAACAATGAATATGATATTACAAACAGAAAATATAAAGAGAAACGCATTGTACGTTAAGGTACAGCTGTCGTTAGTTTTTTTCACCTGACACTGATGTATGATTTTAGTGTCTCATAGACTGATTTCTCTCGTCAGATTTCCCCCTTACACAGATGTATGATTTTAGTGTCTCATAGTCTGATTTCTCTCATCAGATGTTCTCCTTTTGTTGCTTATGATGTGGTTTAATTTTTTTTAAAATGTAAATAGTTTTAATGAAAATGTAGAAAATCCTGCTACCAGACCTAATGTCAGACCTACTGTTAGACCTACAGATCTACTGTCAGTCAAGTTTTATCAGCCACAAAGATTTTCACTCGCTAGGGCCAGGTAGCGGTATGTGGACAGTTATTAGATTACGTGACAGCATGTGCAAAGTTATTTAAGATTTTTCTTTTGGCTCGCTGGATACCACGAGAACACTGCAGAAGCTTATAACACGTTCAGAGCCAAGAGCGAGTTCGCTGGTAAAATGAAGCAACATAGTTCTGTAGTTCAGTGTGTCCTGAGAAGACGGTAGCATAATCAGACGCTAAGAGATGTCACTGGAGGTGTCCGCGAGAAGAAGACAACACAATCAGACGCTAAGAGATGTCACTGGAGGTGTCCACGAGAAGAAGGCAGCACAGCCAGACGCTAAGAGATGCCACTGGAAAAGAACCATGCATCAAAATGTCGGTCTGTTTACTTTGGAAGTGTCGGAAACTGGGTGTCCACGACAGCTTAACTTTGCAGCCTGGAAATACAACTGTTTATCACAAGTACATGATTTTATTTCATATAGCACTCTTCTTAGATTTTTGTAAACAAAGTTCTTAGAATTTTTATTTTTACAAAGTTCTTAGAATTTTTTAAAACAAAGTTCTTAGAAATTTTTAAAACAAAGTTCTTAGAATTTGTTTTTACAAAGTTCTTAGAATTTTTTTTTTTACAAAGTTCTTTATCGCTGGAAAAAAAGATAATAAAAATAAAAGCTAAAATACAATGTACCTGCATTCATCTAACATTACCTTTGTATTCTCGAAACAGTCTATTTTTCATTATGCATTTGTAAAATATTTGCACGTAAAGCATTACATTACATTCCATTATTTCAGTGGGCTTTTCTCGGCAGTTGGCGTTTTTTTTTTTTTAAATTTTAGCTCTCCAGAAGTTTGAGAACCACTGCCCCAGTAGGTCACTGTGTTATTCATTGTTTTAATATGCGTGGCCAGGTACGTGCATTCGCGCTCTTGAAAATGTGATGCTTGATTTTCAAGTTTGGTTAACACGCAATTATTGTTCCTTATTATTATTTTCTTTTTTGAAAGTGCCATCTGGGGGTGGGGGTGGGGTTGGGGGGTGGAGAGAATGAGAAAACTACTACAGAGACTGAAACAACATAAAAACTCTCTACTATAGAGACTGAAACAACATCAAAACTCTCTACTACAGAGACTGAAACAACATCAAAACTCTCTACTACAGAGACTGAAACAACATCAAAACTCTCTACTACAGAGACTGAAACAACATCAAAACTCTCTGCTACAGAGACTGAAACAACATCAAAACTCTCTACCACAGAGACTGAAACAACATCACAACTCTCTACCACAGAGACTGAAACAACATCAAAACTCTCTACTACAGAGACTGAAATAACAACTCTCTACTACAGAGACTGAAACAACATCAAAACTCTCTACTACAGAGACTGAAACAACATCAAAACTCTCTACTACAGAGACTGAAACAACATCAAAACTCTCTACTACAGAGACTGAAACAACATCACAACTCTCTACTACAGAGACTGAAATAACATCACAACTCTCTACCACAGAGACTGAAACAACATCAAAACTCTCTACTACAGAGACTGAAACAACATCACAACTCTCTACTACAGAGACTGAAATAACATCACAACTCTCTACTACAGAGACTGAAACAACATCACAACTCTCTACTACAGAGACTGAAACAACATCACAACTTTCAAGACAACCGGATCTAGAAAAATAACATAGAGTAAAAAATAATATAGTAAGATAAGTGATAAAATACACAGCCACAGAAATACTTATGGAAAAGAGAAGACATACATAAGGACAAAGAGAAGACATACATAAGGACAAAGAAAAAAAAATACGACACGATTGGCGAAGAGAAAATCAGCAAATGCAAAGAAGCTGAAGAAGTCTGGCTAGATGGCCAGTGCAGGCACATTGAAAACTAATCATCAAAATGACACCAAAGTATGCACAAACGAATAAGTGACCTGACAGACAGGACAAAAAATACAACAGAGGTTTCTTTAAATCAAAGGAGGGCAAAATGATAATGTGTTCAAAGAACACCGTAGAAAGAATATATATTAATGAATTATATGATGGAGAAAGACCGTCATTTAAGAAATAGGTCACAAGACCTCTGGGAGTCATGACCCCCCCCCCCCTTTTTTTAAGAGTGCCTGGAGTTAAACAGGGCCGAAACACTTGCCGGGGGGGGGGGGGGGGTATTTCTTCTGACGATCTGAGACAGTTATGTTGTTGCTCCGTTCTCTACAGTAAAGAGTCCATGGATGCATCCACATTTGCATTTAGAATAGGGAGAACTTTACAAGTATAGAAAGACTTGTTTTCATAATTCATTGACAGAAAGACATGTTTTCATAATTTATTGACAGAAAGACATGTTTTCATAATTCATTGACAGAAAGACATGTTTTCATAATTCATTGACAGAAAGACTTGTTTTCATAATTCATTGACAGAAAGACTTGTTTTCATAATTCATTGACAGAAAGACATGTTTTCATAATTCATTGACAGAAAGACATGTTTTCATAATTCATTGACAGAAAGACATGTTTGCATAATTCATTGACAGAAAGACATGTTTGCATAATTCATTGACAGAAAGACATGTTTGCATAATTCATTGACAGAAAGACATGTTTGCAAAATTCATTGACAGAAAGACATGTTTGCATAATTCATTGACAGAAAGACATGTTTGCATAATTCACTGACAGAAAGACATGTTTGCATAATTCATTGACAGAAAGACATGTTTGCATAATTCATTGACAGAAAGACATGTTTGCATAATTCATTGACTAGACCAAAGCATTTTATAAAGTAAAACGTGCTGAGATCGCGAAAATGTTAGAGGATATAAATATTGACGGCAAAGATCTAATAATAATAATAATGATAATAATAACACGTATTGAAATCAAGAAGCAGCCATCGCGGTAGAAAATATGATAGACAAATATCAACCAATAAAACAAGGAGGTTGTGTCATATTACCAGATTTATTCTCACTGTACCGGGCTGGAGACTACAACGTGAACAACCTATGATATGTAGATGATATGCAGACGAAAATATCATAGCATGAAAGATAAATGGGAAGCGAGGCAAGGGAAGAACAAGAAGGAAAAAAATGGCGGAGCAAAAACATAAAAACATATCAAGGACTGAGATACGCGGAGAAGCACGGCTGCTGCTGCCTAATGGCGTGGCACCTGATGATGATATGCAGAGTTTGAATCATCCATTATAATATGTTATAATATTTTAGAAACTTCCGGTAGCACAAAATATACACCTCAGTTGCGTTGGCGTGGTTCATACTCTTTACAAAGTTTTTGATAGCTGCTGAGATGAATAAAATATAAGAAGGGAGAGAGAGAGCTGAAAATGAATGTAGTCAAACAATGGAGACGGCACAAGTTCTTACAAAGAACTGATCAATGCAGCTTAAAACAAGCTAGAACAAAAAGTAGCTAAAAACGGCAAAACGGTTTTAGCCGCAAACAGCCAAACCGGCATGATAGGAACTAGCACACCCGTGCATCGTACGACCCGAACATTGTGACCTCTCAGTTTTTCTCGAACCTGATTGGTCGATATGTAACGTGCGCATGCGCGCAGCATCGTCTTCTGCTCCTCTTCATCGCACGATATTGTTGGCGATCTAGCAGTAGACCACGGTCATTTCTGTTTGGGCGTGGAGCCGTCGATTTATTTGCTTGAGCCGGTCAGTCATGATTTCATTAGAGTCATAATCAAACTATCTAGGACGCGATTTTGAGTCAGTGAAGTCTTACAGTTCTGAGGTAGGTGATGGCTGGAATCAGTCTGTGGTGCCAGCAGCAATGTGTATGTCCACTAGTTTTCTGACCAGATAGAAGAGACAAATGACCAAATCTTGAAAGTATTCCTAATCTGAGCACTTTAAACTCTGAGTTTTCACGAAGAACACCACAGTCTGATCGCGTTATTTTAGGAAAGTCTATAGGGGGCTGGCCGCCGGACTAGCAGGCCCGAAGTTGAGAGCATGTCTTCTGTCAGTAGTTTGATACAAGTCATCATCTTCTTCACTCTGTTCTGTGTCCATAGAAAAGGTTTTGTGCTGTCAGTAGTTTGATACAAGTCGTCATCATCATCTTCTTCACTCTGTTCTGTGTCCATAGAAAAGGTTTTGTGCTGTCAGTAGTTTGATAGAAGTCGTCATCATCATCTTCTTCACTCTGTTCTGTGTCCATAGAAAAGGTTATATAAAGTTGCTGTCTCTACTCTCCTGGACAAGCTAACCTGTGCCATCTCTTGATGTTGTCCATACACTTGTACCATCTCTACCCTTGTGTCTTCCCTCCCAACTTATTCCTTTATCATTTCAGTTTAAGTTCAAACTTTTCTTTCCATAAATTCAGCACAGCAACAGCTTAATATCATTACATGAAAACTGCACACAAGGAAAAAAAAAAGGTGCCAAGTCAGACTGAAATTCACAAAGACGTATTTTTTGTAATCCAACCATGATAATCACAGTGAGAATAGGATAAACTGAACTGTTATTTTCTAGTTCTTACATATAACTGTTTAGCTTCTTGGATGGTTTGACTGGGGCAGTAGGTGTCTCTCAATCTTTCATAGTTGAGGCAGTTTGAGTGCCTGGGTACATGTACAAAGAGGAGAATTGCCAACTTCAAACTCTGCATATGTGTGACTTCACAGTCAGCTGTGTCCTGTTCTGAAGAAAGGAAAATGATGACTTGTTCCATTTTGTTTTGCTAGTGGTAGTCATCATGTGGAGATGTTTGTGGCCTCCTGTTTAGCTGGTGATAGTCATCATGTGGAGATGTTTGTGGTCTCCTGTTTAGCTGGTGATAGTCATCATGTGGAGATGTTTGTGGTCTCCTGTTTAGCTGGTGATAGTCATCATGTGGAGATGTTTGTGGTCTCCTGTTTAGCTGGTGATAGTCATCATGTGGAGATGTTTGTGGTCTCCTGTTTAGCTGGTGATAGTCATGTGGTGGTGTTTGTGGTCTCCTGTTTAGCTGGTGATAGTCATTGTGTCTGGTGGTGTTTGTGGTCTCCTTCAGATCTTTATCATGTTTTTCTTCTGTCTACAGGTGACCAGTACATTTAGTTGTTGCATTTCAGTGCCCTCTTTGGCCAGATGGGTCAGCTTTTCCATTGCTTGCTATCCCAAAGACACACTTCAGTATAACAAACCACCAGACATTAAAGATGCATTTTCTAGAGTTAACTTGCAGCAAACAATCATCTTACAGTGGATTTTCATCCCTTTATGGAATAGCAGACTTGGTGGAAATGAATTATGACAGTTAAGATGACTAATGCTCAGACTCATGAAAGCAAAAGAGAGATAGTTTCTGGGTGTTTTTAAAAAAGAGATTTCACTACTTTCCTTTCTGTAAAAAAAAAATAAATTATTCTTAATGTGAGATTAAAAAAATACAGAGAAATTTCTTCATAGGAGACAAACATTCCTAGTGTTTGAGGAGACCGTAGGCAGGCTCTGTTGTGTGATCTGCTCAACAGATCTGTCATTTGCTAGCTTCTTGATCCAGTAAAGTGGACAATTTTGTCCATTGTTCCTCATTAACATGTGGAAAAAAAAGTTATTATCTTACGAGAATGCTTGTTCTAGTATGAGAGTTTTCATGTTACAAACTGAGAATACTAGTTTTTAAATGACATGTTAATGGGCTGTGATTACAGTTATAGTTATCATTTGTTTGTTTATAAAATTTTTTGATTTTTCTGCTTCCATAGAAAAGTCTAGTCAAGTCTTGTTTGAGTCTTAATGATGCCTGGATCTTCAAGAGCCACAAGTCAAGGCTGGCCCCAAGAAGTTGGAATTCATGCCTTGGAGATATATTTTCCATCACAGTATGTAGAACAGTCGCAGCTGGAGGCCTTCGATGGAGTTTCAGCAGGGAAGTACACAATTGGTCTAGGACAAAGTCGGATGGGGTTCTGTTCAGACAGAGAAGACATCAGTAGCCTGTGCTTGACCGTTGTCCAGAAGTTGATGCAGAGGACAGGTCTGAGCTACAGCGACATTGGCAGGCTGGAGGTTGGCACAGAGACCATTATTGACAAGTCCAAGAGCACCAAGTCTGTTCTCATGCAGCTTTTTGAGGACAGCGGCAACACAGACGTAGAAGGGGTGGACACGACCAACGCTTGCTACGGGGGCACGTCTGCCCTCTTGAATGCCGTCAACTGGGTGGAGTCCAGTGCCTGGGATGGTAAGATATAAGACTGATATTCATTATGGAACCAGTTACCAAACTATAACATGAAGTCTGGTCTTCATCATTTTAAATATTCAGCATGTTTTAGCTTTATTACTTTAGTGTGTCTTGCTTGGTGGTGATGATGGTGGTGGTGGTCTATGAGCACGATGCTCATTCTGTCTGATGCTGTAGCCCATACCAGTCTTATTATCAAGCATAAGACTCTCAGGTGTTGTGACATTTGAAGCATGAAATATAAGTCTTCTGTGATATACAAGCTTCAGCTTTGTTACAAACCTTTCTTCTTGTACCAGAATAAATAAGCACAAAAACAGTCACACACGGTAAGTTTCTGTGAAAGTAACTTGCATGCAATGAAAGGTCAGTTTTCTTGCAGTTAAAAAAACAAAATCTTACCCACTTTTTAACCTTTATTTCAGGTCGCTATGCCCTAGTAGTAGCAGGAGACATAGCTGTTTATGCTACAGGCAATGCAAGGTGTACTGGAGGAGCAGGCGCCGTGGCCATGTTGGTGGGAGCTGACGCTCCGCTCGTGTTTGACAGAGGTATGGGCTTACGATGCTAGATAGTGTCTGGGACTCTGTTCTTATCAATGCTTTCAGAGTTTTCTCTTTTCACCAAAGAAAGAGAGAGGCTTTCCAAAACTCTAATACCTTGCATCTATAGTGAAGAAAAAGCCAGGCCAATTATTGCAACACATCGAACCTAGTCCTGTAGTTCCACAGAGACAAACTTCAGAAGAAATCTTTAAACAAAAACAAATGAAATCTGAAACAAAAATGGCTAGTTTGCCACAGACTTCCTTACATTTTAAACATTGTTAAATATCTTGTATAGACCATTGATAATGATGAGGTGTATGTCTTAACTTTGATTGTATCATATAATCGTTTTTTAACCATTGATAATAATGAGGTGTGTGTCTTGACCCAGGTGTCCGTAGCTCCCACATGCAACATGTGTATGACTTCTACAAACCTGATATGGCCTCTGAATATCCAACTGTGGATGGCAAGCTTAGTATCCAGTGCTACCTGCATGCCCTGGATAAGTGCTACGAGGGATACACCAACAAGGCTATAGCTGCAGGACTGAGAAGTAAGACACTGTCTTGTGTGATGTCTTTAATGTCTGTCTTGTGTGCTGTCTTTGAAAGTTGGGAGTAAGACACTATATATTTGTTTTTTTTTTTTTTTGTAGAAAGATAACATGCTGGATGTAATTTTGAGACTTTTAGTTTTTCTTGTTATTCTTTTCTTTTAATACTTTTAATACATTTAGAGAATAAATGTTTGTGAATGTTACAAAATAAATGTCTGTGAATGTTACAAAAAGTTTGTGAACGTTATAAAATATATGCCTGAGAACATTACAAAATGTTTATGACTCAGTGATCATCACGCTACTCTCCCAGGTGGTGCCAGTACACTGGACATTGGGAATGCCTTCCTCTTTCACTCTCCATACTGCAAGCTTGTGCAGAAGTCATTTGCTCGGCTGCTGCTCAATGACTTCTTGAGAGACAAGAGCCTGGAGTGTCAGGGCAGATATGCAGGTCTAGAGGCCTTCAGGTATGTCTCCAGACACATCACATCCTCCGGCTTACAAATCATGTTTACGTATGTGTGGTAAATATTCACAGCCACTGACATGTGATATGGCGACATAGTAGTTCAAAGTATTGAGCACCATTTAGTAAGCATCAGACTTTGATTTTTCTCTCCCTCCCCCTAAATTTTCTCAACTGTAACCAACTATAAAGTTTCTGTCTTGCAGAATATGAATGTAACCTTTCCTGTTGTGAATGCCGTGACCTCATCATGTCCAGATAGTTCATAGTTTCATGTTGAAATACTTACAGAGACATCAAGTTGGAGGACACTTACTTTGATAGATCTGTTGAGAATGCAGTCATGGCTGCTAGTCAAGCTTTGTTTGATGAGAAAACCAAACCAACATTACTTGTAGCTAACCAAGTTGGTAATATGTACACGTCCTCGTTGTACGGAGGTCTGTGTAGCTACATCAGTGGGTGAGTACATGAACACATATATATGTTTCTTGGTCTAAGAGGGTGAGTGCTTGACTATATGAGACATGTGTCTCCGTCTTAGTGTAAGTGCTTGACTATATGAGACATGTGTCTCTGTCTTAGTGTAAGAGGGTGAGTGCTTGAGTATATGAGACGTGTGTCTCCGTCTTTATGTAAGTGCTTGAGTATATGAGACATGTGTCTCTGTCTTAGTGTAAGTGCTTGAGTATATGAGACATGTGTCTCCGTCTTAGTGTAAGAGGGTGAGTGCTTGAGTATATGAGATGTGTGTCTCTGTCTTAGTGTAAGTGCTTGAGTATATGAGACCTGTGTCTCTGTCTTAGTGTAAGAGGGTGAGTGCTTGAGTATATGAGACATGTGTCTCTGTCTTAGTGTACGAGGGTAGAGGTCAGCATGGTAGTGGAGTATGGCAAGAAGCTGTTCCACCCCAGTGCTCACTCTCACATCAAACTTTTCATCATCATCTTAATGGTGGGGGTTGCTGGGAGCTTCTGTTGACAGTTCCAGAGAGATAAAACACAACAGCAGCAGTGAGAGTAAGAAAGGAGGTCTGTGCTTAAAGGATGATGCATTTAGAAGAGCCAGCTTGTTAAGGTTGACATGACCCTATCCTCCTTCCTCAGGGAGCTCCTGCAGCCAGCCTGTTGTGCTCATTCAGTCCTTGTTAAATGGTGAAGGATTGACTTAGTGTACAAGCTTTTTCCTGGGTCCATTATGGGAGTTCAGAAAAACTGCAGCAGCTCACTCCACATTCAGCAGGTTTTGGTGTTAACAAGATCTTTACAGCATCAGCTACAAGAAGCTGAAGTTTCTAGTTGCATGGAGATTTTTCTACACTGATGTTATAGTGCAGTGTCTTGTAGGAAGCAAGAAAAGCTTTTCTTGTGATGTTTTTCAGTGAGACCACGAAATCCATTGCTGGGAAGAGGGTTGTTTTTTTCTCTTACGGTTCTGGTCTGGCCTCATCCATGTTCTCTATGAAGTTCTCTGACAACACAAGTCCAGGGGGCAAGCTTGTGCAGAAGTCATTTGCTCGGCTGCTGCTCATGACTTCTTGAGAGACAAGAGCCTGGAGTGTCAGGGCAGATATGCAGGTCTAGAGGCCTTCAGGTATGTCTCCAGACACATCACATCCTCCGGCTTACAAATCATGTTTACGTATGTGTGGTAAATATTCACAGCCACTGACGTGTGATATGGCGACATAGTAGTTCAAAGTATTGAGCACCATTTAGTAAGCATCAGACTTTGATTTTTCTCTCCCTCCCCCTAAATTTTCTCAACTGTAACCAACTATAAAGTTTCTGTCTTGCAGAATATGAATGTAACCTTTCCTGTTGTGAATGCCGTGACCTCATCATGTCCAGATAGTTCATAGTTTCATGTTGAAATACTTACAGAGACATCAAGTTGGAGGACACTTACTTTGATAGATCTGTTGAGAATGCAGTCATGGCTGCTAGTCAAGCTTTGTTTGATGAGAAAACCAAACCAACATTACTTGTAGCTAACCAAGTTGGTAATATGTACACGTCCTCGTTGTACGGAGGTCTGTGTAGCTACGTCAGTGGGTGAGTACATGAACACATATATATGTTTCTTGGTCTAAGAGGGTGAGTGCTTGACTATATGAGACATGTGTCTCCGTCTTAGTGTAAGTGCTTGACTATATGAGACATGTGTCTCTGTCTTAGTGTAAGTGCTTGAGTATATGAGACATGTGTCTCCGTCTTAGTGTAAGAGGGTGAGTGCTTGAGTATATGAGATGTGTGTCTCTGTCTTAGTGTAAGTGCTTGAGTATATGAGACCTGTGTCTCTGTCTTAGTGTAAGAGGGTGAGTGCTTGAGTATATGAGACATGTGTCTCTGTCTTAGTGTACGAGGGTAGAGGTCAGCATGGTAGTGGAGTATGGCAAGAAGCTGTTCCACCCCAGTGCTCACTCTCACATCAAACTTTTCATCATCATCTTAATGGTGGGGGTTGCTGGGAGCTTCTGTTGACAGTTCCAGAGAGATAAAACACAACAGCAGCAGTGAGAGTAAGAAAGGAGGTCTGTGCTTAAAGGATGATGCATTTAGAAGAGCCAGCTTGTTAAGGTTGACATGACCCTATCCTCCTTCCTCAGGGAGCTCCTGCAGCCAGCCTGTTGTGCTCATTCAGTCCTTGTTAAATGGTGAAGGATTGACTTAGTGTACAAGCTTTTTCCTGGGTCCATTATGGGAGTTCAGAAAAACTGCAGCAGCTCACTCCACATTCAGCAGGTTTTGGTGTTAACAAGATCTTTACAGCATCAGCTACAAGAAGCTGAAGTTTCTAGTTGCATGGAGATTTTTCTACACTGATGTTATAGTGCAGTGTCTTGTAGGAAGCAAGAAAAGCTTTTCTTGTGATGTTTTTCAGTGAGACCACGAAATCCATTGCTGGGAAGAGGGTTGTTTTTTTCTCTTACGGTTCTGGTCTGGCCTCATCCATGTTCTCTATGAAGTTCTCTGACAACACAAGTCCAGGGGGCCAGCTTGACCAGCTGGTCAGCAGCTTGTCTGACCTGAAACATAGGCTTGACAGTCGTCAGTGTGTGCCTCCGGCAGAGTTTGACAAGATCATGAAGCTTAGAGAGCAGACACATCATCTAGGTGAGTTGTCATATGACACAAGCTGTCACACATTAACAAGTTGCCACATGACACAAGCTGGCGTACTTGCCACACTAACAAGTTGTCACACGACACAAGCTGGCACACTTACCACATTAACAAGTTGCCACACGACACAAGCTGGCACACTTACCACATTAACAAGTTGCCACACGACACAAGCTGGCACACTTACCACATTAACAAGTTGCCACATGACACAAGCTGGCACACTTACCACATTAACAAGTTGCCACATGACACAAACTGGCACACTTACCACATTAACAAGTTGCCAAATGACACAAGCTGGCACACTTACCACATTAACAAGTTATTATCACATGACACAATCTTACCACATACAAGTTGTCACTATCACATGACAGTCTGTCACACTTACCACATTAAGTTGTCACTGTCACATGACAGTCTGTCACACTTACCACATTAACAAGTTGTCACTATCACATGACAGTTTGTCACACTTACCACATACAAGTTGTCACTATCACATGACAGTTTGTCACACTTACCACATTAACAAGTTGTCACTATCACATGACAGTTTGTCACACTCACTAGATACAAGTTGTCACTATCACATGACAGTTTGTCACACTCACTAGATACAAGTTGTCACTATCACATGACAGTTTGTCACACTCACTAGATACAAGTTGTCACTATCACATGACACAGTCTGTCACATTCACATATACCCATCATGTGACACAAGTTTATATCTGTGAATGTTGACATAAACATAAGTATGAGAGTGTAGATAGTCTTCCGGTGAGAAAGTCCAACTCTAAACTGGTGCAACGGAAACTACGGTGTCACGCAATCCGCTTTAGGGACCCACCAATAATACAGACTAAAGCCCTGCGATACTCTGAACCCCTTGTGGTCCTCTCGTGGATCTTGTGTGGTCCTTTCGGGGACCACACAGGAGACCACGGGACCTAACGAGGACCACAGGGGTAAATTCACACACAGGAGACCACGGGACCTAACGAGGACCACAGGGGTAAATTCAGTAGGATCACAGTGTGGTTTTGGTGGTAGAAGCGAACGAAGAAGAAGAGTGTAGATAAGATTTACATCTGCAAGTGTTGACATAAACAAATGTGTATGAGCATGTAGACAGTGTAACTTTGCTGGGATGGCCTTGATGGGATGTTCTGTGAGAGCCCTGATGTCAGTCTTCTGATTCTGGAGCAAACCTTGACATCAGCAGCTGGTCTAGTGTACATCTCCTAGTATTACCTTCAGTTTGGATGGTGAGGGTCTAAACTTGATTGGCCAGCCAAAGACTTTGAAAAAACCATGGTATAGTTGACACAAGTGGTGAAGAGAGAATGTGCTAATCAACAGATGAAACTTTTATGTAGATCAGTTACAGAACAATAAAACGTGTCTCAGCCTGGTATCTTAGCACAGACATGAGTTAACTGTATGTTGTAACATACACTTAGCACAGACATGAGTTAACTATGTTGTAACATACACTTGGCACAGGCATGAGTTAACTGTATTTGTAACATACAAGTAGTGATTTATCTTAGTACAGACATGAGTTAACTGTATGTTGTAACATACACTTAGCACAGACATGAGTTAACTGTATGTTGTAACATACAAGTAGTGATTTATCTTAGTACAGACATGAGTTAACTGTATGTTGTAACATACACTTAGCACAGACATGAGTTAACTGTATGTTGTAACATACAAGTAGTGATTTATCTTAGTACAGACAGGAGTTAACTGTATGTTGTAACATACAAGTAGTCATTACTTGCTACCAGCTATGCTACCACAAGTCAGAAATAAGCTTTGATGGTTTTACACTCTACAGTGGATACCATACAGGGTGTTAATTTATTAATCAGCAAAACACACAACAGTGGATATATAATAACAGTGTTGTGATGAAGACAGTGAACAATAAATTGGATAATTGCTGTTTTCATGCCACAACAAAAATAACAGAACACAGAAGCAACCCAGAGAGGCAGAGAGTATTTTTCACAGATTCACACTCCATAATACAAGCACTGACACAGCAAAATGTTAAAGACCTGGACAACCTGATGGAACTAGCAAGCACAATAATCAGTAAATCAGTCATACAGTGGATGCCTGGCCACGGTAACATGCAAGGAAATGAAGAAGTAGAGAGAGAAAGAATGCAGTAGATCAACAGAAGCGCAGCATATGAACAAGCAAAAAACAGACCAAAAGCCGTGTATAAAGACAGTGGACAAAACAGCACCCCACAGCAACTAGATGATGAGTGCTGTGAGCTCTCCAGAAGTGATCAAGTGATAATCTTGCGGCTGAGAACAGGGCAGACTGGGGCTTCATCTGTACCAGAAGCTGAAAGTTGGCCCAGTAGCCCTGTGGCCTGCAGCAAAGAGCAACAGACACCACATCACATCCTCCAAGAGCTGCCTACGCAGCCCACTTAGACGAGAGACCTCAGACCCCTACAAGAGAAGCCCTACAGTGATGCTGGCTAGACCCCAGATCCCTACAAGAGAAGCTCTGCAGTGATGCTGGCCAGACCCCAGACCCCTACAAGAGAAGCTCTGCAGTGATGCTGAGAACTTGAGATGAACTGCCACATGAGAGAGAGAGAGAGAGATTGATGTCAGTGTCTAAGTGAATGATGAGGTAGTAGAATCTTTGAAAATGTAGACATCTGTAAGAGTGTAGACATGGCTCATGTCTCTGAGAGTGTAGACATTAGTTATGTCTCTGAGAGTGTAGACATTAGTTATGTCTCTGAGAGTGTAGACATTAGTTATGTCTCTGAGAGTGTAGACATTAGTTATGTCTCTGAGAGTGTAGACATTAGTTATGTCTCTGAGAGTGTAGACATTAGTTATGTCTCTGAGAGTGTAGACATTAGTTTGTCTCTGAGAGTGTAGACATTACTTATGTCTCTGAGAGTGTAGACATTACTTATGTCTCTGAGAGTGTAGACATTAGTTATGTCTCTGAGAGTGTAGACATTACTTATGTCTCTGAGAGTGTAGACATTAGTTATATCTCTGAGAGTGTAGACATTAGTTATGTCTCTGAGAGTGTAGACATTAGTTATGTCTCTGAGAGTGTAGACATTAGTTATGTCTCTGAGAGTGTAGACATTAGTTATGTCTCTGAGAGTGTAGACATTAGTTATGTCTCTGAGAGTGTAGACATTAGTTATGTCTCTGAGAGTGTAGACATTAGTTATGTCTCTGTGGTAGGCTGGTCAAGTTAGAATAATAATGAAGCTGATGGTTTCTTGAGAAAAGAGAAAGGGAGCACCTAGGATGTTATTGTCATTCAAAGCACCATATCCACTGAAACAGATGTTCTGGGCAGACTTTTAGACTGGCTGTCAGACAAACATTGCCACATATGACATGGATATGACTTATATGACTTATATTTAGAAGCTGACACAGATGCAGGAATGTTGACAGTTAACATGTTTATATCCTTGCTTTTCTGTCATAAGACAACAGTTATGTTTGTTGGACTTGTATTTTTCCTTTTGTCTGTACTTAAAAGCCCCATATACACCTGTTGGACCTGTATCTGTGCTGTTCCTGGGAACCTGGTACCTGACAGAGGTAGACAGCATGCACAGGAGAAAGTATGAGCGCTGTCTACAGGTACCCATGAATGGTGACGGGGATGCTGCAGTTATAGAGGTGGGTTGCCCTTCATAGTGATAGGTTGTTGGTTACAGGCGCTAGAGCTATTATGTATGTAATAACTGTCTTTTCATTGGGTGACAGGTATTATGTTTGTAATAATTATCTCTTCATTGGGTGACAGGTATTATGTTTGTAATAACTATCTCTTCACTGGGTGACAGGTATTATGTTTGTAATAACTGTCTTTTCATTGGGTGACAGGTATTATGTTTGTAATAATTATCTCTTCATTGGGTGACAGGTATTATGTTTGTAATAATTATCTCTTCATTGGGTGACAGGTATTATGTTTGTAATAACTGTCTCTTCATTGGGTGACAGGTATTATGTTTGTAATAACTGTCTCTTCATTGGGTGACAGGTATTATGTTTGTAATAATTATCACTTCATTGGGTGACAGGTATTATGTTTGTATAATTATCTCTTCATTGGGTGACAGGTATTATGTTTGTAATAACTATCTCTTCACTGGGTGACAGGTATTATGTTTGTAATAACTATCTCTTCACTGGGTGACAGGTATTATGTTTGTAATAATTATCTCTTCACTGGGTGACAGGTATTATGTTTGTAATAATTATCTCTTCATTGGGTGACAGGTATTATGTTTGTAATAATTATCTCTTCATTGGGTGACAGGTATTATGTTTGTAATAACTATCTCTTCACTGGGTGACAGGTATTATGTTTGTAATAATTATCTCTTCATTGGGTGACAGGTATTATGTTTGTAATAACTGTCTCTTTATTGGTTGACAGAGGTATGTAGCAAGTCATTTATCTGAGCACAATGCTTGTCACATCTTCTGTTACAGAGTTTAGAAAAAGGTTCTGTTCATGTTAAAAGACAACACTGAAGCCAGTAAAAGTGAATAGTTACAGAGAGTTGGTCAGCAACATCTCATGGCTCTTCTTTCTACAAACATTTGCATCAGCAGAATCTATCACAGCAACAATGTTTGTGTTTTATGTCCAGCATCTTTGAATTTATATCCGTTGTCATCCACTTTGTGAAACTCATTTACTCTCTACTATCCCAACAGCTCATGTGACAGTCTATCAGTTCATCTCAGTTCTTGTCACTGATTCAGAAATCTCCCTATCAGTTCTTGTCACTGATACAGAAATCTCCCTATCAGTTCTTGTCACTGATACAGAAATCTCCCTATCAGTTCTTGTCACTGATACAGAAATCTCCCTATCAGTTCTTGTCACTGATACAGAGGTAGCTGATATATAAAGTAAGACAAGGAGGTAGCTGATATATACAGTAAGACGGTGAGGTAGCTGATATATAAAGTAAGACAGGGAGGTAGCTGATATATAAAGTAAGGCAGGGAGGTAGGTAATATATAAAGTAAGGCAGGGAGATAGCTGATATATAGACAGGGAGGTAGCTGATATATATACAGTAAGACAGGGAGGTAGCTGATATATATACAGTAAGGCAGGAAGACAGCTGATATATACAGTAAGACAGGGAGGTAGCTGATATATAAAGTAAGGCAGGGAGGTAGCTGATATATACAGTAAGACGAGGAGGTAGCTGATATATAAAGTAAGGCAGGGAGGTAGCTGATATATACAGTAAGACAGGGAGGTAGCTGATATATACAGTAAGACGGGGAGGTAGCTGATATATACAGTAAGACAAGGAGGTAGCTGATATATAAAGTAAGGCAGGAAGACAGCTGATATATACAGTAAGACAGGGAGGTAGCTGATATATAAAGTAAGGCAGGGAGGTAGCTGATATATACAGTAAGACAAGGAGGTAGCTGATATATAAAGTAAGGCAGCTGATATATAAAGTAAGACAGGGAGGTAGCTGATATATACAGTAAGACAAGGAGGTAGCTGATATATACACTAAGACAATGAGACATTAAGATAAGAGGGGGTGAAGGTAACATGCAAAGAAGACTGAAAGTTAGAAGTGAACAATTTCTAAATGTTGACATTGTTCTGATCCCAGGTGAAGCATGCAGGAGTTGTGGCAGTTGCAGGCCTGGCACAGGGAACACTGCTCAACAACAGTTAACTTGGACCAAGACAAGAGATTTCTGTGTAGGCTTGGCCACATGACTGCCTTACATAGAGCTCAACTATTTCTGTTTGTATATGTTTGCAGCAGCTTTCTGTTGTTGTTGTTGTTCTTAGATTTTTGAGGCATTGTCTGTAACACATGGGTACTTTACTTTTTGTTGCTTGTTCTGTAGCTTGAGGTGAGGACTGTTAACAGCAGTACATCCTGACAGTTTTCAGCATGATGGCAGAGAGGTGTACAGCCATGCTTAAAATCAAAAGTTAGGAGCAGATGTATAAACACTGCATGTATTTACAAAGTTTTGTTGATATTTTTTGTGGCTTGTACTTGACATTGACCAGCTGATGGAAGGTAGAGAAATGTCATCAGGATTTGACATAACTACAGTTTTTTATTGGCTTGCAAGGCTGATGATGATGATGAACTTATTATATTGAGCCAGAACTTGGCTTACTAAATGCACAGACTTGACTTGATCTTCATGACCAGCAGTCACTTGGCACAATCCACAGTCACTTGACTTGATCTTCATGACCAGCAGTCACTTGGCACAATCCACAGTCACTTGACTTGACCTTCATGACCAGCAGTCACTTGGCACAATCCACAGTCATTTGACTTGATCTTCATGACCAGCAGTGACTTGGCACAATCCAGTCGCTTGACTTGACATATTTGATCAACAGTAAAAGAGTTTTTTTTTTTTTTTGCTTTTATTTCTTTCTGCACAAAGTTTGAACAAATTTGTACTTGTATGTGTACGTGTTGAGAGTTAGAGAAGATTAGCAAAGCAGGTCATCTTTCCCTTGTAAGTCTGTAACTTGTTTGTTGAAGGCAACATTTTTTTTGTGAGAGGACAAATATGTTTGCTGACAGACTTGTTAAGTTTTACTCTCATCTACGTGCTCAATACAGGAAATAACTACACACATGCAGTTTCTCCGGGACAGTTTTGTATGTGTATAAATTGTGATGAGAATGAATGCTTAAACAGTGAATGTCAAAATGTGATGATAATGTCAACATTTAGAATGTCGGAATGTGATTGTGATGGCAGCATGTAAGGACCAATAACTAATATTTTGTCATTTTTTTGTTTGTTTACATTTGGTCTTCGGGATCTATTTTTGTTAGATTCTTATAGTCAGGTTTTGTCAGCTCGAGAGAGGCTGGTTCCCCATCTGTGTGTGTGAGCTGAGAGAGGCTGTTTTCTCATTTGTGTATGTGAGCTGAGAGAGGCTTTTTTCTCATATGTGCGTGAGCTAAGGGAGACTGTTTTCTTATCTGTGTGTGTGAGCTGAGAGAGGCTGTTTATCTGTGTGTGTGAGCTGAGAGAGGCTGTTTATCTGTGTGTGTGTGAGCTGAGAGAGGTTGTTAATCTGTGTGTGTTGGCTGAGACTTAATATGTGTGTGTGAACTGAGAGAGGCTGTTTATCTGCGTGTTTGAGATGAAAGAGGCTGTTAATCTGTGTGTGAGCTGAGAGAGGCTGTTTATCTGTGTGTTTGAGCTGAGAGAGGCTGTTAATCTGTGTGTGTGTGTGTGTGTGTGAGCTGAGAAGGGCTGTTAATCTGCATTTGAGCTGAGAGAGGCTGTTTATCTGTGTGTTTGTGTGTGTGTAAGCTGAGAGAGGTAGTTTGCCTGTGTGTGTGACCTGACAGTTTTTTATTGGCTTGCAAGGCTGATGATGATGATGAACTTATTATATTGAGCCAGAACTTGGCTTACTAAATGCACAGACTTGACTTGATCTTCATGACCAGCAGTCACTTGGCACAATCCACAGTCACTTGACTTGACCTTCATGACCAGCAGTCACTTGGCACAATCCACAGTCATTTGACTTGATCTTCATGACCAGCAGTGACTTGGCACAATCCAGTCGCTTGACTTGACATATTTGATCAACAGTAAAAGAGTTTTTTTTTTTTTTTTTGCTTTTATTTCTTTCTGCACAAAGTTTGAACAAATTTGTACTTGTATGTGTACGTGTTGAGAGTTAGAAAAGATTAGCAAAGCTGGTCATCTTTCCCTTGTAAGTCTGTAACTTGTTTGTTGAAGGCAACATTTTTTTTGTGAGAGGACAAATATGTTTGCTGACAGACTTGTTAAGTTTTACTCTCATCTACGTGCTCAATACAGGAAATAACTACACACATGCAGTTTCTCCGGGACAGTTTTGTATGTGTATAAATTGTGATGAGAATGAATGCTTAAACAGTGAATGTCAAAATGTGATGATAATGTCAACATTTAGAATGTCGGAATGTGATTGTGATGGCAGCATGTAAGGACCAATAACTAATATTTTGTCATTTTTTTGTTTGTTTACATTTGGTCTTCGGGATCTATTTTTGTTAGATTCTTATAGTCAGGTTTTGTCAGCTCGAGAGAGGCTGGTTCCCCATCTGTGTGTGTGAGCTGAGAGAGGCTGTTTTCTCATTTGTGTATGTGAGCTGAGAGAGGCTTTTTTCTCATATGTGCGTGAGCTAAGGGAGACTTTTCTTATCTGTGTGTGTGAGCTGAGAGAGGCTGTTTATCTGTGTGTGTGAGCTGAGAGAGGCTGTTTATCTGTGTGTGTGTGAGCTGAGAGAGGTTGTTAATCTGTGTGTGTTGGCTGAGACTTTTAATATGTGTGTGTGAACTGAGAGAGGCTGTTTATCTGCGTGTTTGAGATGAAAGAGGCTGTTAATCTGTGTGTGAGCTGAGAGAGGCTGTTTATCTGTGTGTTTGAGCTGAGAGAGGCTGTTAATCTGTGTGTGTGTGTGTGTAAGCTGAGAGAGGTAGTTTGCCTGTGTGTGTGACCTGAGAGATGTTTATGTGTGAGCTGAGAGAGGCTGTTTATCTGTGTGTTTGTGTGTGTAAGCTGAGAGAGGTAGTTTGCTTGTTTGTGTGACCTGAGAGATGTTTATCTGTATGTGTGAGCTGAGAGAGACTGTTTAATTGTGTGGGTATATGTGTGAGCTGAGAGATGTTTATCTGTATATGTGAGCTGAGAGAGACTTTTTACTTGTGTGGGTGTGTGTGTGAGCTGAGAAATGTTTATCTTTAGGTGTGACCTGAGGGATGTTTATCTGTATGTGTGAGCTGAGAGAGACTTTTTACTTGTGTGGGTGTGTGTGTGAACTGAGAGAGGCTGTTTATCTGCGTGTTTGAGATGAAAGAGGCTGTTAATCTGTGTGTGAGCTGAGAGAGGCTGTTTATCTGTGTGTTTGAGCTGAGAGAGGCTGTTTATCTGTGTGTTTGTGTGTGTGTAAGCTGAGAGAGGTAGTTTGCCTGTGTGTGTGACCTGAGAGATGTTTATGTGTGAGCTGAGAGAGGCTGTTTATCTGTGTGTTTGTGTGTGTAAGCTGAGAGAGGTAGTTTGCTTGTTTGTGTGACCTGAGAGATGTTTATCTGTATGTGTGAGCTGAGAGAGACTGTTTAATTGTGTGGGTATATGTGTGAGCTGAGAGATGTTTATCTGTATATGTGAGCTGAGAGAGACTTTTTACTTGTGTGGGTGTGTGTGTGAGCTGAGAAATGTTTATCTTTAGGTGTGACCTGAGGGATGTTTATCTGTATGTGTGAGCTGAGAGAGACTTTTTACTTGTGTGGGTGTGTGTGTGAGCTGAGAGAGGTTGTTTATCTGTGTGTGAGTGAGAGCAAGCAAATTGATCAGTTGGTATATGTGTGAAATACAGATTTTATATTTTAACTGCATGTAGTTTTTATATAGTGAAGTTTTGGTATATAATTGTTATTGTACATTGTGTTCTATATGGTTGTGTCTTATGTACCGTGTTCGATGCAATATTTAGACATTTATTTTTTGTTTATTTTTTTTTTTCCTGCATTTAATCTAAACATTGATGTATAGATATATTTAAGTTTCAGTCACAAAATCCAACAAGTTTTTGTATTTTAGTACATCTTTCTGTCTGTCAACACTTGCATTTATTTTTTAATGATTGTACTCCAGACAAAAAGAGGTCGACCACATGAAACTCTAAAGAGGACATTGTTAACTCTTCCCGTGCCAGAGGAAGAACGCAGACGTTCAGCTGGTGCCGGAATAAAAACCCACATTCAAGAGCAGTGGGGTAGTCATAGGCCATGTCCATACCCCTCTCTACATCATCAAAAATTGAAAAATTTCCATGTTTCTCTTCCTTTTTCTCGCTCGGCATCGCTCGTAACTAAGCACTCTTTCACCATTTTGAAAAGTGTTGCCAGAAACGAGGACGAAATATGTATAATCTAAATGTTACACCGGTTGTTTTATTGAAACAAACCAAGAGTCGGATTTTCGACCATTGGCAAGAATTGAGAAACTGGAATGGTAAAAAATCCGACGAATGGCACGGGAACAGTTAAGAGAGGTCAAACTAATAGGTCTAAAATCCCTTGATGAGGTTGAAAAGCTTGCTGAAAACAGGATAACTACAATGCGAGCTTTATGTGATGTTTAATGGCATGGGAAGGATGTAAGATGTAAAACTCATGATTTGATCTCACTGACTGAGTACATCAGTTATCTGTGGAATATTTTAGGAAACTTTTCTTTGTGCTTTCAAGGTCAGATTTCACATCAAACTACATCATGTTACCTGCTACACAGGTACATTAGCCAGCTACATCACATCACCTACACTGCAGGTAGATCAACCATCACATTAGCCAACTACATCACGTCACCTGTAGCACATCAGTCAGCCACATCACATCACCTGTAGCATGTCACCTGTAGCACATCAGTCAGCTACATAGGCCAGCATTGGCCATTGATTATGTTTACATTTTGTGTGAAGACTTCAGTTTGTCCCTTTAATATAGCTTTAAGTCTTGCAACAGAATTAATTTTCCTTCAAGTTCTCTCTCACTCACTCTGACAACCATGTGCATGTATCTTTCTCTTACACACACATGCATGTCTGTCTCTCTCTCTCTCACACATGCATGTCTGTCTGTCTGTCTGTCTCTCTCACACATAGAAACACATGCATGTCTGTCTCTCTCTCTCTCACACACACATAGAAACACATGCATGTCTGTCTCTCTCTCTCTCTCACACACAAACACATGCATATCTCTCTCTCTCTCTCACACAAACAAACATATGCATGTCTGTCTCTCTCTTTCTCTCTCACAAACAAACACATGCATGTCTGTCTGTCTCTCTCTCTCTCACAAACAAACACATGCATGTCTGTCTCTCTCACACAAACAAACACATGCATGTCTGTCTGTCTCTCACACACAAACAAACACATGCATGCATGTCTCTCTCTCTCACACAAACAAACACATGCATGTCTGTCTGTCTGTCTCTCTCTCACACAAACAAACACATGCATGTCTGTCTCTCTCTCTCTCTCTCACACAAACACACATGCATGTCTCTCTCTCTCTCACAAACAAACATGCATGTCTGTCTGTCTCTCACACACAAACAAACACATGCATGCATGTCTCTCTCTCTCACACAAACAAACACATGCATGTCTGTCTGTCTGTCTCTCTCTCACACAAACAAACACATGCATGTCTGTCTCTCTCTCTCTCTCTCTCACAAACAGACACATGCATGTCTCTCTCTCTCTCACAAACAAACACATGCATGTCTGACTGTCTCTCTCTCTCTCTCTCACACAAACAAACATATGCATGTCTGTCTCTCTCTTTCTCTCTCACAAACAAACACATGCATGTCTGTCTGTCTCTCTCTCACACACAAACAAACACATGCATGCATGTCTCTCTCTCTCACACAAACAAACACATGCATGTCTGTCTGTCTGTCTCTCTCTCTCACACAAACAAACACTTGCATTTATTTTTTAATGATTGTACTCCAGACAAAAAGAGGTCGACCACATGAAACTCTAAAGAGGACATTGTTAACTCTTCCCGTGCCAGAGGAAGAACGCAGACGTTCAGCTGGTGCCGGAATAAAAACCCACATTCAAGAGCAGTGGGGTAGTCATAGGCCATGTCCATACCCCTCTCTACATCATCAAAAATTGAAAAATTTCCATGTTTCTCTTCCTTTTTCTCGCTCGGCATCGCTCGTAACTAAGCACTCTTTCACCATTTTGAAAAGTGTTGCCAGAAACGAGGACGAAATATGTATAATCTAAATGTTACACCGGTTGTTTTATTGAAACAAACCAAGAGTCGGATTTTCGACCATTGGCAAGAATTGAGAAACTGGAATGGTAAAAAATCAGACGAATGGCACGGGAACAGTTAAGAGAGGTCAAACTAATAGGTCTAAAATCCCTTGATGAGGTTGAAAAGCTTGCTGAAAACAGGATAACTACAATGCGAGCTTTATGTGATGTTTAATGGCATGGGAAGGATGTAAGATGTAAAACTCATGATTTGATCTCACTGACTGAGTACATCAGTTATCTGTGGAATATTTTAGGAAACTTTTCTTTGTGCTTTCAAGGTCAGATTTCACATCAAACTACATCATGTTACCTGCTACACAGGTACATTAGCCAGCTACATCACATCACCTACACTGCAGGTAGATCAACCATCACATTAGCCAACTACATCACGTCACCTGTAGCACATCAGTCAGCCACATCACGTCACCTGTAGCACATCAGTCAGCTACATAGGCCAGCATTGGCCATTGATTATGTTTACATTTTGTGTGAAGACTTCAGTTTGTCCCTTTAATATAGCTTTAAGTCTTGCAACAGAATTAATTTTCCTTCAAGTTCTCTCTCTCTCACTCACTCTCACAACCATGTGCATGTATCTTTCTCTTACACACACATGCATGTCTGTCTCTCTCTCTCACACATGCATGTCTGTCTGTCTGTCTGTCTCTCTCACACATAGAAACACATGCATGTCTGTCTCTCTCTCACACATAGAAACACATGCATGTCTGTCTCTCTCTCTCACACACAAACAAACACATGCATATCTCTCTCTCTCTCACACAAACAAACATATGCATGTCTGTCTCTCTCTCTCTCTCACAAACAAACACATGCATGTCTGTCTGTCTCTCTCTCTCACACAAACAAACACATGCATGTCTGTCTGTCTCTCTCTCTCACACAAACAAACACATGCATGTCTGTCTCTCTCTCACACACAAACAAACACATGCATGCATGTCTCTCTCTCTCACACAAACAAACACATGCATGTCTGTCTGTCTCTCTCTCTCACAGACACATGCATGTCTCTCTCTCTCTCTCACAAACAAACACATGCATGTCTGTCTGTCTCTCTCTCTCACACAAACAAACACATGCATGTCTGTCTCTCTCTCTCACAAACACATGCATGTCTGTCTGTCTCTCTCTCTCACAAACAAACACATGCATGTCTCTCTCTCTCTCACAAACAAACACATGCATGTCTCTCTCTCTCTCTCTCTCTTACAAACAAACACATGCATGTCTCTCTCTCTCTCACAAACAAACACATGCATGTCTGTCTCTCTCTCTCACAAACAAACACATGCATGTCTCTCTCTCACATAAACACATGCATGTCTGTCTGTCTCTCTCTCTCACAAACAAACACATGCATGTCTCTCTCTCTCTCACACAAACAAACACATGCATGTCTCTCTCTCTCTCACACAAACAAACACATGCATGTCTCTCTCTCTCACACAAACAAACACATGCATGTGACCCCCAGGGTGTTCTGTGTTGTAGCAACTTGTATGTGCCCTGCTCACTACATACAGTATAGCTAAACACACAGAATACAAGAAAATATATACCCCCTCATTTATTATTTATAGGGCTTATATTTTTATTGATGTGGTTGATGGTTTATGGGTGTGGGAAGGAGAAGGAAGGTAAATACCAGGCTGGCTGCTTGAGGGAGGAGAAGGAAGGTAAATACCAGGCTGGCTGTTTGAGGGAGGAGGAAGGAAGGTAAATACCAGGCTGGCTGTTTGAGGGAGGAGAAGGAAGGTAAATACCAGGCTGGCTGTTTGAGGGAGGAGAAGGAAGGTAAATACCAGGCTGGCTGTTTGAGGGAGGAGGAAGGAAGGTAAATACCAGGCTAGCTGCTTGAGGGAGAGGAAGGAAGGTAAATACCAGGCTGGCTGTTTGAGGGAGGAGGAAGGAAGGTAAATACCAGGCTGGCTGTTTGAGGGAGGAGAAGGAAGGTAAATACCAGGCTGGCTGTTTGAGGGAGGAGGAAGGAAGGTAAATACCAGGCTGGCTGCTTGAGGGAGGAGGAGGAAGGTAAATACCAGGCTGGCTGTTTGAGGGAGGAGGAGGAAGGTAAATACCAGGCTGGCTACTTGAGGGAGAGGAAGGAAGGTAAATACCAGGCTGGCTGTTTGAGGGATGAAGAAGGAAGGTAAATACCAGGCTGGCTGTTTGAGGGATGAAGAAGGAAGGTAAATACCAGGCTGGCTGTTTGAGGGAGGAGGAAGGAAGGTAAATACCAGGCTGGCTACTTGAGGGAGGAGGAAGGTAAATACCAGGCTGGTTGTTTGAGGGAGGAGGAGGAAGGTAAATACCAGGCTGGCTGTTTGAGGGAGGAGGAGGAAGGTAAATACCAGGCTGGCTGTTTGAGGGAGGAGAAGGAAGGTAAATACCAGGCTGGCTGTTTGAGGGAGAGGAAGGAAGGTAAATACCAGGCTAGCTGCTTGAGGGAGAGGAAGGAAGGTAAATACCAGGCTGGCTGTTTGAGGGAGGAGAAGGAAGGTAAATACCAGGCTGGCTGTTTGAGGGAGGAGAAGGAAGGTAAATACCGGGCTGGCTGTTTGAGGAAGGAGAAGGAAGGTAAATACCAGGCTGGCTGTTTGAGGGAGGAGAAGGAAGGTAAATACCAGGCTGGCTGTTTGAGGGAGGAGAAGGAAGGTAAATACCAGGCTGGCTGTTTGAGGAAGGAGAAGGAAGGTAAATACCAGGCTGGCTGTTTGAGGGAGAGGAAGGAAGGTAAATACCAGGCTGGCTGCTTGAGGGAGAGGAAGGAAGGTTTTTGTCTGGCTGTTTGACTAGGCAGCCCACACATACACATGGAGCTAGAAAGATGTATACACACTTGAGCACAAGAAAAAGTTTTATGAATGGTGTAATACCAAATTTATACATACATAAACACATCAATGTAGGTCACTTGAAGTTTGAACAATTACAGCAGGTGCTCAAAGTTGTTACCAAGAGCGTCCAAACACTTCAGAGAACGACAAACTACTGCTTGAATAGCATTACCCAGATTTGCTAATGGGAATGATGCACGCGCCATTTTAGTTTCCTCCAGGATTGCTGCCAGTGTAGCTTTTCTTCTACATGTCTGTCACAGCCTCGTACCGTACTTTTATAACATTAAATACATTCAGCTTCTACATACGTCCACAGATTTCTTTTCTTGAAGTGTGTGTGTGTGTGTGTGCGTGCGAGAGAGAGAGAGAGCGCCTAGATACTGCACAGCTGGTTTCAGGGTTTACATGACAGAAGCTGTAAAGTGGCACTAGGAGTTATCATCAGGCCACTGAGTAATTGGCACATGATGATGATGGCAGTGTGTGTGTGTGTGTAATTTGATATTTTGCACAATGTTTGTGCTTTTTGTGTATGTGAAATAAAATTTCAGTCACTCAAGCTAAGACACAAGCGTGTTTGTCCAGTGTCTTAGCAGACAACTTCTCATGTGAAGGCAGTCTGGTAAAGATGGATATCTGACATAGGTGTTAGAGAAAACTATCTGCACGGTGAAATGCACCATGCACATGAAGGATATACTGTTTAATTCTGTGCACATGTAACACAAGACTTTGTACTGAAAAGATTTCCTATTACATCTTAGTCCTTCCTGTTCTGTCAGACGTCACACAGGACTCGCAGTGTGTCTTGCCTTGAGTCTATGTTCTCTGTGAGCTTTACAGTCACATCAGGTGATTTAATGCTAGTCATCTAAGCCTCTCTCATGGGACATATGTCAGTCTTTAGAATCTCCTGAAGTCGCCTCCCATTTGATGGCTTGCTCTGTGATTCTCTGATTGTTGCTTCTCATCACGTGACCCACATATACCCACCTTCTTTTCTTGATCTCTGCTGAGACTGTTTGCTGCATGTTAACTTCTCTTATCTCTGTCTTGATCTCTGCTAAATACCAGGCTGGCTGTTTGAGGAGGAGAAGGAAGGTAAATACCAGGCTGGCTGTTTGAGGGAGGAGGAGGAAGGTAAATACCAGGCTGGCTGCTTGAGGGAGAGGAGGAAGGTAAATACCAGGCTGGCTACTTGAAAGAGGAGGAGGAGGAAGGTAAATACCAGGCTGGCTACTTGAAAGAGGAGGAGGAGGAAGGTAAATACCAGGCTGGCTGCTTGAGGGAGGAGGAGGAAGGTAAATACCAGGCTGGCTACTTGAGGGAGGAGGAGGAGGAGGAGGAAGGTAAATACCAGGCTGGCTGCTTGAGGGAGGAGGAGGAAGTTAAATACCAGGCTGGCTGTTTGAGGGAGGAGGAGGAAGGTAAATACCAGGCTGGCTGTTTGAGGGAGGAGGAGGAAGGTAAATACCAGGCTGGCTGTTTGAGAGGAGGAGGAAGGTAAATACCAGGCTGGCTACTTGAGGAGAGGAAGGAAGGTAAATACCAGGCTGGCTGTTTGAGGGATGAAGAAGGAAGGTAAATACCAGGCTGGCTGTTTGAGGGATGAAGAAGGAAGGTAAATACCAGGCTGGCTGTTGAGGGAGGAGAAGGAAGGTAAATACCAGGCTGGCTACTTGAGGGAGGAGGAGGAGGAGGAGGAGGTAAATACCAGGCTGGCTGCTTGAGGGAGGAGGAAGTTAAATACCAGGCTGGCTGCTTGAAGGAGGAGGAGGAAGGTAAATACCAGGCTGGCTGTTTGAGGGAGAGGAAGGAAGGTAAATACCAGGCTGGCTGTTTGAGGAAGGAGAAGGAAGGTAAATACCAGGCTAGCTGTTTGAGGGAGAGGAAGGAAGGTAAATACCAGGCTAGCTGTTTGAGGGAGAGGAGGAGGAAGGTAAATACCAGGCTAGCTGCTTGAGGGAGAGGAAGGAAGGTAAATACCAGGCTGGCTGTTTGAGGGAGAGGAGGAGGAAGGTAAATACCAGGCTAGCTGTGAGGGAGAGGAAGGAAGGTTTTTGTCTGGCTGTTTGACTAGGCAGCCCACACATACAAATGGAGCTAGAAAGATGTATACACACTTGAGCACAAGAAAAAGTTTTATGAACGGTGTAATACCAAATTTATACATACATAGACACATCAATGTAGGTCACTTGAAGTTTGAACAGTTACAGCAGGTGCTCAAAGTTGTTACCAAGAGTGTCCAAACACTTCAGAGAACGACAAACTACTGCTTGAATAGCATTACCCAGATTTGCTAATGGGAATGATGCACGCGCCATTTTAGTTTCCTCCAGGATTGCTGCCAGTGTAGCTTTTCTTCTACATGTCTGTCACAGCCTCGTACCGTACTTTTATAACATTAAATACATTCAGCTTCTACATACGTCCACAGATTTCTTTTCTTGAAGTGTGTGTATGTGCGTGCGAGAGAGAGAGAGCGCCTAGATACTGCACAGCTGGTTTCAGGGTTTACATGACAGAAGCTGTAAAGTGGCACTAGGAGTTATCATCAGGCCACTGAGTAATTGGCACATGATGATGATGGCAGTGTGTGTGTGTGTGTGTGTGTGTAATTTGATATTTTGCACAATGTTTGTGCTTTTTGTGTATGTGAAATAAAATTTCAGTCACTCAAGCTAAGACACAAGCGTGTTTGTCCAGTGTCTTAGCAGACAACTTCTCATGTGAAGGCAGTCTGGTAAAGATGGATATCTGACATAGGTGTTAGAGAAAACTATCTGCACGGTGAAATGCACCATGCACATGAAGGATATACTGTTTAATTCTGTGCACATGTAACACAAGACTTTGTACTGAAAAGATTTCCTATTACATCTTAGTCCTTCCTGTTCTGTCAGACGTCACACAGGACTCGCAGTGTGTCTTGCCTTGAGTCTATGTTCTCTGTGAGCTTTACAGTCACATCAGGTGATTTAATGCTAGTCATCTAAGCCTCTCTCATGGGACATATGTCAGTCTTTAGAATCTCCTGAAGTCGCCTCCCATTTGATGGCTTGCTCTGTGATTCTCTGATTGTTGCTTCTCATCACGTGACCCACATATACCCACCTTCTTTTCTTGATCTCTGCTGAGACTGTTTGCTGCATGTTAACTTCTCTTATCTCTGTCTTGATCTCTGCTGAGACTGTTTGCTGCATGTTAACTTCTCTTATCTCTATCTTGATCTCTGCTGAGACTGTTTGCGGCATGCTAACTTCTCTTATCTCTGTCTTGATCTCTGCTGAGACTGTTTGCGGCATGCTAACTTCTCTTATCTCTGTCTTGATCTCTGCTGAGACTGTTTGCTGCAAGTTAATATCTCTTATCTCTGTCTTGATCTCTGTTGCATGCTAATTTCTCTTGTCTCTGTCTTGATCTCTGCTGAGACTGTTTGCTACATGTTCACTTCTCTTATCTCTGTCTTGATCTCTGCTGTATGCTAACTTCTCTTGTCTCTGTCTTGATCTCTGCTGAGACTGTTTGCTGCATGCTCACTTCTCTTATCTCTGTCTTGATCTCTGCTGAGACTTTGCTGCATGCTAATTTCTCTTGTCTCTATCTTGATCTCTGCTGAGACTGTTTGCGGCATGCTCACTTCTCTTATCTCTGTCTTGATCTCAGCTGAGACTGTTTGCTGCATGCTCACTTCTCTTATCTCTGTCTTGATTACTGCTGAGACTGTTTGCTGCATGCTAACTTCTCTTGTCTCTATCTTGATCTCTGCTGAGACTGTTTGCGGCATGCTTACTTCTCTTATATCTGTCTTGATCTCTGCTGAGACTGTTTGCTGCATGTTAACTTCTCTTATCTCTGTCTTGATCTCTGCTGAGACTGTTTGCTGCATGTTAACTTCTCTTATCTCTATCTTGATCTCTGCTGAGACTGTTTGCGGCATGCTAACTTCTCTTATCTCTGTCTTGATCTCTGCTGAGACTGTTTGCGGCATGCTAACTTCTCTTATCTCTGTCTTGATCTCTGCTGAGACTGTTTGCTGCAAGTTAATATCTCTTATCTCTGTCTTGATCTCTGTTGCATGCTAATTTCTCTTGTCTCTGTCTTGATCTCTGCTGAGACTGTTTGCTACATGTTCACTTCTCTTATCTCTGTCTTGATCTCTGCTGTATGCTAACTTCTCTTGTCTCTGTCTTGATCTCTGCTGAGACTGTTTGCTGCATGCTCACTTCTCTTATCTCTGTCTTGATCTCTGCTGAGACTTTGCTGCATGCTAATTTCTCTTGTCTCTATCTTGATCTCTGCTGAGACTGTTTGCGGCATGCTCACTTCTCTTATCTCTGTCTTGATCTCAGCTGAGACTGTTTGCTGCATGCTCACTTCTCTTATCTCTGTCTTGATTACTGCTGAGACTGTTTGCTGCATGCTAACTTCTCTTGTCGCTATCTTGATCTCTGCTGAGACTGTTTGCGGCATGCTTACTTCTCTTATATCTGTCTTGATCTCTGCTGAGACTGTTTGCGGCATGCTCACTTCTCTTATCTCTGTCTTGATCTCTGCTGAGACTGTTTGCTGCATGCTAACTTCTCTTGTCTCTATCTTGATCTCTGCTGAGACTGTTTGCGGCATGCTCACTTCTCTTATCTCTGTCTTGATCTCTGCTGAGACTGTTTGCTGCATGCTAACTTCTCTTGTCTCTATCTTGATCTCTGCTGAGACTGTTTGCGGCATGCTCACTTCTCTTATCTCTGTCTTGATCTCTGCTGAGACTGTTTGCTGCATGCTAACTTCTCTTTATCTCTGCCTTAGACTTTTGTTTCACTGTATACAGAGTATTTTTCTTAGACATTTGTTTTTTGAATGCAAGCAATCTCCTCTCTGTTTCTTTGTTTGTTTTCCAGCTTTCACATGCATACATAAAGATGGGCATTTTATTTGAGTTGAATATCTTAAGTTTTGTTCTTTGGATTAGGAGTCTTGATTTCCACATTTTCTACAGATTCTTAAAGGACAAGGCTACTTTTGTTGTTCTGGTTCTAACTTCTTTCCTCGTGTCTCTTTTCTGATCTATGTAATTTCTGAGATAAACAAAATGGTCTACTTCTTCTACTGCATGTTCCTTCTAAATATACTTTTTTCTTTTGTGTGACTTGGTCCTTCATTATTTTTGTCTAGTCCTTGTTGAGCTCCTGTCTTATTTTGCCAGCCTCTTAGTGCAGGGCACCTGTTTTTTCTTGCATCATTTACTCTAATAACCACTATATCCAGGTCTTCTTCTTCTGATAGCCACTATATCCAGTTCTTCTTCCTCTAATAGCCACTATATCCAGGTCTTCTTCCTCTAATAGCCACTATATCCAGGTATTCTTCCCCTAATAGCCACTATATCCAAGTATTCTTCCCCTAATAGCCACTATATCCAGGTCTTCTTCCTCTAATAGCCACTATATCCAGGTCTTATAGCTGAGTCCCCAGTACCCAATTATTGCCTGTACAACATTTCATCATTATGAAGGCGATGGCTGCTCCAAACAGCAGGGGAGATATACTCACGGAAAAAAGTAAGTGTGCAGTGGTGTCAAGCGCACCAATTACGTTGTCATGAGTGAAATGAAATAAAATTTGGCACAAAGTTTTGTCTGAGTGTTGTCCACTTACCCGCGCTGCACGAAGTTGATCGCACTATTCATGGGGAGATAACCACAGCTCCAGTGAAATCACGTGCGTGGTCCATGATTGGTTACTGACCACGGATAAAATGAGGGTAAGTGTGTAATTCTGTTCTCAGAGATCTCTTCACGTAATCATTGAAGAAAAAAGTAGTGGAATTCCAACATAAACATCTTTTTTCATCATGCCAAGATTGAATGAACATCAGCGAGAAATAGCTGTTGGGATGTTAATTGCTGGATCAACAGTAGCAGCAGCATCTCAATATTTTAATGTTCACAGAAACACAATATCACGCCTTCAAAGTCGTTTTAACCAAAATGGTTCCGTTGCTGAGCGCCATAGAAGCGGCAGACCACGAGTTACCACCCTTGCACAAGACCGCTACATCCACCTCATGCACCTTCGTAACAGGTTTCTCCAGGCAACATGGACTGCCTGCAACATTCCAGGTGTAAGACGTGTGTCGGGCAGGACAGTGAGGAACAGACTCAGAGAGGCAAATCTCTTACCTCATAGGCCTGCAGTTAGACCAGTACTGACAGTTCGCCACAGACAAACCCGCTTGAACTGGGCCAGACACCATGTGGCATGGCCTTATCATCAATGGAGACGGATCCTATTCACTGATGAGTCCAGATTCTGTCTGCAAGGCCATGATGGGCGTGCTTTAGTGTACAGGCGAAGAGAAGAACGCTTTGCGAATAATTGTGCTAGAGGTGGATAAGAGAAAAAGAGCCACTATATCCAGGTATTCTTCCTCTAATAGCCACTATCTTCTTCCTCTAATAGCCAGTATCTTCTTCCTTTAATATCCACTATGTCCAGGTATTCTTCATCTAATAGTCACTATATGCAGGTCTTCTTCCTCTAATAGCCACTATATGCAGGTCTTCTTCCTCTAATAGCCACTATATCCAGATCTTCTTTCTTTAATAGCCACTATATCCAGGTCTTCTTCCTCAAATAGCCACTATATCCAGGTATTCTTCCCCTAATAGCCACTATATCCAGGTATTCTTCCCCTAATAGCCACTATATCCAGGTATTCTTCCCCTAATAGCCACTATATCCAGGTATTCTTCCCCTAATAGCCACTATATCCAGGTATTCTTCCTTTAATATCCACTATGTCCAGGTATTCTTCATCTAATAGCCACTATATGCAGGTCTTCTTCCTCTAATAGCCACTATATCCAGATCTTCTTTCTTTAATAGCCACTATATCCAGGTCTTCTTCCTCTAATAGCCACTATATCCAGGTATTCTTCCCCTAATAGCCACTATATCCAAGTATTCTTCCCCTAATAGCCACTATATCCAGGTCTTCTTCCTCTAATAGCCACTATATCCAGGTCTTATAGCTGAGTCCCCAGTACCCAATTATTGCCTGTACAACATTTCATCATTATGAAGGCGATGGCTGCTCCAAACAGCAGGGGAGATATACTCACGGAAAAAAGTAAGTGTGCAGTGGTGTCAAGCGCACCAATTACGTTGTCATGAGTGAAATGAAATAAAATTTGGCACAAAGTTTTGTCTGAGTGTTGTCCACTTACCCGCGCTGCACGAAGTTGATCGCACTATTCATGGGGAGATAACCACAGCTCCAGTGAAATCACGTGCGTGGTCCATGATTGGTTACTGACCACGGATAAAATGAGGGTAAGTGTGTAATTCTGTTCTCAGAGATCTCTTCACGTAATCGTTGAAGAAAGAAGTAGTGGAATTCCAACATAAACATCTTTTTTCATCATGCCAAGATTGAATGAACATCAGCGAGAAATAGCTGTTGGGATGTTAATTGCTGGATCAACAGTAGCAGCAGTATCTCAATTATTTTAATGTTCACAGAAACACAATATCACGCCTTCAAAGTTGTTTTAACCAAAATGGTTCCGTTGCTGACCGCCATAGAAGCGGCAGACCACGATTTACCACCCTTACACAAGACCGCTACATCCACCTCATGCACCTTCGTAACAGGTTTCTCCAGGCAACATGGACTGCCTGCAACATTCCAGGTGTAAGACGTGTGTCGGGCAGGACAGTGAGGAACAGACTCAGAGAGGTAAATCTCTTACCTCATAGGCCTGCAGTTAGACCAATACTGACAGTTTGCCACAGACAAACCCGCTTGAACTGGGCCAGACACCATGTGGCATGGCCTTATCATCAATGGAGACGGATCCTATTCACTGATGAGTCCAGATTCTGTCTGCATGGCCATGATGGGCGTGCTTTAGTGTACAGGCGAAGAGAAGAACGCTTTGCCAATAACTGTGTGCTAGAGGTGGATAGGAGAAGAGGAGGCTGTGTAATGGTTTGGGGAGGAATTTCCTATGCTGGCCGAATAAACCTAGTCTTCCTCAATGATAACCTTACAGGTTTACGATATAGGGACAACATTACACGCCACGTAATGCCTTTTCTGGATGCTAATGGACAAGGCGTGATACTGCAGCAGGATAACGCTCATCCACATGTCGCACGTGTGGTCAGGGACCACTTTCAGCAGCACCAGATTACTGTCTTGCCATGCCAAGCAGTTTCACCGGACCTGTCACCTATCGAGCACATTTTGGATGAACTGGACCGCAGGTTGAGAAGACGACACAATCGTCCTGGAAACCGCCAAGAATTAGCCCAAGCGTTGCAAGAAGAATGGAATAACATGCCTCAACAATTGATACAACTTGTCATTGGTTCGATGAGAAGGCGGTGTCAAGCAGTGATAACTGCCAGAGGAGGACACACACGATATTGAAACCTTGATTTTCTTTTCTTGGGCTGGTGTGCCACATTAGGTGAGATTTTTCCACTTTTTTGTGACGTGTGACTGGCCTGAAAGTTATCATTTTATCTGTTATTGGATAATCAAACATAATGTGTGTCAAATTTTATTTCAGTCATCACCTGAGCACATTCATGGTGCTTTTTAAAGCATTGCACACTTACTATTTTCCGTGAGTATAGATGGGATGCATCCTTGCTTCATGCCAGATCTGTCTGGAACTACAGTATTTGATCAGTCTCTCTTATGATGTTGATGGTATTTGTTGGTATTCCATACTATTTCAGATATTTTGTTGCTTACATACAGGACTATGTAATAAAAGATCGTTTATTAATGATATGTAAATAACATACAAGACTATGTGATAAAAGATATGCTATAAAATATATGTATATGTGGGACACAGCTAATAGCTTAATAATGAAGTGCACATTCACAGCGGTTCTGCATTTTATTCAGAACACACAAGAAAAGTCTAGAATATGATTAGGATAACAAGTTATTGTTTTCTTGCAACAGTCTATTATACAAGAAAAGTCTAGTGAATGATTAGGATAACAATCTGTTTTCTTGTAACAATCTATTATACAAGAAAAGTCTAGTGAATGATTAGGATAACAATCTGTTTTCTTGCAACAGTCTATTATACAAGAAAAGTCTAGTGAATGATTAGGATAACAATCTGTTTTCTTGTAACAATCTATTATACAAGAAAAGTCTAGTGAATGATTAGGATAACAATCTGTTTTCTTGTAACAATCTATTATACAAGAAAAGTCTAGTGAATGATTAGGATAACAATCTGTTTTCTTGTAACAATCTATTATACAAGAAAAGTCTAGTGATGCAACGATCTAGTACTGTGTCTGACTAGAAACCAGCTTGAGTGATTGATGGCTGTAAGACAAAAGGTGAGACAGACAAATGAGTGGTTGGACAAATATAAAGATCAAGATAAGACAGTTGTCAACAACTTAAAGAAATCTTACAGAGAAACATGTCTTAAATGGGAAAGATGTCTTACGCAGAAACATGTCTTAAATGGGAAAGATGTCTTACAGAGAAACATGTCTTAAATGGGAAAGATGTCTTACGCAGAAACATGTCTTAAATGGGAAAGATGTCTTACACAGAAACATGTCTTAAATGGGAAAGATGTCTTACGCAGAAATATGTCTTAGATGGGAAAGATGTCTTACGCAGAAATATGTCTTAGATGGGAAAGATGTCTTACGCAGAAATATGTCTTAGATGGGAAAGATGTCTTACGCAGAAATATGTCTTAGATGGGAAAGATGTCTTACGCAGAAATATGTCTTAGATGGGAAAGATGTCTTACAGAGAAACATATCTTAAATGAGAAAGATGTCTTACAAAGAAACATATCTTAAATGAGAAAGATGTCTTACAAAGAAACATATCTTAAATGAGAAAGATGTCTTACAAAGAAACATATCTTAAATGAGAAAGATGTCTTACAGAGAAACATGTCTTAAATGGGAAAGATGTCTTACAAAGAAACATATCTTAAATGAGAAAGATGTCTTACAAAGAAACATATCTTAAATGAGAAAGATGTCTTACAAAGAAACATAGCTTAAATGAGAAAGATGTCTTACAAAGAAACATAGCTTACAGAGAAACATAGCTTACAGAGAAACATGTCTTAATAAATGGGAAAGATGTCTTACAAAGAAACATAGCTTAAATGAGAAAGATGTCTTACAAAGAAACATAGCTTACAGAGAAACATAGCTTACAGAGAAACATAGCTTACAGAGAAACATGTCTTAATAAATGGGAAAGATGTCTTACACAGAAACATATCTTAAATGAGAAAGATGTCTTACAAAGAAACATATCTTAAATGAGAAAGATGTCTTACAGAGAAACATAGCTTACAGAGAAACATGTCTTAATAAATGGGAAAGATGTCTTACACAGAAACATATCTTAAATGAGAAAGATGTCTTACAAAGAAACATATCTTAAATGAGAAAGATGTCTTACAGAGAAACATAGCTTACACAGAAACATGTCTTAAATGAGAAAGATGTCTTACACAGAAACATATCTTAAATGAGAAAGATGTCTTACAAATTCGGCGTGAGCCTTAATCATACAAACATACAGGACGAAGAAATAGGAGAGAAAGTATAGATTCGTGTGAATCCTGTGTTAAAAAATAAATAAAATGAACAGAGCACTTAGTTGTAACTTGAAAGAATACGTAGATTTTCCTATGCTCGTTCATTTCCTTTCTAGCCTTAAATGTTGTTAGCAGTGAAATGCTGTCTGTCTGTCTGTATCTTTTCACTCTCTTCCTTCCTCCCTCCCTCTCTCTCTCCATCTTCTCTCTTTCTCTCTCTCTCTCTCTCTCCCTCTGTATATATGAGTTATATACCTGTTATATTTGTATCCCCTTTTTATCAACTATAACCTGATTTCTATGGCAGATAATATAAGCAAGAGAAGAAGATGGGAGAGTCTGTAGCATCTCCATCTTCCTAGCTAGCAATCCTCCTCCTCCTTCTTCTTCTTCTAAAGGTCTTGACTTGATCGCGCTCACCGCCATCTTGCACGCTACTTGCCCCTTTTCTTGTGTACAGTTCTCACTCTCCCCTCTCAAACGTTTCCCGCTTATCTCCCCCAGTTCAGAACGGGAAGTAAAATAGAAAATGTTTCTTAACAAGGAAAGAGTATTGTTGCTGTGTGGCCGGGCTTTCTCTGTAGTTGATCTTGTTGCTGTGTCGCCGGCCTTTCTCTGTAGCTGATACTGTTGCTGTGTGGCCGGGCTTTCTCTGTAGTTGATCTTGTTGCTGTGTGGCCGGCCTTTCTCTGTAGCTGATCTTGTTGCTGTGTCGCCGGCCTTTCTCTGTAGCTGATACTGTTGCTGTGTGGCCGGGCTTTCTCTGTAGCTGATCTTGTAGGTGTGTGGCCGGGCTTTCTCCGTAGCTGATTTGTAGGTGTGTGGCCGGTCTTTCTCTGTAGCTGATCTTGTAGGTGTGTGGCCGGGCTTTCTCTGTAGCTGATCTTGTAGGTGTGTGGCCGGTCTTTCTCTGTAGCTGATCTTGTAGGTGTGTGGCCAGGCTTTCTCTGTAGCTGATCTTGTAGGTGTGTGGCCGGGCTTTCTCTGTAGCTGATCTTGTAGGTTTGTGGCCGGGCTTTCTCTGTAGCTGATCTTGTAGGTTTGTGGCCGGCCTTTCTCTGTAGCTGATCTTGTTGGTGTGTGGCCGGGCTTTCTCTGTAGCTGATCTTGTAGGTGTGTGGCCGGGCTTTCTCTGTAGCTGATCTTGTAGGTGTGTGGCCGGGCTTTCTCTGTAGCTGATCTTGTAGGTGTGTGGCCGGTCTTTCTCTGTAGCTGATCTTGTAGGTTTGTGGCCGGGCTTTCTCTGTAGCTGATCTTGTTGATGTGTGGCCGGGCTTTCTCTGTAGCTGATCTTGTAGGTGTGTGGCCGGCTTTCTCTGTAGCTGATCTTGTAGGTTTGTGGCCGGGCTTTCTCTGTAGCTGATCTTGTAGGTTTGTGGCCGGCCTTTCTCTGTAGCTGATCTTGTTGGTGTGTGGCCGGGCTTTCTCTGTAGCTGATCTTGTAGGTGTGTGGCCGGGCTTTCTCTGTAGCTGATCTTGTAGGTGTGTGGCCGGGCTTTCTCTGTAGCTGATCTTGTAGGTGTGTGGCCGGTCTTTCTCTGTAGCTGATCTTGTAGGTTTGTGGCCGGGCTTTCTCTGTAGCTGATCTTGTTGATGTGTGGCCGGGCTTTCTCTGTAGCTGATCTTGTAGGTGTGTGGCCGGGCTTTCTCTGTAGCTGATCTTGTAGGTTTGTGGCCGGGCTTTCTCTGTAGCTGATCTTGTTGGTGTGTGGCCGGGCTTTCTCTGTAGCTGATCTTGTAGGTGTGTGGCCGGGCTTTCTCTGTAGCTGATCTTGTTGGTGTGTGGCCGGGCTTTCTCTGTAGCTGATCTTGTAGGTTTGTGGCCGGGCTTTCTCTGTAGCTGATCTTGTTGGTGTGTGGCCGGGCTTTCTCTGTAGCTGATCTTGTAGGTTTGTGGCCGGCCTTTCTCTGTAGCTGATCTTGTTGGTGTGTGGCCGGCCTTTCTCTGTAGCTGATCTTGTAGGTGCGTGGCCGGCCTTTCTCTATAGCTGATCTTGTAGGTGTGTGGCCGGGCTTTCTCTGTAGCTGATCTTGTAGGTGTGTGGCCGGCCTTTCTCTATAGCTGATCTTGTAGGTGTGTGGCCGGCCTTTCTCTATAGCTGATCTTGTTGGTGTGTGGTCAGAAACCTGGTCATGATATGGACGGCCAAACACCAGAAGATGGTGAACAAATTACCAGGAACTAGCCTTTCGTATCACCTGCCACCCACATCTATATCAGTAACACTGTGTAATGATGATATATGGTAATGATATACTAATAGTTGCCAGCTGTTACACTTTGATGTACAGGACAGCTTCACAAACATATAACCAGGCTTATGTGAATGTGGTTATTATGATTCTGGCCTCAGTTTTAAAGTAATATTTCATTTTGTTGACAGCTTTGTGATGTTATTATAACGCCAACATAGTCTTCAACATTCACGTACACAGCTTCATCATTCCAAAATTGATACTTAAATTCACATCATTTTATCTGTTCAGCACAATTTTTCCACTGTTCTGGGGCATCGATTTTCTAACGCGAATTTTATTAGCATGAAAAAGTGCACAAATAAATATGCAACAGTCATGAATTTGGAGCTCCGGGCAGTTTCGTTTATAGGCACAGCCAGGGCAGAAACTAGACACTGGACATAAATTGTGTAGAAATTGTAGTCAAAGATGTTGAACATAAAATTGCAGACAGTCTCAAGCTTTGCATACAATATGAGGAGCCCATGGCTTACCTTGATCACCAAGCTTGACACCAAAATAACCTACATATGCTCCTTGTACAAACTGACAAATATGTTTCCTACATGCTTTCAGTGTGTACTCCCCTCAAATATAGCAAAATACGTCGGGATGATAACCTCTACGATGTTCGGTTTGCAAAAATGAAATGAAATGAATGAAAAAAACACACACCTCCTATGCGATCATAACTATTCTACAGCACAACTGTTTTAAACATATCAGGTTGAGAAACCTTTGAAATACAAATTTATGTAGTGTACAAAAACCGTGATTTAGCATCTTAATTTTCGACACATAATTATGTAATAAAACAGAACAAAAGCGGTTCTGCCATTTGAGCTTTACACTTTTATGCCAGTGTGCATTACAGGAAAGAAAGTAGACAAACAGCTGTGAAACAAAGGTCACTGAACACACACAAAAATGTGGGTAAAATAAATACATAAATGTCCCATTCAAATAAGACAGCTTGTTATGACATCACAGTTCTGCAGAAGAGATTTGTTAAAGAATGGACTAAATTTTTATAAATTCAACCATACCTAAGAAACTAGAGCTGATGCTAACCATATCTAAGAAACTAGAGCTTATACCAACCATATCTAAGAAACTAGAGCTGATGCCAACCATATCTAAGAAACTAGAGCTGATGCCAACCATATCTAAGAAACTAGAGCTGATGCCAACCATATCTAAGAAACTAGAGCTGACACCAACCATATCTAAGAAACTAGAGCTGATGCTAACCATATCTAAGAAACTAGAGCTGATACCAACCATATCTAAGAAACTAGAGCTGATGCTAACCATATCTAAGAAACTAGAGCTGATGCTAACCATATCTAAGAAACTAGAGCTGACACCAACCATATCTAAGAAACTAGAGCTGATGCTAACCATATCTAAGAAACTAGAGCTGATGCCAACCATATCTAAGAAACTAGAGCTGATGCCAACCATATCTAAGAAACTAGAGCTGATGCCAACCATATCTAAGAAACTAGAGCCGATGCGGTCTGTCCAACGCAATTTTCTGAATCAGCATCCCAAATAAGCACAGGAACAGGCCTAAGAAACCAAATCATCAAGAAGTGTTATCTGTATTTCTTAGACAGACATTACTGCTTGAGAAACGTTACATTCAGGACTATGGAACGCTGGAACCACACAGTTTGAACTCGTTATTCAGCTACACATAATCTTCCACAACCATACTCGCTCTCCTCTAAGCTCCATTCTCAATTGTTGCACATAGTTTAGAACCTTCATACATTACAACCCCTCTGCCATAACCATAATAATTTATTTCACATTCTCCTAACTAGATTACCATCCATTCACTACCATCTTCTTATATCAAATATTACATGTCTCTATCCATTTCTCTACTATCATCTACTATTTAATATCTACTATCAGCACAAGTCTCCACCAAAGTATTTTCTACACCCAACCATGCACATTTTTGCACCTTTCAGAACGTACACATCCTGAACATAGGAACGATCACATATCAACGGCGTTCTGAAATGTGGTTTTACTAGTTCTAACTTACGTTCTTCCAAGACTTAAGCTAAGTTCCTTTTTTTCATTTTAAAAATTATTTCTTTTACATAAATTTCATGTGAATCTATACTTTGTCTCCTGTGTCTGATTCTTTGTCCTGTTTGTGTTTGTATGAAGAAGGCTAGCGCCGAAACTTCACATCGTTGTAAACGCTAAGTAATAAAGCTGTTCCTACTTTTTTTTCTATAGTTAACACATTTTAACACAAGGTCGAGTCTGTTACTCGTAACTTTAATTTGGTCGCCCCATATCTAGACCATATGACACAAGATCGAGTCTGTTACTAGTAAGTTTAATTTGGTCGCCCCATATCTAGACCGTGTAACAGAAGATGGAATCTGTTACTCGTAATTTTAATGTGGTCATCCCATATCTAGACCATGTGACACAAGATCGAGTCTGTTACTAGTAACTTTAATTTGGTCGCCCCATATCTAGACCATATGACACAAGATCGAGTCTGTTACTAGTAAGTTTAATTTGGTCGCCCCATATCTAGACCGTGTAACAGAAGATGGAATCTGTTACTCGTAATTTTAATGTGGTCATCCCATATCTAGACCATGTGACACAAGATCGAGTCTGTTACTAGTAACTTTAATTTGGTCGTCCCATATCTAGACCATGTGACACAAGATCGAGTCTGTTACTAGTAACTTTAATTTGGTCGTCCCATATCTAGACCATGTGACACAAGATCGAGTCTGTTACTAGTAACTTTAATTTGGTCGTCCCATATCTAGACCATGTGACACAAGATCGAGTCTGTTACTAGTAACTTTAATTTGGTCGTCCCATATCTAGACCATGTGACACAAGATCGAGTCTGTTACTAGTAACTTTAATTTGGTCGTCCCATATCTAGACCATGTGACACAAGATCGAGTCTGTTACTAGTAACTTTAATTTGGTCGTCCCATATCTAGACCGTGTAACAGAAGATGGAATCTGTTACTCGTAATTTTAATGTGGTCATCCCATATCTAGACCACGTGACACAAGATCGAGTCTGTTGCTCATTCATTCATTTGCATGTCCCTTGTGGAATTTTGCCTCTCTAACAGCACTCTTGTAGACCTCTCTGTTGTGACCAAGATGACCTGCTGCTGATGCATCCGTCTGTTGGTCGTAACCTTAATTTGGTTGCCCCATATCTAAACGGTGTGACACAAGATCGAGTCTGATCATCATCATCATCATCATCGCCTTTCACTCCCCTGAGAGCATAGGCAACAGATAAAGGTTCTCCAGTCATCCCTGTTCTTCGAATTATTCTCTGCTTCCTTCTATGTGCATCCCTTGTCTCTGAGCACTGTCATAGTTTCTCTCCTCTTAGTAAGTCTAGGTCTTCCTCGTTTTCTATTTCCTTGAGGATTCCATGCCAGTGCCTGTCTTGCTATGCTGGTGTCTGGTTTCCTCAGAGTGTGGCCAATCCACCTCCACTTCCTAGACATGTTTTGTAAAGCAAGATCTTCTGGGATTCTCGGTATGATTCAATCTTCCGCTCTTCTATGTGTAGAATGCAAACTGTAGATGTATAAGCTTGTTGATTAGTGTTATTCATCTCTCTGTAAATTTCCACTATTGTTCACTGGAATAATGTTCTTTCTGTTTATAACGATAAGTGTTGACTTTAATCTATTACTGTTAATATTTTATCTCATTTAATCTACGACTGTTCTACGTTGTTTTGGGTCTGTTTTGTTACTCACTTTACAGACTTACTTGCTCCCAGGTTCATCCTCTCTCAGAGGAAATAGTAATACAGAAGCAGCAACTTTACAGTTGAAATGACTTTAATGATGCACGGGATGTCGATGAGCGATATGACGAGAACGACAAAAGCATCAACAAAATCCATGGACACAAGACTGGACATCTCCACGATATAGTATATATTCCGGCAGACTGCTGTCGCCATCTGAACATCCTAATACACTCTATTCTACATCTATTTCACTTAAACAACAACATTTCTAACTACTCTACATTTATCTCAGACGATACACAAAACACAACTGTCCCTCTGTCATATGATTTCTCTCTCACCTGACCTTTTTCCTGTCATACCTTTAACCGTGACCCTCGTGCAACCCAAGACAAAGCAAATGGACTCTATTCACAACTGATTACTTTAGAAGATAACTTATTGTATACAGAAGTTCCAATTCTCAGATGAATTATCTATCTTACATCTTAACATTCAATATACTGCTATAGTTGTAGGTTCATAGGTTCTTGTCCTGTTCTTTTCCAGACCTCCTCATTCCTGATCTTGTCCTGTCATTTAATGTTTAAAATCCTCCTCAAGCAGTAGTTCATGAATGTTTGTATCCTCTGTTGTACTGTCTTGGTCATAACCCATGTCTCTGAACTATATCCGGCTCCGGCATAAAGCATGGCTGGATTTAACTGACGTAGTACGCAGAAACTGATTACGTGTGGAAAAAAAACATGACGTCAGAGATGAAGTAGACAAACGGTCACTTTTAACAATGGCTCCTTGGCAAACACAACATCGCGCATTCACCGTTGAAACTTGTTTTAAAAGTGGAGAACCGTCTATTACTATACAACGAAAATTTCGTCGCCATTTTGAGTTGCATCCCCGTGATAATGTTCCTGATCGGAGGACAAAACAATTTTGAGGTAGGTAAAAAAAATATAAGGAAACCGCACATTCATTCATTTGCATGTCCCTTGCGGGACTTTGCCTCCCTAACAGCACTCCTGCAGGCCTCTCGGCTGTGAGCAAGATGGCCTGCTGCTGATGTATCCATTTGCAGATCATCAACGATGTCTTGCAGCCATCTTCGGCTTGGTCTTCTTCTCTTTCTTTTTCCCATTATGTACCCTTCCAAGATGGTCTTCTCTAGACTATCATGACGTTTAATATGTCCAAAATATTTAAGTTTTCTCTGTTTAATCCTCTTTACTAGCCAGCCTTCTTCAATATTAAGTTCTTGTAGTATAGATATATTTGTTCTCTTTTGTGTCTATGATATTTAGAGAACTCTTCTGTAGCATTTACATTCAAATGCATTTATGCGTTTCTCAGCTGTTTTGTTAAGTGTCCAGTTCTCACAGGCATATGTTGCGATGGGAAAGATGCATGACCTTAAAAATCTTATTTTTGTAGTTCTGTCTGCTCCTCTCCACAGATTCTTTAGTTGTTTTACTTTCTGAAGAGCGATACATGCCCTCCTTTTAATTTCCCTCATTGTTTCTCCATTATTAGTTAGTAGTGATCCAAGATATTCAAAACTCTCCACTTCTTCCAGTTTTTCCTCATTGATACATATATCAGCTGCCTTGTTTGTTTTGTCAGTTGTCATCAATTTAGTTTTCTTTGCATTAAGATAGAGGTTTTGCTCTTCGCTGTTCTTACGGACTGACATAATTAGTTTTTCCATTCCTCTTTGTGTTGTGGATAGTAACACTGTGTCATCAGCATATCTAATCTCTGGTATTTCATAACCTCCAATTGTTATGGCATCGTGATATTCTTTGTCTACATCTTCTCTAACATTCCTCATTATATTTTCAGTATACACGTTAAATAAGTAAGGCGACAATATGCACCCCTGACGGACCCCTTGTTTTATGTCAAACCAAGTTGTTGTTTCACCATTTATTCTTACTGCTGCTTGTTGATCTAGATACAGCAGTGATGTTAATTGTATAGGCTACAATCCAGTAAGTGATAGAATCCTCACAATCAGACCTTAAGAGCATTCCTAGAAACGTAACAATCATCCACATATATGCACCTACATCAGCAGCAGAAGAAGAGGAAACCGCTAATTGCCTTAATAACAAGTCTACTGGTCGTCCAAGAACTCAACAGACACCTGTCTACTGGTCGTCCAAGAACTCAACAGACACCTGTCTACTGGTCGCCCAAGAACTCAACAGACACCTGTCTACTGGTCGCCCAAGAACTCAACAGACACCTGTCTACTGGTCGCCCAAGAACTCAACAGACACCTGTCTACTGGTCGCCCAAGAACTCAACAGACACCTGTCTACTGGTCGCCCAAGAACTCAACAGACACCTGTCTACTGGTCGTCCAAGAACTCAACAGACACCTGTCTACTGGTCGTCCAAGAACTCAACAGACACCTGTCTACTGGTCGCCCAAGAACTCAACAGACACCTGTCTACTGGTCGCCCAAGAACTCAACAGACACCTGTCTACTGGTCGTCCAAGAACTCAACAGACACCTGTCTACTGGTCGTCCAAGAACTCAACAGACACCTGTCTACTGGTCGCCCAAGAACTCAACAGACACCTGTCTACTGGTCGTCCAAGAACTCAACAGACACCTGTCTACTGGTCGCCCAAGAACTCACAGACACCTGTCTACTGGTCGTCCAAGAACTCAACAGACACCTGTCTACTGGTCGCCCAAGAACTCAACAGACACCTGTCTACTGGTCGTCCAAGAACTCAACAGACACCTGTCTACTGGTCGTCCAAGAACTCAACAGACACCTGTCTACTGGTCGTCCAAGAACTCAACAGACACCTGTCTACTGGTCGTCCAAGAACTCAACAGACACCTGTCTACTGGTCGCCCAAGAACTCAACAGACACCTGTCTACTGGTCGTCCAAGAACTCAACAGACACCTGTCTACTGGTCGTCCAAGAACTCAACAGACACCTGTCTACTGGTCGTCCAAGAACTCAACAGACACCTGTCTACTGGTCGTCCAAGAACTCAACAGACACCTGAACGAATTCAAGAAGTCCGCAACACATTGCTCAGTAGCCATCGGCGATCAACTGTTAGGAACGCTTTGACACCTGGCATTCTCCTACTGTTAATAGTGATCTTTATGTGCAGATGCTAACTGAATACTTCATTCCAGACTTGGTTAATAGAAACGAGACTAATATGGTTTCAACAAGATGGAACAACTGCCCACACAGCCCGTCAGTCCATGGCCATGCTGCGACAAGCATTTCCCAATCATCTTATTTCCAGATTTGGGGATATTCATTGGCCGGCAAGGTCACCGGATTTATCGGCCGCAGACTTCTTTTTGTGGGGGTATCTCAAGAACACGGTGTATGCTAGTCTACCAGAGTTAGTTGCAGACCTAAAAGATCGAACCCGACACTGCATTCAAAATATCCCTTTGAACATGCTAAATGGTGTTATGCGGGAATTTTCCAGACGCCTGGCTGAATGTATCAAATGTAATGGAGATCATCTAACCGGTGTAATTTTCAAAACCTAAATATGATTGTCAGTAATAATAAAAATACTCACTTTTCTGAGGTTTTTTTTATCACAAACATGTATATCGCTTATTTATTTTCCATTTTTAAAATCCAGCCATGCTTTATGCCGGACCATATAGCAGGACAGTCTTTACGTTTGTATTGAAAAGCGTAAGTTTGGTTCTTGTTTTGATGTTCTTAGATGAGCATATTTTGTTAAGTTGGATAAATGTTGTCCTGGCCTTGGTTATTCTAGCTTTAACATCCTTTTCCGTTCCCCATCATCATCATCATCATCATCGTCGTCGTCATCGTCATCATCATCATCATCATCATCATCAGGTGCCGTGCCGACTGGTGTTGGCTATTATGCTTCTCCAGAGTACACGATCCTTCATGCAGGCCATCAGTTCAGTTGGTGATCTCCTCTCACACCATCCTGTCAGACTGTCCAGTATCATTTCTCTTGGTCTTCCTCTTGATCTTCTTTCTTCTATTTTTCCTGTTGTTATAATATTTTCTATGCCCCCCTCTTCTCATTGCATGTCCTATGAAAGTACATTGTCTCTCTCTTATCTTTTTGACAAGGTTTTTTGTCTCTCCAGCTCTTCTCATGCATTCTTCATTAGTTATTTTTGCTGTCCAGGGGATTCGCAACATTCTTCTAATAAACCACATTTCTGCTGCTTCCAATGATTTTTGTGCAGACTTGCCTATTGTCCATAATTCACTTCCATATAACAAGATAGGTTCAACATAGCATTTTAGGACTCGTTTTCTAACATTCATTGATAAGGATGTGTTGGATAATATGTTTCTCATTCTCTGAAATGCAGTCATTGCTTGGCCTATTCTGTTCCTAATTTCTGTTCTGCATTTCCCATCTGAGGTTTTTTTTATCACAAACATGTATATCGCTTATTTATTTTCCATTTTTAAAATCCAGCCATGCTTTATGCCGGACCATATAGCAGGACAGTCTTTACGTTTGTATTGAAAAGCGTAAGTTTGGTTCTTGTTTTGATGTTCTTAGATGAGCATATTTTGTTAAGTTGGATAAATGTTGTCCTGGCCTTGGTTATTCTAGCTTTAACATCCTTTTCCGTTCCCCATCATCATCATCATCATCGTCGTCGTCGTCATCGTCATCATCATCATCATCATCATCATCAGGTGCCGTGCCGACTGGTGTTGGCTATTATGCTTCTCCAGAGTACACGATCCTTCATGCAGGCCATCAGTTCAGTTGGTGATCTCCTCTCACACCATCCTGTCAGACTGTCCAGTATCATTTCTCTTGGTCTTCCTCTTGATCTTCTTTCTTCTATTTTTCCTGTTGTTATAATATTTTCTATGCCCCCCTCTTCTCATTGCATGTCCTATGAAAGTACATTGTCTCTCTCTTATCTTTTTGACAAGGTTTTTTGTCTCTCCAGCTCTTCTCATGCATTCTTCATTAGTTATTTTTGCTGTCCAGGGGATTCGCAACATTCTTCTAATAAACCACATTTCTGCTGCTTCCAATGATTTTTGTGCAGACTTGCCTATTGTCCATAATTCACTTCCATATAACAAGATAGGTTCAACATAGCATTTTAGGACTCGTTTTCTAACATTCATTGATAAGGATGTGTTGGATAATATGTTTCTCATTCTCTGAAATGCAGTCATTGCTTGGCCTATTCTGTTCCTAATTTCTGTTCTGCATTTCCCATCTGAAGTTATTACTGCTCTAAGGTATTTGAATTTCTGCACCTGCTTTAGAACAGTTCCGTTTAATTTAATACTGTATGCTGGTGGATTCTGTATCTTAGATATAACCATATCTCTGTCTTTTTGATGTTCAAAGTAAGGCCTTTCTGTTCACTTTCTTTGGCGACTTTATCCAAGAGATTTTGCAGGTCTTGTTGGTTCTCAGCTATCAGTATTGTGTCGTCAGCATACCGAAGGTTGTTAATATTGTATCCTCCAATTTCTTATCCACTATGCTGCCTAAATATGTGAAATACTCTACTTCTTCAATTGGCACTCCTTCATTTACCATGAGGCTATTGCTTGCACTTTTCATTATCTTTGTTTTTTTTTTGTCTGTTAACATATAGTCCCAGTTTAGCTGAATTCTTACTTAAGATCTGAAGTTTCTCTTGCATGTGTGTGTGGCTGTGTGCCAGAAGTGCTACATTATCTGCAAAGTCAATATCTTCCAATTGGTTCCACAGTGTCCATTGTATCACATTTCTTTTTCTTTGTCTGGCAGTTTTCATGATCCAATCAACTGCTAGAATAGGAATGGTGATAGCAAACATCCCTCCCTCACGCCTGTTTCCACTTTAAAACTTTCTGTGCGAGTTACTCCATGCACAATTCTACAAGTTGTTCCTTCACATATGGTCTTTATAAGCTTTGCTATCTTTGCCGGGATACCATAGTGTTCCAGTAGTTTCTATAACATTCTTCAATCTAAACTATCAGATGCTTTCTCATAATCAATGAATGTAACTAACAGTGAAGAATTCCACCACTGACTGTTCTATTATTATTCGCATTGTAGCAATGTGGTCAGTACAGGATCTTCCTTGCCTGAAACCTGCTTTCTCTTCTCTTAGTTTACTATCTACTGATGTTTTAATTCTATTTAGCAAAATCCTGCTGAAGACCTTGCTGGGTATTGAGAATAGGGAGATGCCTCTATAGTTCTTACATTCTAATAGATCTCCTTTCTTAGGGAGTTTTATAAGATGGGCCTCCTTCCAGCCCTCTGGGACCTTCTCTTCTTCTCAAATCCTGTTAAATAGTAAGAGTAATATTTCTGTTATTTCTTTGTTCGCTAAGAGCTCTTCTGCTACAGTTCCATCTGGACCCGGGGCCTTATTTCTCTTCAGCTCTGAGTTAGCGTATTTAATTTCGGCCTTGCTGGGTGGTTCTACATTGATGTCTAGAGTATTCTCTGCTACTGGTATCTGCTGGGTGGTTCTACATTGATGTCTAGAGTATTCTCTGCTACTGGTATCTGCTGGGTGGTTCTACATTGATGTCTAGAGTATTCTCTGCTACTGGTATCTGCTGGGTGGTTCTACATTGATGTCTAGAGTATTCTCTGCTGCTGGTATCTGCTGGGTGGTTCTACATTGATGTCTAGAGTATTCTCTGCTGCTGGTATCTGCTGGCTGGTTCTACATTGATGTCTAGAGTATTCTCTGCTGCTGGTATCTGCTGGCTGGTTCTACATTGATGTCTAGAGTATTCTCTGCTGCTGGTATCTGCTGGGTGGTTCTACATTGATGTCTGGAGTATTCTCTGCTACTGGTATCTGCTGTGTGGTTCTACATTGATGTCTAGAGTATTCTCTGCTACTGGTATCTGCTGTGTGGTTCTACATTGATGTCTGGAGTATTCTCTGCTACTGGTATCTGCTGTGTGGTTCTACATTGATGTCTGGAGTATTCTTCTGCTACTGGCATCTGCTGTGTGGTTCTACATTGATGTCTAGAGTATTCTCTGCTGCTGGTATCTCCTCTTTTTCTGTTGATGCTGGCCTATTTAGGATTCCGCTGAAGTATTCCACCCATCTTCGCATCTGCTCTTCTTCTGATGTTACTACATTACCTTCCTTGTTTTTGATGAGTTTTTCTATCCTACATGGTCTATTTGCTAACTTCTTGGTGATTTCATACAGTGTTCTCATATTATTTTTACCAGCTGCCTCTTCTGCCTGTCCGGCCACATTATCAAAATAGGCCTGTCTATCTTTCTTCACGCTTTCCTAACCTCTTTATGGGCCATATTGTATTCTATCTGAGCTGAGGTCTAGACCATGTAACACAAGATCGAGTAAGATTGTCTGTTACACTTATTTTAATTTGGTCGCCTCATATCTAGACCATGTAACACAAGATCGAGTGTTAAGACTGTCTGTTACACGTAACTTTTGGCTTCATTGTACTCTCTAAAGTACTGTCTGTCTTCTAATGTCTGTATTTCATTCTAAAGCTCTTTCTCTCATCCTCACGGTCACGAAGATGTTTTATAACACTAATAAAACTTGTTACACTATGCAAAAATAACTGATGAATATTTATAACTTATACGTGTATTAGTATTTTCACAAATGTAATTTATTTCATGACTAGACAGGGATGACTTCAGATTAATGAAGCTTTTCCTACGTATGTTTTATATGGTTTCAACACTCTTTAATAATACTGCTCACTAGTTTATGCAAAATTATTCATGTTATTCAAATGCATCCTGTTATTCATCGGCTAAACCGCTAAAGACGCTCTTCAAAGTGCAGTGCCAACTCAATCCCGGGACGAAAAAAGCAACAACTGACAAGACCTCTGGGAGTCATGACCCAGAGGTCCCCCCCCACCCTCCCAGAGTGCCAGGAGTTTAACAGGGCCGAAACACTTATCTGAGGGGTGTTACTTCCTCTGATGATCTGAAGGAGTTGTGTTGTTCTGCTCTCTACAGTAGAGTTTCCTCCACACATCTGCATTTTCAGGTTTTTAATATCATGATCTGTTTTAATTCCTTGCACATTTTCAGTGCCTCTCATGATGATCTCACTGTATAATGAGATTAGATCAAGTGACACCTTTGTCTCGCGCTTCATTTAATATCCTGATACTCAGCTGTGCCATTGTTCACTGCTACTGCTGCTCCATACCCCCCCCCCCCCAGTATGTATTCTTAATAATTCTCATACTTTTACCATCTATATTAAGTTTTTCTAGCATTTGTCTATCTTCACGTCTAATTCTGTCAAACGATTTAGTGTAATCAGTAAAGCACAAGTAGAAACCTTTGTCTACTTCTAGACACCGGTGTCTTACAGCTTTGAATATAAAAATGGTACTCGCGTGCCTTTGCCTTCAACAAAACTGTACAACAGGTCATAAGCATGTCTGTACATTGATGGGGGTGATGGGGTGGGGCAGGGTGTGGTCGTTTTCTTGTGGGGGGTCATGTCATATCATCTTCACTTTTTTATTTCTGATGTGTAAATGTAAGATTATCAGCTTTCCTAGCAAAGTGACATTTGTATTTCAGCTTTTATATAATCTTCGAAAAAGGAATTGAAAAACTAATTATGTCAGTCCGTAAGAACAGCGAAGAGAAAAACCTCCACCTTAATGTGAAGAAAATTAAATTGATGACAACTGACAAAATGAATAAGGCAGCTGAAATATGTATCAATGAGGAAAAATTGGAAGAAGTGGAGACTTGTGAATACGAGGCATGATTGATAAGTTCTCGGTATAAGGTACAATGGATTATTTGTGGACAACTTTTTTTTTGGGGTTATTTCTCAACATAGTCCCCCTTACAAGTTTATGCACTTAGTCCAGCGGTCCTGGAGCATATGGATCCCTTCTTTGTAAAAGTCAGCATCTTGTGCCGGTAGAAAGTGGTCTACAGCATGAATGACGTCATTATCTGAAGCAAATTTGCGACCACTGAGCTCCTTTTTGTGTTTGGTAAACAGGTAGTAGTCTGAAGGGGCCAGATCTGGGGAATATGGAGGATGTTCAAGAAGCTGGAAGCCGTAATTCATGAATGGCAGCCACTGCCACCACCGACTTGTGAACTGGAGCATTGTTTTGATTAAATATGACTCCTCTCGTCAATTTCCCTCGACGCTTTTCCTTCAGTTTGACCGCAGTTGCTTCACAAGATTAGCGTAATAGGTCCCGGTGACGGTTCTGCCCTTTTGGATATAGTCTACCAACAGCACACTTTCTGAATCTCAACAGATGGAAGCCATCATTTTGCCTGCAGACAGAACCACCCTTGCTTTCTTTGGAGGTGGGGATCCATGATGTTTCCACTGCTTTGATATGTTCTTTGGTTTCTGGTTGAAAATGATGAACCCAAGTATCATCCAAAGTCACAAAATGCTGAAGAAACTTTTCAGGATCTGCAGAAAAATGGGCAAGATTGTCTCTTGATATGTTGAGACGCTGTCGTTTGTGATCAGCTCCATGAAGTTTCGGGACCTTTCGAGCAGAGACCTTTGTCATTTGAAGATCATTGTGAATAATGGCATGAACACGTTCCTGGGAGATGCCCAACTCAGTAGCAATGTACCGCTCAGTTAGTTGTCGATCCTCTACTGTCATGGATTCTGCCGGTGGTTTCATTGTGGTTACCGTTCTTGATCTTCCTGGACAGGGATCATCTTCCAGACTCTCCCTTCCATGTTTGAAGTGAGCAGCCCTTTTATTCACTGTGCTGTAAGAAGGGGCACTCTCCCCTAGAATCTCTACCATATCCTCATGGATCTCCTTCGATGATAAGCCCTTGATGCAGAGGTAGCGAATGACTGGCTGATGAGAAATTTTATCCATTTTCTAAATTTCTGCCACCCCTTACCACTTCAGTAGCCTGTAAAAAAAAATTGGTTGCAGTTAATTTCTTGAAACTTTGTGTTTAATCTTACATTAACCTGATCTACAAATGCACCTAATATCAACTGTGTGGTTTCAAGTATTTGGACCTTAGGTCACGAATTTATCAATCACACCTTGTATCTTGGATCACTACTAACTAATAATGGAGATACAATGAGGGAAATTACAAGTATAATAATGTAAAGGTGTGAATTATATATTTCTGACTAAAGAAGATGTTCTTGATTAATACCGACTTTATCTTCACACACATCCAGATTTCTGTTGTTTAGATTCAGTTTCACAAATATTGCCACTTCACTAATCAGAGGAAGTCCGAGGAAATGTTCCTCCATTATTTAATTCTGACAAATAAGTTCAAGATGTATTGTCGACTACGTCACTTGGACTGAAACACTTAATCATTTGTTCACAATATCAAACTCTATCATATTCTACATGCAGCATTTCTCAATGTTGTCAACTTCACAATATTCTACACTTGATACGAGAACATTTCCTATCTCAGTATTATATCACATCTGCAACACGTGGTCAACTAGTTTCTTGTCTAAAATCACTGTACTCAAAGTTTCAAAAGTGTCAATTCTTCTTTATCAGTTGAATCACATGAAACCCATCTTCCGTCTAACAAGACTTCTGATTTTATATTGTCTCGTCCTCTTTCCTCTCTTGTCTGTCTTCTGATGGTCTTCTTCTGCCTTCTCTCAGTCGCAGTGTACTAATAAGCAAAGTCTACTTGCCTCTTCTCTGGACTTCTGTTCTTATCTCTCATCTGATGGTTTCTCGACTGTTCTGGTCGGATCTTCTTTCCTCACTCTTGACTGTCCACTGACCATCCTTCTTGCAGTTCTGGTCTGACGATCTCCCTCCTCTGTCTCCTCTTTCTTCCATACTTATTGGTTCTCTCCTGTCTCTCCGCTCACCTTTTTATCTTCAAGTTCAGCTTGGCGGATTAACCAATAAGTATTTTGGCTCTACCCTTCAGATGTCCACTGGTTCCCATGAGCGTTCTGATTGTTCATCATTCAAACTGCCCCGTGACTTATCTATCGTAAGTCAATTGTCCAATAGGCCACGCATCTAAATATTTAATTGCTGGCCGAGTTGGTCACTCCTTTATTTAAAAACCATGTGCAATAGCGTCCTAATGCGTGTCAGCCTGCGTCAGTTTCGTCTATACAATTGTTATTTACCTAAGTCATTATCTTGCTCTTTCTTATCGGAGTTTTATTGTGTCCTTGCTTTTCATTGTGTCCGCCTTTTCTATTTTGTTTACACGTGTCAACGTCCAGTCACCGCGTTGTTATCACTGGAACATCCTACTTTCTGGCCTCCTTCCTTTGTATTACCTAAATCTCAGTGTCACTGAATCTCGTCTTTTTCTATTCACTGTTTCCAATGTTTACTTTTGTCCGCGTTTTGTTCTCGTGTCATGGAAGTTTTATACCTTTCTCTTCCTTTTTCTACCTATTTTTCTCTGTCGCTATTCGATGTTAGTATTTTGTTTACAGTATATTTTCATAATCATATTCATTAATAATAATAATCATATCAGCTATAATTATTACTTACAAGGCCATGCTACAAAAGGAGGACATCCATCGCTCTTCAGAAAGTAAAACAAAATAATCTGTGGAGAGGAACAGACAGAACTAGAAAAAAAAACCACGGACGTTCCGATCTGTGCCAAGTTAAAAGCGTGGGTCTTGACCTGTATAGGGGTACAGTTGTAAAACTGAATGTAATAAAGTATTTCCACGTTATAAGTATACGTATTATGCATTAAAATAGCTGTAAAAGTAAGAATGAATAGTTTTTTTTTAGGAAAAGTGTGATGATTTTAGACGATAATTGTGTCCTAATTACCATCGGGTAGGTCTAGATCTACCATCGGCGATGTCTAGAAATACCTGTAGCTTCATCTGATCTCGTCGTGTCATAGTATGTGGCATACTCGGTACAATAATGTCTGAAATAACATTCTAACTACTTCTTCAGTCTGTTTTATATGTCAAAATCTACTTGGGGCACATTCAAGAACAGTGGTCTGGTCATAGGGCATGTCCATATCCCCTATCTACATCACCAAAAATTGAAAAATCTCGGTCATAAATTTCGTTTTTCACGCTCGAATCGATCTTTACTAAGCATTCTTCCGCCATTTTGAAAAGGGACATAAGCAGTTAACGTGCGAACCAAAACGTGAATTATAGTTATATGAAACAAAACGTGTGGCACTATAGTGGCTTAACGCACGAAAGTCAACATTGACTGTGGTAATTTAGTGGCTAAAGGAAAGAGTCTTAGGGTCGTGCATCGTTCCCATGGCAACATATGCCTGTCAGACCTGGACACTTAACAAAACAGCTGAGAAACACATAAATGCCTTTGAATGTAAATGCTACAAGAGTTCTTCAAATATCACGGACACAAAAAAGAACAAATATATCTATACTACAAGAACGTAATATTGAAGAAGGCTGGCTAGTAAACAGGATTAAACAGAGAAAACGTAAATATTTTGGATACATTAAACGTCATGATAATCTAGAGAATACCGTCTTGGAAGGGTACATAATGGGAAAAAGAAAGAGAGGAAGACCAAGGCGAAGATGGCTGCAAGACATCGTTGATGATCTGCAAATGGATGCATCAGCGGCAGGCCATCTTGCTCACAACCGAGAGGCCTACAGGAGAGCTGCTAGGGAGGCAAAGTTCCGCAAGAGACATGCAAATGAATGACTGATATATTCTTTGACCTCAAGCTGCACTGTTGGCGGCCGCTTTTGTTGTACAAAAGAGCTTACAAACAGGCAAGAAGCACAGGAATTTGTTACCAGCAACAAGTTCTGTTGGAAAGCATGGTTGTATCACGACTTCCTATCACATACCATTTAAAGAAGGGAAGATAACTTCTCCACTCTAGAAGGGAAGATAACTTCTCCACCCTAGAAGGGAAGATAACTTTTCCATTCTAGAAGGAAAGATAACTTCTCTATTCTACTGAATTGTGAAAGTGATCTTCCCTCAAACAAACTACATGTCACTGTCAGCACAGACAAACTACACGTCACTGTCTGCACAGACAAACTACACGTCACTTTCAGCACAGACAAACTACACGTCACTGTCTGCACAGACAAACTACACGTCACTGTCAGCACAAACAAACTACACGTCACTGTCAGCACAGACAAACTACACGTCACTGTCTGCACAGACAAACTACACGTCACTGTCAGCTCAAACAAACTACATGTCACTGTCAGCACAGACAAACTACACGTCACTGTCTGCACAGACAAACTACACGTCACTTTCAGCACAGACAAACTACACGTCACTGTCTGCACAGACAAACTACACGTCACTGTCAGCACAAACAAACTACACGTCACTGTCAGCACAGACAAACTACACGTCACTGTCTGCACAGACAAACTACACGTCACTGTCAGCACAAACAAACTACACGTCACTGTCAGCACAGACAAACTACACGTCACTGTCAGCACAGACAAACTACACGTCACTGTCAGCACAGACAAACTACACGTCACTATCTGCACAGACAAACTACACGTCACTGTCTGCACAGACTACACGTCACTGTCTGCACAGACAAACTACACATCACTGTCAGCACAGACAAACTACACATCACTGTCAACACAGACAAACTACACGTCACTGTCAGCACAGACAAACTACACGTCACTGTCTGCACAGACAAACTACACGTCACTGTCAGCACAAACAAACTACACGTCACTGTCAGCACAAACAAACTACACGTCACTGTCTGCACAGACTACACGTCACTGTCTGCACAGACAAACTACACATCACTGTCAGCACAGACAAACTACACATCACTGTCAGCACAGACAAACTACACATCACTGTCAGCACAGACAAACTACACATCAGAATCAGCACAGACAAACTACACATCAGAATCAGCACAAACAAACTACACATCACTGTCAACACAGACAAACTACACGTCAGAATCAGCACAGACAAACTACACATCACTGTCAGCACAGACAAACGATATGTCACTGTCAGCACAGACAAACTACACATCACTGCTAGCACAGACAAACTACATGTCACTGTCAGCACAGACAAACTACACATCACTGTCAGCACAGACAAACTACAAATCAGAATCAGCACAGACAAACTCACTGCTAGCACAAACAAACTACATGTCACTGCTAGCACAGACAAACAACAAATCACTGTCAACACAGACAAACTACATGTCACTGTCAGCTTTCTGCTTAGAAACAAATGCTTCTATCTCTAAAGTGAACTTCACACATATTCATTACTTCTTCTCCATTAATATAATCACATCAGGCATATCATTTGATGAGGGACCATCATTTCAGTACGTGCATAAAGCAGACAACTACCAACATCTCAAATTCTCCTTACATTACAGCTTCTCTGACTAAAGTTTTTATTTTCTTGCTAACATCTTCCAGCATCTCAAATTCTCCTTACATTACAGCTTCTCTGACTAAAGTTTTTATTTTCTTGCTAACAACTACCAACATCTCAAATTCTCCTTACATTACAGCTTCTCTGACTAAAGTTTTTATTTTCTTGCTAACAACTACCAACATCTCAAATTCTCCTTATATTACAGCTTCTCTGACTAAAGTTTTTATTTTCTTGCTAACATCTACCAACATCTCAAATTCTCCTTATATTACAGCTTCTCTGACTAAAGTTTTTATTTTCTTGCTAACAACTACCAACATCTCAAATTCTCCTTACATTACAACTTCTCTGACTAAAGTTTTTATTTTCTTGCTAACAACTACCAACATCTCAAATTCTCCTTATATTACAGCTTCTCTGACTAAAGTTTTTATTTTCTTGCTAACAACTACCAACATCTCAAATTCTCCTTATATTACAGCTTCTCTGACTAAAGTTTTTATTTTCTTGCTAACAACTACCAACATCTCAAATTCTCCTTATATTACAACTTCTCTGACTAAAGTGTGGAATCATTAACAGACTTTGATTATGAATGTGTGAAATCGTGAATAGAATTGTGTAGTTAATAAAAACACAGAGCAAGTGTAAGAATTGTGTATTTAATGAAGACCAGAAAACAAATGTACATATCTCAAGAAAACAAAAATAAATGATTCAATTTGCATACGTGTTGGATGGACACAGAAATATCTCTTTGTGTATATATACAGATATGATAATAAGAAGTATTGCAAGTTTTACTTAAACATTTCTTACCTCTCACCTCTCTTCTCTGATGTGTCATCACAATCACTCCACACACCATAATCATAGATATCTCTTTCTCTAATCACTTTACACACCATAATCATAGATATCTCTTTCTCTAATCACTCTACACACCATAATCATAGATATCTCTCTCTAATCACTCTACACACCATAATCATAGATATCTCTTTCTCTAATCACTCTACACACCACAATCATAGATATCTCTTTCTCTAATCATTTTACACACCACAATCATAGATATCTCTTTCTCTAATCACTCTACACACCATAGATATCTCTTTCTCTAATCACTCTACACATCACAATCATAGATATCTCTTTCTCTAATCACTCTACACACCACAATCATAGATCTCTCCTTGAAGATGACATCAACCACATCATTGTCCATAATCAGTCTCACTCCCAATGATGAACAAACATTACAAATACATATCACCTGTCAGTCAGTACAATACACTAACATACATCTCACCTATCTGTCATTACAAACACACAACATACATTTCATCTGCCTGCCATTACAAACAGAATGACATACTTCTCACCTGTCTGTCATTATTACAAATACACAAACATACATCTCATCTGTCTGTCATTACAAACACACAAAATACATCTCGTATGCCTGCCATTGTGACATACATCTCACCTGTCTGTCGTTACAAATACATGAACATACATCTCATCTGCCTGCCATTACAAACACACTGACATACTTCTCACCTGTCTGTTATTACAAACACACACATATACATCTCACCTATCTGTCATTGCAAATACACCAACATACATCTCACCTGTTGGACACTAACATACATCTCACCTGTTGGACACTAACATACATCTCACCTGTTGGACACTAACATACATCTCACCTGCTGGACACTAACATACATCTCACCTGTTTGACACTAACATACATCTCACCTGTCTGTCACGAACATGTAGTAACTTATATGAACCACACAAAGTCAATCATGACATGTATTCCTGTCTCTTCAGTCAATGCTGTATGTATGAAATGTTTACATGAGTAAATGTTTACATCAGTAGATGTTTACATGACAAATGTTTACCTTGTTTTGCCACTGTACTAGGCTTTTTACATCAGCATAAACAACAATCTTACTCTTCCCAGATATAACAGAAGATGAAGACGTGGTTGTGTAACAAAAGATGAAGATGTGGTTGTGTGACATAAGATGAAGACGTGCTTGTGTGACATAAGATGAAGACGTGGTTGTGTGACATAAGATGTGCTTGTGTGACAAAAGATCAAGACACGTTTGTGTGACAAAAGATCAAGACATGTTTGTGTAACTAATAACTACTACAGAAAATGACAATGATAAACCACTAACACAACTTGATGGAATAAACGATTAAACTTTTTAATCAAGTTCCCAGTAACGCAACAGAATGAAGCAAACTACTAAGACAAGTTCCCAAAGACAAGCTGGACAGGTTGATAAATTATCACTGACAAGTTAGATAAAAAGGACATGTTCCTAATGACAAGTTAGACAGAAAGGACAAGTTCCTAGTGACAAGTTAGACAGAAAGGACACGTTCCTAATGACAAAGATGGATTAAAAAGAACAAATAAGACAAACTGCTGACAGCAAGTAACAGTTGAAGTGAAGAAATTAGCTTAATTTCCCTGCACTTCACCACACAGTTCCCTTTATGTCAACATTCATGTTGTTTATGAGAAACATTTGATTGACAGCACAAGATTTACAAACTAATTAGTCTGTTCATTAACACTGATCTCCCTAATGGCTTTCTGATAGTCACTCCCTTCAGATGTTACCATATTTATCTCTCCTGAACTGTGAGTACAGGCCAGCGGATGTCAAGAAGATGTTGGGACATGGGTGTGAGAGCTCACGGCATCTGATGTCAAGAAGATGTTGGGACATGGGTGTGAGAGCTTATGGCATCTGATGCCAAGAAGATGTTGGGACATGGGTGTGAGAGCTCATGGCATCTGATGCCAAGAAGATGTTGGGACATGGGTTTGAGCTCACGGTATCTGATGTCAAGAAGATATTTGGACACGGGTGTGAGAACTCACAGTATCTAATGTCAAGAAGATATTTGGACACGGGTGTGAGAACTCACAGTATCTGATGTCAAGAAGATATCTGGACACGGGTGTGAGAACTCACAGTATCTGATGTCAAGAAGATATTTGGACACGGGTGTGAGAACTCACAGTATCTGATGTCAAGAAGATATTTGGATACGGGTGTGAGAACTCACAGTATCTGATGTCAAGAAGATATTTGGACACGGGTGTGAGAACTCACAGTATCTGATGTCAAGAAGATGTTGGGACATGGGTGTGAGAGCTCACAGCATCTGATGCCAACCTGCATGTGGAAAATGAGAATTTAATATGGCCACAGCGTCGCCTCAATTGTCCACTGTTTTCTGGTACAGATCAGCGTAGAAATATTTAACTATGACCAAATCAAGTCTAAACAACTTAGCTATGCTTGGTTGTAAAGACTTGCTGTCTAGAGATACTCTGATATGGTTTGACCGATGAAGAAGCTGCCCATGCCAAAGGAATGCTACAGGCTGGAACTTCATAGAATGATGCTGCTAGACAACTTGCAGCCAACAGAAGTGTGATACGTACAGCCTTCATACAGGAAACTGCTCTGTTTTGATAAGGAATGATCAACTACTTGTCACTGGCCAGGCAGACAAAAACTCTATTATTTCCACAAGAACATACTGATCTGTAACTGCACGAGCAGTACATAACGAGCCTAATTCACCTATCGGATAACAAGTTTCTATTCAAACATTCAGGAATTAACTTCATCAGGTCGACTTTCATTCAAGAATATTTACGGTGAGGAGCCTCTCAATCATTTCAGTGTTGAGGGAACTGGCCAAGACAACACAGCAGATCACTGGCCCTCCGTGCTGTTTTCAGTGAGGACTCCATGTTTTCTTTGACTTTAGAGATGTTGGTTGATGAGTCTGGAGGCACTCTGGAGAGAGGTTGCTAGATGTGATACTGTAGAATGTTACAGATACAAGTTTAATGGTCTTGGCCGAACATACCAGCATGTCTTAAGAATGGGGACTAAATGCCAAGAGCTACTTGGACCTAGAACCCTTGTTATGCTTGGACCTGGAACCCTTGTTATGTCTGGACCTGGAACCCTTGTTATGTCTGGACCTGGAACCCTTGTTATGTCTGGACCTGGAACCCTTGTTATGTCTGGACCTGGAACCCTTGTTATGTCTGGACCTGGAACCCTTGTTATGTCTGGACCTGGACCCCTTGTTATGCTTGGATCTGGAACCCTTGTTATGCTTGGATCTGGAACCCTTGTTATGCTTGGACCTGGACCCCTTGTTATGTCTGGACCTGGAACCCTTGTTATGCTTGGACCTGGAACCCTTGTTATGTCTGGACCTGGAACCCTTGTTATGCTTGGACCTGGAACCCTTGTTATGCTTGGACCTGGAACCCTTGTTATGTCTGGACCTGGAACCCTTGTTATGCTTGGATCTGGAACCCTTGTTATGCTTGGATCTGGAACCCTTGTTATGCTTGGATCTGGAACCCTTGTTATGCTTGGATCTGGAACCCTTGTTATGCTTGGATCTGGAACCCTTGTTATGCTTGGACCTGGAACCCTTGTTATGCTTGGATCTGGAACCCTTGTTATGTTTGGATCTGGAACCCTTGTTATGCTTGGATCTGGAACCCTTGTTATGCTTGGATCTGGACCCCTTGTTATGCTTGGACCTGGAACCCTTGTTATGCTTGGACCTGGAACCCTTGTTATGCTTGGACCTGGACCCCTTGTTATGCTTGGATCTGGAACCCTTGTTATGCTTGGACCTGGAACCCTTGTTATGTCTGGACCTGGAACCCTTGTTATGTCTGGACCTGGACCCCTTGTTATGCTTGGACCTGGAACCCTTGTTATGTCTGGACCTGGACCCCTTGTTATGCTTGGATCTGGAACCCTTGTTATGCTTGGACCTGGAACCCTTGTTATGCTTGGACCTGGACCCCTTGTTATGCTTGGACCTGGAACCCTTGTTATGTCTGGACCTGGAACCCTTGTTATGTCTGGACCTGGAACCCTTGTTATGCTTGGATCTGGAACCCTTGTTATGCTTGGACCTGGAACCCTTGTTATGCTTGGACCTGGAACCCTTGTTATGTCTGGACCTGGAACCCTTGTTATGTCTGGACCTGGAACCCTTGTTATGTCTGGACCTGGAACCCTTGTTATGCTGGATCTGGAACCCTTGTTATGCCTCCCACAGGACAAAGCCTGTAAGTAGAAAGTTGGATGTCAGCCTCCCACAGGACAAAGCCTGTAAGTAGAAAGTTGGATGTCAGCCTCCCACAGGACAAAGCCTGTAAGTAGAAAGTTGGATGTCAGCCTCCCACAGGACAAAGCCTGTAAGTAGAAAGTTGGATGTCAGCAACACCATACATTTTCCTTGGCCTGCCAATTCTCCTCAACTCAACTCAACTCAAATAAGCAAGCTTTAGGCCGTGTTAGAAAGAGCAGGTCACAATATTTCTGATCAAGCCCAGACACTTACTGCCTTGGAGAAGGCCTTGTGTACTCAGTGGATGGCACCCCAGGCAAGCTTAGATGTCCCGTTGAAACACGTCACGTGACTGCTGGAAGTCACACCAACTGCTGATAATAGCAGCTCATTCAGAAACTGTTTGATCATGAAATGTTAATTCTGACAGTCCTGGTTTTTTCAAGTAGCTTCTGAAGACCTATCTTCATTTCATTCTGAGTTATGAAACTGGCTATGAAATGAATGTTGGATAAAAGAAAACAATGATCTGACTTAATTTTGTGTATGCTTTACTTGTAGACGGCAGCTGAACTTCCAACATCTGCTGTTCAACTATTTATCAGTTTCATTTATCCAGAATTTTCTAAGAATCAACACCAACACTGGCTCTACTAGCACTCAGCATTAGTTCTACTAGCTTTCAATATTAGCTTATTACAACTCAACATTAGTTCTAATACCACTCAACATTAGTTAATATACCACTCAACATTAACTTACTACTACTCAACTTTAGTTCTACTAGCATTCAATATTAGCTCTTCTACCACTCAACATTAGTTCTACCACTCAACATTAGTTCTTATACCACCCAACAAGTTCTTCTACCACTCAACATTAGTTCTTCTACCACCCAACATTAGCTCTTCTACAACTCAACATTAGGTTATTTATCAAGTTAAAACTGACACGCAATGTCAGTATCACAAAATTCCTGAAATAAAATTCACTGTGAACACTAATGTAAAAGAGATTAAACTCGTGACTTGCTTTCACAAAATATGACTTAAGTCATCACTCTTCAACAACTGAGATATTCATATCATGTGAAAAGATTATGACAGACCTTACAGTGGCAAAACAAGGCATGAAAACTAGCAATTTAGTGAAGATTTTTTTGTTGTGTTCGCTGCACCTCAATCATCAGGTTTTGAGGAAACTAAAAATGAAATGACCTAGATCATGTCATCTGCAGGCATCTGTGTGACTGCATAAAAGATCTTTCAAACTCTTTACCTGGTGTTTCTGAACTGCTAAAGTTTTCAAATGCATTTAAAACAGCGTTCAATAATTTATAAATGAATCTGTCAAAAGTGATACAATTTTAAAACTGTTATTGCCAATGAAAGTAATGTTCAGTCATTTCTTGACAACCATAAACACTGATATATGCTTCATTTTAACAAGAAGTGTCACACACTGGAGAGAGACTTCATTCTCCCAGTCAGTCATGCTGTATACCACACTTTGATGTTCGGGGAATGTTGGCCCTTTGTCCACAAACTGCTAATTCATATGCCCACGTTGTTAGACAGATAATGCCGTCCGTGATTTCTGTCATGTAGTTATGAGACACGTCACACAAAGTCGTGACGGTCCAATACAGTCATTGTGACAGAAAGCACCACACTTTTTGCATACAACCATGGCCTTGAGGCTGCAGGCACAGCTTGCTGACCCTGAGCTCTGATCATTGGGGAGTCCTGAGTGATGCTCACATGATGATGATGATGATGAGGATGTCTGAACATTGACAACAGTTGCTGACCTGAGAGAAGCTACCTGCTGATTGCTGACCGCAGATAAGGTCACAACAGGGTGAAAGGTTACCAAGTTTCCTAATTTAGCTGGGCTAGAAAGCTGAGCTGCCGTGGGCAGTTGTTTGCCTGGACCCGACACGTGGATTATTCGAGCCGTGCCGTACTTCTTCCCCGACATCGCGTGACTAGCGCCGCTGACTGGGGCGATGATGGGGGTCGATGAGAACCTGAGAGGAGGGATAGAGCCTGCTGGAGCTCCAGCCGTAGCCAAGGAAGAGAGATCCACTTTGTGGACGCTGAAACTTCCAGAAACTGTAGTGGAAGCAGGAGAGTTTTCTGAAGACCTTGTTTCAGAGAAGACTGGGATATGATTGCTGGCTAGGAGAATACTGCCAGTGTTCTGTATGGGTGAAGCAGTTCCTGAGCCCTGTGTTGGGGAAACGGTACAGGAGCTGGGCAGATTCTCGCTGGTCAAGCTCTGTGCCATGTCCCCCAGCGACACGGTGAATGTTTGGTGTGATGGTGGGCTACACCTTGATATGGATGTTGATGTTGTTGTTGATGCTGTGGACTGTGGTGGTAATATTCCATTATTGTCCACGCTGGCTGATCTAACAATAGTGGCAGATGATGAAATGTCAACCTTGCAGTCCAAGTTGTTAGGGGGAGCACTGGCTGCTCGAGGTGGCGCGCTAAGGTATGCTCGAAGAGCATCTTGTGTCAGGTAACGCACCTGTCCTTGACCTACGCCCACGGAATTGGACTGACCAGACGGAGATATTGCCACTACACCAGAGCCATGGCTGGTGGATAAAGTGGGAACCTTTACTGCTTTCACAAGTGAAGAGTTCTGAATACCAGAGCTAGTGTTAACAAGGAAGACAGTGCTAGAAGGCTCTTTGATAGGGCTGATGCTGGACACAAAGATGATTTTACTGTCGGAAGCGTCCAACGTCGCTGAACTGACAACAGCATCAGGTATCGTCCCAAACTTGCTCGCTCCCGGAGATATAGGACTCCTGCTGATGACCACGGTGGTTGGCGTGACTGACCTGCAGGAAGGCTTGCTCGGTGAACTTGGGGTTATAAAATGATGCTGGGTCACATGACCAATATTAACATTATAGCTACCCACCTGGCCCACAACAGGGGAGGAAACTGGCTGAGAGAACAAAATCTTTGAGGCACTCTGTGAAGGGGGCGTCTGTGGGGCGGGGGGCGGTGTTGAACTGGAACCTGCTTCGGCGCTGGCTGCCGCTTTGCTCAAGCTTTTCTTTAACTCCGCCTGGCAAATCTGTATAGATCGTTTGAGATTGACGTCAGCAGACACCGACCCCAGCTGGTCTGGAAAAGCTTGTAACTTGCTACCACCAGAAGACAGAATGTTGGGGACGTGAGGAGAAGCAACACATCCATCCATGGAAGAGGATTTAACAAGCTGAGGCTGTAACAGGGCTCTGGCTTGTGTCTGAGCTTTGATCTGTGCTAATGTCCGTGTCTGAGTGGGAGTCTTGCCAACTGAGCCACCAGACAACAGACTTCTCATGGTCTGGTTAGCCGGCGTTGAGCCAGCTCTAGCCGCCTGGGTCTGAGCTTTGATCTGAGCCAACGTCCGCGTCTGGCCCTGTGTTTTGATTATGATCCCTGTGGAGGTCATTGTCACAGTCCGTGTTATACCTTGCATGGAGCTCAGGCTGCTGGATGTTGCCACCACAGAAGAAGAAGAAGAAGAAGATTTATGAGCCGACGGAGGCATAACACTCAGAGTCTTAGCCCTGGCGGCTTGGGTCTGGGCTCGTATCTGAGACAGCGTCTTTGCATGAGCCTGCGCCTGAGGCGTCGGCCTTGTGGTCACTGCAGGAGAAGAGTCTATTACCCGCCTCTTCTTGGCTGGTGTCACCCCTAGGATCTCTGTCCTGTCCTCTGACCTGCCCACAGAAACACAGATTTCATGTTAAACTCTCATCTTCCACAAAACTGCCACAACCATCACACCACAACATGACAACTTTTGTTAATGTAACTACCAACATAATCCCACTACAAACAACCACCAACATAATCCCACTACAAACAACCTTCACAATCACACTACAAACAACCACCAACACAATCCCACTACAAACAACCACCAACACAATCCCACCACAAATAACCACCAATATAATCCCACTACAAACAACCACCAACATAATCCCACTACAAACAACCACCAACACAATCCCACTACAAACAACCACCAACATAATCCCACTACAAACAACCACCAACATAATCCCACTACAAACAACCACCAACACAATCTCACTACAAACAACCACCAACACAATCCCATTACAAACAACCATCAACACAATCCCACTACAAACAACCACCCTCACAATCACACTACAAACAACCACCAACACAATCTCAATACAAACAACCACCAACACAATCCCACTACAAACAACCACCAACACAATCCCACTACAAACAACCACCAACACAATCCCACTACAAACAACCACCCTCATAATCACACTACAAACAACCACCAACACAATCTCACTACAAACAACCACTAACACAATCCCACTACAAACAACCACCAACACAATTACACTACACATTATATTTCTTGAGAAAGTCTGAAAACTGAACATTTTTCCTCCAGTGAAAAGTTATCCCAGCTAGTAGTGTTGTTGGTGCTATCCCAGCTAGTAGTGTTGTTGGTGTTATCCCAGCTAGTAGTGTTGTTGGTGTTATCCCAGCTAGTAGTGTTGTTGGTGCTATCCCAGCTAGTAGTGTTGTTGGTGTTATCCCAGCTAGTAGTGTTGTTGGTGTTATCCCAGCTAGTAGTGTTGTTGGTGTTATCCCAGCTAGTAGTGTTGTTGGTGTTATCCCAGCTAGTAGTGTTGTCGGTGTTATCCCAGCTAGTAGTGTTGTTGGTGTTATCCCAGCTAGTAGTGTTGTTGGTGTTATCCCAGCTAGTAGTGTTGTTGGTGTTGTCTCAGCTAGTAATGTTGTTGGTGCTATCCCAGCTAGTAGTGTTGTTGGTGCTATCCCAGCTAGTAGTGTTGTTGGTGTTATCCCAGCTAGTAGTGTTGTTGGTGTTATCCCAGCTAGTAGTGTTGTTGGTGCTATCCCAGCTAGTAGTGTTGTTGGTGTTATCCCAGCTAGTAGTGTTGTTGGTGTTATCCCAGCTAGTAGTGTTGTTGGTGCTATCCCAGCTAGCAGTGTTGTTGGTGTTATCCCAGCTAGTAGTGTTGTCGGTGTTATCCCAGCTAGTAGTGTTGTCGGTGTTATCCCAGCTAGTAGTGTTGTTGGTGCTATCCCAGCTAGTAGTGTTGTTGGTGCTATCCCAGCTAGTAGTGTTGTTGGTGTTATCCCAGCTAGTAGTGTTGTTGGATGCTCTCTCTTGTCCATCTTGTTCCAGTATTTCCAATTTTATCATCCATTTCATTGTTCTAGATTTGTAAGCTTACACATCTTCAGAAAGTAGAACTTCACCATACATTACTCTCAAACAAAAATACAACATGTCAGATTGTGATAGTTGTTGAGTTATCCCTGTATGGTGATATCCTGACAACACTAAAAACACTTGCTCCATGATAAGCTGACAACAATAAATAATTGTTCTATGATAAGCTGACCACACTAAACACTTGTTCTATGATATCTTGACAACACTAAACACTTGTTCTATGATAAGCTGACCACACTAAACACTTGCTCCATGATAAGCTGACCGCACTAAACAACTTCTCCATGATAAGCTGACCACACTAAACACTTGCTCCATGATAAGCTGACCACACCACACTGAACAATTGGTCCATGATAAGCTGACCACACTAAACACTTGTTCTATGATAAGCTGACCACACTAAACAACTTCTCCATGATAAGCTGACTACATTATAGTACTAATCTGACACAGCCTAACATATGAAACTTTTAATCTGACACAGCCTAATATATGAAACTTTTAATCTAGCCTAGACTAACATATGAAACTTTTAATCTGGCCTAGACTAACATATGAAACTTTTAATCTGGCCTAGACTAACATATGAAACTTTTAATCTGGCCTAGACTAACATATGAAACTTTTAATCTAGCCTAGACTAACATATGAAACTTTTAATCTAGCCTAGACTAACATATGAAACTTTTAATCTGGCCTAGACTAACATATGAAACTTTTAATCTAGCCTAGACTAACATATGAAACTTTTAATCTGGCCTAGACTAACATATGAAACTTTTAATCTGGCCTAGACTAACATATGTCACTTTCAATCTGACCTAGACTAACATATGAAACTTTTAATCTGGCCTAGACTAACATATGTCACTTTCAATCTGACCTAGACTAACATATGAAACTTTTAATCTGACCAACATATGTCACTTTCAATCTGACCTAGACTAACATATGAAACTTTTAATCTGGCCTAGACTAACATGAAACTTTTAATCTGGCCTAGACTAACATATGAAACTTTCAATCTGGCCTAGACTAACATATGAAATTTTTAATCTGGCCTAGATTACATAGTGCAAAAAGTTCCAATATGGTTAGAACAATAAGGCTTGGATCGATGTGTTCTCAGCAGTGACTGATCACTGAGCACAGCCTACTTGTTAAGTCCACTACAAGGACTAAAGTAAGCCATTACTCTACTCTCCTCACAGCTTTACATATGTCCCTCTGTCTGTCTATCCTGCATTTATTCTACCAACAATCAACATTTTCTTTTGTTAACATAAAATCAAAACTGTAAGAAATATTTAGTTACACTATGCTGTTCAATGTGTAGATTAAGAAGAAGTAATATAAATTCTGACACTAAACACTTTTCATGTTTGCTGTGTAGATTAAGAAGAAGTAATATAAATTCTGACACTAAACACTTTTCATGTTTGCTGTGTAGATAAGAAGAAGTAATATAAATTCTGACACTAAACACTTTTCATGTTTGCTGTGTAGATTAAGAAGAAGTAATATAATTCTGACACTAAACACTTTTCATGTTTGCTGTGTAGATAAGAAGAAGTAATATAAATTCTGACACTAAACACTTTTCATGTTTGCTGTGTAGATTAAGAAGAAGTAATATAAATTCTGACACTAAACACTTTTCATGTTTGCTGTGTAGATAAGAAGAAGTAATATAAATTCTGACACTAAACACTTTTCATGTTTGCTGTGTAGATAAGAAGAAGTAATATAAATTCTGACACTAAACACTTTTCATGTTTGCTGTGTAGATAAGAAGAAGTATATAAATTCTGACACTAAACACTTTTCATGTTTGCTGTGTAGATTAAGAAGAAGTAATATAAATTCTGACACTAAACACTTTTCATGTTTGCTGTGTAGATAAGAAGAAGTAATATAAATTCTGACACTAAACACTTTTCATGTTTGCTGTGTAGATAAGAAGAAGTAATATAAATTCTGACACTAAACACTTTTCATGTTTGCTGTGTAGATTAAGAAGAAGTAATATAAATTCTGACACTAAACACTTTTCATGTTTGCTGTGTAGATAAGAAGAAGTAATATAAATTCTGACACTAAACACTTTTCATGTTTGCTGTGTAGATAAGAAGAAGTAATATAAATTCTGACACTAAACACTTTTCATGTTTGCTGTGTAGATAAGAAGAAGTAATATAAATTCTGACAGAAGAAACTCTCTGTATGGCTTACTTGTACCAAACTGATGTTGAATGCTTCTGTTAGAGAGAAAACTTGAGATAGACATGGAATGAGAGGCTGATCTGCACAGCCAACAAAGTTTATTTTCCATCTGCTAACAAGTCTGTGCTATAAGAACTGGCAGAACTTACCAAAAGCTCGCAAGCTCACAGAGAAAGGGAGATAATTTTAAAAAACACCGGACATAATCCAGCAACTGAAGTGGTCAGTCTGTACTTGCCTGAGTTTCTCAACTTGTCTTGCCAACATCTCCCTGCTGGCTGCGATGGAGGAGTCCAGGGAAGAGCTGTTGCTGGACAGAGAGGACGTTGAGCTGGGCGACGACTCGGAGACGGAGGAAACCGATGCTGGGACTGGAGAGATTGAAGATGTTGTCAGCTCGGATGACAGCTGACTTGTGGATGATGCTGAGACAGCATCTGCAGATTTGACAAGCTTCTTGCTGGCGGGGAGAGCACTTTCTACGCTGGAACGAATGGGTCTGGTGAGAGAGCGCTTATGGATCATGGAGGAGACTCGCATGTTGGACTTCAAGGCAGGTTTAGTCATAGATGTTGAGATGTTCTCCGAGCTGAGCCGACTTAATGGAGGTCCGGTGGCCTTGGGAACGTCTGTCATTATTTTGCTAAAACAGAAAGCAAAGACTTTTGTAAAGGATGGCTGACCAGAGACAGGCACATTTTCTCAACCTGTAAACACTGTGTCCTGACAACACACACATCACAAACAAGACTGCTAGCTACTGACAGTCTCCTGACAACACACATCATGGACAAGACTGCTAGCTACTGACAGCCTCATGATAACACACATCACGGACAAGACTGCTAGCTACTGACAGTCTCCTGACAACACATATCACAAACAAGACTGCTAGCTACTGACAGTCTCCTGATAACACACATCACGGACAAGACTGCTAGCTACTGACAGCCTCCTGATAACACACATCACAAACAAGACTGCTAGCTACTGACAGCCTCATGATAACACACATCACGGACAAGACTGCTAGCTACCGACAGCCTCCTGACAACACACATCACAGACAGGAGTGCTAGCTACTGACAGTCTTACAGTCTGTGTCACTGCCAGCCTCCCAGGGGCTGGAGTAGTAAAACTGATAGTGAACTATCTTCACATCATAAGGTTGTGGAGGTCAACACTTATGTAAAATTTGAGAATATAACACACCAGTGTTAAGGATACATTATCCCTGAAAATATGGAAAGGATACATTATCTCTGAAAATAGGGAAAGGATACATTACCCCTGAAAATATGAAATAACCATGTGCATGGTGGATCATGGTGTATTACAATGTGGGCATGGGTGTAAGTGCAGTACAGGACAAGATTTGCTGCATGGTGGAGGCTAACAATTTGTTTCACTTCAAGTCATGACATCTCCCTGCTGGCTGCGATGGAGGAGTCCAGGGAAGAGCTGTTGCTGGACAGAGAGGACGTTGAGCTGGGCGACGACTCGGAGACGGAGGAAACCGATGCTGGGACTGGAGAGATTGAAGATGTTGTCAGCTCGGATGACAGCTGACTTGTGGATGATGCTGAGACAGCATCTGCAGATTTGACAAGCTTCTTGCTGGCGGGGAGAGCACTTTCTACGCTGGAACGAATGGGTCTGGTGAGAGAGCGCTTATGGATCATGGAGGAGACTCGCATGTTGGACTTCAAGGCAGGTTTAGTCATAGATGTTGAGATGTTCTCCGAGCTGAGCCGACTTAATGGAGGTCCGGTGGCCTTGGGAACGTCTGTCATTATTTTGCTAAAACAGAAAGCAAAGACTTTTGTAAAGGATGGCTGACCAGAGACAGGCACATTTTCTCAACCTGTAAACACTGTGTCCTGACAACACACACATCACAAACAAGACTGCTAGCTACTGACAGTCTCCTGACAACACACATCATGGACAAGACTGCTAGCTACTGACAGCCTCATGATAACACACATCACGGACAAGACTGCTAGCTACTGACAGTCTCCTGACAACACATATCACAAACAAGACTGCTAGCTACTGACAGTCTCCTGATAACACACATCACGGACAAGACTGCTAGCTACTGACAGCCTCCTGATAACACACATCACAAACAAGACTGCTAGCTACTGACAGCCTCATGATAACACACATCACGGACAAGACTGCTAGCTACCGACAGCCTCCTGACAACACACATCACAGACAGGAGTGCTAGCTACTGACAGTCTTACAGTCTGTGTCACTGCCAGCCTCCCAGGGGCTGGAGTAGTAAAACTGATAGTGAACTATCTTCACATCATAAGGTTGTGGAGGTCAACACTTATGTAAAATTTGAGAATATAACACACCAGTGTTAAGGATACATTATCCCTGAAAATATGGAAAGGATACATTATCTCTGAAAATAGGGAAAGGATACATTACCCCTGAAAATATGAAATAACCATGTGCATGGTGGATCATGGTGTATTACAATGTGGGCATGGGTGTAAGTGCAGTACAGGACAAGATTTGCTGCATGGTGGAGGCTAACAATTTGTTTCACTTCAAGTCATGACATCTGCATGCATGTATTAGAGCCTACAAACTAAACTTCAGGACAAGACATCTGCATGCATGTATTAGAGCCTACAAACTAAACTTCAGGACAAGACATCTGCATGCATGTATTAGATCATACAAACTAAACTTCAAGACAAGACATCTGCATGCATGTATTAGAGCCTACAAACTAAACTTCAGGACAAGACATCTGCATGCATGTATTAGAGCATACAAACTAAACTTCAGGACAAGACATCTGCACACATGTATTAGAGCATACAAACTAAACTTCAGGACAAGACATCTGCATGCATGTATTAGTGCCTACAAATTAAACTTCAGAACAAGACATCTGCATGTAAGAGGTTATTAACTAAACCAACACACACACGTAAGAGCTTACTAACTAAACCAACACACACATGTAAGAGCTTACTAACTAAACCCACACACACATGTAAGAGCTTACTAACTAAACCAACACACACATGTAAGAGCTTACTAACTAAACCAACACACACATGAAAGAGCTAACTAACTAAACCAACACACACATGTAAGAGCTTACTAACTAAACTAACACACCCATGTAAGAGCTTACTAACTAAACTAACACACACAAGTAAGAGCTTACAAACTAAACTAACACACACATGTAAGAGCTTACCTGTGTCCCCAGACTGGCTCAAAGTGTTTGGCCTGAAGGTGAAGGAAAAATAATTTCTTGAAATAACAAAATGTCATGCACTTTTATGTCACAGTATAATCTGTTGTTACACTAAGTCATAAGTCATATTTCTGTTGTTACACTAAGTCATAAGTCATATTTCTGTTGTTACACTAAGTCATGAGTCATATTTCTGTTGTTACACTAAGTCATGAGTCATATTTCTGTTGTTACACTAAGTCATGAGTCATATTTCTGTTGTTACACTAAGTCATGAGTCATATTTCTGTTGTTACACTAAGTCATAAGTCATCCATTTGTTGTTATCCAGGGTCTTAAGATATCTATCTGTTGTTATACTAGGTCATGAGTCACTTATATCTGTTGTTACATTAGGTCATGATTCATTTATCAGCTGTTACACTAACATTAGGTCATGAGTCAACTATCCATTGTTACACGAGTACACGAGCCATCTATTTGTCTATACACTAAGGTATGAGTCAACTAATGTTTATACACTAGGGTATGAGTCAACTAATGTTTATAAACCAAAGTATGAATCATCTAATGATTATATACCAAGGTATGAATTATTTAATGTTTATACACTAAGGTATGAATCATCTAATGTTTATACAATAAAGTATGAGTCAACCAATGTTTATACACTAGGGCATGAGTCAACCAATGTTTATACAATAACTCCCAGCAAATAATGTTTATACACTAAGGTATAAGTCAACTAATGTCTATACACTAGGTCATGTATCAAATGTTTATACTCTAGGGTATGAGTCAATGAATGCCTATACACTAGGTCATGTATCAAATGTTTATACACTAGGTCATGTATCAAATGTTTATACTCTAGGTTATGAGTCAACGTATGTCTATACACTAGGTCATGTATCAACTGCTTATACACTAGGTCATGTATCAACTGCTTATATACTAGGTCATGTATCAACTGCTTATATACTAGGTCATGTATCAACTGCTTATATACTAGGTCATGTATCAACTGCTTATACACTAGGCCATGTATCAACTGGTTATACACTAGGTCATGTATCAACTGCTTATACACTAGGTCATGTATCAACTGCTTATACACTAGGTCATGATGCAGCTGTTTATAAAGTCGGTCATGAGTGAACTTTTTTTTTTACACTAGGTCAAAACTCATCTGTTTATACACCAGATCTTGATTCAATCTATATATATATAAACGAACGTATGTGTGTGTATGTATGTTAGAGCACCACGCTGGAACGCCTGGAGCAATTTCAACCAAACCTGGCATACGTATGACTTACAGTCTGGACAAAGTACTGTGGGGGTTAGATCACCCCTAGGGGTCAGGTTGACATGTAAAAATAACAGAAAATGAACAATATTTGTGTCGGATCCATAGTTTTTGGGTTCACTGAGATGAACTGTGACACTCCTGATACCATTTAAGTCCAAGTTCAGCCCCCAGCGGCATGGGAGGGGGGGGTGGTGTGTGAGAGGTGGTGAAAAATATAACGTCCAAATTGACAGAGATTAGTGTCGAATCCATAGTGTTCGGGGTCATGAAGCTGACTGGTGACAGTCCTGATGACAATTAAGCCCACGTTTAGTCGAATAGAATAAATAGAACTCTATAGTACCATCTAGACTCTGTAGAACATTCTAGAAGGTTGTGGAAATGAACTGAACATAGTAGAACCTTGTAGAAGATTGTGGAACTGAATAGACCTCTGTAGAACGTTCTAGAAGGTTGTGGAAATGAATAGAACTTTGTTGATTGGGATAAATAAATACCCGGACAACGTCGGGTAATCAGCTAATTGTTTATAAACTAGGTCATGACTCATCTGTTTATACACCAGATCATGACTCAACTGTTTATACACTGGATCATGACTCAGCTGTTTATATAGTAGATCATGATTCAGCTGTTTATATAGTAGATCATGATTCAGCTGTTTATAAAACAGGCTATGACTCAATGGTTTATATACTAAGTTATGACTAAACTTTCCACACACCAAGTTATGACTCAACTACCCATTTCTTGTAAAACTACCCAAGAATGTTGCTATTAACAGAAACATTCACTCAGATCTACTCAGTTCTCACATCTTCAAAACTTCATTTTATCCCTCACATCTCCCAAACTCATTCTATCCTTCACATTTCCATCATTTCTTCTATGATGTCACCAACTTAACATCAGTCAGACAACAAACATTCTCTTGCCTTGTACAACTTAACATCAGTCAGACAACAAACATTCTCTAGCCCTGTACAACTTAACATCAGTCAGACAACAAACATTCTCTTGCCCTGTACTACTTAACATCAGTCAGACAACAAACATTCTCTAGCCCTGTACTACTTAACATCAGTCAGACAACAAACATTCTCTAGCCCTGTCAGTCAGTCAATCAGTCATTCATTTGCAAGTCCCTTGCGGAACTTTGCCTCCCTAACAGCTCTCCTTTAGGTCTCTCAGTTCTAAGCAAGATGCCCTGCTGCTGATGCATCAATTTGCAGATTATCGACGTTGTCTCGCAGCCATCTTCGCCTTGATCTTCCTCTCTTTTTCCCATTTTGTACCCTTCCAAGACAGTCTTCTCATGACGTTTAATGTGTCCAAAATATTTAAGTTACTCTTTAAGTAATTCTTTAATCCTCTTTACTAACCAGCTTTCTTCAATATTAAGTTCTTCCAGTATGGATAAATTTGTTCTTTTTTGTGTCCATGATATTTGAAGAACTCTTCTGTAGCATTTACATTCAAAGGCATTTATGCGTTTCTCAGCTGTTGTGTTAAATGTCCAGGTCTCACAGGCATATGTTGTGAAGGGAAAGATGCATGCCCTTAAAAATCTTATTTTTGTAGTTCTGTCTGTTCCTCTCCACAGATTCTTTATTTGTTTTACTTTCTGAAGAGCGATAGATGTCCTCCATTTAATTTCCCTTATTGTATCTCCATTTTTAGCAATGATCCAAGATATTAAAAACTCTCCACCTCTTCCAACTTTTCCGCATTGATATATTTCAGCTGCCTTATTGTTTTGTCAGTTGTCATCAATTTAGTTTTCTTTGCGGAAAAGTGAGTGTGAGATGACCGAGTCAGCAGACAGGTAACAACAAACCTTCCAGTCATCTATTCTGTCTTGTTCCTGCTCTTGTTCCTCTTTTAGTCTCTGCTGTTTGTCCACAGTGAATTCTCCTGAAAGTCAGAAATCACATATTTATCAAGATCACAGACACTTCACTACCCTGTCAGTCAGTCAATCAGTCATTCATTTGCAAGTCCCTTGCGGAACTTTGCCTCCCTAACAGCTCTCCTTTAGGTCTCTCAGTTCTAAGCAAGATGCCCTGCTGCTGATGCATCAATTTGCAGATTATCGACGTTGTCTCGCAGCCATCTTCGCCTTGATCTTCCTCTCTTTTTCCCATTTTGTACCCTTCCAAGACAGTCTTCTCATGACGTTTAATGTGTCCAAAATATTTAAGTTACTCTTTAAGTAATTCTTTAATCCTCTTTACTAACCAGCTTTCTTCAATATTAAGTTCTTCCAGTATGGATAAATTTGTTCTTTTTTGTGTCCATGATATTTGAAGAACTCTTCTGTAGCATTTACATTCAAAGGCATTTATGCGTTTCTCAGCTGTTGTGTTAAATGTCCAGGTCTCACAGGCATATGTTGTGAAGGGAAAGATGCATGCCCTTAAAAATCTTATTTTTGTAGTTCTGTCTGTTCCTCTCCACAGATTCTTTATTTGTTTTACTTTCTGAAGAGCGATAGATGTCCTCCATTTAATTTCCCTTATTGTATCTCCATTTTTAGCAATGATCCAAGATATTAAAAACTCTCCACCTCTTCCAACTTTTCCGCATTGATATATATTTCAGCTGCCTTATTTGTTTTGTCAGTTGTCATCAATTTAGTTTTCTTTGCGGAAAAGTGAGTGTGAGATGACCGAGTCAGCAGACAGGTAACAACAAACCTTCCAGTCATCTATTCTGTCTTGTTCCTGCTCTTGTTCCTCTTTTAGTCTCTGCTGTTTGTCCACAGTGAATTCTCCTGAAAGTCAGAAATCACATATTTATCAAGATCACAGACACTTCACTACCCTGAAAGTCAGAAATCACATATTTATCAAGATCACAGACACATGAAAGTCCACATTTAATAACGAGTCAGGATTGTCTCACAAAAAGAATTAAAGTATTTTGAAGATTTTAAATATTACACATATACATATGGAGAAAACAAATGACATTCACAAAATACAAGGTGAGAAGAAGAGGACTTGGAGAAAAGGCAACAACAGACAAGAAACATGGTGAGAAGAAGAGGACTTGGAGAAAAGGCAACAACAGACAAGAAACATGGTGAGAAGAAGAGGACTTGGAGACAAAGCAACAACAGACAAGAAACAAGATGAGAAGAAGAGGACTTGGAGAAAAGGCAACAACAAAAAAGAAACAAGATGAGAAGAAGAAGACTTGGAGACAAAGCAACAACAGACAAGAAACAAGATGAGAAGAAGAAGACTTGGAGACAAAGCAACGACAGACAAGAAACAAGATGAGAAGAAGAGGACTTGGAGAAAAGGCAACAACAGACAAGAAACAAGGTGAGAAGACTTGGAGACAAAGCAACAACAGACAAGAAACAAGATGAGAAGAAGAAGACTTGGAGAAAAGGCAACAACAGACAAGAAACAAGGTGAGAAGAAGAGGACTTGGAGAAAAGGCAACAACAGACAAGAAACAAGGTGAGAAGACTTGGAGACAAAGCAACAACAGACAAGAAACAAGATGAGAAGAAGAGGACTTGGAGAAAAGGCAACAACAGACAAGAAACAAGGTGAGAAGACTTGGAGACAAAGCAACAACAGACAAGAAACAAGATGAGAAGAAGAAGACTTGGAGAAAAGGCAACAACAGACAAGAAACAAGGTGAGAAGAAGAGGACTTGGAGAAAAGGCAACAACAGACAAGAAACAAGGTGAGAAGACTTGGAGACAAAGCAACAACAGACAAGAAACAAGATGAGAAGAAGAAGACTTGGAGAAAAGGCAACAACAGACAAGAAACAAGGTGAGAAGACTTGGAGACAAAGCAACAACAGACAAGAAACAAGATGAGAAGAAGAAGACTTGGAGAAAAGGCAACAACAGACAAGAAACAAGGTGAGAAGACTTGGAGACAAAGCAACAACAGACAAGATACATGGTGAGAAGAAGAGGACTTGGAGAGACAAGAAACAAGGTGAGAAGAAGAAGACTTGGAGACAAGGCAACAACAGACAAGATACACAGAAAATAAAGCAGAGAAAGATACAAAGAAGACAGCGGATAGTCTGACATGATAACAATTTATGAAGTGAAGTGACAGGCATGAAGGATCATGTTTTGTGGAGAATTATAACCACCCACAGCGAAGACAAGGAAAGAAAAGTGTACGCACCCTGTGACAGCCTGTCCTTCCACTCACCGCAGGCTTTTGTAAAAAACTCGTTAGTCAAAGCTGTGGAGCTAAGTCTGCAAGGACAAAAAAACAAGGTCAAGGCCACACATTTTGGTACTTGTTGAGCAAAACAAAGCCAACAAACATGATACTTCATATCACAAATAATAATCATTATTCTTAAGTTACACAATTATTATCATAAGCTATTATTATCATCAATATTATAACAATGACAATATAATCTAACTCGGTGCTTCCCAAAGTGGACACCCCATCCCCAAGTGAGTTGCAGGGAGCCAAGAGTGCCAAAACCATGCAGACTTGAGGCGTGAGACATGACCAAAGGACACAAGCTTGGGCAAAAGCTTTGGGGCTCCTATCAGGATCTGGAGAGGACTGCGGGCTTTGCCATGTCGACAGGGATCAGGATCTGAAGTGACCAACAACCTCGAATGCAGAAGAAGCAGGGAGCATACGAACTGAGAGAAAAAACATTCTGGGGACACAAGGGATGTGCTCTGGGAGATGGCGGGCTAAAAAAAAAAGGCTTAAAACCACTGAGCTAACACAAACTTCAAAGGAAAAACAAAACATGTTAAAAAATACATATGTGTATGTGAAGAGCTAGCAAATGAAAACAGAACCACTGAGCTAACACAAACTTCAAAGAATAAACAAAACATGTTAAAAAAATACATATGTGTATGTGAAGAGCTAGCAAATGAAAGAGATGACCTCTCACCTGAGGTCATGTGCCTCCATTCCTGGAATCTGATCACACTGAGGCAGGAGGGTTACCAACTTGTACTGGTAGCCTGAAGGTAACTGGCTGAATGTCTTGTAGTTCAAAAGACCCTGGTGTGCACACACAGACACAGTTCATAATTCTGGCTAGAGAAGCTTACACAGCCTCCAGTCCCATACATACAAGACAGCACACATGACCACTAACAAAATTCACAGAGGAATATAATTTTGATAAGATTGTCTTCCACACACTCTCAAGTGTCCTCGGTATATCCAACATATTACATCTTCCTGCGCTGTTAAATGTCACAAAGGGCTTGCATGGTAGTTTGCCAAGTTTTCCTGTTTTTGGCGAGCTTTTCAACCTCAACAAGGGATTATATGTCTACTAATTTGGCATCTCTTAACAATGTCCTCTTTAGAGTTTCACGTGATCCATCTTTTATCCATCATCTATACTTGACTGAGAAAACACTTTATATGACGGCCATATCCTGCAGATCACTTAAAAATGCCAAGTGTAACTGAGTGTTAGCAGTGTGTGTTTAACTGGGTGTTAGTAGTGTGTGTTTAACTGGGTGTTAGTAGTGTGTGTTTAACTGAGTGTTAGTAGTGTGTGTTTAACTGGGTGTTAGTAGTGCGTGTTTAACTGGGTGTTAGTAGTGTGTGTTTAACTGGGTGTTAGTAGTGTGTGTTTAACTAGGTGTTAGTAGTGTGTTTAACTGGGTGTTAGCAGTGTGTGTTTAACTGGGTGTTAGTAGTGTGTGTGTGTGACTGAGTGTTAGCAGTGTGTGTGTGTGTCTGACTGGGTGTTTGTGTGTGTGACTGAGAGTCAGCAGTGTATGTGACCAAGAATTATGTTTGTCAGTTTTTCTGTTCATGACCAAGTGTTAGGATTGTCAATTTTTCCATGTGGGTTCAAGTGTTAGGATTGCTAGTCTTTCTATAGGAGTGATGTAACACAATTTATGTAACAAGGTGCTGGCACCAAAATAGTTTTTCTATATGTGACAGAGTGTTGGTGCTGTTAGAGTCCTATTTGTGAGCAAGTGTTGGTACTGTAAGAGTCCTATGTGTGAGCGAGTGTTGGTACTGACAGAGCTCTATGTGTGACTGAGTGTTGGTACTGTAAGAGTTCTATGTGTGACTGAGTGTTGGTACTGTAAGAGTGCTATGTGTGACTGAGTGTTGGTACTGTAAGAGTTCTATGTGTGAGCAAGTGTTGGTACTGTCAGAGCTCTATGTGTGACTGAGCGTTGGTACTGTCAGAGCTCTATGTGTGACTGAGTGTTGGTACTGTCAGAGCTCTATGTGTGACTGAGTGTTGGTACTGTCAGAGCTCTATGTGTGACTGAGTGTTGGTACTGTATGAGCTCTATGTGTGACTGAGTGTTGGTACTGTATAAATTCTATGTGTGACTGAGTGTTGGTACTGTAAGAGTTCTATGTGTGACTGAGTGTTGGTACTGTAAGAGTTATATGTGTGACTGAGTGTTGGTACTGTAAGAGTTCTATGTGTGACTGAGTGTTGGTACTGTCAGAGCTTTATTTGTGACTGAGTGTTGGTACTGTCAGAGCTCTATGTGTGACTGAGTGTTGGTACTGTAAGAGTTCTGTGTGTGACCAAGTGTTGGTACTGTAAGAGTTCTATGTGTGACCGTGTTTTGGTACTGTAAGAGTTCTATGTGTGAGAGTGTTGGTACTGTAAGACTCCTATTTGTGAGTGAGTGTTGGTACTGTAAAACTCCTATTTGTGAGCGACTGTTGGTACTGTAAGACTCCTATGTGTGAGTAAGTGTTGGTACTGTAAGAGTCCTTTGTGTGAGCAAGTGTTGGTACTGTATGAGTCCTATGTGTGAGCGAGTGTTGGTACTGTAAGAGTCCTATGTGTGAGCAAGTGATGGTACTGTAAGAGTCTTATGTGTGAGCGAATGTTGGTACTGTAAAAGTCCTATGTGTGAGCAAGTGCTGGTACTGTAAAAGTCCTATGTGTGAGCAAGTGTTGGTACTGTAAGAGTCCTATGTGTGAGCGAGTGTTAGTTTTGTCACAATCCTCCATGTGATCAAGTTTTGATAACAAAATAAAATATTACAAGACTGATTTTAAAGCTAAAATCAAAGAATGAAATCTGTGAAAAACTCTTTACATGATGATGATGATTAACTTGCTGTTTCATAATTTAAAAAAAAAGAATTTTGACATTCACAAACTCCAGTTGGACGGAGAACAAGATACAAAGTTTTAAACAGAACACAGTCTGGTTACAGTTGGACAGAGAACAAGATACAAAGTTTTAAACAGAACACAGTCTGGTTACAGCTGGACAGAGAACAAGATACAAAGTTTTAAACAGAACACAGTCTGGTTACAGCTGGACAGAGAACAAGATACAAAGTTTTAAACAGAACACAGTCTGGTTACAGCTGGACAGAGAACAAGATACAAAGTTTTAAACAGAACACAGTCTGGTTACAGTTGAACAGAGAACAAGATACAAAGTTTTAAACAGAACACAGTCTGGTTACAGTTGGACAGAGAACAAGATACAAAGTTTTAAACAGAACACAGTCTGGTTACAGTTGGACAGAGAACAAGATACAAAGTTTTAAACGGAAAAGGGTCTGATTACAGCTGGATGGAGGACAAGATACAAAGTTTTAAACAGAACACAGTCTGGTTACAGTTGGACAGAGAACAAGATACAAAGTTTTAAACAGAACACAGTCTGGTTACAGCTGGACAGAGAACAAGATACAAAGTTTTAAACAGAACACACTCTGATTACAGCTGGACAGAGAACAAGATACAAAGTTTTAAACAGAACACAGTCTGGTTACAGCTGGACAGAGAACAAGATACAAAGTTTTAAACAGAACACAGTCTGGTTACAGTTGGACAGAGAACAAGATACAAAGTTTTAGACAGAACACAGTCTGGTTACAGTTGGACAGAGAACAAGATACAAAGTTTTAAACAGAACACAGTCTGGTTACAGTTGAACAGAGAACAAGATACAAAGTTTTAAACAGAACAGTCTGGTTACAGTTGGACAGAGAACAAGATACAAAGTTTTAAACAGAACACAGTCTGGTTACAGTTGAACAGAGAACAAGATACAAAGTTTTAAACAGAACACAGTCTGGTTACAGTTGGACAGAGAACAAGATACAAAGTTTTAAACAGAACACAGTCTGGTTACAGTTGGACAGAGAACAAGATACACAGTTTTAAACGGAAAAGGGTCTGATTACAGCTGGATGGAGGACAAGATACAAAGTTTTAAACAGAACACAGTCTGGTTACAGTTGGACAGAGAACAAGATACAAAGTTTTAAACAGAACACAGTCTGGTTACAGCTGGACAGAGAACAAGATACAAAGTTTTAAACAGAACACACTCTGATTACAGCTGGACAGAGAACAAGATACAAAGTTTTAAACAGAACACAGTCTGGTTACAGTTGGACAGAACAAGATACAAAGTTTTAAACAGAACAGTCTGGTTACAGTTGGACAGAGAACAAGATACAAAGTTTTAAACAGAACACAGTCTGGTTACAGCTGGACAGAGAACAAGATACAAAGTTTTAAACAGAACACAGTCTGGTTACAGCTGGACAGAGACAAGATACAAAGTTTTAAACAGAACACAGTCTGGTTACAGTTGGACAGAGAACAAGATACAAAGTTTTAGACAGAACACAGTCTGGTTACAGTTGGACAGAGACAAGATACAAAGTTTTAAACAGAACACAGTCTGGTTACAGTTGGACAGAGACAAGATACAAAGTTTTAAACAGAACAGTCTGGTTACAGTTGGACAGAGAACAAGATACAAAGTTTTAAACAGAACACAGTCTGGTTACAGTTGAACAGAGAACAAGATACAAAGTTTTAAACAGAACACAGTCTGGTTACAGTTGGACAGAGAACAAGATACAAAGTTTTAAACAGAACACAGTCTGGTTACAGTTGGACAGAGAACAAGATACACAGTTTTAAACGGAAAAGGGTCTGATTACAGCTGGATGGAGGACAAGATACAAAGTTTTAAACAGAACACAGTCTGGTTACAGCTGGACGGAGGACAAGATACAAACCTTGAGATTAGTTTTACACAGAATAGAGTCTGGGGTCATGTCTATACAGCAGAACAAGATACAAACCTTGAGATTAGTTTTACACAGAATAGAGTCTGGGGTCATGTCTATACAGCCTTCCTTTGTTTGTTCAATCTGTGCAGCGACAGACTTTGATCGCTTGCCACTTCGTTTTCCAGGCTGGAAAAAAAGTCATGATCACTTCAGTTACGTTATAATATCAGGATTAATGTCCAGATTAACATGCTTTTTTTATCCTACAACCTTTACCCAAGCAAAAGTCAACAAAAAGCACTTCTCTATGTGTTCTTCCACATGTAAATGTCTACAACAAGTATTCTGTTGTGTTCTCCATCAAGTAAACCTCTAGAACATGTATCCTGCTGTGTCCCACATCAAGTAAACCTCTAGAACATGTATTCTGCTGTGTCCCACATCAAATAAACCTCCACAGCAAGTATTCCACTGTGTCCCACATCAAGTAAACCTCCACAACAAGTCCTCCATAAGTAAACCTCTATAACATTATGTCCTCCATCAAGTAAACCTCTATAACATTATGTCCTCCATCAAGTAAACCTAGTTTATTCCACTACAACCCACTCCCTCCATACTTCTCTGAAGTACATGACTATAAGCCTCTATAACTTTTATTCCATACTTCTCTTAAGCATATCACTGTAAACCTCTATAACTTTTATTCCATACTTCTCTGAAGCACATCACTATAAACCTCTCAGAGACCATTACCATAAAGAATACTTCTTCTTCTATGTAGTTCTCTAACAAACGTGGCAGTTCATCTCTAGTTGTCAGCATTATCCTACAGCTTCTGCTGTAAGTGGGGTCACTCTAACCAGACTGTCCAAGTGTGTAGCTGGCATGTGGCTTGTGGTATAGACAATGTCTCAGCCTGTGGCTTGTGGTATAGACAATGTCTCAGCCTGCAGTGTCCTGTTCTCAGTTAGGAGGTTAAAACTTGGTTGTTTCTTCAGAGTTATAGTTTCTGTTATCTGTTTTTGCTTTAAGATGATGTTATATCCTGTTCTCCTTACATATGAGTACAGTTTTTAGACTGCTCTTTGTATGTAAAGACTCAATCTGTCCGTTGCATTCCTTCTTACTCTAAGAAAAGAAAGTTTAGCATGAAATGACAAAATAAGGCTCTCAAACATAACAGAACAAGAACACAGTTCAAGGTAAGATACTGTGATGAGCAATAAAGTAAGAGGACCCCACCCTTCCGGCTGAACAGCATACATACAAGGCCACTGTATAAGCAATCTGAATGAAGGGAGATAACAAAAGAAATCTGAGCAAGCAGAGACCAAGACACATAATGTCACAGAGAAAACTATTCATAACATGAATAAAGAAAATAAGAAGAGACATAATTGACTAGAATGTATACTAAGAACAAATAAAGAGATGTCTCACACCATGAATAAGGATGACATGTTCCATAAAGAGATGTCCCATGCAGGGCATAAAGAGAAAATGTTCCAAATGTGTTATGAATAAACAGAATTTATTTCACATTAAGCATAAAAGATGTTCCACATTATGAATAAAGAGATGTCTTATATGAAGACTTCAAGATTCTCTATCTTTCTAGTGTCAGAGTGAGAAAACATAGAAGACTTCTAGATTCTCTATCTTTCTAGTGTCACAGTGAGAAAGCATAGAAGACTTCTAGATTCTCTATCTTTCTAGTGTCACAGTGAGAAAACATAGAAGACTTCTAGATTCTCTATCTTTCTAGTGTCACAGTGAGAAAGCATAGAAGATTTCTAGATTCTCTATCTTTCTAGTGTCACAGTGAGAAAACATAGAAGACTTCTAGATTCTCTATCTTTCTAGTGTCACAGTGAGAAAACATAGAAGACTTCTAGATTCTCTATCTTTCTAGTGTCACAGTGAGAAAACATAGAAGACTTCTGGATTCTCTATCTTTCTAGTGTCACAGTGAGAAAACATAGAAGACTTCTGGATTCTCTATCTTTCTAGTGTCACAGTGAGAAAACATAGAAGACTTCTAGATTCTCTATCTTTCTAGTGTCACAGTGAGAAAACATAGAAGACTTCTAGATTCTCTATCTTTCTAGTGTCACAGTGAGAAAACATAGAAGACTTCTAGATTCTCTATCTTTCTAGTGTCACAGTGAGAAAGCATAGAAGACTTCTAGATTCTCTATCTTTCTAGTGTTACAGTGAGAAAACATAGAAGACTTCTAGATTCTCTATCTTTCTAGTGTCAGAGTAAGAAAGCATAGAAGATTTCTAGATTCTCTATCTTTCTAGTGTCACAGTGAGAAAACATAGAAGACTTCTAGATTCTCTATCTTTCTAGTGTCACAGTGAGAAAACATAGAAGACTTCTAGATTCTCTATCTTTCTAGTGTCAGAGTGAGAAAACATAGAAGACTTCTAGATTCTCTATCTTTCTAGTGTCAGAGTGAGAAAACATAGAAGACTTCTAGATTCTCTATCTTTCTAGTGTCACAGTGAGAAAACATAGAAGACTTCTAGATTCTCTATCTTTCTAGTGTCACAGTGAGAAAACATAGAAGACTTCTAGATTCTCTATCTTTCTAGTGTCACAGTGAGAAAACATAGAAGACTTCTAGATTCTCTATCTTTCTAGTGTCACAGTGAGAAAACATAGAAGACTTCTAGATTCTCTATCTTTCTAGTGTCACAGTGAGAAAACATAGAAGACTTCTGGATTCTCTATCTTTCTAGTGTCACAGTGAGAAAACATAGAAGACTTCTAGATTCTCTATCTTTCTAGTGTCACAGTGAGAAAACATAGAAGACTTCTAGATTCTCTATCTTTCTAGTGTCACAGTGAGAAAACATAGAAGACTTCTAGATTCTCTATCTTTCTAGTGTCACAGTGAGAAAACATAGAAGACTTCTAGATTCTCTATCTTTCTAGTGTCACAGTGAGAAAACATAGAAGACTTCTGGATTCTCTATCTTTCTAGTGTCACAGTGAGAAAACATAGAAGACTTCTAGATTCTCTATCTTTCTAGTATCACAGTGAGAAAACATAGAAGACTTCTAGACAACCAGTAAAGTTGGTAAAAATACAGGAATAAAACTAGAATGGCCGATGCAGGTCAGGTCAGAATGGAGAAAGTTTTGCAATGCTTCACGCCTCGTGAGAAGACGAAGAAGAAGAGGGGGAATGACCCCTTTACTATCAGATCAGAATCTACCCAACTAAAAAACAAACATAAAAATAGCTTACTCTCATGTTGAACTTCATTCCAGTCTTAGCGAAGACATTGGTCAAACAACGTTTGTTGCCAGGTTTTCTGATGCTGTTCGGGCTGGCCACAGTGGTCAATCCATTTGTTGCAGCAACATTTGCTTTCAACGATGCAGCGTCTGCCGGCTTGGCAGTAAAAGTATCCTCGCTCAAAACTCCGTTGATCTTGGAACCTGCGGACACCACAGCCGAGGCTCGAGCTTTTGGTTTCAGGTCTGAGGGATCAAACTTGTCTGTTCAGACAATCAAAAAATGTTCAATTTTTTCATTCTATCTTGAAAAGCAACAACAAAAAAATGGAGGCAACCTTAATGGTACATACACAAGACATGTACTATAAGAAATTTTATGAATGGAAAATATTACTGTTTTGTACAACAAAAATGAAGATGAAATATCAGAAAAAAAAACCTATTTATGCTTGATCAAGTGCTATAAAATGAAAGTCAGACTTGGTAAAGCTGATGGAGAAAGAAAGAGTAGATGAACATGATAAAGACAAATGCCAACAGATTGCCAGGAACAAGTTTGATCAGGGTTAGTGGGGAAAAAAAACAAGAAAAACTTGAACTTCCAATGCAGTAAAAATGTACTTCTGCAGGACTTTGACAATACACAAACAGTGCTATATATCAATTACAGAGACATGGCAGTGCACAAACAGTGCTATATACCAGCTATAACAGGGAAGTGGGTAAACAGTGCTATGTGCCAGCTAGACAGGACAAGTACAAACAGTGCTATAGACCAGAGATGGAGCAAATCAGTGCTATATAACACAGGGACAGGGAGCAAACAGTGCTGTATACAACAGAAACAGTGAGCAAACAGTGCTATATACTACTGAGAAAGGGACAGTGAGCAAACGCTATATACCAGCGAGGCATGGCAGAGTGCAACAGTGCCATATACCGATATGATGGCAAGCAAACAGTGCCATATACCAGAGATGGTCAGTGGACAGGCAGTGCTATATACCAGAGATGGCCAGTGGACAGACAGTGCTATAAACCAGAGATGGCCAGTGGACAGACAGTGCTATATACCAGAGATGGCCAGAGTGCTATATACCAGAGATGGCCAGAGTGCTATATACCAGAGATGGCCAGAGTGCTATATACCAGAGATGGCCAGAGTGCTATATACCACAGAGATGGCCAATGGACAGACAGTGCTTTATACAACAGAGATGGCCAGTGGACAGACAGTGCTTTATACAACAGAGATGGCCAGTGGACAGACAGTGCTATATACCACAGAGATGGCCAATGGACAGACAGTGCTATATATCAGAGATGGCCAGTGGACAGACAGTGCTTTATACAACAGAGATGGCCAGTGGACAGACAGTGCTTTATACAACAGAGATGGCCAGTGGACAGACAGTGCTATATACCAGAGATGGCCAGTGGACAAACAGTGCCATATACCAGAGATGGTCAGTGGACAGGCAGTGCTATATACCAGAGATGGCCAGTGGACAGACAGTGCTATAAACCAGAGATGGCCAGTGGACAGACAGTGCTATATACCAGAGATGGCCAGAGTGCTATATACCAGAGATGGCCAGAGTGCTATATACCAGAGATGGCCAGAGTGCTATATACCAGAGATGGCCAGAGTGCTATATACCACAGAGATGGCCAATGGACAGACAGTGCTTTATACAACAGAGATGGCCAGTGGACAGACAGTGCTTTATACAACAGAGATGGCCAGTGGACAGACAGTGCTATATACCACAGAGATGGCCAATGGACAGACAGTGCTATATATCAGAGATGGCCAGTGGACAGACAGTGCTTTATACAACAGAGATGGCCAGTGGACAGACAGTGCTTTATACAACAGAGATGGCCAGTGGACAGACAGTGCTATATACCAGAGATGGCCAGTGGACAGACAGTGCTATATACCAGAGATGGCCAGTGGACAGACAGTGCTATATACCAGAGATGGCCAATGGACAGACAGTGCTATATACCAGAGATGGCCAGTGGACAGACAGTGCTTTATACAACAGAGATGACCTTTGGACAGACAGTGCTATATACCAGAGATGGCCAGTGGACAGACAGTGCTATATACCAGAGATGGCCAGTGGACAGACAGTGCTATATACCAGAGATGGCCAATGGACAGACAGTGCTATATATCAGAGATGGCCAGTGGACAGACAGTGCTTTATACAACAGAGATGGCCAGTGGACAGACAGTGCTATATACCAGAGATGGCCAGTGGACAGACAGTGCTATATACCAGAGATGGCCAATGGACAGACAGTGCTATATACCAGAGATGGCCAGTGGACAGACAGTGCTATATATCAGAGATGGGACAACAAACAAAACAGTGCTATATATTATCAACATACAAAATACAACACACAAATAGACAATATATAAAGTAAAACATAAAGTAGAAAAAAAAACAGAGACTTGGCTTTGGAGAAAAATATAAAGCAGTCTAGATAAAAAAATAAAACTGAAAAAGAAATTTTTTAAAAGATATTGCTAAGGACTAACCAAGTATAATGACCAGAAGTAGCAAGGACTAACCAACATAATAACCAAAGATAAGGCCAGAAGTAGCAAGGACTAACCAACATAATAACCAAAGATAAGACCAGAAGTAGCAAGGACTAACCAACATAATAACCAAAGATAAGACCAGAAGTAGCAAGGACTAACCAACATAATAACCAAAGATAAGAACAGAAGTACCAAGGACTAACCAACATAATAACCAAAGGTAAGACCAGAAGTAGCAAGAACTAACCAACAAAATAACCAAAGGTAAGACCACAAGTAGTAAGGACTAACCAACACAATTACCAGATGTAAGACCAGATGTAGCAAAGACTAACCAACACAATTACCAGATGTAAGACCAGATGTAGCAAAGACTAACCAACATGATGATCAGAAGTAGCAAGAACTAACTAACATGGTGACCAGAAATAAGACTAGAAGTAGCAAGGACTAACTGACATAATGAACAGAAGTAGCAAGAACTAACTGACATAATGAATAGAAGTAGCAAGAACTAACCAACATGATAACCAGAAGTAGCAAGGACTAACCAACATGATAACCAGAAGTAGCAAGGACTAACCAACATGATAACCAGAAGTAGGAAGGACTAACCAACATGATAACCAGAAGTAGGATAGACTAACTAACATAATGACCAGAAGTAGCAAGGACTAACCAACATGACAACCAGAAGTAGGAGGACTAACCAACATAATGACCAGAAGTAGCAAGGACTAACCAACATGATAACCAGAAGTAGCAAGGACTAACCAACATGATAGCCTTCACCAAAAGCAATAACAATGCAAGATAATAAGCTTAAATCACATAGATATCTTCAAGAAAAGAAAACAAAAAAAATCAACATAATGTTCTTCTTGGTCTAAGAGACACTAAAAGTATAACATACACACAACAAAAGTAACATACACTTCTTGTTACGCATTGACTGCCGCACACTTCTTCGACTAGGCAATACCGATTTCACACTGTTTTCCTTCAACGTCGGAGTTTCCATCATGATTTTCTGAAATTTCAATCACACACACATATATATATATACACACACACAAGTCACTTCTGATTACACCCCACCACCACCCCCCACACACACAAAGTATTGATCATATGGAAAAACTGAAATCGAGTGCAGATACCATTTTCCCTCACAAATATAAGTATTGATCGTATGGAAAAACTGAAATTGAGTGCAGACACTGAAACTTCTATTTCATTTATGAAGACAAGATCTTTCAACTGGTCATTTATCTCTGGAGAGATGATGCTGATGAAGAGAGCTGGACAAAGTAAGAGTTTTACTATGTACTTTCTTGTGTTATCAAGAGCAATCTCATTATCCCTGTGCTATCAGGAGCAACCTCATTATCCCTGTGCTCTCAGGAGCAATCTCATTATCTCTCTGCTATCAGGAGCAACCTCATTATCTCCCTGTTCTCAGGAGTAATCTCATCATCCCTGAGCTCTCAGGATTAATCTCATTATCTCTCTGCTCTCAGGAGTAATCTCACATTCACAGAAGTGATTAGATGTGATACTCTGCTTTTACTTCACTCACAAACAGCAGTGTGTGTGTGTGTAGTTAAATCCATGTGTGTGTGCAGTCTGTCCATGTGTGTGTGTTCAGTTTAAGTCCAAATGTGTGTGTGTGTGTGTGTGCAGTCAGTCTGTGTCCAGGTGTGTACACTGATGTAATAAGACAGTCTTGCCAGCACTGATGTAATAAGACAGTCTTGCCAGCACTGATGTAATAAGACAGTCTTGCCAGCACTGATGTAAGAAGACAGGCAGTCTTGCCAGCACTGATGTAAGAAGACAGGCAGTCTTGCAGCACTGATGTAAGAAGACAAGCAGTCTTGCCAGCACTGATGTAAGAAGACAAGCAGTCTTGCCAGCACTGATGTAAGAAGACAGGCAGTCTTGCCAGCACTGATGTAAGAAGACAGGCAGTCTTGCCAGCACTGAGGTAAGAAGACAGGCAGTCTTGCCAGCACTGACCACACAAACTGAAAGCATTCACAAATAAGCACCTCTGTTCCTCATAGCTGATCTCAGTCATAGCAGTAATTTGGTGTTTAGGAACCCAGTTTGTCCCAGAGCAATGGAAGCAAAGATGTCTGCTATAGTGGTGTAATGTTAAAGTGCTAAAGTGCCATTAAAAATAAATGATTATGTCTATGAACCAGATCTTGCCCAGTCCCAGCCCAACTTTTCTGTTCAAACTTGACTTTGACTAGTGGGGCTGAGAGCACTTGTACAACTAAAACATGCTCCTCACAGTGCTGTAGTGTATCCAGGGGCTTGTTTTCTTTACAGGACTTCAAGCCCACTCTCACACAATGTCTGATATGTGACTTTTCAGGGAAGTAACAATAGCAGCAGCAACATCCTGGAGCTATGACTCAGCAACATCCTGGAGCCGTGACTCAGCAACATCCTGGAGCCGTGACTCAGCAACATCCTGGAGCCGTGACTCAGCAACATCCTGGAGCCGTGACTCAGCAACATCCTGGAGCCGTGACTCAGCAACATCCTGGAGCCGTGACTCAGCAACATCCTGGAGCCGTGACTCAGCAACATCCTGGAGCCGTGACTCAGCAACATCCTGGAGCCGTGACTCAGCAACATCCTGGAGCCGTGACTCAGCAACATCCTGGAGCCGTGACTCAGCAACATCCTGGAGCCGTGACTCAGCAACATCCTGGAGTCGTGACTCAGCAACACAAACTGAAAGCATTCACAAATAAGCACCTCTGTTCCTCATAGCTGATCTCAGTCATAGCAGTAATTTGGTGTTTAGGAACCCAGTTTGTCCCAGAGCAATGGAAGCAAAGATGTCTGCTATAGTGGTGTAATGTTAAAGTGCTAAAGTGCCATTAAAAATAAATGATTATGTCTATGAACCAGATCTTGCCCAGTCCCAGCCCAACTTTTCTGTTCAAACTTGACTTTGACTAGTGGGGCTGAGAGCACTTGTACAACTAAAACATGCTCCTCACAGTGCTGTAGTGTATCCAGGGGCTTGTTTTCTTTACAGGACTTCAAGCCCACTCTCACACAATGTCTGATATGTGACTTTTCAGGGAAGTAACAATAGCAGCAGCAACATCCTGGAGCTATGACTCAGCAACATCCTGGAGCCGTGACTCAGCAACATCCTGGAGCCGTGACTCAGCAACATCCTGGAGCCGTGACTCAGCAACATCCTGGAGCCGTGACTCAGCAACATCCTGGAGCCGTGACTCAGCAACATCCTGGAGCCGTGACTCAGCAACATCCTGGAGCCGTGACTCAGCAACATCCTGGAGCCGTGACTCAGCAACATCCTGGAGCCGTGACTCAGCAACATCCTGGAGCCGTGACTCAGCAACATCCTGGAGCCGTGACTCAGCAACATCCTGGAGCCGTGACTCAGCAACATCCTGGAGCCGTGACTCAGCAACATCCTGGAGCCGTGACTCAGCAACATCCTGGAGCCGTGACTCAGCAACATCCTGGAGTCGTGACTCAGCAACATAAACTGCAACTGCTGCCAGATTTGAAAATAGCTGATGATGTGATGAAGAATTTGAAAACTGGAAGCAAGATGGACAGGGCATGAGTTTCAGCAACCTTTGGGAAACTGATTCAATCACTCTCAGGTGGCATGTTTCTACCCCATCTGCTAGGCTGATGTGGCATGGCAGCCTGTTTTCATGATTGTGACTTGTAGATGGAAAGAAGGTCTTGACCCGCTTACTAGCCATGACAACAGTGCTGTCTATCTAACACTGCTAGCTTTGTTTCATAACAGGAAGCAGCTGGTGTACTTCTGTGATCAAAATTAAAATCTGGGGGATATTTAGTGCTCATATATTCCGACCAGTCAGCACACTAGAAGGTGATGTGGTCAGCACACTGGAAGGTGATGTGGTCAGCACACTAGAAGGTGATGTGGTCAGCACACTAGAAGGTGATGTGGTCAGCACACTAGAAGGTGATGTGGTCAGCACACTAGAAGGTGATGTGGTTAGCAGACTAGAAGGTGATGTGGTCAGCACACTGGAAGGTGATGTGGTTAGCAGACTAGAAGGTGATGTGGTCAGCACACTAGAAGGTGATGTGGTTAGCAGACTAGAAGGTGATTTGGTCAGCACACTAGAAGGTGATGTGGTCAGCACACTAGAAGGTGATGTGGTCAGCACACTAGAAGGTGATGTGGTCAGCACACTGGAAGGTGATGTGGTCAGCACACTGGAAGGTGATGTGGTCAGCAGACTGGAAGGTGATGTGGTCAGCACACTAGAAGGTGATGTGGTCAGCAAACTAGAAGGTGATGTGGTCAGCAAACTAGAAGGTTATGTGGTCAGCAAACTGAAAGGTTATGTGGTCAGCAAACTAGAAGGTGATGTGGTCAGCAAACTAGAAGGTGATGTGGTCAGCACACTAGAAGGTGATTGGTCAGCACACTAGAAGGTGATGTGGTCAGCAAACTAGAAGGTGATGTGGTCAGCACACTAGAAGGTGATGTGGTCAGCAAACTAGAAGGTGATGTGGTCAGCACACTAGAAGGTGATTGGTCAGCACACTAGAAGGTGATGTGGTCAGCACACTAGAAGGTGATGTGGTCAGCACACTAGAAGGTGATGTGGTCAGCACACTAGAAGGTGATGTGGTCAGCACACTAGAAGGTGATTGGTCAGCACACTGAAAGGTGATGTGGTCAGCAAACTAGAAGGTGATGTGGTCAGCAAACTAGAAGGTGATGGTCAGCACACTAGAAGGTGATTGGTCAGCACACTAGAAGGTGATGTGGTCAGCACACTAGAAGGTGATGTGGTCAGCACACTAGAAGGTGATGTGGTCAGCACACTAGAAGGTGATGTGGTCAGCAGACTAGAAGGTGATGTGGTCAGCAGACTAGTGGGTGATTGGTCAGCACACTGGAAGGTGATATGGTCAGCACACTAGAAAGTGATGTGGTCAGCACACTGGAAGGTTATGTGTTCAGCACACTAGAAGGTGATGTGGTCAGCACACTAGAAGGTTATGTGTTCAGCACACTAGAAGGTGATGTGGTCAGCACACTAGAAGGTGATGTGGTCAGCACACTGGAAGGTGATGTGGTCAGCACACTAGAAGGTGATGTGGTCAGCACACTAGAAGGTGATGTGGTCAGCACACTAGAAGGTGATGTGGTCAGCACACTAGAAGGTGATGTGGTCAGCACACTAGAAGGTGATGTGGTCAGCACACTAGAAGGTGATGTGGTCAGCACACTGGAAGGTGATGTGGTCAGCACACTGGAAGGTGATGTGGTCAGCACACTGGAAGGTGATGTGGTCAGCACACTGGAGGGTTATGTGGTAAGCACACTAGAAGGTGATATGGTCAGCACATTAGAGGGTTATGTGGTCAGCATCACATCTTGTCTTCCTTCCTCAGATTCAAGAAACCACTTCTACAGCTGTCGCTGGATGACCAGAGCATCTCTGTTTACATTCTAACAGTCCACCTTGCTAAGAGAGTGCACTAACAGCCCACCTTGCTAAGAGAGTGCACTAACAGTCCACCTTGTTAAGAGAGTGCACTAACAGTCCACCTTGTGAAGAGAGTGCACTAACGTCCCACCTTGCAAAGAGAGTGCACTAACGTCCCACCTTGCGAAGAGAGTGCACTAACAGTCCACCCTGCTAAGAGAGTGCACTAATGGTCCACCTTGCGAAGAGAGTGCACTAACGGTCCACCTTGCGAAGAGAGTGCACTAACAGTCCACTCTGCTAAGAGAGTGCACTAATGGTCCACCTTGCAAAGAGAGTGCACTAACGGTCCACCTTGCTAAGAGAGTGCACTAATGGCCCACCTTGCTAAGAGAGTGCACTAACAGCCCACCTTGCAAAGAGAGTGCACTAACGGCCCACCTTGCTAAGAGAGTGCACTAACGGCCCACCTTTCTAAGAGAGTGCACTAACGGCCCACTTTGCTAAGAGAGTGCACTAATGGTCCACCTTGCTAAGAGAGTGCACTAACGGTCCAACGTGCTAAGAGAGTGCACTAATGGCCCACCTTGCTAAGAGAGTGCACTAACGGTCCACCTTGCTAAGAGAGTGCACTAACGGTCCACCTTGCTAAGAGAGTGCACTAACGGCCCACCTTGCTAAGAGAGTGCACTAATGGTCTACCTTGCGAAGAGAGTGCACTAACAGTCCACCCTGCTAAGAGAGTGCACTAATGGTCCACCTTGCTAAGAGAGTGCACTAATGGCCCACCTTGCTAAGAGAGTGCACTAACGGCCCACCTTGCTAAGAGAGTGCACTAACGGCCCACCTTGCTAAGAGAGTGCACTAACGGTCCAACGTGCTAAGAGAGTGCACTAATGGCCCACCTTGCTAAGAGAGTGCACTAACGGCCCACCTTGCTAAGAGAGTGCACTAACGGCCCACCTTGCTAAGAGAGTGCACTAACGGTCTACCTTGCTAAGAAAGTGCACTAACGGTCCAACGTGCTAAGAGAGTGCACTAATGGCCCACCTTGCTAAGAGAGTGCACTAACGGTCCACCTTGCTAAGAGAGTGCACTAACGGTCCACCTTGCTAAGAGCGTTATTACCCATTAATACTTGGGGGGGTGGGGGGGGGAAGTGTTATACCACAGTGACTGACATTTTTAAAGTGCAGCATTCTGACAGGTTCATAACTGACCACACAGCTGCTGGGTGATTGTTTGATCATTCAACTGTTGGTAGATACTTTAATCATTTAAATGTTGGCAGACTGTTTGATCATTTAACTGGTGGTGGATAGTTTGATCATTTAAATGTTGGCAGACTGTTTGATCATTTAACTGGTGGTGGATAGTTTGATCATTTAAATGTTGGCAGACTGTTTGATCATTTAACTGGTGGTGGATAGTTTGATCATTTAACTGTTGACAGATTGTTTGATCATTTAACTGGTGGTGGATAGTTTGATCATTTAACTGTTGACAGATTGTTTGATCATTTAACTGCTGGTAGATAGTTTGATCATTTAAATGCTGGTAGATAGTTTGATCATTTAACTGCTGGTAGATAGTTTGATCATTTAACTGTTGGTAGATAGTTTGATCATTTAACTGCTGGTAGATAGTTTGATCATTTAACTGCTGGTAGATAGTTTGATCATTTAACTGTTGGCAGATAGTTTGATCATTTAACTGTTGGCAGATTATTTGATTATTTAACTGCTGATAGATTGTTTGACCACTTAACTGTTGGTTGATTGCTTGATTATATGGAATACCATCTAAAAATGTCAACATCATTAAGGACCTCTACAATGGATATGTTTATGCAGTCAAGACAGAAGAAGAATGAGTGAAAGGTTCCAGACTGAAACAGGTGTGAATCAAGATTGTACATTATCTACCTTGCTTTTTGAAATTGCCATAGACTTCATAATGAAAAAATGCTGCACAGGTAACACAGGTATTTAGTACATGAGACCCAACTGGAAGATCTTGATTTTGCTGATGACATAACTCTTATCAGTGACAATGTGAGTTCCATGCAAGAAAAAACAGATAGCCTGTCTTCACTGGCTAGCAAAATAGGATATGAAATTAACAAGGACAAAACAAAAATAATGAAACTTTCTATCAATCAAAAAGGAAGAATATACACAGAAGGAAGAGCTATTGAAAAAGTACACCAATTTGCACAAATCAACAGCTACATATACCAGGACAGTGACACCAGAATGGAAATTAGAATGAGAATTGCAAAAGCGGCATTGACCCTCAAGAATCTTTAAAATATATGGCACTCAAAAGTTATAAAGCACAAAAATCAAGTTTTAAGATTATTCAATTCAAATGTAACATCTACCCTCATTTATGCATGTGAGAGCTGGAAAACAACTAAAGAAATAGACAAGAAATTAGACTCTTTTGAAAACAAATGCCTAAGGAAAATACTCGGCATCAAGTGGAACGAATTCAAGAACAATGCAGAGATAAGACAGATGACTGAACAACAACCAGTCTCATGGGTGATCAGGAAAAGGAGATGGACATATGTTGGCCACTTGATGAGAAGAAATGATCAGAGAATCCCAAAACAAGCTATCAAGTGGAACACAACAGGCTTAAGAAAACAAGACTGACCATGTGAAACTCTAATGAGGACATTGTTAAGAGAGGCCAAATTAGTAGGCATAAAATCCCTTGATGAGGTTGAAAAGTTCACCAAAAATAAGAAAACTTGGTGAACTACCATGTAAGCCCTATGTGATGTTTAACTGCATTGGAAGGATGAAGATGTTTGAAAATTTAACTGTTTGTAGTTTGTTTCATCATTTGACGGTTGGTAGATTTTAAAAAATGAACTACCCACTGATGGTTTGATTATTTCAAAGACAGAAGTTTTGTTCTAACAAAGTTAGAAGAAAATGTTTACATGAAAACAGTATGAACATTTAATCTACACAATAATATGGCCAGGAATTTTGGTACGCCTTGTTTACGAAAGTAATATTTTAGAACAACAAAGCCATACAGTTTTCAACATTTGTGTGAGGGTGGCCACGGCATGTAAGACTTGATTCCTTATAGCTGGGACATCACTGAACAATCTGCTTTCACTACATCATATCAATCATCTGTCTAAGTGAATGCTAGGCGGCTTGAAAGTATATTTAATATTAAAGAACCAGGGAAATATCATCTTAAAACACAGCGTTTTCTGGCTATTCTGTTCATGTCAGTGAATTCGGCTATAATCCTGCAGGCAAAGACATGGGATAATAGCGACAGCGACTGTAGTCCCGCTACATGTTTTCTAACATGCGGAGACCAGACCACTAATCGTTACATAATAACTTACCGCACAAAATGACAACTTTTTCATCAAACCAGAAAACTGCAAAAGGTATTTTATGCCTTCAATTTACATTTTCCACAAGAAAGATATCTGCAACTTTTGTTTATCAACGTTAAAAGAACTGGCCGTCGCCATTTTGGTTTTTTGAGTCTGTCGGTAATTCTCGTACCGGAAGTTCCTTTATTTTCGTGTACTTCCGCTCATAGCAACCAGAAGCGCCAAGATGGCGGCCAAATGTTCGTGCACCAAAGATTACATTCTCCAGACCTGAATACCCCTGGATAACGAGAAAGCGACTGTGTCAGCGTATAAAGAAGTACGATGGCCACAGCAGTGAATAAGATAATGAAGGCAGAAAATGTTCAGATGCAAGAATCTGATACCACTACTCAGGAGTATCTGACACCCGTCTGTCCACAGACAACACAGTCGAGAGATAATAATACAAACAACAATTTAGTCAATTCAGTGCATGCACGAATCAATAACAGTGAGGTTTTCTTGTATTCATTGTTTTAGTTTTTGTGAAACTCATCACGCATAATTAATAGTAATTATAGAACCGTGCTTTTACTGTAATGTTAGCAGGAATGGCAGCAGCAACTTCAGTAGTTATAATAGCAGTAATGAATGTAGTAGTAGAAGCAGTAACACTAGTAGTAGTAGTAGTAGTAGTAGTAGTACTAGCAGTAGTAGCAGTAGTAGTAGTAGTAGTAGTAGTAGCAGTAGTAGTAGTAGTAGTAGTAGAAGTAGAATAAATTTTAATAAAATGGTGCTGGTAAGCAGTATTGTCAAGGTTCAAACTTGGGCAGAGATGTTTATAAACAAGCTGTTATGTCACATCATTGAATGGCTGAAATAATCCCTACCTGGCATGAAGACTATAAATGCAGGAAACCTCACATTTGTCATGATCTGGGTTCAATGTGAAAATAAAAGTCAAATGAAGACTTCACTAATGTGGTATCTTTTAGTATCAAAGTGCATACAGATAAATGATGGTTTGTTAAGGATTATCAAATGCAAATATGCATGAGTTTAGAGTGGAGGCAAGATCAGGCTGTAATGATCTGACATTTCTATGTCTATGACAGAGGGAGGACCTGGCAGGTGTGAAAAACATGGAGACCTGTTAGACACCAAAGTGCTGGACATTTTGGGTCAGTTTTGTAAAATTCTGTTCTTATCTAAACTTTGGTTTAAAAAAAAGTTTTTCCTTCTTTGTTCTAAAGTGTTGATTTTTTTGTTTTTGCTTGTAGAGAGCAACAGAAAAAAAATTCCAATATTTACATTTGTTTTGTTATGAGATAAAATGATAAAAACTTGCTCCAACTTTTTATTCTTCTGTTGTTATTTATACAACTGTTTTGAATTGACCTTATGTGCATCATGATCTAAATACACATGCTCTTTGTGACCTGTTTATTCTGAACACTTTTGCTTCCTTCCTCATTGATCACACTAGAGCTGATAATTGTGTCTTCTCCGGGTGATAATGTTATTAGCGTGAGTACTGTGTCACATTAGCGCGAGTCCTGTGTCACATTATCGTGAGTCCTGTGTCACATTATCATGAATCCTGTGTCACATTAGCATGAGTCCTGTCACATTATGAAATGGAAATGGCATCATAATGGAAGACCTAGAGTATAAAACACAACCATCTGAACCACACTCAGCACAGCAGCCTGTTACTAACAGCATGTGAAGGAGAGTGTTGGCCAGTTCTACTCCCTGACCTAAATAAATGTGATATCCCACTTATTGTACAGTAAAGATTATATAAACAAACATCTGTGTGAGAGTGAATTGTGAAGGTTGAAAGTTTACAAAACTTAGGCACTTATAAACAAACCCAGTAGTAAAAATTGATGCTTATATAGTTGTGTTGCATTGTGGAGAATTTTAAGAATATATATCATCTAAGATTGTCAACATCATTAGAAACCTCTATAATGGATATGTTTGTGTGGTCAACACAGAAGAAGGAATGAGTGAATGGTTCCAGATTTAAAACAGGTGTGAAACAAGGATGTATATTATCTCCATTGCTTTTTGGAATTGTTGTAGACATCATAATGAAAAAATGCTGCACAGGTAAAATGGGCATTGATTGGGTACATAGACTCAACTGGAAGATCTTGATTTTGCAGATGACATAACTCTTATCAGTGACAATGTGAAATCAATTCAAGTAAAAACAGATACCCTATCTTCAAAGGCTAGTAAAATAGGACTTGAAATTAACAAAGATAAAACAAAAATAATGAAACTTCTCATTAACCACGAAGGACAAATATACGTAGAAGGAACAGCTGTTGAAAAAGTAAACCATTTTGCATATTTTGCAGCTACATAGACCAGGATGGTGACACCAGAAAGGAAGTTAGAATTAGAATTGCTAAAGCAGCATTGACCTTCAAGAATCCTGAGGACATATGGCATTGAAAAGTTATAATCACAAGTTAAGATTATTCTATTCAAATGTAATATTCACCCTCATTTATGCGAAAGCTGGAAAAAACTAAATAAATAGATAACAAATTAGACTCTTTTGAAAACAGATGTGTAAGGAAAATACTCATTATAAAGTGGAACAAATTCAAGAACAATGCAGAGATAAGACAGATGAGCAAACAACAACCTATCTCATGGGTGATCAGAAAAAGATGTCAGTCATGTGATAAGAAGGAACAATCAGAGGAATCCCAAACAGACTATCAAGTGGAACGCAACAGGCCGAAGAAGAAGAGGTCGACCACATGAAACTCTAAAGAGGACATTGTTAAGAGAGTCCAGTTCAGTGGGCATAACATCCCTTGATGAGATTGAAAAACTCACCGAAGACAGGAAATTTTGATGAACTGCCATACTATGTGACATTTGGCGGCACGGGAAGGATGTAAGATAGTTGTGTTGCACTCTGTATGAAAACAAAATAACCAAGGTACATCACAGAAGACTGTACTCTAAACTCAGTGAATATGTGACTAAATTTGAGTCAAATTTTATATATATATATATATACAATTCTTGCATTTCCTTGTTTTTATTACAGAATCTGAAAAGACTTACAATCTGCCAGAAAACTGGCCAAAGATTTCTCAGCTGAGAAATCGCCAGTGGAGCTGTGAGTTGTCCAGCTGCAAGACTCCATCGGTGAAGCGGGCTGTGTCTCATATAGAGCTCTTTCAAAATATCATTGATGATTGGTTCATGAGATTGTCTGAACAGCTGAAAGCTCAGACTGACAGCTGTCACAGTTCTGACCATAGTGATTTTAACTCTGGTATGTTAAAAAAAATGTATTTCTCCATACAAGATGTATGAGAGTATCATATCAAGAATTCTGTACATACAAATAAGCATAAAGAAACCAATGGCTAATTACTTGTTGCAGATATATTATAATTTTCAGTTTTGTAAATAGATGACTACAAGTTAATCATAATTTTTTAGAACATTTAGCTTGTCAATCATCAGATGAGAATTGTAAAAATCTTAAGTTATTTCATACATTTCTGCAGTAACATGGTCTGACATTTACAGAAGCACCAAATACTGAAATAAAATATTCAGCCAAATACAAAAACTTAATTTTCATGATGTCCAAACACGTATTGGAACATGACTAGGAATAGCATGGTGGTGGAGGTAGATGAGAAGCTTCTTGACTGGGATTGACGTGGTGAAGTCAGGTTCTTGGATCTCTGAGAATTAAATACAGCCTAAATAGCCCACTCCCCATCCAGTTCTATTCCTGTATCTTTAGGTACTTACCATGACTTAGAGAATAACTCATATTTTGTAGGCATAATAACACCTACAATCAATCTGCAGTCCACACAGACAGGTTTAAAGTTCGGGTAATGCATAATAGCTTTCATCCGACCTTTAATGTGTTTTAAAAACGGCAGCCAACTGTCAGATGTCAGTCAAAGATCTGGACTAAATTTTATCAACAGACATGGACCTTGATGGTGAGGGAATTCCATATCTCGGAGCACAGGAAGTGATAGAAGAGGTCATCACGCTGCTGGCAGAATTAGAAACTGACAGAAGAGAGACACAGGAGAGGTACATAAAAGAAACTCTGAGAGCTGATTGGTTGCAGAGAAAAATAGATGAGCTACAGCTTCACCGCCTGCAGAAGTTACCTGTCTTGGTACAAAGAGGTATATTTTGTTGTCAGGCTCTTCTTTATAAGAGTTTTTAATTGTTATTCTGTAAGTTTTATCTTGTTTTATGGGTTAAGCTCCACAAAAACTTTGCACGGCTAAACTTACTGGCCTGGAAGACACTTTAACTGACTTTCATAGCATATTTTAGACACTTTCATTGACTTTTGAAGCATATTTTAGACATTTTCAGTGACTTTCAAAGCATATTTTAGACACTTTCATTGACTTTAGAAGCATATTTTAGACACTTTCAGGAATCAGAATTTCATATTTTTAACACTTTGTCATCATCCTGTTTCAATCCCTGCCTACTCAACAGACTATTTTCTATTTCCCAGAAGGGGAGGGGGCACCTCTGGGAAGTAAAATAGGGTCTTGATCAGCTAGGTTCACCAGGCTTGATGCTTACTGTCAGCTAGGTTCACCAGCCTTGATGCTTAATGTCAACTAGGTTCACCAGCCTTGATGCTTACTGTCAGCTAGGTTCACCAACCTTGATGGTTACTGTCAGCTAGGTTCACCAGCCTTGATGCTTACTGTCAGCTAGGTTCACCAACCTTGATGTATACTGTCAGCTATGGTTCACCAGCTTTGACGTATACTGTCAGCTAGGTTCACCAGCCTTGATGCTTAATGTCAGCTATGGTTCACCAGCCTTGATGTATACTGTCAGCTATGGTTCACCAGCCTTGATACTTACTGTCAGCTATGGTTCACCGGCCTTGATACTTACTGTCAGCTATGTTCACCAGCCTTGATGTATACTGTCAGCCAGGTTCACCAGCCTTGATACTTACTGTTAGCTAGGTTCACCAGCCTTGATACTTACTGTTAGCTAGGTTCACCAGCCTTGATACTTACTGTTAGCTAGGTTCACCAGCCTTGATACTTACTGTTAGCTAGGTTCACCAGCCTTGATACTTACTGTTAGCTAGGTTCACCAGCCTTGATACTTACTGTTAGCTAGGTTCACCAGCCTTGATACTTACTGTCAGCTATGAGTTACTGCTGGTTATTTCATTTTGCCTGAGTACTACATCTTGCCCACCAACAGCTGAGATAAAGTCAAGACCTGGCACCTTCTGTTTTCTGTTGCAGAACATGAGGCCTGTATAATGGACCTTCATGAGATGAACTGGCATGTCTCCTACACAAAGTGGACTCAAGCAAAAGCGCAAAACAGGTTTTCTGTTTCAAAACGTGTCAACACACAAATGAAAGAGGACACTGAGCTTGTGAAGCAACACATGTATGTAAGACAGTAGTTTTGGTAGTTGACATAGATCTTTGACTTTTTTTTTTTTTAGCTACAAAAATTTAATGTGTGGGAAAAACAGAAAGATGAAAGTCTTCAAAACCTTTAATTCTTGTTAACATTCAATACATAATGCTTGTATCCACTAAAGTTTGTATCTAGATTATTGTAATCACCATATGTATATGGTACCTGGGACATGGGCACATTCCAGGGGCTCAGAGAACAGGACCACTGTACCCTCCAAACATAATTGTAAAAGTGACTGAATAGGGTTCAGCGTAGGGCCAGCAGCCCTTTCCAACAAACATACAAAAACAACAGACCTGTGCAAAAACCAAAGCAGGAACAGGACAAGAGCAGACACAGAAATATGGACAGGCATTTGTTGAAAAACCCTTGGGGATGCCCCCTAAAGGTTCGGAGAAAGAGAGATATGTAAATATTTGTATCCAATTTGTTGTATTCACTAAACATGAATACGTAATGGCCTGTGTTATGTGTTCATGGTCCTTCTGTATAATAATCTTTGTTAGCTGGGGTCAGCCCCGTACCCGTAATCAGTCGTCACCTTCAGGCACTTCGTCGAGATTGCAAATTGACTTTATTGTATCCTCTGCCTCAGCAATCCAGGATCTGCCTCGTTTGATGTGTCTTCCCTTTATCAACCCCCAACTCTTTATTGGAGAGGATGATATATATATATATGATATGTTCCTAGTTTATGCCCTGTGTTATAATGTTGCTAGTTAATGTGTTATATGTTGCTGGTAATGCCCTGTGTTATATGTTGCTGGTAATGCATTGTGAGTATTGCTAGTAATGCCCCGTGTTATATGTTGCTGGTAATGCATTGTAAGTGTTGCTAGTAATGCCCTGTGTTATATGTTAATAGTAATGCCCTGTGAGTGTTGCTAGATATGCCATCAGTGTTGCTAGTAATGCCCTGTGAGTGTTGCTCATAATGCCATGTGAGTGTTGCTAGTAATGCCCTGTGAGTGTTGCTAGTAATGCCCTGTGAGTGTTGCTAGTAATGCCCTGTGAGTGTTGCTCATAATGCCCTGTGAGTGTTGCTCATAATGCCCTGTGAGTGTTGCTAGTAATGCCCTGTGAGTGTTGCTCATAATGCCATGTGAGTGTTGCTCATAATGCCCTGTGAGTGTTGCTCATAATGCCCTGTGAATGTTGCTAGCTAATAATGGCCTCTGTCCTCAGCCCGCTTGTCCAGGAGAAGCTGATCCTAGAGATGGAGGCCATGGATAAAATCCGCAAAGCTCAAGGGGAAGTAAGTACAGCAGAAGTGTACAGAAAATTACAACTGCAAAACTTTCTTCCAAGCATCTCTTGAAATCTTGTTATCTGCTGATGATGGTGATGTGGTGTGTTTTCTGTCTCACCACTCATTTTAATGCTTGTGTGATGGCCTCTGTTTCCATGTGCATACTTGAGCAGGTGTTTGTATAAGTCCTAGCCGTGAGTATCAGTGTATCCTTCTTGGAATGCTGCAAAACCCTAACCACTTCTAGTTCCCCTGCTCACTGATTCGTCTGTATAAATGATTATGTCCTCAGGAGCTGTGTTTGTTAATGAGTTTATTCCGTGCTTTTCCCTCCACCCATTTTTGACATTTTCTTGTAAGGGTTATGCGTAGTTTAGTGAGATTTTGGTGGGCCTTGCTGCAAGTACTCCATTCAGGTCTGGTTGAGATGTGGATCAGTTACTATGCTTCTTGAGTCTTCCACTTCAGCCATCCAGGATTTGCCTCTTTTTATTCTTGATCTTTTGTTATTGTTGCTTATTTTGAGGTATTCCTTTACTTGGGCACATTTGTGGCGGGTTTTTAGATCAAGAAGATTTAATATGTATCTCATTGCCGCCGTGAATGTGTCTTTGGTGCAGCCCAAAATGAATCTCATTGCTTTGTTTTTTGTACTCATTCAGGTTTGGTTATTTCCATTTTAGACAGTGTTAATAAGCTGTTAATAATAATAATAATAATATAATAATAATAATAAAGTTAATAATAATAAAATCAAACTCCAAGCAATATATCAAAGACAAAAATGCTGAAAGAAATATTGCTTAGTTATTAATATCGGTCACATACCTGAGATTTGATTTGACTGCACCTGTCTGTAATACATACTAGACTTTAGACTGATATTAGCATGTATTATCCACTATGATTATTATTATATGCTGTGCCAGATAGTGTTAGTGATCTTGCTTCTCCATCTTGCACGGTCCTTGGTGTTGCCGATTGGTTCAGATGTTTTTCTTTATTTTCATGCTACTTGTCCACTGAGATATTTTTATCTTGGCCTTCCGTCCTTCCTTTGAATTTTCCTGTCATTACTAGGTTCTTCAACTTCTTTCTTTCCATGACATGTCCAAGTTCTTCAACTTCTGTCTTCTCATGGCATGTCCAAGTTCTTCAACTTTTGTCTTCTCATGACATGTCCAAGTTCTTCAACTTTTGTCTTCTCATGACATGTCCAAGTTCTTCAACTTTTGTCTTCTCATGACATGTCCAAGTTCTCCAACTTCTGTCTTCTCATGGCATGTCCAAGTTCTTCAACTTCTGTCTTCTCATGCCATGACAAGAAATTTAAACTCTCATTTTTCTTATCATTTTAATTAGTTTTCATTGTTCTGAAACTTCTTTACATTAGCCACAATAATAGTGTATTCATACTATTTTCTCTATATAAACAACTTTTGTGCTGCCATTGTCCAGGCTGACCAGGAGCTTGTGGTTGCTCAGCAGAGAGAAGCCAAAACTGGCACGAGGTCTAGAGAAGCAATGTCCAAAGCTGAGACTGAGAGAAGTCACATAAAGAAGGAGATGGAGAGAGCTAGAGAAGATCTGAAACATATCAAGTGAGTACAGACACTTATTACAAAAATACACATACAAATAGTTTAAAAACGTAATAACTAGGTAGTTAAAATATTTTGATCATTATTGTGAAGACCATCAATAAATCAATCAAGTGCCGCACCACGTGGTGTAGGTGATCATTTCTCTCCACAGTTCCCTGTCTTTAGACTTGATTATGAGATCCGCTAGTGACTTTCTTCCTAGTCACATTGACAGCTCATCCAGTAACTTATCTCTCTGTCTTCCTCTGTCTCTTCTTCCTTCAATTTTTCCAGTTCCACAGTGTGTTCCAATTTTCCTCTTCTCAGAAAATGTCCCACAAATCTCACTTGTCTGCCTCTGATCTTTGCTGTAATTTGCCTTTTAACTCCAGCCTCTCTTAAGACTTCTTCGTTGGCTTTCTTAGCTGTCCTTGGTACCTTCAACATCCTTCTTATGAACCACATCTCCTTGGCCTCCATTTTTCAGTGTACTCTCTTATTCATAGACCATGCTTCACATCCATAAAACAAAATTGGCTCGATGTAACATTTAAGTACTCAGAATCTTGTTTCCATTCTGTTGCACAAGATGTGTCTCACTGTCTGGAATGCTGACTTAGCCTGAGCACATCTGCTTTTTATTTCATTGTGACATTTCCCATCAGTTGTTATAACTGTTCCTAAGTCTTTCTCTCTCTGAACCTTAAGTGCCCAGGGCACATGGGGCTTCCGCAAGGGTTTTCCACAAATGCCTGTCCTTCGCCTTTTTTTCTGCTCTTGCCCAGGTGAGCCCTCTATTGCTCAACATCCTTTCTGTTGTTCTTCTCCATGTCTCTTTTGGTCTACCCTTACTTCTGCTCCCCTGTGGTGTCCAGCTTAGTGCTATTTTTGGTAGTGAGTTGTCAGTCATTCGGAGCACATGTCCCAACCATCGCCAGCGTCTTTCCTCAATAATTGTTGTCAGTGGTTTCATCTGCATTTCTGCTAATAAGATGTTATTTCTTATGGTGTTTGGCCAAAATATTTTTCTAATTCTTCGTAAACATTTAGTCTGGAAAGAATTCAACTTGTTTTCTATGGTTTTGGTGATTTTCCAGCATTCACTTCCATAGAGTAGTACACTTAGAACATTACTCTTAAATATCCTGATTTTCATATTTATGCTTAGTTTTTTTGATTTCCATATAGTCTGCAGCATTGCAAAAGCCTGGTTTGCTCTAGTAAGTCTGCTGTTGATGTCCTCTGTGCTGTCTCCATTTTCTACTACTCTGCTGCCAAGGTATACAAATTCATTGACCTCCTCCACTAACTTGTTATCTACTCTGAGTACATTTCTGTTGTTCACATTTTGCTTCATTAACTTTGTCTTTCCTACGTTGATCTTTAGTCCTATGTTGTTTGCATTCTGAGTTAGCTTGTTTATTTTATCTTGCATATCTTTGTGACTGCTTGATAGTAGACAAATGTCGTCCTCAAAGTCAAGGTCCTCCAGCACTGTGTCAAGGGTCCATTGTAATCCTCTGCGTTTGTCTGATGTTGCCTCCTTCATTAACCAGTCTACTGCCGAGATAAATAATGTTGATGATAGTACACATCCCTGTTTCACTCCTGTTTGTACCCTAAAGCTGCTGGAGGTATGTTCTCCACAGATAACTTTGCACTGAAAACCCTCGTATAGGGCTTTGATTACATTAACTATTTTATGGGGGAGGCCATGCCATCTTAGGATTTTCTACAGTGCATCTCTGTTGACACTGTCAAAGGCTTTCTCAAAATCTATGAATAATGCATATGTTGTGCTATGCCACTCATTTGCCTGTTCTAATATTTGTCTAAGTACAAATATGTGGTCTATGCATGATCTTCCTTTCCTAAATCCTGCCTGCTCTTTCCGAAGTTTTTCCTCAAGTGTTGGTACAATTCTGTTGATGATTATTCTGCAAAATACTTTACTGGTGAGTGGCAGTAGGGTAATGCCTCTCCAGTTCCCGCAATCTCTGAGGTCACCCTTCTTTGGTAGTTTTACTATAAGCCCAGTTTTCCACTCCCCTGGGGCTTTTTCTAGATCCCAAATTTGTTGTAATATCTGGCAAAGTTGTTTAGGTGTTTCTGTTTCTTCTGCTTTCAACATCTCAGCAGTCACTTCATCTTCACCTGGTGCCCTGTCTGATTTTAGCTTCTTTATCGCCTCCTTTACTTCATTTATTGTTATTGGTCCTGTATTGATGTTTAGTTCCGTTTTTGCTTCAGGTATGTCTATTGTTTGTGCTGCTTGTGTTCTGTTTAGTAGGGTGTTAAAGTGTTCCTTCCATCTTTCAATTTTTTCTCTTTCTCCACTGACCAGTTGTCCATTTTGTGTTCTTACTGCACTTTCACATCTTGTGTTGAAGTTACCTGTCATCTGCTTTGTGAATTTATATATGGTTTTCATGTCATTTGTATATGCTGCTTTCTCTGCTGTTTCTGCTAAGTTGTCATAATATTGACGTTTATCTTGACGGCATGATCACTTCTTTGTCTTTTTGTGCATAATTACTTAAAACTCGTTCTTTAAGCTGTTGTGATTTGGTGTTCAGTAATTTTTTCTTGATTTCTTTTCTTTGCTCTATCTTTTCCCATGTGGTCTCGCTTATCCATTCCTCTTTTCTCCTTTTCTGATATCCCAGCACCTCTTTTGCTGTTTCCTGTAGTGTTTTATTGAACTCTAATATGGACATTTCTGCTTCGTCTTGTAGGACACTGAAGCGGTTCTTAAGTACTATTGAGAATTCATTTCTTGTTTGCTGGTCTATCACTTTTCTTGTATCAAAATGTATTTTTCTGTGTTCTCCGATTTTGGCTTCCTTAATTTTAGTTTTATTTTTGCTACTAGAAGGTTGTGATCACTTCCTACATCTGCTCCTTTCCTTGCTCGCACATCTTGTAGTGACTGTTTCCACTTGTTGTTTATTAGTATGTGATCGATTTGGTTTTCTGTGGTTTTATCTGGTGACCTCCAAGTCACCTTATGGATGTTTTTGTGTTGGAAAATTGTCCCTCCGATGGTCATCATGTTTTTTCACAGAAACTGCACAGTCTTTCTCCATTTTCATTTATTTCTCCGATTCCTTCTCTTCCCATGATTCTTCTTCTATCTTCATTTCCTTCACCTACTTTTGCATTGAAGTCGCCCAAGATGAGTAGCATATCATGCTTGGGTATTGTTTCTACTGTTGCTTGGAGGCTGTTGTAAAAATCTTCTTTTAATTCCTCTTCAGCTGCTTCTTTTGGTGCATAACAAACTATAATAGACAGCTTCGTGAATCTTGAGTTGAACCGTGCATATAATAATCTCTCATTTATAGGGGTCCATTTCAGCAATGTTCTTGATGCATCTTTTGTTATAATCAATGCTACTCCTCCTTCATGAAGATCTTCTTTACCTGACCATATTATTGTATCTTCTGTGTGCTGTGTTGTTAATCTCCTTCTGCCTTGTCCTGTCCATCTTGCTTCTTGTATTCCTAGTATGTCTAGTTTGTATCTGTGCATTTCCTTGATGGTTTGTGCTAGTTTTCCAGTCTGATTAAGTGTTCTTACATTCCAGCTGCCTATTTGCATCTTGTGTTTAGGTTCCAGGAGGTCTGCAGTCGGGCTGGGGACTTCCAGTGGCTGGCTTTCATCCACAACCTTCATGGGCTCAGTTTCCTGATACGCATTTCTCCTTCCACCTGCGTTTGTTTTTTCCTTTGCTTCCATTTCTGTAGCAGTCTGATAGTTTTTTTACCAGATAGGGTTGCTGGCCCTATGCCGAACCCTCCTTAGTCGCCTTTTACGATCATGCGTGGTAGGGTACAGTGGTCCTATTCTTTGCAGATCCCGGGTACCACACGGGGGGTGTTCCTAAGTACTTGAATCTATCAACTTGTTTCAGTTCTGTGCCATTGATGGTAATGCTACATTTTGGAGGTATTCTTTTCTTTGAGATGGCCATCACTTCAGTCTTCCTTTTATTCAGGCTGAGACCTTTACTTTTACGAACCATGATATCCAGAAGAGCCTGTATCTCCCCTTAACTTTTAACAATCAGAACTGTGTCATCTGCATATCTTAAGTTGTTAAGGTTGTTCCCGCCAATTGATATTCCTGGCAAGCTCTTTATATTTCTCATTATGTTTTCGCTGTACAAGGAAAAGAGGTCAGGAGATAGAACACATCCTTGTCTCACTCCCAATTTTATGTCTTGGAATGCTCCTGTTTGATTCTCAATCTTCATTGCTGCTCATTGCTGCCAGTATATGTTTTTGATGAGTTTCAGATCTTTCCCATCTATGTTGATGTCTTCTAGCATTCTTATAATTTCTGTGTGTCTCATTTATCGAATGCTTTACAGTAGTCTATGACACATAATTATAGGTCTATCTTTACTTCTATTGATCTTTCCATCAATGTTCTCAGTATATTTATATGCCATTACTTGTGCCTTGTAAAGACCATACTTGTAGGAAAATTTAAAGAGAAAACAGAGAAGATGATGATACAAATGGATGGAAACATGGAGAAGTAAACAGGAAGCAGTTTGATGACTTGTGATAGCAAGAGACAAGGGAAGATGAAGATCCACTGCAGACCACTACCCCTAGAATGTGGCAACATGATGATGATGATGAAGAAAGAACATTCTAAAATTCATGGTTGGATCTTATCTGAGAAGTCAACAAATTAAAGAATATTGAACTACTATTAATACAAACAAGATACAGAATGAGGATACTTCACAGAATGTGAAAATGAAGCTTACAGATAAGTCTGACGTTGCAGCCACCAGAGAAAACACTGTCCATCTATTTTGTGTACATCTCCAGACACTAGAGTGCATCTATTTTATCCACATTATAAGACACTAGGGTCCATCTATTTTGTGTACATCTCCAGACACTAGAGTGCATCTATTTTATCTACATTATAAGACACTAGGGTCCATCTATTTTGTGTACATCTCCAGACACTAGAGTCCATCTATTTTATCTACATTATCAGACACTAGGGTCCATCTATTTTGTGTACATCTCCAGACACTAGAGTGCATCTTTTTTATCTACATTATCAGACACTAGGGTCCATCTATTTTGTGTACATCTCCAGACACTAGAGTCCATCTATTTTATCTACATTATCAGACACTAGGGTCCATCTATTTTGTGTACATCTCCAGACACTAGAGTCCATCTTTTTTATCTACATTATCAGACACTAGGGTCCATCTATTTTGTGTACATCTACAGACACTAGATTCCATCTATTTTATCTACATTATCAGACACTAGGGTCCATCTATTTTGTGTACATCACCAGACACTAGAGTCCATCTATTTTATCTACATTATCAGAAACTAGGGTCCATCTATTTTGTATACATCATCATAAACTATGGAAGCTGTTGTAGGCTATTATCATCATTGTCATCTGGAATTAACATAAAAAAATGAGAGATTAAGAGTTATTTGGAGAAAAAGCTTGATGATGTTAGATAAAACAGCATGTGAGGATGGAGTTGATGATAAAGAATTGATTTTTGATGAGGTGATGATAATAAAGAGATGATGATAGTGAGAAAAAATGATGATAATGAGAGGAGATAATGATAGGAAGGATGATCAAATGTAGAAAAAAAGAAGTGTCATAAAAATATTTTTAAAATGATTGAAATATAGAATATCTGTGCCATGGAAAGCCATAGAACATTTCAGTATTGCAACATTTCAATATTTCAAGATTTGCATATTTCAACATTTCAGTATTTGATGATTTTAATATTTCATTTTAACATTTCAGTAACTGAAGATTTCAGAGTTTCAACATTTCAATATTTTAATGTTTCAAGCATCCACTTTGAGAGAATAACACTGTGTTGGTTTGTTCATGAAACAATCATCAACATAATACAAATATATCAGCAACTGAAAAGTTAGAAATAATCACCAACTAAGGGAAACTGCCTCAGCAACTGAAAAGATGTCTGTCTGCAAGTAAAGCAAGGCACACCAGAGTATACTGTACTTGTAGCAGTGGTCGTGTTAACCGATAATTATCAGTAAATTACTGATTGAAAAACCAGAAAGACCGAAACTTTTGGAGGTCCTAAATTAGCACACAAAAAAAACTAGTAAAAAAGCATCCAGCAAAATCGGCTGTAGGATAATCAGACCAATAGATTGATGATGTTCAGTTTGTATGGAAGAGAATCAGCCAGTTTTGACTTTGGTTCAGTGTGTGAGCATTTTGTAAAACCACAAATAAAAAAAAAAGATAAAATTCCCATTTCCATGCCATTAAGGCATATTGGGGAATACGGTGTTCTTATATCTTATATCTTATATCCTTCCCGTACCGTTAAGCGTCACATAGGGCTTGCAAAGTAGTTCACCAATTATAATAACACAGTGTTAGGCCCATATTTTCCATGACCTTCGGCACATGAAAGTCTGATGTGGTCACTTCACCACAAATAAAGTAAGAAAAAAAACACAAACATTTAATTCCCGCTGACATTTTTAGATTGAAGAGAAAGCATAAAGCACTGAATGTTGTAATAAGAAAACCAGTATTTCAGAAAGTACTTCATGCAAAGTGAAAGACAGGTACAATTATAAGGTTCAATTATGAGTGTGTACAGCACGTCTCAATTCATGTTGTGTAAACAAAAGAAAAAGTAAAAAAAAAAGATTAAATATTATGTCATATTTAACACAGCTTCTCAGGAAAAATTGTGACTCATCTGTTATTTCTTAAGAAGTATACTGTGACAGCTTGCCATGTAGATGAGAGTCTATACTAAGCTTTCATTTCTTACAAAATTTGTTCATGTCATATCACCAGTGAACAGCTAGCAGAATCTCAGATGACATACAGCTCATATGTCCATCAGATCAGTGACATATGCAAACATCTTGTTGATAACGAGAATGAGATAGCAGTTATGAAAGTTAAAAATGAGAAAGCCAGGAATTATGAGGAAATGCAGGCCACAAAAGTGAGTATATGTGGCAATTGTTAAGTTTTACTTGTTGAAAATGGTACAGATGTGAATGTGTCAGCATAAATATTGCATGGTGGTTGATAGTCATAAACATGGCTTGTTTTTTACCTGGGACTTTTCATGGCAAACAAATATTAACAGAATCAGTCAATAGCTGGCATTGGTCTGCAACCAAATGGTTCTCCACAGATATCAGTCACTGATGTTTTTATTTGATGATTTGTTTAAATACTTACTCTTCTTTTCTTTCCATTTATCTTTTCTTTGCTGTGATGTTCTCAAGATTTCCCATGATGATAGACTTTGATAAATAAATAAACAAAACAAAAAGACAAATTTCCACTGTTGTGGTAGATATAGATTTTCCGCTATAACTTACCAATGTCTCCTCTGTTGTAGTAGGTATAGATTTTATGCTATAACTTACCAATGTCTCCTCTGTTGTAGTAGGTATAGATTTTATGCTATAACTTACCAATGTCTCCTCTGTTGTAGTAGGTATAGATTTTATGCTATAACTTACCAATGTCTCCTCTGTTGTAGTAGGTATAGATTTTTGCTATAACTTACCAATGTCTCCTCTGTTGTAGTAGGTATAGATTTTATGCTATAACTTACCAATGTCTCCTCTGTTGTAGTAGGTATAGATTTTATGCTATAACTTACCAATGTCTCCTCTGTTGTAGTAGGTATAGATTTTATGCTATAACTTACCAATATCTCCTCTGTTGTAGTAGGTATAGATTTTATGCTATAACTTACCAACATTTCCTCTATTGTGGTAGGTATAGATTTTATGCTATAACTTACCAACATTTCCTCTGTTGTGGTAGATAAAGATTTTATGCTATAACTAACCAATTCTTCTGTTGTGGTAGATATAGATTTTCTGCTATAACTTACCAATATCTCCTCTGTTGTGGTAGGTATAGATTTTCTGCTATAACTTACCAATATCTCCTCTGTTGTGGTAGGTATAGATTTTCTGCTATAACTTACCAATATCTCCTCTGTTGTGGTAGGTATAGATTTTCTGCTATAACTTACCAATATCTCCTCTGTTGTGGTAGGTATAGATTTTCTGCTATAACTTACCAACATTTCCTCTGTTGTGGTAAGCACAGATTTTTTGCTGTGACTTATCAATATCTCCTCTGTTGGCCAGGTTAGAAATCTTCAGACCAAACTGACGGAAGCTGAGTTTGACCGGCGCCACCAAGAGAGTGACAACCAGCAAATGGAAGAAGAGATAAGCCAGAAGGTGAGTGATAAAACAGAGTTTTCTAGAGTTATTGTGAGCAGAGATGAGATGTACAAATAATTCAAACTGGTTTTCTCAGTGGCATAGACTAAGAGTTAATCAAAACATGTTATCTGTGTGGTATAGACTAAGAGTTAATCAAAACAGGTTATCTGTGTGGTATAGACTAAGAGTTAATCAAAACAGGTTATCTGTGTGGCATAGACTAAGAGTTAACAGGTTATCTGTGTGGCATAGACTAAGAGTTAACAGGTTATCTGTGTGGCATAGACTAAGAGTTAATCAAAACAGGTTATCTGTGTGGCATAGACTAAGAGTTAATCAAAACAGGTTAACTGTGTGGCATAGACTAAGAGTTAATCAAAACAGGTTATCTGTGTGGCATAGACTAAGAGTTAACATGTTATCTGTGTGGCATAGACTAAGAGTTAACATGTTATCTGTGTGGCATAGACTAAGAGTTAACAGGTTATCTGTGTGGCATAGACTAAGAGTTAACAGGTTATCTGTGTGGCATAGACTAAGAGTTAACAGGTTATCTGTGTGGCATAGACTAAGAGTTAACAGGTTATCTGTGTGGCATAGACTAAGAGTTAACAGGTTATCTGTGTGGCAGAGACTAAGAGTTAACGGGTTATCTGTGTGGCATAGACTAAGAGTTAACGGGTTATCTGTGTGGCAGAGACTAAGAGTTAACAGGTTATCTGTGGCAGAGATTGGAGACTTTTCCATCAGCCACAGGTTTAGTGAATAAATGTGAAAGGAGGGGGAGGGTAATCTTTGTGACAGTGTTCTGCATCATTGTTCTACATCATTGTTCTACAACAGTGTTCTACATCAGTGTTCTACATCATTGTTCTACATCAGTGTTCTGCATCATTGTTCTACATCAGTTTTCTACATCAGTGTTCTACATCAGTGTTCTACATCATTGTTCTACATCATTGTTCTACATCAGTGTTCTACATTAGTGTTCTACACCATTTAAGGTGGCAATGAGAGCCAAACTTGATAAAGGAAACAAGTTCTACATCATTTAAGATGGTAGTGAGAGCCAAACTTGATGAAGGAAACACAAGTTTTACATCATTTAAGATGGCAGTGAGGGCAAACTTTATGAAAGAAACACAAGTTCTACATCATTTAAGATGGCAGTGGGGGCAAACTTTATGAAGGAAACACAAGTTCTATATCATTTAAGATGGCAGTGAGGGCCAAACTTGATGAAGGAAACACAAGGTGGCAATGAGGGCCAAACTTGATGAAGGAAACACAAGATGGCAATGAGGGCCACACTTGATGAAGGAAACACAAGATGGCAGTGAGGGCCAAACTTGATGAAGGAAAAACAAGGTGGCAATGAGGGCCAAACTTGATGAAGGAAACACAAGATGGCAGTGAGGGCCAAACTTGATGAAGGAAACACAAGGTGGCAATGAGGGCCAAACTTGATGAAGGAAACACAAGGTGGCAATGAGGGCCAAACTTGATGAAGGAAACACAAGGTGGCAATGAAGGCCAAACTTGATGAAGGAAACACAAGGTGGCAATGAGGGCCAAACTTGATGAAGGAAACACAAGGTGGCAATGAAGGCCAAACTTGATGAAGGAAACACAAGGTGGCAATGAGGGCCAAACTTGATGAAGGAAACAAGATGGCAGTGAGGGCCAAACTTGATGAAGGAAACACAGATGGCAATGAGGGCCACACTTGATGAAGGAAACAAGATGGCAGTGAGGGCCAAACTTGATGAAGGAAAAACAAGGTGGCAATGAGGGCCAAACTTGATGAAGGAAACACAAGATGGCAGTGAGGGCCAAACTTGATGAAGGAAACACAAGGTGGCAATGAGGGCCAAACTTGATGAAGGAAACACAAGGTGGCAATGAGGGCCAAACTTGATGAAGGAAACACAAGGTGGCAATGAAGGCCAAACTTGATGAAGGAAACACAAGGTGGCAATGAGGGCCAAACTTGATGAAGGAAACACAAGGTGGCAATGAAGGCCAAACTTGATGAAGGAAACACAAGGTGGCAATGAGGGCCAAACTTGATGAAGGAAACACAAGATGGCAGTGAGGGCCAAACTTGATGAAGGAAACACAAGATGGCAATGAGGACCAAACTTGATGAAGGAAACACAAGATGGCAATGAGGGCCAAACTTGATGAAGGAAACAAGCATTTCTGCTAGCAGGACTATCCTAGAATTCCATGTGAAAATGAAATTTAAAAAACCCTGAAAACTGTAAAAAAAAAAGAAGAAGAAAAAGAAGAAGAAGGTGAAGAAGAAAGCTATGAGCATGCAAAGAAACTTACATCTTACATCCTTCTCGTGCCATTAAACGTCACAGTAGTTTTGTCAAATTTTCTTGTTTTTCAGCCTGGTCAAGGGATTTTATGCCTACTAATTTGGCCTTTCTTAACAATGTCCTGTTCAGAGCAAAGAATGAGCAGAGCTAAAAATAGATCACCAATGAAAACATTGTTTGAAGGTTAATTCTACACAGCTATGAAGAATGTAAGACCGATGATGTTACATCTTTCTTGCTGTGTTTATATTGTTGTTGTCATTTCTTTATTTCAGTCCATCAAATTTCAGTAAATTTAATAATGATATTCACCTGCAAGATTTTGACAGTTTTTAGAACAAACAACTTCTACTGGCTTTTCTTTTTGATTTAAAAAAAACACTGGTTTCAACAGTTAAAGATTTTATTTTTCTTCTGACTCTTCCCATGATTCTCTGTAAACAAAGCTATGTTCTGTACCGGTGAAATCTGTCACAGAAAACTCATCACAGTGAGAAGCTGGTCAGTTTGGAGCAGCAGGTGATGGCTACGGAGAGAAAGCTCCGAATGTTGGCACACAAAAATCTGGAGCTTGGCATTGAGGTCAAGGACAGTGAGGAGAAAATTGCTAAATGGTAAAACGTCAGGATGTTGTATATTCCGTTAGTAAACAAATTACCTGATGCTTGATGTGTACAGAGACTTGATGTGTGCAGAGACTTGTTGTGTGCAAAGACTTGATGTGTGCAGAAGTTTGATGTGTGCAGAGGCTTGATGTGTGCAGAGACTTGATGTGTGCAGAAGTTTGATGTGTGCAGAGGCTTGATGTGTGCAGAGGCTTGATGTGTGCAGAGGCTTGATGTGTGCAGAGACTTGATGTGTGCAGAGACTTGATGTGTGCAGAAGTTTGATATGTGCAGAGGCTTGATGTGTGCAGAGGCTTGATGTGTGCAGAGACTTGATGTGTGCAGAGACTTGATGTGTGCAGAAGTTTGATGTGTACAGAGACTTGATGTGTGCAGAGACTTGATGTGTGCAAAAGTTTGATGTGTGCAGAGACTTGATGTGTGCAGAGACTTGATGTGTGCAGAGACTTGATGTGTGCAGAGACTTGATGTGTGCAGAGGCTTGATGTGTGCAGAGGCTTGTTGTGTACAGAGGCTTGATGTGTGCAGAGACTTGATGTGTGCAGAAGTTTGATGTGTGCAGAGGCTTGATGTGTGCAGAAGTTTGATGTGTGCCAAGACTTTTCAGAGACTTGATGTGTGCAGAGACTTGATGTGTATAGAGGCTTGATGTGTTGCAGAGACTTGATGTGTGCAGAGACTTGATGTGTGCAGAAGTTTGATGTGTGCCAAGACTTGATGTTTTCAGAGACTTGATGTATGCAGAGGCTTGATGTGTGCAGAGACTTGATGTGTGTAGAGACTTGATGTGTGCCAAGACATGATGTTTTCAGAGACTTGATGTGTACAGATACTTGATGTGTGCAGAGGCTTGTTGTGTGCAGAGACTTGATGTGTGTAGAGACTTGATGTGTGCCAAGACATGATGTTTTCAGAGACTTGATGTGTGCAGAGACTTGATGTGTGCAGAGGCTTGTTGTGTGCAGAGACCTGATGTGTGCAGAGACTTGATGTGTGCAGAGACTTGATGTGTGTAGAGACTTGTTATGTGCAGAGACTTGTTGTGTGCAGAGACTTGATGTGTGCAGAGACTTGTTGTGTGCAGAGACTTGATGTGTGTAGAGACTTGACGTGTGTCAAGACATGATGTTTTCAGAGACTTGATGTGTGCAGAAACTTGATGTGTGCAGAGGCTTGTTGTGTGCAGAGACTTGATGTGTAGAGACTTGATGTGTGCCAAGACATGATGTTTTCAGGGACTTGATGTGTGCAGAGACTTGATGTGTGCAGAGGCTTGTTGTGTGCAGAGACTTGATGTGTGCAGAGACTTGATGTGTGCAGAGACTTGATGTGTGTAGAGACTTGTTGTGTGCAGAGACTTGTTGTGTGCAGAGACTTGATGTGTGCAGAGACTTGTTGTGTGCAGAGACTTGATATGTGTAGAGACTTGATGTGTGCCAAGACATGATGTTTTCAGAGACTTGATGTGTGCAGAGACTTGATGTGTGCAGAGGCTTGTTGTGTGCAGAGACCTGATGTGTGCAGAGACTTGATGTGTGCAGAGGTTTGATGTCTGGTTAGGTGTAACTGTGCACAGCTCCTTGTTACTATCTGATGACACTCAGTTTTGTTTGTGTGCCATTGCTTCCAAGACTTCTATAGTCTGTGCTCACTGGAGTACATAGTAATTCTTTTGATAATCTGTATGTTGTTATGATTTCTGAGCTGGTAATATCTTCACTGTATGCCATCACTACCACAACCACTATGTGCCACCACTATCACAACCACTCTGTGCCATCACTGTCACAACCACTCTGTGCCATCACTATCACAACCACTCTGTGCCACCACTATCACAACCACTCTGTGCCATCACTATCACAACCACTCTGTGCCACCACTATCACAACCACTCTGTGCCACCACTACTACAACCACTGTGCAACCACTACCACAACCACTGTGCAACCACTACCACAACCACTTTGCCATCACTACCACATCCATCATCATCACCCCAGTGGAGTCTGACTGCTGATCTTTCTGTCTTTTGCCGTGTCCTGCTCATCTTCTGTACAGTTGCTCCGTTTTGTCCTCAACTTTCATGTTATTATCATTTTCATCATATTATCATTTTCTCTAAAATAGCTGAACATGTCATTATCACTTTCATCATATTATCATTTTCTCTAAAATAGCTGAACATGTCATTATCACTTTCATCATATTATCATTTTCTCTAAAATAGCTGAAGTACATCAGTTGTCAGGTTCATATGCATTATTATACATCAACATTAGTTTTAATAACAAATTTTAACTGCTGTCATTGCATATGCTAGTTTCTTACCACAGCCTGATTCCTTACAGTTCCTTTCATTCACATTTTCTAGGCATCCTTGTGTGTTGTTTGCCTAATTTCAGTGTATGACATCACTTTTGGATTTTATTGCCTGATATCATTGTCTGAGTTAATTGTCTGATGTCATTGTCTGATATCACTGCCTGATTTCATTGTCTGATATCATTGCATGATTTGTCTGATTTCATTGTCTGATATCATTGCATGATTTGTCTGATATCATTGCATGATTTGTCTAATTTCATTGTCTGATATCATTGCATGATTTGTCTGATATCATTGCAAGATTTGTCTGATTTCATTGTCTGATTTAAACTGTTCATCTTCTTCAGCTTGCACTGAAAAAGAAAACTTTTAAAGTTATATTTTGATGACATTTTCTGTATTTTTTTTTTTCATGCATTGATATCTTAGCAAATGCTCAGGAAAATACTTGGTATAAAGTGGAACGAATTCAAGAACAACATAGAGATAAGACAGATGAGCAAACAACCACCTGTCTCATAGACATATGTTAGTCATGTGATGAGAAGGAACAATCAGAGAACCCCCAAAACAAGCTATCAAGTGGAGCACAACAGGCTGAAGAAAAAGAGGTCGACCACGTGAAATTCTAAAGAGGACATTGTTAAGAGAAGCCAGTTTAGTGGCCATAACACCCCTTGATGAGATTGAAAAACTTGCCGAAAACAGGGAATCTTGTTGAACTACCATGCAAGCCCTATGTGACGTTTAGCGGCATGGGAAGGATGTAAGATTGATATCCTGTATGCATTTACTTAGCAGAGTGAGATACTCTCAAATTAGGTCAGGCTGGCCTACTTGCTTATGACCGTGCTTCCTATCCAAACCACTGCTTCGTGTGTGGGAGGGGCAGGCCAAGGAACATTCTGGAAGGAGTTCGCTTAAGTTAGAGATATTCAGGTTCCTTTCCTGCCATATTGTGGCATCCCTACATGTGTACCAGACTTCCAGATATGTGGACTCTACCCATCCCTGGTGTTGATGTATACTTGGGACAGGATTAGTGTACCATTGCAACTCAGTGTGGCTAATACACATGTATAGTCACCTCCACTGTAACGTTAGAGATATTCATGCTATAGAGAAGGTAAAATTCCCATTTCCAAGGCATTAAGGCATATTGGGGACACGGTGTTAGGCCCATATTTCCAAGACCATCAGCGCATGAAAGTTTGATGTGGTCAGTATCACGCCTGACCTCATTTACCTTCCCAGATTTCCCTGGTACACTTAGAGGCTGGGTCCACCCCCCCCGGGGCCTTTTTTGGTGGTACCAGAAAAAAATCCCCATTGTTGTTACTTGAAAGGCCTGAGAATCTTGTGCTAGTGCCTGCATTTTCCTTGATCATCTGGTAGACTAGAGAGTGATCCCCTTCTCCAGCTGCAGGAAGGAGTCAGGTACCCATTTCCACAGCCTGGAAACTAAGATGTCTCCAGCTGATTTGAACAACTGACAAGCACAGCAAGTATTGTAAACATGATCTTTCAGGCTTCCATATCTTCCTCAGTAACCAACAAAAGGCCACACATGAAAAAGCTGCTGCAAGGATAAATCAGGAAGTAGAGAAAGTGACAGAAATGTTGCACCATACGAGAGAGGAGCACCTTCAGTGTTCTAATGCCAGCAAGCGTCTCCAAGACCAGCTCTTGTCACTGAAGGATCAGGTGTTTCACACCGAGGAAAAGCTCAAGGTCAGACAAGGAAAAGAATGTGTTTGTTTGTTCTGATAGACAGTTAGACTCTTCTTGTTCTTGGCTTAATGCTGGAGGGAATAAATGATTTGCTTCAGTGATGATAATGATAATAATGATGATGATGATGATGATGATGATGGTGGTGATGATGATGATGATGGTGGTGATGATGGTGATGATGGTGGTGATGATGGTGATGATGGTGGTGGTGATGATGGTGATGATGATGATGATGGTGGTGATGATGATGATGATGGTGGTGGTGGTGGTGGTGATGATGATGATGATGATGTTGATGATGATGGTGGTGGTGGTGGTGATGGTGATGGTGATGATGATGACAGTGATGATGGTAGCCTACTGTCATTGCATGATTTGTCTGATATCATTGCAAGATTTGTCTGATTTCATTGTCTGATTTAAACTGTTCATCTTCTTCAGCTTGCACTGAAAAAGAAAACTTTTAAAGTTATATTTTGATGACATTTTCTGTATTTTTTTTTTCATGCATTGATATCTTAGCAAATGCTCAGGAAAATACTTGGTATAAAGTGGAACGAATTCAAGAACAACATAGAGATAAGACAGATGAGCAAACAACCACCTGTCTCATAGACATATGTTAGTCATGTGATGAGAAGGAACAATCAGAGAACCCCCAAAACAAGCTATCAAGTGGAGCACAACAGGCTGAAGAAAAAGAGGTCGACCACGTGAAATTCTAAAGAGGACATTGTTAAGAGAAGCCAGTTTAGTGGCCATAACACCCCTTGATGAGATTGAAAAACTTGCCGAAAACAGGGAATCTTGTTGAACTACCATGCAAGCCCTATGTGACGTTTAGCGGCATGGGAAGGATGTAAGATTGATATCCTGTATGCATTTACTTAGCAGAGTGAGATACTCTCAAATTAGGTCAGGCTGGCCTACTTGCTTATGACCGTGCTTCCTATCCAAACCACTGCTTCGTGTGTGGGAGGGGCAGGCCAAGGAACATTCTGGAAGGAGTTCGCTTAAGTTAGAGATATTCAGGTTCCTTTCCTGCCATATTGTGGCATCCCTACATGTGTACCAGACTTCCAGATATGTGGACTCTACCCATCCCTGGTGTTGATGTATACTTGGGACAGGATTAGTGTACCATTGCAACTCAGTGTGGCTAATACACATGTATAGTCACCTCCACTGTAACGTTAGAGATATTCATGCTATAGAGAAGGTAAAATTCCCATTTCCAAGGCATTAAGGCATATTGGGGACACGGTGTTAGGCCCATATTTCCAAGACCATCAGCGCATGAAAGTTTGATGTGGTCAGTATCACGCCTGACCTCATTTACCTTCCCAGATTTCCCTGGTACACTTAGAGGCTGGGTCCACCCCCCCCGGGGCCTTTTTTGGTGGTACCAGAAAAAAATCCCCATTGTTGTTACTTGAAAGGCCTGAGAATCTTGTGCTAGTGCCTGCATTTTCCTTGATCATCTGGTAGACTAGAGAGTGATCCCCTTCTCCAGCTGCAGGAAGGAGTCAGGTACCCATTTCCACAGCCTGGAAACTAAGATGTCTCCAGCTGATTTGAACAACTGACAAGCACAGCAAGTATTGTAAACATGATCTTTCAGGCTTCCATATCTTCCTCAGTAACCAACAAAAGGCCACACATGAAAAAGCTGCTGCAAGGATAAATCAGGAAGTAGAGAAAGTGACAGAAATGTTGCACCATACGAGAGAGCAGCACCTTCAGTGTTCTAATGCCAGCAAGCGTCTCCAAGACCAGCTCTTGTCACTGAAGGATCAGGTGTTTCACACCGAGGAAAAGCTCAAGGTCAGACAAGGAAAAGAAATGTGTTTGTTTGTTCTGATAGACAGTTAGACTCTTCTTGTTCTTGGCTTAATGCTGGAGGGAATAAATGATTTGCTTCAGTGATGATAATGATAATAATGATGATGATGATGATGATGATGATGGTGGTGGTGATGATGATGATGATGGTGGTGATGATGGTGATGATGGTGGTGGTGATGATGGTGATGATGGTGGTGGTGATGATGGTGATGATGATGATGATGGTGGTGATGATGATGATGATGGTGGTGGTGGTGGTGGTGATGATGATGATGATGATGATGTTGATGATGATGGTGGTGGTGGTGGTGATGGTGATGGTGATGATGATGACAGTGATGATGGTAGCCTACTGTCATGGCTAATGAGGGAGTGAAGTGGCTTGAAGCTGCCTCTTAACTGCTGTAATGCTAAACTTCACAGTAATCTTCACTGGCCTCACTTTGACCCCTCCCTGTTGTGCTGGACTGATCACTTGTATCAGGCCGACATCAAGCCTTTATCTCACTTCATGGCAGTGAAGTTTTGTTTCTGGCAGCTTGTATTAGACAGACTTCACTTCATGGCAGTGAAGTTTTGTTTCTGGCAGCTTGTATTAGACAGACTTCACTTCATGGCAGTGAAGTTTTGTTTCTGGCAGCTTGTATTAGACAGACTTCACTTCATGGCAGTGAAGTTTAGTTTCTGGCAGCTTGTATTAGACAGACTTCACTTCATGGCAGTGAAGTTTTGTTTCTGGCAGCTTGTATTAGACAGACTTCACTTCATGGCAGTGAAGTTTTGTTTTTGGCAGCTTGTATTAGACAGACTTCACTTCATGGCAGTGAAGTTTTGTTTCTGGCAGCTTGTATTAGACAGACTTCACTTCATGGCAGTGAAGTTTAGTTTTTGGCAGCTTGTATTAGACAGACTTCACTTCATGGCAGTGAAGTTTAGTTTCTGGCAGCTTGTATTAGACAGACTTCACTTCATGGCAGTGAAGTTTTGTTTTTGGCAGCTTGTATTAGACAGACTTCACTTCATGCAAGTGAAGAAGGAAAATATAAAAGTGACATTAAAGGGAAAAAAAATTATTAATTTCCTATTTGTCCTTAAAAGAGTGAGTAAATAAATGTAACTTCAAATCAAGGGAAAAATATGTGAGAAAATTTTGTGACTGGCCTTCGAGTTTTTCGTATTTTTTTCATTGGTTCCACACCTTGATTTGTGGTTATTTTTGTACTCTCCCTTGTATTCACTTTTGCTTAAAGTAATCAACAACTTATACATTTTGGACAAAAATAGTTGCATTCCAACAACATAGTAACATCACATGTGGTATACCAACAACATAGTTACACCATATGTGGTATACCAACAACATAGTAACATCTTACATCCTCCTATGCCATTAAACATCACATAGGGCTTGCATAGTTGTTTGCCAAGTTTTCCCGTTCTCGGTGAGTCTTTCAACTTCATCAAGGGAAGTTATGCTCACTGAATTCGCTTCTCTTATTAATGTCCTCTTTAGAGTTTCACATGGTCGACCTCTTTTTCTTCAGCCTGTTGTGCTCCACTTGATAGCTTGTTTTGGTATTCTCTGATTGTTTCTTCTCATCACATGGCCTACATATGTCCATCTTCTTTTTCTGATCACCCATGAGACAGGTTGTTGTTTGCTCATCTGTCTTATCTCTACGTTGTTTTTGAATTCATTCCACTTTATACAGAGTATTTTCCTTAGGCATTTGTTTTCAGAAGAGTCTAATTTCTTGTCTGTTTCTTTAGTTGATTTCCAGCTTGTAGCAACATCATATGTGGTATATCAACAACATAATAACACCACATGTGGTATATAAAATCAAATTACAGCTGGATAGTTTATCAGCAAATTTTGATTGAACTGTTCAGCATCAAACTTTGACCGCCATTGTTTTGTTGATGTTTCAGACATCAGCTCAGATTTTGTTAAGACATATTCAAGAAGAGAAGCATGCAAAGACTGTCTTACAAGCTCGAATTAACTCAGATTTGTCTGAGACAGAGAAGACAAAAACAGACACAGACAAGAAGAAGGAGAAGGTAGTTTGTGGACCTTGGCTTCTCATCTTTGTCCAGGATTTTGTGTCTTTGTTGCCTGTGGTCTTTATGCTTTGTTACACATAATTCTTTGCCTGTGTTATCTGCATTCTTCTTCTGTATTATCTGTATGTTACTTGTTTCTTGTTTTATCTGGCTGTGTTATCTGCATTCTTCTTCTGTATTATCTGTATGTTACTTGTTTCTTGTTTTATCTGGCTGTGTTATCTGCATTCTTCTTCTGTATTATCTGTATGTTACTTGTTTCTTGTTTTATCTGGCTGTGTTATCTGCATTCTTCATCTGTCTTATCTCTACGTTGTTTTTGAATTCATTCCACTTTATACAGAGTATTTTCCTTAGGCATTTGTTTTCAGAAGAGTCTAATTTCTTGTCTGTTTCTTTAGTTGATTTCCAGCTTGTAGCAACATCATATGTGGTATATCAACAACATAATAACACCACATGTGGTATATAAAATCAAATTACAGCTGGATAGTTTATCAGCAAATTTTGATTGAACTGTTCAGCATCAAACTTTGACCGCCATTGTTTTGTTGATGTTTCAGACATCAGCTCAGATTTTGTTAAGACATATTCAAGAAGAGAAGCACGCAAAGACTGTCTTACAAGCTCGAATTAACTCAGATTTGTCTGAGACAGAGAAGACAAAAACAGACACAGACAAGAAGAAGGAGAAGGTAGTTTGTGGACCTTGGCTTCTCATCTTTGTCCAGGATTTTGTGTCTTTGTTGCCTGTGGTCTTTATGCTTTGTTACACATAATTCTTTGCCTGTGTTATCTGCATTCTTCTTCTGTATTATCTGTATGTTACTTGTTTCTTGTTTTATCTGGCTGTGTTATCTGCATTCTTCTGTATTATCTGTATGTTACTTGTTTCTTGTTTTATCTGGTTGTGTTATCTGCATTCTTCTTCTGTATTATCTATATGTTACTTGTTTCTTGTTTTATCTGGCTGTGTTATCTGCATTCTTCTGTATTATCTGTATGTTACTTGTTTCTTGTTTTATCCAGCTGTGTTAACCTGTTTTATCCAACTACATTACCTGTGTTCTCCAGGTTTGATATCTGTGTTCTCCAGCTGTGTTATGTATGTTCTCAGCTGTGTTATGTATGCTCTTCAGCTGTGTTATGTATGTTCTCAGCTGTGCTATGTTCTCTAGCTGTTATTTGTGTTCTCCAGCTCTGTTATCTGTGTTCTCCAGCTCTGTTGTCTGTGTTCTCCAGCTCTGTTATCTGTGTTCTCCAGCTCTGTTATTTGTGTTCTCCAGCTCTATTGTCTGTGTTCTCCAGCTCTGTTATCTGTGTTCTCCAGCTCTGTTATCTGTGTTCTCCAGCTTTGTTATTTGTGTTCTCCAGCTCTGTTGTCTGTGTTCTCCAGCTTTGTTGTCTGTGTTCTTAGCTCTGTTATCTGTGTTCTTAGCTCTGTTGTATGTGTTCTCAGCTCTGTTATATGTGTTCTCAGCTCTGTTGTCTATGTTCTCCAGCTCTGTTATCTGTGTTCTCAGCTCTGTTGTCTATGTTCTCCAGCTCTGTTATCTGTGTTCTCAGCTCTGTTATCTGTGTTCTCAGCTCTGTTATCTGTGTTCTCAGCTCTGTTATCTTTGTTCTCAGCTCTGTTGTCTGTGTTCTCTAGCTCTGTTATCTGTGTTCTCAGCTCTGTTGTCTGTGTTCTCAGCTCTGTTATCTGTGTTCTCAGCTCTGTTATCTGTGTTCTCAGCTCTGTTATCTGTGTTCTCAACTCTGTTGTCTGTGTTCTCCAGCTCTGTTGTCTGTGTTCTTCAGCTCTGTTGTCTGTGTTCTCCAGCTCTATTATCTGTGTTCTCCAGCTCTATTATCTGTTCTCTGCCTTTGTTATCTATTTTCTCCAGCTGTTACCTGTGTTCTCTAGCTGTGTTAATTATGTTCTCCAGCTTTTTTTACATATTTTACATCATATATCCTTCCTGTGCCAGTAAACATCACATAGGGCTTGCATGGTAGTTTGCCAAGTTTTCCTGTTTTCAGCGAGCTTTTCAGTCTCATTAAGGGATGTTATGCCAATTACACTGGCCTCTCTTAACAATGTCCTCTTTAGAGTTTCACGTGGTCATCCTCTTTTTCTTTGGCCTGTTGTGTTCCACTTTATAGCTTATTTGGGGATCCTCTGATTGTTTCTTCTCATCACATGGCTGACATATGTCCGTCTTCTTTTTCTGATCACCCATGAGACTGGCTGTTGTTTGCTCATCTGCCTTATCTCTGGATTGTTCTGATATATATGTTCAAACGTAAATATAAATTTTTTATCTTATGATCGGATTTGTATGCCATGAAATGCAGAGATAAAGCTGAGAAACAAAATGATGAATATCTTTGAGTTTAAACCAAGAATAAATGTTTCCAAACAACAGAAAAGTTTCACAACTGCCTCTTACATCACTTTTGTAAATGTTAACTCTCTTGAGTGATGGTTCAACTACATCCAGCATCCAGATACTGTCAGATCTATACTCATTCTCATCTTTGTCTGTGCTTAACTTAAAAACCTGCATCGCTCACAGTTATACACCTTGTGGCCCAAGACATCCAGCTTTGTCTGAGGAGGTTTTTAGGACTGTGCACCTTCTGGATGTCATGTCTCATCACTAGGCCAGGTTACTGCTTCCAGAGACACCACTGGGAGGCTGGATATGATTTGCTTGGCTGTTCATCAACCCTGACACAAGCTTTCAAATATGGGTCACTGCTTGAGTCTCTGCTTGAGTCTCTGCTTGAGTCTCTGCTTGAGTCTCTGCTTGAGTCTCTGCTTGAGTCTCAGCTTGAGTCTCTGCTTGAGTCTCTGCTTGAGTCTCTGCTTGAGTCTTTGCTTGAGTTTTTGCTTGAATCTTTGCTTGAGTCTCTGCTTGAGTATCTGCTTGAGTCTTTGCTTGAGTCTTTGCTTGAGTCTCTGCTTGAGTCTCTGCTTGAGTCTCTGCTTGAGTCTCTGCTTGAGTCTCTGCTTGAGTCTTTGCTTGAGTCTTTGCTTGAGTCTCTGCTTGAGTATCTGCTTGAGTCTCTGCGTCTCTGCTTGAGTCTCTGTTTGAGTCTCTGAGTCTCTGCTTGACTACTGCAGCTGCGCCACTAATCAACCCTTCCCCCAAAGTCTATGCAGAAATGTAAATTGGAACATACTGGGTACAATTTTATGATTTGTAGATATGTAGATATATAAATATGTAGATATGTAGATATGAAAACTGAGTTTTGTCAACATCGGCACGTATTCTTGAGTAATGAAAATTAGATTTGGTCATGCAGAACTACATTATATTCTGTTGATCTTATGATTGTTGAATTTGTAGGCCAAGGGGATGAGGCAGGAAGTTGAGGAGGCAGTCAGTTCTGTTCTAGAGAAAGTCACCAAGCTTCAGAATCTCAAAACAGAAATGCTGCAGGTAGGAATAACTTCATTATAACTCATCACAGCTGTGCTCAGTCTACTTCAGGTGCACATTTCATCACATCTGTGCTCAGTCTACTTCAGGTGCACATTTCATCACATCTGTGCTCAGTCTACTTCAGGTGCACATTTCATCACATCTGTGCTCAGTCTACTTCAGGTGCACATTTCATCACATCTATGCTCAGTCTACTTCAGGTGCACATTTCATCACATCTGTGCTCAGTCTACTTCAGGTGCACATTTCATCACATCTGTGCTCAGTCTACTTCAGGTGCACATTTCATCACATCTGTGCTCAGTCTACTTCAGGTGCACATTTCATTATATCTATGATAAATCTGCTACAGATGCACATTTCATTTCATCTGTGATAAATCTACTACATCTGTGATAAGTTTACCATAAATGTTTATCTCATTTCATCTGTGATAAATCTACTACATCTGTGATAAGTTTACCATAAATGTTTATCTCATTTCATCTGTGATAAATCTACTACATCTGTGATAAGTTTACCATAAATGTTTATCTCATTTCATCTGTGATAAATCTACTACATCTGTGATAAGTTTACCATAAATGTTTATCTCATTTCATCTGTGATAAATCTGTCATAGATGTTGATCTTATTTCTTGCATGATAATTCTCAAGTACTTGCTGTGTATGAACTTAACTAAGTTCCTGCATGTATCTGTCATAGCTGCACAAAATACTGCGGACAGTATCTTACAAATTCTGGCAGCCTTGATGAGTCATATTAATTCTCTTCTTTTTTTTTTTTTTCAAATATGCCCAAAATGGTTGGAAATAATGCCTTCTTTGATGACCATCTTTCTACTTCACTTCCTTGCAGTTTTGTTAATATAAAGCTTCCAGGCATATATCACATCCAGGAAAACTAAACGGTCAGCAGTGACTTCAGTTTAGCTTTATGTTTAGCATTATGTTTAGCATTATGTTTAGTATCATGTTTAGCATTAGTTTAGCATTATGTTTAGCATCATATCTAGCATTATGTTTAGCATCATGTTTAGCGACATGTTTAGTATTATATTTAGCATTACACTGGCCTCTCTTAACAATGTCCTCTTTAGAGTTTCACGTGGTCATCCTCTTTTTCTTTGGCCTGTTGTGTTCCACTTTATAGCTTATTTGGGGATCCTCTGATTGTTTCTTCTCATCACATGGCTGACATATGTCCGTCTTCTTTTTCTGATCACCCATGAGACTGGCTGTTGTTTGCTCATCTGCCTTATCTCTGGATTGTTCTGATATATATGTTCAAACGTAAATATAAATTTTTTATCTTATGATCGGATTTGTATGCCATGAAATGCAGAGATAAAGCTGAGAAACAAAATGATGAATATCTTTGAGTTTAAACCAAGAATAAATGTTTCCAAACAACAGAAAAGTTTCACAACTGCCTCTTACATCACTTTTGTAAATGTTAACTCTCTTGAGTGATGGTTCAACTACATCCAGCATCCAGATACTGTCAGATCTATACTCATTCTCATCTTTGTCTGTGCTTAACTTAAAAACCTGCATCGCTCACAGTTATACACCTTGTGGCCCAAGACATCCAGCTTTGTCTGAGGAGGTTATTAGGACTGAGCACCTTCCGGATGTCATGTCTCATCACTAGGCCAGGTTACTGCTTCCAGAGACACCACTGAGAGGCTGGATATGATTTGCTTGGCTGTTCATCAACCCTGACACAAGCTTTCAAATATGGGTCACTGCTTGAGTCTCTGCTTGAGTCTCTGCTTGAGTCTCTGCTTGAGTCTCTGCTTGAGTCTCTGCTTGAGTCTCTGCTTGAGTCTCAGCTTGAGTCTCTACTTGAGTCTCTGCTTGAGTCTCTGCTTGAGTCTCTACTTGAGTCTCAGCTTGAGTCTCTGCTTGAGTCTCTGCTTGAGTCTCTGCTTGAGTCTCTGCTTGAGTCTCTGCTTGAGTCTCAGCTTGAGTCTCTACTTGAGTCTCTGCTTGAGTCTCTGCTTGAGTCTTTGCTTGAGTCTTTGCTTGAATCTTTGCTTGAGTCTCTGCTTGAGTATCTGCTTGAGTCTTTGCTTGAGTCTTTGCTTGAGTCTCTGCTTGAGTCTCTGCTTGAGTCTCTGCTTGAGTCTCTGCTTGAGTCTCTGCTTGAGTCTTTGCTTGAGTCTTTGCTTGAGTCTCTGCTTGAGTATCTGCTTGAGTCTCTGCGTCTCTGCTTGAGTCTCTGTTTGAGTCTCTGAGTCTCTGCTTGACTACTGCAGCTGCGCCACTAATCAACCCTTCCCCCAAAGTCTATGCAGAAATGTAAATTGGAACATACTGGGTACAATTTTATGATTTGTAGATATGTAGATATATAAATATGTAGATATGAAAACTGAGTTTTGTCAACATCGGCACGTATTCTTGAGTAATGAAAATTAGATTTGGTCATGCAGAACTACATTATATTCTGTTGATCTTATGATTGTTGAATTTGTAGGCCAAGGGGATGAGGCAGGAAGTTGAGGAGGCAGTCAGTTCTGTTCTAGAGAAAGTCACCAAGCTTCAGAATCTCAAAACAGAAATGCTGCAGGTAGGAATAACTTCATTATAACTCATCACAGCTGTGCTCAGTCTGCTTCAGGTGCACATTTCATCACATCTATGCTCAGTCTACTTCAGGTGCACATTTCATCACATCTGTGCTCAGTCTACTTCAGGTGCACATTTCATCACATCTGTGCTCAGTCTACTTCAGGTGCACATTTCATCACATCTATGCTCAGTCTACTTCAGGTGCACATTTCATCACATCTATGCTCAGTCTACTTCAGGTGCACATTTCATCACATCTGTGCTCAGTCTACTTCAGGTGCACATTTCATCACATCTGTGCTCAGTCTACTTCAGGTGCACATTTCATTATATCTATGATAAATCTGCTACAGATGCACATTTCATTTCATCTGTGATAAATCTACTACATCTGTGATAAGTTTACCATAAATGTTTATCTCATTTCATCTGTGATAAATCTACTACATCTGTGATAAGTTTACCATAAATGTTTATCTCATTTCATCTGTGATAAATCTGTCATAGATGTTGATCTTATTTCTTGCATGATAATTCTCAAGTACTTGCTGTGTATGAACTTAACTAAGTTCCTGCATGTATCTGTCATAGCTGCACAAAATACTGCGGACAGTATCTTACAAATTCTGGCAGCCTTGATGAGTCATATTAATTCTCTCTTTTTTTTTTTTTTCAAATATGCCCAAAATGGTTGGAAATAATGCCTTCTTTGATGACCATCTTTCTACTTCACTTCCTTGTAGATATGTAGATATATAAATATGTAGATATGTAGATATGAAAACTGAGTTTTGTCAACATCGGCACGTATTCTTGAGTAATGAAAATTAGATTTGGTCATGCAGAACTACATTATATTCTGTTGATCTTATGATTGTTGAATTTGTAGGCCAAGGGGATGAGGCAGGAAGTTGAGGAGGCAGTCAGTTCTGTTCTAGAGAAAGTCACCAAGCTTCAGAATCTCAAAACAGAAATGCTGCAGGTAGGAATAACTTCATTATAACTCATCACAGCTGTGCTCAGTCTACTTCAGGTGCACATTTCATCACATCTGTGCTCAGTCTACTTCAGGTGCACATTTCATCACATCTGTGCTCAGTCTACTTCAGGTGCACATTTCATCACATCTGTGCTCAGTCTACTTCAGGTGCACATTTCATCACATCTATGCTCAGTCTACTTCAGGTGCACATTTCATCACATCTATGCTCAGTCTACTTCAGGTGCACATTTCATCACATCTGTGCTCAGTCTACTTCAGGTGCACATTTCATCACATCTGTGCTCAGTCTACTTCAGGTGCACATTTCATTACATCTGTGCTCAGTCTACTTCAGGTGCACATTTCATCACATCTGTGCTCAGTCTACTTCAGGTGCACATTTCATCACATCTGTGCTCAGTCTACTTCAGGTGCACATTTCATCACATCTGTGCTCAGTCTACTTCAGGTGCACATTTCATCACATCTGTGCTCAGTCTACTTCAGGTGCACATTTCATTCTATGATAAATCTGCTACAGATGCACATTTCATTTCATCTGTGATAAATCTACTACATCTGTGATAAGTTTACCATAAATGTTTATCTCATTTCATCTGTGATAAATCTACTACATCTGTGATAAGTTTACCATAAATGTTTATCTCATTTCATCTGTGATAAATCTGTCATAGATGTTGATCTTATTTCTTGCATGATAATTCTCAAGTACTTGCTGTGTATGAACTTAACTAAGTTCCTGCATGTATCTGTCATAGCTGCACAAAATACTGCGGACAGTATCTTACAAATTCTGGCAGCCTTGATGAGTCATATTAATTCTCTCTTTTTTTTTTTTTTTCAAATATGCCCAAAATGGTTGGAAATAATGCCTTCTTTGATGACCATCTTTCTACTTCACTTCCTTGCAGTTTTGTTAATATAAAGCTTCCAGGCATATATCACATCCAGGAAAACTAAACGGTCAGCAGTGACTTCAGTTTAGCTTTATGTTTAGTATCATGTTTAGCATTATGTTTAGCTTTATGTTTAGTATCATGTTTAGCATTAGTTTAGCATTATGTTTAGCATCATATCTAGCATTATGTTTAGCATCATGTTTAGCGACATGTTTAGTATTATATTTAGCATTAAACAGAAATGTTGTTCATGCTGGTCAATATTTTTATTACTGTTTATCTGAGAATTATTTGAAACTTTTGATCTTTTACTTCATTTTTTCTCTTTCTTTTTTCTTCTCCTGTTTATCTGAGAATTATTTGAAACTTTTGATCTTTTACTTCATTTTTTCTCTTTCTTTTTTCTTCTCCTGTTTATCTGAGAATTATTTGAAACTTTTGATCTTTTACTTCATTTTTTCTCTTTCTTTTTTCTTCTCCTGTTTATCATACAACTGCTCAGTGTTTTCTCATGTTAGAGGGGTTTGTTGTAGTCTCATGTTAGAGGGGTTTGTTGCAGTCTCATGTTAGAGGGGTTTGTTGCAGTCTCATGTTAGAGGGGTTTGTTGCAGTCTCATGTTAGAGGGGTTTGTTGCAGTCTCATGTTAGAGGGGTTTGTTGCAGTCTCATGTTAGAGGGGTTTGTTGCAGCCTCATGTTAGAGGGGTTTGTTGTAGCCTCATGTTAGAGGGGTTTGTTGTAATCTAATGTTAGAGGGGTGTGTTGTAATCTCGTGTCAAAGATGTTTGTTGTAATCACGTGTTAAAGATGTTTGTTGTAATCACATGTTAATATTATTTGTTGTAATCTTGTTTAAAGAGATTTGTTGTAATCACATTTTAAAGATATTTATTGTAATCTTGTTTAAAGAGATTTGTTGTAATCTCATGTTAAAGAGATTTGTTGTAATCTCATGTTAAAGAGATTTGTATAATCTCATGTTAAAGAGATTTGTTGTAATTTCTTGTTAAAGAGATTTATTGTAATCTCATGTTGAAGAGATTTGTATAATCTCATGTTAAAGAGATTTGTTGTAATTTCTTGTTAAAGAGATTTATTGTAATCTCATGTTAATGATATTTGTTTTAATTTCATGTTAAAGAGATTTGTTGTAATTTCATGTTAAAGAGATTTTTTGTAGTTTCATGTTAAAGAGATTTGTTGTAATTTCTTGTTAAAGAGATTTGTTGTAATTTCATGTTAAAGAGATTTGTTGTAATTTCATGTTAAAGAGATTTGTTGTAATTTCATGTTAAAGAGATTTGTTGTAATTTCATGTTAATGAGCTTTATGTGATGTACTATTTTCTCTTGATGCCAACCTCACATTACAGAAAAAGATTCTCTACTTTTGGAGGCAGTGTTCCCCTAATTCTCTAGGCCATCCAGAGGTCGCCATCAGAAAGTTCCGAGCGTACAGTCTTCGCTTGACAAGATTATTTATTCTTGGCATATTCAGGGCATAAAGTAAAGAAAGAGGCCGGCCTGCAAAAATAAGAACAGAAGTGAAAGTTTAGCTACTTATAGCAACAGCAAATTTACTGCATGTTCATACCAAAACCATAAAATACACTGTTAGCAAAATCATAAAATACACTGTTACCAAAACCATAAAATACACTGTTATCAAAACCATAAAATACACTGTTATCAAAACCATAAAATACACTGTTATCAAAACCATAAAATACACTGTTATCAAAACCATAAAATACACTGTTATCAAAACCATAAAATACACTGTTATCAAAACCATAAAATACACTGTTATCAAAACCATAAAATACACTGTTAGCAAAACCATAAAATACACTGTTACCAAAACCATAAAATACACTGTTACCAAAACCATAAAATACACTGTTATCAAAACCATAAAATACACTGTTATCAAAATCATAAAATACACTGTTATCAAAACCATAAAATACACTGTTATCAAAACCATAAAATACACTGTTACCAAAACCATAAAATACACTGTTACCAAAACCATAAAATACACAGTTTTCTTACCTCAATTGTCAAAAAATGTCCACACTTTTGGTGTCTTCAATTTCCTAAGCTGTTTTTCCTAGCTGTATTGTGATTGTATTTCTTGTTCTTCTCTTAGTTTGTCTCAGCTAATGAAAACAGTTCCTTTCCTTGCAGCTTTTCAACAAATGCTTTAGCCTGTTAGGTACTATGTCCGCAAAGATCATACACCATTATGGTTGATTGTTAAACATAAAATTCATGAACTAAAAAAAAATGGCAACAATGCAGTTAAAAATCTGGCATACTAAATAATGGATCATTTTCCAGAACTCTCTGTGTTTCTAGATGAAAGAGGATGTAACGAGCAAGCTTGATGAGACACACAAACAGCACACAGAGAGCCAACAAAGATTTACTGAGTTCCTGGAGAGAACTGAGCCCCAGCACAAGACAGTGAAGGTAGTAAAGATGCCAGTCATTTCTGTTTTATGTTTGTAACTCTCTTTATTAAACTACAGCCTGGCACAAGACAATGAAGGTAGTAAAGATGCCAGCCATTTGCATCTTATGTTTGTAACTCTCTTCACTAAGCTACAGCCTGGCACAAGACAGTGAAGGTAGTAAAGATGCCAGCCATTTGCATCTTATGTTTGTAACTCTAAACACTAAGCTTCAGCCCATTACTCTCAAGATGGCTGAATTTTTAATCACGCAAAAAAAAAAAAAACCAAATGTAAAAATAGTTTTCTTAACTAAAGCCACCAATAAATGGGTCATTCTTAAAAATCATAGAATCTGTGAAGACAGATTTGATGGAAGTAATCATTAAATTAGCAAACTATGTAGTACAAATTGTAATTGTTAAACAGCTACAATCATTGACCATTTTTGTATGAATGACTATGATCAAGGATAGTTAGATATGAGGGCTGATTGATAAGTTCTCAGCATAAGGTACAACGGATTATTTGTGGACAACTTTTTTGGGTTATTTCTCAACATAGTCCCCTTGCAAGTTATGCACTTAGTCCAGCGATCCTGGAGCATACGGATCCCTTCTTTGTAAAAGTCAGCATCTTGTGCCAGTAGAAAGTACAGCATGATTGATGTCATCACCTGAAGCAGTTCCTTTCCTTCCCCAACTCCAGAAGAAGTCGGGCACCCATTTCTCCAATATATATATACATGCGTGTGGTTCTGTACTCATCATCATCATGTGCCTTCTTCAGAATGAATGTTGGCAGTTGTGAATCTCCAGTTCACTCACTCCGTCGCCTTGATGATGCATTCAGCCATTCTCGTATATTATCTTGCCATCCACATCTCTGTCTTCCACTTGCTCTTTTTCCTTCCACCTTTCCTTCTAGTATGGTCTTCAGTATGTTGTTATGTCTTTTGATATGGCCGAAGTATTTTGTTTTCCTCATCTCTATTTCTTTGAGAAGTTCACATTGACCTTGGAAGCTGTTCTAAAACTTGTGCATTTGTTCTTTTCATTATCCATGTTATATGACCTAGTTTTCTGTAGAACCACATTTCTGCTGCATTAATCTTTCTCTCCATCTTTTTGTTTAGAGTCCAGGTTTCTGCTCCATACAGTAAAACAGAATAGATGTAGCCTTCTGTACTAACACTGTTAACAATCATTAAGATGCTGGAATGTAGTCAAATTTAACTCATTAAGATACTGAAATGTAGCCAAATTAACTCATTAATATGCTGAAATGTAGCCAAATTAACTCATTAAGACTCTGAAATGTAGCCAAATTAACTCAATCATTAATACTGAGGATCTAGTCAGTCAGTGTAATCATGAACATCTCAAAATCATTCCTGACCATGAAATTGCTTCAGTGATTACATTCACTTGTCAGAATGAGCTGAACGCGGTGGCTGGCCAACTACAAGCCATGGAAGAACACACAAAAGTGATGAACAGCAAAACTGAGGAAATGGACGCAGCACAAATAATGATGGACAGATCTGTGGCAAAGTCAAAGCAGATTATCCACACCTTAGAGTAAGTCATGCATATTTTATCTTCTGTCCTGAAATAAATATTAAACTATCCATGTTTTGGAGTAGGTCATGGATTTTTTATTTTCTATCCTGAAATAAAAATTAAATTATCCATGTCAGAGAACTCTCTCTCTCTCTCTCTCTTTCTCTCTCTCTCTCTCTGAACCTTAAGTGCCCAGGGCACATGGGGCTTCCACAAGGGTTTTCCACAAATGCCTGTCCTTTGCCTTTTTTTCTGCTGTTGCCCAGGTGAGCCCTCTATTGCTCAACATCCTTTCTGTTGTTCTTCTCCATGTCTCTTTTGGTCTCCCTTACTTCTGTTCCCCTGTGGTGTCCATCTTAGTGCTATTTTTGGTAGTGAGTTGTCAGTCATTCGGAGCACATGTCCCAGTCAGAGAACTGATGATGTCATGTTGTACAATCCTGATCTGGTACACTTATGTATGATATGTATGTTATGTTCTAGTGACATATATTTTTATGTTAAAATTTGTTTTCTACTGTGTATATATATGTGTGGTACTGTTTGATATTAGTATTTATACTTGTGGTTTATTGTTGTAGATTTATTTTCATGTTTATGTTATCATCTTACATATTACATATTACATCCTTCCCATGCCATTAATTGTCACATATGATTCACAGTGTACTTTGCCAAGTTTTTCTGTTTTTGTTGAGTTTCTCAACCTCATCAAGGGATCTTATGGCAACTAATTTAGCCTCTCTCAAAAATGCTATTATGTTGTTATATAGTTATGACCATACTTATGTAATTCTACTTGAGTCATGAACTTGATAACACTTTGTGAGATATTTATAGCTTGGACTCACTCAGTTTGTGATACAAAGTGGAGTCTTTAACTCCTCCGGGTGCAAAAATACTGTGACATTAACCGATTGGTGCCAATAAGCGGGGTGATATTAACTGGAGTAAAGCCCATTAATTATTTATTGAAGTTGGCCGGGATACAAATTTCTGTGACAATATCTGGGTTGTGACATAAAGCGATGTGATTCGCTACCTCTGCATCAAGGGCTTATCATCGAAGGAGATCCATGAGGATACGGTAGAGACTTTAGGGGAGAGTACCCCTTCTTACAGCACAGTGAAGAAATTAGCAGCTCAATTCAAACATGGAAGGGAGAGTCTGGAAGATGATCCCCATCCAGGAAGACCAAGAATGGTAACCACCGATGAAACCACCAGCAGAATCCATGACATGATAATGGAGGATCGACAACTAACTGAGTGGTACATTGCTACCGAGTTGGGCATCTCCCTGGAATGTGTTCATGCCATTATTCACAATGATCTTCAAATGACAAAGGTCTCTGCTCGATGGGTCCCGAAACTTCTTGGAGCTGATCACAAATGACAGCATCTCAACATGTTAAGAGACAATCTTGGCTATTTTTCTGCAGATCCTGGAAAGTTTCTTCAGCATTTTGTGACTATGGATGAGACTTGGGTTCATCATTTTCAACCAGAAACCAAAGAACAGTCAAAGCAGTGGAAACATCATGGATCCCCACTCCAAAGAAAGAAAGGGTGGTTCTGTCTGCAGGCAAAGTGATGGCTTCCATCTTTTGGGATTTCGAAGGTGTGCTGTTGGTAGACTATCTTCAAAAGGACAGAACCGTCACCGGGACCTATTACGCTAATCTTGTGAAGCAACTGCGGGTCAAACTGAAGGAAAAGCATCGAGGGAAATTGACGAAAGGAGTCATCTTTCATCAAGACAATGGTCCAGTTCACAAATCGGTGGTAGTAATGGCTGCCATTCATGAATGCGGCTTCCAGCTTTTTGAACATCCTCCTTATTCCCCAGATTTGGCCCCTTCAGACTATTACCTGTTTACCAAACTCAAAAAGGAGCTCAGTGGTCGCAAATTTGCTTCAGATGATGACATCATTCATGCTGTAGACCACTTTCTACTGGCACAAGATGCTGACTTTTACAAAGAAGGGATCCGTATGCTCCAAGATTGCTGGCACAAACTTGCAAGGGGACTATGTTGAGAAATAACCCCAAAAAGTTGTCCACAAATAATCCGTTATACCTTAGTTTGCGAACTTATCAATCACCCCTTGTATACATATATGATTAGTCTTATGTTACACTTTTATATATTTATGTATATATGCTATTGTTATATATTTATGACTCTATTTATGTTATTATATTGTTATATATTTATGATTATAGTTATGTTATTTTTATATATTATTTATGATTACGCTTATATTATTATATATTTATGATTATGCTTATGTTATTATATTGTTATATATTTCTGATTACAGTTATGTTATTATATTATATATCTATGACTCCACTTATACTATTATATTCTCATATCTCCCCCCTCCCCTCCCCCAGACTAAAGAGCCAAAAGATTTATGTGAGGGGTTGGTGAGGGGTGGTGGGACTGCCTCATCTGATGACCAGTGAAGCTGTGTAGTTGTTTCACTCACTGGAATAGAGAATTTCTTGCATTTGTTTATGTCTATACTTGTCTATACTTGTCTATGCTTGTCTATACTTTTCTATACTTGTCTATACTTGTCTATACTTGTTTATACTTGTTTATACTTGTCTATACTTGTCTGTACTTGTCTATACTTGTCTGTACTTGTCTATACTTGTCTATACTTGTCATACATTTTTAGTATGGCATGTAAGTGTCTGCAGTCACATGTGTGTATGAGATGGCAGTCAGTACACATTTCACAGGCAGTTGTCAGTACACATTTCACAGGCAGTTGTCAGCACACATTTCACAGGCAGTCGTCAGTACACATTTCACAGGCAGTCATCAGTACACATTTCACAGGCAGTCATCAGTACACATTTCACAGGCAGTCATCAGTACACATTTCACAGGCAGTCGTCAGTACACATTTCACAGGCAGTCGTCAGTACACATTTCACAGGCAGTCGTCAGTACACATTTCACAGGCTGTGAGGACAATATCATATAACTTTTCTGCAAAATATCAAAATGTTAGTTTCTTTTTATGTGTGACAAAATATGTCTGTCTGCTTTACATAAGTCAGAAATATATGTCTGTCTGCTTTACATAAGTCAGAAATATATGTCTTAAATCCAAGGTCAGAAAATGACGAGCTTAACCTTCAAGTCACAGCGGGCAGGAAGATAGAGGAAGATCTTCGCAGGCAGTACAACGATGTCTTGGGTGAGCTGAATGTTGTCCTGCATTTTTCTGTGATTATGTTTATGTATGAGAGTTCCTTCAGTTGTTTGTAGCTGGAGGCTGGTGTACACTGGAGGCAAGACCGTGGCTGGAGGCTGGTGTACACTGGAGGCAAGACCGTGGCTGGAGGCTGGTGTACACTGGAGGCAAGACCGTGGCTGGAGGCTGGTGTACACTGGAGGCAAGACCGTGGCTGGAGGCTGGTGTACACTGGAGGCAAGACCGTGGCTGGAGGCTGGTGTACACTGGAGGCAAGACCGTGGCTGGAGGCTGGTGTACACTGGAGGCAAGACCGTGGCTGGAGGCTGGTGTACACTGGAGGCAAGACCGTGGCTGGAGGCTGGTGTACACTGGAGGCAAGACCGTGGCTGGAGGCTGGTGTACACTGGAGGCAAGACCGTGGCTGGAGGCTGGTGTACACTGGAGGCAAGACCGTGGCTGGAGGCTGGTGTACACTGGAGGCAAGACCGTGGCTGGAGGCTGGTGTACACTGGAGGCAAGACCGTGGATGTTTTGCCTGGCATTTGTCTCTCTTGATATTAGTATTTATACTTGTGGTTTATTGTTGTAGATTTATTTTCATGTTTATGTTATCATCTTACATATTACATATTACATCCTTCCCATGCCATTAATTGTCACATATGATTCACAGTGTACTTTGCCAAATTTTTCTGTTTTTGTTGAGTTTCTCAACCTCATCAAGGGATCTTATGGCAACTAATTTAGCCTCTCTCAAAAATGCTATTATGTTGTTATATAGTTATGACCATACTTATGTAATTCTACTGTTACATATTTATGATTATACTTTTGTTATACTTTTAAATATTAATGTCACATCGTTGTGACCACCAAAATATGGTGACATTAAGCAAGATCCTGTACAAGGACTTTAAGTGCAGCAATATAAAGTGTGTCTCACATCTGTTACATTAAACACATAACAAACAGCTAAAGTTTTCATTATCGGACACAAAATGTATTAATCACATAATACAGTAAATCTTAGTCATTAAACTACATTAACACTAAAATCAAGCAGCATTTGACTTTTCAGCAGAAGTAGTGCAAAAAAAAAAGGTGATTTTGCGTTGTGTAATGATAATTGGTCTATTAACCAAAAATGTCATTTAAGCCCACTACAACATTAAAAATAATATTTACAGGCATACTGTAAATTAACGAGTGGACAGTCTCAAATGCACTCACAGACTGAACATAAGAAACAGGTTTGGTTGGCATCTGATCCATGATTGCTTACGTCGTCAGTACTATTCTCAGCAGTGCTGTCTACGATGAGTGAAAGTCTCGTTCTGTTTTGTCTCGGTTTTTTTAACAAGTTTCGATACAGCTGAAACATCAGTTTCAAATGCATCCATAGTATATTTTCTCGTAACTTTCATCAGCTTGCTTCAGGATGTCCACATTAATGCTTTAATCCAGATCGACACGTTTATGTTTAGTAACCATAATCTATCACAATGAGAACTAGAGAGAAGTTTCCAGCTGTACGATTCACAGTATACTTCTAGAGAATGACAAACTGTCATCTCACATTGCCAACTTAACACCCCCCACATCTTCATAAAGAAAACAAACAATGACTGAAAGAAGCCAGTTTTTAATCATGAAAGGGTGGCCATGGTAAGCCTTTCATTCCCACCACCTGAGTTTTGATGCCCACATGTCCAAAAGCCTGATGTGGCACGTACTCTGTGATCAAATGGCCAGCTCCTTCTTTGATGAGTCATGAACTTGATAACACTTTGTGAGATATTTATAGCTTGGACTCACTCAGTTTGTGATACAAAGTGGAGTCTTTAACTCCTCCAGGTGCAAAAATACTGTGACATTAACCGATTGGTGCCAATAAGCGGGGTGATATTAACTGGAGTAAAGCCCATTAATTATTTATTGAAGTTGGCCGGGATACAAATTTCTGTGACAATATCTGGGTTGTGACATAAAGCGATGTGATTCGCTACCTCTGCATCAAGGGCTTATCATCGAAGGAGATCCATGAGGATACGGTAGAGACTTTAGGGGAGAGTACCCCTTCTTACAGCACAGTGAAGAAATTAGCAGCTCAATTCAAACATGGAAGGGAGAGTCTGGAAGATGATCCCCATCCAGGAAGACCAAGAATGGTAACCACCGATGGAACCACCAGCAGAATCCATGACATGATAATGGAGGATCGACAGCTAACTGAGTGGTACATTGCTACCGAGTTGGGCATCTCCCTGGAATGTGTTCATGCCATTATTCACAATGATCTTCAAATGACAAAGGTCTCTGCTCGATGGGTCCCGAAACTTCTTGGAGCTGATCACAAATGACAGCATCTCAACATGTTAAGAGACAATCTTGGCTATTTTTCTGCAGATCCTGGAAAGTTTCTTCGCATTTTGTGACTATGGATGAGACTTGGGTTCATCATTTTCAACCAGAAACCAAAGAACAGTCAAAGCAGTGGAAACATCATGAATCCCCACTCCAAAGAAAGAAAGGGTGGTTCTGTCTGCAGGCAAAGTGATGGCTTCCATCTTTTGGGATTTCGAAGGTGTGCTGTTGGTAGACTATCTTCAAAAGGACAGAACAGTCACTGGGGCCTATTATGCTAATCTTGTGAAGCAACTGCGGGTCACATTGAAGGAAAAGCATCGAGGGAAATTGACGAAAGGAGTCATCTTTCATCAAGACAATGGTCCAGTTCACAAATCGGTGGTAGTAATGGCTGCCATTCATGAATGCGGCTTCCAGCTTTTTGAACATCCTCCTTATTCCCCAGATTTGGCCCCTTCAGACTATTACCTGTTTACCAAACTCAAAAAGGAGCTCAGTGGTCGCAAATTTGCTTCAGATGATGACATCATTCATGCTGTAGACCACTTTCTACTGGCACAAGATGCTGACTTTTACAAAGAAGGGATCCGTATGCTCCAAGATTGCTGGCACAAACTTGCAAGGGGACTATGTTGAGAAATAACCCCAAAAAGTTGTCCACAAATAATCCGTTATACCTTAGTTTGCGAACTTATCAATCACCCCTTGTATACATATATGATTAGTCTTATGTTACACTTTTATATATTTATGTATATGCTATTGTTATATATTTATGACTCTATTTATGTTATTATATTGTTATATATTTATGATTATAGTTATGTTATTTTTATATATTATTTATGATTACGCTTATATTATTATATATTTATGATTATGCTTATGTTATTATATTGTTATATATTTCTGATTACAGTTATGTTATTATATTATATATCTATGACTCCACTTATACTATTATATTCTCATATCTCCCCCCTCCCCTCCCCCAGACTAAAGAGCCAAAAGATTTATGTGAGGGGTTGGTGAGGGGTGGTGGGACTGCCTCATCTGATGACCAGTGAAGCTGTGTAGTTGTTTCACTCACTGGAATAGAGAATTTCTTGCATTTGTTTATGTCTATACTTGTCTATACTTGTCTATGCTTGTCTATACTTGTCTATACTTGTCTATACTTGTCTATACTTGTTTATACTTGTTTATACTTGTCTGTACTTGTCTATACTTGTCTATACTTGTCATACATTTTTAGTATGGCATGTAAGTGTCTGCAGTCACATGTGTGTATGAGATGGCAGTCAGTACACATTTCACAGGCAGTTGTCAGTACACATTTCACAGGCAGTTGTCAGCACACATTTCACAGGCAGTCGTCAGTACACATTTCACAGGCAGTCATCAGTACACATTTCACAGGCAGTCATCAGTACACATTTCACAGGCAGTCATCAGTACACATTTCACAGGCAGTTGTCAGAACACATTTCACAGGCAGTCGTCAGTACACATTTCACAGGCAGTTGTCAGTACACATTTCACAGGCCGTGAGGACAATATCATATAACTTTTCTGCAAAATATCAAAATGTTAGTTTCTTTTTATGTGTGACAAAATATGTCTGTCTGCTTTACATAAGTCAGAAATATATGTCTGTCTGCTTACATAAGACAGAAATATATGTCTTAAATCCAAGGTCAGAAAATGACGAGCTTAACCTTCAAGTCACAGCGGGCAGGAAGATAGAGGAAGATCTTCGCAGGCAGTACAACGATGTCTTGGGTGAGCTGAATGTTGTCCTGCATTTTTCTGTGATTATGTTTATGTATGAGAGTTCCTTCAGTTGTTTGTAGCTGGAGGCTGGTGTACACTGGAGGCAAGACCGTGTATGTTTTGCCTGGCATTTCTCTTCCTTGTTATTTATAGCCATTCTCTCCTCTCCTTTATGAGAGAGTTTATTTTCATTCCTTCTGAACTGATTACCCAGGATGCATTTCCACTTATTTTGGTTGTTTGCATAGTCTTCCTAGGATTTTATCTATCTTTTTGTTTGCACGTGTTCTTGGAACCACAACTGTTGCACAATTTTTATTTCTTTCTTTCCACAGTTGTTTGGAAAGTAAAATTCTGTAGTTCTGTGTCAGCTGTCCGTTCACTGGACTTTGTTAAACAAGAATCTTAAATTATGCTACTTAAGTCAAGAACTTTATTTGTGATGTGAAACACATCTCACTTTATATATGTAACATGAAAAACATCTCACATTATGTATGTAACATGAAGCACATCTCATTGTATGTATGTAATGTGAAAGACATCTCATTTTATGTGTGTAATGTGAAAGACATCTCATTTTATGTGTGTAATGTGAAAGACATCTCATTTTATGTATGTAATGTGAAAGACATCTCATTTTATGTGTGTAATGTGAAAGACATCTCATTTTATGTGTGTAATGTGAAAGACATCTCATTTTATGTATGTAATGTGAAAGACATCTCATTTTATGTGTGTAATGTGAAATACATCTCATTTTATGTATATAACAAGAAACACATCTCATTTTATGCATGTAACAAGAAACACATCTCATTTTATGTATGTAACGTGAAACACATCACATTTTATGTGTGTAATGTGAAGCACATTTCATTTTATGTGTGTAACATGAAACACATCTCATTTTATGTGTGTAACATGAAGCACATTTAGCTTGCTTCAAGCTCACATTTGTCTGGGTGATGGGACAAGTCTGTGTTGTGTTAGCTTGCTTCAAGCTCACATTTGTCTGGGTGATGGGACAAGTCTGTGTTGTGTTAGCTTGCTTCAAGCTCACATTTGTCTGGGTGATGGGACAAGTCTGTGTTGTGTTAGCTTGCTTCAAGCTCACATTTGTCTGGATGAGACAAGTTTCTGCTAGCTTGCCTGTTTGTATCCCTGTCTACACACCAAATCATGTCTACATGTAGTTTACATGTATGTGTATGTTAATAATGAAACAAACTTTGGAACTAGAGCACAGAGTAATAATGTTTTCACGTGTTTGTTGTCTGGACTGTGCAGACGTGACATAATTACTCCAGAAGTGAGATTTTTATGTTTTAATAAAGGGTAGGAGAGGAGATGAGCTGAAATCAGTGTCCAACAACATGAAATAATCTCCAGTGCTGTAACAACATGAAATAATCTCCAGTGCTGTAACAACATGAAGTAATCTCCAGTGCTGTAACAACATGAAATAATCTCCAGTGCTGTAACAACATGAAATAATCTCCAGTGCTGTAACAACATGAAATAATCTCCAGTGCTGTAACAACATGAAATAATCTCCAGTGCTGAAACAACATGAAATAATCTCCAGTGCTGTAACAACATGAAATAATCTCCAGTGCTGTAACAACATGAAATAATCTCCAGTGCTGTAACAACATGAAATAATCTCCAGTGCTGTAACAACATGAAATAATCTCCAGTGCTGTAACAACATGAAATAATCTCCAGTGCTGTAACAACATGAAATAATCTCCAGTGCTGTAACAACATGAAATAATATCCAGTGCTGTAACAACATGAAATAATATCCAGTGCTGTAACAACATGAAGTAATATCCAGTGCTATAACAACATGAAATAATCTCCAGTGCCGTAACAACATGAAGTAATCTCCAGTGCCGTAACAACATGAAATAATCTCCAATGCTGTAACAACATGAAATAATCTCCAGTGCTGTAACACCATGAAGTAATCTCCAGTGCTGAAACAACATGAAATAATCTCCAGTACTGCAACAATATAAAATAATCTCCAGTGCTGAAACAATATAAAATAATCTCCAGTGCTGAAACAACAAACCTGATAATATGAATATGTGGCAGATAATTTTTACAACATATTTAGAAAAGACAGGACATATTTTTGGAGAATCCTTTGTATACTTTCAGAACGCCTAAGAAGCAACGAGTGCAGACATAAGGAGCTGCATAGCGAGAGACAGAAGGTGCTGAAGGCTCAAGAGGTATTGTTAACATTTCAGGTGCTCTAATACCATCAGTCATCTCTTGGAAACATTACTACTATCAGTCATCTCTTGGAAACATTACTACCATCAGTCATCTCATGGCAACAAGAGTTCTTTTTTCTTTTTTTTAGATTTTTATTTCTTCAATAAAATAAATCTATTTTTTTTTTTAGATTTTTATTTCTTCAATAAAATAAATCTATTTTTTTTTTAGATTTTTATTTCTTCAATAAAATAAATCTTTTTTTTTTTTTAGATTTTTATTTCTTCAATAAAATAAATCTATTTTTTTTTTTTAGATTTTTATTTCTTCAATAAAATAAATCTATTTTTTTTTTTAAGATTTTTATTTCTTCAATAAAATAAATCTATTTTTTTTTTAGATTTTTATTTCTTCAATAAAATAAATCTATTTTTTTTTTTAGATTTTTATTTCTTCAATAAAATAAATCTATTTTCTTTTTTTTAGATTTTTATTTCTTCAATAAAATAAATCTATTTTTTTTTTTTAGATTTTTATTTCTTCAGTAAAATAAATCTATTTTTTTTTTGTTTTAGATTTGAGATACAGAAGATTTAGTAAAATAAATCTAATTTTGTTTGTTAACAGAGTTTTGATGAGAGTTTCTGAAGATTGATTGGTCTGCAGAGACCTGTGCAGGTTGTCATGAGGTACTGCTAGTAGTGCTGATCAGGTTCCATCATTCTGCTTTTTCTAATCAAATCTTTTGTCTCTATCACTTTCTCAGTTCTTTCAGACGTTTTTTTTTCACTTTATTTATTTTAGCCTTGAGTTTTTGGGTGGTTGTCAGGTTTTCTAACTTACGTCTTCTTATGACATTACATGCCCTTTGATTGTCAGATTCTTTAACTTATGTCTTCTCATGACATGTCCAGTGATTGTCAGGATCTCTAACTTTTATCTTCTCATGGCATGTCCAGTGATTGTCAGGAACCCTAACTTGTGTCTTCTCATGGCATGTTCAGTGGTTGTCAGGATCTCTAACTTTTGTCTGGGTGATGGGACAAGTCTGTGTTGTGTTAGCTTGCTTCAAGCTCACATTTGTCTGGGTGATGGGACAAGTCTGTGTTGTGTTAGCTTGCTTCAAGCTCACATTTGTCTGGGTGAGACAAGTTTCTGCTAGCTTGCCTGTTTGTATCCCTGTCTACACACCAAATCATGTCTACATGTAGTTTACATGTATGTGTATGTTAATAATGAAACAAACTGTGGAACTAGAGCACAGAGTAATAATGTTTTCACGTGTTTGTTGTCTGGACTGTGCAGACGTGACATAATTACTCCATAAGTGAGATTTTTATGTTTTAATAAAGGGTAGGAGAGGAGATGAGCTGAAATCAGTGTCCAACAACATGAAATAATCTCCAGTGCTGTAACAACATGAAATAATCTCCAGTGCTGTAACAACATGAAGTAATCTCCAGTGCTGTAACAACATGAAATAATCTCCAGTGCTGTAACAACATGAAATAATCTCCAGTGCTGTAACAACATGAAATAATCTCCAGTGCTGTAACAACATGAAATAATCTCCAGTGCTGAAACAACATGAAATAATCTCCAGTGCTGTAACAACATGAAATAATCTCCAGTGCTGTAACAACATGAAATAATCTCCAGTGCTGTAACAACATGAAATAATCTCCAGTGCTGTAACAACATGAAATAATCTCCAGTGCTGTAACAACATGAAATAATCTCCAGTGCTGTAACAACATGAAATAATCTCCAGTGCTGTAACAACATGAAATAATATCCAGTGCTGTAACAACATGAAATAATATCCAGTGCTGTAACAACATGAAGTAATCTCCAGTGCTATAACAACATGAAATAATCTCCAGTGCTGTAACAACATGAAGTAATCTCCAGTGCTGTAACAACATGAAATAATCTCCAATGCTGTAACAACATGAAATAATCTCCAGTGCTGTAACACCATGAAGTAATCTCCAGTGCTGAAACAACATGAAATAATCTCCAGTGCTGAAACAATATAAAATAATCTCCAGTGCTGAAACAATATAAAATAATCTCCAGTGCTGAAACAACAAACCTGATAATATGAATATGTGGCAGATAATTTTTACAACATGTTTAGAAAAGACAGGACATATTTTTGGAGAATCCTTTGTATACTTTCAGAACGCCTAAGAAGCAACGAGTGCAGACATAAGGAGCTGTATAGCGAGAGACAGAAAGTGCAGAAGGCTCAAGAGGTATTGTTAACATTTCAGGTGCTCTAATACCATCAGTCATCTCTTGGAAACATTACTACTATCAGTCATCTCTTGGAAACATTACTACCATCAGTCATCTCATGGCAACAAGAGTTCTTTTTTCTTTTTTTTAGATTTTTATTTCTTCAATAAAATAAATCTATTTTTTTTTTTAGATTTTTATTTCTTCAATAAAATAAATCTATTTTTTTTTTAGATTTTTATTTCTTCAATAAAATAAATCTTTTTTTTTTTTTAGATTTTTATTTCTTCAATAAAATAAATCTATTTTTTTTTTTAGATTTTTATTTCTTCAATAAAATAAATCTATTTTTTTTTTTTAGATTTTTATTTCTTCAATAAAATAAATCTATTTTTTTTTTAGATTTTTATTTCTTCAATAAAATAAATCTATTTTTTTTTTAGATTTTTATTTCTTCAATAAAATAAATCTATTTTCTTTTTTTTAGATTTTTATTTCTTCAATAAAATAAATCTATTTTTTTTTTTAGATTTTTATTTCTTCAGTAAAATAAATCTATTTTTTTTTTGTTTTAGATTTGAGATACAGAAGATTTAGTAAAATAAATCTAATTTTGTTTGTTAACAAGTCTGTGTTGTGTTAGCTTGCTTCAAGCTCACATTTGTCTGGGTGATGGGACAAGTCTGTGTTGTGTTAGCTTGCTTCAAGCTCACATTTGTCTGGGTGATGGGACAAGTCTGTGTTGTGTTAGCTTGCTTCAAGCTCACATTTGTCTGGGTGAGACAAGTTTCTGCTAGCTTGCCTGTTTGTATCCCTGTCTACACACCAAATCATGTCTACATGTAGTTTACATGTATGTGTATGTTAATAATGAAACAAACTGTGGAACTAGAGCACAGAGTAATAATGTTTTCACGTGTTTGTTGTCTGGACTGTGCAGACGTGACATAATTACTCCATAAGTGAGATTTTTATGTTTTAATAAAGGGTAGGAGAGGAGATGAGCTGAAATCAGTGTCCAACAACATGAAATAATCTCCAGTGCTGTAACAACATGAAATAATCTCCAGTGCTGTAACAACATGAAATAATGTCCAGTGCTGTAACAACATGAAATAATCTCCAGTGCTGTAACAACATGAAATAATCTCCAGTGCTGTAACAACATGAAATAATATCCAGTGCTGTAACAACATGAAATAATATCCAGTGCTGTAACAACATGAAATAATCTCCAGTGCTGTAACAACATGAAATAATATCCAGTGCTGTAACAACATGAAATAATCTCCAGTGCTGTAACAACATGAAATAATATCCAGTGCTGTAACAACATGAAATAATCTCCAGTGCTATAACAACATGAAATAATCTCCAGTGCTGTAACAACATGAAATAATCTCCAGTGCTGTAACAACATGAAATAATATCCAGTGCTGTAACAACATGAAATAATCTCCAGTGCTGTAACAACATGAAGTAATCTCCAGTGCTGTAACAACATGAAGTAATCTCCAGTGCTATAACAACATGAAATAATCTCCAGTGCTTTAACAACATGAAATAATCTCCAGTGCTATAACAACATGAAGTAATCTCCAGTGCTGTAACAACATGAAATAATCTCCAATGCTGTAACAACATGAAATAATCTCCAGTGCTGTAACACCATGAAGTAATCTCCAGTGCTGAAACAACATGAAATAATCTCCAGTACTGCAACAATATGAAATAATCTCCAGTGCTGAAACAATATAAAATAATCTCCAGTGCTGAAACAACAAACCTGATAATATGAATATGTGGCAGATAATTTTTACAACATGTTTAGAAAAGACAGGACATATTTTTGGAGAATCCTTTGTATACTTTCAGAACGCCTAAGAAGCAACGAGTGCAGACATAAGGAGCTGTATAGCGAGAGACAGAAAGTGCAGAAGGCTCAAGAGGTATTGTTAACATTTCAGGTGCTCTAATACCATCAGTCATCTCTTGGAAACATTACTACCATCAGTCATCTCTTGGCAACATTACTACCATCAGTCATCTCATGGAAACATTACTACCATCAGTCATCTCTTGGCAACATTACTACCATCAGTCATCTCTTGGAAACATTACTACCATCAGTCATCTCTTGGAAACATTACTACTATCAGTCATCTCTTGGAAACATTACTACCATCAGTCATCTCTTGGAAACATTACTACCATCAGTCATCTCTTGGAAACATTACTACCATCAGTCATCTCTTGGAAACATTACTACCATCAGTCATCTCTTGGAAACATTACTACCATCAGTCATCTCTTGGAAACATTACTACCATCAGTCATCTCTTGGAAACATTACTACCATCAGTCATCTCTTGGAAACATTACTACCATCAGTCATCTCTTGGAAACATTACTACCATCAGTCATCTCTTGGAAACATTACTACCATCAGTCATCTCTTGGAAACATTACTACCATCAGTCATCTCTTGGAAACATTACTACCATCAGTCATCTCTGGAAACATTACTACCATCAGTCATCTCTTGGAAACATTACTACCATCAGTCATCTCTTGGAAACATTACTACCATCAGTCATCTCTTGGAAACATTACTACCATCAGTCATCTCATGGCAACAAGAGTTCTTTTTTTCTTTTTTTTAGATTTTTATTTCTTCAATAAAATAAATCTGTTTTTTTTTTTTTAGATTTGAGATACAGAAGATTTAATAAAATAAATCTAATTTTATTTTTTAACAGAGTTTTGATGAGAGTTTCTGAAGATTGATTGGTCTGCAGAGACCTGTGGAGGTTGTCATGAGGTACTGCTAGTAGTGCTGATCAGGTTCCATCATTCTGCTTTTTCTAATCAAATCTTTTGTCTCTATCACTTTCTCAGTTCTTTCAGACGTTTTTTTTTCACTTTATTTATTTTAGCCTTGAGTTTTTGGAGTCATTGTCAGGTTCTCTAACTTTTGTCTTCTCATGGCATGTCCAGTGATTGTCAGGATCTCTAACTTTTGTCTTCTTATGACATGTTCAGTGATTGTCAGGATATCTAACTTTTGTCTTCTCATGACATGTTCAGTGATTGTCAGGATTTCTAACTTTTGTCTTCTCATGGCATGTTCAGTGATTGTCAGGATCTCTAACTTTTGCCTTCTCATGGCATGTTCAGTGATTGTCAGGATCTCTAACTTTTGTCTTCTCATGGCATGTCCAGTGATTGTCAGGATCTCTAACTTTTGTCTTCTTATGGCATGTTCAGTGATTGTCAGGATCTCTAACTTTTGTCTTCTCATGGCATGTTCAGTGATTGTCAGGATCTCTAACTTTTGTCTTCTCATGGCATGTTCAGTGATTGTCAGGATCTCTAACTTTTGTCTTCTCATGGCATGTCCAGTGATTGTCTGGTTCTCTAAATTGTGTCTTCTCATGACATGTTCAGTGATTGTCAGGATATCTAACTTTTGTCTTCTCAAGACATGTCCAGTGTTTGTCGGGTTCTCTAACTTTAGTCTTCTCGTGACATGTCCAGTGATTGTCAGGTTCTCTAACTTTTGTCTTCTCAAGAAATGTCCATTGATTGTCAGGTTCTCTAACTTATGTCTTCTCATGGTATGTCCAGTGATTGTCAGGATCTCTAACTTTTATCTTCTCATGGTATGCCAAGTCATTGTCAGGTTCTCTAACTTTAGTCTTCTCATGACATGTCCAGTGATTGTCAGGTTCTCTAACTTTTGTCTTCTCATGGCATGCCCATTGATTGCCAGATTATCTAACTTATGTATTATGCATTTATATCCAAAAGGGATATTTTTTAAGGGCATGCATCTTTCCCATGGCAACATATGCCTGTGAGACCTGGACACTTAACAAAACAGCTGAGAAACACATAAATGCCTTTGAATGTAAATGCTACAGAACATTTCTTCAAATATCATGGACATGGAAAAGATCAAATATATCCATACTACAAGAACTTAATATTGAAGAAGGCTGGCTAGTAAAGAGGATTAAAGAGAGAAAACCTTTTGGACACATTAAATGTCAGGATAATCTAGAGAAGACCATCTTGGAGGGGTACATAATGGGAAAAAGAAAGAAAGGAAGACCAAGGCGAAGATGGCTGCAGGACATCGTTGATGATCAGCAAATGGATGCATCAGCAGCAGGCCATCTTGCTCACAACCGAGAGGCCTACAGGAGTGCTGTTAGGGAGGCAAAGTTCTGCAAGGGACATGCAAATGAATGAATCGAAAACCACATTTCTGTTGTTTTTAATTTCAGTGTCATCTGTTTATGGCTGAACAAAGTCGTGCAAACAAAACATATTACTATATAGTACAGAAAGTTGTACATGAAGTAAAACAACTACTTCTTACAAACCCTAAAGTTTCACTAAGTTATAAGTAAGAATGACATTTATGGCTGTAGAACTGAGGTACCAGACAGATGAATGACATTTATGGCTGTAGAACTGAGGTACCAGACAGGAGAATGACATTTATGGTTGTAGAACTGAGGTACCAGACAGGAAAATGACATTTATGGCTGTAGAACTGAGGTACCACACAGGAGAATGACATTTATGGCTGTAGAACTGAGGTACAAGACAGGAGAGTGACATTTATGACTGTAGAACTGAGGTACAAGACAGAAATGTGACATTTATGACTGTAGAACTGAGATACCAGACAGAAATGTGACATTTATGGCTGTAGAACTGTGGTACCAGACAGGAGAATGACATTTATGGCTGTAAAACTGAGGTACCAGACAGGAGAATGACATTTATGGTTGTAGAACTGAGGTACCAGACAGGAGAATGGCATTTATGGTTGTAGAACTGAGGTACCAGACAGGAGAATGACTATGACATTTATGACTGTAGAACAGAGGTACCAGACAGGAGAATGACCATGACATTTATGACTGTAGAACTGAGGTACCAGACAGAAGAATGACATTTATGACTGTAGAACTGTGGTACCAGACAAAAGAATGACATTTATGACTAGAACTGTGGTACTAGACAAAATAATGACATTTATGACTGTAGAACTGTGGTACTAGACAAGAGAATGACATTTATGACTGTAGAACTGTGGTACTAGACAAGAGAATGACATTTATGGCTGTAGAACTGTGGTACCAGACAAGAGAATGACATTTATGGCTGTAGAACTGTGGTACCAGACAAAAGAATGACATTTATGACTGTAGAACTGTGGTACCAGACAAAAGAATGACATTTATGGCTGTAGAACTGTGGTACCAGACAAAAGAATGACATTTATGGCTGTAGAACTGTGGTACCAGACAAAAGAATGACATTTATGGCTGTAGAACTGAGGTACCAGACAAAAGAATGACATTTATGGCTGTAGAACTGTGGTACCAGACAAAAGAATGACATTTATGGCTGTAGAACTGTGGTACCAGACAAAAGAATGACATTTATGGCTGTAGAACTGTGGTACCAGACAGGAGAATGACATTTATGGCTGTATAACAAGATGGGCGATCCTGACAGCCTGTTCACATTAAATTTGCTGTTTTAGAATGAAATTTCAAGGCAAAAGGAGAGAAACAAAGAACTGGCTACCAGGTATAGACAACTGCAGCAAGATGACCTCATCCATAGGGAGCAGATGCTGAGGGTTTATGATGAGAGGGTCAAGGCTGAAGCTGCCATTACTGACATCAAACAGGTGAGATGCCTACATGACAGCCTGACTGATGATTGTTCTAGATGCCTTGTTGTATTTTACAGGGCAGCAGATTCTCTCCACTTCTCGCAGTCACTAGCCAGCTTTTACTTGATGTCTCAGATATGGCTTTCTCAGCTTCAGCAGGTATTTGTTAAACTCTCCTAGGTTGTCCTCTTTACTTCTTTATTTTCCCTAACTCTTAAAAAGGTAGCTTGTTGTAATGTTAAAACTGTGCTTATTTTGGTATACATGCTTGAAACATTCACAGTGTATTGTCTTCTTTTCTAGAGAGACACATATCTGCTCTTGCAGGTCTTCAGTTAGTATAATCCTGTAGCAGGAAATGTCCACAATCTTTCCACACTTTATTTCTTACCAATTTTATTGTTCATTTACTTCAGTTGTTATGTGGCTTTTCTTGTTACACAGGTTAGATGAGATTGTTACATAAGTTAGATGAGGTTGTTACACAGGTTAGATGAGATTGTTACATAAGTTAGATGAAGTTGTTACACAGGTTAGATGAGATTGTTACATAAGTTATATGATGATGTAACACAGAGTAGTTGATGTTGTTACACAAGTTATATGATGATGTAACACAGAGTAGTTGATGTTGTTACACAAGTTATATGATGATGTAACACAGAGTAGTTGATGTTGTTACACAAGTTATATGATGATGTAACACAGAGTAGTTGATGTTGTTACACAGGTTATATGATGATGTTACACAGGTTAGATGATTGCATTACACGTGCTGTGCAGAAAAAAAAAATTATGGAAATTTTGATCTGAGCTCCCACTACATGAGAGAGTCAGTGTTTTATATGTGGTGAGAGAGTCAATGTTTTATATTTGGTGAGAAAGTCAGTGTAGTATATGTGGTGAGAAAATCAGTGTTTTATATGTGGTGAGGGAGTCAGTGTTTTATATGTGGTGAGAAAATCAATGTAGTGTAGTATATAGGGTGATAAAGTCAGTGTATTATATATGGTGAGAGAGTCAATGTTTTATATGTAGTGAGAGAGTAATTGTTTTATATGTGATTAGAGAGTCAGTGTAGTATATGTGGTGATAGAGTCAGTGTAGTATATGTGGTGAGAGAGTCAGTGTTTTATATGTGGTGAGAAAATCAGTGTGGTTTATATGATGAGAAAATCAGTGTAGTATATATGGTTAGAAAGTCAGTGTAGTATATGTGGTGAGAGTCAGTGTTTTATATGTTGTGAGAGAGACAGTGTTTTATATGTGGTGAGAAAGTCCATGTAGTACATGTGGTGAGAACGTAAGTGTATTATATGAGGTGAGAAAGTCATTGTACTATATGTTGTGAGATAGCAAAAGTAGTATAAGTGGTGAGGAAGTCAGTGTAGTATAAATGGTGAGAGAGTCAGTATAGTATATGTGATGAGAGTCATTGTAGTATGTGTGATGAGGTCATTGTTCTGTATGTGATGAGAGAGTCATTGTAGTATATGTGGTGAGATAGTCAAGTGTTTTACATGTGGTGGGAAAGTCAGTGTTTTATATGTGGTGAGAGATTCAGTGTCGTATATGTGGTGAGAAAGTCAGTGTAGTATATACTGTGAAAGAGTCATTGTTTTATATGTTATGAGAGAGTCAGTGTTGTATATGTGGTGAGAAAATCATTGTAGTATATGTTGTGAGAGAGTCATTTTTTATATGTAGTGAGAGATCCAGTTTTGTAAATGTTGTGAGAAAGTCAGTGTAGTATATATGGTGAGAGAGTAAGTGTTTTATATTTGATGAGAGAGTCAGTATAGTATATGTGGTGAGAAACTCAGTGTCGTATATGTGGTGAGAGAGTCAGTGTAGTATATGTGGTGAGAAACTCAGTGTCGTGTGTCTGGTGAGAAAGTCAGTGTAGTTTACGTGGTGAGGGTCATTGTTTTATATGTGGTGAGAGATCCAGTTTTGAATATGTGGTGAGAAAGTCAGTGTAGCATATGTGGTGAGAGAGTCAGTGTAGTATATGTGATGAGGAAGTCAGTGTAGTATATGTGGTGAGAGAGTCAGTGTAGTATATGTGGTTAGAGAGTAAATGTAGTATATGTGATGAGAGAGTGAATGTAGTATATGTGATGAGAGAGCCATTGTAGTATATGTGATGAGAGAGTCAATATAGTATATGTGATGACAGCCATTGTAGTATATGTGATGAGAGAGCCATTGTAGTATATGTGATGGGAGAGTCACTGTAGTGTATGTGGTGAGGAAGTCAGTGTAGTATATGTGAAGAGAGAGTCAATATGTTATGAGAGAGTCATTGTAGTATATGTGATGAGTAAGCCATTGTAGTATATATGATGAGAGAGTCAATGTAGTATATTTGATAGGAAAGTCAGTGCAGTATATGTGATAAGAGAGTCAGTGTAATATGTGTGATGAAAGAGTCAGTGCAAGTATGAGATTAGAGAGTCATTATAGACTATGGTATAGGAAAGGAAATGTGTCTAACAGAGGGCATGGTCATTGGAGGAATAATATTTCCACACAAAGAGGTACATAAAACAATGTGGATATCTCCAGATGATAGAACTAGAAACCAGATAGATCATTTTTATATTAGAAAGCAATACAGAACATCTCTCATAGATGTAAGGGCTTATAGGGGTGCAGATATCAACAATGATCACAACCTGTGTATAGGGAAAATATGACTAAAACTGAAAAGCCAACACAAGAAATCAAAACACAGAAAGATAAACAGCCACAGCCTACAAGAAGAGAATACTAACAGTAATTTCATTTAGGAACTTGCCAATCATTTCACAACACCCAGTGAAGTAGAAGAAATAGGTGTAGATGAATTATGGAATTCTTACAGCACAGCCATAATCACAGCAGCAAAAGCAAGCGCTGGACAAAACCAAGCAAGCGCTGGAAAAAACCAAATAGAAAAACATGGATATCAGAAAACACATGGAAGTACACACATGAAAGATAAGCAGCCAAATTAGACATGTTGAATGTAAAGACAGATCTTGGAAAAGATCTGGCAAAAGCAACATACAAAGAAATAGACAAGAAAGTAAAAAGTTCAGCTAGAAGGGATAAAAGAGAATACATAGAAAATATGGCAAAAGAGGCAGAGAAAGCAACAAAAACAGGAGACTGCACAACTTTATATAACATACAAAAGAGGCTAACAGATACTATTACCTCTAAAGAAAGACCAATCCTTAGCAAAACTGGAACCCTATTAACATCAAGTAAAGACCAAAAGTAAAGATGGGCAGAACACTTCCAAGAAATACTTAATCGACCACACCCAAAAGAATTGATAAACCTTGAAGCCAACTTCCCAACCCCACAGCTAAATGTCAACCTAGATGAAATGACATTGCATGAAATTGAAACAGCAGTGAATTTAATGGCTAACAACAAAGCTGCAGGTGAAGATGAAATAACACTCGAAATGTTAAAAGCTATCAACAGTGACAACATGAGACAACTACAGAGAATGTTTAATAAGATTTGGAAAGAAGAAAAGGTGCCTTCTAAATGGAAAAAAGGAATCATTGTTAAAATACCAAAAAAAGGCAACCTTAGTGACTGTAACAATTGGAGAGGAGTAACCTTAATATCAGTGGTGAGAAAGTCAGTGTAGCATATGTGGTGAGAGAGTCAGTGTAGTATATGTGATGAGAAAGTCAGTGTAGTATATGTGGTGAGAGAGTCAGTGTAGTATATGTGGTTAGAGAGTAAATGTAGTATATGTGATGAGAGAGTGAATGTAGTATATGTGATGAGAGAGCCATTGTAGTATATGTGATGAGAGAGTCAATATAGTATATGTGATGACAGCCATTGTAGTATATGTGATGAGAGAGCCATTGTATATGTGATGGGAGAGTCACTGTAGTGTATGTGGTGAGGAAGTCAGTGTAGTATATGTGAAGAGAGAGTCAATATGTTATGAGAGAGTCATTGTAGTATATGTGATGAGTAAGCCATTGTAGTATATATGATGAGAGAGTCAATGTAGTATATTTGATAGGAAAGTCAGTGCAGTATATGTGATAAGAGAGTCAGTGTAATATGTGTGATGAAAGAGTCAGTGCAAGTATGAGATTAGAGAGTCATTATAGACTATGGTATAGGAAAGGAAATGTGTCTAACAGAGGGCATGGTCATTGGAGGAATAATATTTCCACACAAAGAGGTACATAAAACAATGTGGATATCTCCAGATGATAGAACTAGAAACCAGATAGATCATTTTTATATTAGAAAGCAATACAGAACATCTCTCATAGATGTAAGGGCTTATAGGGGTGCAGATATCAACAATGATCACAACCTGTGTATAGGGAAAATATGACTAAAACTGAAAAGCCAACACAAGAAATCAAAACACAGAAAGATAAACAGCCACAGCCTACAAGAAGAGAATACTAATAGGAATTTCATTTAGGAACTTGCCAATCATTTCACAACACTCAGTGAAGTAGAGGAGATAGGTATAGATGAATTATGGAATTCTTACAGCACAGCCATAATCACAGCAGCAAAAGCAAGCGCTGGACAAAACCAAGCAAGCGCTGGAAAAAACCAAATAGAAAAGCATGGATATCAGAAAACACATGGAAGTACACACATGAAAGACAAGCAGCCAAATTAGACATGTTGAATGTAAAGACAGATCTTGGAAAAGATCTGGAAAAAGCAACATACAAAGAAATAGACAAGAAAGTAAAAAGTTCAGCTAGAAGGGATAAAAGAGAATACATAGAAAATATGGCAAAAAAGGCAGAGAAAGCAACAAAAACAGGAGACTGCACAACTTTATATAACATACAAAAGAGGATAACAGATACTATTACATCTAAAGAAAGACCAATCCTTAGCAAAACTGGAACCCTATTAACATCAAGTTAAGACCAAAAGTAAAGATGGGCTGAACACTTCCAAGAAATACTTAATCGACCACACCCAAAAGAATTGATAAACCTTGAAGCCAACTTCCCAACCCCACAGCTAAATGTCAACCTAGATGAAATGACATTGCATGAAATTGAAACAACAGTGAATTTAATGGCTAACAACAAAGCTGCAGATGAAGATGAAATAACACTCGAAATGTTAAAAGCTATCAATAGTGACAACATGAGCCAACTACAGAGAATGTTTAATAAGATTTGGAAAGAAGAAAAGGTGCCTTCTAAATGGAAAAAAGGAATCATTGTTAAAATACCAAAAAAAGGCAACCTTAGTGACTGTAACAATTGGAGAGGAGTAACCTTAATATCAGTTGTGTCAAAAGTATTTTGCAAGGTCATTTTGAATAGACTTAAAGATATAGTGGATACCACAATGAGAGAAGAACAAGCAGGATTTTGAAAAGGGAGAAGCTGTCTTGACCAGATCTTTACTCTAAGAATAATACTTGAAGAACATATTGAAAAGCAGAAACCATTAATCCTGAACTTTATAGACTTTAAAAAGGCATTTGATAGTAAACACAGAGATTCATTGTGGAGATCAAGAATCTTGAAAACATATGGCATTCAAAAGTTTTAAGCACAATAACCAAGTTAAGATTATTCAGTTCAAATGTAATATCCACCCTCATTTATGCATGCGAAAGCTGGAAAACAACTAAAGACATAGACAAGAAATTAAACTTTTTTGAAAACAAATGCCTGAGGAGAATACTTGTCATCAAGTGAAACGAATTCAAGAACAATGCAGAGATAAGACAGATGACTGAACAACAACCATTCTCATGGGTGATCAGGAAAAGGAGATGGGTCACATGTTGGTCACGTGATGAGAAGAAACAATCAGAGAATCCCAAAACAAGCTATCAAGTGGAACACAACAGTGTGAAGAAAAAGAGGCAAACCACTTGAAACTCTGAAGAGGATGTTGTTAAGAGAGGACAAATCAATAGGCATAAAATCCCTTGATGAGGTTGAAAGACTCGCCGAAAACAGGAAAAATTGGTGAACTACCTTGCGAGCCCTATGTGACATTTAACGGCATGGGAAAGATATAAGATAGAAAAGTCGTTGTAATATATGAGATGAGAGAGTACTTGTCAAATATGAGATTCGTCAGTGAGTGAAATTGTCATGTATTAAGATGAGTGAGTGAGTGAGCGTAGAATGTGAGATTAGTCAGTGAGTGTATGATATCAGGTATGAGAAGGCAATGCACTTTCTACTGATTGTACGTGCTGTGTTTATCTTAGTGTAAGTAAACTAAAAGATTTGTGTAGTGTATCTCAACGTGTACATAATGGTACAGTTATGTACATCTTTTATGTATATAATATGTACATCTGTGTGTACATCAACTGTAGTTTATGCAGTGTGTACTTAAATGTACATCAGTTGTACTGTTCGTAATTTATCTTTAGATGTACACCAACTGCACTGTGTATGGTGTATACCTTATGTGTAGATAAATTATGTGTATAGTCAGATGTGTTGACTGGTGTGTTGTCTGTTTGATTGCTTACATCAGCTGTGCTGGCTGTCTGCCATGTACAAAAGTCTTATGCAATTTCTCGGATTTTCTTTCAGCTGAAGTCTGTACAGATGAAACTTCATGCAGCCCTGCTAGAGTACTTTAAGCTCAGTGGTGTGTACAGTGAGGCCACATTGTCCAAACTGGAAGAAGAATCTTCTCTTAATGGTGTGCGTGTATCTGAGCTCCAGCTAAATATGGAGCAAGCTTTAGACCAAATATCAGGGTTTTTGAACTCAGAGAAGGAGAGAAAACTGGCTAGGTTGACGGTCCAAGAGGCAACTGTGGCCAGTCCATTACTTCCACCCATCCAATCATTTCATTCTACTTTGTCAGGGCTGGACTCAAGACAAGAGGCTATTGTCTGATGATGTGATAGTTTTTTAGTATCAATCCTCTGTTGTGATTATTTAACTGCAGCCAATAATATCAATTCTCTGTTGCGATTATTTAGCTGCAGCCAATAATATCAATTCTCTATTGTGATTATTTAACTGCAGCCAATAATATCAGTTCTCTATTGTGATTATTTAACTGCAGCCAATAATATCAATTCTCTATTGTGATTATTTAACTGCAGCCAATGATATCAATTCTCTGTTGTGATTATTTAACTGCAGCCAATAATATCAATTCTCTGTTGTGATTATTTAACTGCAGCCAATAATATCAATTATTTTTTGTGATTATTTAGCTGCAGCCAATAATATAAATTCTCTGTTGTGATTAGTAAGCTGCAGCCAATAATATAAATTCCCTGTTGTGATTATTTAGCTGCAGCCACAGTATCAATATTAAGCCTATAAGAACAGCGAAAACCAAAACTTCTGTCTTAATGCGAAGAAAACTAAATTGATGACAACTGACAAACAAACAAGGCAGCTGAAATATGTATCAATGAGGAAAAATTGGAGGAAGTGGAGAATTTTGAATATCTTGGATCACTACTAACTAATAATGGAGATACAATGAGGGAAATTAAAAGGAGGACATCTATCGCTCTTCAGAAAGTAAAACAACTAAAGAATCTGTGGAGAGGAGCAGACAGAACTACAAAAATAAGATTTTTAAGGGCATGCATCTTTCCCATGGCAACATATGCCTGTGAGACCTGGACACTTAACAAAACAGCTGAGAAACACATAAATGCCTTTGAATGTAAATGCTACAGAACATTTCTTCAGATATCATGGACATAGAAAAGATCAAATATATCCATACTACAAGAACTTAATATTGAAGAAGGCTGGCTAGTAAAGAGGATTAAAGAGAGAAAACTTAAATATTTTGGACACATTAAACGTCATGATAATCTAGAGAAGACCATCTTGGAAGGGTACATAATGGGAAAACAGAAAGAGAGGAAGACCAAGGCGAAGATGGCTACAAGACATAGTTGATAATCTGCAAATGGATGCATCAGCAGCAGGCCATCTTGCTCACAACTGAGAGGCCTACAGGAGAGCTGTTAGGGAGGCAGCGTTCCACGAGAGACATGCAAATGAATGACTGATTGATCAGTGTCAGTTCTCTGTTATTATTATTTAGCCGAAGCCATTCGTGTCAGTCCTCTGCACACGAGCTGATGGTCGTGTGATATCACTGTTGGAACACACAGATTGTTCTGGAGGAAGATGTGCCAAGACTGCATGCAGGAAGTGGAGGATCAAGTTACAGGAAACTTGGCAAAATAATGAATGAAGAACATCAAGAATGTCTGAAATGACAAGTTTTTGTCTGCATGGATATAATGAACATCCACCAGAATGGATGAATCAACAGTTACAAGTAAAAGATGCAACATCTACTTTTTTTTTATATAGAAACTTGAGCACATTCTGGCCATAGATCAGAATTCTGTCAACATTTTGTGAACATTTCTTGTTCTAGAAAACTTTGTAACGTAACACAGGCAGACATTTTGTTTTAATCATTGTACTTAATATCTGAGGTCATTGTGAAAATGTTCGGAGTAAAGAGTAATTGTCAAGTTAAATATCTTGACATAAACTTTTTGTTTGAATTTTTTTTCTTTAACTCACTGTTCACTTGTGAGTGACCCACCTTGTGTGCATGGTGACCCAGTGTGCTTTGCCCTGCAGGAAATTTTATCCAGCCATAGACGCTGTTCTCTCCCCCCCCCCCCCCCCATGCTGTCTCAGCTTGAAGATGTGGAAAGTAATAAAAAGTTGCATCAAAAATATCACATGATGATTGCCGAAGATGATGTGGAAGATTGTTGGATGAAAACAGTAAAGATAAGAGGATCAATAATAGAGCTGTGTTGGAGAAAGACAAGAAAGAGAATACAGCCATGTTGAATAAAGACAAGAGAACCAAGAATACAGCCATGTTGGATAAAAACAAGAAAGAGAATCAAGAATACAGTCATGTTGGATAAAGACAAGAGAACCAAGAATACAGCCATGTTGGATAAAAACAAGAAAGAGAACCAAGAATACAGCCATGTTGGATAAAGACAAGAGAACCAAGAATACAGCCATGTTGGATGAAGACAAGAAAGAGAACCAAGAACATAGTCATGTTGGATAAAGACAAGAAAGAGAACCAAGAACATAGTCATGTTGGATAAAAACAAGAAAGAGAATCAAGAACACAGTCATGTTGGATAAAGACAAGAAAGAGAACCAAGAACATAGCCATGTTGGATAAAGACAAGAAAGAGAACCAAGAACACAGTCATGTTGGATAAAGACAAGAAAGAGAACCAAGAACATAGCCATGTTGGATAAAGACAAGAAAGAGAATCAAGAATACAGCCATGTTGGATAAAAACAAGAAAGAGAACCAAGAACACAGTCATGTTGGATAAAGACAAGAAAGAGAACCAAGAACATAGTCATGTTGGATAAAGACAAGAAAGAGAACCAAGAACACAGTCATGTTGGATAAAGACAAGAAAGAGAACCAAGAACATAGTCATGTTGGATAAAAACAAGAAAGAGAATCAAGAACACAGTCATGTTGGATAAAGACAAGAAAGAGAACCAAGAACATAGCCATGTTGGATAAAGACAAGAAAGAGAATCAAGAATATAGCCATGTTGAATAAAGACAATAAAACCAAGAATACAGCCATGTTGGATAAAGACAAGAAAGAGAATCAAGAACATAGCCATGTTGGATAAAAACAAGAAAGAGAACCAAGAACATAGCCATGTTGGATAAAGACAAGAGAACCAAGAACACAGTCATATTGGATAAAGAGAAGAGAACCAAGAATAGAGCCTAGTGGAAAGCTCTTATTACCTAAAGATAAATTCATTATAAAATATTGGAAGCGTACAGCAGACGTACCCTGTGTTATGTAGCTTAGATGTACGTAGGTTCGGAATTACGTAAAAAAAAAAAATTGAAAAATTCGCCGGGCACACAAAGAAATTTTACACAAGTAGGGTGTCAACAACTAAGGCCGGTATCACACTGTTTATTGTATTACTACTATATACTAGTGTTATTCATAGTTTTATTATTATTATTATTATGTTCATTTAGTTGCTGTGGAGATGAATGTGGCGGGGTAGGGGTATCTCCCATCAAAGGAGAAGTAAGACGCCTCCTTACCTCTGTCAGTCTACAGGACGCCCTTGGGCAAGGTGGAGTACCCGTATATCACCCCCCCCCCCCGAACAGAGTGACATGAAGCCATGGGAGCAGGTGGTGGATGGAATGGGAGAGCAGCTGACAGATAATGTTGGTTATGGTCACCATTCTATGATGGTAGGCAGATGATCTCAATGTAGGGACAATGGCTACGATCACTGACTAGTACAGTCACTGCCTGGAAGGAAGGCAAAGGCAAACTACCTTCTGGAAATATACCAAGAAACCCAAACAGCAAATATGGATGCATCAGCAGCAGGCCATCATGCTCACAACCGAGAGGCCTCTCCCTTTGATAGAAACCGGCAGATAGCCACCTCTCTCCACACACACACACACACACGCGCGCGCACGCACGCACGCACGCACACACACACACACAACCGGTTATGTCCCTTATGACTTTCAAGCTTTTGACAGGAAGATTACCGCCCCTGTGTAGCCGAGTGTATAGTCTGTGAAGTTTTTCATGTTTCTTCTACAAGAAGTCCATGGTCAGTCATGTGGAACGATTTCTTCAAGGTGGCAAAGACAGCACCCCATATTTCATCATCATTTCTGTCATTCTGGTGTGAGCTTTGTGGCGGGAATGTTTGGGCCAAAAACCTGACAGACAGTCAATTATCAAAGGATTGTCTATCATAAATAACAGTGGTTCCCAAATAACAAAAGTCGGCGGACCCCCCGCTGTTTCAAAATCCAGGTCACAAACCTCCATACTTTGGAGCAGGTTCACATCTGCCTAGCAGCTGTGTGGTTTAAGTGCACAAGATTTTTTTCCCCCAGAAAAGGAGGGTAACTTGTAATGAGTAAACCCTAGACTAAAAAACGCAGAGCACAAACTTGATGGATTTTCCAATTGACAATAATGCAGGTAAGAAAAAATAGACAGCAATAAAACTCCTACCTGTTCTGACAAATGAGCAGAATCTGAAATATGTGACAGCTAACCAAGCTAAATATGCTGAGAGATATCATGCCGATTTTTATTCCGAACAATGGCTTCCACATCTGGTCCAGTATTTCCTACCTTTAAACGTGAACAAAGTTCTTCTCTGCTGGCGGGACACACCGAGAAATCCATCGTCAAACATTTCATGGCAGAATGAAAAAAAAAAGAGTTTGAGTTTTTATTATGGGTCCTCACAGCAGGTTCCACGGACCCCCGGGGATCCACTGACCACCAGTTGGGAACCGCTGATATATAGCAACGTTAACGTGTGCGTGTATGTGTGCGTGTTTCTTTCAAGGAGTTTTGATAACGATGAAAGAATGGAGACTGATCTATAGTTGGAAAGACGGAGATTGGTCTATAGTTGGAAAGATTGGTCTAAGGTTGGAAAGACGGAGATTTGTCTATAGTTGGAAAGATTGGTCTAAGGTTGGAAAGACGGAGATTTGTCTATAGTTGGAAAGATTGGCCTATAGTTGGGAAGACGGAGATTTGTCTATAGTTGGAAAGATTGGTCTAAGGTTGGAAAGACGGAGATTGGTCTATAGTTGGAAAGATTGGTCTAAGGTTGGAAAGACGGAGATTGGTCTATAATTGGAAAGATTGGCCTATAGTTGGGAAGACGGAGATTTGTCTATAGTTGGAAAGATTGGTCTAAGGTTGGAAAGATGGAGATTTGTCTATAGTTGGAAAGATTGGCCTATAGTTGGGAAGACGGAGATTGGTCTATAGTTGGAAAGATTGGCCTATAGTTGGGAAGACGGAGATTGGTCTATAGTTGGAAAGATTGGCCTATAGTTGGGGAGACGGAGATTTGTCTATAGTTGGAAAGATTGGTCTAAGGTTGGAAAGACGGAGATTGGTCTATAGTTGGAAAGACTGGTCTATAGTTGGAAAGATTGGTCTAAGGTTAGAAAGACTGTTTGATGAACCAGATTTAAAAAGGGGATAAACGTGTGCAGTTTTAAAAACTTGTGAAAATAATTACTCGCAATGAACGGATTGTAGACATATTCTAGTGTATCTGTACCGGCAGGGAGCTACAGATTATCGTCTTTTACTGTCAAGTCCTTGCAGAAATGCTGTTCCTCAAGGATAACAGATAACTGTAAACCTCACCAACTGTTAGAAAAAAAAAGAATATTTCATTGTTTTACTTCTACACATTGACTGTCCATGAATGGTTTGAGTTCACTGAGGGCACGAGACACATTGTCAGATTTTGTGTGAACATCAGATTCAGAAAACTGGTCTAGTTTTTAATAGACATTGTCATTTTAGGCAGGGCGTGTGAGTGGCCTACTGATTAGTGCACTGGTCTCTCATGGCGAAGGTCGGTGTCCTAGTCACCCAGGCTGTAGAAACAGGTACCTGGCTTCTTCTGGAGTTGAGGAAGGAAAGACAGCCATGCGTGATGCTGACCACATCGCCCTCTAGTGTGCTGACAGGTCAAGGAAAATATGTGCTTATAAACCAGGCCGAGATTACCTTTACCTTACCAACAGAGGCATAAAAATGTGTTACTGATAAGACTGAGTTTATCTGTCACAGCAGCACTGTCAGCCACTTGTCAGGCTGTTGTGACGTGGTCAGAGTCCTGGGAACGTCGGCCACGCGACCTCTGTTTCTCCGAGGAATTCCCTCCTATGCTGTGTTTAATCGAAAAGAATGCAGCAATGTAAACCAACAAAATGATGCAGTAATATAAACCAACAAAATGATACAGCAATATAAACCAGAAAAATGATGCAATAATATAAACCAACAAAATAATAGACAAATAACCAAACAAACACAGTAATGTAACAAAATATCAAAATTGTCTGTTCATAAACACGTATTTGGTGCTGGTTATGTAACAGAAGTCCTTAATTCTAGAATTTTGTTCTTCTATTTAGCGTTCTAGGGGAGTTAACCAGGAATTTATTTGGTAGATTGGCGTAGTGGTTAGCGCCTTAATGTTTTTTTTTCTAAAGTACAGGTCAACTATAGGTCAGGTTTGACACGTTGAAGGCCATTTCTTGTCATGTCCAGGCACGGGATTTTTTTTTTTTTACAGTTAACTAAAGTTATTTAGGACATGTTTGTTTAGTCCGTTGTTTTTAGTTACAGAAAAGCTTAAAATAGGATTGTTGTTTTTAGTTTACTGTCCAAGGTCATAAACAGGTAACTTTTGCACGACTGAGATTTTAGACAGAAATGTTTTAAATATGATTTTTATCTTCCACGTGATAGAATCTTCGGGAAGATTTAGGAATAGGAACTGTAGTTCATATTTAAGGACCAAACTCTTATATAGGATTATGATAAGGATTAGATTGATTAGTAGTTTCAGATTCATTATGATTGCAAATTCATTATATAAAGTTTGACTGAGAAGGATGTTTTAGATAGGATGCTAGGACTGTTAGTTTTTGTTTTCCTCATGGATCCGATGTGTAAATTTTTGATGCGGCTAAGAGTTGTTAAAAATAGCTTGTAGCTGAAGAAATGTGAATTAGTTCTATTGAGGTTTTTGAGGACTTTAAGTCCGATAATTTTAGTGATGTGAAGTTGTATGTAAGGATCCATGGAATTTTCAGTGAGTTAGTAAGTTGGCTCTTATTCCATCATGTTGAATGCCTGTCTTTCCTAGCTGAGAGTGATTGTTGCCAACTCCCTCCCTATATGGCGAATTAGTTCTCGCCGGGGAGAGGAGTTGGATTATTCATCTGTTTACTCCATTTATTGCTACATCTTCACTTATTCACCACTCATTTTTCCCATAATAAATATGCGTAATTACTATTATCAATTTGAGTGTTAGTGGTTCTAAAACTGTTGAGATGTGTTCGTTCTCAGTTACACGTTAAAATTCCTCAGATCTAATCAGTAGATAAAGCAAGAAAAAGTAGTACAGTTTATCACTTGGATGGCGGCTTTACACAATTGCAAAGTACTTTAATTAGTGCTGTGCCTTGGCATATATCATACTATACTATTCTGTTTTAGTTATCCATTTTTTAATATATAGGTAGAATTAATTATACAATATTCTTATTCTGTTCTGCTTATTATGCTTGCTTATTTCATATGTCTGACCCTCTGCCCTACATTTTACTAGTATTATGTCTTAGTATGTCTGACTCCTCAGCCCTACATTTTACTAGTATTATGTCTTATTATGTCTGACTCCTCTGCCCTACATTTTACTAGTATTATGTCTTATTATGTCTGACTCCTCTGCCCTACATTTTACTAGTATTATGTCTTAGTATGTCTGACTCCTCTGCCCTACATTTTACTAGTATTATGTCTTAGTATGTCTGACTCCTCTGCCCTACATTTTACTAGTATTATGTCTTAGTATGTCTGACTCCTCTGCCCTACATTTTACTAGTATTATGTCTTAGTATGTCTGACTCCTCTGCCCTACATGTTACTAATATTATGTCTTAGTATGTCTGACTCCTCTGCCCTACATTTTACTAGTATTATACCTTAGTGACTCTGAGCTTAAACCTCCGCTATCATGTGACTCCACAGTGTTAACCATCTTGTATCAACAACAGACAGTCAAGATTTCTCTCTTTCAAACAGTCGAGATCAATCTCTTTCGTCGTTGCTTCCTTGTCGGCTTTAGTGCCTGCTTGGAGTCTGGTGGGTGTCTGTTGGTGTCTGCTTGGAGTCTGGTGGGTGTCTGTTGGTGTCTGCTTGGTGCCTGCTTGGAGTCTGGTGGGTGTCTGTTGGTGTCTGCTTGGTGCCTGCTTGGAGTCTGGTGGGTGTCTGTTGGTGTCTGCTTGGTGCCTGCCTACTCCACGCTTGCAGACTAACTGTCCCAGGTAACGAACAATCACTCTGTGGCAACGCAAGTAGCAGCTGTGTAGATTATAACGGCTTTATTTGGTGCAAGTGGCGACATAATGGCGATGACGATGAGTGGAAAACTGGCAATGACAGTTCTAAATAACACGACATGACGTTACTCCAGCAAAACAACATATATGATTCCAGGCGTCAACTAACGTCAAGAAGACTTCGACGCCAAAAGAATCCTACCACATACTAGATTCACTATTCTATACTACAAACAAAAAAAACCACTGCCGACAAATAAGACACAGACGGAGTTCCTACCCTACACAAATACATCCTGCTCTAACAAACACATTCTAAGACTCTGGCTCAAAGCCTAACTTTCCTATATTGATCATCTGATCAGTCTCTACTGCCACCAGCTCCATGGCCAGCACGTAATATGCGAGCAAGTGACTTAAGGGGGAATGAAATGTAACAATTATTTAACAATACTGTGAGACATAACCTTGTTTTCCCCAACTTTTAGATTCTAAAATGACTTACCTAACTTTCAATGTTCAAAAATCCCGTATACTACTAAAGTATTTGCGTTGATCAGTATTTGGGTAGATGACTCCTACAAACACAAAGACGAAAGAACTTTTCTGTGTCTCATTTTATCTCTTCTTTTTGCCCTGGCGTGGTTTGTTCTCTGTGTAGTTACATCATAACGGGTGGACACAAGGGTCTAGCGTCTTGTTTGTTCTCTGTGTAGTTACATCATAACGGGTGGACACAAGGGTCCAGCGTCTTGTTGTTCTCTGTGTAGTTACATCATAACGGGTGGACACAAGGGTCCAGCGTCTTGTTTGTTCTCTGTGTAGTTACATCATAACGGGTGGACACAAGGGTCCAGCGTCTTGTTTGTTCTCTGTGTAGTTACATCATAACGGGTGGACACAAGGGTCCAGCGTCTTGTTTGTTCTCTGTGTAGTTACATCATAACGGGTGGACACAAGGGTCCAGCGTCTTGTTTGTTCTCTGTGTAGTTACATCATAACATGGACACAAGGGTCCAGCGTCTTGTTTGTTCTTTGTGTAGTTACATCATAACGGTGGACACAAGGGTCCAGCGTCTTGTTTGTTCTCTGTGTAGTTACATCATAACGTGGACACAAGGGTCCAGCTTCTTGTTTGTTCTCTGTGTAGTTACATCATAACGGGTGGACACAAGGGTCCAGCGTCTTGTTTGTTCTCTGTGTAGTTACATCATAACATGGACACAAGGGTCCAGCGTCTTGTTTGTTCTCTGTGTAGTTACATCATAACGTGGGCACAAGGGTCCAGCGTCTTGTTTGTTCTCTGTGTAGTTACATCATAACGGGTGGACACAAGGGTCTAGCGTCTTGTTTGTTCTCTGTGTAGTTACATCATAACGTGGGCACAAGGGTCCAGCGTCTTGTTTGTTCCCTGTCCACTTCTCTACCGTTTGCCTGGGGGAAAGAGTTTAACGTTTGTTCCTACGACCACGGTAAGTGCCCCCGTCTGTTTTTTGTTGGAACAACCATCTCCGTCTATCAGTGCCCTGGCCAGACAAACTGATCAAAAATATGTTGTCTGTGAGACAAGAAGAGCGATGATGAAAACAGACTTGTCCACAGATCATGTCGATAACTTGATGAAAACGGAATGTCCTGACAATCATGTCCATAACATTATGAAAACAGAGTTGTCCTGAGATCATGTTCATAACTTTTGATGGCAACAGACTTGTCCTGAGATCATGTTCATAACTTGATGGCAACAGACTTGTCCTGAGATCATGTTCATAACTTGATGGCAACAGACTTGTCCTGAGATCATGTCGGTAACTTGATGAAAACAGACTTGTCCTGAGATCCTGTCGATAACTTGATGAAAATAGACTTGCCCAGAAGATCATGTCGATAACTTGATGAAAATAGACTTGCCCAGACGATCATGTCGATAACTTGATGAAAATAGACTTGCCCAGACGATCATGTCGATAACATGATGAAAATAAACGTGTCCTGAGATCATGCTGATAACTTGGAAACAAAATAAACACCACAACGTCAGATGCTTGCTGACACAGCCTGAGTATCCAGTGGCAGACCTGGAAGATAACGAACTCAATTACCTCAGATACTATCTATGCCATCTGCGTCGTGATTCTGACACAAGCGTCTCGCTATTCTTATCTTCGCAATCGCTATTTTTATATTCTGATAGAAATATCTGATCGTGCCGTTCTCCTACTTTGGGGGGAGAAATAAAAGCACATTCAAATGTCTAGTTTTTAGTTCATGTTCATGAAGGAATATTTATTTCTTGAAAATCTCTCCGACATAAAACTGGCGACGGTGGATTTTTTTTTTTTTTTACAATTTCTTCTCGTTAAAGCAGTTACCGCTTCTCATTTGCGGTTCCACATACAAGTTCTATGTCTCCCATGATTTTTGACTCTTCTCACTTGCTGTTCCACATACAAGTTCTATGTCTCCCATGATTTTTGACTCTTCTCACTTACTGTTCCACATACAAGTTCTATGTCTCCCATGATTTTTGACTCTTCTCACTTGCTGTTCCACATACAAGTTCTATGTCTCCCATGATTTTTTACTCTTCTCACTTGCTGTTCTACATACAAGTTCTATGTCTCCCATGATTTTTGACTCTTCTCACTTGCTGTTCCACATACAAGTTCTATGTCTCCCATGATCTTTGACTCTTCTCACTTGGTGTTTCACATACAAGTTCTATGTCTCTACTGATCTTTGACTCTTTTCACTTGCTGTTTCACACACAAGTTCTATCTCTCCCTTGTGTCTCCGAATCTTCTCTCCTGCTGTTTCACATATAAGTTCTATGTGTCCCATTCTCTTTGACTCTTTCCACCTGCTGTTTCACATACAAGTTCTATGTCTCCCATGATCTTTGGCTCTTTTCACCTACTGTTTCACACACAATTTCTATGTCTCCCATGTTCTTTGACTATTTTCACCTGCTGTTTCACATATAAGTTCTATGTCTCCCATGATCTTTGACTCTTCTCACTTGCTGTTTCACACACAAGTTCTATGTCTCTCATGCTCTTTGACTCTTCTCACTTGCTGTTTCACACACACGTTCTATGTCTCCCATGATTTTGGACTCTTTTCACCTGCTGTTTCACACACAATTTAAATGTCTCCCATGATTTTTTACTCTTTTCACCTGCTGTTTCACACACAGGTTCTATGTCTCCCATGATCTTGGACTCTTCTCACTTGCTGTTTTACACACAAGTTCTATCTCTCCCTTGTGTCTCCGACTCTTCTCTCCTGCTGTTTCACATATAAGTTCTATGTCTCCCTTTCTCTTTGACTCCTCCCACCTTCTGTTTCGCATACAAGTTCTATGTCTCCCATGATCTTTGGCTCTTTTCACCTGCTGTTTCACACACAAGTTCTATGTCTCGCATGATCTTTGACTCTTCTCACTTGCTGTTTCACACAAAAGTTCTATGTCTCTCATGCTCTCCGACTCTTCTCACTTGCTGTTTCACAGAAACGTTCTATCTCTCCCATGATCTTTGACTCTTCCCACCTGCTGTTTCACATACAAGTTATATGTCTCCCATGATCTTTGACTATTTTCACCTGCTGTTTCACACACAAGTTCTATGTCTCCCATGATCTTTGACTCTTCTCACTTGCTGTTCCACATACAAGTTCTATGTCTCCCATGATTTTTGACTCTTCTCACTTGTTGTTCCACATACAAGTTCTATGTCTCCACTGATCTTTGTCTCTTCTCACTTGGTGTTTCACATACAAGTTCTATGTCTCCACTGATCTTTGACTATTTTCACTTGCTGTTTCACATAAAAGTTCTATCTCTCCCTTGTGTCTCCGACTCTTCTCACCTGCTGTTTCACATATAAGTTCTATATCTCCCATTCTTTTTGACTCCTCCCACCTTCTGTTTCGCATACAATTTCTATGTCTCCCATGATCTTTGACTCTTTTCACCTGCTGTTTCACACACAAGTTCTATGTCTCCCATGATCTTTGACTCTTCTCACTTGCTGTTTCACACACATGTTCTATGTCTCCGATGCTCTTGACTCTTCTCACTTGCTGTTTCACACACAATTTCTATGTCTCCCATGATCTTTGACTCTTCTCACTTGCTGTTTCACACATATGTTCTATGTCTCCCATGCTCTTTGACTCTTCTCACCTGCGTTTCACACACAAGTTCTATCTCTCCCTTGTGTCTCCAACTCTTCTCACTGCTGTTTCACACAAGTTCTATGTCTCTCATGCTCTTTGACTCTTCTCACTTGCTGTTTCACACACACGTTCTATGTCTCCCATGATTTTGGACTCTTTTCACCTGCTGTTTCACACACAATTTAAATGTCTCCCATGATTTTTTACTCTTTTCACCTGCTGTTTCACACACAGGTTCTATGTCTCCCATGATCTTGGACTCTTCTCACTTGCTGTTTTACACACAAGTTCTATCTCTCCCTTGTGTCTCCGACTCTTCTCTCCTGCTGTTTCACATATAAGTTCTATGTCTCCCTTTCTCTTTGACTCCTCCCACCTTCTGTTTCGCATACAAGTTCTATGTCTCCCATGATCTTTGGCTCTTTTCACCTGCTGTTTCACACACAAGTTCTATGTCTCGCATGATCTTTGACTCTTCTCACTTGCTGTTTCACACAAAAGTTCTATGTCTCTCATGCTCTCCGACTCTTCTCACTTGCTGTTTCACAGAAACGTTCTATCTCTCCCATGATCTTTGACTCTTCCCACCTGCTGTTTCACATACAAGTTATATGTCTCCCATGATCTTTGGCTATTTTCACCTGCTGTTTCACACACAAGTTCTATGTCTCCCATGATCTTTGACTCTTCTCACTTGCTGTTCCACATACAAGTTCTATGTCTCCCATGATTTTTGACTCTTCTCACTTGTTGTTCCACATACAAGTTCTATGTCTCCACTGATCTTTGTCTCTTCTCACTTGGTGTTTCACATACAAGTTCTATGTCTCCACTGATCTTTGACTATTTTCACTTGCTGTTTCACATAAAAGTTCTATCTCTCCCTTGTGTCTCCGACTCTTCTCACCTGCTGTTTCACATATAAGTTCTATATCTCCCATTCTTTTTGACTCCTCCCACCTTCTGTTTCGCATACAATTTCTATGTCTCCCATGATCTTGACTCTTTTCACCTGCTGTTTCACACACAAGTTCTATGTCTCCCATGATCTTTGACTCTTCTCACTTGCTGTTTCACACACATGTTCTATGTCTCCGATGCTCTTGACTCTTCTCACTTGCTGTTTCACACACAATTTCTATGTCTCCCATGATCTTTGACTCTTCTCACTTGCTGTTTCACACATATGTTCTATGTCTCCCATGCTCTTTGACTCTTCTCACCTGCGTTTCACACACAAGTTCTATCTCTCCCTTGTGTCTCCAACTCTTCTCACCTGCTGTTTCACATATAAGTTCTATGTCTCCATGATCTTTGACTCTTTTCACCTGCTGTTTCACACACAAGTTCTATGTCTCCCATGATCTTTGACTCTTCTCACTTGCTGTTTCACACACATGTTCTATGTCTCCGATGCTCTTGACTCTTCTCACTTGCTGTTTCACACACAATTTCTATGTCTCCCATGATCTTTGACTCTTCTCACTTGCTGTTTCACACATATGTTCTATGTCTCCCATGCTCTTTGACTCTTCTCACCTGCGTTTCACACACAAGTTCTATCTCTCCCTTGTGTCTCCAACTCTTCTCACCTGCTGTTTCACATATAAGTTCTATGTCTCCCATGATCTTTGACTCTTCTCACTTGTTGTTCCACATACAAGTTCTATGTCTCCCATGATCTTTGACTCTTCTCACTTGGTGTTTCACATACAAGTTCTATGTCTCCCATTCTCTTTGACTCTTCCCACTTGCTGTTTCACATACAAGTTCTATGTCTCCCATGATCTTTGGCTCTATTCATTTGCTGTTTCACACACAAGTTCTATGTCTCCCATGATCTTTGGCTCTTTTCACCTGCTGTTTCACACACACGTTGTATGTCTCCCATGCACTTTGACTATTTTCACCTGCTGTTTCACACACAATTTCTATGTCTCCACTGATCTTTGACTCTTTTCACCTGCTGTTTCACACACAAGTTCTATGTCGTCCATAATCTTTGACTCTTCCCACCTGCTTTTTCACGCACAATTTCTATGTCTCCACTGATCTTTGGCTATTCTCACCCGCTGTTTCACACACACATTCTATGTCTCCACTGATCTTTGACTCTTTTCACCTGCTTTTTCACACACAAATTCTATGTCTCCACTGATCTTTGACTCTTTTCACCTGCTGTTTCACACACAAATTCTATATCTCCACTGATCTTTGACTCTTTTCACCTGCTGTTTCACACACAAATTCTGTCTCCACCGATCTTTGGCTCTTCCCACCTGCTGTTTCACATACAACTTTATTTCCCTCCCCCAATCTCTGACTGATCTCTCCCCTGATTTGTCACCTGATCTCCTCCCTGATCTCTACCGTGATTTCCAAATTGATCTCCACCCCTATCTCCCTCTTGATCTCTCCCCTGATCTCCCTCCTCATCTCTCCACTGGTCTCCTTCCCCCGGATCTTCCCCTGATCTCTCCCGTGATCTCTCCCCTAATCTCCCCATTATCTTCCCCTGAGCTTTCCCTGATCTCCGCCTGATTTCTCCCATGATCACTCCCCTGATCTCCCACCCCTGATCTTTCCCCTGATCTTTCCCCTGATCTCTCCCTTGATCTCTCACATGATCACTCCCCTGATCTCCCACCCCTGATCTTTCCCCTGATCTCTCCCTTGATCTCTTACATGATCACTCCCCTGATCTCCCACCCCTGATCTTTCCCCTGATCTCCCCCATGATCACTCCCCTGATCTCCCACACCTGATCTTTCCCCTGATCTCTCCCTTGATCTCTTACATGATCACTCCCCTGATCTCCCACCCCTGATCTTTCCCCTGATCTCTCCCTTGATCTCTTATATGATCACTCCCCTGATCTCCCCCATGATCACTCCCCTGATCTCCCACCCCTGATCTCTCCCTTGATCTCTCCCCTGATCTCCCCCCATATCTCCCGTGATTACTCCCCTGATCTCCCCCCTCCCCCCGATCTCTCCCCTGATCTCTCAACACATGGCTCGTAAACCATCAAGTACTTCAGTGACATAGTTAGAAAAGCAACTTGTTAGATATTGTTAGAAATTATTTTAACGTTTGTTTAAAAAAACATATGTTAGAAGATCTGTATTTACAATGTATTTTTATTTATGTATATATCTGCGGGTGTATGTGTGCGTGAGTGTTATTTTATTAGGTTAATGACTTCTTCTCTTTTACCTTGAATGTAGTAGTTAAATCTTACACTCTTTTGATATGTTTTTACTAATTTAATTTGTATTTTTGTACTAAATCAAGTGTGTGGGAAGAATGAAAGATGGAGTGATGAAGGGCAGAATGTAAGACGGGCCTGCGTGCCCAATTCTTTACCCTTGAAAAATAAAGATAAAAGAAAGATATTCATTCCCTCTTGATCTCCCCCTGATCTCTCCCCATTATCTCCCCCTTGATCTCCCCCCGATCTCTCCCCTGATCTCCCCCTGATCTCTCCCTTGATCTCCTCCACCCCTGATCTCTCCCCTGATCTCCCCCTGATCTCTCCCTTGATCTCTCCCACTCCTGATCTCTCCACTAATCTTCTCCCTGATATCTCCTCTGATATTTGAATTTTCTCACTTGTTGTTTCATACACAAGTTTATGTCCCCCCATGATCCCCTGATCTCCCCCCTCTGAGATCTCCCCCTGATTCCTCCCCTGATCTTTGACACTTCTCACTCGCTGTTTCACACACAACTTTAAGTCTCCCCTGATCTCTGATGCGGGCCTCCACTAACTGAGAATATTTCTTTCAAACATAAAAAAAACATTTCCAGCGTAACAGCGGCCATGAGCAAACCGGAAACAAAATATTGTTCCTGGATTTGTGGCTTAGAGTGGGCTGCTGTTCTAATAAATGATGATGATGATGATGATGACAACAGATAAAATCTGTCATGGCCTTCAAGAACTTTGTAAAGTGGTATTAACTACTCCCCCCCCCCCCCCACAGATTAACTAGTCTGTTTTTATTCACTAAGGGTGCCTCCCCCCCCCCCCAAACAGGCAAAGACCTCCAGAAACAGAGCCATACACCAGCTCCCTCCACCCCCAACTAGGCAAAGACCTCCAGAAACAGAGCGATACACCAGCTCCCCCCACCAGGCAAAGACCTCCAGAAACAGAGCGATACACCAGGTCCCTCCACCAGGCAAAGACCTCCAGAAACAGAGCCATACACCAGCTCCCTCCACCCCCAACCAGGCAAAGACCTCCAGAAACAGAGCGATACACCAGGTCCCTCCACCAGGCAAAGACCTCCAGAAACAGAGCCATACACCAGCTCCCTCCACCAGGCAAAGACCTCCAGAAACAGAGCGATACACCATCTCCCCCCACCAGGCAAAGACCTCCAGAAACAGAGCGATACACCAGCTCCCCCCACCAGGCAAAGACCTCCAGAAACAGAGCGATACACCAGGTCCCTCCACCCCCAACAAGGCAAAGACCTCCAGAAACAGAGCGATACACCAGGTCCCCCCACCAGGCAAAGACCTCCAGAAACAGAGCCATACACCAGCTCCTCCACCCCCAACCAGGCAAAGACCTCCAGAAACAGAGCGATACACCAGGTCCCTCCACCAGGCAAAGACCTCCAGAAACAGAGCCATACACCAGCTCCCTCCACCAGGCAAAGACCTCCAGAAACAGAGCGATACACCATCTCCCCCCACCAGGCAAAGACCTCCAGAAACAGAGCCATACACCAGCTCCCCCCACCAGGCAAAGACCTCCAGAAACAGAGCGATACACCAGGTCCCTCCACCCCCAACAAGGCAAAGACCTCCAGAAACAGAGCGATACACCAGGTCCCTCCACCAGGCAAAGACCTCCAGAAACAGAGCCATACACCAGCTCCCCCCACCCCCAAAACCAGGCAAAGACCTCCAGAAACAGAGCCATACACCAGCTCCCCCCACCCCCAAAACCAGGCAAAGACCTCCAGAAACAGAGCCATACACCAGCTACCAACCACAACCCCTGCACATTATCGCTGATTTCTTCACACAAGAATGTGAAACAATGTCCTACTAATAGGCTGCAGAGCAAATATTCTAATTTAGCTCCACCACTGCGGTAAAGAAGCGGATCCTTACCTCTCTGTCTCCCGTGGAACAACCTTGAACTTGGGTCTTGACCCTTCATAATTCATCAGTTTTTGCACGAACTCGTCTGCCGCCTTGTCATGGCGGGCCGCATATCAGACACCAGGAGATAAACGAGACACAAACACACCATGATAAACTAGTAACACACAATAATTAGTGTATACACGGAGCCACTGCAGCAAAGCTGTGACACTAAAATGTATAAACTAGGGGAAAAAAGTAGGAACATGATAAACCAGGCCCGTCAGAGGAAGGCTTGAGCTCCGGTTTCTGTTTCTGGAGGGATTAAGACAAACAAAAGAGACCTCAGCTGTGAAATAAGGTCAATAGTTCATACAATCTTGTAGGGCTAACAATCTGAAATGGATTCACATAATCGATACATTATGTCCTCTCCTCCCCTCCAGCCTAGTTCTCTTACTGCGTGTATTGTGAGCGTGTGTATTTATTCATAATTCAACAAATCTGCTGGGGCCGCTGTGGATCGAACTTAATGACGTCATAACCAACCAGGCACAGCCTTGACCTCGATGTTGAGCAGTCGCTGGCGCCTGTGGAAATGCCAGGTAAGAGGACGCTTGAGAGACCAGTTTGGATCAATCTGCCTGCCAAACACCAGCTGCTAAAATTGGTGTAAAGCCATACAGAAGAGACAAACAGCTGGAGCAATGGCTGATAAAAATGCTGAAATAAGTTGTTTGGTCATAGCTGGCAAACTGGCAACGTGTGGAACAGAAGACATAACATCAGATTAAACACTCGTTTATATTAAAAATAGCACAAGAACAAACAATGGCAGCTGTAAACGTTGATGATGAAGAATCATTAGAAGACAGAAAGCGTCTATCCCTCTCAACCAAATAATCAGACAAAATACTTTCCTCTTTAGCACGCAAATAGACAGGGATTTCAAAACGCAATGTGAAGAATTGTCGTGATTTAGAACCATGATTGGTACACGATAGTTGTGTGTGTTATTTTGGCTTTATGAGATTCCAGAAGTAATTAAACATAACTAGAAGCAGGAAGTGACGCGCAGCAGACAGCCTGACGGATACTGCAGGCAAAGACCCTTAGTTGACTGCTTGCATCAGGTCTGGCAAACTATAGCCCCAACAAGATCCTGTTTCAGGTACTAGTCTCTGGTAACAGACAGCACTCAGGCCAAGTGATCAAAGGTCGCAGTGAGACAGTCAAGTAATCAAGGGTCACAGTGAGACAGTCAAGTGATCAAGTGTCACAGTGGGACAGTCAAGTGATCAAGAGTCTTAGTGGGACAGCCAAGTAATCAAGGGTCGCATTGGGACAGTCAAGTAATCAAGGGTCACAGTTAGACAGTCAAGTGATCAAGGGTCACAGTGGGACAGTCAAGTCATTAAGGGTCATAGTGGGACAGCCAAGTAATCAAGGGTCACAGTGAGACAGCCAAGTGATCAAGGGTCACAGTGGGACAGTCAAGTGACCAAGGGTCTTAGTGGGACAGCCAAGTAATCAAGGGTCACATTGGTACAGTCAAGTAATCAAGGGTCACAGTGAGACAGTCAAGTAATCAAGGGTCAGAGTGGGACAGCCAAGTAATCAAGGTTCATAGTGGGACAGCCAAGTAATCAAGGGTCACATTGGTACAGTCAAGTAATCAAGGGTCACAGTTAGACAGTCAAGTGATGAAGGGTCATAGTGGGACAGCCAAGTAAACGAGACACAAACACACCATGATAAACTAGTAACACACAATAATTAGTGTATACACGGAGCCACTGCAGCAAAGCTGTGACACTAAAATGTATAAACTAGGGGAAAAAAGTAGGAACATGATAAACCAGGCCCGTCAGAGGAAGGCTTGAGCTCCGGTTTCTGTTTCTGGAGGGATTAAGACAAACAAAAGAGACCTCAGCTGTGAAATAAGGTCAATAGTTCATACAATCTTGTAGGGCTAACAATCTGAAATGGATTCACATAATCGATACATTATGTCCTCTCCTCCCCTCCAGCCTAGTTCTCTTACTGCGTGTATTGTGAGCGTGTGTATTTATTCATAATTCAACAAATCTGCTGGGGCCGCTGTGGATCGAACTTAATGACGTCATAACCAACCAGGCACAGCCTTGACCTCGATGTTGAGCAGTCGCTGGCGCCTGTGGAAATGCCAGGTAAGAGGACGCTTGAGAGACCAGTTTGGATCAATCTGCCTGCCAAACACCAGCTGCTAAAATTGGTGTAAAGCCATACAGAAGAGACAAACAGCTGGAGCAATGGCTGATAAAAATGCTGAAATAAGTTGTTTGGTCATAGCTGGCAAACTGGCAACGTGTGGAACAGAAGACATAACATCAGATTAAACACTCGTTTATATTAAAAATAGCACAAGAACAAACAATGGCAGCTGTAAACGTTGATGATGAAGAATCATTAGAAGACAGAAAGCGTCTATCCCTCTCAACCAAATAATCAGACAAAATACTTTCCTCTTTAGCACGCAAATAGACAGGGATTTCAAAACGCAATGTGAAGAATTGTCGTGATTTAGAACCATGATTGGTACACGATAGTTGTGTGTTATTTTGGCTTTATGAGATTCCAGAAGTAATTAAACATAACTAGAAGCAGGAAGTGACGCGCAGCAGACAGCCTGACGGATACTGCAGGCAAAGACCCTTAGTTGACTGCTTGCATCAGGTCTGGCAAACTATAGCCCCAACAAGATCCTGTTTCAGGTACTAGTCTCTGGTAACAGACAGCACTCAGGCCAAGTGATCAAAGGTCGCAGTGAGACAGTCAAGTATCAAGGGTCACAGTGAGACAGTCAAGTGATCAAGTGTCACAGTGGGACAGTCAAGTGATCAAGAGTCTTAGTGGGACAGCCAAGTAATCAAGGGTCGCATTGGGACAGTCAAGTAATCAAGGGTCACAGTTAGACAGTCAAGTGATCAAGGGTCACAGTGGGACAGTCAAGTCATTAAGGATCATAGTGGGACAGCCAAGTAATCAAGGGTCACAGTGAGACAGCCAAGTGATCAAGGGTCACAGTGGGACAGTCAAGTGACCAAGGGTCTTAGTGGGACAGCCAAGTAATCAAGGGTCACATTGGTACAGTCAAGTAATCAAGGGTCACAGTGAGACAGTCAAGTAATCAAGGGTCAGAGTGGGACAGCCAAGTAATCAAGGTTCATAGTGGGACAGCCAAGTAATCAAGGGTCACATTGGTACAGTCAAGTAATCAAGGGTCACAGTTAGACAGTCAAGTGATGAAGGGTCATAGTGGGACAGCCAAGTAATCAAGGGTCACAGTGAGACAGTCAAGTGATCAAGGGTCACAGTGGGACAATCAAGTGATCAAGGGTCATAGTGGGACAGTCAAGTAATCAAGGGTCGCAGTGAGACAGCCAAGTGATCAAGGGTAGCAGTGAGACAGTCAAATGATCAAGGATCGCAGTGAGACAGTCAAGTGATGAAGGGTCAAGGGTCGCAATGGGACAGTAAACATGGTCATAAAAATACACCGAGTTAAAGCTGGATTTGTCTGACCGCAAAAGAAAGAGAGAACAGCAGCGCAGCGAACGCCTGAGAAAGAAAGAAGGAAAGAAAGAAAGAAAGAAGGAAGGAAAGAAAGAAAGAAAGAAAGAAAGAAGGAAAGAAAGAAAGAAAGTCTCTATTTAAAACTACAAACACTCTTTTCCCAAGCTTTGTAGCGCATGTTCGAGACATTGCAGCTTAACAACCGCCATGCTACAATTTATTTTTCTTTCAGTCCTACAAGTCCTAGGTGTTCTATTTTGTTCATGTCCTCTTTCAGTCCTACAAGTCCTAGATGTTCTATTTTTTTCACGTCTTCTTTCAGTCTTACAAGTCTTAGATGTTCTACTTTGTTCATGTCCTCTTTCAGTCTTACAAGTCTTAGATGTTCTATTTTGTTCATGTCCTCTTTCAGTCCTACAAGTCCTAGATGTTCTATTTTGTTCAGGTCCTCTTTCAGTCTGACAAGTCCTAGATGTTTTATTTTTTATGTCTTCTTTAAGTCTTACAAGTCCTAGATGTTCTATTTTGTTCATGTCCTCTTTCAGTCCTATAAGTCCTAGATGTTCTATTTTGTTCATGTCCTCTTTCAGTCCTACAAGTCCTAGATGTTCTATTTTGTTCATGTCCTCTTTCAGTCTGACAAGTCCTAGATGTTCTATTTTGTTCATGTCCTCTTTCAGTCTTACAAGTCCTAGATGTTCTATTTTGTTCATGTCCTCTTTCAGTCTGACAAGTCCTAGATGTTCTACTTTGTTCACGTCCTCTTTCAGTCTTACAAGTCCTAGGTGCTCTATTTTGTTCACGTCCTCTTTCAGTCTTACAAGTCCTAGATGTTCTATTTTGTTCACGTCCTCTTTCAGTCTTACAAGTCTTAGATGTTCTATTTTGTTCATGTCCTCTTTCAGTCTTACAAGTCTTAGATGTTCTACTTTGTTCATGTCCTCTTTCAGTCTTACAAGTCTTAGATGTTCTACTTTGTTCATGTCCTCTTTCAGTCTTACAAGTCTTAGATGTTCTATTTTGTTCATGTCCTCTTTCAGTCTTACAAGTCTTAGATGTTCTACTTTGTTCATGTCCTCTTTCAGTCTTACAAGTCTTAGATGTTCTATTTTGTTCATGTCCTCTTTCAGTCTTACAAGTCTTAGATGTTCTATTTTGTTCATGTCCTCTTTCAGTCTTACAAGTCTTAGATGTTCTATTTTGTTCATGTCCTCGTACACGCTAACAAATGTGCGATAATTTCTCTTCTTAAACTAAACGGACTGACACAGATGGCTGCTGGCCTGAAGACAGACAGAAAATTTCATGTCTGGAGTTTGGCAATGAACTATGTCAGTCACAAACATCAGGTGAAACTTGCTGACACTGAATCAGTTCCTCACTTTAGTACCATTCTACAGTCGTGTGTCTCAGAACAGAGCTCCTTCTAACTTTTGCTGTGTGACAAAAGCCTTACACTTGAGTGCGTCACTCATCAGCACTTTGTAGTTTAAGAGAGCAGCCAACTTCTAACTTTTGCTGTGTGACAAAAGCCTTACACTTGAGTGCGTCACTCATCAGCACTTTGTAGTTTAAGAGAGCAGCCAACTTCTAACTTTTGCTGTGTGACAAAAGCCTTACACTTGAGTGCGTCACTCATCAGCACTTTGTAGTTTAAGAGAGCAGCCAACTTCTAACTTTTGCTGTGTGACAAAAGCCTTACACTTGAGTGCGTCACTCATCAGCACTTTGTAGTTTAAGAGAGCAGCCAACTTTCATGTGGAACTCAAACGTTAAGTCTACATTTTGCTGCAGCCTGTTCCCTATATTTCTGATCAAAGTGTCATTCACAACACTGGTGACCTCGTTTTGTGCTGTTAAGTTTGGTGTCATTCACAATATTGGTAACCTTGTTTTGTGCTGTTAAGTTCGGTGTCATTCACAATATTGGTGACCTCGTTTCGTGCTGTTATTTTCGTGTCATTCAGAATAATGGTAAATTCGTCTCGTGTTGTTAGGTTTAGTGTCATTCACAATATTGGTAACCTTGTTTTGTGCTGTTAAGTTTGGTGTCATTCACAATATTAGTAACCTTGTTTTGTGCTGTTAAGTTTGGTGTCATTCACAATATTGGTGACCTCGTTTCGTGCTGTTATTTTCGTGTCATTCAGAATAATGGTAAATTCGTCTCGTGTTGTTAGGTTTAGTGTCATTCACAATATTGGTAACCTTGTTTTGTGCTGTTAAGTTTGGTGTCATTCACAATATTAGTAACCTTGTTTTGTGCTGTTAAGTTTGGTGTCATTCACAATATTGGTAACCTCGTTTTGTGCTGTTATTTTCGTGTCATTCAGAATAATGGTAAATTCGTCTCGTGTTGTTAGGTTTAGTGTCATTCACAATATTGGTAACCTTGTTTTGTGCTGTTAAGTGTGGTGTCATTCACAGCATTGGTAACCTCGTTTTGTAATGTTAAGTTTTGTGTCGTGTATGACTTTACCAGACAATGCAGGCGACCATTTTTCTCAGATCTCATTTGCCCCAAGGTCAGAAAGAAAAGACCGGTCTCTTCATTATGAGACAGATAAAAGAGATAACGACTGCGGTAAATAAAAGAGATAACGACTGCGGTAAATCTAGTCCTAGCAATACAGGTAGATAGAGGTGTATGGTCCTAGCAATACAGATAGATAGAGGTGTATGATCCTAGCAATACAGGTAGATAGAGGTGTATGGTCCTAGCAATACAGGTAGATAAAAGTGTATGGTCCTAGCAATACAGGTAGATAGAGGTGTATGGTCCTAGCAATACAGATAGATAGAGGTGTATGGTCCTAGCAATACAGGTAGATAGAGATGTATGGTCCTAGCAATACAGGTAGATAGGGGTGTATAGTCCTAGCAATACAGGTGGATAGAGATGTATGGTGCAGTTATGTTTTTCATTTTGTGTGCGTTTTTTCCTCACTTCTTCCATTCCCTGTATCGCTTTGTAAAACTGCACCATACTCCTCTATCTACCTTCATTATGAGACCCAACCCTGGCCCCTCCCCCCACAATCTCTTTTCTTTTCCTCCACTCCCTCGTCTGTAGTCTGTAGCAAAGGACGGGGGGGGGGGGCAGAACATTTCCCCGCACTGAAGACAATCATGTTAACAATTTACTTATGATCATGTCATGTTAACAATTTACTTATGATCATGTCATGTTAACAATGTACTTATGATCATGTCATGTTAACAATGTACTTATGACCATGTCATGTTAACAATGTACACAACAACATGGCTAGAATGAATGTTACCCTTTCCTACCCCCTCTCCTTCACCGCCACGCCCACTCACGTTGGCCGTAAACTAATGCCCCGCCCCCCCGTCCCGCCCCGCCCCGCCCTAGGTGCTAGTGGACGCCGGAGGCCACTGAATGCGCATTTCCTGTTCACAACCTTCGCTTGACAATATAGTTCACTATCAGCTGGGCTCACCATCCAGTTCCCACAGTCCATATTTGATTCAGAATAAGGAAGTTGACTTCCTTGACATATCTGGACATTTCTACGAGTTTAGCATGTTTATTTGAACTTGTTGATGTTTGTTTTTTGATGTTCGGAGCTGCTTGGTGTGGGTAGTGGAGCTTTGCTTAATTGTAGATTTTAGGGGAGGGGCCACACTAGTGTCATGTGCTGGCCCCACTTGGAGCAAGGATAATGTGGGGGTGGGGGTGTGGTTAGGCAAAAAAATCATAGTAAAATACAATAGTGTTTTCATCATGACCGTGCCCGATGGAGGGAGAGTGACAGAGTTTCATCTCTGTTCGTCTGTGCCATGTAACGTGGGAGTGACAGTTTCATCTCTGTTCGTCTGTGCCATGTAACGTGGGAGTGACATTCATGCTGTCGCCTGTGCCGGAATGGTGCTTGCTGCTGTCTTGTCAATGACGAGAAGGCAGACAGAGCTGATGACGCGAAGGCTGGGACCAGCTGATGATCGATATAAGAGTAATCTTTGCCGGCTGCTCCTGTCTTGCTGTGTGCTGTAGCAAGCAACAACCGTTCCAGGAACTCCTCTCGGCGGACGCTACCCTCGGGCTCGCTCACCCCGCCATCAGGCCACGACACGGCCACAGCACGCGCGACACCCTACACGTCACGCGAGAGGGCCCTTGACGTCACTGCCAGATGTCACTGACAACAAAAGCTTGGTCGTCGTCACAGAATGTCACGTGGGAGTTGAGAGCTTACATCTACAAACAACCACATCAAATTTGCCGCCGGAAGTTCCTGGAGATTTTCGTTTGGAAAAAAATCGACAAAATATCCATTGTGTAGATAATCCTGTCTTCTCGGGCGTGAGAGCTCCGACTGGTTCGTATATCGAGGGGTGCGCGAGAATGCTTGGATTGTGTTGAACGAGTGTTTCTTCTTTCTTGGCCCACACGCTGTGGTAAGCTTTTTTTTTTTTTGTAACAATAATTTGGTTCATTTCAAAACATCTAGTCTTCGCTGTGTCGGCGGTGCTTGTATATTGACCATTTTATCATATAAGTTTAGATTTAACTCAACATGTAAGCGAAAGCATTCCTGCTGTTACTGTTGCTATAGCAACTGCGAGAAGTAGAATGACTTAATGGCGGGAGTCTCTCGTTCTAAACAGTCCGTTAAATGAGCGCTCATAAAATGAGATTCCTGATTTCCGTTTATTTTGTAAACGAAAGGACGAGTGCTATGTTCTTCTACATGGATGAAGGCAAGGACGACGGTAGTAGAATGTTAACGATAAATGTCAAATGTAAAATAAATGTTAGCGAGAATATATTAACATTTGTTAGCACCATCATGAAGTGCTGCGTCAAAAGGTTTCTCTAGTTCGAGCAGAATTTGTTATTTTTGATTAGATGTGTCTTCTTGCTTTCTTACATCACGTGGTCAATCCTTTCAGACTTTCAGCCTCCCTGACTTTCTTTTTCCTTAAGTTTTCCAGTGATTGTCAGGTTCTTTAACTTCTGTCTTCTCATGACATGTCCATTGATTGTCGGGTTCTTTAACTTCTGTCTTTTCATGACATGTCCATTGATTGTCAGGTTCTTTAACTTCTGTCTTCTCATGACATGTCCATTGATTGTCAGGTTCTTTAACTTCTGTCTTCTCATGACATGTCCATTGATTGTCAGGTTCTTTAACTTCTGTCTTCTCATGACATGTCCATTGATTGTCGGGTTCTTTAACTTCTGTCTTCTCATGACATGTCCATTGATTGTCAGGTTCTTTAACTTCTGTCTTCTCATGACATGTCCATTGATTGTCAGGTTCTTTAACTTCTGTCTTCTCATGACATGTCCATTGATTGTCAGGTACTATAACTTTTTTATGTTTTCTTCTTAAAATCAAATCTTTTGTTTTTTTTTCAATTTCCTTATATTTTTGTTGACTGTCCAAGTTTCATAACCATCCATTCATTCATTTGCATGTCCCTTGTTGAACTTTGCCTCCCTAACAACACTCTTGTAGGCCTCTCGGTTGTAAGCAAGATGACCTTCTGCTGATGCATCCATTTGCAGATCATCAATGATGTCCTGCAGCCATCTTCGCCTTAGTCTTCCTCTCTTTCTTTTTCCCATTATATACCCTTCCAAGACGGCCTTCTCTAGATTATATTAGTTTCATAACCATCTACAGCAATATTGGTTCAATATACCACTACAATACTTTTCCTCAATTTTAAGGATGTTATCTTATTTGTTAGTATCTTCTAATTTGTTAGTAGCTTCTTATTTGTTAGTACCTTCTTCATGTCATAAAATGCTGGTTTTGCCTCATCTATTAATGATTTTATTTCATTTGTGCACTTGCTTCAGCTGTTATTGTTACTCCAAGGTAACTGGAGTTTCAGTACTTGTGTCAGTATCTTCCTGTTGATCTCTGTTATGTTTACTCCTTTCACTGTTACCTCTTTCTGTCTTCTTCTTGTTTAGTTCTAGGCCTCTTTTAATGATCCCTTTGATCTTATTTTTCTCCCGTTTCTACAAACTGCTTTCACCTTCTGCTGTTAGAACACTGTCCTAGTTCTACAAACTGCTTTCACCTTCTGCTGTTAGAACACTGTCCTAGGTCTACAAACTGAGAACACTGTCCTAGTTCTACAAACTGCTTTCACCTTCTGCTGTTAGAACACTGTCCTAGGTCTACAAACTGCTTTCACCTTCTGCTGTTAGAACACTGTCCTAGTTCTACAAACTGCTTTCACCTTCTGCTGTTAGAACACTGTCCTAGTTCTACAAACTGCTTTCACCTTCTGCTGTTAGAACACTGTCCTAGTTCTACAAACTGCTTTCACCTTCTGCTGTTAGAACACTGTCCTAGTTCTACAAACTGCTTTCACCTTCTGCTGTTAGAACACTGTCCTAGGTCTACAAACTGCTTTCACCTTCTGCGTTAGAACACTGTCCTAGTTCTACAAACTGCTTTCACCTTCTGCTGTTGAACACTGTCCTAGTTCTACAAACTGCTTTCACCTTCTGCTGTTAGAACACTGTCCTAGTTCTACAAACTGCTTTCACCTTCTGCTGTTAGAACACTGTCCTAGTTCTACAAACTGCTTTCACCTTCTGCTGTTAGAACACTGTCCTAGTTCTACAAACTGCTTTCACCTTCTGCTGTTAGAACAGTATCTCAGGTTACTGACATTATGACCTCCTATTTTTAATTCCTTTCACATTTGTAATGCCTCTCACGATGGCTTCACTGCATAATGAGGATAGATCTGGTGATAATACTCCTCCTTGTCTTACAAATCATCTTATCTCCTCAACTCTGCCATTCTTACCGTTTATTGCTGCTCTTTGATTTCAGTACACATTAGTCAATATTGTGAAGGTTTGGCTAAATGTTCTATCATCTGGGATATTTTTGGCTAAATGTTCTATCATGTGGGATATTTTTATCTAAATGTTCTATCATGTTGGATACTTTTGGCTAAATGTTCTATCATCTGGATTATTTTGACTAAATTCGATATCACTTGGGACATTATGACTAAGTATTACATCAACATAAGCGGTTCTGAGACAGAGGTTTGCTATATGTTCGTTACCAGAAACAGAGGTTTGCTATATGTTCGTTACCAGAAACAGAGGTTTGCTATATGTTCGTTACCAGAAACATAGGTTTCCTGCGTGTTATGAAACTCGAGAAAAAGGTTTGCTATGTGTTATGCTGCCTGATACAAAGGTTTGCTGTTATGCTCCCTGATTCAATGGTTTACTATGTGTTACGCTGCATGAGACAAAAATGTGCTATGTGTAATGCTATCCGATATAAAGCTTTGCTATGCGTCATGCTGCCTGATACACAGGTTTGTTATGTTATGCTACGTGAGACAAATGTTTGCTGTCTGTTATGCTACATGAGACAAAGGTTTGCTATGTTATGCTATATGAGACAAAGTGTTATGCTACATGAGACAAAAGTGTGGTAAGTATTATATTACCTGAAACAGTTTGGCTAAATCTTATGTCACCTGGGATGTTGTCCAAACAAACTTTTTCACAAACAAAACTAAGTGAATGTGAGAATAAACAGAAGTAAACTGACTGCTGAACCTCCATGTTTAGACACAAACATTTACAACCCGGCACAGCCTTCTGTTCTGATGTTGTTTTATTTTCAATGGTGTTATTTTTCGTGTCGTTGTTATTGCAGTTACTACTGTTGTTATTACTACTACTGGTGATGATTTTAGTTACATAAACATATTTACACAAATAGGTTGGGGTACCAGGTTTTATATCTTTGAGTCTGTGACCGCAGCTGACAAAATGGCCTAATTCCAGGCATGAACAAAGTGAAAGACGTTTCGTATTGTCAGATTTCTCTCTCTTCTCTCATTCTCTCTCTCTCTCTCTCTCTCTCTCTCTCTGTGTCTCTAAGTCCCTTATTGAATGTGGGGTTGAATTACCTCAGTCACCATCATCTGGCTGACACAGACTCGGACAGGGAGTGGGTAGTTCCGACAGAGACTGGTAAAGGAGTTACAAACAAAATGAGAAGAGAAGACAATTACATCTTTCGGTCGGAAAGCTCTCTCCATTCCTCTCTCCTCCTCCTCCACCTCCTCCTACTCATTATTCAAATACTACAAATTAGAATAAAAGCAGCGAATAAATGACAGCTTAAAGAGAATGGATGCTTTCATTGTTCTTATTGCGGATAATGATGATGATGATGATGACAGTGTGATATGTGTGACACGAGGAACCAGCCGGTCGTCCTGCAGCGAGGTACGAAGTGTCAGATAACTAGTTTAAGACGAACGACTCACAGATTGTGTAGCGCTGGAGTTGGGCGAATGAAAAACTGAGAGGAGGGGAAATCAATACGCGATTGTGCAAACCTACGGGACTATTTCCTGCTTGCGTCATCGCTCTGTGGGTGAGCCGACCCGAGGGAAGTGTCTCTCAACCGCTGGCTTGTCTCTTAGAATCTTTGCCTGTGACAAACAGTGCTAGACTTAATTCAGCAGGGCATTCTAACCAACGTGAAGGGGAGGGCTGAGGCAGCAGAATCTGTGCTGTCTAACAGCAGTTTTTGAGTCATTCACTGAACAAAAAAGACGGAGAGATGATAAAGCTCAATCGTTGACAGCAGTTTATTGCTGCTCTTTGATTTCAGTACACATTAGTCAATATTGTGAAGGTTTGGCTAAATGTTCTATCATCTGGGATATTTTTGGCTAAATGTTCTATCATGTGGGATATTTTTATCTAAATGTTCTATCATGTTGGATACTTTTGGCTAAATGTTCTATCATCTGGATTATTTTGACTAAATTCGATATCACTTGGGACATTATGACTAAGTATTACATCAACATAAGCGGTTCTGAGACAGAGGTTTGCTATATGTTCGTTACCAGAAACAGAGGTTTGCTATATGTTCGTTACCAGAAACAGAGGTTTGCTATATGTTCGTTACCAGAAACATAGGTTTCCTGCGTGTTATGAAACTCGAGAAAAAGGTTTGCTATGTGTTATGCTGCCTGATACAAAGGTTTGCTGTTATGCTCCCTGATTCAATGGTTTACTATGTGTTACGCTGCATGAGACAAAAATGTGCTATGTGTAATGCTATCCGATATAAAGCTTTGCTATGCGTCATGCTGCCTGATACACAGGTTTGTTATGTTATGCTACGTGAGACAAATGTTTGCTGTCTGTTATGCTACATGAGACAAAGGTTTGCTATGTTATGCTATATGAGACAAAGTGTTATGCTACATGAGACAAACGTGTGGTAAGTATTATATTACCTGAAACAGTTTGGCTAAATCTTATGTCACCTGGGATGTTGTCCAAACAAACTTTTTCACAAACAAAACTAAGTGAATGTGAGAATAAACAGAAGTAAACTGACTGCTGAACCTCCATGTTTAGACACAAACATTTACAACCCGGCACAGCCTTCTGTTCTGATGTTGTTTTATTTTCAATGGTGTTATTTTTCGTGTCGTTGTTATTGCAGTTACTACTGTTGTTATTACTACTACTGGTGATGATTTTAGTTACATAAACATATTTACACAAATAGGTTGGGGTACCAGGTTTTATATCTTTGAGACTGTGACCAGAGCTGACAAAATGGCCTAATTCCAGGCATGAACAAAGTGAAAGACGTTTCGTATTGTCAGATTTCTCTCTCTTCTCTCATTCTCTCTCTCTCTCTCTCTCTCTGTCTCTAAGTCCCTTATTGATTGTGGGGTTGAATTACCTCAGTCACCATCATCTGGCTGACACAGACTCGGACAGGGAGTGGGTAGTTCCGACAGAGACTGGTAAAGGAGTTACAAACAAAATGAGAAGAGAAGACAATTACATCTTTCGGTCGGAAAGCTCTCTCCATTCCTCTCTCCTCTCTCCTCCTCCTCCACCTCCTCCTACTCATTATTCAAATACAACAAATTAGAATAAAAGCAGCGAATAAATGACAGCTTAAAGAGAATGGATGCTTTCATTGTTCTTATTGCCGATGATGATGATGATGATGACGATGATGATGATGACAGTGTGATATGTGTGACACGAGAAACCAGCCGGTCGTCCTGCAGCGAGGTACGAAGTGTCAGATAACTAGTTTAAGACGAACGACTCACAGATTGTGTAGCGCTGGAGTTGGGCGAATGAAAAACTGAGAGGAGGGGAAATCAATACGCGATTGTGCAAACCTACGGGACTATTTCCTGCTTGCGTCATCGCTCTGTGGGTGAGCCGACCCGAGGGAAGTGTCTCTCAACCGCTGGCTTGTCTCTTAGAATCTTTGCCTGTGACAAACAGTGCTAGACTTAATTCAGCAGGGCATTCTAACCAACGTGAAGGGGAGGGCTGAGGCAGCAGAATCTGTGCTGTCTAACAGCAGTTTTTGAGTCATTCACTGAACAAAAAAAAGACGGAGAGATGATAAAGCTCAATCGTTGACAGCAGTAAGAACATGGCAGGTTACAAACATAAGAAGTTCATCTTTTAGAACTAGAAAACATGGCAGGTTACAAACATAAGAAGTTCATCTTTTAGAACTAGAAAACATGGCAGGTTACAAACATAAGAAGTTCATCTTTTAGAACTAGAAAACATGGCAGGTTACAAACATAAGAAGTTCATCTTTTAGAACTAGAAAACATGGCAGGTTACAAACATAAGAAGTTCATCTTTTAAAACTAGAAAACATGGCAGGTTACAAACATAAGAAGTTCATCTTTTAGAACTAGAAAACATGGCACGTTACAAACATAAACAGTTCATCTTGAAAGTGAGGAGAAGTTTATTAACATGAGCGGAGATGTTGGATGTAATGAAAAGTTTATTAACATGAGCGGAGATGTTGGATGTAATGAGATCATTCTTCTATTATCTCGACATCATGTACTCGTCATCAGATCTGTGGATGTCAAAGAAATCTTGACAGATGTCAGCAATTCATTAACAGATGTTAACAGTACACTAGTAGATGTCAGCATTTCATTAACAGATGTTAACAGTACACTGGTGGATGTCAGCATTCCATTAACAGATGTTAACAGTACACTGGTGGATGTCAGCACTCCATTAACAGATGTTAACAGTACACTGGTGGATGTCAGCACTCCATTAACAGATGTTAACAGTACACTGCTGGACGTCAGGATTCCATTAACAGATTTTAACAGGACACTGGTAGATGTCAGGATTCCATTAACAGATGTTAACAGTACATTTGGTAGATGTTAACATCAGTTTGTACGTTACGGGAGGCATCAGCGGCAAATTACACACAACGGTAACAAGTTTACACAGAAACATCAGTAACAAGTTTACCATCGATTATATGGAAGAGAAAAAAACTGGTAAGAGTTAGATGAGAACAGGAGAGGGAGGGAAACAACAACAAACACACAACGGCTACAACAATAACGAATATTTATGCAACAACTACAACACAAACAAATACAGACAAAACAAACTGGACAAAACAAACTTCAGCCTTGGAGTAAGAATCTTCATATTGTACAAGCAATTACCTTTTTGTTAGAATCGTCGTTATTATCGTTTTCAATATGACATTCTTGACCAGCCTACAGGTTCTCCGATCTGGTCCTAATCTACAGTCCACAATGGACAGCGGGTGCTTTGATGTGTAACTTTTCTTGTGTCCTCAACATGGCGTCACATCCGGTATCATCATTTAACCCTTGACCTCTTAAAAAAAAACTAAACGGGAAACTTGAAGCAAACAAATGCTGAATATCGATTCCACGCGGATAAGTTCTCTGCCCCCTTTCCCCGCCCCACATCAGGCACAAATATGCTGGCGACAGCAAATCTCCGTCTCACGCTAGCCGTCAGACAGGACAAGATTTTCATCTTCTTAATACCACACACAATGTCAGGGCCACTCAACTAGTAGTTCCATTCTATATCACATTCAACTATTAGTTCCATACGATATCACACTAAACTATTAGTTCTATACTATACCATACTCAACTAACAGTTCTATACTATACCACATCCAAATATTAGTTCTATACTATACCACACTCACCTATTAGTTGTATACTATACTATACTGAATTATTAGTTCTATACCATATCACACTCAACTATTAGTTCTATACTATACCACATTCAACTATTAGTTCTTTACTATACCACTCTCAACTATTAGTTCTATGCTGTATCATACGGAACTATTAGTTCTATACTATACCACACTCAACTGTTAGTTCTATATTATACCACATTCAACTGTTAGTTCTATACTATACCACACTCAACTTTTAGTTCTATATTATACCACATTCAACTGTTAGTTCTATACTATACCACACTCAAATGTTAGTTCTATATTATACCACATTCAACTGTTAGTTCTATACTATACCACACTCAACTTTTAGTTCTATATTATACCACATTCAACTGTTAGTTCTATACTATACCACACTCAAATGTTAGTTCTATATTATACCACATTCAACTGTTAGTTCTATACTATACCACACTCAACTGTTAGTTCTATACTATACTACACTCAACTGTTAGTTCTATACTATACTACACTGGACTGGCGGTTGTGACGGAGCTGACATAGCGCTATCGTTGATGGTGCTGATGTGATAACGTTCCTCTGTGTTGTAAGGCGGACCACATTTATCATCATCATCGTCATCATCATCATCATCATCGTCATGAATAACATGTCTGTTGTATGTAATCATGACAGGTCACGCTGCTTCCCTCGTGTCCTCAGATGATCTGTTCAGATAACTTTTTCGTCAGCATAATTTCTCATCACTTGCCCAGATACATGTGATCTGTTCATTTCTCATCACTTGCCCAGATACATGTGATCTGTTCATTTCTCATCACTTGCCCAGATACATGTGATCTGTTCATTTCTCATCACTTGCCCAGATACATGTGATCTGTTCATTTCTCATCACTTGCTCAGACAGTTCTGAATGTTTACTTCTAAAAGACCATATGTCACGTTCACAACAAGATTTGGTTGCCATGTATGCACCATGAAATCACATACGGTCTTCCTTCAAATCACAGCCTTTATTCACTATAAAATCACATACTTGTATTATCTTCATCATAAATTCACATATTATCTTCATCATAAAATCACATATTATCTTCATCATAAATTCACACACATGACAATTACGCATGGATTCATATTAAATATAAGTCAGAATAGACTGGAATACAGAAATGATTGACTGATGTATCAAAGATCATACCTTCTCACTGAATGACTGATGTACCTGATATTTCACCTTCTCATAGATTGATTGATGTACATGACATCTGACCTTCTCACTGACTGATTCATGTACATAACGTCTCATGCGCTCATTGACCCGTTGATGTATCTAAAATCACACCTTCTCACTATCTGATTTACCTGATATCTCGGCTTCTTATTGATTGATTGATGTACCTGACATCTGAGCTTCTTATTGACTGACTGATTTACCTGAGATCTCACTGATTTGTGGGTACAACTGGTGCAGCTTCGCACATGAACTGACAAGATTGTGACAGCACAGCCTGGAGGACAGGCAAGCAAGGCGGCAGTGATTTCTCGTGTCTGACTTACGTATGATCCTGGGATCTGGGATATCAGGGCAACGCTTCGGATTACCTGTTAAATTTATGTCGGTATGGAAGAGGGCTGAGATGATGTTTGTAACTGCTGACATCATCATCATCATCATCATCATCATCATCATCATCATCATCATCATCATCACCACTTTGTCTGTGTTTGCTGATCTGTTCTCTGACACACACTATGTGCGGGCGGATTAATTCTTTCTACCCCTTATACCCCACCACCCAGGATCATAAGCCAGACAAGAAGTCACTACCACGTGGCTAGCCTGTGTTCCAGGCTGTGGTGTCACATGTGCCAAGCTGTACACATCTGTCAAATGTTGGCACACGTCAAATTCTCGAACAGACTAGCTCTGATTTATTACAAACAGTTTGTGGCTGATTGTCGTGTTTCAGGTCTGAACTGTGTTCAGGGTGTGTGTAGTCTAAACTGTGTTCGCGGTGTGTATAGTCTGAGCTATGTTCACTGTGTATAGTCTGAACTGTGTTCACGGTGTGTATAGTCTAAACTGTGTTCACGGTGTGTATAGTCTGAACTGTGTTCACGGTGTGTATAGTCTGAGCTGTGTTCGCGGTGTGTGTAAGTGTGTGTTTATGTGTGTGAATGTGGGTATGAGACTTCAACATTCTCAGGTCCAATACTTTAAGAAGATACTGTGAAAAAAACAAAAAAACAAAAACCATCAACGCACAATCTGGATCACCCTCTATTTCGACTCTCTAATCTGGATCACCCTCTATTTCGACTCTCTAATCTGGATCAACCTCTATTTCGACTCTCTAATCAGGGTCACCCTCTATTTCGACTCTCTAATCAGGGTCACCCTCTATTTCGACTCTTTAATCTGGATCACCCTCTATTTCGACTCTTTAATCTGGATCACCCTCTATTTCGACTCTATATTCTGGATCACCCTATATTTCGACTCTCTTATCTGAATCACCCTATATTTCGACTCTCTAATCAGGGTCACCCTCTATTTCGACTCTCTAATCAGGGTCACCCTCTATTTCGACTCTTTAATCTGGATCACCCTCTATTTCGACTCTTTAATCTGGATCACCCTCTATTTCGACTCTTTAATCTGGATCACCCTCTATTTCGAGTCTTTAATCTGGATCACCCTCTATTTCGAGTCTTTAATCTGGATCACCCTCTATTTCGACTCTTTAATCTGGATCACCCTCTATTTCGGCTCTTTTATCTGGATCACCCTCTATTTCGACTCTTTAATCTGGATCACCCTCTATTTCGACTCTTTAATCTGGATCACCCTCGTATTTCGACTCTCTAATCTGGTTCTGTCTTTTATCTACCACATTTCCACTGTCTGAATCACTGGGTCCTCACCATATTTCGACTGTCTAAACAATAGATCCATCTATTGGCTGTCACATTTGGACTGTATAAAAACGTGTAATTCTCGGCCTCTTGTTTCTACCAGATCCGTGGAGTGCATATCCGGCTTCTGCAGGCTCCTGTGGACGGAGAGTGCAAGCTGACCTGCAACTGTGAGTTCAGGATGCCCTCTCGTGACCTGCATGTGCTCATGGCCTCCCACAACAACCTGAGCTGAAAATATGACATGGAGAGGCGTTCCTCAACCGGTGCTCCCCGGGTAGGTAGTTTTGCTGCGTCAGTGAATGTAAACTCTGGTGAGTCAGTGAATGTAAACTCTGGTGAGTCTGTTAATGTAAACTTTGGCCAGTCAGTGAATGTAAACTCTGGTGAGTCAGTGAATGTAAACTCTGGTGAGTCTGTTAATGTAAAATTTTGTGAGTCTGTTAATATATACTTTGGTGAGTCAGTGAATGTAAACTCTGGTGAGTCAGTGAATGTAAACTTTGGTGAGTCTGTTAATGTAAACTCTGGTGAGTCTGTTAATGTAAACTTTGGTGAGTCAGTGAATGTAAACTCTGGTGAGTCATTGAATGTAAACTCTGGTGAGTCATTGAATGTAAACTCTGGTGAGTCTGTTAATATAAACCTTGGCCAGTCAGTGAATGTAAACTCTGGTCAGTCTGTTAATGTAAACTCTGGTGAGTCTGTTAATGTAAACTTTGGCCAGTCAGTGAATGTAAACTCTGGTGAGTCTGTTAATGTAAACTTTGGCCAGTCAGTGAATGTAAAGTTTGGTGAGTCTGTTAATGTAAACTTTGGCCAGTCAGTGAATATATACTTTGGTGAGTCAGAGAATATAAACTTTGATAAGTCAGTGAATGTAAACTTTGGTGAGTCAGAGTATGTAAACTCTGGTGAGTCAGTGAATGTAAACTCTGGTGAGTCAGTGAATACAAAAGTTGGCGAGTCAGTGAATATAGTTGATGAAGGTGAGTCAGTCTATGAGTGTGAAGTCAGGAAGTCAGTTAATGTAAAAATAGGTGAGTACAGAACATAACAACATATGAGCACAGAATGTAACAACAGATGAGTATAGAACATAACAACAGATGAGTATAGAACATAACAACAGATGAGTATAGAACATAACAACAGATGAGTATAGAACATAACAACAGATGAGTACAGAATTAAAAACTGGAAAATGAATAGATCAGTTATTATTTGCGTCATTTAGTGCTGACAGATGAATGTATTAGTGTGTGAAATCGCCTATGAAACATGTGTGAATGTGAATATTTGGATCAAGCATGTATGTACGAGAATGTGTGAATGACACGTGTGTGTGTGAATGTGTGGATACAACTAGTGCGGTTGTTTGAATGAATGAATGATCAGATAAGCAGAGATAAAAGGGCTAGAAAATGTAGATGAATATATGAGTGATTTAATACATGAGGCATCCAGTGTGTGAATGAATGGATACATCGCCCAGTGGATACATGGATAAACGCGGGCACTGATGGACGAACGCTTGGATTAGTGAAGTTATACTGAGTGAGCAGAGCGAGCAGGTAATCTCATTTCATGCAGGGGTTCTAAGGACTGTTACTGCCGGAGGTGGGGTGGAGGATACGCTCTCTGCTCCAACGGCGTGGGTCTCAAATAGACAGTCAAGTCCAGCTCCTGGCCTTCCCGTGGCAGAACTGTTCAAACTGACAGGAGAAGGGGTAGATGAGAGTTATGTTTGGTAGCTCATCTACCGCTGCTGGTGAGATTCTTCAGCTGCCGTGCGTGGAGTGGGGCTCCTCCCGTCCAGTGAAGAAAAGTGCAAATGGGGTTGCCGCGCGGCACCACTATGGAAAAGGTGAAAGAAAGGATTAAGCGAAGTAAAAAAGGTAGCCAAATCGCGGCACCTCTGGTCTGGAGGTCAGCCACATCCTAAGTGCACTCATATCGGGCGAAATGCCTGAATCAGATTAATCCAGAGGTTAAGACACTGCTGGCGAGATTCTTCGGATGCTGCGTGTGGAGTGAAGCTCCTCCCAGCCAAGGAACAAAATGTGGAAAAGCAATTAGTGTTGCCGCGTGGCGCCGATGTGAAAAGGTGATGGAAAGGATAAAGTGAAGCTTAATCGGTATGGCCAGTCAGTGAATGTAAAGTTTGGTGAGTCTGTTAATGTAAACTTTGGCCAGTCAGTGAATATATACTTTGGTGAGTCAGAGAATATAAACTTTGATAAGTCAGTGAATGTAAACTTTGGTGAGTCAGAGTATGTAAACTCTGGTGAGTCAGTGAATGTAAACTCTGGTGAGTCAGTGAATACAAAAGTTGGCGAGTCAGTGAATATAGTTGATGAAGGTGAGTCAGTCTATGAGTGTGAAGTCAGGAAGTCAGTTAATGTAAAAATAGGTGAGTACAGAACATAACAACATATGAGCACAGAATGTAACAACAGATGAGTATAGAACATAACAACAGATGAGTATAGAACATAACAACAGATGAGTATAGAACATAACAACAGATGAGTACAGAATTAAAACTGGAAAATGAATAGATCAGTTATTATTTGCGTCATTTAGTGCTGACAGATGAATGTATTAGTGGTGAAATCGCCTATGAAACATGTGTGAATGTGAATATTTGGATCAAGCATGTATGTACGAGAATGTGTGAATGACACGTGTGCGTGTGTGTGTGTGTGTGTGAATGTGTGGATACAACTAGTGCGGTTGTTTGAATGAATGAATGATCAGATAAGCAGAGATAAAAGGGCTAGAAAATGTAGATGAATAGATGAGTGATTTAATACATGAGGCATCCAGTGTGTGAATGAATGGATACATCGCCCAGTGGATACATGGATAAACGCGGCACTGATGGACGAACGCTTGGATTAGTGAAGTTATACTGAGTGAGCAGAGCGAGCAGGTAATCTCATTTCATGCAGGGGTTCTAAGGACTGTTACTGCCGGAGGTGGGGTGGAGGATACGCTCTCTGCTCCAACGGCGTGGGTCTCAAATAGACAGTCAAGTCCAGCTCCTGGCCTTCCCGTGGCAGAACTGTTCAAACTGACAGGAGAAGGGGTAGATGAGAGTTATGTTTGGTAGCTCATCTACCGCTGCTGGTGAGATTCTTCAGCTGCCGTGCGTGGAGTGGGGCTCCTCCCGTCCAGTGAAGAAAAGTGCAAATGGGGTTGCCGCGCGGCACCACTATGGAAAAGGTGAAAGAAAGGATTAAGCGAAGTAAAAAAGGTAGCCAAATCGCGGCACCTCTGGTCTGGAGGTCAGCCACATCCTAAGTGCACTCATATCGGGCGAAATGCCTGAATCAGATTAATCCAGAGGTTAAGACACTGCTGGCGAGATTCTTCGGATGCTGCGTGTGGAGTGAAGCTCCTCCCAGCCAAGGAACAAAATGTGGAAAAGCAATTAGTGTTGCCGCGTGACGCCGATGTGAAAAGGTGATGGAAAGGATAAAGTGAAGCTTAATCGGTATGTCCAGTAGTCTCGCGATAGAGCTACTTATACCACCTCTGCTTTGGAGGCTGGCCACGTCCGTTCTACACCCATACTGGTGAAATATGCTTAAACCAGGGGTGAAACTTGATGGCTACTCATGTCACGGTACCTCCGCTCTAGAGGTCGGTCACGTCCTAAACACGCCCGTACTGGAATAATATGTCTAAACCGGCTCAACCCTGGGATGAAACTTACTAGTGGCGAGGATTCGTCCTCCTGGACAAAAGCTCCGTCCTAGTCACAACTATGAAGGGTAGCGCCCACGACCACAAAATGCTGAAGTCGGAGACTCTGGACCAGTGCAGTCTAGATAGGCAACCACCTCTCACTCCTAATCACGCTGAGGTTTTCCGGTGAGAAAGTTCAACACTGGACTGGATGAGCAACCACCTCTCACTCGGCGGTGAAAGACGGGTATCCCAAAACACGTCGAGGTTTTCTGGTGAGTCAGTGAATGTAAACTCTGGTGAGTCAGTGAATACAAAAGTTGGCGAGTCAGTGAATATAGTTGATGAAGGTGAGTCAGTCTATGAGTGTGAAGTCAGGAAGTCAGTTAATGTAAAAATAGGTGAGTACAGAACATAACAACATATGAGCACAGAATGTAACAACAGATGAGTATAGAACATAACAACAGATGAGTATAGAACATAACAACAGATGAGTATAGAACATAACAACAGATGAGTACAGAATTAAAAACTGGAAAATGAATAGATCAGTTATTATTTGCGTCATTTAGTGCTGACAGATGAATGTATTAGTGTGTGAAATCGCCTATGAAACATGTGTGAATGTGAATATTTGGATCAAGCATGTATGTACGAGAATGTGTGAATGACACGTGTGCGTGTGTGTGTGTGTGTGTGAATGTGTGGATACAACTAGTGCGGTTGTTTGAATGAATGAATGATCAGATAAGCAGAGATAAAAGGGCTAGAAAATGTAGATGAATAGATGAGTGATTTAATACATGAGGCATCCAGTGTGTGAATGAATGGATACATCGCCCAGTGGATACATGGATAAACGCGGCACTGATGGACGAACGCTTGGATTAGTGAAGTTATACTGAGTGAGCAGAGCGAGCAGTAATCTCATTTCATGCAGGGGTTCTAAGGACTGTTACTGCCGGAGGTGGGGTGGAGGATACGCTCTCTGCTCCAACGGCGTGGGTCTCAAATAGACAGTCAAGTCCAGCTCCTGGCCTTCCCGTGGCAGAACTGTTCAAACTGACAGGAGAAGGGGTAGATGAGAGTTATGTTTGGTAGCTCATCTACCGCTGCTGGTGAGATTCTTCAGCTGCCGTGCGTGGAGTGGGGCTCCTCCCGTCCAGTGAAGAAAAGTGCAAATGGGGTTGCCGCGCGGCACCACTATGGAAAAGGTGAAAGAAAGGATTAAGCGAAGTAAAAAGGTAGCCAAATCGCGGCACCTCTGGTCTGGAGGTCAGCCACATCCTAAGTGCACTCATATCGGGCGAAATGCCTGAATCAGATTAATCCAGAGGTTAAGACACTGCTGGCGAGATTCTTCGGATGCTGCGTGTGGAGTGAAGCTCCTCCCAGCCAAGGAACAAAATGTGGAAAAGCAATTAGTGTTGCCGCGTGGCGCCGATGTGAAAAGGTGATGGAAAGGATAAAGTGAAGCTTAATCGGTATGTCCAGTAGTCTCGCGATAGAGCTACTTATACCACAGCACCTCTGCTTTGGAGGCTGGCCACGTCCGTTCTACACCCATACTGGTGAAATATGCTTAAACCAGGGGTGAAACTTGATGGCTACTCATGTCACGGTACCTCCGCTCTAGAGGTCGGTCACGTCCTAAACACGCCCGTACTGGAATAATATGTCTAAACCGGCTCAACCCTGGGATGAAACTTACTAGTCGCGAGGATTCGTCCTCCTGGACAAAAGCTCCGTCCTAGTCACAACTATGAAGGGTAGCGCCCACGACCACAAAATGCTGAAGTCGGAGACTCTGGACCAGTGCAGTCTAGATAGGCAACCACCTCTCACTCCTAATCACGCTGAGGTTTTCCGGTGAGAAAGTTCAACACTGGACTGGATGAGCAACCACCTCTCACTCGGCGGTGATAGACGGGTATCCCAAAACACGTCGAGGTTTTCCGGTGAGAAAGCCTAACTCTAGACTAAACTGGTGCAACGAAAACCACGGTGTCACGCAATCCCGCTTCTGAGACCCACCAAGAATACAGGCTAAAGCCCTGAGATACTCTGAACCTCTTGTGGTCCTCTCGGGGATCTCGTGTGGTCTGGGGACCATGGGACCTAACGAGGACCACAGGCGTAAAATTAGTAGGATCATAGGGCGGTCTTGGTGGTAGAAACGAACGAAGAAGAAGAAGCAGAAGAAGATTTCATGCAGGCCCGAAGAATGGAGAGGACAAATAGAAGGGGAAGTCGGGCTTGTACCACTGGGGCCCCAGCTGTTGAAGAGCCCCTGTATGTGTATGAAAGTAGTTTCTATTTGGTTAGGGGGCTCGATAATAGGTGACCCTGGGCCCGAGCTGTTTGTCCACGATCCTGATTTCTTGTTGCTGGTCTGTGCAGGAAGTCTCTTCATAAACTTCGCGCATGCATAGTACAGAATTAAAACTGGAAAATGAATAGATCAGTTATTATTTGCGTCATTTAGTGCTGACAGATGAATGTATTAGTGTGTGAAATCGCCTATGAAACATGTGTGAATGTGAATATTTGGATCAAGCATGTATGTACGAGAATGTGTGAATGACACGTGTGCGTGTGTGTGTGTGTGTGTGAATGTGTGGATACAACTAGTGCGGTTGTTTGAATGAATGAATGATCAGATAAGCAGAGATAAAAGGGCTAGAAAATGTAGATGAATAGATGAGTGATTTAATACATGAGGCATCCAGTGTGTGAATGAATGGATACATCGCCCAGTGGATACATGGATAAACGCGGGCACTGATGGACGAACGCTTGGATTAGTGAAGTTATACTGAGTGAGCAGAGCGAGCAGGTAATCTCATTTCATGCAGGGGTTCTAAGGACTGTTACTGCCGGAGGTGGGGTGGAGGATACGCTCTCTGCTCCAACGGCGTGGGTCTCAAATAGACAGTCAAGTCCAGCTCCTGGCCTTCCCGTGGCAGAACTGTTCAAACTGACAGGAGAAGGGGTAGATGAGAGTTATGTTTGGTAGCTCATCTACCGCTGCTGGTGAGATTCTTCAGCTGCCGTGCGTGGAGTGGGGCTCCTCCCGTCCAGTGAAGAAAAGTGCAAATGGGGTTGCCGCGCGGCACCACTATGGAAAAGGTGAAAGAAAGGATTAAGCGAAGTAAAAAAGGTAGCCAAATCGCGGCACCTCTGGTCTGGAGGTCAGCCACATCCTAAGTGCACTCATATCGGGCGAAATGCCTGAATCAGATTAATCCAGAGGTTAAGACACTGCTGGCGAGATTCTTCGGATGCTGCGTGTGGAGTGAAGCTCCTCCCAGCCAAGGAACAAAATGTGGAAAAGCAATTAGTGTTGCCGCGTGGCGCCGATGTGAAAAGGTGATGGAAAGGATAAAGTGAAGCTTAATCGGTATGTCCAGTAGTCTCGCGATAGAGCTACTTATACCACAGCACCTCTGCTTTGGAGGCTGGCCACGTCCGTTCTACACCCATACTGGTGAAATATGCTTAAACCAGGGGTGAAACTTGATGGCTACTCATGTCACGGTACCTCCGCTCTAGAGGTCGGTCACGTCCTAAACACGCCCGTACTGGAATAATATGTCTAAACCGGCTCAACCCTGGGATGAAACTTACTAGTCGCGAGGATTCGTCCTCCTGGACAAAAGCTCCGTCCTAGTCACAACTATGAAGGGTAGCGCCCACGACCACAAAATGCTGAAGTCGGAGACTCTGGACCAGTGCAGTCTAGATAGGCAACCACCTCTCACTCCTAATCACGCTGAGGTTTTCCGGTGAGAAAGTTCAACACTGGACTGGATGAGCAACCACCTCTCACTCGGCGGTGATAGACGGGTATCCCAAAACACGTCGAGGTTTTCCGGTGAGAAAGCCTAACTCTAGACTAAACTGGTGCAACGAAAACCACGGTGTCACGCAATCCCGCTTCTGAGACCCACCAAGAATACAGGCTAAAGCCCTGAGATACTCTGAACCTCTTGTGGTCCTCTCGGGGATCTCGTGTGGTCTGGGGACCATGGGACCTAACGAGGACCACAGGCGTAAAATTAGTAGGATCATAGGGCGGTCTTGGTGGTAGAAACGAACGAAGAAGAAGAAGCAGAAGAAGATTTCATGCAGGCCCGAAGAATGGAGAGGGACAAATAGAAGGGGAAGTCGGGCTTGTACCACTGGGGCCCCAGCTGTTGAAGAGCCCCTGTATGTGTATGAAAGTAGTTTCTATTTGGTTAGGGGGCTCGATAATAGGTGACCCTGGGCCCGAGCTGTTTGTCCACGATCCTGATTTCTTGTTGCTGGTCTGTGCAGGAAGTCTCTTCATAAACTTCGCGCATGTGTAGTACACCTGAGATGAGGGTACAGAGATCTTCTAGAGAGACAGCACTGTACGTCGGGATAGACACACCAAAGCTGATCAAGACACACCAGAGCTGATCAAGACACACCAGAGCTGATCAAGACACACCAGAGCTAGTCAAGACACACCAGAGCTAGTCAAGACACACCAGAGCTGATCAAGACACACCAGAGCTGATCAAGACACACCAGAGCTAGTCAAGACACACCAGAGCTGATCAAGACACACCAGAGCTAGTCAAGACACACCAGAGCTGATCAAGACACACCAGAGCTAGTCAAGACACACCAGAGCTGATCAAGACACACCAGAGCTGATCAAGACACATCAGAGCTAGTCAAGACACACCAGAGCTGATCAAGACACACCAGAGCTGATCAAGACACACCAGAGCTGACCAAGACACACCAGAGCGAGTCAAGACACACCAGAGCTGACCAAGACACACCAGAGCTGATCAAGACACACCAGAGCTGACCAAGACACACCAGAGCTGATCAAGACACACTAGAGCTGATCAAGACACACCAGAGCTGATCAAGACACACCAGAGCTGATCAAGACACACTAGAGCTGATCAAGACACACCAGAGCGAGTCAAGACACATCAGAGCTGATCAAGACACACCAGAGCTAGTCAAGACACACCAGAGCTAGTCAAGACACATCAGAGCTGATCAAGACACATCAGAGCTAGTCAAGACACATCAGAGGTAGTCAGTACACACCAGACCTGACCAAGACACACCAGATCTGACCAAGATACACCAGAGCTAATCAAGACACACCAGAGCTAATCAAGACACACTAGAGCTAGTCAAGACACACCAGAGCTAGTCAAGACACATCAGAGCTAGCCAAGATACACCAGAGCTAGTCAAGACACACCAGAGCTGATCAAGACACACCAGAGACGATCAAAACAGTGACTCATCTGTCTGTATTCTCTCAGCTTGAATTATCACGGTAGACTCCATGTGGTTTCAGTGGTAGTGGAGTCTTATCAGAAGTTTCAGCAGTAAATTTCATTCAAGCTACTGTAACCCGCTCTAGATCCGACACGATACTCGTGCAGTCATCGCCTGGAGAGAGTACACATGCTTGTAGTCATCGCCTGGAGAGAGTACACATGTTTGTAGTCATCGCCTGGAGAGAGTACACATGTTTGTAGTCATCGCCTGGAGAGAGTACACATGTTTGTAGTCATCGCCTGGAGAGAGTACACATGTTTGTAGTCATCGCCTGGAGAGAGTACACATGTTTGTAGTCATCGCCTGGAGAGAGTACACATGTTTGTAGTCATCGCCTGGAGAGAGCACACATGTTTGTAGTCACAGATCAATGATACAAGAAGATGATGCTGAAGATAGAACATTGATCTGGATCTAGAAGAAAAAAACGAGCACCTGACACTGTCATGTGGTTTGTGCAGGATACATTTTTTCATCTCTTAAAAGTGTCGAGAGATTCATGGGGAAAGTGAGTTTCCTCTACTTTCATTGTGACAGATCTGCTATCATTCTCGATAACAGGGCATCAGTTCTGTATAAAACATTCATCCATCCATCCATCCATCCATCCATCCATCCATCCATCCATCCATCCATCCGCCCGTCTATCTATCTATCTATCCATCTATCTATCTATCTATCTATCTATCTATCTATCTATCTATCTATCTATCTATCTATCTATCTATCTATCTATCTATCTATTAGTGGGAGCATGAAATGTCGAAGATTTTATTCTGAATTCTCATACAACAAAGTAATTTGGTAGATGATGATGAATGTACAGGGCTGGGAGAGTAACTGTGTTACATGTACAAGTCTGGGATAGTAACTGTGTTACATGTACAAGTCTAGGATAGTAACTGTGTTACATGTACATGTCTGGGAGAGTAACTGTGTTACATGTACAAGGCTGGGATAGTAACTGTGTTACATGTACAAGTCTGGGAGAGTAACTGTGTTACATGTACAAGTCTGGGATAGTAACTGTGTTACACGTACAAGGCTGGAAGAGTAACTGTGTACAAGTCTGGGATAGTAACTGTGTTACATGTACAAGGCTGGGAGAGTAACTGTGTTACATGTACAAGGCTGGGAGAGTAACTGTATTACATGTACAAGGCTGGGAGAGTAACTGTGTTACATGTACAAGGCTGGGATAGTAACTGTGTTACATGTACAAGTCTGGGATAGTAACTGTGTTACATGTACAAGGCTGGAAGAGTAACTGTGTACAAGTCTGGGATAGTAACTGTGTTACATGTACAAGGCTGGGATAGTAACTGTGTTACATGTAAATGTCTGGGATAGTAACTGTGTTACGTGTACAAGTCTGGGATAGTAACTGTGTTACATGTACAAGGCTGGGCTAGTAACTGTGTTACACGTACAAGGCTGGGAGAGTAACTGTGTTACATGTACAGGGTTGGGAGAGTAACTGTGTTACATGTACATGTCTGGGATAGTAACTGTGTTACATGTACAGGGCTGGGAGAGTAACTGTGTTACATGTACAAGGCTGGGAGAGTAACTGTGTTACATGTACATGTCTGGGAGAGTAACTGTGTTACATGTACAAGGCTGGGAGAGTAACTGTGTTACGTGTATATAGTTATTTTCTGTACTGAGCTTGTGGGCGAGAGTGGGATGTAACAGCGTTGTTATTTCAGTATTGTTATTTCAGTGTTGCCGTTTCAGTGTTGTGTTGTTATTACACTCTTATCATGTTTGTTATGTGTGCATCACGCTCATAGTAAGTGACGTAGAACGCATGGAATAGAGAGGAAGTTGTTTGATAAAGGGCATGATGTCAGCTGTGCCTGTGGGCCCATTTCTTCATTTCTTGCGAGTAAAGTTTAACCAAACAACCACCCAACCAACCAACCAACCAACCAACCAACCAACCAACCGACCAAACACCCAACCAACCGACCGATCGACCGACCAAACACCCAACCAACCGACCAACCAACCAACCAACCAACCGACCGACCAAACACCCAACCAACCGACCGATCGACCAAACAACCAACCAACCAACCAACCAACCGACCGACCAAACACCCAACCAACCAACCGACCGACCAAACACCCAACCAACCGACCGATCGACCAAACAACCAACCAACCAACCAACTGATCGACCAAACACCCAACCAACCAACAACCAACCAACCGACCGACCAAACACCCAACCAACCGACCGACCGACCCAATAACCAACCAACCTTCTCACCGTGTGTGTGTATTTACTTGCCTAGCTCCTGCCCGTGTTCCTAATCTATGTTTCAGCATTTTTATTTTTCTCTGTCTCTGTTTCTTTCTCTGTCTCTATTTCTTTCTCTGCCTCTATTTCTTTCTCTGCCTCTGTTTCTTTCTCTGTCTCTATTTCTTTCTCTGCCTCTATTTCTTTCTCTGCCTCTGTTTCTTTCTCTGCCTCTATTTCTTTCTCTGCCTCTGTTTCTTTCTCTGCCTCTATTTCTTTCTCTGCCTCTATTTCTTTCTCTGCCTCTATTTCTTTATCTGCCTCTGTTTCTTTCTATGTCTCTATTTCGTTGTGCGTATCTGTTTCTTTGTGTGTCTCTGTTTCTTTGTGTGTCTCTGTTTCTTTGTGTGTCTCTGTTTCTTTGTGTGTTTCTGTTTCTTTGAGTGTCTCTATTTCTTTCTCTGCCTCTGTTTCTTTGTGTGTCTCTGCTTCTTTCTGTGTCTCTGCTTCTTTCTGTGTCTCTGTTTCTTTCTCTGCCTCTATTTCTTTCTCTGGCTCTATTTCTTTCTGTGTCTCTGTTTAGATTTCTCGCCTTTCTACCTGTTTTCAAAAATCTCACAAAACCTCTCCATATTTCGACGTGAAAGGCTCATCTCCTGTCATTTTATCATCTTCCCCTCCCTCCCCCCCCAGCTGATCTCATATCTTTCTTCCATTGATACACCAGCCTACAACACACGTGCCCTCGCCATTACATCAGTGAGCACACGCGCTCGCCCAACCACTCTCTCTCTCTCTCTCGTCTACGCCGTATTAACGTGGTAAGTTCTCTCACAAACAAGCCGTAGTTTCTGCTCTTCTACTCATGGCTGCCCTTGGTTCTGCAAATCTTTGCTTTAATGCAGTTTGCCTTTTTCTTCCCCATGTTGAGTCAACAAAGCTACAGGCGGGCAGGATCGATCCTCTCCCACAAACATTGTCTGCACTTTCCAATAATTGACATGCATAGTATGAGCTAGTGGAGGGGTAGAGTTGCAGTTTGTCTGCTACTAGCTGTTGTCTGTTACTGGCTTTTGTCTGTTTCTGGTTGGTATCTGTTACTGGCTGTTCTGTGTTACTGGCTGTTGTTTGTTTCTGGTTGTTGTCTGCTACTGGTTTTAGTCTGTTACTGGCTGTTGTCTGCTACTGGTTTTTGTCTGTTACTGGCTGTTGTCTGTTTCTAGTTGTTGTCTATTGCTGTTTGCTGTCTGCTGCTGGTTGTTTGTTAGTTTTCTGTTACTGGCTTTTGTCTGTTACTGATTGTTGTCTGCTACTGGTTATCTGCTACTGATTGTCTGCTACTGGTTATCTGCTACTGATTGTCTGCTGCTGGTTGTTGTTTGTCGCTGGTTGTTGTCTTTTACTGGTTTTCTGTCACTTATTGTTGTCTGCTACTAGTTGTTATCTGTTGCTGGTTGTTGTCTGCTACTAGTTGTTATCTGTTGCTGGTTGTTGTCTGCTGCTAGTTGTTATCTGTCGCTGGTTGTTGTCTGCTACTAGTTGTTATCTGTTGCTGGTTGTTGTCTGCTACTAGTTGTTATCTGTTGCTGGTTGTTGTCTGCTACTAGTTGTTATCTGTTGCTGGTTGTTGTCTGCTACTAGTTGTTATCTGTTGCTGGTTGTTGTCTATTACTAGTTATCTGTTGCTGGATGTTTTTAGTTCTGATTGTTGTCTGTTACTAGTTTTCTGCTGATGGCTGTTGTCTGTTACCGGTTGATATCTGTTACTGGTTCTTGTCTGTTGCTGTTCGTTGTCTATTGTTAGTTGTTGTCTGCTAGTGGTGAATGTCTGTTACTGGTTGTTGTTAGCTACTAGTTGTCTGTTACTGTTTATTGTCTGTTACTAGTTGTCTGTTATTGTTTGTTGTCTGCTACTGTTTGTTGTCTGCTACTGGTTGTTTTCTGCTACTGGTTGTTTTCTGCTAATGGCTGTTATCTGTCCTAAGTTGTTGTCGATAATGGCTGTTATCTGTCCTAAGTTGTCTGTTAATGGCTGTTATCTGTCCCAAGTTGTTGTCTGCTAATGGCTGTTATCTGTCCCAAGTTGTTGTCTGCTAATGGCTGTTATCTGTCTCAAGTTGTTGTCTACTATCAGAGATAACAGAAGTGATGACTGTGGTAAAACAGGTTCTAGTAATGAAAGTAGATGGAGATGTGTGGTACAGTTTCATAAAGAAAAGATAGAAAGAGTGAGGAAAGTGGGAAGAAAGAAGAATGGAGAAAGAAGAATGGAGAAAGAAGAATGGAGAAAGAAGAATAGCAGAAAGAAGAATGGAGAAAGAAGAATAGAGAAAGAAGAATGGATAAAGAAGAATGGAAGAAAGAAGAATGGCAAAAAGAAGAATGGAGAAAGAAGAACGGAGAAAGAAAAATGGAGAAAGAAGAATGGCAGAAAGAAGAATGGCAGAAAGAAGAATGGCAGAAAGAAGAATGGAGGAAGAATAATGGAGAAAGAAGATTGGCAGAAAGAAGAATGGAGAAAGAAGAATGAGAGAAAGAAGAATGGAGAAAGAAGAATGGAAGAAAGAAGAATGGCAGAAAGAAGAATGAGAAAGAAGAATACAGAAAGAAGAATAGAGAAAGAAGAATAGAGAAAGAAGAATAGAAAAAGAAGAATAAGAAAGAAGAATAGAGAAAGAAGAATAGAGAAAGAAGAATAGAAAAAGAAGAATAGAGAAAGAAGAATATAGAAAGAAGAATGGCAGAAACCTCTATTTCTTTCTCTGGCTCTATTTCTTTCTGTGTCTCTGTTTAGATTTCTCGCCTTTCTACCTGTTTTCAAAAATCTCACAAAACCTCTCCATATTTCGACGTGAAAGGCTCATCTCCTGTCATTTTATCATCTTCCCCTCCCTCCCCCCCCAGCTGATCTCATATCTTTCTTCCATTGATACACCAGCCTACAACACACGTGCCCTCGCCATTACATCAGTGAGCACACGCGCTCGCCCAACCACTCTCTCTCTCTCTCTCGTCTACGCCGTATTAACGTGGTAAGTTCTCTCACAAACAAGCCGTAGTTTCTGCTCTTCTACTCATGGCTGCCCTTGGTTCTGCAAATCTTTGCTTTAATGCAGTTTGCCTTTTTCTTCCCCATGTTGAGTCAACAAAGCTACAGGCGGGCAGGATCGATCCTCTCCCACAAACATTGTCTGCACTTTCCAATAATTGACATGCATAGTATGAGCTAGTGGAGGGGTAGAGTTGCAGTTTGTCTGCTACTAGCTGTTGTCTGTTACTGGCTTTTGTCTGTTTCTGGTTGGTATCTGTTACTGGCTGTTCTGTGTTACTGGCTGTTGTTTGTTTCTGGTTGTTGTCTGCTACTGGTTTTAGTCTGTTACTGGCTGTTGTCTGCTACTGGTTTTTGTCTGTTACTGGCTGTTGTCTGTTTCTAGTTGTTGTCTATTGCTGTTTGCTGTCTGCTGCTGGTTGTTGTTAGTTTTCTGTTACTGGCTTTTGTCTGTTACTGATTGTTGTCTGCTACTGGTTATCTGCTACTGATTGTCTGCTACTGGTTATCTGCTACTGATTGTCTGCTGCTGGTTGTTGTTTGTCGCTGGTTGTTGTCTTTTACTGGTTTTCTGTCACTTATTGTTGTCTGCTACTAGTTGTTATCTGTTGCTGGTTGTTGTCTGCTACTAGTTGTTATCTGTTGCTGGTTGTTGTCTGCTGCTAGTTGTTATCTGTCGCTGGTTTTTGTCTGCTACTAGTTGTTATCTGTTGCTGGTTGTTGTCTGCTACTAGTTGTTATCTGTTGCTGGTTGTTGTCTGCTACTAGTTGTTATCTGTTGCTGGTTTTTGTCTGCTACTAGTTGTTATCTGTTGCTGGTTGTTGTCTATTACTAGTTATCTGTTGCTGGATGTTTTTAGTTCTGATTGTTGTCTGTTACTAGTTTTCTGTGATGGCTGTTGTCTGTTACCGGTGATATCTGTTACTGGTTCTTGTCTGTTGCTGTTCGTTGTCTATTGTTAGTTGTTGTCTGCTAGTGGTGAATGTCTGTTACTGGTTGTTGTTAGCTACTAGTTGTCTGTTACTGTTTATTGTCTGTTACTAGTTGTCTGTTATTGTTTGTTGTCTGCTACTGTTTGTTGTCTGCTACTGGTTGTTTTCTGCTACTGGTTGTTTTCTGCTAATGGCTGTTATCTGTCCTAAGTTGTTGTCGATAATGGCTGTTATCTGTCCTAAGTTGTCTGTTAATGGCTGTTATCTGTCCCAAGTTGTTGTCTGCTAATGGCTGTTATCTGTCCCAAGTTGTTGTCTGCTAATGGCTGTTATCTGTCCCAAGTTGTTGTCTACTATCAGAGATAACAGAAGTGATGACTGTGGTAAAACAGGTTCTAGTAATGAAAGTAGATGGAGATGTGTGGTACAGTTTCATAAAGAAAAGATAGAAAGAGTGAGGAAAGTGGGAAGAAAGAAGAATGGAAAAGAAGAATGGAGAAAGAAGAATGGAGAAAGAAGAATAGCAGAAAGAAGAATGGAGAAAGAAGAATAGAGAAAGAAGAATGGATAAAGAAGAATGGAAGAAAGAAGAATGGCAAAAAGAAGAATGGAGAAAGAAGAACGGAGAAAGAAAAATGGAGAAAGAAGAATGGCAGAAAGAAGAATGGCAGAAAGAAGAATGGCAGAAAGAAGAATGCAGAAAGAAGAATAGAGAAAGAACATTGCCAGAAAGAAGAATGGAGAAAGAAGAACGGCAGAAAGAAGAATGACAGAAAGAAGAAAGAAGAATGCAGAAAGAAGAATGGCAGAAAGAAGAATGAGAAAGAAGAATACAGAAAGAAGAATAGAGAAAGAAGAATAAAGAAAGAAGAAAAAAGAAAGAAGAATAGAGAAAGAAGAATAGAGAAAGAAGAATAGAAAAAGAAGAATAAGAAAGAAGAATATAGAAAGAAGAATGGCAGAAAAACGAAATGAGAAAGAAGAATGGTAGAAAGAAGAATGGAGAAAGAAGAATGGCAGAAAAGAGAAAGAAGAAGAAACAAAGAAGAATGGAGAAGAAGAATGGAAAAAGAAGAATGGATAAAGAAGAATGGCAGAAAGAAGAATGTAGAAAAAGAATAGAGAAAGAAGAATGGGGAAAGAAAATAGAATAAGAAGAATGGAGAAAAAAGAATGCAGAAATGAAGAATGGAGAAAGAAGAATGACAGAAAGAAGTTGAAGAAAGAAGAAAGCCAGAAAGAAGAATGCAAGAAAGAAGAATGGCAGAATTAAGAATGGAGAAAGAAGAGTGGAGAAAAAGAATGGAGAAAGAAGAATAGAAAAAGAAGAATAGAGAAAGAAGAATGGAAGAAATAGAATGGAAAAAGAAAAATAGAGAAAGAGGAATGAAGAAAGAAGAATGGCAGAAAGAAGAATGACAGAAAGAAGATGGAGATAGAAGAATGGAAGAAAGAAGAATGGAGAAAGAAGAATGGCAGAAATAAGAAATGAGAAAGAAGAACGGGAGAAAGAAGAATGGAGAAAGAAGATGGAGAAAGAAGAATGGAGAAGAAAGAATGGACAAAGAAGAATGGCAGAACGAAGAATGGACAAAGAAGAATGGCAGAAAGAAGAATGAGAAAGAAGACAGAAAGAATAATGGAGAAAGAAGAATGGCAGAAAGAAGATGGAGAAAGAAGAATGGCCGAAAGAAGAATGGCAGAAAGAAGACTGGCAGAAAAAAGAATGGCAGAAAGAAGAATGGAGAAAGAAGAATGGAGAAAGAAGAATGTCAGAAAGAAGAATGACAGAAAGAAGAAAGGAGAAAGAAGAATGGAGAAAGAAGAATGGCAGAAAGAAGAATGAAGAAGCATACTAATAAAGAACATACAACAATTAAATATTTCGGTAAAAACCTTTGTCAAAGATCGCTCACAAAATGTGACACAGAAGATTCAAACACGAATAATAGATGGAAATATGGAGGATTTTTTTCTCTCTTCCTAGTTAGAAAGAAGGACATAAAATGCGGGTACCCTTTGTGATTCGCCTTTTACATCATTTCTCAGCCAGTCTCTGGCTTCCACTCTGTGCTCTCCTATGTCTATCTGGGTGCATTCTGTGTCCCTCTTTCTTACTATAAGGGGGCAACAAAGAAGCTAAGTATATATTTTTAATCTATTTTTTGTGTGTTTTTATCCGTTGTGTTGTTTTTGTATGTCATCCTTAAAAACAGCTATAGCCGAATACTGGATTGTTGTACGTTCTTCATTTGTATGTGTTCATTTTGTTCTCTGCTGAACATACATCTCTGTCTAGTTTCATCGCTTACTAGTAGCTGTCGTTTGCTGCAAGTTGTTGTTTGATAGTAGCTGCTGTCTGCTCCAAGATAAAGTTTGACAGTAGCTGTCGTTTGTTTCAAGTTATTGTTTGTTTGTATATGTTGCCTGCTTCAAGTTGTTGTCTGATAGTATATGTTGCCTGCTTCAAGTTGTTGTCTGATAGTATATGTTGCCTGCTTCAAGTTGTTGTCTGATAGTATATGTTGCCTGCTTCAAGTTGTTGTCTGATAGTATATGTTGCCTGCTTCAAGTTGTTGTCTGATAGTATATGTTGCCTGCTTCAAGTTGTTGTCTGATAGTATATGTTGCCTGCTTCAAGTTGTTGTCTGATAGTATATGTTGCCTGCTTCAAGTTGTTGTCTGATAGTATATGTTGCCTGCTTCAAGTTGTTGTCTGATAGTATATGTTGCCTGCTTCAAGTTGTGTCTGATAGTATATGTTGCCTGCTTCAAGTTGTTGTCTGATAGTATATGTTGCCTGCTTCGAAGAATAGAGAAAGAAAAATGGAGAAAGAAGAATGCAGAAAGAAGAATGGAGAAAGAAGAATGCAGAAAGAAGAATGGCAGAAGGAAGAATGGCAGAAAGAAGAATGGAGAAAGAAGAATGTAGATAGAAGAATTTAGAAGGAAGAATAGAGAAAGAAGAATAGCGGAAAGAAAAATGACAGAAAGAAGAATGGACAAAGAAGAATGGAGAAAGAAAAATAGAGAAAGAAGAAGAAACAAAGAAGAATGGAGAAGAAGAATGGAAAAAGAAGAATGGATAAAGAAGAATGGCAGAAAGAAGAATGTAGAAAAAGAATAGAGAAAGAAGAATGGGGAAAGAAGAATGTAGAAAGAAGAATGGAGAAGAAGAATGGAGAAAGAAAAATAGAATAAGAAGAATGGAGAAAAAGAATGCAGAAATGAAGAATGGAGAAAGAAGAATGACAGAAAGAAGTTGAAGAAAGAAGAAAGCCAGAAAGAAGAATGCAAGAAAGAAGAATGGCAGAATTAAGAATGGAGAAAGAAGAGTGGAGAAAAAGAATGGAGAAAGAAGAATAGAAAAAGAAGAATAGAGAAAGAAGAATGGAAGAAATAGAATGGAAAAAGAAAAATAGAGAAAGAGGAATGAAGAAAGAAGAATGGCAGAAAGAAGAATGACAGAAAGAAGATGGAGATAGAAGAATGGAAGAAAGAAGAATGGAGAAAGAAGAATGGCAGAAATAAGAAATGAGAAAGAAGAACGGGAGAAAGAAGAATGGAGAAAGAAGATGGAGAAAGAAGAATGGAGAAGAAAGAATGGACAAAGAAGAATGGCAGAACGAAGAATGGACAAAGAAGAATGGCAGAAAGAAGAATGAGAAAGAAGACAGAAAGAATAATGGAGAAAGAAGAATGGCAGAAAGAAGATGGAGAAAGAAGAATGGCCGAAAGAAGAATGGCAGAAAGAAGACTGGCAGAAAAAAGAATGGCAGAAAGAAGAATGGAGAAAGAAGAATGGAGAAAGAAGAATGTCAGAAAGAAGAATGACAGAAAGAAGAAAGGAGAAAGAAGAATGGAGAAAGAAGAATGGCAGAAAGAAGAATGAAGAAGCATACTAATAAAGAACATACAACAATTAAATATTTCGGTAAAAACCTTTGTCAAAGATCGCTCACAAAATGTGACACAGAAGATTCAAACACGAATAATAGATGGAAATATGGAGGATTTTTTTCTCTCTTCCTAGTTAGAAAGAAGGACATAAAATGCGGGTACCCTTTGTGATTCGCCTTTTACATCATTTCTCAGCCAGTCTCTGGCTTCCACTCTGTGCTCTCCTATGTCTATCTGGGTGCATTCTGTGTCCCTCTTTCTTACTATAAGGGGGCAACAAAGAAGCTAAGTATATATTTTTAATCTATTTTTTGTGTGTTTTTATCCGTTGTGTTGTTTTTGTATGTCATCCTTAAAAACAGCTATAGCCGAATACTGGATTGTTGTACGTTCTTCATTTGTATGTGTTCATTTTGTTCTCTGCTGAACATACATCTCTGTCTAGTTTCATCGCTTACTAGTAGCTGTCGTTTGCTGCAAGTTGTTGTTTGATAGTAGCTGCTGTCTGCTCCAAGATAAAGTTTGACAGTAGCTGTCGTTTGTTTCAAGTTATTGTTTGTTTGTATATGTTGCCTGCTTCAAGTTGTTGTCTGATAGTAATGTTGCCTGCTTCAAGTTGTTGTCTGATAGTATATGTTGCCTGCTTCAAGTTGTTGTCTGATAGTATATGTTGCCTGCTTCAAGTTGTTGTCTGATAGTATATGTTGCCTGCTTCAAGTTGTTGTCTGATAGTATATGTTGCCTGCTTCAAGTTGTTGTCTGATAGTATATGTTGCCTGCTTCAAGTTGTTGTCTGATAGTATATGTTGCCTGCTTCAAGTTGTTGTCTGATAGTATATGTTGCCTGCTTCAAGTTGTTGTCTGATAGTATATGTTGCCTGCTTCAAGTTGTGTCTGATAGTATATGTTGCCTGCTTCAAGTTGTTGTCTGATAGTATATGTTGCCTGCTTCAAGTTATTATTTGACAGTAGCTGTCGTTTGTTTCAAGTTATTGTTTGTTTGTATATGTTACCTGCTTCAAGTTGTTGTCTGATAGTATATGTTGCCTGCTTCAAGTTGTTGTCTGATAGTATATGTTGCCTGCTTCAAGTTGTTGTCTGATAGTATATGTTGCCTGCTTCAAGTTGTTGTCTGATAGTATATGTTGTCTGCTTCAAGTTGTTGTCTGATAGTATAGTTGCCTGCTTCAAGTTGTTGTCTGATAGTATATGTTGCCTGCTTCAAGTTGTTGTCTGATAGTATATGTTGTCTGCTTCAAGTTGTTGTCTGATAGTATATGTTGCCTGCTTCAAGTTGTTGTCTGATAGTATATGTTGCCTGCTTCAAGTTATTATTTGACAGTAGCTGTCGTTTGTTTCAAGTTATTGTTTGTTTGTATATGTTACCTGCTTCAAGTTGTTGTCTGATAGTATATGTTGCCTGCTTCAAGTTATTATTTGACAGTAGCTGTCGTTTGTTTCAAGTTATTGTTTGTTTGTATATGTTACCTGCTTCAAGTTGTTGTCTGATAGTATATGTTGCCTGCTTCAAGTTGTTGTCTGATAGTATATGTTGCCTGCTTCAAGTTGTTGTCTGATAGTATATGTTGCCTGCTTCAAGTTGTTGTCTGATAGTATATGTTGCCTGCTTCAAGTTGTTGTCTGATAGTATATGTTGCCTGCTTCAAGTTGTTGTCTGATAGTATATGTTGCCTGCTTCAAGTTGTCTGATAGTATATGTTGCCTGCTTCAAGTTGTTGTCTGATAGTATATGTTGCCTGCTTCAAGTTGTTGTCTGATAGTATATGTTGCCTGCTTCAAGTTGTTGTCTGATAGTATATGTTGCCTGCTTCAAGTTGTTGTCTGATAGTATATGTTGCCTGCTTCAAGTTGTTGTCTGATAGTATATGTTGCCTGCTTCAAGTTATTATTTGACAGTAGCTGTCGTTTGTTTCAAGTTATTGTTTGTTTGTATATGTTACCTGCTTCAAGTTGTTGTCTGATAGTATATGTTGCCTGCTTCAAGTTGTTGTCTGATAGTATATGTTGCCTGCTTCAAGTTGTTGTCTGATAGTATATGTTGCCTGCTTCAAGTTGTTGTCTGATAGTATATGTTGTCTGCTTCAAGTTGTTGTCTGATAGTATATGTTGCCTGCTTCAAGTTGTTGTCTGATAGTATATGTTGCCTGCTTCAAGTTGTTGTCTGATAGTATATGTTGTCTGCTTCAATTAAGAATGGAGAAAGAAGAATAGAGAAAGAAGAATGGAGAAAGAAGAAAAGAGAAAGAAGAATAGAGAAAGAAGAATGGCAGAAAGAAGAATGAGAAAGAAGAATGCCAGAAATAAGAATTTAGAAAGAAGAATGGAGAAAGAAGAATATAGAAAGAAGAATAGAAAACAAGAATGGAGAAAGAAGAATGGAGAAAGAAGAATGGAAAAAAGAATAGAGAAAGAAGAATGAAGAAAGAAGAATGCAGAAAGAAGAATGGAGAAAGAAGAATGCAGAAAGAAGAATGGCAGAAGGAAGAATGGCAGAAAGAAGAATGGAGAAAGAAGAATGTAGATAGAAGAATTTAGAAAGAAGAATAGAGAAAGAAGAATGGAGAAAGAAAAATGACAGAAAGAAGAATGGACAAAGAAGAATGGAGAAAGAAGAATAGAAAAAGAAGAATGGACAAAGAAGAATGGAGAAGAAGAATGGAAAAAGAAGAATGGATAAAGAAGAATGGAGAAAGAAGAAATGAGAAAGAAGAATGGGAGAAAGAAGAATGGAGAAAGAAGATGGAGAAAGAAGAATGGAGAAGAAAGAATGGACAAAGAAGAATGGCAGAACGAAGAATGGAGAAAGAAGAATGGCAGAAAGAAGAATGAGAAAGAAGAATACAGAAAGAATAATGGAGAAAGAAGAATGGCAGACAGAAGATGGAGAAAGAAGAATGGCCGAAAGAAGAATGGCAGAAAGAAGACTGGCAGAAAAAAAGAATGGCAGAAAGAAGAATGGAGAAAGAAGAATGGAGAAAGAAGAATGTCAGAAAGAAGAATGACAGAAAGAAGAAAGGAGAAAGAAGAATGGAGAAAGAAGAATGGCAGAAAGAAGAATGAAGAAGCATACTAATAAAGAACATACAACAATTAAATATTTCGGTAAAAACCTTTGTCAAAGATCACTCACAAAATGTGACACAGAAGATTCAAACACGAATAATAGATGGAAATATAGAGGATTTTTTTTTTTGCTCTCTCTTCCTAGTTAGAAAGAAGGACATAAAATGCGGGTACCCTTTGTGATTCGCCTTTTACATCATTTCTCAGCCAGTCTCTGGCTTCCACTCTGTGCTCTCCTATGTCTATCTGGGTGCATTCTGTGTCCCTCTTTCTTACTATAAGGGGGCAACAAAGAAGCTAAGTATATATTTTTAATCTATTTTTTGTGTGTTTTTATCCGTTGTGTTGTTTTTGTATGTCATCCTTAAAAACAGCTATAGCCGAATACTGGATTGTTGTACGTTCTTCATTTGTATGTGTTCATTTTGTTCTCTGCTGAACATACATCTCTGTCTAGTTTCATCGCTTACTAGTAGCTGTTGTCTGCTCCAAGTTATTGTTTACTAGTAGCTGTTGTCTGCTCCAAGATAAAGTTTGATAGTAGCTGTCGTTTGTTTCAAGTTATTGTTTGCTTGTATATGTTGCCTGCTTCAAGATGTTGTCTGATAGTATATGTTGCCTGCTTAAAGTTGTTGTCTGATAGTATATGTTGCCTGCTTCAAGTGTTGTCTGATAGTATATGTTGCCTGCTTCAAGTTGTTGTTTGCTAGTAGCAGTTGTCTGCTCCAAGATAAAGTTTGATAGTAGCTGTCGTTTGTTTCAAGTTATTGTTGTTTGTATATGTTACCTGCTTCAAGTTGTTGTCTGATAGTATATGTTGCCTGCTTCAAGTTATTATTTGACAGTAGCTGTCGTTTGTTTCAAGTTATTGTTTGTTTGTATATGTTACCTGCTTCAAGTTGTTGTCTGATAGTATATGTTGCCTGCTTCAAGTTGTTGTCTGATAGTATATGTTGCCTGCTTCAAGTTGTTGTCTGATAGTATATGTTGCCTGCTTCAAGTTGTTGTCTGATAGTATATGTTGCCTGCTTCAAGTTGTTGTCTGATAGTATATGTTGCCTGCTTCAAGTTGTTGTCTGATAGTATATGTTGCCTGCTTCAAGTTGTTGTCTGATAGTATATGTTGCTTGCTTCAAGTTGTTGTCTGATAGTATATGTTGCCTGCTTCAAGTGTTGTCTGATAGTATATGTTGCCTGCTTCAAGTTGTTGTCTGATAGTATATGTTGCCTGCTTCAAGTTGTTGTCTGATAGTATATGTTGCCTGCTTCAAGTTGTTGTCTGATAGTATATGTTGCCTGCTTCAAGTTATTATTTGACAGTAGCTGTCGTTGTTTCAAGTTATTGTTTGTTTGTATATGTTACCTGCTTCAAGTTGTTGTCTGATAGTATATGTTGCCTGCTTCAAGTTGTTGTCTGATAGTATATGTTGCCTGCTTCAAGTTGTTGTCTGATAGTATATGTTGCCTGCTTCAAGTTGTTGTTTGTTTGTATATGTTGCCTGCTTCAAGTTGTTGTTTGTTTGTATATGTTGCCTGCTTCAAGTTGTTGTTTGTTTGTATATGTTGCCTGCTTCAAGTTGTTGTTTGTTTGTATATGTTGCCTGCTTCAAGTTGTTGTTTGTTTGTATATGTTGCCTGCTTCAAGTTAATGGAGAAAGAAGAATGGAAGAAAGAAGAATGGCAGAAATAAGAATGGAGAAAGAAGAATGGGGAAAGAAGAATGTAGAAAGAAGAATGTAGAAAGAAGAATGTAGAAAGAAAATAGAATAAGAAGAATGGAGAAAAAAGAATGCAGAAATGAAGAATAGAGAAAGAAGAATGACAGAAAGAAGTTGGAGAAAGAAGAATGGAGAAAGAATAATGGAGAAAGACGAATGCAAGAAAGAAGAATGGCAGAATTAAGAATGGAGAAAGAAGAATAGAGAAAGAAGAATGGAGAAAGAAGAAAAGAGAAAGAAGAATAGAGAAAGATGAATGGCAGAAAAAAGAATGGAGAAAGAAGAATGCCAGAAATAAGAATTTAGAAAGAAGAATGGCAGAAAGAAGAATTTAGAAAGAAGAATGGTATAAAGAAGAATGGCAGAAAGAAGAATGGAGAAAGAAGAATGGCAGAAAGAAGAATAGAGAAAGAAAAATGGAGAAAGAAGAATGCAGAAAGAAGAATGGAGAAAGAAGAATGCAGAAAGAAGAATGGCAGAAGGAAGAATGGCAGAAAGAAGAATGGAGAAAGAAGAATGTAGATAGAAGAATTTAGAAGGAAGAATAGAGAAAGAAGAATAGCGGAAAGAAAAATGACAGAAAGAAGAATGGACAAAGAAGAATGGAGAAAGAAAAATAGAGAAAGAAGAAGAAACAAAGAAGAATGGAGAAGAAGAATGGAAAAAGAAGAATGGATAAAGAAGAATGGAGAAAGAAGAAATGAGAAAGAAGAATGGGAGAAAGAAGAATGGAGAAAGAATGGAGAAAGAAGAATGGAGAAGAAGAATGGACAAAGAAGAATGGCAGAACGAAGAATGGAGAAAGAAGAATGGCAGAAAGAAGAATGAGAAAGAAGAATACAGAAAGAAGAATGGAAGAAAGAAGAATGGCAGACAGAAGATGGAGAAAGAAGAATGGCCGAAAGAAGAATGGCAGAAAGAAGACTGGCAGAAAAAAAGAATGGCAGAAAGAAGAATGGAGAAAGAAGAATGGAGAAAGAAGAATGTCAGAAAGAAGAATGACAGAAAGAAGAAAGGAGAAAGAAGAATGGAGAAAGAAGAATGGCAGAAAGAAGAATGAAGAAGCATACTAATAAAGAACATACAACAATTAAATATTTCGGTAAAAACCTTTGTCAAAGATCACTCACAAAATGTGACACAGAAGATTCAAACACGAATAATAGATGGAAATATAGAGGATTTTTTTTTTTGCTCTCTCTTCCTAGTTAGAAAGAAGGACATAAAATGCGGGTACCCTTTGTGATTCGCCTTTTACATCATTTCTCAGTCAGTCTCTGGCTTCCACTCTGTGCTCTCCTATGTCTATCTGGGTGCATTCTGTGTCCCTCTTTCTTACTATAAAGGGACAACAAAGAAGCTAAGTATATATTTTAAATCTAGTTTTTGTGTGTTTTTATCCGTTGTGTTGTTTTTGTATGTCATCCTTAAAAACAGCTATAGCCGAATACTGGATTGTTGTACGTTCTTCATTTGTATGTGTTCATCTTGTTCTCTGCTGAACATACATCTCTGTCTAGTTTCATCGCTTACTAGTAGCTGTCGTTTGCTGCAAGTTGTTGCCTGCTAGTAGCTGTTGTCTGCTCCAAGATAAAGTTTGATAGTAGCTGTCGTTTGTTTCAAGTTATTGTTTGCTTGTATATGTTGCCTGCTTCAAGATGTTGTCTGATAGTATATGTTGCCTGCTTAAAGTTGTTGTCTGATAGTATATGTTGCCTGCTTAAAGTTGTTGTCTGATAGTATATGTTGCCTGCTTCAAGTTGTTGTTTGCTAGTAGCAGTTGTCTGCTCCAAGATAAAGTTTGATAGTAGCTGTCGTTTGTTTCAAGTTATTGTTTGCTTGTATATGTTGCCTGCTTCAAGATGTTGTCTGATAGTATATGTTGCCTGCTTAAAGTTGTTGTCTGATAGTATATGTTGCCTGCTTAAAGTTGTTGTCTGATAGTATATGTTGCCTGCTTCAAGTTGTTGTTTGCTAGTAGCAGTTGTCTGCTCCAAGATAAAGTTTGATAGTAGCTGTCGTTTGTTTCAAGTTATTGTTTGCTTGTATATGTTGCCTGCTTCAAGTTGTTGTCTGATAGTATATGTTGCCTGCTTCAAGTTATTGTTTGCTAGTAGCAGTTGTCTACTCCAAGTTATTATTTGACAGTAGCAGTTGTCTACTCCAAGTTATTATTTGACAGTACCTGTCGTTTTCTTCAAGCTGTTGTGTGCTATTATCAATTGTTTGCTCCAAATTATTATTTGCTAGTAGCTGTTGTCTGCTCCAAGTTATTGTTTACTAGTAGCTGTTGTCTGCTCCAAGTTATTGTTTACTAGTAGCTGTTGTCTGCTCCAAGTTATTGTTTACTAGTAGCTGTTGTCTGCTCCAAGTTATTGTTTACTAGTAGCTGTTGTCTGCTCAGAGTTATTTTATGCTAGTAGCTGTTGTCTGCTCCAAGTTATTGTTTGCTAGTAGCTGTTGTCTGCTCCAAGTTATTGTTTACTAGTAGCTGTTGTCTGCTCCAAATTATTTTTTCCTGGTAGCTGTTGTCTGCTCCAAGTTATTATTTACTGGTAGCTGTTGTCTGCTCCAAGTTATTGTTTACTAGTAGCTGTTGTCTGCTCCAAGTTATTGTTTACTAGTAGCTGTTGTCTGCTCCAAGTATTGTTTACTAGTAGCTGTTGTCTGCTCCAAGTTATTGTTTACTAGTAGCTGTTGTCTGCTCCAAGTTATTGTTTACTAGTAGCTGTTGTCTGCTCCAAGTTATTGTTTACTAGTAGCTGTTGTCTGCTCCAAGTTATTGTTTACTAGTAGCTGTTGTCTGCTCAGAGTTATTATTTACTAGTAGTTCCTCACCTGCGAGAAGAACAAAAAGGATCTAAGAAAGAGGCTGATCTTTGAAAGAGGCTCATCTTTGATGTTACTGGATCGCGGGGGAAGTTTCGACATAATTCATTTTAAAGGTACCATACATATGTGACATATTTCCAAAGTATGGAGGTCCCTGTCCTGGATTGTGAAACAGCAGGGGTACCATAGCCTGGATTGTGAAACAGCAGGGGTACCATAGCCTGGATTGTGAAACAGCAGGGGTACCATAGCCTGGATTGTGAAACAGCAGGGGTACCATAGCCTGGATTGTGAAACAGCAGGGGTACCATAGCCTGGATTGTGAAACAGCAGGGGTACCATAGCCTGGATTGTGAAACAGCAGGGGGTCCGTGGACTTGATTATGAAACAGGGGGTCCGTGGACTTGATTATGAAACAGGGGATCCGTGGACTTGATTATGAAACAGGGGGTCCGTGGACTTGATTATGAAACAGGGGATCCGTGGACTTGATTATGAAACAGGGGGTCCGTGGACTTGATTATGAAACAGGGGATCCGTGGACTTGATTATGAAACAGGGGGTCCATGGACTTGATTATGAAACAGGGGGTCCGTGGACTTGATTATGAAACAGCTGAGGGTCTGCGGACTTTTGGTAACTGGGAACCACTGCTGTACAGTGAGTTATAGAGCGAAGCAACCACACAGTCCAGTAGAATACAATATTTACCAGCCGCGAGACAGTCCGGAGTTAAACTTGTCTTATGTTCCAGGTCTGAATGATTGACAGGTTGTTTGTTTGTATATGTTGCCTGCTTCAAGTTGTTGTTTGTTTGTATATGTTGCCTGCTTCAAGTTGTTGTTTGTTTGTATATGTTGCCTGCTTCAAGTTGTTGTTTGTTTGTATATGTTGCCTGCTTCAAGTTGTTGTTTGTTTGTATATGTTGCCTGCTTCAAGTTGTTGTTTGTTTGTATATGTTGCCTGCTTCAAGTTGTTGTTTGTTTGTATATGTTGCCTGCTTCAAGTTGTTGTTGTTGTATATGTTGCCTGCTTCAAGTTGTTGTTTGTTTGTATATGTTGCCTGCTTCAAGTTGTTGTTTGTTTGTATATGTTGCCTGCTTCAAGTTGTTGTTTGTTTGTATATGTTGCCTGCTTCAAGTTGTTGTTTGTTTGTATATGTTGCCTGCTTCAAGTTGTTGTCTGATAGTATATGTTGCCTGCTTCAAGTTGTTGTCTGATAGTATATGTTGCCTGCTTCAAGTTGTTGTCTGATAGTATATGTTGCCTGCTTCAAGTTGTTGTCTGATAGTATATGTTGCCTGCTTCAAGTTGTTGTCTGATAGTATATGTTGCCTGCTTCAAGTTGTTGTCTGATAGTATATGTTGTCTGCTTCAAGTGTTGTCTGATAGTATATGTTGCCTGCTTCAAGTTGTTGTCTGATAGTATATGTTGCCTGCTTCAAGTTGTTGTCTGATAGTATATGTTGCCTGCTTCAAGTTGTTGTCTGATAGTATATGTTGCCTGCTTCAAGTTGTTGTCTGATAGTATATGTTGTCTGCTTCAAGTTGTTGTCTGATAGTATATGTTGTCTGCTCCAAGTTATTATTTGACAGTACCTGTCGTTTTCTTCAAGCTGTTGTGTGCTATTATCAATTGTCTGCTCCAAGTTATTGTTTACTAGTAGCTGTTGTCTGCTCCAAGTTATTGTTTACTAGTAGCTGTTGTCTGCTCAGAGTTATTGTTTGCTAGTAGTTCCTCACCTGCGAGAAGAACAAAAAGGATCTAAGAAAGAGGCTGATCTTTGAAAGAGGCTCATCTTTGATGTTACTGGATCGCAGGGGAAGTTTCGACATAATTCATTTTAAAGGTACCATACATATATGACATATTTCCAAAGTATGGAGGTCCCTGTCCTGGATTGTAAAACAGCAGGGGTACCATAGCCTGGATTATGTAACAGCAGGGGTTCCATAGCCTGGATTGTGAAACACCAGGGGTACCATAGCCTGGATTGTGAAACAGCAGGGGTTCCATAGCCTGGATTGTGAAACAGCAGGGGTACCATAGCCTGGATTATGTAACAGCAGGGGTTCCATAGCCTGGATTGTGAAACAGCAGGGGGTCCGTGGACTTGATTATGAAACAGGGGATCCGTGGACTTGATTATGAAACAGGGGGTCCGTGGACTTGATTATGAAACAGGGGGTCCGTGGACTTGATTATGAAACAGGGGATCCGTGGACTTGATTATGAAACAGGGGGTCCGTGGACTTGATTATGAAACAGGGGATCCGTGGACTTGATTATGAAACAGGGGGTCCATGGACTTGATTATGAAACAGGGGGTCCGTGGACTTGATTATGAAACAGCTGAGGGTCTGCGGACTTTTGGTAACTGGGAACCACTGCTGTACAGTGAGTTATAGAGCGAAGCAACCACACAGTCCAGTAGAATACAATATTTACCAGCCGCGAGACAGTCCGGAGTTAAACTTGTCTTATGTTCCAGGTCTGAATGATTGACAGGTTGTTTGCTTGTAAGACGGGGATTTTTCACAAATAGGTCGAGCCTGAATTTCTCCACGTTTCAGTGACGTCAGCAATGTGTGTGTTCTTGCTCGGAGAGCCAGTTCTCTGTTTTTCTTGTAGATTTATTATAGATCTCTGTCTCTAATGTCTGTCTGTCTGTCTGTCTGTCTGTCTGTCTGTCTCGCTCTCTTATCGTCTCTCTTTGTCTCTGTCTCACAATCTCTGTCACTTCTTTCTTCTGTCTCATCCACTGTCTGTCTGTCTCTCTGTCTCTATCTCTATCACTCTATGTCTTTCTCTGTCTCATTCACTGTCTGTCTGTCTCTCTGTCTCTATCTCTATCACTCTATGTCTTTCTCTGTCTCATTCACTGTCTGCTTTGTCTACCTCTCTGTCTTTAAGAGTGTTTTTCTGTCTCATCCATTGTCTGTTTTGTCTGCCTCTCTGTCTCTTATAACTCTTTCTCTGTCTCGACCGCTGTCTGTTTTGTCTGTCTCTTATAACTCTTTATCTGTTTCATCCATTGTCTGTTTTGTCTGCCTCTCTGTCTCTTATAACTCTTTCTCTGTCTCGACCACTGTTTGTTTTGTCTGTCTCTTATAACTCTTTCTCTGTCTCATCCATTGTCTGTTTTGTCTACCTCTCTGTCTCTTATAACTCTTTTTCTGTCTCGACCACTGTCTGTTTTGTCTACCTCTCTGTCTCTTATAACTCTTTCTCTGTCTCATCCACTGTGTGTTTTGTCTACCTCTCTGTCTCTTATAACTCTTTCTCTGTCTCATCCACTGTGTGTTTTGTCTGCCCCTCTGTCTCTTATAACTCTTTCTCTGTCTCATCCACTGTGTGTTTTGTCTACCTCTCTGTCTCTTATAACTCTTTCTCTGTCTCATCCACTGTCTGTTTTGTCTACCTCTCTGTCTCTATAAGTCTCTTTCTGTCTCATCCACTGTCTGTTTTGTCTACCTCTCTGTCTCTTATAACTCTTTCTCTGTCTCATCCACTGTCTGTTTTGTCTATCTCTCTGTCTCTATAAATCTTTCTCGTCTCATCCACTGTCTGTTTTGTCTACCTCTGCCTCTTATAAATCTTTCTCTGTTTCATCCACTGTCTGTTTTGTGTACATCTCTGTCTCTTATATCTCTGTGTCTGTCTCATCTACTGTGTGTTTTGTCTACCTCTGTCTCTTATAACTCTTTCTCTGTCATCCACTGTGTGTTTTGTCTACCTCTCTGTCTCTGTCTCTATAAATCTTTCTCTGTCTCACACTCTGTCCCTCTCGTTCTCTGTATCTTTCTTGCTCTCTCACTCTTTCTCTCTCTCTCTCTCTATATATATGTATATATATACATATATATATATATATATATATATATATATATATATATATATATATATATTATATACCTGTATCTTTCTTTTTCTCTCCGTCTCTCTGTTTCTCTTTCTCACATTCTATTCGTCTCTGCCACTCTAATTAGCTTTTGCTCTCTCACTCTCTGTCTTGCTCATTCTCTATTTCTCTCTCTCTCTCTCTCTCTCTCTCTCTCTTTCACTATTTTTCCCTCTGTTTTTTTCTTTCTGTGTGTGTGTGTGTGTGCATTATGCATTGAGTGCATAGGTAACAGTGAAACGTAAATGCTCTCTTTCTCTTTATTCCCCCCCTCTCTCTCTCTCTGTCTCGGTTTGCTTCTCTCTCTCACTCACTTTCGTTTTGTCTCTCTTAATCTCTAACAGTCTAACTCTATCTGATCTATCTCACTGTCTCCCTCTATCTCATATTCTCTCTTTCTCAATCTCCCTCTCTCTTATACTCTCTCTCTCTCGCTGTCTCCCTCTATCTCTCATTCTCTCTCTCAGTCTCCCTCTATCTCTCATACTCTCTCTCACTGTCTCCCTCTATCTCTCATACTCTCTCTCACTGTCTCCCTCTATCTCTCATACTCTCTCTCAGTCTCTCTCTTTCTCTCCCCACCCTTCCATCCCACTCTCTGTCTCTTCCCCTCTCTTCCTGCCTCCTTATCTTTCACTCTCTCTCTTCTTCTTTTTTCTCTCTCTCTCTCTACATCTCTCTCTCTTTCTCTCTCTCCGAGTGAAACCAATACACAAATCATCTAGACTCGGAAGAAGACACCTGAACAAGGACGAAACTGTCACATGGTTAGTTATTTCTTAAAATCATGGCCTACTCTACTTTGTTTAAAAATATGGTTTGCTTTACTTTGTTTACAAATATGGCCTACTTTACTTTGTTTATGGCTTACTTTACTTTGTTTACAAATATGGCTTACTTTACTTTGTTTACAAATATGGCTTACTTTACTTTGTTTACAAATATGGCTTACTTTGTGTTTCTGCTGTGTCTAGTTCTGTTATGCTGTAGATGCTGACCTGTTTATGCCTGTAGCACTGGGGTCTATAACAATCAGCATTTCGACTTAACGGGTATTTCCGAGTTACTGACAGTCAAGCTGAAGTAGTTTCCGGCCATGTTTGACTTTCTAGCAGCTGTGATAAATTATTCTTTAATTTACTGTCACAATCAGTCATGGCGGGTTTTCGTTTCTCTCGTTGTCTTCGGGTGAGTTCTGTAAACGTCACATCCAGTCGTCACCTGTCACATCACCTTCGTCAAAATATCTTAAGGAACATGCCCCCACCCCCTTTCTGTAGCTAAGGGGACACTGGTCAAGCAATCAAAAGTGTGAAGTGACAGACTGTTTTAATCTTTCTCTCACCCCACCCCCCCCCACACACACACATAGACAGACATTCAGGCCAGGGGTTGATTGCCCTGGCTCTAGGCCAGCACACACCTGCACGTGAGAGATGCCTTAACAATGCAGGTGAGGTATGAAGCCATCCTCACGGAGCACATACAACAAGCGTGTCGATCTGACGGCCTACACACACGAGCTAGACGCTTGGTGTAGCCGACCAGATCAAAACATAGCACATAGGAACGTGATCTAGTGATCTTACCAAGTGAAAGATTCAGTCTCCTGTCTCACTACAACTTGATTCTTAAATGTGGTAGGTAGGAAGATCTGTGTCCTCGTGACTGTTATGTGAGTTCATGCCTTTGTGTCCGTTGTGATGTGCTTTTATGTATTTGTGTCAAGCGTGATTTCATGCGTTTGTGGCAATCGTGATGTGGTTTCATGTGTTTGTGTGCATTGTGATGTGATTTCATGTGTTTGTGTGCATTGTGATGTGGTTTCATAGGTCTCTATAAGTCTCTTTCTGTCTCATCCACTGTGTGTTTTGTCTGCCCCTCTGTCTCTTATAACTCTTTCTCTGTCTCATCCACTGTGTGTTTTGTCTACCTCTCTGTCTCTTATAACTCTTTCTCTGTCTCATCCACTGTCTGTTTTGTCTACCTCTCTGTCTCTATAAGTCTCTTTCTGTCTCATCCACTGTCTGTTTTGTCTACCTCTCTGTCTCTTATAACTCTTTCTCTGTCTCATCCACTGTCTGTTTTGTCTATCTCTCTGCCTCTTATAAATCTTTCTCTGTCTCATCCACTGTCTGTTTTGTCTACCTCTGCCTCTTATAAATCTTTCTCTGTTTCATCCACTGTCTGTTTTGTGTACATCTCTGTCTCTTATATCTCTGTGTCTGTCTCATCTACTGTGTGTTTTGTCTACCTCTCTGTCTCTTATAACTCTTTCTCTGTCTCATCCACTGTGTGTTTTGTCTACCTCTCTGTCTCTGTCTCTATAAATCTTTCTCTGTCTCACACTCTGTCCCTCTCGTTCTCTGTATCTTTCTTGCTCTCTCACTCTTTCTCTCTCTCTCTCTATATATATATATATATATATATATATATATATATATATATATATATATATATATATATATTATATACCTGTATCTTTCTTTTTCTCTCCGTCTCTCTGTTTCTCTTTCTCACATTCTATTCGTCTCTGCCACTCTAATTAGCTTTTGCTCTCTCACTCTCTGTCTTGCTCATTCTCTATTTCTCTCTCTCTCTCTCTCTTTCACTATTTTTCCCTCTGTTTTTTTCTTTCTGTGTGTGTGTGTGTGCATTATGCATTGAGTGCATAGGTAACAGTGAAACGTAAATGCTCTCTTTCTCTTTATTCCCCCCCCCTCTCTCTCTCTCTGTCTCGGTTTGCTTCTCTCTCTCACTCACTTTCGTTTTGTCTCTCTTAATCTCTAACAGTCTAACTCTATCTGATCTATCTCACTGTCTCCCTCTATCTCTCATATTCTCTCTTTCTCAATCTCCCTCTCTCTTATACTCTCTCTCTCTCGCTGTCTCCCTCTATCTCTCATTCTCTCTCTCAGTCTCCCTCTATCTCTCATACTCTCTCTCACTGTCTCCCTCTATCTCTCATACTCTCTCTCACTGTCTCCCTCTATCTCTCATACTCTCTCTCAGTCTCTCTCTTTCTCTCCCCACCCTTCCATCCCACTCTCTGTCTCTTCCCCTCTCTTCCTGCCTCCTTATCTTTCACTCTCTCTCTTCTTCTTTTTTCTCTCTCTCTCTCTCTACATCTCTCTCTCTTTCTCTCTCTCCGAGTGAAACCAATACACAAATCATCTAGACTCGGAAGAAGACACCTGAACAAGGACGAAACTGTCACATGGTTAGTTATTTCTTAAAATCATGGCCTACTCTACTTTGTTTAAAAATATGGTTTGCTTTACTTTGTTTACAAATATGGCCTACTTTACTTTGTTTATGGCTTACTTTACTTTGTTTACAAATATGGCTTACTTTACTTTGTTTACAAATATGGCTTACTTTACTTGTTTACAAATATGGCTTACTTTGTGTTTCTGCTGTGTCTAGTTCTGTTATGCTGTAGATGCTGACCTGTTTATGCCTGTAGCACTGGGGTCTATAACAATCAGCATTTCGACTTAACGGGTATTTCCGAGTTACTGACAGTCAAGCTGAAGTAGTTTCCGGCCATGTTTGACTTTCTAGCAGCTGTGATAAATTATTCTTTAATTTACTGTCACAATCAGTCATGGCGGGTTTTCGTTTCTCTCGTTGTCTTCGGGTGAGTTCTGTAAACGTCACATCCAGTCGTCACCTGTCACATCACCTTCGTCAAAATATCTTAAGGAACATCCCCACCCCTTTCTGTAGCTAAGGGGACACTGGTCAAGCAATCAAAAGTGTGAAGTGACAGACTGTTTTAATCTTTCTCTCACCCCACCCCCCCCCACACACACACATAGACAGACATTCAGGCCAGGGGTTGATTGCCCTGGCTCTAGGCCAGCACACACCTGCACGTGAGAGATGCCTTAACAATGCAGGTGAGGTATGAAGCCATCCTCACGGAGCACATACAACAAGCGTGTCGATCTGACGGCCTACACACACGAGCTAGACGCTTGGTGTAGCCGACCAGATCAAAACATAGCACATAGGAACGTGATCTAGTGATCTTACCAAGTGAAAGATTCAGTCTCCTGTCTCACTACAACTTGATTCTTAAATGTGGTAGGTAGGGAGATCTGTGTCCTCGTGACTGTTATACTCTCTCTCTCTCTTCTTCTTTTTTCTCTCCGTCTCTCGTTTCTCTTTCTCACATTCTATTCGTCTCTGCCACTCTAATTAGCTTTTGCTCTCTCACTCTCTGTCTTGCTCATTCTCTATTTCTCTCTTCTCTCTCTCTCTCTCTCTCTCTTCACTATTTTTCCCTCTGTTTTTTTCTTTCTGTGTGTGTGTGTGTGCATTATGCATTGAGTGCATAGGTAACAGTGAAACGTAAATGCTCTCTTTCTCTTTATTCCCCCCCTCTCTCTCTCTCTCTCTGTCTCGGTTCGCTTCTCTCTCTCACTCACTTTCGTTTTGTCTCTCTTAATCTCTAACAGTCTAACTCTATCTGATCTATCTCACTGTCTCCCTCTATCTCATATTCTCTCTTTCTCAATCTCCCTCTCTCTTATACTCTCTCTCTCTCGCTGTCTCCCTCTATCTCTCATTCTCTCTCTCAGTCTCCCTCTATCTCTCATACTCTCTCTCACTGTCTCCCTCTATCTCTCATACTCACTGTCTCCCTCTATCTCTCATACTCTCTCTCAGTCTCTCTCTTTCTCTCCCCACCCTTCCATCCCACTCTCTGTCTCTTCCCCTCTCTTCCTGCCTCCTTATCTTTCACTCTCTCTCTTCTTCTTTTTTCTCTCTCTCTCTCTACATCTCTCTCTCTTTCTCTCTCTCCGAGTGAAACCAATACACAAATCATCTAGACTCGGAAGAAGACACCTGAACAAGGACGAAACTGTCACATGGTTAGTTATTTCTTAAAATCATGGCCTACTCTACTTTGTTTAAAAATATGGTTTGCTTTACTTTGTTTACAAATATGGCCTACTTTACTTTGTTTATGGCTTACTTTACTTTGTTTACAAATATGGCCTACTTTACTTTGTTTATGGCTTACTTTACTTTGTTTACAAATATGGCTTACTTTGTGTTTCTGCTGTGTCTAGTTCTGTTATGCTGTAGATGCTGACCTGTTTATGCCTGTAGCACTGGGGTCTATAACAATCAGCATTTCGACTTAACGGGTATTTCCGAGTTACTGACAGTCAAGCTGAAGTAGTTTCCGGCCATGTTTGACTTTCTAGCAGCTGTGATAAATTATTCTTTAATTTACTGTCACAATCAGTCATGGCGGGTTTTCGTTTCTCTCGTTGTCTTCGGGTGAGTTCTGTAAACGTCACATCCAGTCGTCACCTGTCACATCACCTTCGTCAAAATATCTTAAGGAACATCCCCCACCCCCTTTCTGTAGCTAAGGAGACACTGGTCAAGCAATCAAAAGTGTGAAGTGACAGACTGTTGTTTTAATCTTTCTCTCACCCCACCCCCCCCCCACACACACACATAGACACAGACATTCAGGCCAGGGGTTGATTGCCCTGGCTCTAGGCCAGCACACACCTGCACGTGAGAGATGCCTTAACAATGCAGGTGAGGTATGAAGCCATCCTCACGGAGCACATACAACAAGCGTGTCGATCTGACGGCCTACACACACGAGCTAGACGCTTGGTGTAGCCGACCAGATCAAAACATAGCACATAGGAACGTGATCTAGTGATCTTACCAAGTGAAAGATTCAGTCTCCTGTCTCACTACAACTTGATTCTTAAATGTGGTAGGTAGGGAGATCTGTGTCCTCGTGACTGTTCATGTGAGTTCATGCCTTTGTGTCCGTTGTGATGTGCTTTTATGTATTTGTGTCAAGCGTGATTTCATGCGTTTGTGGCAATCGTGATGTGGTTTCATGTGTTTGTGTGCATTGTGATGTGATTTCATGTGTTTGTGTGCATTGTGATGTGGTTTCATGGGTCTATTATGTTTATGATCGCCATATCGTGATGTGATTTCATGTGTTTGTGTCCGCTGTGATGTGATGTCATATCTTTGTGTCCATATGTAAGAAATATTTAGACTTTAAAATGCCAATTATTGTCTGTGATTTATATATAAGATGTAATACTTGTATTTTTATTCTTGGTATTGTTTCATATTTATAGGTAAATGAAAGGTTGAAGGTTACACTTATTAACACATTCACAACTACACCAATGAAGGAAAACAGGCGCATTCAATCATACTTTTTCAAATAATCATACACCTTACATTGGCATAAATCATCAGTTTATAAACAGTTAGCAAAATCAAGTAAGAATACTATATATGATGTTAATTATCAACTTTTATCACAATAAATCACTATAACAATTTTCTAAATATTTAGCTTCGATTCAGCTTGTAACAAACGTAACTAATTGGCAAGAATGTATTCACATGCTTATGCATAAAAATCAGTAATATAAAAATTAAGTGCAGCTAACAAGCATCAGTTCCTCGTTACCAATAAAAATAAAAACACCAAAACCTCACATAGAACAGTTACTCCTTAACTGAGTTATGATTATTTATTACCATTCGAGCCAATTTTCTTGTATGGATGTGAAACATGGTCCATGAATAAGAGAGTACAGCGAGACATAGAAGCCATGAATAAGAGAGTACAGCGAGAAATAGAAGCCATGGAAATGTGGTTCATAAGAAAGATATTGAAGATACCATAGACAGCCAAGAAAACCAACGAAGAAGTCTTAAGAGAGGCTGGAGTTAAAAGGCAAATTACAGCGAAGATCAGAGGCAGACAAGCGAGATTTGTAGGACATTTTCTGAGAAGAGGAATATTGGAACACATTGTGGGAACTGGAAAAATTGAAGGAAGAAGAGACAGGGGAAGACAGAGAGAGAAGTTACTGGATGGGCTGTCGGTGTGGCTAGGAAGAAAGTCACAGGCGGGGCGACACTTGATTGGTTGACTTCTAATCACTAACAAAATATTTACCTAACTGGATCGGGATTGATCGGGGGAGCCCACAGCACAGCGTGCATTCATCCACATCACAAAATAACAACCCATACTAACCTAACACATACTGGTTCCCATCCGACGAATAACACTTCTCATTCGCGCTTTAACTATAACATGGCTCCCCCGATCGCTGGCCTTATAGTGCTCAGCTTACAAAATCCCGACCGATTAAAAGTCTCATCTTTTCTTTATATATCTGGCCAGAGACGGACCTCCCAGAATTGTGCACTTCCGGTAGTAGCCTGTCTCTGACCATTATTCATATGCTATAGGGTTGCCAACCAACCCAAGTAACTATTGCTTATCTATTCTCCACACATCGTCTATTGTGACGTGATTTCATGCGTTTGTGTCCATCGTGATGTAATTTAACCAGTATCCGTCAATCATGATTTCATGGTGATTTTGTCACCGTGACATAATTTAACGTGTTTTTGTCCGTCGTGGCATGATTCATGTGTGTCCGTCGAGGTGTGATTTCATGTCTATCCATCGTGATGTTATTTCATGTCTATCCATCGTGATGTGATTTCATGTCTATCCATCGTGATGTGATTTCATATGTATCAGTTGTATCATGATTTCATGTGTATCCTTCATGGTGTGATTTCACATATAGTTCGTGTTCGCCAGAGTAATGACTTTTTGTTTTTGACAATGGACATCTGCCATGACGTGATTTCATGTTTGTGATCGTCACTGACGTGATTTCATGTTTATGATCGTCACTGACGTGATTTCATGTTTATGATCTTTCGGAAATTGCTTTCTCATTCGCGGTCGATTGGAATGAATTCATATGTGTGTGTGTTTTTGTCTTCGGTAAGTTCATGTAAGTGCCTGTCAAGACGTGATTCACGTGTTGACATATTCCTTGTCTGATGTGATTCATGAGTTGATATTTTCCTCGCCTTACGTAATTCATGGGTTGCTATGTTCCTTGCCTGATAAGATTCATGGGTTAATATGTTCCTCGCCTGATACACCTTACATTGGCATAAATCATCAGTTTATAAACAGTTAGCAAAATCAAGTAAGAATACTATATATGATGTTAATTATCAACTTATATCACGATAAATCACTATAACAATTTTCTAAATATTTAGCTTCGATTCAGCTTGTAACAAACGTAACTAATTGCCAAGAATGTATTCACATGCTTATGCATAAAAATCAGTAATATAAAAATTAAGTGCAGCTAACAAGCATCAGTTCCTCGTTACCAATAAAAATAAAAACACCAAAACCTCACATAGAACAGTTACTCCTTAACTGAGTTATGATTATTTATTACCCTTCGAGCCAATTTTCTTGTATGGATGTGAAACATGGTCCATGAATAAGAGAGTACAGCGAGACATAGAAGCCATGAATAAGAGAGTACAGCGAGAAATAGAAGCCATGGAAATGTGGTTCATAAGAAAGATATTGAAGATACCATGGACAGCCAAGAAAACCAACGAAGAAGTCTTAAGAGAGGCTGGAGTTAAAAGCAAATTACAGCAACGATCAGAGGCAGACAAGTGAGATTTGTAGGACATTTTCTGAGAAGAGGAATATTGGAACACACTGTGGGAACTGGAAAAATTGAAGGAAGAAGAGACAGGGGAGGACAGAGAGAGAAGTTACTGGATGGGCTGTCGGTGTGGCTAGGAAGAAAGTCACAGGCGGGGCGACACTTGATTGGTTGACTTCTAATCACTAACAAAATATTTACCTAACTGGATCGGGATTGATCGGGGGAGCCCACAGCACAGCGTGCATTCATCCACATCACAAAATAACAACCCATACTAACCTAACACATACTGGTTCCCATCCGACGAATAACACTTCTCATTCGCGCTTTAACTATAACATGGCTCCCCCGATCGCTGGCCTTATAGTGCTCAGCTTACAAAATCCCGACCGATTAAAAGTCTCATCTTTTCTTTATATATCTGGCCAGAGACGGACCTCCCAGAATTGTGCACTTCCGGTAGTAGCCTGTCTCTGACCATTATTCATATGCTATAGGGTTGCCAACCAACCCAAGTAACTATTGCTTATCTATTCTCCACACATCGTCTATTGTGACGTGATTTCATGCGTTTGTGTCCATCGTGATGTAATTTAACCAGTATCCGTCAATCATGATTTCATGGTGATTTTGTCACCGTGACATAATTTAACGTGTTTTTGTCCGTCGTGGCATGATTCATGTGTGTCCGTCGAGGTGTGATTTTATGTCCATCCATCGTGATGTTATTTCATGTCTATCCATCGTGATGTAATTTCATGTCTATCCATCGTGGTGTGATTTCATATGTATCAGTTGTATCATGATTTCATGTGTATCCTTCATGGTGTGATTTCACATATAGTTCGTGTTCGCCAGAGTAATGACTTTTTGTTTTTGACAATGGACATCTGCCATGACGTGATTTCATGTTTATGATCGTCACTGACGTGATTTCATGTTTATGATCGTCACTGACGTGATTTCATGTTTATGATCTTTCGGAAATTGCTTTCTCATTCGCGGTCGATTGGAATGAATTCATATGTGTGTGTGTTTTTGTCCTCGGTAAGTTCATATAAGTGCCTGTCAAGACGTGATTCACGTGTTGACATATTCCTTGTCTGATGTGATTCATGAGTTGATATTTTCCTCGCCTTACGTAATTCATGGGTTGCTATGTTCCTTGCCTGATAAGATTCATGGGTTAATATGTTCCTCGCCTGATGTTATTCATGGGGTGATATGTTCCTGGCCTGAGGTGATTTATGGGTTGATATGGTCCTCGCCTGATGTGATTCATGGGTTGATATGTTCCTCGCCTGATGTGATTCATGGGTTGATATGTTCCTCGCCTGATGTGATTCATGGGTTGATATGGTCCTCACCTGATGTGATTCATGGGTTGATATGTTCCTCGCCTTATGTGATTCATGGGTTGATATGTTCCTCGCCTGATGTGATTCATGGGTTGATATGTTCCTCGCCTGATGTGATTCATGGGTTGATATGTTCCTCGCCTGATGTGATTCATGGGTTGATATGTTCCTCGTCTGATGTGATTCCAGGCCTGACCTCAGAGAGCAGATAACTCTTCCTGTTCTCAGTCAGCTCATCGGTCAGCGTCAACATCTTTTGTTGTCCCTGATCTTTCGACTCCAGCATCTTTTGTTGTCCCTGATCTTTCGACTCCAGCATCTTTTGTTGTCCCTGATCTTTCGACTCCAGCATCTTTTGTTGTCCCTGATCTTTCGACTCCAGCATCTTTTGTTGTCCCTGATCTTTCGACTCCAGCATCTTTTGTTGTCCCTGATCTTTCGACTCCAGCATCTTTTGTTGTCCCTGATCTTTCGACTCCAGCATCTTTTGTTGTCCCTGATCTTTCGACTCCAGCATCTTTTGTTGTCCCTGATCTTTCCACGTCAACATCTTTTGTTTTCATTGATCCTTTGCTGTCCTTGATCTTTCATCGTCCACGTATTTTTGTAATCCCGGAATAGAAATTCAAAGTAACGTTAACATAACGAAATGTTAAAACTGTTGAAAACAAAAGTAGGAACAACTTTATTAAATCAACGAGCACAGATCTGTAACGTTTTGGTTTTCGCCTTAATCATACAAAAAACACACAGGACAAAGAAATAGGGAAAGAAGATAAAATATAAATTAACAGAAGTGATTCACAACAGACAAGAATGGAAGAAATTTGGGAAAAGGGCCTGCTTGTCTGTGACTGTAAGAAGCTGCGACCAGAGTGCTTGTGGTGGAGTATTGTGAGTGTTTTAAGTGGAGACTTGTGATGTGTGATAGGTTGCTAGTAAAGAGGGGGTGGAGTAAAGCGAAATTATACAGTGGTAATCTAGGAGGAAGAGGTTGATGGAATAGATGAATGCGATTGGGATAGAGGGTTTGTAATCTATGAGAAAGAGGTTGATGGAATAGATGAATGTGGTTGGGGTAGAGGGTTTGTAATCTATGAGAAAGAGGTTGATGGAATAGATGAATGTGGTTGGGGTAGAGGGTTTGTAATCTATGAGAAAGAGGTTGATGGAATAGATGAATGTGGTTGGGGTAGAGGGTTTGTAATCTATGAGAAAGAGGTTGATGGAATAGATGAATGTGGTTGGGGTAGAGGGTTTGTAATCTATGAGAAAGAGGTTGATGGAATAGATGAATGTGGTTGGGGTAGAGGGTTTGTAATCTATGAGAAAGAGGTTGATGGAATAGATGAATGTGGTTGGGGTAGAGGGTTTGTAATCTAGTGCAGTTGGGGGGGGGGGGAGTTCTAGAATATAAGTTACAGGTGCGGAAAGAATTAAAATTAGTAGAGAGGGAACATGATTGTAGAGATAGAGAATGTTAAAGGTAGCCGAATTTTAGAGTTCAAACCGTGTGGTCTCTGCATCCCATATTCCTGAATGTAGCTGTTCTCAAGCGCCAGGTGTCTTCTGTCATCAGAATTTCTTTGTTTAATGCCTGTTACCAGAAAATCAGGTTTGCTTCTGCGGCTGGGGATACTCTCAGCTCCTCCGTTCTCGCTACCTGCGTCAGAATGGTTGGGACTGTTAATAAGAAATTATCAGAATTATTTGTCATCACTACTATCCAGAAAAAGTCTTTCGGCAATTATTCAGCCTTATCCAGAGAACAGTGTTGTACGGTTAGACCTGGAAAAAATCGTAGACAAAGCACTTTTAGGCGCGAGAGAAAGAAGAGAACCACCAAGGACTTGAACCACGCCCTCCAGTATGATGAGCAGCCTTCTACGAGAGAACAGCGCATGAATAAACTTCGCTATCTTGCACCCTCGGTTACGACGTCAGGCATGTAATGAGGCTAGATAGAGTCATAACAGGTAATGAGGTTAGATAGAGTCATAACAAGTAATGAGGCTAGATAGAGTCATAACAAGTAATGAGGCTAGACAGAGTCATAACAAGTAATGAGGCTAGATAGAGTCATAACAAGTAATGAGGCTAGATAGAGTCATAACAAGTAATGAGGCTAGACAGAGTCATAACAAGTAATGAGGCTAGATAGAGTCATAACAAGTAATGAGGCTAGATAGAGTCATAACAAGTAATGAGGCTAGACAGAGTCATAACAAGTAATGAGGCTAGATAGAGTCATAACAAGTAATGAGGCTAGATAGAGTCATAACAAGTAATGAGGCTAGATAGAGTCATAACAAATAATGAGGCTAGATAGAATCATAACAAGTAATGAGGCTAGATAGAGTCATAACAAGTAATGAGGCTAGATAGAGTCATATTAAGTAATGAGGCTAGACAGAGTTACAGCAGATAATGAAGCTAGATAGAGTCATAGCTGTTGAGTTGAGAGAAATTCTGTTCAAGTACAAAGTTTGCCAAGCGAAGAATAGTTTAGAGAGAAACGATAGGAATGCATATTTTGTTAAAGAACTCAAGCATCAAAATTGCCTGATGTATAAGGGCACAACATCCAAAGTGGAGATGTGGTAGGTATGTTCAGGTAAGAAACAAACAACCTGGAAAGTGATGATGATGTGATTTGTTCTTCAGGATCGGTGTGGATTGACCTGTCCTTCACTGACCAGACAACATCAGCCAGTTCTTAGTCTGGTCTTGTCCTGCGGGACATATTTCAGACTTCCTTGGGAGCAACTTTCAACCTCCTCTCATCATTCTGCCTTCGTCATATGTGTGTAAGATGAGATGTGGCGAGGTAGTCAGGTGTGTGTAAGATGTGACGAGGTAGTCTGATGTGTGTAAGATGTAACGAGATGGTTATATATGTGTAAGATGTGACGAGGTAGTCAGGCGTGTGTAAGATGTTACGAGATAATTTGATGTGTGTAAGATGTAACGAGGTAGCCATATATGTGTAAGATGTGACGAGGCAGTCGAATGTGTGGAAGATGTGACGATGTTGTTAGATGTGTGGAAGATGTGACGATGTTGTCAGATGTGTGGAAGATATGACGAGGTAGTCAGATGTGTATAAGATGTGACGAGGTAGTTACATGTGTATAAATTGTAATCAGGATATAAATTAGTACATGTTTTAGACTGTTAAATAGCTGAATGAAATGTCAGACAGAGAAATTTTGACTTGATGACATGGGAAGTTTTGTTTTTTGCTTCCCTGTCACATATGACACTTTTTTTTCTTATTTCTCTGTCACATATGACAGTTTTGTTTCATGTTTCTCTGTCACACATGATAGTTTTGTTTCTTGTTTCTCTGTCACACATGACAGTTTTGTTTCATGTTTCTCTGTCACACATGACAGTTTTGTTTCTTGTTTCTCTGTCACACATGACAGTTTTGTTTCTTGTTTCTCTGTCACACATGACAGTTTTGTTTCTTGTTTCTCTGTCACACATGACAGTTTTGTTTCTTGTTTCTCTGTCACATGACAGTTTTGTTTCATGTTTCTCTGTCACACATGACAGTTTTGTTTCATGTTTCTCTGTCACACATGACAGTTTTGTTTCATGTTTCTCTGTCACACATGACAGTTTTGTTTCATGTTTCTCTGTCACACATGACAGTTTTGTTTCATGTTTCTCTGTCACATGACAGTTTTGTTTCTTGTTTCTCTGTCACACATGACAGTTTTGTTTCTTGTTTCTCTGTGACACATGATAGTTTTGTTTCTTGTTTCTCTGTCACACATGACAGTTTTGTTTCATGTTTCTCTGTGACACATGACAATTTTGTTTCTTGTTTCTCTGTGACACATGATAGTTTTGTTTCTCTGTGACACATGACAGTTTTGTTTCTTGTTTCTCTGTGACACATGATAGTTTTGTTTCTCTGTCACACATGACAGTTTTGTTTCTTGTTTCTCTGTCACACATGACAGTTTTGTTTCTCTGTCACACATGACAGTTTTGTTTCATGTTTCTCTGTCACACATGACAGTTTTGTTTCTTGTTTCTCTGTCACACATGACAGTTTTGTTTCATGTTTCTCTGTCACACATGACAGTTTTGTTTCTTGTTTCTCTGTCACACATGACAGTTTTGTTTCTTGTTTCTCTGTCACACATGACAGTTTTGTTTCTTGTTTCTCTGTCACACATGACAGTTCCGCTCAGGCGAAGAGCAGGCATCGGTTTCCTCCTTCCTGACCAGCATCGTTCTGCTGACCGGCGTCTTCGGTGGCCTGGTCATCGTCGTGACTGTCATCCTGGTCTGCAGGTACTGCCAGGGCCAGCAAAAACCCGAGAGAAGGTCAGTGATTTCTTCATCGATTAGTCTCTTATTTTGTCTCAGTGATTTCTTCATCGATTAGTCTCTTATTTTGTCTCAGTGATTTCTTCATCGATTAGTCTCTTATTTTGTCTCAGTGATTTCTTCATCGATTAGTCTCTTATTTTGTCTCAGTGATTTCTTCATCGATACGTCTCTTATTTTGTCTCAGTGATTTCTTCATCGATTAGTCTCTTATTTTGTCTCAGTGATTTCTTCATCGATCAGTCTCTTATTTTGTCTCAGTGATTTCTTGATCGACCCATCTGTTTTGTTGTTTTGTTAGAATGATCAGTCTCCTTTGTTATTTTGTCTTTCTTCATTTATTGTCCCATCTCCGTGTATTGTTACTCAAGTATTCTTCGTTTACTGTCCTGTCTCTATGTATTGTTACTCGATTATTCTTCGTTTATTGTCCTGTCTCTATGTATTGTTACTCGATTATTCTTCGTTTATTGTCCTGTCTCTATGTATTGTTACTCGATTATTCTTCGTTTACTGTCCTGTCTCTATGTATTGTTACTCGATTATTCTTCGTTTACTGTCCTGTTTCTATGTATTGTTACTCGATTATTCTTCGTTTACTGTCCTGTTTCTATGTATTGTTACTGAACTTTTCTTCGTTTGTTGCCATGTTTGTGTTTGTTACATGATTATATTTTTGTTTTCCTGTTTGTTTTCTTACTTGACTGTTGATGTTTGTTATGCAAGGCCACGTTGAGATTATCATGTCCATATTTTATCTACTTACTCGCCAGAAATGATGTTTCCTCCAGCAGCTGTTTTCTATATCGCGGTGTGGTGATGTTTTATCATGTGATGGTTCTGTGATATCATGTTTTCCCCAAGTAAAGTTTTTGCTGGGATATTATTTCTAAGAAGACGGGTGTAGTTGCTGTGATACTGCCTAAACTTGTAGCCTCTCAAAATGTTTCCACAATGACATTTTTCATCGAAAGTTGCTTCTATGAGGTGACCTTTTTCGTGGAAAGATGGTTCTATGAAGTGGCATTTTTAATGGAAAGTTGCTTCTATAAGATGACCTTTTGTCATGGAAACTTGCTTCTATGATGTGACCTTTTTCATGGAAAGATGTTTCTATGATGTGACCTTTTTCATGGAAAGATGCTTCTATGAAGTGACATATTATGAAATGAAGCTTCCATGAAACGATGTTAACTTGATGTGATATTTCAGTAGCATGATGATGATGTTGTCTGAAGTTGATTTTTCAAAGCAGCATAGCTCTCCCGAGGATGTGCCGTCAGTGACGCTTTTATGAAACTTTTTTTCTGTTGCTTGTTCATTCTTACTTGTTTGTTGCTGTTGTTGTTCGTGACAAGAAAGCTGTTGTTCGTGACAAGAAAGCTGTTGTTGTTCGTGACAAGAAAGCTGTTGTTCGTGACAAGAAAGCTGTTGTTGTTCGTGACAAGAAAGCTGTTGTTCGTGACAAGAAAGCTGTTGTTGTTCGTGACAAGAAAGCTGTTGTTGTTCGTGACAAGAAAGCTGTTGTTGTTCGTGACAAGAAAGCTGTTGTTGTTCGTGACAAGAAAGCTGTTGTTGTTCGTGACAAGAAAGCTGTTGTTGTAAGGAGCAGACACAGCAGAGCAGGACCAGACACACAAATCGTTCCACCACCAACTGATAACTGACTTGCAGCTCTGCATGGGCGGTAGTCTTCAGCGGGAACATACATCGAGTGCCCCGCATGCAGAAATGATGGGATGAATGAAAAACAATATTCGAACACAAATCCCACGCCATATTTAATACATGTGTAAGGGTGAGGAGTGGAGATGTAATCGCATGATTTTCCGCACTTGAATTCTGCTGGAATCGCTATTGTCCATAAATTATTCAAGCTACGCCATTCACAGTCCACGCCAGGGGAAACAATCGACCAAATTGTACAGGCTTTTTTTTATGTGCGAGTTTGGTTGGTTGGTTGGTTGGTTCAATCAGCGCTCAGTTTATATCCCAGGCTACACAGACACAAGCAATTGTTGTCACGCTGTACTGCTATAGATAAGTGATGAATGTAGTTAAAGAAATGAAACCAGCGTGTTTCACATGTCCCAGTGTACTGCACAGATTTAGATGAGTCTGCTCCAGCTTGTCTGCTTGCTAGTGCTGTGCTGATGGCGGTCAGTGCTCGGACTAAAGATCAGAATGGGAAGTCTTTTATACCACGAAAACGAGTGTCTTCTGTCTTCATTGGTTTACCTGACTTGTGAATGTTGTCCTCTGTCTTCATTGGTTTACCTAGACTTGTGAATGTTGTCCTCTGTCTTCATTGGTTTACCTAGACTTGTGAATGTTGTCCTCTGTGGAGTAGATCTGGATGCACCGATGCCTAAGCAGATGTCTGAAGGGAAAGGGTCTGCAGTTGGTTTCTGTTAGTTCTTGAGTGGGTCCAAGAAACGAACCTCTCAACAGGCTACATTACCATGGGGATCCCACTGAATGAAGCCAACAGCCTGTATCTGGGAACAGCTAGCCAACAGCCTGTATCTGGTAACAGCTAGCCAACAGCCTGTATCTAGGAAGAGCTAGAGTAAATTTTGTCTTTATGACTGAGCAGATTGACCAGACCATCTCTTATCCAGGAGAAGAATCCAAGATGGCCGGAGCACTAACCTAGACTTAAAATCTACGTATGAAACTTAACATAATGTATATATTTATATATTAGGTCAGGTCAGTAAGACTGTGCCAACAGTGGCAGATAAATTATCATGAACATCTAGGAATACTGACGCCCACAGCATGGCATCTCCTACTTCAGTTATCTCCCCCAAGAATACCACAGTGACGCTTGACAGAAGCAGAAATAGGAAACATAATACTAAAGTGGCCAGATGTGTGTTCTAAAGTCTAAATATTTAGTAATGTCAGCTCGGAAAATAGCAACATTCGATGTTTTGACATCAACAAAAAGTCTCCTAGTACCCACACTTTTTTTCTGTTGCTTGTTCATTCTTACTTGTTTGTTGCTGTTGTTGTTCGTGACAAGAAAGCTGTTGTTCGTGACAAGAAAGCTGTTGTTGTTCGTGACAAGAAAGCTGTTGTTCGTGACAAGAAAGCTGTTGTTGTTCGTGACAAGAAAGCTGTTGTTCGTGACAAGAAAGCTGTTGTTGTTCGTGACAAGAAAGCTGTTGTTGTTCGTGACAAGAAAGCTGTTGTTGTTCGTGACAAGAAAGCTGTTGTTGTTCGTGACAAGAAAACTGTTGTTGTTCGTGACAAGAAAGCTGTTGTTGTAAGGAGCAGACACAGCAGAGCAGGACCAGACACACAAATCGTTCCACCACCAACTGATAACTGACTTGCAGCTCTGCATGGGCGGTAGTCTTCAGCGGGAACATACATCGAGTGCCCCGCATGCAGAAATGATGGGATGAATGAAAAACAATATTCGAACACAAATCCCACGCCATATTTAATACATGTGTAAGGGTGAGGAGTGGAGATGTAATCGCATGATTTTCCGCACTTGAATTCTGCTGGAATCGCTATTGTCCATAAATTATTCAAGCTACGCCATTCACAGTCCACGCCAGGGGAAACAATCGACCAAATTGTACAGGCTTTTTTTTATGTGCGAGTTTGGTTGGTTGGTTGGTTGGTTCAATCAGCGCTCAGTTTATATCCCAGGCTACACAGACACAAGCAATTGTTGTCACGCTGTACTGCTATAGATAAGTGATGAATGTAGTTAAAGAAATGAAACCAGCGTGTTTCACATGTCCCAGTGTACTGCACAGATTTAGATGAGTCTGCTCCAGCTTGTCTGCTTGCTAGTGCTGTGCTGATGGCGGTCAGTGCTCGGACTAAAGATCAGAATGGGAAGTCTTTTATACCACGAAAACGAGTGTCTTCTGTCTTCATTGGTTTACCTGACTTGTGAATGTTGTCCTCTGTCTTCATTGGTTTACCTAGACTTGTGAATGTTGTCCTCTGTCTTCATTGGTTTACCTAGACTTGTGAATGTTGTCCTCTGTGGAGTAGATCTGGATGCACCGATGCCTAAGCAGATGTCTGAAGGGAAAGGGTCTGCAGTTGGTTTCTGTTAGTTCTTGAGTGGGTCCAAGAAACGAACCTCTCAACAGGCTACATTACCATGGGGATCCCACTGAATGAAGCCAACAGCCTGTATCTGGGAACAGCTAGCCAACAGCCTGTATCTGGTAACAGCTAGCCAACAGCCTGTATCTAGGAAGAGCTAGAGTAAATTTTGTCTTTATGACTGAGCAGATTGACCAGACCATCTCTTATCCAGGAGAAGAATCCAAGATGGCCGGAGCACTAACCTAGACTTAAAATCTACGTATGAAACTTAACATAATGTATATATTTATATATTAGGTCAGGTCAGTAAGACTGTGCCAACAGTGGCAGATAAATTATCATGAACATCTAGGAATACTGACGCCCACAGCATGGCATCTCCTACTTCAGTTATCTCCCCCAAGAATACCACAGTGACGCTTGACAGAAGCAGAAATAGGAAACATAATACTAAAGTGGCCAGATGTGTGTTCTAAAGTCTAAATATTTAGTAATGTCAGCTCGGAAAATAGCAACATTCGATGTTTTGACATCAACAAAAAGTCTCCTAGTACCCACACATTTTTTCTTACTTTTTATTTCGCACCGTCTAGAATATTTTTATTCTTTCTATTCGTACATCTATAATAGTTGTAGTCTTTCTCTCCATACATCTAGACTATTTGCAGTCTTTCTCTCCATACATCTAGAATATTTGTAGTCGTTCTCTCCATACATCTAGAATATTTGTAGTCTTTTCCTCCATACATCTAGAATATTTGTAGTCTTTCTCTCCATACATCTAGAATATTTGTAGTCTTTCTCTCCATACATCTAGAATATTTGTAGTCTTTCTCTTGGTACATCTAGAATATTTGTAGTCTTTCTCTCCATACATCTAGAATATTTGTAGTCTTTCTCTCCATACATATAGAATATTTGTAGTCTTTCTCTCCATACATCTAGAATATTTGTAGTCTTTCTCTCCATACATCTAGAATATTTGTAGTCTTTCTCTCCATACATCTAGAATATTTGTAGTCTTTCTCTTGGTACATCTAGAATATTTGTAGTCTTTCTCTTGGTACATCTAGAATATTTGTAGTCTTTCTCTTGGTACATCTAGAATATTTGTAGTCTTTCTCTCCATACATCTAGAATATTTGTAGTCTTTCTCTCCGTACATCTAGAATATTTGTAGTCTTTCTCTCCATACATCTAGAATATTTGTAGTCTTTCTCTTGGTACATCTAGAATATTTGTAGTCTTTCTCTCCATACATCTAGAATATTTGTAGTCTTTCTCTCCATACATCTAGAATATTTGTAGTCTTTCTCTCCATACATCTAGAATATTTGTAGTCTTTCTCTTGGTACATCTAGAATATTTGTAGTCTTTCTCTCCATACATCTAGAATATTTGTAGTCTTTCTCTTGGTACATTTAGAATATTTGTAGTCTTTCTCTCCATACATCCAGAATAGTTGTAATTTTTCTCTTGGTACATCTAGAATATTTTTATTCTTTCTATTCGTACATCTATAATAGTTGTAGTCTTTCTCTCCATACATCTAGACTATTTGCAGTCTTTCTCTCCATACATCTAGAATATTTGTAGTCGTTCTCTCCATACATCTAGAATATTTGTAGTCTTTCTCTCCATACATCTAGAATATTTGTAGTCTTTCTCTCCATACATCTAGAATATTTGTAGTCTTTCTCTCCATACATCTAGAATATTTGTAGTCTTTCTCTTGGTACATCTAGAATATTTGTAGTCTTTCTCTCCATACATCTAGAATATTTGTAGTCTTTCTCTCCATACATATAGAATATTTGTAGTCTTTCTCTCCATACATCTAGAATATTTGTAGTCTTTCTCTCCATACATCTAGAATATTTGTAGTCTTTCTCTCCATACATCTAGAATATTTGTAGTCTTTCTCTTGGTACATCTAGAATATTTGTAGTCTTTCTCTTGGTACATCTAGAATATTTGTAGTCTTTCTCTTGGTACATCTAGAATATTTGTAGTCTTTCTCTCCATACATCTAGAATATTTGTAGTCTTTCTCTCCGTACATCTAGAATATTTGTAGTCTTTCTCTCCATACATCTAGAATATTTGTAGTCTTTCTCTTGGTACATCTAGAATATTTGTAGTCTTTCTCTCCATACATCTAGAATATTTGTAGTCTTTCTCTCCATACATCTAGAATATTTGTAGTCTTTCTCTCCATACATCTAGAATATTTGTAGTCTTTCTCTTGGTACATCTAGAATATTTGTAGTCTTTCTCTCCATACATCTAGAATATTTGTAGTCTTTCTCTTGGTACATTTAGAATATTTGTAGTCTTTCTCTCCATACATCCAGAATAGTTGTAATTTTTCTCTTGGTACATCTAGAATATTTGTAGTCTTTCTCTCCGTACATTTAGAATATTTGTAGTCTTTCTCTCCATACATCTAGAATATTTGTAGTCTTTCTCTTGGTACATCTAGAATATTTGTAGTCTTTCTCTCCATACATCTAGAATATTTGTAATCTTTCTCTCCATACATCTAGAATATTTGTAGTCTTTCTCTCCATACATCTAGAATATTTGTAGTCTTTCTCTTGGTACATCTAGAATATTTGTAGTCTTTCTCTCCATACATCTAGAATATTTGTAGTCTTTCTCTCCGTACATCTAGAATATTTGTAGTCTTTCTCTTGGTACATTTAGAATATTTGTAGTCTTTCTCTCCATACATTTAGAATATTTGTAGTCTTTCTCTTGGTACATCTAGAATATTTATAGTCTTTTTCTCCATACATTTAGAATAGTCTTTCTCTCCATACATCTAGAATATTTGTAGTCTTTCTCTCCATACATCTAGAATAGTTGTAATCTTTCTCTTGGTACATCTAGAATATTTGTAGTCTTTTTCGTGGTACATCTAGAATAGTTGTAGTCTTTCTCTCCATACATCTAGAATATTTGTAGTCTTTCTCTCCGTACATCTAGAATATTTGTAGTCTTTTTCTTGGTACATCTAGAATATTTGTAGTCCTTCTCTCCATACATCTAGAATATTTGTAATCTTTCTCTCCGTACATCTAGAATATTTGTAATCTTTCTCTCCGTACATCTAGAATATTTGTAGTCTTTCTCTTGGTACATCCAGAATATTTGTAGTCTTTCTCTTGGTACATCCAGAATATTTGTAGTCTTTCTCTTGGTACATCTAGGATACATGTAATCTGTCTCTTGCTATATCAAGAATATTTGTAATCTTTCTCTTTCTATATCAAGAATATTTGTAATCTTTCTCTTGGCAGAAAGAGAGAGAAATGCTAGTCAGGTTTCCGTGGCTAACTACAGCTACAGCACCAGTTTGTCAGATCTTGGGCCAGGCGAGTTTAGCAAAGCATAAAACGTCAACCCGCAATCCTGGCCCGAACATCTGACTTAAGACATGAGAGGACTGTCAGTCAAAGCAGGGCTGCTGTCAATCATTCGATATGCACACTACTGGAGAAACAGTCACTTTGTTTCAAATATGATAAATGATGATGATGATGATGATGATAATAACCAACAACAGCTACAACATTTGTTGTGTTTTGGTACAACTACAGAATCTTGTTTATCGGCCAGTGCTGAACCTGTCATTCCATCTCTCTAAATAATCTTAGTAGCACTAGTTTCAGTACATGAGAAATGACTGCTCTTACTTTAAAACTCACAATATACTTTCAGCGCTGTATCAGTCTGATTGATGACATCACCAGGTTGTCTGATGACATCACCAGGTTGTCTGATGACATCACTATGTTGTCTGATGACATCACCAGGTTGTCTGATGACATCAACAGGTTGTCTGATGACATCAACAGATTGTCTGATGACGTCAACTGGTTGTATGATGACATCAACAGGTTGTCTGATGACATCAACAGGTTGTCTGATGACATCAACAGATTGTCTGATGACGTCAACTGGTTGTCTGATGACATCAACAGGTTGTCTGATGACATCACTACGTTGTCTGATGACACCAACAGGTTTCTGATGACATCAACAGCTTGTTTGATGACATCACGGTGTTGCCTGATGACATCAATCGATTGTCTGATGACGTCAGCTGGTTGTCTGATGACGTCAACTAGTTGTCTGATGACATCAACAGGTTGTCTGATAACATCACTACGTTGTCTGATGACACCAACAGGTTTCTGATGACATCAACGGGTTGTCTGATGACATCACCGTGTTGCCTGATGACATCACCAGGTTGTCTGATGCCATCCACAGGTTGTCTGATGACAGCAGGTTGTCTCATGGCATCAACGGGTTACCTCATGACATCAACAGGTTGTCTCATGACATCACCAGGTTGTCTGATTACATCACCAGGTTGTCTGATTACATTACCGCGTTGTCTGATGACATCACCGCGTCTGATGACATCACCACTTTGATGTATTACCATTAACAAGAGAGTAGATAAACCAGCACAAAGATATGCAAGATAAAATAAACAAGCTAACTCAGAATGCAAACAACATAGGACTAAAGATCAACGTAGGAAAGACAAAGTTAATGAAGCAAAATGTGAACAACAGAAATGTACTCAGAGTAGATAGCAAGTTAGTGGAGGAGGTCAACGAATTTGTATATCTTGGCAGCAGAGTAGTAGAAAATGGAGACAGCACAGAGGACATCAACAGCAGACTTACTAGAGCAAACCAGGCTTTTGCAATGCTACAGAATATATGGAAATCAAATAAACTAAGCATAAATATGAAAATCAGGATATTTAAGAGTAATGTTCTAAGTGTACTACTCTATGGAAGCGAATGCTGGAAAATCACCAAAACCATAGAAAACAAGTTGAATTCTTTCCAGACTAAATGTTTACGAAGAATTAGAAAAATATTTTGACCAAACACTATAAGAAATAACATCTTATTAGCAGAAATGCAGATGAAACCACTGACAACAATTATTGAGGAAAGACGCTGGCGATGGTTGGGACATGTGCTCCAAATGACTGACAACTCACTACCAAAAATAGCACTAAGATGGACACCACAGGGGAGCAGAAGTAAGGGTAGACCAAAAGAGACATGGAGAAGAACAACAGAAAGGATGTTGAGCAATAGAGGGCTCACCTGGGCAAGAGCAGAAAAAAAGGCGAAGGACAGGCATTTGTGGAAAACCCTTGAGGAAGCCCCATGTGCCCTGGGCACTTAAGGTTCAGAGAGAGAGAGAGAGAGATAAACCAGATGTTATTTGTGAATTGTCGGCTAATCTTTTATTAAAAGAGAACTGTTTGAATTTTAATGTCATGGTGTTAGGAGAAGGCCTACTAAATGTCATGTGTCACGAGAGGCCAACTAAATGCCATCTGACAGGAGAGGGCCTACTAAATATCATCTGACAGGAGAGGCCAACTAAATGCCATCTGACAAGAGAGGGCCTACTAAATATCATCTTACAGGAGAAGGCCTGCTTAATAATATCGGACAAGAAGACCTATTTAATAATGACAAGAAGACCTACTTGATAATGACAAGAAGACCTACTTGATAATGACAAGAAGACCTACTTGATAATGACAAGAAGACCTACTTGATAATGACAAGAAGACCTACTTGATAATGACAAGAAGACCTACTAAGTGCCACTTCTAATTAGAGGGTCGAAAAATGTCAAGTGTAAAAAGTGGGTAAATAAAATTCCATTAAAAAAAAAGTTTGCACTCACTAAAAGCCTCATCTCAGAGCCATGGAATAATCACATGTCATCAATATAAATACCAGCTTCTGTCCTGTACGACTTGCTGATTGATTCAGGATGCTATATACAGCCAGAGACAACCCACGGTCATTTATGAGATGTGATATGTCATCTGTAATCAGTGTAGACAGCAGGATGAAATATGACAGTGTAACATTCAAGTTCACAAACACGAGCTTTTGTTAGATAAAGTCGACATTTTTCTTTCTGTCCTCGTTTTTGTTTCCTTCTTACCTTCACTTTTTTATGCCATGTTCCAGCCTTTCACATCCTTTCATTTTTGATGTCATGTTCCAACCTCTCACATCATTTCATTTTTGATGTCATGTTCCAGCCTTTCACGTCCTTTCATTTTTTGATGTTATGTTCCAGCCTTCCACATCATTACATTTTTGGTGTCGTGTTCCAGCCTTTCACATCATTTCATTTTTTGATGTCATGTTCCAGCCTTTCACATCATTTCATTTTTGATGTCATCTTCCAGCCTTTCACGTCCTTTCATTTTTTGATGTTATGTTCCAGCCTTTCACATCATTTCATTTTTTTATGTCAAGTTCCAGCCTTTCACATCATTTCATTTTTTGATGTCATGTTCCAGCCTATCACATCATTTCATTTTTGATGTCATCTTCCAGCCTTTCACGTCCTTTCATTTTTTGATGTTATGTTCCAGCCTTTCACATCATTTCTTTTTTGATGTCATGTTCCAGCCTTTCACATCATTTCATTTTTTGATGTCATGTTCCAGCCTTTCACATCATTTCATTTTTTGATGTCATGTTCCAGCCTATCACATCATTTCATTTTTTTATGTCATGTTCCAGCCTTTCACATCATTTCATTTTTGCTCTTGGTGTATACTCATCTTTTGAAAAAGAAAGAAAGAAAGAAAGAAAGAAAAATAAGAGAGCTGATGTTTTCTCGGAGATATTGTGAGTACTTATGTGGTTGTTTCATGTTTTCTCGGAGATATTGTGAGTACTTATGTAGTTGTTTCATGTTTTCTCGGAGATATTGTCAGTACTTATGTGGTTGTTTCGTTCTTTCGTGTCTGCGGAACAACCAACCACCAAATAACATACATTTGGCCTTAACCTTGAAAATGGCCTTGACCTGCAGGCTCGATTCAGTGTCTCCTATCAGACTTTTGTCTGAAGGCTTATCAGAAAAACAAAACTTACACGAAGCGATTGCCTGGCGTTCAGCTGTCTCCATGGCTACACCTTTTGTTTTCCAGGCCAGCCTACAGAGTGCCAAGGCGAGACAACTCGTCGGAGAGGAACTCCTCGCGGTACGACGCCATCAACTCTGACATATCTGAACCCAGCACTTGGTCCATTCAAGGCGTCTCTCTCACTCCTCGGGCAGCCGTTCATTTCCGGTAAGTTGTAAACATTCTTCTAGCACGCATCATTCTTTTGTCTATCCACCCATTCATCTTCTAGCTGTGTATAGTGTTCCGTTTGTTTATTTTACAATTGTGTCACCATCTGCGTATCATATAGTAGTGTTTAGTGTCTCTGTCTATGTATCATATAGTAGTGTTTAGTGTCTCTGTCTATGTATCATATAGTAGTGTTTAGTGTCTCTGTCTATGTATCATATAGTAGTGTTTAGTGTCTCCATCTGTGTATCTTATAGGATTCTTAAGTGTCTGTGTATCATATAGTAGTGTTTAGTGTCTCCATCTGTGTATCATATAGTAGTGTTTAGTGTCTCCATCTGTGTATCTTATAGTAGTGTTTAGTGTCTCCATCTGTGTATCATATAGTAGTGTTTAGTGTCTCCATCTGTGTATCTTATAGGATTCTTAAGTGTCTGTGTATCATATAGTAGTGTTTAGTGTCTCCATCTGTGTATCATATGGTAGTGTTTAATGTCTCTGTCTGTGTATCATATAGTAGTGTTTAGTGTCTCCATCTGTGTATCATATAGTAGTGTTTAGTGTCTCCATCTATGTATCTTATAGGATTCTTAAGTGTCTGTGTATCATATAGTAGTGTTTAGTGTCTCCATCTGTGTATCATATAGTAGTGTTTAGTGTCTCCATCTGTGTATCATATGGTAGTGTTTAATGTCTCTGTCTGTGTATCATATAGTAGTGTTTAGTGTCTCCATCTGTGTATCATATAGTAGTGTTTAGTGTCTCCATCTGTGTATCATATAGTAGTGTTTAGTGTCTCCATCTGTGTATCATATAGTAGTGTTTAGTGTCTCCATCTATATATCTTCTCATGGTGTGTTAAAGATGTATATTCCTCCTATGTATTATATCATTTTTTATTGGAGTGTACGGTCTATGTCTGTGTTTATGACAGTGTAATAATTGTGACAGTGTAATGATCATGTCTGTATGTGTATACTCATCTTCAAGTGATGTGTAATATCTGTCGTCACAAGATTCTAAAATCTCACTTTTCATTATATACCACACACCTTTTGTGTATAGCAAACTCAACATTCACTGTGACGATATTCGAGAAGTGAAGAAAGACAATAGGTGTGTTTCAGATGTATAAAACAGGTGATAGTGGAGTACGGGAGACAGGTGATAGTGGAGTACGGCAGACAAGTAATAGTGGAGTACAGGAGACAGGTAATAGTGGAGTACGGCAGACAAGTAATAGTGGAGTACAGGAGACAGGTAATAGTGGAGTACGGCAGACAGGTAATAGTGGAGTACGGCAAACAGGTGATAGTGGAGTACGGCAGACAGGTGATAGTGGAGTACGGCAGACAGGTGATAGTGGAGTACGGCAGACAGGTAATTGTGGAGTACGGCAAACAGGTGATAGTGGAGTACGGCAGACAGGTAATACTGGATTACGGGAGACAGGTAATAGTGGAGTACGGCAAACAGGTGATAGTGGAGTACGGCAGACAGGTGATAGTGGAGTACGGCAGACAGGTAACAGTGGAGTACGGCAAACAGGTGATAGTGGATACGGCAAACAAGTGTAAGGTTATGATTTATTTGTTTAAACATTGTACAGGAAAGGAAGGTGAGAGACAGGGAAAAATATACGGTGGTAAAGATTCAATGAATATTTCGGCATAACCTTGTGTGTGTGTGTGTGTGTGAGTGTGTGTGTGTGTGTGTGAGTGAGTGAGTGAGTGAGTGAGTGAGTGAGTGAGTGAGTGAGTGAGAGCGAGCACCAACACCAGGTACCAAATGTACACTCCACTTTTTCCAGTAGATAGATCTCTACCAGATAAGATGTCTAATCGTTATCACAGCATGCAGTCCTGTCTGATTAAGACAATCTCCAGCCCAGAAGACATCTCTTCTACACGGGTGGATCAGTACACGGAAGTGTTAAAACTGGATAGATCAGTACACGGAGGTGTTAAAACTGAATGGATCAGTAAAAGGAGGTGTTAAAACTGGATAGATCAGTACACGGAGGTGTTAAAACTGGATAGATCAGTACATTGAGGTGTTAAAACTGAATGGATCAGTACACGGAGGTGTTAAAACTGGATAGATCAGTACACGGAGGTGTTAAAACTGGATAGATCAGTACACGGAGGTGTTAAAACTGGATAGATCAGTACACGGAGGTGTTAAAACTGGATAGATCAGTACACGGAGGTGTTAAAACTGGATAGATCAGTACACGGAGGTGTTAAAACTGAATGGATCAGTAAAAGGAGGTGTTAAAACTGGATAGATCAGTACACGGGGGTGTTAAAACTGGATAGATCAGTACACGGGGATGTTAAAACTGGATAGATCAGTACATGAGGGTGTTAAAACTGGATAGATCAGTACACGGAGGTGTTAAAACTGGATAGATCAGTACACGGGGATGTTAAAACTGGATAGATCAGTACATGGGGGTGTTAAAACTTGATAGATCGGTACACTGAGCTATTAAAACTGGATAAATCAGTACACGGGGGTGTTAAAACTGGATTGATCAGTACACGGGGGTGTTAAAACTGGATAGATCGGTACACGGGGGTGTCTTGATAGATCGGTACTCGGGGGTGTTAAAACTTGATAGATCGGTACACGGGGGTGTTAAAACTTGATAGATCGGTACACGGAGGTGTTAAATCTTGATAGATCGGTACACGGGGGTGTTAAATCTTGATAGATCGGTACACGGGGGTGTTAAATCTTGATAGATCAGTACACGGGGGTGTTAAATCTTGATAGATCGGCACACGGGGGTGTTAAATCTTGATAGATCGGTACACGGGGGTGTTAAATCTTGATAGATCAGTACACGGGGGTGTTAAATCTTGATAGATCGGTACACGGGGGTGTTAAATCTTGATAGATCGGTACACGGGGGTGTTAAATCTTGATAGATCGGTACACGGGGGTTTTAAATCTTGATAGATCGGTACACGGGGGTGTTAAATCTTGATAGATCGGTACACGGGGGTGTTAAAACTGTATGGGGTGTAGCAGCATATTCTGAAGGAAAACTACTTAAGATCATGGTCAGAGCATACAACAACGCCTGCTACTTAAGATCATGGCAGGAGCATACAACAACATCTGCTACTTAAGATCATGGTCAGAGCATACAACAACATCTGCTACTTAAGATCATGGTCAGAGCATACAACAACATCTGCTACTTAAGATCATGGTCAGAGCATACAACAACATCTGCTACTTAAGATCATGGTCAGAGCATACAACAACATCTGCTACTTAAGATCATGGTCAGAGCATACAACAACATTTGCTACTTAAGATCATAGCTAGAGCATACCACAACAGCTGCTACATAAGATCATAGCTAGAGCATACCACAACACCTGCTACATAAGATCATAGCTAGAGCATACCACAACGCCTGCTACATAAGATCATAGCTAGAGCATACCACAACACCTGCTACATACGATCATGGCTAGAGCATACCACAACAGCTGCTACGTAAGATCATGGCCAGAGCATACCACAACACCTGCTACTTAAGATCATGGACATAGCATACCACAACACCTGCTACTTAAGATCATGGACATAGCATACCACAACACCTGCTACTTAAGATCATGGACATAGCATACCACAACACCTGCTACTTAAGATCATGGACAGAGCATACCACAACACCTGCTACTTAAGATCATGGACAGAGCATACCACAACACCTGCTACTTAAGATCATGGACATAGCATACCACAACACCTGCTACTTAAGATCATGGACATAGCATACCACAACACCTGCTACTTAAGATCATGGACAGAGCTTCTTCTTCTTCGTTCGCACTGTCTGTCTATATCTGCAGTCCTGTCTCTTGGATAAATTTCACTGTTTTTTGTAATTCATGTATGGAACCATAGAGCTTATCTTCTTTAGTGGTTTCACTGGGCCAGTAATTATTATGGACAGAGCATACCACAACACCTGCTTCTTAAGATCATGGACATAGCATACCACATCAACTGCTACTTAAGATCATGACCAGAGCATACCACAACAACTGCTACTTAAGATTATGGCTAGAGAATACCACAACACCTGCTACATAAGATCATGGCTAGAGCATACCACAACACCTGCTACATAAGATCATGGCTAGAGAATACCACAACAACTGCTACTTAAGATCATGGCTAGAGCATACCACAACACCTGCTACATAAGATCATGGCTAGAGCATACCACAACATCTGCTACATAAGATTATGGCTAGAGAATACCACAACACCTGCTACTTAAGATCATGGCTAGAGAATACCACAACACCTGCTACATAAGATCATGGCTAGAGAATACCACAACAACTGCTACTTAAGATCATGGCTAGAGAATACCACAACACCTGCTACATAAGATTATGGCTAGAGAATACCACAACACCTGCTACATAAGATCATGGCTAGAGCATACCACAACAACTGCTACTTTAGATCATGGACAGAGCATACCACAACACCTGCAACTTAAGATCATGGCAGGAGCATACCACAACACCTGCTACATAAGATCATAGCTAGAGCATACCACAACACCTGCTTCATAAGATCATGGACATAGCATACCACAACACCTGCTACATAAGGTCATGGCTAGAGAATATCACAACAGCTGCTACGTAAGATCATGACCAGAGCATACCACAACACCTGCTACTTAAGATCATGGCAGGAGCATACCACAACACTTGCTACTTAAGATCATGGACATAGCATACCACAACACCTGCTACTTAAGATCATGGCAAGAGCATACCACAACAACTGCTACATAAGATCATGGCTAGAGCATACCACAACACCTGCTAATTAAGATTATGGCTAGAGCATACCACAACAACTGCTACATAAGATCATAGCTACAGCATACCACAACGCCTGCTCAGGTATACGAAAGGAAACTGAGTCTTTTACATAAGCCTTGAACTGATGATGAGCCAGAACGTACAAAGAACTACAATCATCACATACAAAGAACTACAATCATCACAGACTGATGATGAGCCAGAATGTACAAAGAACTACAATCATCACAGACTGATGATGACCCAGAATGTACTAAGAACTACAATCATCACAGACTGATGATTACCCAGAACATACAAAGAACTACAATCATCACAGACTTTCCAAGTCTGTTAAGAAAGATAGAACACTGTACCCTCAGAAGAGAAAGTTTAGACTTAATATCCAAAACATTACATGGATATACTGCCCGGGACATTCCTGCGTTGATAGCAACGAAGAAACCCATCAACCTGCAGCAAGTGCTAACTCACTAGGAAATATAATTTTGGACAAAGAAGACATTTATCAGTCTTTTATTTAGCAAGTGCTAACTCACTAGGAAATATCAGTTTAGATAAAGAAGACACTTATCAGTCTTTTATTTAGCAAGTGCTAACTCACTAGGAAATATCAGTTTAGATAAAGAAGACACTTATCAGTCTTTTATTTAGCAAGTGCTAACTCACTAGGAAATATCAGTTTAGATAAAGAAGACACTTATCAGTCTTTTATTTAGCAAGTGCTAACTCACTAGGAAATATCAGTTTGGACAAAGAAGACATTTATCAGTCTTTTATTTAGCAAGTGCTAACTCACTAGGAAATATCAGTTTGGACAAAGAAGACACTTATCAGTCTTTTATTTAGCAAGTGCTAACTCACTAGGAAATATCAGTTTTGACAAAGAAGATATTTATCAGTCTTTTATTTAGCAAGTGCTAACTCACTAGGAAATATCAGTTTGGACAAAGAAGACACTTATCAGTCTTTTATTTAGCAAGTGCTAACTCACTAGGAAATATCAGTTTGGACAAAGAAGACACTTATCAGTCTTTTATTTAGCAAGTGCTAACTCACTAGGAAATATCAGTTTTGACAAAGAAGATATTTATCAGTCTTTTATTTAGCAAGTGCTAACTCACTAGGAAATATCAGTTTTGACAAAGAAGATATTTATCAGTCTTTTATTTAGCAAGGTGTACGCTCTGGGAAAAAGAAAACCACCTGGAAAGTACATACTACACCCATCCCACTCGAAAGAAAATACCACGCCCGTCTCACATGAAAGAAAATATCACGCCCGTCTCACATGAAAGAAAATATCACGCCCGTCTCACATGAAAGAAAATATCACGCCCGTCTCACATGAAAGAAAATACCACGCCCGTCTCACATGAAAGAAAATACCACGCCCGTCTCACATGAAAGAAAATACCACGCCCGTCTCACATGAAAGAAAATATCACGCCCGTCTCACTTATGACTTAATACTCCCACCGAAGGTGGAGGCAAATCCCAGTTGTGAGCTAGAACATAGCCATTTACAGCCAACACAGTATTGGTATTATATCAGCCAACACAGTATTGTTATTGTCAGCCAACACAGTATTGGTATTATCAGCCAACACAGTATTGGTATTATATCAGCCAACACAGTATTGGTATTATCAGCCAACACAGTATTGGTATTATCAGCCAACACAGTATTGGTATTATCAGCCAACACAGTATTGGTATTATCAGCCAACACAGTGTTGGTATTATCAGCCAACACAGTATTGGTATTATCAGCCAACACAGTATTAGTATTATATCAGCCAACACAGTATTAGTATTATATCAGCCAACACAGTATTGGTATTATATCAGTCAACACAGTATTGGTATTATATCAGCCAACACAGTATTAGTATTGTATCAGCCAACACAGTATTAGTGTTATATCAGCCAACACAGTATTAGTATTATATTAGCCAACACAGTATTAGTATTATATCAGCCAACACAGTATTAGTATTATATCAGCCAACACAGTATTAGTATTATATCAGCCAACACAGTATTAGTATTATATCAGCCAACACAGTATTGGTATTATATCAGCCAACACAGTATTGGTATTATATCAGCCAACACAGTGTTGGTATTATATGAGCCAGATCTCTAAAGGACATCCTGATGCTGAACACAGAAAACTTATGGGCATGTCCTGATGCTGAACACAGAAAACTTATGGGCATGTCCTGAGTGTAATGAAGCTATTCTGTCAGACCAGCAAGAGAGATAGGATGTATCCAGTAACAGAGATAGGATGTATCCAGTAACAGAGATAGGATGTATCCAGCAAGAGAGATAGGATGTATCCAGCAAGAGAGATAGGATGTATCCAGCAAGAGAGATAGGATGTATCCAGCAACAGAGATAGGATGTATCCAGTATCCAGTAATCCTGTCCAAGATTAAATAAATAATCGTTGTCACAGCACACACAATCCTGTCAAAAGATAAAATATCTAATTGTTGTCACAGCACACACAATCCTGTCAAAAGATAAAATATCTAATCGTTGTCACAGCACACATAATCCTGTCAAAAGATAAAATAATTAATCATTATTACAGCATACATAATCCTGTCAAAAGATAAAATATCTAATTGTTGTCACAGCACACATAATCCTGTCAAAAGATAAAATAATTAATCATTATTACAGCATACATAATCCTGTCAAAAGATAAAATAACTAATCATTGTTACAGCACACATAATCCTGTCAAAAGATAAAATAATTAATCATTATTACAGCATACATAATCCTGTCAAAAGATAAAATAACTAATCATTGTCACAACACGCACAATCCTGTCAAAAGATAAAATAACTAATCATTGTTACGACACACAATCCTTTATACTTCTCTAATTTATCGATAAAATAGAAGTTTTTAGCATGGTTGTATGTAGTAGTACTTCATTTCAGATTCTAGCTTTTGTGACATGTAGTACTCCATGTCAGATTCTAGCTTTTATGGTATGTAATACTCCATGTCAGATACTAGCTTTTATGGTATGTAGTACTTAAATGTCAGGTTCTAGATTTTGTGTTAACTCCATGTCAGATTCTAGTTTTTGTTGTATGTAATACTCCATGTTAGATTCTAGCTTTTGTTGTACTCCATGTCAGATTCTAGTTTTTGTTGTATGTAATACTCCATGTCAGATTCTAGCTTTTATGGTATGTAGTACTTAAATGTCAGATTCTAGCTTTTGTGTTAACTCCATGTCAGATTCTAGTTTTTGTTGTATGTAATACTCCATGTTAGATTCTAGCTTTTGTTGTACTCCATGTCAGATTCTAGTTTTTGTTGTATGTAATACTCCATGTTAGATTCTAGCTTTTGTTGTACTCCATGTCAGATTCCAGTTTTTGTTGTATATCGTACTCCATGTCAGATTCTAGCTTTTGTTGAACTCCATGTCAGATTCTAGCTTAAACTTTGTGTATTTTCTCCATCTCTCTTTGTCCCAATACCAGATATCCAGAACAGGTCAGTAATCCAGAGCTGGCCACGGAGACAACCCATTTAAAAGCTGACTACGAGAAAGGTGGGTCTGTTCTGGGACATGGGTTTTTGTGCTCGTCTCAGTTTTTTGGTCTGCTCTGCTGTTCTTTACTCTTTCCATTGCTGTTCTTTACTCTTTTCATTGCTGTTCTTTAGTCTTTTCATTGCGGTTCTTTAGTCTTTCCATTGCTGTTCTTTGCACAGTTCTTTATTCCATTCTTTGCTCTGTTTGTATGCTAAATTCTTTGCTCAGCTGTTTGTTATTTTTTTTGTTCTATTATTTGTTCTTTTCTTTCCTGTATTCTTTGCTCACTTCTTTGTTATTTTCTTTGTTCTATTATTTGTTCTCTTATTTCCTGTACTCTTTGCTCAGTTCTGTGTTTTTTTTTAATCTGCTAAATAAATTATTTGCTCAGTTTTTAAAATCTATTCATTGTTGTGTTATTTTTTCTGTGATTTGTTTTAGTTCTTTAGTCTATTCATTGTTCTGTTATTTTTTCTGTGATTTATTAAGTTCTTTGATCTATTCAATATTGTGTTATCGTTTTATGGTATGTAGTACTTAAATGTCAGGTTCTAGATTTTGTGTTAACTCCATGTCAGATTCTAGTTTTTGTTGTATGTAATACTCCATGTTAGATTCTAGCTTTTGTTGTACTCCATGTCAGATTCTAGTTTTTGTTGTATGTAATACTCCATGTCAGATTCTAGCTTTTATGGTATGTAGTACTTAAATGTCAGATTCTAGCTTTTGTGTTAACTCCATGTCAGATTCTAGTTTTTGTTGTATGTAATACTCCATGTTAGATTCTAGCTTTTGTTGTACTCCATGTCAGATTCTAGTTTTTGTTGTATGTAATACTCCATGTTAGATTCTAGCTTTTGTTGTACTCCATGTCAGATTCCAGTTTTTGTTGTATATCGTACTCCATGTCAGATTCTAGCTTTTGTTGAACTCCATGTCAGATTCTAGCTTAAACTTTGTGTATTTTCTCCATCTCTCTTTGTCCCAATACCAGATATCCAGAACAGGTCAGTAATCCAGAGCTGGCCACGGAGACAACCCATTTAAAAGCTGACTACGAGAAAGGTGGGTCTGTTCTGGGACATGGGTTTTTGTGCTCGTCTCAGTTTTTTGGTCTGCTCTGCTGTTCTTTACTCTTTCCATTGCTGTTCTTTACTCTTTTCATTGCTGTTCTTTAGTCTTTTCATTGCGGTTCTTTAGTCTTTCCATTGCTGTTCTTTGCACAGTTCTTTATTCCATTCTTTGCTCTGTTTGTATGCTAAATTCTTTGCTCAGCTGTTTGTTATTTTTTTTGTTCTATTATTTGTTCTTTTCTTTCCTGTATTCTTTGCTCACTTCTTTGTTATTTTCTTTGTTCTATTATTTGTTCTCTTATTTCCTGTACTCTTTGCTCAGTTCTGTGTTTTTTTTTAATCTGCTAAATAAATTATTTGCTCAGTTTTTAAAATCTATTCATTGTTGTGTTATTTTTTCTGTGATTTGTTTTAGTTCTTTAGTCTATTCATTGTTCTGTTATTTTTTCTGTGATTTATTAAGTTCTTTGATCTATTCAATATTGTGTTATCGTTTTCTGTTATTTATCAAGTTTTTTAGTCTATTCATTGTTGTGTTATTTTTTCTGTTATTTCTTAAGTTCTTTAGTTTATTCATTGTTGTGTTATTTTTTCTGTTATTTCTTAAGTTCTTTAGTTTATTCATTGTTGTGTTATTTTTTCTGTTATTTGTTAAGTTCTTTAGTTTATTCATTGTTGTGTTATTTTTTCTGTTATTTCTTAAGTTCTTTAGTTTATTCATTGTTGTGTTATTTTTTCTGTTATTTGTTAAGTTCTTTAGTTTATTCATTGTTGTGTTATTTTTTCTGTTATTTGTTAAGTTCTTTAGTTTATTCATTGTTGTGTTATTTTTTCTGTTATTTGTTAAGTTCTTTAGTCTATTCATTGTTGTGTTATTTTTTTCTGTTATTTGCTAAGTTCTTTGTTCTGTAATTGTGATTAGCCTCTATTGGGTTGGGGATCCTCTTTCTGCTGAAGTATGAGGTTCCAGTCACAGTCATTCTATTACTTTCTTCACAGTCATTCTATTACTTTCTTCACAGTCATTCTCTTACTTTCTTCACAGTCATTATCTTAACTTTCTTCACAGTCATTCTCTTACTTTCTTCACAGTCATTCTCTTACTTTCTTCACAGTCATTCTCTTACTTTCTTTTATTTTTCTTCACAGTCATTCTCTTACTTTTTTCACAGTCATTCTCTTACTTTCTTTTATTTTTCTTCACAGTCATTCTCTTACTTTCTTTTATTTTTCTTCACAGTCATTCTCTTACTTTCTTTTATTTTTCTTCACAGTCATTCTCTTACTTTCTTCACAGTCATTCTCTTACTTTCTTTTATTTTTCTTCACAGTCATTCTCTTACTTTCTTCACAGTCATTCTCTTACTTTCTTTTATTTTTCTTCACAGTCATTCTCTTACTTTCTTCACTGTCATTCTCTTACTTTCTTTTATTTTTCTTCACTGTCATTCTCTTACTTTCTTTTATTTTTCTTCACTGTCATTCTCTTACTTTCTTTTATTTTTCTTCACTGTCATTCTCTTACTTTCTTTTATTTTTCTTCACAGTCATTCTCTTACTTTCTTCACTGTCATTCTCTTACTTTCTTTTATTTTTCCTTCTCAAAGTCTAAAGTGTTGTGTCTGCTATTTTTCTGAGGCTAACCATAAAAAACTGTACTCCAAGCTACAGCATCAGCTCCATCATGGTTGTCATAATTACAACCACAAGTATATCAGCACCATCATGGTTGTCATAATTACAACCACAAGTATATAAACTCCATCATGGTTGTTATAAATACAACCACATGTGTATAAACTATGTCATGGTTGCCCTAGCTGCTAGGGATGATTGATAAGTTCTCGGCCGAAGGTACAAATACTTGAACACACGGTTGATATTAGGTGCATTGTAGATCAGGTTAATGTAAGATTAAACACAAAGTTTCAAGAAATAAATGCAACCAATTTTTTTTTTACAGGCTACTGAAGTGGTAAGGGGTGGCAGAAATTGAGAAAATGGATAAAATTTCTCATTGAGCAGTCATTCGCTACCTCTGCATCAAGGGCTTATCATCGAAGGAGATCCATGAGGATATGGTAGAGACTCTAGGGGAGAGTGCCCCTTCTTACAGCACAGTGAAGAAATGGGCAGCTCAGTTCAAACATGGAAGGGAGAGTCTGGAAGATGATCCCGGTCCAGGAAGACTAAGAACGGTAACCACCGACGAAACTACCGGCAGAATCCATGACATGATAATAGAGGATCGACCACTAACTGAGTGGTACATTGCTACTGAGTTTGGTATCTCCCAGGAATGTGCTCATGCTATTATTCACAATGATCTTCAAATGACAAAGGTCTCTGCTCGATGGGTCCCAAAACTTCTTTGAGCTGATCACAAACGACAGCGTCTCAACACGTCAAGAGACAATCTTGGCCATTTTTCTGCAGATCCTGAAAAGTTTCGTCAGCAATTTGTGACTATGGATGAGACTTGGGTTCATCATTTTCAACCAGAAACCAAAGAACGGTCAAAGCAGTGGAAACATCATGGATCCTCACCTCCAAAGAAAGCAAGGATAGTTCTGTCTGATGGGAAAATGATGGCTTCCATCTTTTGGGATTCAGAAGGTGTGCTATTGGTAGACTATCTTCAAATGGACAGAACGATCACCGAGGCATATTACGCTAATCTTGTGAAGCAACTGCGGGTCAGAGTGAAGGAAAAGCGTTGAGGGAAATTGACAAGAGGAGTCATCTTTCATCAAGACAATGCTCCAGTTCACAAGTCGGTGGTGGCAGTGGTTGCCACTCATGAATGCGGCTTCCAGCTTCTTGAACATCCTCCTTATTCCACAGATTTGACCCCTTCGGACTATTACCTGTTTACCAAACTAAAAAAGGAGCTCAGTGGTCGCAAATTTGCTTCAGATGGTAACATCACTCATGCTGTAGACCATTTTCTACTGGCACAAGATGCTGAGTTTTACAAAGAAGGGATCCGTATGCTCCAGGATCGCTGGACTAAGTGCATAAACCTGCAAGGGGACTATGTTGAGAAATAATCCAAAAAAGTTGACCACAAATAATCTGTTGTATCTTATGCTGAGAACTTATCAATCACCTCTCGTACAATAACAAATTTACACACTTTATCATGGTTGCTGTAGCTACAATCACAAATCTACATACTTTATCAAAGTTGTTATAGCTACAGTAACAAATCTGCACACTTTATCATGGTTGTTATAGCTACAGTCACAAATCTACATACTTTATCCTGGTTGTTATAGCTATAATGTGCAACAATCTATCATGCACTATGTAAAAAGATATGGCATTCAGGTATTTGGCCACAAGAATGGAAAAGAACTATACCACTGCCAAAAAAGGGTAACCTGAAATTATGCACAAACTACAGAACTGTTGCCCTAAATAGTCATGCCAGTAAAATTCTGTTAAAAATCATAATGGGTAGACTTCGTAAGAAAATAGAGGAAGTTAATGTGGTCCAAGCTGGTTTCAGGCAAGGAAAAGGATCATAGATCATATATTCAATATAAGATTAATAATAGAGAAATGCAGAGAGTTTAATGTGAATCTATATTTAGCCTATGTAGACTACTCAAAGGCATTTGATTGTGTACAACACCAGAAACTTTGGGAAATAATGGAAAAAATGGGATTTCCAACACATTTGATACAATTAACATCACTGCTGTATCTAGACCAACAAGCAGCAGTAAGAATAAATGCTGAAACAACAACTTGGTTTGACATAAAAGAAGGGATCCGTATGCTCCAGGATCGCTGGACTAAGTGCATAAACCTGCAAGGGGACTATGTTGAGAAATAATCCAAAAAAGTTGACCACAAATAATCTGTTGTATCTTATGCTGAGAACTTATCAATCACCTCTCGTACAATAACAAATTTACACACTTTATCATGGTTGCTGTAGCTACAATCACAAATCTACATACTTTATCAAAGTTGTTATAGCTACAGTAACAAATCTGCACACTTTATCATGGTTGTTATAGCTACAGTCACAAATCTACATACTTTATCCTGGTTGTTATAGCTATAATGTGCAACAATCTATCATGCACTATGTAAAAAGATATGGCATTCAGGTATTTGGCCACAAGAATGGAAAAGAACTATACCACTGCCAAAAAAGGGTAACCTGAAATTATGCACAAACTACAGAACTGTTGCCCTAAATAGTCATGCCAGTAAAATTCTGTTAAAAATCATAATGGGTAGACTTCGTAAGAAAATAGAGGAAGTTAATGTGGTCCAAGCTGGTTTCAGGCAAGGAAAAGGATCATAGATCATATATTCAATATAAGATTAATAATAGAGAAATGCAGAGAGTTTAATGTGAATCTATATTTAGCCTATGTAGACTACTCAAAGGCATTTGATTGTGTACAACACCAGAAACTTTGGGAAATAATGGAAAAAATGGGATTTCCAACACATTTGATACAATTAACATCACTGCTGTATCTAGACCAACAAGCAGCAGTAAGAATAAATGCTGAAACAACAACTTGGTTTGACATAAAACAAGGGGTCCATCAGGGGTGCATATTGTCGCCCTACTTATTTAACTTGTATAGTTAAAATATAATGAGGAATGTTAGAGAAGATGTAGACAAAGAATATTACGATGCCATAACAATTGGACGTTATGAAATACCAGAGATTAGATATGCTGATGACACAGTATTATTGTCCATAACACAAAAAGGAATGGAAAAACTAATTATGTCAGTCCGTAAGAACAGCGAAGAACAAAACCTCTATCTTAATGCAAAGAAAACTAAATTGATGACAACTGACTAAACAAACAAGGCAGCTGAAATATGTATCAATGAGGAAAAACTGGAAGAAGTGGAGAATTTTTAATATCTTGGATCACTACTAACTAATAATGGAGATACAGTGAGGGAAATTAAAAGGAGGGCATGTATCGCTCTTCAGAAAGTAAAACAACTAAAGAATCTGTGGAGAGGAACAGACAGAACTACAAAAATAAGATTTTTAAGGGCATGCATCTTTCCCATCGCAACATATGCCTGTGAGACCTGGACACTTAACAAAACAGCTGAGAAACACATAAATTCCTTTGAATGTAAATGCTACAGAAGAGTTCTTCAAATATCATGGACACAAAAAAGAACAAATATACCTATACTACAAGAACTTAATATTGAAGAAGGCTGGCTAGTAAAGAGGATTAAAGAGAGAAAACTTAAATATTTTGGACACATTAAATGTCATGATAATCTAGAGAAGACCGTCTTGGAAGGGTACATAATGGGAAAAAGAAAGAGAGGAAGACCAAGGCGAAGATGGCTGCAAGACATCGTTGATGATCTGCAAATGGATGCATCAGCGGCAGGCCATCTTGCTCACAACCGAGAGGCCTACGGGAGTGCTGTTAGGGAGGCAAAGTTCCGCAAAGGACATGCAAATGAATGAATGAATGAATATAACTAGAATCACAAATCTACATACACTATCATGGTTGTTATAGATACAATCACAAATCTACATAATTTAGCATGGTTGTTATAGCTACGATCACAAATCTACACACTTTATCATGGTTGTTATAGCTACAGTCACAAATCTACATACTTTATCATGGTTGTTATAGCTACAGTAACAAATCTACATACTTTATCATGGTTGCCCTAGCTACAATCACAAATCTACATACTTTATCCTGGTTGTTATAGCTACAATCACAAATCTACATACTTTATCATGGTTGTTATAGCTACAGTCACAAATCTACATACTTTATCATGGTTGTTATAGCTATAGTCACAAATCTACATACTTTATCATTGTTGTTATAGCTATAGTCACAAATCTACACACTTTATCATGGTTGTTATAGCTACAGTCACAAATCTACATACTTTATCATGGTTGTTATAGCTACAGTCATAAATCTACACACTTTATCATGGTTGTTATAGCTACAGTCACAAATCTACATACTTTATCATGGTTGTTATAGCTACAGTCACAAATCTACATACTTTATCATGGTTGTTATAGCTACAGTCACAAATCTACATACTTTATCATGGTTGCCCTAGCTACAATCAGCAGCCTAAAACTACTCCCCACTGCTCATAATTTTCTCGCAATTTGTTTTCTTCATCCCAAAAACTTGTTTAGGTTGTAGGCAGTGATCATGCCCCACCTCTACCTCTTGTCCAGTGACAGTGAATCTGTCATCTCTTTTTGTTATTCTGATATCTGTAGGGATAACATATAACACAATTCCACCACCAACCACGATAGTTACTTCCAACCATGATATTTACCCAACAGATATTGAATTTTGATGTCTTGTGGTTGTACAGTTGCAACCCAGATTTTAATGTCTATTATGTTTCTATGTGTATGTGTGTGTATATGTTTGATGTTTGCAATATTATGTTCTTTATGTTTCTGTGTGTATATGTTTGATGTTTGCAATATTATTTTCTTAATGTTTCTGTGTGTATATGTTTGATGTTTGCAATATTATGTTCTTTATGTTTCTGTGTGTATATGTTTGATGTTTGCAATATTATGTTCTTTATGTTTCTGTGTGTATATGTTTGATTTTTGCAATATTATGTTCTTTATGTTTCTGTGTGTATATGTTTGATGTTTGCAATATTATGTTCTTTATGTTTCTGTGTGTATATGTTTGATGTTTGCAATATTATGAAAGGCAAATGAAATAAAATTCTTGTTGATTGCTGTGTCCTCAGATGATTACACAGAGGAGGGCTTGGTTCGCTCCCCGAATCTTGGACAGATGGAGGCAACAGCACCTCTCACTGTTAGCTCCCAATCCAAAAGTGTCCCACATGTCACTGCAGATGGGACAAGACGAGTTTCTTTCCAACAGGAAACCCGTCCTTTGTCCACGTGGTCAGGTGACTTTCAGCTACGAAGGTCAGTGCTTCTTTCTCTTGAATCTATGGCTGCTGTCATTTACTTTGTAGCCAATACTACCAGCTGCTGTCATTTCCTTTATAGCCAATAATAGCAGCTGCTGTCATTTCCTTTGTAGCCAATACTACCAGCTGCTGTAAATTCCTTTGTAGCCAATTCTACCAGCTACTCTCATTTCCTTTGTAGCCAATACTACCAACTGCTGTCATTTCCTTTGTAGCCAATACTGCCAGCTACTGTCATTTACTTTGTAGCCATTACTGCCAGTTACTGTCATTTTCTTTGTAGCCAATACTACCAACTGCTGGCATTTCCAGTGTAGTTAGTTCTAATAGCTACTGTCATTTACAGTGTAACCAATATTAACATCTGCTGTTGTTTCCAGTATAGCCAATACTAACAGCGGCTGTCATTTCAAGTGTAGCCAATACTAATAGTTTCTGTCATTTCCAGTGTAGCCAAAACTGACAGCTGCTGTCATTTACAGTGTAGCCAGTACTAACAGCTGTGGTCATTTACAGTGTAGCCAGTAGTAACAGCTACTGTCATATACAGTGTAGCCAGTAGTGACAGCTACTGTCATATACAATGTAGCCAGTAGTAACAGCTACTGTCATATACAGTGTAGCCAGTAGTAACAGCTGCTGTCATATACAGTGTAGCCAGTAGTAACAGCTACTGTCATTTTAATTATTTCACAGATTTAAATTATTGCACAGATGAATGATCAATTCTCTCTCTCTCCCTTCCTCCCTCTCTCTCTCCCTTCCTCTCTCTCTCCCTTTCTCTCTCTCCCTTCTCTCTCTCTCTCTCCCTCTCCATTCTCTCTCTCCCTTCCTATCTCTCTCCCTTCTCTCTCTCCCTTCTCATCTCTCTCTCCCTTCTCTCTCTTCCTCCTTCTCTCTCTCCCTCTTTCTCCATCCCTCTGTCCTTCTCCTTCTTCCTCTCTCTTCTCTTTCTCTCTCTTCCCTTCTCTCTCATCATCTCCTACATACGCCTACACATAAATCTTTACATCTGTGCACAGCTCCATCTGTGAGTATCAGTATGTCTGAGAAATTTCTAAAGTGGCAAATCATACACCACATTCATATGACATAACCAATAGATGACACCATTAACATGACACAACCACTAGATGGCACCAGTAACATATAACACAACCATTAGATGACACCACTAACATATGACACAACCACTAGATGACATCACTAAGATATGACAACCATTAGATGACATCACTAACATATAACACAACCGCTAGATGACACCACTAACATGACACAACCATTAGATGACACCACTAACATATAACACAACCACTAGATAACACCACTAAACTATAACACAACCACTAGATGACACAACTAACATATAACACAACTGCTAGATGACACCACTAATATATAACAACCATTAGATGACACCACTAACATATGACACAACAACTAGATGACACCACTAACATATGACACAACCACTAGATGACACCACTAAGATATATCAACCACTAGATGACACCACTAACATATGACACAACCATTAGATGACACCACTAACATATGACACAACCACTAGATGACACCACTAAGATATATCAACCACTAGATGACATCATTAACATATAACAACCACTAGATGACACCACTAACATATGACACGACCACTAGATGACACCACTAACATATGACATGATCACTAGATGACACCACTAACATATGACACGATCACTAGATAACACCACTAACATATGACATGACCACTAGATGACACCACTAACATATGACACGATCACTAGATGACACCACTAACATATGACACGACCACTAGATGATACCACTAAGATATGACAACCACTAGATGACACCACTAACATATAACAAACACTAGATGACACCACTAACATATGGCACGACCACTAGATGACACCACTAACATATGACATGACCACTAGATGACACCACTAACATATGACACGATCACTAGATGACACCACTAACATATGACACGACCACTAAATGACACCACTAACATATGACATGACCAATAGATATCAACCTAACACACGACAGGACCATTAGATGACATCACTAACATATGACACGACCACTAGATGACACCACAAATATATGAGACGATCAGACACCACAAACATATGAGTCGACCACTAGATGACATCACTAACATAACACGACCACTAGATGACACCACAAATATATGAGACGATCAGACACCACAAACATATAAGACGACCACTAGATGACACCACTAAAATAACACGACCACTAGATGACACCACTAACATATGACACGACCACTAGATGACACCACCAATATATGACACGACCAACGACCATTAGATGACACAACTAACAGACGACACGACCAATAGATGACACTAGCATATGACACTAGCACTAGATGACACCACTAACATATGATACCTAGATGACACCAGTAATGCACGACACGACCAATAGATGACACCCTAACTGACGACACGGCCACTAGATGACACCACTAACATATGACACGGTCAGTAGATGACACTAACATATGACACAACCACAACATGACACCGCCATCAAGATATGACACAAGCAAAACTTGACACCACTATCTGTAGTAGATACTCAGAAAACGCTATAAAGACTTTATCTAGACACATTCAGTTAACAAAGTTGGCCTGTACTGAAGGTAAAGACACAAAGAGGACAACCAAACAAAGGAAACAACAGAAACAAATAAGACAACACAAATAAAGAAGAAAAATAAACAAAGAAAACAGTATAAATGAATAAGACAGCAAAGAAAAGAACACAAACTAAGAAAAGAACACAGAAAATAACAAAGAAAGAAGACAACACAAACTAAAAAAAGAACACACACAAAGAAGACAGCACAAAGAATAAGACAATATAAACAAAGAAGACAACGCAAAGAAAGACGATGGCACAAACTAAGAAAAGAATACAGAGACCACGCAAAGAAAGAACACAACATAAACAAAAAAGAGAACACAAATTAAGAAAATAATACAGAGAAAACAATACAAACAAAGAAGACAACATAAACAAAGAAGACAACAAAAACAAATAAAACAGCATAAAAAAGACAATACAAACTAAGAAAACAACAAAGAAAAAACACAAAGAAAAAAGACAACATAAAGAAATATGACAGCGCAAACTAAGAATAGAAAAGAGAGAAAACAGCACAAACAAACAAGACAACATTAAAAAGAAGACAGTATAAACAAAGAAAACAGTATAATCAAAGAAGACAACATAAACAAAGAAGACAGCACAAACAAATAAGACAATACAAAAAAGACAACACAAAGTAAAAAAAGAACACAGAAAACAACACACAGAAAGAAAACAGCACAAAAAACCAAACAAAATAAGAAAACAACACAAAGAAAGAAGACACCATCAACAAAGAAATCAATATAAATAAATAAGACAGCAGAGAAAAGAAAGTGAAAACAAAGAAAAAAACACAGAAAACAATATAAACAAAGAAGACATTACAAACTGAGAAAAGAACATAGAGAAAAAACACAAAGAAAGGAAACATCATAAACAAAAAGCGCCACAAAGAAATAAGGCAGTTCAAATTAAGAAAAGAACATAGAGAAAACAACACAAATAAATAAGACAGTACAAAGAATAAATACAACATAAACAAAGAAGACAAGACAACACAAAGAAGACAACGCAAACAAAGAAGACAACACAAACAAAGAAGACAATACAAACAAAGAAGACTCCACAAACTAAGAAAAGAACACAGAGGAAACAACCTAAATAAATAAGACAACACAAACTAAGAAGACAGAACAAAGAAAGATGAGAACACAAAGAAAGAAGACAGCACAAACAAAGAAGGCAACAAAACAAAGAAAGAAGACTGTGCAAACAAAGAAGACAACACTGAAGAGAAGATAACACAAATAAAAAAGACACCACATAAAAAGAAGACAATCACTAACAAAGAAGACAACACAAACAAAGAAGAGAACACGAAGAAAGAATACAGTACAAGCAAAGAGGACATCACAAACAAAGAAGACAACACAAACAAAGAAGACAACATTGAAAAAAGACAACACAAACAAAGAAGACAGGACAAAGAAAAAAATCAATACAAAGAAAGAAGACAGCACAAAGTAAGAAGACAACACAAAGAAAGAAGACAGCACAAATATAGAAGACAAAACAAAGAAAGAAGACAACACAGAAGACACCACGAAGTAAGAAGACAACACAAAGAAAGAAGACAACACAAAGAGAGAAGACAACACAAACAAAAAGGACAATGCAAACAATGAAGACTGGACAAACACAGAAGACAAGAAAAACAAAGAACAAACTAAGAATAGAACACAAAGAAAACATCACAAACAAATAAAAGAACACAAAGAAAGAAGACAGCAGAATCTAAGAAAAGAACACGAAAAAATATCACAAACAAAGAAGACAGCACAAACTAAGAAACGAACACAAATTAAACAACGCAAACAAAAAAAAGAATACAACACAAGGAAAGAAGATAGCACAAACTAAGAAAAGAACGCAGAAAAAACACCGGAAACAAATAAAACACAAATGAAGAAAACACAAAGAAAAAAGACAACATAAACAAATAATCCAATGCAATGAAAGAAGACAGCACAAACTAAGAAAAAACAGCAGAAACAAAGAAGACAATACAAAGAAAGAAGACGACATAAAGAAAGAAGACAACACAAAGAAAGAACAGAGCACAAACATGTAAGACAACGCAAAGAAAGAAGACAGCACACAAAGAATAGAACAGAAAGACAAAAATACACCACACAGAAGGAAGACAACACAAAGAAAAAAGACAGCACACAAAGAACAGAACAGAAAGACAAAAATACACCACATAGAAGGAAGACAACACAAAGAAAAAAGACAGCACACAAAGAATAGAACAGAAAGACAAAAATACACCACAAAGAAGGAAGACAACAAAAAGAAAGAAGACAGAAAAAAGAAAGAAGACAGCAGAAACAAAGAAGACAACACAAAAAGGACAACACAGACAAGGAAGACAACACAAAGAGGAGAGCACAAACAAAGAAGACAACACAGAGAAAGATAACAGCACAAACAAAGAAGACAACACAAACAAATAGGGCAGCACAAACAAAGACGGCAACAAAAAAGGGAAGACAACAGAAAGATGACAACAGAAATAAATAGGACAACACAAACAAATATGACAGAACAGAGAAAGATGACAACGGAAATACATCAGAAACAAATAAGACAGCACAGAGAAAGGTGACAACAAAAACAAAAAAGATATCACAAATATGACAACAGAAATAAATAAGACATCAGAAAATGATAACAGAAAGAAATAAGACGTCACAAAGATGACAACAGAAACGAGTAAGACATCATGAAGATGACATCAGAAACAGATAAGACATCACAAATATGAGAACAGAAACAGATAAGACATCACAAATATGAGAACAGAAACAGATAAGACATCACAAATATGAGAACAGAAACAGATAAGACATCACAAATATGAGAACAGAAACAGATAAGACATCACAAATATGAGAACAGAAACAGATAAGACATCACAAATATGAGAACAGAAACAGATAAGACATCACAAATATGAGAACAGAAACAGATAAGACATCACAAATATGAGAACAGAAACAGATAAGACATCACAAAAACGAGAACAGAAACAGATAAGACATCACAAATATGAGAACAGAAACAGATAAGACATCACAAATATGAGAACAGAAACGAGAACAGATAAAATAATACGTCACAAAGATGACAACAGAACAAATGAAGTGTCAGAAAATGCAAAAGAAACAAATATGGCGTTAGAAACAAAAGTGACAAGAAAAACAAATAAAACCACAAAGAAAGATTGCAATGAAACTAAAAATAACTGAAACACAGACAGCAACACAAACAAAGATAACACAAAGATGACAATACAAAGAAAATTGATACCACAAAGTTAATAAGAAACAAAGATGATAACCCAAACAAAGATAGCAACACAAACAAAGAATGCACAAACTGAGATGATAACACAAACAAAGATGATAAGACAAACAAAGATGATAACACAAACAAAGATGATAACACAAACAGAAATTATAACACAAACCTGCTGTCCTTGAAAAAAAGCAGGCGATAGTGTTCTGAGAACAAAATACTGATCAAGACTAACCGTAGAACATAAATACGTAAAATCTCTGACCCTAGAATATTAAGACGTAAAGTCTCTGACCCTAGAATATTAAGACGTAAAGTCTCTGACCCTAGAATATTAAGACGTAAAGTCTCTGACCCTAGAATATTAAGACGTAAAATCTCTGACCCTAGAATATTAAGACGTAAAGTCTCTGACCCTAGAATATTAAGACGTAAAATCTCTGACCCTAGAATATTAAGACGTAAAGTCTCTGACCCTAGAATATTAAGACGTAAAGTCTCTGACCCTAGAATATTAAGACGTAAAGTCTCTGACCCTAGAATATTAAGACGTAAAGTCTCTGACCCTAGAATATTAAGACGTAAAGTCCCTGACCCTAGAATATTAAGACGTAAAGTCTCTGACTCTAGAACATAAAGACGTAAAGTCTCTGACTCTAGAACATCAAGATGTAAAGTCTCTGACTCTAGAACATCAAGATGTAAAGTCTCTGACTCTAGAACTTAAGATGTAGAATCCCTGACCCTAGAACATCAAGATTAAAGTCTCTGACTCTAGAATATCAAGACGTAAAGTCTCTGACTCTAGAACACGAAGACGTAAAATCTGTGACTCTAGAACATCAAGATGTAGAATCTGTGACTCTAGAACACCAAGACGTAAAATCTGTGACTCTAGAACATCAAGACGTAAAATCTGTGATTCTAGAACATCAAGATGTAGAATCTGTGACTCTAGAACATCAAAACGTAGAATCTGTGACTCTAGAACATCAAGATGTAGCATCTCTGACTCTAGAACATGAAGACGAAGAATCTCTGACTCGAGAACATCAAGAACATCAGGTCTTCCATTGTTTTCCCCAGCTATTTAATAAAGTAGAGACAAAGAAGTCTAACTTGGGAATTTTGACCCGCAAGAAAATCATTACTTTCTGGGCTAACAAATAACAGTGAGAGAAATAACTTCGCAACTTTGGTTTTTTCTTTCTGGGCTAACAAATAACAGTGAGAGAAATAACATCGCAATTTGACTTTTATTCCTACAAATCCTGGGAATACATCAGAGCAGCACTGGGCTCTGAATCGGTTGTTTCAATAGAGCTTCGTGAAAATAGTCATGGTAAGATATTAGCATGGTACACCTACAGAGGAGCGACAGACACAAGGACTACAGTAATGTAGGATACTTGAACTACATCATCACTTTAAGTATCTCCTTAAACAGCTGTGAAACACATAAATGCCTTTGAATGTAAATGCTACAGAAGAGTTCTTCAAATATCATGGACACAAAAAAAAGAACAAATATATCCATACTACAAGAACTTAATACTGAAGAAGGTCAGCTAGTAAAGAGGATTAAAGAGAGAAAACTTAAATATTTTGGACACATTAAACGTCATGATAATCTAGAGAAGACCGTATTGGAAGGATACATAATGGGAAAAAGAAAGAGAGGAAGACCAAGGCGAAGATGGCTGCAATACATCGTTGATAATCTGCAAATGGATGCATCAGCAGCAGGCCATCTTGCTTACAAGCGAGAGGCCTACAGGAGAGCTGTTTGGGAGGCAAAATTCCGCAAGGGACATGCAAATGACTGACTGAAGTATCTCATTGATATTTCGATCTGGACACAAGTGTAACCTACTGACTGTGTAACCTGTAAGATGACTTACAGTAAACACAGTCAGGCATACATAGGAGTCATCTAATGTGGGCGTCACTTTGAAAGAGACTTTATTTACAACATAATCGTAGATCATTGGTCTGCTAACTAAACCGACAAGTTGTCATAGGCTTTTTGTGGCCTCCGCAACAATATGAGAACCTAGACCATACGATGACAAGATGACATCAATACAAGACGGCATCAAGACAAGATGACATCAAGACAGTATAGCATCAAGACAATATTATATCAAGACAAGATGGCATCAAGACAGTATAGCATCAAGACAATATTATATCAAGACAAGATGGCATCAAGACAGTATAGCATCAAGACAATATTATATCAAGACAAGATGACATCAAGACAGTATAGCATCAAGACAATATTATATCAAGACAAGATGGCATCAAGACAGTATAGCATCAAGACAATATTATATCAAGACAAGATGGCATCAATACAAGATGGCATCAATACAATATAGCATCAAGACAATATTATATCAGACAAGATGGCATCAAGACAATATTATATCAAGACAAGATGGCATCAAGACAGTATAGCATCAAGACAATATATCAAGACAAGATGGCATCAATACAAGATGGCATCAAGACAGTATTATATCAGACAAGATGGCATCAAGACAAGATGACACCATCACAAAATAACGACTACCAGAAGTCTCCAGTCTCGCCACACACACACAACGAGACTTGAGTGAGACTTGAATATCTATCGGGCTAATGGCGGTCAGCGAGTTCTTCTTTCAGTCAGTTACAGAATCAACGGTACTAGTTTACTGAGTTCTCTTTTTTTTCACTTGTACACACTTGGTGTGATCCAAAGCCAAGCCTCTGTCACACGATTCACGAAACTGTTCAGACGTTGAAAACTCAGTTGTTTGTCGTGAAATCTTTCTTTCTTTTCTTTCTGGCTGGAAAGGTTTTTTATTTTTCTGTCAACATCCCCCCCCCCCCTTTTCAAAGAGCTCGTGATGACGTCACGTCTGTCAGGGCCAGAGAATCACGCGCTAGTTAAAGGAGAGGTCACGTTCACGCATTGACTTTCTGTCTGGAAGGCAAGCTAACAATGGGCCTCTGACAGATTGTAACATTTAGACACGGTACAAGACACCTGGACAACACGTGACAGTCACGTGTGCTAGGACGTAATTGTTACGTGGTTAGTTATTTCTTGAAATCATGGCTTACTTTACTTTGTTTACAAATATGGCTTACTTTACTTTGTTTACAAATATGGCTTACTTTGTGTTTCTGCTGTGTCTAGTTCTGTTATGCTGTAGATGCTGACCTGTTTATGCCTGTAGCACTGGAGTCTATAACAGTCAGCATTTCAACTTAATGGGCATTTCCCAGTTACTGACAGTCAAGTTTAAGTAGTTTCCGGCCATGCCTGTCTGTAGTATGACATAAACATTCAGGCCGTACTGAAGATCTCATCCTCACCATTTAAACCAACGAAAGAATCAAGCTGGTTGCCTTTATCATGTCTGTGACATTATTTCAGATCCGATAAATGATTCTTTAATGTACTGCCCCGGTCACTTTTTCCTTACGTAGTGATGAGTTGGGGCCGGCTAGCGTAGTGGTTAGAGCACTCGTCTAGCAACCAAATGGTCGAGGGTTCGAATCCCCAGCTGAGCGGGATTTTTTTTTCCGACCAATACGGCCCTGAGGTCGACCCAACCTCGTAAAATGGGTACCAGAGAAAATCTGGGAAGTAAAGGCAGCGAGGAAAGGAACTGGTCACCCTACCTCATACGCTGATGACCCAGCATAATGAGGTCTCTAACGCTTCACCCCCTACGGCATTTGAAATGCTATGGGACTATCTTTACTTTTTAGTGATGAGTTCTATGATGAGGAACACAGATGTTGCTTATGTAGTGATGAGTCTATAATGAGGAACACAGATGTCGCTTATGTAGTGATGAGTCTATGATGAGGAACACAGATGTTGCTTATGTAGTGATGAGTCTATAATGAGGAACACAGATGTTGCTTATGTAGTGATGAGTCTATAATGAGGAACACAGATGCTGCTTATGTAGTGAGTCTATAATGAGGAACACAGATGTCGCTTATGTAGTGATGAGTCTATGATGAGGAACACAGATGTTGCTTATGTAGTGATGAGTCTATAATGAGGAACACAGATGTTGCTTATGTAGTGATGAGTCTATAATGAGGAACACAGATGCTGCTTATGTAGTGATGAGTCTATAATGAGGAACACAGATGTTGCTTATGTAGTGATGAGTCTATAATGAGGAACACAGATGTTGCTTATGTAGTGATGAGTCTATAATGAGGAACACAGATGTTGCTTATGTAGTGATGACTTCTATAATGAGGAACACAGATGTCGCTTATGTAGTGATGAGTCTATGATGAGGAACACAGATGTTGCTTATGTAGTGATGAGTCTATAATGAGGAACACAGATGTTGCTTATGTAGTGATGACTTCTATAATGAGGAACACAGATGTCGCTTATGTAGTGATGAGTCTATAATGAGGAACACAGATGTTGCTTATGTAGTGATGACTTCTATAATGAGGAACACAGATGTTGCTTATGTAGTGATGAGTCTATAATGAGGAACACAGATGTTGCTTATGTAGTGATGACTTCTATAATGAGGAACACAGATGTCGCTTATGTAGTGATGAGTCTATGATGAGGAACACAGATGTTGCTTATGTAGTGATGAGTCTATAATGAGGAACACAGATGTTGCTTATGTAGTGATGACTTCTATAATGAGGAACACAGATGTCGCTTATGTAGTGATGAGTCTATAATGAGGAACACAGATGTTGCTTATGTAGTGATGACTTCTATAATGAGGAACACAGATGTTGCTTATGTAGTGATGAGTCTATGATGAGGAACACAGATGTTGCTTATGTAGTGATGACTTCTATAATGAGGAACACAGATGTCGCTTATGTAGTGATGAGTCTATAATGAGGAACACAGATGTTGCTTATGTAGTGATGACTTCTATAATGAGGAACACAGATGTCACTCACATAGTGATGAGTCTATAATGAGGAACACAGATGTTGCGTACATAGTGATGAATTCTGTGATGAGGAACACAGATGTTCCTTATGTAGTGATGAATTCTATGATGAGGAACACAGATATCACTTACATCGTGATGAGTTCTGTGATGAGGAACACAGATGTTCCTTATGTAGTGATGAGTTCTGTGATGAGGAACACAGATGTCACTTATATCTCATGGAGAGCCAGACTGCCTGTGAATGTGAACGGTTTCAAGGGTGCTGCAGATTTTGTCAGAAGATTTCGTTCATAAATAGTCGTTACACTTTTGATTATCTCTTGGTGCCTACACTTATGATTGTTTCTGGTGACTCCACTTCTGATTGTTTCTGGTAGCTGTACTTTGATTGTCTCTGGTAGCTACATTTCTGATTCTTTCTGGTGGCTACACTTCTAATTGTTTCTGGTGGCTACACTTCTGATTGTTTCTGGTGACTCCACTTTTGATTGTTTCTGGTATGGCTACACTTTTGATTGTTTCTGGTGTGGCTACACTTTTGATTGTTTCTGTTATGGCTACACTTTTGATTGTTTCTGGTGACTACACGTCCAGTTATCTTACTCTGCCTAAGATATGGATGATTTTCTCGGGACAAGCAAACTCGGGCCCATATTTAAGACTCTGTTCATTTCACATAGATAGATAGATAGATAGATAGATAGATAGATAGATAGATAGATAGATAGATAGATAGATAGATAGATAGATAGATAGAGATAGAGAGAGAGAGAAATAGAGAGAGAAAGAGAGAGGGGGAGGCGCGGTGTCCAGTGCGTGATGGGACCCGGGCTTGTTCTTTACCGCCTGGCTAGAACCCAGACATGTTCTCCAACTGTCTGATGTGAGACATACATGTTCTCCAACTGTCTGATGTGAGACATACATGTTCTCCAACTGTCTGATGTGAGACATACATGTTCTTCAACTGTCTGATGTGAGACATACATGTTCTTCAACTGTCTGATGTGAGACATACATGTTCTTCATCTGTCTGATGTGAGACATATATGTTCTTCAACTGTCTGATGTGAGACATACATGTTCTCCAACTGTCTGATGTGAGACATACATGTTCTTCATCTGTCTGATGTGAGACATACATGTTCTCCAACAGTCTGATGTGAGACATACATGTTCTTCAACTGTCTGATGTGAGACATACATGTTCTCCAACTGTCTGATGTGAGACATACATGTTCTTCAACTGTCTGATGTGAGACATACATGTTCTTCAACTGTCTGATGTGAGACATACATGTTCTCTAACTGTCTGATGTGAGACATACATGTTCTCCAACTGTCTGATGTGAGACATACATGTTCTCCAACTGTCTGATGTGAGACATGCATGTACTCCAACTGTCTGATGTGAGACATATATGTACTCCTACTGTCTGATGTGAGACATACATGTACTCCTACTGTCTGATGTGAGACGTACATGTACTCCTACTGTCTGATGTGAACCAGACATTCCCAATTGATATAAATCAAATATGTTCCCAAGGCCATGTTAAGAATTAGACATGTTCTCCACTACGCGATGAGATCTAAATATGTTCTCCACTACGCGATGAGATCTAAATATGTTCTCCACTACGCGATGAGATCTAAATATGTTCTTCACTACGCGATGAGATCTAAACATGTTATCTACTTCCTGAGGACAACCAGCCATGTTCCCATGTACGTGATAGGAACCAGACTTGTTACAAAGTCTGCCATTATACTCACACATGATGAGAATCAGACATGGCATATAGTGTGTCTACATATATAATGACACAAACATTTTGTGTCTACAGATATAATGACACAAACATTCTGTCTACATATATAATGACACAAACATTCTGTGCCTGCAGATATAACGACACAAACATTCTGTCTACATATATAATGACACTAACATTCTGTGCCTGCAGATATAATGACACAAACATTCTGTGCCTGCAGATATAATGACACAAAAATTCTGTCTACAGATATAATGACACAAACATTCTGTCTACAGATATAATGACACAAACATTCTGTGCCTGCAGATATAATGACACACACATTCTGTGGCTGCAAATATAATGACACAAACATTCTGTGCCTGCAGATATAATGTCACAAACATTCTTTGCCTGCAGATATAATGTCACAAACATTCTGTGCCTGCAGATATAATGACACAAACATTCTGTCTACAGATATAATGACACAAACATTCTTTGCCTGCAGATATAATGTCAGAAACATTCTGTGCCTGCAGATATAATGTCACAAACATTCTGTGCCTGCAGATATAATGACACAAACATTCTGTGCCTGCAGATATAATGACACAAACATTCTGTCTACAGATATAATGACACAAACATTCTGTGCCTGCAGATATAATGACACACACATTCTGTGGCTGCAAATATAATGACACAAACATTCTGTGCCTGCAGATATAATGTCACAAACATTCTTTGCCTGCAGATATAATGTCACAAACATTCTGTGCCTGCAGATATAATGACACAAACATTCTGTCTACAGATATAATGACACAAACATTCTTTGCCTGCAGATATAATGTCAGAAACATTCTGTGCCTGCAGATATAATGTCACAAACATTCTGTGCCAGCAGATATAATGACACAAACATTCTGTGCCTGCAGATATAATGACACAAACACTCTTTTTTCTGCAGGAGTAATGAAAGCGACTGTCATCATCATCTGAAGGTTTCTAAAGTTTGGCGCTCCTTGCCCCGTCAGTATTCCGTGGATGGTGCCAGCTGTGCTGTCCCAGCTCGCTCACAGTTTGGTGATCCGCACATCCGATTCTCTTCCCTCGACGAACATGTGACCATCTCCAGCAACGCCCGCCGAGACCTGACAGTGAATGGCCAGTCAGGAGACTATCACCAGCAGCGGCAGCTTTCACACCATCAACAGCAGCAGCAGCAACAGCAGCAGCAGCTTTCACACCATCAGCAGCGTGACCCACAAAGCGTGGTTGCTGAGAGGGATACGCCGCTTCGACTTGGTCGCGACGCAGCGGAAGAGCATGGCCGACAGTCACGTGACAAGCAAGAACCATCATCGCCGAGCTTTCGCTCTCCAAGGATTTCATCAGCATCCCAGTCTCCGACCTTGAACTTTACGAGGGAAGGTAGTAGGCCTTTACCATCACCGCCTGCCAGACAAGACAGTCCTCCATCTTTACATTCACGTCGCATTGAAGATCTCAGTAATTCCTCATCCTCACCATTTAGACCAATCAAAGAATTAGGCCGCTTGCCTTTATCATCTCATCGACCTGTTCGGACACAAGTATCTGTGGAAGTGCACCAGCATGCTCAGCCTCACGACGGCAGCCACTCCGAGGAGCTGCCTCTGCGGGTTCTTGGGTACCTTGACAGAGCTCGCTCTCAGCCAGAAAACTCACCGTCTCAGATTGTGCGCTCGCCCAAAGTGGACGCTCTTGGAAGGTCTGTGTATTTTCAGAGCCTGGACTCTCCGAGGTCAGCCGCCTACAGGTCGAGCAGGAAGGTTAGGAGCTATGACGACTATCTAGAGGACTATGACGCTTTGAAAATCACCGAGTTCTCGAAAGGTCCCTTTTACAACGCTGACTATGATGTCGTTTCAGAGCTGCAATCGCCCACGAGTTCAAAAGTCCGATATAACGACACTGGCAGCCTGGAACAACTTAACGAGGACACTATCGAGGAGTTTGTGGATGTGAGGACAGTTGAGGGCAGACGAGAGCCGGAGCACTCCGAGGACACAGAAGACAGCGCTGAGACTCTGAACGGCAACAGGAAGTACCGAGCTCTGTGGAGGCTGCGAGCTACACTCGAGGAAGAGGAAGAGTGTAGTGACACGATCAGGATGGAAGATATGACGTCGCCAGATGATTCTCCTGATAGAGAACACGTCACCCCAAATACGACATCATTTGAGTCCAGCGCCCAGAGTGACCCCTGCCCCAGTGACCACAGAGATAGTGGCATTCAGTTTGAAATGACCGTTTCCAAAGCCCCTAGCCATGTCAACTTCTTGCATCCGAACTATGAGAACCGACGCCAGAACTTCCGGAATGTCATGAACAGTCGCTTTCAAAAGGGAAACCCTTCAACGAGTGTTGAAAACAGTTTCGACAGCGTGGAGACGGATGGGGAGGTGTCCGACACCTCCAGATACGAAGTGACAACAACATCCTTTGAGTCATCCACCACCACCGACAACACGGACAGCACGAACGAGAGTCAGGCCAGCAAGCTGAGGCAGATGAAGGCGGACAGCGGCTACAAGTCGCTGGAGACACAGCAGCAGAGCTCGAAAGAGCTGTTAGACCACGAGGTCCATAAGTGGGGTTTCCGAGCTAGCGTCGAGTGCGGAGAAGGCATTGCAGCCAGGAGGGACAGAAGGACGAGCCTGGAAAGAGGTGACCTCATCTGCGGCCACCATGGCATTATTGTCGCAGCTGGTGATGCATTTTTAGGGTGTCAGGCGGGTGATGATCACCGGAAGGATATTGCCCCACATCCTAGGAGTGACTCGTTGTGGAAACCATCTACAGCTGGCTCTCATTTTGATCGGCGAACTGGTAAAACAGCTTCCAAGAAACGCCGAGAGTACTCGCGCGAGAGACCCCAGGTGGTGCACATGTACGAGAGTACACACGACTCTGAAGCTCCCCACCTTCATGCTTGTGAGAAACTTTCAGAAAGCAGCATACCAAGCAAGATCTCAGTGTTCGCGCGATTTTTCAAATCTCACCCTCGCTCTCAGAGAGAGCAGTACCTGGTCAGGGACTACAGCATCGACAAGAAAACGAACTCCATTTTTAACGAATTTGTCCGCCAGGAGCTGCCATGTTCTGTCAGAGAACCACCAGACAGTTCAGGCTGCACTGGACTAATGCTAACGGGTAGGCATAAGTTGCAGAGGAAACGGACAGATCCATCACTCCTGGGTGATGATAGAGCACCAAGACGAGACAGACTGATTCCAGGCATGCGTAGTGCCAGTTTAGGGAGTGAAAGTAGTGCATGTTCTGCTAGGAAGTTGTCCCCAAGAGATAGTATAGAAGAAAAAGATGATGAGATGGACGAGGAAGTGCCACACTCACATCGTCTGCCACTCTGGGCATCAGGGAGGGCAGAGGAAGAAAGTTCTGTCCAGTTCCAGACACAGAAGTTGTCTCTACATGAGATTCCAATGATTAAACTGTGTCCAGAAGAGTTCCAGGAGACGTTGTGAGCCAAACTTTGCTCCCAGAAATAAACTTTTCTAACTTATTCCATTTCCGCATTACCATAGTTATCTGTGTCTGCCTTTTTTTCAGCAACAGAATCTGCTGGACATTTCCTTCAATGCTAGCTTCTTGTTTCTCTTGTCTTCTGTTATTTATGCTCTGACCAAGTCTTGACATAAATGACCGACAGACATCAATGACATCTTCGTGCCATGTAACTCGTATATCCCTCTCACAACAAATTTGTTGACATTTTTTGTTTCTAATTTGTATTCTTTCCATGAAACAGTGCCAAAGATGTTGCTCCATCTCTCTCTTGTGCAGGATACAGGACAACAACAGACGCACACTTGTTCTGTCAGACTCACTGACACAGAATGTTTATGATATATAGCACTCATATTTGTTTTTGACATATAGCGCTCACCATACTTGTGATATATAGCACTCACCATAATTGTTTATTATATATAGCACTCATCATATTTGTTTTTTTAAATCTAGCACTGGCCATATTTTTTATATTTAGCCCAAACCCCAGGTCATATTTCTATGATAACCAGCTCATGTATGTATGATAACCAGCTCATATATATATATATATGTCTATGATAACCAGCACACAAATATATGTCTATGAAATCTACCATACACCATATTTGTTTCTGCCATCTAGCTCAAGTCATATGTCCTTGACATTTATACCACGTCACATTTGTCTGTGAGATCTAGCACAGGCTATACTGATTTATAACATCCAGCAAATGCTGGGACCCAACAGAAGATCTTGATTTTGCAGATGACACAACTTTTATCAGTGACAGCGTGAAATCAATGCAGGAAAAACAGATTCCCTGTCTTCCTTCATCATCATCATCATCATAATCATATGCCATGCCGACTGGCATTGGCTACTATGCTTCTACAGAGTACACAATCCTTCATGTAGGCCATCAGCTCAGTTGGTGATCTCCTCTCACACCATCCCGTCAGACTGTCCAGTATCATTTCTCTTGATCTTCCTCTTGATCTTCTTCCTTCTATTTTTTCTGTTGTTATAATATTTTCAATGCCCCCTCTTCTCATTGCATGTCCTATGAAAGTACATTGTCTCTCTTTTTGACAAGGTTTTTTGTCTCTCCAGCTCTTCACATACATTCTTCATTAGTTATTTTTGCTGTCCAGGGGATTCGTACCTGCTTTAGAATAGTTCTGTTTTAATTTTATACTGCATGTTGGTGGATTCTGTTTCTTAGATATAACTATAGTCTCTGTCTTTTTGATGTTAAAAGTAAGGCCTTTCTGTTCACTTTCTTTGGCGATTTTATCTAAGAGATTTTGCAGGTCTTGTTGGTTCTCAGCTATCAGTACTGTGTCGTCAGCAAACCAAAAGTTGTTAATATTGACCCTCCAATTTTTATGCCTGGTTCTGTGATGATCGTTCTTAGAATATTCTCGCTGTACAGAGAAAAAAGGTCTGGAGATAGTACACATCCTTGTCGCACCCCTTGTTTTATAGGTTGATATTTTCCAATCCTATTTTCAACTCGAATTGCTGCTTCTTGCTGCCAGTATAGATGTTTTACAATCCTCAGGTCTTTGCCGTTTTTATTGATGTCTTCAAGCATTTTAATAATTTCATTATGTTTCACCTTGTCAAATGCCTTGGTGTAATCAATGAAGCATAAGTAGAGATCTTTCTGTACTTCTAAAGCTCTTTCTGTTAGTGTTCGTAAAGCATAAATGGCATTGTGTGTTCCCTTTCCTTCAACAAATCCAAACTGTTCATCTGCTATTTCCATTTTTATCTTTTTTCCTTGTTCTTCTCAGAAGTAGCTTCGTTATGTAACATGAGAGACTGATAGTCTGGTGGCCATCACATTCCTTTGCACCTGGTTTCTTTGGTAGTGCTATAAACGCGGATTTAATCAGGTCACTGGGCATATAACCACTATTGTAAATGCAATTCAGTAACTTGGTTATTATTTTTATTCCTATGTCCTCTAGCACCTCTATTTCTTCTGTTGTTATATTATCAGGCCCAGTCGCTTTTCCTTTCTTCATGTGTTTGATAGCATCTATGATTTGATCTTCAAGTATTGGTGGTCCATCACAGTTTTCAGTATCTGGTGTTAATTCTGGTCTTTCTCCTCCATATAGCTCACCGATATACTCTGTCCACTTGTCCACAATGTCTTCTTTTCCCATTAACATTTTACCTTCTTACCTTATTTTTACCTGTCTTCCTTGGCTAGCAAAACAGATCTTGAAGTTAACAAAAATAATGAAACTTTTCATTAATCAAGAAGGAAAAATATATGTAGAAGGAACAGTTGTTGATGAAGTAAACCAATTTGCATACCTTGGCAGCTACATAGACCAGGATAGTGACACTAGAAAGGAAGTTAGAATTAGAATTGCAAAAGCAGCATCGATCTTCAAGAATCTTGAGAACATGGAATCCAAAAGTTATAAGCACAAAAACCAAGTTAAGACTATTCAGTTCAAATGTAATATCCACCATCATTTAAGCATGCGAAAGCTGAAAAATAACTAAAGAACAGACAAGAAATTAGACTCTTTTGAAAACAAATGCCTAAGGAAAATACTTGGTAAAAAAGGAACAAATTTAGGAACAACACAGAGATAAGACAGATGAGCAAACAACAACCTGTCTCATGGGTGATCAGAAAAAGAAGGTGGACATATGTAGGCCATGTGATGAGAAGAAATAATCAGAGAATACCAAAACAAGCTATCAAGTGGAACACAACAGGCTGAAGAAAAAGAGGATGATCACGTAAAACTCTAAAGAGGATATTGTTAAGAGATTGATTGATCTTTATTTCAAAAGGGTTAAGAATTGGGCACACAGGCCCATCTGACATTCTGCCTTTTATCATACATCTTTCACCCTATTCCAGACATTCTACAAATATGCTGTTCATGTGATGCCAGTTTTGTAGGCATAACATCCCTTGATAAAGTTGAAAGACTCGCCGAGAACAGGAAAACTTGGCAAACAACCATGCGAGCCCTGTGTGACGTTTAACGGCACGGGAAGGATATAAGATGTAAGAAATGCTATGTTTATTTTTCTAACCCTGTCCCAAACCACTTTTTCAAATAACTATCTTTTAGCCAGGAACATTTCTTTGTAAGAGCAACTTGGACCAGAGTAACCGCCTGATCTGGGTTAATGACAAAAGGTCAGCACAGTTTTCTGATGTGATCTTAGTCTTGTCTTGCCTTGCCTCCTTCCTCATATACCTTTCAGTGTTGATGGGACAAATAGGCGTCTTGATAGTGCTCGACGATTTGCTTCATGTAATGGGATATTTCATGCTTCTGTAATTTCCTCTCTCCATCTCCTGCGTGGGCGGCCTCTTCCTCTATTACCTACAAATCTTAGTGTGAATGTTGTCTGTGATATACTGTCTGGTGGTAACCGTGTAACATGGTCAAACCATCTGACTTGCTGTTTGTGGATATAGTGTAATACTGGTGTTACTCCAACCTTTGCCCTGATGGTGTCATTTCTTATTTGGTCTCTTCTTGTCACATTTAGTATTCCCCTTAAACATCTCATTTCTGTCGTGTTGATTTTTCTTTTGTTCTTGGCTGTTAGTGTCCATGTTTGACATTGACAGCATAGAGTTGGGAGGAAAATTGTGTTGTGAAGTATTTGTTTTTCAGTAAAGGACTCATTTGTTGAAAGACCTGATTTGCTTTATTGCATCTGTTCTCAATCTCCAAATTTGGAGTGAATGACAAGAGGCAGCCACAATATTCTGATATGATCTGTGTGGCCCAAAACAAACAATAGGAGTTCTTTTCCTGTTTCCAGCCACACATTTTCAGTGTCTTTCAAGCCATAGGACTGACAGAACAAGACACGATGAAACAGAGATACAAACCTAACAGAGATAGACAAGCCTAACAAAGAGACAAGCCTAACAGAGATAGACAAGCCTAACAAAGAGACAAGCCTAACAAGGAGAAAAGCCTAACAGAGAGACAAGCCTAACAAACAGACAAGCCTAACAAAGAGACAAGCCTTGAGCCTTACATCTGGTCATGGTATCACTGGAACCTGAATCTCCTACATGTGACAGTCAACAGTACGACCAAGATCTTGAACACCTGACATCAAGTCAATGCAGATCTTCAATACTTGACATCAAGTCAATGCAGATCTTCAATACTTGACATCAAATCAATGCCGATCTTGAATACTTGACATCAGGTCTATGGCAATCTTGAATACTTGACATCAAGTCAATGCAGATCTTCAATACTTGACATCAAGTCTATGGCAGTCTTGAATACTTGACATCAAGTCAATGCAGATCTTGAATACTTGACATCAAGTCTATGGTGATCTTGAATACTTGACATCAAGTCAATGCAGATCTTCAATACTTGACATCAAGTCTATGGCAATCTTCAATATTTGACATCAAGTCAACGCAGATCTCGAATACTTGACATCAAGTCAATGGCAATCTTCAATACCTGACATCAAGTCAATGCAGATCTTGAATACTTGACATCAAGTCTGTGGTGATCTTGAATACTTGAAATCAAGTCAATGCAGATCTTCAATACTTGACATCAAGTCTATGGCAATCTTCAATACTTGACATCAACAGAGATCTTGAATACTTGACATCAAGTCTATGGCGATCTTGAATACTTGACTCAAGTGTATGGCGATCTTGAATACTTGACATCAAGTCTATGGCAATCTTCAATACTTGACATCAACAGAGATCTTGAATACTTGACATCAAGTCTATGGCAATCTTGAATACTTGACTCAAGTCTATGGCGATCTTGAATACTTGACATCAAGTCTATGGCAATCTTGAATACTTGACTCAAGTCTATAGGTGATTAGTTTTCTTTACACCTCAGACTTGACTCAAAGAATCACGCTTATGAGAGGCTTCACCATCCTGAGGGCAGGTACGCATTAGAGGTCTTCTGTTAACTGGCGGTCAACCCTATCACCTCTGTCCTTGTAATGCCATCACTTGTAAACATGAAACAAAGCAGACTTTTTTTTTCTTAAATTGTTGCCCATGATGTTGCTATTTGTGTTTGCTGTTGCTGGTAAGATTTTGAGAGGGAGAGGGGGGGGGGGGAATGGATGTCCTGTTTCTGTGATTCTTGTACATAAAATAGGTCACTCTTCCTGTGAAATATGTAACTCTCCTACAACTTCTGCATGTAGGCAGTTAGCACATTAATCATGAGCCAGCACATTAATCATGAGCGCTTTACCATGTAAAGTTTCAAATATTTGTGAGAATATTTTACTTCTTACAACTAAGATTGTATGACCTCTGACACAGCAAGACTGTGTGACCTCTGACACAGACTATGGGATAATTAAACATATTGACTTAATGAAACCTGGTAGCTTTTAACACAGTGGCCTTTACTGACCTCTGACATGGCAAGACCTATGACCTCTGACACAGCAAGGACTGTGTGACCTCTGACACAGCAAGACCTATGACACAAAAGAAATCTTTGTAGAAATGTAATATTTCATGACTTTTGCTAGTGGTCAACAACATATAGAAGTGTAGACAAACATAGATCAGAACATAGATCACAGAACATAGATCAGAACATAGATCACAGAACATAGATCACAGAACATAGATCACAGAACATAGATCAGAACATAGATCAGAGAACATAGATCACAGAACATAGATCAGAACATAGATCACAGAACATAGATCACAGAACATAGATCAGATCAAAATGTTCTGAGGCATGCAAGAGTTGGCTGGAGAGTTCTTTGAACTAAGAATAGCCACACTGAAAAATGAAGATAAAACACAATACAACTCTGAAATATGTGATGTGAAAAAGACCAGATACTGAAGACACGTGAATGGAGGTTTTTGATTCAACATTTAGAATGTTCAAGAATATCTTCACATTTTTATGTAACAAAATATAGCAAGACAGACTTAGACAAACTCTAGACTGGAGCCATTTATCACAAAAACAAACTCTATACTGGAGCCATCTGTTGCAACACAAACTATATACTGGAGCTATGTATCACAAAACAAAATCTAGACTGGAGCCATGTATCACCAAACAAACTCCTGACTGAAGTCATATATCACCAAGTAAACTTTATACTGGAGCCATGTATCTCAAAACAAACTCTAGACTGGAGCCATGTATCACAAAACAAACTCTAGACTAGAGCCATGTATCATAAAACAAACTCTAGACTGGAGTCATGTATCTCAAAACAAACTCTAGACAGGAGCCATTTGCAACAAAACAAACTCTAGACTGGAGCCATGTATCACAAAACAAACTCTAGACTAGAGCCATGTATCATAAAACAAACTCTAGACTGGAGTCATGTATCTCAAAACAAACTCTAGACAGGAGCCATTTGCAACAAAACAAACTCTAGACAGGAGCCATTTGCAACAAAACAAACTCTAGACAGGAGCCATTTGCAACAAAACAAACTCTAGACAGGAGCCATTTGCAACAAAACAAACTCTAGACAGGAGCCATTTGCAACAAAACAAACTCTAGACAGGAGCCATTTGCAACAAAACAAACTCTATACAGGAGCCATTTGCAACAAAACAAACTCTAGACAGGAGCCATTTGCAACAAAACAAACTCTAGACTAGACCCAAGTGCTGCCAAAAAAAGTGGAAAAATTCTGTCAAATCATGAAGTAGCAAGTGTCAAGTTTAGAAGTAGCAAGCATCAGTCCATCAAATTTAGAAGTACAAAGTATCAGTATGTCAAGTCTAAAAGTACAGAATATATAACTCTGTCAAGTCTAGAAGTATAAAGCATCACTCTGTCAAGTTTAGAAGTTACAAGAATTACTGTGTCAAGTCTGACCTGTATCACTCATGCTGCCATATATCTGAAACCTTCTTTCATTGTGGGGTGACATGGATGTTGAGAAAACAATATATATATATAACCTGATGTAGGAGGAGAGTTGCCATTTGTAGCCTGATGTAAGAGGAGAGTTGCCATATGTAGCCTGGTGTAGGAGGAGAGTAGCCATATATAGCCTGGTATAGACAGACGTCATATATAGCCTGGTGTAGGAGGAGAGTAGCCATATATAGCCTGGTATAGACAGACGTCATATATAGCCTGGTGTAGGAGGAGAGTAGCCATATATAGCCTGGTATAGGCAGAGTTGCCATATGTAGCCTGGTGTAGAAGGAGAGTTGCCATATATAGCCTTATATAAGAAGAGAGTTGCCATATATAGCCTGATGTGTGAGAAGAGTTGCCATATATAGTCTGATGTAGGAGGAGAGTTGCCATATATAGCCTGATATAGACAGAGAGCCTTTTTTTCCATCATTTGGTAGTTTTGTTGATGTACACAGTTACAGAAGACTATACTGACTCTGACAGACTACAGAAAAATATACTGACTCTGACAAACTACATAAAACTATACTGACTCTGGTAGGCTACAGAAAACTATACTGACTTTGACATGCTACAGAAAACTATACTGACTCTTACAGGGTACAGAAAGCTATACTGATTCCAACATGTTGGAAAATTTCTAACAGGTAGAGAAAACTATACATTCTGCATCTAATACTTCTGTTTTATAAATCTGTGACCATATAGAAACTGTTGTACACACTATACCTGTTTGTTTTCTAAAGTTACACTGTGTTAACATTAAATGTAAATTATATTTTACTATTTACTAATATTGATATTGTACACAATGTGACCCACTCCATCCCCCTCCCTCCTGCTTGACTCCTGAGATAAAATATTTTCTGCAATCAGCACTTTTCATATGTCCTTTTATGTTTGTCAGGTTTGGAATGTGTGTTTGTACATGTCTGTGTTGTGTGTGCTGGTTTGTGAGGTGATATTATATATATATATATATATATATAGTCTTTTATGTATGGGAGTGTCTTAGTTCAAGCATGTATAGTATATGTGTGTGTTTCCTTCAAGCATGAACTATTATCTGTGTGAGGGCAGAGTATCGCTTGTTTGTATTTACCTAGAGACGGAGGAGATTAGTGACCCAAGAGTTAAGTGATAAGTTTTTGTGTTGACACTGTCTATGCTGCTTTTATCTTGACACTGTCTATGCTACTCTTCTTATCTTGACACTGTCTATTGCTACTCTTCATATCTTGACACTGTCTATGCTACTCTTCATATCTTGACACTGTCTGTGCTACTCTTATCTTGACATTGTCTGTGCCTATTCTTGTTATTGACACTGTCTATGCTACTCTTGTCTTGACACTGTCTTTGGTACTCTTCATATCTTGACACTGTCTGTGTCTATTCTTGTTATCGACACGGTCTATGCTAGTCTGTTGTTATCATGCTGACTGTGTAACTTTGACTGGGAACTGAGGAAACTATTTACCCAACAACAAAATGGATGCCCCAGTTCTCGCTGTGATAACCTTCATTACTAAAGTAAGGAAGACAAATGTAAAAAGCAGACCTCTTAAGGTTTGAAGGAAGACAAATGTAAAAAGCAGACCTCTAAAGTATGAAGGAAGACAAATGTAAAAAGCAGACCTCTAAAGTTTGAAGGAAGACAAATGTAAAAAGCAGACCTCTAAAGTTTGAAGGAAGAGAAATGTAAAAAGCAGACCTCTAAAGTTTGAAGGAAGACACATGTAAAAAGCAGACTTCTAAAAGTTTGAAGGAAGACAAATGTAAAAAACAGAGATCTCTAAATTTTGAAGGAAGACAAATGTAAAAAGCAGACCTTTAAAGTTTGAAGGAAAACAAATGTAAAAAGCAGAGACCTCTAAAGTTTGAAGGAAGACAAATGTAAAAAGCAGACCTCTAAAGTCTGAAGGAAGACAAATGTAAAAAGCAGACCTCTAAAGTCTGAAGGAAGACAAATGTAAAAAGCAGACCTCTAAAGTTTGAAGGAAGACACATGTAAAAAGCAGACTTCTAAAAGTTTGAAGGAAGACAAATGTAAAAAACAGAGATCTCTAAATTTTGAAGGAAGACAAATGTAAAAAGCAGACCTTTAAAGTTTGAAGGAAAACAAATGTAAAAAGCAGAGACCTCTAAAGTTTGAAGGAAGACAAATTTAAAAAGCAGATCTCTAAAGTTTGAAGGAAGACAAATGTAAAAAGCAGACCTTTAAAGTTTGAAGGAAAACAAATGTAACAAGCAGAGACCTCTAATAAATAAAGTTTGAAGGAAGACAAATGTAAAAAGCAGATCTCTAAAGTTTGAAGGAAGACAAATGTAAAAAGCAGACCTCTAAAGTTTGAAGGAAGACAAATGTAAAAAGCAGATCTTTGAAGTTTGAAGGAAGACAAATGTAAAAAGCAGATCTTTGAAGTTTGAAGGAAGACAAATGTAAAAAGCAGACCTCTAAAGTTTGAAGGAAGACAAATGTAAAAAGCAGATCTTTGAAGTTTGAAGGAAGACAAATGTAAAAAGCAGACCTTTAAAGTTTGAAGGAAGACAAATGTAAAAAGCAGATCTTTGAAGTTTGAAGGAAGACAAATGTAAAAAGCAGACATCTGAAGTCTGAAATACAAAAAAATGCCACCCCCCCCCCCCCCGTTTTTTTTAATACAAGGGAGATAACACAATTTGTACAACATCCTCTCTGTCTAACTTCTTCACTTTCATGAGCAAGATTTACAGTTTTTTTTGAACGGACAGTACTCAACAAAGTCTTCATACTTGTGTCTGGACATCTGTGTGATCCTAGAATACTAAATAACTTGATATCTCTATGATCCTGGAATCCTAAATAACTTGATATCTCTATGATCCTGGAATCCTAAATAACTTGATATCTCTATGATCCTGGAATCCTAAATAACTTGACATCTCTATGATCCTGGAATCCTAAATAACTTGACATCTCTATGATCCTGGAATCCTAAATAACTTGATATCTCTATGATCCTGGAATCCTAAATAACTTGACATCTCTGTGATCCTGGAATCCTAAATAACTTGACATCTCTATGATCCTGGAATCCTAAATAACTTGATATCTCTATGATCCTGGAATCCTAAATAACTTGACATCTCTGTGATCCTGGAATCCTAAATAACTTGATATCTCTATGATCCTGGAATCCTAAATAACTTGATATCTCTATGATCCTGGAATCCTAAATAACTTGACATCTCTATGATCCTGGAATCCTAAATAACTTGACATCTCTATGATCCTGGAATCCTAAATAACTTGATATCTCTATGATCCTGGAATCCTAAATAACTTGACATCTCTGTGATCCTGGAATCCTAAATAACTTGACATCTCTATGATCCTGGAATCCTAAATAACTTGATATCTCTATGATCCTGGAATCCTAAATAACTTGACATCTCTGTGATCCTGGAATCCTAAATAACTTGATATCTCTATGATCCTGGAATCCTAAATAACTTGATATCTCTTACTGGGCAAGTCCAAGTACTGCATTATTTTCTTTGACTTGCCTAGTATGAGATGCTGAGTATTAGACAAGTCAGAGACATCCTGAACCTCTACCAACACAGCAACAACATCCTGAACATATACCAACACAGCAACAACAACATTCTGAACATATACCAACACAGCAACAACAACATCCTGAACATATACCAACACAGCAACAACAACATTCTGAACCTCTACCAACACAGCAACAACATTCTGAACATATACCAACACAGCAACAACATTCTGAACCTATACTAACACAGCAACAACATCCTGAACCTCTATCAATACATAAACAACATCCTGAACCTCTATCAATACAGCAACAACATCCTGAACCTCTATCAATACAGCAACAACATCCTGAACCTCTACCAACACAGCAACAACATTCTGAACATATACCAACACAGCAACAACATCCTGAACCTTTATCAATACAGCAACAACATCCTGAACCTCTATCAATATAGCAATAACATCCTGAACCTCTATCAATACAGCAACAACATCCTGAACCTCTACCAACACAGCAACAACATCCTGAACCTCTACCAACACAGCAACAACACATCCTGAACCTCTATCAATACAGCAATAACATCCTGAACCTCTATCAATGCAGCAACATCCTGAACCTCTACCAACACAGTAACAGCAACATCCTGGACCTCTTTAGGTTAATTATCTTACAGAATACAAGTTGTCTTCAGCAGACATCATATCTAATGTATATCATTAGAATGATGTATATTTTCACATATATGATGTATATTTTCACATACAATGTGAAAAAGGAGGTTTTGTAGTTTTTAAATTGACTTTGCCTCAAACAAGACAGCATATCTGGCCAGGCAAAGACAAGGGACATCACTATAATAACAAGTGTTGTTTCAGGTTGCAGACTTCACCAATCAGTTCAAACATTAAACAGGCAGTTAAGTGATCAGTCCTTCTGCTTGACCAGGCAGTCTGTGGCCTGGGTGCCTGTCCGTCTGTCAGCATGAAAAACTTGATATAATATTGTCAAAGTTCTCATTGTGAGGCACTTGAAGGTAAGGCTTCCGAGCTTGAATTTACACACGTGGCTGCCATGATTGGCTTCAGCACATTTCCTTCTTTTTTTTTTAAAGTCAGTCAGGCAGTCATTTGCATGTCCCTTGCGGAACTTTGCCTCCCTAACAGCTCTCCTGTAGGCCTCTCGGTTGTGAGCAAGATGGCCTGCTGCTGATGCATCCATTTGCAGATCATCAACGATGTCTTGCAGCCACCTTCGCCTTGGTCTTCCTCTCTTCTTTTTTCCAATTATGTACCTTTCCAAGATGGTTTTCTCTAGATTATCATGACGTTATCATGTGTGTCCAAAATATTTAAGTTTTCTCTGTTTAATCCTCTTTACTAGCCAGCCTTCTTCAATATTAAGTTCTTGTAGTATGGATTTCTCTATTTTTAATCTTATATTGAATATATGATCTCTTGTTCCCCTTTTTCTAGTATGCTACATTAATATCTAGCTACCCTGTTGCTTCTTTTTGTGCTCCACTACCGCAGCAAATCTTGTCTCTGTAGACGTTCATCCAGCTGCCAGAGAAACAAGCAGAAGTGACATATTCAACAGTAAATGACATGAAAAGAAATGACACAAGCCAAAAAAAATGACAGAAGCAAGCCAAAGCAACAACAACATCCTGAACATATACCAACACAGCAACAACAACATTCTGAACCTCTACCAACACAGCAACAACATTCTGAACATATACCAACACAGCAACAACATTCTGAACCTATACTAACACAGCAACAACATCCTGAACCTCTATCAATACATAAACAACATCCTGAACCTCTATCAATACAGCAACAACATCCTGAACCTCTATCAATACAGCAACAACATCCTGAACCTCTACCAACACAGCAACAACATTCTGAACATATACCAACACAGCAACAACATCCTGAACCTTTATCAATACAGCAACAACATCCTGAACCTCTATCAATATAGCAATAACATCCTGAACCTCTATCAATACAGCAACAACATCCTGAACCTCTACCAACACAGCAACAACATCCTGAACCTCTACCAACACAGCAACAACATCCTGAACCTCTATCAATACAGCAATAACATCCTGAACCTCTATCAATGCAGCAACATCCTGAACCTCTACCAACACAGTAACAGCAACATCCTGGACCTCTTTAGGTTAATTATCTTACAGAATACAAGTTGTCTTCAGCAGACATCATATCTAATGTATATCATTAGAATGATGTATATTTTCACATATATGATGTATATTTTCACATACAATGTGAAAAAGGAGGTTTTGTAGTTTTTAAATTGACTTTGCCTCAAACAAGACAGCATATCTGGCCAGGCAAAGACAAGGGACATCACTATAATAACAAGTGTTGTTTCAGGTTGCAGACTTCACCAATCAGTTCAAACATTAAACAGGCAGTTAAGTGATCAGTCCTTCTGCTTGACCAGGCAGTCTGTGGCCTGGGTGCCTGTCCGTCTGTCAGCATGAAAAACTTGATATAATATTGTCAAAGTTCTCATTGTGAGGCACTTGAAGGTAAGGCTTCCGAGCTTGAATTTACACACGTGGCTGCCATGATTGGCTTCAGCACATTTCCTTCTTTTTTTTTTAAAGTCAGTCAGGCAGTCATTTGCATGTCCCTTGCGGAACTTTGCCTCCCTAACAGCTCTCCTGTAGGCCTCTCGGTTGTGAGCAAGATGGCCTGCTGCTGATGCATCCATTTGCAGATCATCAACGATGTCTTGCAGCCACCTTCGCCTTGGTCTTCCTCTCTTTCTTTTTTCCAATTATGTACCTTTCCAAGATGGTTTTCTCTAGATTATCATGACGTTATCATGTGTGTCCAAAATATTTAAGTTTTCTCTGTTTAATCCTCTTTACTAGCCAGCCTTCTTCAATATTAAGTTCTTGTAGTATGGATTTCTCTATTTTTAATCTTATATTGAATATATGATCTCTTGTTCCCCTTTTTCTAGTATGCTACATTAATATCTAGCTACCCTGTTGCTTCTTTTTGTGCTCCACTACCGCAGCAAATCTTGTCTCTGTAGACGTTCATCCAGCTGCCAGAGAAACAAGCAGAAGTGACATATTCAACAGTAAATGACATGAAAAGAAATGACACAAGCCAAAAAAAATGACAGAAGCAAGCCAAAGTGACAAGAATAAACAAAAGTAAAGATGACAGCAATGAACAACTCAAAAACGTGACATTTTTTCATGAACTTTGTATTTCTTGAAATGAATATCTATAGTACATTTTGTTAGAACAATAAAAGAGGTAAACATTGAGGAAAAAATATTGTGTTCAGGACAGAGTCAGAAAGTTTTAACAGAGCTGTAGAATGTGAAGTAAACAGTTTCTACAATAAATGACAGCAACACCATAACAAGTGATACAACTACAACTAGTCCACCACGTACAGCCCGGTCTTGTCTCATGCCACAAGTCTGATAAGACAACCATCTTCGCTTCATCCTAACCCCAAGTTCAGTTTTTTAACTTTCAAACACTACATGTGGTCAGAGTGCAGTTACAGACATGCTATGAACTATCTAAAGATCAGACAGCAGACAAAGATGCAAGAAAACATACACATGATGGGTTAATGCTGGCTCCACTACACATTGCGGGGGCGTGAATGTGATAAACAGGGTTAACAAACATCTCTTGTCAAACATCTGTGACAAACATCTCTTGTCAAACATCTGTGACAAATGGCAGCAAATTCTTCAAATGTTTTCAAAACACTCATGACTGTAATTAAGAAATACAAATGTCTGAGGCAAATGTCAAACATAAAACTGATTCCTCTAGGCATTTCTCAGATTCTAAACACTGACATAAACAACAGGATGCTTAGCTAAACAACCTGATACTTGTCAACAGCGAGGTACTTGTAAAGAATGAGACATTTGTAAACAACAAACTGTCAGGGTAACAACATTCTAGACTGAAAGAAGACAAGAGTTGTAAAATAACATGACCAAGTGTTCCATATTTATAAATTATTACCCATGAATAATAAACTATCAGTTATTTTCCTAAAATAACAAACTATTTTGTATTAACAATGTGAAGTTTTAAAAAAACTGTCACAAATCTCATACAAACAGGCAAGTGAAAGTTAACAGAACTACTTTTTTGTTGGATTTACTTTATAAACTTGTTTAGGAAACCTATAATTTTTTGGTACTATAAGAGTTATTTGCTGGTTTATGCCTAGGTATGTTCACCTGGTGATGATCACCATCAGGAGATTCACAAATCTGCAGCACCTTCACTAGGTCAGCATGTGGTAGTTTCCTGGTACAGACCATGCTGGTCAGCTTCTGCACAGACTATGACTGCTGAGACAGTTTCTGTACACTGACTGCAGATATGCCATGACTGTGTCTGTACACTGACTGCAGATATGCCATGACTCTGTACACTGACTGCAGATATGCCATGGCTGTGTCTGTACACTGACTGCAGATATGCCTTGGCTGTGTCTGTATACTGACTGCAGATATGCCATGGCTGTGTCTGTACAGTGACTGCAGATATGCCATGACTCTGCAGATATGCCATGACTCTGTACACTGACTACAGATATGCCATGACTCTGTACACTGACTGCAGATATGCCATGACTCTGTACACTGACTGCAGATATACCATAACTGTGTCTGTACACTGACTGCAGATATGCCTTGGCTGTGTCTGTACACTGACTGCAGGCATACCAAGATAATGTTTGTACACTGACTGCAGATATGCCATGGCTGTGTCTGTACACTGACTGCAGATATGCCATGGCTGTGTCTGTACACTGACTGCAGATATGCCATGGCTGTGTCTGTACACTGACTGCAGATATGCCATGGCTGTGTCTGTACACTGACTGCAGATATGCCATGGCTGTGTCTGTACACTGACTGCAGATATGCCATGGCTGTGTCTGTATGCTGACTGCAAGCATACCAAGATAATGTTTGTACATTGACTGCAGGCATTCAAAGATAATGTTTGTACACTGACTGCAGGCATACCAAGATAATGTTTGTACAATGACTGCAGGCATACCAAGATAATGTTTGTATATTGACTGCAGGCATACTAATATAAAAATGTGAATCAATAATGATGACAGCAGCATGTGAAATAGTCCCTGCTAGTGTTTATACTGAGAAGTAATACAAACATTCACATGTCTTTCACAATCCCTGCTGATGGTTACACTGAGAAGTAATACAAACATTCACATGTTTTTCACAGTCCCTGCTGATGGTTACACTGAGAAGTAATACACACATTCACATGTTTTTCACAGTTCCTGCTGATTTAAGTAATACAAACATTCACATGTCTTTCGCAGTTCCTGCTGGTGTTTATAATAGCACAGAATATGAAACAATTCGTGAGAATCACATAAAGCTCTTAATGTTTAAGAAAAATAAACACATAAAGCTGGTCTATAAATATTTTATGGACATGGACAACAAATAACAAGATCAGTGGTTACTGTCAAGAAATATATACCCTCTCTTTGCAATCAAGCCAGATGGACTATAGAAAAGAATTAATTTCTAACTGAATCACTAAATTACCTCCCTTGGCATAAAAAATGAAATGCTTCCAAAAGTTCTTATAGTCCAACCAAAGAGCAGATTTTTGTTAGAATTACTGCAGTATACAAACATGGTCACTAACTGGACACTTATTGCAGTAGATGGATATATACGCTACAGTGGCATATACAACAACAAATAGCACATATATGTAACTCATTTCTATCCGAGGCAATGATTTCTGAGATAAATGTCACAAGAAAAATAGTTACCAGCTCATATTTTGAAACCACCTTCCATAAATTAGCATACCATTCAGAACATGAGTCAAATAAACAAACAGAAACCAACTAAACAAAACAAAATTACAAAAGAAGTTGTAAATAAACTGGACTCTACAGCAGGTCTTCACTTAAAAAAAAAACAAAAAACAAAATATACAGGAAAGAATTAAATGCTTGGGAAAAAAATGTGAAACTACATAAACTACATAAGATCCATGGTTACATCAAATTACATACCTTGTAATTATCATGAAACAAAAAACAAATATGTCCACTCATCAAATTAAGATAAAAACCTGATTTTTTTTTTCTTTTTGAACTTGATACATCAAAATAACATGATGGTTATGATAAAAAAAATGTAGATAAATGTCATCACAGTAAAAAACATCATGAACAAAAAGATGATAAAAACAGGCACCCTAAAGCTAAATATAGAACACTGTTACAGGCATGACCACAGAATCCAACATCATATCCGCAAGCTTTTGTTTTCTCCTACTTTCTCCAAGTTTTACTTGTGAAAATCAGCATACATTTTTATCTGGCTTTTATAATAATACTAATAATACTAATAATAATAATAGTAAAAAATAATCATCATAATTTTTATACAAGTTCATCTCAGTATTTTATAATTTAAAAATTGAGAAATTCTGGTAAAAATAATTGATTGTTCACTTTCACTTGTAAGTAGATTGCTTGTGAAGTGTTCTGGTATCAACACAGGGAGTGCCAAGATTTTCAGAGTAAGACTTGACCTGCGTCTGAAGAGAAACAGTCTGCTGCTAGAGATAGGTAAGACAACATCCACACTGTTTTCTGGAATGTAACCGCATTTCAGCTCGCCGTAAATACTGGGGAGCACATGAAAGAATCGAGCACAAACATCTTGACTGTCGTGTTCGTTCTGGGCATCTACACATCCATCTTGTTGTGACTGACCAAGAGATTCTTAATTACAGCAGTTCTTAGTCTGTGTGTCCTTGCTTCTGTTCTGGGCGTCACAAGAGAAGTCAGCTATGTGAAACACTGACTGCAGGCATACCAAGATAATGTTTGTACAATGACTGCAGGCATACCAAGATAATGTTTGTATATTGACTGCAGGCATACTAATATAAAAATGTGAATCAATAATGATGACAGCAGCATGTGAAATAGTCCCTGCTAGTGTTTATACTGAGAAGTAATACAAACATTCACATGTCTTTCACAATCCCTGCTGATGGTTACACTGAGAAGTAATACAAACATTCACATGTTTTTCACAGTCCCTGCTGATGGTTACACTGAGAAGTAATACACACATTCACATGTTTTTCACAGTTCCTGCTGATTTAAGTAATACAAACATTCACATGTCTTTCGCAGTTCCTGCTGGTGTTTATAATAGCACAGAATATGAAACAATTCGTGAGAATCACATAAAGCTCTTAATGTTTAAGAAAAATAAACACATAAAGCTGGTCTATAAATATTTTATGGACATGGACAACAAATAACAAGATCAGTGGTTACTGTCAAGAAATATATACCCTCTCTTTGCAATCAAGCCAGATGGACTATAGAAAAGAATTAATTTCTAACTGAATCACTAAATTACCTCCCTTGGCATAAAAAATGAAATGCTTCCAAAAGTTCTTATAGTTCAACCAAAGAGCAGATTTTTGTTAGAATTACTGCAGTATACAAACATGGTCACTAACTGGACACTTATTGCAGTAGATGGATATATACGCTACAGTGGCATATACAACAACAAATAGCACATATATGTAACTCATTTCTATCCGAGGCAATGATTTCTGAGATAAATGTCACAAGAAAAATAGTTACCAGCTCATATTTTGAAACCACCTTCCATAAATTAGCATACCATTCAGAACATGAGTCAAATAAACAAACAGAAACCAACTAAACAAAACAAAATTACAAAAGAAGTTGTAAATAAACTGGACTCTACAGCAGGTCTTCACTTAAAAAAAAAACAAAAAACAAAATATACAGGAAAGAATTAAATGCTTGGGAAAAAAATGTGAAACTACATAAACTACATAAGATCCATGGTTACATCAAATTACATACCTTGTAATTATTATGAAACAAAAAACAAATATGTCCACTCATCAAATTAAGATAAAAACCTGATTTTTTTTTTCTTTTTGAACTTGATACATCAAAATAACATGATGGTTATGATAAAAAAAATGTAGATAAATGTCATCACAGTAAAAAACATCATGAACAAAAAGATGATAAAAACAGGCACCCTAAAGCTAAATATAGCACACTGTTACAGGCATGACCACAGAATCCAACATCATATCCGCAAGCTTTTGTTTTCTCCTACTTTCTTCAAGTTTTACTTGTGAAAATCAGCATACATTTTTATTTGGCTTTTATAATAATACTAATAATAATAATACTAATAATAATAATAGTAAAAAATAATCATCATAATTTTTATACAAGTTCATCTCAGTATTTTAAAATTTAAAAATTGAGAAATTCTGGTAAAAATAATGGATTGTTCACTTTCACTTGTAAGTAGATCGCTTGTGAAGTGTTCTGGTATCAACACAGGGAGTGCCAAGATTTTCAGAGTAAGACTTGACCTGCGTCTGAAGAGAAACAGTCTGCTGCTAGAGATAGGTAAGACAACATCCACACTGTTTTCTGGAATGTAACCGCATTTCAGCTCGCCGTAAATACTGGGGAGCACATGAAAGAATCGAGCACAAACATCTTGACTGTCGTGTTCGTTCTGGGCATCTACACATCCATCTTGTTGTGACTGACCAAGAGATTCCTAATTACAGCAGTTCTTAGTCTCTGTGTCCTTCCTTCTGTTCTGGGCGTCACAAGAGAAGTCAGCTATGTGAAACACTTACTACAGTGAGCATCATTTTCTTTTTTAAAATGAGGATGCAATTTGGCCACAACACAGGCCTCTTGTGGCCTGATGGTTGCCTTCCCCCTACAATGTGGCCACAACACAGGCCTCTTGTGGCTTGATGGTTGCCTTCCCCCTACAATGTGGCCACAACACAGGCCTCTTGTGGCCTGATGGTTGCCTTCCCCCTACAATGTGGCCACAACACAGGCCTCTTGTGGCTTGATGGTTGCCTTCCCCCTACAATGTGGCCACAACACAGGCCTCTTGTGGCTTGATGGTTGCCTTCCCCCTACAATGTGGCCACAACACAGGCCTCTTGTGGCTTGATGGTTGCGTTCCCCCTACAATGTGGCCACAACACAGGCCTCTTGTGGCCTGATGGTTGCCTTCCCCCTACAATGTGGCCACAACACAGGCCTCTTGTGGCCTGATGGTTGCCTTCCCCCTACAATGTGGCCACAACACAGGCCTCTTGTGGCCTGATGGTTGCCTTCCCCCTACAATGTGGCCACAACACAGGCCTCTTGTGGCCTGATGGTTGCCTTCCCCCTACAATGTGGCCACAACACAGGCCTCTTGTGGCTTGATGGTTGCGTTCCCCCTACAATGTGGCCACAACACAGGCCTCTTGTGGCTTGATGGTTGCCTTCCCCCCCCCCCCCCCAACACAGAAACATAACATTTGACTCTCAATCATTCTCCTGTCAATTTTATTTCTCAAACATCTATATGCTGTGTCTAGTCTTCTTTCAGGCTCCACTACCTTGCTTATGACCCAGTTTAAACCTTTATATTCCCAACAGCTTGTTAAAACACAAAATGCAGATTTTTGGTGATAATGAAAATATATAAATAATTAAAATATTCTAGTCCAAATTCCTGATTTCTATAACAAGAAAATATTTTTAGAAGACTAGAAACTTGTCTCTCACAGAAACTTGTTGATACCATACATCAGTGTTAGAAACAAGTCTGCCATGATTAAATTCCACATCATAATCTAACATGTATGATTTTCACACGCATAGTGTTATCATATACATACATACTTGTACATAATGTCATAATATGACATCACATGAACATAACCTATTGAATATCCATGATTTATGACCTAAAGTTAATGAATAAAGACATGACATGAAGCAAAGATAACATTACCTGACCCTCTGATATCATGATCTCCACATTATGAACTAACATACTGATATCATGACCTAACATACTGATTCATGACCTAGCACACAGATATCATGTCAAAATATTCAGCAAAGACAAAACCGCCAACACAAAAACCATAATGAACAAAATGTCTATGAACATATATCGGAGCTCATTTATTTTTTATTGTGTGTGACAGGCTCATAAATATGCGGTGAAAAAATGGGGAGGCACACAACATTTATCTACATACCCATTGGTCAAAACAAGAAAAGCAATCATAAAGGCTGAACATCAACAAAACATCAACCTTTATGGGGGCACAGACAAACATTTCTATATTTTTTTTTTTTTGGATATTGCTGATGATCAAAAACATTCTGTGTAATAAATTTGTTAAGAACGTGGTTAACACAATAAACATGAACGCAGCCCGGACACAAGCAGTGTGTGTCACATTTAAAAATAAACCTGACCTCACAAAAATAACCCAGGTCATCAAAACATGAAGACAACATATTAATATGTAACAAATCTTGGACATTACACAAAAATCAATTTAAAACTGTGCAGATCAGTCAAACATGGCCTGATACAATGTTTAAGTGCTGACATCTGCTGTCAGTGAAGTTCACTATAGTTGTTTCTCTTAACCCATGCTCAGCCAGGTCAACTGTCATCAGTTCTGTCAACCTGCTATCACCATGGTTCACTGCAGTGAACTTTGTCAACCTGCTATCACCATGGTTCACTGCAAGCAACTCTGTCAACCTGCTATCACCATGGTTCACTGCAAGCAACTCTGTCAACTCACTGACAGCACAGTCGCTGCAAGCAACTCTGTCAAAGTCCCATGAAAGTATGGAAATAAAAATATACAACATAAAATAATTGAGATCAGTTACCAGAGTGCTCTAAGTACTGTCACATGTAGTCACCAATTGCAACAAGTAGGTCACACTTGATCACACAAAAAAGGTATAAAAAATGTCACATTTTACCTGTGATAGGTGATAGTTGGGAAAAAAAAAAGATTTCTTCTGACATTATTATGCTATTATTAATCAGGATAATGTAAGAACACAGTGAATGTAATACTATAACATTTGTTTTTTGTAACATGACAGACTTGCTGATAGATACTGTCACCAACATGCCATGGCCTGACAGACTTGCTGATAAATACTGTCACCAACATGCCATGGCCTGACGGACTAGCTGATAGATACTGTCACCAACATGCCATGGCCTGACCGACTTGCTGATAGATACTGTCACCAACATGCCATGGCCTGACAGACTAGCTGATAGATACTGTCACCAACATGCCATGGCCTGACAGACTAGCTGATAGATACTGTCACCAACATGCCATGGCCTGACAGACTAGCTGATAGATACTGTCACCAACATGCCATGGCCTGACAGACTAGCTGATAGATACTGTCACCAACATGCCATGGCCTGACAGACTAGCTGATAGATACTGTCACCAACATGCCATGGCCTGACAGACTAGCTGATAGATACTGTCACCAACATGCCATGGCCTGACAGACTAGCTGATAGATACTGTCACCAACATGCCATGGCCTGACAGACTAGCTGATAGATACTGTCACCAACATGCCATGGCCTGACAGACTAGCTGATAGATACCTGACAGACTAGCTGATAGATACTGTCACCAACATGCCATGGCCTGACAGACTAGCTGATAGATACTGTCACCAACATGCCATGGCCTGACGGACTAGCTGATAGATACTGTCAACAACATGCCATGGCCTGACGGACTAGCTGATAGATTTTATCACCAACATGCCATGGCCTGACGGACTAGCTGATAGATACTGTCAACAACATGCCATGGCCTGACAGACTAGCTGATAGATACTGTCACCAACATGCCATGGCCTGACAGACTAGCTGATAGATACTGTCAACAACATGCCATGGCCTGACAGACTAGCTGATAGATACTGTCACCAACATGCCATGGCCTGACAGACTAGCTGATAGATACTGTCACCAACATGCCATGGCCTGACAGACTAGCTGATAGATACTGTCACCAACATGCCATGGCCTGACAGACTAGCTGATAGATACTGTCACCAACATGCCATGGCCTGACAGACTAGCTGATAGATACTGTCACCAACATGCCATGGCCTGACAGACTAGCTGATAGATACTGTCACCAACATGCCATGGCCTGACAGACTAGCTGATAGATACCTGACAGACTAGCTGATAGATACTGTCACCAACATGCCATGGCCTGACAGACTAGCTGATAGATACCTGACAGACTAGCTGATAGATACCTGACAGACTAGCTGATAGATACTGTCACTGAACAGTTTATGTGATTCCCCGACCACCCACAACCACTACAAGATGCTGTGTGTTCAAAAATGTGGGAAAAAAAAAAACCAATGCTGGAAAAAAAAAGAAGGTAACTTCCAGGTCAAAAACAAAAGAAAAAATGTAATAATAAGCTATATTTAGCATTAAGACAAAAAGCTCTTGCGACATTAATTTTGGTTTGGATGTAAAGTTTCCAGAAGCTTACACAAAATGCTAGGATGATATTAGTTTTTGGTTTGGATGTAAAGTTTATAGAAGCTTACACAAAATGCTAGGATGATATTAGTTTTTGTCTGGATGTAAAGTTTATAGAAACTGAGACAAAATGCTAGGATGATATTAATTTTTGTCTGGATGTAAAGTTTATAGAAACTGAGACAAAATGCTAGGATGATATTAGTTTTTGTCTGGATGTAAAGTTTATAGAAACTGAGACAAAATGCTAGGATGATATTAATTTTTGTCTGGATGTAAAGTTTATAGAAACTGAGACAAAATGCTAGGATGATATTAGTTTTTGTCTGGATGTAAAGTTTATAGAAACTGAGACAAAATGCTAGGATGATATTAATTTTTGTCTGGATGTAAAGTTTATAGAAACTGAGACAAAATGCTAGGATGATATTAATTTTTGTCTGGATGTAAAGTTTCTAACTGTCACCTTTTGTACTTACTATCACGTCTGTGTTTAACTTTAACTGGCTAACAACATGTATGTCCACTAGTGTGTCAAAGCCTACAGATGGATATTCTCAATTGTTCCCACCATTCCACATCTAATGTTAGTATGCCAGAAATCTATGAATCTTGACACAAGGAAAACTCTGATAGGTGGAGCTCTAATAATAATCTACTGGCTACTCACAAGTTAATGACCATGACCTTGCTCTAAGACTGCACAAGCAAGTATTACTAGCAAATTGTAAAGATTTAGATTTTTTTTTAAAGTTGTAAATATCTGACCATGCTACCAGAGCAGATAAAATCAGATTTTGGTAATCCATGACTGATCTGTCACAAGGTGTAGGAGAAAATCAGATTTTGGTAATCCATGACTGATCTGTCACAAGGTGTAGGAGAAAATCAAATTTTGGTAATCCATGACTGATCTGTCACAAGGTGTAGGAGAAAATCAGATTTTGGTAATCCATGACTGATCTGTCACAAGGTGTAGGAGAAAATCAAATTTTGGTAATCCATGACTGATTTGTCACAAGGTGTAGGAGAAAATCAGATTTTGGTAATCCATGACTGATTTGTCACAAGGTGTAGGAGAAAATCAGATTTTGGTAATCCATGACTGATCTGTCACAAGGTGTAGGAGAAAATCAGATTTTGGTAATCCATGACTGATCTGTCACAAGGTGTAGGAGAAAATCAGATTTTGGTAATCTATGACTGATCTGTCACAAGGTGTAGGAGAAAATCAGATTTTGGTAATCCATGACTGATCTGTCACAAGGTGTAGGAGAAAATCAGATTTTGGTAATCCATGACTGATCTGTCACAAGGTGAAGGAGGTGAGCAAGTCTTTACAACCTGTAGCACTTCAAGAGAAGATATACAAGAAAAATGTTTTGCTGTAAATGAACTACGTAGCAGAGAACAAAATAAAAATCCAATTTTTTGCTGCTCCTAAATACGAAGTTATAGGTGCAGTTTTGCAATAGAATCAAATATGTCCTTTATGTCAATGTGGAGGTTTAGATACAACATATGCGTGTAGAAAAAGTGTGTAGAAAACAAACATACATACATTCACATTTTCGTCTGTACAAACATTCATTTATACACCTCGAGCGCCTAATATGTATGTTACATAGCTCATTCAAACACTCCGTGTGGCTCACATGTATGTCTAGTGGTACAGTGGTACATTCCTTGTGGCTCACAAAGTTCTCTTGCTGTCCAGCATGGATGTGGATACAGATGAAAGTGTAATACATGGATAAAGTAGGAATGAAAAACTGCTATCCTTATGTCATGGCATAAACAGACCTGACCATAATAACCATCATGACAGTCAGTCAAGGTCAAAGGTTAGGAGTTGAGGTCACACCAATTCAACCTTCAATTGTGCGATAAAATTATTATCCATATTCACAAATACAAGACCATATGACTCATGCGCTGTCAACATATTCAGAATCTGACCTGTGAAAACAGTGTCCAAGGCTTGTCAGAACTAGTGATAACACTCACACACACACACACACATACACACACCCTCACACCGGTGTCTTGTATCACGGTGATAACCTACATCAGAAACACAACCCGCAAGATACATCACCACCATCACCAAGCTGCTGTTCTGGTTATCCTTGTAGCCATGCCACATGATAACCTTCAGCTCTGAGCCGCAGCCTGAGGGTCACACTGAAGCAGTCTGACAATGGACGGATCGCTTTTGGCTCCCTCAATGAACTCATCGATGGACAGTTTGCCGTCCAAGTTCTTGTCCATCTGACGGAAGATCTTGTCAGTCCGCTTCTCCGGCGTAGATTCATCCTCTGGCATTTTCATAACCGTCCCCACCATCTTGTATATAGCCTGAACAAAGACAGGAAACATTTATCAGATTATAGGCTGTGTTCACTTTAACTGATTGACAGATAATATAAAACAGTCACGGTTTAAAATTAGAACAAGAGAAAGTTGTGCACCCAAACAATGATAGCCATTACTCTGCACCGGTACTGGATTGTGCAATGGCAAATGATCATTATCTGTTATTTTGAAATGGTTATGTATCATGTTTCGTGATGGGCTAGACTAACACTGACACAGCCATGGGCTAGGCTAACACTGACACAGCCATGGGCTAGACTAACACTGACACAGCCATGGGCTAACACTGACACAGCCATGGGCTAGACTAACACTGACACAGCCATGGGCTAGACTAACACTGACACACAGCCATGGGCTAGGCTAACACTGACACACAGCCATGGGCTAGACTAACACTGACACACAGCCATGGGCTAGACTAACACTGACACACAGCCATGGGCTAGGCTAACACTGACACACAGCCATGGGCTAGGCTAACACTGACACAGCCATGGGCTAGACTAACACTGACACAGCCATGGGCTAGACTAACACTGACACAGCCATGGGCTAGACTAACACTGACACAGCCATGGGCTAGACTAACACTGACACACAGCCATGGGCTAGGCTAACACTGACACACAGCCATGGGCTAGACTAACACTGACACAGCCATGGGCTAGACTAACACTGACACAGCCATGGGCTAGACTAACACTGACACACAGCCATGGGCTAGACTAACACTGACACAGCCATGGGCTAGACTAACACTGACACACAGCCATGGGCTAGGCTAACACTGACACACAGCCATGGGCTAGGCTAACACTGACACAGCCATGGGCTAGACTAACACTGACACAGCCATGGGCTAGACTAACACTGACACAGCCATGGGCTAGACTAACACTGACACAGCCATGGGCTAGACTAACACTGACACAGCCATGGGCTAGACTAACACTGACACACAGCCATGGGCTAGGCTAACACTGACACAGCCATGGGCTAGACTAACACTGACACAGCCATGGGCTAGACTAACACTGACACACAGCCATGGGCTAGGCTAACACTGACACACAGCCATGGGCTAGACTAACACTGACACACAGCCATGGGCTAGACTAACACTGACACACAGCCATGGGCTAGACTAACACTGACACAGCCATGGGCTAGACTAACACTGACACACAGCCATGGGCTAGGCTAACACTGACACAGCCATGGGCTAGGCTAACACTGACACAGCCATGGGCTAGACTAACACTGACACACAGCCATGGGCTAGGCTAACACTGACACAGCCATGGGCTAGACTAACACTGACACAGCCATGGGCTAGACTAACACTGACACACAGCCATGGGCTAGACTAACACTGACACACAGCCATGGGCTAGGCTAACAATGACACACAGCCATGGGCTAGGCTAACAATGACACACAGCCATGGGCTAGGCTAACAATGACACAGCCATGGACTAGACTAACACTGACACAGCCATGGGCTAGGCTAACAATGACACACAGCCATGGGCTAGGCTAACAATGACACACAGCCATGGGCTAGACTAACACTGACACAGCCATGGGCTAGGCTAACAATGACACAGCCACACTTGAAGATATTTTCCCAGCAGTCTGTTTCTTCGTCTGTCTCTGCTCTAGAAGAAATAGATGAGTCTACCAGAGATAAGTCAAAATAAACTCCATGCAATAGCATACAGGTTATCGCACATCACAGAAATAAGCATCCTATAAACAACATGCAACCACACACTAGAGCTCATACAACCACACGCTAGAGCTCACAACCACATGCTAGTGGTCATGCAACCACAGACTAGTGCTCACACAACCACATGCTAGCGGTCATGCAACCACATACTAGTGCTCACAACCACATGCTACTGGTTGCCATGCATATTTTTTTTTAAAATCTCTGTCAGGGTTTGCCAACAGTCAATGTTCAGATCTTCTCCTTCTGTCAGCCAGGGTTTGCCAACAGTCAGTGTTCAGATCTTCTCCTTCTGTCAGCCAGGGTTTGCCAACAGTCAGTGTTCAGATCTTCTCCTTCTGTCGGCCAGGGTTTGCCAACAGTCAGTGTTCAGATCTTCTCCTTCTGTCGGCCAGGGCCTGCCAACAGTCAATGTTCAGATCTTCTCCTTCTGTCGGCCAGGGTCTGCCAACAGTCAATGTTCAGATCTTCTCCTTCTGTCGGCCAGGGTTTGCCAACAGTCAATGTTCAGATCTTCTCCTTCTGTCGGCCAGGGTCTGCCAACAGTCAATGTTCAGATCTTCTCCTTCTGTCGGCCAGGGTCTGCCAACAGTCAATGTTCAGATCTTCTCCTTCTGTCGGCCAGGGTCTGCCAACAGTCAATGTTCAGATCTTCTCCTTCTGTCGGCCAGGGTCTGCCAACAGTCAATGTTCAGATCTTCTCCTTCTGTCGGCCAGGGTCTGCAAACAGTCAATGTTCAGATCTTCTCCTTCTGTCGGCCAGGGTCTGCCAACAGTCAATGTTCAGATCTTCTCCTTCTGTCGGCCTGGAACTTGCCAGTTGGTGATCTTTGCAGCTGATGCTGTGAAGCTGACGGATATTTTATCAGTCCCGGCATGCAGCTAAAAAGCAGGGGGTGTGCAATGCTTCTTTAGCAGACTCCACCACCATGGGGACTACGGCAATCTCTTCCCCGTTAACCAGACTAGACCTGTTACTGGAGATACCAACGGAGAGGTGGGACAGGGTCTTGGTCAGCTATGGTTCACTAACCTTGACACTAACATGGCAGCTATGGGTCGCTGATTGCCTGATCGGACAGCATCTTTACGCCAATGTCCAGATTAATTTAGTTTTATTAGTTTAGTTTTGTGATTATGCTCAGTGATAGGTGTGGCTGTACTCAATGATGTCACTTATGTGGCTGTACTCAATGATGTCACTTAGTGGCTGTACTCAATGATGTCACTTATGTGGCTGTACTCAATGTCACTTATGTGGCTGTACTCAATGATGTCACTTATGTGGCTGTACTCAATGATGTCACTTATGTGGCTGTACTGATGTCACTTATGTGGCTGTACTCAATGATGTCACTTATGTGGCTGTACTCAATGGTGTCACTTATGTGGCTGTACTCAATGATGTCACTTATATGGCTGTACTCAATGGTGTCACTTATGTGGTTGTACTGATGTCACTTATGTGGCTGTACTCAATGGTGTCACTTATGTGGCTATACTCAATGTTGTCACTTATGTGGCTGTACTCAATGATGTCACTTATGTGGCTGTACTGATGTCACTTATGTGGCTGTACTCAATGATGTCACTTATGTGGCTGTACCCAATGATGTCACTTATGTGGCTGTACTCAATGGTGTCACTTATGTGGCTGTACTCAATGATGTCACTTATATGGCTGTACTCAATGGTGTCACTTATGTGGTTGTACTGATGTCACTTATGTGGCTGTACTCAATGGTGTCACTTATGTGGCTGTACTCAATGGTGTCACTTATGTGGTTGTACTGATGTCACTTATGTGGCTGTACTCAATGGTGTCACTTATGTGACTGTACTCAATGGTGTCACTTATGTGGCTGTACTCAATGGTGTCACTTATGTAGCTGTACTCAATAGTGTCACTTATGTGGCTGTACTCTGTGTGACTGAAATAGAATAATGACACTTCTGTGACTGTGCTAGAGTAATGACACTTCTGTGACTGCTAGCTTACTGACATTGTCCAAGACCCATCTAACTTTTCTGCAGTGTCCTTACAAACAAGCACAAACCTTGTTCTGGTTTATGAAGAAGCTGGGCTCTAGCAAGTTCCCAGAATCCACCCTTCACATAGCACAGTATGCTTGCTTTATATTAGGACAGTACTAAGAACATATGGGAACCTGTACATACATCTGGACAAACAGTTCTTATATGTCTGCCATGACACACAGAAAACAACATTAACGTGGAATGTCCATAAATCAAGAAGCTAAAGTGCATGTACTTCGAGAGGATTCAAGCAAGCTAATGTGTCCTTACTGAAAGAAAGAAACAAAGAACAAAAGAAATCAAGAATGAAAGAAAGAAACAAAGAATGAAATAAAGAAACAAAGAAAGAAAGGAGGGAAGAAAGAAAGAAAAGAAGGGAGGGAAGGGAGAAGAAAAAGACAGAAAGAGATGGAAGGAGTAAAGAAAAAAAGATAGAGAGAAAGAAGGATAGAAAGAAACAAAGATATAAAGAAGGGAATAAAGAAAGAAAGAAAAGGAAGGAGGGGAGAGAGGAAAAAAAGACAGAAAGAAGACGAAGGAGGAAAGGAAAGATAGAGAGAAAGACGGACAGATAGATAGAAAGAAAAGAAATAAAAAGAGGAAAGAGGAAAAAAAACAGAAGGAGCGGGAGGACGGACGGACGGACAGACAGACAGAAAGAACTGCCTACCGTTACAATCTCCAGCATCTCCTGGCGTGAGATGTACCCATTCCCGTCCAGGTCGTACATACTGAAGGCCCAGCGAAGTTTCTGCTCTAGTTTGCCCCTGGAGGTCACGCTGAGAGCACAGATGAACTCACGAAAGTCTATTGAACCGTCACCGTTTGTGTCAAAGGTACGAAAAACATGCTCGGCGAATCTGGACGCGTCACCGTAGGGAAAGAAGTTGCCATAGATTTTCTTGAACTCGTCCACAGTAAGATGGCCGCTGGGGCAGTCTTTGAGGAAGCCCTTGTACCACTCCTGCAGCTCTTCCTCCGTGAACTGAGTTTGGTGTCGGAGATCTTCCAGCACTTCCGGTTTTAGTTTGCTGTTCTGTTTGCCCATTGCGAGACCTCCCTGTTCTGCTGTCGCTGCTTGTCTCTTCTGATGACCGGATGCGCTGTCTCGAGCAGACCAGATGGAGGGAGTCTACAATTCTGAAGTTGGAAGTCTTGTAAAGTGAGGCAGGTCTAGACGGATCAACTGAAACAGCAGAGTAAAAGATGGTTACAACACGCAATTAGAATACACAATGCTATGTTTATATGGTGCTGGAACTATCCAGTCAAGCTAGCTAGAGTTGATCAAGACCCTGTATCCAATGTTAGCGATGTTTCTAACCGCAAGTTAATGAAGACCTCTTTCAACCTTTCTAATGAGTGTAGTCGCCACGAAGAACCTTTTTCTTTTTTTGTACACTCCAGATCTTCAAAAATGCCAGAATACACTTCCCATCCGACACCCTACTTTTGTTTCAAGATCACAGCTCCAGTTAGAAGATCACGTGACGCCACTGAGGACCCCCACGAGCCTTCCTACTCACACAAGTCAGGTCAATGAGGATCTTTAGGATGAGCTACACCTTCCCCACATCGGAGACAAGTAGTCCACTCATTGACCATGTCCAGCAGGCTAGAGAACTAAACCTTCCCCACATCGGAGACAAGTAGTCCACTCACTGACCATGTCCAGCAGGCTAGAGAACTAAACCTTCCCCACATCGGAGACAAGTAGTCCACTCACTGACCATGTCCAGCAGGCTAGAGAACTAAACCTTCCCCACATCGGAGACAAGTAGTCCACTCACTGACCATGTCCAGCAGGCTAGAGAACTAAACTTTCTCCTCAGTTTCTGATAAAATCGTCTCCAGAGAAAAGCTCCACCTCCACTCACACCTCGCTAGCCCCCCCCCCCCCCCACACAAGAAAGTTCGATCTAGTCTGTGACACCAGTGCCAGCCAGCAGAGATAAATCGATTGTGCACACAGTTTCTCTCCGTGTTTTCCTTTCATGTCCATTATCTGCTGAACACCAGGCTCACACACACGCGCGCGCGCGCGCAACACGCACCAATCTTCTCTCTCAATCGTCTTCTTCTCAGACAGTTCCAGGAAATGGGGGAAGGGCGTGAGTGGCAGTGGAATCTGACTGTGGGGGGGGGGGGGGGAGTGGCAGTAGAATCTGATTGTGGAGGGGGGGAGTGGCAGTAGAATCTGACTGTGGGGGGGGAGTGGCAGTAGAATCTGTCTGTGGGGGGGGGGGAGTGGCAGTAGAATCTGACTGGGGGGGGGAGTGGCAGTAGAATCTGATTGTGGAGGGGGGGAGTGGCAGTAGAATCTGACTGTGGGGGGGGAGTGGCAGTAGAATCTGACTGGGGGGGGGGGCAGTAGAATCTGATTGTGGAGGGGGGGAGTAGCAGTAGAATCTGATTGTGGAGGGGGGAGAGTGGCAGTAGAATCTAACTGTGGGGGGGGGGGAGTGGCAGTAGAATCTGATTGTGGGGGGAGGGGGGTGGCAGTAGAATCTGATTGTGCGGGGGGGGGGGGGTGGCAGTAGAATCTGACTGTGGGGGGGGGGGGGGGGAATGGCAATAGAATCTGAATGTGGGGGGGGGGGAGTGGTAGTAGAATTTGATTGTGGAGGGGGGGAGTGGCAGTAGAATCTGACTGGGGGGGGGGGAACAGTGGCAGTAGAATCTGATTGTGGGGGGGGGGGCAGTAGAATCTGATTGTGGAGGGGGGGAGTGGCAGTAGAATCTGACTGTGGGGGGGGGGGACAGTGGCAGTAGAATCTGATAGTGGAGGGGAGGGGAGAGTGGCAATAGAATCTGACTGTGGAGGGGGGTGGCAGTAGAATCTGACTGTGGGGGAGGGGGAGAGTGGCAGTAGAATCTGACTGTGGGGGGGACAGTGGCAGTAGAATCTGACTGTGGGGGGGGGGGACAGTGGCAGTAGAATCTGACTGTGGGGGGGACAGTGGCAGTAGAATCTGACTGTGGAGGGGGGGCAGTGGCAGTAGAATCTGACTGTGGAGGGGGGGGAGAGTGGCAGTAGAATCTGATTGTGGGGGGGGGGGGGAGAGTGGCAGTAGAATCTGACTGTGGGGGGGGAGAGTGGCAGTAGAATCTGATTGTGGAGGGGGGGAGTGGCAGTAGAATCAGATTGTGGGGGGGACAGTGGCAGTAGAATCTGACTGTGGGGGGGGGGGAGAGTGGCAGTAGAATCTGACTGTGGGGGGGGGGGAGAGTGGCAGTAGAATCTGACTGTGGTGGCGGGGGGACAGTGGCAGTAGAATCTGACTGTGGGGGGGGGGGAGAACAGTGGCAGTAGAATCTGACTGTGGGGGGGACAGCGGCAGTAGAATCTGTCGTGGGGGGGGAGAGTGGCAGTAGAATCTGACTGTGGGGGGGGAGTGGCAGTAGAATCTGACTGTGGGGGGGACAGTGGCAGTAGAATCTGATTGTGGGGGGGACAGTGGCAGTAGAATCTGATTGTGGGGGGGACAGTGGCAGTAGAATCTGACTGTGGGGGGGGGGGGGAGAGTGGCAGTAGAATCTGACTGTGGGGGGATAGTGGCAGTAGAATCTGACTGTGGGGGGGACAGTGGCAGTAGAATCTGACTGTGGGGGGACAGTGGCAGTAGAATCTGACTGTGGGGGGGACAGTGGCAGTAGAATCTGACTGTGGGGGGGGAGAGAGTGGAAGTAGAATCTGACTGTGGGGGGGGGACGACAGTGGCAATAGAATCTGACTGTGGGGGGGAGAGTGGCAGTAGAATCTGACTGTGGGGGGGAGAGTGGCAGTAGAATCTGACTGTGGGGGTTGGGGGGAGTGGCAGTAGAATCTGACTGTGGAGGGGGGAGAGTGGCAGTAGAATCTGACTGTGGGGTGACAGTGGCAGTAGAATCTGACTGTGGGGGAGGGGGAGAGTGGCAGTAGAATCTGACTGTGGGGGAGGGGGGTCAGTGGCAGTAGAATCTGACTGTGGGGGAGGGGGGAGAGTGGCTGTAGAATCTGACTGTGGGGAAGGGGGAGAGTGGCAGTAGAATCTGACTGTGGGGGGAAGAGTGGCAGTAGAATCTGACTGTGGGGGGGGGGGAGAGTGGCAGTAGAATCTGACTGTGGAGGGGGGAGAGTGGCAGTAGAATCTGACTGTGGAGGGGGACAGTGGCAGTATATCTGACTGTGGGGGGGACAGTGGCAGTAGAATCTGACTGTGGAGGGGGGGACAGTGGCAGTAGAATCTGACTGTGTGGGGACAGTGGCAGTAGAATTTGACTGTACTTCCCACTGACTCTACATACACATGTATGTGCTTCCTACTGACTCCACACATATGTATGTGCTTCCCACTGACTCTACACATATGTATGTACTTCCCACTGATTCTAGATACACATGTGTGTACTTCCCACTGACTCTAGATACACATGTGTGTACTTCCCACTGACTCTAGGCACACATGTATATACTTCCTACTGACTCTACACACACATGTATGTGCTTCCTACTGACTCTACACACACATGTATGTGCTTCCCACTGACTCTACACACATGTATGTACTTCCCACTGACTCTAGACACACATGTATATACTTCCCACTGACTCTAGACACACATGTATATACTTCCCACTGACTCTAGACACACATGTATGTACTTCCCACTGGCTCCAGACATACGTGTATGTACTTCCCACTGACTCTGGATAAACATGTATGTACTTCCCACTGACTGGATAAACACGTATGTACTTCCCACTAGTTCTGGATATACACTGTGTACTTCCCACTGACTCTGCACATACACGTATGTACTTCATACTGACTCTGGACATACACGTATGTACTTCATACTGACTCTGGATAGATGTTTCGTATATTCTAAGGCCTGTCACATCATTATGTAAGGTGGCAACATCGTTACTAATTATGTAAGGAATGTTTTACATGTGACCGCATTGTTACTAGTTATGTAAGGGGCGTCTTAGATGTAACAACATCGTTACTAACAATGCAAGGAACGTCTTACATGTGACAGCATTGTTACTAACGATGTATGGCATGTATGCATGCATGCTGGAATTATGTGTGCACTATGTTAGACCTATACGTCTAAATGCATGATATGTCTGTATAGCTGTGAGACACAACTGGATAAACAGTTGACATTCAAAATGTCTGTCTGCATGCTAAATGGTGCAGTAACTTTTTGTATTTTTCTGTGAAAACGTTTCACTACAACCATCAGTAAATACAAGTATATTCTCTATCTACTCTCGGTTTACAAAATGTATGTGCAGAAAGATGAAGACAAAGAAGAGAATGAATGAATGAGCTTCATTTTTGAAGGGTAAAGAATTGGGCACGCAGGCCCGTCTTACATTCTGCCCTTAAGCAGAAAGAAGACGACAGAAAGATAAAGACAGACAGAAGAAGGAAGAAATACGAAGGATGAAAGAAGATGGAAGAAAGATGAAGTCAGAAAGATGAAGGCAGAAAGATGAAGACAGAAAGATGACAGAAGAAAAATGACAGAAGAAAAATGAAGACAGAAAGATGTGAAGACAGAAAGATGAAGGAAGAAAGATGAAGACAGACAGGTGAAGGAAGAAAGAAGACGGAAGAAAGAAAGATGAAGACAGAAAGAGAAGGAAGAAAGATGAAGACAGACAGATGAAGGAAGAAAGATGAAGACAGAAAGATCAAGGCAGAACGATGAAGGAAGAAAGATGAAGGAAGACAGATTAAGACAGAGAGATTATGGAAGAAAGATTAAGACAGAAAGATCAGGGTAGAAAGAGAACATGAAAATAAGAAAGCAGCTTTCGAATCTGAGTGGAAAGAGCTTGAGACTGGATTATAAAAAAAAACATGTCCTGCGACCACGTGCAAGAAATGATGAAATACGATTTCGTATTTCTTGTCAGTAGCCATCAAAGACCATTAACAAGGACAGTTATCCATTTCCTTTCATCACTTGTAACACAACTTCTCACTTTTAGCTGTTGACAGCTTCTCACTTCTAGCTGTGACAGCTTATCAGTACTAGCTGTTGACAGCTAGTCAGTTCTAGCTGTGACAGCTTCTAACTTCTAGCTGTGACAACTTCTAACTTCCTGCTGTTGACAACTTCTCACTTCTAGCTGTTGACAACTTCTCACTTCTAGCTGTTGACAGCTAGTCATTTCTAGCTGTTGACACCTTTTCACTTCTAGCTGTTGACAACTTCTCACTTCTAGTTGTTGACAACTTATCACTTCTAGCTGTTGACAACTTCTCACTTCTAGCTGTTGACAACTTCTCACTTCTAGATGTTGACAGATTCTCACTTCTAGCTGTTGACAACTTCTCACTTCTAGCTGTTGACAACTTCTCACTTCTAGATGTTGACAGATTCTCACTTCTAGCTGTTGACAGGTTTTCACTTCCAGATGTTGACAACTTCTCACTTCTAGCTGTTGACAGCTTCTCACTTCTAGCTGTTGACAGCTTCTCACTTCTAGCTGTTGACAGCTTCTCACTTATAGCTGTTGACAACTTCTCACTTCTAGATGTTGACAGATTCTCACTTTTAGCTAACTACATTTTCTCGTTGGTAACTGCCTAGTTTCTTCTTTTCTAGCTGTCTAGTTTTTTTTTCTTTTCTAGCTGTTTAGTTTCTTCTTTTCTAGCTGTCTACAACTTCTTACTTGAAGTAGTCTCATTTCTGATTTTTTTTCTATTTCAATCTGTATACATACAATTCGTATCCTCTACAATTCATTACTTAATGTGTACAACACATTACTACATGTGCACAACTCATAGCTACATGTGTACAGCACATTTCTAACTGTGTACAACTTGTTTTCCACTCACTGACTATATTTCATGTCTCCACACACGCAGGTCAAAACAACTTTCTGTGACATGAAATAACATGAGATTCTACATTGTTTCTCATTAAATCACACCATGAGACACATCCATCTCATCAGATATGACACACATCTATCACATCAAATGACAATATGACACACATCTATCATATCAAATGACAATATGACATACATCTATCACATCAATTGACAATATGACACACATCTATCACATCAAATGACAATATGACACACGTCTATCTCAGATGACAACATGAGACGTTCGTCTCATCGGATGACAATTAAAGACATCTATCTCATCAGATGACAAACTGGGACACATCTATCTCGTCAGAAGACAACTTGAGGCATATATATTAAGTGAGTAGGGAGTAAGAATGTCAGGTATGAGCCAAAGCATTCACATGACAGGCAGAGAAATGTCAGGTATGAGTCATGACAGGCAGAGAAATGTCATAACAAGAAAAATGTAGACAATAATTTGCTGTTATTCTTTCTATATGTATCTATAACTGTCAAAATAAATAAATAAAAAAGAACAAGTTAAGATCTTTGCAGCTGTAAAAGTGGTAACAAACCTCGGTTACAGGGTGTACCACAGTCTCGGAGAGGTTGTGTACCACAGTCTCGGAGAGGTTGTGTACCACAGTCTCGGAGAGGTTGTGTACCACAGTCTCGGAGAGGTTGACCTGCTCAGCGTCCTCTGCCCCAGAATAAACTGATACCCAAGGGCACTAACAGGATACTGGAGAGGGTCTTGACTACCTTCGGTTCGCTGTTCTTGATGAATGTACATATCATTTCTTACCCACTGATCTTTGACTCACTTATTCCTAACCCACCCATCTCTGATCCACTCGTCTCTGCCATAAACATTTGTGACCCACTCATCCCTAACCCATTTATCTGTGACCTATTCATCCCTAACCCATTTATCTGTGACCCATTCATCCCTGCCTCAATCATCTCTGACCCACTTATCTCTGTATCAATCATGTCTCAATCATCTGACCCACTTATCTCTGTATCAATCATGTCTCAATCATCTGGCCCACTTATCTCTGTATCAATCATCTCTGACCTACGTATCTCTGAAGCAATCATCTGTCTGGATCAACTCTGACCCACTTATCTCTACCAGCGACTGCCGATGTTATCCGCGCTGAACATAGTCTGCCAAGTCGACTGTTTTAATTTAGCAGAGATTTTATCTTCCACCGGCAAGAAAACTCTTTCCTTCCGAATCTCCTTTAAACTTCCACGGCACACCTGCAGACCATTTGACATTCGTAGCACAGACGATCGTATAACAAATATTAAAACTTCATGAACAGAGAGAGGCAAGGTGTGGTCGTAAGGTCCACTTCTCGACTGTCTGACCATGGCCCGGGACAAAATAGCCCTAGGAACTACCTGTCAACAACCTTACATCACCACGTGGCCAGGCAACTCCACGTGTGTACCAGTACTGGGGCAAACTACACACAAACTTCACCTTGCTGGCGTGTAGCAAGAAAAAAAGGCTACAACGTGTGTTTGTTGCTCAGCTGGTACATCCCTGAAGTACAAACTTCCAGCAAAAGAAAGCCATGATGTTTGCTGTGACCTACTTAAAGTCTCTAACTCTGCCACTGCAGACAACCAACACAATGCAATGTATTCCACATTTTCTGGATTGCAATGCATTCAAATTTTCTGGATATTCTATCCAGAAAAGTTGACATGTTCTGTAGCGTAGAGCTGTGTGGAGTATCGAGAAAAGTTGACATGTTTTGTAGCGTGGAGCTGTGTGGAGTATCGAGAAAAGTTGACATGTTTTGTAGCGTGGAGCTGTGTGGAGTGTCGAGAAAAGTTGACATGTTTTGTAGCGTAGAGCTGTGTGGAGTGTCGAGAAAAGTTGACATGTTTTTTAGCGTAGAGCTGTGTGGAGTGTCGAGAAAAGTTGACATGTTTTGTAGCGTGGAGCTGTGTGGAGTATCGAGAAAAGTTGACATGTTTTGTAGCGTAGAGCTGTGTGGAGTATCGAGAAAAGTTGACATGTTTTGTAGCGTAGAGCTGTGTGGAGTATCGAGAAAAGTTGACATGTTTTGTAGCGTAGAGCTGTGTGGAGTATCGAGAAAAGTTGACATGTTTTGTAGCGTAGAGCTGTGTGGAGTATCGAGAAAAGTTGACATGTTTGAACCCGTCAAGTCTGAGGCTAATGCTTCACTACTTGGCTTTATCAAGTCTGAGGCTAATGCTTCACTACTTGGCTTTATCAAGTCTGAGGCTAATGCTTCACTACTTGGCTTTATCAAGTCTGAGGCTAATGCTTCACTACTTGGCTTTATCAGGTCTGAACATACACAATAACAAAACAAAATGGCCTCTAACATTGCTGTCAAGCCCAGCTGAATATCTAGAGGAGGTATTTAACCGCATCAAGTGCTGTCTCTGGTACTTCTTTTCATTTTCTGTCTTAGTTTCAGACAGGAAGAGAGAGGACAAACAAACGTGCAGAAAGGAAGAGAAGCAAACAGACATACGAGCAGACAGGAAGATAGGCGGACAAACGTACGAGTAGACAGGAACGAACAAACAACAAACGTACAGACACAAAGAAACACTTACAAACGACTGATATACGAGGTGCCAGAAAAGATCTGTGAAAATATTCCCGGCTCTGCCGACGGTGATTTGTGGTTTATTTTTGGACCTGGTTCGTGTGAAAATAGAGCAGACCTTTCAGTTTTTGTGCGAAGAATTCAATGGATGCTGACGTCTTAGACAAGAAGAGTGCTGGAATCATACCAAGCACAAGATCACAAGCCTGTTAAGAGAAGGTGTGAGAGAGAAAAGCACATCAAGATCACAAGCCTGTTAAGAGAAGGTGTGAGAGAGAAAAGCACATCAAGATCACAAGCCTGTTAAGAGAAGGTGTGAGAGAGAAAAGCACATCAAGATCACAAGCCTGTTAAGAGAAGGTGTGAGAGAGAAAAGTACATCAAGATCACAAGCCTGTTGAGAGAAGGTGTGAGAGAGAAAAGTACATCAAGATCACAAGCCTGTTGAGAGAAGATGTGAGAGAGAAAAGTACATCAAGATTACAAGCCTGTTGAGAGAAGATGTGAGAGAGAAAAGTACATCAAGATCACAAGCCTGTTGAGAGAAGATGTGAGAGAGAAAAGTACATCAAGATCACAAACCTGTTGAGAGAAGGTGTGAGAGAGAAAAGTACATCAAGATCACAAACCTGTTGAGAGAAGGTGTGAGAGGAAAAAAAACCACCCCAAGAACATCTTATAGGCATTCACTGGTCTAATTGTGTGAGGTCACCTCTCTTAAGGCCATTCACTGGTCTAATTGTGTGAGGTCACTTATCGATCGTTAACACTGGCTTTATCAAGTCTGAGGCTAATGCTTCACTACTTGGCTTTATCAAGTCTGAACATACACAATAACAAAACAAAATGGCCTCTAACATTGCTGTCAAGCCCAGTTGAATATCTAGAGGAGGTATTTAACCGCATCAAGTGCTGTCTCTGGTACTTCTTTTCATTTTCTGTCTTAGTTTCAGACAGGAAGAGAGAGGACAAACAAACGTGCAGAAAGGAAGAGAAGCAAACAGACATACGAGCAGACAGGAAGATAGGCGGACAAACGTACGAGCAGACAGGAACGAACAAAAACAAACGTACAGACACAAAGAAACACTTACAAAAGACTGATATACGAGGTGCCAGAAAAGATCTGTGAAAATATTCCCGGCTCTGCCGACGGTGATTTGTGGTTTATTTTTGGACCTGGTTCGTGTGAAAATAGAGCAGACCTTTCAGTTTTTGTGCGAAGAATTCAATGGATGCTGACGTCTTAGACAAGAAGAGTGCTGGAATCATACCAAGCACAAGATCACAAGCCTGCTGAGAGAAGGTGTGAGAGAGAAAAGCACATCAAGATCACAAGCCTGTTAAGAGAAGGTGTGAGAGAGAAAAGCACATCAAGATCACAAGCCTGTTAAGAGAAGGTGTGAGAGAGAAAAGTACATCAAGATCACAAGCCTGTTGAGAGAAGGTGTGAGAGAGAAAAGTACATCAAGATCACAAGCCTGTTGAGAGAAGATGTGAGAGAGAAAAGTACATCAAGATCACAAGCCTGTTGAGAGAAGATGTGAAAGTGAAAAGTACATCAAGATCACAAGCCTGTTGAGAGAAGATGTGAGAGAGAAAAGTACATCAAGATCACAAACCTGTTGAGAGAAGGTGTGAGAGAGAAAAGTACATCAAGATCACAAACCTGTTGAGAGAAGGTGTGAGAGGAAAAAAAACCACCCCAAGAACATCTTATAGGCATTCACTGGTCTAATTGTGTGAGGTCACCTCTCTTAAGGCCATTCACTGGTCTAATTGTGTGAGGTCACTTATCGATCGTTAACACTGGCGAAATCACATCATAATCATCATCATCATCATCACAACTATTATCTAACATAAACCACAGAATGAATTTTCTGTCAGAATTGGACAGAAAACAGTTTCAATTCTTAATCTATCAGAGTCACCTGTTTCAGCAACAAAATAATCTTTCTAAATTACGTTTTTCTGTAACAAAATAATCTCTCTGAATCACATGTTTCAGCAACAAAATAATCTTTCTAAATTAAGTTTTTTCTGCAACAAAATAATCTCTCTGAATCACATGTTTCAGTAACATAACAAAAAATACACTGACGCAGTGAAAACTTTACTTACAGTGATAAGAAAAACCAGGAGATATTTTGTCTCTCGCATGTGTCAAACAATGTCAACAAACCAGGAGATATGGCTCCCGCATGTGTCAAACAATGTCAAAAAACAAACCAGGAGATATGGCTCCCGCATGTGCCAAACAATGTCAAAAAACAAATCAGGAGGAAGAAATAAAAAAAAAAAAAGTTGCTGGAAAGAAACAACAAAGTAAAATATGCCAAATTAATGTTTTGTTTTGTTTTTTTTTTTACCCTGGAACCTCGTCCAGGATATGTTCAACGGTTATAACTATCAGACCAACTAAGCCAGTGGTTCTCAACCTTTTGGGACTATTGTGGGCCGCGCTGAAGTATCAAAGCAGGAGAGAGAGAGAGAGAGAGAGAGAGAGAGAGAGGGAGAGGAGAGAGAGAGGGAGAGGGAGGGAGAGAGAGAGAGAAATAGATACAATAGAAAATCATTCCACATTTTTCAAGCAATGTACAAGGGCAGACCGCATGTATGCAAGCCGCAGAATTATAGGTCGCTTTATTAGTATGTCCGCAGTGTGGCTGTTGGAGAAAGGATGGTCCAGACAGCGTTTCTTCCAGCATCAAACAGAAATGTGACATACATAAAAAAAAACGGCATCGCTTTTGAAGTGCGACACCGGCGTCTTTCTGACCGTGTTGCTGAAACGTGCAGGTTTACAACGTAATTTTATAGAACAGTCGGCGTAGATTCTGTGATAGAGCAGAAGTGAAATATAATTCTCAGTAATTGTGTTTTAGTTTAAAAATCATATTTCGTTGTCTTGAAAGCCGCTATTCGGTCTTGGTGCCACATGTGATTCGTACTGGATTAATCAACGGATTGCAGTCACCCACGTGGTGATCGTGGAGACTTTTAGGACAGCCTTTTTATTGTTTAAACTTAAGACGCTAAAATGAATTGATTTGTGAAACGTAAGCCTTCGACTACGCGCAAACAAAGTGACAGTAATGGCAGCGAATGTCACTGTGATCCAGACGACGTTAACGTTGATACTTGTAAAAAAAAAAAAACAACTAAATACGTTGGAAAATATGATGTGGAGTATATTAAGTACCGTTCCGTTCCATCAACGAATGACTAAAATCTGCCACAGTGTTTTATTTGTTTGCAAATGCTCTCTAATGAGGCACTGAAGCCTACGAAATTGCGTCGTCATCTAACTACAAGACGTCCAGATCTACAGAATAAAACCAAAGAATTTTTCGAACGTAAAGCCGAGGAATATAGTAAACAGAAGACAGTGTTACAAACAAGAGCCAGTCTCACAGTAAACAGAAGACAGTGTTACAAACAAGAGCCAGTCTCACAGTAAACAGAAGACAGTCTTACAAACAAGAGCCAGTCTCACAGTAAACAGAAGACAGTGTTACAAACAAGAGCCAGTCTCACAGTAAACAGAAGACAGTCTTACAAACAAGAGCCGCTCTCACAGTAAACAGAAGACAGTCTTACAAACAAGAGCCGCTCTCACAGAAAAAGTTCTTAAAGCATCGTACCCGACTGCCAGAGAATGGCAAAAATCAAAGAAACCGCCCACGTTGGAGAAGATCTTATCATGCCAGTCGCTGTTGAGATTTGTGACGTTTTGTTTGGCTCAGAATACGCTACAAAACTGAAAAGCATTCCCATCTCGAACGATACTGTTCCGCAGAATAATATCTGAAATGTTCGAAGACATTGTTGCGCAGCTAGAAGAACGATGACAATCTACTAAGTTTGCTATTCACTTAGATGAGTCAACTGACATCGCTGGCGAGTCACGGCTGCATGTTTATGTTCGCTATTGTTGGCAAAATAGTATGCCAGAGGAACTTCTTTTTTGCAAGTCACTGCCAGCGAGAACGACGGCCCATGAAATATTTCCTGTTTTAAACGATTTTCTCACAACTTTTGGGCTACAGCGGATGAATTTCATCAGCGACGGTGCTGCCACAATGACTGGCCCCAACAGTGGTGTTGTAACTCGCATAAAGCAAGTGTCACCAGAGACTGTAGGCACCCATTGCATGATCTATCGTGAGGCTCTTCAAAGAAGTTTGAATGAAACTCTGGGATCTGTGCTCGAAGACTGTGTTCGGATTGTAAATTTCTTAAAAACTAGAACAGTGAACAGTCGATTATTTGCTCAACTTTGTATTGAGTCAGATGCAGAACAAAAGCATCTCCTATTACAGTTGACTGTCCAGAGGAAAAGTTCTTGCAAGGGTGTTTGAGCTTCGTTTAGAGTTGTTGCAGTTTTTGACAGAACACAATCTCGACCTGACAGGTAAGGTCGCTGATACTGAGTGGCTTGCCATGCTGGCATACCTTGCTGACATTTTAGCCTTTTGAAGAAATCACAAGACATGTTTCACTTGCTCTGTGAATTTATAGAGTGCAATGAAGTTAATGGCGAAATTCTGGAAAGGGTCGCTGATGTAATAAAAGGGCATCTGACATCTCTTGCTGAATATTTTGACACATACTTCACGCCCAAAGACATTAAAGCGTATGGATGTATTGGTAATCCTGCTCAGTGTGCATTCTCTGAATGAACTGCTCGTGCACAAGACGAATTAGCGGAACTGTCTAGTGATCGCACATTACAAATCAAATGTAACCACCCCGCCTTGGATATCTCTTCCTGTTGGTGCTCTGTTTCGCTGGAATATCCATGTTTTTGTCAGCCCTGGCAGTGAAAGTTCCTCTACCTTTTTCAACAACTTATTTATGCCAAGTTTCATTTTCTGCAGTGACTGCCATGAAAAAGAAATATCCTTCAAGAATGAACGTGGAGGATGATCTTCCAGTGTGTTTGTCACAGATTCCAGCCAGAATAGACATGCTATCCAACCGGAAACTGCCATCTTTAAGGTCAATGAAAAGAACTTTTGTGTAGCAATGAATATGCAGTTAAACATGTAGAGAAAATATTACACAATACTTTATAAAACGAGATTTATACCTTGCAGATATAAAGCACTTTATTAGTGGGCAGCAAAAATGTTTGATTTTCAAATGTGGGCCGTGCAGCAAAAGAGTCTGAGAACCGCTGAGCTAAGCTGATTTACAATTTCATGACAACCAGCGCCATCTGTCTGTAAAGAAAACTTACAGAACGTAACAACTTGGGGAAACAGAGACACCAGCAGCTTGGGGAAACAGAGACACCAGCAGCTTGGGGAAACAGATACACCAGCAGCTTGGGGAAACAGAGACTTCAAGCAACTTGGGGAAACAGAGACTTCAAGCAACTTGGGGAAACAGAGACACCAGCAGCCTGGGGAAACAGAGACTTCAAGCAACTTGGGGAAGAAGAGACTTCCAGCAACTTGGGGAAAAAGAGACACCAGCAACTTGGGGAAAAAGAGACTTCCAGCAACTTGGGGAAACAGAGACTTCCAGCAACTTGGGGAAACAGAGACTTCCAGCAACTTGGGGAAACAGAGACTCCAGCAGTTTGGGGAAACAGAGACACCAGCAACTTGGAGAAACACCGGAGAGACTTCCAGCAACTTGGGGAAACACCTGAGAGACTTCCAGCAGCTTGGGGAAACAGAAAATTCCAGCAGCTTGGAGAAACACATGAGAGACTTCCAGCAGCTTGGGGAAACAGAGAATTCCAGCAGCTTGGGGAAACACATGAGAGACTTCCAGCAGCTTGAGGAAACAGAAACTTCCAGCAGCTTGGGAAAAGACCTGAGAGACTTCCAGCAACTTGGGGAAAGACCTGAGAGACTTCCAGCAGCTTGAGGAAACAGAAACTTCCAGCAGCTTGTGGAAAGACCTGAGAGACTTCCAGCAACTTGGGGAAAGACCTGAGGTAAGCAATCAGATATTTACACCTGACAAAACATCAATGCCCTCTCGCTTTCTTTCTGCGTAATTCTGTTAAAATAATATTCCATTCTCATTTCATTATTTACTGCATTTGTAAAAGTCTGACCCCGTGATTCCCATTCCTCAACAACCTACTCAACAACCTACTCAACAAAACCTTTCTGTGCATGTTGTTAAATTATTGGTCGAATTTCATACCACCAGTTGCTGAACTAATGGTCGAATTACCTACCACAAATTGGTGAAATGGGGAAAAGAATCGATTCTCTTTACAATTCCTTCTCGAGTATCTGTTACAAAATCTCGCTTTTTTTTTTTTTTCCACAAACGATCCCCAGTAACTCTGTCTTACAAGAGCCGTTTCTTGTCTATCTTGTACCTGCTAACTTTGTCTTACAAGAGCCGTATTCTTGTCTATCTTGTTCCTGCTAACTTTGTCTTACAAGAGCCGTATTCTTGTCTATCTTGTTCCTGCTAACTTTGTCTTACAAGAGCCGTATTCTTGTCTATCTTGTTCCTGATAACTTTGTCTTACAAGATCAGTATTCTTGTCTATCTTGTTCCTGCTAACTTTGTCTTACAAGAGCCGTATTCTTGTCTATCTTGTTCCTGCTAACTTTGTCTTACAAGAGTCGTTTCTTGTCTATCTTGTTCCTGCTAACTTTGTCTTACAAGAGCCGTTTCTTGTCTATCTTGTTCCTGCTAACTTTGTCTTACAAGAGCCGTATTCTTGTCTATCTTGTTCCTGCTAACTTTGTCTTACAAGAGCCGTATTCTTGTCTATCTTGTTCCTGCTAACTTTGTCTTACAAGAGCCGTATTCTTGTCTATCTTGTTCCTGCTAACTTTGTCTTACTTGGGGAAATAGAGACTTCCAGCAACTTGGGGAAACAGAGACACCAGCAGCTTGGGGAAACAGAGACTTCAAGCAACTTGGGGAAACAGAGACTTCCAGCAACTTGGGGAAACAGAGACTTCCAGCAACTTGGGGAAACAGAGACTTCCAGCAACTTGGGGAAACAGAGACTTCAAGCAACTTGGGGAAACAGAGACTTCCAGCAACTTGGGGAAAAAGAGACTTCCAGCAACTTGGGGAAAAAGAGACACCAGCAGCTTGGGGAAATAGAGACTTCCAGCAACTTGGGGAAACAGAGACACCAGCAGCTTGGGGAAACAGAGACTTCAAGCAACTTGGGGAAACAGAGACTTCCAGCAACTTGGGGAAACAGAGACTTCAAGCAACTTGGGGAAACAGAGACTTCCAGCAACTTGGGGAAACAGAGACTTCCAGCAACTTGGGGAAACAGAGACTTCCAGCAACTTGGGGAAACAGAGACTTCCAGCAACTTGGGGAAACAGAGACACCAGCAGCCTGGGGAAACAGAGACTTCCAGCAACTTGGGGAAACAGAGACTTCCAGCAACTTGGGGAAACAGAGACTTCCAGCAACTTGGGGAAACAGAGACTTCCAGCAACTTGGGGAAACAGATACACCAGCAGCCTGGGGAAACAGAGACTTCAAGCAACTTGGGGAAACAGAGACTTCCAGCAACTTGGGGAAACAGAGACTTCCAGCAGCTTAGGGAAACACCTGAGAGACTTCCAGCAGCTTGGGGAAACACCGGAGAGATTTTCAGCAATTTGGGGAAAAAGAGACACCAGCAGCTTGGGGAAACAGAGACTTCCAGCAACTTGGGGAAACAGAGACTTCCAGCAACTTGGGGAAACAGAGACTTCCAGCAACTTGGGGAAACAGAGACTTCCAGCAGTTTGGGGAAACAGAGACTTCCAGCAACTTGGAGAAACACCGGAGAGACTTCCAGCAACTTGGGGAAACACCTGAGAGACTTCCAGCAGCTTGGGGAAACAGAAAATTCCAGCAGCTTGGAGAAACACATGAGAGACTTCCAGCAGCTTGGGGAAACAGAGAATTCCAGCAGCTTGGGGAAACACATGAGAGACTTCCAGCAGCTTGAGGAAACAGAAACTTCCAGCAGCTTGGGAAAAGACCTGAGAGACTTCCAGCAACTTGGGGAAAGACCTGAGAGACTTCCAGCAGCTTGAGGAAACAGAAACTTCCAGCAGCTTGTGGAAAGACCTGAGAGACTTCCAGCAACTTGGGGAAAGACCTGAGGTAAGCAATCAGATATTTACACCTGACAAAACATCAATGCCCTCTCGCTTTCTTTCTGCGTAATTCTGTTAAAATAATATTCCATTCTCATTTCATTATTTACTGCATTTGTAAAAGTCTGACCCCGTGATTCCCATTCCTCAACAACCTACTCAACAACCTACTCAACAAAACCTTTCTGTGCATGTTGTTAAATTATTGGTCGAATTTCATACCACCAGTTGCTGAACTAATGGTCGAATTACCTACCACAAATTGGTGAAATGGGGAAAAGAATCGATTCTCTTTACAATTCCTTCTCGAGTATCTGTTACAAAATCTCGCTTTTTTTTTTTTTTTCCACAAACGATCCCCAGTAACTCTGTCTTACAAGAGCCGTTCTTGTCTATCTTGTACCTGCTAACTTTGTCTTACAAGAGCCGTATCTTGTCTATCTTGTTCCTGCTAACTTTGTCTTACAAGAGCCGTATTCTTGTCTATCTTGTTCCTGCTAACTTTGTCTTACAAGAGCCGTATTCTTGTCTATCTTGTTCCTGATAACTTTGTCTTACAAGATCAGTATTCTTGTCTATCTTGTTCCTGCTAACTTTGTCTTACAAGAGCCGTATTCTTGTCTATCTTGTTCCTGCTAACTTTGTCTTACAAGAGTCGTTTCTTGTCTATCTTGTTCCTGCTAACTTTGTCTTACAAGAGCCGTTTCTTGTCTATCTTGTTCCTGCTAACTTTGTCTTACAAGAGCCGTATTCTTGTCTATCTTGTTCCTGCTAACTTTGTCTTACAAGAGCCGTATTCTTGTCTATCTTGTTCCTGCTAACTTTGTCTTACAAGAGCCGTATTCTTGTCTATCTTGTTCCTGCTAACTTTGTCTTACAAGAGCCGTTTCTTGTCTATCTTGTTCCTGCTAACTTTGTCTTACAAGAGTCGTTTCTTGTCTATCTTGTTCCTGCTAACTTTGTCTTACAAGAGCCGTATTCTTGTCTATCTTGTTCCTGCTAACTTTGTCTTACAAGAGCCGTATTCTTGTCTATCTTGTTCCTGCTAACTTTGTCTTACAAGAGCCGTATTCTTGTCTATCTTGTTCCTGCTAACTTTGTCTTACAAGAGCCGTTTCTTGTCTATCTTGTTCCTGCTAACTTTGTCTTACAAGAGCCGTTTCTTGTCTATCTTGTTCCTGCTAACTTTGTCTTACAAGAGCCGTATTCTTGTCTATCTTGTTCCTGCTAACTTTGTCTTACAAGAGCCGTTTCTTGTCTATCTTGTTGGCCCCAGCTGTATGTCAGCTTCTGTCAGCAAGATAAACCAGCAAATGTCTACATCACAACTCTTCCATGACAATAGTGACAGTAACATACCAACATATTTCCTACTACATACCTTCATTTGCACCACTTCAAAACATATAGCATCATAATGTGAACATATCAAAAGCTTTATAAAATAACATACTCTACACATGTATAGCTCATCTGCGGACCATAGCATACAGTCAGCTAGCTTTACAACATATATGTACCATAAACATATTCACCTTTACAACATACCTGTGAATGCCGAGATTGGGCTCAGGGTAAAACAGAAGCACAGGTGCAGAAACAGAAGATATAAACTAAGAAACTGGGACAGTTTTATTAATTAACGAGCATACAGTCGCGACAGTTCGGTGTGAACCTTCATTGCTGGACTGATCCATAAAGTTCGAATTATCCTGACATAGGCGGCGAAGACAGATGAATTATCCTGACATAGGCGGCGAAGACAGATGAATTATCCTGACATAGGCGGTGAAGACAGATGATTATCCTGACATAGGCGGCGAAGACAGATGAATTATCCTGACATAGGCGGTGAAGACAGATGAATTATCCTGACATAGGCGGTGAAGACAGATGAATTATCCTGACATAGGCGGTGAAGACAGATGAATTATCCTGACATAGGCGGCGAAGACAGATGAATTATCCTGACATAGGCGGTGAAGACAGATGAATTATCCTGACATAGGCGGTGAAGACAGATGAATTATCCTGACACAGGCGGTGAAGACAGATGAATTATCCTGACATAGGCGGTGAAGACAGATGAATTATCCTGACATAGGCGGTGAAGACAGATGAATTATCCTGACATAGGCGGTGAAGACAGATGAATTATCCTGACATAGGCGGTGAAGACAGAGGAACTGAGAGTATGGGATGGAGTTCTTCCAAGTTTCAGGATGAGAGGAGGTGTGGCTGTCAGTGGGCTTGTAAAATACAGAGTTGTGTCAAGGCTGTCAGTGGGCTTGTAAAATACAGAGTTGTGTCAAGGCTGTCAGTGGGCTTGTAAAATACAGAGTTGTGTCAAGGCTGTCAGTGGGCTTGTAAAATACAGAGTTGTGTCAAGACTGTCAGTGGGCTTGTAAAATACAGAGTTGTGTCAAGGCTGTCAGTGGGCTTGTAAAATACAGAGTTGTGTCAAGGCTGTCAGTGGGCTTGTAAAATACAGAGTTGTGTCAAGACTGTCAGTGGGCTTGTAAAATACAGAGTTGTGTCAAGACTGTCAGTGGGCTTGTAAAATACAGAGTTGTGTCAAGACTGTCAGTGGGCTTGTAAAATACAGAGGTGTGTCAAGACTGTCAGTGGGCTTGTAAAATACATAGTTGTGTCAAGACTGTCAGTGGGCTTGTAAAATACAGAGTTGTGTCAAGACTGTCAGTGGGCTTGTAAAATACATAGTTGTGTCAAGACTGTCAGTGGGCTTGTAAAATACAGAGTTGTGTCAAGACTGTCAGTGGGCTTGTAAAATACAGAGTTGTATCAAGACTGTCCGTGCCAGTAGATATTTTGATGTTTAAAAAGTTGTCAGACTTGTCAGAAATTTCTTAAGTGAATTCTTATTAAGCGAGTTGGCGAATTCGATAAATTTGTTTAGTTCGTCATTTGGCATACTGGTGACTCCATCATCCATGTACCTTTTCTAGAATTCTAGGAGTCTGCCAGCGTAGGTTTCGCATAATTTGACTTCTAGAAAGTTCATAAATAAACATGCATAACTGTGACCTATTTTCGTTCCCATGGCAACACTACTGATTTGGTCAGAACATTCACCATTGAATTCAAAGGAATTTAGGTTGAGTACCAGCTCTGCGAGCCCTATTATGATGTCAGTGTTAATGGTGGGGTGGGGGGGGGGGGTCTTTATCAAGCAAACTGCGGAAAGTCCCTACTCACGGGGGAGGGGGAGTAAAGGGAGCAGACATCAAGGAGAAAGATGAGATAGGAGTGGAGTTGAGAGAGTGCGATCGCATCACAAGTTGTTAATGCGTGGTTGGTATCTTTCAAATAAGAGGGCAGTTTGTGTACTAGCGGCTAGAAAATGCTGTCCACAAAAGTCAGAAATGTGCTCAGTGGGGCGTGAACAGGCTGATACAATGGGACGTCCTGGGTGACCGGGTTTGTGGATTGTAGGAAGAAGATAGAAGGTGGGTTTGTCTAAACAGCTGTCCTTGATGTGAAGAGAAACAGCTTGGGGTGGGAAGCCACCTTCGTTAATCAAGTCGTTAATGGCTGATTCCACTATGTCGTTGTTGGAGAGGGTAGCATCGTATTACATGGTACATAGATTTCTGTGCTGCTCAGTTGGGACATTCCTTCAGCAATATATGAATATTTTTTTTCCATACTACGAGATTCGATGTTTTATCTGCGGGTTATGTCTTCCGGCCGTCGAAGTTTAGACATTGTCCTGGAATCTCCCTTGTTTATGTTGAAATGTCTAAGTGCTGAGGAAGGTGTCCAGCGATATTTATGATGGCTGTGACGGGCAGACGGGTCATCAGGGTCAGGTGCGAGTTGGTTAGATTCAGCGGCGAATACTTTGATCAAATCAGTGCTGTCGCCATGGCAACGAAAATGGGTCCCGGTTATGCATGCTTATTTATAGCATTATTATATTAGCAACATGAATAAATCCTTGATGTCTGCTCCCCTTTCCACATCTACACCCCACGGGTAAACTCTCCGCTATTTTCCTGATCAAGACCCTCACCTCACCACTATCACTGACACTATAATAAGACTTTCAGAGCTGGTACTCAACCTAAATTCCTTTGAAATCAACGACGAGTACTTTGATAAAATCAGTGGTGTTGCCATGGGAACGAAAATGGGTCCCAGTTACGCAAGCTTACTTATAGGATTTCTGGAAGTCAAATTATGTGAAACCTATACTGGCTGACTCCTAGAATTCTATCAAAGGTACATCGATGATGGCATTGGAGTCACCAGTATGCCACAGGACGAGCTAAAAAATGTTACTGAATTCGCCAACTTGCTTAATAAGAACATCAAATTCACCTATGAAATCTCTGACAAGTCTGTCAGCTTTTTAGACATCGAAATATCTACTGGCACCGACAGCCTTGACACAACTCTGTATTTTACAAGGCCACCAACAGCCTTGACACAACTCTGTATTTTACAAGTTCACCGACAGCCTTGATAAACCTCTGTATTTTATAAGCCCACTGACAGCATTGATAAACCTCTGTATTTTATAAGCCCACTGACAGCATTGACACAACTCTGTATTTTACAAGCCCACCGACAGCCATACGTATTTACTTTACACCTCCTTTCATCCTGAAGCCTGTAAGAACTCGATCCCATACTCCCAGTTCCTCCGTCTTAGCCGCCTTTGATAACTTCCACTTTACGGATCAGTCCAACAAATTATTAGAATCTTTCCGTCATCGCCGCTATCTAGAAAATGTCCCCCGGAAAGCATTTAACCGTATCCAACTAGTGAGCCACGAAGAGGCATTCATTATAAAAAAAAAAACCTGCCTCCTCATCGGACAGAGTTAAATTAGTACTTCCATTTCAGCCTCACGGTCAGATAGTTAAGAAAATTCTTTATCGTCATCTGCCACTAATCCAGCGACCCCAATACTTGCGACATCTTCTCTGATCTACCACTATTACCATAGAAACGGGAACCAAGGACATCCTCGTCCAAAGCCACCTGAAGCGGAACCTTGAATATGTTGGCATCAGAAAAATGTAACCGCTCTTGCTGTGTAACCTGCCCTACAGTCTGGGAAACTTCTTCTTCGTTCGCTTCTACCACCAAGACCGCTCAGTGATCTTCCTGAATTTACTCCTGGGGTACTCGATAGGTCCCGTGATCCCCCTGTGGTCCCCGAGAAGACCACAAGAGGTTCAGAGTATCGCAGGGCTTAAGCCTGTATTCTTGGTGGGTCTCAGAAGCGGGATTGCGTGACACTGTGGTTTTCGTTGTACCAGTTTAGTCTAGAGTTGGACTTTCTCACCGGAAAACCTCGACGTGTTTTGGGATACCCGTGTATCCCCGCCGGGTGAGAGGTGGTTGCCCATACTGTTCAGCGTTGGACTTTCTCACAGGAAAACCTCAGCGTGATTAGGATACGCATACATCCCTGCCGGGTGAGATGTGGTTGCCCATACTGTTCAGCGTTGGACTTTCTCACCGGAAAACCTCAGCGTGATTAGGATATGCATACATCCCCGCCGGGTGAGATGTGGTTGCCCATCTAGACTGCACTGGTCCAGTGTCTCCGACTTCAGCATTTTGTGGTCGTGGCCGCTACCTTTCCTAGTTGTTACCAGGACGTAGCTTTGGTCCAGGAGGAAGAATCCTCGCCACTAGTGACTTCCACCCCTGGGTTGAGCCGGTTTAGGCATATTATCCCAGTATGGGCGGGTTTAGGACGTGACCGACCTTTAGAGCGGAGGTACTGTGACATGAGTAACCATTAAGTTTCACCCCTGGTTTAAGCTGGCTTAGGCATATTTCACCAGTATGGGTGTATTTCGGACGTGGCCGGCCTCTAGAGCAGAGGTGCCGAGGTATGAGTAGCTCTCGCCGCAAGACTACTTAACATACCGATTAAGCTTCACTTTATCCTTTCCATCAGCTTTTCACATCGGCACCGCATGGCAATGCTAATTTCTTTTTCGCATTTTCTTCATTGGCCGGGAAGAGTTTCACTCCACGTGCGGCATCCGAAGAATCTCGCCAGCAGCGTCTTAATCTCTGGGTTAAGTCGGTTCAGGCAATTTACCCGATGAGTGCACATAGGACGTGGCCGACCTCCAGAGTAGGGGTGCCGTGATTTTAGCAGTCCTGACCTCGAGAATATTGACTACTTCACGTAATCCTTTCTTTCACCTTTTCCATAGTGGCGCTGCGAGGCAACCCCATTCGCACCTTTCTTCACTGGCCGGGAGGAGCCCCACTCCACGCACAGCAGCTGAAGAATCTCGCCATCAGCGGTAGATGAGCTACAAACATGACTCTCATCTATCTGAAGCGTCTGGTTTTCAGGCCCCATATATTCGCCTTCGCCCCTCCTCCTGTCAGTTTGAACAGTTCTGCCACGAGAAGGCCAGGAGCTGGACTTGACTGTCATAGGCTATTTGAGACGCACGCCTTGGAGACATTTCACTGGAGTGGAGAGCGTATCCCCCACCCCAACTCCGACTATAACAGTCCTTAGAACCAGTCTGGGAAACGAAAACGATACTCCTTTCCCAAAACTATCCTCACTCTTCATGAGGGATTCACATGCAAGTCCCGTAATGTGATATATGCCATTGTATGCAAAAGATACATGATAACTTATATTGGTGAAACTGGCCTCAGATTAGGGGACTGCATGCAGAAACATTTGTACAATATCGCCCAGCATGCTTCGATACCAGTTCCTAATCATTTCAATGGCCCCAACCACAGAGGCAAATCTGATTTTCTGGTAAACGCCACCAAATACTGAAGCCGCATAGCACTTGAGAACTGCTATATTCAGGAATTTGGGACGCTGGATACCACACTGTTTGAACTGGCAATTCAGTTACACCTAACATTCCCCTCTCCCACAAGCATATTCCCCCAGCGCTAAGTTCCTCTTCTTTCTCACTTGCTACACATATTTCAAAATCTCCTCACGGCATTACAGTACAATTCCTCTATCCCAACTATTCCACCTTCTCCCAGCCAGATTACCATTATATCACTCTCTCCCCTTTCTGCGGTCATTCCCCCCACCCCACCTATTACGACCCACCTATCACACATCACAAGTCTCCATTTACACATTCTCTACACTTGACCATGCGCATTTCTGGGCAGTCTCTTACTAGACACAACCTCTTACAAATCACAGCTAAGTGCTCCATTTATTTTGTTCTATTGTTTTCCATTCCTACTTTCTACAAAGCATTCATGTGAATTTATATTTTATCTTCTCTCTACATTTCTTGTTCCTGCATGTTTTTGTATGATTAAGGATCGCGCCGAAATGTCACAGCTGTGTGCTCGTTAAGTAATAAAGCTGTTCCTGCTTTATTTTTCCTAGTTTATACATTTTGTTATCACAGCTTTACTGCAGTGGCTTTGTGTATAGTTATATGCTTAGTTTTGTATACTTATACACCAATTATTTTGTGTATAGTTATATGCTTAGTTTTGTATACTTATACACCAATTATTTTGTGTATAGTTATATGCTTAGTTTTGTATACTTATACACCAATTATTTTGTGTATAGTTATATGCTTAGTTTTGTATACTTATACACCAATTATTTTGGTACAAGAACAGATCTACAACATATGATCCTGTGATCTTCAGAAACGGGTCAGTGGTTCTAGGCCTAAAAAGTGGATGGGCCTATTTTGGTTAGCACAACGGCAAACTGGTTGCTAGTTAAGTCAGCCATGAGAGTGGAGGTGCAGACAACATGGGAAGCAGTTCCCTGGTCCGTGGAACAGGTCGACGCGCATGGGGGTCATTGTGACAGACTTCTGTCTGACGTGAGTCCAGCTTTTGCTTGCTTCTCGGTTCTCCAGTTTGACCTGGATGTACTGCCCGGGTCACGCGGAAGTCAGAGGCAGTGAGAGGGCGGACAAACTGGCCGGCCCGCCATTAGTTCAGGGCCCCTTAAGAATGGACAAGAAGGAGATTGCAAGAGCCACTGTGGATAGGCTAAGCGTGAAAGACAATATCGGGTTGAATGATAACAATCACATGGGGGGGGGGGGGAATCGAATTAAGGGAGGAGAGAGGGGGGGAGTGGACGTTTTCCCTGCACGAAGTAATTTAGCGCCCGTTACCCACAGTGTGTGGCTGGCTCCGTGTGGCTGGTTCCATCAGGCCGAGCGGAAGGCGGACATAATGGCCCGGGTGAGGGGACGCCAGTCTCTGACTACTAAATCTGTAGCATAAACAGTCACCATCACAACATATCCTTGTCCAACAACTTCCCATCATTACTGGTCGCCATTTACTCGTCCTAGTGGTTAGAGTAACGAAAGTAGTTCTTTCTTGTCCTGTCTGGTCTGGTCTTGTCCTGTCCTGTCTTGTCCTGCCTGGTCTGGTCTTGTCCTGTCTGGTCTGGTCTTGTCCTGTCTTGTCCTGCCTGGTCTGGTCTTGTCCTGTCTGGTCTGGTCATGTCCTGTCTTGTCCTGCCTGGTCTGGTCTTGTCCTGTCTTGTCCTGCCTGGTCTGGTCTTGTCCTGTCTGGTCTGGTCTTGTCCTGCCTGGTCTGGTCTTGTCCTGTCTTGTCCTGCCTGGTCTGGTCTTGTCCTGCCTGGTCTGGTCTTGTCCTGCCTGGTCTGGTCATGTCCTGTCTTGTCCTGCCTGGTCTGGTCTTGTCCTGTCTTGTCCTTGTCCTGCCTGGTCTGGTCTTGTCCTGTCTGGTCTGGTCTTGTCCTGTCCTGTCTGGTCTGGTCTTGTCCTGTCCTGTCTGGTCTGGTCATGTCCTGTCTTGTCCTGCCTGGTCTGGTCATGTCCTGTCTTGTCCTGCCTGGTCTGGTCTTGTCATGTCTTGTCATGTCCTGTCTTGTCCTGCCTGGTCTGGTCATGTCCTGCCTTGTCCTGCCTGGTCTGGTCTTGTCATGTCTTGTCCTGCCTGGTCTGGTCTTGTCCTGTCTGGTCATGTCCTGTCTTGTCCTGCCTGGTCTGGTCTTGTCCTGTCTGGTCTGGTCATGTCATGTCTTGTCCTGCCTGGTCTGGTCTTGTCCTGTCCTGCCTGGTCTGGTCTTGTCCTGCCTGGTCTGGTCTGGTCTTGTCCTGTCTGGTCTGGTCATGTCCTGTCTTGTCCTGCCTGGTCTGGTCATGTCCTGTCTTGTCCTGCCTGGTCTGGTCATGTCCTGTCTTGTCCTGCCTGGTCTGGTCATGTCCTGTCTTGTCCTGCCTGGTCTGGTCTTGTCCTGTCTTGTCCTGCCTGGTCTGGTCATGTCCTGTCTTGTCCTGCCTGGTCTGGTCTTGTCCTGTCTTGTCCTGCCTGGTCTGGTCATGTCCTGTCTTGTCCTGCCTGGTCTGGTCTTGTCCTGTCTTGTCCTGCCTGGTCTGGTCTTGTCCTGCCTGGTCTGGTCTTGTCCTGCCTGGTCTGGTCTTGTCCTGTCTTGTCCTGCCTGGTCTGGTCTTGTCCTGCCTGGTCTGGTCTTGTCCTGTCTTGTCCTGCCTGGTCTGGTCTTGTCCTGTCTTGTCCTTGTCCTGCCTGGTCTGGTCTTGTCCTGCCTTGTCTCCATCTTCATAAAACGTTCACTGTCCTGGGGACAAACAGACGTCCTGGTAGGACTCTGTGCCAAGCAGAGGGATACAAGGATGGTAGGCAGGTAGCTAGGTATGTAGGTAAGTAGGTAGGTAGGCTTTCTGACAAGTGCAAGGACATGTTGATAGATATCTATCTATAATGACAGACAGACAGACAGCCAGACGGACGGACGGACGGATAGATAGACAGACGGACAGACAGACAGATAGATAGATAGATATGTCACGCCACTAGACAATAACCTCTTGATACAATTAGATAACAATACACTTAATGCCGCCAAGACCTGTTGAACGTGCCCCCAACGATAACCCGGGTTATAGTACCCCAATAGATCACAGCAAACTTGGCCTAGCTATAAACTTCGTGTACCGTGGAGCCTTTGCCAGCCTGGCATGATTTAATGATAGTTATTCCTATATTTCTTCCTATTTTTGGCACAAATCTTGATTAGCTCCTGTAAAATTAGCAATTTTTTTCTCGTTATTTTTTGAATGGTTACGTCTAGTATCTTGGATACCGTCCAGAACTAGAAGTCTTCCACGCATAGCTCAGTCTCAGATGCGCCGTTGTTAAGTGGCTTCGTTTGAATAGTTGGATAATCACGTGATTTCCCTCGTTTCCACTAACTTTTCTGTTTCAGACTCATCCATCTTGTCTTATGTGTGTGTGTACGCGCGCGCGCGCTCATGCGGTGGTGGAGCGGATTTTGATTATGAGCATGTGTGTTTGTTGTTGCCATTGTGTGCCGTGTGGAGGCACAAATTTGTAGACTGAAATGGCGGTAGTAGGAAGACGGCTTGTTACTACTTCTCAGACTAACTGAGATAATATGTGACATATTGTCCCTACACGGCCATCCTGTCTTGTCGTTGCCTAACTCCTCTTAGGCTAACAGAGATGTATGGCCTACTGTCTCTACTTGTCCATCTCGTCTTGTCGTGTTTTGCCTAACCCTGTTCAGGAAAGCTGAGGTATCTGACCTTCTGTCCCTGGCCTGCCTAAAGTAGAATCGTTTCTTCCCATTCTTGCCGCTCCACCGTAACAAATAATAACAAAGACTTGGAATATAAAGAGTCGGCGCTGGGGGCAACTGCTTTTATTGTTCTAAGGACCGCTGTATCCCCAGTTGTGCCAGAAGCTGATATAAAACAAGCGAATCATGAAAGAGAAAAGGCAAGCGAATCATGAAAAAGAAAATGCAAGCGAATCATGAAAGAGAAAATGCAAGCGAATCATGAAAGAGAAAATGCAAGTGAATCATGAAAAAGAAAAAAACAAGTGAATCATGAAAAAGAAAAAAACAAGCGAATCATGAAAAAGAAAAACAAGCGATTCGTGAAAGAGAAAAACAAGCGAATCATGAAAGAGAATATCCTTCAGATTTCCTCAAAGATGTCTAAATTATAACAGCCAGACGGCAAATGAATGAATGAAGACGGCTGTTCGTCCTACCCCGAGTCCGTGGTTCAAATCCCAGGTTTCTCTTGTGATCTTTCCTTCTCTGGCGTCCCACTAAGTGCTCTGCCTACTTTTCCCAGGTCTAATCCTACAAAACTGTGCTCTCTTACTAAACTAAAACAGTCCAGAAATGCAGATAACTTCTACAAATCTGGGCTGAATGTTTGACTTTGAACTCTTCTAAATCAAACAACCCCCAGGACAGATAACTGCAGGTCACGTCACTTCCAAGCTCGGAAGGACCTGTGACTGGTTTCCGGTGGAGATTTACATGTTCAGCCTGTGTCTGACAGATGAGTGATCTCCTCCACTCGGGGTTTTATCCCGATAATCAGGGTTTTATCCTGATATTCGGGGTTTTATCCCGATACTCATGGTTTTATCGCGATACTTGGGGTTTCATCCCGATATTCGGAGTTTTATCCCGATACTCATAGTTTTATCCCGATGCTTGGGGTTTTACCCCGATATTCGGGGTTTTATTCCAATACTCATGGTTTTATCCCGATACTTGGGGTTTTACCCCGATATTCGGGGTTTTATCCCGATACTAGTATACCTGCTGTAATCCATCCATTCTTTTGTGTTTTCTTTACTGGAACCCTGACTTTAGTTGTTGTTATTAAGATGTTTGGGTTTCTTGGTATATTTCCAGAAGATTCATTCATTCATTCATTTATTTGCATGTCCCTTGCGGAACTTTGCCTCCCAAACAGCACTCCTGTAGGCCTCTCGGCTGTGAGCAAGATGGCCTGCTGCTGCGGCATCCATTTGCAGATCGTCAACGATGTCTTGCAGCCATCTTTTCCAGAAGATAGAACTGATAAAACAATGTAGAGAAATGAAGACGCAGTGGAAAGTGACAACAACAACAAAGAGAAATATAAAACTTTAACAAAAGAAGTACGAAGAAACATAAGAAAAGACAAAAAACAATACATACAAGATTGTTGTGAAAGAATAGAAGGACATCAGAAGTGTGGAAGAGATAGTGAAATGTTTAAAGAAATGAAGACATTGACGAGAAATGTCACACCTAAGCTAAATGTAATTTGTGATGAGATGGGGAATACCTTGACAGAGACAGAGGAAATTCTAGAAAGATGGAAGGAATATTGCAGAGTAATGTATGAAACAACTGACTGTGGAAACAGAAATCAACAGTGTGAATTATTATTGGAGGAGAAAGAACCCGAACTGACAATAGAAGAAGTTTTATGGGCAATAAAGAATCTAAAAAATGGTAAATCACCAGGATGTGATGAGATGACAGCTGAATTTATTAAAGCAGGAGGAAAGGAGTGTGTAACAATCTATCATGCACTGTGCAAAAAGATATGGCATTCAGGTGTTTGGTCAAAAGAATGGAAAAGAACTGTATTCATACCACTGCCAAAAAAGGGTAACCTGAAATTATGCACCAACTACAGAACTGTTGCCCTGATTAGTCATGCCAGTAAAATTGTTAAAAATCATAATGGGTAGACTTCGTAAGAAAATAGAAGAAGTCAATATGGTCCAAGCTGGTTTCAGGCAAGGAAGAGGATCAAGAGATCATATATTCAATCTAAGATTAATAATAGAGAAATGCAGAGAGTTTAATGTGAATCTATATTTATCCTTTATAGACTACTCAAAGGCATTTGATTGTGTATAACACCAGAAACTTTGAGAAATAATGGAAAAAATGGGATTTCCAACACATTTGATACAATTAACATCACTGCTGTATCTAGACCAACAAGCAGCAGTAAGAATAAATGCTGAAACAACAACTTGGTTTGACATAAAACAAGGGGTCCGTCAGGGGTGCATATTGTCACCCTACTTATTTAACTTGTATACTGAAAATATAATGAGGAATGTTAGAGAAGATGTAGACAAAGAATATTACGATGCCATAACAATTGGAGGTTATGAAATACCAGAGATTAGATATGCTGATGACACAGTGTTACTGTCCACAACACAAAGAGGAATGGAAAAACTAATTATGTCAGTCCGTAAGAACGGTGAAGAGCAGAACCTCTATCTTAATGCGAAGAAAACTAAATTTATGACAAGCAGACAAAACAAACAGGGCAGCTGAAATATGTATCAATGAGGAAAAATTGGAAGAAGTGGAGAGTTTTGAATATCTTGGATCACTACTAACTAATAATGGAGATACAATGAGGGAAATTAAAAGGAGGACATCTATCACTCTTCAGAAAGTAAAACAAATAAATAATCTGTGGAAAGGAACAGACAGAACCACACAAATAAGATTTTTAAGGGCATGCATCTTTCCCATCGCAACATATGCCTGTGAGACCTGGACACTTAACAAAACAGCTGAGAAACACATAAATGCCTTTAAATGCTACAGAAGAGTTCTCCAAATATCGTGAACAGAAAAAAGAACAAATATATCCATACTACAAGAACTTAATATTGAAGAAGGCTGGCTAGTAAAGAGGATTAAAGAGAGAAAACTTAAATATTGTGGACACATTAAACGTCATGATAATTCAGAGAAGACCGTATTGGAAGGATACATAATGGGAAAAAGAAAAAGAGGACGACCAAGAAATCGTTGATGATCTGCAAATGGATGCATCTGCAGCAAGCCATCTTGCTCACAACCGAGAGGCCTACAGGAGTGCTGTTTGGGAGGCAAAGTTCCGCAAGGGACATGCAAATGAATGAATGAATGAACGAATCCCGATACTCATGGTTTTATCCCGATACTCATGGTTTTATCCCGATAATCAGGATTTGATCCCGATAATCATGGTTTTATCCCGATAATCATGGTTTTATCCCGATACTCATGGTTTTATCCTGATACTCATGGTTTTATCCTGATACTCATGGTTTTATCCTGATACTCATGGTTTTATCCTGATACTCATGGTTTTATCCTGATACTCATGGTTTTATCCTGATACTCATGGTTTTATCCTGATACTCATGGTTTTATCCTGATACTCATGGTTTTATCCCGATGGTCAGGTGACCAGAACTGCTTGGGGGTCATCTTGTCCAGTACCGCATATTTACTTCTCCGCGAAGGTCGTAGTTACATCGTTTCGCTCAGACACGAGAGGTTCAAGATAAACCACAAAGGGAGACTGCAACAGATGAGAAACTACAGCTACCTAGGACACACATTAACTGAGGATGGGAGATGTGACATGCAGACAAAGAGAAGAACAGAAATGGCAAAACACACACTGAACACCATGAAGACAGTGCTGTTATCTTACACCATGAAGACAGCACTGTTATCTTACACCATGAAGACAGTGTTGTTATCTTACACCATGAAGACAGCACTGTTATCTTACACCATGAAGACAGTGTTGTTATCTTACACCATGAAGACAGCACTGTTATCTTACACCATGAAGACAGTGCTGTTATCTTACACCATGAAGGCAGTACTGTTATCTTACACCATGAAGACAGCGCTGTTATCTTACACCATAAAGACAGTATTGTTATCTTACACCATAAAGACAGTGCTGTTATCTTACACCATGAAGGCAGTATTGTTATCTTACACCATGAAGACAGTATTGTTATCTTACACCATGAAGACAGTAGTGTTATCTTACACCATGATGACAGTATTGTTATCTTACACCATGAAGACAGTACTGTTATCTTACACCATGAAGACAGTATTGTTATCTTACACCATGAAGACAGCGCTGTTATCTTATACCATGAAGACAGTATTGTTATCTTACACCATGAAGACAGCGCTGTTATCTTACACCATGAAGACAGTATTGTTATCTCACACCATGAAGACAGCGCTGTTATCTTACACCGTGAAGACAGTATTGTTATCTTACACCATGAAGACAGTGCTGTTATCTTACACCATGAAGACAGTGTTGTTATCTTACACCATGAAGACAGTATTGTTATCTCACACCATGAAGACAGTATTGTTATCTTACACCATGAAGGCAGTGCTGTTATCTTACACCATGAAGACAGTGTTGTTATCTTACACCATGAAGACAGTATTGTTATCTTACACCGTGAAGACAGTATTGTTATCTTACACCATGAAGACAGTATTGTTATCTTACACCATGAAGACAGTGTTGTTATCTTACACCATGAAGACAGTATTGTTATCTCACACCATGAAGACAGTATTGTTATCTTACACCATGAAGACAGTGCTGTTATCTTACACCATGAAGACAGTGCTGTTATCCAGAAATCTGCCCATAAAAACAAAATTAAGATTTGTAAAATGTTATATCTACTCTGTTTTACTGTATGGAGCAGAAACCTGGCCTCTAAACAAAAAGATGGAGAGAAAGATTAATGCAGCAGAAATGTGGTTCTACAGAAAACTAGGTCATATAACATGGAGAATGAAAAGAATAAATGTGCAAATTTTAGAACAGCTCCAAGTACAGTGTGAACTTCTCAAAGACATAAAGATAAAGAAAACAAAAATACTTTGGCCATATCAAAAGACATAATAATATACTGAAGACCATAGCAGAAGGTGGAAGAAGATGATCAAGAGGAAGACAGAGACGTGGATGGCAAGATAACATACGACAATGGACAGGACACAACCTGGCTGAGTCCACCATCAAGGCGAAGGAGCGAGGGAACTGGAGATTTATTATAGCCAACCTTCGTTCTGGAGAAGCCACATGATGATGATGATGATTTCCTATAGAGTTTCACATATTTTGAGACGTTGTTCGACAATGTTCTAGGAACTGTGTGTGTCTGTATGTGTATGTGTCTCTCTGTGTCACTGTGTGTGTGGGCGAGAGCATGCAAATAATCACAGCTGTTTGTACAGAACCCACATACAGACAGCAGAAGACTGAAAAGAAAATTCAGGGAAAGAAACAAAAGCAAACAGCAGGTAAACAGAAAAAAGGGACAGAAGAGAAGCGAACAGAAAATAAGCAGAGAAACAAAACATATAATATATACAGCAGAGAAAAAAATAAAGAAAAGAGAGAAAAAGACATAAAATACATAGCAGAGAAATGAAACTTAAAATACACAGCAGAGAAACAAAACAAAATACACAACAGAGAATAAAAACATAAAATACACAGCAGAGAAACAAAACAAAATACACAACAGAGAATAAAAACATAAAATACACAACAGACAAACAAAACATAAAATACACAGCAGAGAAACAAAACAAAATACACAACAGACAAACAAAACATAAAATACACAACAGACAAACAAAACATAAAATACACAGCAGAGAAACAAAATATAAAATATACAGCACAGAAACAAGACATAAAATACACAGAAAAGAAATGAAACGTAAAATTGACAGCAGAGAAACAAACATAAAATATACAACAGAGAAACAAAACAAAATATACAGCAGAGAAACAAACATAAAATATACAGCAGAGAAATAAACATAAAATATACAGCAGATAAACAAAACATAAAATATACAGCAGAGAAATAAACATAAAATATAAAACAGAGAAACAAAACATAAAATATACAGCAGAGAAATAAAACATAAAATATAAAACAGAGAAACAAAACATAAAATGCAACACAGAGAAACAAAACAAAATATACAGCAGAGAAACGGACAGCGCAATGGGAAAAATAAATAAGAAAACAGTAAGGGGAGAGAGAGAGAGAGAGAGTGAGAGAGAGAGAGAGAGACTATCTGCAACCACAAAACAACCCATTCACAATGAACGTCACATACAGTCAGCCAATCAAAAGAAGCATTTAAAATTAGCCGCACTGGCCCTGCCTCCGCCATCTTTACATCTGCATGTCACCGCCAGTTATTAAGCTGTCATGATGTACACGTACCACTGGAGCTGGTGGGGGCGGGTGGCAGCGGTATCTTAGAGCACAGACATCTCTTCTCAGGGCTGCCATACGACTGAGCTTTGTTCTGCTTTGTTATGACTTCTATATGGCCAGACATTGTACTGTTTTGTTATGACTTCCATATGGTCAGACATTGTACTGTTTTGTTATGACTTCCATATGGTCAGACATTGTACTGTTTTGTTATGACTTCTATATGGTCAGACATTGTACTGTTTTGTTATGACTTCTATATGGTCAGACATTGTACTGTTTTGTTATGACTTCTATATGATCAAACATTGTACTGTTTTGTTATGACTTCCATATGGTCAGACATTGTACTGTTTTGTTATGACTTCTATATGGTCAGACATTGTACTGTTTTGTTATGACTTCTATATGGTCAGACATTGTACTGTTTTGTTATGACTTCTATATGGCCAGACATTGTATTATTTTGTTATGACTTCTATATGGTCAGACAATGTATTATTTTGTTATGACTTCTATATGGTCAGACATTGTATTATTTTGTTATGATTTCTATATGGTCAGACATTGTATTATTTTGTTATGACTTCTATATGGTCAGACATTGTATTCATTGCTCATTCATGACTGATATCATCTATCAGGCTCATTCATGACTGATATTATCTATCAGGCTCATTCATGACTGATATTATCTATCAGGCTCATTCATGATGACTGATATCTATCAGGCTCAATCATGACTGATATCATCTGTCAGGCTCATTCATGACTGATATCTTTTATCATGCTCTTTCATGATTGATATTACCTATTAAGCTCATTCATGACTGATATCATCTATCAGGCTCATTCATGATTGATATCATCTATCAGACTCATGAATGACTGGGGAACTCTGCTTGGAAGTCAAGTAAGGGAACTCTGCTAGGAAGTCACGTAAGGGAACTCTGCTAGGAAGTCACGTAAGGGAACTGCCAGGAAGTCAAGTAAGGGAACTGCCAGGAAGTCAAGTAAGTGAACTCTGCTAGGAAGTCATGTAAGGGAACTGCCAGGAAGTCAAGTAAGGGAACTCTGCTAGGAAGTCAAGTAAGGGAACTCTGCTAGGAAGTCAAGTAAGGGAACTCTGCTAGGAAGTCAAGTAAGGGAACTCTGCTAAGAAGTCAAGTAAGAGAACTCTGCTAGGAAGTCAAGTAAGGGAATTGCCAGGAAGTCAAGTAAGGGAACTGCCAGGAAGTCAAGTAAGGGAACTGTCAAGTCAAGTAAGGGAACTCTGCTAAGAAGTCAAGTAAGTTTTGGTTGTTCACAGTTCACATAGCCTGCCTGGACGTATTCTTCTTTCATACGTGCCCATTAATTTATGTCAGTGTAAAAAGGCATTCTCATATACACTCACATACGAGGGGAGTTCAGAAAGTAATGCACCACGTCGTTTTTTTTTTCCAGCTAATAATGAAGATAGAAGCATAAAATGTTGCACAATTTAAATATGGCATGTACCGATTGTGTAAACCAGATTGTACCGCAACTAGCCAAAGAATATGGCTGCCCTAATCGTTGAAATGGAGCGTGTTAGCAACTTGCCGTATAAGCAGCGAATTGTGACAGAATTTCTCACTGCAGAGAAGGAAACTCTTGTGAACATTCACAAGTATCTATGTGATGTGTATGGAAGTTTTGCAGTCGACAGGAGTACAGTCAGTCGCTGGGTTCAGAGATTCAAAGAATCAATAAGTGGAGATAAGGAGTTGCATGATCGGCCGTGCTGTGACGTCCTGCCACAGCCACCAAGGCAGAAATGTTGAGATGCACTGATATATTCTTACTGATATCACTACCCAACAGTTGGCTTTAAAACTATCAGTCAGCAATGGTAGTGCAAATGAAGTTATAAAAGCTCTTGGATTTTCTAAGGTTTGCACAAGATCGGTTCCTTGAAGTCTCACAAATGACCATCGATTGCAAAGGAAAGCAATTTCTTCTGAATTGTTGGAGCGTTTCAATGCTGAGGGAGAGAACTTTTTGGTTAAGATTGTAACAGGTGCCGAAATTTGGGCACATCATTTTGAACCTGAGACAAAAAGAAAGTCAATGGAGTGGCATCATCCGCAATCACCACGAAGAAAGAAATTCAAGACAACTCCAACCTGAAAGGTCATGGTCACTGTCTTTTGGGACATTGAAGGTGTGATTCTTGTGGATGTTGTGTCGAGAGGAGAGACAATCAATTCGCAGCTTACATTAATACACTGAAAAAAACTCAATCAACGTTTTCGCAGAGTTCGGCCGCACAAGAATCCAGCAGACCTGCTTCTCTTTCACGACAATGCGCGCCCTCATACAAGTCTGGCAACATGGGAAGTAATCACCAAATTGAGTTGAACTGTACTACCCCATCTACACTATACTCCCTATCTGGCACCCTCTGATTTCCGTCTGTTTAGTCCACTTAAAGATGCACTCCGAGGAGTAAGATTTGAAGATAACAAAGGAGTGATTCATGCAGCGAAAAAATGGCTACATAATCAAGAGAAAATCTGGTAAGGGCTAGGAATACATGCACTTGTTTCGCGCTGGCGTAAAGCCGTACAAGTTGATGGGGATTATGTTGAATAATACCGATGTTTACATGACATATCTGTGTATATTGTGTATAAATGTCATGCTTTTGAATAAACAGCTTCTGAGACAAACGATGTGGTGCATTACTTTCAGAACGCTCTAGCAGGCTCCGCAGCTGAAGTCCGATGCAAGAATTTCTGCTTTGGTTTTTTTTATAAGTCCAGATCTCAGATAAGATCACTCAATTCATTGTTGGAAATTCTGTGTGGCTTATTTAACGAAGCTGATGTTGGTGTACATTTTGGATCTTATTTCTGGATCATTTTCTCCATAAGTCTCCAGGATGTAATGGTCTGGTGTGGTAGGAACAGGCAAGCCATCTCTATGTTGAACTGATCATGCAGCTGATGGGATACCTGGATAGTTCAGCTGATGGGATACCTGGATAGTTCAGCTGATGGGATACCTGGATAGTTCAGCTGATGGGATACCTGGATAGTTCAACTGATGGGATACCTGGATAGTTCAGCTGATGGGATACCTGGATAGTTCAGCTGATGGGATACCTGGATAGTTCAGCTGATGGGATACCTGGATAGTTCAAGGTCCACTTCTTCTTTCTTGACATTCCATGTTGAAGAGAAGGTACTATGCAAAAGTAACAATCACTAATGCGATCATTTGGCTCTGGCCATATCATGGGAATGACAAAAGTAACAATCACTAATGTGATCATTTGGCTCTGGCCACATCATGGGAATGACAAAAGTCCTTTATTACTCAACCAATCACAGAGATGCATGACACAGGTATTACAGCAAATGTCAAGTGCGCAGGGCTTGTCTTGATCTCTTATCTTACATCTCAAAACAGTGATGATACATTGTCTTGCTTAGGGGAGCAAATACACATTTCTTAGATGAAAAAAGTCACTTCACTGTACATCTTACATCCTTCGCGTGCCGTTAAACATCACATAGGGCTCACAAGATAATTCATCAAGTTTTCCTGTCCTTGGCAAGCATTTCAACCTTATCTAGGGATTTTATGCCTGCTAATGTGTCATCTCTTAACAGTGTTCTCTTTAGAGTTTCATGCAACCAATCTCTTTTTCTTCAGCCTTGTGTGTTCCATTTCATAGCTTGTTTTGGGATTCTCTGATCATTTCTTCTCATCACATGACCGATATATGTCCATCTCCTTTTCTTGATCACCCATGAGACTGGTTGTTGTTTGCTCATCTGTCTTATTTCTGTGTTGTTCTTGAATTCATTCCACTTTATGCCGAGTATTTTCCTGGGGCATTTGTTTTCAAAAGAGTCTAATTTCTTGTCTGTTTCTTTAGTTGTTTCCCAGCTTTCACATGCATAAATAAGGGTGGATATTATATTTGAATTGAATAGTCTTAACTTGATTTTTGTGCTTATAACTTTTCAGTGGTATATGTTCTCAAGATTCTTGAGGGTCAATGCTGCTTTTGCATTTCTAATTCTAACTTCCTTTCTAGTGTCACCATCCTGGTCTATGTAGCTGCCAAGGTATGCAAATTGATTGACTTCTTCAACATCTGTCCCTTCTATGTACATTTTTCCTTTTTGGTTAATGGGAAGTTTCATTATTTCTGTTTTTTAATGTTAAGTTCAAATCCTATTTTGCTAGCCAAGGAAGATGGGGAATCTGTTTTTTCTTGCATGAGTTCAGACTGTCACTAATAAGAGTTAAGTCATCAGCAAAATCAAGATCTTCTAGTTGGGTCTCATGTACCCAGTCAATACCTGTGTTACCTGTGCAGCATTTTTTCATTATGAAGTCTATGGCACTTCCAAAAAGCAAGGAGATAGTATACATCCTTATTTCACGCCTGTTTTAGTCTGGAATCATTCGCTTATTCCTTCTTCTGTGTTGACTGCACAAACACATCCATTGTAGAGGTCTCTAATGACATTGACAATTTTAGATGGTATTCCATATATTCTTAAAATTCTCCACAGTGAATCTCTGTGTATGCTACCAAATGCCTTTTTAAAGTCTATGAAGTTCAGGATTAATGGTTTCTACTTTTCAATATGTTCTTCAAGTATTATTCTTAGAGTAAAGATCTGGTTGAGACAGTTTCTCCTTTTTCAAAATCCTGCTTGTTCTTCTCTCATTGCAGTATCCACTACATCCTTAATTCTATTCAGAATAAATTTGCAAAATACTTTTGACACAACTGATAGTAAAGTTATTTCTCTCCAATTATTGCAGTTGCTAAGATTGCCATTTTTTTGGGTATTTTAACAATGATTCCTTTTTTCCACTTAGAAGGGACCTTTTCTTCTTTCCAAATGTTATTAAACATTCTCTGTAATTGTCTCATGTTGTCACTACTGATAGCTTTTAACATTCTGGGTGCTATTTTATCTTCACCTGCAGCTTTGTTGTTAGCCATTAAATTCACTGCTGTTTCAATTTCATGCAATTTAATGTCATCTAGGTTGACATTTAGTTGTGGGGCTGGTAAGTCAGTTTCAAGGTTTAACAATTCTTTTGGGTGTGGTCGACTGAGTATTTCTTGGAAGTGGTCAGCCCATCTTTGCTTTTGGTCTTTACTTGATGTTAATAGGGTTCCAGTTTTGCTAAGGATTGGTCTTTCTTTGGATGTAATAGTACCTGTTAGCCTCTTTTGTATATAATATAAAGTTTTGCTGTCTCTTGTTTTTGCTGCTTTCTCTGCCTCTTTTGCCATATTGTCTATGTATTCTCTTTTATCCCTTCTAGCGGAACTTTTTACTTTCTTGTCTATTTCTTTGTATGTATAATCTAGGACAAAAAGTATGAACAGCGTTATTACTTAACGACTACAAAGTTGTGACATTTCGGCGTGAGCCTTAATCATACAAACACATACAAGATGAAGAAACAGAGAGGAGATAAAGTATAGATTCACATGAATCCTGTGTTAAAAAAATAAATAAATAAATAAAATGAATAGAGCACTTAGCTGGAAGATTTTCCAAAGCTCTTGCAAAAATGCCTTGAAGTTTTTCTGATGTTCAAACCCGTTGCTACGTTCCAAATGTGCTCGTTCAGAAATGTGCATGGTGAAGTGTAGAGAATGTTTAAATAAAGACTTGTGATGTGTGATAGGAGAACTGTTGAGGGGAGAGAGGGTGATACAACCTAGTCAGGAGAAAGGGAAATAAATGATTATAGTTGGGGTAGAGGGGTTGTAATGTGATGCTGTGAAGAGGTTCTAAACTATGTGTAACAAGTGAGAAGGGAGTGGAGCTTGGTGGAGAGGGATTATAATTGTTGAAGAGGTGAATGTTAGGTATAGCTGAATAGAGAGTTTAACCCGTGTAGTTCCAGCAATTAAATTGCATGAAATTGAAACAGCAGTGAATTTAATGGCTAACAACAAAGCTGCAGGTGAAGATGAAATAACAGCCGAAATGCTAAATGCTATCAGTAGTGACAACTACAGAGAATGTTTAACAAGATTTGGAAAGAAGAAAAGGTCCCTTCTAATTGGAAGAAAGGAATCATTGTTAAAAAGGGCAACCTTAGTGACTGTAACAACTGGAGAGGAGTAACCTTAATATCAGATGTGTCAAAAGTATTTTGCAAGGTCATTTTGAATAGACTTAAAGATATAGTGGATACTGCAATGAGAGAAGAACAAGCAGGATTTCGAGAAGGGAGATGCTGTCTCGACCAGGTCTTTACTCTCAGAATAATACTTGAAGAACATATTGAAAAGTAGAAACCATTAATACTGAACTTCATAGATTTTAAAAAGGCATTTTATAGCATACACAGAGATTCATTATGGAGAATTTTAAGTATATATGGAATACCATCTAAACTTGTCAACATCATTAAGGACTTATACAATGGATATGTTTGTGCAGTCAAGACAGAAGAAGGGATGAGTGAATGGTTCCAGATTGAAACAGGTGTGAAACAAGGATGTATACTATCTCCTTTACTTTTTGGGATTACAATAGACTTCATAATGAAAAAATGCACAGGTAACACAAGTATTGACTGGGTACATGGGACCCAACTAGAAGATCTTGATTTTGCTGATGACATAACTCTTATCAGTAATAATGTGAATTTCATGCAAGAAAAAACAGATAGCCTGTCTTCACTGGCTAGCAAAATAGGACTTGAAATTAACAAGGACAAAACAAAAATAATGAAAATTCCCATCAATCAAAATGGAAAAATACACATAAAAGGGACAGATGTTGAAGAAGTCAATCAATCTGCATACCTTGGCAGCTACATAGACAGGATGGTGACACTAGAAAGGAAGTTAGAATCAGAATTGCTAAAGCAGCATCAATCTTCAAGAATCTTGAGAACATATGGAATTCAAAAGTTATAAGCACAAAAACCAAGTTAAGACTATTCAATTCAAATGTAATATCCACCCTCATTTATACATGCGAAAGCTGGAAAACAACTAAAGAAATAGAAAAGAAATTAGACTCTTTTGAAAACAAATGCCCAAGGAAAATACTCGGCATAAAATGGAATGAATTCAAGAACAATGCAGAGATAAGACAGATGACTGAACCACAACCAGTCTCATGGGTGATCAGGAAAAGGAGATGGATATATGTTGGCCACTTGATGAGAAGAAATGATCAGAGAATCCCAAAACAAGCTATCAAGTGGAACACAACAGGCCGAAGAAAAAGAGGCGTGAAACTCTGAAGAGGACATTATTAAGAAAGGCCAAATTAACAGGCATAAAATCCTTTGATGAGGTTGAAAGACTCGCCGAAGACAGGAAAAATTGGCGAACTACTCTGTGAGCCCTATGTGACGTTTAACGGCACGGGAAGGATATAAGATAAGATAAGTTCCAGAGTCCCGAATGTAGCAGTTCTCAAGTGCTAGGCGGCTTGTGTCATCTGCGTGACATTGTTTGATGGGTGTTACCAGAAAATCAGATTTGCCTCTGTGGGTGGGGCCATTGAAATGATTTGGGACTGGTTTCAAAGCATGCTGGGTAATGTCATACAGATGTTTCTGCATGGAGTCCCCTAGTCTGAGGCCATTTTCACCAATAAAAGTTATCCTGCATCTTTTGCATACGATGACATATATTACATTACAGGACTCACATGTGAATCCCTCATGGAGAGTGAGGATAGTTTTGGGAAAGGTGATTGTTTTCATTTCCCAGACTACCGGGCAGGTAACACAGCGGGGGCGGTTACATTTTCTGGTGCCAACATATGCAAGGTTCTGCTTCAAGTGGCTGTGGACAAGGATGTCCTTAAGATTTGGCTCATGCTTGAATGCTAACAGGGGTGGGTCAGAGAAAATGTTGCGGATGTCAAGGTCGAGTTGGATTAGTGGCAGATGCGATACAGAATTTTCTTAACCATCTGACCTTGCAGGTGAAAAGACAGAACTAACTTAACTCTGTCCGATGGAGTAACATGCTTTTTTCAAATCGCAGCTTTACTGCAGTGCTTCGTGTATAGTTGTATATATACATTATATATATAAATACATTAATTATTGTGTACTACTAAATGCTTTGTATGTTGCTTTTGCTAAATCTTTTCTAAGATCTATCTTTACATTCAACATGGTTAATTTGGCTGCTCATCTTTCATGTAAGCAATTCCATGTGTTATCTGATATCCATTCTTTTCTACTTGTTTTTTGCAGTCCAGCGCTAGCTTTTGCTGCCATTAATATGGCTGTGCTGTAAGAATTCAATAAATCCATCTATATCTGTTTCCTCTATTTCACTGAGTGTTGTGAAATGATTGGCAAGTTCCAGATTGAAATTCCTGTTAGTATTTTCTTCTTGTAGGCTGTGGCTGTTTATCTTTCTAAGCACTGATTTGTTGTGTTAGTTTTTCAGTTTTAGTCTTATTTTCCCTATGCACAGATTGTGATCATTGTTGATATCTGCACCCCTATAAGCCCTTACATCTATCAGAGATGTTCTGTATTGTTTTCTAATACAAAAATGATCTATCTGATTTCTAGTTCTATCATCTGGAGATATCCACGTTGTTTTATGTACCTCTTTGTGTGGAAATATTGTGCCTCCAATGACCATGCCATCTGTTAGACATAATTCAATTAATCTTTCTCCGTTCTGATTTACTGTGTCAATCCCTTCTTTCTCCATTACTTTTTTGACTTCTGTGTTAATTTCCCTACCTTAGCGTTGAAGTCCCCCATAGCAATTAGGATGTCGTGTTTAGGGACTTTGTTAATGAGTTGTAGCTGGTGATAGAAATCATCTTTTATTTCATCATCTGCATTGTTCTTCACTATACACATAACAGAAAAATTGTCTACACTGCTATTGCTATAAAACATAACAGAAACAATATCACAACAATAAGAGACAGAGTTTTTAATGTCAGAATTATTTTTCTCATGTCAAAGTTTTTAACCAGAATTAATTATGTTACGTGTTGTGCAGTACTGCATGACACACACATATACCGTGTTGTTATATCTGACTGTACGACACATTTACCCTGTGTTGTTATATCTGATTATATGACATATTTATCCTGTGTTGTTACATATGATTTTATGATACATTTAACCTGTGCAGCTATATCTGATTATATGACATGTTTACTCTATGTTACTATATCTGATTATATGACATGTTTACTCTATGTTACTATATCTGATTATATGACATGTTTACTCTATGTTACTATATCTGATTATATGACATGTTTACTCTATGTTACTATATCTGATTATATGACATGTTTACTCTATGTTACTATATCTGATTATATGACATGTTTACTCTATGTTACTATATCTGATTATATGACATGCTGACCTTGTGTTGCTATATCTGATTATATGACACATGTACCTTGTGTTGCTATATCTGTATAGTATATAAAACTAAACATATAACTATACACGAATAATTAACGTATATGCATATAAAACTAAGTATATAACTATACACAAAGCCACTGGAGTATAACTGCGATAAGAAAGTTAGTTTCGTACATTTTGCTGGTGGATCAGGTCTTGCTACAAATGGAAAAGTAGATCACCTGAAGACATGTCTGACGTCATTATAAAGCTTGATTGATGGGGAACATTTTGGTTTTAATAGAAAACCAGGTCAGACTTGTCCAGGTAGGGCCGCCACGATGGCTACAACTGGCAAGTGGAGGGGACAGTCTCTCTCGCCCTCTTCCGACAGGAAAACCTTGCCGTTATTTTCGAAATTTCTCATGTTACCCTGACACACTTCGCCATTTTTTTACTCTCGCTTCACAGGTGTCTGTCACAGGTGTTTGTTTACTTTCTGCTTCTGTCTTCTGTTGTTGTGGAAGTGTTTCCTACGACACGCTTTGCTTCACTGAGCACTCAACATTAACAGTGACCGTTGTGACAGTTTTATAAGCTCTTGTTTGAACCACAAGCACCTACCTACAACATTCACGTGTGTATCTGTAACATCTAATAATGTTTGTGTACAACATTCACACGTGTATCTGTACAATATTCACACGTATATCTCAATGCTCGGATTTGTAGCATGAACCTTCACATATTATTTACAACTTTCACAGCATCAATATAATTCACATTTGTATCTACTACACTCTTGTATCTACTACACTCTTGTATCTACAACACTCTTGTACCTACTACACTCTTGTATCTACAACACTCTTGTACCTACAAAATTCACACAACAAACAACAAACCTTAGGCTACTATTACTCCCCCCCCCCCCCAGAACATCGACATAGGAGGAGAATGAATGGGGGACGACCCCCCCGGACCCACATCGACAAACAAACCGCCTAGCTATTAAAAAAGAGAGAGAGAGAGGGAACAAAAACCAGAAAACTTAATTATTCGCCGGCTGCAAAAATAAAATAAAACGAGATATATCTTACCTGCAACGGTAGTGGAGCCCAGGACGAAGCTGTCAGTAGTATGAGAAGTGTCTCACTTGTGAAAAGTCCAAGAACTAGGTGAGACTGGTGAGGATAGCAGCCAGCAACTCTGTGTAAGATGCACAGTATTGATAAGATTACATCAACAATGGCGGAGCTAACAACGATCGCTTACTGAAGCAATAAATCCAGTACAGGAGGGAACTAGCAAGTGCAGTATTCCTGTGTGCTGTGTCTGACTGTACCACACGCAACACGAGAGTTGGCAGGCAGGCAACAGCAGGGGGGAACCTGATCTCTCTCTACGCAAGCCTCGCTAGTACGGCCCAGCCACGACCACACATCTACGTCATCACCACAGCCCGCGCCGACAACGCGGAAACAGGCATCCAACTCTTTTCGTTAAACTTCGGCTAGATTCGGACAGATCACGTGATCACTCGTACTTCGCGTAGATAGCAGGTAATGTAACACGAATTTTGTTATGTATAAATAAATAACTGCAGGTAATATAACACTCATTTACTTATGTATAAATAACTGCAGGTAATATAACACGCATTTACTTATGTATAAATAACTGCAGGTAATATAACACTCATTTACTTATGTATAAATAACTGCAGGTAATATAACACGCATTTACTTATGTATAAATAACTGCAGGTAATATAACACGCATTTACTTATGTATAAATAACTGCAGGTAATATAACACGCATTTACTTATGTATAAATAACTGCAGGTAATGTAAAAAGAATTTACTTATTTATAAAAATCAGAATAAGAAAAGCAGGGAATTCTATCCAGCAGGTTTTAGGAATATTAGATCAACCGTAGACCAAATATTTTATCTACGTCAAACAGCAGAAAAGTACTGGGAATATGAAGAAAAAGTACATAATATCTTCATTGACTTCAAGAGAGCCTATGATAGCAGAGATAGGAGCAGCTTATGGAAAATTATGAAAGAATTTGAGATGCCTAATAAATTATTCAATCTGACCAAATATGTATGGAGGATACACAGAATATAGTAATATGTAAAGGAAGAAAGTCAGAACTCTTCTATATAAGAACTGGTTTAAAACAATGTGATACATTATCTCCATCACTATTCAACCTAGTACTAGAAAAGGTAATCAGAAAAGTGAAAGAAGAAAGCAGTACAGAAGAACAAGCTAAAATAGTAGGATACATTGATGACATCGACCTGGTGCGGGGAAACTATGCAAGAAATCATCAACACCTGCGTACACCTGAGAGATGTAGAACTAAAAGTGGGCTTGACCATTAACCAAGATAAGACAGAAGATATGAAGATATCAAGAGACCAGAGGCAGAATGATCCAGATTATATAAATGTTGGAGAGATGATTATTAGGAAAGCAGAAACATACAAATATCTAGGCATAATCTTCAACAGAAGCAACACAGTAAGAGGGAAAATTAAAATCAGAATACAGATAAGGAACAAAATATACTTTGCCTTGCAACACTGTGTTAAAATCCAAAATCCTGTCCCAAAACATCAAAATAATAATCTACAAAACTATAATAAGACCAGCCGCCATGTATGGATCAGAAACGTGGAGTACAACAAAGAAAGATGAACAACAATTGCATATCTTTGAGAACAAGATCCTAAGAAGAATCTTTGGGCCCACAAAGGATACCAACAGTGGAGAATGGAGAGCTAGAAAGAACACTGAACTGAACAGCTTATTTACATCCCAACAAATTATAAATGTCTTGAAACTGAACAGACTACGCTGGCTGGGGCATGTAGAAAGAATTGAAGTGAACAGACAGACGAAAATGGTGTATGCACAAGAGATGAGGGAAACAAGACCAATGGGGTAGACCAAGACAGAGATGGAAAGACACCATAGAAGAGGGCATAAAAGAAATTGATGTCACCAACTGGAGAGAGAAGATTAGGAATAAAGAGGAATGGATGCGAACTTTATCTGCAGCAATGAGCCTTACTGGGTCGGAAAGCTGACGAAGAAGAAGATAAGTAACTGAAGGTAATGTAACAGGAATTTATAAATACTTGTTTCTGGCTGATATCATTGTCTGACAACAATTTACAATAACTGCATGATATCTGGCAGAGAGACATCGTGATATCATTGTCTGACAACAATTTACAATAACTGCAGGATATCTGGCAGAGAGACATCGTGATATCATTGTCTGACAACAATTTACAATAACTGCAGGATATCTGGCAGAGAGACATCGTGATATCATTGTCTGACAACAATTTACAATAACTGCAGGATATCTGACAGAGAAACATCGTGATATCAGTGTCTGAGAATAGCTTTCATCTACCTGGTGGGTCTCTGTCTTCCTGGTAGACTAAGCATGACTTTCATCTACCTGGTGGGTCTCTGTCTTCCTGGTTGACTAAGCATGACTTTCATCTACCTGGTGGGTCTCTGTCTCCTTGGTTGACTAAGCATGACTTTCATCTACCTGGTGGGTCTCTGTCTCCTTGGTTGACTAAGCATGACTTTCATCTACCTGGTGGACCTGTCTCCCTGGTAGACTAAGCATGACCTTCATCTACCTTGTGGGTCTCTGTCTCCCTGGTCTAAACATGACCTTCATCTACCTGGTGGATCTCTGTCTCCCTTGTCTAAGCATGACCTTCATCTACCTGGTGGGTGTCTGTCTCCATGGTGTAAGCATGACTTTCATCTACCTGGTGGGTCTCTGTCTCTCTGGTCTAAGCATGACCTTCATCTACCTTGTGGGTCTCTGTCTCCCTTGTCTAAGCATGACCTTCATCTACCTGGTGGGTCTCTATCTCCCTTGTCTAAGCATGACCTTCATCTACCTGGTGGGTCTCTGTCTCCCTTGTCTAAGCATGACCTTCATCTACCTGGTGGGTCTCTGTCTCTCTGGAACTGCGAGCCCTTCTCTTCAGCTGATACGGTGAAGATTTTGAGGCACAGCATAGTGTCGGATTGGAAGCGGGTTACGGCGGCTATTTCTTTCTGTCTCTGCATGGAACTGAAAACCAGAGGGTGTGCACTATTTCTTTAGTAGGCTTCACCACCCAGTGACTCCCTGTCTCGTTGGCTAGGCTAGGCTAGGCAAAGCCTGTTACTCGTGGTATTAACAGAGAGGTGGGGACAGCATGGTTATCTGCTATGACATCAGCAGGTCAGTGACGGGTCGACTCCCTCCAAAACAAAAAAAGCTCATGTATCCATATTGATGATGTACTTGTCTCACATCTAGCACTCATCTATACCTCCACGTTGATGATGTACTTGTCTCACATCTAGCACTCATCTATACCTCCACGTTGATGATGTACTTGTCTCACATCTAGCACTCATCTATACCTCCACGTTGATGATGTACTTGTCTCACATCTAGCACTCATCTATACCTCCACGTTGATGATGTACTTGTCTCACATCTAGCACTCATCTATACCTCCACGTTGATGATGTACTTGTCTCACATCTAGCACTCATCTATACCTCCACGTTGATGATGTACTTGTCTCACATCTAGCACTCATCTATACCTCCACGTTGATGATGTACTTGTCTCACATCTAGCACTCATCTATACCTCCACGTTGATGATGTACTTGTCTCACATCTAGCAATCTGCCTGATCTATACCTCCACAAACAAGTCTGCTCTACGTCATTGACCACGCCCAACTGTCATAAGTCATAACTGATTGGCTAAATTAAGTGAGCAAACTTCAGCTCTGCCTGGCGTCATCCTTGAGGGAATTTGAAGAAACAGTCGATGCTAGATAACTAGGTCAGGCCTAACAATAGAAATATGAAATGTCAGAACTGGAAACAAGAGCTGAAAAATTAGAAAATATTTTAGAATCAGCCACATACAGCCAGCTAGGCATACTAGGTGTGGCAGAAATGTAAATGTGACAGTTTTGTTTTAAAAAAAATCATTTCATGTTTAGAAAGACGAAAAGCAAACACAGCCACAACAAAAATATAGATGGGTTTTGGACAGCGGAACAGGTTTCTGTTAAAGCAGTTTACCAAAGTTGTAGTTTTTGCACACAAAGACAGACAATATAGATTTTAGTTTTTGCACACAAAGACAGACAATATAGATTTTAGTTTTTGCACACAAAGACAGACAATATAGATTTTAGTTTTTGCACACAAAGACAGACAATATAGATTTTAGTGAGGAGATAGGAAGATAAAAACTGCGAGGGTTAAAAAGTTGAAGTCACGGCCAGGAAGTTAAACATGTTTAACAGTTGTATGAATCAGCGAGTTAGGTGCAGGTCACGCTTATATCTCAGGCTGTCCTTAGTGTCTCACATCAGATCGAGGGCTTTCTGTTTCTTGTGCCACGTGGTCAGCTCGTTCAGTCATATGTTTCTAAGTAATACTCTTTTTTTCCTTCTCCCTCAAACGTTCCAGTGAATGTCAGATTCTTGAACTGCTGTCTTCTTGCGACGTGTCTAGCGACCGTCTAACTTGTCTTCTCATGACATGCCCAGTCATTGTCATGTTCTCTAACTTCTGTCTTCTTGTGACATGTCTAGACATTGTCATGTTCTCTAACTTCTGTCTTCTTGTGACATGTCTAGACATTGTCATGTTCTCTAACCTCTGTCTTCTTGTGACATGTCTAGTCATTGTCATGTTCTCTAACCTCTGTCTTCTTGTGACATGTCTAGACATTGTCATGTTCTCTAACCTCTGTCTTCTTGTGACATGTCTAGTCATTGTCATGTTCTCTAACCTCTGTCTTCTTGTGACATGTCTAGTCATTGTCATGTTCTCTAACCTCTGTCTTCTTGTGACATGTCTAGTCATTGTCATGTTCTCTAACCTCTGTCTTCTTGTGACATGTCTAGTCATTGTCATGTTCTCTAACCTCTGTCTTCTTGTGACATGTCTAGTCATTGTCATGTTCTCTAACCTCTGTCTTCTTGTGACATGTCTAGACATTGTCATGTTCTCTAACCTCTGTCTTCTTGTGACATGTCTAGTCATTGTCATGTTCTCTAACCTCTGTCTTCTTGTGACATGTCTAGTCATTGTCATGTTCTCTAACCTCTGTCTTCTTGTGACATGTCTAGACATTGTCATGTTCTCTAACCTCTGTCTTCTTGTGACATGTCTAGTCATTGTCATGTTCTCTAACCTCTGTCTTCTTGTGACATGTCTAGTCATTGTCATGTTCTCTAACCTCTGTCTTCTTGTGACATGTCTAGACATTGTCATGTTCTCTAACCTCTGTCTTCTTGTGACATGTCTAGTCATTGTCATGTTCTCTAACCTCTGTCTTCTTGTGACATGTCTAGACATTGTCATGTTCTCTAACCTCTGTCTTCTTGTGACATGTCTAGACATTGTCATGTTCTCTAACCTCTGTCTTCTTGTGACATGTCTAGTCATTGTCATGTTCTCTAACCTCTGTCTTCTCGTGACATGTCTAGTCATTGTCATGTTCTCTAACCTCTGTCTTCTCGTGACATGTCTAGACATTGTCATGTTCTCTAACCTCTGTCTTCTCGTGACATGTCTAGACATTGTCATGTTCTCTAACCTCTGTCTTCTCGTGACATGTCTAGACATTGTCATGTTCTCTAACCTCTGTCTTCTCGTGACATGTCTAGTCATTGTCATGTTCTCTAACCTCTGTCTTCTCGTGACATGTCTAGTCATTGTCATGTTCTCTAACCTCTGTCTTCTCGTGACATGTCTAGACATTGTCATGTTCTCTAACCTCTGTCTTCTCGTGACATGTCTAGACATTGTCATGTTCTCTAACCTCTGTCTTCTCGTGACATGTCTAGACATTGTCATGTTCTCTAACCTCTGTCTTCTTGTGACATGTCTAGTCATTGTCATGTTCTCTAACCTCTGTCTTCTTGTGACATGTCTAGTCATTGTCATGTTCTCTAACCTCTGTCTTCTTGTGACATGTCTAGACATTGTCATGTTCTCTAACCTCTGTCTTCTTGTGACATGTCTAGACATTGTCATGTTCTCTAACCTCTGTCTTCTTGTGACATGTCTAGTCATTGTCATGTTCTCTAACCTCTGTCTTCTTGTGACATGTCTAGACATTGTCATGTTCTCTAACCTCTGTCTTCTTGTGACATGTCTAGTCATTGTCATGTTCTCTAACCTCTGTCTTCTTGTGACATGTCTAGTCATTGTCATGTTCTCTAACCTCTGTCTTCTTGTGACATGTCTAGTCATTGTCATGTTCTCTAACCTCTGTCTTCTCGTGACATGTCTAGTCATTGTCATGTTCTCTAACCTCTGTCTTCTCGTGACATGTCTAGTGACTGTCTGACTTGTCTTCAAATGACCGTATAATTCGTCTTAAAATGACCGTATAATTCGTCTTAAAATGACCGTATAACTTGTCTTCTCATGACCTGTGCAGAATTCATCTGTAACTGAAGACGTTAATATAAAAGCAGGGGGAAAATATACAAACCAAAATAATGATGAATGTGAGAGTATGGAATAGGAAAGACAGTTTAATGACACACTGGTATAGTTTTGCAGGGAAATCAATTCGATCTGGTATAGTTTTGCAGGGAAATCAATTCGATCTGGTATAGTTTTGGTGGGAAATCAGTTCGATCTGGTATAGTTTTGCTGGGAAATAATGTCGACCTAGTATAGTTTTGTGGGGAAATCATTTCGATCTGGTATAGTTTTGCAGGAAATCATTTCGATCTGGTGTAGTTTTGTGGGGAAATCATTTCGATCTGGTATAGTTTTGCAGGGAAAAATTTCGACCTAGTATAGTTTTATGGGGGAAATCATTTCGATCTGGTATAGTTTTGCAGGGAAATCATTTCGATCTGGTATAGTTTTGTGGGGAAATCTGTTCGATCTGGTATAGTTTTGCAGGGAAATCAGTTCGATCTGGCATAGTTTTGCTGGGAAATAATTTCGACCTGGTATAGTTTTGCAGAGAAATCAGTTCGATCTAGTATAGTTTTGCGGGGAAATCGGTTCGATAATTTGTAAGATCTTCTGTGAACTAGACAAGATAAAGCTGTGGACAGAAGAAAGGAACTAATCTCAGTTAGTACAGCTGGGAAAACGAAAATGGAAGAGAAAACTCACGTTTTATAATAAATAAATACATTTGAGGAACGTAAAGAATTGATAGGAAATATATGAAAAATGCTGGAAAATCACCAAAACCACAGAAAACAAGTTGAATTCTTTCCAGACTAAATGTTGACGAAGAATTAGAAAAATATTTTGGCCAAACACCATGAGAAGTAACATCTTTTTGGCAGAAGTGCAGATGAAGCCACTGACAGCAATTACTGAGGAAAGACACTGGCAATGGTTGGGACATGTGCTCCGAATGACTGACAACTCACTACCAAAAATAGCACTAAGATGGACACCGCAGGGGAACAGAAGTAAGGGTAGACCAAAAGAGACATGGAGAAGAACAAAAGAGAGGATGTTGAGCAATAGAGGGCTCACCTAGGGAAGAGCAGAAAAAAAGGCAAAGGACAGGCATTTGTGGAAAACCCTTGCGAAAGCCCCATGTGCCCTGAGCACTTAAGGTTCAGAGAGAGAGAGAGAGAGAGAGAGAGAGAGAGATGAAAAACAACTGTTAAAGACACCAGAACTAGACCAGGCGGGCTGCAGGCTGAAATGTTGGTGTGAAGCAAACGTATAAAGCTGGGGGTTTCAGAATACGTTGTAAGGTCAAGAAAAATGAGTGAATATGTTTGAAAGGAAGAATACGAAATAGCAGAGTGCCAAAGATGAAGCTTTGCAGAAATGAAAGATTCTGAATTTCAGAGAAGAAGAAGAAGAAGCTGTTATTCCAACTAGATAAAACAGGAAAGAGGAGATGAAACTTTTGCGCGGACGAGAAAACAGACGACGAGAAAAATAATGTGACCAAGAAAAGATTAAGAAAAAAAAAGGAAAGTAATTCTTTTACTGTCAAATATTTCACATAAATTCATGTCACATTCGACGCGGTTCTAATTATATTGCACATACACAGATCAGTTAATATTTACACAGATCTGGTCACATCACATTTACAAGATCAAGACACATCACATTTACAAGATCAAGACACATCACATTTACAAGATCAAGACACATCACATTTACACAGATCTGGTCACATCACATTTACAAGATCAAGACACATCACATTTACACAGATCAAGACACATCACATTTACACAGATCAAGACACATCACATTTACAAGATCAAGACACATCACATTTACAAGATCAAGACACATCACATTTACAAGATCAAGACACATCACATTTACAAGATCAAGACACGTCACATTTACACAAATCAAGACACCTCACATTTACACAAATCAAGACACATCACACTTACACAGATCAAGACAGTCCGACATCAACTGACATCATTGGCTGATATTCAATAGCTGATCATAAAAGGATGAAATTCTAGAATATTTGGTTTCATTTCGTGAATATCGTAAACTTCAGTTAGAAATACATTTTCCGAGGCTACAAACTCTCTTCTCTGTTCGCCTCTCTCTCTCTCTCTCTCCCTCCCTCAGTAATGCTCGCTGGCGCTTACACAGGGCTAAATAAACTTTCAAAACCACAAACAACTCACCACATTTGCTGGTTATGCCGTTTGAAGTGGGCTGAGTTGTTGGAAGTTCGGCCCCTGAACGAAAAGAATCCGTGTTCAGAAATGAGTTTCTGGGTGTAGTCCCATGTGTTAAGAAACTCTAAGAGTAGTTTCATGTCGGTCGGGAATGAAGTACTTGCCAGCTAGCACAGTCCTGGGCCAGAGGCCATTTAAACAACAACAACAACAAAAGGTTACGGAAAACAGAAAGGTAAAAAATCTGAGAGCTACAGAAAAAGTGAGACAGGAATGAAAGATAAGAAGCTGCGGAATGAAAGATAAGAAGCTGCAGAGTGAAAGATAAGAAGCTACAGAATGAAAGATAAGAAGCTGCAGAATGAAAGATAAGAAACTGCAGAATGAAAGATAAGAAGCTGCAGAATGAAAGATAAGAAGCTACAGAATGAAAGATAAGAAGCTGCAGAATGAAAGATAAGAAGCTACAGAATGAAAGATAAGAAGCTACAGAATGAAAGATAAGAAGCTGCAGAATGAAAGATAAGAAACTGCAGAATGAAAGATAAGAAGCTGCAGAATGAAAGATAAGAAGCTACAGAATGAAAGATAAGAAGCTGCAGAATGAAAGATAAGAAGCTACAGAATGAAAGATAAGAAGCTACAGAATGAAAGATAAGAAGCTGCAGAATGAAAGATAAGAAGCTGCAGAATGAAAGATAAGAAGCTGCAGAATGAAAGATAAGAAGCTACAGAATGAAAGATAAGAAGCTACAGAATGAAAGATAAGAAGCTACAGAATGAAAGATAAGAAGCTGCAGAGTGAAAGATAAGAAGCTACAGAATGAAAGATAAGAAGCTACATGTAGCTGTGTGATGGGATCTCAGACCATCATGTAAGAAGGACTGTGTCCAGGTTGTCACATGTCAAGTGAGTCAAGTATTTCGTTTGTCTTGATTGATGGCAGGTATTTTTTGTGTGCAGTGTCGATTGTATGTGTAGTGTTGATTATGTGTGTAGTGTTGATTGTGTGTGCAGTGTTGCTTGTGTGTGCAGTGTTGATTGTATGTGTAGTGTTGATTGTATGTGTAGTGTTGATTGTGTGTGCAGTGTTGATTGTGTGTGCAGTGTTGATTGTATGTGCAGTGTCAATTGTATGTATAGTGTTGATTATGTGTGTAGTGTTGATTGTGTGTGCAGTGTTGATTGTATGTGCAGTGTCGATTATGTGTCTAGTGTTGATTGTGTGTGCAGTGTTGATTGCGTGTGCAGTGTCGATTGCATGTGTAGTGTTGACTATGTATCTAGTGTTGATTATATGTCTAGTGTTGATCGTATGTGTAGTGTTGATTATGTGTCTAGTGTTGATTATATATCTAGTGTTGATTATGTGTAACGTTGATTGTGTGTAGTGTTGATTATGTGTGGTGGTGATTGTGTGTAGGGTTGACTGTATGTAAGGTTATGTTTGTGGGATTGATTGTGTGTAGTGTTGATTGTGTGTGTGTCTGTGTGTAGTTTTAATTATGTAGTGTTGATTATCTTTGTAGTGTTGATTATGTGTGTAGTGTTGGTTATGTTTGTAGTGTTGATTGTGTGTAGTGTTGATTGTGTGTGTAGTTTTGATTGTTTGTGTAGTTTTGATTGTGTGTAATGTTGATTGTGTGTGTAATGTTGATTGTGTGTAATGTTGACTGTGTGTGTAGTTTTGATTGTTTGTGTAGTGTTGATTGTATGTGTAGTGTTGACTGTGTGCGTCTATGTGTGTAATGTTGATTGTGTGTGTCTGTGTGTGTTGTGTTTATTGTGTGTGTCTGTGTGTAGTGTTGATTGTGTGTGTATATTTGTGTGTAGTGTTTATTGTGTCAGTGTGTGTAGTGTCGATTGTGTCAGTGTGTGTAGTGTTTATTGTGTCAGTGTGTGTAGTGTCGACTGCGTGTGTTTGTGATGATAGTAAGAGCGGGGTAGTGGACGATGTGATGACAAGAAATTAACAGTTTAGTCTCGAACCTGAACGGTAATCATGTAAACAGTCATCATTTGAACATTCATCGTGTAAGCAGTCATCATTTGAACATTCATCATGTAAGCAGTCATCATTTTAACATTCATCATGTAAGCAGTCATCATTTGAACATTCATCATGTAAGCAGTCATCATTTGAACATTCATCATGTGAACATTCATCATGTAAATATTCATCATTTGAACATTCATCATGTAAGCAGTCGTCATTTTAACATTCATCATTTGAACATTCATCATGTAAGCAGTCATCATGTAAACATTCGTCATTTGAACATTCATCATGTAAGCAGTCATCATTTGAACATTCATCATGTAAGCAATCATCATGTAAACAGAAGTACAGATAGGGGATAAACCATACTTTGCCTTGCAACACTGTGTTAAAATCCAAAATTCTGTCCCAAAACACCAAAGTAACAATCTACAAAACTATAATAAGACCAGATGTCATGTATGGATCAGAAACGTGGAGTACAACAAAGAAAGATGAACAACAATTGCAGATCTTTGAAAACAAGATCCTAAGAAGAATCTTTGGGCCCACAAAGGATACCAACAGTGGAGAATAGAGAGCTATAAAGAACACTGAACTGAACAGCTTATTTACATCCCAACAAATTATAAATGTCTTGAAACTGAACAGACTACGCTGGTTGGGGCATGTAGAAAGAATGGAAGAGAACAGACAAACGAAAATTATGTACGCACAAGAAATGAGGGAAACAAGACCAAGGAGTAGACCAAGACAGAGATGGAGAGACACCATAGAAGAGATATAAAAGAAATTGGTGTCACCAAATGGAGAGAGAAGATTAGGAATAGAGAGGAATGGAGGTGAACTTTATCTGCAGCAATGAGCCTTACTGGGTCGGAAAGCTGAAGAGGAAGAAGAAGAAGAAGGATAAGAAGTGTATGTGTGTGTTGTGTAAATGTGTGTGTTTTGTGTAAATGTGTGTGCTGTGTATGTGTGCGTGTTGTATGAATGTGTGTGCTGTGTATGTGTGCGTGTTGTGTGAATGTGTGTGCTGTGTATGATGTATGTTGTGTGAATATGTGTGTTGTATGAATGTGGGTGATTGTGTATGATGTGTGTTGTGTGAATTTGGATGGTGTTTATGTATGTGTTGTTTGAATGTGGGTGCTGTATATGATGTGTGTTGTGTGAATGTGTATGATGTGTGTTATGTGAATGTGTGTGTGCTGTTTATGTGTGAGTTATTGGAATGTGTGTGCTGTGTTTGATGTGTGTTGTGTGATTGTGTGTTCTGTTTATGTATGTTGTGTGTACGTGTGTGTGTGCTGTGTATAATGTTTGTTGTATGAATGTGAGTGCTGTGTATGATGTATATTGTTTGAATGTGTGTGTTGTGTATGATGTGTGTTGTGTGAATGTGTGTTCTGTGTATGATGTGTGTATTGATGCAAAACTGGTAGCATTCACCAGGAAGATAATGAATGACCAAACATCAGTTTTTACAGAAAAAAATGACAAAAGTTCAAAGATTTGTTCCAGTCTAAACCATTCAAAGACTTGTTCCAGTCTAAACCGTTCAAAGATTTGTTCCAGTCTAAACCGTTCAAAGATTTGTTCCAGTCTAAACCGTTCAAAGATTTGTTCCAGTCTAAACCGTTCAAAGATTTGTTCCAGTCTAAACCGTTCAAAGATTTGTTCCAGTCTAAACCGTTCAAAGATTTGTTCCAGTCTAAACCGTTCAAAGATTTGTTCCAGTCTAAACCGTTCAAAGATTTGTTCCAGTCTAAACCGTTCAAAGATTTGTTCCAGTCTAAACCGTTCAAAGATTTGTTCCAGTCTAAACCGTTCAAAGACTTGTTCCAGTCTAAACCGTTCAAAGATTTGTTCCAGTCTAAACCGTTCAAAGATTTGTTCCAGTCTAAACCGTTCAAAGATTTGTTCCAGTCTAAACCGTTCATCTTCTTAAACTGCGTGCAGCTCGTTGTGTTGTAAGCTCCAGACTGTAAGCTCAATCTTCAGAAATGCCAGGTGGTATTAGACGACCAGGCAACACTAGCATCTACTGCAGGAGATTTCTGTTACAACCTCCAACCAACCTGTATTGTAGAGAAATTGATTTTCTATCCAGGGCAGACGCTGTCTTCCTGGCCGCTCGTGGACCAGGCAGGAACGCTGACAGTTAAATGACATAGTGGGGCGACTACTTCCTACAGCGGCATGACAAAGCAGCACTTGAGAATCCATCTGTCACTTGTAGACTATAACTTAGAGTACTTCACTTGCTGTCTCATCAATCTCTCTCCCTCTCGCTGATCATATGAAGCAACGAAAAACTTACAATTGTAACACATCAAATATACCCACTACAAATACCATTAACACTAACTTTGCTTTCACAAAGGACGTGAATATGGATTTTGTTCGAACCAGTAAGAGGTAGATTCAGTACAGTCCGTCGACTACTGCAGTGCTGTTAGATAGGAAATCAATGCTGTGTACACGACGTTTACTTATAGCAAGACCGCTGCCGGCGGGGCTTCATGTCTCTCTATCCGCCTCTCTCTGGGTGGCTCGCCTGTCCTGTAACTACCATGTAATACCGCTGATATTTTGGTGGGCTTGGTTTTGAAAGATCCCTTAAACATTACGGGATAGTTGGTCAAACCTGAGCTAATCTGGGACTTTGATGCAGTTTTGGTTGTGTTGTGGAAACCATATGAGTTAACTCTTCATCAGTTAGTGGTTGTATATGTAGTAAATAGCAGACAACAACATCAAGTACAGATAGTGGCAGATTCTGTAAGGAACAGCAGAGTGTCTGTAAGAAACAGCAGAGTATCTGTAAGAAACAGCAGAGTATATGTAGGTGACAGCAGAGTTTATGTAGGTGACAGCAGAGTATCTGTAAGAAACAGCAGAGTATATGTAGGAAACAGCAGAGTATCTGTAAGAAACAGCAGAGTATCTGTAAGAAACAGCAGAGTATCTGTAAGAAAAACCAGATAACATGAAGTATAGATAGTGGCAGTATCTGTAAAAAAAAAACAACAGAGTATCTGTAAGAAACAGCAGGGTATCTGTTAGAAACAGAAGAAAACAACATCAAGTATAGGTGTGTGACAGTATCTGTAAGAAACAGCAGACACCAACATCAAATATGAAAGGCAAAGGTCTTGCTCCTGACCTCTTCTCCTTGTACACCGAAAACAATGAGAAATATAAAGAACTTTCCAGGAATATCAGTTGGCGGGTACAACCTTAACAACTTAAGATATGCAGACGACACAGTTCTGACTGCTAAAAGTGAAGGAGAGCCACAGGCCCTTCTGGACATCGTGGTTCGTGAAAGTAAAAGTAAAGGTCTCAGCCTAAACAAAAAGAAGACTGAAGTGATGGTCATCTCAAAGAAAAGAATATCACCAAAATGTAGCATTACCATCAATGGCACAAATCTGAAACAAGTTGATAGGTTCAAGTAATTGGGAACAATTATAACAGCTGATGGGAAATGTCACAACGAAATAAAAAGCAGACGTGCTCAGGCCAAGTCAGCATTCCAGACAATGAGACACATCTTGTGCAACAGATCCATATCAATGGAAGCAAGATTCCGAGTACTTAAATGTTACATCGAGCCAATTCTGTTTTATGGATGTGAACCATGGTCCATGAATAAGAGAGTACAGCGAGAAATGGAAGCCATGGAAATGTGGTTGATAAGAAGGATGTTGAAGGTACCATGGACAGCTAAGAAAACCAACGAAGAAGTCTTAAGAGAGGCTGGAGTTAAAAGGCAAATTACAGCAAAGATCAGAGGCAGACAAGCGAGATTTGTGGGACATTTTCTGAGAAGAGGAAAATTGGAACACACTGTGGCAACTGGAAAAATTGAGGGAAGAAGAGACAGAGGAAGACAGAGAGAGAAGTTATTGGATGGGCTGTCAGTGTGGCTAGGAAGAAAGTCACTGGCGGATCTCATGATCAAATCTAAAGACAGGGAATTGTGGAGAGAAATGATCGCCTACGCCCCGCGCCACGGCACTTGATTGATTGAAAGATCTTGACAATATCAGTTTGTCAGGTATAATGTTAGTGGCTTCTGTGAGCAGTCCAGGCAGTTACGCAATTAACTCTAAAATCTGTTATCTCAGACATGTCAGAGAAATGAGTCATCTTCAAAACTGCTGAAATATCGTGCGGGCCTTCGCTTCCTGTGGCCGTAGTTTACCCGACTCCCTCAAGAACAGACATCATTAGTCAAGCAGGTTCATAAAGCTCTGAACAGGTTCTAGGTTTTCTTTACAGGTTCTAGGTTTTCTTTACAGGTTCTAGGTTTTCTTCACAATATTATATATTTTACTATTACACAGAGCCCCTTATAACCATTTAGATACGTGGTACATTGAGTCAAGTAAGATAAAAGACAGAGAGGGAGAGATAAAAGACTGAGAGATGAGTTGATAAAAGACCTAGAGAGGAGCAGATAAAAGACTGAGAGATGAGTTGATAAAAGACCTAGAGAGGAGCAGATAAAAGACTGAGAGATGAGTTGATAAAAGACTGAGAGAGGAGCAGATAAAAGACTGAGAGATGAGTTGATAAAAGACCTAGAGAGGAGCAGATAAAAGACTGAGAGATGAGTTGATAAAAGACCTAGAGAGGAGCAGATAAAAGACTGAGAGATGAGTTGATAAAAGACCTAGAGAGGAGCAGATAAAAGACCTAGAGAGGAGCAGATAAAAGACGACTGAGAGAGGAGCAGATAAAAGACTGAGAGATGAGTTGATAAAAGACCTAGAGAGGAGCAGATAAAAGACTGAGAGATGAGTTGATAAAAGACCTAGAGAGGAGCAGATAAAAGACTGAGAGAGGAGCAGATAAAAGACCTAGAGAGGAGCAGATAAAAGACTGAGAGAGGAGCAGATAAAAGACTGAGAGAGGAGCAGATAAAAGACTGAGAGAGGAGAAGATAAAAGACTGAGAGAGGAGCAGATAAAAGACTGAGAGAGGAGCAGATAAAAGACGACTGAGAGAGGAGCAGATAAAAGACTGAGAGAGGAGCAGATAAAAGACTGAGAGAGGAGCAGATAAAAGACCTAGAGAGGAGCAGATAAAAGACTGAGAGAGGAGCAGATAAAAGACTGAGAGAGGAGCAGATAAAAGACTGAGAGAGGAGCAGATAAAAGACTGAGAGAGGAGCAGATAAAAGACTGAGAGAGGAGCAGATAAAAGACTGAGAGAGGAGCAGATAAAAGACTGAGAGAGGAGCAGATAAAAGACTGAGAGAGGAGCAGATAAAAGACTGAGAGAGGAGCAGATAAAAGACTGAGAGAGGAGCAGATAAAAGACTGAGAGAGGAGCAGATAAAAGACTGAGAGAGGAGCAGATAAAAGACTGAGAGAGGAGCAGATAAAAGACTGAGAGAGGAGCAGATAAAAGACTGAGAGAGGAGCAGATAAAAGACTGAGAGAGGAGCAGATAAAAGACTGAGAGAGGAGCAGATAAAAGACTGAGAGAGGAGCAGATAAAAGACTGAGAGAGGAGCAGATAAAAGACTGAGAGAGGAGCAGATAAAAGACTGAGAGAGGAGCAGATAAAAGACTGAGAGAGGAGCAGATAAAAGTCATATACAGTCCTGTGACTGAACGATTGAGAAACGAGAAGCTGTGGCTTGCAAGAAGCTGTGGCTTGCAAGAAGCTGTGGCTTGCAAGAAGCTGTGGCTTGCAAGAAGCTGTGTCTGGGAGTGCACGGGGTGGAGGGTTGTGAATGTTCGCATAAAGTTTTGTGAGATGTGGTAATCGTAGACTGGTAGTAAAGAGAGGGGGGGGGGTGAAAGCGGAGAGGAGGGTGAGTGAAATAGATGAATGTGGTTGGGGTGGAAGGGTTGTAATCTGCTGCGAGGTTGGATCTCTGGAATATAAGTCACAAGTGAGGAAAGAGTAGAACGTATTAGAGAGGGAGTGTGATTGCGGAGAAAAGGAATGAGGTGGAAGCTTGAACAGATCTACATATTCCTCCTGAACAAAGCACGTACTCTCTCTAACACAGCAGACATACAAACGTAATATCCAGTAGACATACAAACGTAGTATCTAGTAGACACAAAAAACGTAGTAGTATCTAGTAGACGACAAACACAGTAGACACACAAAAGTAGTATCTAGCAGACGCGAACAGAAAGAGAGGGTGGTGTAGACAGAGACACTGGGACCAGACATCACAATAAAAGCTTTGTTATTTATTAACCAGCAAACACAAACGGACGAGAAGACTGAGACAAAGGTCGCACCTCAGACAGCCAGAACCAGGCATAATGAGATTCTGATACAGTGTCCGCGCGTGGAACAATCGATCAGTTTGAGGTGGGTCTAGGGCCCACAATCATCACCGCTGTCGGCCCTGGAAGACAGATTAGTTCCAGAGTTGCCTGGATGTAAGTGTGGATGCTCGATGCTAGTGACAGCTGAAGAGCCACAGACTTTACTCCCCCCCCCCCCCCAAAGCAAGCAACAGCAACGCTACCTTGTAGTAGCAGAGTAAAATATCAGCAAATAAACATATCGTTTATAATGTACAGCGTAATTAGCTACCATCAGGACTACTACTACTACTACTACTACTACTACTACTACTACTACTACTACTACTACTACTACTACTACTACTACTATTACTACCACCACCAGAGCAACTATTACTAGTGCTCCTACAAAAAGTTCAACAGACATCATCTTTCACGAATTTCAGTGTCTGTCATAGATGCCTGTGTCTGTCATAGATGCCTATGTCTGTCATAGATGCCTGTGTCTGTCATAGATGCCTATGTCTGTCATAGATGCCTGTGTCTGTCATAGATGCCAGTGTCTGTCATAGATGCCTGTGTCTGTCATAAATGCCTGTGTCTGTCATTGATTTATGTGTCTGTCTTGGATGTCTATGTCTGTCATTGATTTATGTGTCTGTCCTGGATGTCTATGTCTGTCATTGATTTATGTGTCTGTCTTGGATGTCTGCCCTAAATGTCTGTCTTTCCTGGATGTCCGTCCCAGATGTCTGTGTCTGCCATAGACGTCTGTCTGTCCTGGATGTCTGTCATAGATGTCTGTGTCTGTCATAGATGTCTGTCCTGGATGTCTGTCCTAGATGTATGTGTCTGTCCTGGATGTCGATGACTGTCATGGGGTGTCTGCGTCTGTCATAGATGTCCGTGTCTGTCATAGATGTCCGTGTCTGTCATAGATGTCCGTGTCTGTCATAGATGTCTGCGTCTGTCATAGATGTCCGTGTCTGTCATAGATGTCTGTGTTTTGTCTGAAGACAAGAATAAATGCAACTGATATTTGTCTCATAAAAATTACCCTCCCAGGTCCATATTTTTGGTGAATAAAGTTGTATTTTGTGAGTGATGTTTTATTTGATGAATAATGTTGTATGTGGTGAGTGGTGTTATGTTTGGTGAGTAATGTTGTATGACTGAACAGAGTTGTTGCTGGCGGGTATAACAAACAAGTCTAGTCATCGCATCAAGGAGGGTCCAGGTATCATCTAACAAACAAGTCTAGTCATCGCATCAAGGAGGGTCCAGGTATCATCTAACAAACAAGTCTAGTCATCGCATCAAGGAGGGTCCAGGTATCATCTGACAAACAAGTCTAGTCATCGCATCAAAGAGGGTCCAGGTATCATCTAACAAACAAGTCTAGTCATCGCATCAAGGAGGGTCCAGGTATCATCTAACAAACAAGTCTAGTCATCGCATCAAAGAGGGTCCAGGTATCATCTAACAAACAAGAAACAGGATATGCTAATTGACTCCATGATGTTTCCATATTTGATTTCGATGGCGCCCTGCCGAAGACTGACCCCCCCCCCACCCCTCAGCCGCGCACGCCGAAGGATTATGTTATTGATCAGTTGTGAGGCAATGTAATCAATGTCCTTGCAGGCGGCAGGCAAACAAGGCGCTGTTGTAGGCACGGCAAGAGCACGTGGAGCCACGCTTTGGCTGTTGTGTTAGGCTCTCACTTGTGGCTTGTGGGTCCGTCTCATGTGCTGAAGTTACAGGTCATTCTGTACAGGGTGTATGAGGGGCAGCGATGGTGTCATTCTTCGTGTCATTTATGTCATGTCTAGACCTTGCCATGTTGTTTGAGTGGTTGGTTAGGCTGTTTTTCTATTGTTTACTCGGTGGGGTTGATTGGATGGTTGTCTGGTGGTTGTTCAGTAATCAGTTGCTTGACTTGGATTATTTGGCTGATTGGCTGGTAGGTTTATGGATGGCTGGCTATTTGGTTAGTAACTAGCTGGTTAGCCAGCTGGTTAGAGGGTGGTTGACTGGTTGGTTAGTGGATGGTTGGCTTGTTGTCTAATGGATGATTGATTTGTTGATCAGAGGATGGTTGGCTGGTTGGTTAGTTGATGGTTAGCTGTTGGTTAGAGGATGGTTATTTTTGTGGTTAGTGGATGTTTGACTGGTTGGTTAGCGGATGATTGACTTGATGGTGAGTGGATGATTGGCTGGTCCATTAGTGGATGGCTGGTTGGCTGATTAATGGGTGGTTGGCTGATTGGTTAGAGAACGGTTGGTTTGCTGGTTAGAGGATGGCTGGTTGCCAGCTAGTGGATGGTTGGCTTGCTAATTAGTCAATGGTTAGTTAGCCGATAGTTGGCTGATTGTTTAGAAGATGGTTGGCTGATTGCTTAGTGGATAATATCACAGACTAGATAGATTGTAATGTTTAGCTGAACTTACATAATATTACAAACTAGATAGATTGTAATGTTTAGCTAAACTTACATAATATCACAGACTAGATAGATTGTAATGTTTAGCTGAACTTACATAATATTACAGACAAGATAGATTGTAATGTTTAGCTGAACTTACATATATTACAAACTAGATAGATTGTAATGTTTAGCTAAACTTACATAATATCACAGACTAGATAGATTGTAATGTTTAGCTGAACTTACATAATATTACAGACAAGATAGATTGTAATGTTTAGCTGAACTTACATAATATCACAGACTAGATAGATTGTAATGTTTAGCTGAACTTACATAATATCACAGACTAGATAGATTGTAATGTTTAGCTGAACTTACATAATATCACAGACTAGATAGATTGTAATATTTAGCTGAACTTACATAATATCACAGACTAGATAGATTGTAATGTTAGACAAAACAGTTCAGCAGCTTGGCTGTAGTTTGAAGAACTTTTACTCAAACACTCATCAGAGCTCAAATATCTATCAGAGCTCAAACATCTATCAGAGCTCAGACACTCATCATAGATCAAACATCTATCAGAGCTCAGACACTCATCATAGCTCAAACATCTATCAGAGCTCAGACACTCATCATAGCTCAAACATCTATCAGAGCTCAGACACTCATCAGAGCTCAGACAATCATCAGAGCTCAGACACTCATCAGAGCTTAGACACTCATCAGAGCTCAGACACTCATCAGAGCTCAATTACCAGAGCTCGAACACTCACAAGAGCTCAGGCACTCATCAGAACTCAAACACTCACTAGAATTCAAACACTCGCCAGAGCTCACTCACCAGCGCTTGAACACTCTCTAGATCTCAAACACTCACCAGAGCTTGAACACTCACTAGATCTCAAACACTCACTAGAGCTAAAATACTCACCAAACTAAGGTTCGGTGACTCATTTCATACTTACTAAGGTAAGGAGATTCTCTTCTTACTTACTAAGGTTAGGAGATTCTCTTCTTACTTACTAAGGTTAGGAGATTCTCTTCTTACTTACTAAGGTTAGGAGATTCTCTTCTTACTTACTAAGGTTAATAGATTCTCATCTTACTTACTAAGGTTAATAGATTCTCATCTTACTTACTAAGGTTAGGAGATTCTCTTCTTACTTACTAAGGTTAATAGATTCTCTTCTTACTAAGGTTAATAGATTCTCTTCTTACTTACTAAGGTTAGGAGATTCTCTTCTTACTTACTAAGGTTAATAGATTCTCTTCTTACTTACTAAGGTTAGGAGATTCTCTTCTTACTTACTAAGGTTAATAGATTCTCTTCTTACTTACTAAGGTTAATAGATTCTCTTCTTACTTACTAAGCTTAGGAGATTCTCTTCTTACTTACTAAGGTTAATAGATTCTCATCTTACTTACTAAGGTTAGGAGATTCTCTTCTTACTTACTAAGGTTAGGAGATTCTCTTCTTACTTACTAAGGTTAATAGATTCTCTTCTTACTTACTAAGGTTAATAGATTCTCTTCTTACTTACTAAAGTTAGGAGATTCTCTTCTTACTTACTAAGGTTAATAGATTCTCATCTTACTTACTAAGGTTAATAGATTCTCTTCTTACTTACTAAGGCTAGGAGATTCTCTTCTTACTTACTAAGGTTAATAGATTCTCTTCTTACTTACTAAGGTTAATAGATTCTCTTCTTACTTACTAAGGTTAATAGATTCTCTTCTTACTTACTAAGGTTAATAGATTCTCTTCTTACTTACTAAGGTTAGGAGATTCTCTTCTTACTTACTAAGGTTAATAGATTCTCTTCTTACTTACTAAGGTTAGGAGATTTTATTCTTACTTACTAAGGTTAATAGATTCTCTTCTTACTTACTAAGGTTAGGAGATTCTCTTCTTACTTACTAAGGTTAATAGATTCTCTTCTTACTTACTAAGGTTAGGAGATTCTCTTCTTACTTACTAAGGTTAATAGATTCTCTTCTTACTTACTAAGGTTAGGAGATTTTATTCTTACTTACTAAGGTTAGGAGATTCTCTTCTTACTTACTAAGGTTAATAGATTCTCTTCTTACTTACTAAGGTTAGGAGATTTTATTCTTACTTACTAAGGTTAATAGATTCTCTTCTTACTTACTAAGGTTAGGAGATTCTCTTCTTACTTACTAAGGTTAGGAGATTTTATTCTTACTTACTAAGGTTAATAGATTCTCTTCTTACTTACTAAGGTTAATAGATTCTCTTCTTACTTACTAAGGTTAATAGATTCTCTTCTTACTTACTAAGGTTAATAGATTCTCTTCTTACTTACTAAGGTTAGGAGATTCTCTTCTTACTTACTAAGGTTAATAGATTCTCTTCTTACTTACTAAGGTTAACAGATTCTCTTCTTACTTACTAAGGTTAGGAGATTCTCTTCTTACTTACTAAGGTTAGGAGACTCAACAAGGCGGTAGAAAAAAATGTTAGTTATGAATGTTTCTTGTTCCGTTACACGCGCTGTAGAATGCTTTTCTCGTGTACACGAGCGGAGATTTTGGAGACAAATTTACAGTTAACACAAATAATATTACTTATCCGAGAGGCATAAATCGGCATAACATAGGCGTCGATACTCGAGAGACAAGTGTCAGCGTAGCAGGGGCGTCGATACTCGAGAGACAAGTGTCAGCGTAGCAGGGGCGTCGATACTCGAGAGACAAGTGTCAGCGTAGCAGGGCGTCGATACTCGAGAGACAAGTGTCAGCGTAGCATGGGCGTCGATACTCGAGAGACAAGTGTCAGCGTAGCATGGGCGTCGATACTCGAGAGACAAGTGTCAGCGTAGCAGGGGCGTCGATACATGGAGACTCAACTAACATTTTACAGAAAGCGTTCTTGCAGAAAGAAGCCTGATCGGGTTTGTGTGTCTGACTCATAAGTCTGATCCAGTTTCTGGTCTGCCAGTGAGTGTTCCAATGACCGAGACACTGTTTAGTCAGTCTTTTAGTGGTCCAATAATTGAGACAATGTTTAGTTAGTCATTTAGTGGTCCAATAACTGAAACAATGTTTAGTTAGTCATTTAGTGGTCCAATAACTGAAACAATGTTTAGTTAGTCATTTAGTGGTCCAATAACTGAAACAATGTTTAGTTAGTCATTTAGTGGTCCAGTAACTGAGACAATGTTTAGTTAGTCATTTAGTTGTCCAGTAACTGAGACACTATTTAGTCAGTCATTTAGTGGTCCAATAACTGAGACACTATTTAGCCAGTCATTTAGTGGTCCAATAACTTAGACACTATTTAGTCAGTCATTTAGTTGTCCAATAACTTAGACACTATTTAGTCAGTCATTTAGTGGTCCAATAACTTAGACACTATTTAGTCAGTCAATTAGTGGTCCAATAACTTAGACACTATTTAGTCAGTCAATTAGTGGTCCAATAACTTAGACACTATTTAGTCAGTCAATTAGTGGTCCAATAACTTAGACACTATTTACTCAGTCAATTAGTGGTCCAATAACTTAGACACTATTTAGTCAGTCAATTAGTGGTCCAATAACTTAGACACTATTTAGTCAGTCATTTCATGAGTTACAATTTTTGTACTGGTTGGGAGTCAGTACAATATTTAACAGAAGTCAGTGCAACACTGACTGCTTACAACACTGACTGTAGTCAGTACAACACTGACTGACTGCTTACAACACTGACTATAGTCAGTACAACACTGACATAAGGTTAATAGATTCTCTTCTTACTTACTAAGGTTAGGAGATTCTCTTCTTACTTACTAAGGTTAATAGATTCTCTTCTTACTTACTAAGGTTAATAGATTCTCTTCTTACTTACTAAGGTTAGGAGATTCTCTTCTTACTTACTAAGGTTAGGAGATTCTCTTCTTACTTACTAAGGTTAGGAGATTCTCTTCTTACTTACTAAGGTTAGGAGATTTTATTCTTACTTACTAAGGTTAGTAGATTCTCTTCTTACTTACTAAGGTTAGGAGATTCTCTTCTTACTTACTAAGGTTAATAGATTCTCTTCTTACTTACTAAGGTTAATAGATTCTCTTCTTACTTACTAAGGTTAATAGATTCTCTTCTTACTTACTAAGGTTAATAGATTCTCTTCTTACTTACTAAGGTTAATAGATTCTCTTCTTACTTACTAAGGTTAGGAGATTTTATTCTTACTTACTAAGGTTAATAGATTCTCTTCTTACTTACTAAGGTTAGGAGATTTTATTCTTACTTACTAAGGTTAATAGATTATCTTCTTACTTACTAAGATTAATAGATTCTCTTCTTACTTACTAAGGTTAGGAGACTCAACAAGGCGGTAGAAAAAAAATGTTAGTTATGAATGTTTCTTGTTCCGTTACACGCGCTGTAGAATGCTTTTCTCGTGTACACGAGCGGAGATTTTGGCAGACAAATTTACAGTTAACACAAATAATATTACTTGTCCGAGAGGCATAAATCGGCATAACATAGGCGTCGATACTCGAGAGACAAGTGTCAGCGTAGCAGGGGCGTCGATACTCGAGAGACAAGTGTCAGCGTAGCAGGGCGTCGATACTCGAGAGACAAGTGTCAGCGTAGCATGGGCGTCGATACTCGAGAGACAAGTGTCAGCGTAGCAGGGGCGTCGATACATTTAGACTCAAGTAACATTTTACAGAAAGCGTTCTTGCAGAAAGAAGCCTGATCAGGTTTGTCTGTCTGACTCATAAGTCTGATCCAGTTTCTGGTCTGCCAGTGAGTGTTCCAATGACCTAGACACTGTTTAGTCAGTCTTTTAGTGGTCCAATAACTGAGACAATGTTTAGTTAGTCATTTAGTGGTCCAATAACTGAAACAATGTTTAGTTAGTCATTTAGTGGTCCAGTAACTGAGACAATGTTTAGTTAGTCATTTAGTTGTCCAGTAACTGAGACAATGTTTAGTTAGTCATTTAGTTGTCCAGTAACTGAGACACTATTTAGTCAGTCATTTAGTGGTCCAATAACTGAGACACTATTTAGCCAGTCATTTAGTGGTCCAATAACTTAGACACTATTTAGTCAGTCATTTAGTTGTCCAATAACTTAGACACTATTTAGTCAGTCATTTAGTGGTCCAATAACTTAGACACTATTTAGTCAGTCAATTAGTGGTCCAATAACTTAGACACTATTTAGTCAGTCAATTAGTGGTCCAATAACTTAGACACTATTTAGTCAGTCAATTAGTGGTCCAATAACTTAGACACTATTTAGTCAGTCAATTAGTGGTCCAATAACTTAGACACTATTTAGTCAGTCAATTAGTGGTCCAATAAATTAGACACTATTTAGTCAGTCATTTCATGAGTTACAATTTTTGTACTGGTTGGGAGTCAGTACAATATTTAACGGAAGTCAGTGCAACACTGACTGCTTACAACACTGACTGTAGTCAGTACAACACTGACTGACTGCTTATAACACTGACTATAGTCAGTACAACACTGACTGACTGCTTACAACACTGACTGTAGTCAGTACAACACTGACTGACTGCTTACAACACTGACTATAGTCAGTAGAACACTGACTGACTGCTTACAACACTGACTGTAGTCAGTACAACACTGACTGACTGCTTACAACACTGACTGTAGTCAGTACAACACTGACTGACTGCTTACAACACTGGCTGTGAGTCAATACAGAACAGATTGACTCCTTACAATACTGACTGTGAATCAGTACAACACTGACTGACTGCTTACAACACTGACTGTAGTCAGTACAACACTGACTGACTGCTTACAACACTGACTGTAGTCAGTACAACACTGACTGACTGCTTACAACACTGGCTGTGAGTCAATACAGCACAGATTGACTCCTTACAATACTGACTGTGAATCAGTACAACACTGACTGACTGCTTACAACACTGATTGTGTGTCAGTACAACACTGACTGTGAGCTGACTAACGACGAACTTTCAGTGCCAGTGACTTGCTCAGAAAAAAGAAGACCAGGCAGACACAGGCAACAAACCAAGACAAGGCAGACACAAACAACAAACAAACACAAGGCAGACACAAACAACAAACCAACACAAGGCAGACAGATAATTAATCAGAAACGTTGTCACTTGGATAGTAAGACAATGTTTACCGAATTCAGACACGATAGAACGAGAGATATCCAGGCTTCCTTTACACTGATCTAGTTCTTGCCAGATGATTCCAGTAAGAGCTGACTACCATAAACTCTTGCTAGTTCTTGCCAGCTGACTCCCATAAAATCTTGCTAGTTCTTGCCAGCTGGCTCCCATAAAATCTTGCTAGTTCTTGCCAGCTGGCTCCCATAAAATCTTGCTAGTTCTTGCCAGCTGACTTACGTAAGCTCTTGTTAGTTCTTGCCAGATGGCTCCTAAAAACACTTGCTAGTTATTGCCAGCTGACTCCCATAAACTGTTGCTAGTTCTTGCCGGCTGACTCCCATAAACTGTTGATAGTTCTAATATTCTGAATCGCCATGTGTATGTATGTAAGAGTAGCCCCTTTTGTCCAATTTATCTTTGTGTCGCTCAGTTCTGTCTGTCCAATTTATCTTTGTGTCGCTCAATTCTGTCTGTCCAATTTATCTTTGTGTCGCTCAGTTCTGTCTGCTCAGTTTTATCTTTGTGTCTCTCGTAGCATCTGCTCAGTTTTATCTTTGTTTCGCTCAGTTCTGTCTGCTCAGTTTTATCTTTGTGTCTCTCAGTTCTGTCTGTCCAATTTATCTTTGTGTCGCTCAATTCTGTCTGTCCAATTTATCTTTGTGTCGCTCAGTTCTGTCTGTTCAGTTTTATCTTTGTGTCGCTCAGTTCTGTCTGTTCAGTTTTATCTTTGTGTCGTTCAATTCTCTCTGTTCAGTTTTATCTTTGTGTCTCTCAATTCTGTCTGTTCAGTTTTATCTTTGTGTCTCTCGTAGCATCTGCTCAATTTTATCTTTGTGTCTCTCGTTAGATCTTCTGAATTTTATCTTTGTGTCTCTCGTAGCATCTGCTCAATTTTATCTTTGTGTCTCCCATAGCATCTGCTCAATTTTATCTTTGTGTCTCTCGTAGCATCTGCTCAATTTTATCTTTGTGTCTCTCGTAGCATCTGCTCAATTTTATCTTTGTGTCTCTCGTAGCATCTGCTCAATTTTATCTTTGTGTCTCTCGTAGCATCTGCTCAGTTTTATCTTTGTGTCTCTCGTAGCATCTGCTCAGTTTTATCTTTGTTTCGCTCAGTTCTGTCTGCTCAGTTTTATCTTGTGTCTCTCAGTTCTGTCTGTCCAATTTATCTTTGTGTCGCTCAATTCTGTCTGTCCAATTTATCTTTGTGTCGCTCAGTTCTGTCTGTTCAGTTTTATCTTTGTGTCGCTCAGTTCTGTCTGTTCAGTTTTATCTTTGTGTCGTTCAATTCTCTCTGTTCAGTTTTATCTTTGTGTCTCTCAATTCTGTCTGTTCAGTTTTATCTTTGTGTCTCTCGTAGCATCTGCTCAATTTTATCTTTGTGTCTCTCGTCTCGTTAGATCTTCTGAATTTTATCTTTGTGTCTCTCGTAGCATCTGCTCAATTTTATCTTTGTGTCTCCCATAGCATCTGCTCAATTTTATCTTTGTGTCTCTCGTAGCATCTGCTCAATTTTATCTTTGTGTCTCTCGTAGCATCTGCTCAATTTTATCTTTGTGTCTCTCGTAGCATCTGCTCAATTTTATCTTTGTGTCTCTCGTAGCATCTGCTCAATTTTATCTTTGTGTCTCTCGTAGCATCTGCTCAATTTTATCTTTGTGTCTCTCGTAGCATCTGCTCAATTTTATCCTTGTGTCTCTCTTAGCATCTTCTCCGTTTTATCTTTGTGTCTCTCGTACCATCATCTCAGTTTTATCTTTGTGTCTCTCGTACCACCTTCTCAGTTTTATCTTTGGGTGTCTCTCGTACCATCTTCTCCGTTTTATCTTTGTGTCTCTCGTACCATCTTCTCAGTTTTATCTTTGTGTCATTCAGGCCAGCTGCTTAGTTTTATCTGTGTGTCTCTAATATCATCCTTACTCTACCATTGCTCTATCTATAATGTCACCCTTTCTCCACCATTATTGTACCTCTAATGTCATCCTCTCTCCACCATTACTCTCTGTAATATCATCCATTCTCCACCATTACTTCTTCTTCTTCTTCTTCTTCTTCTGCTCGACAATGTCAGGTAGGAACCCTGTCCTTGAGTTTTTTTTTCTCCTCTATATTTGATAATCACTGTGACAGAGTCGAGCCCCACTCCGGTAGCATGTATGAAAGAAAGTATGAACCTGTCAATAGCAACACCACAATTATGAGGTTGTAGAGGGTCTTGGCCAGTTCTAATTTGCCGGCCCTGAAAGTTGCATCTTCATTCTGGCATGGTCATATAACTGTCACAGAGAACCGAACAGTTGAGAACATCAAGGAAAAGAAAAGGGAACAGAACATAGAACACAACTGAACAGAACATAGAACAAAACTGAACAGAACATAGAACAAAACTGAACAGAACAATGCCGGTTCAATGATCACTAGGAAGTTGCAAGAAACAAACACAAACCGGATATGAGGGATGTGTTTTTTAGATCTCGCTAAATCTCATGGATTTCTCCGAGACTTGCACGGCTCGGCCAAGGGGAGATAATGAGACGAGACTGAGGCTGGGAACAGAAATAGCAAGATCCTGAACTAGGACACAGCTGACGTAGGTAGCAGCAGACAGCAGGACACAGCTGACGTAGGTAGCAGCAGACAGCAGGACACAGCTGACGTAGGTAGCAGCAGACAGCAGGACTCAGCTGACGTAGGTAGCAGCAGACAGCAGGACACAGCTGACGTAGGTAGCAGCAGACAGCAGAACACAGCTGACGTAGGTAGCAGCAGACAGCAAGACACAGCTGACGTAGGTAGCAGCAGACAGCAGGACACAGCTGACGTAGGTAGCAACAGACAGCAGGACACAGCTGACGTAGGTAGCAGCAGACAGCAGGACACAGCTTACGTAGGTAGCAACAAACAACAGGACACAGCTGACGTAGGTAGCAACAAACAACAGGACACAGCTGACGTAGGTAGCAACAGACAGCAGGATACAGCTTACGTAGGTAGCAACAAACAATAGGACACAGCTGACGTAGGTAGTAACAAACAACAGGACACAGCTGACGTAGGTAGTAACAGACAGCAGGACACAGCTGACGTAGGTAGTAACAGACAGCAGGACACAGCTGACGTAGGTAGTAACAGACAGTAGGACACAGCTGACGTAGGTAGCAACAGACAGTAGGACACAGCTGACGTAGGTAGCAGCAGACAGCAGGACACAGCTGACGTAGGTAGCAACAGACAGCAGGACACAGCTGACGTAGGTAGCAACAGACAGCAGGACACATCTGACGTAGGTAGCAACAGACAGCAGGACACAGCTGATGTAGGTAGCAACAAACACCAGGACATCTATGAGGTATGTAGCAACAAACAGCAGGACACATCTGACGTATGTAGTAACAAAAAACAGGACATCTGTGAGGTAGGTAGGAACAAACAGCAGGACATCTGTGAGATATGTAGCAGCAAACAGCAGGACATCTGTGAGTTATGTAGCAACAAACAGCAGGACATCTGTGAGGTATGTAGCAACAAACAGCAGGACACAGCTGACGTATGTAGTAGCAAAAAACAGGATATCTGTAAAGTATGTAGTAACAAAAAAACATGACATCTGTGACGTAGGTAGGAACAAACAATAGGACATCTGTGAGGTATGTAGCAAAAAACAGCAGGACACAGCTGACGTATGTAGTAACAAAAAAACATAACATCTGTGAAGTATGTAGCAACAAACAACAGGACATCTGTCATGCGTATGGTAATTACCAGCGATGGTAACATGATCACTGACATATCACAAAGACATCTGGGACAGACGGTCACATAAAACATCGGACTGTGTTAGAAAACACTCATATGTTGCTGAGAAAGATGTTTGACACATACATCAGCAAAATCATCACGTAAAAACAGGCGGCCAGTAACGTAGCAAACATCTTTATATCAAAAATGGCATAATCAGTCCATGTAAACAAAGACAATAGATGGCATGGACGATCGATGCTACAAATACGCTACAACGTGTTATCTACAACATACAACATATTTGTAACATACAGCACGTTTGTAACATACAATATTTTTATACCTTACAGCATGTTTACAACATACAATATGTTTACGGCATAGAACATGTGTTCACAACATACATTACGATTACAGCATACAACATGCTTACAACAAACAACGTGTTTATAACATACAACATGTTTACAACATACAACATAGCAGCCTATAAGATCTTTATAAGAGAAGATAAGGCCATCAGTTGGCACTGAACACACTATGCATTGAAAGCGATGTTTTATGTGTTTCTTCATTAGTTCTGATCAGATCGATTCCCACTTCGTTTCTGGACTGCCTAGTCCAACCATATAATCTTCTTTATGTCACGCTCTCTCTCTCTCTCTCTGTATGTATGTCTGTGTCTCTCTGCCTCTCTCTCTCTATCTTCTATCTCTCTCTCTCTCTCTTTCTCTCTTGGATTTTGCAGTCATTGTCAGGTTTTCTAACTTCTGTCTTCTCATGAAATGTCCAGCGATTGTAAGGTTTTCTAATTTTTGTCTTCTCATAAAATGTCCAGCGATTGTCAGGTTTTCTAACTTTTGTCTTCTCATGAGATGTCCAGCGATTGTCAGGTTTTCTAACTTCAGTCTTCTCATGACATGTTCAATAACTTCTTGTCATATTTTTCTTATAATTTGAACAAGTTCTCACTGTTATGAAAGTTCTTTGATAAGTTCTTCATTTGTTTTTCCGTCAGTCTACGATATTTCTGCACATTTCTGCAATCACATCTTTCTTACTTCCTATTATTTTATCATCTTTTTATTTATCATCTTTCTGTTTATCATCAGAACTTCACATATATAGAGTAATACTGACACAAACATATAATTTTACAGCCCTGTGATCATGCAACACTGTGATACTCTTGTCTGCATTTGAAAAAAAAACTCTGTCTTATCTGTCTTCCACTTGTTTAGCTAATTTCTGTGTCAAGTAGGACATATCCCGCCGGAACACACAGAACACAAGAAATGACATGTCCCACCTGAACACACACAACACAAGAAATGACATGTCCCACTTGAACACACACAACACAAAAAATGACATGTCCTACTAGAAGACACACAACACAAGACATGTCCCACAATAATACACAAAATACAAGAACTGACTGTCACACCAGAACACACACAACATAAGAAATGACATGTCCTACTAGAAGACACACAACACAAGACATGTCCCACAATAATATACAAAATACAAGAACTGACGTGTCACACCAGAACACACACAACATAAGAAATGACATCTCCTACTAGAAGACACACAACACAAGACATGTCCCACAATAATACACAAAATACAAGAACTGACGTGTCACACCAGAACACACACAACACAAGAAATGACATGTTCCAACAGGACACACACACAAAGACAAGACTTGACACGTCCCACCAGAAACATACACAACACAAGAACTGATATGTCCGACCATAACATAAAACACAAGAACTGACATGTCCCACCATGATAAACACAACATAAGAACTGTCTAACCATGACATACACAACATAAAAACTGATATGTCCCACCAGAACACACACAACACAAAAAACTGACATGTCCCACAAGAACAAACACAACACAGAAACTGACATGTCCCACCAGGACACACAACAGATATGTCCCACCAGGACATACGCAACACAAGAATATTTATTCACGAGAAACACACAAAAACATATAGGACATATTATACAGCACATAAGAACATACAACCAGCAAGAATATACAGCACACGAGCATTCAGAAACAAAAAAACATATAGCACACAAGAACATACAGGAAACAAGAACATACAGCAAACAAAAACATACAGTTATACAGCACATAAGAACACACAACAAGCAAGAATATACAGCACACGAGCATTCAGAAACAAAAAAAAACATATAGCACACAAGAACATACAGGAAACAAGAACATACAGCAAACAAGAACATACAGCACACAAGAACATACATTAAATAGTAACATACAACACACAAGAACATACAGCACATAACATATAGCAAACAAGAACATACAACACACAGGAACATACAGCAAATAGGAACATACAGCAAAAAATATACAGAAATCAAGAATATACAGCAGAGACGAACATACAGCAAACAAGAACATAACCACACAAGAACATACAGCAAGCAAGAACATACAGCACTCAAGAACATAAGCAAAGAAGAACATACAGCACTCAAGAACATACAGCAAACACAGAACATACAGCTCATAAGGACATACAGCTCATATGAACACACAGAACATAAGAATATACAGCAGACAAAAACATACAGCACATAAGACCATATAGCACACTAGATAACACAGCATACAAGAACACACAGCACACCAAAACATACAAGAAACAAGAACATACAGGACACAATAATACACAGCACAGAAGAACACACAGCACGGAAAAATACATAGCACACAAGAACACACAGCACAAAAGAACAAACACCACCCAAGAACATAAGGAAACATGAACATACAGCACAGAAGAACATAAGGTAACAAAACATGCAGGACACAAGAAAACACAGCACACAAAAACATACAGCACATCAGAACATACAGCACACTAGAACATACAGCACACAAGAACATAAAGTAACATGAACATACAGTACACAAGAATACATATCACACAAGAACAAACAGCACACAATAAAAACATCACACAAGAACACATAGCACACAAGAACGCACAACACACATGAACACACAGCACACATGAACCACAGCACACATGAACCGCAGCACACAAAAACACAAGCACACAGGAACACACAGCATACAAGAAAACAGAGCACATAAGAATATACAACACACAAGAACATACAGCACACAAGAACACACTGAACACAAGAACACTCAGCACACAAGAACACACAGAACACAAGAACACACAAGACACAAGAACACAGCACACAAGAACACACAGAACACAATAAGACGTAGAAGACAAGAACACACAGTATACAAGAACTCACAGCACACAAGAATATATAGAACACAAGAACACACAGCACTCAATAACTCACAGAACTTAAGAACACACAGGAGAGAAGAACACACAACACACAAGGACTCACAGCACATAAGAACACACAAGAACATACATCACACAAGAACACACAGCACATAAGAACACACAACACACAAGAATACACAGCACATAAGAACACACAACACACAAGAACACACAGCACATAAGAACACACAGCACATAAGAACACACAACACACAAGAACACACAGCACATAAGAACACACAGCACATAAGAACACACAGCGCACAAGAAGACACAGCACACAAGAACACACAGCACATAAGAACACACAGCACACAAGAACACACAGCACATAAGAACACATAGCGCACAAGAAGACACAGCACACAAGAACACACAGCACACAAGAAGACACAGCACACAAGAACACACAGCACACAAGGACACACAGCACACAAGAAGACACAGCACACAAGGACACACAGCACACAAGAAGACACAGCACACAAGAACACACAGCACACAAGAAGACACAGCACACAAGAACACACAGCACATAAGAACACATAGCGCACAAGAAGACACAGCACACAAGAACACACAGCACACAAGAAGACACAGCACACAAGAAGACACAGCACACAAGAACACACAGCACACAAGAAGACACAGCACACAAGGACACCGAGATAAAGTTGCCATGCACTGTAATGAGCTCAGATAACGAACGAAGGCGCGCTTTTCTGAGTAGACACGAACAAACGCTTGGTCTATGACAGAGGACAGACCAGGATCTGTCTACAGATCGATATTGATCGGCTCATGACAAGGACCGCCTTTGTTCTTCTAGCCACAGATCGATAGCCTTAACTCTGAGACTAAACCGTAGACACGGCCTAACCATTGTCAGAACAAGTTCACAGCAAGATGGAAGATGACTGTCTTGTGAAGATGGTATGCTTACTGGACCAGAAGAGCTAGTGTTGGTCAATGACCCTATCCCACCTCCTCCAGGTGATCTTTGCTACAGGATGATGTCATTCAGTTGCGCTGTCAGTACAGAGGCCAACATGACTCCGCTCCTAGTTATGCTGTAACATTCCGAATCCACTCCTCATCCGACATCAGTTGTGTATTAATCTCTGCTACTCCTATTGCTATTACTGCTGCTACAATTACCACTACTACTATTGCTACAGTTATAACTGCTACTATTACTACTAATACTGCTACAATTACCACTACTACTATTGCTACAGTTATAACTGCTACTATTACTACTAATACTGCTACAATTACCACTGCTACTATTACTACTACTACCTCTGCTGCTACAATTACCTCCGTGTTACTACTAATACTGCTACAATTACCACCGTGTTACTACTAATACTGCTACAATTACCACCGTATTACTACTAATACTGCTACAATTACCACCGTATTACTACTAATATTGCTGCAATTACCACCGTATTACTACTAATACTGCTACAATTACCACCGTATTATTAATATACTGCTACAATTACCACCGTATTACTACTAATACTGCTACAATTACCATTACTCCTATGATTATCCAAAAGCATTTGATTGTGTACAGCACCAGATACTTTGGAAAATAATGGAAAAAATGGGATTTCCAACACATTTGATACAATTAATATCACTGCTGTATCTAGACCAACAAGCAGCAGTAAGAATAAATGGTGAAACAACAACTTGGTCTGACATAAAACAAGGGGTCCGTCAGGGGTGCATGTTGTCGCCTTACTTATTTAACGTGTATACTGAAAATATAATGAGGAATGTTAGAGAAGATGTAGACAAAGAATATTACGATGCCATAACAACTGGAGGTTATAAAATACCAGAGATTAGATATGCTGATGACACAGTGTTACTGTCCACAACAGAAAAAGGAATGGAAAAACTAATTATGTCAGTTCGTAAGAACAGCGAAGAGCAGAACCTCTATCTTAATGCAAAGAAAACTAAACGGATGACAACTGACAAAACAAACAAGGCAGCTGAAATATATATCAATGAGGAAAGATTGGAAGAAGTGGAGCGTTTTTAATATCTTGGATCACTACTAACTAATAATGGATATACGATGAAGGAAATTAAAAGGATATCTATTGCTCTTCAGAAAATAAAACAAATAAGAATCTGTGGAGATTGATTGACAGATTGATCTTTATTTCCAAAGGGTTAAGAATTGGGCACGCAGGCCCGTCTGAATTCTGTCCTTTATCATACATCTTTCAATCTGTTCCGACATTTTACAAATATGCTGCTCATATACCAAACATAATTAACAATAAAGTAACTACATACACATATAAATGACTAACTACTTACACATATAAATGACTATATGCCAAACAAAAATTTCATTACTATTCAGAGAGAGAGAGAGAGAGAGAGAGAGAGAGAGAATGAGAGAGAGAGAGAGAGAGGGCGAGAGAGATTGAAAGAGATTGATTGATCTTTATTTCAAAAGGGTTAAGAACTGGGCACGCAGGCCCGTCTGACATTCGGCCCTTTATCATACAACTTTCACTCTACTCCAGACATTCTACAAATATGCTGTTCATGTAACAAGCATAGTTAACATTGAAGCTCAGAGACAAAATAAAATATAACATTTACGTTTCGCTCTTATCCACTCACTCAGTACAGAAGTAACTACATACATATATAAATGACTATCTACTAAACAAAAATTTCGGGACTATTCAAAATAAATAATTAACTGTATTCGGTGTCTGTAAGAGCAATTTAAGATAACTTTTAAGTTTTATGATTCATGGAGGCATGTAGACGACATCAAATAGATATTGGGAAAGCTTGTAGTTGTAGGAAGGAGTATAATTTCTATTTTTTATACAGGATGGGAGGGTATTCGAAAGATGAGCAGCAGAATAACTAAAGCTTTTCTTATAAATATCAAGTCTAGGTTTTGGAAGACATATGTTGTTCACGCGTTGGCTGCACTTTGGGCTAAATTTAAACAGGTTCCATAGATAAGTCGGGGCATGCCGTGAAAGAATTTGATGCACTGTCAGAGAGAGAGAGAGGAACAGACAGAACTGCTAAAATAAGATTTGTAAGAGCATGCATCTTTCCCATCGCAACATATGCCTGTGAGACCTGAACACTTAACAAAACAGCTGAGAAACACATAAATGGCTTTGAATGTAAATGCTACAGAAGAGTTCTTCAAATATCATGGACACAGAAAAGAACAAATATATCCATACTACGAGAACTTAATATTGAAGAAGGCTGGCTAGTAAAGAGGATTAAAAAGGGAAAACTTAAATATTATGGACACATTAAAAGTCATTATAATCTAGAGAAAACCGTCTTGGAAGGGTACTTAATGGGAAAAAGAGAGAAAGACCAAGGCGAAGATGGCTGCAAGAAATCGTTGATAATCTGCAAATGGATGCATCAGCGGCAGGGTATCTTGCTTACAACCGAGAGGCCTACAGGAGTGCTGTTAGGGAGGCAAAGTTCCTCAAAGGACATGCAAATGACTAACTACTGCTGTACTACTACTACTTTTACTACAACTGCTACTACTACAACTACTACTACTACGACTACTACTACTATGACTACTTTACTACTACTACTACTACTATTATTACTACTACTATTACTACTACTACTACAATTACTACTACTACTATTACTACTACTGTTACTACTACTACTATTACTACTACTACTACTATTACTACTACTACTATTACTACTACTACTATTACTATTACTACTACTATTACTACTACTACTACTATTACTACTACTATTACTAATACTACTACTATTACTACTACTACTACTACTACTACTACTATTACTACTACTACTGTTGCTACTGCTTCCACCACTATTAATACTACTTCGATTACTACAGTTACTACTGCTTCTACTACTACTACTTTACTACTACTTTACTACTACAATTACTACGATGCTTAAACTATTACTACTACTTTACTACTACTACTACTTCTACTACTACTATTATTACTGCTATTGTTACTACTACTACTTTACTACTACTGCTACTGCTTCTAGTACTACTTTTATTACTACTACTTTCCTACTACTACTACTGCTTCTTTTACTTCAATTAATGCTACTACTACTATAACTACTACTATTATTACTACTACTACTACTGCTGCTGCTTCTACTACTATTATTACTACTACAACTACTACTACTACTACTACTACTATACTACTACTATTACTAGTAGTACTACTATTGATATTTCTACTACTACTACTACTACTACTACCACTATTACTACTACTGCTACTATTACTACTACTGCTACTATTACTACTACTGCTACTAGTATTACTACTACAAATACTGATGTTACTACTACTACTACTACTACTACTAGTACACCAAGTAACAGTAATCGTGAACAGAATTTCATGGCGGTGATTCTGACACGTCACGCAACATCCCTGGTCACGTGACAGCTGAAGCCAGGGGTTGGTAATGTGTTCCTTGTCTCTAGGACAGCAAGAAGAGAAATTTCTTTAAACTACTCACTACAGGTTACGTGATCTGTCAATATCTGACAAGATATAAACAGGGATTTCTTCACAAGTCGCAATTTGTCAGCGCCATCAATAAATATCTTCAAATTTTTCACTTTGTTTATCTATAAATTATAATCCACAATCAATCTTTCCTCGAAACTCTTATCATCAACACTCCTCCACTCCTCATAATTTTATCATCTTTCACAACTCAGATTCCAGTATTTTGCTTATCATCTTTCACAACTCAGATTCCAGCATTTTGCTTATCATCTTTCACAACTCAGATTCCAGTATTTTGCTTATCATCTTTCACAACTCAGATTCCAGTATTTTGCTTATCATCTTTCACAACTCAGATTCCAGTACTTTGCTTATCATCTTTCACAACTCAGATTCCAGTACTTTGCTTATCATCTTTCACAACTCAGATTCCAGTACTTTGCTTATCATCTTTCACAACTCAGATTCCAATATTTTGCTTATCATATTTCACAACTCAGATTCCAATATTTTGCTTATCATCTTTCACAACTCAGATTCCAATATTTTGCTTATCATCTTTCACAACTCAGATTCCAATATTTTGCTTCACTGATTACTACTTTCACTTGCTTATTACTGTCACATTCTGGCCTACCAGACGGCCACCAACACAAGCTTCAATATTCCCCTTTATTAAAAAATTGAACACTTGCAAAAGATCCCACTTCAAGTGCCATGCCGCGTGGCGTAGGCAATCATTTCTCTCCACAGTTCCCTGTCTTTAGACTTGATTATGAGATCCGCCGGTGACTTTCTTTCTAGCCACACTGACAGCCCATCCAATAACTTCTCTCTCTGTCTTCCTCTGTCTCTTCTTCCTTCAATTTTTCCACTTGCCACAGTGTGTTCCAATTATCCACTTTTCAGGAAATGTACTATAAATCTCACTTGTCTGCCTCTGATCTTTGTTGTAGTTTGGATTTTTAACTTCAGCCTCTCTTAAGACTTCTTCATTGCTTTTCTTGGCTGTACCTTCAACATCCTTCTTATAAACCACATTTCCATGGCTTCCATTTCTCGCTGTACTCTCTTATTCATAAACCATGCTTCACATCCATAAAACAAAATTGGCTCGATATAACATTTAAGTGCTCGGAATCTTGTTTTCATTGATATGGATCTGTTGCACAAGATGTGTCTCATTGTCTGGAATGCTGACTTGGCCTGAGCACGTCTGCTTTTTATTTCGTTGTGACATTTCCCATCAGCCGTTATAATCGTTCCTAAGTACTTGAATCTATCAACTTGTTTCAGTTCTGTGCCATCGATGGTAATGCTACATTTTGTGGTATTCTTTTCTTTGAGATGACCATCACTTCAGTCTTCTTTTTGTTTAGGCTGAGACCTTTATTTTTACTTTCACGAACCACGATGTCCAGAAGAGCCTGTAGCTTCCCTTCACTTTTAGCAATCAGAACTGTGTCGTCTGCATGTCTTAAGTTGTTTAGGTTGCAACCGCCAACTGATATTCCTGGCATGATGTCTATATTTCTCATTATGTTTTCGCTGTACACGGAAAAGAGGTCAGGAGATAGAAAATATCCTTATCTCACTCTCAGTTTTATGTCTTGGAATGCTCCTATTTGGTTCTCAACCCTCATTGCTGCTGATTGCTGCAAGTATATGTTTTTGATACGTTTCAGATCTGTCCCATCTATGTTGATGTCTTCCAGCATTCTTATAATTTCTGTGCATCTCGCTGTATCAAATGCTTTAACAGTAGTTTATGAAGCATAAGTATAGGTCCGTCTTTACTTCTATTGATCTTTCCATCAAAGTTCTCATTACATACACGGCGTTACTTGTAGGTTTTTCTTGGACGAACAGTGCGGCTTCTTCCAGGAAGAAGCTACGAAGATCTCTTCAGCAGCCTGCCTCCATGTTTGTGGCTGACGTGTCACGTGTTTTCTCCGAAGTCTCGTCTAGCTTTTTTTCATATCCAACATCAAACTATCCAACATCCAACAACCGACCACTCATCATACATCAGCACTACATCAAAAATGAGGAGGCAAGAAAGGAAACGATGACGACTTTTTTTCACGCAAACTTTCACAATATTGCTTGCTTATCCTCTTCCAATACTGTCCTCTAAAATCATAAAGTCAAGATGAATGTATAAACTAGGACAAAAGTAGGAACAGCTTTATTACTTAACCAGCACACGGTTGTGACATTTCGGTGTGAGCCTTAATCATACAAAAACACACAGGACGAAGAAATAGAGAGAGAAGATAAAATATACATTCACAGGAATGCTCTGTAAAAAAGAAGGAAAAAGATTCATTCATTCATTCATTTGCATGTCCCTTGCGGAACTTTACCTCCCAAACAGCACTCCTGTAGGCCTCTCGGTTGTGAGCAAGATGGCCTGCTGCTGCTGCGTCCATTTGCAGATCGTCAACAATTTCTTGCAGCCATCTTCGTTTTGGTCTTCCTCTTTTTCTTTTTCCCATTATGTATCCTTCCAATATGGTCTTCTCTAAATTATCATGACGTTTAATGTGTCCAAAATATTTAAGTTTTCTCTCTTTAATCCTCTTTACTAGCCAGCCTTCTTCAATATTAAGCTCTTGTAGTATAGATATATTTGTTCTTTTTTGTGTCCACGATATTTGGAGAACTCTTCTGTAGCATTTACATTCAAAGGCATTTATGTGTTTCTCAGCTGTTTTGTTAAGTAAGGAAAAAGATAGAATAAATAAATAAATGGAGCACTTAGCTGTGACTTGTAAGAGGCTGTGTTCAGAAGTGCGCATGGTGGAGTGTAGAGAATGCTTAAATAGAGACTTGTGATGTGTGATAAGTGGGTCGTTAATGGGGAGAGGGGAGAGAACCGTGGAAAGGGGAGGGGTGGTACAATGGTAACCTAGCTGGGAGAAGATGAAATGGGTGACTGTAGTTGGGGTGAGGTCTTGTAATCCTATGCTGTGAGAAGGTTCTGAATTGTGTGTTACAAGTGATAAACTTAGTGCAGAGGGAATATGATTGTAGAAGAGGGCAGTGTTAAGTGTAACTGAATTGCGAGTTCAAATCATGTGATTCCAGCGTCCCATATTCCTGAATGTAGAGGTTCTCAAGCGCTATGTGGCTTCTGTCATCAGCGCGGCCTTGTTTGATGGTTGTTACCAGAAAATAGATTTGCCTTTGTGGCTGGAGCCATTGAAATGATTGGGGACTAGTTTCGAAGCATGCTGGGTGATATCATACAGATGTTTCTGCATGCGGACCCCTAATCTGAGCCCAGTTTCATCAATATAAGTTATCCGGCATATTTTACATGCAATGACATTTATCACATTGCGGGGCTTGCATGTGAATCCCTCATGAAGAGTGGGAATAGTTTTGGGAAAGGTGATGGTTTCGCGTAGCAAGCTGTGCTGTGGGTTTCTGTATTCTCGTATCAATATGGACATTATTTTCAGTGCGATTTACAGGTCTAGTGGATGGGCAACATGTTTGATTCGTTATTATGCTTTCATGTAGATTGATCTTGTGCTGCAGCAACGCGGTTATATAGAGGAGTGTCATGGGAGCGGTAGCTGCCCGGAATAAGTGCCACTAAACATTAGGTTCGTAGAGTAGGCTGCGTGTAGGGCCAAGAGAGCCCTGGATCCTAGGTCCATCGTGTTTAAATAATGCAACATGAGATGTCATTATCAAATGATGCCATGCTTAATTACCATTATAATGACACTTGTCGTGATGTCGTGTTGATGTCAGTGTCTGTTGTATGTGTTGTTGTGGCGTACAGTGTGATTAAAAATGCAGTGTCCTTAATTTCTGACTTGGTGATTTGTACTGCACGTCAGTGTATTGTGTATTTATTACATACTCAGGATTTATGTATAATTAGCATACAATATACCAAGGAGGGGAGAACCTGGGCTAGCGGTCATGATGGGAGAGCTAGCTTGGCCTCGAGTAGGGAGCATATTGCCAAGGAAGTGTTGGTCTGTAGCATCTGGTTAAAATACTCCCCCCCCCCACTAGTTATAAAAATGTAAACTTCCACCAACAAGTTTCCCCAACTACAGGGCAGGTAACACAGCGAGGGCGGTTACATTTTCTGCTGGCAACATATGCAAGGTTCCGTTGCAGGTGGCTATGGACGAGGATGTGCTTTAGATTTGGTTCCTGTTTCTATGGTAACAGTGGTAGATTAAAAGAGTCTAATTTCTTACTCTTTTGAAAACAAATGCCTAAGGAAAATATTCGGCATCAAATGGAACGAATTCAAGAACAATGCAGAGATAAGACAGATGACTGAACAACAACCAGTCTCATGGGTGATCAGGAAAAGAAGATGGACATATGTTGGCCACTTGATGAGAAGAAATGATCAGAGAATCCCAAAACAAGCTATCAAGTGGAACACAACAGGCCGAAGAAAAAGAGGCAGACCGCGTGAAACTCTAAAGAGGACATTATTAAGAGAGGCCAAATTAACAGGTATAAAATCCTTTGATGAGGTTGAAAGACTCGCCGAAGACAGGAAAAATTGGCGAACTACTTTGCGAGCCCTATGTGACGTCTAACGGCACGGGAAGGATATAAGAAGAATATATAAGAAGTGGTAGATCAGAGAAGATGTCGCGATTATCAGGGTAGAGTTGGATTAGTGGCAAGTGACGATAAAGAATTTTCTTAACCATATGACCGTGAGGATGAAATAGAAGTACTAATTTAACTCTGTCGGATGAGGAAACAGGTTTTTTTTTATGAATGCCTCTTCGTGGCTCACTACTTGGATAGGTTAAATACTTTCCGGAGGACATTTTCTGAACGGTGGCGATGACGGAAAGATTCTAATAATTTGTTGGACTGATCCATAAAGTCCAAGTTACCTTGACATAGGCGACGAAGACGGAAAAGTTGGGAGTATGGGATCGAATTCTTAGAGGCTTCAGGATGAGAGGATGTGTAATATGTAGCTGTCGGTGGGCTTGTAAAATACAGAGTTGTGTCAAGGCTGTCGGTGGGCTTGTAAAATACAGAGTTGTGTCAAGGCTGTCGGTGGGCTTGTAAAATACAGAGTTGTGTCAAGACTGTCAGTGGGCTTGTAAAATACAGAGTTGTGTCAAGACTGTCGGTGGGCTTGTAAAATACAGAGTTCTGTCAAGACTGTCGGTGGGCTTGTAAAATATAGAGTTATGTCAAGACTGTCGGTGAGCTTGTAAAATACAGAGTTGTGTCAAGGCTATCGGTGGGCTTGTAAAATACAGAGTTGTGTCAAGGCTGTCGGTGGGCTTGTAAAATACAGAGTTGTGTCAAGGCTGTCGGTGGGCTTGTAAAATACAGAGTTGTGTCAAGACTGTCGGTGGGCTTTGTAATAGAATGACTATTTTATATTTTAAGGCACCCCTGAAATAGTATTGGCGCCAACTAAAATGGTTTTCTACTGGTTAGATAAAATCTTCTTGTGGAGTACAGTTTCAACTTATAAATTTCTTCTTGTTGTTGGTGTTCTAAAACCACCTAATTTTCTGTGTTACACACTGAGAAAATACAACAAGACACCCAGGCGTCCAACTCCACAGAATAATACAGATACAACAACTTAACATAACTTGGCAGTGTTCCAACCAAAACAAACTGGTCAACAATGAGAATTCCAACAAAGCCAATTGGTGTAGTTATATCTTCAGACAACACACATTTCGACAAAACACGTCCACACAGTTACACGTTCAAACCAAGACTCAAACTCCAAGGACTCAACATTGCCCCTACAATTTCCTGTCACGGGTTTTGCAGCCCAAGTGACCTTCTCGAAGGATCTCAACAGGAGAAAATTGAAAAGGAAAAACCTATAATAATGCCCTTACTATCATTGTTATACGAATACTGCTATAGCTTGTAAAATACAGAGTTGTGTCAAGGTTGTCGGTGGGCTTGTAAAATATAGAGTTGTGTCAAGGCTGTCGGTGCCAGTAGATATTTCGATGTCTAAAAAGCTGACAGACTTGTCAGAGATTTCGAAGGTGAATTTGATGTTCTTATTAAGCAAGTTGGCGAATTCAGTAACATTTTTTAGCTCGTCCTGTGGCATACTGGTGACTCCAATGCCATCATCGATGTACCTTTGATAGAATTCTAGGAGTCAGCCAGTGTAGGTTTCACATAATTTGACTTCCAGAAAACTTATAAGTAAGCTTGCGTAACTGGGACCCATTTTCGTTCCCATGGCGACACCAGTGATTTTATCAAAGTACTCGTCGTTGATTTCAAAGGAATTTAGTTTGATTACCAGCTCTGAAAGTCTTATTATGGTGTCAGTGATAGTGGTGAGGTGAGGGTCTTGATCAGGAAAATAGCGGAGAGTCCTTACTCGTGAGGTGTAGAGGTGGAAAGGGGAGCAGACATCAAGGATTTATTCATGTTGCTAGTTATTATTCGTGTGTTAGCCAAAGTGACTGATCGTTCATGATTTTTAAACATATTAGTTGAGTTGTAACAGCTGAATACATTACAGTATCTATTACTTGAGTTGTAACAAATGAATACATTACAATCTCATCGCCAGTAATTATTGCTTCTTCGCGGAGACTGTATAGATCACAAACTGGAATCTGAATATTCGACATCGAAGTTTCACAAACTGGAATCTTAATATTCGACGTCGAAGTTTCACAAACTGGAATCTTAATATTCGACATCGAAGTTTCACAAACTGGAATCTTAATATTCGACATCGAAGTTTCACAAACTGGAATTTGAATATTCGACATCGAAGTTTCACAAACTGGAATCTTAATATTCGACATCGAAGTTTCACAAACTGAAATCTGAATATTCGACATCGAAATTTCACAAACTGGAATCTGAATATTCGACATCGAAGTTTCAGAAACTGGAATCTTAATATTCGACATCGAAGTTTCACAAACTGGAATCTGAATATTCGACATCGAAGTTTTACAAATGTGAACACTTTTCCTGTGGAGTCACACGACAAGTGGAATTTTTCATCGTAAGCGAATCTACTATACAGAAGTGTAGGCTGACAGTTCTGTGTGTTTAAAACAGATCGCGGAGAAGCGTCGACCTACTGCAAGATCAATGAAATTATGTAGTGAGAATTTACATTCTGTGCCTTTTGCCAAAGAATAGTTTTGGGTACTCAGTTTTTTTTTAATGTTTCAGGATTCATTCTTTATCCCGTGCAGCTTTTAGTTGCTTCACTTCATGTTCACTTCTAGTTGCTTCACTTCATATACTTCTAGCTGCTGCACTTTATGTTTAGCTCAACAAAAGCTTGGATCTCTTCGTTTATTATTGTTTTATTAATCTCCCACTGTCCAGGAAGAAGGTATACAGCTGAAATATTGGTTTCATTCCTCTGGAACTTCCCAGACTGTAAAACTTGGCATATGTTTTCGTCGACTTTATCCTCAGCTTTCACTTTTACATTGGTCATGGTTTAGGCTATAACAAAAGTCCTTTCCCCTAGGCTTCCTGTCTCTCTCTTCACATCTCACTCCACTGGGCTTCCTGTCTCTCTCTCTTCACATCTCACTCCACTGGCCTTCCTGTCTCTCTTTTCACATCTCACTCCACTGGCCTTCCTGTCTCTCTCTTCACATCTCACTCCACTGGGCTTCCTGTCTCTCTTTTCACATCCCACTCCACTGGGCTTCCTGTCTCTCTCTTCACATCTCACTCCACTGGGCTTCCTGTCTCTCTTTTCACATCTCACTCCACTGGCCTTCCTGTCTCTCTCTTCACATCTCACTCCACTGGGCTTCCTGTCTCTCTTTTCACATCTCACTCCACTGGGCTTCCTGTCTCTCTTTTCACATCTCACTCCACTGGGCTTCCTGTCTCTCTCTTCACATCTCACTCCACTGGGCTTCCTGTCTCTCTTTTCACATCTCATTCCACTGGGCTTCCTGTCTCTCTCTTCACATCTCAATCCACTGGGCTTCCTGTCTCTCTCTTCACATCTCACTCCACTGGCCTTCCTGTCTCTCTCTTCACATCTCACTCCATTGGCCTTCCTGTCTCTCTCTTCACATCTCACTCCCCTGGCCTTCCTGTCTCTCTCTTCACATCTCACTCCCCTGGCCTTCCTGTCTCTCTCTTCACATCTCACTCCATTGGCCTTCCTGTCTCTCTCTTCACATCTCACTCCCCTGGCCTTCCTGTCTCTCTCTTCACATCTCACTCCACTGGGCTTCCTGTCTCTCTCTTCACATCTCACTCCACTGGCCTTCCTGTCTCTCTCTTCACATCTCACTTCACTGGGCTTCCTGTCTGTCTCTTCACATCTCACTCCACTGGCCTTCCTGTCTGTCTCTTCACATCTCACTCCACTGGGCTTCCTGTCTCTCTTTTCATATCTCACTCCACTGGGCTTCCTGTCTCTCTTTTCACATCTCACTCCCCTGGGCTTCCTGTCTCTCTCTTCACATCTCACTCCACTGGGCTTCCTGTCTCTCTTTCACATCTCATTCCACTGGGCTTCCTGTCTCTCTCTTCACATCTCAATCCACTGGGCTTCCTGTCTCTCTCTCACATCTCACTCCACTGGCTTCCTGTCTCTCTCTTCACATCTCACTCCATTGGCCTTCCTGTCTCTCTCTTCACATCTCACTCCCCTGGCCTTCCTGTCTCTCTTCACATCTCACTCCCCTGGCCTTCCTGTCTCTCTCTTCACATCTCACTCCATTGGCCTTCCTGTCTCTCTCTTCACATCTCACTCCCCTGGCCTTCCTGTCTCTCTCTTCACATCTCACTCCACTGGGCTTCCTGTCTCTCTTCACATCTCACTCCACTGGCCTTCCTGTCTCTCTCTTCACATCTCACTTCACTGGGCTTCCTGTCTCTCTTCACATCTCACTCCACTGGCCTTCCTGTCTGTCTCTTCACATCTCACTCCACTGGGCTTCCTGTCTCTCTCTTCACATCTCACTCCACTGGCCTTCCTGTCTCTCTCTTCACATCTCACTCCACTGGGCTTCCTGTCTCTCTCTTCACATCTCACTCCACTAGGCTTCCTGTCTCTCTCTTCACATCTCACTCCCCTGGGCTTCCCGCCTCTCTCTCTTCACATCTCACTCCACTGGGCTTCCTGCCTGTCTCTCTCTCTCTCTCTCTCTTCACATCTCACTCCCTTGGGGTTCTTGTCTCTCTCACTCCACTGGGCTTCCTGTCTGTCTCTTCACATCTCACTCCCCTGACCTTCCTGTCTCTCTCTTCACATCTCACTCCACTGGCCTTCCTGTCTCTCTCTTCACATCTCACTTCACTGGCCTTCCTGTCTATCTCTTCACATCTCACTCCACTGGCCTTCCTGTCTGTCTCTTCACATCTCACTCCACTGGGCTTCCTGTCTCTCTCTTCACATCTCACTCCACAGGGCTTCCGGTCTCTCTCTTCACATCTCACTCCACTGGGCTTCCTGTCTCTCTCTTCACATCTCACTCCACTAGGCTTCCTGTCTCTCTCTTCACATCTCACTCCCCTGGGCTTCCCGCCTCTCTCTCTTCACATCTCACTCCACTGGGCTTCCTGCCTCTCTCTCTCTCTCTCTCTCTCTCTTCACATCTCACTCCCCTGGGGTTCTTGTCTCTCTCACTCCACTGGGCTTCCTGTCTCTCTTTTCACATCTCACTCCACTGGGCTTCCTGTCTCTCTCTTCACATCTCAATCCACTGGGCTTCCTGTCTCTCTCTTCACATCTCACTCCACTGGCCTTCCTGTCTCTCTCTTCACATCTCACTTCACTGGCCTTCCTGTCTATCTCTTCACATCTCACTCCACTGGTCTTCCTTTCTCTCTCTTCACATCTCACTCTCCTGACCTTCCTGTCTCTCTCTTCACATCTCACTCCACTGGCCTTCCTGTGTCTCTCTTCACATCTCACTCCACTGGCCTTCCTGTCTCTCTCTTCACATCTCACTCCACTGGGCTTCCTGTCTCTCTCTTCACATCTCACTCCACTGGGCTTCCCGCCTCTCTCTTCATATTTCACTCACCTGGCATTCCCGCCTCTCTCTTCATATTTCACTCACCTGGCATTCCCGCCTCTCTCTTCATATTTCACTCACCTGGCATTCCCGCCTCTCTCTTCATATTTCACTCACCTGGCATTCCCGCCTCTCTCTTCATATTTCACTCACCTGGCATTCCCGCCTCTCTCTTCATATTTCACTCACCTGGCACTCCCGCCTCTCTCTTCATATTTCACTCACCTGGCACTCCCGCCTCTCTCTTCATATTTCACTCACCTGGCATTCCCGCCTCTCTCTTCATATTTCACTCACCTGGCATTCCCGCCTCTCTCTTCACATTTTTCTTGCTTGTTTACTTTTCGTATTTCAAAGTAACAAGCAAGAAAAATTATCCAAGGCTTGAGAATAAAAGACGTTATGAGTCCCACTGCTTCCTCTAAGCTGCGCGCTCGCACATAGAGAAAAATCACACCGCGCACAAAACGTTTGGAGCCACTAAAAAGAAAAATGAAACTATTATTTTTGTTTTCAAACTTCCAGATGTTACTCCGTGCTATAATTGAGATCACGAAAAATACAATGATAGTACATGTTTTTCTTTTACTGTTTCTTTCTTGTTTAATTATGACTTTCGAATCGGATGTTTCAACCGGTCTTTTATCGCGTAGTTTCAGTAGTGCTATAGCAGAATCGCGACAAGGCAGGGGGGCACACAGAGAATAGAGGGTAATTAAAATAAACGGTCAGATGAATTTCCACTGCGTCGCGAAAAAGGAGAATGTCCTTTGAGCTGCTCAGGTAAGGAAGTTGATCTTGGTAACTAACACCATACGTGGTGAGCACCAACATTAGAGCCCTGTGGTTTTTTTTAATAGCAGTAGATTTACTGTCGCTGTGAATAGTAAATCCACACTGGGATTATGTTTCAATGAATCCATAGTAAGTCGAATGTGATAAGGTAAACAGCTATGTAAATAAATAACTGAATAAGTAAACAAAGAAGTTTCATTGCAGTTAACTAAATCCCACTAACTGAAAAGTTACAGCAGGTTTATCCTGTTATTAAACAGGCCTTTACAGTGTGTGTGTATATACAGACTTTACTACGCTATTTGCACACACAATATGTTTTTTTTTTTTGCATACGAGCTGAACATTTTGCACACAGACCGCAAACTCTTAGAGGGAACATTGGTTATGACCTAAACAAATGGGACATCGGACTGTCATCTGGTACACCCGGGAACAGCTGACTATTTCTTGTAAAGATTATAACTAGCAGATTAGTTCTTGTAAAGATTATAACTAGCAGAATATTTCTTGTAAAGATTATAACTAGTAGACTATTTCTTGTAAAGATTATAACTAGCAGATTAGTTCTTGTAAAGATTATAACTAGCAGACTATTTCTTGTAAAGATTATAACTAGCAGATTATTTCTTGTAAAGATTGTAACTAGCTGACTATTTCTAGTAAAGATTATAACTAACTGGGAGGGGAAGCTGTTGTAGGCGCGTTCTGGAGAGATAGACAGGGGGAGACCGAGGGGGAAAGAAAGAGATAGAGAGGGAGAATGAGATAGGGAGAAAAAAAGATGGAGGAAGAATGGAAGAGAAACAGACGGAGGGCAAGAGAGACAGTGAGGGAGAGAGGGAGAGAGAGAGAAAGAGAAAAGGATAAAGTTTCTGGCCTACAATGTCGTATCTGACAATGGAAGCAACACAAACAATTCTTAGACAGTTCTAGAGATATCAGACACCACGAACTTGCTTGCGTGACAGCACAATGATCTTTCTATCTGCTTCTACCTACCTTATATCTGGTCGGCGACTGATGACTGGATAGTTCCATGCAGGCCTCACTCCAGACACCAGGATGGGTTTGTCCACTAAGCGAGTTGTAATCGAATAGAAGATTTCAGAAAGAACACCCTGACATGACATAAAAACTTAAGACAAATGCTTCTTCGGGGCCGAATCGCATCAACTTCCGTCCCCGTGGAATTCTGGGAGGAATTTTTGACTGTTGTGTGTCCCTAGCGACCAGTTAGCCAATCAGATCGAAGCTGCCACCGCCCCACATGGCAACCAGACAGCCAGAAAACACAGAGCTTCAGTCCCAGGTGTTAGGTGAGAGGTGGGGCCGGGGACAAAGAATTCTATTATATAAAAGGGAGGGACAAATCGATGAAGTAACGCCTGGCAGCAGGAAGAGAGCAGTCTTCCTATTTCATTGTTCTGTAGACTGAGGACGCAGATAAGAATTTTCTGATACGATCCATTCTTTCCTGTCCACAGTTGTGTTTCTTATGTGTAAACACTGTCTGTTTCTTATGTGTACAAATATGTACACTGTTTCTTATGTGTACAGATATGTACATTGTGTTTCTTATGTGTACAGATATGTACATTGTGTGTTTCTTATGTGTACATATATGTACATTGTTTGTTTCTTATGTGTACATAGATGTACATTGTTTGTTTCTTATGTGTACAGATATATACTTGTGTGTTTTATGTGTATACAGACATGTACTATACATTGTGTGTTGCGTATGTGTACAGATATGTACTATCCATCGTACGTGTACATATATGTACTGTACATAGTATGTGTACAAGGAGATGATAATACGAAAAGAGTAAATTTTTTGCTAATAAAGAAAGAAGAGCCAAACAAAAGATAGAACAGTTCAACAGAACAATTACTAGAACAGTTCAACAGAACAATTACTAGAACAGTTCAACAGAACAATTACTAGAACAGTTCAACAGAACAATTACTAGAACAGTTCAACAGAACAATTACTAGAACAGTTCAACAGAACAATTACTAGAACAGTTCAACAGAACAATTACTAGAACAGTTCAACAGAACAATTACTAGAACAGTTCAACAGAACAATTACTTCAAACCCCCCTCCCCGACCTTTTTTCCCTCCCAAAATCAGGTGAGAATGACTGTTCTACACCAGGTCAGTGTCATCTTATCTCTTGTTTCAGGCTGTTGTGACCAGGTCAGTGTCATCTTATCTCTTGTTTCAGGCTGTTGTGACACTCTGTAAAACAGATCGAAGAAGCAAGATAAAGGTCGAGCTGGCCGTTTCGCCAGTCCGTGAATCGGAGACAGCACAAGTCCTACAGCTAGAAAAATGACAAGTCCTACAGCTAGAAAAATGACAAGTCCTATAGTCAAAGAGCACACTTCCTCGAGGTAAAAATAGGACAGGTCCTGGAATTAGAGAGGTGACAAGTCCTAGAGCCAAGGAAGACAAATACTCGAGGATAAGTCCTAGAGTCGAGGAAGGCAAGTACTCGAGGATAAGTCCTAGAGTCGAGGAAGATAAGTACTCGAGGATAAGTCCTAGAGTCGAGGAAGATAAGTACTCGAGGATAAGTCCTAGAGTTCGCATGGACAAGAGCTAGAGTCAGAAACAGGACCAAATAGACGGGCCAAGTCCTGAAGTCAGAAACAGGACCAAATAGACGGGCCAAGTCCTGAAGTCAGAAACAGGACCAAATAGACGGGCCAAGTCCTGAAGTCAGAAACAGGACCAAATAGACGGGCCAAGTCCTGAAGTCAGAAACAGGACCAAAAAAAAAAAATAGATGGGCCAAGTCCTGAAGTCAGAAACGGGACCAAATAGATGGGCCAAGTCCTGAAGTCAGAAAGGACAAATCCTAGAGTGTGAGAGAACAAGACCTAGATAGATAACAAGTACAACAGTCAGAAATAGAACAAGTCTTGGAGTGAGAGAGAGGACATGTCCTGGAATCAAAGAGAGGACAAGTCAGTGAGTCTAAGCTGACACGTTCTGGAGTCATAAAGGGAACAAGTCCTGGATTCAGAGAGAGAGAGAGAGAGAGAGAGAGAGAGAGATTGATTGATTGACTGATTGATCTTTATTTCAAAAGGGTTAAGAATTGGGCACGCAGACCCGTCTGACATTCTGCCCTTTATCATACATATTTTACTCTATTCCAGATATTCTACACATATGCTGTTCATATAACAAACATAACTAACATTGAAGCTGAGAGACATCAAATAAAATATAACATTTACGTTTCGCTCTTAAACATTCACTCAGTACAGAAGTAACTACATACATTATAAATGACTATCTACTAAACAAAATTTTCGGGACTATTCAGAAAATAATTAATTGTATTCGGTGTCTGTAAGAGCAGCTTTAGATAACTTTTAAGTTTTATAATTCATGGAGGCATGTAGTCGACATCAAATAGATATTTGGAAAGCTTATAGTTGTAGGAAGGAGTATAATTTATATTTTTTATATAGGATGGGAGGGTATTCGAAAGATGAGCAGCAGAATAACTAAAGCTTTTCTTGTAAAGATCAAGTCTAGGTTTTGGAAGACATATGTTGTTCAAGCGTTGGCTGCACTTTGGGCTAAATTTAAACAGGTTCCATAGATAAGGCGGGGCATGCCATGAAAGAATTTGATGTACTAACTTGGCTTTGTTGAAGAGGAACCTGTTCTTAAGAGGTAGTATTTTGATACGTTTGTGCTGGTTAGTTGTTTGTGCTTGATCTTTGTCACTAACAAGCTTTACTGCTCGCTTTTGGAGTGAGCAAAGCCTCTTTGTATTTGACACTGAGCAACCATCCCAAACTGTTGAGCAATAGTCTAAATGTGTTTGTATATGAGATATGTAGTATGTTTTCCTAGTGTCTTGGTCGATGAAGTGCTTAATTTTAGCTAATTGGTATACTTTTTATGCGATGAGTTTTGTTAGACATTGCACATGAGAGTTCCAGGTCAGATGTTGGTCAATAATAAAACCTAGTGTTTTGTGTTCGCTAACGTTTTCTATCTGTGATGTTTCTGTACAGAGCCGAAGTGTTGTTTTTGTTGCGTTTTGTAGTTTCTGTCTTGTTGTTATGAGCATTGATTTTGTTTTATCTGTGTTTATAATCATGCCATTATTTTTGCTCCATCCAATTAAATTGTATAACTCGACCTGAAGAGTTGATTCTAGATTAACACAACCGTAGTCACTGGTGTAGACTGTGCAATCATCGGCAAAAAGGTCACAAGAAGAGTGTTTAAGATGAAGTGGAAGATCATTGATATAGATAGCAAAGAGCAACGGGCCTAGAATAGAACCTTGCGGAACACCAGTGTCAGCTGTAGCAGAATTTGATAGAGAATTGTTGAAGAATACTACCTGTTGTCTGTCTGAAAGAAACGATGCAATTAATTTTATCAGGTTAGGGTGCAATTTATGTCCTTATTTTTCTTACAAGAATATCGTGGTCAATCATATCAAATGCCTTTTTAAAGTCGACAAAGATGGCACCACATAGTCTGTCGTCATTTATATTTACTAACCAGTTTTCTGTCATTTTGGTAAGAGCTGTGTGGCAGGAATGATTGGGTCTAAAGCCTGACTGACTGTCTATGAGTAAATTGTTCTCTTGCATGTGTCGTAGAGTTATTCTGTGTATGTGTTTTTCGAATGGTTTTGATAATGACGATAATATGGATATTGGTCTATAGTTGGTAAGATTGTTGGATGAGCCAGATTTAAAGCGAGGATACACCTTAGCAGTTTTAAAAGCCTCAGGGAAATAACATTTTGCAATGCACTGATTGTAAATATATGTTAGTGTATGTGAAATGACAGGTGCAGCATAACGTAAGATCTTATTACTAATATCATCAACCCCAGCTGTATTGTTGTTTTTTTAAGGTTAAGAGATAACTGTGAACTTCACTGACTGTTAAGAATGGAATGTGTAACTGTTTAAAATCAGTACATCAGCTGTCCAGGAATGTTTGTAGTTCATGTAAGTCGCATACAGGAGCTGATATTGATGATTTAAGAACGTTGATTTCTTCTTCTTTGAGAGAGAGAGAGAGAGAGAGAGAGAGAGAGAGAGAGAGAGAGGACATAACCTGGAATCAAAGAGAGGACAAGTCACAAAGTCAAAGCGGGAAAGTTCAGGAGTCATAAAGCGGACAAGTTCGGGAGTCATAAAGCGGACACGTTCAGGAGTCATAAAGCGGACAAGTTCAGGAGTCATAAAGAGAACAAATTCAGGAGTCATAAAGATAACAAGTTCTGGAGTCAGAGACGATGAGTACAAGAACCACAGCGGAAAGGTCATGGAATAAGAAAGGACAAGTTCTGGAGACAGAACTGTCTTGAGTCAGAGACCAAATAGACTTGGAGTTCAGAGAGAATAAGACCTGGAGTTAGAGAGGATGGAGTCAGAGACGATAAGACATGAAATCAGAGAAATTAAGACCTGGAGTCAGAGAGGATGGAGTCAGAAAGGATAACAGCTGGAGTCAGAGAGGATATGGCCTGATGTCAGAGAGGATAAGCCATGGAGTCAGAGAAATTAAGATCTGGAGTCAGAGAGGATGGAGTCAGAAAGGATAACAGCTGGAGTCAGAGAGGATATGGCCTGATGTCAGAGAGGATAAGCCATGGAGTCAGAGAAATTAAGATCTAGAGTCAGAGATAGTAGTAATATATGGAGTCAGAGAAATTAAGATCTAGAGTCAGAGATAGTAGTAATATATGGAGTCAGAGAAATTAAGATCTAGAGTCAGAGATAGTAGTAATATATGGAGTCAGAGAAATTAAGATCTAGAGTCAGAGATAGTAGTAATATATGGAGTCAGAGACAGTAAGGCTTACTAACATCACCCATTCCCTTGTTTAAAAAAATATATCGGTTAAGTCTTCAAATGTGGGCGTTAGTACTCATCACGAAGATGGGCACAGGTCACTCATCATAAAGATGGGCGCTAGTCACTCATCACAAAGATGGGCGCTAGTCTATCATCACAAAGATGGGCGCTAGTCACTCATCACAAAGATGGGCGCTAGTCACTCATCACAAAGATGGGCGCTAGTCACTCATCACAAAGATGGGCGCAAGTTACTAATCACAAAAGAGCTGCCCTTATACTAACTTAGGCAGGCCACACTAGAGAACCGAACGCAGCAGGTACTGACCGGGACACGTAGAAAAGATGGTGGAGACAGATGATAAGACACATTTGACAAGACACTGGTTTTGTTCTCCTCAGTTCAGATAGATTTATTTACATGAGCAAGAATGTAGCCATTTTAATTTGTAGCATAAACTTTTTTTTTCTTATCACGTTGTAGAGAAAAAGGTGAACTGTGGACCGCGTTATTTAGCACACCTGTCTAATCTAGATCCAGGTACTTCTGTCGGCTTTGTTCATGCCAGGTAACATATAGGTAAAAACAAGCCAGACAAGAAATCGTTAAAAACTGGCCAAAAGTACATCAGGTAAATACACACAAAACGTTCTAGACAACAAATAGTTAAAAAAAAAAACATGGCCGGCGACAGATGGTTAAAAAACACATTCAGCAAAGAAGAGTGACTTGCCAGTACAGAACATGGTGATGACAGAAACCAAGGAAAGAAGATGGTGATGACAGAAACCAAGGAAAGAAGATGGTGATGACAGAAACCAAGGAAAGAAGATGGTGATGACAGAAACCAAGGAAAGAAGATAGTGATGACAGAAACCAAGGAAAGAACATGGTGATGACAGAAACCAAGGAAAGAAGATGGTGATGACAGAAACCAAGGAAAGAAGATGGTGATGACAGAAACCAAGGAAAGAAGATGGTGATGACAGAAACCAAGGAAAGAAGATGGTGATGACAGAAACCAAGGAAAGAAGATGGTGATGACAGAAACCAAGGAAAGAAGATGGTGATGACAAAAACCAAGGAAAGAAGATTGTGATGACAGAAACCAAGGAAAGAAGATGGTGATGACAAAAACCAAGGAAAGAAGATGGTGATGACAGAAACCAAGGAAAAAAGATGGTGATGACAGAAACCAAGGAAAGAAGATGGTGATGACAAAAACCAAGGAAAGAAGATGGTGATGACAGAAACCAAGGAAAGAAGATGGTGATGACAAAAACCAAGGAAAGAAGATTGTGATGACAGAAACCAAGGAAAAAAGATGGTGATGACAGAAACCAAGGAAAGAACGTGATGATGATAGAAACCAAGGAAAGAACATCGTGATCACAGAAACCAAGGAAAGAACATCGTGATTATAGAACCCAAGGAAAGAACATCGTGATTATAGAAACCAAGGAAAGAACATCGTGATTATAGAAACCAAGGAAAGAACATCGTGATTATAGAAACCAAGGAAAGAACATCGTGATTATAGAAACCAAGGAAAGAACGTGGTGATGATAGAAACCAAGGAAAGAACATGGTGATGATAGAAACCGTATGTTTATAAACATTTCAACATCAAAAGTACACTACAAGAGTGCCTAGAATGAACAGAACAGAACGGTCAAATCTGAGCACATGATCTTGACCTGAAGCTATGAAGCAGTCAACAGAACTGAGAGAAGACTATGGACTTTATTCTGGTATCAATACTACAGACATGACATGCTACCAGACTACAGTTATAGCTTGACTTGTTACCAGACTACAGATCTAGCTTGACCTGTTACCAGACTACAGATCTAGCTTGACTTGTTACCAGATTACAGATCTAGCTTGCTACAAGACTACAGTTCTAGCTTGACTTGTTACCAGACTACAGATCTAGCTTGACTTGTTACCAGACTACAGTTCTAGTTTGACTTGTTACCAGACTACAGATCTAGCTTGCTACAAGACTACAGATCTAGCTTGACTTGTTACTAGATTACAGATTTAGCTTGCTATAAAACTACAGTTCTAGCTTGACTTGTTACCAAACTACAGATCTAGCTTGCTACAAGACTACAGATCTAGCTTGACTTGTTACTAGATTACAGATTTAGCTTGCTACAAAACTACAGTTCTAGCTTGACTTGTTACCAGACTACAGATGTAGTATGACATCTACATGACTGAAGAGCTCTATGCTTTGTGATCTCCACATTCTTAGACTCGCACTTGACTGCAGTCAATCTTCAAAAGTGCTCATGAAATTGGCTTCATTTGTCAGAAATCAATACGACAGACTGACAGTGACAAGTAATATTAAATCTATCTAATGGTTGCCAGCTCCTGATGGCCACTGTGTGGGCGACCGGTCTTGTCAATATTTGCACAAAACAAGAGTTCAGCCATTTTGTGGGCGCTCGATTCAATCAACTCTGTGGAAGATTTGCATTTTCTTGTACAAAACTCACCCGATGCAAGTAAATATTTAGGTAAATCATGAGAGATTTATCAAACCATGTAAACAGTTTCATGAATTTGTTGCTAAAATTTAGAAAAGGAACGTTTGTGTACATTTATACATTGCAAATAGCAAGCACACAAGACAAAACAATTTTACACCGCTATTTCAGCCTGGCCGTACAACGCTAGATTTGCAACTTAGATCTACACCTTCTGCACGTGATCTACAATTTCTGTACTTTATCTTCAACTGTTGTGCTTTATCTACAACTTTTGTACTTTATCTACAACTTTTGTATTGCCAAATTTCAAGATTTACTATCTACGACATATCTAGGCCTCTCTGGACTATCCATGTTTCATGTATGTATCTATGTTCGGAGATAAGTGTGGATGTTCTACGTTTGGAATCCCTGGATGTTCTATGTTCAGAGATATATGCGATGTTCTATGTTCAGAGATATGTGTGGATGTTCTATGTTCAGAGTCACGTGTGGATGTTCTAAGTTCAGAGAGTGTGTGGATGTTCTATGTTCAGATATATATGCGATGTTCTGTGTTCAGAGACATGTGTGGATGTTCTATGTTCAGAGTCACGTGTGGATGTTCTATGTTCAGAGACACATGTGGATGTTCTATGTTCAGAGACATGTGTGGATGTTCTATGTTCAGAGACATGTGTGATGTTCTATGTTCAGAGTCACGTGTGGATGTTCTATGTTCAGAGAGTGTGTGGATATTCTATGTTCAGAGATATATGCGATGTTCTATGTTCAGAGACATTTGTGAATGTTTTATATTCAGTGCGTCCAGGCCTGTGCGAATGTTGTATATTTTGTACTTATATGTTTAGTTTTATATGTTTGTATGTTTAGTTTTATATGTTTATATGTTTAGTTTTATATGTTTATATGTTTAGTTTTATATGTTTATATATTTAGGCTTATATGTTTAGTTTTATATATTTATACCTCAAAACTATTCGTATATTGTGATACACCCAGTTGACATTGACTGAAAAATTAAATGTTTGGACTTGACTGGAGACGCAAAGGATCTTGCGAAATGGAGAGAAATGACCATCTATTCCTGTCGGCACTGTCTGATCTGATCTGTGCCTGTTAAGTTCTACGGTTTCAATGTCAATGTCAGTGTTTGGGTGATGTCAAAGTGTTTCATTACATGTCACAGTAGTTTATTACAAGCCATGTCTGTCACTGTATGTATGAGTGTATATGTATGAGTGTATATGTATGAGTGTATATGTATGAGTGTATATGTATGTGTGTATATGTATGTGTGTATATGTATGAGTGTATATGTATGAGTGTATATGTATGTGTGTATATGTATGAGTGTATATGTATGTGTGCACGTATCTACGAGGGGAGTTCAGAAAGTAACGCACTACGTCGTGTTTTCTTCCAGCTAATAATGAAGATAGAAGCGTGAACTTTTGCACAATTTAAATATGGCATGTGCCGATTGTGTGAACCAAATTGCACCGCAACTGGCCAAAGAATATGGCTGCCCTAGCCGTTGAAATGGAGCATGTTAGCAACTTGCGGTATGAGCAGCGAATTGTGATAGAATTTCTCGTTGCAGAGAAGGAAACTGTTGTGAACATTCACAATCGTCTATGTGATGTGTATGGAAGTTTTGCAGTCGACAGGAGTACAGTCAGTCACTGGGTTCAGAGAATCAAAGAATCAATAAGTGGAGATAAGGAATTGCATGATCGGCTGTGCTGTGGACGTCCTGCCACAGCCACCAAGGCAGAAATGTTGAAATGCACTGAGGGCGTTATTCTTACTGATAGGCGTATCACTACTTAACAACTGGCCTTAAAACTGTCAGTCAGCAATGATAGTGCAAATGCAGTTATAAAAGCTCTCGGATTTTCTAAAGTTTGCCCAAGTTGGGTTTCTCGAAGTCTCACAAATGACCATCGATTGCAAAGGAAAGCATTTCTTCTGAATTGTTGGAGCTTTTCAATGCTGAGGGAGAGAACTTTTTGGCTAAGGTCGTAACAGGTGACGAAAGCCTGTCATCATTTTGAACCTGAGACAAAAAGACAGTCAGTGGAGTGGTATCATCCGCAATCACCACGAAGAAAGAAATTCAAGACAACTCCTTCAGCTGGAAAAGTCATGATCACTGTCTTTTGGGACATTGAAGGTGGGATTCTTGTGGATGTTATGCCAAGAGGAGAGACGATCAGTTCGCAAGCTTACATTAAAACATTTTAAAAATTCAATCAGTTCTTTCGCAGAGTTCGGCCGCACAAGAATCCAGTAGACCTGCTTTTCCTTCACAACATTGCGCGCCCTCACACAAGTCTGGCAACACAGGAAGCAATCACCAAATTGGGTTGAACTGTACTACTCCATCCACCCTATAGTCCCGATTTGGCACCCTCTGCCGCTGCTGGCGAGATTCTCCAGCTGCCGTGCGTGGAGCTGTGCTCTTCCCGGCCAGTGAAGAAAGGTGCAAATGGAGTTGCAGCGCAGCACCACTGGGAAAAGGTGGTAGAAAGGATAAAGCAAAGCAAACAGTCTCTGGTCTGGAGGTCGGCTACGCCCTAAGTGCACTCATATCGGGTGAAATGCATGAACCGGCTTAACCCAGAGGTTAAGACACTGCTGGCGAGACTTTTCGAATGCCGCGTGTGGAGTGAAGCTCCTCCCGGTCAAGGAAGAAAATGCGGAAAAGAAGTAAGGGTTGCTGTGCGGCGCCGATGGGAAAAGGTGGTGGAAATGATAAAGTGAAGTTTAATCGGTATGTCCAGTAGTATCGCTACGAGAGCTATACATACCACGGCGCCTCTGCTCTAGAGGCCTGCCACGTCCGATATACACCTACACTGGTGAAATATGCCTAAACCGGCACACACCAGGGGTGGAACTTGATGGCTAGACATGTCATGCCACCTCCGCTCTAGAGGTCGGTCACGCCTGATATACACCCATACTGGTGAATTATGCCTAAACCGGCTCACTCCAGGGATGAATCTTGAAGGCTACGCATGGCACAGTACCTCTGCTCTAGAGGTCGGTCACGTCCCAAACACGCCCATACTGGGATAATATGCCTAAACCGGCTCAACCCAGGGGTGGAAGTCACTAGTGGCGAGGATTCGTCCTCCTGGACAAAAGCTCCATCTTGGTCACAACTAGGAAGGGTAGCGGCCACGACCACAAAATGCCGAAGTCGGAGACACTGGACCAGTGCAGTCTAGAGGCAACCACTTCTCACCCGCCGGGGATGTTTGCGTATCCTAATCACGCTGAGGTTTTCCGGTGAGAAAGTCAAACACTGGACTGGATGGGCAACCACCTCTCACCCGGCGGCGATACATGGGTATCTCAAAACACGTCGAGGTTTTCCGGTGAGAAAGTCCAACTCTGGCTTGGGTGGGCTACCACCTCTCACCCAGCGGGGATGCACTGATATCTAAAACACGTCGAGGTTTTCCAGTGAGAAAGTCCAACTCTAGACTAAACTGGTGCAACGAAAACCACGGTGTCACGCAATCCCGCTTCTGAGACCCACCAAGAATACAGGCTCAAGCCCTACGATACGCTGAACCTCTTGTGGTCCTCTCAGGGATCTCGTGTGGTCCTTTCGGGGACCACATGGGGGACCACGGGACTTAACGAAGACCACAGGCGTAAATTCTGTAGGATCTCAGGGCGGTCTTGGTGGTAGAAACGAACGAAGAAGAAGAAGAAGAAGAAGATTTCCATCTGTTTGGTCCATTTAAAGATGCACTTTGAGGGGTACGGTTTGAAGATGACAAAAGAGTGATTCATGCAGCGAAGAAATGGCTACATAATCAAGAGAAAATCTGGTACGGTCTAGGAATACATGCACTTGTTTCGCGCTGGCGTAAAGCCGTACAAGTTGATGGGGATTATGTTGAATAATATCGATGTTTATATGACATATCCATGCATATTGTGTATAAATTTCATGCTTTTGAATAAACAGCTCCTGGGACAAACGATGTGGTGCATTACTTTCAGAACGCCCCATGTATGTATAAGTTTGTGTGTGCAGGCACGCATATGTATATATGTATTCAGATAAAATGCAGAAAACAGAGCTAAAGGAAACTGAGACGTGAGTACATACAGCATAATGCAGACATTTTTCCTGAATAGAAAAGAAGATACCAGAAGCAAAAACAACAACAATATAAAGACAATATAAAGACACTACAAAGACAATGTAAAGACAATATAAAGACAATATAAGGACACTAGAAAACAATATGAAAACAATATAAAGACAATATAAAGACACTACAAAGACAATGTAAAGACAATATAAAGACACTATAAGACACTATAAAACAATATAAAGACAATATAAAGATAATATAACTGTAAAATAATGGTTTTAACGCGTGAAAAGAGTAAGTGAAAAAACCACACACACACACACACACACACACACACACAACACACACACACACACACACACACACACACACACACACACAGAGAGAGAGGATACATCAGGAAATGCTACGAAGTTATTGATCCAACCCACATCCAAAAGTCAGAGCGTAATTTTCTCATGTTAACTGCAAAGTTATTTTATAACGTAAAGTGACAATTTTCAGGATCATTGTGATACATTTTAATGGGGGTTTTTTTCCTGAGAAAAGTGACAGAATTATGTCATTGAAAGATTTGGCATTTTCAAACGTGGAATCCTGGGCGGTCACGAACTTCAGGTCCCTCAGCGTGTCCTACAAACTTTGGGAGAGGTAGCGCAGTCTTGCGTGCTTCGACCTGGAAGAAATATGAGACAAAGAATTTTCAGACGAGAGAGAAAGAAAAGTGACAAGAGAATTATCTGGGACTAGAACTACGGACTCCGGTATGACGAGCAGTCGTGTAAGCAAGAGAGAGAGAGAGAAAGAGAGAGAGAGAGAGAAAGAGAGAGAGAGAACAGCGCATTAATCAGCTTAGATATCACACACCTCTTGTTTTACCGTCCGAAAGCCATGTTGTTTCCTATTTATAGAATCCTGCAAACATGGAACGACAAGTGTCCATCCTACTCAGCTGTGAAGATGTGCTGAGATAGCACTCATGGTGCAGATCTGGAGACAAGATCTGGGAGATCTTCGACAATGTCAACTCAGAAATTGTTGATCATATTCATGACCTGATTTTGGTAGATTGACGAATTTCGGCTAAAACAACTGTCCAGACACTGGAAATATCCAGGAAATGCGTTGGGACTATCTCGGTCTCCAGAAGCTGTTGAGGTTGATGAAGTGTTTAGAGAACAATGAGAAGCCAAATCGGGTGGAGCTTGCAGCATTTTGAGCGGTCTAGAGATCATCGTCATTGCTGACAAAATATGGTTATAGCTCTGTGGTTCAGAGACAAGACGACAATCCCTGCACGTCATTGTTGACAAAATATGGTTATAGCTCTGTGGTTCAGAGACAAGACGACAATCCCTGCACGTCATTGTTGACAAAATATGGTTATAGCTCTGTGGTTCAGAGACAAGACGACAATCCCTGCACGTCATTGTTGACAAAATATGGTTATAGCTCTGTGGTTCAGAGACAAGACGACAATCCCTGCACGTCATTGTCGATAAAACATGGATTCAGCTCTGTGGTCCAGAGACCAGACAACTGTAGCTCTGTGGTCTAGAGACCAGACAACTGTAGCTCTGTGGTCTAGAGACCAGACAACTGTAGCTCTGTGGTCTAGAGACCAGACAACTGTAGCTCTGTGGTCCAGAGACCAGACAACTGTAGCTCTGTGGTCCAGAGACCAGACAACTGTAGCTCTGTGGTCTAGAGACCAGACGACTGCCCCTGCAGAGGAGGGCTTAGGTTCTCGACGGCGGAAGAAACTCAACAGCCAAAAAGTCGGGGGGGGGGGGTTAAAATAACAGATTGTTTTGATGACCGACTTCCTTCCCAAGGGTCAAGCAGGTCAAGCAGATCAAGCAGGTCAAGCTTTACCTGTAACTTGCTATATCCGTTCAAGGTGAAGTAAAAGAAAAATGGCAAGAGACGTAAATAGGGACAATTTACTCAGGGAAGTTACGTAAATAGGGACAATTTACTTATGGAAGATGCAAAATCTCTTGGATAAAGTCGGCAAAGAAAGTGAACAGAAAGGCCTTACTTTGAACATCAAAAAGACAGAGACTATGGTTATATCTAAGAAACAGAATCCACCAACATGCAGTATAAAATTAAACGGAACTATTCTAAAGCAGGTGCAGAAATTCAAATACCTTGGAGCAGTAATAACTTCAGATGGGAAATGCAGAACAGAAATTAGGAACAGAATAGGCCAAGCAAAGACTGCATTTCAGAGAATGAGAAACATATTAGCTAACACATCTTTATCAATGAATGTTAGAAAACGAGTCCTAAAATGCTATATTGAACCCATTTTGTTATATGGAAGTGAATCATGGACAATAGGCAGGTCTGCACAAAAATCATTGGATGCAGCAGAAATGTGGTGTATTAGAAGAATGTTGCGAATCCCCTGGACAGCAAAAATAACTAATGAAGATTGTATGAGAAGAGCTGGAGAGACAAAAAACCTTGTCAAAAAGATAAGAGAGAGACAATGTACTTTCATAGGACATGCAATGAGAAGAAGGGGCATTGAAAATATTATAACAGGAAAAATAGAAGGAAGAAGATCAAGAGGAAGACCAAGAGAAATGATACTGGACAGTCTGACGGGATGGTGTGAGAGATCACCAACTGAGCTGATGGCCTGCATGAAGGATCGTGTACTCTGGAGAAGCATAATAGCCAACGCCAGTCGGCACGGCACCTGATGATGATGATGATGATGATGATGATGATGAAGATGCGTAAATAGGAACATTTTACCTCATTACAAAACTCATAAGACGTTGGATGGATGAAAAATTTCGAGTTTTAGTGCACTGATCATCCACCCTACTCACCAGATCTTATATCATCCACCCTACTCACCAGATCTTATATCATCCACCCTACTCACCAGATCTTATATCATCCACTCTACTCACCAGATCTTATATCATCCACACTACTCACCAGATCTTATATCATCCACACTACTCACCAGATCTTATATCATCCACACTACTCACCAGTTCTTATATCATCCACTCTACTCATCAGATCTTATATCATCCTCTCTACTCACCAGATCTTATATCATCCACTCTACTCACCAGATCTTATCATCCACACTACTCACCAGTTCTTATATCATCCACTCTACTCATCAGATCTTATATCATCCTCTCTACTCACCAGATCTTATATCATCCACTCTACTCACCAGATCTTATATCATCCACACTACTCACCAGATCTTATATCATCCACACTACTCACCAGTTCTTATATCATCCATACTACTCACCAGATCTTATATCATCCACCCTGCCCAACAGATCTTATATCATCCACCCTACTCATCAGATCTTATATCATCCACCCTACTCAACAGATCTGATATCATCCACCCTACTCATCAGATCTAACTATTTCCTTTTCTCAACCTTAAAAGGTGGTGAAAGAAAGGCCTTACTTTGAACATCAAAAAGACAGAGACTATGGTTATATCTAAGAAACAGAATCCACCAACATGCAGTATAAAATTAAACGGAACTATTCTAAAGCAGGTGCAGAAATTCAAATACCTTGGAGCAGTAATAACTTCAGATGGGAAATGCAGAACAGAAATTAGGAACAGAATAGGCCAAGCAAAGACTGCATTTCAGAGAATGAGAAACATATTAGCTAACACATCTTTATCAATGAATGTTAGAAAACGAGTCCTAAAATGCTATATTGAACCCATTTTGTTATATGGAAGTGAATCATGGACAATAGGCAAGTCTGCACACAAATCATTGGATGCAGCAGAAATGTGGTGTATTAGAAGAATGTTGCGAATCCCCTGGACAGCAAAAATAACTAATGAAGATTGTATGAGAAGAGCTGGAGAGACAAAAAACCTTGTCAAAAAGATAAGAGAGAGACAATGTACTTTCATAGGACATGCAATGAGAAGAAGGGGCATTGAAAATATTATAACAGGAAAAATAGAAGGAAGAAGATCAAGAGGAAGACCAAGAAAAATGATACTGGACAGTCTGACGGGATGGTGTGAGAGATCACCAACTGAACTGATGGCCTGCATGAAGGATCGTGTACTCTGGAGAAGCATAATAGCCAACGCCAGTCGGCACGGCACCTGATGATGATGATGATGATGATGATGATGATGATGATGATGATGAAGATGCGTAAATAGGAACATTTTACCTCATTACAAAACTCATAAGACGTTGGATGGATGAAAAATTTCGAGTTTTAGTGCACTGATCATCCACCCTACTCACCAGATCTTATATCATCCACCCTACTCACCAGATCTTATATCATCCACCCTACTCACCAGATCTTATATCATCAACACTACTCACCAGATCTTATATCATCCACACTACTCACCAGTTCTTATATCATCCACTCTACTCATCAGATCTTATATCATCCTCTCTACTCACCAGATCTTATATCATCCACTCTACTCACCAGATCTTATATCATCCACTCTACTCACCAGATCTTATATCATCCACACTACTCACCAGTTCTTATATCATCCATACTACTCACCAGATCTTATATCATCCACCCTACCCAACAGATCTTATATCATCCACCCTACTCATCAGATCTTATATCATCCACCCTACTCAACAGATCTGATATCATCCACCCTACTCATCAGATCTAACTATTTCCTTTTCTCAACCTTAAAAGGTGGTGAAAGAAAGGAGATTAAAAAAAAAAGAATAAAATAACTTGGAGGCGACAGCATCAGCAACACAGCAGCAGTTATCAGCTTCTTTATTTTTGGAAGGGTCAAAGAAACTTGACAAACAATGTGCCAAGAAACTTGACAAACAATGTGCCAAGAAACTTGACAAACAATGTGCCAATTGTGCTGAACTTTCAGAAAGAATATATGGAATAACATGCATATTTCATGAGTCTATGCGATTCCTTTCTTGGTCGGGCCGATAACTTTCCAACACTCTCCTAGAACCAGTGAAGCGAAATTTACCGACTGATGTTGATAGATAGTAGCACGTATGTTGATAGATAGTAGCACGTATGTTGATAGATAGTAGCACGTATGTTGATAGATAGTAGCACGTATGTTGATAGATAGTAGCACGTATGTTGATAGATAGTAGCACGTATGTTGATAGATAGTGGCACGTATGTTGATAGATAGTAGCACGTATGTTGATAGATAGTAGCACGTATGTTGATAGATAGTAGCACGTATGTTGATAGATAGTGGCACGTATAGACAACATCAGGTGATGAGAAATTTGCAGTTTGACCCAGCCATATGATGAAAATTGAAGACAGTACAACCAAGAACTGATGATCAACCATCCTTGTATATGTGGCACAAGATGATGATAAATTAACTTTTTTCCATTCATGTTTTTGCCTCCTCAACATTGTGGGAAATGACTCACCTTTGTGAGAACGTCCAGGTGTTAAACGGTTCTCAAACTCATTGCCCCGTCGACCCCTGTATTGCCTGGATGGCTTCAACTACTTATTGACCACAGATATCATAAGAAACAATGTGTTGTGTACAATCAGAAACTCAGCCCAACCTAATGGAAGCATGGAGTAAGGTCGGCAGTATGAAAGAAACGGCCGTTATTTATAACTAGATGAAGAAAACCGGCCGCACTGCTAGTTCCGGTGTTTGTAGGCGTACGAGCTGACGGATCGATTTTGTTAATGTTGCTCTAATGGGTACAGAAAATAACTAATGAAGATTGTATGAGAAGAGCTGGAGAGACAAAAAACCTTGTCAAAAAGATAAGAGAGAGACAATGTACTTTCATAGGACATGCAATGAGAAGAAGGGGCATTGAAAATATTATAACAGGAAAAATAGAAGGAAGAAGATCAAGAGGAAGACCAAGAAAAATGATACTGGACAGTCTGACGGGATGGTGTGAGAGATCACCAACTGAACTGATGGCCTGCATGAAGGATCGTGTACTCTGGAGAAGCATAATAGCCAACGCCAGTCGGCACGGCACCTGATGATGATGATGATGATGATGATGATGATGATGATGATGATGAAGATGCGTAAATAGGAACATTTTACCTCATTACAAAACTCATAAGACGTTGGATGGATGAAAAATTTCGAGTTTTAGTGCACTGATCATCCACCCTACTCACCAGATCTTATATCATCCACCCTACTCACCAGATCTTATATCATCCACCCTACTCACCAGATCTTATATCATCAACACTACTCACCAGATCTTATATCATCCACACTACTCACCAGTTCTTATATCATCCACTCTACTCATCAGATCTTATATCATCCTCTCTACTCACCAGATCTTATATCATCCACTCTACTCACCAGATCTTATATCATCCACTCTACTCACCAGATCTTATATCATCCACACTACTCACCAGTTCTTATATCATCCATACTACTCACCAGATCTTATATCATCCACCCTACCCAACAGATCTTATATCATCCACCCTACTCATCAGATCTTATATCATCCACCCTACTCAACAGATCTGATATCATCCACCCTACTCATCAGATCTAACTATTTCCTTTTCTCAACCTTAAAAGGTGGTGAAAGAAAGGAGATTAAAAAAAAAAGAATAAAATAACTTGGAGGCGACAGCATCAGCAACACAGCAGCAGTTATCAGCTTCTTTATTTTTGGAAGGGTCAAAGAAACTTGACAAACAATGTGCCAAGAAACTTGACAAACAATGTGCCAAGAAACTTGACAAACAATGTGCCAATTGTGCTGAACTTTCAGAAAGAATATATGGAATAACATGCATATTTCATGAGTCTATGCGATTCCTTTCTTGGTCGGGCCGATAACTTTCCAACACTCTCCTAGAACCAGTGAAGCGAAATTTACCGACTGATGTTGATAGATAGTAGCACGTATGTTGATAGATAGTAGCACGTATGTTGATAGATAGTAGCACGTATGTTGATAGATAGTAGCACGTATGTTGATAGATAGTAGCACGTATGTTGATAGATAGTAGCACGTATGTTGATAGATAGTGGCACGTATGTTGATAGATAGTAGCACGTATGTTGATAGATAGTAGCACGTATGTTGATAGATAGTAGCACGTATGTTGATAGATAGTGGCACGTATAGACAACATCAGGTGATGAGAAATTTGCAGTTTGACCCAGCCATATGATGAAAGTTGAAGACAGTACAACCAAGAACTGATGATCAACCATCCTTGTATATGTGGCACAAGATGATGATAAATTAACTTTTTTCCATTCATGTTTTTGCCTCCTCAACATTGTGGGAAATGACTCACCTTTGTGAGAACGTCCAGGTGTTAAACGGTTCTCAAACTCATTGCCCCGTCGACCCCTGTATTGCCTGGATGGCTTCAACTACTTATTGACCACAGATATCATAAGAAACAATGTGTTGTGTACAATCAGAAACTCAGCCCAACCTAATGGAAGCATGGAGTAAGGTCGGCAGTATGAAAGAAACGGCCGTTATTTATAACTAGATGAAGAAAACCGGCCGCACTGCTAGTTCCGGTGTTTGTAGGCGTACGAGCTGACGGATCGATTTTGTTAATGTTGCTCTAATGGGTACAGAAACTCGAGCTGTGTTTTATAATTTATCGGACACACCAGACCAGGTATTCGCCCGAGCCGCTGGCCAAAGGACGTGTATTTGCATTACAGTCAGGCAAAATGTTAAAAAAAAACAACACAAATCTAAACAAGCTCAGCAACTCGACAGAGACATGCTCCATGTGGTCGTGGTCTTTGTGGTACATGATCTTGTCCTAGACCTGATCCATGTGGTCTTGGTTTTTGTGGTACAGGTATGTTGTTCTAGACTTGCTCCATGTGGTCTTGGTCTTTATGGCACTGTCTTCTGTACCTATCCAGCCAAGAAGTAAGAGATATGTAGAACAAAACAGCCAATGCCATTTTGCTGATGGGCTGTAAAGTTTAAAAACCACCACCACAACCACCACCACCACCACCACCATCATCATCATCATCAGTCCAACATGATTGGCTCTCCATACTCCCTTAAGATGGATCTCATGAATGTTTACTAATTTGTCCTACTTCTCTGCATCCTACACTATCCTGGCAGTTTCTTCCAAAGTTTCCAGGGAAGCAGTGTCTAGTGCTAGCCTCAAATGTACCACGATGTCTAGTGCTAGCCTCAAATGTACCACGATGTCTAGTGCTAGCCTCAAATGTACCACGATGTCTAGTGCTAGCCTCAAATGTACCACGATGTCTAGTGCTAGCCTCAAATGTACCACGATGTCTAGTGCTAGCCTCAAATGTACCACGATGTCTAGTGCTAGCCTCAAATGTACCACGATGTCTAGTGCTAGTCTCAAATGTACCACGATGTCTAGTGCTAGTCTCAAATGTACCACGATGTCTAGTGCTAGCCTCAAATGTACCACGATGTCTAGTGCTAGCCTCAAATGTACCACGATGTCTAGTGCTAGTCTCAAATGTACCACGATGTCTAGTGCTAGCCTCAAATGTACCACGATGTCTAGTGCTAGCCTCAAATGTACCACGATGTCTAGTGCTAGCCTCAAATGTACCACGATGTCTAGTGCTAGCCTCAAATGTACCACGATGTCTAGTGCTAGCCTCAAATGTACCACGATGTCTAGTGCTAGCCTCAAATGTACCACGATGTCTAGTGCTAGCCTCAAATGTACCACGATGTCTAGTGCTAGCCTCAAATGTACCACGGTATCGCTCAGATCATCAGCTCCAAGCACCCCCACCCCCTCTCCCCACCCGCCAACCCCTACCCTTCCTACGTGGCATGGTCTCTACAACCAGCAAGATCGATGCACTAACATTTTTTTGGTCTCTAATTTCCTCATTTGTTCTTTCATCTTCCTATCAGTATCCAAAAATGTTCCTGAGAAATAATTTCATTTCCGGCGCTTGAGTCGTTGTCCCACTTGAGCAGCGAGTCCCAGGATTCATGGGTTTATTGATTTTACATTACATCCATCCCTCCACCTCTCTGTATGTGCATGCCTACATCCCTCCACCTCTCTGTATGTGCATGCGTACATGTTATGTTCATTTTTTACGTTTATGTCTTGTAATACACACGGATGTTGTAGATGATAAGTGTTTCTGTTTTCTGTGCCGTCTTCTGCAACATCCTTTTCTGTTTCGTCTTTTTGTTTCTACATTCAATTTATCTTCGTCTACTTTGTTAGGATGTTAAAAACTGAACAGAAACAAACAGACAAGAACATGACATGTTAGATACTTTAGTAAGACTGACAAGAGTCGATAATCTCAGAATGTGTTATAAAAGTAGTAAGGTCGGCAGTATGAAAGAAACGGCCGTTATTTATAACTAGATGAAGAAAACCGGCCGCACTGCTAGTTCCGGTGTTTGTAGGCGTACGAGCTGACGGATCGATTTTGTTAATGTTGCTCTAATGGGTACAGAAACTCGAGCTGTGTTTTATAATTATCGGACACACCAGACCAGGTATTCGCCCGAGCCGCTGGCCAAAGGACGTGTATTTGCATTACAGTCAGGCAAAATGTTAAAAAAAAACAACACAAATCTAAACAAGTTCAGCAACTCGACAGAGACATGCTCCATGTGGTCTTGGTCTTTGTGGTACAGGTATGTTGTCCTAGACCTGCTCCATGTGGTCTTGGTCTTTGTGGTACAGGTATGTTGTTCTAGACTTGCTCCATGTGGTCTTGGTCTTTATGGCACTGTCTTCTGTACCTATCCAGCCAAGAAGTAAGAGATATGTAGAACAAAACAGCCAATGCCATTTTGCTGATGATCTGTAAAGTTTAAAAACCACCACCACCACCACTACCACCACCACCACCACCACCATCATCATCATCATCATCATCATCATCATCATCATCATCATCATCATCATCATCATCATCAGTCCAACATGACTGGCTCTCCATACTCCCTTAGATGGATCTCATGAATGTTTACTAATTTGTCCTACTTCTCTGCATCCTACACTATCCTGGCAGTTTCTTCCAAAGTTTCCAGGGAAGCAGTGTCTAGTGCTAGCCTCAAATGTACCACGATGTCTAGTGCTAGCCTCAAATGTACCACGATGTCTAGTGCTAGCCTCAAATGTACCACGATGTCTAGTGCTAGCCTCAAATGTACCACGATGTCTAGTGCTAGCCTCAAATGTACCACGATGTCTAGTGCTAGCCTCAAATGTACCACGATGTCTAGTGCTAGCCTCAAATGTACCACGATGTCTAGTGCTAGTCTCAAATGTACCACGATGTCTAGTGCTAGTCTCAAATGTACCACGATGTCTAGTGCTAGCCTCAAATGTACCACGATGTCTAGTGCTAGCCTCAAATGTACCACGATGTCTAGTGCTAGTCTCAAATGTACCACGATGTCTAGTGCTAGCCTCAAATGTACCACGATGTCTAGTGCTAGCCTCAAATGTACCACGATGTCTAGTGCTAGCCTCAAATGTACCACGATGTCTAGTGCTAGCCTCAAATGTACCACGATGTCTAGTGCTAGCCTCAAATGTACCACGATGTCTAGTGCTAGCCTCAAATGTACCACGATGTCTAGTGCTAGCCTCAAATGTACCACGATGTCTAGTGCTAGCCTCAAATGTACCACGGTATCGCTCAGATCATCAGCTCCAAGCACCCCCAGCCCCTCTCCCCACCCGCCAACCCCTACCCTTCCTACGTGGCATGGTCTCTACAACCAGCAAGATCGATGCACTAACATTTTTTTGGTCTCTAATTTCCTCATTTGTTCTTTCATCTTCCTATCAGTATCCAAAAATGTTCCTGAGAAATAATTTCATTTCCGGCGCTTGAGTCGTTGTCCCACTTGAGCAGCGAGTCCCAGGATTCATGGGTTTATTGATTTTACATTACATCCATCCCTCCACCTCTCTGTATGTGCATGCCTACATCCCTCCACCTCTCTGTATGTGCATGCGTACATGTTATGTTCATTTTTTACGTTTATGTCTTGTAATACACACGGATGTTGTAGATGATAAGTGTTTCTGTTTTCTGTGCCGTCTTCTGCAACATCCTTTTCTGTTTCGTCTTTTTGTTTCTACATTCAATTTATCTTCGTCTACTTTGTTAGGATGTTAAAAACTGAACAGAAACAAACAGACAAGAACATGACATGTTAGATACTTTAGTAAGACTGGCAAGAGTCGATAATCTCAGAATGTGTTATAAAAGCAGTAAGGTTAGCAAAAGTCGATAATCTCAGAATGTGTTATAAAAGTAGTAAGGTTAGCAAAAGTCGATAATCTCAGAATGTGTTATAAAAGCAGTAAGGTTAGCAAAAGTCGATAATCTCAGAATGTGTTATAAAAGTAGTAAGGTTAGCAAAAGTCGATAATCTCAGAATGTGTTATAAAAGTAGTAAGACTGACAAGAGTCGATAATCTGAGAATGTGTTACAAAAAGTAGTAATGCTGGCAAGAGTCGGTAATCTGAGGATGTGTTACAAAAAGTAGTAATGCTGGCAAGAGTCGGTAATCTGAGAATGTGTTATATTGCACAAGTAGATGTAAATCATGTTAAGGAAGACAGCTTGTAAATGATCGCGCAATAAGGAGCGAGACAAGCAACATCCAGCGTGGCACAGAACAACGTGACAAACACAACAGACGAGTGTGACAAACACAACAGACGAGTGTGACAAACACAACAGACGAGTGTGACAAACATAACAGACGAATGTGACAAACACAACAGACGAGTGTGACAAACACAACAGACGAATGTGACAAACACAACAGACGAATGTGACAAACACAACAGACGAGTGTGACAAACACAACAGACGAATGTGACAAACACAACAGATGAGTGTGACAAACAAAAGCTCTTAGTTTGTGCACAAAATTTATTTTGTTCGTTAAAGAAAAAGCAGAAAAAAAAGTGCGAGCATGTTGACATGTCCAGCATCACAGAACATACTCTCACGCAGGATGCCCAGTGCACATACTCTCACGCAGGATACCCAGTGCACATACTCTCACGCAGGATGCCCAGTGCACATATGTCAAGGCATACGTTCACACGGAATAACTGCCCCGCCATACTTTACTCAGCAGATATTCAGGGCACACTAACAAAGGGCATATATGCCAAAAATACAAACTCTGGGCAGAAATGTCCGGGCGTACAGTGTTGATGTTCCTGGCACATATGCAAAGTAAATATGGCGAGACATACATGCTCAGGGCAGATATGTCCTAACAGGGCAGAAATTCCACCAGTAAATAGCCAGACAAACTGGAGTCCCATTAATTCTCTAACCTGCGGCAAATATCTGGTATACAAACTAAGCTTAGGGCATAAATGCCTGACATATATACCAAGCTTAGGCAACACATGCCTGGCATATATACTAAGTTTAGGGCACACATGCCTCGCTCATATACCGAGCTTGGTGTACAAATGCCTGGCATATATATCAAGCTTGGGGTACAAATGCCTGGTATATATATATATACATATATATATATATCAAGCTTGGGGTAGAAATGCCTGGCATATATACTAAGCTTAGGGCAAACATGCCTCGCTCATATACCAAGCTTGGGGCACAAATGCCTGGCTTATATACCAAGCTTGGGGTACAAATGCTAGGTATATATACCAAGCTTGGGGTAGAAATGCTCGGTATATACCAAGCTTGGGGTAGAAATGCCTAGCACAGATAGTAAGTTTGAGATACTAATGCCCGGTATATATACCAAGCTTGGGGTACAAATGCCTGGCACAGATACTAAGCTTGGGGTACAAATGCCTGGCACAGATACTAAGCTTGAGGTACAAATGCCTGGCATATACCAAGCTTGGGGTACAAATGCATGACATATACCAAGCTTGGGGTACAAATGCTTGGCACAGATACTAAGCTTGGGGTACAAATGCCTGGCATATACTAGGCTTGGAGTACAAATGACTGATATATATATATATATACCAAGCTTGGGGTACAAATGACTAATATATATACCAAGCTTGGGGTACAAATGCCTGGCACAGATATTAAGCTTGGAGTACAAATGCCTGTATATAATCTAAACTTGGAGTACAAATTCCTGGCACAGATACTAAGCTTGGGGTACAAATACCTGGCATATACCAAACTTAGGGTACAAATGCCTAGCACAGATGCTAAGCTTGGGGTACAAATGCCTGGCACACATAATATGTTTGGGGTACAAATGCCTGGCACAGATACTAAGCTTGGGGTACAAATGCCTGGCACACATACTAAGTTTGGGGTACAAATGCCTGGCACAGATACTAAGCTTGGGGTACAAATGCCTGGCACACATATTAAGTTTGTGGTACAAATGCCTGGCACATATACTAAGCTTGGGGTACAAATGCCTGGCACAGATACTAAGCTTGGGGTACAAATGCCTCGCACATATACTAAGCTTGGAGTACAAATGCCCAGGTGAACATTCTCAGCTGGAGGCAGAACTGCCAAGAATTATGATAAAAAATGTAATGATTTGTGAGAGATTTTCTGAAAACTTGGCACGTATGTGATGTGTGCTGTCAAATAACTTAATTGGCACATATGTGATGTGTGCTGTCAAATAACTTAATTGGCACATATGTGATGTGTGCTGTCAAATAACTTAATTGGCACATATGTGATGTGTGCTGTCAAATAACTTAATTGGCACATATGTGATGTGTGCTGTCAAATAACTTAATTGGCACATATGTGATGTGTGCTGTCAATAACTTAATTGGCACATATGTGATGTGTGCTGTCAAATAACTTAATTGGCACATATGTGATGTGTGCTGTCAAATAACTTAATTGGCACGTATGTGATATGTGCTGTCAAATAACTTAATTGGCACATATGTGATGTGTGCTGTCAAATAAATTAATTGGCACGTATGTGATATGTGCTGTCAAATAACTTAATTTACACTAAGTCGGGGCTTTAACAAATAAACATTCTATATTCTGTAAACTAGAAACAAAGTTCTAGAACATTCTACATTCTGAAAACTAGAAACAAAGTTCTAGAACATTCTACATTCTGAAAACTAGAAACAAAGTTCTAGAGCATTCTACATTCTGAAAAATAGAAACAAAGTTCTAGAACATTCTATCCTCTAAGCGTCCAGGCCGAAGTCAGACAAGTTTTATGTTCCATTAGCAGTTCAGTAAGCAAAGAATTTCAGAGTCAAGTTAAGGTCGAGATTTATCTAACAGTCAAGTTAAGGTCAAGATTTATCTAGCAAAGTCTTTTGTGTTGTTCATACTTCAAGATTCAAGTTTTGTCATCGTAGAAAGCACAAAAATACCAACAAGAACCTTATCAGTTGTTGTAGTCGTTGTAGTTGTTGTTGTAGTTGTTGTTGTTGTTGTTGTTGTATCCTGAGGGACATGCCAAACAGGCGGCTGAACCATTCGTGGACTGTGCTGGTGTGATGACGATGACGATGATAATGATGAAATAATTTGTTTAAAAGGCTAAAAGTTAGGAAAGGGACATTGGAAAAAAAGTGTTGAAAATCTCCCCACACAAGACGCCATTGACCTTTGATCCAGAGCGTTTTAAGACGTGCTTAGGTGTGACAGAAGACTGGTCAAAGGTCATGGTCACATCGAATAAAATAGCTGGTCACTTTATGCCTCAAAGTTTATGTCCACACAACAGAATACCTGGTCACTTTATGCCGCAAAAGTCATGTCCACACAACAGAATACCTGGTCACTTTATGCCGCAAAAGTCATGTCCACACAACAGAATACCTGGTCACTTTATGCCGCAAAAGTCACGTCCACACAACAGAATACCTGGTCACTTTATGCCACAAAAGTCATGTCCACACAACAGAATACCTGGTCACTTTATGGCTCAAAGTTTATGTCCACACAACAGAATACCTGGTCACTTTATGCCACAAAAGTCATGTCCACACAACAGAATACCTGGTCACTTTATGCCACAAAAGTTATGTCCACACAGCAGAATACCTGGTCACTTTATGCCACAAAAGTCAAGTCCACACAACAGAATACCTGGTCACTTTATGCCACAAAAGTCATGTCCACACAACTGAATACCTTGTCACTTTTTGCTACAAAAGTCACGTCCACACAACAGAATACCTGGTCAGTTTATAACTCAAAAGTTCCTTCTCTGGATTACACATTTCTAATACATTTTTTAACTCAATCTACAATGTCAGAGATTACAAAATCTAGAATAGATGATGTTTACAAGGGTGTATGTTTATGTTTGCAATTTTGTTTATGTTTACAATATGTTTATGTTTACAAATGTGGTTGTGTTTGCAGTATATTTATGTTTACAGTTGTTTTTGTTTGTAGTATGTTTATGTTTACAAGTGTGTATGTTTATGTTTACACGCATGCATGTTTACAAGTGTGTATGTTTACGTTTACAAGTGTGTATGTTTATGTTTACAAGTGTGTATGTTTATGTTTACAAGTGTGTATGTTTATGTTTACAAGCGTGTATGTTCATGTTTACAAGCATGTATATTTATGTTTACAAGTGTGTATGTTTATGTTTACAAGTATGTATGTTTATGTTTCCAAGTGTGTATGTTTATGTTTCCAAGTGTGTATGTTTATGTTTACATGTGTGTATGTTTATGTTTACATGTGTGTATGTTTATGTTTACAAGTATGTATGTTTATGTTTACAAGTATGTATGTTTATGTTTACAAATATGTATGTTTATGTTTACAAGTATGTATGTTTATGTTTACAAGTGTGTACGTTTATGTTTACAAGTATGTACGTTTATGTTTACAAGTATGTACGTTTATGTTTACAAGTATGTATGTTTATGTTTACATGTGTGTATGTTTATGTTTACATGTGTGTATGTTTATGTTTACAAGTATGTATGTTTATGTTTACATGTGTGTATGTTTATGAATCTAGAATTCTGGTAGTTTGTCACTCGTCACCTGCAATCTCATAGACACATTTTTACATACAGAAATAAATGTCGAAATATGCGTCATAAATACTGCTACAATCATACAATCTTGTACAATCATGGAAAAATATGCAAAAATTGTAAAGAGTTAGAGAAAAAGCTGGTAGGAATAAACTAGATACACTTGAATAATTTGATAACAAGAAAATGTTGTTCCAGTGTACACTGAGTGTACAAACGTACATATACTTGGTATATGTCTATTACATACATAATCTGAACTGACATACACATGGTATTCACATATAGGTCACACATATAACATAGACACAGTACAATTGCAGACAATATAAAACATGTAACAAGATCAGAAACAAAAAATCAGACATCAAACAGCAGACATTACAACCTCCAGAAAATATTCTCTATCACTGTATAAGGGAGCCCAAGTGTTATTGTGTGCTAGGTGTCTCAAGTCTTTGTGTGCTAGGTGTCTCACAGTCTTTGTGTGCTATGTGTCTCACAGTCTTTGTGTGCTAGGTGTCTCACAGTCTTTGTGTTCTAGGTGTCTCACAGTCTTTGTGTGCTAGGTGTCTCACAGTCTTTGTGTGCTTAGTGTATTACAGTCATTGTGTGCTATGTGTTTCACAGTTATTATGTGCTAGGTGTCTCACAGTCTATGTCTGCTATGTGTCTCACAGTTATTATGTGCTAGGTGTCTCACAGTCTTTGTGTGGTTGATGCTCGACAATTATTGTATGCTATATGTCTCAGTTACTGTGTGCTAAAAGTCTCATAGTTATTGTGTGCTATATATCGCAGTTATTATAGAATATAAGTCTTAAAGTTATTCTGTGCTATATACTACACAAGTATTGTGTGCTATATGCCTCATATTTATTGTTTCCTATATATTTCACATTTATTGTGCTAGATGTCTCACAGTCTCACAGTCTTTGCGTGGTAGGTGTCTCACAGTCTTTGTCTGCTAAGTGCCACTCAGTTATTGTGTGTTATGTCTTACTGATTGCTATGTATCTCACAGTTACTATGTGCAATATATCACAAAGTTATTATATGCTAGGTATCTATATTTTGTGTGTGCTAGATGTCTAAAATTTTTTGTGTGCTAGGTTTATCAAGTTTTTTGTGCTAGATGTCTAATTTTTTGTGTGCTAGGTGTCTAAAGTTTTTTGTGTGCTACGTGTCTAAAGTTTTTTTGTCCTAGGCGTTTAAAGTTATTGTGTGATATATATATATATCAAAGTTACTGTCTGATAGGTGTCTAAAGTTTTTTTTATGTGCTAGGTGTTTAAATGTTGTGTGCTAGGTGTATAAAGTTTTGTGTGTGCTAGGTTTCTCAAATTTTTTGTGCTAGGTGTCTAATTTTTGTTTGTGCTGGGTGTCTAAATATTTTGTGTATGCTACGTGTCTAAAGGTTTTGTGTACTAGGCGCTTAAAGTTATTGTGTGCTATATATCTCACAGTTATTGCGTGCTATATATCTCACCGTTACTATATGCTATATATCTCAAACTTACTGTGTACTCGTTGTCTCACAGTTATTGTGTGCTGGGTGTTTCGGGGTCTTTCTATGCTACATATTTCATATCTTTATGTGCTAGATGTCTCAGTTATTCTGTGCTAGATGCTTCGCAGTTACTGTGTGTTAGATGTCTCACAGTTATTGTGTGCTACATGTGTCAAGTTTTTGTGTGCTAGATGTCTCACAGTTATTGTGTGCTACATGTGTCAAGTTTTTGTGTGCTAGATGTCTCACAGCTATTGTGTGCTAGATGTCTCACAGTTATTGTGTGCTACATGTGTCAAGTTTTTGTGTGCTAGATGTCTCACAGCTATTGTGTGCTACATATGTCAAGTTTTTGTGTGCTAGATGTCTCACAGCTATTGTGTGCTACATATGTCAAGTTTTTGTGTGCTAGATGTCTCACAGCTATTGTGTGCTAGATGTCTCACAGCTATTGTGTGCTAGATGTCTCACAGCTATTGTGTGCTAGATGTCTCACAGCTATTGTGTGCTAGATGTCTCACAGCTATTGTGTGCTACATGTCTCACAGCTATTGTGTGCAACATATCTCACAGTTATTATGTGCTGTCTCACAGTTATTGTGTGCTATGTGTCTGACAGTTATTGTGTACTAGGTGCTTCATGATCTTTGTGTGCTAGCTGTCTCAGTTATTGCATGCTAGATGTCTCACAGGTATTGTCTGTTAGGTGTCTCAGGTCTTCGTGTGCTATTTGTCTCAGTTATTGTGTGCTAAGGGTGTCACAGTTATTGTGCTGTATGTCTCACAGTTATTGTATGCTAGATTTCTCATAGTCCTTATGTGGTAGGTATTTCAAGTCTTTGTATGGCAGGCGTCTCAAAGTTATTGTGTGCTATGTGACCCACAGTTATTATGTACTATGTATCTCAAGTTTTTGTGTGCTAGGTGTCTCACAGTTATTGTGTGTTATACATATCACAGTTATTGTGTGCTAGATGTCTCACAGTTATTGTGTGCTATGTGTCTCACAGTTAGTGTGTGCTATATATCTCACAGTTATTGTGTGCAATATATCTCAGTTACTGTGTGCTATATATCTAACATTTATTGTGTGCTATATATCTCACAGCTATTGTGTGCTATATATATCTAACAGTTATTGTGTGCTACATGTCTCACAGTTATTGTGTGTTATATATCTCACACATTGAAGCAATGAAATGAAGTTGTGGTCTCACAATAACTGTGAGACACATAGTATAATGAGGATACAACTTTAATAACCTTCGGTATGCTAGCGACACAGTACTGATAGCTGAGAACCAACAAGAGCTGCAAAATCTTTTGGATAAAGTCGGCAAAGAAAGTGAACAGAAAGGCCTTACTTTGAACATCAAAAAGACAGAGACTATGGTTATATCTAAGAAACAGAATCCACCAACATGCAGTATAAAATTAAACGGAACTATTCTAAAGCAGGTGCAGAAATTCAAATTCCTTGGAACAGTAATAACTTCAGATGGGAAATGCAGAACAGAATAGGCCAAGCAAAGACTGCATTTCAGAGAATGAGAAATATATTATCCAACACATCCTTATCAATGAATGTTAGAAAACGAGTCCTAAAATGCTATATTGAACCTATCTTGTTATATGGAAGTGAATCATGGACAATAGGCAAGTCTGCACAAAAATCATTGGAAGCAGCAGAAATGTGGTTTATTAGAAGAATGTTGCAAATCCCCTGGACAGAAAAAAATAACTAGTGGGGAATGTATGAGAAGAGCTAGAGATATAAAAAGTCTAATAAAAAAAATAAGAGAGAGACAATGTACTTTCATAGGACATGCAATGAGAAGAGGGGGCATTGAAAATATTATAACAACAGGAAAAATAGAAGGAAGAAGATCAAGAGGAAGACCAAGAGAAATTATACTGGGCAGTCTGACGGGATGGTGTGAGAGGAGATCACTAACTGAGCTGATGGCCTGCATGAAGGTTCGTGTACTCTGGAGAAGCATAATAGCCAACGCCAGTCAGCACGGCACCTGATGATGGTATGTCTCACAGTTATTGAGTGCTAGATGTCTCACATTTGTGTTCTGCTATGTCTGCTTCATTGGTACACTATTCTAGATATTCTTCACTGATGATATTGGTGTAATAATGTTACAGTGATGATGCTGTAGTGATGATAGCATCATGCTATCACATTGTGAGTATACTCTGGTTTCCTTGATTCTCAGAGCACAATCTGGTAAAAGACAACATTTTAATTTATTGGTAAACATTTTCCTGGTGCTGGTACACATTTGCCTGTGTTTTTACTATTCAAGCACACAGCACATTCAAGCACACAGCACATTCAAGCACACAGCACATTCAAGCACGCGCTCACTCACATATTCAGATCAAATACATATTTATTCTGCTCATGCGCACACACATCACCAAAAAATAAAATGATGATGACTTCGCTCACATTTATCCCAGTTTGTCTCCCCTGAAATACACTATAACAAATGGATGCATTACTCTTTGGTGGCTCCACTGTCTGCTGTTAGCAGTTGGTACAGACAGCGGTCATTCATGCATCCTTGAACAAACTCTTCCTTGGTCAGTATTCCATCATTGTTGGTGTCCATCTTGCTAAAGATTTTCTGCGTTCTCTCTTGAGGAGTTTCCACCAGTTGATCCTTCATAGCACTTCCCAGCATCTTGTAGATAGCCTGCAATTGTAGAGAGTAGAGATTCAGGAAGAGGTGGTCTGAGAGAGTAGATAATCATGTGTAGATGGCCCGAGACAGTGGAGAGTAGATAATCAGATGTAGATTATCTGAGACAGAGGAGAGTAGATAATCAAATGTAGACTATCTGACACAGTGCAGAGTAGATAATCAGCTGTAGATTACCTGCGACAGATGTGTGTAAATAATCAGGTGCAGACGACCTGAGACAGTGGAAATTCGATATTCAGGTGTAGATTATCTGAGACAGTGAAGAGTAGATAATCAAGTGTATATGATCAGAGACAGTGAAGAGTAGATAATCAGGCTTAGATGATCAGAGACAGTGGAGATTAGATATTCAGGTGAAGATTATTTGAGACATTGGAGAGTAGATAATCAGTTGTAGATGATCCGAGACAGTGGAGATTAGATAATCACGTGTAGATGATCAGAGACAGTGAAGAGTAGATAACCACGTGTAGATGATCAGAGACAGTGAAGAGTAGATAACCAGGCGTAGATTATCCGAGACAGTGGAGATTAGATAATCAGGGGTAGATTATCCGAGACAGTGAAGAGTAGATATAGATGACCAGAGACAGTGAAGAGTAGATAATCAGGTGTAGATTATCTCAGATAGTGGAGATTAGATAATCAGGTTTACATGATCCGAGACAGTGAAGAGTAGATAGTCAGGTGTAGATGATCAGAGACAGTAGAGATTAAATATTCAGGCGTAGATTATCTGAAACAGTGGAGGGTTGATAATCAGATGTAGATGATCCGAGACAGTGAAGAGTAGATAATCAGGTGTAAATAATCAGAGACAGTGAAGAGTAGATAATGTGGTGTAGATGATCCGAGACAGTGTAGATTAGACAATCAGGTGTAGATCATCCGAGACAGAGACAGTGAAGAGTAAATAGTCAGGTGTAGATTATCTCAGACACTGAAGAGTAGATAATCAGGCATAGATGATCCGAACCGGTGGAGATTAGATAATCAGGTGTAGATGATCAGAGACAGTGAAGAGTAGACAATCAGATGTAGATGATCCGAGACAGTGAAGAGTAGATAATCAGGTGTAAATGATCAGAGACAGTGAAGAGTAGATAATGTGGTGTAGATGATCCGAGACAGTGTAGATTAGACAATAAGGTGTAGATCATCCGAGACAGTGAAGAGTAGATAGTCAGGTGTAGATTATCTCAGACACTGAAGAGTAGATAATCAGGCATAGATGATCCGAACCGGTTGAGATTAGATAATCAGATGTAGATGATCAGAGACAGTGAAGAGTAGATAATCAGATGTAGATGATCCGAGACAGTGAATAGTAGATAATCAGGTGTAAATGATCAGAGACAGTGAAGAGTAGATAATCTGGTGTAGATGATCAGAGACAGTTAAGAGTAGATAATCAGATGTAGATTGTCTTAGTGAGTGAAGAGTAAATAATCAGATGTAGATGATCCGAGACAGTGAAGAGTAGATAATCAGATGTAGATTATCTCAGACAGTGGAGATTGGATAATCAGGTGTAAATGATCCGAGACAGTGAAGAGTAGATAGTTAGGTGTAGATTATCTGAGACAGTGGAGAGTAGATAGTTAGGTGTAGATTATCTGAGGCAGTGGAGAGTAGATAGTTAGGTGTAGATTATCTGAGACAGTGGAGAGTAGATAGTTAGGTGTAGATTATCTGAGACAGTGGAGAGTAGATAGTTAGGTGTAGATTATCTGAGACAGTGAAGAGTAGATAGTCAGGTGTAGATTATCTGAGACAGTGGAGAGTAGATAGTTAGGTGTAGATTATCTGAGGCAGTGGAGAGTAGATAGTTAGGTGTAGAAGATACGAGACAGAGCATCATCAAATTATCCCAAAAAATTCTAACATAAAAACATGAAAACATATCGCTGGTGGTGGAGTCTGTTGTGCTTCTCGGTTACAGTCTGAGATTACATACAAGCCGCCGTAACCCACTTTAAATCCGATACCAATCTGCCTCCTCTGCTTCTGGAATGATTGTGAAGTTAGCACTTACAGTCAAGGTACCTAACTCTGAGATGAGGGGAAATCATTCAATATTTGCACAGTTGTCTACCTTCGACCAAATGCGTATTTTAAAGTGTGGCTAGTGCACTTGTCTCTCGTGGCGAAGGTCGGGAGTTCGAATCCGACCGGAGGCTCCCCAAGTCACCCAGCTGTAGAAATGGGTACTCGACTTCTTCTGGAGGTGGGGAAGGAAAGGCGGCCAGGCGTGATACTGACCATATCACCCTCTAGTGTGCTGACAGTCAGTCAGGTATTTGCATGTCCCTTGAGGAACTTTGCCTCCCTAACAGCTTTCCTGTAGGCCTCTCGGTTGTGAGCAAGACGGTCTGCTGCTGATGTATCCATTTCCAGATCATCACCGATGTCTTGCAGCCTTGGTCTTCCTCTCTTTCTTTTTCCCATTATGTACCCTTCCAAGACGGTCTTCTCTTGATTATCATGACGTTTAATGTGTCCAAAATATTTAAGTTTTCTCTGTTTAATCCTCTTTACTAGCCAGCCTTCTTCGGCAGAAAAGTTGCTGACAGGTCAAGGAAAATATGGGCACTAACACCATATCCCTATGTGCATCCAAGGCACGACAGGGTTACCTTTACTTTTCCCTTTACATCTCACTCGAGGGTACAAGGTGAAAACATGCCCTCATGACCAAGTTACATTCTTTAGAAAAAAAAAAGGACAGAAATATTAGAAATCTTAGATATAAGCTGCGATCTTTTTAATCTGTGCTGCTGAAGTCGCCATGAATGTCTTGTCTTGTCTTGCCCGCCATCTACAAACATTAGCCTAACATTATTTTGTTATTTCTCTGTCTCACTTACAAGTGTCTGCGCAGGAAATATTTTTTTTCTATTTTCTGTTTCGATGCTGGATCGTACATTGCTTGCTCTTCCATCTCATCATTTTATTGTGTACATTGCTTGCTCTTCCATCTCATCATTTTATTGTGTACATTGTTTGCTCTTCCATCTCATCATTTTATTGTGTACATTGTTTGTTCTTCCATCTCATCATTTTATTGTGTACATTGTTTGTTCTTCCATCTCATCATTTTATTGTGTACATTGTTTGTTCTTCCATCTCATCATTTTATTGTGTACATTGTTTGTTCTTCCATCTCATCATTTTATTGTGTACATTGTTTGTTCTTCCATCTCATCATTTTATTGTGTACATTGTTTGTTCTTCCATCTCATCATTTTATTGTGTACATTGCTTGCTCTTCCATCTCATCATTTTATTGTGTACATTGTTTGCTCTTCCATCTCATCATTTTATTGTGTACATGTTTGTTCTTCCATCTCATCATTTTATTGTGTACATTGTTTGTTCTTCCATCTCATCATTTTATTGTGTACATTGTTTGTTCTTCCATCTCATCATTTTATTGTGTACATTGTTTGTTCTTCCATCTCATCATTTTGTTGTGTACATGTTTGGTTCTTCCATCTCATCATTTTATTGTGTACTTGTTTGTTCTTCCATCTCATCATTTTATTGTGTACATTGTTTGTTCTTCCATCTCATCATTTTATTGTGTACATTGTTTGTTCTTCCATCTCATCATTTTATTGTGTACATTGTTTGTTCTTCCATCTCATCATTTTATTGTGTACATTGTTTGTTCTTCCATCTCATCATTTTGTTGTGTACATTGTTTGTTCTTCCATCTCATCATTTTATTGTGTACATTATTTGTTCTTCCATCTCATCATTTTATTGTGTACATTGTTTGTTCTTCCATCTCATCATTTTATTGTGTACATTGTTTGTTCTTCCATCTCATCATTTTATTGTGTACATTGTTTGTTCTTCCATCTCATCATTTTATTGTGTACATTGTTGTTCTTCCATCTCATCATTTTATTGTGTACATTGTTTGTTCTTCCATCTCATCATTTTATTGTGTACATTGTTTGTTCTTCCATCTCATCATTTTATTGTGTACATTGTTTGTTCTTCCATCTCATCATTTTATTGTGTACATTGTTTGTTCTTCCATCTCATCATTTTATTGTGTACATTGTTTGTTCTTCCATCTCATCATTTTATTGTGTACATTGTTTGTTCTTCCATCTCATCAGAACCAAGTCCGTTGCTTGCCTGATAATCATAGTAGTCCCAGCCTGTGATTTATAACATTGCCATTTAAAATAGTGTCTCTGATTTATAACATTGCCATTTAAAATAGTGTCTCTGATTTATAACATTGCCATTTAAAATAGTGTCTCTGATTTATAACATTGCAATTTAAAATAGTGTCTGTGATTTATAACATTGCGATTTAAAATAGTGTCTCTGATTTATAACAATGCGATTTAAAATAGTGTCAGTGACATGTTAACGAAATGTCTAAGAGGGCCTGGACACCTGTGGCTAAACATTTTTGCCTTGGTAACCACAGGGGTAAACAGGAGATTTCTGTTAGTGCGATCCGCTCTTGTTCTGCTGATGTACGATCTCGGAGGGTCCTAGAACAGCGCCTTATTTTCCAGACTGGCTGTCTCCACTCAGCTGGAATTAACAATGTCTTCAGCTTTCTGTAACTTCTTTAGTTTTCCACTTTTTTTCTGTTATATTTATTTCTCTCTCCTAGCTTCCCTCCCCACTGCCACATTCTCTTCTTCTCCGGCGTCCTATAAGTGTTTATTGCCCCTCCGGGTCTTGTCCTTCATTTACCAGTTTCATATTATTTCCCTGCTTGCTTCGTTTCGTCCCTTCCCCCAACACCACGATTTGCATCTCTAGAGACCTGCGGGTGTTTATGGCCCTTCTGTCGCTCCCCCCCCCCCCCCGCCCGCGGGACATCTGCTTCTCTAGCGGCCTACAGGTGGCTATTGCCAGTACCTTCCCCCCCCCCACCCCACCTGTTTTTCTCCCTTTCCCCGCCTCTTATTTTCTACTGGCTTCATCTGCCATCCTTTGTGCCCCCTTGCCCCCCCCCCGTGGTCTCTATGTTTCGTCAGTGGGACACGCATTCATGTGTTTCATTCTTGTGTTTCCTACCTAGGAGGATGCCACTAAGATAAGTTTTTCATTTTCTGTTAGTTATACGTCGTGTTTTGTTTGTGTATGCAATCCTTGAAAAAAGGCTCACGCCGAAATATTGGATGTTGTATGTTTTTCATTTATACATTCTCATCTTAGTCTCATACTTTCTATTCGTTTTTTCTCACTTACTCACTCCCTCTGCCGCCTTGTAAAACTGCAGCATACGCCTCTATCTGCCTTTATTATCTGAAACGGTTTTACTGCAGTCGTCATCCCTTTTATTTGCCACTGACTCTAAGCCCTGTCACTGACTCTAAGCCTTGTCACTGTTTACTCTAAGCCCTGTAACTGTTTACTCTAAGCCCTGTCACTGTTTACTCTAAGCCTTGTAACTGTTTACTCTAAGCCCTGTAACTTTTTACTCTAAGCCCTGTCACTGACTCTAAGCCTTGTCACTGTTTACTCTAAGCCCTGTAACTGTTTCCTCTAAGCCCTGTAACTGTTTACTCTAAGCCCTGTAACTGTTTACTCTAAGCCTTGTAACTGTTTACTCTAAGCCCTGTAACTGTTTACTCTAAGCCCTGTAACTTTTTACTCTAAGCCTTGTAACTGTTTACTCTAAGCCTTGTAACTGTTTACTCTAAGCCCTGTCACTGTTTACTCTAAGCCCTGTAACTGTTTACTCTAAGCCTTGTAAGTGTTTACTCTAAGCCCTGTCACTGTTTACTCTAAGCCCTGTCACTGTTTACTCTGAGCCCTGTAACTGTTTACTCTAAGCCCTGTAACTGTTTACTTAAAGCCCTGTCACTGACTCCAAGCCTTGTAACTGTTTACTCTAAGCCTTGTAACTTTTTACTCTAAGCCTTGTAACTGTTTACTCTAAGCCCTGTAACTGTTTCCTCTAAGCCCTGTAACTGTTTACTCTAAGCCCTGTAACTGTTTACTCTAAGCCCTGTAACTGTTTACTCTAAGCCCTGTAACTGTTTACTCTAAGCCCTGTAACTTTTTACTCTAAGCCTTGTAACTGTTTACTCTAAGCCTTGTAACTGTTTACTCTAAGCCCTGTCACTGTTTACTCTAAGCCCTGTAACTGTTTACTCTAAGCCTTGTAAGTGTTTACTCTAAGCCCTGTCACTGTTTACTCTAAGCCCTGTCACTGTTTACTCTGAGCCCTGTAACTGTTTACTCTAAGCCCTGTAACTGTTTACTTAAAGCCCTGTCACTGACTCCAAGCCTTGTAACTGTTTACTCTAAGCCTTGTAACTTTTTACTCTAAGCCTTGTAACTGTTTACTCTAAGCCCTGTAACTGTTTACTCTAAGCCCTGTAACTGTTTACTCTAAGCCCTGTAACTTTTTACTCTAAGCCCTGTAACTGTTTACTTTAAGCCCTGTCACTGACTCCAAGCCTTGTAACTGTTTACTCTAAGCCTTGTAACTTTTTACTCTAAGCCTTGTAACTGTTTACTCTAAGCCCTGTCACTGACTCTAAGCCCTGTAACTGTTTACTCTAAGCCCTGTAACTATTTACTCTAAGCCCTGTCACTGTTTACTCTAAGTCCTGTCACTGTTTACTCTAAGCCCTGTCACTGACTCTAAGCCCTGTCACTGTTGACTCTAAGCCATGTCACTGACTCTTAGCCTTGTCACTGTTTACTCTTAAGCTCTGTCACTGTTTACTCTTAAGCTCTGTCACTGACTCTTAGCCCTGTCACTGACTCTTAGCTTTGTCACTGTTTACTCTTAAGCTCTGTCACTGACTCTTAGCTTTGTCACTGTTTACTCTTAAGCTCTGTCACTGACTCTTAGCTTTGTCACTGTTTTCTCTTAAGCTCTTTCACTGTTGACTCTAAAGCCTGTCAACTCTGACTCTAAGGCCTGTCATTTCTGACTCTAATCCCTGTCACTGTTGATTCTAAGCCCTGTCACTGTTGATTCTAAGCCCTGTCACTTCTGACTCTAACCCTGTCACTTCTGACTCTAACCCTGTCACTTCTGACTCTAATCCTGTCAAATCTGACTCTAAGCCCCGTCACTGACTCTGCCAAGGTACTTGCCTTAATGATATTCTCCATCTCGGACTTGTCAATGGTCCCATTCCCGTCAATGTCGTACATGCTGAAGGCCCAGTTGAGCTTGTCCCGCGGGTTGCCCTTGCTGGAGGTGATGTTGATGGCAAGCAGGAACTCCTTGAACTCGATTGTCCCACTCTGGTCTTTGTCGAAGGAGCGGAACACGTGATCACAGAATGCTTCCGGGTCACCACACGGGAAGAATTGAGAATAAACTTCCTTGAATTTATCTCTGGTTAACACTCCGCCTGGGCAGTCTCTCTGTTGTGACAACACAAACCAGTTTCAGTGAGGAGAACACGTGGATGAGGAGAACACGTGGATGAGGAGAACACGTGGATGAGGAGAAAACGTGGATGAGGAGAAAATGTGGATGAGGAGAACACGTGGATGAGGAGAACACGGGCATGAGGAGAAAACGTGGATGGGGAGAAAACGTGGATGAGGAGAAAACGTGGATGAGGAGACGTGATTACGAGGGTGAAGAAAAGCAAAGTGCGATAAGGAGAAGTGAGGTCAGTAGGAGCAAACCATGTGTATGCGTGTGTGTGAAGAGAAGTGACCTGTGTGTGTGAAGAAATATGACTTGTGTGAAGAGAAGTGACCTGTGTGTGTGTGAAGAGAAGTGACCAGTGTATGTGTGAAGAGATATGACGTGTGTGTGATGAGAAGTGACCTGTGTGTGAAGAGATATGACGTGTGTGTGTGAAGAGATGTGACCTGTGTGTGTGTGAAGAGATATGACGTGTGTGTGAAGAGAAGTGACCTGCGTGTGTGTGTGAAGAGATATGACGTGTGTGTGAAGAGAAGTGACCTGTATGTGTGTGTGAAGAGAAGTGACCTGTGTGTGGGTGTGTCTGAAGAGATATGACGTGTGTATGAAGAGAAGTGACTTGTGTGTGTGTGAAGAGGTATGACCTGTGTGTGAAGAGAAGTGACCTGTGTGTGTGAAGAAATATGACTTGTGTGAAGAGAAGTGACCTGTGTGTGTGTGAAGAGAAGTGACCAGTGTATGTGTGAAGAGATATGACGTGTGTGTGATGAGAAGTGACCTGTGTGTGAAGAGATATGACGTGTGTGTGTGAAGAGATGTGACCTGTGTGTGTGTGAAGAGATATGACGTGTGTGTGAAGAGAAGTGACCTGCGTGTGTGTGTGAAGAGATATGACGTGTGTGTGAAGAGGTATGACCTGTGTGTGAAGAGAAGTGACCTGTGTGTGTGTGAAGAGATATGACGTGTGTGTGAAGAGAGGTGACCTGTGTGTGTGTGTGTGTGTGTGTGAAGAGAAGCGACGTGTGGTGGTGTGCTGAAAAATGTGACGTGTGTGTGAAGAGAAGGTATGTGTATGTGTGAGTAAAAACAGGCGACCTGTGTGAGTGAAGAGAAGTGACCTGTGTGAGTGGAGAGAAGTGACCTGTGTGAGTTGAGAGAAGTTGCACAGTACATTATATCACAAAAGATGTGTATAACACACACATGATATCACAAAACACCTGTATCACACACATATGACATCATGAAACACTTCTATCACACACATGATATCGTAAAACACTTATATCACACACACGATATCATAAAATACTTCTATCACACACACATGATATCACAAAACACTTGTACCACATACACACACACGCTAGTAGCCATATACAAACACACAGACACACTAAAACCCCACATAGATAGATAAAGAGAGAGAGAGAGAAACTCACACTGGAACCCTACACAAACAGATAAAGAGAAAGAGAGAAACTACACTAAAACCTCACACAACAGAGAGAGAAACTCACACTAAATCACACAAACAGATAAAGAGAGAGAGAGAGAAACTCACACTAAAACCCCACACAAACAGATAAAGAGAAAGAGAGAGAGAAAGAGAGGGAGAGAAAAAGAGAGAGAGACTCACACTAAAACCCCACACAAACAGATAAAGAGAAAAGAGAGAGAGAGAAACTCACACTAAAACCCCACACAAACAGACAAAGAGAGAGAGCGAGAGAGAGAGAGAAAGAGAGAGAAACTCACACTAAAACCTCATACAAACAGATACAGAGAAAGAGAGAGAGAGAAACTCACATTAAAACCTCACACAAACAGATAAAGAGAAAGAAACAGGGAGAAACTCATATTAAAACCCCACACAAACAGATAATGAGAAAAAGAGAGAGAGAGAGAGAAACTCAAACTAAAATTCCATACAGACAGAGAGAGAAATTCACACTAAAACCCCACACAAACAGACAAATAGAGAGAGAAATTCACACTAAAATCGCACACAAACAGACAAATAGAGAGAGAAACTCACACTAAAACCTCACACAAACAGATAAAGAAAAAGAGATAGAAACACACTAAAACGTCACACAAACAGATAAAGAGAAAGAGAGAGAGAAACTCACACTAAAACCCCACACAAACAAATAAATAGAGAGAGAAACCCACACTAAAACCTCACACAAACAGATAAAGAAAAAGAGAGAGCGAGAAACTCACACTAAAACCCCACATAAACAGATACATAGAGAGAGAAACTCACACTAAAACCTCACACAAACAGATAAAGAGAAGGAGATAGAAACTCACACTAAAACCCCACACAAACAGATAAAGAGAAAGAGAGAGAGAGATAAAAACTCACACTAAAATCCCACACAAACAGATAAAGAGAAAGAGAGAGAGAGAGAGAGAGAGAAACTCAAACTAAAACCCCACACAGACACAGAGAGAAACTCACACTAAAACCTCACACAGATACAGAAAGAAACTCACACTAAAACCTCACACAGATACAGAAAGAAACTCACACTAAAACCTCACACAGACACAGAGAGAAACTCACACTAAAACCTCACACAGATACAGAAAGAAACTCACACTAAAACCTCACACAGATACAGAAAGAAACTCACACTAAAACCTCACACAGATACAGAAAGAAACTCACACTAAAACCTCACACAGATACAGAAAGAAACTCACACTAAAACCCTTATGCCAGGATATGATCTCTTCCTTGCTGTAGTTTGTGTTCTCCTGAAGGAACTTCAAGTCATCCTTGGACAACTTAGACATTCCTTTCCCCATTTTCAGAAATAGCTCTCTGCCGGAGTAAAGATCACCTGGTAGAAGTTTCTCGAGTCTCGACTAGAATTAAGGTCACGTGGTCGACGTTTCTCGGGTCTCGACTAGAATTAAGGTCACGTGGTCGACGTTTCTCGAGTCTCGACTAGAATTAAGGTTACGTGGTCGACCTGTCACCTCAAACAAGCTCAAAGATGACAACCAGAACTGAACCTGCAACAAACAATAAAACAAACAATAACAACATCCGTTTTCCTACTCCTTATCCAGCTCATTATAACTCCATCACCAGCTCCTCAATCATCACACAAACATTCTGATGTGTTCACAGAGTAAGACTGATGTGTTCACAGAGCAAAACTGATGTATTCACAGAGTAAGACTGATGTGTTCACAGAGTAAGACTGATGTGTTCACAGAGTAAGACTGATGTGTTCACAGAGTAAGACTGATGTGTTCACAGAGTAAGACTGATGTGTTCACAGAGCAAAACTGACGTGTTCACAGAGCAAAACTGATGTGTTCACAGAGTAAGACTGATGTGTTCACAGAGCAAAACTGATGTGTTCACAGAGTAAGACTGATGTGTTCACAGAGTAAGACTGATGTGTTCACAGAGTAAGACTGATGTGTTCACAGAGCAAAACTGATGTGTTCACAGAGTAAGACTGATGTGTTCATACTTCATTGACTGTGTCAAATTATTGTAATACTCTAGTGACTGTGTCAAATTATTGTAATACTCTAGTGACTGTGTCAAATTATCGTAATACTCCATTGACTGTGTCAAATTATCGTAATACTCTAGTGACTGTGTCAAATTATCGTAATACTTCATTGACTGTGTCAAATTATTGTAATACTCTAGTGACTGTGTCAAATTATCGTGACCCTCTATTGACTGTAAACATACATGCCAAATTTGGGCCACTTCAGATAAACTTGATCATAAAATCAAACCAAGTGAACAAAACGTGAAGATCAGTTTGAGATCTGACCTAAACCAATGTCTAGAATATAACAACAGGAAACATGCGATGGGACTGTTGACTTGATTTCTGGAAGTCTCTCCTCTTAAGAAGACTGTGCATGCCGAAATACTGAATGTGTCTGTTAGATGATTTTGTTACTGCAGTTTACTATTCAACCCCACCTCTCACCCTAACTGTTTCCTGTCTCAGTTTTGCCAGGTTGTTTTCTTTCTCATATTTGTACATTTGTTTTCTTTCTCATATTTGTACATTTGTTTTCTTTCTCATTTTTTGTGAATTTATTTTTTTTTTCATTTTTTGTAAATTTGTTTTCTCTTTCATTTTTGTAAATTTGTTTTGTCTCTCATTTTAAAAAATGTGTTTTCTCTCTCATTTTTGTAAATTCGTTTTCTCTCTCATCTTTGTAAATTTGTTTTCTCTCTCATCTTTGTAAATTTGTTTTCTCTCTCATCTTAGTAAATTTGTTTTCTCTCTCATCTTTGTAAATTTAATTCAGCTGTTTTCAGATCAAATTTGTGCAGTTTTTTAAAACTATCCGTACTTCATGGTCTAGCTGCTGGTGCTAGCTGTTGACAGGTGTTTGGTGCTTGTGATAGCTGGTTGTAGCTGTTGACAGCTGGTGGGAGCTGGTGGTAGCTGGCTGTAGCTGTTGACAGCTGGTGGTAGCTGCTTGTAGCTGTTGACAGCTGGTGGTAGCTGGCTGCAGCTGTTGACAACTGTTGGGTGCTGGTGGTAGCTGGTTGTAGCTGTTGACAGCTGGTGGTAGCTGGTTGTAGCTGTTGACAGCTGGTGGTACCTGGTTGTAGCTGTTGACAGCTGGTGGTAGCTGGTTGTAGCTGTTGGCAGCTGGTTGTAGCTATTGACAGCTGGTGGTAGCTGGTTGTAGCTGTTGACAGCTGGTGGTAGCTGGAGCAACACGCGGTCAAGGGTTTTTTTTTGTCCTGTCCCCTGAAACATTTCTGTGACACAACAGGCTGACTACAGGAAGCAAAGTTCGGGGGGATATATGTTCCAGGTATTTGTAGTGGAGCACAGATCTATTACTACACTCTTTATCTCTCCACTCTTTATCGGTCACTCCACTCTTTATATTTCCCTCCACTCTTTATCTACCACCCCACTCTTTATCTCTCCACTCTTTATCTATCACTCCACTCTTTATCTACCACTCCACTCTTTATCTGTCACTCCACTCTTTATCTACCACTCCACTCTTTATCTCTCCACTCTTTATCTACCACTCTACTCTTTATCTACCACTCCACTCTTTATCTACCACTCCACTCTTTATCTCTCTACTCTTTATCTGTCACTCCACTCTTTATCTGTCACTCCACTCTTTATCTACCACTCCACTCTTTATCTACCACTCCACTCTCTCTCTCCACTCTTTATCTTTCCATTCTTTATCTGTTACTCCACTCTTTATCTGTCACTCCACTCTTTAGACAGTCATGGCAATCATATTTCACTACCACCACTGTCACCACTACCACAACCACCACCACTACCATCACCATCATCACATCCAAAGCACGGGAGCAAGAACCTTCACTGAGAACAAAAACATAAAAGAAGACGAGGATTTAAAGAATGAAGAGAAAAGCGAGAACATAAAGCGTAAGACCAGGTGTGTGTTGTGGCTGATCTCTTTATACAGTGACAACATTATGACAGGCATCAAATCGTTCACCCCAGGCTAGCACTGGCAGGCTTCTAAATCTAGCACACCAACCAGAATCAGTGCCAGGGTGACATTTAGGCACAGTCTAAAGAAAATTAAAAGTAGCACAACTCAAGCCACTCTTTTACAACTTCTCTTTTCTAACGCAAGCCATTCTTTTACAACAACTTCCCATTTCTAACTCAAGCCATTCAACAACTTCCCATTTCTAACTCAAGCATTCTTTTACAACAACTTCCCATTTCTAACTCAAGCCATTCTTTTACAACAACTTCCCATTTCTAACTCAAGACATTCTTTTCCAACAACTTCCCATTTCTAACTCAAGCCATTCTTTTACAACAACTTCCCATTTGTAACTCAAGCCATTCTTTTACAACAACTTCCCTTCAGTCTCTTTCTGCCAACATTCCCCATCACAGTTTGTTTTGACAGAAACAAATTATTTTGACAGAGCGTGGAAATTATTTTGACAGAGCGTGGACATTATCTTGATAGAAGGACATTATTTCAGGTGTGAAAGAGTTCAGAATGTGACAGGAATTAAAATAGACGGCCATAATATCAATAACTTGAGATATTTGAGTGATACCTTTCTAACAACACAAAGTGATAGCAGTCTGCAGAAACTTGAGAATACGATTATTAAAGAGAGCAATAAAAGGGATCTAGAGCTAAATAGCAACAGGACAGAAACAAGGGTAATATTTTAAAAAAAACATACCAAATTGCTACATCCTTTCAAATGGGAAGACACTTACACAAGCAAATATAAATCCAATTACCTTGGAACAAAAATAACAGCTGATGGCAACTGCACAAATGAAATGAAATTATGAACAGATGAGGTAAAACCAGCATTTTATGACATGAAGAAGATACTAACAAATAAGATAATGTCCTTAAAAGTGAGGAAAGGGGCATTACAGTGCTATATTTAACCAATACTGCTGTATGACTGTGAAACTTGAATCATCAGCAAAAAGATGACAAAGAAAGTGTAAGCATCAGAGATGTGGTTTTGGAGAAAGATGCAACAGATATCACAGACAGATAAACAAATTCAGTGGTCCTCAACGAAGTGCCAGAACAACAGAAGCTAGCCAAAATGATAAGAAAAAAAGACAGTCAAATTTCTTGGACATGACATGAGAAGACACAAGTTGGAGAACCTAGACATGTAATGAGAAGACACAAGTTGGAGAAATTAGACATGACATGAGAAGACACAATTTGGAGAACCTAGACATGCTATGAGAAGACAGAAGCTGGAGAACCTAGACATGTCATGAGAAGACAGAAGCTGGAGAAACTAGACGTGACATGAGAAGACAGAAGTTGGAGAACCTAGACATGACATGAGAAGACAGAAGTTGGAGAACCTAGACATGACATGAGAAGACAGAAGTTGGAGAACCTAGACATGCTATGAGAAGACACAATTTGGAGAATTTAGACATGCCATGAGAAGAAACAAGCTGGACAAACTAGACATGCCATAAGAAGACAGAAGTTGGAGAACTTAGACATGCCATGAGAAGAAACAAATTGGAGAACCTAGACATGCCATGAGAAGACAGAAGTTGGAGAACCTAGACATGCCATCAGAAGATACAAATTGGAGAACTTAGACATGCCATGAGAAGACACAAATTGGAGAACTTAGACATGCTATGAGAAGACACGAGTTGGAGAACTTAGACATTCCATGAGAAGATAGAAGTTGGAGAACTTAGACATGACATGAGAAGACACAAACTGGAGAACTTAAACATGCCATGAGAAGACAGAAGTTGGAGAACCTAGATATGCCATGAGAAGACACAAGTTGGAGAACCTAGATAAGCCATGAGAAGACACAAGTTGGAGAACCTAGACATGCCTTGTGAAAACACAAGTTAGAGAACTTAGACATGCCATGAGAAGAAACAAGGTGGAGAACCTAGACATGTCATGAGAAGACACAAGTTGGAGAATCTAGTCATGATGAGAAGAAAGAAGTTGGAGAACATAGACATGACATGAGAAGACAGAAGTTGGAGAACTTAGACATGACATGAGAAGACAGAACCTGGAGAAACTAGACAAGCCATAAAAAGACAGAAGTTGGAGAACATAGACAAGTCATGAGCATGAGAAGACAGAAGTTGGAGAACTTAGACAAGCCATAAGAAGACAGAAGTTGGAGAACCTAGACATAACATGAGAAGACAGAAGTTGGAGAACATAGACAAGCCATAAGAAGACAGAAGTTAGAGAACTTAAACATGACATGAGAAGACAGAACCTGGAGAAACTAGACAAGACATAAGAAGACAGAAGTTGGAGAACTTAGACATGACATGAGAAGACAGAAGTTGGAGAACCTAGACATGACATGAGAAGACAGAAGCTGGAGAACCTAGTCATGACGTGAGAAGACAGAAGCTGGAGAACCTAGACATAACATAAGAAGACAGAAGCTGGATAAACTAGACAAGCCATAAGAAGACAAAAGTTGGAGAACCTAGACAAGCCATGAGAAGACAGAAGTTGGAGAACTTAGACATGACATGAGAAGACAGAAGTTGGAGAACTTATACATGACATGAGAAGACACAAGTTGGAGAACATAGACATGACATGAGAAGACAGAAGTTGGAGAACTTAGACATGACATGAGAACACAGAAGTTGGAGAACTTAGACATGACATGAGAAGACAGAAGTTGGAGAACTTTGACATGAGAAGACATAAATTGGAGAACTTAGACATGACATGAGAAGACAGAAGCTGGACATACTAGACATGCCATGAGAAGACAGAAGTTGGAGAACTTAGACATGACATGAGAAGACACAAGATGGAGAACCTGGATATGTCAGAAGACACAAATTGGAGAACTTAGACATACCATCAGAAGACAGAATTTGGAGAACCTAGACATGCCATGAGAAGACAGAAGTTGGAGAACTTAGACAAGCTATGAGAAGACAGAAGTTGGAAAACCTAGACATGCCACGAGAAGACAGAATTTGGAGAACTTAGACATGCCATAAGAAGACAGAAGTTGGAGAATCTAGACATGCCGGACAGAAGATGGAGAACCTAGACATGCCATGAGAAGACACAAGTTGGAAAACTTAGACAAAGACATGAGAAGACAGAAGTTGGAGAACTTAGACATGCCATGAGAAGACACAAGTTGGAGAACTTAGACATGCCATGAGAAGACAGAAGCTGGAGAACTTAGACATGTCATGAGAAGACACAAGTTGGAGAACCTAGACATGACATGAGAACACAGAAGTTGGAGAGCCCATACATGCCATGAGAAGACAGAAGCTGGAGAACTTAGACATGCCAATCGAAAACACAAGTTGGAGAACTTAGACATGCCATGAGAAGATAGAAAGTGGAGAACTTAGACATGACATGAGATGACAGAACCTGGATAAACTAGACAAGCCATGAGAAGACAGAAGGTGGAGAACGTAGTCATGACATGAGAAGACAGAACTTGGAGAACTTATACATGACATGAGAAGACACAAGTTAGAGAACTTAGACATGACATGAGAAGACAGAAGTTGGAGAACTTAGACATGACCTGAGAAGACAGAATTTGGAGAACTTAGACATGACATGAAAAGACACAAGTTGGAGGACTTAGACATGACATGAGAAGACAGAAGTTGGATAACGTAGACAAGCCATAAGAAGACAGAAGTTGGAGAACCTAGACATGACATGAGAAGACAGAAGTTGGAGAACTTAGACATGACATGAGAAGACAGAACCTGGATAAACTAGACAAGCCATAAGAAGACAGAAGTTGTAGAACCTAGACAAGCCATGAGAAGACAGAAGTTGGAGAACTTAGACATGACATGAGAAGACAGAAGCTGGAGAACCTAGACATGACATGAGAAGACAGAAGCTGGAGAAACTAGACAAGCCATAAGAAGACAGAAGTTGAAGAACCTAGACAAGCCATGAGAAGACAGAATTTGGAGAACTTAGATATGACATGAGAAGACAGAAGTTGGAGAACCTAGACAAGCCATGAGAAGACAGAAGTTGGGGAACCTAGACAAGCCATGAGAAGACAGAAGTTGGAGAACTTAGACATGACATGAGAAGACAGAATTTGGAGAACTTAGACATGACATGAGAAGACAGAAGATGGAGAACCTAGACAAGCCATGAGAAGACAGAAGTTGGGGAACCTAGACAAGACATGAGAAGACAGAAGCTGAAGAACCCAGACATAAGTGGAAAATTCAAGAGAAAAAGCCAAAGAGAAAAATATCTCAGTGGACTGGAAAAAGAAAAGCATCTGAATTAACTGGAAACATCAAGGACTGAGCACAAAAGACAAGAATGATCACAGGCACTATCCAAAACAGCACATAATATCTGACATATTTCTGGTAAAATTATTTTATTTTGTTGCCCTAAACAGATCTGTAGTAATATTTTTTGTACTAAATAGTTCTGTAGTAATACTATTTAATGTTTTCCCTAAACAGATCTGTAGTAAAATTATTTTATTTTATTGTCCTAAATAGATTTGTAGTAAAAGTATTTTATTTTATTCTCCTAAATAGATTTGTAGTAAAATTATTTTATTTTATTGTCCTAAACAGATCTGTAATAAAGCTATTTTATGTTATTGCCTTGAATTAATTGGAAATATCAACGACCGCATAAGATGGAGATGGATGGCTGCAAACGGTATCTGGCATGGCACATAAAATAAAAAAAATCAGTAGAGATGATAAAAGCAGATCACTAGAAACAAAACATTAGATATGATACACACACAGATCACTAGATATGATACACACACAGAAATCACCAGAGATGATACCCACGAAAGATTACTAGAGTGATACACACAGAAATCACTAGATATGATACACACAGATCACTAGATATGATATACACACAGATCACTAGATATGATACGCACACAGAAATCACCAGAGATGATACCCACGAAAAATCACAAGAGATGATACACGCACATCACTAGATACGATACACACAGAAATCACTAGATATGATATATATTCACACAAGTCGTTAGAGATGATACCCCCCCTCCCCCACACACACACACAAATAATTAGATATGATACACACAAATCATCAGAGGTGGTATACACATATTACTAGATATGATACACATACACATAAAAATCACTGGAGATGATACACACGCATAAATCACTAGAGGTGATATTACACACACAAATCACTAGAGATGATATACATACACAAATCACTAGAGATGATATACATACAACATTAGATATTATTTTTCGATTCTGCAGAAAAAGCTAATTCAGAATTTTTCTGACAATAAAAAATGAAAGATTGTGGCAGGCCAGAAAACATGTGCAGGCACTGAAACGACAAAACCTAACCACTTCTTGAGTGTAACACACAAACCACTTCTTGAATGTAACACACAAACCACTTCTTGAGTGTAACACACAAACCACTTCTTGAATGTAATACATTTACGTTAAAAAATTGTTAGACGGTTGGGACAAGAAAGGAAAGTGATTTTTAACTACCAAGTTTTGCTATCTCGTGAGACAAGCATTAACAACTTGTAACAAAAAAGAAAGTGTAGGTTATCAGACAAGTGATAATCAATACCGAAAATGTCGTGACACAAGTTTAACACACTCTCGCCATTTTGTTTGTAGTGTACAAAACAAATATTTCAGACAAATTCTTCAAACTCATCTAGCGCGTCTTCACCTTCTCATCAGAAAAAAAAAACAGCATGGATAAATGACAAGCAGACAAATTACATGTGGATAAGTGACAAGCAGACAAACTAATTTAATGCTTTACAGTTCCATAAGTAAACACATACTTGTGACATAATCAATAGAGCTAAATTTGATGTCAAACATTTGAAGTCATCTCTTCGTTATCTAGACAATTAGGTAGTTCTTTTGCGTGAAGGGAGGATAGTTCTGCTAAGTGGAAGGAGGATAGTTCTGTTGTGTGGAGGAATGATACTTCTGTTGTGTGGAAAGATGACAGTTGGTTTGTGTGGTGGAAGGATAACTCTGTTGTGTAGAGAGAGGATAGTTCTGTTGTGTAGAGGAAGGATAGTTCTGTTGTGTGGAAGGAGGATAGTTCTGTTGTGTGGAGGAATGATAATTCTGTTGTGTGGAAGGATGACAGTTGGTTTGTGTGGTGGAAGGATAACTCTGTTGTGTAGAGAGAGGATAGTTCTGTTGTGTAGAGAGAGGATAGTTTGTGTGGAGGGAGGATAGTTCTGTTGTGTGGAGGGAGGATAGTTCTGTTGCGTGGAAGGATGACAGTTGGTTTGTGTGGAAGGATGACAGTTGGTTTGTGTGGTAGAAGGATAGCTCTGTTATGTTGGAGGAAGGATAGTTCTGTTGTGTGGAGGGAGGATGGTTCTGCTGTGTGAAGGAAGGATGGTTCTGTTGTGTGCAGGGAGGATAGTTCTGTTGGATGAAGGAAGGATAGCTCTATTATACGGAGGGAGGATAGTTCTGTTGTGTGGGGGGGATAGTTCTTTTGTGTAGAGGAAGGATAGTTCTGTTGTGTGGAGGGAAAATAGTTCTGTTGTGTGTGTGTGGGGGGGGGGGGGAAGGAGAGTTCTTTTGTATAGAGCGAGGATAGTTCTGTTGTGTGGAAAGATGACAGTTGTTTTGTGTAGTGGAAGGATAGCTCTATAGTGTAGAGAGAGGATAGTTCTATTATGTGGAGGTAGGATAGTTCTGTTGTATGGAGAAGGGATAGTTTTCTATTGTGTGGAGGAAGGATAGTTCTATTGTTTGGAGATATAACTGCTTTGCGTAAGGAAATAGCTCTGTTGTTAACTAGAACATAAGTTATAAAATTTAACTGGACTACAAATTATAAGAGTTAACTAGACTACAGCTTGTAAGAGTTAACTAGACTACAGATTGGAAGAGTTAACTAGACTACAAAGTGTAAGAGCTAACTACACTAAAACAATGTAAGAGTTAACTAGACTACAAATTTTAGGGATTGATTAGACTTTGACTAAGTGGCACAGAAAAAATGCCGACATATGTGATTAGAAGTATAAAAACAGCACAGAACAGATAAACTTGAATTCAGAAATCTGCCGGTCGACACAGCACATGATGATGATAAACTTTTTTAAATTGGGCAAAAACTATTGAGTGGAGTGTGCTGAATCACGGACAGTATCGATTCCTCCAACCTCTTATTATTAGACAATTACGACTCCTGTAATCAGCGTAAAACAAACATGGTCAAATATATAGTTTCGTCCAGTCTGAAATAATCGTCGGTAACGATTACCTTTGTTTGTGCCATGTTTTCATTCACGAACACGCGGTCAGTCACCAGACAAGTTCCCAGCAGACTTTCAGGGCAGACAGGTACCCCAACAGACTTGTAAGGCAGACAGGTACCCCAACAGATTTGTAGGGACAGACAGGTATCCCAGCAGACTTGTAGGGGCAGACAGGTATCCCAGCAGACTTATGAAACAGACAGACGGGTAGGCAAGCGGTCAGACAAACAGGCAGGCATAGAGACACGTGGACTGAAAAAGTAATAGACCAACAGAAATACGATATCTGGAGGAGCGGTTTGAATCTTTGTTCAAACCCGAAATAGCATGAAGATCCATAGACAGAAACACAGACAGATAGACAGACAGACAGATAGATGGAGGAGCGGTTTGAATCTTTGTTCAGACCCGAAATAGCTTGAAGATCCATAGACAGAAACACAGACAGATAGACAGACAGACAGATAGATGGAGGAGCGGTTTGAATCTTTGTTCAGACCCGAAATAGCATGAAGATCCATAGACAGACAGACAGATAGACAGACAGACAGATAGACAGACAGACAGACAGACAGGGAGACAGACAGACAGGTGGCGGAGCAGTTTGAATCTTTGTTCAGACCTGAAATAGCATGAAGATCCACAGACAGACAGACAGATAGACAGACAGACAGACGAACACTTACCTGACAGCCAGGAAATATAACAATCATATGTTTGATGTTTGACACACACATACGCAACATACAGTACGTGCAACATAATCTCTGTGTGCACAACCATGACCTCTGTACACACAACATACGATATGTTTACACACAACACACGTAATATTTACATACACCTATGTACACTTACACTGAACTGTAAGAAAATGTTAATGTAATCTTCACCAGCTCCGCCAACTCTTTGTGATGTTTAGGGAGTGGATCCTCATGTGAAGTTGCACGACACAGCAGAAACGTGTAAGTGAAAAGGGAGACAACCATAACAAGGGAGAAGAAGACTGCTACTTGCTGGGGTTTAGCTTGATTGTGTTTGTGTGTGTGTGTTTGTTTGTGTGGCCGTAAATTCAAATATGTGTGTTTGTCTGTGTGTCTGTGTGGCCGTACACTTATATACGTGTTTTTATTTGTGTGGCTGTACACTTACATATGTGTGTTTGTCTGTGTCTGTATGGCAGTTATATATTGTGTGTCAGTCTGTGTGGCCGTGCAGTTATATATTGTGTGTTAGTCTGTGTGTCTGTGTGGCCGTGCATTTATATTGTGTGTTAGTCTGTGTGTCTGTGTGGCCGTGCATTTATATTGTGTGTTAGTCTGTGTGTCTGTGTGGCCGTGCATTTATATTGTGTGTTACTCTGTGTGTCTGTGTGGCCGTGCATTTATATTGTGTGTTAGTCTGTGTGTCTGTGTGGCCGTGCATTTATATTGTGTGTTAGTCTGTGTGTCTGTGTGGCCGTGCATTTATATTGTGTGTTAGTCTGTGTGTCTGTGTGGCCGTGCATTTATATTGTGTGTTAGTCTGTGTGTCTGTGTGGCCGTGCATTTATATTGTGTGTTAGTCTGTGTGGCCGTACACTTACATATTGTGTGTTAGTCTGTGTGGCCCCCGTGTGGTACCCGGGATCTGCAAAGAATAGGACCACTGTACCCTACCATGCATGATCGTAAAAGGCGACTAAGGAGGGTTCAGCATAGGGCCAGCAACCCTATCTGGTAAAAAAACTATCAGACTGCTACAGAAACGGAAGCAAGGGAAAAAACAAATGCAGGTGGAAGGAGAAATGCTTATCAGGAAACTGAGCCCATGAAGGTTGTGGATGAAAGCCAGCCACTGGAAGTCCCCAGCCCGACTGCAGACCTCCTGGAACCTAAACAAAAGATGCAAATAGGCAGCTGGAATGTAAGAACACTAAACCAGACTGGAAAACTAGCACAAACCATCAAGGAAATGCACAGATATAAACTAGACATACTAGGAATACAAGAAGCAAGATGGACAGGACAAGGCAGAAGGAAATTAACAACACAGCACACAGAAGATACAATAATATGGTCAGGTAAAGAAGATCTTCATGAAGGAGGAGTAGCATTGATTATAACAAAAGAAGCATCAAGAGCATTGCTGAAATGGACCCCAATAAATGAGAGATTATTATATGCACGGTTCAACTCAAGATTCACGAAGCTGTCTATTATAGTTTGTTATGCACCAACAGAAGCAGCTGAAGAGGAATTAAAAGAAGATTTTTACAACAGCCTCCAAGCCACAGTAGAAACAATACCCAAGCATGATATGCTACTCATCTTGGGCGACTTCAATGCAAAAGTAGGTGAAGGAAATGAAGATAGAAGAAGAATCATGGGAAGAGAAGGAATCGGAGAAATAAATGAAAATGGAGAAAGACTGTGCAGTTTCTGTGAAGAAAACATGATGACCATCGGAGGGACAATTTTCCAACACAAAAACATCCATAAGGTGACTTGGAGGTCACCAGATAAAACCACAGAAAACCAAATCGATCACATACTAATAAACAACAAGTGGAAACGGTCACTACAAGATGTGCGAGCAAGGAAAGGAGCAGATATAGGAAGTGATCACAACCTTCTGGTAGCAAAAATAAAACTAAAATTAAGGAAAGCCAGAATCGGAGAACACAGAAGATACATTTTGATACAAGAAAACTGATAGACCAGCAAACAAGAAATGAATTCTCAATAATACTTAAGAACCGCTTCAGTGTCCTACAAGACGAAGCAGAAATGTCCATATTAGAGTTCAATAAAACACTAAAGGAAACAGCAAAAGAGGTGCTGGGATATCGGAAAAGGAGAAAAGAGGAATGGATAAGTGAGACCACATGGGAAAAGATACAGCAAAGAAAAGAAATCAAGAAAAAATTACTGAACACCAAATCACAACGGCTTAAAGAACGAGTTTTAAGTAATTATGCACAAAAAGACAAAGAAGTGAAGGAATCATGCCGTCAAGATAAACGTCAATATTATGACAACTTAGAAGAAACAGCAGAGAAAGCAGCATATACAAATGACATGAAAATCATATATAAAATCACAAAGCAGATGACAGGTAACTTCAATACAAGATGTGAAAGTGCAGTAAGAACACAAAATGGACAACTGGTCAGTGGAGAAAGAGAAAAAATTGAAAGATGGAAGGAACACTTTAACACCCTACTAAACAGAACACAAGCAGCACAAGCAATAGATATACCTGAAGCAAAAGCGGAACTAAACATCAATACAGGACCAATAACAATAAATGAAGTAAAAGAGGCGATAAAGAAGCTAAACTCAGACAGGGCACCAGGTGAAGATGAAGTGACTGCTGAGATGTTGAAAGCAGAAGAAATAGAAACACCAAAACAACTTTGCTGGATATTACAACAAATTTGGGATTTAGAAAAAGCCCCAGAGGAGTGGAAAACTGGTCTTATAGTAAAACTACCAAAGAAGGGTGACCTCAGAGATTGCGGGAACTGGAGAGGCATTACCCTACTGCCACTCACTAGTAAAGTATTTTGCAGAATAATCATCAACAGAATTGTACCAACACTTGAGGAAAAACTAAGGAAACAGCAAAAGAGGTGCTGGGATATCGGAAAAGGAGAAAAGAGGAATGGATAAGTGAGACCACATGGGAAAAGATACAGCAAAGAAAAGAAATCAAGAAAAAATTACTGAACACCAAATCACAACGGCTTAAAGAACGAGTTTTAAGTAATTATGCACAAAAAGACAAAGAAGTGAAGGAATCATGCCGTCAAGATAAACGTCAATATTATGACAACTTAGAAGAAACAGCAGAGAAAGCAGCATATACAAATGACATGAAAATCATATATAAAATCACAAAGCAGATGACAGGTAACTTCAATACAAGATGTGAAAGTGCAGTAAGAACACAAAATGGACAACTGGTCAGTGGAGAAAGAGAAAAAATTGAAAGATGGAAGGAACACTTTAACACCCTACTAAACAGAACACAAGCAGCACAAGCAATAGATATACCTGAAGCAAAAGCGGAACTAAACATCAATACAGGACCAATAACAATAAATGAAGTAAAAGAGGCGATAAAGAAGCTAAACTCAGACAGGGCACCAGGTGAAGATGAAGTGACTGCTGAGATGTTGAAAGCAGAAGAAATAGAAACACCAAAACAACTTTGCTGGATATTACAACAAATTTGGGATTTAGAAAAAGCCCCAGAGGAGTGGAAAACTGGTCTTATAGTAAAACTACCAAAGAAGGGTGACCTCAGAGATTGCGGGAACTGGAGAGGCATTACCCTACTGCCACTCACTAGTAAAGTATTTTGCAGAATAATCATCAACAGAATTGTACCAACACTTGAGGAAAAACTTCGGAAAGAGCAGGCAGGATTTAGGAAAGGAACATCATGCATAGACCACATATTTGTACTTAGACAAATATTAGAACAGGCAAATGAGTGGCATAACACAACATATGCATTATTCATAGATTTTGAGAAAGCCTTTGACAGTGTCAACAGAGACGCACTGTGGAAAATCCTAAGATGGCATGGCCTCCCCCATAAAATAGTTAATGTAATCAAAACCCTATACGAGGGTTTTCAGTGCAAAGTTATCTGTGGAGAACATACCTCCAGCAGCTTTAGGGTACAAACAGGAGTGAAACAGGGATGTGTACTATCACCAACATTATTTATCTTGGCAGTAGACTGGTTAATGAAGGAGGCAACATCAGACAAACGCAGAGGATTACAATGGACCCTTGACACAATGCTGGAGGACCTTGACTTTGCGGACGACATTTGTCTACTATCAAGCAGCCACAAAGATATGCAAGATAAAATAAACAAGCTAACTTAGAATGCAAACAACATAGGACTAAAGATCAACGTAGGAAAGACAAAGTTAATGAAGCAAAATGTGAACAACAGAAATGTACTCAGAGTAGATAACAAGTTAGTGGAGGAGGTCAACGAATTTGTATACCTTGGCAGCAGAGTAGTAGAAAATGGAGACAGCACAGAGGACATCAACAACAGACTTACTAGAGCAAACCAGGCTTTTGCAGTGCTGCAGACTATATGGAAATAAAATAAACTAAGCATAAATATGAAAATCAGGATATTTAAGAGTAATGTTCTAAGTGTACTATTCTATGGAAGTGACTGCTGAGATGTTGAAAGCAGAAGAAATAGAAACACCAAAACAACTTTGCTGGATATTACAACAAATTTGGGATTTAGAAAAAGCCCCAGAGGAGTGGAAAACTGGTCTTATAGTAAAACTACCAAAGAAGGGTGACCTCAGAGATTGCGGGAACTGGAGAGGCATTACCCTACTGCCACTCACTAGTAAAGTATTTTGCAGAATAATCATCAACAGAATTGTACCAACACTTGAGGAAAAACTTCGGAAAGAGCAGGCAGGATTTAGGAAAGGAACATCATGCATAGACCACATATTTGTACTTAGACAAATATTAGAACAGGCAAATGAGTGGCATAACACAACATATGCATTATTCATAGATTTTGAGAAAGCCTTTGACAGTGTCAACAGAGACGCACTGTGGAAAATCCTAAGATGGCATGGCCTCCCCCATAAAATAGTTAATGTAATCAAAACCCTATACGAGGGTTTTCAGTGCAAAGTTATCTGTGGAGAACATACCTCCAGCAGCTTTAGGGTACAAACAGGAGTGAAACAGGGATGTGTACTATCACCAACATTATTTATCTTGGCAGTAGACTGGTTAATGAAGGAGGCAACATCAGACAAACGCAGAGGATTACAATGGACCCTTGACACAATGCTGGAGGACCTTGACTTTGCGGACGACATTTGTCTACTATCAAGCAGCCACAAAGATATGCAAGATAAAATAAACAAGCTAACTTAGAATGCAAACAACATAGGACTAAAGATCAACGTAGGAAAGACAAAGTTAATGAAGCAAAATGTGAACAACAGAAATGTACTCAGAGTAGATAACAAGTTAGTGGAGGAGGTCAACGAATTTGTATACCTTGGCAGCAGAGTAGTAGAAAATGGAGACAGCACAGAGGACATCAACAACAGACTTACTAGAGCAAACCAGGCTTTTGCAGTGCTGCAGACTATATGGAAATAAAATAAACTAAGCATAAATATGAAAATCAGGATATTTAAGAGTAATGTTCTAAGTGTACTATTCTATGGAAGTGAATGCTGGAAAATCACCAAAACCACAGAAAACAAGTTGAATTCTTTCCAGACTAAATGTTTACGTAGAATTAAAAAAATATTTTGGCCAAACACCATAAGAAATAACATCTTATTGGCAGAAATGCAGATGAAACCACTGACAACAGTTATTGAGGAAAGACGCTGGCGATGGTTGGGACATGTGCTCAGAATGACTGACAACTCACTACCAAAAATAGCACTAAGATGGACACCACAGGGGAGCAGAAGTAAGGGTAGACCAAAAGAGACATGGAGAAGAACAACAGAAAGGATGTTGAGCAATAGAGGGCTCACCTGGGCAAGAGCAGAAAAAAAGGCGAAAGACAGGCATTTGTGGAAAACCCTTGCGGAAGCCCCATGTGCCCTGGGCACTTAAGGTTCAGAGAGAGAGAGAGAGAGAGAGAGAGAGAGTCTGTGTGGCCGTACACTTACATATTGTGTGTTAGTCTGTGTGTCTGTGTGGCCGTACACTTATATACTGTGTCAGTCTAGGTGGTGTACACTTACATATTGTGTGTCAGTCTGTGTGGCCGTACACTTACATATTGTGTGTCAGTCTGTGTGGACGTACACTTACATATTGTGTGTCAGTCTGTGTGGCCGTACACTTATATACTGTGTCAGTCTAGGTGGCCGTACACTTACATATTGTGTGTCAGTCTGTGTGGCCGTACACTTACATATTGTGTGTCAGTCTGTGTGGCCGTACACTTACATATTGTGTGTCAGTCTGTGTGGCCGTACACTTACATATTGTGTGTCAGTCTGTGTGGCCGTACACTTACATATTGTGTGTTAGTCTGTGTGGCTGTACACTTATATACTGTGTCAGTCTAGGTTGCCATACACTTACATATTGTGTGTCAGTCTGTGTGGCCGTACACTTATATATTGTGTGTTAGTCTGTGTGGCCGTACACTTACATATTGTGTGTCAGTCTGTGTGGCCGTACACTTATATATTGTGTGTTAGTCTGTGTGGCCGTACACTTATATATTGTGTTAGTCTGTGTGGCCGTACACTTATATATTGTGTGTTAGTCTGTGTAGCCGTACACTTATATATTGTGTTAGTCTGTGTGGCCGTACACTTATATATTGTGTTAGTCTGTGTGGCCGTACACTTATATATTGTGTTAGTCTGTGTGGCCGTATACTTATATATTGTGTGTTAGTCTGTGTGGCCGTACACTTATATATTGTGTTAGTCTGTGTCTGTGTGACCGTAAATTTATATATTGTATTAGTCTGTGTCTGTGTGGCCGTACACTTATATATTGTGTTAGTCTGTGTGTGTGTGGCCATACGCTTATATATTGTGTGTTAGTCTGTGTGTGTGTGGCCGTACACTTATATATTGTGTGTTAATCTGTGTGGCTGTACACTTATATATTGTGTGTTAATCTGTGTGGCTGTAAACTTATATATTGTGTGTTAATCTGTGTGGCTGTACACTTATATATTGTGTGTTAATCTGTGTGGCCGTACACTTATATATTGAGTGTTAATCTGTGTGGCCGTACACTTATATATTGTGTGTTAATCTGTGTGGCTGTACACTTATATATTGTGTGTTAATTTGTGTGGCCGTACACTTATATACTGTGTGTTAGTCTGTGTGTGTGTGGCTGTACACTTATACATTGTGTGTTAAACTCTGTGTGTGTGGCCGTACACTTATACATTGTGTGTTAAACTCTGTGTGTGTGGCCGTACACTTATATATTGTGTGTTAATCTGTGTGGCCATACACTTATATATTGTGTGTTAATCTGTGTGGACGTACACTTATATATTGTGTGTTAATCTGTGTGGCCATACACTTATATATTGTGTGTTAATCTGTGTGGCCGTACACTTATATATTGTGTGTAATCTGTGTGGCCGTACACTTATTATTGTGTGTTAATCTGTGTGGTCATACACTTATATATTGTGTGTTAATCTGTGTGGCCGTACACTTATATATTGTGTGTTAATCTGTGTGGCCATACACTTATATATTGTGTGTTAATCTGTGTGGCCGTACACTTATATATTGTGTGTTAATCTGTGTGGCCATACACTTATATATTGTGTGTTAATCTGTGTGGTCATACACTTATATATTGTGTGTTAGTGTGTGTGGCCGTACACTTATATATTGTGTGTTAGTCTGTGTGGCCTTACACTTATATATTTTGTGTTACTCTGTGAGGCCTTACACTTATATATTGTGTGTTAGTCTGTGTGGCCTTACACTTATATATTGTGTGTTAGTGTGTGTGGCCGTACACTTATATATTGTGTTAGTCTGTGTGTGTGGCCGTACACTTATATATTGTGTGTTAGTCTGTGTGGTCGTACACTTATATATTGTGTGTTAGTCTGTGTTGCCGTACACTTATATATTGTGTTAGTCTGTGTGTGTGGCCGTACACTTATATATTGTGTGCTAGTCTATGTGGCCGTACACTTATATATTGTGTGTTAGTCTGTGTGGCCATACACTTATATATTGTGTTAGTCTGTGTCTGTGTGGCCGTACACTTATATATTGTGTTAGTCTGTGTGTGTGGCCGTACACTTATATATTGTGTTAGTCTGTGTGGCCGTACACTTATATATTGTGTTAGTCTGTGTGGCCGTACACTTATATATTGTGTTAGTCTGTGTGGCCGTACGCTTATATATTGTGTGTTAGTGTGTGTGTGTGGCTGTACACTTATATATTGTGTGTTAGTCTGTGTGGCCGTACACTTATATATTGTGTTAGTCTGTGTGTGTGGCCGTACACTTATATATTGTGTTAGTCTGTGTGTCTGCGTGGCCGTACACTTATATATTGTGTTAGTCTGTGTGTGTGTGTGGCCGTACACTTATATATTGTGTTAGTCTCTGTGTGTGGCCGTACACTTATATATTGTGTGTTAGTCTGTGTGTCTGTGTGGCCGTACACTTATATTGTGTTTGTCTGTGTGTCTGTGTGGCCGTACACTTATATATTGTGTGTTTGTCTGTGTGTCTGTGTGGCCGTACACTTATATATTGTGTCTGTCTGTGTGGCCGTACACTTATATATTGTGTGTTAGTCCGTGTGGCCGTACACTTATATATTGTGTGTCTGTCTGTGTGGCCGTACACTTATATATTGTGTGTTAATCTGTGTGTGTGGCCGTACACTTATATATTGTGTGTTAATTTGTGTGTCTGTGTCCGTACACTTATATATTGTGTGTTAATTTGTGTGTGTTGCCGTACACTTATATATTGTGTGTTAATTTGTGTATCTGTGTCTGTACACTTATATATTGTGTGTTAATCTGTGTGTGTGGCCGTACACTTATATATTGTGTGTTAATTTGTGTGTCTGTGTCCGTACACTTATATATTGTGTGTTAATCTGTGTGTGTTTCCGTACACTTATATATTGTGTGTTAATCTGTGTGTGTGGCCGTACACTTATATATTGTGTGTTAATCTGTGTGTGTGGCCGTACACTTATATATTGTGTGTTAATTTGTGTGTCTGTGTCCGTACACTTATATATTGTGTTAATCTGTGTGTGTGGCCGTACACTTATATATTGTGTGTTAATTTGTGTGTCTGTGTCCGTACACTTATATATTGTGTGTTAATCTGTGTGTGTGGCCGTACACTTATATATTGTGTGTTAATCTCTGTGTGTGGCAGTACACTTATATATTGTGTGTTAATTTGTGTGTGTGGCTGTACACTTATATATTGTGTTAGCCTGTGTCTTTGTGGCCGTACACTTATATATTGTGTGTTAATTTGTGTGTCTGTGTCCGTACACTTATGTATTGTGTGTTAATTTGTGTGTCTGTGTCCGTACACTTATATATTGTGTGTTAATCTGTGTGTGTGGCCGTACACTTATATATTGTGTGTTAATCTCTGTGTGTGGCAGTACACTTATATATGTGTGTTAATTTGTGTGTGTGGCTGTACACTTATATTGTGTTAGCCTGTGTCTTTGTGGCCGTACACTTATATATTGTGTGTTAATTTGTGTGTCTGTGTCCGTACACTTATGTATTGTGTGTTAATTTGTGTGTCTGTGTCCGTACACTTATATATTGCGTGTTAATCTGTCTGTGTGGCCGTATACTTATATATTGTGGGTTAATTTGTGTGTGTGGCCGTACACTTATATATTGTGTTAGTCTGTGTGTGTGTGGCCGTACACTTATATATTGTGTGTTAATTTGTGTGTGTGTGGCCGTACACTTATATATTGTGGGTTAATCTGTGTGGCCGTATACTTATATATTGTGTGTTAATCTGTGTGTCTGTGTGGCCGTACACTTATATATTGTGGGTTAATCTGTGTGTCTGTGTGGCCGTACACTTATATATTGTGGGTTAATCTGTGTGTCTGTGTGGCCGTACACTTATATATTGTGAATTAATCTGTGTGTCTGTGTGGCCGTACACTTATATATTGTGTGTTAGTCTGTGTGTCTGTATGGCCGTACACTTATATATTGTGTGTTAATCTGTGTGGCCGTACACTTATATATTGTGTGTTAATCTGTGTGGCCGTACACTTATATATTGTGTGTTAATCTGTGTGGCCGTACACTTATATATTGTGTGTTAATCTGTGTGGCCGTACACTTATATATTGTGTGTTAATCTGTGTGGCCGTACACTTATATATTGTGGGTTAATCTGTGTGTCTGTGTGGCCGTACACTTATATATTGTGTGCTAGTCTGTGTGTTTGTGTGGCCCTGCACTTATATATTGTGTGTTAGTCTGTGTGTCTGTGTGGCCGTACACTTATATATTGTGTGCTAGTCTGTGTGTTTGTGTGGCCTGCACTTATATATTGTTTGTTAATCTGTGTGTCTGTGTGGCCGTACACTTATATATTGTGTGTTAGTCTGTGTGTTTGTGTGGCCCTGCACTTATATATTGTGTGGTAATCTGTGTGTGTGTGGCTGTACACTTATATATTGTGTATTAATCTGTGTGTGTGGCCGTACACTTATATATTGTGTTAGCCTGTGTCTTTGTGGCCGTACACTTATATATTGTGTGTTAATCTGTGTGGCCGTACACTTATATATTGTGTTAGTCTGTGTGGCCGTACACTTATATAGTGTGTTAGTCTGTGTGTGTGTGGCCGTACACTTATATATTGTGTTAGTCTGTGTGGCTGTACACTTATATATTGTGTTAGTCTGTGTGGCCGTACACTTATATATTGTGTGTTAGTCTATGTAGCCTTACACTTATATATTGTGTGTTAGTCTGTGTGGCCGTACACTTATATATTGTGTTAGTCTATGTGGCCGTACACTTATATATTGTGTGTTAGTCTGTGTGGCCGTACACTTATATATTGTGTGTTAGTCTGTGTGGCCGTACACTTATATATTGTGTGTTAGTCTGTGTGGCCGTACACTTATATATTGTGTGTTAGTCTGTGTGGCCGTACACTTATATATTGTGTGTTAGTCTATGTGGCCGTACACTTATATATTGTGTTTTAGTCTGTGTGGCCGTACACTTATATATTGTGTGTTAGTCTATGTGGCCGTACACTTATATATTGTGTGTTAGTCTGTGTGGCCGTACACTTATATATTGTGTGTTAGTTTGTGTGGCCGTACACTTATATATTGTGTGTTAGTCTGTGTGGCCGTACACTTATATATTGTGTGTTAGTCTGTGTGTGTGTGGCCGTACACTTATATATTGTGTTTTAATCTGTGTGTGTGTGGCTGTACACTTATATATTGTGTTTTAATCTGTGTGTGTGTGGCTGTACACTTATATATTGTGTTTTAATCTGTGTGTGTGTGTGGCTGTACACTTATATATTGTGTTTTAATCTGTGTTTGTTTGGCCGTACACTTATATATTGTGTGTTAGTCTGTGTGTGTGTGACCGCACACTTATATATTGTGTGTTAGTCTGTGTGTGTGTGGCCGTACACTTATATATTGTGTGTTAGTCTGTGTGTGTGTGGCCGTACACTTATATATTGTGTGTTTTTCTGTGTGTCCGTGCAAGTATATATGAGTGTTTGTTTACGTGGCCATACCCTTATATATGTGTGTGTGTGTGTGTGTTTGACTGTGTGGCGGTGCAATTATATATGTGGGTGTATGTGTGTGGCCATACACATATATATGTGTGTTTGTCTGTGTGTCCCTGGTCTTACATATGTGTGTTTGTCTGTGTGTCCCTGGTTTTACATATGTGTGTTTGTCCTTGTGGCTGTACACTTATATATGCATGTTTGTCCTTGTGGCTGTACACTTATATACGCATGTTTGTCCTTGTGGCTGTACACTTATATACGCATGTTTGTCCTTGTGGCTGTACACTTATATATGCATGTTTGTCCTTGTGGCTGTACACTTATATATGCATGTTTGTCCTTGTGGCTGTGCACTTATATACGCATGTTTGTCCTTGTGGCTGTACACTTATATGTGCATGTTTGTCCTTGTGGCTGTACACTTATATACGCATGTTTGTCCTTGTGGCTGTACACTTATATATGCATGTTTGTCCTTGTGGCTGTACACTTATATATTTAGTAATTGTCTGTGTGCTTGTGTGCCCATACACTTATATATGTGTGTTTGTGTATTTATGAACGTGTTTTTATGTGTATTATGTAAGTGTCACTGTGCATTATCTTCGAGTGTTTGTGTGTTAAGTATGATTATGTGTGTGTGTGTCGATTTGTTTATGCATGTGTGAACTTTCTGTCTGTGTGTACGCCTTTTTATGTGTATGCTTTTTATGTGTATGCTTTCACGTTGCATAAATCAGATCTCATAAAGATTTTGATTATCATCTTTATACTGCTCATATAAGAGCCCGTTAATCTGTAGACACCCTGAGGGTTGGGAGATGTATTGAATGAATGAATGAATGAATGATCTTTATTTTTAAAAGGTAAAGAATTGGGCAGCAGGCTCATCTTACATTCTGCCCTTCATCACTCCATCTTTCATTCTTCCCACACACTCGATTTAATACAAGTACACAAATTACATGAGGAAAAAAACATCAAAATAGAGTAGGATTAAACTATTACATTCAAAGTAAAAGAGAATAACATAATAAAATAGCTCTCACACGCGCATACACGGACATGCACATACATGTACATAAACACAAAGAGAGAGAGAGAGAGAGAGAAATGAGTGGGAGGAGTAGAGGAAGGGGAACAGAGAAATAGAAAAAAGATTGTGAGGGGGGACGAGTGAAAAGAGAGAGACAAAAGAGAGAGAGGAATAGAGATAGAAAGAGAGGAAGAGAAAGAGACAGAGAGAGAGAGAAAGGGAAAGAAAGAAAGAGAAAGAGACAGAGAAAGAGAGAGAAAGGGAGAGAGAAAGAAAGAGAAAGAGACAGAAATAGAGAGAAAGAAAGAGAGAAAAGGAGAGAGAAAGAGAGAGAGAGAGAAGAGAGTAAGAGAGAAAAAGTATAGTTTGAGTGTTTTCTGCCAAACTGTAGTCTGTCTAGTCAATATCTAGTCACAGTCTAGTCAATATCTAGTCACAGTCTAGTCAATATCTAGTCACAGTCTAGTCAATATCTAGTCAATATCTAGTCACAGTCTAGTCAATATCTAGTCACAGTCTAGTCAATATCTAGTCACAGTCTAGTCAATATCTAGTCAATATCTAGTCACAGTCTAGTCAATATCTAGTCACAGTCTAGAGGATGCTCCTCTTTCACAGTGAGGATGAGGTAAGTATTACTTATTTGTGACACGAAAATGTGGGCGTCCAAGATGTGATACTTCAGGAAATATGCCCCTGTCTGGACCTGAATTACACGTGGGCACTGAATTATATCACAGGGCATTTCATTTCTTATAAAATCATGTGACACGTAAAGCCACATTAACTTGTGCACACAATCTTAACTTGTACACACAAAGACAACTTGTGCATATAAAGTCATTTTGAGCACCCAAAGTCAGTTGTTCACAGAAAGTCAACTTGTGCACACAAAGTAAGTTGTTCACAGAAAGTCAACTTGTGGCTGTACACTTATATACGCATGTTTGTCCTTGTGGCTGTACACTTATATATGCATGTTTGTCCTTGTGGCTGTACACTTATATATTTAGTAATTGTCTGTGTGCTTGTGTGCCCATACACTTATATATGTGTGTTTGTGTATTTATGAACGTGTTTTTATGTGTATTATGTAAGTGTCACTGTGCATTATCTTCGAGTGTTTGTGTGTTAAGTATGATTATGTGTGTGTGTGTCGATTTGTTTATGCATGTGTGAACTTTCTGTCTGTGTGTACGCCTTTTTATGTGTATGCTTTTTATGTGTATGCTTTCACGTTGCATAAATCAGATCTCATAAAGATTTTGATTATCATCTTTATACTGCTCATATAAGAGCCCGTTAATCTGTAGACACCCTGAGGGTTGGGAGATGTATTGAATGAATGAATGAATGAATGATCTTTATTTTTAAAAGGTAAAGAATTGGGCAGCAGGCTCATCTTACATTCTGCCCTTCATCACTCCATCTTTCATTCTTCCCACACACAAGTACACAAATTACATGAGGAAAAAAACATCAAAATAGAGTAGGATTAAACTATTACATTCAAAGTAAAAGAGAATAACATAATAAAATAGCTCTCACACACGCATACACGGACATGCACATACATGTACATAAACACAAAGAGAGAGAGAGAGAGAGAGAAATGAGTGGGAGGAGTAGAGGAAGGGGAACAGAGAAATAGAAAAAAGATTGTGAGGGGGGACGAGTGAAAAGAGAGAGACAAAAGAGAGAGAGGAATAGAGATAGAAAGAGAGGAAGAGAAAGAGACAGAGAGAGAGAGAGAGAGAAAGAAAGAGAAAGAGAGAGAGAGAGAGAAAGAAAGAGAGAAAAGGAGAGAGAAAGAAAGAGAAAGAGACAGAAATAGAGAGAAAGAAAGAGAGAAAAGGAGAGAGAAAGAGAGAGAGAGAAGAGAGTAAGAGAGAAAAAGTATAGTTTGAGTGTTTTCTGCCAAACTGTAGTCTGTGTCTAGTCAATATCTAGTCACAGTCTAGTCAATATCTAGTCACAGTCTAGTCAATATCTAGTCACAGTCTAGTCAATATCTAGTCAATATCTAGTCACAGTCTAGTCAATATCTAGTCACAGTCTAGTCAATATCTAGTCACAGTCTAGTCAATATCTAGTCACAGTCTAGTCAATATCTAGTCACAGTCTAGAGGATGCTCCTCTTTCACAGTGAGGATGAGGTAAGTATTACTTACACAGTGAGGATGAGGTAAGTATTACTTATTTGTGACACGAAAATGTGGGCGTCCAAGATGTGATACTTCAGGAAATATGCCCCTGTCTGGATCTGAATTGCACGTGGGCACTGAATTATATCACAGGGCATTTCATTTCTTATAAAATCATGTGACACGTAAAGCCACATTAACTTGTGCACACAATCTTAACTTGTACACACAAAGACAACTTGTGCATATAAAGTTATTTTGAGCACCCAAAGTCAGTTGTTCACAGAAAGTCAACTTGTGCACACAAAGTAAGTTGTTCACAGAAAGTCAACTTGTGGACACAAAGTAAGTTGTTCACAGAAAGTCAACTTGTGCACACAAACTCACAGAAAGTCAATTTGTAAACACAAAGTCAGTTGTTCACAGAAAGTCAACTTGTGCACAAGAACTCACAGAAAGTCAACTAATGCAGTTTTTCTGACCACTTTAGAGGGTAAGAAAAAGTTAAAACTTCCATCTTTTGTCCGATTATCTCATTCATCACAGGAGACTGATCTATAAGAAGTTTAGACGATAAGTAGAGCACAATGGAGCAGGATAGATGTTGAGGACAACAGAGTATGAGAGACGTACAGCACAATAGACCATGAGAGATATAGAGCAGAAAAGAGCAGGAGAGATATAGAGCACAAAAGAGCAGGAGAGATATAGAGCACAAAAGAGCAGGAGAGATGTAGAGCACAGTGGAGTAGGAGAGATGTAGAGGACAATAGTGCAAGAGATAGGTACAGCATAATGGAGCAGGAGAGATGTAGAGAACAATGGAGCAGGAGAGATATAGAGAAGAATGGAGCAGGAGAAATATAGAGAACAATGGAGCAGGAGAGATATAGAGAAGAATGGAGCAGGAGAGATATAGAGAACAATGGAGCAGGAGAGATATAGAGAAGAATGGAGCAGGAGAGATATAGAGTACAATGGAGCAGAAGAGACATAGAGTACAATGGAGCAGGAGAGATATAGAGAAGAATGGAGCAGGAGAGATATAGAGTACAATGGAGCAGAAGAGATATAGTTAAGAATGGAGCAGAAGAGATATAAAGAACAATGGAGCAGAAGAGATATAGAGAACAATAGAGCAGAAGAGATATAGAGAAGAATGGAGCAGGAGAGATATAGAGAACAATGGAGCAGGAGAGATATAGAGAAGAATGGAATAGAAGAAATATAGAGAACAACGGAGCAGAAGAGATATAGAGAACAATGGAACAGAAGAGATATAGAGAACAATAGAACAGAAGAGATATAGAGAACAATGGAGCAGGAGAGATATAGAGTACAATGAAGCAGAAGAGATATAGAGAAGAATGGAGCAGAAGAGATATAGAGAACAATAGAGCAGGAGAGATATAGAATAAATGAATGATTTATTTTTAAAGGGTAAAGAACTTGGCACGCAGGCCCGTCTTACATTCTGACCGTCATCACTCCATCTTTCATTCTTCCCATACACTCGATTGAATACAAGTATGCAAATTACATTAGGAAAAAGCATCAAAAGATTGTAAGATTTAACTATTACATTCAAAGTAAATGAGAAGAAGTAATGAACCTAATGAAATAGCTCAGGCACACATACACAGATACATACATAAACAAAAATACATTGTAAATACCGATCTTCTAACATATGTTTTTTAAAGAAACATTAAAATAATTTCTAACAATATCTAACAAGTTACTTTTCGAACTATGTCATTTTAGTACTTGATGGCTGGGTTGAGAGATTGCTGGTTATTCTATGGAGGCATATAATTACAAGCAAGTAAATAATGAAACAGGTTTGAGTTAAAAGATGAAGTATTACCAATGGATTTTAAATGGTAGGGGAGGGTGTTCCAGAGCTGTACTGCAGAGTATGCAAGGCTTTTCTTGTACAGATCAATCCTGGGTTTAGGAAGAAGACAGTTTTTTAAACGCTGGCTAGAGAACAATGAAGCAGGAAAGATATAGAGAACAATAAATAGAGAAGTAAAGAACAAAGTAGCAGGAGAGATGCAGATCACAAGGAATTAAAATCGATGCAGAGAATAAAAGAGTAGGGCACATGTCGAAAACAATGAACCAAAACAGAAACAGTGAACAATGAAGAGATAGAGATTTAGAGAACAATGGAGAAAGGGAGATGAAGAGAACATTGAAGCAAATGAGATGTAGAGAACAAAAAGGCAATGGAAATGTAGAGCATAATGGAGCAGGAGAGATTTAGAGAAACATAGAAAAGGGGAAATATAGATAACAGTGGAAGAGAAGAGACATTGAGAACAATAGGAGCAGGAGAGATGAAGAGAAAAATAGAAGAAAATAGAGAAAGATGTAGAGCATGACAGAGCAGGAACGATGTAGAGCATGATAGAGCAGTAGAGATGTAGAGAACGATGGAGCATTAGAGATATAAATAATGATAGAGCAGAAGAGATGTAGACAACGATAGAGCAGAACAGATGGAGGGCATTATGGAATAGGAGAGATGTACAGAACGATGTATTAGGAGAGATATAGGGAACGATGTATTAGGAGAGATATAGAGAACGATGGAGCAGAAGAGACATAGAGAACAATGGAGCAGGAGAGATATAGAATGAATGAATGATTTATTTTTAAAGGGTAAAGAACTTGGCACGCAGGCCCGTCTTACATTCTGACCGTCATCACTCCATCTTTCATTCTTCCCATACACTCGATTGAATCATTCATTCCTTTGCATGTCCCTTGCGGAACTTTGAATCCCAAACAGCACTCCTGTAGGCCTCTCGGTTGTGAGCAAGATGGCCTGCTGCTGCTGCATCCATTTCCAGATCATCAACGATGTCTTGCAGCCATCTTCGTTTCGGCCTTCCTCTTTTTCTTTTTCCCATTATGTATCCTTCCAATACGGTCTTCTCTAAATTATCATGACGTTTAATGTGGCCAAAATATTTAAGTTTTCTCTCTTTAATCCTCTTTACTAGCCAGCCTTCTTCAATATTAAGCTCTTGTAGTATAGATATATTTGTTCTTTTTTGTGTCCACGATATTTGGAGAACTCTTCTATAGCATTTACATTCAAAGGCATTTATGTGCTTCTCAGCTGTTTTGTTAAGTGTCCAGGTCTCACAGGCATATGTTGCGATGGGAAAGATGCATGCCCTTAAAATCTTATTTTTGTGGTTCTGTCTGCTCCTCTCCACAGATTCTTTATTTGTTTTACTTTCTGAAGAGCAATAGATGTCCTCCTTTTAATTTCCCTCATTGTATCTCCATTATTAGTTAGTAGTGATCCAAGATATTCAAAACTCTCCACTTCTTCTAGTTTTTCCTCATTGGTACATATTTCAGTTGCCTTGTTTGTTTTGTCAGTTGTCATCACTTTAGTTTTCTTTGCATTAAGATAGAGGTTCTGCTCTTCGCTGTTCTTGCGGACTGACATAATTAGTTTTTCCATTCCTTCTTGTGTTGTGGACAGCAATACTGTCTCGATTGAATACAAGTATGCAAATTACATTAGGAAAAAGCATCAAAAGATTGTAAGATTTAACTATTACATTCAAAGTAAATGAGAAGAAGTAATGAACCTAATGAAATAGCTCAGGCACACATACACAGATACATACATAAACAAAAATACATTGTAAATACCGATCTTTTAACATATGTTTTTTTAAGAAACATTAAAATAATTTCTAACAATATCTAACAAGTTACTTTTCGAACTATGTCATTTTAGTACTTGATGGCTGGGTTGAGAGATTGCTGGTTATTCTATGGAGGCATATAATTACAAGCAAGTAAATAATGAAACAGGTTTGAGTTAAAAGATGAAGTATTACCAATGGATTTTAAATGGTAGGGGAGGGTGTTCCAGAGCTGTACTGCAGAGTATGCAAGGCTTTTCTTGTACAGATCAATCCTGGGTTTAGGAAGAAGACAGTTTTTTAAACGCTGGCTAGAGAACAATGAAGCAGGAAAGATATAGAGAACAATAAATAGAGAAGTAAAGAACAAAGTAGCAGGAGAGATGCAGATCACAAGGAATTAAAATCGATGCAGAGAATAAAAGAGTAGGGCACATGTCGAAAACAATGAACCAAAACAGAAACAGTGAACAATGAAGAGATAGAGATTTAGAGAACAATGGAGAAAGGGAGATGAAGAGAACATTGAAGCAAATGAGATGTAGAGAACAAAAAGGCAATGGAAATGTAGAGCATAATGGAGCAGGAGAGATTTAGAGAAACATAGAAAAGGGGAAATATAGATAACAGTGGAAGAGAAGAGACATTGAGAACAATAGGAGCAGGAGAGATGAAGAGAAAAATAGAAGAAAATAGAGAAAGATGTAGAGCATGACAGAGCAGGAACGATGTAGAGCATGATAGAGCAGTAGAGATGTAGAGAACGATGGAGCATTAGAGATATAAAGAATGATAGAGCAGAAGAGATGTAGACAACGATAGAGCAGAACAGATGGAGGGCACTATGGAATAGGAGAGATGTACAGAACGATGTAGTAGGAGAGATATAGGGAACGATGTAGTAGGAGAGATATAGAGAACGATGTAGTAGGAGAGATATAGAGAACGATGTAGTAGGAGAGATATAGAGAACGATGTAGTAGGAGAGATATAGGGAACGATGTAGTAGGAGAGATATAGGGAACGATGTAGTCCAATACGGTCTTCTCTAAATTATCATGACGTTTAATGTGGCCAAAATATTTAAGTTTCTCTCTTTAATCCTCTTTACTAGCCAGCCTTCTTCAATATTAAGCTCTTGTAGTATAGATATATTTGTTCTTTTTTGTGTCCACGATATTTGGAGAACTCTTCTATAGCATTTACATTCAAAGGCATTTATGTGCTTCTCAGCTGTTTTGTTAAGTGTCCAGGTCTCACAGGCATATGTTGCGATGGGAAAGATGCATGCCCTTAAAAATCTTATTTTTGTGGTTCTGTCTGCTCCTCTCCACAGATTCTTTATTTGTTTTACTTTCTGAAGAGCAATAGATGTCCTCCTTTTAATTTCCCTCATTGTATCTCCATTATTAGTTAGTAGTGATCCAAGATATTCAAAACTCTCCACTTCTTCTAGTTTTTCCTCATTGGTACATATTTCAGTTGCCTTGTTTGTTTTGTCAGTTGTCATCACTTTAGTTTTCTTTGCATTAAGATAGAGGTTCTGCTCTTCGCTGTTCTTGCGGACTGACATAATTAGTTTTTCCATTCCTTCTTGTGTTGTGGACAGCAATACTGTCTCGATTGAATACAAGTATGCAAATTACATTAGGAAAAAGCATCAAAAGATTGTAAGATTTAACTATTACATTCAAAGTAAATGAGAAGAAGTAATGAACCTAATGAAATAGCTCAGGCACACATACACAGATACATACATAAACAAAATACATTGTAAATACCGATCTTTTAACATATGTTTTTTTAAGAAACATTAAAATAATTTCTAACAATATCTAACAAGTTACTTTTCGAACTATGTCATTTTAGTACTTGATGGCTGGGTTGAGAGAGTGCTGGTTATTCTATGGAGGCATATAATTACAAGCAATTAAATAATGAAACAGGTTTGAGTTAAAAGATGAAGTATTACCAATGGATTTTAAATGGTAGGGGAGGGTGTTCCAGAGCTGTACTGCAGAGTATGCAAGGCTTTTCTTGTACAGATCAATCCTGGGTTTAGGAAGAAGACAGTTTTTTAAACGCTGGCTAGAGAACAATGAAGCAGGAAAGATATAGAGAACAATAAATAGAGAAGTAAAGAACAAAGTAGCAGGAGAGATGCAGATCACAAGGAATTAAAATCGATGCAGAGAATAAAAGAGTAGGGCACATGTCGAAAACAATGAACCAAAACAGAAACAGTGAACAATGAAGCGATAGAGATTTAGAGAACAATGGAGAAAGGGAGATGAAGAGAACATTGAAGCAAATGAGATGTAGAGAACAAAAAGGCAATGGAAATGTAGAGCATAATGGAGCAGGAGAGATTTAGAGAAACATAGAAAAGGGGAAATATAGATAACAGTGGAAGAGAAGAGACATTGAGAACAATAGGAGCAGGAGAGATGAAGAGAAAAATAGAAGAAAATAGAGAAAGATGTAGAGCATGACAGAGCAGGAACGATGTAGAGCATGATAGAGCAGTAGAGATGTAGAGAACGATGGAGCATTAGAGATATAAAGAATGATAGAGCAGAAGAGATGTAGACAACGATAGAGCAGAACAGATGGAGGGCACTATGGAATAGGAGAGATGTACAGAACGATGTAGTAGGAGAGATATAGGGAACGATGTAGTAGGAGAGATATAGAGAACGATGTAGTAGGAGAGATATAGAGAACGATGTAGTAGGAGAGATATAGAGAACGATGTAGTAGGAGAGATATAGGGAACGATGTAGTAGGAGAGATATAGGGAACGATGTAGTAGGAGAGATATAGAGAACGATGTAGTAGGAGAGATATAGAGAACGATGTAGTAGGAGAGATATAGAGAACGATGTAGTAGGAGAGATATAGAGAACGATGTAGTAGGAGAGATATAGAGAACGATGTAGTAGGAGAGATATAGGGAACGATGTAGTAGGAGAGATATAGAGAACGATGTAGTAGGAGAGATATAGAGAACGATGTAGTAGGAGAGATATAGAGAACGATGTAGTAGGAGAGATATAGAGAACGATGTAGTAGGAGAGATATAGAGAACGATGTAGTAGGAGAGATATAGAGAACGATGTAGTAGGAGAGATATAGAGAACGATGTAGTAGGAGAGATATAGAGAACGATGTAGTAGGAGAGATATAGAGAACGATGTAGTAGGAGAGATGTAGAGAACGATGTAGTAGGAGAGATATAGAGAACGATGTAGTAGGAGAGATATACAGAACGATGTAGTAGGAGAGATATAGAGAACGATGTAGTAAGAGAGATATACAGAATGCTGTAGTAGGAGAGATGTAGAAAACGATGGAGCAGGAGATCTGTAACAACCAAACATTTTTAATATAATCTGGAAATTAAATATTTTATGTGTCTGGCAGGACCCCATAGAAAGCAAGGACTAGACACGCTGTGGATCATAAATGATATCTTCTCAGCTGCGGTAAAACTGGTTCTAGTAATGAAAGTAGATGGAGGTGTATGGTACAGTTTTAGAAAAAGATAGAAAGAGTGAGGAAAGTGGGCAGAAACAAGAATGGCAGAAGCCAAGATGAGTACGTATAAATCAATAACACACAACAATTCAATATTTCCAGAAAGGACTTTTTCAAGAATCGCATACATAAACAACACAACATATAAAACATGAAAAATATTGACTTAGCCTTTTGGCCTCCTCCGTGTAAGAAATTCCGGCAGTAAATGCGCCCAGACAGACGAAGTAAAGCACAAAGTGAAAGCCGGCAATTGGCTGAGAAATGTCACAAAAGGGTGATCACAAAGGATACCATACGGTAAATAAGTCTAGTAAATCGGGGAAAACCCGATCCTCTGGTTGTCACTCGGCTTGAAAAATTGCACCGTGCAGCACTTGAACGGGACACGGACTAGCAGACGACAGGGACTAGCAGACGAGAATTACCAGCAGACGACAATGACGGTTAGGACTTAGGATTTAGTAAGTTCTATTTTGGTTAGAAAGTTGTGGCTTATTTATGGACTTAGTTGTGTGTTAGTAGTCGTCAGTAAGTAGTTTGTAATATAGGACAGTAAGTCTAGATTGTGATAGTAGTAGTCGTTAGTAAGTAGTTTGTAGTATAGGACAGTAAGTCTAGATTGTGGTAGTAGTCGTCAGTAAGTAGTTTGTAGTATAGGACAGTAAGTCTAGATTGTGGTAGTAGTCGTCAGTAAGTAGTTTGTAGTATAGGACAGTAAGTCTAGATTGTGGTAGTAGTCGTCAGTAAGTAGTTTGTAGTATAGGACAGTAAGTCTAGATTGTGATAGTAGTAGTCGTCAGTAAGTAGTTTTTAGTATAGGACTGTAAGTCTAGATTGTGGTAGTAGTCGTCAGTAAGTAGTTTGTAGTATAGGACTGTAAGTCTAGATTGTGGTAGTAGTCGTCAGTAAGTAGTTTGTAGTATAGGACTGTAAGTCTAGATTGTGGTAGTAGTCGTCAGTAAGTAGTTTTAGTATAGGACTGTAAGTCTAGATTGTGGTAGTAGTCGTCAGTAAGTAGTTTGTAGTATAGGACTGTAAGTCTAGATTGTGGTAGTAGTCGTCAGTAAGTAGTTTGTAGTATAGGACTGTAAGTCTAGATTGTGGTAGTAGTCGTCAGTAAGTAGTTTGTAGTATAGGACTGTAAGTCTAGATTGTGGTAGTAGTCGTCAGTAATAGTTTGTAGTATAGGACTGTAAGTCTAGATTGTGGTAGTAGTCGTCAGTAAGTAGTTTGTAGTATAGGACTGTAAGTCTAGATTGTGGTAGTAGTCGTCAGTAAGTAGTTTGTAGTATAGGACTGTAAGTCTAGATTGTGGTAGTAGTCGTCAGTAAGTAGTTTGTAGTATAGGACAGTAAGTCTAGATTGTGATAGTAGTAGTCGTCAGTAAGTAGTTGTAGTATAGGACAGTAAGTCTAGATTGTGGTAGTAGTCGTCAGTAAGGACTTGCAGGACAGTCCTAGACAATAACAGGATAGTCCTAGACAGTAACAAGACAGTCCTAGACAGTAACAGGACAGTCCTAGAAGTAACAGGACAGTCATAGACAGACAGTCCTAGACAGTAACAGGACAGTCCTAGACAGACATTCCTAGACAGTAACAGGACATTCCTAGACAGTAACAGGACAGTCCTAGACAGTAACAGGACAGTCACAGACAGACAGTCCTAGACAGTAACAGGACAGTCCTAGACAGTTACAGGACAGTCCTAGACAGTAGCAGGATAGTCATAGTAACAGGACAGTCCTAGACAGTAACAGGACAGTCCTAGACAGTAACAGGACAGTCCTAGACAGTAACAGGACAGTCCTAGACTGTAACTTTATGCTAACAATCTCATCCTGGTGTGGTAGGTTTACCGGAACTGTACCAGCTGTTCAGTAGCCGGTACGGCACAGCTAGGCAAGCAAACTTCTAAGTTATGTACAAAAGTACAAGTACACTTGTGTCTTTTATCGCACACGGCACATTTTGGTAGCTCCCTTATTACTGTACACTTGTACCAGAACTCTTGCATTTATTTACAAATGTATGTACACATTTCCTGTTATTCTTGCTGAAATGTCTGTACATATTTTCCTGTTATTCTTGCCGAAATGTCTGTACACATGTACATATTGTACATATGTTACCCTGTCCCTGTTCTTATCACATTTCTCTTAAACCTCAGAAATGTCTCCGCGCGTCAGATCACGTGCTAGCTAAAAACTGATCAGGCCAGCCCTGGATCTGTCACTCACTTGTCTCTTAGATGATGTACGGGTGTGGGTGTGTGCGGGTGTGGGTGTGTGCGAGTGTGTGCATGGCAATGTGTGTGGTGTTTGTGGGGGGGGGGGAGTGAGAGATCAGATAAGACAAACAGTATCCCTAGACAGGCTACCCCACCACAGCCACGTGACTCGGGGCCCCTCCCTCTTCTTCAGCCCCTGGAACGGGCCCTCACCAGAACAAATATTCCGAGAGCAACTACCCGTCAGCCATTCTGTGCGGCCCGCGGAGTTTTAATTAGTGCATATTTTAAAGTAAAGTAGAAGTGACAGGAATTTCTGTGACAACCTTCTCAGGAGCAACCAGCAGACATGTACTGACAGACCTTGGTGGGACCAACCCGTGACCCACAGCTATCTCGAGTTTGAAACACGCTTCAACTGTCACATGCCATCTGTCACGTGTCATCTGTCTCATGCCATCAGCAGATTCAGCACATTATACTCAGCACTTGAACATCTGTGATAGACAGACCCGGAACAATATCACCCCAGTTATCTTTCAGGTCTGTACCACCCCAACTTCTAGATATCCCCAATTTCAGATACCACAGCCACTTTTATCCCAAATATCCAGATATTTCCAACCTCCTTGTATCCCAACCTCAAAATATTTGAAACCTACTGGTACGCCCAACCTTATGATATCCCTAATTTCCAGATACTCCAAACCTCCTGGAATCCCCTTCCTACAGATATCCCCACCTATTGGTATCCCAAACCTATAGATATACCCAACCTTCTGGTATCCCCAGTCTCCAGATAACTCCAACCTCCTGATATCACTAACATAGAGATAACCCTAATTTACTAATATCACTAACCCACAGATGTACCCAATTTACTGACACTATTAACATTGAGATAGCACTAATTTACTGGTATCACTAACCTAGAGATACCCCTAATTTACTGGTATCACTAACCTAGAAATACCCCTAATTTACTGGCATCACTAACCCAGAGATGCCCTTAATTTACTGGTATCACTAACCTAGAGATGCCCCTAATTTACTGGTATCAACAAACTGTGTAGAACCTCAACAAACTGTGTAGAACCTCAACAAACTGTGTAGAACCTCAACAAACTGTGTAGAACCTCAACAAACTGTGTAGAACCTCAACAAACTGTGTAGAACCTCAACAAACTGTGTAGAACCTCAACAAACTGTGTAGAACCTCAACAAACTGTGTAGAACCTCAACAAACTGTGTAGAACCTCAACAAACTGTGTAGAACCTCAACAAACTGTGTAGAACCTCAACAAACTGTGTAGAACCTCAACAAACTGTGTAGAACCTCAACAAACTGTGTAGAACCTCAACAAACTGTGTAGAACCTCAACAAACTGTGTAGAACCTCAACAAACTGTGTAGAACCTCAACAAACTGTGTAGAACCTCAACAAACTGTGTAGAACCTCAACAAACTGTGTAGAACCTCAACAAACTGTGTAGAACCTCAACAAACTGTGTAGAACCTCAACAAACTGTGTAGAACCTCAACAAACTGTGTAGAACCTCAACAAACTGTGTAGAACCTCAACAAACTGTGTAGAACCTCAACAAACTGTGTAGAACCTCAACAAACTGTGTAGAACCTCAACAAACTGTGTAGAACCTCAACAAACTGTGTAGAACCTCAACAAACTGTGTAGAACCTCAACAAACTGTGTAGAACCTCAACAAACTGTGTAGAACCTCAACAAACTGTGTAGAACCTCAACAAACTGTGTAGAACCTCAACAAACTGTGTAGAACCTCAACAAACTGTGTAGAACCTCAACAAACTGTGTAGAACCTCAACAAACTGTGTAGAACCTCAACAAACTGTGTAGAACCTCAACAAACTGTGTAGAACCTCAACAAACTGTGTAGAACCTCAACAAACTGTGTAGAACCTCAACGTACTGTCAACGTACTGTCAACGTACTGTCACGTGTACTGGGTTTGTCACTGCCTTTCCTACAACTCATCATCATCGCCATTATATCACCCACTGCACCAATAAAGCCATTATGGTCGGTAAAGCTGCTACTTGTGTTTGCCACTGAGTGAAAGCCGTTCCTGGGTAAGAGTTTGTCCGCGAATAGTAAACAGACATTAAGAGACACAATCAGACATCAAGAGACACCATCAGACATCAAGAGACACTATCAGACATCACGAGACACAATCAAACATCAAGATACACCATCAGACTCCAAGCAGGCATTAAGCGACATCAAGAGACACTATCAAACACCAAGAGACACCATCAGACATCAAGAGACACTATCAGACATCAAGACATCAAGAGACACCATCAAACATCAAGAGACACCATCAAACATCAAGAAGCACCATCAGACATCAAGAGACACCATCAGACATCACGAGACATCATGAGACTCCAGCCAGGCACTAAGTCGACATCACGAAACACCATCAGACATCAAGAGACACCATCAGACATCAAGAGACACCAAGAGACACCATCAAACACCAAGAGACACCATCAAACACCAAGAGACACCATCAGACATCAAGAGACACCATCAAACATCAAGAGACACAAATCAAACATCAAGAGACACCATCAGACATCACGAGACACCATCAGACACCAAGAGATACCATCAGACATCAATAGACACCATGAGACTCCAGCCAGGCACTAAGTCGACATCAAGAGACACCATAAGACTCCAGCCAGACACTAAGTCGACATCAAGAGACACCACCAAACATCAAGAGACACCATTAGACATCAAGAGACACCATCAAATATCAAGAGACAGCATCAAACACCAAGAGACACTATCAAACACCAAGATACACCATCAAACATCAAGAGACACCATCAAACATCAAGAGACACCATCAGACATCAAGAGGCACCATCAGCCATCAAGAGACACCATCAGACATCAAGAGACACCATCAGACATCAAGAGACACCATGAGACATCAAGAGACACCATCAGACATTAATAGACACCATGAGACTCCAGCCAGGCACTAAACCGACATCAAGAGACACCATCAGACTCCAGCCAGGCACTAACCCGATATCAAGAGACACCATCAGACTCCAGCCAGGCACTAACCCGATATCAAGAGACACCATCAGACTCCAGCCAGGCACTAACCCGATATCAAGAGACACCGTCAGACATCAAGAGACACCATCAGACTCCAAGCAGGCACTAAGCCGACATCTACAGCGACGAAAGAGACGGACCTCGACTGTTTGGAAAGAGTGAAGTTTCGACTGTCTATCGTTGTAACAATAAACAGTGCTATGGAGTCTAGAGATAGTAGAAGCTCAAGTTTTGAAGCTAAGAAGTACTAGTGAAAATAGTAACCCTACAGTCTCGGCCATTAATAATAAGCAGACAAGGAGTATGTTCAAACAGCGCATACACTTCTACCACTAGCCCTAGTGGCAACACAATACTACCTTAAGTGGGAATACCACAAGAAAGAAAGTTGGGCCTCCACACACTGTGGAGAACCCCAACAAACTGTGGGGAACATTAACAAACTGTGGATAACATAAACAATCTGTGGAGAACATGGATAAACTTTGTAGAACCTCAACAAACTGTGTAGAACCTCAACAAACAGTGTAGAACCTCAACAAACAGTGTAGAACCTCAACAAACTGTGGAGAACCTCGACAAACTGTGTAGAACCTGGACAAACTGTATAGAACCTGGACAAACTATGTAGAACCTGGACAAACTGTGGATAACATCAACAAACTGTGGAGAAACTGGAAAAACTGTGGAGAAGATGGACAAACTGGGGAGAACTTTAATAAACTGTGGAGAAGATGGACAAACTGTGGAGAACCTCAATAAACTGTGGAGAATCTCAACAAACTGTGGAGAACATGAACAAACTGTGGAGAATCTGGACAAACTGTGGAGAACCTAGACAAACTGTAGAGAACATCAACAAACTGTGGAGAACATGAACAAACTGTGGAGAATCTGGACAAACTGTGGAGAACCTAGACAAACTGTAGAGAACATCAACACACTGTGAAGAATCTGGACAAACTGAGAAAGATGGACAAACTGGGGAGAACATAAACAAACTGTGTAGAACCTCAATAAACTGTGGAGAACCTCAACAAATTGTGAAGAACCTCAACAAACTGAAGAAATTCAACAAACTGTGAAGAAACTCAACAAACTGCGGAGAACCCGGACAAACTGTAGAGAAACTCAACAAGGACATAAGCATGCTCACCTACACGTCCAGAGCACAACTTTCTTGCTAGGACTAACATTCTTAGAGAGAGGACTTGCAGGACAGTCCTAGACAATAACAGGACAGTCCTAGACAGTAACAGGATAGTCCTAGACAGTAACAAGACAGTCCTAGACAGACATTCCTAGACAGTAACAGGACAGTCCTAGAAGTAACAGGACAGTCCTAGACAGACAGTCCTAGACAGTAACAGGACAGTCCTAGACAGACATTCCTAGACAGTAACAGGACAGTCCTAGACAGTAACAAGACAGTCCTAGACAGTAACAGGGCAGTCCTAGACAGTAACAGGGCAGTCCTAGACAGTAACAGGACAGTCCTAGACAGTAGCAGGATAGTCATAGTAACAGGACAGTCCTAGACTGTAACTTTATGCTAACAATCTCATCCTGGTGTGGTAGGTTTACCGGAACTGTGCCAGCTGTTCAGTAGCCGGTACGGCACAGCTAGGCAAGCAAACTTCTAAGTTATGTACAAAAGTACAAGTACACTTGTGTCTGTTATCCCATACAGCACATTTTGGTAGCTCCCTTATTATTGTACACTTGTACCAGAACTCTTGTATTTATTTACAAATGTATGTACACATTTCCTGTTATTCTTGCTGAAATGTCTGTACATATTTTCCTGTTATTCTTGCCGAAATGTCTGTACACATGTACATATTGTACATATGTTACCCTGTCCCTGTTCTTATCACATTTCTCTTAAACCTCAGAAATGTCTCCGCGCGTCAGATCACGTGCTAGCTAAAAACTGATCAGGCCAGCCCTGGATCTGTCACTCACTTGTCTCTTAGATGATGTACGGGTGTGGGTGTGCGGGTGTGGGTGTGTGCGAGTGTGTGCATGGCAATGTGTGTGGTGTTTGTGGGGGGGGGGGGAGTGAGAGATCAGATAAGACAAACAGTATCCCTAGACAGGCTACCCCACCACAGCCACGTGACTCGGGGCCCCTCCCTCTTCTTCAGCCCCTGGACCGGGCCCTCACCAGAACAAATATTCCGAGAGCAACTACCCGTCAGCCATTCTGTGCGGCCCGCGGAGTTTTAATTAGTGCATATTTTAAAGTAAAGTAGAAGTGACAGGAATTTATGTGACAACCTTCTCAGGAGCAACCAGCAGACATGTACTGACAGACCTTGGTGGGACCAACCCGTGACCCACAGCTATCTCGAGTTTGAAACACGCTTCAACTGTCACATGCCATCTGTCACGTGTCATCTGTCTCATGCCATCAGCAGATTCAGCACATTATACTCAGCACTTGAACATCTATGATAGACAGACCCGGAACAATATCACCCCAGTTATCTTTCAGGTCTGTACCACCCCAACTTCAGATACCACAGCCACTTTTATCCCAAATATCCAGATATTTCCAACCTCCTTGTATCCCAACCTCAAAATATTTGAAACCTACTGGTACGCCCAACCTTATGATATCCCTAATTTCCAGATACTCCAAACCTCCTGGAATCCCCTTCCTACAGATATCCCCACCTATTGGTATCCCAAACCTATAGATATACCCAACCTTCTGGTATCCCCAGTCTCCAGATAACTCCAACCTCCTGATATCACTAACATAGAGATAACCCTAATTTACTAATATCACTAACCCACAGATGTACCCAATTTACTGACACTATTAACATTGAGATAGCACTAATTTACTGGTATCACTAACCTAGAGATACCCCTAATTTACTGGTATCACTAACCTAGAAATACCCCTAATTTACTGGCATCACTAACCCAGAGATGCCCTTAATTTACTGGTATCACTAACCTAGAGATGCCCTTAATTTACTGGTATCACCAACCTAGATACTCTTAATTTACTGGTATCACTAGCCTAGAGATACATCTAATTTACTGGTATAACCAACCTAGATACCCTTAATTTACTGATACTATTAAACTAGATATAGCACTAATTTACTGGTATCACTAACCTACAGATACCCCTAATTTAATCATATCACTAACCCAGAGATATCCCTAATTTACTCGTATCACCAACCTAGATACCCCTAATTTAGTCATATCACTAACTCAGAGATATCCCTAATTTACTGGTATCACCAACCTAGATACCCTTAATTTAGTCATATCACTAACTCAGAGATATCCCTAATTTACTGGTATCACCAACCTAGATACCCTTAATTTAGTCATATCACTAACCCAGAGATATCCCTAATTTACTGGTATCACCAAACTAGATACCCCTAATTTAGTAATATCACTAACTCAGAGATATCCCTAATTTACTAGTATCGCCAACCTAGACACCCCTAATTTAGTCATATCACTAACTCAGAGATATCCCTAATTTACTGGTGTTCTCGATCTCCAGATACTCCCACCTCCTGATTTCCCCAGGTGATCCCAGCCTCCCAAAGCCCACATCCTCCTGATTTCCCAACTCCAGATATCCCAAACCCCTTATTATCCCAACTTCCTGCCTGATCGTAAAATTCGAAAATGTAATAAACAACTGTATCCTTTATACAATCTTCTCCCCAGGATAGAATAAACAACTGTATCCTTTATACAATCTTCTCTCCAGGATAGAATAAACAACTGTATCCTTTATACAATCTTCTCTCCAGGATAGAATAAACAACTCTCCCCGTGATATAATGATAATAAACAACTCTCCCCGTGATATAATGATAATAAACAACTCTCCCCGTGATATAATGATAATAAACAACTCTCCCCGTGATATAATGATAATGAACAACTTTCTCATGATATATCGATCACAACGATAACAGAAATGTGTAAGATGTGGCAATAATTTATCACGCTGGAAGAAAGAAAAACTTAGAGAACCGTGAAATATTTCAGCCAAATGGATTCATCGATATTATTGATGTCACAACACTAAAATAACAAACGTAAACTTGAAACTAGAAATAATCTATATTTTTTCCGCCAGTTTGTTCTTAATACACGCACGCACAAACAATCACACACACACACTCACCACACACACATGCAGGCACACACACACATTACAGACGGGTAGAGCAACATCTGTGCTGTTTATATCCAGATACCGATAGATAGTGTAGCAACCCATATACAGCCTACGCCAGCGTGTCGTAGAACCCAGTCGTACAGGCTGTCAAGGCTGTTTCAAGCACTGGGGTTGTTCAATGGGCTCAGAAGGAGGGTTGGATATGGGATCTGGGCTCTCCTCCCACACTTCCTTAGCCAATCAGACTCATACCAGGAAAAGCAGCACCCGGCACGCAGTTGCTGGGGGCAACAGAGACGGGACTTGACCAGCTCGCAACTGCATTTCGACCCACAAAGACAGACCCTGCCATCTTGCTTAATAGAAAACAGAAAACCAGTGAACAACAAGAATTCTTTCTCTACTTTCCCCAGCACGGAAGAAGAAAAAAAAATCTGCAATATTCATTGGGTATCACTGATTCTCTCCCCTGCTTTCCAGTGCTCACAATCCGGAACCTCTGTCTCGTGGATTCCCAGTTCCGGGGATTGAGCGGTTCTTTTATGGTCAAAGCTGTTACACTGTGACAGAAGCAACCACCTGTGACGGTAGTTTAGATTTCACCTACAAAGTGAACCCTATTTTTCACTTCTCTTGTCCGCGCTGAACATGTTGGGCCAGGTCTGTGCTGTAATTAACCTGGACACCGTCACAATCCCACAGCTAGTCACATAAAAAAAAAGTCACCGATGTAAAACGTTTCACAGTATCAGCCCTTTACAAAGCAAGCAAAAAGCAGGCATGCGGGTTGCTAGCTAACGCGGTCTGTGTGTGCGCTCGATATGTCAACACGCTACTGCCTACGACCTAGCATAAATGAGATAAGTGACAAACTTGTGTGGGTATGTGACCTGGAGGTTATCTTAGACCACGGAAGAGATAATCCTGCACGAATTTAGGAGAGGAAAGTTTGAATATTTTGATAGAACTTTAGTCTAGGCGACATACACCAAAGTTACGGATCTGTAGGTTCCTACTGCGACTGACGTGTGACCGATTTGTTTAGAACAATACACAAAAGACAAGACATCTACAGACAACGAAGCCACAAGAAAGACATCTACAGATAACTATGTCACAAGACAAGACATCTACAGACAACTAAGTCACAAGACAAGACATTTACAGATACCTAAGGTACAAAACAAGGCATCTACAGATAACTAAACAACAAGACAAGACATCTACAGATAACTATACCACAAGACAAGAAAGTCTACAGATAACTATTCCACAAAACAAGACATCTACAGATAATTATATCACAAAGGTAAAAGGTAAAGATAGTCCCATAGCAAAATGCCGTAGTGGATGAAGGGTTAGAGATCTCATTATGCTGGGCCCACAGTGTATGAGCTAGGGTGGCCAGGTCCTCTCTTCGCTGCCTTGCCTTCCCAGATTTTCTCTGATACCCATTTTACTAGACTGGGTAAACCTTGGGACTGCATTGGTCGGAAAAAAAATCCCGCTCAGCTGGGGATTCGAACCCTCGATCATTCGGTTGCTAGACGAGTGCAGCTATACCACTACACAAGAAAATCTACAGATAACTATGCCACAAGACAAGAAATAATCTATATTTTTTCCGCCAGTTTGTTCTTAATACACGCACGCACAAACAATCACACACACACACTCACCACACACACATGCAGGCACACACACACATTACAGACGGGTAGAGCGACATCTGTGCTGTTTATATCCAGATACTGATAGATAGTGTAGCAACCCATATACAGCCTACGCCAGCGTGTCGTAGAACCCAGTCGTACAGGCTGTCAAGGCTGTTTCAAGCACTGGGGTTGTTCAATGGGCTCAGAAGGAGGGTTGGATATGGGATCTGGGCTCTCCTCCCACACTTCCTTAGCCAATCAGACTCATACCGGAAAAAGCAGCACCCGGCACGCAGTTGCTGGGGGCAACAGAGACGGGACTTGACCAGCTCGCAACTGCATTTCGACCCACAAAGACAGACCCTGCCATCTTGCTTAATAGAAAACAGAAAACCAGAGAACAACAAGAATTCTTTCTCTACTTTCCCCAGCACGGAAGAAGAAAAAAAAATCTGCAATACTCATTGGGTATCACTGATTCTCTCCCCTGCTTTCCAGTGCTCACAATCCGGAACCTCTGTCTCGTGGATTCCCAGTTCCGGGGATTGAGCGGTTCTTTTATGGTCAAAGCTGTTACACTGTGACAGAAGCAACCACCTGTGACGGTAGTTTGATTTCACCTACAAAGTGAACCCTATTTTTCACTTCTCTTGTCCGCGCTGAACATGTTGGGCCAGGTCTGTGCTGTAATTAACCTGGACACCGTCACAATCCCACAGCTAGTCACATAAAAAAAAGTCACCGATGTAAAACGTTTCACAGTATCAGCCCTTTACAAAGCAAGCAAAAAGCAGGCCTGCGGGTTGCTAGCTAACGCGGTCTGTGTGTGCGCTCGATATGTCAACACGCTACTGCCTACGACCTAGCATAAATGAGATAAGTGACAAACTTGTGTGGGTATGTGACCTGGAGGTTATCTTAGACCACGGAAGAGATAATCCTGCACGAATTTAGGAGAGGAAAGTTTGAATATTTTGATAGAACTTTAGTCTAGGCGACATACACCAAAGTTACGGATCTGTAGGTTCCTACTGCGACTGACGTGTGACCGATTTGTTTAGAACAATACACAAAAGACAAGACATCTACAGACAACGAAGCCACAAGAAAGACATCTACAGATAACTATGTCACAAGACAAGACATCTACAGACAACTAAGTCACAAGACAAGACATGTACACATACCTAAGGTACAAAACAAGACATCTACAGATAACTAAACAACAAGACAAGACATCTACAGATAACTATACCACAAGACAAGAAGGTCTACAGATAACTATTCCACAAAACAAGACATCTGCAGATAACTAAGCTACAAGACAAGACATCTACAGATAACTATGCCACAAGACAAGACAAATGTACAGATAACTACGCCACAAGACAAGACATCTACAGATAACTATGCCACAAGACAAGAAGGTCTACAGATAACTATGCCACAATACAAGAAGATCTACAGATAACTATGCCACAAGAAGAAGACAAATTCTTATAAATAACACGAACATAAATGTAACGAGTGCTGGACTTATTTCGCCATACACATCTAAAGTGTACTGTCACATCCAACAAAGTAATTCACATCAAAAGCTAGTACACATTATCTGAAGTGTACTGTCACATCCAACAAAGTAATTCACATCAAAAGCTAGTACATATCGGGAACTTCTGTCGCAGTTTTAAAACAAATAATCTCCCAGAACAAATTACTTTCTGTAGATGGAAATCCAAGCAGCGTAGACCCAAAACTTATCTAGATCAAAAGTTCTAACATAGAAGTATTCTATATTAGATTTCCAGAACAAAAATTATCCAGATGAAAAGTTCTAACACACAATTACCAGTATACAGCAGTCTTAAGAACGGCATGCTGATGAGAAATCGATAAGAATGATGGAAGAGCTATCGACTTTTGCTGAGAAATAGAACGCTGGTTACAAACATATTTACCCACATTGTGAATACATCAATCCTTCATTCCGTCAGTCAATCCGTCAAGATTTGCATTAAAGATTACAGGAGGCAATTAAGGAATACTTCTTCTGTCCCGTCCACAAGCCAGCTAGGGCGTGTGAGTGGTGGCTGTGCGGGTACAGCCATGAGAAACGCTGCGCTACTTAACAGTTACAAGTCATCAACATCATCTGATGGCAGCAACAGAACTTCTTCATCAGAGTTCTATAGAACTGATGCTCTCAGGGACAGATCACGTCGATGACTGGTATAATGTTTTCAATGTCTCAGAGGAAAAAAAAAAAAAAAAGACACCAAATTCCGGAGTCCTTTCTCTTACTTCTCAGAAGGAGCTGTAACTGCAGACCTGTATCCGGAAAAGTATTTTGCTAAGTTATTCTGAAAAGAAATCAAGATATAGTGGATGCTGCAATGAGAGAAGAACAGGCAGGATTTCGAAAATGGAGAAGCTGTCTCGACCAGCTCTTTACTTTCAGAATAATATTTGAAGAACATATTGAAAAGCAAAGACCATTAATCATGAACTTCATAGACTTTAAAAAGCATTTGATAGCATACACAGAGAATAATTATGGAGGATTTAAGAATATATGGAATACCATCTAAGATTGTCAACATCATTAGTGATATCCATTAATGGATATGTTTGTGCAGTCAATACAAAGGAACGAGTGAACTGTTCCAGAATGAAACAGGCGTGAAACAAGGATGTATATTATCTCCCTTGCTTTTTGGAATTGCCATAGACTTCATAATGAAAAAATGTTGCACAGGTAAAATGGGCATTGATTGGGTACGTGAGACCCAACTGGAAGATCTTGATTTTGCAGATGACATAACTCTTATCAGCGACAATATGAAATCAATGTAAGTAAGAACAGATACCCTGTCTTCAATGGCTAATAAATAGGACTTGAAATTAACAAGAATAAAACACAATAATGAAGGTTCTCATTAACGATGAAGGACAAATACAACGTAGAAGGAACAGCTGTTGAAGAAGTTTTTGCATATCTTGGCAGCTATATAGACCACAATGGTGACACCAGAAAAGAAGTTAGAATTTGAATTGCCAAAGCAGCACTGACCTTCAAGAATCTCAAGAACATATGGCATTAAAAAGTTATAAGCACAAAAACCAAATTAAGATTATTCAATTCAAATGTAATATCCACCCTCATTTATGCATGTTGGAGCTGGAAATCAACTAAAGAAATAGACAAGAAATTAGACTCTTTCGAAAACAAATGCCTAAGGAAAATATTCGGTATAAAGTGGAATGAATTCAAGAACAACGCAGAGATTATCCAGATGAAAAGTTCTAACACACAATTACCAGTATACAGCAGTCTTAAGAACGGCATGCTGATGAGAAATCGATAAGAATGATGGAAGAGCTATCGACTTTTGCTGAGAAATAGAACGCTGGTTACAAACATATTTACCCACATTGTGAATACATCAATCCTTCATTCCGTCAGTCAATCCGTCAAGATTTGCATTAAAGATTACAGGAGGCAATTAAGGAATACTTCTTCTGTCCCGTCCACAAGCCAGCTAGGGCGTGTGAGTGGTGGCTGTGCGGGTACAGCCATGAGAAACGCTGCGCTACTTAACAGTTACAAGTCATCAACATCATCTGATGGCAGCAACAGAACTTCTTCATCAGAGTTCTATAGAACTGATGCTCTCAGGGACAGATCACGTCGATGACTGGTATAATGTTTTCAATGTCTCAGAGGAAAAAAAAAAAAAAAAGACACCAAATTCCGGAGTCCTTTCTCTTACTTCTCAGAAGGAGCTGTAACTGCAGACCTGTATCCGGAAAAGTATTTTGCTAAGTTATTCTGAAAAGAAATCAAGATATAGTGGATGCTGCAATGAGAGAAGAACAGGCAGGATTTCGAAAATGGAGAAGCTGTCTCGACCAGCTCTTTACTTTCAGAATATATTTGAAGAACATATTGAAAAGCAAAGACCATTAATCATGAACTTCATAGACTTTAAAAAGCATTTGATAGCATACACAGAGAATAATTATGGAGGATTTAAGAATATATGGAATACCATCTAAGATTGTCAACATCATTAGTGATATCCATTAATGGATATGTTTGTGCAGTCAATACAAAGGAACGAGTGAACTGTTCCAGAATGAAACAGGCGTGAAACAAGGATGTATATTATCTCCCTTGCTTTTTGGAATTGCCATAGACTTCATAATGAAAAAATGTTGCAATGGTAAAATGGGCATTGATTGGGTACGTGAGACCCAACTGGAAGATCTTGATTTTGCAGATGACATAACTCTTATCAGCGACAATATGAAATCAATGTAAGTAAGAACAGATACCCTGTCTTCAATGGCTAATAAAATAGGACTTGAAATTAACAAGAATAAAACACAAATAATGAAGGTTCTCATTAACGATGAAGGACAAATACAACGTAGAAGGAACAGCTGTTGAAGAAGTTTTTGCATATCTTGGCAGCTATATAGACCACAATGGTGACACCAGAAAAGAAGTTAGAATTTGAATTGCCAAAGCAGCACTGACCTTCAAGAATCTCAAGAACATATGGCATTAAAAAGTTATAAGCACAAAAACCAAATTAAGATTATTCAATTCAAATGTAATATCCACCCTCATTTATGCATGTTGGAGCTGGAAATCAACTAAAGAAATAGACAAGAAATTAGACTCTTTCGAAAACAAATGCCTAAGGAAAATATTCGGTATAAAGTGGAATGAATTCAAGAACAACGCAGAGATAAGACAGATGAGGAAACAACAACCTGTCTCATGGTTGATCAGAAAAAGAAGATGAACATATGTCGGTCACGTGATGAGAAGAAACAATCAGAAAATCCCCATGAAACAGAACAGGCCGAAGAAAACGAGGTCGACCACGTGAAACTCTAAAGAGGACATTGTTAAGAGAAGCAAATTCAGTGGGCATAACATCCCTTGATGAGATTGGCAAACTTGCAAAGACAGGACATCTTGGCGAACTACCATGCGGGTCCTATGTGACGTTTAACGGCACGGGAAGGATGTAAGATGTAAGATGTAAGATCTGGGATTATGCTAAACTCTAGCTTGCTCGTCAGGCTGGTGTGCCGCGACCTTTAACCAAGGAAAGGTACAAGGAGGTGAGAAGACAACGTCTTTACTGGCAGCCATTATTTTCCCCGATCTACGGAGATGACAGAGTCTCCCTGACATAAATGTCATGATCAGTTCCGCCGCTTAGTTCTGTACATTACAGGAAGCATGAAACCTTTCAGCTCGTTCTTATGTACAAGAGAAAACCTTTTACTTTGCAATCACGTACACAGCAACCCTTTCAGCTCTCTGCCACGTATAACAGCAAACCCTTCAGCTCTCTGTCGTGTATAATCAGCAAACCAGTCAGTTCGTCACGCAAAACAACAAACTATTTCGCTCTCTGCCACGTATAGGAACAAACCTTTCAGCTCTCTGCCACGTATAGGAACAAACCTTTCAGCTCTCTGCCACGTATAGGAACAAACCTTTCAGCTCTCTGCCACGTATAGGAACAAACCTTTCAGCTCTCTGCCACGTATAGGAACAAACCTTTCAGCTCTCTGCCACGTATAGGAACAAACCTTTCAGCTCTCTGCCACGCATAACAGCTCTCTCTCTCTCTCTCTCTCTCCGTGTGCTTGTGGGTGGGAGAGAGAGAGATTCTGTAAACGTTGTGCCATCAGTACATTTTCACCTGACACGTGGCTGTAGCTGCTATCATTCTGCTGGTGATCACTCCAGTCACTTGGAAGTAACAAAGACTCCAATCACTTGGAAGTGACAAAGACTCCAATCACTTGGAAGTGACAAAGACTCCAGTCACTTGGAAGTGACAAAGATTTGTAGATGTTTAACAAACAAGCAGAGAGCACAAATCTTTATCTAACTGTACAACTGTTAAGCTGCTCATGTATGGCTTTGTAACTGGCGTTTGTTCCCAGCATAATTTATTCTTGTAACTGAATGTAGTCACCGCCTGATATCCATTTCTCCTTCCACCTGCATTTGTTATTTCTCTTGCTTCTGTTTCTGTAGCAGTCTGATAGTTTGTTTTTTTACCAGATAGGGTTGCTGGCCCTATGCCGAACCCTCCTTAGTCGCCTTTTACGATCATGCGTGGTAGGGTATAGTGGTCCTATTCTTTGCAGATCCCGGGTACCACGAGGGGCATATGTTGTACTCTACAGGCAGATGAGTGGCATATGTTGTACTCAACAGGCAGATGAGTGGCATATGTTGTACTCAACAGGCAGATGAGTGGCATATGTTGTACTCAACAGGCAGATGAGTGGCACAGCACAACATATGCATTGTTTACAGATTTTGAGAAACCCTTTGACAGTGTCAACAGAGATGCACTGTGTGCAATTAGAAAAATATTTTGGCCAAACACCATAAGAAATAACATCTTATGAGCAGAAATGCAGATGAAACCACTGACAACAATTATTGAGGAAAGACGCTGGCGATGGTCGGGACATGTGCTCCGAATGACTGACAACTCACTACCAAAAATAGCACTAAGATGGACACCACAGGGGAGCAGAAGTAAGGGTAGACCAAAAGAGACGTGGAGAAGAGCAACAGAAAGGATGTTGAGCAATAGAGGGCTCACCTGGGCAAGAGCAGAAAAAAGGCAAAGGACAGGCATTTGTGGAAAACCCTTGCGGAAGCCCCATGTGCCCTGGGCACTTAAGGTTCAGAGAGAGAGAGAGAGACACACAGACACAGACAGAGAGACAGACAGAGAGATACAGAGAGAGACAGAGAGAGACACAGACACAGACAGAGAGACAGACAGAGAGATACAGAGAGAGACAGAGACACAGACAGAGAGACAGACAGAGAGAGAGAGAGAGAGTCACCGCCTAATTAACATCGTCCAGGCACTCAGCAGCTCATATGGAACATAAGAAGCTTTTGTCGATCTATAAAATTATCAATAATGATAAATTGTATTACCGTAGATTTTTATAGCTATTCTTTCTGTCATGAGTATGGTTTCCCACATTTCCTAAGTTGACAAATTTCAAAATATTGTTCTCATTCACCATTTGACCTTCGTTCACATATCTGTCCATATTTTCAACACTTTCAAAAACTATGCCAGAAACACTGTGTCCAGAGAACTATCCATGAGAACTATCCATGAGAACTATACATGGAGAACTATACACGGAGAACTATACCAGAAGTCTCTGGAAAGAATTGATTATATGATCCGATTTGCTCTTTGAAGTTGTTGGTGATAGATGTGTGCAACATATACAAAGACCTGGAACATCCGGGTATTTTCTTGTCAGTCTAACGACCAGAACTTGTCCAAACCAAAACTCTCTCAGACTAGAAGCACTGTGCCAGCGATCGTCTCTACAACTTAGACATTCAATGTCAGAGATTTTGTCAGTGCTACAGTTTAAATAGTCAAAGATTTTGTCAGTGCTACAGTTTAAATAATCAAAGATTTTGTCAGTGTAACAGTTTGATAGTCAATGTTACAATCTGAACAGTCCATATGAAAGATTTTGTGAATGTTACAATTTGAACAGTCCATATGAAAGATTTTGTGAATGTTACAATTTGAACAGTCCATATGAAAGATTTTGTGAATGTTACAATCTGAACACTGAATGTAAAAAATAGTCCGTGCTAGCTAGGAAAATCAACATGAAAGATTTAGTCTGTGCTACAGGAAGGAAGTTAGAATCTGAACTGCAAAAGCAGCCTTGACCTTCAAGAATCTTGAGAACATATGGAATTCAAAAGTTATAACCACAAAAAAACCAAGTTAAGATTATTCAATTCAAATGTAATAACCACCCTCATTTATGCATGCGAAAGCTGGAAATCAACTAAAGAAATATACAAGAAATTAGACTCTTTCGAAAACAAATGTCTAAGGAAAATTCTCAGTATAAAGTGGAACGAATTCAAGAACAACGCAGAGATAAGACAGATGAGCAAACAACAACCTGTCTCATGGTTGATCAGAAAAAGAAGATGGACATATGTCGGTCATGTGATGAGAAGAAACAATCAGAGGATCCCCAAACAAGCTATCAATTGGGACACAACAGGCCGAAGAAAAAGAGGTCGACCACGTGAAACTCCAAAGAGGACACTGTTAAGAGAGGCCAGTTCAATGGGCATAACATCCCTTGATGAGATTGAAAAAAAAAACTCGCCAAAGACAGGACATCTTGGCGAACTACCATGCTGGCCCTGTGTGACGTTTAGCGGCACGGGAAGGATGTCGGCTGTGTCAGTGTGAACGATGTAGTCTGTGCTATGTTTTAAGCAAACATCACCAGTGTAAAGTAACAGAAATAAATATAAAATTCAGACTTACCAAATATTACAGAAAAATGTTACACAACAAACTGCAGATCTGACATAAGAGTAAAATCGCAAGCACAAAAATGGCTACAAGTTGCTGCAGCCGTATACACGGCTTGTCTATGTCGACTGAGCTGGAGTAGGCGATCACAACTCTGCCGCACGATCAAACCAGCCCTAGACCTTCACAACCAGACCATTCAAAGGCAGTCATCCACAAACACTTGTATGATTTGTATAGCTTGAATGATCCAGGACTTAGCCTATTACTTTCCACAATCTATTTGCATTAAGCAGGAGACGAGGGTAGATCGAGGGGTGGGGTGGTCGAAGATTAAGAGTTATTTAAGTGAATCATTTTGTGAAGCCAGACTTGTGTTTTTCTGTCTGCGGGTTTGTCTGTCTGTGCGTTTGTTTGTCTGTGCGTCTGTCTGCGTGTTTGTTTGTCTGTGTTTGTTTGTCTGCGTGTTTGTCTGTGTTGGTTTGTCTGCGTGTTTGTTTGTCTGCGTATTTGTCCGTGTGTTTGTTTATCTGCGTGTTTGTTTGTCTGAGTGTTTGTTTGTCTGGTGTTTTGTCTGAGTGTTTGTTCGAATGTTTGTTTGTCTGCATGTTTTTCTGTCTGTTTTTTTGTATGCGTGTTTCTGCTTGTTTGTTTATTTGTCTGCGTGTTTCTCTATCTGCCATCAGTATTTTACTAATCTCTGTATCCATCCATCCATCCATCCATCCATCCATCCATCCATCCATCCATCCATCCATCCATCCATCCATCCGTTTGTATGTATGTATGTATGTGTTAGAGGAAGCATGTATTTATGTACGGTAAGCCACTTGCCACTTTGCAGTTTTTTTGTCTTGCAGTATGACTTGCTGCCTGTCTTGCTGTGTCTTGCTGTCTTTCTTGCTATCCATCTTGCTGTATGTCTTGCTGTCTATCTTGCTGTATGTCTTGCTTTCAATCTTGCTTTCTATTTTGCTGTATATCTTGCTGTATATATGGCTGTATATCTCGCGTTCTATATATATATATTATATATATCTTGTTTTCTATCTTGATCTTGCTTTCTATCTTGCTTTCTATCTTGATATATATCTTGCTTTCTATCTAGATATATATCTTGCTGTCGTTCTTGCTTTCTATCTTGATATATATCTAGCTGTCATTCTTGTTGCATATCTTGCTTTCTATCTTGCTTTCTACCTTGATATATATCTTGCTGTCGTTCATGTTGTATATCTTGCTTTCTATCTTGATATATATCTTGCTGTCGTTCTTGTTGTATATCTTGCTGTCGTTCTTGTTGTATATTTTGCTTTCTATCTTGATATATATCTTGCTTTCTATCTTGATATATATCTTGCTGTCGTTCTTGTTGTATATCTTGCTTTCTACCTTGCTGCCATTCTTGCTGTGTTTATTTGTTTAGCTATATCTCCTTTGTTGGTCTGTATGTCATGCTAGTCATGTATGTCATGTATGTCATGCTACCTGCCTACTTTACCAACACGCTCCCAAGAAAATGGAATAAACTCTTCTATTCTCTTCGCTCTATCCACCCTCCCTATCTGTACTTATCTGTCACAGCACAGAACAGCTTTTGTAAGTTAACAAAAAAGCCAAGTATTGACTAAAATTACCACGGAAACTGCAGCGTGGGGAAAGCTGGCTAAGTGGCACCATTTACTCCCGCAACTGCAGCACAAACATTGTTGTATCAGAGTGGGCAACGCAGGAGATCACGTGACATAGATTATCAGACTAAAGAATGTCATAAAGAGTAAAAGACGTGTGTTGGATGATATGTGTTGTGGTTGGTGATTAGCTGTTTTTAGTGTGCTTTTTTGCTGTAAGTTGCGAGAATAGAAGTCTGATACTTCTCCCCCCTCCCTCAATCATCTCTCTCTCTCTCTCTCTCCCCCTCTCTCTTGTAGTTTTGTATTAAAACCGATTGTGTGGGTAGAATGAAAGATGGAGTGATGATAGGCAGAATATAAGACGGGCCTGCGTGCCCAATTATTCACCCTTTTAAGATAAAGATCACTCACTCACTCACTCACTCACTCACTCACTCACTCACTCACACACTCACTCACTCTGTGGTCCCCGAGAAAGGTGTAGTCTACATCTTCTTGCTGCCCAGAGAAAGACATGAAAGTCTCCAAGAAATGTCGGAAAATCGTCAGACAATGAAACCCGCGGAGAAGAAGACAAACTTCAGGTTCCGTCCAGGTGAGATTAACTGACAATCACTAGAAAACTGCAGGTTCAGTCCAGGTGAGATTAACTGACAATCACTAGAAAACTGCAGGTTCAGTCCAGGTGTGATTAACTGACAATCACTAGAAAACTGCATGTTCAGTCCAGGTGTGACAATCACTAGAAAACTGCAGGTTCAGTCCAGGTGTGACAATCACTAGAAAACTGCATGTTCAGTCCAGGTGTGACAATCACTAGAAAACTGCAGGTTCAGTCCAGGTGTGACAATCACTAGAAAACTGCAGGTTCAGTCCAGGTGTGACAATCACTAGAAAACTGCAGGTTCCGTCCAGGTGTGACAATCACTAGAAAACTGCAGGGAAAAAAGAGAAGAGATCAAGGAAAACTGTGTGAACCAGGCTGAGCAAGAGCTGCAAGAAAGAAAAGACACAAATTTAAACAACTACTCCGCATAGCGTAAAAGCAAGTCTCAACGGCACATAATGATGATGATTTTGAAGCTGATAAATAACTGTTCTGGACACAAAGAAACTGACTTCATTTTTTTCTTTTTTTTTTTTTTACTATTATGAAAGAAATCGGTGACAGGTAAACAATGACACAGAATCAATGACATGTAAATAATGACAGGTACACACCGACAGAGAAACAATGACATGTAAACAATGACAGAGAAGCAAAGATAGGTAAAAAATGACAGGTAAACAATGACAGGTAAACAGCGACAGAGAAGCAAGGACATGTAAACAATGACAAAGAAACAATGACAGGTAAACAAAGACATGTAAACAATGACAGAGAAGCAATGACAGGGAAGAATTGACAGAGAAGCAATGACAGGGAAGAATTGACAGATAATATATGACAGAGAAGCAGAGACAGGGAAGAATTGACAAAGAAGCAATGACAGGGAAGAATTGACAGAGAATATATGACAGAGAAGCAGAGACAGGGAAGAATTGACAAAGAAGCAATGACAGGGAAGAACTGACAGAGAATATATGACAGAGAAGCAATGATAGAGAAGCAATGACAGGGAAGAATTGACAGAGAAGCAATGACAGAAAAGCAAAGACAGGGAAGAATTGACAGAGAAGCCATGCCAGAGAAGCAATGACAGGGAAGAATTAAAGAATTGACAGAGAAGCAATGACAGAGAGTAAATGACAGAGAATCAATGAAAGAGAAGTAATGACAGAGAGCAACTGACAGAGAATCAATGAAAGAGAAAAACTGAGAGACAAGCAATGACAGAGAAGTACTCACAGAGAAGAACTGGCAGAGAAGCAATGATAGAGAAGAACTGAGAGAAGCATCAAAAGAGAAAAACTGACAGACAAGCAAAGGAAGAGAAGAACTGACAAAGAAGCAATGACAGAGAAGTACTGACAGACAAGCAATGACAGAGAAGTATTGACAGAGAAGCAATGACAGAGAAGAATTGACAGACAAGCAATGATAGGGAAACAACGACAGGGAACTAATGACAGAGAAGCAATGACATGGACATTATCACAGAGAATCAACGACAGGTAAATAATTGCAGAGAAGCAATGACAGGAAAATAATGACATACAAGCAGTGACAGATAAACAATGACAAGAAAGCAGTGACAGGGAAGCAATGATAGAGAGTCAATGACACGGAACAGTGACAAAGAAACAAAGATAGTGAAACAGTGACGGAAAAGCAGAGATAGTGAAACAATGACAGAGAGTTAATGACAAAGAAGCAGTAACAGATAAGCAAAGATAGTGAAACAATGACAGAGAAGGAAAGATAGTGAAACAATGACAGAGAAGCAAAGACAGTGAAACAATGACAGAGAAGCAAAGATAGTGAAACAATGACAGAGAAGCAAAGATAAGTGAAACAATGACAGAGAACAAAAGATACTGAAAGAATGACAGAGAAGCAAAGATAATGAAACAATGACAGGGAAGGAAAGCTAATTAAACAATAACAGAGAAGCAAAGATAGTGAAACAATGACAGAGGAGCAAAGATAAGTGAAACAATGACAGAGAAGCAAAGATGATAAAACAATGATAGAGAAGCAAAGATGATAAAACAATGATAGAGAAGCAAAGATAGTGAAACAATGACAAAGAAACAAAGATAGTGAAACAGTGACAGAGAAGCAAAGATAGTGAAACAATGACAGAGAAGGAAAGATAGTGAAACAATGACAGAGAAGGAAAGATAGTGAAACAATGACAGAGAAGCAAAGACAGAGAAACAATTAGAGCAATTAATGACAAAGATGCAAAGACAGAGAAACGATGAGAGTAAGGAATGACAGAGAAGCAAAGATAGAGAAACAATGGTAGAGAAACAATGAGAGTAAGGAATTAGAGAGAAGCAATGAGAGTTAGGAATGATAGAGAAACAAAGATATAGAAGCAGTGGTAGAGAAACAATGAGAGTAAGGAATGAGAGAGAAGCAATGAGAGTTAGGAATGACAGAAAAACAAAGATATAGAAGCAATGATAGAGTAACAATGAGAGTGAGGAATGATAGAGAAACGATGAGAGTGAGGAAAGACAGAGAAACAATGAGAGTAAGGAATGATAGAGAAACAAAGAGAGTGAGGAATGACAGAGAAACAAAGATATAGAATCAATTTTAGAGAAACAATGAGAGTAATTAATCACAAAGAAGCAAAGACAGTGAAACAATGACAGAGAAGCAAAGATAGAGAAGCAATGACAGAGAAGCAAAGATAGAGAAACAATGACAGAGAAGCAAAGATAGAGAAACAATGACAGAGAAGCAAAGATAGAGAAGCAATGACAGAGAAGCAATGATAGAGAAACAATAAGAATAAGTAATGACAGAGAAGCAAAGACAGAGAAGCAATGGTAGAGAAACAATAAGAATAAGTAATGACAGAGAAGAAAAGACAGAGAAGCAATGGTAGAGAAACAATAAGAATAAGTAATGACAGAGAAGCAAAGACAGAGAAGCAATGGTAGAGAAACAATAAGAATAAGTAATGACAGAGAAGCAAAGACAGAGAAGCAATGGTAGAGAAACAATAAGAATAAGTAATGACAGAGAAGCAATGAGAGTGAGGAATGACAGAGAAGCAATTCTCTTGAAATTTTCAAGTCATCATAGATTTTCCACTAAATGTCCAGTAACAAATAAACCATGTTTAGTGTCATGTCTTCAGTTAATCATAAACAAGTAATCTTTAATCTTGTGTGATAATCATTATTCAACATTTCACCAAAATAGTAACTGTTTTGATAGAAAGAATATGTTTTGATATAAAAACTATGTTTTGATAGAAAGACTATGTGGAGAAATTCATACGGTTTAGACATAACCAGGTGGTGTAGACATAGCCAGGTGGTTTAGACATAACCAGGTGTTATAGACATAAACCAAATGTTGTAGACATATCCAGGTGTTCTAGACATAAGCCAACTGTTGTAGATATAAACCAAGTATTGCAGACATAAAACCAAGTATTGTAGATATAAACCAATTATTGTAGATATAAACCAAGAATTGTAGGCATATTTAAAGTTATGTTATTAGATACATATATTGTATGTTATTGGAGACACATATAGTGTATGTTATAAATGTGTCAGTTCAGTGACCAGAGGCGTGTATTTAGAAAGATAAAATCTATGTTTATTACACAGACTCGGTCCAGTCAATTAAAAACATCGCCTGACAGATATGAGCATCGATACATAAGATGAACTCGTTTCAGTCAAGAAATACTCAATAATCTGCTACAGCCACAGCTATCGATAACTCTCAGAGCACATATCGATAGTGGGAAGACCGGATTACGAATAAAACCAAAAAGATATTCTTATCTTATATCTTATATCTTATATCCTTCCCGTGCCGTTAAACGTCACATAGGGCTCACAGAGTAGTTCGCCAATTTTTACTGTCTTCAGCGAGTCTTTCAACCTCATCAAAGGATTTTATGCCTGTTAATTTGGCCTCTCTTAATAATGTCCTCTTCAGAGTTTCACGCGGTCTGCCTCTTTTTCTTTGGCCTGTTGTGTTCCACTTGATAGCTTGTTTTTGGATTCTCTGATCATTTCTTCTCATCAAGTGACCAACATATGTCCATCTCTTTTTCCTGATCACCCATGAGGCTGGTTGTTGTTCAGTCATCTGTCTTATCTCTGCATTGTTCTTGAATTCATTCCACTTGATGCCGAGTGTTTTCCTTAGGCATTTGTTTTCAAAAGAGTCTTATTTCTTGTCTATTTCTTTAGTTGTTTTCCAGCTTTCACATGTATAAATGAGGGTGGATATTACATTTGAATTCAATAGTCTTAACTTGGTTTTTGTGCTTATAACTTTTGAATTCCATATGTTCTCAAGATTCTTGAAGATCGATGCTGCTTTTGCAATTCTGATTCTAACTTCCTTTCTAGTGTCACCATCCTGGTCTATGTAGCTGCCAAGATATGCAAATTGATTGACGTCTTCAATATCTGTCCCTTCTATGTGTATTTTTCCATTTTGATTGAGAGGAATTTTCATTATTTTTGTTTTGTCCTTGTTAATTTTAAGTCCTATTTTGCTAGCCAGTGAAGACAGGCTATCTGTTTTTTCTTGCATGGAATTCACATTATTACTAATAAGAGTTATGTCATTAACAAAATCAAGATCTTTTAGTTAGGTCCCATGTACCCAGTCAATACCTCTGTTGCCTGTGCAGCATTTTTTCATTATGAAGTCTATTGTAATCCCAAAAAGTAAAGGAGACAGTATATATCCTTGTTTCACACCTGTTTCAATCTGGAACCATTCACTCATCCCTTCTTCTGTCTTGACTGCACAAACATATCCGTTGTAAAAGTTCTTAATGATGTTGACAATTTTAGATGGTATTCCATATAGACTTAAAATTCTCCATAATGAATCTCTGTGTATGCTATCAAATGCCTTTTTAAAATCTATGAAGTTCAGTATTAATGGTTTCTGCTTTTCAATATGTTCTCCAAGTATTGTTCTTAGAGTAAAGATCTGGTCGAGACAGCTTCTCCCTTTTCGATATCCTGCTTGTTCTTCTCTCATTGCAGTATCCACTATATCTTTAAGTCTATTCAAAATGACCTTGCAAAATACTTTTGACACAACTAATATTAAGGTTACTCCTCTCCAGTTGTTACAGTCACTAAGGTTGCCTTTTTTGGTATTTTAACAATGATTACTTTCTTCCAATTAGAAGAGACCTTTTCTTCTTTCCAAATCTTGTTAAACATTCTCTGTAGTTGTCTCATGTTGTCACTATTGATAGCTTTTAGCATTTCAGGTGTTATTTCATCTTCACCTGCAGCTTTGTTGTTAGCCATTAAATTCACTGCTGTTTCAGTTTCATGCAATTTAATGTCATCTAGGTTGACATTTAGTTGTGGGGCTGGTAAGTCAGTTTCAAGGTTTAACAATTCTTTTGGGTGTGGTCGATTAAGTATTTCTTGGAAGTGTTCAGCCCATCTTTGCTTTTGGTCTTTATTTGATGTTAATAGGGTTCCAGTTTTGCTAAGGATTGGCCTTTCTTTAGATGTAATAGTACTTGTTAGCCTCTTTTGTATGTTATATAAAGTTTTGCTGTCTCCTGTTTTTGCTGCTTTTTCTGCCTTTTTCGCCATATTGTCTATGTATTCTCTTTTATCCCTTCTAGCTGAACATTTTACTTTCTTGTCTAGTTCTTTGTATGTTGCTTTCGCCAGATCTTTTCCAAGATCTGTTTTTTGCATTCAACATGTCTAATTTGACTGCTCGTCTTTCATGTTTATACTTCCATGTTTTTTCTGATATCCATGCTTTTCTATTTGATTTTTTCAGTCCAGCACTTACTTTTGCTGCTGTGATTATGGCCGTGCTGTAAGAATTCCATAATTCATCTATACCTATCTCTTCCACTTCACTGGGTGCTGTGGAATGATTGGCAAGTTCCTGATTGAAATTAATGTTAGTATTTTCTTCTTGTAGGCTGTGCAGGGAGTTTAATGTGAATCTATATTTATCCTTTATAGACTACTCAAAGGCATTTGATTGTGTACAACACCAGAAACTTTGGGAAATAATGGAAAAAATGGGATTTCCAACACATTTGATACAATTAACATCACTGCTGTATTTAGACCAACAAGCAGCAGTAAGAATAAATGGTGAAACAACAAGTTGGTTTGACATAAAACAAGGGGTCCGTCAGGGGTGCATATTGTCGCTGTACTTATTTAACTTGTATACTGAAAATATAATGAGGAATGTTAGAGAAGATGTAGACAAAGAATATTACGATGCCATAACAGTTGGAGGTTATGAAATACCAGAGATTAGATATGCTGATGACACAGTATTGCTGTCCACAACACAAGAAGGAATGGAAAAACTAATTATGTCAGTCCGCAAGAACAGCGAAGAGCAGAACCTCTATCTTAATGCAAAGAAAACTAAAGTGATGACAACTGACAAAACAAACAAGGCAACTGAAATATGTATCAATGAGGAAAAACTGGAAGAAGTGGAGAGTTTTGAATATCTTGGATCACTACTAACTAATAATGGAGATACAATGAGGGAAATTAAAAGGAGGACATCTATTGCTCTTCAGAAAGTAAAACAAATAAAGAATCTGTGGAGAGGAGCAGACAGAACCACAAAAATAAGATTTTTAAGAGCATGCATCTTTCCTATCGCAACATATGCCTGTGAGACCTGGACACTTAACAAAACAGCTGAGAAGCACATAAATGCCTTTGAATGTAAATGCTATAGAAGAGTTCTCCAAATATCGTGGACACAAAAAAGAACAAATATATCTATACTACAAGAGCTTAATATTGAAGAAGGCTGGCTAGTAAAGAGGATTAAAGAGAGAAAACTTAAATATTTTGGCCACATTAAACGTCATGATAATTTAGAGAAGACCGTATTGGAAGGATACATAATGGGAAAAAGAAAAAGAGGAAGACCGAAACGCAGATGGCTGCAAGACATCGTTGATGATCTGGAAATGGATGCAGCAGCAGCAGGCCATCTTGCTCACAACCGAGAGGCCTACAGGAGTGCTGTTTGGGAGGCGAAGTTCCGCAAGGGACATGCAAAGGAATGAATGAATGATGAGGCTGTGGCTGTTTATCTTTCTGTGTACTGATTTCTTGTGTTGGCTTTTCAATTTTAGTTTTATTTTCCCTATGCACAGGTTGTGATCACTGTTAACATCTGCACCCCTATAAGCCCTTACATCTATGAGAGGTGTTCTGTATTGTTTTCTAATACAAAAAATGATCTATCTGGTTTCTACTTCTATCATCTGGAGATATCCACGTTGTTTTATGTATCTCTTTGTGTGGGAATATTGTGCCTCCAATGACCATGCCCTCTGCTAGACATATTTCAATTAATTTTTCTCCGTTCTGATTAACCATGTCAATTCCTTCTTTCCCCATCACTTTTTCAACGTCGGTGTTATCTTTCCCTACCTTAGCATTGAAGTTCCCCATAGCAATTAGGATGTCGTGTTTAGGGGCTTTGTTGATGATTTGTTGTAATTGGTGATAGAAGTCGTCTTTCACCTCATCATCTGCATCGTTCGTGGGTGCATAACACTGTATTATTGTCATTCTTCCGTGCCTTAGGTTGTATCGTGCTCTTAATATACGACTATTCACTGGTTCCCATTCTACAAGGCACTTTGCTGCTACATTTGACATAATAATACCTACCCCATCTCGAAGTTTTCCATCATTTCTGCCTGAATGTATTATTAACTTACCGTTTTCCGCCGATCTTTTACCTGCTTCTGGCCATCGCATTTCACTACGTCTAGATGGTATCTCTCCATTTCTTTGATGACCTGAGTAGTTTTTGTTGGTGCTGCTCTCGTTCTTACGTAGATATTAACAAACAGAAATGTCGCAGATTGAGAATCATCTGTGTAAATCCCTGCTCAGGGGCAGAATCGAATATAGAATAAGATCAGATTGTAGGAAAGTTTGGCAGCACCACGCGTATGTGCTAGAGATAACTTAGAGCAGGAAATTATGACAGCACAATGTGTCTGTGTTAGAGATAACTTAGAACAGGAAATTATGACAGCATGTGTCTGTGCTAGAGATAACATAGAACAGGAAATTATGACAGCAGCACGTGTCTGTGCTAGAGATAACTTAGAACAGGGAATTATGACAGCGCCACGTGTCTGTGCTAGAGATAACATAGAACACGATATTATGACAGCATCACGTGTCTGTGCTAGAGATAAATTAGAACAGTAAAGTATGACAGCAGCACATGGCTGTGCTAGAGATAACTTCGAACAGGAAAGTATGACAGCAGCACGTGTCTGTGCTAGAGATAACTTAGAACTGAAGGGATCGTGTCAATGTTTTATCATTCCTGTTTCTGACCGTTGTATGGAATAAAACATACCAGTATATCTGAGATTTAGATTGCTAATTCTTTACACAAGAATAAGTCATGTTTTCTGTCTGTCCGTCTACCTAATTCTTGACACAAGAAGAAGTCATGTTTTCTGTCTGTCCGTCTACCTAATTTTTGAGATAAGAATAAGTCATGTTTTCTGTCTGTCCGTCTACCTAATTTTTGACATAAGAATAAGTCATGTTTTCTGTCTGTTCGTCTACCTAATTCTTGACACAAGAATAAGTCATGTTTTCTGTCTGTTCGTCTACCTAATTCTTGACAAAAGAAGAAGTCATGTTTTCTGTCTGTTCGTCTACCTAATTCTTGACAAAAGAAGAAGTCATGTTTTCTGTCTGTTCGTCTACCTAATTCTTGACAAAAGAAGAAGTCATGTTTTCTGTCTGTTCGTCTACCTAATTCTTGACACAAGAAGAAGTCATGTTTTCTGTATGTCCGTCTACTTCAAAGAGAACCTGCAAAAAATGTGTCCGCCACACGTTCTCCAGGTCACTCTTGATGGACGGGTCAGTATCCACGTTCGCCAGGTCACTCTTGATGGACGGGCCAGTACACACGTTCTCCAGGTCACTCTTGATGGAAGGGTCAGTATCCACGTTCTCCAGGTCACTCGTGATGGAAGGGTCAGTATAAAGGTTCGTCTTCGTTTAGTGACATACTTGGTTGTGGGGGGTGGGGGGAGGGGTATGGTGTACCGAGTCAGGCTACATATGAAGCTGGAAAATTTTGATGTTTGGGCTGTTCTTAAGTGACAGAACATGTCAGGGTAAAAAAAAAAAAATAAAATTTCTGTTTCCATACCATTAAGTCATGTTGGGGTAGATAGTGCTAGGACCGTACATAAGTCATGTTGGGGTAGATAGTGCTAGGACCATACATAAGTCATGTTGGGGTAGATAGTGCTAGGACCGTACATAAGTCATGTTGGGGTAGATAGTGCTAGGCCCATACATTAAGTCATGTTGGGGTAGATAGTGCTAGGCCCGTACATTAAGTCCTGTTGGGCCAGATGGTTATAGGCCCGTACATTAAGTCCTGTTTGGCCAGATGGTGCTAGGCCCGTACATGTATTGTCCAGAAATCTTGTTGAAAAAAATAATTAAATTGCTTCTGTGTTGTCAAGTCGTTTTCGCTTGACAGCTTGCCTCCACCACCATCATGTTACACATCATAACCAGATCAAAATATTTCGAATCGCCGGAACACAGGAATCGCTGAAACACAAGAATCACCGGAATACAAGAATCGCCGGAACACAAGAATCGCCGGAACACAAGAATCGCCGGAACACAAGAATCGCTGAAACACAAGAATCGCCGGAACACAAGAATCGCTCACAAGAATCGCCGGAACACAAGAATCACCGGAACACAAGAATCACCGGAACACAAGAATCACCGGAACACAAGAATCGCTGAAACACAAGAATCACCGGAATACAAGAATCGCTGAAACACAAGAATCGACGGTTATTAAACATTTCACAGTGAAAATAAAAAAGAAGAATCTTTAGTTTTTTGCCACGGACCCCCAAGGAAGGGCCCGTGGGTCGCCAGCTGGAAACCACTGATCTAATGACAAGCACTATCAGCCACAGCAGTCTGAGAAGCGTCGTGAATGACAAGACATAAAAGAGTGTATCTAACAATTCTGTCGGTTCATTACATACAACCATTAAGAGAGATGGTGAGATAGATGACGAGATAGATGTTGAGATAGACGGTGAGTACATGATGAGACCGAGATAGACGGTGAGATAGATGATGAGATAGAAGGTGAGGTAGATGATGAGATAGATGATGAGATAGAAGGTGAGGTAGATGATGAGATAGATGATGAGATAGAAGGTGGGGTAGATGGTGAGATAGATGATGAGATAGAAGGTGAGGTAGATGATGAGATAGATGATGAGATAGAAGGTGAGGTAGATGATGAGATAGAAGGTGAGGTAGATGGTGAGATAGAAGGTGAGGTAGATGGTGAGATAGAAGGTGAGGTAGATGGTGAGATAGAAGGTGAGGTAGATGATGAGATAGATGATGAGATAGAAGGTGGGGTAGATGATGAGATAGATGATGAGATAGAAGGTGGGGTAGATGGTGAGATAGATGAATAGATGATGAGATAGAAGGTGGGGTAGATGATGAGATAGATGATGAGATAGAAGGTGAGGTAGATGATGAGATAGAAGGTGGGGTAGATGATGAGATAGATGATGAGATAGAAGGTGGGGTAGATGATGAGATAGAAGGTGGGGTAGATGATGAGATAGATGATGAGATAGAAGGTGAGGTAGATGATGAGATAGAAGGTAAGGTAGATGATGAGATAGAAGGTGGGGTAGATGATGAGATAGAAGGTGAGGTAGATGATGAAATAGAAGGTGGGGTAGATGATGAGATAGATGATGAGATAGAAGGTGAGGTAGATGATGAGATAGATGATGAGATAGAAGGTGAGGTAGATGGTGAGATAGATGATGAGATTGACTGATTGATTGATTGATCTTTATTTCAAAAGGGTTAAGAATTGGGCACGTAGGCCCGTCTGACATTCTACCCTTTATCATACATCTTTCACTCTGTTCCAGACATTCTACAAATATGCTGTTCATATAACAAACATAACTAACATTGAAGTTGAGAGACATAAAATAAAATATAACATTTACGTTTCACTCTTAAACATTCACTCAGTACAGAAGTAACTACATACATTATAAATGACTATCTACTAAACAAAATTTTCGGGACTATTTGGAAAACAATTAATTGTATTCGGTGTTTGTAAGAGCAGTTTAAGATAACTTTGAAGTTTTATAATTCATGGAGGCATGTAGTCGACATCAAATAGATATTGGGAAAGCTTGTAGTTGTAGGAAGGAGTATAATTTATATTTTTTATATAGGATGGGAGGGTATTCCAAAGATGAGCAGCAGAATAACTAAAGCTTTTCTTGTAAAGATCAAGTCTAGGTTTTGGAAGACATATGTTGTTCAAGCGTTGGCTGCACTTTGGGCTAAATTTAAATAGGTTCCATAGATAAGGCGGGGCATGCCGTGAAAGAATTTGATGTACTAACTTGGCTTTGTTGAAGAGGAACCTGTTCTTAAGAGGCAGTATTTTGATACGTTTGTGATGGTTAGTTGTTTGTGCTTGATCTTTGTCACTAATAAGCTTTACTGCTCGCTTTTGGAGTGAGCAAAGCCTCTTTGTATTTGACACTGAGCAACCATCCCAAACTGTTGAGCAATAGTTTAACTGTGTTTGTATATGAGATATGTAGTATGTCTTCCTAGTGTTTTGATCATTGAAGTGCTTAATTTTAGCTAATTGGTATACTTTTTGTGCCATCAGTTTTGTTAGACATTGCACATGAGAGTTCCAGGTCAGATGTTGGTCAATAATAAGACCTAGTGTTTTGTGTTCGCTAACGTTTTCTATCTGTGATGTTTCTGTACAGAGCCGAAGTGTTGTTTTTTTTTTAGATAGAAGGTGAGGTAGATGGTGAGATAGATGTTACGATAGATGAAGAGATAGAGGGTGAAATAGATGGTGAGATAGAAGTGAGGTAGATGATGAGATAGATGATGAGATAGAGGGTGAAATGGATGGTGAGACAACTGATGAGACAGATGGTGATGGTGAGATAGATGTTGATATAGATGGTGAGATGGATGGTGATGGTGAGATAGAAGGTGAAGTAGATGATGAGATAGATGGTGATGGTGAGATAGATGTTGATATAGATGGTGAGACAACTGATGAGACAGATGGTGATGGTGAGATAGATGTTGATATAGATGGTGAGACAACTGATGAGACAGATGGTGATGGTGAGATAGATGTTGATATAGATGGTGAGACAACTGATGAGACAGATGGTGATGGTGAGATAGATGTTGATATAGATGGTGAGACAACTGATGAGACAGATGGTGATGGTGAGAAAGAGACAGAAAGAAAGAACGAATGAACATACTTTATCTTCAAAGAGTTAAGAATTGGGCACGCAGGCCCGTCTAACATTCTGCCCTTCATCATACAGCTTTCACTCAGTCACAGTCATTCAGCATTTGTTAATGAGGATAATAATCATGAAGACACATTAAATGATTACATAAATAAATAATAAACTTATCTTTTGTCCATATACACTACAATCTGATTTATGTAACTACATGAAATAAACTTACATTCCTACATTGATTCTAAATTAACAAATTTATAGAAAAGTAGCATTAAAAAAATACAACAATTAAGCTATACTTTTAACTACTTTACACTTTGACAGTATATATAAAAGAGCCGACAATTAAGTAACGAGACTGATTTTATTATGGCCAAAACAAAAATGCCATCTATGAACCAAAGCATGGAATCAAAGAGGCAACCGTCATCTATGATCTGGCAACTTTTCATCGCCGCCTGATAAGCAGACGACAAACAAGCCTCCATTTTGTTGACCTAGTCAGAGTTGCATTGTTACATAATCAGAGTGGAGCAAACAGTTAACATTAAATTATGTTTAAAACTCGGGAAAAGTGCCATTGAGACAGTTGAATTGATACAAGTTTATGGGGGTAATTGATTATCTCGTGCACAGATATTCAGGTGGTATTTACGATTCTAAAGTGGCATCGAAACGATTACAAATGCAACTAGACATGGATGCCCAATTTCTATGAGGAACTCATTGCAAAATTCAGAGAACGGATACAAGAAGATCGATGCTTGACCGTGAGGATGATGGCAGATGAATTTGGTGTTAACCAAGAGACCATTCGTAAAATTTTAGTGGAAGATTTGAGCAAAAAAAAAAGTTGCTTGCCGGTTTGTACCTCATTCGTTGTCTGATGACCAAAAATATCAGCGTGTTGAGTACGCAAAAGACATCATCAAAACGTGTTGCAGAAATAAATATTTCTTAAATTTGATTGTTGCAAGGATGAAACGTGAATTTTCCGCTATGATTCCACAACTAAATGTCAGTGTGCTCCGAGGAAGTCATCATCATCACCAAAAGGCAAAAAATTCGTTTTCAAAAGTCAAAAGTGAAGACAATGTTGGCGTGCTTCTATGACAGCATAGGAGTTATTCACAAAGAATTTATTCCAGACTGTCACTGCTAAAGTTTATTTAAGTATTTTGAAACGCTTATTGAAAAAGATTCTCCGAGTCCGACCCGAATATTCAACACCTGGCAGTTTTTTCCTTCTTCATGATAATGCACCGGCTCATCGGGCGGTAGTTGTACAGGAAATTTTGGCCCAAAAACAAGTGTGTGTTCTCAACCATTCATCATATTCCCCAGATTTGTCTCCCTGCGATTATTTTCTATTCCCAAAATTAAAGTTCCCATTGAAAGGACGCTTCTTTGACGATACTGATGACGCCCAAAGGGCCGTAACATCGAGTTTAAAGGCCATACCAAAAGAAGAAGTGCAGAGATCGTTCCAGTGTTTGCTAGATCGTGCCATTCGCTGTATCAATGCACAAGGGGCTTACTTACTTAAAATACAGGTTATATCTTCAACTGTTGTTTATTTTTTATGTAATTAATCTCATTACTTAATTGTCGGACCTTGTATACGTTCGTATATATAATGTAATATCCAACCAAATTATGCACGTGAAAGCTGGAAAACAGCTAAAAGATTAGACAAAAAATTAGACTCTTTCGAAAACAAATAAAAAGTGGAACGAATTCAAGAACAACGCAGAGATAAGACAGATGAGCAAACAACAACCTGTCTCATGGCTGACCAGAAAAAGAAGATGGACATATGTCAGTCATGTGATGGGAAGAAACAATCAGAGAATCCCCAAACAAACTATTAAGTGAAACACAACAGGCCGAAGAAAAAGAGGTCGACCACGTGAAACTCTAAAGAGGATATTGTTAAGAGAGGCTGGTTCAGTGGGCATAACATCCCTTGAAGAGATTGAAAAACTACGAAAACAGGAAAATTTGGCGAACTAGCATGCGAGCCCTGTGTGACGTTTAGCGGCACGGGAAGCATGTAAGACGTAGGATGTAAGATGATGTAATGAGCATGGATTTTGTTTTGCAGGTGTTTATGAGCATTCTGTTGTTGTTGCTCAAGTTAATTAAACTATTTACTTCAAACTGAAGAGGTGACTCAAGGTTGATACAGTCATCGTCGCTAGTGTAAACTGTGCAGTCATCAGCAAAACGATCACAAGACGAGATGAAGTGGAAGATCACTGATGTAGATAGTGAAAAGAAGAGGACCAAGAATAGACCCTTGTGGAACACCATTATAGACCACAGATGGACTGAAAGTTTTTGAGGGAAATTACCTGCTGCCTGTTGGAAAGAAAAAATGTTACAAATTTTGTCAAATCAGGGTGTAATTTATGTCTCAAGCTTTCTAACTAGGATTTCATGATCAGTCATGTCAAATATAATTTATCATTGTTTATACTAGACAACCAATATTATGTCATTTTTGTGAGAGCTGTGTGGCAGGAATGTTTTGGCCTAAAACATGACTGACAGTCAACAATCAAATCATTTTCTGGCATGTGTTGTAAGGTTGTCTTTTGTATGTATTTTTCTACGGCTTTTGACAAAGTTGAAAGAATGGAAATTGGTCTATACCTTGAGAGATATTTTTTGAACCAGACTTAAAAAAGAGAAAATATTTTTTTAGTTATGTACTTATGCCATTGATTACACCAAGGTATTCAACAAGGTAAAATATAATGAAATTATTAAAATGCTGAAAGATATCAATATAGACGGCAAAGACCTGAGGATTGTAAAACATCTATACTGGCAGCAAGAAGCAGCAGTTCGAGTTGAAAATAGAACTGGAAAATATCAACCTATAAAGCAAGGGGTGTGACAAGGATGTGTACTATCTCCAGACCTTTTTTCTCTGTACAGCGAGAATATTCTAAGAACAATCATCACAGAACCAGGCATCAAAATTGGATACAATATCAACAACCTTCGGTATGCTGACGACACAGTACTGATAGCTGAGAACCAACAAGACCTGCAAAATCTCTTGGATAAAGTCGCCAAAGAAAGTGAACAGAAAGGGCTTACTTTGAACATCAAAAAGACAGAGACTATGGTTATATCTAAGAAACAGAATCCACCAACATGCAGTATAAAATTAAACGGAACTATTCTAAAGCAGGTGCAGAAATTCAAATACCTTGGAGCAGTAATAACTTCAGATGGGAAATGCAGAACAGAAATTAGGAACAGAATAGGCCAAGCAAAGACTGCATTTCAGAGAATGAGAAACATATTAACCAACACATCTTTATCAATGAATGTTAGAAAACGAGTCCTAAAACTGTTATATTGAACCTATCTTGTTATATGGAAGTGAATCATGGACAATAGGCAAGTCTGCACAAAAATCATTGGAAGCAGCAGAAATGTGATTAATCAGAAGAGTGTTGCGAATCCCCTGGACAGCAAAAATAACTAATGAAGAATGTATGAGAAGAGCTGGAGAGACAAAAAAACCTTGTCAAAAAGATAAGAGAGAGACAATGTACTTTCATAGGACATGCAATGAGAAGAGGGGGCATTGAAAATATTATAACAACAGGAAAAATAGAAGGAAGAAGATCAAGAGGAAGACCAAGAGAAATGATACTGGACAGTCTGACGGGATGGTGTGAGAGGAGATCACCAACTGAACTGATGGCCTGCATGAAGGATCGTGTACTCTGGAGAAGCATAGTAGCCCACGCCAGTCGGCACGGCACCTGATAATGATGATGAGTTTTAAAAACCTGGGAAAATGGCAATGTGCAGTGCTCACTGAGACATAGAAATAGAGTGACAGAGAGACATAGAAATAGAGTGACAGAGAGACATAGAAATAGAGTGACAGAGAGACATAGAAATAGAGTGACAGAGAGACATAGAAATAGAGTGACAGAGAGACATAGAAATAGAGTGACAGAGAGACATAGAAATAGAGTGACAGAGAGACATAAAAATAGAGTGACAGAAAGATAGAGAAATAGAGTGACAGAGAGACAGAGAAATAGAATGACTGAGAGATAGAGAAATAGAGTGACAGAGAGAGAAATAGAGTGACAGAGAGATAGAGAAATAGAATGACAGAGATATCGAGAAAGAGTGACAGTGAGATAGAGAAATAGAGTGACAGGGAGATAGAGAAATAGAGTGACATAGAGTCAGAGAAATAGAATGCAGAGAGACAGAGGAATAGAGTGACAGAGAGAGACAGAGAAATAGAATGACAGAGAGACAGAGAAATAGAGAGATCTAGTTTGAGAGATAGAGAAACAGACAGATTGTGATATGAAGACTGATATAGACAGAAATAGAGAAATAGATTTACATTGAAAGGTAGAGATTAAGAGATACAAGATAAAGAGAGATAGGTACAGAAACAGAGATGAAGATATACAGAGAGACAGATATATCTCTCTCTCTCTGAACCTTAAGTGCCCAGGGCACATGGGGCTTCCGCAAGGGTTTTCCACAAATGCCTGTCTTTCGCCTTTTTTTCTGCTCTTGCCCAGGTGAGCCCTCTATTGCTCAACATCCTTTCTGTTGTTCTTCTCCATGTCTCTTTTGGTCTACCCTTACTTCTGCTCCCCTGTGGTGTCCATCTTAGTGCTATTTTTGGTAGTGAGTTGTCAGTCATTCGGAGCACATGTCCCAGCCATCGCCAGCGTCTTTCCTCAATAATTGTTGTCAGTGGCTTCATCTGCATTTCTGCCAATAAGATGTTATTTCTTATGGTGTTTGGCCAAAATATTTTTTTAATTCTACGTAAACATTTAGTCTGGAAAGAATTCAACTTGTTTTCTATGGTTTTGGTGATATATATATATATATATATATATATATATATATATATATATATATATATATATAAAAGGAGATGAAGATATACATAGGAGAGAGAGAGAGGTATAGAGATGGAGATAAAAATATACAGAGGAGAGAGAGATAGCTATAGAGATGTATAAACTAGGAAAAAAGTAGGAACAGCTTTATTACTTAACAACTATAAAGTTGTGACGTTTCGGCTTGAGGCTTAATCATACAAAAACATACAGGATGAAGAAATAGAGAGAGGAGATAAAGTATAGATTCACATGAATACTAAAAAAATAAAAATAAAAAAAATTAAATAGAGAAATTAGCTGTAGATTGTAAGATATGTCTTGTCCGGCGGTGTGTGACAAGGATGGACTTAGCAGAACGTGGAGACTGTTTAAATGGAGACCTGTGACATGTGGTCAGTGAGTTGTAACTGGGGGGTGGTGGATGGGGAACAGGGGAAGGGAGGGAGAGTGATAAAACGTTGACCTAGCTAGGAGAAGGTGCAACAGATGATTAGGGAAGAGGGGTTGCAGAGTGATGCTGTGAGGAGGTTTTATACTTAGTGACAAGTAAGAAGGGGGTGGTGCTTAGTGGAGAGGTACTATGATGATTGAAGAGAATGTTAAGTGTGTTGAACAGCGAGTTTAACCCGTGTGGCTTCAGCGTCCCACAATTTTGAATGCAGCGGTTCTCAAGCGCCAGGTGGCTTGTGTCATCTGCGTGACATTGTTTGATGGCTGTTACCAGAAAGTCAGATTTGCCTCTGTGGTTGGGGTCATTGAAATGATTTGGGACTGGTTTCGAAGCATGCTGGGTGATGTTGTACAGATGTTTTTGCATGCAGTCCCCTAATCTGAGGCCAGTCTCATCAATATATGTTATCCTGCATCTTTTGCAAACGATGACATATATCACATTACGGGTCTCGCATGTGAATCCCTCATGAAGAGTGAGGATAGTTTTGGGAAAGGTGATTGTTTTCGTTTCCCAGACTACCGGACAGGTAACGAAGCGGGGGCGGTTACATTTTCTGGTGCCAACATATGTAAGGCTCTGCTTCAAGTGGCTGTGGACGAGGATGTCCTTAAGATTTGGCTCACGTTTGTATGCCAATAGGGGATGGATAAGAGAAAATATCGCGAGTGTCGGGGTCGAGTTAGATTATCGGCAGATGACGATAAAGAATTTTCTTAACCATCTGACCATGCGGACGGAAAGGCAGTACTAGCTTAACTCTGTCAGATGGAGTAACAGGCTTTTTCCTGAATACTTCTTTGCGGCTCACTAGTTGGATACGGTTGAAGGTTTCACGAAGGACCTTTTCTGGATAGTGGCGACGATGGAAACATTCTAATAACTTGTTGGGCTGATCTATAAAGTCCAAATTTTTCTGACATATGCGGCGAAGACGGAGGAGTTGAGAGTATCGGATGGAGTTCTTACAGGCTTCAGGATGGGAGGAGGTGTAAAGCAAATAGGTGTGGCTATCGGTGGGCTTGTAAAATACAGAGGTGACAAGCCTGTTTGTGCCAATAGAAATTTTAATGTCTAAAAAGTTAACAGACTTGTCAAAAATTTCATAAGTGAATTTTATGTTATTATTAAGTGAGTTGATGAATTCAATAATTTTTTAAAGTATAGAGATGGAGATAAAGATATATAGATGAGAGGGACAAGTATGGAGATGGAGATAATAATATACAGAGATAGAGAGAGATAGGTATAGAGATGGAGATAATAATATACAGAGATAGAGAGAGATACATATAGAGGTGGAGATAAAGATATACAGAGGAGAGAGATAGGTATAGAGATGGAGATAAAGATATACATAGATAGAGAGAGATAGGTATACAGACAGAGATAAAGATGTACAGAGGAGGTAGAGATAAATACAAAAACAGAGATACAAAAAGAGAGAATACAGAGAGGATACAAAAAGAAAGATACGAAGAAAGATATACAGAGAGGATATACAAAGAGAGAAATACAAAGAGAGAGATAAGAACTGAAAATCCGCAATATCACTTTCCTCTGTCTCATTTCTAGTACTCAAAATGAAAATGTATGAAAATGTGCCTTATTATATTTGCGATGATGATGATGATGATGATGAGGAATGCAGATTTTCACTGGTTTATCTGTCACACGGAACATACAATATTCGGCGACTGCAGTATCAGAAAGATAAGTTAGAGACAACATACATGACTGTAGAAATTTCTTGTGCCAGGCTTGTGTGGCTTGGTAGGCACATGTAGGAGGAGCTGAGGTGACATCTGTACTCCTCGCAGTCCGCCAGTTGCCAAGTGTAAGGTCTACTTTTCTACCTGCACAATTTGACATGTTGTGAGAAAAGTTGTAGAAAACGCAAAAACTTGTTTTATTTCTTGAAGACATTTATCTTCTGTTGTTCTGAGCGGCAAATAAAACGTGGCTATCCAGAACATGTTCTTACCTCGTCTTGGAACCGCATCAGCCATATATCGCGGCAACAAGCCCTCACTCTTAAACCGCACTGTAGCTCGGACAGAGTGAAACTAGTACTCACGCACCACCCCCATAGCTTGGCAGTTAAGAACATACTGTTTCGCCATCTCCACCTCCTCCAGACCGAGCCTGATACACGTGAACTCGAACCCCCATTGGTGGCCTACAGACGGGATAAAAACCTTGGGGACTTATCAGTTAGAAGTCGCCTTGAGACGCAGGACACTTTTTATAGTGCCAGCTGTTGCAGGCGCCATAGATGTAACACTTGCCTGTTTGTTGTCGAGGCTAGCCAGATCTCCTTCTCTAAGTTCACTTTATCAGTTTAGGAGGGCTTCACCTACACTTCACGCAATGTCATTTATGCCATTATGTGCAAACGCTGCGATATGAAGTATATAGGGGAGACTGGTTTACGTTTACAAGACTGTTTTCGTCAACATCTTAACGATATTTCCCAGAGGACATGGGCCCCTTTTGCCAAAGCAACCACAGGGAAAACGGGACATCTCTGTTAGTGCAATCCGCACCGGTTCTTCTGATGTACGATCTTGCAAGGCTCTAGAACAGCACTTTATTTTCCAGGCTGGCTGTCTCCACCCAGCTGGAATTAACAACATATTCAGCTTCCCTTAAACCTCTTTAGATTTCCACCTATGTTCTGCTATTTGTACTACACTTTCTTGTCTTAGCCCGCGCATTTCGCTGCAGTTTCACGTTATCTCTCCCCCCTCCCCCCACCTTCTTCTTCGCCAGCTGCTATAAGGTTTCCGTTGCCTCCTGGTCAATTCCTCCGTCCCGTCTTCCTCCATATTGTTCTCTCTCTTTCACCGCTGCTGACATCCGATTGACTGAAGTTGTTTTCCTTCGTGGTCTCCCAGCCTGGTCTTTAGGGCGCATCGTTGTATTCTGTACCAAGCCGGACGCCACAAAGCCAAGTTTTTCATTTTTATTTTTCTTCTTTTATTTATGTGTTATGTTGTTTTTGTATGTAATCCTTGAAAAAGGCTCACCCCGAAATATTGGATGTTGTATGTTTTTATCATTTATACATTCTCATCTTACTCTCATACTTTCTGCTATTTGTTTTTTTTCTCTGTATCCTCACTCCTTCTGTCGCTGTGTACACCTGAACAATACACCTCTGTCTACCTTGATCTAAGTGACAAGAGTATAGAGCAAAGATGCTCGTGATGGTAAGTGACAAGAATATAGAGATGGTCGTGATGGTAAGTGACAAGAATATAGAGATGATGGTGCTGATAAGTGACAAGAATATAGTGCAAAGATGATGGTGCTGATAAGTGACAAGAATATAGTGCAAAGATGATGGTGCTGATAAGTGACAAGAATATAGTGCAAAGATGATGGTGCTGATAAGTGACAAGAATATAGTGCAAAGATGATGGTGTTGGTAAGTGACAAGAATGTAGAGCAAAGATGGTGTTATCTCGTGGCTAGACGGCTGCTCGTCCTACCAGAGTCTGTGGTTCGAATCCCAGGTAATTCTCTTGTGATTTTTCTCTCTCTCACGTCTCACTAAAGTGCTTTGTCTACGAGTTTTTCCAGGTCTAATCCTGCAAAATTTGTCCTCTTACTTGACCGTACCAAAGCCTCGTAGTTTCCTATTTATATATAAACAAAAAATTGTTCGTAGAACTTCATGTAGAGTACAGAACTTCATGTAGAGTACAGAACTTTACGGAACTTCTTTTAGAGTACACAACATCATGTAGAGCTTATATGTGTTGTTATGTGTGTATTCTTGTACAGTACAGAACTTCATATAGAGTACAGAACTTAATGTAGAGTATATAATTTCTTGTACAGTACAGAACTTCATATAGAGTACAGAACTTAATGTAGAGTATATAATTTCTTGTACAGTACAGAACTTCATATAGAGTACAGAACTTAATGTAGAGTATATAATTTCTTGTAAAGTACAGAACTTCATATAGAGTACAGAACTTAATGTAGAGTATATAATTTCTTGCACAGTACAGAACTTCATATAGAGTACAGAACTTCATATAGAGTACAGAACTTCATATAGAGTACAGAACATCATGTAGAGTATATAACTAAATGTGGAGTACAGAACTTCATGCAGAATATGGAACTTCATATGAACCAAGCCATCGACTCGAGTGTTGAAAACCAAGTGTAGACATAATGGCAGAGTTAAAAGAGTGTCGTGTGACTCACGTTGCAGCACATTTGCAGTCATGGCGGCAAGAATATGAGATGAGCAACTGACAAAACACGGCCTAATCGTAAATGTGAAACTATCGACTGACCCACACATGGCCCGCAAACTTATTAAGTGGAGCATTTGTGTCTGTAGAACAGCAAGCGTTAGATAGAACTAACGTGACCCGGGACAGTAACTGATCTATAGCGTGTGATTCATGGAGCCCTTGCTGACTAGGCCGGGCCCGGATGTTGGATGAATGTTGCATGTGCCTGGCATGGTGTTCAGTCATCGACTGAGGTCTCTGGCGACGCGAGGCGGCCATCAAGGGACGCTACACCGTGGAGCTGACACGTGCAGGAAAATCCTAATACATTACATCGGGTTCTGTAGGCTTTTCTATGCCACACTTCCGCGTCAAGAGAGATCTCTTGATTGTATATGTGTGTGGTTATGTGTGAGGTTATGTGTGTGGTTATGTGTGTGGTTGTGTGTGTGTTTATGTGTACGGTTATGTATGTGGTTGTGTGTGAGGTTATGTGTGTGGTTGTGTGTGAGGTTATGTGTGTGGTTGTGTGTGTGGTTATGTGTGAGGTTATGTGTGTGGTTGTGTGTAATGTGTGTGGTTATATGTGTGGTTGCATGTGCGGATAAGTGTATGGTTATATGTGTGCTTATGTTTGTGATTATCTGCGTGCTTATGTGTGTGATTATTTATATGGTTATGTGTATGCTTATGTGTGTTGTTATGTGTGTGTTTATGTATGTGGTTATGTGTGTTGTTATGCGTGTGGATATGTGTGTGCTTATGTGTGTGCATATATGTGTGCTTATGTGTGTGCTTATGTGAGTGGTTATGTGTGCGCTTTTATGTGCGTTTATGTGTGTGGTTATGTTTGTGGCTATGTGTCTGGCTATGAGTGTGGTTGTGTGTAGTTATGTGTATGGTTATGTATGTGCTTATGTGCGTGCTTATGTATATGTTTATGTGTGTGCTTATGTGTGTGATATGTGTGTGATTATGTGTGTGATTATGTATGTGATTATGTGTGTGACTATGTGTGTGATTATGTGTGTGATTATGTGTGTGCTTATGTGGAAGGAGAGGGCTACTCTAAAAATGTTTCATGCAGGAAAAAAAGTGTTTGGTTTTTTCCTCTCTCCCCGCTACCTTCACATAAACTAACTCACACATACAACAAAGCACACATACAATAAAACACACATACAACAAAGCACACTTACAACAAAACACACATACAACAAAGCACACATACAACAAAGCACATATACAACAAAGCACACATACAACAAATCACACATACAACAAATCACACATACAACAAAGCACACATACAACAAAGCACACATACAACAAATCACACATACAACAAAGCATTCTTAAAACAAAGCACACATACAACAAAACACAGATACAACAAAGCACACATACAACAAAACACACATACAACAAAGCACACGTACAACAAAGCACACATATAGAACAATACAGACGCCTATAACAGTACACATATAATACACAAAATTACAGTAATACACTTAATACATATACAATAGTGCACATACAATAATAAACACATATACAGTAACACACATATAACACACATACAATAATACACATACAATGACACACATACAATAACATACATACAATGACATATATACAATAACACACATACAATGACACAAATACAATAACACACAAACATACAAAAGAACCAGAGATGTATGGTGTAGTCTTACTCTACTTGCACACCAAAAAACCTGTCTACCTACACACATTATCAGGCCATAGACATACATAAAACCAGGCTATTTACACTCATAAAACAAGTCTACATACACACATAAAACCAGGCTATTTACACTCATAAAACCAGTCTATTTAAACACATAAAAAGTCTACTTACACATATAAACCGGACTAATTACATACATAAAACCAGGCTATTTACACACACATAAAACCAGGCAGCTGTCACACACATCAGGCAATTTACACACACAAGGCGAGGCTATTTATACACATAAAACGAGGCTATTTACAAACTAATGATCGCTAACACACTTTTTAAACAACATCCAAGAAGACTTTACACATGGACATCACCTGATGGTAAAACCAGGAATCAAATAGATTACATTTTAGTGCAAAGAAGGTGGAGGTCAAGTATAACATCAGCAAAAACTTTACCAGGTGCTGACTGTGACACGGACCATGAGCTATTAATAGCAGACATGAAGATAAAGATAAAAAAGACAGTTACGGGATCAAGACCACTCCGCTTTGATCTTACAAAAATACCAGAACAATACGGTATAGAAGTGAAGAACCGTTTCGAAATCCTGATGGCTGTACAGGAGATGACACCAGATGAATTGGCTATGCAGGCCAAAGATATCTTAATAACAACAGCTAAAGACATGGTTCCAGTAAAGAAAACACAAAAGAATAGATGGATTAGAGCAGGTACACTAGAACTGATAAAACAATGTAGAGAAATGAAGACGCAATGGAAAGTGACAAACAACAACAAAGAGAAATATAAAACGTTAACAAAAGAAGTACGAAGAAACATAAGAAAAGACAAAAAACAATACATACAAGATTGTTGTGAAAGAATAGAAGAACATCAGAGGTGTGGAAGAGATAGTGAAATGTTTAAAGAAATGAAGACATTGACGAGAAATGTCACACCTAAGCTAAATGTAATTTGTGATGAGATGGGGAATACCTTGACAGAGACAGAGGACATTCTAGAGAGATGGAAGGAATATTGCAAAGGAATGTATGAAACAACTGACTGTGGAAACAGAAATCAACAGTGTGAATTATTATTGGAGGAGAAAGAACCCGAACCGACAATAGAAGAAGTTTTATGGGCAATAAAAAATCTTAAAAATGGTAAATCACCAGGATGTGATGAGATAACAGCTGAATTTATTAAAGCAGGAGGAAAGGAGTGTGCAACAATCTATCATGCAGTGTGCAAAAAGATATGGCATTCTGGTATTTGGCCAAAAGAATGGAAAAGAACTGTATTCATTCCACTGCCAGAAAAGGGTAACCTGAAATTATGCACAAACTACAGAACTGTTGCCCTGATTAGTCATGCCAGTAAAATTCTGTTAAAAATTATAATGGGTAGACTTCGTAAGAAAATAGAAGAAGAAGTAAATATGGTCCAAGCTGGTTTCAGGCAAGGAAGAGGATCAAGAGATCACATATTCAATCTAAGATTAATAATAGAGAAATGCAGAGTTTAATGTGAATCTATATTTATCCCTTATAGACTACTCAAAGGCATTTGATTGTGTACAACACCAGAAACTTTGGGAAATAATGGAAAAAATGGGATTTCCAGCACATTTGATACAATTAACATCACTGCTGTATCTAGACCAACAGGCAGCAGTAAGAATAAATGGTGAAACAACAACTTGGTTTGACATAAAACAAGGGATCCGTCAGGGGTGCATATTGTCACCCTACTTATTTAACTTGTATACTGAAAATATAATGAGGAATGTTAGAGAAGATGTAGACAAAGAATATTACGATGCCATAACAATTGGAGGTTATGAAATACCAGAGATTAGATATGCTGATGACACAGTGTTACTATCCACAACACAAAAAGGAATGGAAAAACTAATTATGTCAGTCCGTAAGAACAGCGAAGAGCAGAACCTCTATCTTAATGCAAAGAAAACTAAATTGATGACAACTGACAAAACAAACAAGGTAGCTGAAATATATATCAATGAGGAAAAATTGGAAGAAGTAGAGAGTTTTGAATATCTTGGATCACTGCTAAATAATAATGGAGATACAATGAGGGAAATTAAAAGGAGGACATCTATTGCTCTTCAGAAAGTAAAACAAATAAAGAATCTATGGAGAGGAGCAGACAGAACTACAAAAATAACATTTTTAAGGGCATGCATCTTTCTCATCGCAACATATGCCTGTGAGACCTGGACGCTTAACAAAACAGCTGAGAAACACATAAATGCTTTTGAATATAAATGCTACAGAAGAGTTCTCCAAATATCGTGGACACAAAAAAGAACAAATATATCTATACTACAAGAGCTTAATATTGAAGAAGACTGGCTAGTAAAGAGGATTAAAGAGAGAAAACTTAAATATTTTGGACACATTAAACGACATGATAATATAGAGAAGACCATATTGGAAGGATACATAATGGGAAAAAGAAAAAGAGGAAGACCAAAACGAAGATGGCTGCAAGACATCGTTGACGATCTGCAAATGGACGCAGCAGCAGCAGGCCATCTTGCTCACAACCGAGAGGCCTACAGGAGAGCTGTTTGGGAGGCAAAGTTCCGCAAGGGACATGCAAATGAATGAAGGAATGATTTACAAACACAAGATCAGGCTATTTACACACAAGACCAGGTTATTTACACACAAGACCAAGCTATTTATACACACAAGACCAGGATATTTATACATACAGGACCAGGCTATTTAGAAACACAAGATCAGGCTATTTACACACATAAGATCAGGATACTTGCACGCACAAGACCAGGATATTCACATACACAAGACCAAGCTATATACACACACAAGACAAGGCTATTTACACACATACAAGACCAGGCTATTTACAAGCAGAATACCAGGCTATTTATACACACAAGACCAGGCTATTTACACACACAAGGCCAGGCTATTTACAAAGACAAGAACAGGCTATTTACACTCACATAAGACTAGGCTATTTATACACACAAGATCAGGCTATTTACACACACAAGACCATACACACTCTGACATAGAAAGTACAGGCTGCAGAAACTTCTTGGTTAAAGCACATTTCACAGGAACGTTTATATAAAAAAATGTCAGTAAAACACATCAAACTTTTGATATTTCCTGGGCAAACAATGACGACTTCACGGGGTGAAACTGTTGATGGTTGAGTAAACATACCTGCAGACTTAAGTGCTGGTTTTAATGCTGGATTTGAGTCCAAGATTTCAGAAAGTTAGGATCAGCTAGGATTACAGAGGGATTATGCTGAGGATTCAGAATTCATATTAACAGATAGCGGAGGTGAAGAAAAAAGTATTACGTTGGCGAATGTTAAACTATTTATATCAAACAATTTGTAAGAAAGAAATGTGCGCTTAACAATAACAAATGTGCGTATAGCAAAGAATAAAAAAGTGGACGTGACAAAAAACTGTGCGTGTAACAATAAAGGGATATCGGAAACGGAGAAAAGAGGAATGGATAAGCAAGACTACATGGGAAAAGACAGAGCAAAGAAGAGAAATCAAGAAAAAATTACTGAAGACCAAATCACAAAGGCTAAAAGAACAAGTTTTAAGTAATTATGCACAAAAGACAAAGAAGTGAAGGAATCATACCGTCAAGATAAACGTCAGTACTATGACAACTTAGCAGAAGCAGCAGAGAAAGCAGCTTATGCAAACAGACATGAAAACCATATATAAAATCACAAAGTAGATGACAAGTAACTTCAGCACAAGATGTGAGAGTGCAATAAGGACACATAAGGGACAACTGATCAGTGAAAAAAGAGAAATAATTGAAAGATGGAGGGAACACTTTAACACCCTACTAAACAGAACACAAGTAGCACAAACATTAGACATCTCTCTCCATCTCTCTCTCTCTCCCTCTCTCTTTTTCTGAACCTTAACTGCCCAGAGCACATGGGGCTTCCGCAAGGGTTTTTCACAAATGCCTGTCCTTTGCCTTTTTTTCTGCTCTTGCCCAGGTGAGCCCTCCATTGTTCAACATCCTTTCTGTTGTTCTTCTCCATGTCTCTTTTGGTCTACCCTTACTTCTATTCCCTTGTGGTGTCCATCTTAGTACTATTTTTGGTAGTGAGTTGTCAGTCATTCGGAGCACATGTCCCAACCATCGCCAGCATCTTTCCTCAATAATTGTTGTCAGTGGTTTCATCTGCATTTCTGCTAATAAGATGTTATTTCTTATGGTGTTTGGCAAAAATATTTTTCTAATTCTTCATAAACATTTATTCCGGAAAGAATTCCACTTGTTTTCTATGGTTTTGGTGATTTTCCAGCATTCACTTCTATAGAGTAGTACACTTAGAACATTACTCTTAAATATCCTGATTTTCGTATTCATGCTAGGTTTTTTTATTATTTCCATATAGTCTGCAGCATTGCAAAAGCCTGGTTTGCTCTAGTAAATCTGCTGTTGATGTCCTCTGTGCTGTCTCCATTTTCTACTACTCTACTGCCAAGGTATACAAATTCGTTGACCTCCTCCACTAACTTGCTATCTACTCTGAGTACATTTCTGTTGTTCACATTTTGCTTCATAAACTTTGTATTTCCTACGTTGATCTTTAGTCCTATGTTGTTTGCATTCTGAGTAAGCTTGTTTATTTTATCTTACATATACTTGTGGCTGCTTGATAGTAGACAGATGTCGTCCGCAAAGTCAAGGTCCTCCAGCACTGTGTTAAGGGTCCATTGTAATCCTCTGCGTTTGTCTGATGTTGCCTCCTTCATTAACCAGTCTCTCTCTCTCTGAACCTTAAGTGCCCAGGGCACATGGGGCTTCCGCAAGGGTTTTCCACAAATGCCTGTCCTTCGCCTTTTTTTCTGCTCTTGCCCAGGTGAGCCCTCTATTGCTCAACATCCTTTCTGTTGTTCTTCTCCATGTCTCTTTTGGTCTACTGCCAAGATAAATAATGTTGGTGATAGTACACATCCCTGTTTCACTCCTGTTTGTACCCTAAAGCTGCTGGAGGTATGTTCTCTACAGATCATTTTGCACTGAAAACCCTCGTATAGGGCTTTGATTACATTCACTATCTTATGGGGTAGGCCATGCCATCTTAGGATTTTCCACAGTGTATCTCTTTTGACACTGTCAAAGGCTTTCTCAAAATCTATAAACAATGCATATGTTGTGTTATGCCACTCATTTGCCTGTTGTAATATTTGTCTAAGTACAAATATATGGTCTATGCATGATCTTCCTTTTCTAAATTCTGCCTGCTCTTTCCGAAGTTTTCCCTCAAGTGATGCTACAATTCTGTTGATGATTATTCTACAAAATACTTTACTGGTGAGTGGCAGTAGGGTAATGCCTCTCCAGTTCCCACAATCTCTGAGGTCACACTTCTTTGGTAGTTTTACTATAAGGCCAGTTTTCCACTCCTCTGGGGCTTTTTCTAGATCCCAAATTTGTTGTAGTATCCGGTAAAGTTGTTTTGGTGTTTCTGTTTCTTCTGCTTTCAACATCTCAACAGTCACTTCATCTTCACCTGGTGCCCTGTCTGATTTTAGCTTCTTTATCGCCTCCTTTACTTCACTTATTGTTATTGGTCCTGTATTGATGTTTAGCTCCGTTTTTGTTTCAGGTATGTCTATTGTTTGTACTGCTTGTGTTCTGTTTAGCAGGGTGTTAAAGTGTTCCCTCCATCTTTCAATTTTTTCTCTTTCTCCACTGACCAGTTGTCCATTTTATGTTCTTACTGCACTTTCACATCTTATGTTGAAGTTACCTGTCATCTGCTGTGTGATTTTATATATGGTTTTCATGTCATTTGCATATGCTCCTTTCTCTGCTGCTTCTTCTAAGTTGTCATAATATTGACGTTTATCTTGACGGCATGATTCCTTCACTTCTTTGTCTTTTTGTGTATAATTACTTAAAACTTGTTCTTTTAGCCTTTGTGATTTGGTGTTCAGTAATTTTTTCTTAATTTCTTTTCTTTGCTCTATCTTTTCCCATGTGGTCTTGTTTATCCATTACGCTTTTCTCCGTTTCCGATATCCCAGCACCTCTTTTGCTGTTTCCTGTACCGTTTTATTGAACTTTAGTATGGACATTCTGTTTCGTCTTGTAGGACACTGAAGCGGTTCTTAAGTACTATTGAGAATTCATTCCTTGTTTGCTGGTCTTTCAGTTTTATTGTATCAGAACGGATCTTTCTGTGTTCTCCGATTTTGGCTTACCTTAATTTTAGTTTTACTTTTGCTACCAGAAGGTTGTGATCACTTCCTAAATCTACTCCTTTCCTTGCTCGTACATCATGTATTGACCGTTTCCACTTGTTGTTTATTAGTATGTGATCGATCTGGTTTTCTGTGGTTTTGTCTGGGGACCTCCAAGTCATTTTATGGATGTTTTTATGTTAGAAAATTGTCCCTCCGTTGGTCATCATGTTTTCTTCACAGAAACTGCACAGTCTTTCTCCACTATCATTTCTTTCTCCGATTCCTTCTCTTCCCATGATTCTTCTTCTGTCTTCATTTTCGTCACCTACTTTTGCTTTGAAATAGTCCAAGATGAGTAAACAATAGACATACCTGAAGCAAAAACGGAATTAAACATCAATACAGAACCAATAACAATAAGTGAAGTACAGGAAGCAATATAGAAGCTAAAATTAGACAGAGCACCAGGTGAAGATGAAGTGACTGCTGAGATGTTGAAAGCAGAAGAAACAGAAACACCAAAACAACTTTGCCGGATACTACAACAAATTTGGGATCTAGAAAAAGCTCCAGAGGAGTGGAAAACTGGGCTCATAGTAAAACTACCAAAGAAGGGTGACCTCAGAGATTGCGGGAACTGGAGAGGCATTATCCTACTGCCACTCACCAGTAAAGTATTTTGCAGAATAATCATCAACAGAATTGTACCAACACTTGAGGAAAAACTTCAGAAGGAGCAGGCTGGATTTAGGAAAGGAAGATCATGCATAGACCACATATTTGTACTTAGACAAATATTACAACAGACAAATGAGTGGCATAACACAACATATGCATTGTTTATAGATTTTGAGAAAGCCTTTGACAGTGTCAAAAGAGATGCACTGTGGAAAATCCTAAGATGGCATGGCCTACCCCATAAGATAGTGAATGTAATCAAAGCCCTATACGAGGGTTTTCAGTGCAAAGTGATCTGTAGAGAACATACCCCCAGCAGCTTTAGGGTACAAACAGGAGTGAAGAAGGGATGTGTACTATCACCAACATTATTTATCTTAGCAGTAGACTGGTTAATGAAGGAGGCAACATCAGACAAACTCAGTGGATTTACAATTAACCCTTAACACAGTGCTGGAGGACCTTGACTTGGCGGACGACATCTGTCTACTATCAAGCAGCCACAAAGAAATGCAAGATAAAATAAACAAGCTAACTCAGAATGCAAAGAACATAGGACTAAAGATCAGCGTAGGAAAGACAAAGTTAATGAAGCAAAATGTGAACAACAGAAATGTACTCAGAGTAGATAGCAAGTTAGTGAAGGAGGTCAATGAATTTGTATACCTTGTCAGCAGAGTAGTAGAAAATGGAGACAGCACAGAGGACATCAACAGCAGACTTAATAGAGCAAACCAGGCTTTTGCAATGCTGCAGACTATATGGAAATCTAAAAAAACAAAACAAAACAAACTAAGCATGAAGACAAAAATCAGGATATTTAAGAGTAATGTTCTAAGTGTACTACTCTATGGAATTGAATTCTGGAAAATCACCAAAACCATAGAAAACAAGTTGAATTCTTTCCAGAATAAATGTTTATGAAGAATTAGAAAAATATTTTGGCCAAACACCATAAGAAATAACATCTTTTTGGCAGAAGTGCAGATGAAGCCACTGTCAACAATTATTGAGGAAAGACGCTGGCGATGGTTGGGACATGTGCTCCCAATGACTGACAACTCACTACCAAAAATAGCACTAAGATGGACACCACAGGGAGCAGAAGTAAGGGTAGACCAAAAGAGACATGGAGAAGAACAACAGAAAGGATGTTGAGCAATAGAGGGCTCACCTGGGCAAGAGCAGAAAAAAAGGCAAAGGACAGGCATTTGTGAAAAACCCTTGCGGAAGCCCCATGTGCCCTGGGCACTTATAGTTCAGAGAGAGAGAGAGAGAGATAATAAAACTGTGCGTGTAACAATATTTTCATGACTTGCAGCTCTACAACATCTAAGTAACGCGTCCGTTGTTCAGGTTTGAGAAGCCCTGGTATACAGTTTATGTAGAGGGGTAATTTTCCAAGTTTGGGAAGCTCTGGTATACAGTTTATATAGAGGGGTAATTTTCCAAGTTTGGGAAGCTCTGGTATACAGTTTATGTAGAGGGGTAATTTTCCAAGTTTGGGAAGCTCTGGTATACAGTTTATGCCTGGAGACTGGGTTCGGAGAGATTGTCAGCAGAAGAGGAAAGGGAGAGGGCAGCAGTTTGTTGGTCTAAGAGTGAGGTCACGTTGGTGGTGTCTGCATATAATTTGTTATACATCATAAACAAATGTTGAATGCATTAATTTAGCTATTCAGTAGGAAAAGTTTCATGATTGAGTTATCTGGGAACTCCATCTTTGGTACGCATAATTTCAGTTTTGTGTCCACGTAACTTTATTACTGAATTTGAATAATTCTGTTTGTTACTTGTAAATAAATTTACAGTTCTTCCCTGTTGGAGAATGAATATTCGCTGAACATAAACAATGAGGCTGATCATTGAAGGTAATATCAATACTGAAACAAATACATTCACTAGCTACTCTCTTCGTATTTCAAAAGCCTTTCTCATACCTGACTCTCATCTTCTCTCAGCTTCTCTCATACCTGACTCTCAGCCTCTCTTATATCTAACTCTCAGCCTCTCTTATGCCTGACTCTCAGCTTCACTCATGATGGGCTCTCAGCTTCTCTCATGATGGGCTCTCAGCTTCTCTCATGACTGACTCTCAGCCTCTCTCATGACTGAATCTCAGCTTTTCTCATGACTGACTATCAGCTTCTCTCATGACTGACTCTCATCTTCTCTCATGATTGGCTCTCAGCTTCTCTCATGACTGACTCTCAGCCTCTCTCATGACTGACTCTCAGCTTCTCTCATGACTAACTCTCAGCTTCTCTCATGATTGGCTCTCAGCTTCTCTCATGACTGACTCTCAGCTTCTCTCATGACTGACTCTCAGCTTCTCTCATGATTGACTCTCAGCTTCTCTCATGACTGACTCCAGGAAATTTTGTATTACTCTTACTCCTGACTGTGACTTGCGTAATTTGTCGTTCCCTAACCTCAGATCATAAGTCAGTCTATACGTGTCCCGTTACATAAGTCAGTTTATACGTGTCCCGTTACATAAGTCAGTTTATACGTGTCCCATTACATAAGTCAGTTTATTCGTGTCCGTTACATAAGTCAGTTTATACTTTTCCCGTTACATAAGTCAGTTTATATTTTGCCCGTTACATAAGTCAGTTTATATTTTACCCGTTACATAAGTCAGTCTATAAGTGTCCCGCATATCTCTGAGCTCTACCCTTCAGAAAAGTGTTCAAGGCCGACTCATTGAACCCAGTTTTGCTAGAAAATGAGAATACATTCCCCCGCACAGCCGTACTTACGTGTCTTTCTGAATTTCATGCCCACAAAGATTAAACTATATTTGTTGAGAACTTCATGCCCACAAAGATTAAACTATATTTGTTGAGAACTTCATGCCCACAAAGATTAAACTATATTTGTTGAGAACTTCATGCCCACAAAGATTAAACTATATTTGTTGAGAACTTCATGCCCACAAAGATTAAACTATATTTGTTGGTAAATTCATGTCCACAAAGATTAAACTATATTTGTTGGTAAATTCATGTCCACAAAGATTAATCTGTATTTGTTGGTAAATTCATGTTCACAAAGATTAAACTATATTTGTTGGTAAATTCATGTCCACAAAGATTAAACTATATTTGTTGGTAAATTCATGTTCACAAAGATTGAAGCGCATTTGTTGGTAACTTCATGCCCACAAAGATTAAAGCAAATTTGTTGGGAACTTCATGTCCACAAAGATTAAAGCAAATTTGTGGGAACTTCATGTCCACAAAGATTAAAGCACATTTGTTGAGAACTTCATGCCCACAAAGATTAAAGCAAATTTGTTGGGAACTTCATGCCCACAAAGATTAAAGCACATTTGTTGGGAACTTCATGCCACAAAGATTAAAGCAAATTTGTTGGGAACTTCATGCACACAAAGATTAAAGCACATTTGTTGGCTTCACTTTTTTCTTTTCGTGCAAGTTTATTGTCATCCACAGTGCAGAATGTGGAAATATTTGTACAAACACAAAAAAATTATTTCACTAAATCACAGAGAAAAACGTAATACTGGACGAGAACATTGTCCAAATATAAACTACAATACACAGATACCAAGATAATACGGGACGAGAACATTGTCCAAATATAAACCACAATACACAGATACCAAGATAATACGGGACGAGGAGATTGTCCAAATATAAACTACAATACACAGATACCAAGATAATACGGGACGAGGAGATTGTCCCAATAGTACCCACAATACACAGATACCAAGATAATACGGGACGAGGAGATTGTCCAAATATAAACTACAATACACAGATACCAAGATAATACGAGAAGAGGACATTCTCCAAACATGACCTACAATACACAGATACCAAGATAATACAGGATGGGGACATTGTCCAAACATGACCAACAAATGCAGATTGCCGTTTTCTAATCATTGTTGTAATTTTCCTTGTTTCTTATGCCTCTTTCAGAACTTCCTCGTTCGATTTTCTCGCTGTCCGTGGTAGCTTCAGCATTTTTATTAACAACCACACTTCAACTGATTCCAGACTTCTTTGTATCTCTGTACTTACCGTCCAGACTTCTTTGTATCTCTGTACTTACCGTCCAGACTTCTTTGTATCTCTGTACTTACCGTCCAGACTTCTTTGTACTCTTTACGGACTGTCCATCCTTCTACTTCCAGCATATCTTCTACCTCAAGTTGTTAACATTGATATCTCCTACTACTACTTCCAGCATATCTTTTACCTCAAGTTGTTAACATTGACACATCCTACTTCTACTACCGGCGTGTCCTCTATCTTAAGTTGTTAACATTGACACATCCTACTGCTACTACCGGTGTGTCCTCTGTCTTAAGTTATTAACATTGACACATCCTACTTCTACTACCGGCGTGTCCTCTGTCTTAAGTTATTAACATTGACACATCCTACTTCTACTACCGGCGTGTCCTCTGTCTTAAGTTATTAACATTGACACATCCTACTTCTACTACCGGCGTGTCCTCTGTCTTAAGTTATTAACATTGACACATCCTACTGCTACTACCGGCGTGTCCTCTATCTCAGCTTTTGTCATCCTTTCTGTCAATGTTCTTAACAAGAATCAAACATTTCTTGCCACCTTCCCTACCAGAAAGCTACAATACTCTTATTTCATCAGTTATCTTATTCCTGATTCGTCTCACTATTTTCTAATATTTCAATGATTCTTATTCCTGATTCTTCTGATTATTCTTCTTATATTTCAGTAGTTATCTTATTCCTGATTCTTCTGATTATTCTTCTGATATTTCAGTGGTTGTATTTTTCTTGATTCTCCTCGTTATTCGTCTGATATTTCATTAGTTATCTTATTCCTGATTCTTCTGATATTTCAGTAGTTATCTTATTCCTGATTCTTCTGATTATTCTTGGCAGCAATGTCTTGGTTCATGGCTGAGACAGAGACATCAAATCTACCCGAGTCAGGGAACTGATGGTAAATCTACCCGAGTCAGGGAACTGATGGTAAATCTACCCGAGTCAGGGAACTGATGGTAAATCTACCCGAGTCAGGGAACTGATGGTAAATCTACCCGAGTCAGGGAACTGATGGTAAATCTACCGAGTCAGGGAACTGTTGGTAAAATCTACCCGAGTCAGGGAACTGATGGTAAATCTACCCGAGTCAGGGAACTGTTGGTAAATCTACCCGAGTCAGGGAACTGATGGTAAATCTACCCGAGTCAGGGAACTGATGGTAAATCTACCCGAGTCAGGGAACTGATGGTAAAATCTACCCGAGTCAGGGAACTAATGATAAAGCTGAACATGCACCCTAGAAATATTGAAGTAGTAGTGATGTTTTTTATGTATTTGGTGTATTTGATGTAACTGATGTGTGATGTGTCTGATGTACTTGGCGAGCGATACACAGGGGCATAAGCTAAACTCTCCTGTACGCTCGAGACATCGCTCACAACACTCGAAAAATCACGTACAACACTCGAGACATTACTCACAACACTCGAGACACCTCTTATAACACTCGAGACATTACTCACAACACTCAAGACATCTCTTATAACACTCGAGACATTACTCACAACACTCGAGACATCTCTTATAACACTCGAGACATCGCTTACACCACTCGAGACATCGCTTACACCAGTCGAGACATCGCTTACAACACTCGAGACATCGCTTAAAACACTCGAGACATCGCTTACAACACTCGAGACATCGCTCACAACACTCGAGACATCGCTTACAACAGTCGAGACATCGCTCACAAAACTCGAGACATCGCTCACAACACTCGAGACATCGCTCACAACACTCGAGACATCGCTTAGAACTGACAGGAAACATCAAGAACTGACACAACCCAAACTGCGGACATTGTTGACCTGGTTGAGAGATCTAATTTTTTTTTTCTGGTTAGCGCTCAAGTCTTTAAAAAAACTTTCAAACCTTTCTTACATAGCACACACAAACAATCAGCACACACAAACAATCAGCACACACAAACAATCAGCACATACAAACAATCACCACACACAAACAATCAGCACATACAAACAATCAGCACACACAAACAGACTTAGGAACTAAGACAACATTTAGTTCAACATTAATTAGTCAAATAAAAGTTAGCAATATAAATATTCTAGCAATAGAACCATATACAACAACAATTTCAGTTACAACAACTAGTATGACTATCACAACAACTATAACAGCAACAATTACTGCAGCAACTACCACAGAAACAATTATAAAAATACTACAACAACAAATAGAACAAAAGCTTTAACAATGCCAGTAACTACAGCAATAGAAATTGTAACAAAATAGTAACGACAATAACATCTACATCAGCAAAAAATTATAGGTGCTAAAACTGCAGCAATTCCTACTATAACAATAAATAAAACTACTATAACAATAACTACAAAGAGAATAGAAACAACAAAAGAAACAGGTAGGACAACAACACAAATGCTTCCAACAACAACTAGAGCAACAATAATTGCATCAAAAACTAGAACAACAACAATTACAAAAATACTGCAGCAGCAACAACTGGAAAACAAATGCAACAAGAAAATACTATAACAACTCCAGCAACAACAATATACTACAACAGCTTTAGCAACAACAAAATACTACAAAAACTCTAGCAACAACAAAATACTACAACAGCTTTAGCAACAACAAAATACTACAAAAACTCTAGCAACAACAAAATACTACAACAGCTTTAGCAACAACAAAATACTACAACAACTCTAGCAACAACAAAATACTACAACAGCTTTAGCAACAACAAAATACTACAACAACTTTAGCAACAACAAAATACTACAACAATTTTAGCAACAACAAAATACTACAACAACTCTAGCAACAACAAAATACTACAACAGCTTTAGCAACAACAAAATACTACAAAAACTCTAGCAACAACAAAATACTACAACAGCTTTAGCAACAACAAAATACTACAAAAACTCTAGCAACAACAAAATACTACAACAGCTTTAGCAACAACAAAATACTACAACAACTCTAGCAACAACAAATTACTACAACAGCTTTAGCAACAACAAAATACTACAACAACTTTAGCAACAACAAAATACTACAACAACTTTAGCAACAACAAAATACTACAACAACTCTAGCAACAACAAAATACTACAACAACTCTAGCAACAACAAAATACTACAACAACTCTAGCAACAACAAAATACTACAACAACTTTAGCAACAACAAAATACTACAACAACTTTAGCAACAACAAAATACTACAAAAACTCTAGCAACAACAAAATACTACAACAACTCTAGCAACAACAAAATACTACAACAACTCTAGCAACAACAAAATACTACAACAACTCTAGCAACAACAAAATACTACAACAACAACTTTAGCAACAACAAAATACTACAAAAACTCTAGCAACAACAAAATACTACAACAGCTTTAGCAACAACAAAATACTACAAAAACTCTAGCAACAACAAAATACTACAAAAACTCTAGCAACAACAAAATACTACAACAACTCTAGCAACAACAAAATACTACAACAACAACTCTAGCAACAACAAAATACTACAACAACTTTAGCAACAACAAAATACTACAACAACTTTAGCAACAACAAAATACTACAAAAACTTTAGCAAAAACAAAATACTACAACAACTTTAGCAACAACAAAATACTACAACAACTTTAGCAACAACAAAATACTACAACAACTCTAGCAACAACAAAATACTACAACAACTTTAGCAACAACAAAATACTACAACAACTTTAGCAACAACAAAATACTACAAAAACTCTAGCAACAACAAAATACTACAACAACTCTAGCAACAACAAAATACTACAACAACTCTAGCAACAACAAAATACTACAACAACTCTAGCAACAACAAAATACTACAACAACAACTCTAGCAACAACAAAATACTACAACAGCTTTAGCAACAACAAAATACTACAACAACTCTAGCAACAACAAAATACTACAAAAACTCTAGCAACAACAAAATACTACAAAAACTCTAGCAACAACAAAATACTACAACAACAAAATATTACAACAACTCTAGCACAACAAAATACTACACAACAACTCTAGCAACAACAAAATACTACAACAACTCTAGCAACAACAAAATACTACAACAACTTTAGCAACAACAATACTACAACAACTTTAGCAACAACAAAATACTACACACCTTTAGCAACAACAAAATACATTACAACAACTCTAGCAACAACAAAATACTACAACAACTTTAGCAACAACAAAATACTACAACAACTTTAGCAACAACAAAATACTACAACAACTCTAGCAACAACAAAATACTACAACAACTCTAGCAACAACAAAATACTACAACAACTCTAGCAACAACAAAATACTACAACAACTCTAGCAACAACAAAATACTACAACAACAACTCTAGCAAAAACAAAATACTACAACAACAACTCTAGCAACAACAAACAACTACCAAATTCTTCACTATGGTTTCTTCCTTGATCGAGCAGCCAACATAGAGAGAGACAGAGAAAGAGAGAGAGTGAGAGAGGGACGAGAGGGGATATGCAGGAAACAAACAATAGCTGAACTTTGACAGAGAGAGCGAGAGAGAGAGAAGAGAGAGAGAGAGAGTGAGGATATGCCAGGAAACAAACAAAAGCTGAACTTTGACAGAGAGAGAGAGAGAGAGAAGAGAGAGAGGATATGCCAGGAAACAAACAAAAGCTGAACTTTGACAGAGAGAGAGAGAGAGAGAGAGAGAGAGAGAGGATATGCTAGGAAACAAACAAAAGCTGAACTTTGACAGAGAGAGAGAGAAGAGAGAGAGAGAGAGAGAGAGGATATGCCAGGAAACAAACAAAAGCTGAACTTTGACAGAGAGAGAGAGAGAAGAGAGAGAGAGGATATACCAGGAAACAAACAAAAGCTGAACTTTCCAGCAGAAGAAAAATGAAGCAGCTAACAAAAGTATGCAAAAAGAAAATGAAGCACCTAACAAAAGTAGACAAAAATGAAGCAGCCAACAAACGTAGACAAAAAAAATGAAGCAGCCAACAAACGTAGACAGCGAGAAGTTACCCTGTCTACAGATCGTGAAACTACCACCCAGTTTGTCCGCAATTTTGTGTGATAAGTTAATTGCCAACTGTTTCACATTTGGCGTGGACTCAATTAGGAAGCGATGTAGTTCCTGCAGGCCGTGCCTGTGTGTGTCTCCTTGCTGCAGTCTCAAGTCTCTGTTGACAGAGAGCGTCCACACAAGACCTGACATCTCAACAAATCAATGAAGTCTGCGGCAGAAACAGACCAGCAAATCAACCACAGAATCTTCTTCCAGGGATGACAAGTCTTTACGTTAGTTTGAGTAAGTAGATGTTATGTTCTCAAGTTTGTCCTGTGTAAGTAGATATCATGTTCTCACCTTTGTTCTGTGTAAGTAGATGTCATGTTCTCAAATTTGTTCTGTGTAAGTAGATGTTATGTTCTAAAGTTTGTTCTGTGCAAGTAGATGTCATGTTCTCAAGTTTGTTCTGTGTAAGTAGATGTCATGTTCTCAAGTTTGTCCTGTGTAAGTAGATGTCATGTTCTCAAGTTTGTCCTGTGTAAGTAGATGTTATGTTCTCAAGTTTGTTCTGTGTAATCAGATGCCATGTTCTCAAGTTTGTTCTGTGTAAGTGGATGTTATATTCTCAAGTTTGTTCTGTGTAATTAGACGTCATGTTCTCACCTTTGTTCTGTGTAAGTAGATGTCATGTTCTCAAGTTTGTCCTGTGTAAGTAGATGTTATGTTCTCAAGTTTGTTCTGTGTAATTAGATGCCGTGTTCTCAAGTTTGTTCTGTGCAAGTAGATGTCATGTTCTAAAGTTTGTTCTGTGTAGTCATGTTCTCAAGTTTGTTCTGTGTAAGTAGATGTTATGTTATCAAGTTTCTCCTGTGTAAGTAGATGTCATGTTCTCACCTTTGTTCTGTGTAAGTAGATGCCATGTTCTCAAGTTTGTTCTGTGTAATTAGATGTCATGTTCTCAAGTTTGTTATGTGTAAGATGTTATGTTCTCAAGTTTGTCTTGTGTAAGCAGGTGTCATATTATCAAGTTTGTTTTGTGTAAGTAGATGTCATGTTCTCAAGTTTGTCTTATGTAATAAGATGTCATTTTCTCAAGTTTGTTCTATGTTAGCAGATGTTATGTTCTCAAGTTTGTTCTATGTAAATAGATGTCATGTTCTCAAGTTTGTCCTATGTAAGAAGATGTCATTTTCTCAAGTTTGTTCTGTGTTAGTAGATATCATGTTCTCAAGTTTGTTCTGTGTAAGTAGATATCATGTTCTCAAGTTTGTTCTGTGTAAGTAGATATCATGTTCTGAAGTTTGTTCTGTGTATGCAGATGTTCTAAAACGCGGAAGACAAAGACGTTTAATTTAGAGAAATCTAGTTTTAAGATTACAAGCAGGAGAGTTGTAACTCTGCCACAGACAAATACAGAGAGGGAGACACACAGACAAGATGACATAGACAAAGAAGGAGAAAGACAAACAGATAGGGTGAGAGACAGACAAGATAGAGAGGGAGACACACAGACAAGATGACATAGACAAAGAAGGAGAAAGACAGACAGATAGGGTGAGAGACAGACAGACAGAGAGGGAGAGACACAGACAAGATGACATAGACAAAGAAGGAGAAAGACAGACAGATAGGGTGATAGACAGACAAGATAGAGAGGGAGAGACACAGACAAGATGACATAGAAAAAGAAGGAGAAAGACAGATAGATAGGGTGATAGACAGACAAGATAGAGAAGGAGAGACACAGACAAGATGACATAGACAAAGAAGGAGAAAGACAGATAGATAGGGTGAGAGACAGACAGGCGGAGAGGGAGAGACACAGACAAGATGACACAGGCAAAGAAGGAGAAAGACAGACAGATAGGGTGAGAGACAGACAGGCGGAGAGGGAGAGACACAGACAAGATGACATAGACAAAGAAGGAGAAAGACAGATAGATAGGGTGATAGACAGACAAGATAGAGAAGGAGAGACACAGACAAGATGACATAGACAAAGAAGGAGAAAGACAGACAGATAGGGTGAGAGACAGACAGGCGGAGAGGGAGAGACACAGACAAGATGACATAGACAAAGAAGGAGAAAGACAGATAGATAGGGTGAGAGACAGACAGGCGGAGAGGGAGAGACACAGACAAGATGACACAGGCAAAGAAGGAGAAAGACAGACAGATAGAGAGGGAGAGACACAGACAGACACAGAGGGAGAGAGACAGACAGACAGATAGGGAGAGACACAGACAAGATGATATAGAAAAAGAAGGAGAAAGACAGACAGATAGGGTGATAGGCAGACAAGATAGAGAGGGAGAGACACAGACAAAATGACATAGGCAAAGAAGGAGAAAGACAGACAGATAGTGTGATAGACAGACAAGATAGAGAGGGAGAGGCAGACAAGATGACATAGAAAAAGAAGAAGAAAGACAGACAGATAGTGTGATAGACAGACAAGATAGAGAGGGAGAGACACAGACAAGATGACATAGAAAAAGAAGGAGAAAGACAGACAGATAGGGTGATAGACAGACAAGATAGAGATGGAGAGACACAGACAAGATGACACAGACAAAAATGGAGAAAGACAGACAGATAGGGTGAGAGACAGACAGATAGAGAGAGAGAGACACACAGACAAGATGACATAGACAAAGAAGGAGAAAGACAGACAGGGCGAGAGACAGACAGAGAGGGAGAGACACAGACAAGATGACATAAACAAAGAAGGAGAAAGACAGACAGATAGGGTGAGAGACAGACAGATAGAGAGAGAGACACAGACAAGATGAGATAGACAAAGAAGGAGAAAGACAGACAGAGAGGGAGAGACAGACAGACAGAGAGGGAGACACACACACAGACAAGATGAGATAGACAAAGAAGGAGAAAGACAGACGGAGAGACAGACAGACAGAGAGGGAGAGACAGACAGACAGAGAGGGAAGGAGACAAACAGACAGACAGAGAGATAGAGAGACTGATTGATAGACTGACTGATTGGTGTTTATTTCAAAAGAGTTAAGAATTGGGCACTCAGGCCCGTCTGACATTCTACCCTCTATCATACATCTTTCACTCTATTCCAGACATTCTACAAATATGCTGTTCATATAACAAACATAATTAACATTGAAGCTGAGAGACAAAATAAAATATAACATTTACATTTCGCTCTTATTCATTCACTTAGTACAGAAGTAACTATATATATATATATATATATTATATATATATATATATATATATATATATATACATGACTATCTACTAAACAAAATTTTCGGGACTATTTGGAAAACAATTAATTGTATTCGGTGTCTGTAAGAGCAGTTTAAGATAACTTTTAAGTTTTATGATTCATGGAGGCATGTAGTCGACATCAAATAGATATTGGGAAAGCTTGTAGTTGTAGGAAGGAGTATAATTTATATTTTTTTTATATAGGATGGGAGGATATTCCAAAGATGAGCAGCAGAATAACTAAAGCTTTTCTTGTAAAGATCAAGTCTAGGTTTTGGAAGACATATGTTGTTCAAGCGTTGGCTGCACTTTGGGCTAAGTTCAAACAGGTTCGATAGATAAGGCAGGGCTTACCGTGAAAGAATTTGATGTACTAACTTGGCTTTGGTGAAGAGGAACCTGTTCTTAAGAGGTAGTATTTTGATACGTTTATGCTTGTTAGTTGTTTGTGCTTGATCTTTGAAACTAATAAGCTTTACTGCTCGCTTTTGGAGTGAGCAAAGCCTCGTTATATTTGACACCGAGCAACCATCCCAGATTGTTGAGCAATAGTCTCAATGTGTTTGTATATGTGATATGTAGAATGTCTTCCTTGTGTCTTGATCGATGAAGTGCTTAATTTTGGCTGAATGGTATACTTTCTGTGCCATCAGTTTTGTTAGACCTTGCACATGAGAGTTCCAGGTCAGATGTTGGTCAATAATAAGACCTAGTGTTTTGTGCTCGCTAACGTTTTCTATCTGTGATGTTTCTGTACAGAGCCGAAGTGTTGTTTTTGTTGCGTTTTGTAGTTTCTGTCTTGTTGTTATGAGCACTGATTTTGCTTTATCATTGTTTATAATCATGCCGTTATTTTTGCTCCACTAATTAAATTGTATAACTCGACCTGAAGAGTTGATTTAAGATTAATACAGCCATAGTCACTGGTGTAAACTGTGCAATCATCGGCAAATATGTCACAAGAAGAGTGTTTAAGATGAAGTGGAAGATCATTGACATAGATAGCAAAGAGCAACGGGCCTAGAATAGAACCTTGCGGAACACCAGTGTCAACGTTAGCAGAATTTGATAGAGAATTGTTGAAGAATACTACCTGTTGTCTGTCTGAAAGAAGTGATGCAATTAATTTTATTAAGTCAGGGTGCAATTTATAAGTCTTTATTTTTCTTACAAGAAAATCGTGGTCAATCATATCAAATGCCTTTTTAAAGTTGACAAAGATGGCACCAAAAAGTATGTCGTCATTTATGTTTACTAACCAGTTTTCTGTCATTTTGGTAAGAGAAGTGTGGCAGGAATGATTGGGTCTAAAGCTTGACTTACTGTCGATGAGTAAGTTGTTCTCTTGCATGTGTCGCAGAGTTATTTTGTGTATGTGTTTTTCGAATGGTTTTGATAATGACGATAATATGGATATTGGTCTATAGCTGGTAAGATTGTTGGATGAGCCAGATTTAAAGCGAGGATACACCTTAGCAGTTTTAAAAGTCTCGAGGAAATAACATTTTGCAATGCACTGATTGTAAATATATGTTAGTGTATGTGAAATGACAGGTGCAGCATAACGTAAGATCTTATTACTAATATCATCAAGCCCAGCTGTATTGTTGTTTCTTAAGGTTTAAGAGATAAATGTGAACTTCACTGACTGTTAAGAATGGAGTGTGTAACTGTTTAAAATCAGTACACCTGCTGTCTAGGAATGTTTGTAGTTCATGTAAGTCGCATACAGGAGCTGATATTGCTTTCTTCTCTGAAATATATGTACTGATATGTGCGCTAATGTATGCACTAGGGAGACAGACACAGAGAGAGAGAGACAGAAAGAGGGAGAGAGACAGACAGATCGAGACAGAAAGAGAGGGATAGAGACAGACAGAAAAGGCAGAGACAGACAGACAGAGGGAGACAGACAGACAGGGAGAGAGACAACGGACAGACAGACAGATAGGAAAAGAGATGGACAGACAGACAGAAAGGGAGAGAGACAGGCAGACAGACAGACAGATAGCGGATCAAATGAACAGACAGACAGAGAGAAACATACAGACCGACAGAGAAGGAGAGAGACATACACACAGAGAGACAGATAAGAGGGGAAGAGAGACAGACAGAGAGGGAGAGAGACATACAGACAGACAGAGAGGGAGGGAGACAGACAGACAGACAAAGAGCGAGAGAAGGAGAGAGAGTGAGGAAGAGAGAAAGAGAAAGAACATGCTCGGGAAAAGAAAGTGAGAAAGGAAAAATATAAGGAGACAGTCAGAGAAAGGGATACAGACAGACAAGCGGACTGACATACTGACCGACAGGCAGACAGACAGACAGACAGGCAGGCAGGCAGGCAGGCAATCAAAACAAATGAGGAATAAAGAGATAGATATATAGAGATAGAAAAGATGATTGATTGATTGATTGATTGATTGATCTTTATTTCAAAAGGGTTAAGAATTGGGCACGCAGGCCCGTCTGACATTCTGCCCTTTATCATACATCTTTCACTCTATTCCAGACATTCTACAAATATGCTGTTCATATAACAAACATAACTAACATTGAAGCTGAGAGACATAAAATAAAATATAACATTTACGTTTCGCTCTTAAACATTCACTCAGTACAGAAGTAACTACATACATTATAAATGACTATCTAATAAACAAAATTTTCGGGACTATTCAGAAAACAATTAATTGTATTCGGTGTCTGTAAGAGCAGCTTAAGATAACTTTTAAGTTTTATAATTCATGGAGGCATGTAGTCGACATCAAATAGATATTGGGAAAGCTTGTAGTTGTAGGAAGGAGTATAATTTATATTTTTTATATAGGATGGGAGGGTATTCCAAAGATGAGAGAGAGAAAGAGAGAGAGAGAGAGAGAGAGAGACAAAAGAAAGAGAAAAGGAAGAAAAAGAAACTAAAGACAGAAAAAGAGAGTGTTAGAGGGAGAGGAGGAAGAGATAGTTAAAAGGAGAGGGATGAAAAGAGAGAGAGGAGGAAGAGAGAGTTAGTGAGAAAGAGAGATTTAGAGGGAGAAAGAGTTAGAAAGATAGGGAGAAAGAGAGAGTTAGGAGAGGGATACTATTACCAAAAATAGCACTAAGACGGACACCACAGGGGAACAGAAGTAAGGGTAGACCAAAAGAGACATGGAGAAGAACAACAGAGAGGATGTTGAGCAATAGAAGGCTCACCTGGGCAAGAGCGGTAAAAAAGGCAAAGGACAGGCATTTGTGGAAAACCCTTGCGGAAGCCCCATGTGCCCTGGGCACTTAAGGTTCAGAGAGAGAGAGAGAGAGAGAGAGAGAGAGAGAGAGAAGGAGTGAGAAAGATAGGAGAAAGAGGGAGAAAGAGAGACTTAGAGGGAGAAAAAGAGAGAGACAGAGAAAGAAACAATTAGAGGGAGAAAGAAAGAGTTTGAAGGAGATGGAGAAAGAGATAGTTAGAAGGAGCAAGACAGAGTTAGAGAGAGAGAGAGAGAGAGAGAGTTAGAGGGAGAAAGAGTTAGAGGGAAAAATAGAGAGAGAGGGAGAAAGAGAGAGTTTGAAGGAGAGGGAGAACGAGAGAGTTACAGGAAGAAAGAAAGAGTTTCAAGGAGAGGGAAAATGGGAGTTAGAGGGAGAAAGAGTTAGAGGGAAAAAAGAGAGAGAGGGAGAAAGAGAGAGCTTGAAGGAGAAGGAGATAGAGAGATTTAGAGGGAGAAAGAGAGAGGAGAAAGAGGGTTAAAGAGAGAGAGGGACAAAGAGGGACAAATAGAGAATGAATGAATGAATGAATGAATAATCTTTATTTTTCAAGGGTAAAGAATTGGGCACGCAGGCCCGTCTTACATTCTGCCCTTCATCACTCCATCTTTCATTCTTCCCATACACTTGATTTAGTAAAAAATACAAATTAAATTAGGAAAAACATATCAAAAGAGTGTAAGATTTAACTATTACATTCAAGGTAAAAGAGAAGAAGTCATTAACCTAATAAAATAGCACTCACGACACATACACACGCAGACATATACATAAAAAAATACATTGTAAATCATCTTCTAACATATGTTTTTTTAACAAACATTAAAATAATTTCTAACAATATCTAACAGTTGCTTTTCTAACTATGTCATTAAAGTACTTGATGGTTTACGAGCCATGTGTTGAGAGAGTACTGGCTATTTTATGGAGGCATATAATTACAAGCAAGTAAATAATGAAACAGGTTTGAGTTAAAGGATGAAGTATTACCAATGGATTTTAAATTGTAGGGGAGGGTGTTCCAGAGCTGTACTGCAGAGTATGCAAGGCTTTTCTTGTACAGATCAATCCTGGGTTTAGGAAGAAGACAGTTTTTAAACGCTGGCTATGTTTAGTGTTATACGTAAACAGTGACCACAAGTAAGGCGGAGCATTGTGCGACAGAATTCTGTGAACAAACATAACTTTGTTAAAAATGATTCTATTTTTGAGGGGTAGAATTTTGAGTTGTTTGTGTTGATCTACAGTCTGTACTGGGTGTTTGTCACAAATAAGATTTAATGCTCGCTTGTGAAGTGAGTGGAGCCTTTTTGTGTTTGAGACTGAGCATCCATCCCAGATTGTGGAACAGTAATCTAAGTGTGTTTGTATGTGTGATATGTAGTATATTTTTCTTGTGTCTTTGTCGATAAAGTGTTTAATTTTGGCTAATTGGTAAACTTTCTGTGCAATCAAATTTGTTAGGTTATGTACGTGCGAATTCCAAGTTAAATGCTGATCAATGATGAGTCCTAGGGTTTTATGTTCATGAACATTTTCTATTGCCTTAGTCCCAGCACAAAGCTGTAGTGAAGTTTTAGTTGCATTTTGCAGTTTCTGTCTTGTAGTGATGAGCATGGATTTTGTTTTGTTGGTGTTTATCAACATACCATTTTTATACTCCATTTCATCAAACTGTTTATATCATTTTGGAGCGTTGTCTGTAGTTATTGATGTCATATTCACTATTGTAAAGAGTACAGTCGTCAGCAAAAAGATCACATGAAGAGTGCTTTAAATGTAGTGGTAGGTCGTTAATATAGATAGCAAAGAGAAGAGGACCAAGAATGGAGCCTTGAGGAATACCAGTATCAACCACAGACGAGCCAGATATTTTGTTTCTAAAGCAAACTACTTGTTTTCTACCTGAGAGAAAAGATGTAATACATTTTGTTAGGTCAGGGTGTAATCTATAGCCTTTCAGCTTTTTTGCAAGAATTTCATGATCAATCATATCGAAGGCTTTCTTGAAATCAACAAAGACAGCACCACACAATTTGTCATCATTTATATTAGACAGCCAGCTTTCTGTCATTTTAGTTAATGCTGTGTGGCAGGAGTAATTTGGTCTAAAACCTGACTGACTGTCTATTAGTAGATTGTTTTCTTGCATGTGGAGCAGAGTTAACTTTTGTATATGTTTTTCAAGAGGTTTAGATAGTGATGACAGAATGGATATGGGTCTATAGTTTGAGAGGTCACTAGTCTGTCCAGATTTAAAAAGAGGAAAAACTTTGGCGAGTTTAAAAGCGTCAGGGAAATATTTTTTGTCAATACACAAGTTGTATAAGTATGTTAGTGTGTCTGTGATAACTGGTGCAGCGTAGCGTAGTATCTTGTTACTAATGTCATCACATCCTGCTGAGTTAGTGTTCTTTAAGGACCGGATGTAGTTATAAACCTCACCGACTGTGAGGAAAGGAATATTAGTTTGTTTTAGCTTTACACATTTACTGTCGCTGAAAGTTTTCAACACGCTCAGGTCGCAATTAGGAGTCGATAATGACGATTTTAGAATACTAATTTCTTCCCTAAAATGTTCACTGAAGTTTGTGCAAGTATGTTCACCAATAAGTGTTTGTGGGTCAGTTTGCTTCCTTTTATTTACAAGAGTATTAATCGCTTTCCAGATTGATTTACTATCAGTTTTGTCTTTCACTAAATTTCTGAAGTAATTTTTCTTTTCCTGCCTAATTAAATACTGCACCTTATTCCTAAGTGAACGATAGCTACTGAAATTTCTGCTTTTGTGAGCTTCATCCCGTTTCCTCATCAGTTGCAATATATCGGGAGTTATCCACGGGGATTTTGTTACGTGTTTTACTCTCATTTCTTTGATGGGGACATGCTTGTCAAAAATATTTCGAAATATCTTGATCCAGTATTCGATAGCCTCATCTGGATTTGTTAACTGGAAAACGTACGTAAGAGGCGAAGCTTTTAGATCAGTTAAAAATAATTCCAAGTTAAAGTTTTTAAAGTTTCTATATTTGATGCTGGTATGTTTGTGTTTCGGTATTTTATACCCCTTATGTGACCACGTACAGCAGACCGGGTAGTGATCACTCAGCGACACATGAGGGACAGTACATTCAGTAATGTTTCCTGGATCAGCTACATAAATATGATCTATTATGTTGATGATGATTCAGCAACTCTAGTAGGTTCGTTAACAATTTGGGAGAAGTTGTAAGATGTTAAAATGTTCTTCCATGTATGATTTGGCTGATTAAGATCTATATTGAAGTCGCCTAGAATGATTATGTCCTTGAATTTATGAGTTACAGCATCATCCATCATGGTCGCAAAGTGATCATACCACTCGGCTGAAGCATTTGGATTTCGGTATATAAAACTAATTAGAATTGGACTAAGATTTGATATTTTGATTTCTAGCATAATACATTCAACTCTGATGTTTCCAGGTCTTCTCTTCTACAAAATTTAATTGTGTTAGAAATGTAAACGACTAAACCTGTCTCTAGCTTCCTAGTTGGGTCCGCCTGATCAAATTAAAACCATCTATTCGTATATCATTGTCTGTGATGTTTTTATGTAATCTGCTTTCAGAGAAACCAAAAATATGAAAATGTTGTTGAAGTATATGTGTAACCTCAGGGAGTTTTCCTAACAAATGATAAACATTTAAGTGGCCAACACGTAGGCCATCGTGTCGCAGCCACTCCTCCATTTTCTGAGTCACTAACAATGTTAGAAATATTATATTTCAGTAAAAAAAAATAACTGGTCAGACTTCAATCATACAATTATAGGTATACGTTTAAGCTAGTAGAGATAATGAATCTAACTAAGTTTATAATATACTGACAAATAATGGAAAAAAGTACAAAAATCAACAATGCAATGAACGTTATGTAAGTGTAAATTGTAAAAGACTTGATGACAATATTAGCTGTAAGCTAGCACTAAGAAATGTCTGTTCTGCTGTAAGAACTTCTGTGGTTTTTTGTTTTTGTTCAGTTAAATTTATCTACAGAAGTTAAAGAGTGCTGGAAGTTTCAAGCTATCTAGTATCTGTATGTGGGTGTTGAGTGTTGACTGTGTAGTAGGGACATCATATACGCGTGGCTCAGAGCTGCAGGACTAAACTGCATTAGATATTGTAGCTGAAAGTTCCACGGATAATGATTCGAGGTTCTTGTGTTTGTGTCCTGTACAGCAGTTGTGGTATTCCTAAGTGGTGATTGTGCAGGAGTCTCCATGTTGTTCGCTGTACTAATGTTGGTATAATTTGTTGAGCTTGCCGTGTAGGCAGGCGGGAACATGGAATCGTATAGTGGGTCAGTGGATGGAGTGGGCAATGGTAGAGAGGCAGATGGTGATGTTTCTGAGGGTCCTTGGAGTCTGTGTTGGTGTAGATGTGTGTTTCTGGATCTATGAGATGTGGGTGGCTGTCTAAACTGTTTCTGGCTATTTGAGTGTTTTGTTATGTTCTGCTCAGTTCTTGCTGGATATTTATATTTTTGCAAGGATGCTGCTGCCAGTCTTGTTAATGTGGATGGGTCCCTGTAAAGGCGTTTTTTGGGAGCACCTGTGGCTGAAGTAAAAAATGGCGTGTTGTTTATAAAAACTACTGTGTTCTGTAGACAGAATGTTTTTAGTATTTTGTTGTTTATATCCACCATGCGACGTCCAGGACCAGAACAAGGTGGAATGATGGATGAAATGTTGATGGAAGTGTTAGGGTATTTTTTCTTGATGGTGGATATCAAGTCCTGTATATCAGAGGGCCGAAGATTCTGGCCGTTCATGCTGTCATTAATGCCAACATGTACGGTCGTTCTCGTCACTCTCTGATCGACATCAAGTCGTCTCAGTGTCTGCGCAGTTTTATAATACCAGCTCCAGGTACTGGCATGACTGAGACAGTGTCTTCAGAGGTAAGTGACATCCGCTCACCATAGATTCCTTTAAGTAAGGAATCTCCGATTATCAAGTGTGTCGTATTCTTTGATGTTGTTACTGTGTTTGTGTATCTTGTTTTTGTTGATGTTTATGAGACCGTGACTGGGAGTGGATGTCTTGTTTGAGATACTGTGGGTTCTTGGTGCTTTATGATATATACAATGGGGCTTCTTGTAAAGCTTGAAACCTATTACTTATCTGCACATCAATAGGGTAAGCTAAATTTTCAGGTGCTACCTTTATAGGTGTTGTGGTGCTGGTGTGTTTCTCTTGTGCAGCTTTGCTTTGGCGTGTCTTCTTTATTGATATCCGGTGAACTTGTGCATGAATTTACAGCCATATTGTCTGTGTCAGCAGTCACTTCTTGAATATTGTCAACACTTCCTTGCTGTGTCTGCGTGGCTCACTCTGCCATTCAGATATCATGAGTCTCATTTTAGCATTTTCATCTCTCAGTGATGTAAGTTCAGCCCTGAGACTGTCATTCTCCAGCTTGAATGAGTTCTTAATCTCCGCTGCCATGTCAGTAATAAGGTTTATGACGAGGTCTTTGACTACCTGAAGTATGTTCTGGCTACATAATGTAGCTAATTTTCCTCGACAACTTAGTCTGCTGAGATACATGCGGTGAATCAGCCACACTAGATGTAGAGAACTCAGGCGCTGGAGTTTCACTGTCGTCTTGGTTTTCCACATCAGCTAAATTGTTGCTGGTGGAGTGTTCAGGCATTGTTTGAACGTCAGTGGGTTCATCTGAGGTGCTTGCCTGATTTGACAGGGCTTTGTCAGTAAGATCAGCACTGGGGCAGTTGGTGAACTGTTCTTGCATGTCGGTGGTGGTAGCGCCTTGATTGGTATCAGTGGCGACAGTATCGTGTCCGTCACTGGTGGTGATGGCCGGTCTGTCACTCATGGCAACAGATGATAGAGATGGTTTCACTGTAGCTGACAGTCGCAGGAAAGGTTTTAAAGCTTCATCCTGAATACGACTGAAGTCATCTGTCAACCAAGAGTCGACATCATGAGCACCACCTTGAACCAATATTTTATTTCTTGTATGGTACAGGTGGATAGTTACAAGTGGTGTTTTTATAAAGTCCTCCACATTTGCACCATTTTTATCTGCCCTCTCTTCTGTGTGGTCGTGATAGTACTCCCTGAACACTTTTTTCACACACTCATAATCGAGTGTGTTGTTGACAAGAACAACCAAGCATTGTCCCTCGTTGGTCCTTGTTATTGTTAGGCCGGGGACTTTGTCGCACCCACGGAGCTTGGTATTTACCGCCTTTCTTTTGTTCAGGGAGTAATTCTTTACAGCCACCGGCCGCAGTCCATCCCGTCTTCTTGTCTGGCTAGCTTCTTCTACATCATCTTCTACATCATCGTCTCTACTACAAGATAACATTGTTAGCTTATGATGCACTACATTATGCCAGCCATTGTAGTCACGCCTGGCCACACGATGACCTAGTTACAATGAGCCGCGTGGTCACGGGCGAGGCCAGTATTGGATATATTTTATATATACTATTCTAACATTTTGATAAATATTTAACAAGCTACATGGATTTTTAAAATTTCACATATTTCACCACAAGCACAAACACAAGTGAAATCTAGTGGTATCCATTTCACATCACAATCTTATAAAATGACACTGGTAAAAATCCAAATGTAGGAGCTAAAATAAACACGTCCGATCACATTAGACTTGTGTATTGAGAGAGATGGAGAAAGAGAGTTTAGAAGGAGAAAGAGAGAGAGCTAGAGGGAGAAAGAAAGAGTTTGAAGGAGAGGGAGAGAGATATTAGGAGGGAGAAAGAGAGTGAATTCCAATGATATCCATTTCACATCACAATCTTATAAAATGACACTGGTAAAAATCCAAATGAGGTTGAAGGAGAGAGATAAAGAGAGAGGGAGATGGAGAGAGAGAGAGTTAGAGGGAGAAATAGAGGGTTAGCGGGAGAAAGAGAGAGTTAGAGAAAGAGAGAGTTAGAGGGAGAAAGAGAGAGTTAGAGAAAGAGAGAGTTATAACGAGAGGGGGAAAGAGAGAGAGTTAGAAGGAGAAGCAGAAAGAGATGGAGAAAGAGAGAGGGAAGGAAAGAGAAAAAGTTAAGAAAGGGAGAAAGATATGGAGAAAGAGAGAGCTAGAAGGAGACGGAGAAAGAGAGAGTGAGAGAGAGTTAGATGAAGAAAGAGAGAGTTAGAAGTACAGGGAGACACAGAGAGAGAAGGGGATAGAGAGAAGGAGAAAGAGAGAGAGGGAGAATTAGGGAGAGAAAGAGAGGGAGAACGTTAGAGACAGAATGAGATAGAGGAAGAATGAGAAAGTTTGAAGGAGAGGGTGAAAGAGAGAGCAAGAGGGAGAAAGAGAGAGTTGGAGGGAGAAAGAGAGAGAGAGAAAGAATAAAAAAGTGAGAGTCAGAGGGTGAAAGAGAATTAGAAAAAGTGTTTGAAGGAGAGGGAGAAAGAGAGAATTGGAGAGATAGTTAGAGAGAGAAAGGGAGAGAAAGAGTGAGTTAGAGAAAGAAAAAGAAAGAGATAGAGAGTTAAAGTGAGAAATAAAGAGTTAGTGGGAGAAAGAGAGAGGAGAGGGAGAAAGAGAGAGAGAGAGAAGGAGAAAGAGAGTGAGAGAGTTAAGAGAGGTAGAAAGACATAGTTACAGGGAGACAGAGAGATGGAGAAAGAGAGTTTAGAAGGAGAAAGAGAGAGAGAGAGCTAGAGGGAGAAAGAAAGAGTTTGAAGGAGAGGGAGAGAGATATTAGGAGGGAGAAAGAGAGATTTTGAAGGAGAGGGAGAAAGAGATAGTTAGAGGAGAGGGAGAAAGATAGAGAGAAAGAGAGATTTTGAAGGAGAGGGAGAAAGATAGAGTTAGAGGGAGAAAGGGAGAAAGAGAGAGTGAGAGAGTTAGAGGAAGAAAGAGAAAGTTAGAAGGATAGAGAGAAAGAGAAGGAGAAGGAGAGAGGGAGAGGGATAGTTAGGGGGAGAAAGAGAGAGTGGGAGAAAGAGGAAGACAGAGATAGGGGAGAAAGAGAGAGAGAGTGAAGGAGAGAGAGAAGGAGAGAGCAAAAAGAAGAAAGAAAGTAGAAAGAGAGGGGGGAAAAAGAGAAAGTTAGAGGGAGAAAGAGAGAATTATAAGGATAAAGATGGAGAAAGAGAGAGTTTGAAGGAGAGGGAGAAAGAAAGAGAGGGAGAAAAGAGAGAGAGAGAAAGAGAGATTCAAAGGGAGAAGGAGAAAGAGAGAAATAGAGAGTTCGAGGGAGAAATAGAGTTGGAAGGAGAGTGAGAAAGAGATAGTTATAAGGAGAGGGAGAAAGTAAGTGTTAGAGGGAGAAAGAGAGAGGTAGAAGGAGAGGGAGAAAGAGATGCTTAAGAGAAGGGAATAGAGAGAAGGAGAAAGAGAGAGAGGGAAAATTAGGGAGAGAAAGAGAGGAAGAACGTTAGATAAAGAGAGAGTTAGAAAGAGAAGTTTGAAGGGGAGAGATAAAGAGAGATTTGAAGGAGAAGGATAAAGAGAGAATTAGAAGAAGAACGAAAGGTTTGAAGAAGAGGAATAAAGAGAGAGAAGAAGAAGGAAAGGTTTGAAGGACAGGAATAAAGAGAGTTAGAAGAAGAAGGAAAGGTTTGACGGAGAGGCATAAAGAGAGAGTTAGAGGGAGAAAGAGAGAGTTTGAAGGAGAGGGAGAAAGAGAAAGTTTGAAGGAGAGGGAGAGAGAGAGTTTGAAGGAGAGGGAGAAAAAGAAAGTTTGAAGGAGAGGGAGAAAGAGAAAGTTTGAAGGAGAGGGAGAAAGAGAGAGTTTGAAGGAGAGGGAGAAAGAGAAAGTTTGAAGGAGAGGGAGAAAGAGAAAGTTTGAAAGAGAAGGAGAAAGAGAAAGTTTGAAGGAGAGGGAGAAAGAGAAAGTTTGAAGGAGAAGGAGAAAGAGAGAGTTTGAAGGAGAGGGAAAAGAGAAAGTTTGAAGAAGAGGGAGAAAGAGAAAGTTTGAAAGAGAGGGAGAAAGAGAAAGTTTGAAGGAGAGGGAGAAAGAGAAAGTTTGAAGGAGAGGGAGAAAGAGAAAGGGAAAGAGAGAAACCAAATAAGAAAGAGATAATAAAAAATAAGGATAAAGACAAGAAAGAAAAAGGGGAAAAAGACAAGAAAAAAAGAGGGTGAAGAGAGAAAGAGAGATAGAGAGAGAGAGACAAAAAAGAGGAAAGAAAAAATAGAGAGAAAGATAAGTTTAAAAAAATAAAGAAACACACACACACACAGGAGAGAGAGAGAGAGAGAGAGAGAGAGAGAGAGAGAGAGAGGAAAAAGATACAAAGACACAACATTTGAGAAAAAGTAAGATAAAAGAGAGAGAAGGAAAGAAACGAAGGAAGAAGAAGAAGAGAGAGAGAGTGGAGAGAAATAGACATATAGAATAAAAAGTGAGAAATATATATACATAGAGAAATTGACAGAATAAACGTGCGAAACGAGTTTATGTATCTACATATGAAAGCCATCAAGTGGGTCGTAGGGGAGGGGGATGGGGTGGGGTCAGAACAAGCCAAAGAAAAGGAGGTCAACCACGTGAAACTGTTAAGAGAGGGTTGCTGAGAGAAGCGAAATTAGTGGACATAAGACAACGACAAGAAAACTTGGCCAACTACAGTAGCAACCCTATATGACATAAGATCCCTAGACAACAGAAAAATGTGGCCAACTACAGTAGCAACCCTATATGACATAAGATCCCTAGACAACAGAATAATGTGGCCAACTACAGTAGAAACCCTATATGACATAAGATCCCTAGACAACAACAGAAAAATGTGGCCAACTACAGTAGCAACCCTATATGACATAAGATCCCTAGACAACAGAATAATGTGGCCAACTACAGTAGCAACCCTATATGACATAAGATCCCTAGACAACAGAATAATGTGGCCAACTACAGTAGCAACCCTATATGACATAAGATCCCTAGACAACAGAATAATGTGGCCAACTACAGTAGCAACCCTATATGACATAAGATCCCTAGACAACAGAATAATGTGGCCAACTACAGTAGCAACCCTATGACATAAGATCCCTAGACAACAGAATAATGTGGCAACTACAGTAGCAACCCTATATGACATAAGATCCCTAGACAACAGAATAATGTGGCCAACTACAGTAGCAACCCTATATGACATAAGATCCCTAGACAACAGAAAAATGTGGCCAACTACAGTAGCAACCTTATATGACATAAGATCCCTAGACAACAGAATAATGTGGCCAACTACAGTAGCAACCCTATATGACATAAGATCCCTAGACAACAACAGAAAAATGTGGCCAACTACAGTAAACCCTATATGACATAAGATCCTAGACAACAACAGAAAATGTGGCCAACTACAGTAGCAGCCCTATATGACATAAGATCCCTAGACAACAACAGAATAATGTGGCCAACTACAGTACAACCCTATATGACATAAGATCCCTAGACAACAACAGAAAATGTGGCCAACTACAGTAGCAACCTATATGACATAAGATCCCTAGACAACAACAGAATAATGTGGCCAACTACAGTAGCAACCCTATATGACATAAGATCCCTAGACAACAACAGAAAAATGTGGCCAACTACAGTAGCAACCCTATATGACATAAGATCCCTAGACAACAACAGAAAAATGTGGCCAACTACAGTAGCAACCCTATATGACATAAGATCCCTAGACAACAACAGAATAATGTGGCCAACTACAGTAGCAGCCCTATATGACATAAGATCCCTAGACAACAGAAAAATGTGGCCAACTACAGTAGCAACCCTATGACATAAGATCCCTAGACAACAGAATAATGTGGCCAACTACAGTAGCAACCCTATATGACATAAGATCCCTAGACAACAACAGAATAATGTGGCCAACTACAGTAGCAACCCTATATGACATAAGATCCCTAGACAACAACAGAATAATGTGGCCATCTACAATACCAGTCCTGTGTCATATTTAACTGCGTCAAAATAAGAATGTAAGATGTAAGAACATATATATATGG